>OZ024929.1:142114400-144614400 GCA_964017235.1 Sabellastarte sp. h YS-2021
TGGACTTTGCTTGATGTATTGCAGGGCAATTTCACTGTCAGTATAACATTGGTAGTTAGTTTTCTCAAAGCTTAATGCTGTCTTGACCTTCTTCAGTAATTGTGATCCCATAATACACGCAATCAACTCAAGTCTTGGTAAACTGACCTTTTTGATTGGTGCTACCTTTGCTTTAGCAATGATCAAGGAGAAACCTTGGCTGGACTTCAGGTAGATTGCTGCACCATATGCCTTTTCACTAGCATCACAGAAGACTGTCAAACTCTTGTCTTCATCTGTGTACCTATTTTGTATATACTGTCTTTTAACTTTGAAATGATCCTTAATTTCTTGGAGGCCTTCAATCCATTTCTTAAACTCTTCATTGATCTGTGGTGTTACTTCTTGATCCCATTCCAGTCCTTGAAACCAAGCTTCTTGGAACAAAATCTTTGCCTTAATGATATAAGGGCTAATGTATCCTAATGGATCAAACACTCTTGCAATGCAGGACAAGATGAGACGTTTGGTTACAACAACTTCAACAGGAATGTTGATTCCTCCATAATGAAACTCGTCAGTCTCACTGTCCCAGGATAATCCCAGCACTTTTGTTTCTGGAATGTCGCTATCTTTGAATTCTTTGACATTTGACCTCCATTTTGCAAGAGGCATGGAGGCATCTTGCATGATCTGATTTGCCTCTCTGTAAAGAAGATTTGCTGCAGTGGCATTATCCTCACCAGTCAATAAGTCGTCTACATACAGGTTCCTTTTCAGTTCCTCTGCTGTTTTACTATTGTACTTAGACAGATGGACCTTTAATGTTCCATTCAGGATAAATGGAGATGAGTTCAGTCCAAAGGGAAGTCGCCTAAATCGCATAACTCTCAGGGAACCATTTTCAGTTGGTAGGAAGAATCTGCAGCTGTCTTTGTCTTCTTCACTCAGTTGAATTTGAAGAAATGCCTTTGAAATATCTGCTGTTAATGCTACTTGGTGTGTTCTGAATCTTATCAAGATGTCAACTATGTCATTCTGCAGCTTTGGTCCAGTGTACAGGGCATCATTGATTGATAAGCCATTTTGATCGGTAGCACTGCCATCAAAGACTGGGCGGATTTTAGTTGTGATACTTTCTTCTCTTATAACTGGCCTGTGAGGAAGATAGAAGACTTTTCTTTCTTTGGGGAGATTCATTTCCTCCACAGGCACATCTTCTATTATTCTGTTGTCTTCCCATTCTTTGAAGACATTCATGTATAAACTGTACTGCTCAGGTGACAGTTTCGTGATTTGTTTGATATATCTTTTCTTCGCCGTTTCTTCATTACTTTGGAGCTGGCTTGAAAGTGGTTTCCATGGAAGCTTCACAGCATATCTCCTTTCATCTTCATCAAATGTTAATTCCCTTTTGAACTTTGTGAAGATGCTGTCTTCTTCCACCACATTTTCATCAACTCCTAACCATTCTAGGTTCCACAAACATGCTATGTCCTCTTGGGCTGAACACTCATTGTCCTTTTGAACTTGGGTTGACTGACAATGTAGATTAAAATCATTTTCCCAGTAGTTATTGCACTGTTCAGAGGATGACCTTACAAATAGCTGATGCGAGAGAACAGCCTTGTCGCTTGATGTTCCAACTACACCACTCACTATGTGACCAAATGGAGTTTTGTGTGCCACAAGGTTCTCATTCAGTCTGATCACTTGATCTCCCAGAAATTTGTAATAATTATCCAGCCCAATCAGGATTTCAATCGTCACTGTTCCAAATGGTATAGTTGCCAATTTGAGTTCCTGTGGAAGGTTATCAGTGTTTATCTTTGGCTGCACAAGAGGAGCACAGACTTCTGTTGTCTCTATAGCTTCAATCTTATGGAGATTGCCACACTGATCAGCTAGTTGAACTTCTCTTACCATCTTGAGAGTGGATTTGGTCTTACGACCACCAAACATAGACACTTGATGTTGAACACTTCTTACTTTCTTACAGCCAAGCTTGTCAGCTAATTCCTTCTTTATATAGGTGCAATTGCTGCCTGAATCAAACAGAATGTTCACTGAACTGTGAGCTTTAAGTCCACTGGCTTCAACTCTGGTCATCTGCATGATGGTTTCTTTACTTGCATGTGCAGTACATGAAACATTCAAGGAGGCACTTGTATCATCTTGTTGAGGCTGTGTTTTTGTCTCCTTGTCTTGGCTCAGACTTTTCTGAATTATTGGTTGTCTTGACTGATAACTGTTACTTTGGCCTGGTGACTCAGTTTCTTGTTTAGGACGACATATATTACTGTGGTGTCCTCTTCCACACGATGAGCATGTCACTTTGCAAGTCTTTGCAATATGCCCACTGTTGAGACATTTGTAACATACCCCAGCCTTCTGTATAGCTTCTTTAATTTGATCCCATGTGAAACTTCTGACTGTCCTGCATACACTAGCATCATGGCCATTTCTGTTGCAGAAAATGCATCTATTCTCCACTGTGGTCAGGGCAGCTGCAGTTGCTCGACTGAAGTTTGGCTGTGGTTGACGCCTTTCTCGGTCAAGATTGGCTGTTGTTTTATCTGCTGGTTTTTCAAGACTTGTGATCCGTACACTTTGGGTCCTTTCTTTTATATGGATTTCTTCATTGCACAGATCTAACAGATACTGTAGGCCTCTTTCTTTGTTCTTTGATTTTCGGGACCATTCACAAACAATTTCATGTGGAAGTCTTGACAAAATCAGTGGTACTAGAATTACACCATAGTCAGCACCTCTTATTCCTAAAGCATCAAGTGATCTTACATGTATGTTGACTTGGTCCATCACTGATCTAAGTTTACTCAGATTGTCCTTGTTCTTGCTTTTATCTATCTCTAGGTGCAGGAGGCAATGTATATGTCGGAAGATTAAGGCATCTGGTCGATGGTATCTTTGTTTTAAGAGCTCCTTCGCTTCTTGATAGTTTTCTTCTGTGACTCTCAGTTCTTTAACAACATCTGCTGCCTCATCTTCAAGATAACCAGTCAAGTAAGTAAACTTGTGTACTGGAGACAGCTTTGGATCCTTGTCAACTGTGTTGCTGAATAAATCCCCAAACCGTGGGAATTCTAGTATGTCACCCTTGAACTTTGGTAGGTGCAGTTCAGGGAGGTTGACATGAGCTTGTGAAGTGTTGGCACCAACGTTTGATGTTGGTGGTGGTTTCTTACTCATTTTCTTCTTAGCCTTGATTCTTGTGTCTTGTACTTTGGCGAGACAGCTTTCAATCTCCACTGCCATTTGTTCTATTTGTTCTCCAGATTCAATCAGCTCTGACAGGGTATCATAGATCCCTTCAACTTTCTCATATCTTTTGTTCAGGTTTTCCAACAGTTCTTGAATAACATCATTATCAGCTTCAGGCTGAGATAATGTGTCCTCTAATCTTTGAAGTGCTTTAGTAACTTGTCCTTTTTGTGCGGTCAGTGACCTTTTTTTCTTTTCTATTAAATCCTTATCACTCATTTTTGAAATCCTTTAGTTCTTGTACTTGTATTCTTGGAATTTCTTAATATAACATTAAATCTTGTTATATTTCTTGATTATACTTCTTGATAAATAACACAAAATGTTATTTCTATTATCTCAATACATTTCTCTGATACTATTGGTAATGATATCCAGTTGAAATGAATACCATTAGGCAGGAAAATAGATCCTTTGTTCTTGGAAGTTCTATAGACACAGATTTAAATCTATATCCAATCTTTTCTTTCTTTTTTCTTCTTTTTTCTTTCTTATTTTACTTTACACTTTTAAGTCCCGGGTTCCGGCACCATATTAGTTCTTATTCTTAAATCCCCAGGTTCTTAATCTTAAGTTCTTAGCCACAAAAACTGGACTTCTTTCTAAAACATTTTATTTCTCTAGAATATATTTACAAACTCCATTCTCTCTGTTTTATAAACTCACAAAGAAAAACAGGGAACATAGGCAGATGTCCACTCATTCTTTGTCTTTTTCAAAAACACCAGCATAACAATGATTGTATTAACTTCTGCTGGTGAAATAACTGAACATAATTAAGTGAAACAGTGTTAGCCTTTCTTAACACGTAATATGTTTAAACTAGAAAATACTTGAACTTGGATAATATTTAACAAGGTCTGTGCGCAAGGGCCAGTGCCCATGTCTTTAACTTGACTAGCCAAATCTACCCAAAACAGTAAAACAGTTACAGGTAATACCAAAACAAAATCTTTAAAATGGCCTCACATGCATAAACAAGTCCCACAGTAAAAACTTAAGTAAATTTATATATCGTATGAATATTGACTATATTGAAAAATAAAATGTCTCTAGAATCGTATGAAAATAGGTTTTGTCTTTTTGGCCCTTGTTCTTTTAAAAGTTGGGTCTTAAAACTTTGAAAATAAAAATTTAAAAAGTCTCTGTAATGCCCCAAAGGTAAACTTTTAAAGTAATTTCTTTTACTTAGTTATCGCTTGAGTTGGCCTTTGATATCTCAAGGTTTCAAGCCTCACACATGTCTGTTATCATTAGTCAGTCTCTGCAAAAGATGGATTTGAACCCAGAATTTTACTAATGAGGCAGAGTAATATTTATTTCTTCGCTTTCAGTAACTTTGTATAGTCCTCACTTGTTAAGTGCGAGCCTCACTAGATGTTTTCTTTTGGTGTTTTTTTCTCCGGATTTTCATGAGAATTGGCATAGCGGGATGATTTTAAGCAGCATTGGTCTACGCTAGTACTTTGATAGGTGTTGAGTTCTAGGCTAGGTATGGGAGGTGACTCTCAATTCGTTTTTGTTGCCATACTTTCATAAATTCTAGTGCACTACTCGTGTCTCTGATGGCTCAAGTATTTCAGACAACATTATAACAATTGTACATTATGTAAACGGAAACACTTTTTTCCAAATTACAAAATGAAGTGAGCTTTTGGCAAGGCTAGTGACAGCAAACTTTTTCAAGCTTCCATAGCTTACTAATTCCAACAAAAGTAAATATATATAAATAAATTTGTAGGTAAATAAATTTACTGAGTTTGCAAATAACGATTTTAAAGCCCGTATCTGTTTTCTGCTACATCACACGTCAGTGATTTTTGTGTGCAATGTCATTTCATAACGTCAAACATACCAGCCATCATGTATGCCACATTAAAAAATGGCAAAAGCCATGTTCATCTCATTTTTGTGTTACGATTTCAATGAAAAGCTGTTCGCAACCTCTCAAGCAACCAAACATATTCCGGCTTTGCCCGAATTCGGAACCAGGGGATATAACATTCATTTGATCCATTTTATCTAAGGATTAGTGCTGTTTTGAAACAGAAAACCTTGTTACATCATATAAATTTCCCAAAGACTACTTCAGTTAGGTGTTCTGTATTGACAGCCATTTCAAATTTTGAAGTGGAAACAAGTTTATGACGGCCATATTTAAGCCCACTACGTCTCAGACTTAAAGTTAAGTCCACTGACTCAGCAATTTCTTGGACTTAGCGGCTTTGTGAAATTCGCTAAGTCTAAGACCACAGACATAACATTCTGTTGACAAAATTTAAGACCAAAGTCTTAAATTTAAGTCTAAATCTGGACTTAAGTCCCTATGTAAAATCGGCCCCTGGACTTTGGCTAAGTCAGGGGCTTGAATCTGAACATTTTGTCTTTGCTAAGTCTTTGCTGACTTAGCTAAGTCCAAGCTTATCAAATAACCACAGTGGTTTTTTGTGTCATGTGACCCCTTCTATCTGGTCAAAATATTTCATGGTGACATGTATCCTTTCTTTTGCTCATTTTACCTTTCTTTGACAAAATACTGTTTTTCAATCGAAAACCTTGTAGCAACATAACAGTTCCCAGCAAGTGGAAAGAAAGAGGAACATGGGATATAAAATTTATTCTTGCACTTTGTAAAACTACTTTGTTTTTTGTAAAAGCACATAATAAAATGGTCTTTTAATTCATAATGTTTATGTGTGACCTAGGCTGGCCAAGCAACCTGCCAAACCGAACCAAGAACCAAAGTCAAACGCAATGACAGTTTGACCTGAAGGTCAAAGCCAGGTGAACTAAATCAGACAATGTACAGGAAAGGCAGACAGATTGGCCAGCAATATAAATACTTTTAAAGTTCATTGTTCATATCAATCCAACTCTGCCCAATCTAGCTGCCTATCCCACAAACGGCCATACCAGGCCAGAAGTGAATTCAACCTTAGGAGGTCAAAGGTAAACTACCTGCAAGGTCAAGTTTAGGTCAAAATTCCCACCCGACGACCGAAAGTAAGGGAGGTAAGTTGGCCAGCAAATAGTCAGTGTATTCTAATATATTGCCACACACTGAAATCAGGTGTAAGATGGTAGTTAAAATGTAATATGGCCATGCATATGACCGTTCTTTAATTCAGTGTGTATACAAATCTGGCAAGAAAAAGCAGCAACATAAAAATGTCCAAAGTGGCCGCTATACTTATTTTTTAAGTATTTCAAATTATGAAGTGGAAAAAATTTACAGCGGCCATACTTAAGTCTATGTTCACAAAAATTAAGCCCACTCCCATGTGGACTTAGCAGCTAAGTGAAACCCTCTAAGACTACACATTTAGACTGAATTACAGAAAAATTCTTAACTTTAAGTTTTAGTCCAGGTTAAGTGAAACCGGTCCCAGAAAAAGAAAAAAAAAATTTTCGAATGCTGGAAGTTATTTTGTGTTGATACAAAGTTTTACTTGTATTCTCAAAATATGTATGAGTAGTAACATATCTTCTTTCCACCTGTCTCAAGTTCTTTTGAATAAAAATGCTGATTAGTTTGAATGTAATAATAGCTCAAGAGTCACTCTGGCAGTTTGTCAGTTGGTTGCAAGGCTTTGCAAATCCAAGAGAAAGTAATAGGGCTGTTCCATTATTGCAATTTGACCATTAACCTACCTCCTGATAGGAAAAATAATATTCATGATCCATATGTGTAGTTTGAGATAGTTTTAACATAGGTTCCTGATTTTTCCATACATCTTTCTGTTTGACACTGCCATTGCTTCAAGAAGTCTTCCGATAAGTACCCAATCCATCCAATTGGTTTACAAACCTTAAAGTTCGACTTAAGATGAAAAAGATAGGCTTAAGATTGCTGTATGAACAAAGAGATGACGTCATGAATGACAAGATAGGCTTAAGATGATTTTAAGATGTAGTCTATCTGATAAGGATCAGGTGCAGTTTACAATAATGTCAAACAGTTTAATATTATTGTAAAATGTTTCTGATATACTCATGAGCATCCAATCGAGAATCTAGCACGAAGTAGTGGAACATTCATACATGGGTATCCCATACATAACTGTCCCGATTGTAGTTTGCGATTGGTTTAAAATCATGCCGATTGAAAAGTTTGACTTCTCAAATGGCAAAAATTAGTGATTGTATGCCGATTGTAGACATAATTTTAATCTGAACAGTCTAGATCAGAGCTAGTCCCTGAAAGTATTCAACTGGCAACAAATGAAGACATCTTAATCTTGGATAGAGCATTTTTCTTTGCTGTTTCAACAGCACTGGGGCCAGTTTCACAAACGGTCTTAGACTTAGCCAAGTTTTTAGCTAAGTCAGGGCTGGTATTCACGAAGGGTCTTAGACTTAGCCAGGTCTTAGGCTTAAATCCAGTCTTAAAGTTAAGACTTTTGTCTCAGCTAAGTTTTGTCTTAAAACCGTATTTACAAAGGGTGACTTAGCCAAGTCCAAGATTATCAAATAACCACAGTGGTTTTCTGTGTCATGTGACCTTTCTTTTCCATCAAACTATATCATACCACTAACCCAGGGCCCGTATTCACGAAAGGTCTTAGACTTAGCCAGGCCTTAGACTTAAATCCAGTCTTAAAGTTAGGACTTTTATCTCAGTTAAATTTTGTCTTAAAATCGTATTCACAAAAACTGACTGAGAATTTTGTCTTAGACTTAACCCTAGGGCTTAGTCTTAACTTTCATAACCGCAGTGGTTTTTGATTGCCATGTGACATTATTTGTACACATAAAAGATATACTGAACAATATGTTGTTGTTGTTGTTGTTAGAACAATAAAATAAGCAAATCAGGCATAATACTTATATTACAAGTGGTTTTAAAGTAAACTATGACAGTTTTAAAACATACCTGGCCCATTTTTAAGTTGTCTAAAATATGTTTCTCAGGTGACAGCATGACATCGTGTGTATCCTTTCTAAATATTAAACTGTCACATTTTTTTTCATTTTGTGCACTTAAGAAGAAAACAAAAGTACAGTGCTGAAAATATATTAAAGCATTGGAACATTGTTTGTTCCAATATTTGTTTTGTTTATATTGATGAAAATTATTGATTTTTTTTAAACTTGATTGGTTAATGGATCAATAGTTAAAGTGGCCGTTGATTTGACCTTACATGTGCCAATTTTTTTTTTAAATGAACGACTTTTAGATTCATGGATGCAAGTGAAGCAAACTGGAAACTTATCTACTTACTTTTGATATTTGGGCCAGAAAGGGATAAGTTTTCCACTGGAAAAACATTCTATAACCACTTATTTTTCCTAGGAAATAGTTTTTGAAATATTTGGTATGCATTTTGAGTAATTTAGAGTCATTTGTAAAACTGAAGTGGGCATTTGTCAATGCATATGTGCCATATTTAAAACCTGTTTAATCCTCTTAAAGTTAAGCCCTTATTTAAGCCTAAGACTGGTCTTAACTTCTTTGTGAATACTGCTAAGACTAAGACCAAAGTCTTACTTTAAGCCTACACCTTGGCTAAGAACTTTCGTGAATACGGACCCTGGGCCCGTATTCACGAAAGGTCTTAGCCAGGGCTTAGGCTTAAGAATTTAAGACCAGTCTTATGATTAGCCAAGGGCTCAACTTTAAGACTGGTTTGTAGTGGGCTTAAATTTTGTAAAGAGGACTTAAATATGGCTGCCATAAACTTTTCTCCACTTCAAAATTTGAAATGGCTGTAAATAAAGTATAATTATACAGAACACCTCACTAAAGCAGTCTTTGGAAGTTTATATGTGGTAACAAGGTTTTCCATTTCAAAACAGCACTTTTCCATAGATAAAATGCATTAAATGAAGGATATATGTCAGCAATAGTATAGTTTGAATAGAAAAGAAAGGTCACATGACACAGAAAACCACTGTGGTTACTTGATAATCTTGGAGTTAGCTAAGTTACCTTTTGTGAATACGGTTTTAAGACAAAACTTAGCTGAGACAAAAGTCTTAACTTTAAAACTGGATTTAAGCCTAAGACCTGGCTAAGTCTAAGACCCTTCGTGAATACCAGCCCAGGGGCCGATTTCACTAAAGGACTTAAACTAAGTCCCTTTTGTGGCTAAGTCTTGGACTTAAATCTAAGACTTTGGTCTTAGCTAGAAAAATGGATTTCACAAAGGTGACTTAGCTAAGTCCAGGCTTATCATATAACCACAGTGGTTTTCTGTGTTATGTGACCTTTTGTATCTATTCAAAATATAATATTGATGCCACATATTCTTCTTTTAATGTATTTTATCTAAGGATAAGTGCTGTTTTGAAATTGAAAACCTTGTTAGCACATATAAACTTCCCAAACACTACTTTAGTGAGGTGTTCTGCATAATTATAATTTATTTACAGCCATTTCAAATTTTGAAGTGGAGAAAAGTTTATGGCAGCCATATTTAAGTCCTCTTTACAAAATTTAAGCCCACTACCTCCCAGACTTAAAAGTTAAGTCCATTGACTTAGCAATTTCATGGACTTAGCTGCTTTGTGAAATCTGCTAAGTCTAAGACCACAGACTTAGCAGTTTTTTGACAAAATTTAAGACCAAAGTCTTAGATTTAAGCCTAAATCTGGACTTAAGTCCCTTTGTGAAATCGGCCCCAGATGTCTAAATATTGTGAAGATCTCAACATCATAAATTAGGGATTATTCAAAGTCCAATTCAGAGGTCGCATTGGTGATCCCCTTGTTGCATAAGGCACCCAAGAATTTTGTTATAAAGTAAAGAAAGGCTTGCTCATTAATCAGTAAATGCAGGGCATTGTTTGGTGTACTGATAGGGCCAATGGTATTCATCCTGATAATAAACACACTGTCTCTTATCTTGACGGTGAGTATGTATACATGTTCAGGTGTTACTGTTTAATTTCCTGTAATCAATAGGAACGTATCTGAAAGCGTGTTAGGAATAAGAATCCAGGGCAAAACCCCACTGGGGAAAACCCCACTCAGACCAAACCCCATTAGGCAAAACCCCACTCAGACACAACCCCACTCACTTATACTAATTTCTGGACAAAACCCCACTTCTAAAATCATTTTAAAAATTTGAAGATGTTAAGGGGGGTGTTTTTAAATGTTAAGTTAAATCTTAAGTTTGAATTGATTCAGTGGTACTAACTACTCTGGGCCGGGATTCACAAAAGGTCTTAAGCAAAAAAATGTCATAACTTTAGGAGAAAAGTCTTAACTCTGCAAGAATTTTGTCATAAAGTTAAGACTTTTTTTTGCTTAGACAAAATGGGATTCACAAAAGGTCTTAGACAAAAATTTGTCTTAGATTTTGTCATAACTTTAAGACCACTGCAGGGCAGACTTAAGACAATTTTAAAATGTTCCATTGCATGTATTTACATCTTACCCTTTGTTATGTCAACAAAATATATACTATGGGGATCTATACTTCCTATAAAAGTAATTTCTGTGGATTGTAATAAAAATTTACATCATTTAATTACCTCTAAATTTCCATATTTTACCTTCTTGTAGTAAAAATATTGTCATAAAAATGGCTGACTCACAACAAAACACAAATACTACTATTTTTACATAATTTTACAAAGAAAAAGTAACAAATCTGTTTTATAATTTTAAAGAGCATGTTTGGTGTATTTATTGATGAAAAATATTTTTCTTTTACTAAGATTAGTTCATTTGAATTCAAAATAGTTAAGACTTTTTGCACAAATTTTGTCTCGGCTAAGATTTTGCTAAGCACTTTTTGTGAATCCCAATTTAAGAGAAATCTTAGCTAAGACAAAAGTCATAACTTTAAGATTTGTCTAAGCAAAAAAATTGCCTAAACTTAAGACCTTTTGTGAATCCCAGCCCAGGCTTTTATGATTAAAGGAATAGTTAAATTTGCTAGTGTTTGAAGTGGGCTTTGTATTCAGTGGTAGTAGCTACTCAGTTGCAATCGTCAGTTAATCTTGTTAGATCAATCTGTGTAGATAAATGTGGGCAGGTATGGTAAGTAATCATTGTCTTCTAGATTTCATTATATTGCTGACAAATTCTGTGATATCTTATGACAAATGTGGGATATTAGGATATAAAGTGCTTAGAAATTTTGTGATATGTGGTGATACTTGTGAGACATTAGGATATTAGAAAGTGCATGACAAATGCTTACAAATTTTGTAATATTTTGTGAAAACTGTAGGACATTAGGATATTAGGAAGTGCATGACAAAACTAGGCAACCTATTAGGAACTTTTTACTGCCATTTACTGCGTGGCATTGGACTCTGACTGTAGTTTGAAGGTGTTGGACAGTGTGTTTGATGAAAATTAATATAACTGACCAAAGCAATTATGTATTTTGCTTAATATAATGTGCTTAAATATTAGTGCTTAAATATAATGTGGTTTTGCATTATGTTCGTCATACAAATGTCTATCAGTGTCTATTTTTGTCATGACTTTGTATTTGTATCAATTAAAACTCTGCACATAATAAATATTTTGTTTTTTCATGAAGAGTGGGGTTTTGTCCTCATTCTTATTTATCTGAGTGGGGTTGTGTCTGAGTGGGGTTTTGCCCGATGGGGTTTGGTCTGAGTGGGGTTATGCCCAGTGGGGTTTTGTCCAATTACCTAGGAATAAAGGTTTTTAATCTTGTTAATCGTGCATAAAGGAAGAGAACAATTATACACTTATATTCTCTTCTGACATAACACATCCATGTTCACACCTTCTTACTTTCGAGGAATCCAAGTGGTTTACACTCCCTATATATGTTGCCCTACAACTTTAAGTGGGCATTTCTTCTTAAGAGCTGTATTGAAATATTCTTGTCAGTACTTCAGTAGAGATGTGCTGTCTGGGACGAAACTACTTGATCATTTGGTCCTTCACCAGTCAGCTAGCCACTGATAGCCACTTCAGAAAGCTTTGCTTATATCCTCCTGGCGCCTTCAACAAGTGTTCAAGTGTTTTAATCAGCACATAGGTCTAATACCACAAGACTGTCAAAAAGGTCTGGGACACTTAAAATTATAAAGTAATAAGATATACAAGCATGGAACTTAAGATCCGAAAACTTTTCAATTTGAAACAGTGGATCTTCTTACAGAAATGTGCTGGTTTAAAAGATGTTAAAATTACCAATTATTATTATTATTGTCATTGTATAAAAACACCCCACCCACTTCTCGGTCACCTGTTTCAACTAAAATTGTTCACTCTCTAATAAACACTCACAAGACTCACCAGATGAGCTATGAATGAAAGCTGAAATCATATGTGTTGATCTCTTTTTTTCTCTCTCCTCCCTCGAGGCTTGTATGGTTGGCTGGATGGCTAGCTGTCTGGCTTTCTCTATGCCTGTTTCAGAATGATGACAATCATTTATATATGCATATATATGTACACACACATTTGTAACCACACCGACAATATCTACAGTGTGTAGGAATGTGGTGTGTTTATCATTGGCCATAAACAATCAAGTCCACCAACACCTGTGGGTTGAAAAGAAGAGCCACTCTATTCAGAAGCCCAGACGGCCAGGTGTGTTGGAGACTCGCTGGCGCCTCTGCTCTCCTTGTATGGGAATGTCTTGATGTGATGGCTGGGTGTGTGGTTGGCTGTATGGCTCTTGTAATTGGACTTGCTGAGAGGCCTGTTGTTTTGGCCTGGCGGTGACACAGTGCCCAGGTGGATTGCAGACATACTGGCGTCCCAGGCTTGAAGTTTGTTTAGTCACGTGACAGACCTCTTCAACAAAAAGCCAGTCCCCTTTATGTTGTATGAAGTTCTTTTTCTGGTTTGATTTCTTTTTCTGTGTGTATATGTGTCCACATTGTATGTATATATGCATAATCTATCTATATGGGTTCTCTGCCCTTCTGTGTATGTATGAAATATCTATGTATTGTCAAGCTCGTGTTCATTGCCTCTCACACAAGAGATGATGGGATTTTGATCTACACAAGTCTAATGCACCATGTTGACATTTTACTGAGGGAGGAAACCCCCAATTCATAAACGATATGGAAATATCTTTTGCTTAGATTTTTTTGTGGAAAGTTTATATTCATTATCTTTTCTCTCATTTCATGGTATCTTATTGCAATATGAGACTTCAGTTTGGGTGCTGGGATCTGTCAACCCAGCTGTTACCCACAAAAGCCTTTTTTAATAACACTTTAGTACCAACTTAATTATTTTGGATTTTTTGGCCTCAATGGCCTTGGTTTGTTTTCATAAAAGTGATCAGTGAAAATCAGCTTGAAGTATATGCAGCTTTTAATACTAATTTTTAGCTCATTTGTATTAAATGTGTTACTCATCTCTTTGTGCCATATTCATGAAAGTGGATCCAGGAAAATGAGGCACAGAAAAAAGATTCCAGGGGCCGATTTCACAGAGGGACTTAAGTCCAGATTTAGACTTAAATTTAAGACTTTGGTCTTAAATTTATGTTAAGTCTGTGGTCTTAGACTTTGCGGATTTCACAAACCAGCTAAGTCCATGAAACTGCTAAGTCAGTGGACTTAACTTTAAGTCTGGGAGGTAGTGGGCTTAAATTTTGTAAAGAGGACTTAAATATGGCCGCCATAAACTTTTCTCCACTTCAAAATTTGAAATGGCTGTAAATAAAGTATAATTACACAGAACACCTCACTAAAGTAGTCTATGGGAAGTTTATATGTGACAACAAGGTTTTCCATTTCAAAACAGCCCTTATCCTTAGATAAAATACATCAAATGAAGGATATATGCCACCAATATTATATTTTGAATAGATATAAAAGGTCACAGAAAACCACTGTGGTTATTTGATAAGCTTGGACTTAGCTAAGTCACCTTTGTGAAATCCATTTTAAGTCCCAGACCTAGCTAAGACCAAAGTCTTAGATTTAAGTCCCTGACTTAGCCAATAAGGGGACTTAGTTTAAGTCCTTTCGTGAAATCGGCCCCAGGAAAAATTGACCTAGAAAACTGGCCTCTTCGAAATTAGTAGGGTTGGAAAATACGGAAGCCTATAAGGGTCATGTTGAAAAAAAAAATTAAGTCGTAATTACGACTTATGAATTTTTTTTAAAACCAAAAACAAGAACTCCTAAGTCGTAATTACGACTTACTATCTCATAATTACGACTTACTATCTCGTAATTACGACTTACACAAGTCGTAATTACGAGATCCTAAGTCGTAATTACGACTTATGAATTTTTTTTTAAACCAAAAACAAGAACTCCTTAGTCGTAATTACGACTTACTATCTCGTAATTACGACTTGCTATCTCGTAATTATGACTTACACAAGTCGTAATTACGAGATCCTAAGTCGTAATTACGACTTGTGAATTTTTTTTAAAACAAAAAACAACAAAATTGAGTGTTGGGCATGATCTCCCTTAGTGGTCAAGTGGGTAACACATTTGCCTGGCACACTGTTAATTAGGGTTCAAGCCTGGGTCAGGGAGATACATAGTGACTTAGATGATCACTATAATGGAGGTCCCGTGTTATTGGGCCCTTTCCCCAGTGACACCTAAAAGAACTTTGGAGACGTTGATAATTAGTCATCTCCAAGCCTCTGTCTCTCTCTAGTGTAAATGTGATAGTCCCAGTATGACCCTGAGTGGTTGATGTGGATGTTAAACAACTAAATAACTGTAACTAAGTTGGGCATGGCTGACAGGACAAAGCAACTGTCTAGCTGACCATAAAATCTTTTGCTACATATACTCAAGGTAGGAAAGTGACTCTAACCGACTTCAACCTAAGTAGCCAGGGCCGGGATTCACAAAAGGTCTTAAGCAAAAAATTGTCATAACTTTAAGAGAAAAGTCTTAACTGTGAAAGAATTTTGTCGTAAAGTTAAGACTTTTTTTTGCTTAGACAAAATGGGATTCACAAAAGGTCTTAGACAAAAATTTGTCTTAGATTTTGTCATAACTTTAAGACCACTGCAGGGCAGACTTAAGACAATTTTAAAATATTCCATTGCATGTATTTACATTTTACCCTTTGTTATGCCAACGAAATATATACTATGGGGATCTATACTTCCTATAAAAGTAATCTCTGTTGATTGTAATAGAAATTTACACCATTTAATTACCTATAAATTTCCACATTTTACCTTCTTGTGGTGAAAATAATGTCATAAAAATGGCTGACTCACAATAAAACACAAATACTACTATTTTTACATAATTTTACAAAGAAAAATTAACAAATCTGTTTTATAATTTTAAAGAGCATGTTTGGTGTATTTATTGATGAAAAATATTTTTGTTTTACTAAGATTAGTAAATTCGAATTCAAAATAGTTAAGACTTTTTGCACAAATTTTGTCTCAGCTAAGATTTTGCTAAGCACTTTTTGTGAATCCCAATTTAAGAGAAATCTTAGCTAAGACAAAAGTCATAACTTTAAGATTTATCTAAGCAAAAAAAATGCCTAAACTTAAGACCTTTTGTGAATCCCACCCCTGTACTACCAGCCTACAGAACACTCACTAATAACATTCAGTTAGAGCCAATTACATTAATCAACTAGATTACACTCTCAAAATTGTGCACTGACTGTAGCCAGTTGTTAACTAGTCATAGAGCCCCATAGACATCCATATTGCCTGACCTAATTTTGCTTGCTTAGGCTAAAGTGGGTGTTCCATTGTCTATCTTTTACAATGGTATGCCCACAACCCTAGAATGTGGTTTATTTTTAGGTGAGGGTTGTGGGTAACTTGTGGAGTGTAGGCAGTTGTCTATGTATCTCCCTGACCCAGGCTTGAACCCGAATTAACAGCGTGCCAGGCAAGTGTGTTACCCACTTGACCACTGAGGGAGATCATGCCCAACTTACAGCTGTAGCACTAAGCAAACACCACACCCTCTACTAGCATAGATTGGTGCTAAAAAGGAATAATGTTTGGTTAACTTAATTCTGCATTAGCTACCTCCATCGTTGTTTTAAAATCGTCCCAATCCATTATAGTGATCATGTGAGTCACTATGTATCTCCCTGACCCAGGCTTGACCCCTAATTAACAGTGTGCCAGGCAAATGTGTTACCCACTTGACCACTAAGGGAGATCATGCCCAACTTAGAGCTTTAGCTCTGAACAAACACCACACCCTCTATTAGCATAGATTGGTGTTATAAAGGAAAAATGTTTGGTCAACTTTATTCTGCATTAGCTACCTCCATCGCAGTTTTAAATTCATCCCAATGTGACCCAGTCTTAAGTTATAATTGCGAGACAATTTTGTTGTTTTTTATTTTTAAAAAAATTCGTAATTACAACTTAGGAGTTCTTGTTTTTGGTTTTAAAAAAAATTCATAAGTCGTAATTACGAGATACTAACTCGTAATTACGACTTAGGAGTTCTTGTTTTTGGTTTTAAAAAAATTCCATAAGTCGTAATTATGAGTTAGTATCTCGTAATTACGACTTGTGTAAGTCGTAATTACGACTTAATTTTTTTTCAACATGACCCTTATAGGCTTCCGTAGGAAAACTGGTCTCCTTGCAATTTGTTTTAATGGTAATGAAAATTGTCCAGATATTCACATCATTCTGCTTGAGACTGGGGCCGATTTCACAAAGGGACTTAAGCCCAGACTTAGACTTCAATTTAAGACTTTGGTCTTAAATTTTGTCAACAGAATGGTAAATCTGTGGTGTTAGACTTAGCGGATTTCAATAAGCATCTAAGTCCATGAAATTGCTAAGTCAGTGGACTTAACTTTAAGTATGGTAGGTAGTGGGCTTAAATTTTGTAAAGAGTTTTGCTCACTTCAAAATTTGAAATGGCTGTAAATAAAGTAGAATAATACAAAGCACCTCACTAAAGTAGTTTTTAGGAAGTTTATATGTGGTAACAGGATTTTCCATTTCAAAACGGCACATATCCTTAAATAAAAAAATGCATACCTTCTTTAAGTATGGTAGGTAGTGGGCTTAAATTTTGTAAAAAGGACTTAAATATGGCCGCCATAAACTTTCCTCCACTTCAAAATTGGAAATTTCTAATTCTAATTCTACTTGGACTTTTATAGCGCTTAATCTCCCCAAACAAGAGGACTCTAAGGTGCAACAAAACAAAAAGCAGTCATCAAAATTTCTGTATCCAGGGACATAAGAGGGGTCAAGCACCACAGAGAACACCAGGGGAATGATCCAGGCTAAGGTGGGTATGCTTTGGTGTACAGGTAGGTTTTAAATTGCTTTCTGAAGGAGGCCAGGGAGGGAGAGGCATGAATCTCATCAGGAAGAGCATTCCACACAGTGGGAGCATCAAAAGCAAAACTATTACCAAACTGTTTGACAGATTTATGAACAGAAGGGCAAAACTTTGGAATGACAAGGAAATTACCACCGCTTTGACTGCACCTGGTACTATAAGAACTCCTCTAGGAAGAAAGATATGGAGCAAAATACCTGGGAAAACCTGTGTGAAGATACTTATAAACAAGTGTGGCTGTCTTGAACACTGTGCGCTGTTCAACAGGAAGCCAATGCAGTTTCTTTAGCACAGGAGTTATACTGGTGTATCGACTGGTATTTGATACAATTCTGGCTGCACTATTTTGGATGCACTGTGATTTGCGTAGATTGAACTTGGAGAGGCTCCTGAAAAGTGGGTTGCAGTAATCCAAACGACTACCAACAAGAGCATTAGCCACAAGCACAGAAACATCATGAGTAAGAAACCGCCTGACATGTCTGAAATCATGGAGTTTAACAAAACAACTTTTGCAGACATTCTGAACATGCTTGGACAAAGAAAGGTCTGAATCGAACTACACACCCAGATTTTTTACTAAATCAACAGGGTAGATTGAATTGCCCAAGATATCAATTGGAAAACATGCTTTCAACTTGTCCCTGTCTCTTCGAACCAAAGATTTGTTTTGCGCATTATTTATTTACCCTTTTTTAACAATGTGCAACAGGAACTGGGCAGGCGAGGGTAGCAAACCCACCATCAGTTCTTTACAGTGTGATTCATACACAGTATGAAATTTTCCAAGTGTACAAACTTATATTTTCAAACAAATATCAATATAACTATTCAGAGAACATTAAAATTATTTAAAGCTGGCTGAGTGACCATAAAACTCCAATCTGCAGGGGCACAGCCTCAGATGTAAGAGAAGGCCACCCAGCCAGTATAATACACAGTATTAGTGATGAGACAATATTTCAGGTGTTAGGTTATTCATAAATGTTCAACATTTTCAGAACTTTTTACAAAACATATTTGATAATATCTAGATCATACATTACAGATTTATTGATAAATTAATTAATAACAGTAACAAACTGAGAATTAAGCATAAACTACATATTATCAGAATTGTCATTACACAAATTTCTGTTACATTTTTACTTATTTAGACAAAATATCATTGATTCAATTACATATTTCAAGTGTTGTTTTTCCACAATATTGCATATATCTGTGGATCGATACACCTCACAGTAAAATAGGAAATTACTGCATGTTTTAAGCTCATATTACTATATTTGTTGTTTTCAAAAGAACATTTGCATCAAGTTGCATAAATGCTATAGGAAACAATTACAATACAAAGGTTTCAGGTCAATTCTACATAATGAACCAAAGATGATAAACTCGGTCTTGTCAGGATTCAATTTGAGCTTATTAGTTAACATCCATTCTTTTAACATCATCTAGGCACCTATTTAGCTTTTCAAAGGCAGCAGATGCATTCTTCTGGGATAAATGTATATAAACTTGGCTATCATCTGCATAGAAATGAAACTTTATTCCTTTATGTTTAGTGATAATCAAACTGAGGGTGGTGGTGTACAATGAGAACAGCAAAGGGCCCAGGACAGAACCTTGGGGTATGCCAAAGAGGAGTTTACAAACATCTGACAAAGTAAAACCAATTTTTATTGACTGATAACGGTCTGATAGGTAGGATGTGAACCATTTCAGAACTGAACCACCGACTCCAAACCAATTTCGGAGGCAACTAAGAGGAGTGGAATAATCTATGGTATCGAAGGCGGCAGACAAGTGGAGCAATACTAAGGCAGTGGTTTCACCTCTTGACAATGATAAGTGAACTTCATTTTTTATGTACAGAAAAGCTGTCTCAGTTGAATGACCAGCCTTATATGCCGATTGGTACGGGTTGTCTAAGTTATGGACATGAATATGTTCTAACAGCTGCTTAGCAACCACATGTTCTACCAGTTTTGATATAAAACTGAGGCCAGATACAGGACGATAATTCTTCAGGTCATTTGAGGGAAGATTTGGCTTTTTAATAAGAGTAACCACAGCAGATTTGAAAGCATCAGGGACACACCCCTCCATAAGTGAGCAGTTAACCAGCTTTGTAAGGGATGGCCGCAGTATATCAATGCATTCCTTGATAAGGAATGTCGGCAAGGGATCCAATAGGCATGATTTTCTTTGTGATGTTTTAATTATTTTATCAACAACCTCTTCAGAAACTTGCCTAAAGACAGTAGTTTTTGGAGGATCTGAAGGTGGGTGGACATCGTATTCAGTGCCAGAGGGAGCAAAATTATCTCTAATTTTCTTCATTTTGTTGGAAAAGAAGGAGGCAAACTGGTTAGCCAATGACTTTTCAGACTTATGGGATGGAAGTGTGGCATCAGAAACCCTATTCAGGGTTTTATGGAGCTCACGCCAAAGTTTTCGAGAGTCATGACTATTGTCTGAAATCAGTTTGCTATAGTAGTGTGACTTGTCCTTGTTTACAAGTGCATTGCACTGAGCAAGCTGACGACGAAGCCGACTTCTGTTCAGTGGATTTTTAGCCCTACGCCAGGTTCTCTCAAATTGGTGCCTAAGGGACTTTGCACGTCGATAATCATCAGACATCCAATCTGCGGAATCTTTTTTTATCAGTCTAGATATGAGAGGTGCATGCTTATCCAGAACGTCACCCAAATCATGTACATATTGTTCGTAAAGATCAACAACAGCATCAACTGGAGATTTGACAAAGGAAGTATTTTTGAGATCTGAGCGAAAGTCAGACATGTTGATATGGTCGTACCTTCTATATTGAACTATAAATGGCTGTAAATAAAGTATAACTATACAGAAGACCTCACTAAACTAGTCTTTGGGAAGTTTATATGTGGTAGCAAGGTTTTCCATTTCAAAACAGAACTTATCCTTAGGTAAAATGCAATAAATGAAGGATATATGTCACCAATATGACACAGAAAACCACTGTGGTTATGTGATAAGCTTGGCCGTAGCTAAGTCCCCCTTTGTGATATCCATTTAAGTCCCATACCTAAGACCAAGGTCTTAGATTTAAGTCCCTGACTTAGCCAAAAACTTGGCTAAGTTTAAGTCCCTTTGTGAAATCGGCCCCTGGTCAAGACCGAATTTGACATTTGTATTCAAATTGGAAAGTGGTTCATTGTAATTTTGAAAAGTTTTTGAACATTATTTATTATATCTGCCACTGTGGCCACACTTGCCCCGGAACACAAAGGGCGTGGATTCAGTTATGGCTCCCATGGGTAAGGTCCCCTTACAGGCAGTCGAAGAGTTTGATCATCAGACCAGGCAAATCTCTGTATGTTTAACTTTCAGCTATATTTACCCAGGTCATTTCTGAATCTAACCTGGTCATGGAAAACTGTAAGTACATATGTCACTTTCCAGGTCACCTCGATATGAAGGCATCATGCAAGTATTAAGTCCATTTTCCTTGGGTTAGCCATGACTGCTTGTGGCAGTCCGAGATAGCATTCATTTCCACATTGTAAATTTAAGTAATTAAAATAAATAGATGAAAAAAGTAAAAAAGTGTAAAAGTGGTGCACAGAAAAGTGCCGTCCTAGAAAAGTGCCCTCTTAGAAGACTGCCCTCCTAGAAAAGTGCCCTCCTAGAAAAGTGCCCTCCTTTTGAGGGACTGGAAAGGTGCCCTCCTTTTCTCAAATGATACACCATAAAATATTTTATAAGCATTTTGATAAGCATTTTAATAAGGATTTTATAAACATTTTATTCAGAGAATTTTCAGATATGATTGTTACAACATATTTATGATAATACACAAGTAAGCACGTTTAGGAAGTAAGCAGTAATTTTACCATCAACATGATTGTGATGATACCATAGATAAGAAGTATTTTTAAAAATAAACATTGACAGAAGCACATCTATTTGACCAAACTATCGTTAGAAAAGTATAATGCAGTATCCAACCCCACTCAGAAACACTAGCAGATTTAAGTACCTTTAATGATGAAAGCCTGGGGATGGATTCATGAAAGGTCTCAAGTCTTAGCCAAATCTCAGCTGAGAGTTTGCTCAAGTCTGAGATTTTTGTCTCAGCTGAGATTCTGCTTAAGTTGAGATTCACAAAAGGAATCTCAGCTGAGACCAAAATCTCAGGCAAGTTTTGAGTCTGGACCTATCAAAACTGATGTAACATTTTGTTGGAGATAGAATTTACCAGGATATTCTCCACCCGGCGGAGGGGAGGATTTCCAGGGGGAGGATTTACTGTTACACCACTCCACGAAGCTGCTAGTGGAAGCCAGATTGTTATTGTCCCTGTGAGATGTGTCTGCCTCAGTATAACAGTCACAGCAACAAGTTACAGACTGCTACCAGTTACAGTGATGTGCCAGAACTTCAACCCACTGGACTGGCTGTTCAGAAAACACCCAGACTCTTACCGGCAAGAGTGTCCAGCCCATATCTTCATTGGCTGGTGATGCTTTCTCACAGGACCCAGATTCTGATCTGGAGTAGCATAGCTATCCATCCTCCCCTGCTCAACTCATGGAGGAAGAGGGCGAGGTATCTGATGAGGACACTGTCATGCCAGAGCAAGAACTGGACCAACAGCTGAGTGATGAGCAGAACTACCGGGAGACCATCAGAGGGGGTCAGGTCCGTCATGGGGTGGCACCAGGTTCCGGAGTTTGAGAGTTCAGCCTCATCTCAACATGACAACCCCTTTGCCAGTCCCAAGACACAGCCAACTCGTGAAGTCCCTGTCAAGCTACCTTCAGATGACTGTTTGTGTAGAAAGATGGAGAAATTCAACATCACTCTCACTGAAGGATACTCTACCTGTGATTCTGAAACTTTGATGAAACTATCTGCAATATTTCAAGACTTAGAGCATATTTATCATATTCAAAAAAATCAGGTATGGGGGCCGTTTTATTTTCAAAATG
Organism: Sabellastarte sp. h YS-2021; assembly: GCA_964017235.1. Taxonomy (NCBI): domain Eukaryota; kingdom Metazoa; phylum Annelida; class Polychaeta; order Sabellida; family Sabellidae; genus Sabellastarte; species Sabellastarte sp. h YS-2021. The sequence continues at coordinate 142,136,860 of OZ024929.1, forward strand.
AGGCTACAATTTTGCAGAGACATGTTTTCATAGCCATAAACATTCCCTACATATTTGGTGAAGATATCTTCATAAATTAATGAGATATTAAGGTTTATCTAAAAGCATGACGAAGGGACGCACAGACAGATTCATGTATGGAAGGCATATTATAACCCATGACCACATCTTTCAGCCACTGGTGAGAGATAAAAAAAAATAATCATCACCATCAAATCAGTGACATGCTTCCTTCTAGGAGGTTTATTTCCAGGGACTGAACTCAAACCTTTCTATCCCTACCTCAGAGCAGGTCTGTAAAAAGGGGGGAGGTCAACTTTGGTATTCTGCCGACATGGGCAACTGACATATGGGACTGGCTAGAGTCCTGTTTAAGGCCACCTTTGTCTTAATATTACAGTTCAATTGTAGTCCCTATTAACTGACCTGCCTACCAAGCAGTAGTTATTCCACCAAATTATCCATTAGGTGAGATTTATTAACACAATAAAATTGCGCATTTAATAAGTAAATACCTTACCTAATGAACAGGTGAGGTCCCCCCAACTGACCGTGCCATGGACTAAAGAAGTATAGATATGTCTTTGTCTCATAATAGATTTAGACAATGAAAATAGATGCCTTGATGTCACACTTTCCAAACAGGAAGAAAGTACCATGCTCCACCTAGCACAGTACCAGACCGGTCTTGCTAGTGGATAACACAGGAAGGATGATTCTTTCTGTCATTTGGAGGGACCAGTCACATATTTGGAATTGTATTTAGAATTCCGAATAGCATATTTAGAATAGTGTATTTTGAATTCCAAATACGTATTTGGAATTCCGAATAGTGTATTTGGGTTTCCAAATACGTATTTGGAATTCAAAATAGTGTATTTGGAATTCCGAAGTGTATTTGGAATTCCAAATATGTATTTGGAATTCCGAATAGGTAATTTGGAATTCCAAATAATATATTTCAAATTTTGAATTCTGATGGCGATTCCAGGCTTTCGTACAAATCTGACAACCATAATTTTTAAAAAATGAAAAATTTTTAGTTCTGCTCATTTGATAAGATCTAAATGTTATTTTGACTGTCCTTGACCTAAGTTCATCATGTGATACTTTTTCGATTTTTGATTGGTCCCGCCCTTTTCCCTTACTTTAAAAAAGTTGACATTGTCGACCTTGTTGACTTGTTTTGTGTAATATTATGGATAACCTTTATTTTAAAAATGTTGTCGACTTTGTTGACTGTGTTGACCATGTCAACTCTTAGAAATAATATATTTGTCAATGTGTTGACTTTGTTGGCCCTGTCAACTTCAATAAAATATTGTTATATTTTATTTAAATTTTGTTTTGTCATTTTTGTGACTGTTGACTGTACCAGTTATTAATTAATTAATACAGTATTTTTGAAGGTTTAAAAATAAATAAAGGTATTCTACGTATGATCTTAACCATGCATAGCCCTGGCAAAGTGTGACAGCCTGTGAACCCTAGGTATGCAGAGATTTTGTGTGAGTGTGTGCTTTGTATGGGGATCCTGGGTTATCCCAAGGAAAGATGCTTTGTGTGTGTTGTTGTTTTTGTTTTTTTTAAACTGTGAAATCTATTTATAAAACTGATGAAATGTGGATGTTGATGTCATGGTTCTCCCATTAAATTGTGTAAGAGTATTAATGTTGTAAGTGAGATTATTATCATGTTAAATGTTGTCATAGCAAGTTGTGTAATTATAAATTGTAATATCACTATACATGTATAATTTTACGTTTTATGTAAGTGATAGATTTTAATATTTTATATATTTTTATATTTTTGATTGGTTAAGGGGGGATTCCATGATGTAATCCAACAGACTAGGAAAGTATGTAAGGGGCTGACTAGGACCAGCCAAGCCAGTTTGAAAGCTGGATGGAGACTGAAAACTTCAATTATTGGAGGAACTGGAAAATCAATCAAACTAATTATCACACTAGGAGCCATACTAGGAGCCACACAAGGAGCCCATACTATATTGGACACTAGGAGCCATACTAGGAGTCTTGTCTGAAAGCAAACAGTACCACTAGGAGCCTTGTTAGGGAGCATAAGAATAAGGTGCTGATGGAGTTCTGGGAATCTTCTGAGATACCCTTGTGGGTAAAGGGAAAATAGCACAAATGGGACACAGGAGGACAGTATTGTATATAGTTACATAGTAGTTGTTTTTATATAATTGGGTAAAAACGGGTGGCTCCCACAAAATGGAACAGGGAATTTTGGGGCAAGAGTTTCTTGTTTGTTATAATTCAATTATTGGGCAGGTATTTTGGATTTCTGGGTAAATGTCAGATAATGGTACCAGATTAGGTGTTTCTTGTGTATTTTGGTGCTGTACATACTTGTATTCATGCATTTCTTTATTTGGAGTGGTTTTACAGAAATCTGTGTCTAGGCTACATCTTGTGCATATTTTTCTTACAATTACAATAACTTTATTTCTTTAATATGGTGGGGTTATCTTTGTTTTACTAGAAATTATTAGATATCAGTTGATTTAATTACCCTATATTTTATTAATCCTTTTTTTGTGTTGTGCTGGCTATTTGCTGTGGTGCTGTGTTTCGTTTGTGTGCACTGTGTTGTGTTGCATGATTTGTAAGAATCACTATTTGATAAATATAACTAGCCTTTCTCAGATCACTTTTTTTTTTGTCTCCGGAATTTGATGAAATTGACAACACCTGTGGATTCTGAATTTGCCTCTCTTGCTCTCCAATAGCTAAAAGGACACATGTCCTTTTGGCTTTTCCTCATGCATATGTCCTTTTGTCTCTGAACTTTGATGAAATTGACAACACCAGGGCCGGGATTCACAAAAGGTCTTAGACAAAAAATTGTCCTAACTTTAAGAGAAAAGTCTTAACTGTGCAAGAATTTTGTCATAAAGTTAAGACTTTTTTTGCTTAGACAAAATGGGATTCACAAAAGGTCTTAGACAAAGTTTTTCTTAGATTTTGTCATAACTGTAAGACCACTGCAGGGCAGACTTTTAAAATATTCCATTCCATGTATTTACATTTTACCCTTTTTTGTTATGCCAACAAAAAATATACTGTGGGGATCTATACTTCCTATAAAAGTAATTTGTGTGGATTGTAATAGAAATTTACATAATTTAATTACCTATAAATTTCAACATTTTACCTTCTTGTGGTAAAAATATCGTCATAAAAATGGCTAACTCACAATAAAACACAAAGACTACTATTTTTACATAATTTTACAAAAAAAAAGTAACAAATCTGTTTTATAATTTTGAAGAGCATGTTTGGTGTATTTATCGATGAAAATGTTTTTGCTTTACTAAAATTTGTTAATTTGAATTCAAAGTAGTTCAGACTTTTTGCACAAATTTTTTCTCAGCTAAGATTTTGCTAAGCACTTTTTGTGGATCCCAATTTAAGAGAAATCTTAGCTAAGGCAAAAGTCATAACTTTAAGAATGGTCTAAGCAAAAAAATTGTCTAAGACTTGAGACCTTTTGTGAATCCCAGCCCTGTGCATTCTGAATTTCTCTCTCTTATTCTCCAAAACTAAAATGACACATACCCTTTTGCCTTTTCCCATACATATGTCATTCTTGCACCAGACATCCTGCTTTCATGAATTGTGGCACAGAGTGATGACTATTTGTCTGCTCACTGAAGTTAAGTGGAAATAGGCTATGTTAGTACTTGCATGGGTGACCATCTGAGTTCAGGACCAGCTGTGGGATGTATTTAAGTTGGAATTTCTTTCTGTCATGAGACTTTTGTAAATTCTAGTTCACTACTCATGTCTCTGATGGCTTTGCACTCGTGCTAGGGGACCAAAACATCTTTTGACCTTGTTTTCTAAATTCACTATCTGTCCATGTTACTTTTGCCAAGCCAACATCAGGTGGATCTTCATTTGGAAAGGGTCTTACAATTGCATAATCTGTTGCTTAAGGTTGGGCTTAAATGGAGAATTTTGGAACATTTTAATCTGGAAAAAATGGACATTGGCAACTAGGATAGGATGAGGAGCCTCACTGTGGAAACACGACTTGGAGCCTCAGATGGAGATGGGGTCTTATTACTGGAAAACTGGAACTGGATTTCTGCTACAGCTGCAGATGGAGCACTGGACTCGGGATTTGCCTGTATGATGTGAAAGAGAATTTTAATGGCCTGATCCCCTATAATCTTGTTCAGATCACATTATGTGGACATAGTCTAAGACCAAGTACATTTACAAATTCATTAAATTTATGACAACAGATTTTAGCTTACGAAACCCTGAATGCTTCTCCTGACACATGATTTTTTTAATTTCTGTTTGTCATAATCAATAACTAGCCACGTATTGAGGATTATTTACTGAAAGTTAAACATATTCTCATTTGCAGACTAAGTATACCCAGCCTGCTACAATATGTCATTATGAATACTTATTAATCTCATTTGTGCTGTGATTATCAAGACTGAGGAAGTTTTTTAACCTTGTATAGTTTGAATAAAGTAGAAATAATTTATAACATTAAAAAATACTTGGCCTAAACCTTTGTTGCAATTTATCTCTCCAAATTGTAGCTTGACAAGCACTTTGCTTTGACGTACTTAACAAGTGTTTTCTGATTGCAACAGATATAGATGATCAAGTGACATAAAAATCAAAAAAGGTACTTTGACCAACTGTTTTTCTTCTTTATATCAATAGGCTTTTTAAACTTTTTTGTGAATGCACTTTGCTTGGCTAAAGTTTGTTTGAAGAACAAAGACTTTAGACTGGCCAGCGATTATTCTCAACTGAGCACCTATTTATGAATACAAAGTTGAGAGCTGGGGCAGCTTTCATGAATGTTCTCAGACTTACCCCAGTCTCAGGCTGAGCCACTGGCTCCAATTTGAGCCTTTTGGCTTAGCTAAGTCTTTGTCGGTTTTCACAGAAGGGGTCTCAGTTGAAACCAAGTTTATCAAATAACCACAGTGGTTTTCTGTGTCATGCGACCCTTATTGTAGTAAAAAATTCTGCTAATGACATATATTTGTTCCTTGTTTGACACATATTATCTCTGGTCAAATGCTATTTTGCAATGGGAAAGCTTGTAAACATTTACAACACCCAAAGAATACTTTAAGTAGTTGTTTTATATACCCGTACCTTACTTTTAGAATTTCAAATTTCGAAGTGGAGAATGAATTATGGCAGCCATATTTGAGCCTTTGTTTACAAAACTTAAGCCCACAACCTGCCAGTCTCAGCATTTGAGCTAGTGTCTCAGCCAAAGCTAAGACTGAGACTTTTTTTGAAATCTATAAAGGTTGAGACCATGGGCTCAAGTAAAATGTTCCAAATATTTGAGACAAAAGGCTCAAGTTTGAGCCTGAGACCGGGCTAAGACCTTTTTGTGAAATCCGCCCCCTCTGGTCTCAGCTGATACTAATCTCCAATATACATGTATAAGACAATTAATACATGCTCTAGTTAACTTGGTTCGAATCCACACCACGGCAACCTGTCCCAATAACACCCAAACAGTAATTTGGTATAAAAGTCCTATTTTGCAAATTTGGATGATAATAACCTGAGCGAAAATAGAATAGAAAAAAGGCGGAAGCATTTATATAGTGCAAAATTGATATGAACCCTCTCATGTGATTGAGTCCTCAAAGGGAGAGTCCTAAAACAAGTCAGAGGTTGTGAGTCATCAAGCGCCAGCAAGGAAGGGGTAATTATGGAGATGGGTGTGTCTGAACAGGTATGCCTTTAGTTAGTTGGTTCCTACATCCAAAGATAGTCTGCTGTGAAATCCATTGAAGTCCTACACTTCGCAAAGACAAAAGGCTCAGACTTAGCCTAATTCCTGGCTAAGTATGGGACATTTTGTGCGCTGACATTTGGCCGGTGCATGTTTAACCTTTGGACATTTGGCTTGCGGACAAATGAAAAAAGATGGGTAGAAAACAATGATGGGCAAAATAACACCCCTGAAAAATTGGTGAAGGGCAAAGTTCCTGATGGGCTTTGTTCTGATGGGCATAGTGTTTGATGGGCATTCTTCCTGGTGGACAGTGTTACTTTCACCAAGATATTGTGTCCAGTTTTCAAAAAAGCATGATTTTTGTTCCAGTGTCCTTTTTTTCTGTGCATCGTCCTAACATGACTGGTTGTTAGAACAACCGATAGCAAAATCGTAAAACCAGTGCTGAAATCGTAAAACCAGACGTAAACAAATATAAAATTCTACATGTAACTTTCATTTCCCCACATAATACACCTTTGTGCCTTTAGAAAGGCTAGTGTCTTTAACTTGACCAGATAATAACGGGATATGTAACACCAAATAGTCAAATTGTCTTCTCCGTTTTTTTTTCTTTAATAATATTAGGTTTATAACCCCCTATTTGCCCCTCCCCTACACATATATCTGCATGTGTATTTGTACCAAAAGCCACATTATTTCCTGAATATCCTGGCGCCTCCACTGTTGGCGGTCCAGTCTTTAGTACCTGTCTCTGTACATATATTTATTATGCTAAGAATGTCCCAGAGTCGGCCCCTTTGAAGTTAGGTGAGTGACAGCTCACTGACACCCATTTCCAGTCTCTCTGGCGCCTTCCAGATAGCAATGTGTACAAAATGACGTCACATGGCGCCAGTTGGCCCGCCAGGGCACTTGAAGAGCTGTGGATTATGCACTCATACCAACGTTTAATTGAAGCTGTGTGTAATTCTATGCAAACATATCTTGTTGGCGGTTTGTGGTATGTAAAAAAGGAGAGGGGAGGGGAGAGATATCAGATTGAACCCAGCTGTGAGACCCAAGTATTCCAAAACTATTCTAAACACCTACATCAACACATTGACAAGAAAGCCATTACAAGCAGACGACAAACCGGCGCCTCCTTCCCAATGGAAACCAGAGAGGCCCTTTATTATTAAAAGTTTTAGTGGCAAGCATTGAAACACCTGGGCCTATATAGTCAATCTACACCGCTGATTGCAAATGAAGCACTTGTTCAACAGATAAAACCTCTTGTGTTTTCAAAAGTCATTAAAACCTGTTGGTGTATGTTTGGTGTCTTGCCTCAAGGCTTGTTTTGATAAATCCTATTTGATTGACGGCTCACGATGAATAAAAATAAGGGTCATTTGTGGTTTGTGCCAATGAGAAAGCAGATAGCTCCTGTTATTGACTGTAAGGGGCGGGGCTTATACATTGACTATAAAGCCGGGAGAGTTCACTTGGTTTGACAGTTCATGAAACTGAGTTTTAGCACGGGGATATTAATGTGGGAGTTGTAGCCAACATTGTCTTCAGAATTGGATGATTTGATGTGTTGGAAGAAAAGTTAATTAAGGATTTTTTGGAAGGATTTTAGTTTACACACAAAAAAGTGAAGTTCAGTATTTTGAGTTGTCTCAAGTTGATTAAAAATGAAGGCAAAGTGTCACGTTTACAGGCAGCCAGAATTTGGACTGAGTCCTGAAAGTTCTCGGGTGGTCAAATCCCGGGTGGGTGATGACACGGAAATGCAGGCGTGTTTTAGTAAGCTCCGACAAATTGTACCAACAGTGTCAAGTAACCAGAGACTATCCAAAGTACAGTTACTCCAGCATGTGATAGATTACATAACAGACTTGGAAGTCACATTGGATCACCCTCCATCATGTAAAAGACAGCCACTGTGTGAAGCTACCCATCTAAATACTATGGTGAGTATAGATGTATGATGTTACGACCTGGGGGGGGGGGGGGGGGGGTATGAGTTATGGGTTTCTTTACCTCTGTTGTTCTGCCAGTGGTATCTCTTTAAAACAAACAAAAAGTATGGCAAACTATCTAGTGGTGGTGGACCAGTTCACGCCCGGGTACCAATTCACGCCCACCCTCAATTTTCTTGAAGATTTATACACCCGGTAACAGTGGATCGGAACGGTTTATTGATTTTTACATCACGTCAGTACTAAACTAAACCTGTTATTTAAACCTTTGTGTAGTAAAATGGAGATACATATTTTACCTTAATATATATAATATTTCAGTTTTATTTGGCCAATCGTTTGTGTACTTAAGTGCTGAATAACACAAGTACCTACTCAGTGGTTCACGTCAGTAAACTGGACAGTGAAACGGAACGGCAATTTAACAACAATATTGAGACAATAGACAGCTTGGGCAGGATTCTCCAGTGGTTGGATGATCATTTATTATTTCATAAATAAAATTGAGTGGGCCATTGGGACACTTGTGCTATGTATGAGGCAGTAGTAAACCCATACCATTGTATAAAATGGAGATACATTTTATTTAAAATCAAAATATTTATAATGGTTCCTACTTAATTTACTCCGTCATTAGTTTTTTGGAATACTGATTGACTAAAGTACCAGAAATTAAATATGTGCTTGTTGGGTCTTTGCATTAATTTCTAATTTCTTGTATGACTTTTATAGAGCTTAATCTCCATAAAAAGACAGACTTTAAGGCTCAACCAAGAAACAAATCCAAAGAATTGAATTGATTTACTTCCACTCTGGTTACCACATTGGTGGTAAATGAAATTCAATGATGTATTTTATTTAATTATTTGGATTTAATCGTCACTTTTAACATTGTATCATATCAGGTTGGGTAGTTTGATGGACAGAGGAAACCAGTACATACAGTCGGTCAAGGTTCTGTACTGTAAACTGCTGACAATCAGAAAGTAGCTACCAACTTTCCCATATTCAGTTCAGGGTTTGAACCGCAGACCTCAGAGGTGGGAGGGGAAGGTGTTACCCACTGTGTCACCGTGCCCTCCCAGTGGTTTCTATTTACTAAAGCTAGCAGCATAATTATTTGGAAACCAGTGCAATTGAAGCAACTGCCTTTGGAGGTGGAAAATATGTGCATATTATTTGAGTTACTTTTACCTCTAAAGCAAAAAGTAAAATTATTTTTCTAGCTTTTACAAATGTTGGCTAATTTGGGATGAAATTCATTAACTTTCAAGCGTCTGGTGACAATCAAACATTGACTATTTAAGCATTTACAATTCAAGTCATTTTATTCGACTGACTTTCAATGGAATCAACATCAAGAACATCACACAAATCATTTGCATTAGAGCTAAGTAACTTTGACAGAGACATTGCATATGTGACATATTGTTACAGATGTTACAATTATGATATTTGCTATTAATGTTTTACACCATTTCATTGTAGTTTATAAAACTTTTTACTTGATCAAAGTTTCCGGGGCCACGGTGGCAGAGTGGTAACACTCTCGCCTCCCACCTCTGAGGCCGGGGTTCGATCCCCGTGACGGCCTTAAGTGGGAAAGCTGGTAGTTGCTTGCCGTTGGTCGGCAGTTTACAGTACACAACCCTAGCGAACTGTATGTACTGGTTTCCTCTGCCCTTCCAACTACCCGTCGTGATATGACCTGTACAGTGTTGAAAGCGACGTAAAACCCCAAATAAATAAATAAATAAATTGATCAAAGTTTCTTGGGTATTGCCAAAGATATTTATAAGGTTAATAACCCATAAATCAGGTATGTGTCAATTATATCATCCATGAAATAAGCAAATGAGAAGATAATAAATAAGCAATAAATAAAAATGAAGCAAATAGAGATACATGTTGACCTTTGTCAAACTGTCAAAATTTGCTTTTATCTTGTGTTAAAATTCATTACAGACAAATAATTATCAAAATATCATCTGGTAAAACAATCCTCAAGACATTTGTCATTGATCCCCCACTCAGGCTCTGTGTGTGTCTCTCAACACTCATTCACACTATGTACTAAAACTTCTTGATCCCTTCCCCCAAAGAACTCGATCAGGATCTACTAAAATCACCATATTATTGATACCTTACAGTGGACTCTCTCAATCTGCACACTAATATTTGAGAATAGTTGATCCCCAACCTCAGCCTTCACTCAATTCACAGTCCCTCATCAAAGTTGTTTGTGTGCAAGTCTGATAATTTTGACACCATTTGCATAGTGATTTTTAGAATTATTTCCTATTATATGAACATCTATTTAAAAACTTTATGATTACTAAATGTAGTCTCATATACATTATACAATTATTAAGAAGTCACAAGCAAATTGAAGATCTTGGAAGAAATTTCATTTGTAGATTTATGTAGCTTTGAGACTTTTCAGCCTTCTCTACAAAGGCTAACAATATATCTAACTTGTTGCTTCTAGAAAATTTATGTTCTGTCATGCATTAATGACACTTTCAATATATATGATAGACACTGGAATCTTTAACTTTACTAATTTCTAAGTATATAACATATTTCCAAAGCTTCTGAATGCAATTAGAACAATTTTTTTCTCCATGCATTTTGTTTGTATTACTATTTCACATAAAAAACTGTGAATGTATGCTGGTTAAACTGTTCATGATGTACCTTGGCTTCATATTGTCATTGTGATATGACCTGTTCAATGTATTCCACTGCCATCTACCTCCTTTGATATGACCTGTACACTGTTTTGCAGTGTTTCCCCACAACTCCCAACCCAAAATACTGCAACTGATATGACCTACCAAATGTTTTGCACTGTTTTCCCCACAACACCGTACCCAGTTTGATACAAGTGATATGATCTACTTTATGATTCTGACTGACTTCTTGTATTTATAGTGAAATTCTGAAAATAATTTACCTAGAAATTCCTCAGAGCAATGAAAAATTAAAGCAATTCCAAGATACATGTTGCATTCTTTTTATAGGAGTCAAAGACAAATTGAGGATTAAAATAAGTAGCAACTGACAACAGAAGATAGCTATATAGAATACCTTATTGAAGTTTTATTATCAATTAAAATCATTGTAAAATCATTCATATATTTGATGAGAGAACATACTTTGACTATACTTTTAGGGGAAATGAATTTGCAGAAACTCAATGTTAACAAAGTTTTGAGGCTATTAATAACCCAGATAGCAAGACCCTAGTGGGCCACCATTGGCTATGGGTGGCAAAATATAGCTAGTGGGCCACCACTGAGCCACTGCTGGACCACTGACTGCATTTTTTTTCAAAATTTTTAAAGCATTATAAACAACTTCATAAGCAACCTCAACTATTGTTTTCTGACATACTATTTAACAATATTCAACATTAATATTTCAAAATCTAAATATTTTGTGTGGGCCACTGTTGGCCCACCAACTACCAAGGTCAGTGGCTGCATCTCAGGGACCAGCCTACACCCACTGGTGCAAAATTCTGGAGAAAATTAGGTAAAATGTGCATTTTCTTTCACTTAACATAAGACTTGGTTAATGTCATGTATATAAACAAACTTATTTGGTTGTCCTTCATTTTGCTCAGTCAGACTTTCCTCCACTTTATTACTTCATATATTACTTGCTTATATATTTGCCCCAGGTGGTCCATCAATGGTCCACCCACTACATAAGTAGTAAAGGACCCATGATGGGCACCCAGTGGGCCACTGGTGGCAAATATTTTATTTTTAGTAAAGGTTAAGGATGAAGATAATCCCTGGTGGACTAATAGAAAAGCTTATCATTGGCTGCCAACAGTGGGCCACTGATGAACCACCAGTAAACCTTATTGTCGGCTGACAATGGTGGACCACTGTTTAACAGCTGGTCGCGCCAATGGCTAGCCACCAGCTACAGCCAATATCGGACCGACCTGGTGGGCCAGTGGTGGCCCTACAGCGTCTTGCTATCTGGGAAGGGTACAATATGATACTTTCACCATTTTAATGAAGAATATTGTTGGTTCTGACACTCAAAATCTTATAATCCCAAGTACCCTTTGATGTCTCACTAGATGGTGGGCCATTTGGTCCCAATTGGAATCATTGATTTAACTACTGACTATAATTTCCGTCAAAAGTTGGGAGTAAAGAAACTACGAAAGTCTGAAGGTCTGGGGAAACCATAAAGCAACATATGGAAAGAAAAAAAATCATTGCAATAGATTCAGTTTTGATTGCATATAGGTGCACAAATGGGTGAGATAAAGCAACAAGGTAAATGTTTATACTATTATACTTTATAATAATATATAATTTTTCATGAGAAATAAGTGTCAAAATTTATTACAAAGCCCAGTTACAACCTGCTCAGAAAGTACTTTGGAACATAAATAACAAGAGTAGTGCACACTATTTCTGTGCACAGGCCTAAGTGAATGAGGGGTACAGGCCCACTGAATAAAACATTGAGGAGCTCAGGATTCCATTTACAGGTTATAAAGGTGTTGAACAGATTCTGTAGAACACATATTGAGAATACTGTTCACAGTTTTAATATAAAATTTGCTTGATGAAAAACTGTATGCTCATTAAAACAGTGCAGTACATGGGCCAGGTGCCGACTCTTTCATCCTCATTTCAGTGCTGAACCCCTTTCTCATGGAAACCACGCAAGCAACAGCCCCCCCCCCCCCCCCCCCCCCCTTATTAGGAAAGGCTTTTATTGTCCGTCAGTGTAGAAATTGGTTAAAATATATAAAATAATGATACAAATATCAATGGGTAGGTATGAATGTGCTTTCAATGTCGATTGTTTACAATTTATATTTGCGTTCCGTTTCACTGTCCCGTTCCGATGACTGTTACCGGGTGTAATTTTTCATAGAGAAGATGCTAACCACATTATAGATAATCATCAAATTGATCATATACATTTATAATTTATTGTTTAACTGTGATTGTTTTGGATAAATTTAGGGGTGGGCGTGAATTGGTACCCGGGCGTGAACTGGTCCACCACCACTAGTGTTTACAACAGAGTATGATGAACTTTTGTGGTGAAATTTCATATTAAATGTATGATGCTGTACAAACCAAGAATGTTTTTACATTCTTTATTTGATATAGTTGGGATATGCTTTCTGACTTACTTATATTGAGGTAATTAGTCCTAAAGAAACCTATGCATTCGCCCGCACAAATTTCAAGCAAACTGGTTTACTGAATTCATCTGTAGAATATCTAATATTTTAGGCTGGGCTGTAGCCTTCATTCTAGTAAATGGTTCTTTCTATGAAAAATAATCTTATTCTTGTCCCATAACAAAGGTCATTACTTTTGCTCAGTGAAACATAAAGAAAACATACATGTGTTTGTTTCTCATGCCCCTTCCCCCCCCCCCCCCTCCTCACAGGTGTGCAGTTTATATTCATTATACAAAACATCAGCACAACACTGGCCATTCATCACTCACCAGTGCCCCACCCCTGGATGGGTCAGTCTTGTCAGCTAGCTCAGGTGGGGCTCAGAGGGGGAGTGGGTTGGGTTGAAGAGATGACCCACAGAGCTCTGTAATAAATTGGTGAAGCCTTCTCAAAACTCCATTTAAAACCAGGAGGGGGGGATATTGGGGTGTGACTATTTGTAATTAACTCACACCTGCAAACTCTCAGTTCCTCCAGTGGCCATTTTCTCCTACAGCAAGGGCAAGAGAAGTGTAGAAGGTTGGGGGAGGGGAGCGGGGTAGATATTAAGATGCATAGAGAAAACTTGTTCAAGAGAATAGCTGCCTGGTTCAATACAAGATATTACACTATTCCTTTGTGTTGATGCTATCTGAACTGAGCACATTCAAAGAGAGTAAGAGTTTGTTGTGGAGAGCTATTCAGGTAGCAGCTATATGGGTGTTTTTTGCAAGAAAGAGACTTTCATAAATCCGTCCGTATCATACAACTCTAAAGATTGAACATGGAACATATTTAGAAAAAATTTTCGTAATTTTGTGCCTCCCTGTTTTTGTTTGGTTTTTAATTAACCACTTGTTAAACAAAAATTTCAGCCATTATAGCCTCTATATAATTCAAGTATTTAATTTTGTAAATGTAAACAAAGATATACTCCTGAATGTAATATTTACCTGTTTACAAATATTTGTGAATGAGCCTTCTGTTTTAAGCAATATGTAACATTTGTATAATGGAAGTTTTACTGTATCATCACTGGACACAAAACAGACATTTTAAAAAGTTAACTACTGCATTTGAAATGAAACACTTTTTTTCTAATAGTTTCCCCTTTTTTGTGTGTTGCAGGCCAGACATTTGGAGTCTATCAACCTAACAGAAGGTAGACCTGTGGCCTAATCTTGCATTTCACCTTGATTACCTCAGCCTAGAAACTCCAGACCTGTAGGTAGGTATCCAGATTTGAATTCTACAATGGTTATCTAGTTTGTCGGATGTTGACCATCTTTTCTCAGGTCATTGATTCAAATGCAGCTGATTTCAGCAAGTGGGAAATACTAATAGCCACCCAAGCTGACCGAGAAAAATTACAAAACAGAAAAACAACTTAATAAAAATCCTTGCAGATTTATTTGGGGAATGAATCAATAAAGTGGATTGAAGCATTGGCAACCATTATAATTGGCAAGAAATACAATGGTTCACATAATGGAAAAAAAGTTTTCAATTATATACCCAGTGTAGGTCATTTAAAGGTACTAAGTTATGTGAAAGACATTGGTCACTTGAAAGCAGTTATGGGAGAACCATCCTACTTTATTCTTAAAATATTTTACAAAGCTGTATGTAGAATTGTTCAAAATGACACACTACTGCCTCCCTACTTTGAGCAGTTTTGTTTTCTTGTACTTTATTTTGCCTTGGTTCTATAAATTCACCCCTGTGCAGTTACTTGTTATTCCTCTACGCCATCTGGATCAATATATAACCCCCATCCCACCCCTTCTCAGCCCTGCTGATACACCCCCTCACCACTGCTATGAATACATCACCTTATTTACCAGCATTGGATCAATACGCATAACATCCCCACTGCCATGGAAAGACCACACAAATCCTTCATTCCAAGCCATTCCCCCCTCCCCCCATCTCTCTGCCTTGCCAATTTTCCCCTTTCCAATCTGTTCTCTGGATCTGATTGAATTTCCCACTAGCCAGATTGACTCTGGGATATAAATCACAGGGATAACTTCCCCAAGGGAGGGCTGGGTTACCACAGCAACCGCTGATCTATTGGAATGTTGATGCAGTTTATCCAGGCAAAACAGGCAAATGAATATAAAACGAGGGTTTATGCTGGACCAAATAGCACAGAATATCCTCTGTGGCAATAGTTTGGTATAATGCCTTATATTTATATTGGCAGAATTCAGTTCTCCAGCTTAATTAATAATGCAGTACCAAAACAAAGATTTAACCTCTTGGTGTTCTATTAGTCATGCCCAGAATTTTTTTTACACGGACATTATAAACATTAACATGCTGTGTTTAGGCCTGTCTTTGACTTCTATAGATCTTAAAACTCACAGAGTTACTGATTTAATTAGTTGTGTTGTATCCTATGTTTACTTTATGAAAAGTATTATCCTGTTTCACTGAACTAAATTCGTGTTTCAGGCCTTTGGGAAAAATTTGAACTATTATACTCATTTCAGAATTATTTAATATTTATTCAGTTTGACTTTAAGTTAAATCAATAAGTACATTATTAGTGTAAAGCAAGGTATTGTGGTAGTCTGAGCCACCATTTGGCATGCAGTACTAGCCTCATTTTCAGGTTGTCATGGGTTTGAGTAATTCACATGGAAACCTGTAGGTTCACTTGCAGTTAGGGTTCTGATGTGACCTTGATTGTTTAATGACCGATTTTGGTTTTAATGTCACCTCCCAACACATAGCATAGGTCATTTCACCATGGGTAATTGAGGAAAGGATGGAAAGCTGCAACTACAATAATCATGTCCTTGCACCCCCAACTTTTAATGACCTCTGACCGGATGTCTAAATGTTACTACTTCTTGTATTTTCAGTACTGTGTTGGTTGCCATAAGAAATAGACCTAGCGTCAGTTTCCCAAGGAGCATCAACTATACTAGGATATACAGTATATACAACCAAGTTCCATATGTGTATATCTTTGTCATTGTCGTGGCAATCTACTGCAAATGATGGAGTTCCTTTGGGTGTCTCTCAGTATTAGTCAACAGATCCGTGTTGTTGTGTGGATGTAGACTGTTTCACAGGAAGAACTGAAGTATAACAAGACACTGGTGTGATCAGCAAATGAACATGTTTTTATCTTCAACAAGAATAGTGTGCAAGTGTTGAAATTTTCCAGACATCTTGCTGATATTTCAGTGTAAGGAATGAACTCTTCTATATCATATAGTGTATGTGGTATATCTGATGTGTTTGTCGTTTTTATGGATTTCTTTAGAATCCGTCTGATGGCTTATTCCCACTGGCATGGTTTCTCTGGCATTTTGAAATTGTATATAGTAATTTAATTGTACATAGTTGGAAAACGAGCCCTTGGTCAGTGGGAAAAGGCATACATAATGTGTGACACTTGTTTCATTGACAAACTGTGTAGTACCTTGTTTCCCTTGGAGTGGATGCTATGTGTTCATGTCCATATTGTTGTGTTGTTTTTATACAGAAACTGAGAAATAAAGAAAAGTATAATTTTAGATCATACAGGTTTTATTTCAGTGTTTTACCTTTTGCTGATGTGATTCATTGGCATTTAAAGTGGCTTTCAACACATTGTATAGGTTATATCAAATGTCAAGTTTGGGATATTGTGTCCAATTTCACCAGTGTCATATTTTAGTGTGTCACATGCTTTGCCATGAGCCTGGATTTGAGCTTGTGATTACAGAGTTTATGGCCACCCATATTTGTCATTCTTAGATGTTGGACAAAAGTAGAACAATGTAGAAAACTGATGAAATAAAATTCCATGCTCATAAATAAATTGATCCTTTCAAATTGAATAGGGACTTCATCAAAATTTGTGGGGTGACCATATGTACTCCACCTCCCCTCCGCCATTTCAATGAACTTCAATATACAGTTGGTACAAAGTACAAATGATGCAACATTAACACAAAAGGTTAAACTTGGAGATTTATGTTCTTTTACCAGCCAGAGTCATTTTAGGACAGACCCACATTTGCCACTTGTGGGAGTCGAACCCACTGAGGTGACAGTCTGTGATTAAAGGCCAAACTTTCTAACTAAAAGGCAGCACCATAAATACAAAATGTAAAATTAGCATCAGAGATGCCTGTACCCCACAGCCTGGGAAAATATTTTTCAACACCATGACATATAGAAGTAGTGAAACAGTACAAAGATCAGGATACTTTCAGAGCAGTGTCTGTTATATAAGGTCCAAATAATGTTTAAGTAGAGAAAATAACGTCTCTGAGAAGGAAAATGTATGTAAAGATGAAGTATTAAAACAAGGCAAGTCGATTGCAAGATGACCGCATTAATCGGTAAACTAAAAATTATGACTGTAAGTTAATTGATTGGCGAATAGCGGTCAATGGAAATAGCACAATTATGTAAAGTACATGTAATAATCAGTTGCACCAATCCATATATCTTTGTCATCAGAGAAACATGTCTGTAAATATGGCAGGTGAACACACTTTGTCAGAGCCAAAGTGAAAGGTCACACCATGATGCAAACCTACACCCCCTAACCAATGTCACTATCACGTGTCCACCTACACCTTACAGAATCCAAGAAGTAGCCCGGACAAGATTCATTTTATGGTTTCAGAGATATTGCCCATACAAGGTCAATATAGCAAGATCAACGGTCAAATCAAGGTTTCACCTGACATTGAACACCGACAACCCCTAAGTAATGTCCCTCAGTATCAACTTCCTACACTTTCCAGTTTCTAAGATATAACTTGGACAAGTTTTTATAGATCAAGGCCACTACGGCAAGGTCAAAGGTCAAATCAAGGTCATACCATGACATTGCACACCTACACCCCCTAACCAATGTCCGTACCAATCATCAAATTCCTACACCTGGCAAATGTAGGTCAATGAAAATAGCACAATTATGTAAAAGTACATACAATAATCCGTTGCAGCAATCCATATATCTTTTTGATAAGAGAAAAATGTGTTCGATATAGGTGAACACACTTTGGCAGAGCCAAAGCTAAAGGTCACACCATGATTCACACCTACACCCCCTAACCAATGTTTCTACCAAGTGTACACCTTACAGAATTTAAGAGCCTGGACAAGATTTTTAAACTCATGCTTACAAGGTCAAATCCAAGATCACACCATGACGTTGCACATCTACAACACATCTACAACACCCAACCAATCTCCCTACCAAGTATCAATGGCCCCGTTGGCAGAGTGGTAACTCTCTCATCTCCCACCTCTGAGATCGGGGTTTGGTTCCTGGCCTGACCTCAAGTGGGAAAGCTGGTAGTTGCTTGCAGTGGTCGGCAGTTTACAGTACAGAACCTTGACCAACTGTATGTACTGGTTTCCTCTGCCCATAAAACTACATGTCGTGACATGACCTATACAATGTGTTGAAAGCGACAACCCAAATAAATAAATAACTACCAAGTATCAACTTCCTACACCTTACGATTTCCGAGATATAGCCCGGACATGATTTAACAGGTCAAGGTCACTACGGCAATGACCAAGGTCAAATCAAGGTCACACCATGATGATGCACACCCACAACCAATGTCTCTACCAAGTATCAACTTCCTACACCTTACAGCTACCTAGATGTAGTTTGCACAAGATTTTATAGGTTAAGGTCACTACAGCAAGGTCAAAGGTAAAATGAAAGTCACACAATGATGTTGCACACCTTCACGTCCTAACCAATGTCCCTACCGAGTATCAGCTTACCATACCTTACAGTTTTCAAGATATAGCTCGGACAAGATTTTATAGGTCAAGGTCACTATGGCAAGGTTAAAGGTCAAATCAAGGTCACACCATGACGTTGCACGCTTACACCCCCTAACCAATGTCCCTACCAAGTATCAACTTCCCACACCTTATGGTTTCTGAGATACAGCTCAGACAAAGGGGTATAAAGCTTTGAGATTTTCTCTCGAATGTGCAAATCATTCTTGATTTATCACTTGTTTCTGTCACCCAAGTAATTGCTTTTTTTAGGCATTGTAAAATTTACTGCGATTGTATCCACCGGATGCATCTGGTGGACACTGGTTTAGCATTCGCTAGAGAGATTTTGGACGTTAACACTGTCAGTGGAAACCACACCAGTTAGCTTCACCAAATTTGCAGGATATCTTCATTGGGAGGTGAACTTCTCTGGGATTGAAATCAGCCTCATTCTGAAAAAACAAGATGGCCACCGTGGGCATTATTATTATTATTATTAATAACAATTATGCTGTGGACATTATTATAATTAGGTACCTTTTTTACTGGCTGGTTCTCAGTAGAAGGTCGGATCTCTTCAAAGGTGATATGTATCACAGATAGGCATGTCCTTTACAAGCTTACAGGCATTTGACCTTGACTCTCTTCATTCAGGGTCATCCGCAGTGTGCCAAAGTCATGGGAAATCATGGGCTGGGAATCTTGTGATGTGGTCAGATTTAACATTGGCATTGGGTCCCTCCTTCACCGTCAAATAACGGTTCACTGGCTTAAGTGAGCTGTCTTCTGGTGTATACAAATTTGCATTGGTTATCTGATGCTCTAGATAATATTTTACTTCAATTATCCTGTTTCTGTACACCAATAAATTCCAGAATGATTTTTTCCCCAGCCGAGTCAAAAATGAAAATAAATCTTTAAATATGGAATTCCCCTTAAGAGAGATTAAACACTCATGATGTGTGACAAAACTAGATTATACTGATATATACCAATATTGTTTACACACTGATCCCCCCAAACTTTCTATGAAAAAACTCCTGAATTAATATCAATCCTTTCAAAATATGGTTGCTCTGAAGTACCACATTTCATGTGTAAACTGGCATCTACAAGTCAGTTGTGTACAAGTTTGTTACGATTATTCCAATGTAACGCCAAATAAAGGTTGAATGTTGATAAATTAGCTAATTACTTCTGTCAAGGAGGTATGGACCAACTTAGGTCCCAGTTAAATTTTAAGAGTTATCAGGATTACTGTCTGGGTACCAAAAATTATCCAGATTTTTTCCATTTACTTGTTATTACATGCCTTGGTTGAAGTTTGTGCCCTCCAAGTACCCTTGTTAAGTACATGAAATAGAGATAATATCATTACACAGTTTGGCTGAAAAATATCAGGGAAGGTGTGTAATAAAGTGGACCAAATAAACTGGCTTCCCTCAAATTTGTTGGGGTGGGTATGTGACCTCCCCGTAGTTCTTCTATGATAATGAAAAAGTTTCTAGTATTTACATCACAAGTCTGTACTGTAAAGTGCCAACCACCAACTTTCCGACATATGGTCTGAGGTTTGAACTGCAGATCTCAGACGTGGGAGTCATCAAGTCTGTTAAAGTAACTTCATTCTTTACAGGTAAAGTAAGTAACTTGTAGACTACAATCAGATAAGAAATGGCAGCTCAGAACTTTCTTGGCTTATGAATAGCTGGGACCGGTTTCACAGCCTTAGACTTAGCCTGGACTTAGCCTGGCTAATTCAGGGACTTAAATCTGAGCATTTTGTCTCCGCAAAGTTCAGGGACTTTGATTTAACAAAGGGTTACTTAGTTTCGGCCAAGCTTATCAAATATCCACGGCGATTTCCTGCCATGTGAGCCCTTGATTTCCAGTCAAAATGTTTTATTTTGGTGCCAAATATATATCCTTTGTTTAACTTATTTTATCTTTGATAAAATACTGTTTTCAATGGAAAACCTTGTAACCACATAAAGATGTCTTAAAACTTACTTAGGGATGTTTCCTGTATATTGATTCTTTATTTTTAGGCATTTAAAAATTTTGTGAGAAAATTTACAGCGGCCATATTTAAGTGATTATTTACCAAATTTAAAGCCACTCCAAGAAAAACTTACCCAAAAAACTTAGACTTAGCAGTTTTGTGAAATCCTCTTAGACCACCGACTTAGCCTGAGTTTAAGGCAAAAGTCTTAACTATAAGTCCAGGCTGAGTTTATTTGTGCAACTGGCCCCAGTATTTTGCAATGCCAGACTTGACCCATATTTGCTCTAATACCCAAACAGATTGTTCCATGTTTACTAAGCCCATTTGGTGGAAGGTTTTAGTCTGTCAGTTTTCATTATGGCTGGCCACTTGTCATCAATCTGTCTACATATTTATTCAGAAGATAGTTTTTGTCCACGATTCCAAGCAATAATTCAGTATCTTTCAACCTAAAATCCACTTTCTACATGACAAATTAACAAATGATCTAGAAGTTTGTCCAAGGATTATATTTACACTGCCCATGTACTTGAAATATTTAACATAGATGTCATAAGAATATTTCCAATATTTCTCCGTTCTGTCGGGTAATGTGATGCATACTGAATTACCATGAATGTAATGCAATAGCTAACATTGGGGAGTTTTAAATAAGTTTAACATCTAATCACAGGCTGTCATCTCTGTATGGTGGTGGCTTACCGCTGGTCAACAGTTTACAATACAGAACCTTGACCAACTGTATGTACTGGTTTCCTCTGGGCATAAAACTACCCGTCGTGATATGACTCGTGATACGTTGAAAACGAAGCCAAAACCAAAATAAATCAAATCCAAATAAATAAATGAAAGTAGTATTGCTGTGGATCTGCCCCAATATGACCCTGGTTATTGACATAAAACCCTGGACTGATATATTATCTAGTGTTTGGGAGGGTATCCGGAGTAGTTCACTGGCATGGTTTCCTTCTGAATTACCACTAATGGTAAAATTTATAGAACTTTGCAGAGGTTCCTGAATCCTGTGTGGCAATTGAACAGCCCTATGGGATGTGGACAGGGATATAAAGGTCACAATTAGGGTTTAACAGCCAGGGTCATATCAGCATTACAACTAGTAGTGGAAGGGATATAATTGATATAATTTGATTAACTGGTACTTTACGTCACACTTAGTACCTATGTATAGGCTATATTGTGATGGGTAGTCAATAAGAAGCCAGTACATGCATTTGGTCAAGGTTCTAACCTGTAAACTTCAACGACAACAAACGGCATACAACTAACAGCTTTCCTGATTCAGGTTGGGCTGGGATTCAAACTCGCATCTCAGATTTGGGAGGCGAGAGTTTTAACACTGCGACCACTGAAAGGGAGATAAAACCCCACCTTTGTCCATTATTTATTGGATTTTTTTTACTGAGAATACAATTTGATGAACAATTCGTGGACATCCTTATTGTATAAGAATTTGACTGACTTACAATAGTTTAAACCAGAGTGATGCTTTGAATATTGCTCTGCCCCAAAGGGCCAGAGTGTTCAAGAATTTAATTGCCCCTAATTGTTGTGTGAATCAATATGGGCCTTGACATTTTAGATTGTTTTCTGCATCTCAAAAACCAAACCTCTCTGACAATACATATACATGTATATGGCGTTTTGTGTTTAGTTTTCACACTGTGTGATAAGTACAACATCAATCAATGGAACGCTGGTCATATCACGTGACACCCTGGGGACATTAATTGTACACACACATACACCAAAACAGCTTGCATACACGCATACTGTGTACACCTGTAAATTTATCTGGGAGGTGTGTAAAACATCAAATGAATATCATTTAAAAATCTGATCACTGCAGTGCAGGTTCTTGGCCCCGAGGGTCTCAGTGTTGTTAACAAAGATGTAATTTAGTACCCTGTGACCTTTTGACCCATATACAGACCAACCCCACCCCTCCTCCTCTCAATTACCAAGTAAAATATACACACAGCAAGTTTAAAGCTGGTGTGTTTAAATTTGAGCTCTGCCTATTAGGCTACAAATGAGATGCCAAAGATTAGCATTTATTTGAGAAAATAAAAAGAGTGGAGTCCAAAATAATTAGAGGTTTGTTTACATAGCTTTTGTGTAAATTGAGACGTTCAAAATGAATAGTGTTTTTGAAACAGTCTTTCCCTTGTGAAAGTAGTAGAGTTTTGCATATGATCATTCTGAGGTTTAAATATAGAAGTTTTTTTTAAAAAAATGCAACAACACTTTTGCACATATAGTAGATTTTATTAAATGGGCTCCTAGATTTCTGTTCCAGATGAAGTTGTTCTGTTTTAGGGGAAAATGTAACATTTCAAAATAAAAAATATATTAACATATGTTTGTGGTCAAATTTGAGGCTTTTATGTTACATTCAGTGGGTAAGGTCACATAAGGACAGGGCTTCAATGAATCCTACTAGTTCCTATGAGTCGGTTTCAAACCTACAACCACCCTGCCTATGTGGTGTAGCTTGACCAGTTCCCGGTCTGATCACTGAAGTTAAGCAGTAGAGGGTTATGTAACCATGTAAGTTCTGGACCAGGACCATTAATTCTTTGTGAAAATAAAAACCAGAAAATAAAAAATACTTTTTATGAAAGAAAATAATTTGTCCAAAACGTCCACCCTTGAAAAATGTCCAAAACGTCTACCCACCCTTTTAATCCTATTGTTTCCTTTGTCACAGTTTTGCCACATTTGAAAAGTGTGCAGTTTCTTTTTGTATTAAATAAAATATCAACCTATGAAAAAAATTTTATTGTCCCAGTTTATCCTCCTTACCCTTCTGAAATGGAGTAAATAGTAGGGTGAAGGTTTAATCATTTGAACATTTTTTTTAAATAGTGGCGAAATCACCACATACAGACACACACACACTGGGGGGCAAAGTCAAGGCACCCTGTGAAAGTAGCGGCAAAATCTATGGTGGCAAATCAACGTATACTGGACCGGGTATAGGCAGATACATTTAACTCAGATGATTCGGCCGCAATATAGAAGGTATTAGGCGTGATGTTAAACAAATAAATAAAGCAAATCCCACAACCATAAGGACGAGAGCCTGGTATTAATTTTCACAAACTTGACAATCATTCTAAGATTTACCCTGCCTTTCGTGAGGTAAGGTCATCATGAGACCACTTTAGCCACTGATAAATGACAACGTTTGTATTGTTTCTACCTTAAATGTCATTTGTTGTCATAAATACTTATAATAATGAAAGCATGAACTATAGAAAAAATAACACTAACAACGACAATAACAATGACACTAATAACAAAACACACTTGACAACAAAACATAGGTCACTTTATCCAGTGTTTTTAGTTGTTATTTTAGTTGTTATCTGAAATCAGATGTGAGGGTACTACATTAAGAAATGAAAACCAAGTAGCTTTTAAGTGAAATTCATTCAAAATTCACAATTTGTGCATAATTTCAGAAACGAAGGGAATGACTGGTAAAAGGCCTGAAGTCTCAAATATAAGTGATTTCTAACATTTAAAACTTATTTTTATTTTATTTAATGCAGTGTTTCCACTAGAACCGACTGTGTAACCAACCCTACGACCCTAGGGTCGGTTGCAAAAGTCGTAGAGTCGAGAGAAAAAGCGCGGCTTGTCGTAGAACTTCTACCTGGTACTTTTGGCTTTAGTCGATGCAGATTACAAGTTCCTGTGGGTTAATGTGGAGGCCAGTGGGTCATCATCTGATGCACAGATTTTTAACCACTGCAAACGGATCCTTGGGACTACCACCACTTGAACCACTTGGACCTGGAGGGCCAGATCTACACTACTTCCTGCTGGGAGACGATGCCTTGGCTGGTCAAGCCTTACAGTAGATGCCAACTGACCAGAGAGGAGAGAATAGCCAACTAGAGGATATCCAGGGGGAGAAGGGTGGTCGAGAACTCATTTGGTATACTTGTCAAGAGATTCAGGGTGCTGGTTGACCACCATGGAGCAGAGGCCAAAAGTTGTGAGAGACATTGTGTTAACATGTGTGGTGCTACATATCATGTTGAGAAGCCAGCAGGGGGGAGCTGACAGACCACCCACACCAGCTGACGACATACAACAACCACAGGGGGACCAGAGGGAACAGGGACAGAATCGTACCTTCAGAAACCCGTCGAGGGAGGCCAAACATCAACGAGACCTACATAAAAGCCTACTTCAATCACACGGGGGCGCTGGCTGAGCAGGAGGATAGAGTTTAAGAATACTGAGGGGAGAAGACTGAGGGGAACATGCTGTCATATATCAGTCCTTTTCAGGACTACTCAAATAATCCAAGAACTTTATTTAGCAAAGTGTTGCCTCCCCCAAAATAACCCCAACTTTCCAACTATTAAATTCAAATTCAATTTCACCAAAAATACTTTAGTATTCCCCATCATAAATACCAATCCATCCCACACTCACTTGAAAAATGTAAATTATATCACTTACAGATTCACACCCAGGTCCTCACTCAACAAAGTTGCAATCCCACCCAAACAAGACCTGGCTTTATTCTCTGAAAAAAATAATTTACAAAGTGGTATTAAAAAAAGTTTCCAAAAAATAACTGGAAATATTTCCAGCAGAGAATTCACAAGAATTAAAAAAAATCCTAGGAAATGTGCAAAACAAAATTATACAAGCTTTTTAGTCCCACTTAAATAATTTTTTTTCAGTTTATCAATCCATTGCCACTCACGTTTTTGTAAATTTTGTTAGGCCTCATGTTTGTTGGTGTGTCAGTGTGGATGTGGCTTTTTATTTAAAGTGGGGTTTTGGGAGACAGGGACATGGGTTTGAGTCTGGATCTTGGTTTTTGAGGGACGTGGGTTTGAGTCCACATCTTGGTTTAGGAGGGATGTGTGTTTGAGTCCACATCTTCGCTTATGAGGGGAGTGGGTTTAAGTCCACATCTTGGTTTTTGGGGGTGGGGGCAGTTTTTTTTTATTTTGTTTTGTTTGGGTGGTGGTGGTGGTTTTACTTTGATTTCTTAGGGGATTATATTTTTAAGGGGAATTTTTTTTTGGTGTTTTGTGTTGGAAGTTTATTTATATTTGTGGGGGAAGTTTATTTATATTTGTTATAACATTCACACATTGATTCACACAATTTTTAATTTTTTGTACTGTGGGAGGTGTAAGTGTTGGACAGTGTGCTTTTTTTGTTTTTGGGCACAAACATGTAGCTTAATAATTGTTTTTGGATGATTCGGGTGGCCCTTAAAAGGGCTGGGTTTGGTGCGACTTGTTTGGGCTAATCTGCTGATTTGGGCTGACTCTGCTGGCTGGACTGGCTGGGAGGTCTTGACTGTTCATGATGAGTGGAAGATGGTACTGGTGACGGTACTGGTTGAAGTTGAGAGGGTGAAAATGGCTGTGCTGTGTCCATCTGTTGATACGTGAGCACACTGGGAATAGCTGCAAAGAGACTGGATAATCCAGAAGAGTTATGCTGACTCTCCTCCTGTTGTGAAGGTGCAACTGAAGGTGGGTTGAAAATCATCTGTCTGGAAGTCCCAGGCTGTTGGTCATCCACAACAACATATGAAGTTGGCTGTGCTGACGATGATGAAGGCCCCGATGGTTGCTGTACTTTCGCAATCACAGAAACAGGCTGTCCTGTGGTAGTCTGTTGAGGCTGCACAACTGGAATGGATACTGGTTGAGTTTCCGGTATGGTGAGTATGTATTCCCATCCTGCTGTGGACTGTGATGCTTCTGGAAGTTGTTATGTGGTGACCTCTTGACTTGTGGTGACCTGTCTCTTGTGTTTTTCAGCCTTGTACTGTATTTCACTGAGAAGCTTCACTGTTTCATTCCTGAAGGTTAAAAAGTCCCTTTCGTCAAGATGTTCAATCTCACAGTGGAGATAGTTGCAGAACGACTGTCTTGGACTTGGAGTGGGGTCCTGACGTGCACCCAGAAATGTGGAAACCATCAACCCCATCTGCTGGAACTGATCTAAGACTGGATCTGTAGACGTGGTGGCAGTCGAGACTGGAGGCTGTCGTCGCTTGGGACTGGTGCTCAAAGGCTGATGAGTAACATCTGATGCAATGCTGATTTCCATCTCAGATTCTGTGTCCTTTCGATGTATCTGGAACTGAAGCTGATGCTGCGGCTGCAGAAGGCCTCTGGGGTGACTTGAATGCAGAAGACTTGTAAACTCCCTTCCTTCTGATGTGACCTCGTAGAAAACTAAAACTGTCCTTCAGCCAGGTCTGTCATTCTGTGCTCTTCTCAGCTGCTTGTCCTGACTTCGTCTGAGTGAGCTTACAATATCTGGTACGTTGAGTATTGAACCACTTCTTCAGTCTTGACAGGCAAGTTTCTGGTACCTGCTATAGCTGCTCCCAAAGTCTTTCTTTCTTCTGCTTGTCTTTAAAACTGTCGTTGGTCTTGTCATACAGTTCCTCGTGCTGTTTAATAAACTCCACTATGGCTTCTTCGTCTGAATCACTCAGGAAAATGGACTTCATCTGGCCCTTTTTCTGTCTGGATTGAATTGATTCTACATCAGTATCCATGTCAGTTCGCACTCTCTTCTCTCCTCTGTCTGGGCTCTCTTCCCTCTCTCTCTCTCTCTCTATCCTCTCTCTGTCCCTCTCCTCCTGTTCAATCCTCTCTCTCTCATCCCTCTCCTCTCTCTCCCTCCTCCTTCTTTCCATATCTGCTTCTGTATCTCCTAACTCAAACTGTGGTTGAGTGTCTCCAGTTGGTACTTCAATCTTTCTCCTTCTGCCCCTTGGCATGTTGGTCAATCAATCAATTGTACAGCTTGGTTAAAAAACAAAAACTTAAAATAAAATTAAAACCTCACAGAACAGATTTCACTCCCAACCAGTCCAGCCTAGCTCAATACTTAAGCTAATTTCCAAAAAATAAAAACCTAAAGAAAAGCTGCACACCAAGTTGTCTCTCGACAAGTCAAAGCCCAAATATACACAGATTGTCTACCGACTCGCCTTTTTATACTGACAGACTTTGAAGCCGACATATTGCCAGCCTGTCAATTACAGTTCCTGGCTTGTCTGTTAGTGTTGCAGGCCTGTCTGTTGTTGTTTACGGCCTGTCTGTTCAGTTTACGGCCTGTCGGGAACAGTTACAGAAAGGCCGACTAAAGTTACCGACTATACTGCAACACTTCCAATATGGTCGGTGAGTCATCATGCACAGTCTGGAAGTCCATATTTGGGACAATCCGGATACTTGTTACAGACAGGCCTGTTTGATTAACCGACAAGCCAGAAAGTGTAACCGACAGGTCGTTAAGTTAACTGACAGGCCTGTTGCTAGGGGGTTGAAATTAGGGTTGGATACAAGGGTCGGTAACAGACGTAGAAATATTAAACATGTTTGAAATTTCACCGACTCTCCCCGACAGGCTGGGAACTGGTAACCGACCCTAAACGACCATGTAAACATTGGTCCCGACTCTGAAAAAATGCATAGTTACCAGCCTGTCGGTTTCAGTGGAAACACTGCATTAAGGTCTCCAACAGATTCAAAGTTTCAGTCTTAAATATATGATATCTTCGAGGATGACATACGTTTGTTACTGAAGCAAAAGCTCACCAGAGTTCATTTGTTTAAGGCAAGGTTTCTCTGTAAATATCATTACAACTTGGGCCCAGTGGGTAACATACTCGCCTTGGAACATGATGGTCGTAGGTTTGATCCAAGGTACAGGTACAGATATATAGTGGTTCTAATTACCACTAAAATGTGGTCTTGTGTCATTGGGCCTTGTTCCCAGTGGCCGGTGAAAGAACCCCAGGGACATTGGTAAGTGGTTATTACTGGGATTTTGTCTCTCTGTTCTGGGAATGTCAGTCACCAGAGAGGCAGGTAGGGGTGGGGCTGGAGTAACCAACCCATTTAGCTGAGGTATGTTACATCTCATCTCGTTGACAGTGAAAACCCCTGTAAACCCTTATATTCACAGCAATATTTCTACTTTGATTTGCATATCAGTTATTTGGCACTTATTTTGTATATGTTAAAATCTTTACAGTTTATGTCAGTACGGTGTTTGACAGAAATGATGAATGCACTGTGACCTTTGAGCTTCCAATATTATTCCTTAAGATATCCTTTTTATGTATCTGGCCCTTGGCACCAGCTATTTTAATATAATTCTGAATTCATATACACAGTTTTTTGTCAGTCTCCAAACTGGCATAACATGATAAATAATTCTTAAATTGGCCCTCCTTCTTGTCGCGGCATGCCTTCCGTTACAGCGCCAGTTCTGCTTACCAAAAGTGGCCCACTAGGCACTCGCATTCGATCGCCCAGCTTCACTCAAGCAAGTCGGACTTCTTACCCATTTAAAGTTTGAGAATAGGTTGAGGTCATTTCGTCGCCCTGTAGTAACCTTAACTTTTATCCAAAAATCTTAAAGTTTTGGTACATTTTGTCTTACGTCTGGTACATTTTTGCCTGGCACAATCCTCTTTGTCCTACATCCTTCACAAACACAGGCTTTCACTTAGCCTTGCTGAAGGCTCAAGTTTCTTTGCAGTTCGGGAAAGTTTTAAGTTCAGATAATGGAGTTTCAGTTTCTATAATGTACTCATACATGTACTGACTTTCAAAGCAACAAACGGCTAAGAGAAAGTTCTGTCTGATGCAGTTCTATCTGTTAACATGTATGAGTGCTTTATAAATACCAAATATCTGTGTGCATGTTTGAAAAGATATGCAAATTTGTGCCTTAAACAAGGCTATAGCTTTCACTGTGATGTAATTTGAACAAAGTGATTCATAATTTGAATATAGAATATACTAATTATGCATTGACTTAACATGATTTTCCTTTTATTAAAAAAAAGATCAACTCCACCCATCCTATGTTGATTTATACAAAATATATAAAGTGACGGTTAGTTTTCAAGGTTTAGATATCAACACATGACAGTTTGAAGCAAAAAGTAAACAGACAATGTACACATAGATATTTGTACACAGATATGAATTGTGAAATGGAATCGTGGTACAATTTTTTTGTATATATATATATTTCTACTGAGTGAACAACTATCAGTTCCACACTTGCTAATATGTACTTGTATAATATTATGATATATCAATATATGGTATACTTATCTCCCACCGGCCAAAGGCTGTGGTCAGGATATTATGAAAAGACTTTCTCGTGCGTGTGTATGTATGTACGCCCGTTCGTCTCGTTTTCAAAAACACTTACCACCGCATTTAAAGAGAATGTTTATGCATGAGAAAAATTTGCCCTAATTTTAAAAAACAAAATGGTCATCACAGCTGATTGTTCGAAAGTCACTAAGATGTCCTAGAACTGACAATACTACAGCTGGCATTTTCAGATTGGCACAACATGGGTATGTCTAGTAAGGTTTACACGAGAGTAACTTTGGCCTCGTTTTGAAAACAAAATGGCCAATATATCACATATTTAAGGTCAAATGGGGGTCATCGTATTAAAAAGGCCTTATATGTCCATAATTATTGGTTCTAGGAGTGCAGAATATGGATAATGAAAGTGAAACCCATCAGACAAAAACAGAAATATATTTCATTCATGAAGGTGAACAATGTAATATTCCTGCTACTTTTATATATGTCTTTCCTATTGTACAGTGAGTGGCTGGCACCTAAATGACACTTCTACAGACTACTGCTTGATTTTGTAATTTAGCATCTACCTTAACTTGGCACAAGATTAAAGTAAACCAAAAATTCAGTCTAGATCCTTAATAGAAAGATTCAACAATGTGAGCTGTAGATTGGTTGTTTCACCAATTTAGTGAGCTCAATGCCATGTAAAAATTACCTTATCACCCGTTTTAAATGTAGTCTCCATTTTTGGTGTTAAGTATATTTTTTCATATGCTTGTATCAATGCATATTTTAATAACGTTAATTTTCATAAAACAAACTGAACATCAACAACTTATGGCTTAGTCTTGGCAGCACCAAAATTGTAACACTGTCAAATTAAAGTGTAAGACAGCCGAATATTCAGTCTTAAGTTTATTCTTTTCCAAACACCAAAGCCTACAGGATATTTGAGTTTTACAGTGAATGATAAATGTATAAAAATGACAAATTCTGATCATTTTATGGTTGTTAAGCATAATAAAGGCCTGTTCATACTGTTTTGTGCAGTTGCATGAACACGTATTTGAATTTTTCTTCATGAATAGAATAGAATAGAAACAATTATATAGTGCAAAATTGATACAACATCCTCTTAGACCCCAGTTACAAATGGCCAGATGTACCGCCGGATTGCGGCAGGTTACCTAATTTGGAAAATGTGGAGTGATTTATGGATCATATTTTCCATCCGTAAGGCCATCCGTAACATTTGTAATGTCCTTGTGAGACCCATAACGGCATGCTGTGATCTGTAGCGGCATGCTTAAAATCAGATAAGATCCCTAGACCATTACGGAAAAATCAAACGCTTGATTTTTCTGGGAAGTCCATATGGACACAGTGCCCATAGTTCTTCCAAACATTCTCAAAAAATTGCTACATGCAATGAGACAAAAATTCATTCTGTGTCGTACGCGTCCTACCCAATTATGAATCAAGACTTATTAATCATATTTATGGATACCATTAAAATACAAAATGTATTGAGCCACAAATGGGCCCCAACAAATTAAACATTATATTTATTTATTTATTTGGGGTTTTAC
The DNA here is from genome assembly GCA_964017235.1 of Sabellastarte sp. h YS-2021. Taxonomy (NCBI): domain Eukaryota; kingdom Metazoa; phylum Annelida; class Polychaeta; order Sabellida; family Sabellidae; genus Sabellastarte; species Sabellastarte sp. h YS-2021. The sequence goes on from OZ024929.1 coordinate 142,168,287, forward strand.
GTCGCTTTCAACACTACACAGGTCATATCACGACGGGTAGTTGGAAGGGCAGAGGAAACCAGTACATAGAGTTCGCTAGGGTTGTGTACCGTAAACTGCCGACCAACGGCAAGCAACTACCAGCTTTCCCACTTAAGGCCGTCACAGGAATCAAACCCCGGCCTCAGAGGTGGGAGGCGAGAGTGTTACCACTCTGCCACCGTGGCCCCTTATTAAACACTATAAACTTGTGTGTCACTCGTGAAGCCAGCCCTGAACAATGTGACCAAGGTATTATCTAATTTTGTGTAGGAGAACTGAGGGGCCTGTCTCAACAGCTCTCTAAAATGCGGGAAAGCTGGTAGTTGCTTGCCGTTGGTTGCAGTTTCAGTACAGAACCTTCACCAAGTGTATGTACTATAGTTTCCTCTGCCCTTTTAACTACCCATCACAATATAACCGATAAGATACCATATGTGACAAAAAAAAATAAATAAATAAATAAACAGGACCCTAACTGTTAGAAAGGAATGGAAAAAACACCGGTTGTTACTTCGAGTTTTAAGGATAAATGCTAAGGAGAAATGGGGGGGTTAGATTATTGAGCAAAACACTTAAATAGTCAGTAAACTACTTATATTTACCCATTTTTTATTTCAAATATTTTACTGAAAGGTAAATCATCTTGCTTTGCACCAAAAATCCCAGACATACTTCTTTATTACGAGGCACCAAACTTCCCCATCCCCCCCCCCCCCCCCCCCCCCCCCCCCCCACCGCTTCCTCTTTCCAGAACAAACCCCCTTATTCCGGATGCAGGTGTTCCCTGATCAATAATCCAATTGACAAGCGCTCAATGCAGTTATGACAGTTTTCTCTGTGTGAAATGGAGTGAATATCTAGCCTTTCTAGCAGGCCCTCTGCTTTCTCCAGACAAAGTTAGGGTTTAGCGTCCTTTTCAACAGGTCTTAAAGACCGAGCCTTTGTTTCTTACATATGTTGTCATGTTTTGTCTTTCACAAGACAGGAAGACTACATTCCGTGCATAAAATTTTGTGTATAAAATTCCTTTACAGCAATACTCAAACTTATGTTTTATGCTGAGGTAAATATTCAAGATAGGCTGAAAATGTAGACTTGCCCAAAGTCTTTGTTTTTTTTTGTTTCCACCATTAACCTAAACAGTTACATTTGAATTGGAAACTGACAGAAGAACATTATACAACAATTATTCTAAATAAAGGGGATGGTTTGTGAAGGAAAAGCCTTGTGCCACCGATTTAGCCTAAACTGTAATAATGGGTTTTTGTCTGGGCTGTCTGTTTCTCCAAAAGTCTGATAGTACAGTACCAAGATATTACACAGTAGACAAAAGTACTTAGTGAAAATTCACTGTGAATGCAACCTCTCAACATTTATAAGCTAGATTTGAAACCGAAACCTCCAAAGCTGAGAGATAAGTGTAGACCAACAAGCTACTAAGAGTCGCTTCCAGCTCAATGAAATAATGGAGACCACTTTTTGTTAGTTCGTGTCAACCCACCATAGGGTAAATTTTGGGTTTGAATCCCCAATTAGTTTTCAGAATATTAGAACATAACTTAAAATAATATGTCATTTGGAAGACAAATTGTTTATATTGTATTTGTAATTTGAAATGAATTGTTATTTTAATAAAAATATGCATTGGTACAAGCATACCTTTTTCATCGAGTTTACACACAAACACCAACTAATTAACATTTGGAAGTGCTTTTTGTAGGCCTATACCATAATCTCCATGAAACCACTGCCCCGAATTACCAACAGCCAATTTACAAGCACCTTATCAATTCATCCCGATTCGTTAGAGTTGTTTTCACTGGTGATTTTATTTGATGTGGCCAAACCCACCAAGCCTAGCACTACGCCTCACAAAAGGCTAGGCTATAGGGGGCAAGTTACTCCTCGGGGGGAATAAAAGCCAGCAATAGTTCATGACTAGAATCTAGCAATGAGTAAGCAAGTGTTTCCACATCCCTGACTGCAAGTATCAAGTTGCTAATCCCTGTTTTAAATAATACTAATAATAATAATAAATTAGCTTTCTGCCAAATACATGCATATAAAAACAAAGTTGGTAATTGTTTTACATGAGCTAGCTGCAAAGCCATCAGAGACACGAGTACTGCACTAAAATTTATGAAATTTTGGCAACAAAAACAAATTCTAACACTGCCAGTTTTCCCACTTGGGCTAAGGCTAGATTTCGAACTCTAACCTGAGAGGGTGGGAGGCGAGTGTCTTACCACTGTGCCACGGTGGGCCCCTGATTGTCAGCAAAAATGTACCTGTAGTTGTAATACATACCAGGGTGTGATATATGTTACAACTACAGTTATATTTCCACATTACAAAAGCCTCTTCACACTGGCGATAATACAGTATGAGGTGATAAGGTATGTGTAAGATTCCAGTGATAAAGTTTAACATCTAGGGCACACATTGTTTATACACAGCCATGATTATATGATATGACCTAAGACAAAACAAAAATATTTTTGTGAAGGATTCTCTAACTTATATCAGGCTACTATGCATTTTCTGTATGTACCATACAGCTCCCGTTAAAAATGACCAGAACTTCTCTCTTTCCGAATTGAATGACACATTTTCACCATTTTGATCAGATTTACAAGGTGTGATAATACAAAGATATGATTGTTTTTGATGATTGGGGATTCTGGGGCATGTGTACTCAGATATATATCATATATCAAAACTTATTCTAAATCTAAACGTTCAATCCTTTGTCAACTTTGAATAGAAATCTTGCCCTTAGAAATAGAATTGGGTCGTTATGTTAGACTAAAAATTAATGAGAGAACATGTAAACTGTTTAAAAAGGATGTAGAAGACTTTGTGTTTGTCCAGCTTTAGAGCTGATTCGTATGAAATATTTCAAAATTCTAAACATAAATAAATCTGAATTACCAAGGGTATTAACTCATGTGAATGTCAATATGGTTATTAATCTTATTTTCGATTAATGGCAAGAAAGAAAAAGTAAGTTATATTGTTAATTTTTATGTATTGGATTGCTTTCTTATTTATTGTTATTTACTATCTGTTTAAAGTGAGTTATAAACCTATATAGTGCTGGGTATTACTTCAGTACTTTTTGTATAATCCTTGTCAACATAATACATGTCACTATAATAAACTAAACTACTCAGACATATCATAACAAAGATTATTCCATGCCTGAACATTATAAATATCTTCAAAAACTGGGTTTCATAACTGTAATTTCATGAATGGTAAGCATATCTCACATACGTTTAGATCTAATGTCAGATTTATTAGAGAAAATACAACCCGTATCTATTCTGTGGGCCTAATTTTACTTTTTGTAAACCAGTATATATTTCAATATAGAATGATGCAGCTCCAGTAATTTCAATTCTGGATGTATCCATTTCAACACCATTGGTAGCATCTCATTAAGTAGTGGCTATTATAGAAAATTTATGCTATTTATAACATTTTAAAATATTCTAATCTTATAGATGTACACTTTGGCATTAGTAAATGTCGTAAGGTACATGATTCAGGGTAAAATTATATTTCAGTTTTGAAAAATATACAAAGCCAAATTATTAAGAGTTTCATATAGATTTTAAAGTAATATTGCAATCCTTGCAATCCGCTAGGCCAGAGGTTAATCAAGTTTAAGTTCTGGAAATATCATTGCAACTTATAAAGTAGACAGCACTTACAGAATGAAGACTTCTGTCAAAAGCAGTATGTAATCACTAAATATATCTAAGCAGCAAAATGCAATCAGCCCTTCCTTTCACCAGGCCTACCCACATACAAAAATTACACCCGGATCTTGTATTACTTTTGGAGTGATCGCAAACATCGACAAACAAACCAAAAACCTAACCCCCAGGCGGAAGTAATGACACAAATTATTATAAGTGATAGACTGATTGTTGGCTGACGGGTCAGTGCAAAGTCAACTTGGATTTTTACATCCATTCCCAAGGTGGAATCAGGTGCAACCAGCTTAGTGAACCCAACATGCTGCAAGAGCTCGAATTGAAGGGAAGACCACAAAGACAGAATTAGATGATTGACCAAACCTGTGAAACCACTCGACCACTGAATCCTCTAAAAGATCAGAACACTGGAAACTTATTCTCATGGAAACAAGCATGCCATTCCCCACTCTGTGAAAGTTACTCTCCCCTCCCCGCCTATCCCCCAAGGGGAAGACCGCCTATGATTACACAGCTCTGCTAGTCACAGAAACACTCACATTTCATTAATTAGAGAAACCCTCTTCCTCCTTTTTCTCCACCCTGTCGTTACCATGGCAACACTATTCAGACGGAGGGAGGGGGGCAAAATTGTTCCATTTCACATATGGGAAATGTATTCTCTGTTTTTGAGACAGACAGAGGGTAAATATACAGTTATTACAGTGTCAAGGGGGTTAGTAAGAGGACAATGGCAACATGACAGAAATATGGAATACATTCTAGGTTATTGTTTACCGAAAACTGCTTCCCGCTTGAACAAATCACAAAATTAGTATTTGCGTTTGTTATATGTAAATTATATTGGGAATATGTAAATAAAAAGAGGAACTAAACAAGCACATGTTGTGACTGTTAATTTACGCCAATAATATAACAGTATATATCATTATATCATTTTTAACTAGGCCTTAACCCCCCCCCACCCCCCCACACACACAAAATCATGAATACCCTCTCATTAATTTTAGAATATTGTCAACCTTAAAGCCAAGCATTGAAAATACATTGAAAATTTTGGATTCTATTTTTGTATCCATAATATGACCCAGATTTTTCTAAAAAATTAATCATTTCTTCCATTGGCCAGACCCTACCATCATAAAAATTTAAAAAGGTGTATGCATTACTTATGGAGTTATTGTGAACACAGACAAAAGAAACCCACCAAAAACCATAACCTCCCAGAAGATGTCTTTTAATACAATTTCTGCTTGTGAAACATCACCTTAAATGCACAAACAACCAACGTATACAGCTGTCAAAGCTCTCTTTTTTGTTTTGATTCTTATAGGGCACAGATTGAATTTGATGTTTTTATTTCTGCCCATTTAAGGATTGTGCCATATTTGGTTTGGAAGTAACATTTCCACAACCACTCACAAACCCAACTGCCTTTTTTATGTATAACCCCTTTCCGACAACTACTTTTAAAAACCTAATTTGGAACAGAGACCTTTCCACCCAAATTATAGAGTACAAGGTGTATGGGAGGGCTGTATTAAAGTTTATTGCCCCAGGGAAATCTATGTGTAGTTTGAGGGCTGAAGCCTGAAGTGCTGAAATTATTAACCTGCCTATGGGCGTTAAGTTAATGGGCATTCAGAATATTTCATTTCTCTGTCAAATGAAAAATATCAAGGAAATATATTAACATATGCATGACAAGTGCCACACAATTAATATACACACCAAGCAGTAATACTACTGTTAATATAAAGGTTAATTTAAATAGATTGCTGTCACGCATATATCATATGCAATACCTCTGCTAATCTGGTTCCAGGACCACATTACTCTGCAAGAAAGGGTCCTGTATAGGCCACCATTTTCTATTGTTAGAATTCACAGTTACACGTAGCAACTGTACAGGAAAAAAGACTATCAAACCAATTATTATTTTATTAACAATATTTCATATTATAAATCCTATTTTATGTTGAAACTGTAATTTTAACACATAAAAATTGATATAAGTAATTAAATTATTCCAATGGGGGCCACGGTGGCAGAGTGGTAACACTCTCTCCTCCCATCTCTGAGGTTGGGGTTCGGTTCACGGTAGTTGCTTGCCGTTGGTCGGCAGTTTTACAGTACAGAACCTTGACCAACTGTATGTGCTGGTTTCCTCTGCCCTTCCAACTACCCGTCGTGATATAACCTGTACAGTGTTGAAAGCGACGTAAAACACCAAATAAATAAATAAATAAAATTATTCAAAAGGATCCATGAAGGTTCATGACAATCAGACCGCTAGAAAAGATGTATGACAAACAGAATAGGCAAAGATGACTATAGGCTATACCAGTCCCTTTTTTGTTAAATTTGACTGGTACCCTATCTTTAACTCAGCAACCAGTTGAGTTTGTTAATTCTTGTAGGAGAATCTCTAAATACATAAAAAAGTGAGATTTAATAGTATTGTCAACCCACAAGGAAAACTTGCCCATTTAATCTGAATATATCAGATTAAGTCAAAGATTAATAAATCGTTGCCTGGACTTACATAGACTGGGGGCTATCTGACTACTCCTAATCTGGATTTATATGGAAATTTTCGGCCCTTTTATAGGGTGACTTCGAGATAATTACGTTTTTTATCTGTGTGATTGTGAAATCCTCAAAACGCTTATGTTCACAGCAATATTAGTGAATGGTTACATGTTAAAATATTTACTTTAGTATCACATTTCAAGAGGGATTTGATGATTTGTAAATCTCCTTAATATATTCTTGTCTCTGGGCTTTAACTTGAAATAGTATTATCTTAACTCACAGCAGGAATAAGTGTTGATTTATAATGCTCTCATAAAAGCATGATTTTCTTCCTGTTGCATAATGCTATCATATAAGACTTTTCAACAGAAAATCACTGATTACCAAATAATAACGTTTCCATTTAGGTAAGAAATTTAATTTCAGAAAATTCTACAGATAGTAATAATGGCTTTGAAGAAAATGGGTAGCATTATATGGTAAGCAAGATGTCTATAAGACAATTAAACTTGACTTGAAAACTAAAAATTACCTATAAGCTTACATAAATGAATATGAATGGTCTATCATTGCTTAATTTAGACAAGGTATTTATCCTTTTTGTGTTAAAACCAGTCATTCTCCTTTTCATACATAACTGCCAATACGGAAACTTTACGTAAATAAAATGGCATTCATGTAAAATGTGATTGAAGTTAAGCTTCATTTTCTATTGAGATGTCCTCTGCATAAAGAGATAAGAAATATATTCTGTTGTTAAACTGTGTTAAAAGTTACTCGCCTTTTGAATTTATGAATAATTCTTAAAAACTTATTTTGATTATGAATTATAGTTAAAATATCAGCTTAATATTAAATTTTATCATCGCGACTAAGGAAAAAGTAAAGGTAAAAAGTTTAAATAGTAGTGTTATGTATTATTCTTCTCTCTCTGGTCAGACAAGAGTTAGTAAGTACTGTTGTTTAACTGTCACCAATAAGCCCATTTGGGCTGAGACCGCTATTATATACAGGTTTGTGTCAATACTTATTGTTTATTTTAAAAGTACTATTCATAGATATTCTAAAACATGTTTTAAGTATATAAGTTGCATTGTTTAATTTTAATCGAGTTCATTTGTCCAGGAAACCGAATATATTAAGTTAAAGAGGGCCATCTCAGGATATATGGCCCATTACCTTAACTATATATTACTCTGGGGCTTATGCAGGTGTTCCACGACTCTAGGGTCGGTTGCAAAAGTTGTAGGGTCGTGGGAAAAAGGGCGCAAAAATGCTGAGTTGGTTATCCCTGACAGGACGGTACACTTACAGACAGGACGTGATCAGCATCCCGACAAGACATTTTTTTGCACGGCCAATCGTAGAAGTACTACGACAAGCCCTAAAGTCCTAACAGACAAGCCAGATTACAAACAGACAAGCTGTAAAGACAAACAGATAAGCTGGGAGCATGTTCCCGACCCTTCCCGACAGGACTGATTGGTTTTGTGGGTGAGTATCTAGAGTTGGTTTGCAAAGGCATTTTGAAAGAATTTCCACATGAGTACTTAAAGTGTCCCACTGATCCTGAAGACTGGAAGAAAATTAAAGAAAGATTTAGAAACAGATGGAATATCCCCATGCAGTCAGTGCACTAGGTGGAACACATTGCTATAAAGAAGCCCAAGAAGTCAGGCAGTGAATATTTCAACTACAAGGGCTACTTCTCCCTGGTACTTTTGGCTTTAGTCGATGCAGATTGCAAATTCCTGTAGGTCAACGTGGGGGCCAGTGGGTCATCATCTGATGCTTGGATATTCAACCGCAGCAAACTGAAAAGAAGAATTGAGAACGGAAGGTTGGGACTACCACCACCTGAACCACTTGGACCTGGGGGCCGAATCTACACTACTTCCTATTGGGGGACGATGCCTTTGCTCTGATGCCTTGGCTGGTCAAGAATAACAGAAGAGGACAACTGACCAGGGAGGAGAGAATAGCCAACTACAGGATATCCAGGGGGGGAGAGTGGTCGAGAACTCATTTGGTATAATTCTAATAGTATCTTTATAGCGCTTACTCTCCATCTAAACTAGGCGCAGCAAACCAAAAAAGCAGAGAACTATAATCATGAGCCTGGGACATAGCAAGGGTCGGCACCATGGAGAGAAACTGGGAAAAGGAGAAATTAGGGTGGATATGCTTGTGCAAAGGTTTTGAGCTTCTTTCTGAATGAATGGAGAGAAGTGGCTGAATGTACATCATCAGGCAAATCATTCCAAATCTTTGGAGCATCATAAGCAAAGCTGAGGCCAAAATGCTTAGAGGACTTATATACTGAAGGGGCAAAGTGTGGGACCTCAAGGAACACACCATCAGCTTGGCTTTTACGTGTGTTATAGACACTGTGTCTAGGTTTAAGGAAAGTATTTTGGATAGCCCCTATGTAAAAACTTGTACACCAGTAAGGCAGTCTTGAATATGGAACGGTGTTCAATAGGCAACCAATGGAGAGTCTTTCTAACAGGAGTGATGTATGAATACTTAGTGGTGTTGGTTACAATTCTAGCCAGACTATTTTGAACACATTGCAGCTTACGAAGATCAAGAGCTGAGAGACTCCTAAATAAGGAATTACAGTAGTCCAGTTGACTCCCAACCAGAGCATTCGCAGCTATGAGGGCTGGATGATATGTTAGATAACCTCTAAGATGCTTGAGATCCCTGATATGAGCAAAACAGGCCTTTCATATAATCTGGACATGCCTCGAAAAGGAAAAATCACTGTCAAACCACACACCAAGGTTCCTGACCGCCCCTACAAGAGAGAGTAAGGTACCAAGAATATTAACTGGAATAGATTTGTTGAGTTTCTCACATTGTTGTTTTGTGCCGAAAATGATAAATTCAGTTTTATCTGGGTTTAGCTTGAGCTTATTTGCAGACAACCACTTTTTGACATCGTCAAAGCAACTTTTCAATCTGTCAAAGGCCTTAGCCACATTCTTATGCGTGAGATGGATATATAACTGTGTTTCGTCTGTGTAAAAGTCGAACCCTATGCCAGGATGATTTTGAATAACTTTGCTCAGGGGAGTAGTATACAAGGAAAAGAGTATTGGACCTAGGACAGAGCCCTGATGCACACCAAATAAGAGCTTCTTCGCATCAGACAGGATAAAGCCAATCTTAAAACATTGTGAATGATCAGACAGGTAGGACTTGAACCAGTCCAAAATGATACCGCCAACACCAAACCAATAACTCAAACAATCTAGGAGTGTGCCATGGTCAATGGTATGAAATGCTGCCGATTGGTCAAGCAGCACAACAGCGGTGGCCTAACTTCTGGCCAGAGCAAGATGGATGTCATTTTTAATCGACAGCAGTGCAGTTTCGGTCGAGTAAACTAACTTATAAGGTGACTGTATGACATTATCAAGACCATTTGAAAAGACATAATCATTTAATTGGGATACAACCACTCGCTTGACAAGTTTCGAGATAAAGCACAAGCCTGACACAGGTCGGTAGTTCTTGAACTCATCAGGTGGTGGTGAGGCTTTTTTAATCAGTGGGGTTATGACAGCTTTTTTGAAATCGGCAGGAACAACGCCTTCAGACAGGGAACAATTAACAAGTTTTGGGATAGAGGGCAGAAGAATGTCTAAACACTCCTTGACCAGAAAGGTAAGGCACCGATCCAACAAACAAGATTTTGTTGGTGATTTCATTATTGCCTTATGAATTTCTACATCAGAGACTGTCCTAAAGGAGTCAAATTTAGGTAGGTCAGGAGGAGCAGGTAATCTGAAAGAGTCAGTGCTGGAAAACGAATCCCTAATCTTGGTAATTTTGTCTGAGAAAAAGGTCACAAAACGGTTAGCGAGACATTTATGGGACACATGAGAAAGGAGTACACTTTCGGGATTGGAATGTGATGCAGAACGTAAGACCTGCCATATTTCTTTGTTATTTATTTATTTGGGGTTTTACGTCACTTTCAACACTGTACAGGTCATGTCGCGATGGGTAGTTGGGAGGGCAGAGGAAACCAGTACATACAGTCGGTCAAGGTTCTGTACTGTAAACTGCCGACCAACAGCAAGCAACTACCAGCTTTCCCACTTGAGGTCGGGCTGGGAACTGAACCCCAATCTCAGAGGTGGGAAGTGAGTGTTACCACTCTGCCACCGTGGCCCCTCACACTTTCTTTGAATCCTGGGCATTTTCACTGACAAGATTTCTGAAGTAATTGGATTTATCCTTGTTTACCAATGAATTACAATGTGCAATCTGCTTGCACAATCTAGCTCGATTTTGAGGTGATTTATCCTTGCGCCATATTCGTTCGAACTGGCATCTGACAGCCTTTGCCAGCAGATAAGAATCTGAGAACCATTTAGCAGGACCTTTGATGAAAGTGCCAGACACCTTATCACCTTATATTCCTCGTTGAAAACACTAGTAGTATTACCCTAGCAGTTAACAAAGGAACAATTGGCCAGATCACTCTTCAAACTGTCCATTTTTATCTTATGATACCTCCGAAATATAACATTTTTTGAGTTGGGATAGAAGGTTTGGTAAAATCAAGATGACCCAGCACCAGGCCATGGTCTGAGATGAATTCACTAACCCGAACATTTGAAACAACACTGGAATCATCAGGAGTGAGGATGAGATCGAGGATGTGTCCATGTAAGTAGGTTGGTTTCTGAACATGTTGGTTAATATTGTGTGACTCAAGATAATTCAGAAACTTTTCACTATCCTTGGAGGTTGTATCTACATGCATGTTGAAATCACCACATATTAAATATAGAATAGAGATGCCTCTAAACTTGGTGGTGGTAGGAATATTTTTCACATTACGGCAACAACTTGCCTGCCTGAAAGAACGAGGGAGCAGTAGATGAGAGCCATGAGCAGTCTTACCAACATAGAGCTCCGTGCCTTTGCGTGATATGTTTATGGAGAAAAGGCCCACCAAAATCAGACAATATAAAGAGTACATTTCTGAGTAAGGACAGTGTACATACTCCGGCAGCCTTAAGGAAAAAGGACCGTGGGGAGTCTCACCAGTTTAGGCCTTAAAAGCTCAGTACTCACAATGTTTGACAGTCAAGCCTTAGTCAATTCGTCCCGTGGGCAACTCACGGGCACCCTACACTACCACACTAAGCCTACTCAAAAACAACCAGTCCCTAAGCAGACAATGCACAAAACAGATAGGGGCCTAAAATAAATGACAAACAAAGAGTATGTACAGGTTGACAACCAAAAATGAGGAGAATTTATACACCATGAATAATTGATAGACCTCAAAGAAACAAAGGTACACAAAAATAAATTGGGCCAATATTCCCTTTTGGTGGGCGATAATACCCGAGGTTTATCAAAACAAACTAAAATATCAGTTAAGTTTGAGGAAAACCACTAAGAACCATAATATGGAAATAATGATGCATTATGTACACAAATGGACTGAAAAGCAATAAAATTTATCTAAAATTGGTCTATATTGTGATAGCTTTTGAAAACATTGTCTCCGTGGCGGCTATGCTAACGTGACATGGTATACATGTCAAGAGATTCAGGGTGCTGTTGACCACCATGGAGCAAAGGCCAAAAGTAGTGAGAGACATTGTGTTAACATGTGTGGTACTACATGCTGAGAAGCCATCAGGGGGGAGCTGACAGACCACCCACTCCAGTTGACGACATACAACCACCACAGGCAGACCAGGGGGAACAGGGACATAATCATAACTTTAGAAACCCATTGAGGGAGGCCAAACATCAATGAGACCTACTGAAAGACTACTTCAATCACCTTAGGGTTCTGGCGGAACAGGAGGACAAAGTTTAAGAAGACTGAGGGGAGAACATGTTGTCATCTACCAGTCCTTTTCAAGCCTACCCAAATAATCCAAGAACTTTTATTTAGCAAAGTGTTGACCAAAAAATAACCCCCATTTTCCAACAATTTAATGCAAATTCAATTTCACCAAAAATAATCCATATTACAAACACCAATCCCTCCCAAACTCAGTTCACAAAATTTAATTTCAGCACTTACAGTTTCACACCCAGGTCCTCAATTTACAATCAAGTTGACATCTCACTTCAAAATGACCTGAGTTTATTGTTAAAAAATAACTTGCAAAACTGTAAAAAAAACATTTTGCAAATGTATTCTAGCCCCCAAATACCACAAAGAGAAACAATTTTGAGGAAATATATTATCCCAAGATTGAAAAAAAAATTGAAATAAAATTTGCAAAACAAAATTATACAGGGTGACACTCCCAGTTTGAGATTTTTTATTCAGTTTGTCAGTCTGTTAGTCACTATATTGTTACTTATATGTTTGAATGTTTTACTAGGTCTCGCATTTGTTTGTCTGTCAGTCCCTCCACACTTTGAGAACAGATTACTTGTGTGGATGTTGCATTTTAATTCAAATTGGGTTGGGGGTGGGAGGGACTTGGATTGGTGTCTGGATCTTTGTTATTTGTTTTGTCTGTGGGGGATGTTCAGTTTTTAAATTTTTTTTGGGAGGGGGATGGGGATGGTGTTACTTTCTACTTTGTCTGAGTGAGCTTGCATATCTGGTACATTGAGTCTCGAACCACTTCTTCACAGTCTTGACAGGCAAGTTCCTGGTAGCTGCTATTGAATCCCAAAGTCTTTCTTTCTTCTGCTTGTCTTTGAAACTGTTGTTGGTCTTGTCAAACGATGGCTTCACTCAGGGAAATGGACTTCATCTGCCCATTCTTCTGTTTGGATTGAGTTGATTCTACATCACTATCCGTGTCTGTTCGCGTTCACTTTTCTCCCCTTTCCTGGCTCTCTTCCCTCCTCTCTCTCCATCCTCTCTCTGTCCGTCTTCTCTTGTTCTATCCTCTCTCTCTCATCTCTCTCCTCCCTCTCCCTCCTTCTCTCTATATCCTCTGCTGTATCTCCTAACTCAAACTGTGGTTGAGTGTCAGTTGGTACTTCAATCTTTCTCCTTCTGCCCCTTGGCATGCTGATCAATCAATCACATGTACAGCTTGTTTTTAAAAAACAAAACTTAACAATAAAAGTGAAACCTCATAGAACAGATTTCACTCCCAGCCAGTTCAGCCTAGCTCAAACTTAAGCTAATTTGCAAAAAAATGAAAAACTTAAAATAAAAGCTGCACACCAGCCCAAATATACGCAGATTGTCTACCGACCATATGTTTTATACCCACAGATTTGGAAACCGACAGTTCCCACCTTGTCTGTTAGTGTTACAGGCCTGTCGGTTGTTGTTTAGGGCTTGTCTGTTTCAGTTTACGGCCTGTCAGTTATAAATTTTCCCGACTCTAGGACCTAGTTGGTAAAAGTTACCAACTGGCCTTGAAACTTTACAGGCCTGTCGGAATCAGTTACAGACAGGCTAAAGTTACCAACTGTGCTGTAACACTTCCCGCACAGGGGGATTTCACAAAGGGGGACTTTCTAAGCCCAAGTTTGTCAAAACACAGTGGTTTTCTAAGTCTTGTGACTCTTTATACATAGTCAAAATATTTAAGTTTAACTCATTTTATCTTTGAAAAAAATAGTATTCAACGCAAAACCTTGTAACCACATACATATGTCCAAAGACTAATTAAGGGAGGTGTTCTATATATTTATTCTTTATTTTTAAGCATTCAAATTTTGAAATGAGAAAAATATATGGTGGCAATATTTAAATCTTTGTGTACAAAAGTTAAGCCCACTTTTGCGTAGAATTAGTCAAAGCCTAGACTTAGCAGCTTTGTGAAACCTTCTAAGACCACAGCCTTAGCTTCATTTTAAGACAAGAGTCTTAGGTTTAAGTATAAGTCCGGACTAAGTCTTTTTATGAAACCAACCCCTGATCTTTAAATAGTTTGCTCTGTGATGCACTGGGTTTTGACCCTATGCAATATACTCCCGTCGGATACATTCCCTCTTTAAACTAACACTTTTTCATGCGGTCAGAAAAACAAAACAAAAAAAGCCCACACTTTCAAACACACTGCTCCATACAGCCTCTCTGCCCCCATCACCCCCCTGGCGTGTACATGTGAGTTTAACATGTGAGAGATCCTTAAAAAAACATACTTAAATCCTTAAAACATACCTGTTTGCAAAAGCCTACCCACCATAGCCTTCCCCGTCACATCCGTGTCTCCTTGGTACGACCTGGCTATGTCCCTTGATTAACGCTAACTGCCTTGCTTTATGTTTAGATGCGCCTTAGAGTCCATCAGTGATGGAGATTAAGCGCTATAAAAGTCCACATTAGATTAGACATTAGATTAGATCCTGGCAGGTTTTTAAACATTTTTCAAACATATCCACTAGGTGTTGAAAAACATTGCCCATGTTTTTGGAAGCATCCTACCCAAATACAAAACCTTGCATATGAAACCTAATTTATATCAATATTTATACTGGATCAAAATTTAATATTAGGATTCAGGATTTACTAAATTCAAGGTTAATAACTTTACCCCTTATTTTATATTTCAAAAATAGGTTGATTTGTACATTGCAACCTTTAAAATTTCTATAATGGTTAAGCATTATGATGTAACACTGTAGCATAAAGTCCTCATGTATGATCAAATGAAAGGATTTTTGAAATAAATGTATTAAACCCAGACTGTTTTCTGGGGGACCTATTGAGAATGTTATTTTTTCGTTAAATATCCAGATGGAAATTAGAAAAACAAAAAGAATCCTGCAGTTTCAGATCCTGAATTTTTTATCATTATCCATATTTGCTGTAATGTTGATTTATAACAACCAACGTAGTCATCTATACAGATTTGGTGCTGCAGATATCAGCCACAGGTCATGTCATAGCAGGCAGCTGTAAGAATCGAGGAAACGGTGTACACCAGTTGGTTTTTAAGAATCTGCACATCGGAGACTTGTGAGAAGCAACCAACTTTATCTTAAAAACTTAGTCAGGTTTTTGAATCCATGACCTCCAAATTTTTAAAAGGTCATTGTGCAAGAGTTCATGCAGAAATATTTCATATTGTGCCCACAACTCGGTCCCTACAATATCCATCTCTTGACCTAGCAGTGACTTGGATGCTTATCTCTTTGGTTTTCCCACAAGTCTTTCTGTGTTACTACATTTTGCAAAAATATTGCATTCTCCAGCCTTATCCCATCTAATAGTTCTTAACAGTTTTAAAATTTCATACTTCAAGATTAACCATCAGTGGAAAAATGAGAAGTGCTGATGGTATCAGGCATTTTATATCGTCACTACCTTCTCCATGGTTCCAGCAATGATTAAGCTCCTGAAGTTGGAGGTCTTCTGCTGCAGAATCAGAGGTGGAACATTTTATCTATCCTCTCTTACAACAAAACACCACCACCTTCTGTGGAATACTCTCATGTGCGCTGTGCCTTAATCTCATAAAGTTGTATCTGTACCATATCAACGCCTCTCTGTAATGCCTTTTTAAGCGTGAGCCTCGATAGAACTCTTGCTTCTAGGAATCACTTTTTTTTTGTCTCTGGACTTTCATGAATTGTGGCACAGTGTGATGAGTATTTGTCTGCTCACTGAAGTTAAGCAGCAATGGGCTACGTTAGTACTTGGATGGGTGACTATCTGAGTTCTACACCAGCTGTGGGATGTGTCTGGGTTGGAATTTCTTTGCGTTACCAGACTTTTGTAAATTCTAGTGCACTACTTGTACCTTGGCTTTGCATTTGTGCTAGGGGGACCGAAACACCTTTCGGCCTTGTTTCTCTAGTGAAAGGGTGTACCCCAGGATTTCGCCTTCATTTGTTCTCTTCTAAATATTTTTCACTTCAAATTCTCAGAGGATGATTTCAGTGATCTTCTGTTTGTAGTTGATGCTAAACCTGAAATAGTATATATTCTGGGTGATTGTAATATCAGTGTAGACAATAAATCTGCAAAAACTCTTCTTTGTTTCATACATGTCTAGATATTCATTATATGGTTAGATGTGTAAAGTTCCCAACTCACAAAATGTTCATTGACTCGACTATCTATTTATAATAGATGACTGTCATATGCATGAAGAGTTTTGGTTTGTTAGACTGTTAAATAGTCCAAATTATTTTTCAGAAAATTAGGAACACAAAGGAAACTGATAATAATGTTGAGCGCAAAGTACCGATCCACGCCATACTGATCCATGCCATCGCCATCTTAATTGCAATCAACAGTGATGAGTTGATTGCAATTAATCCTTGCTGGTCTCTGATCAGTCAGTATTAGGCAGAACAATAGGTTAAACTGTAAGACCTTAAGATGGGCTGGGATCTTAAGATCCTTGGATGTCCTAATAAAGTGTGTTATAAAATTGGCCAATCAGTGACCACCTCAAAAATAAATACAGCCAATTACATCACGAATCTGTGATAGAAATCATTGTGAGTTGGAGCACCCCTATCTTGAAATTGTTTGAGCAATCTCGAGAGGGTGCGCGATCTTTTGATGAGGAGATCGCGCAAGTACCATCTTGAGATGGCGCAGATCGATATTTCACGCCCAACAATAATATCTTATCACAAGATTTCTCAGAACTCAAGCCAGGAAGTGATTTGCTAGAGGACATGGCAGACCATTATAATACAAACAGTCTGAAATTTTTCAGAAGCATGTAAATAATTGTCAGACTAATAGCATGCTGGTGTAACACTAGAATTCACAATCAGAATATATCTAGTTTGGCTTTAATTTATAAATTGGTGCAGCAAGTGGTTTCAGATCACATGGAAGTCTATCTGGATATGCATAATTTACGTGATAGCAATCAGTCTGCACATCCCTCATTCTACTGCTCGAGTCCATATGCCATTAACAAGGTAAGAATGGTTGATGGGGATGTTCCACTGGAACCGACCCTGTAACCAACTCTATGACTCTAGGGTCAGTTGCAAAAGTTGGGGAAATCAGGGAGGAAAATCAGAAAAAAGTGCGTGAAAAAGTTGGGTTGGCCACATGTCCCTGACTGGATGTACTACATCCCTGCTTGTCTGGATCCAGATCCCAACCTGACTTGGGGTCGGGATGAGTTACTCCACCGAAAGATGTGAAACTACCAGGACAAGACGTAAACCCCTAACAGACAAGCAGTATCAAGCCCAGACAAGCCATGCTGACAAACAAACTGGACTGGAGCATTTTCCCGACTCACCCCGACTGGACTGAGTCGGAGTCAGGATTGAACCAAACTATATAAACCCCCTCTGGCTGTAATAAATCATCATTTGTCAGAGCAAAGGTGCTAGCTACACATCAGAGAGACTTTCTAAATAAGCCTAGGGCACTTTTGTTTTTCATTGAGTGTAATATTTTGATTTTCATCATGATTTGCAGACAGAAAAGGACACATCTGTACCCATGACCAGCACCTGCCCTAATAGCCAGCACCACAGCCACAGCCACAGCCAGCCCCCAGGAGAAGAAGAAAGCCACCAAACTCCTGGGTCATGCCCTGGATCTTTCAAAGACAAGAAAAAGGATGCTGCATCAACCTCCTGACATCTGACATCTCAGGATACCAGAATTTTGTCAGGCTGCCACCTGCCCTTTTTGACCTCATCAAAAAATGCATACACCACCACATCAAGAAGTCAGTCACCATTTTAAGGAAGCCCTTAAAAGTGGGATTGAAACGTCCAATAACGCTGAGACACCAGGGGAACAGGGGAAACCTACACCTCTCTTGCAGTATTACTGGCTGGTTGGAAAAGGGTGAAAGAGAAGTTCAGAACCAGATGAAATCCCCCCACACTCTTGGGGCCCTAGACAGGAAGCATATTGCCATGAAGAAGTAAAAAAGTTCTGGCGTAGACTGTGGGTCAAGTGGTTCTCATCAGATACACAGACTTTCAACAGAGACGATTTGAGGAACAAGATTGAGGATGGCACCTTGGGAAGTAGTCTAAACGGCATAACATTTACATAAAGGTTGAATCACAATTGTAGCAAAAGTCGTAAACCTTTGTTGCCCCTTCTGTAGGGCATGATTATATCCACTCTTAAATGGAAATATGTAGCACACTAAAGGTGGTAGAAATAATACAGTAATAGTAATAGCACAATTTAAGTAAATGAAGTATTCTCCATGAATACATTGTACATGTTACCTTATTAAAAAACAAAAAAAAATTAGTGTAACTCACAATACATGAGCACATAATTAAATTCCTGCTTTGAAGAAAGAGTCTTTAGGTCTCATCATGTAATCATGGCCACTGGGTGGTTTAGAAGGCAATAAGCAGGTCATGCATCTATTTATAATGTTAAAATGTACGTGTGTATGTTGCTGTTCATGTAATTTGAAACTAGTGTACATATTTTAAAAACAAGAAAATTTTTACATTGTAACTATTTTATGTATGTCAAATCAGGTGTCAACCAAGATTGGAGATAAGGGGGTCGTATTGCTCGATCCAGTAAGGGTTTATATACGTTGAGCTAGGTATCTTGGTCCTGATTTTAACTTAATTAATTTTATGTATTTTACTCTGTTTTAGTCATTTCTTTACAAAATTTTAGTTCATTGTTATTATACGAAGTTGCTGTGTCTCAAACCTCATATAGTAGGGTTGTCATATTTCATCTCACTTTTGATATTGTTCGGCAGTGTCTGCCAAATATCTTGTAACATAGCAAGGGGTCTCAAAAATGTAAATATATTATCCCTATTTTGTCATTAACTAAATTAAAATAACAATAATCAAGATAGTATCTATTGTATGTACAGTATTGCTATTGTTAGTACTAAAAAGTAAATTTAAATAGTAATACTAATTCATTAGAACAGCTAACTCGTGACCTTGTAAAGGTCAATAACATTCACTCAGATACTATCTAGTGTATGTACAGTATTTCATTCTTAGCATGAAAAACTACATTCAAGTTAGTATAGTATTTCATATTAACACTTAACTCGTGACCTTGTCAAGGTCAAAGTATTACATTTTCATATTTCACTTTTAATAAATGTTATCAGTTTTATTCATCTGAAAATATAGTCACAGATCTTATCTGTAAGTCATTATTGGTGTTAAGGTCACCTTTAGAAAGCTTTTTGTGTGTATGTAATGGAATTTAAGGTGACCTTAAAAGTTCAGTATGTAAATAGTCTTATAGTTGTAACATAGAATAAACTAATTTCCCCAAAGTGTCATTTACTTCCCTGGCTTCATAAACTAAGGCCACTGTGTGGGTCAAGTGGTTCTCATCAGATACACAGACTTTCAACAGAGACGATTTGAGGAACAAGATTGAGGATGGCACCTTGGGGCTTCCAGCATCTGAACCACTGGGGCAGGGAGGACCAGAACTACACTATTTCTTCTTGGGTGACGACGCCTTTGTCTTGAAGCCATGGATGGTGAAACCCTACAACAGAAGGTAACTCACAGGGGAAGAAAAAATTGCCAACTATAGGATCTCCAGAGGCAGGATGGTGGTGGAAAATGCCTTTGGAATATTAGTGACCCGGTTCAGGGTACTACTAGACAGCATGGAGCAAAGCCCTAGGGTTGTCAGAGACATTGTGTTTACATGTGTGGTATTGTACTACATGTGGAGGACACGCCAGGGTGGAGCAGACAGGGGACACACCCCAGAAAATGATGTAGTGGCCCTACAAAATGAACAGGTGGTGTACGTGCCCAATGAGAACTACAGGAATCCTTCAAGTGAGGCCAAACATCAACAAGAACTACTGAAAGACTACTTAAATCATGTGGGGCATTTGCTGGGCAGGACGAGAGAATCTTAGATGTGTCAACCAACAACCCTGAGGACAGAAACTGGCACCTGTCAGTCCTTTTCAGGATTACTATCAGTCCTTTTCAGGAATAACCAATTATTCCAAGAACTTTTATTTAAGCTCGTGTCACTTAAATTTACAATAAATTTCCAAACAAAATCCAATCCATTTCCAACAAATTTCAAAACGATTTCAAACCAAATCACAAGTCCCCTGTTGAAAACTTTCAACCCACATTATGTAAAAATGGCCCCCCATTAAAAGTTAAAAGGTCAAATCTAAAGGTCAAAATTCTTTCCCCAAATGTCAAACTTTCCTTTAAGTCTAAGTGTTTTTTTTTGTTTTGTTTTTCGATAAATTTTAAATTTTTGGGCAGGCAAGTTTTTTTAAGTTCTCAATCCAAAAGTTTTTTCCCTAAGTTTTTATTGCAATTTTTTGATAAGTTATTAAACGAAAAAGAATTTTTTTTTACAAGTTTAAAATCTTTTAAGTTCAGTTCTGAAAAAATTGAAGTTTTTTTTAACTTCAAATTTTTCATCAATCACATTCATTCTTTTATTCATTAATTGTTTTTCGGGGATTCGGATGGTCCTGAAAAGGACCTTTAAATGTTTTACAACAGTGGTCCTGAAAAGGACAGATTGAAGGCAATTGCAGTGGTTCTACTGCTGCTGCTGTTTTGCATCGGTTGACTGCTGAGGAAGCTGAGGGTGGGCTGGTGGCTGCTGATGTTCTTGCTGTGCGGTGGTGGTGGTTGGAGGAGAGGCGGCTTGTGGTTGTGTGTTGGCTGGTGAAAATGGCTGTGGTGTGTCAATCTGTTGGTAGCTCATCCAAGACTGAAGATTTCTGAAGAAGCTTGATAGTCCTCATATGTTGTGTTGACTTTCTTCGCCTGTAGCAGAGGCAACTGATGGTGGGTTGAAGTGCTTCCCTGGGGTCAATGTGAAGGTGAGTGCTCTTGAAGGTCCAGCCTGCTGGTCATCAACTGCTAGGAAGGAAGTCAGCTGCCCTCTGGATTGCTTATGCTGTCCTTTGCTGGCCACTTAGCTCTGCTGAGCAGGTTGGGTGACCTGGCTTGTAGGCATCTGAGTCTCTGGGATGGTTTAAATGTGTACCCTTGCAGCTGGTGTTGGTTACTGTGGCTGTTCAAATGTCTGTGACACAAATGTTGAAGTTGCACTTGAGCTTCGTGAAAGTGTCTGTTGCTGTGGTTGCTGGGGCTGACAGGCTCGTTCCTCTGCCTTGCTTTAGATGCTGCTAAGAAGCTTCACAGCCTCATTTCTGCATGTCTGAAAGTCTTTATCTTCTTATCCCTCCACCTCTTATGTGAAGTAGTTGCAGAAGGCTGTACGTGTTGTCTCCTGCTTTTGCCCGAGGAATAATGACATCGTGGTTCTCATCTGTGTTAACCATGGCCTGCTGGTCGACTAAACAATGCCCAGAAACTGCGGTTGGGCTTGTGATTTGTGGAGGTTGTAATGCGATGTCTGTTGACTGCATGCTGATCTCCATACTGTCTTTGTCGGTTGAAGCTCTGGAGATATTGTGTCTGAAGCAGCTTCCTCTGTTTCTGTGCCTCTTCCTCCCTTTCTCTGGCTTTCCTCTCCTCCCTCCTCCACTGTAAATTTGCCGCTGTGCTCCCCAGCTCAAATCCAGGAACACTGTCAATGGGAACTTCTATCCCCCTCACTACCCTTCTGCCCTTCTTAGGACCAATTTTTCAGCGTTTTGTTAAAAAACAAAATCCTAAAAAAAATCTAGTCAGCCAACATCTAAAACTCAACACTATATAATTTGAAAAAAAAACACCTTTTTTCAATCTGTCATGATGCCAGATTCCAAATGATGCATTGTACAAGCCGACTTGCAGAGATTTCAAAACAGACATAAAAGACTGGTAGACCAAGTCAGGCTGGTTATGTTTACGATAAGCCTGTTTGCTTTCTAGTATGGTCAGTTTGTGTTAACGGCCTGTCTGGAGGTGGTGTCCTGTTACTTAACCACGACAGAACAGAAAGTTTTTCAAGAAAAGATGGTGACAGTATAGGACAAGAGAGGAAGTGTAACCAACAAACCATAGAGATCCACAATGGAAGAAGGGATGTAAGAAAGATAGAACTCCCCACAGACAAACCTGGAGAGTTTGAGTTGGGAGATAAAGCTGCTGACATACTGAGGGAGAGGGAGGAGAGAACAGAGAGAGAGAGGGAGGAGGAGACAGGGAAACAAAAGAGGGAGGAGAGGGAGGGGGAGGAAGCCAGGAGGGCGGAAACTCCACAGTCACACACAGGGGAGGGAATGGCAGAAAAGAGACCAAGAACTGATAAGAGTGACAGTGAAATGGACACAGAGGGTGGAGGAGAGGGGGCACATCTAAATCGCAATCCAGGAGCAAGAAGAGACAAATATTAAACATTTTTAACAGACTCAGATGAGGAGGCTATTATGCACTTTGTCAAAGATCATGAGGGGTCACGTCTACGACTAGATCAACATATAACACATAAAGGACAAGGCCAGGAAGAATTGCCTGTGGGGGAGGTTTGCCAGCAGCCGCAAGCTGTCTGTAAAAGTGTGCAAGTTCGAATCCCAAAGGACTCACTACAGAAAACTCATCCAGTCCAAGTCTGGCCAGACTCCCAAGGAAATGACAGAGAGGCAGAACTGAATTCAAGACAAATTTAATTGCTTGAAGATGCACATCAGAAGGGACTCAGCATATCTTCAGTCTACAAGTCCCGAGCCAAAGGAGCCAGTGCAACCACAGCCTCAGCACACGACATCTCCAGAGCTTCCACTGACACAGATAGTATGGAGACGAGCATGCCACCAGACACCACACAACAACCATCGATTGCAAGCCCCAGTATATTTTCCCAACTTTCAACAGCAGTTCAGCAGGTCATGGACCAATTTCCACAGTTTAAAACCATGCTATCATCATTTCTCGGGCCAAGGCAGGAGACCATCAGAACAGCCTTCTTCAACTACCTGGTATTTGAGGTTGAGGCTTAAGAAGAAAGAGACTTTTAAATGTTCAGAGAAGAGGCTGTGAAACTTTTAAGTGGAATCCAGAGTAGGACAGAGAAAAAGGACCCGTCAGCCCCAGCAACCTACACTATCTAGGAGCTCCAGTGCCACTTCCACATATGTGCCACAGACTTTTCAGCAGCCACAATAACCAGCACCAGGGAATACGTCGTGCATATTCCAGGAACTCAAATGCCAGGCCATCCAACCAGCTCAGCAGAGCCAAGTGGCACTACGAAGGCAGCAGCAGCCCAAAAACTCGAAAACACTTTTTGGGATTGATTTTGACCTTTAGATCCGACATTTTGAGTTTTGACCTCTGAGAAACTTTTGAAGTTCTCAAAAGATATTTTGATAGTTTAGAAAGTTTTCAACATAGAAATATCTTGCAAATTTGCCAGCAAAAATTTTAACATGGGTCTAGTGATTTTGTTGGAAATAGTTTGGACACTTGTTTGAAATGGACTTGATTTTTGGGGGAAATTTGTTGGAAATTCGTGCAACACCCAGATCATTGAAGTAATCTTTCAGTAGGTTTCACTGACGTTTGGCCTCCCTAGAAGGATTCCTGAATTTGTAACCTGGCACATATACCTCCTATTCATTTTGTAGAGCTGCTATGTCATCTGTTAGGGTGGGTGCCCTGTCTGCTCCACCCTCATGTGTAATCAGCATGTTGTGCAACACCATACATGTTAAAACAATGGCTCTGACAACCTTTGGCCCTTGTTCCATTGTGCTCAGTAGTTAGCTGAATTTGTTTAATGATATTCCAAACACATTCTCCACTACTCTCCTGCCTCAGGAGATCCTGTAGTTTGCTATACTGCCTTTCCTTGAGAGTTGTCTTCTGCTGTAGGGTTTTAAAAGCTATGGCATCAAGGCAAAGGCAATATCACTCAGCAAGAAATAGTGCAAATCTGGTCCTCCCTCCCCCAGTGGCTAAGATGGTGGAAGCCCCAAGGTGCCATCTTTGATCTTCTTCCCCAACTTGCTGCAGTTAAATATTTGTGCATCAGATAAAGATTCATGTCACCCAACATCTACCCAGAGGAATCTGTATTCGGCATTGACCAGGGATAGTAGCACCAGGGAAAAGAAGCCCTTAGCTTGTAGTTGTAATATTCACTCCCAGATTTCGTTGGTCTCTTCATGGTGATATGTTTCCCATCTAGTTTCCAAAGAGTATGGGGGATACTCTGACCTCAAGTCAGGTCAGGATTTTACTCCAGTCAAGCCGAGATGTGCTATGTCCTGTCGGGAGGTGAAACGGACCCATATTTTTGCATGCTTTTTTTCTAGATTATCGTCCCCAATCCCTGACCTTTCAAACTGACGTTAGAGGCAGACAGTCAGTTGTGAGGTCGGCCCCAGTGGAACACCCCCATTAGATCCAATACAGACAATAAAGTAGAGAAAACAAATTTGAAAGTTGAAGGTCAGGGTCATGTTGGCACAGGTCCTCACCATTGCCACTTGTGGGAGTCGAACCCACACAAAAGTAACACACTTGGCCAATAAGGACCTTTAACACACTATTAAACACTTATTTCCAAGATGACAATATAAGATAGAATAATAATAATAATGCTAAATGGGTCATACATTCCTCGAGTCTGATTGCTGTTAAAATTACTTTTTATGTGTGATACAGGAAGAGTCAATAAACCTAACTGACACTACAGACAACTCATTTGGCTGTGAGGAAGGAATTATTTTAAACGACCTCTGACCCCACAAACTTCGGACTTTGAAAAGAGCTCTATCTTATTCAAATGCAATGAATCTGTTTTGATGTACACATGTCTTAAGTACTTACTATTTATTCATCAAACTAAAATGTAAATGAACCAATTTTCTTTTATTTTCAACTGATCGAGTTTGGAAACGGATCCAGGCTTTGTCATTAAGTCTCTATTCTTTAGAATTACTTGTCCGGTGAAGTGTTTGTGTTTAAGTCCATGTTTATTGTATACTGACATGTTTTGCATACACGTCAGGACAATAGTTCAAACATGTGCTAACATTTAGCATCCAACAAACTAAAGTTTACCAATAAATGGGGCTTTCAAACATCTCCGGATAAAATTATCATACTTTCTGGAAATCAAATTAACATTAAACCTCAGTAGTCTAATTTCAAGTCGGTATTACAAGTAAAATCTCTATTTAATAGTACACTTACCTTAACTTTGTAAAGTTGGGATTAACCCCTTTGTAAACGTGTCATTGTGTGACCTGTAAGATGATTTTGTTTGCAAACTTTTATCATGTTAACTTTTTATCAGTAGTTCACTCACCAGTAGTAAAATGTAGAATAATGATGGTGGGCTAATTCTATAAAAGTCTTGCCATTTAAGGCCATTTTTGCATGATATAATGTGGAACTTTCGTTTTAGCTGGCCTTATATTTAGTATGTACAAATTAGCATTTAAAATAGAATCAACTAATTTTTCCCCAAGATATGTTTCCTTGGCCTTGGTCACAACAAAAACAGGGCACTATATTTATTCTTAGAAAATTTGGATCTGACCAGGGCACACTAACATAAGAGGCTACAACAATGGTACAGTGGTGCAATCCACTTCTTCAGGCCGTGGGTTCAATTCTTGGTAGATTCAAAGGAGCAAGGTGGTTGCTTGCACTGACCAAAGATTTTTAGTGCAGAACCTGGGGATACCCTCCTAGAATGTCAAGAATCTTGAGATGGTGCTCGACTCCAATATGGCTCTCTCTTGTCATGCTTCCCAGGTCACAAAGTCATGCACCACCTCATAGCTAGTATATAGTTGTGAACGAATGGTGTCAAGTAGGTAACATAACATCAACTTCAAATGAATTACCCAGGCATCAAAGTCTGACACCATTTCTGAGACTATTTCACATGCTTGTCTTTTGATCCGTGACAGAAGTCTCAGTAGAACTTATAATTGTTGACAAGTACTGGTTTTGTGCAAATTTAAACATCCAGCAAACTAAAATGGGGAATATCAGCAACTGACCTTGCAATTGCAATACAACAAGAAAGACAAGAAAGTGAGAGAGGTGGTTAAAAGAATTAGTACCTGGATGCTTCAGGATTTCTATCACAAAAAACATCTATGGGATTATTTAACTTTTTCATATCTCGTTCTTTAGAAGTCTTTGTCCTTTGAAGTGTTTTTGTTTAAAATTACTTGGAATACACACGTCAGGACAAAACGTAGAAAAATGTACCAACACTTCTGCACTAAAAATAAACTAGGATTTTTGCAAGTATATAAACAGTTGATCCACTCTCTCCAATGGATTTTCAGTTCACGAATTCCAGTTATTATTCTTTAGAGTCTAATTAGTAGAGAAGGTCCCATTGAATTGTGACATATTGTATTGGGTAATCAGGTTAAACAGAGGACTATTGATGAACCTGCCGTGTTAGCCTTTCTTCAGGTGCAACTATCTATTAAATATCAGAGATGTTTTTGTGCTAAGGTAACGTATGTGGGTGTTCCACCACACGACTAAGGCTCCCGATTAAGGGTTTTTGAGGGTCGGTTTCAGAAATATGCTTAGTCCCAGGCGTCCTGTAAGGATCGGTTGTGGTCGGTTGGGGCCGTGTGAAATATCAAACATGTTTGATATTTCTCCCGACCCCAACCGATTATTTTTTCCCGCCATAAACAAAATGTACAGTCCCAGGCTTCCTCAGGCCTCCTCAGACCAAAATTTCACAGTCCTATGCTGTCCCAGGCCGCCTGCGACCCTTAGTCCCCGACCCTTAGTCCCAGACCTCTATCACTTAGTCCCAGGCTTCCTGCGACCCTTAGTCCCATTGCCAAACAAAAATCGGCGATCCTGGTCTGGGGACACCTGGGGACGCCTCAGGACACCTTGTGGGATCGGGACTTAATCCTGGGTTAGTCGGGGCTTAGTCCCAGGAGGCCTGAGGCGTCCTGGGACCCAGTCGGTTTGTCTACGACTAGAAAAATGGCTTAATCGGTTCTTAGTCCCAGACCACTTGGGGACAGTCTGGGGCCTCCTGGGGCGTCCTGAGGCCGATCTGTAGTTAATCCCAGACCTTCATACCGATTCTGTCTTCCACCCCATTGGTCAATTTTTTTTTCCATTTTTTCCAAGACTACCCACGATTAAGGGTCCCAGACAGGATCGGGGCTTAATCCTTTGGTGGAACAGGGGCAGTATGTTTGCAGGGTCTTTTTTTCAAATTGAAATACTAATTTTTATGGATTATTCCCTGCATGAAAATGTTTTCTAGACAACCAGTACAGAAGGGGTGAGATGAATCGATTACAATAGTTTTTGTGACACAAAATGAAAGAAGTAGACATTTTAGGATTGCCCTAAGTATAAACATTTGTAAAACTGTATCAGAAGTATATTAATGTGCAATCCATGTACAGAAACTCAATAAAAACAGCTACTTTACCTTTTGGAATTTTATTTTGCGTAGAATTTTTCTGTCTTTCTTCTTTAAACTTGTAGTTGTTTCACTGAATCTCAATTTTTACACCAAATCTCAACTTCTGTCTAACAATCTAAATGCATTTGTCAACAAATTAGCCATTTGTGTAATGCTTTTACGAACAAAAACTACAACAAATACTATCATATTTTAAGGTTATTTATTAGGTAGGCTACCAACAAAGTTCAATTTTGATTTCCTTGAACAAATGATTCAATTGTTGAAAATGATCAGCAACAAATAGTATAACTGCAAAATAATCTGTATCTATATATGATAAGACTCATATAGGCCATTAACAATATACCCCCATCTTTGTTTTGTTAATTATATGTTTATTTACTATAGGTCTTTGGAAAGACTAGAGTATCACTGACAGACTTATTGGCTGAGAGGACTTCAAACTTCATAAAGCACTTAAGCTTTCTCACTGATATTCTGGGAGTAATATACATATGACAGTGATGAGACTTATTGATATTCAACGGCTTCTTGAATATGGAGTGTTTTATGGCCAGACCTATCCATAAGTGTTGACAGAAACTAGGTGTATAAGGGCCGAGACAATGCTGAATTCATCTCCACATATTTATGGATCAGTCATATGAGCAAATATGTGATCAGTAGTCCTGACAAAATGTAACTAGAAACATACCACACTTGCAGATGTCTACACTGAGAGTTTGCACAGAAAATTCAACCAAACTTTTCAGACTGGCATCATTTCGGATAGCTGTGTAGCTTTAAGACGCATATTGAGAAGAAGAGGTTTGATAACTTCATTCAGTTGCTATGGATTCCATTGACCCAGTCAGAATGAAGAGACTTCGGCTCTTAATTGAAACCAGTGATCCGCTCTTTACTGGTTTGAGAAAACTGAAACTAAAAGGGAAAGACTTGGCACGTATTCCCAATGAAATCTTCCAGATGACAGACCTAGAGGTCTTGGACTTGAGTCCAGAACGGGAATCCTGCTTGGTCTACCGTATTGAGGAAGTGCCCTCTAGTATAGGGCGACTGTTGAATCTCCGCATCCTGATGCTGGATACTAGTGAACTCTCTTATCTACCTCCGGAGATCTGTATCCTGGCTGGACTGGAGAAACTGTCCATTAGCAACAATCTACTGACATCACTTCCTGATGGCTTCATGAACCTGACAAGTCTCACGAGTCTTCACGCTGCCAACAACCGATTCATCCAGTTCCCCCAGTGTCTCTGTCAGCTTCCCAGTTTGCAATTCCTGGATCTGAGTGACAATAGTATACAATCTCTGCCTCCAGCAATAGGTGAACTGGTGACCCTGGAAACTCTGCTGTTATTTATTAACTCCCTCACCAGCCTACCTGATCAAATATGTAAGCTCACAGAGCTCAGGTGTCTTTGGCTCGGAAAGAACAAGCTCAAGCGGCTTCCGCGAGATTTTGGCAAGTTGAAAAATTTGGATTGGGGTAGGGCTTATCATACTGGGTCTACAGCAATAGACGATAACCCCTTACAGCTACCTCCCATACAGGTGTGTAAGCGAGGTGTGGGAGCAATAGAACAGTACTTCAAACATGCAGAAGCCTGAGATGACTCACTTGTCTTGAGGATGGAATACTGTGTCAATTATGTAGAAGCTTTGAGGAATGGGTATGGAAGGATAAATTAATAGTAAAATATTAAGTTTTCATTAGGATTCATTTACAATACAGTAAAAGATCATAATTTATATTTGCATTGTCATATAAAACAGCTATAGGACAACATGTGCAGATAGTATGTGTTCAAGAAATTTCTTTTTCTAAACAAGAACAAATGTATATGTCTTTTTGCTTGTACATAATGATAAAAACTATAAATTGTATCAAGTTTAAAGATACAAGACATTTAGACGATTTGGGTTTGAAATAAAATTTTCAAGTGTCACATTTTTATCTTTGATGTTAAAACTTCATTTACTTTACTTCAATTTTTTTTTAATTTCTATTTTAAATCTTGAAGTGTACAGCTCACTTTGTGACGAAAATGACAGTGTCGATGTAGTGACGTATTTTATTTTATATTGCACAAGTAGTTATGTGTTCTGCTATAGAGAAACTGACTTTCTGTTTGTATTAGCTGTTTGTTTAGGGAATGTTATGGGACTGTGGTTACCATTTACATCTGATGTTTATTTGCTAAAGGCTGCATTTATTTATGGTGCCGTTTGACTGCAAAGTGTTCCATTTTCATAGTAATTGATCACTTTGCTATTCAGTTTTCACTAACATGCTAATGTCATTTTACAATGCAAACATTGGCAATTAAAATATTCCCAAAGTTTGTGTGTGTTATTTCCATATACTGTAACTAATAAGGTTGTTCCACAGTCTTGAACAGTGCAAGCAAAATGATGATTTTATTATTTTTTTGAGCGTTGGTTAAACATTGTATAACTATTTCTTTGTAAATTTTTTTCCGCAACAAAGTTTTCTCAATTATAATTATTATTATTATTAAGTTAACGGCAATTTGCTTGACCATTTTATGTCTTCTCGATCATTCTAAAGCAAAATGGTGCAATTCTGGCACAGCTTGAGTCCAAAAGAGTCAAAGCCACCCAGATTCGCTAACAGGCCTGGGGTCAAGTACATGGAGCCAAGTACAAGTACTTTAATTGCCAAGTTGCAAGTACAAGTACTGGTCTCAAGACTCAAGTACAAGTACTTTGAAAAATTGCAAGTACAAGTACTTTTATAGCGTACGGCCCAAAAACTGTAATAACTAAATCATCACTTTATATTTAAAATTAATATTTATTGAGACATACAATTTAAAAACAATCATTCAATGGACACTGATGAGCTAAAATCTACTCCATTATTTTTCTTGTTACACTTAATAAATACTGGTCTTTCAAAAATTTTGTCTGACTTGAAAAGTTCCTCTTGGACATCAGTATGTTTGCACTGACAGACAATGAGTTAGTTACTTGGGGCACATAAAAAGTTTTTAAAGGGTTTGTACCAGTCCTTCGTGTAAAACTGATATTATATATGATTGATGTTTGGAATACATTTAGTAAATGAATGAATGAAAATAAAATAAAAACTTTAACTAAAATAAAACTTTACTTTTTAAAGGCAATTATATATACTATACACTGATATTTGTTTATAAAGGGATGTATTGAAATGACAATTGTGAAGGAATCATTGGAATTGAACTTAAAAACAAGCAGATCAATTATACCCTTCAGGTTTATGCATGCTATTTACCACTAGTTGACTCCCCATATGCGAACACTGCTTCTTTTTTGGGTCACTTAATTACTCAAATTTATTTAAATTCACATGTTGATATGTTTATTTTAGCTGTTGACTTTAATGCTAGAATTGGTACAAGGCAAGATTTTATTGAACAAGTTGATTCCATTTCGAAGCCGAATGTTATAGATAAGTCAGTAAATTCTTACTGTGATACATTTCTAGAATTCCTAATGGATATTAAAATGTGTACACTTAATGGAAGAGTAACTCTTCAATTTGATAATTTTACCTCTCTGAATAAAAGAGGAAACTCCATAGTAGATTATATTATTACTGAACATAATAATGTGAACCAATGTTTAAAAAGTGTTGTATATAATGTTAATGATTTAATTAATAAATACTGTGAATTGAAAAATATGATTTGTAGCAACTGCACAGTACCTGATCATGCCAATGTTCTGGCAGAATTTAAAAATCTTGAATCCTGAATTTGAAAATCCATTATGTGAAAAACAATGTGAGATTTTACTGGAGGTATTCTTTTCAAAACGTTAGTGACACTTTTATGAAAAATACAATCTGGAATCATGCAGTTTTAGAAATTATTGATGCACTTGAGCATTAGATGTCTGTAAATAAAGAATTTGATCGGTTATATGAAACATTAATTAAAACTATACTTTCTGAAATGGATGCTCACTTGGATTATAGAGATGTTTCTAGATCAAGTGTTAAAAAACATAAAAATTCAAAACCATATTGGAATGAACAATTAGACATAGCATGGAAAAATATGACAGTCAGAAAAAAGTTCAGAAAATTTAATGGGCATAGAAATATTAAAGATAAAATAAAAATATTGTTTCTTAATAACCGTAGTAATTTTGACAGATTGCTTAGAAAAAGTAAAAGAAATTATAATAACAAGGCAGTCTTAAACATTGAAAATCTGAGTAAGCACAATCCAAAAGAATTCTGGAGTAAAATATAACAAATGGGTCATAGTAAGCGTGACATCCCATTAAAGATTGAAAAGAATGGTACTTGTATCACTGAAACTAAAGAAGTGTTGGAAACATAAAAAAAAGAATTTAAACAACTTTATAACCCAAATTTGGAATCAGTGGACACTCAGTTTGCAACAGAGATTGGCAAAAGAAAGGTAGATTTAGAAAATATACCTATATACCTATACAACTATTTGAAGTTGAAAAAGTTATAAGATCATGTAAAAAGAACAAAACACCAGGCATTGATCAAATTCCCAATGAGGTAATAAAACACCCAAATGTTACCAAATTACTCTTAAACTCTTTGATTACTGTTTCAAAACCTGTATAGTACCCAAAATGTGGTTGAAGTCTATAATAAAACCTATACCAAAAAATTCAGAGAAAACCCCTTTTTTACCCTTAAACTATAGGGGCATTAGCTTGACATCATGTATCAGCAAAATATATTCAAGTATACTGAATAACAGGTTAACACAATATCTGGAAGAAAATAAAACCTTTGTTGATGAACTGAATGGTTTCAGGAAATTTAGATCTTGCAAAGATCATGTATTTGTCTTATCTTCAGTAATAAACAGCAGAAAGGTTGAAGGCAAGAGCACATTTCCTGCATTTGTTGACATGTCAAAACCCCTTGATTGTATAAATCGTAATATGCTTTACTATAATCTGCTTACAAATAATATAAATGGCAATTTTTATTATGCTGTTTTAGCTTTATATAGGGAAACTGAATCTTGTGTTCAGCTTAATAATTTGAACACTGACTGGTTTGAAACAATGCAGGATGTTAGGCAAGGTGACAATTTATCACCCATATTATTTAGTATTTATCTTAATTATCTTGCAATTGAACTGAAAGATTTGAATCTTGGAATTACTTTGGGAGATATGTATATTTGTATTGTAATGTATGCAGATGATATTGCTTTAGTAAGTGAAAATGAGCAAAAACTGCAAACTATGCTTGATCATGTAAATACATGGTGTTATAAATAGCAAATGAAAGTCAATGCAGACAAAACTAAAGTTGTGCACTTTTGAAACAAAAGAAAAACAAGAACCAATGCAGGATTTAAGATAGGTGATTCAGAGATAGATCTAGTTTATGGTTATCGATATCTAGGAATATTTTTGATTTTGAGTTTTTAACATTTGATATTTGCGCAAAAACTCTAAGTGAGGCTGCAGGTAGGGCAGTTCAAAAATGTAGGGTACCATACTTTTACAAAGTTATATGATACTGGTGTCAGTAGTATCTTAAGTTATGGTGCCAGTATCTGGGGATTTAGCAAAGACAAATATAGACAACAAATACAAAACAGGGCAACAAGATATTTTCTTGGTTTTCATAAGAAAGCCCCAATTCACACTCTACAAGCAGATATGGGGATTGCCTATGATTCTCCCCCCATTAAATTCCTCCCCATTCAATTCCCCCCTTTTTTTCTACCAGGCTATGAATTCCCCTCCAATGGGCACTGATTTCCCCCCCTTTTATTTTCACAAATAATGCAAGTTTTTAACAAACTGGAGAGGGTTATGTTACAAGATCACTCTGGTGATTGTTCAATACCTGCTCATTGGTAAAAAGGCTTATGCCTTAGAAGTTAGATCAAACATTGCTACCTGATAGAAGTGTACTCTGGTGATTGTTCAAGACCTGCTCAGGGGTACAAAGAAGTTAGATCAAACATTGCTACCTGATAGAAGTGTACTCTGGTGATTGTTCAAGACCTGCTCAGGGGTACAAAGAAGTTAGATCAAACATTGCTACCTGATTGTAGTGTACTCAGGTGATTGTTCAAGACCTGCTCAGGGGTACAATGGCCTATACCATAAAAGACTTAACAGTTAATTTCAGAAGATTTTCATGACAAAATCTTTACAAGATCAAACTCTTAAGATTAATTGCAATCAGGTACCTTGTTTGTGTATATAAACTCCATGAATTCTTTGCACTTTCATCAGTTCATTCATATTGTCTCATTATGGAGATTATCAAAACAAACAGAGGTGGACAAAAGTTATGTTATCAAGGACATATGTACACCAAGAAGAAAACCTTAAAAGATTCTGTAAAGTAAGTATGAGATCTTCTAATAAATGTTGACACAAAAACAGTGTTCTTTTTCTACCTTTTGAAAACAGATATGTATACATGTCTTTCCATTTATGGTCTTTACAAATCTCTTGTTTAATAATGCTAACTACAATAAGGACACTTTGTTGTTCCAGTCAGTCAAAGGGCAATAAGTATTATGTGAGGATGTGGCTTCCCTGTTTGTAAGAGATACCATGTTAGGCTTTAGGATTAACAAAATGCATCAAAGGCTAATAGGTTATTAATTGAATATGTGGTTTCCTTGTTTTTTAAGTCCCACAAAGGTAAAGTGATTATAAATTGAAGAATTGATGTGGTTTCCTAGTGTTTTAAGGCCATCAAAGGTATCCTTCCTTTTGAATCAAAAGACAGCTTGTTGTATCATGAATTTTGTATACCATAATATGTATACTTTTATTTTTTTCAGTTGGGAATGCACAAAGAAAAGGATTAATGGTTGTGCTGGCACTTTGAAAAGCAACCTGAGTGTGAATGAGATCCTTCAGGCTAAGCCTCATTCACATGGTGGGGATCAAGCAGCTGTTGATGCAGAGAAGGCAAGACAAAGCATCAAAGAGAAATGTGTGGAGTCCAGGGATACCCCAGCACAGATATTTGCTGCCACAGTGATGAGTCTGGATCAAAGGGCAAAAGAGGTCATGTCATCCGAGACCAACTGCAAGCAAGTAATACGGTACCACAGGAAGAAAAAGCTGCCAAAGACTCCAACTACCCTGAAGGAATTGAGCATTGAGGGTGAATGGCAAACAACTGGGGGTTCTAATCCAAAGACTTTCCTGAGGTATGACAATGGGACTGATGCAGCATCCAGGATAGTGATATTTGCTAGTGAGGAATGCCTTCAACTTCTGAGCAGATCCAAGACATGGTATATGGATGGAAACTTCAAGATGTCTCCCAAACTGTTTATGCAGTTGTATGTCATTCGAGTACCACTAGGTGAAACCGCTGTTTCAGTTGTGTACATCCTTCTACAAAAGAAAACCCAAACTACCTATGAAGAGATGCTGAAAGCCATTGTGGATCAGTACAAACAATAATTTGTGTGAAGGTTGGAACACAAGATTCCAAAGCCTGGTAGGACATCACCATCCAAGCATTTGGAAGCTCATTATTGCCCTCCAGCAGGAAAATGCTACTGTGTCAATTTCCATTTCCCAGGAAAGGATGGGGAACCCTCCTAACAAACGCACACACCAAGTGTATATCAACCTTCAACAACGCCTACAGAGACTTGTTATTGCCTACAAAGACAAAGACATGGTTGATTTCCTTGAAGGTGTTGGAAAAAACTTGCAGAAAACTTATATTGACAATATGAAATTGTGCTTTCTTTCTGACTTTAGTGCTCAATTGTTGTGACTTACATTTGTATGAAGAATGTGTATTATATGCAATGTTCTGAGTTGTTGTGCTGTTTATATGCCTTATGTAATGTGTATTATATTCAATAAAAATTATAATGCACATTTTCTTTCTATTTCTGTCACAGTTTAATAAAAAATAAAAAGGGACGAAATCAATGCCCCATGGGGAGGAATTTATAGCCTTGTGAAAAAAGGGAGGAATTTAATGGGGATGAATTCAATGGGGATAAAATCAACGTACACCGGATATGGGATGGGTTAATGTAAAATATCACTTCTATCTGTGTGCTGTACGGCTTTGGAATAGACTGCTTCAAATAAACAATAAATGTCTAACTAAAAAAGAAGCAGAGTATCAATTAATTAATATAAATGACTGTAATTGGGTTGGGAAGTTCTATAATATTCTTGACAAGATTGGTAAGACAGACAAATTGATTGAAAGTATAGAATTAAATCTGACTGACACTGAAAATGATTTTCTAGATCTCATGCATGAAGAATGGTCAAACAATGTTTGCTTCAAACCTAAGTTGAGAAATTATATTAAGTATAAGCAAAACTTTAATGCAGAAAGCTATGTAACCTGCAACATAACAAGATCACAAAGGTCTTTACTAGCCCAGTTAAGGATGGGCATATTGCCCCTACACATAGAAACTGGACCTTATTTCAGGAAACCATTAGCTGAAAGATTGTGCTTACTCTGTGATCAAAATTTGGTTGAGGATGAATACCACTTTTTGTGTCAGTGTCCCTTATATCAGGTTGAAAGACGTACTTTATGTAACTACTTTCCTAATTTTGAATCATTCGTTCCAAATGAGCAATTCATCAAATTAATGACATATGAAACAAAATTCTTGGCTAAATATGTTGAAAATTGCTGGAATAAGAGAAAAGAGTTTTACATATTACTCTGGATTAAAAATCAAAATTTTTATGCAGTAGAAGATTATTATAGTTATTGCTAAGTAGATCTTATTATCTTATTAAGTCAATTAATTAAAGTTATAAAACTACATATGTACTTGGAATGTACTTGAAAGTAATTGAAAAGTTCTTTTAATTTTCAGCTGTCAAGTACAAGTACTTGAAATGAGTAATTAAGTACAAGTACCAAGCACAAGTACTTGTACTCGCCCCAGGCCTTTTCGCTAAGGAATACAAAAGAATACCTTATGGGGACAAAAGTCCAAAAACATCAACTTACAAACATTTGTGAGCAATCTAAAATATTTCTCAGGAACATAGGAACCACACATGATAACAGCTTGAATGACATTGTTGTTGAACTACGGAAGAATATATTTCTTTAACCAACAATTTCTGAGATCGAATTAGGCTGAATGAGTTCCCAGTTATGATTATCCTTGGTCTACCCAGAACTCTGGAGAAACATCCTTAAATCAGGGTTTTTTTTCATTTGTAAGTCATTTTATAATGCTATTCTGGACTGTGGAGCAGTCCTGCAAGATACATCAAAGTAATCTAATCTAGTCTCATCGACTGTTTTATATCTCACGACATGGGGATCTTATAAAGGACCCTAAAATAACAAAAGAATGGACAAAGGTCAAAGTGGAGGGACATATTTGATCGGAAACCAAGAAGAAAAATGCAAGGTTAGCAAACTAGGTTTAATAATAGTTAGTAATAATAATAATTTAATAGTTAATTCTTACATGGCACAATGCTAGTCACTGATTGGCTAATTACTGCGCTACTCCAACAAAAGCGCTCTTAAATAGAAAAGTTTTCATTCCCCACAGGGGGAAGAAAAATAAAAAGAACCACATTGGGTTAAATATTAATTTTATTCTACTACATAGACTTTTATATAAACAATTCATATAATGTACTCATTCAAGGAGGAAATGTTTTAGAATCTAAAAGCAAAATCTCAACCCCAACCCTTTGCTTGGATATGAAATTTTTAAAATTTGAAGTGACATCAATGGGCCAAAGGCAATAGCCAAAGAACTAATTTAGAAAAACAGGCCCAAAGTAAGAATTTTGAAGGGTAACAAACCCCAAACCAAAGAAGATATATAATTTATATTTATTATGAAATGTTGGAAAGCAAACAGTGAGGTAGGTACCCGACAAACTGAAAAAGGGGAATAATTTTTGAAATTTGGAAAGGGGATATATTACCCGGAGGTTAAAAGGTGAAAAGTTAAGGACAATATAAAGCTTGTAGGGTAAAAATTTGAAAGGAGGATGTTTTATTTTACTGAAAATCCACCAAACAGCCAAACTAGGAATGTAGGTAGGCAGAAAAAGTTTGAGAGACCGCTGAAGCAGTAGTGGCTTGGGAGTTAATATACCACCATACAGCATTGGATGACCATGAACCATGCTGCATAATATGGTGGATGGGCACCCCATGTTGGAAAGCCCATGTGGTCCCCCCTTTTCTGAACATATGAAACATATATGTTGAGCATGGGATATATATGTAGCATCTTAGAAATATTTTCAGTCAGGGGAAATGATTGGTGTTTAACTTCAATCATGAAAAGGGGATCATTGGGTTCGCCAGGAAGGAGGGCAATCATAGTCTGTAATGCCCTAATAGGGCAGATGAAAGAGTCCCCCAAGTTTTGTATAGCAATAGTTTGAATTTTTTTCTTTGTTGATTGGTTTTGGACCACTTAAGTAGTACTGTGGCATCAAGTGTGGACAAAATAACATCACCTCTACAAAGCTGGCAAGAAGGATCGAAAGTGTGAATAGAATGTGGTAAGACATTATGTGGATGTTCCACCACACGACTAAGGCTCCCAATTAAGGGTTTTTGAGGGTCGGTTTGGAAAATTTGCTTAGTCCCAGGCGTCCTGTAAGGGTCGGTTGGGGCCGTGTGAAAAATCAAACATGTTTGATATTTCTCCCGACCCAAACTGATTATTTTTTCTCGCCATAAACAAAATGTCCAGTCCCAGGCTTCCCCAGGCCTCCTCAGACCACATTTACACAGTCCTATGTTGTCCCAGGCCGCCTGCGACCCTTAGTCCCAGACCCTTAGTGCCTTAGTCCCAGGCCTCCTGCGACCCTTAGTCCCATTGCAAAACAAGAATCGGCCACATTGGTCTGGGGAAGACTGGGGACGCCTGAGGATGCCTGAGGAGGCCGGGACTTAGTCATGGGTTAGTCGGGGCTTAGTCCCAGGAGGCCTAAGGCGTCCTCGGACCCAGTCGGTATGTCTACGACCAGATCTTGGATCAAACCAACCAGAAAAATGGCTTAGTTGGTTCTTAGTCCCAGACCAGTTGGGGACTCTGTAGGGCGGCCTGGGGCCTCCTCAGGCCCCCTGGGGTCGATCTGACCTTAATCCCAGACTTTTACACCGATCCAGTATTCCCGCCCATTTTACCTTTTTTTTCCCTGACTGTCCACGATTAAGGGTCGGGGACATTATCGGGCTTAGTCCTTTGGTGGAACAGGGGCATTAGATAACCTCAAGAAAGAGAAGAAAAGAATATAATGCCGAAAATACTTGAGGATACTGGAGACGAGAACATGCTTGTAATATACTATGCAACATAGAATCTGTAACCACAGATTGAATTTTCAGAATGCTGAGTAAAATATGCAGTGTAATTGAAATTCAAAATATTCAATTACAATTATAGTGTAAATTTTTCAAATACAATTACAAATACAATTACTCAGTTTAAAAAAAAAATCAATTACAACTACAATTACAATTACGCAAAAATTGTAATTAATTACTGAATTACTCAATTATTTGTGTAATTGACCCCAACCCTGACAGTGACAAAGGTCTATTGATTTTCATAGCTCTGAAAAATAGGTGAATTCTGTCATCGTTCATAAATACAGTGAATAGACCACAGATCACTAAATTGGCTCGAATGGCAGCCAAATAATTGGCAATATTGGAAGGAGACAAACCATTTTGGCAAAGGAACTCCATAAAAGCAAGTAATTGAATTGTATCAAATAGAAAGGTTTTAAGTCTTTTCTTGAAGTCATTTAAATCCAGTTCAATGTTGCGGACATCATTGGGTAGTCTATTCCAATAGCGAGGTGCTGCAACGTGAAAAGATTGGTATCCTTTACTTTTCAGTTTCTATTGATCTCTTTAGGTTTGTACATTT
The DNA here is from genome assembly GCA_964017235.1 of Sabellastarte sp. h YS-2021. Lineage (NCBI taxonomy): Eukaryota > Metazoa > Annelida > Polychaeta > Sabellida > Sabellidae > Sabellastarte > Sabellastarte sp. h YS-2021. The sequence continues at coordinate 142,207,691 of OZ024929.1, forward strand.
TGTCACCCGAAAGTAGTGGTTCTGGTAGTTGGTGTATGGAAAGCATGTAATGTATCACCCTTTAATGCCTTGAACACAATGAGGTTCAGTTTGTAGATAATGCGCTATCTTAAGAGTAGCCAGTGCATTTTTATCAGAAGGTGTTAGAGAGTCATACTTCTTCAAATTCAGTACAATCCTTGCAGCAGCATTTTGTACACATTGTAACTTAATGATAAACAATCTGGGATGTCAACAAAGAGAGAGATGCAGTAATCCAATTTTGCATACATAACTGAACGTACAATTGTTTTAGCTGATAATGTGGTCAAATACGGTCAAACTGTACGGATATTCCTCAGATAATGATAGCAGGACTTGCAAATGCAAGTTATGTGATTATTTAATGTAAGCTCCTCATCAATGATAATGTTACTTGCTGTTTCAAAACCTTTGGCCGTTTTGATACCTTTGCAAGGTTTAGAAATGGCTTGGCCGTAGGAATAAATCTAATTAAGCACTTCTGACAATCAATGGCAAACAAATCAACATCACACAATTAATATTTATCATGGCTTCTTTATGGCATATTAATTATAATGGCAAGTCAAACAAACAGGTTTAAATATACAACACCTTCATGCAGATAGAGATAGATAATTTTTATGATACAGACTTTGTGTTATACAAAAACAAAATACAATTCACATAATATAAGTTGCTGAATAGCCCCTGCTCAGGAAAGATTTTCTAATCATATCACAGAATTAAAGATCACAGGTTAACTGTAGCTACTCCCATACCTGAGTACCTACTCAACAAGTTGTGATTATAGAAAGTGGCTGAGTAGCCCCTGCTCAGGAATTTTTTTTTATAATCAAAGACAGATTTGAAGTTCACAGGTTAAGTTAAAGATCCCAAAGTCCAAGAAAATAAGAACTGACTTTAATGTAAATGATTAAAATTCAAAGAATCAACATTAAAATAAATTATATTTTATACATATAAAAATACATGCTATAGAAACATTTAGAAATCAGGTGAGGTTTCAAAACGGCCAGGTTATTGATTTGGCTATTTTGGAACCAGGTTTTGAACTGGCCAGGCCGTTTCAAAACTAAGGAAGTTTCAAAAAACGGCCAGGTTATTGATTTGGCTATTTTGGAACCAGGTTTTGAACTGGCCAGGCCGTTTCAAAACTAAGGAAGTTTCGAAACGGCCAGGGTTTTAAAATGGCTGGGAATAATAACACTGAGGTTTTTAACACAGGGACTAGTTGGTATAATTGGTCCACTTACACGAGAGAGTCAAACAATACTTTTGTATGCTGTCGAGATGTCAGAGCTATCAGGAATTCAGTGTTATCTTCATTAATTTTTAACTTGTTCCTGTTCATCCAGTCACTTATCTCAGATATACAATTTTGAAGCTGCATAACAGCAGTCAGGGGCCACGGTGGCAGAGTGGCAACACTCTCGCCTCCCACCTCTTAGATGGGGATCCGGTTCCTCAAGTGGGAAGGCTGGTAGTTGCTTGCCGTTGGTCGGCAGTTTACAGTACAGAACCCTGATGAACTGTATGTACTGGTTTCCTCTGCCCTTCCGACTGCTCTTCATGATATGACCTGTACAGTGTTGAAAGTGACAAAAAAAACAAATAAATAACCATAACAGCAGTCAGTTGGTCTTCCTTAATATTTGATGATACTCACTTATACAGAGGACATATGGCTGAGGGACTAGTTCTTCTATGATGATGGAAAATTTACAGCTGTTTAATGGTTGAAACCCTTGGAAAAAAATTCTGACATTTCAGAACTTTACAGCCGAAAGAGGAGACTTGAAAGGGACTTAAATTTGGGCAACTGCATCTAGTATTACAAGATGAGGTATACAGATGGAGTATTTTTGTTATACTGTTGACCATGCTTCGATCAAGCCCAGTTTGGAAGTTCATCCTATGTTTTACTGGCAGCAACTAGAGCTTTTTAGTCGTGGGCTAATGTAGGACATGTGTTGATATGTTTAAAATACCTCTCACAAGCTTTGCGATAGGAATATACTATGTTGGAGGGTTGAAGGTGAGGGGAAAGGTGAATATTTACAAAGGCTTGCTCTTGCTCGTTTTTCATTCCTCAGCAACTCATTCTTGAGTACACTTCGTCACAGTGGGAAAGCCTTATTAGATGGTTGTTTAGAACATTAAAGTTGCTTTATTTTTTTTGAGTTTCTTACAGCTTAATTGTTTATATTCTTTTGCCAAGATAGACTTTTTGCCCAGTCAAAATGGAACATGAAAATAATTGTTTATTGTACAAAACTGTCTTCTTTTCATAAAATGTATACAAGATTCTACTGGGTTTAAGATGCCGTATGATTATATCATTTACCCATTTATAGTGCATGCATAAACAACAGCTGTATGATGGCATTATATTGTAATGTAATTGTTTTAAGATTATAAACATGCACAGAAAGGCTTACACATATCAAACTGATCTAAAACAAGTGCTCATATCATGGCCCTTTTTAAACTGAAGAAAAATGATTTGCTTTGAGCCCATTATGACCAACAGGGCCTGCACAGGGACCTGCTGCCCCAGTTTCTGGTCTACCATTATTACTTTAAACTTAAATAAAATTATTCTTGTTATTGGTGACATCCAATCACAAATTAGGTTATGCCTCATTAAACTTCTGTGTCGATAGGGGTTTTCATATTGATTCATGAAGTCAAAGGACACACAAGGTTATTTTATTTGTTTTTTTATTTACAAGTTTTGTTTTAGAAGTTTCATGTTTTAACTACCTACACGAATATTATGCCTTCAACCAGGAAGAAGTCTCCATTAACAACTAGCAAGAAGAAGAAACCTTCCACTAGTAAAGCTAAAAATAAGAAAAGCCTGGGTAATAAAAATGTGCAGGAACAAGATGTGACTGTTAATAATACTGACAGATCTTATCTGAATGACGTCAGCCAGGCTACGTCCAAGGGCGATGAACTGTTGGAGATACAGTCACCAAACGCGGGTCCTGCGGCTATTCTGAGCACGTTAATGTGTTTGGAAGAATTAAACCGGCAGATTATGGCATGGATGGACAGTATTGAAGGTAACAGTGCAGTTAGTTCTACCCCCATTCCATCTGTTGTCGCCTCAGGAAGAGATAATGTCACCTTCAGGCTGCCCAAACCCGGACCAACTTGATTAATTCATACAAGTGGCCAGCCAGAGAGGAATTGTCGTATCCAGAAGTTCACAGTGCAGGGCAAGGCGACAATCAGGCATCAGCCAGTGGCAGCATAGCTGCGGAACAGCAACAGGGATACTGTAGGGATGCAATTACCCCTAGCATTGACAAACTGAGATCTTTTCCTGAAGTTTTTAACGTGGTGTCTAACTTGCTGGCAGACTATGAGGTGCGTGAACAACAGGAGGTGATCCCAGGTAAGCCCCTCTCTGCTAGACATAAATCGGGTAGATATAATACTACAGAAATACCCAATACCAGACGAGGGGAGGTAGCCTAATGAAGGGTTTGTGGCTTCAGCCAATTCACATAAGCCAGCTTAAGATGAGATGAATCTGCAACAGTGGACGGCAGGTCAACTGAATAATGTCTTGCAGATACAGGACAACACTTTGCTACGTCAAGTCCTCACTTAGGTAACTCTGGCATTGTGTGATGCCGTAGCTCTTCCGTGGCCAGCCATGCAAGCTGTGTGGGCTGTCTCCATGACAGAAGTCGAGGAAGGAAGGTTACATTGGGATGATACCACACAGTGGGCCCTCAATCGTGTAAGTTCATCACAGTCTATAATTCACATATTGCTGTTCTTAACAGTCAGAACCTCAACACTACAGCAAGTAAAACCAGAGTTTGTAAATGTTTTAATGATGGTAGCTGCAATAGTGACAGTCACCATGGGATTTACAAGCATATCTGCCTATTTTGTCACAAACAAGGACGTTTTATGACTCACCCGGAGTCCAAGTGCACTGTTAAGAATGGTAACAAAGCACAGGAAGCCAAATTCAGTACAGGTAGGATCCTGGACGATCACCTGGACACTCTGCAAACACAGAACAATGTGTAAATTATAAAAAACTAAATTGTACTACAGACAGTAAGTTAATTGATTATGAGTCTTATGGCCATAACACAGATGAACATTCTAAAAATTATGTGACTGGTGGTGGTAGAAGTTGTGTTTATTACAATGCATTGCAAAGTACATTTGCAAAAAAAAAATGTCAAATCACAATATAATGAGTATGTGGGCTCTCCTCAGGACAGCAGCAGTTATTGTTGTGACAGTCATTATTTTTTGTTTGCTATATATGATACAGGGCGAGAATTTTAGTGTTCTGGTACTGCTGAGGTCGTGGGGGAGAGAATAGTGCTCAATGGATTCATGCTAAATTGGGACAGTCCCATGTATTTGAAAAATCTTGGATCAGTATTTCCTTTACAAATTATTGGAGTAGCCATGGTGATCACTGGACCCCGATCGTGTATTTAGCTAAGAATGAATCTGACATTTCTCAAGGTTATTACATCTGGGCAGTCGATTATGAGGAACAGCTAGTATCCTTAATCCCGTTCATGGGGGTATTGGGCTATCTTCAGATTGTAGGCACTGTTCAGTTTGGGCTACTTGAGTCCCCTAGAGTTCATTATTACACAAGTCAAGAGGGTTTAGCAGCCAAAACTGCTCATGATGACTTTTATAAGAATAAATCATGTTTAGATCACCATGGCTGTTCCTACACGGATTATACAGTACATATTATTGATAAACTTTTATCTCAGACAGATTTAGCTGATCAGAGCTTTGAAAGTGGGCCCCCTCAGGTGGAGGTGAAATATTGTGATCACCACATTGTCTCGCTTGAATCTGGTCGCGTTTGTAATGTTAGTAGTTCTAATAATGTTAAAACACTCACTCAGGGCTGCAATAGGCACCCTCGGTATTATACAGTTCGAGACTTTAACATTCCCAATACAACTGCGGGTTACCTGGCTTTAGAAGCTACAGATTTCAACTTTATAGGTTCAGATCGACCCCCAGTTGATGTAAATTCAATTAATACATGTTTACAAGTTGCTGATGTACTTTTATCCACTAACAAACCTAATTATTGTGAAGCAAGAATCCCATTTGTTTATGGTTTGAATATTAGCGCGTGGGAAACCTACCTTCAGGGTTATCTGGATGACAGATTGATTCTTTATATTAGGTTTGGTTTTCCTTTGTCCATTCATAATCGCTCAGAGTTACATAATACGAATATATGTAACCATTATTCGGCATTGCAATTTCCAGATGATATTTCAAAGTGTTTGAAGAACGAAATCGACTTGAGAGCCATGCTGGGCCCCATTAGTTATGTAAACCATACTGAATATCATTGCTCACCTTTAATGTCCCGTCCCAAAGATGGGGTAGTAGAAGAGTAATCCTGGATCTGTCCTATCCCAAAGGTGATTCCTTGAATGGTCATGTATATAAAGAGTTCTTTTATGGCACTTTATTTGCATTAAAACTTCCATCCATTGATGACATTACTCAAGATATCATAAATACTGAGAATGACCCTGTACTGTTTAAAGCGGATGTAGCGAGAGGGTTCAGAAATCTTCCTGTGGACCCAGCCGACTCCCTTGAGTTTGGACTTAAAGTGAATAACCAATATTTCCTATAAGTTGGTCGCGTTCGGCTGGGTCCATGGGCCAGCTTTGTTCCGGTTAATTTCCGAGGCAGTAGCTTATTTCATGCGGGATCAAGTTACATTGGTACATTGATGATTACGTGGCCGTTCTCCAAAACTTGTGTACGTTATTGAACGAACTCAGCCTTCCCTTGAATATATCCAAACTCACCCCCCACTAAGAACGTTACATATTTGGGTATCGACATTGATATAAATAACAGTCCTTTCTCTATACCTAAGGCTAAATTGCACCAGATTCGAGAAGAGTGTATAAAAGTTAGTTTTTCAAAGTATTTAACTAAAAGGTCGTTCCAATCCCTTATGGGAAAGCTTCTGTACATTCAGAAATGTGTACAATCTGCAAGGGTTTTTATTAATCGTATATTGGTTTTTTCGCAAGAATTCCAACAAGAAAAAGATTTACTTAGACCAGGAATTTCATAAACATATTGCCTGGTTTCTCTAATTTTTACCCATATTAAATGGGGTCACATATTTCAAAAAGTTTGAAGTAGATAAAGAACAGACCCTTTTCCTTGATGCCTCTCTTACAGGTTTAGGTGGAGTGTGGAGACAGTTCCCAAGAAGTTAAGGTTGCAGTGAAAAACAATATGGGATCAAAATTTTTATTTAATTTAATATTTTAAGTTTTATAGTAAAAATATAAATCAGAATCAGAATGTTAATGTAGACCGTATCACAAACAGTATTAACACAAAATTGGAATATAAATGTTACGGTTCACAGCATGTAAAGTGTTAATATAAGCATATCACAGAGCAATGACAACACCCTACTTTATGTTCACAATGCCACGATTCTCAAATAAACATGTAAGAAACAATGTATGTAAATAAAATACGTAAAATGAGTTTATAAAAATAAGTAAAAGACACTTAGTTGCATAGAAGTTGGTTGAAGTCTGCTGAAGTCTTCTAAAGTCTTGCAAAAGTTAATAGGTGTTGCCTCGTGTGATTCCAACTTCAAAATGGCAGAGTGAAGGAGGGTTCAAAAGCGATGACCAATGGTCAACCAATCAGAAAGTGCCACGAGAAATTTTTGGATGAAGTAAAATAATTTAAGGTTTAAAGAACTTCTTCAGAACTGACCTCGGCCACACCTTCATGAGGCCCCGAAAATCGAATTTATGCTACTCCTGTTATAGAAATTCCAAATTAACAATTGTTCACCTGGAAATGTTAAATGTTATAATTGCATTAAGGTGATGGAGTAGCCAATGGCGTCAAATGCGCATAACGATTTTTTGCGATAATTACAGTGTAGTCCAGGTGATCATGTCTGGAAATGCTAAGGATCCATTTTTAGCTTTGTGTATCAGTAATACTTGGTTGTTGATAGCACATAACGACATTGAATTGCTAGTTTGTCACATCCCTGGTATTAGGAACACAATAGCTGATACATTATCACGAATTTACTCTCCTAAATCTGTCAATAACGAAGTTTTGCCAGATTTATTGGAAAATTATCAGTTTGAAATGGTGCCACAGTCATATTTTGACCTTAGTCTTCATATATAATAACAGATATGGAGGCTCCTTCCTGTTCCCTGGCTTCCTCTTCCTGGAATAGAATTAAAACATCAAATAGACCTGCAACAAGATCCATGCATAGGACATACCCCAGGACTTACTTGTTTTCATGGATATACCCCTGTCTTTTACCATGCATTCAGTTCTGGCGTTCCTTGAATTTTTATATGTTATTAACATATTTTACAAAGTCATACTGCATTATTTGGCCTCTCTTAGGTCTCTGGCCAGGCGCTATAATTGGGATGCATCTGTGTTTTCCCACCAATTAGTCATTTCCTACCTGAAAAGCATTAGCCAAAATTCTTGTTTTAATCCATCTTCTAGAGGTATTTTCTCTTTAAAAATCCTGAGTGTCATTTCAAAGGCTTGCAATACTTTGTTTGATCCTCCTCTCTTTAGAGCTGCTTTTCTGTTGGCATTTTTTGCCTTTCTGAGGATGTCAAATATAGCACCTCATTCCAATGGCAAGTTTGATCCTTTGAGACATATTTTCAGACAGGACATCCTCTTCTTGGATCCTGGGGCCCATGACCTTCTTAAATGGACCAAGACTCTGCAAGATAACTCGGCCCATCATTTTGTTCAAATCCCTAGATTTAATAAACCCAGGTTTATGTCCAGTCGGAGCATTGCTTGAGTTACTTGAATCGAGACCCCTCCCTAAACATGCGCCATTGTTTATCCATAGAAACCCTCCTTTTTATCCAGTTATTGACACTACAATTAGAGAGGTCCTTAAAATGGTCCTCAAGCATCTCAATATACCATTGGTCAAGGTCATGTTTCCATTCTTTTCGAAGGTCTGGAGCTACCTTAGCTTTTGACCAGAATGTCTAGCTGCAAGATATTATGGCCCATGGAAAATTTCAGCAGTTTGGCAATACTTGCAGAACGCTTCAGTAGATCCCTCTATTGACCCTACTACTTTTGCTTCTATCATCCCCCTTCCTTATAGTTTGGGTTTGGAGCTTTTTAAAATTTTAACTAAATTTTCAAACCTTTTACTTTTTAACCCTATGTGTATATAAACTAACCTGTAAAAATAAAAACTGCAAACAAAAAGTGACCTCTTGATTTGACCTTCCAATATGACCTTTGAACTGGCAATGGTACACACCAATCTTCACCTTTGACCTTTCCTGTAACTTTGTGTACACTTATAGGAAACTGATAAGGAACAGTCATTAATTTTCACTGGAGGTCTACTGCTCCAAGATATGCCACTTTGGCCTAGCGGGTAACACACTTGTCTAGGAACTCGGAGGACATGGATTCAATCCCAGGTACAGGCAGATACATAGTGGCTCGGATGACCACTTAAAATGGCGGTGTTCTGTGATTGGGTCCTATCCTCAGTGGCAGGTTAAAGAACCTCAAGGACGTTGATGAATGGTCATCCTTGAGCCTCTATCTTCCAGTTAGGGGAATGACAGTTACTTGTGAGTTGGGGCTGTACCTGTACAGTCGGATTGGTTAAATAGCGCTTTGAGTCCTGTAGTATATGGAGATATTGCGCTGAGTATAAATACGTAATAATAATAATAATAATAATGACTTGTCACAACTTAACCACTGGATATTTACAAAGCCTCTAACCACAAAAATTAAATCAATTCACCTATTTTCTTGCCACAGTTACCACCGCAGTATAAACTTGACAAAGAAAAAACAAGAAACAGGTTACTCAAATGATGAAAGTATTTTGCACTCTTATTGAAGTAAATACTGATCAAAATGCACTCATAGAGTTCAAAAGGAAGTCCGTGATGAGGCCTTTGTGATCAGTAAATGGACTTTGTAATAACTATGATGTATTATATCATGTTGTATCAACTTGGGGGGGGGGGGGGGGGGGGGGGTCAGTGCGACTTAAACGTCAAAGAAAACATTTTATAGGAAAGGAAGAAAAAATTGAAAATAAGGAAACAAAGGTCTCATTTTGTACAACCCTTGGTAGTTTGTTGTAGCATATTTCAAAAGTCTTGTTATGGAATAGTATTCTATCATGTATTTTATCCAGCACATTAAATTGATATCGCCGTTTGTTTAAATAAGGCTTTTTAAGTATTAATATATGCTAGCTTGTGTGAATATGTGTCATACTATGTCAAAATCTTTCAAATTTGAATTCTTCCTATATATTGTGATACATTAGTGTGTAAGAAAAGCCTTGCAACCCCAAACAACTAAAACACAGGTCAGTTTTGCAGGAATAAATCACATAACTGTTTTAAGTCACCGTCAAGTCCCATTGAGCTGTGACAAATTGAATTGGGCAAAGAGCTATTGATGAACCTGTTTCATTAGTCCTTCTTAGGCTAAAATATTTATTGCATGGACAATTATTTTACAGATTTTTTTTACAATTTACAGATATTTTACATATATCTTGCCAAAATTTATTAAGATAACAATAAATGATTTAGAATAGATTTTAATTTCTATTCACAAAATATGCGAAGCGTGTGTGGGATCACTTACAAATCCAGTTTATCTGATTGTGTATTTTAGTTAAATTTGTTAATTTTTGAAAATGATTCATGTTTCCTCCGCTACCTGCCATGACTCAGTTTAGCTGCAGCCTTGTTATGGTTGTTATGTATATTATTAAGCGTGAGCCTCGATAGAGCTTGCACTTCTACGGATCACTTTTTTTTTGTCTCCAGACTTTGATGATATTTATCTGTGTATTTTGAACTTCCCTCTCTTGCCCTCCAATAGCTAAAAGGACACAAATCTGTTTGGTTTTTACCCATTCATATGTCCTTTTGACTCTGGACTTTGATGACATGGACAACACTCCAATAGCTAAAAGGACATATGTCCTTTCGGCTTTTGAACATACATTTGTCCTTTTGTCTCCGTACTTCTGTACATTCTGAATTTTCCTCTCTTGCTCTCCAATACCTAAAAGGACACATGTCCTTTTGTCCTTTTGGGATGTATCTAAGTTGGAATTTCTTTCTCTCACGAGTCTTTTGTAAATTCTAGTGCACTACTGGTGTCTCTGATGGCTTTGTGTTCATGCTAGGGGACCAAAATACCTTTTGGCCTTGTTCTGTAAAGTATCAAAAGTTATTGCCTAGTGAAAATTTAAACTTATATAGCAATTTTTACTTTGAATCAGTGTGGGTAATGCAGGTGAATGTCAAAGTACATGGAAAAAATTTGAAAAGGAATATTTTCACTAGGGCAAGCCCTGTGAAGACAATGAATGAACGTTAAGCTTTTGACACATCCACTTGCAAATTCAAAGTGCAGAAATTCTGGTGAGAGGGAAGCTTGGGTAGCAAGCAGGAAGGAAATTCTTAACACATAGTCTATATAATAATTGATACCCTACAGTTGTGTCCTAAAATAAACAATTACACCACTTGTCCCTTGAATGATAATAAATGGATAAAGCTATTAGTCCACTATAAAGCCTACACATACCAGACAGATCCGAACTGTTGTAATGGATTCAGGTAATAGCCCTTTTAAAACTAAACAAAATTTTCAAAATTGGGCAGGCAATAAGGCAGTTGTGGTCATATTAACTTGAGATCTATGCTGACAATACCTCCTAACTAAATAACCCTCAAGAATTCTTAGAACAATAAGAGCACTAAGAGAGCAGATACCTCCACTAAGACACAACATCTCCAATATTGCTTATAAAATGCAATAATAAAGTCCTTTGGAAATAATTGGATCCAGACGGTGATCCAGATCAGTACCAAAATCTAATCATCTGTTCTTTTTCCTGAAAATTGCATCAAATCCCTCTATAAGTTTATGAGTTAGTTACAAACAAACAGACAAACACATTCCACAAATGGCATAACCTACTTGACCGAGGTCAGAATTGTAAACAACTCATTTCACATTGTTCTCTGTGCAAGGGATATCATACTAGTTCCAACCTTATCATTGGATCTTGGATCTTTCCTGATTGTTTCATATCATACTGTTGTCGGTCTGTACCAGGCCTTTACTGAGCTAAATATTAAATAGTTTTACCTCAAGGCAAAAAGCAGTTGTTAAGAAAATACAAATCATAAACATACCTGAAGTACGATGAAGTAATAAATATTTTACCAGCCGCAAACAGAAAATTAAACTTGGAGACAGTTTTTCTGAGGTTTGTAATCTCCCCTTTGGCATCCCCCGAGGTTCTGTTCTAGGTCCCCTGCTTTTCATTCTCTGTACTAGTCCATTAGTCAAGTCATATCAAATTTTAATGTCAAGCACCACCTGTATGCTGATAACAACCAGATATATTTAGCAATAGACTCTAGGAATTTTGACTCCAGTATTGCAGAACTGACTGAGTGTCTTTTTTCTGTTCAGGAGTGAATCAATGGTGTGAAACTGAAACTTAATCCTGACAAGACTGAATTCATCATAACTGGAGACAAAGTTACCAGAGAGTCACTTGTATCAAAGTTTTTGTGTCATTCCGACAAAGTTCTATTTTGCTGGCAGTGAAAGTAAAAAATCTATGTTTCACTTTTGATTCATTAAACACTTGAAACATATAGCTAAAGTCTGCAGTGCCTGTGACTATCACCTCGGGGACTTGTGACATATCCTTAAATTTCTAACTGTTGATTCTGTGGTTCTTGTGGTTAACTCTATGATCAGTAGTTGTCTGGACTACTGTAATTCCACACTCTGTGCTTTCAGCAAGGTCAGTGTTGATAAACTTCAGAAAGTTCAAAATCATCTCTGCTGGATTGTTTTCACATTGGACAGAATGAGTCATGTCACACCACATCCAGAAAAACCCCACTGGCTTCCCATTGCGTATTGTATTCTTTTCAAATATAACCTCATTTTTAAAGCCATAAATTTCTCCCAACCACCTATTTGTAATCTTTGATCAGTTTATTACTTTGATCAGTTTCCTAAGTCCATCCCAAAAAGGCCATAGGCAGGTATGATTTTGCCACATCTACACCAATTGGATGGAACAGGATCCAACTTAATGTCAAATCCCAACATACCATTTCAAACTTTAGAAGCCAACTCATGACTTACCTCTTTAGACTAGCATACCGATACCATAGTCATCCTCCCCTGGTGGGTGCTTGCTGTGTTGCCACTTTGTTCAGTTTTAGGACTATACCTTCTTGGATTCCAGCGCATTAGAGAAACCTCATCAATCTTCCACTTTATAAATGTTTCTATTATTATTATTCACTCATTATTCCCTGAAAGGTTATTTTTAATTGAATTTCAATATGGTCGCCACAATTAGGGTATGTCTGTAATTACATCATATGTTTATTATAAGTATCATATACCAACTTTTTCAACACTTATTTTCATGATAACATGGATTCTAAGGTGCAAGAGGAACAACACAACCATTCTTTGTTGGCTTGTGGAGGGGCTTAAGTCAACCCCGCGTAGCATTCCATATCTGGCGTGAGCCAAATTACAGAGAATATGTAACCGAAAATCTAATTTTCAACAGATCTCAATTTGATATTGTTCAAATTAGAATATTTGCAATCCCTAATTTTACATGAACATATTGCACTCATTATGTTTGTTTATATTGTCACTTCAAACTATCAAACACATATGTTACTTATAGTTGAATACACAATTAAAATACATTGTTAGTGTCTATTCATATGAGCCTGTAGAAAGATTTTTTCTTTGATTGACGAGCTCTTTAGTTCAGAAGACAGAAGTAAACTTCATAAAGCACTCGAGCTTTCTCACTGATAAGACAGAAGAATTATACATATGACAGTGGTAGAATTGATATACATTGACTTCTTGATATGCGATATTTTATGGTTATTGCTATCCAAAGCTATTGACATAAACTAGGTGTATTAAAGGCCACACAATCCTAAGTACATCTCCAGATAGCCAAGGATTTCTTTGAAAGTACAAATATATGACCAGTTACTCTGATAACTAAAATACACATAAGTTTAGAATCATCCAAACAGACAATCTATCTGATTTTCAAAGGACATACATTTATAGATTGACAAATATTTTCTCCATCTCAGCTCACAGGACTACTTCTTTCATTTCAGCAACACAAGCCGAAGCATAACTTGTTTTTTATCAGTAGTCATGGATATAGTTGACCCTACACGAATGAAACGCCTCCGTCTTTTAGTTGAGACCAGTGATCCACTCTTCTATGGCTTGAGAAAGCTGAAACTGAAAGGAAAAGATTTATTATGGATTCCTCATGAAATCTTCCAAATGACAGAACTAGAGGTCTTGGACCTAAGTCCAGAGAGGGAATCCAGCTTGGACTTTTGTATCAAGGAAGTTCCCTCCAGTATAGGGCGGCTATTGAATCTCCGGATCCTGATGCTGGATACTAGTGAACTGTCTTACCTACCTCCAGAGATCTGTATCCTGGCTGGACTGGAGAAACTCTCAATTAGCAACAACCTGTTGACATCACTTCCTGACGGATTCATGAATCTGTCAAATCTCACAAGTCTACATGCTGCCAACAACCAATTCAGTCACTTCCCTCAGTGTCTTTGTCAGCTACCCAGTCTGCAATTTCTGGATTTGAGTGACAATAATATAAAATCTCTGCCTCCAACTATTGGTGAATTGGTCACGCTGGAGACCCTCCTACTATTTATTAACTCCATTACTAGCTTACCGGATCAGTTCTGTCAGCTCGTAAACTTACGGTGTCTTTGGCTTGGAAAGAACAAGCTGAAGCAACTTCCACGAGACTTTGGCAAGCTGAAAAAGTTAGATTGGGGCCAGGAATACCACACAGGTTCCACAGCTATTGATGATAACCCCTTAGAGCTTCCACCTAAGCAGGTGTGTAAGCAAGGGGTTTTGGCTATAGAGCAATACTTCAAGCACATAGAAGCTTGAAACAACATACATACTATTTGCTGGAGTGGGAGCAAGTGATGCTGCTCGATAGACTTGGGTTTAGATTTGCTTTTAACACGGTGTATAGGTCAAGCCTCATTAAACTGAGCCCTTTACAGTATGAACAATATACAGTAAAATGTCTAACAATTGTATGATAATCTAAATATGAAGGGTTTTAATTTCTTTTTGAAGTCCAGGATGGCATTACAGCTTTTAAGTTCAGCAGGTAAGCTGTTCCATAGTTATGGTGCAAGCATAGCTCGAAGCAAAGTCACCACAGGTTTTACTTTTGGTTCTTGGAACTCTCCACAGCCTGGGGAGCCTGATCAAGGTATGAAAGGTAGTCTCGACAAAAGCCATGGATGGCTTTGAAACGCAGTAGAAGAACTTTGTATTTTTTCTATTGCTATATTGGACGCCAATGAAGTGAATTTAACATTGAACATGGACATTTTGAACGCGCTGGAGTTTGTGAATGAGAGCTACAGATTGAGGGGATTGAGGAATGCAGTGTGTACTTGTTGGTCAAATATTCTTTGAACTGGGCAACAAGAGGTAGCTACCAATTCTCCCATTGCAGACAGAAACTTGAACCCAAGACCTCATAGGTTAGAGGAGACTGTGTTACCCCACCACACCACTGCGTCCAATGTTGGACCTTTTTTTATTTGTTTAAACTCCTTTAATGAGTGTCTATTTTAGTTGACAAAAAACTGTTTTGGCAAGTCTGTGCCTTCATATGATTTATTTTCAACGAAATGTATTATCCTTTTATATACGATAGAATTGGAAACAAAATCAATTGTGAAGGTAAACATGTAATGTTTGGAATGATAGTTTTTTATTATTAATAACCGTTTTTGCTATCTATGTTCCTATATTCCTATAATATCATTTAATCTACTATGTACAATCAGATTTTAAGACTCAGAACTAAAATAATAGTGCAAAATCCTTTCTGCCATAGGATGTCTACAGGTTGTAACACGGATGGTTTCAAGCAGGTTTAAGCCATTTTCCCGAAAGATGCAAGAGTGGCAATACGTAAGGGGTGGGGGGGGGGGGGGGTGTAATTCATAGAGCATAAGAGCATTGTTGGATAAACAGTTGCCGCAATGTCTCTTAAACTTCTGAATTTTTTTTGTCACAATATTCATATAAGAAATTGAATAAAGATAGTCAATTTTGGGCAACAACTATTGTTTAAAACAAAGAGAATTAATAAATAAATTTTATATATGTGTAAATTTGTTCTGGGCACATGAATTTTGGTGATCAAATAGACCGTGATTATTGGTGATGTCATAAAGATGTTTTACTGTACCGGTTGACACAAATGAGTTACCCTTTGTAATGATTGTGTATAAAGTTCTGTTGTGGGGATGTGGTTCCCATTAACGCCTAATGTTTGTATTACTGAAAACTGCATTTACACAAAGTTCCACTGGCATATAAAGTGCTTATATTTGTTCCTTTTTCAGCAATTTGTTACCTTGATGTAATTGTATTTATTAATGTTATGTTACTGTGCAAATACTTTAAAATGCTAATAATATAATGCAACATGGTGTTATAGATTTTTCTTCATCATATTTTGCCCTTGTATCGTGTATCCTAAAAGTGAATCCAATTCAACTTTATGTGGGTGCCACAATTGGCTGTTTTATTGCTATCATATTCTGTCTGTTCAATTTATCACTAGGAATCAGGATGTTTAGGATTCTTCTCTCCTTGTAAAACATACAATATCACAATACTATTGATAGACGGTTGTCAACTGATAATGTATTTAGTCTGATGTCATTGATCAAATATCAATTGTGAAAATCAATATCTTTTTCATATTAACTTATGTGATCATATATTACACTTAAATAACACATGTTTACACAAGTAAAAAGGTTAACCATAGTAGTGGCTTTAAAACTTTCTTCCTTTTATTTCATTGTCTCAGCTGTATACAGTCAAAAGTATATAAATAGATTTTTAATTTTTCCCAGAATTTAAATTCTTTATTTGTGAATTCAGAAATACACAAACATATATTATGTTGACAGTGTATAAATCATTACACATATACAATGTTTAAAAGGTCTGATTTATTTCATGTCTTGCAAGTCATTCTTTTTGAGAGTGTCATTTGTTTCCATCAGCCTCTTACAATATGTCAAGATATCCTGTATCTTGACAGCCTAGCTAAGTGCAATGTATTTTATTTCTTTTAACTGTAAGATGACCACTTTTATGGCCTGACAGACTTTAAATGCCAATATTCAAACCAAAACCAACAACGTGAACAGTGCACAATATAAAATAAATCAGACAGATAATATCTGAAGATAATATATTATCTTCTGCAAATCTCTATTGAGGTAAGAAAAAAAAGAATTGTAACTGTCAGCAAAGGTTCATATTGAAGTATGTCCTATATACACTGTCAAATGCTTTACTTAGAAGGTCAATGTATTAGATACATTATGGTTCATAACATTTTACACAAACTCAAATCCTGTTTATGGACTTGGGTAAACTCTTTGACAGTATTGACTTCATTCATTTCTCCGACTAATCCAGTGAAAGATTCAATGTTGTTAAGTGTTCATGAGATCTTATTTCAACCATTTCTTTGTGCTAATGTTTATATCTTCCACAAGACACCTGATCTGTACTTATTATTGGAGGGAGAATTCCACAGAGGTCTAAGCATAAACTAATGTTGTTAGAACTTTTTCCCACACAATAAGGCTTGATTGATAACACCTTTGTGTTGATATTGGAAAATTTAGTTCACACAGGAAATTAAAAATGATTAATATCCCGATTATTTCTGCTCATAGCAAAAGGTGTTTATTTGGATTTGAATGGATAATTTTTAAAATAACCCCACTTTTACTGGATTGATCTGTCACCTATGTTTTTTGAGATCTTTTGATTATAAATTTATTGTCACCTACTTATTACTTGAGGATTGATTTATTTTGGTTGGTTTCAATTAAGGAATATCTCCAACCATGGGCGATCCAGTAGATGCCTTTCGTCTTAAACAGCTCCGACTCAGACTGGATACAGAAGATCCAAGTTTTCCAGGATGGAAGAGACTTAAACTCGGGGGAAAGGATTTGTCAAAGTTACCGAGGGAAGTCTTCCAACTGGCAGAGCTAGAAATACTCAATCTAAGCCCAGGTAAGATGGATATCAATATTTATAATCTATCAATCGCACAATATATTTTACCCCCAAACCAGGAATTACAGACAGGTCATTGTTTTTTTTTCCATCCCCTATGCCCCCTAATAATTGATAATTAGCATGATAAATAAGTAAACAAGTACCGTTTTTCCTCTAATGTTATTAATTATGTCAGCTACAAATATGTTACTTAAATAGCTAGGAAGGTATTTTCACAGGGCTTCTATGTATTAAAATCTATGCAGAAGTCGCGATGTTTTATATTCATTGGTGCCTGTTAGTCAGTGTCTTGGAGTTATCAAGTTTGGCAAATTATCATTTTAAAAGAAAGGGGAGTCAGTTCCTGCAGACACCAAAGAGGAGGCGTGGGTTTAATTCCAAAGGTATAAATGCATAATAATGAGTCCTCGGGCCAACATTTGAGACATTTGTAACACTAGTTGTTACCCGAGTAAAAAGCGCATCTACACAAATTGCTTACAGTCTTTAATTATAGTTCACATTATCATTTTTCTATCACATTGCTTGTGGTCGGTTCAAATCCAGTTCAAGTTAATGTGTGGAATATACTGGTGGAGTGTCCTCAGTATAATTCTGACTGTAGGCATACGGTTGGTCACCAGATAGAAGGTTGGATGACGTCATTTATTTCGTTTAAAACATTGCATAGGTGATGATGAGTTTAAGTTACCTGCAGTTTTGTTTAAGCCTATGTAGCAACTTATTTTGTATCAACGACTTATTTTGTATTACATGACTTATTTTGTATCAATTTTTGACTTATTTCGTATTACTGACTTATTTTGTAATAAAATTTCGTATTACTTGGCCAACTTATTTCGTACCAACAGTTGACTTAATATGTTACAAAACGGTGCACAGAATTTTGAGAAGATTTCAGGGTGATACAAAATAAGTCGATAATACAAAACAAGCTGCTCTATAGACAACTTGTTTTGTATCACTGACTTGTTTTGTATTATCAGGTTATAAAACTCCACAATGTGTAAGAAATTTTGTTTTTAAAGCTGTGGAACTCTTTGTTTATTCATTATTTTTATTTTACATTATATGGAAGCTCTGGAATGCCAATTTTTTTTTATTTTAATAACTTGAATATACCAGTTAGTTAGCTTGAATATTCGAGTTAAGAACTGGAATATTGGAGTTAGTAACTTGAATATATAGCAGTTACCTAACTTGAATATACCAGTTCACTAACTTGAATATATGAATTAGCTAACTTGAGTATACGAGTTAGCTAACTGGAATATATGAGATACTAACTGGAATATTTGAGTTAGTTACTGGAATATACAAGTTACTAAATTGAATTTATGAGTTAGGAACTGGAATACACAAGTTACTAACTTTAATATATCAGTTAACTAACTTGAATATGCACATTAGCTAACTTG
Source organism: Sabellastarte sp. h YS-2021 (assembly GCA_964017235.1). NCBI lineage: Eukaryota > Metazoa > Annelida > Polychaeta > Sabellida > Sabellidae > Sabellastarte > Sabellastarte sp. h YS-2021. The sequence goes on from OZ024929.1 coordinate 142,226,413, forward strand.
AATATACAAATTAGTTAACTTGAATATATGAGTTACTAACTTCACAATAACATTCAAGTTAGGTAACTGGTATTTTCACTGACTAATTTTGTAGTAATTTTAATTCAACTTTTATAGTGCCTTGTCTCCATCAAAGGATGGACTCAAAGGAATTTAATCCTTACTGTATTCAATTTTGTAGCCCATTTACCATTTGCCTGATAGCAATTCTTATTTTCAGATATAATTGATTAGACTAGTCAGTAGTATATTGAAAATTATAACTGTATCTGTAAATGAATTTGAGATGGTGTTAAATCTTGGACTGGAATATATTTGTGGAAGTATGAATGCCCTTGTTGAATCAGATAAAGTTTACATATAGAGAGCTCAGATTTGGTTTATTGGTAGAAACACTAGCACAAAATCCTACAACCTTGGGAAAAATCAATGATCTCCATGAGATAAGATGTTAAAATGTACACTTTGTACACTCAAGAAACCTCTGGCTAAATATTACATTAATGTTCAACATTACAGAGGGAGCATTGATGTAAGACTATGAATTTGAACAATACACTGTTAGACTACATATTGCTAACCTACACTTCCTAACCAATATCTCTACCAAGTATCAACCTCCTACACCTTACAGTTTGAAGGATATGAGCCGGATGAGATCAAAGCCACTACAGCAAGGTCAAAGGTCAAATCAAGGTCATACTATGATGTTGCACACCTACACTCCCTAACCAGTTTCTCTCAATGTCTCTATCAAGGCTCAACATCCTAACCCTAATGGTTTATGAGATACAGCATAGAGAAGTTAATACTGAACCAGCCCTCCCGCATGGCAGAGAGACTGCCCAACTGCCCAGCCTGACACCACGGGTGACAACAATACCTGCACCACGTAAAAACTACATATATCCCAAATTATATTATGCAAAATGTACAATTCTATAGACAACATGCAAATGTTAATCACATGTTAGCTCAGCATTATTCAATAGAATATAGAAAAGGTGGCAAATGTGTTTATCCATTGGTAGCATTAAGCATTTTTGTATGCATCAGAAAAAAACAAGAATGACTGTGCATCATTTTAATAGCCAAAGTCTTTGCAAGTACTAAACTTTTAGGGATAAAAACAATTTTTCCAATTCTTATGTGCTAAGTAACATTGTAAGAAGTCCTTCTGTCACAAAATTATCATGAAAATTACATGAAAAGGGTAAAAAAAATCATGTCACGTTTCAAATTGTACACAAACAAATTCAACCATAAATTATCATAGAATAAAATGTCATTGGCCTTGATAATAAAACTCTGTGAGGTCAAATTGCCTTGAAAATTGCTGATTGACAAGTTCCTATTATACAGTTGTGTTACAATTGCTATACTTTTTTCAAAACAAAATATATATGCACCTCTCTGAATATTTAGTAATCTGTGCAAAAGTCTTAATGTTACAGAAGCTCTGGACTACCAAAGTTTTTTTTAATTTTGCTAACTTGAATATACCAGTTATTTGACTTGAATATAGTAGTTAGAAACTGGAATATACGAGTTAATAACTGGAATAAACCAGTCACTAACTTGAATATACAAGTTAACAAACTGGGATATATACAAGTTAGCTAACTTGAAAAAACAAGTTTGGTAACTGGAATATGCCAGTTAGGTAACTTAAATATAACAGTTAGTAACTGGAATATATGAGTTAGTAACTTGAATGTTCAAGTTACTAACTGGAATATACGACTTACTAACTTGAATATTCCAGTAAACTAACAAGAATATACAATTAACTAACTTGAATATACGAGTTAGCTAACTTGAATATACGAGTTAGCTAACTTGAATATACGAGTTAACCAACTGGAATATACGAGTTAGCTTACTGGAATATATAAACTAATAACTGGAATCTATGACTTACTGTCTGGAATATACCAGATAGCTAACTTGAATATACAAGTTAGATAACTGGAATATACAAGTTAGCTAACCTGAACATACGAGTTAGCTAACTTGAACATACGAGTTACCTAACTGGAATATACAAGTTGCCTAACTGGAATATACAAGTTAGCTATCTTGAATATACAAGTTACCTAACTGGAATATATGAGTTAGTAACTTGAATATACAAGTTAGCTAACGTGAATATACCGATTAGTAACTGGAATATACAAGTTAGAAACTGGAATATTCAAGTTTATATCTTGAATATGCAAGTAAGCTAACTGGAAAATACCAGTTACCTAACTTGAATATTCAAGTAAGCTAACTCGTATTTTGAAGTTGGTAACTCATATATTCAAGTTAGCTAATTTGCATATTCAAGTTAGTTAACTGGTATTTTCAAATTAGTAACTTGTGTATTTCAGTTCCTAACTCATAAATTCAATTTAGTAACTTGTATATTCCAGTAATTAACTCGAATATTCCAGTTAGTATCTCATATATTCCAGTTAGCTAACTTGTATATTCAAGTTAGCTCATTCATATATTCAAGTTAGGTAACTGGTATATCCAAGTTAGCAACTTGTACATTCAAGTTACTAACTCGAATATTCCAGTTATTAACTCGAATATTCAAGCTAACTAACTGGTATATTCAAGTTGTTCAAATAAAAAAAAATTGGCAGTCCAGAGCATAAAAAATGAATAAACAAAGAGTTCCACAGTTTTAAAAACACAGCACCCTAGTGATCAGAAGAAAAACACCAAAAAAAACCACCAAAAACTGGGTTTATAAATATATTCATCTACTTCATTTTTTATCTGGCACAATATACTATAAAATCTGTCATTTTACTTTTTAAAAGGTTTTACCTCCTACATAGTGAGACCTGACGACCACTTAAATGAAAATGATGTAAAATTTTGTAGGATTAGAAAAATTGACCTGCCAAGTCAAAGGTCCGAAACACAACCCAATACAAAAGAGTTCAAAACCAAAGTTCAACAGGGCAGGTCAAAGGTCACAGTGAACCACAAGTTCACTGTTAGTAGTCAAAATAAAGGTGAAAACTTACAAGTACCTCCATAATATTTAGGATATGAAGGGAATCAGGTCTCACTTGTTCAGTGTGTTTATGAATATACATATATAGTTTAACTTTTCAAAAGAAACTGTACATGACCTTTGGATGAATAAGGTCATAGGTCAGACCCCACATAAGTGGATAATATAATTTGTGGCTATAAATTTTTCTTTAAAACTGTACAAGATATTTAGATACTACTAGGTAAGAGGTTATATAAGCCTGAATGAATCAGTTAACTTGTAGATGATTTAAGCAAAGAATTAGTGTGTATGACCTTGAAAAAGCTACTAAAGGTCATAGGTGATGTACCATATATGTTAAATATAATAAATCTAAGTTTTAACATTAAAATGTGGCTGTAGCTGGGTAATAAAGACACCCTCCATGGGAGCAGCACTATGAAAGTAACATATGAGATTAAGAAACTAAAAAGTAAGTATTATGATAGGTTAAAATGACTAAATAAGAGAATAACACATTTACATGCTAATATCACATTGATAAAACATACAGATGCAGATAAGTAAGATCATGTAAGATAAAATAAGGTAAGTCTATAGGTAATGCAGTCACCTGTCCAGTCCCTGGGCAAGGAATCCTGGAAGCCTAGTCCTATGTTATGGATCCATCTGAGTCCCACAAGGACTTTATGTTAGCAATAGAGAAGAAGAAACACAGTAAAACACACTGATTAATGGTGGTCATTGTGGCACCCTCACTCATGCCAATTGCCCTAGTGACCGAACCTTACGGCCTCTGCTTAACAATCATCAGCTCAAGCCACAATTATACTTCGACCAGGAGGCAATGGTGCCAGTATTTACTTTATTTAATGTGAAATATGTAAAATTGATATATTTGAAATATGTCATAAAATTTATCGAAATTATGCAGTTAGGTAATTATCAATTGTTCTTTATCCACAGCATCCTGGATACAGGACCTCATCCACAGTACCAGGATCAAGGCAGAAGGTGACGTGAAGAAGTAGATAATCACAGATATTATGTCCATTATGACGGAATGGCACAAAACACGCACAAACTGACCTCTGGCAATAATAAACATATATATAACAAGATCCATCTACATCCACCATCATTAGGCATGGTGCCCTGAAACATAAAAACAGCAGTAGTCTGCCCTACACACATACAAGGGTCGGGATACTATACAAAAGGTGGGGGGTTGATTTTCAGATGTTTCCTCGTGGGTAGTCAGCATGCAAATGGAAGAGGCATGGTCAGTTATTTCAATTGACCACTGGTCAACCAATCACAGGCTGCCACCCTACAGAATTAGGAAACTTCTAAAACATTTGAAATTTTCGTACTGCTGACCCCTCAGTGCTGACCTTGCTGACACCCACATGTCGACTCGAAAAATTTCTTACACAGTGTGGAGTTTTATAACCTGATAATACAAAATAAGTCAGTGATACAAAACAAGTTGTCTATAGAGCAGCTTATTTTGTATTATCGACTTATTTTGTATCACCCTGAAATCTTCTCAAAATTCTGCGCACCGTTTTGTAACATATTAAGTTAACTGTTGGTACAAAATAAGTTGGCCAAGTAATACGAAATAAGGCAATTTTACTACAAAACAAGTCAGTAATACAAAATAAGTCAAAAATTGATACGAAATAAGTCATGTAATACAAAATAAGTTGTTACAAGCCTAACGCCAGGAGTGTACATTCAATTGGAACAATATTATAATACATTTAATCCAAACCGCCATTTTGACTATAATGTCTTTGTGTGTATACCATTGGAATATTATTTCACTCAGTTTAGTTAACCATTTTCACCATCCATTTTCGTTTCAGAGCGACAGTCTTGTTTGCACTTCAAACTACTGGAGGTGCCACCTGATATTGGCAAGCTTGTAAACCTTAAGGTGCTGATGCTGGACACAAATGAATTGGAAGAACTTCCTGAAGAGACAGCCAACTTGACACGGCTTGAGCGAGTGACCCTCAGTAACAATCTGCTCACTAATCTGCCTTCATCTTTTTCCAAGCTGCAGCAGCTACAAAGTCTTCATCTGGCAAACAACAACTTCTCAACCTTTCCACAGGGTATCTGCTCTCTCAAGAACCTGGAGTTCCTGGACCTGTCAGATAACCAATTGCAGGAGGTCCCCAGAGACATATCCAAATTGTTTAATTTACACAGTCTAATCCTTTTCATAAACAACCTCAAGGCTTTACCGGATACAATCTGTGGCATGACAACTTTACACTGCCTTTGGATTGGGAACAATAACATCAGTAAACTACCAAGAAAGTTCGGTCAGCTGCATCATCTAGATTGGGGTCATACCGGTAGACATATGCTCTCTACAGTTGTCGATGGTAATCCATTGAATGACCCACCTCTTGAAGTGTGCCGCCAAGGAGTAAAGTCTATAGCTCAGTATTTCGAGGACCACCCAACAGGAAAAGGGCAGAGTACTAAAAGCTCAAATGAAAATAGTGGGCTGGTATCTCCACAGGATAATAGAGGGAGAAAAAGTAAAGGACGAAGGGATCAAGACATACCTACTGACAATAGTAGAAAAGGCGGGGAAACAATGTCTGGTAGACAAAACGATAAGTCTAGTCGAAGGAGATCCAACCCAAGGAATTGAAATCAAACCAAAAATGTATTGGAACTGAAGCAGTATTACTATATACTTAGGGAGATTTTTTATTTATACCGGAGAGACTTATTTTCACAAATAAATAATTTTTGCATAAATATATGTATTTATGCCTATTAAATCTGTGCAAAAATATCACCACTATTTCTGACTGTTGCTCTTGTCTCACTTTTCTGAACCTGTTCAGGACTATAATTATGTCATTCCAGAAGAGCATCTGTTAATGGCATTGTTTCAATCATATTATCATTGTTTCAACAATAATATCATACAAAAATCCCTCAATTTATAATTTTTATCACATATATAAAACCCCGATGGGTGACATTCCGTTGTGTCAACTCTCCATTATTTATGCGTAATGGAGAGTTAACACTACATTATTTTCTAAAAGTGGAATGTGGTTTAGATCACTTTGAAGACTGCCTAAAAATGGTATTTACCAGTCATCCTCAGCACAATGTATTCAATACTGAATTGTTTTCACAACTTCTTTCATCTTAATTAGTTAAGTCCTTTTAATTCTGCATGAATTCAGAATGCATAAAAAAATACCTCATGGAAAAATACTACCTTAAAAAATACCTCCTGATAGATAAAAAACAAGCAAGTTAATTTATAAAGATGGATATTTTTTTAATTTCTTGCATTTTTTACAATCTGAATGACACTAATCTTCTGTATACTTAATTGAAGGATCAGCTACCTTTCAAACAAACTCATTGTTACAATCTAACCCAGCTTACTACATTAAAAGGATTGGTTTTAGTGGCTCAGAATGTACATTGTTGTTGATGTACAATCCAAATATGTCACATGAAAGCAGTTTTTTTCTCAAGTAAAATGAGAAAATATGTAGTGCTATACTGTAGTGTCGAAATACATTACTGCTGGATTTACATTTGATTTAAATTTTTAATGTTTTAAGTTCAAAACATAGATTTTAATTTACCTTATTACAGTTTGTTATATACTTCTAACATAATACACTATTTGTGGTTGAAATGAACTTTGTTCTTAAATGTTGTGGATTAATGTTCTAGGGAGGTATTTCTGGAACAAAATGTGGATCAGGCATTCTTTCTATGAGGCTTTTTTCTAGGAGACAATCTTCCCAGGAGGTATTTTTCTTTGATTTAAAATTTTAGACAAAGAAGTACAAAACATAAAAGTCTTCAGAAACCCAAAAACTTCAATACAAAATAAAACATATAAGTAATTCGCCACTTTCTAGTACTGTCAATGCCAAAAACACAAAATTTATCCTTTAATTTCACATAGATTTTATGTCAGCTTAAAGTAAGGTTAGACGATAACCATAAAATTAAATATAGTATAGAATATAAGAGTGCAATATTGTAGAATGGTTACCCCATGCCAATATAATGCCCAGGTCACACTGTGGCGATGTTTAGTGGCGAATATGCGCGATCATGCAATTCGTCCTTGTTGGTAGCATATTCTTGGTCCATCTTCACTGTTCTCCAACATTCTCCATGGATCGTCATCTGGCTAGGACAGTTTCAAACTGTTCAAAACTATCGCCACGCTTCGTCCATTTCTTTGCAATTCTTCACAGATGGTGGTGGATTCGTCGACTTCGTAGCACCCTCGTACCCCAATTCGCCACTTCGTAGCAGGCTTCTTCATTGTTCGCCAACTTTCCTTTGAAGATTGTCGGCTGAAAGACGAAGAACAAACAACGATATTCGCAGCAGAGAAGCCATGCATCGTCGCCCCTGAAGAATATGCTACGAGGCCCCGGAGATATTCGTCGCTCCTCTCAGCCAATGAGAAGCGAATGTCGCAGTAGTTCGTCGGTGATTGGCGAACTGACTGCGCATGCGAAGAACTGGCTACCAATCAGCTACGACCTTCGTAGGTTGTGGCGAACTGGCTGGAGACTATAAAAGCAGGGCACCGCGAACAATTGTCATCACTTGCGAATTTTTCTTCAATGCGTACACATCGATGAACTTTGGATAAATTTTTGGATATATTTCATACAAGAAATATGGTGAAGAGACCTGGACTTGGAAAGAGGAAGAGGGTCACTCTGCCTCCTGTTGAAGCATCTGAGGAGCCTGAACAGCCAGAACAGCCGGATGAACTGCCTGCCACTCAAGCTTCATCATCAGACCCAGGGGATACAGCCACTCTGGCCACCCAGCCGGAAGACACAGATGACTTGGAAGGGGCAACCCAAGACAGCCAGTCCCAGGGGAGGTTCAAGAAGAAGAGGCTGGTGAGGATGACAGATGGGCAAGAGGATGAGATGGCTGAGTGGCTCAAGAACCATCCGGAAATGTACAACAAGGCCAAGAAGGAGTACAGGGACACAGACAGGAAGGAGGCTGCTTGGGCCACCCAGGCCAGGGCCATGGGCCTGGAAGGTGAGTTAGACTAACCATTATGATTTAACCTTTTCATAGTTTCAGGTAATAATTTAAATTGTGATGGAGGTACTACGTGTACAGTAATGTGTAAATGGACTTATGTCGAATGTTTACTTATTCTGTTAATTTATGTTATTTTGAATTGTACTCTGTCATCGTGTGATGTATTAGGCTTCACCCATTTGCAGATGACACCACAGATGTGAAGCAGCTTAAAACTTAATGTAACCCATTGTTACTTTGATAACCTACCTAATGTGTCCGTGTCTCCTCTTCCTTTTTCAGCCATCGACCTGAAGATCTGGTTCAAAGGGATGAGGACAAGGTATGGCAAGCTTACCTGCAAGAAGTCTGGTGACGGGGCAAAGGAACACACAGACAGGGACACCTGGATCCTGAGGTCTTTCAGCTGCCTGGATGACCACATCTCCAGAGTCCCCTCCAGGCAGTCCTGCAATGTAAGTACATTCTCACAGTCTGACTCACCTGGATATCCTGATGTTTTTGCTGCGTTGTGTATTCTTGACTTGTAAACAGTGACTACCTATGGATACAAGTTTGTAGCTGTAACACTAATGTTTGGCAAAAATCTGTAAAGTTTTCTGTAGTGACACAGGAGTTCATACTTGTTACTTCACAGTACCTACCTAAACTGTTTGTTGAACATGTATACTATATGCTTACCATGTGTCTTTGTTCTACTGTACTTTCAGTTGAAACCAGCTTCCACCACAACTGCCTCTGCCTCTGCCGCAGCCACCTCAGCCTCTGCTACCTGCTCATCTGCTACCACCACTGCCTCTGTCATCACCTCATCGGCCTCTGCTGCTTCTGCAACTGCCACCATGCCTTCACACCTATCCACTGACTTGGATCCTGCAGATGAGCCCGTGGAGTCAGGATCACTGGGTGAACCAAGAGTGTGCAGCACTCCTCCTCCAGGTATCACCCTCTCTGGGACTAGTGGCAGGAGAGCCACAAGGAGAAGTGCCAGCACTGAGTCAGAGCTCCTGGACAAGATGTGCGAGCAGAGCGACAACAGTGCCCAGATCTCTGACAGGCTGGACAGACTCTTAACATCTATGGAGGCACAGACCAATGACAGGACTGCTTGGGCTGGCTGGATGTCAAGTGTCATGTTGAAGATCCACAAGGATCTCTGGCCCACATATCAGATGCGCAGTATGGACCTCCTCAACCAGACCATCAAGGAGTCCAAGCTGCTTTCGGAGAGGGACATCCAGAGGCAGGAGCTTGATAGGCAGAAGCAGCTGGATGATAGGCAGAAGCAGCTGGACGACAGGCAGAAGCAGCTGGACAGTATGCAGCAGCAGCTGGACAGTATGCAGCAGCAGATGAAGGTGCAGCAACAGCAGCTGCAGCAGCAACTTATTTTCCATCAGCCGCAGCCACAGCAACAGTACACCATCACACAAATGCCTCCGCCACCCGCACCTGGGCCCGCAGCTCTAGCCTCCTCTACCCCTTTGCCTCAAGGGTCAGACACCCAGAGCCAGACAACTGTTATTTTCCAGACCCCATCGGGGGCCAGTACCTCTGGACAGTCAGTGGGTTCATCATCCAGCACTTCATCCACCAAGTTTGTTATCACAGACACCGAGGGAAGGACAATAGGACTGTCAGACCTGAATTTGTCAGATTTAAATGCGTCATTTGCAGGTATTCCTAGTGTGCCTTCAACACCCATGACACCTATGGCATTACTTAATCAGGATGATTCTCAAGGTTCTTAGGTTTAGAAATAACTTCGTCCTTTGTCTATAGACACTTAAGAAGTAGTTTAGGTGAGATGTAAGAAGTAATTATCAAACAGGTGTAAAGTAATTTATTTTTGTATTTTTGCTATGTCTGGCTCAAGTATTACTATGATTATTACTATTATAAACCAGGTTTCACTTTGACAGCTGTTCTTGTGGGTAGTTTGTTAACCTTAGCTGTTACTAATAGTATATGTAACCAGTTTTACTTTGACAGCTGTTCTTGTCAGTTGTATGTTAACCTTAGCTGTGAGCTAATGGTATATGTAACCAGTTTCACTTTGACAGCTGTTCTTGTCAGTTGTATGTTAACCTTAGCTGTGAGCTACAATGTGTCTGCATTTCTTTATTAAAAAGTACACTTACTATGTTATTGTGATTTGTCCTTTTTGACCTTGTTGGAATAATAAATTGTTTATGTGATTGCTTGTTTTTCTCATGTTTCAAAAACATTGGCATAATACTTGGAAGGTGTCACATCTTAACATGAAGGATCCAAAAAAAGTGGCCCAGTGGTTACCAGGACCTGTTATGACCCAATGTGAGTGGTTCACTGTGGAAGTTTCACTGCTTCGAATGAAATGCAGAAATGTAATATAAACAAATTTTAACAGGTGGCCAATGTTAAAATTTGTTTATCTTCCATTTCTGGATTTCATTATGCTCTGATTCCAAAGCAATCGGCGTTTGGTTGCAGAGTTTCCACCTTGCAGCTGGTTAGATTTCTTAACTTTCCTTCAGTTATGGCCTTGATTGATTTTTGACCTTTGTGACCTTCTGGCCCCTGTGGTGGCAAAGTTGTGAACTGGTTTGTGTGACCTGTTACATGTTTGTCCTGATTTGGTTTCAGACTTGACCTCTTTGACCCTACTATACACATAATACATATATGAAGTGCAATAGGACAATAACTTTATTGCAATACAAGAACATTGCAACTTTATTTCAACAAGTATATAATGCCCAATACAAAATATAACACAGATAATGATGCAGCACTGAATCATAACAATAATTAGCACAATACAGTCACTACTAAGAAATGTCCTTGGCATATGTGAAAGTCTCAAATCATGTCTCTTTGCCACGCCGTGGCCTCTACTGGAGCATTATAATAATGCTTCAAATACAGTCTCTGTCTCTTGGCAACCTGTGTGTCCCTGTTGCCACCAGTCACATCCTCAATGTCCTGCAAACAAGCACCTTGCCTCCACTGTCCTGGGATAACTCTGTGGTTGTCATCCTCCTCATCACCCAGTCCCTGGTGGATACCTGGATACCTCAGTCTCATGATGTTGTGCAACGTGCAACAGGCCAGTACAATAGAGGTAAGAGTCTCTGGATTCTGACACATGGTGGTGAGGAGACAACCAAATCTGTTGGCCATGATGCCAAATGCATTTTCCACCACCCTTCTGGCACGAGACAGTCTGTAGTTATAGATCCTCTCCTCATCAGGAAGTCCTCTGGCACTAAATGGCTTCATCAACCAGGTCCTCAGAGAGAAGGCATCATCCCCAATGAGAAAATATGGCATATCACGGTCATCACCAGGCAATGGCTCTGCATCAGGTACATCCAAGGTGCCATCAATAATGCCTGAGCGCAAATCGCAGTCATTGAAGATCTGTGCATCAGAACTGGATCCATTGGTGCCAACATCCACCCAAAGGAACTTGTACTTGGCATCCACCAGAGCCAGAAGTATTATGGAATGGAAGCCCTTGTAGTTGAAATAGAGTGAGCCACCATTCTTAGGACACCTGATTGCCACATGCTTGCCATCTATAGCCCCCAGGGTGTGATGGAAATTCCATCTGGAAGAAAATTCTGCAGCAACCTGCTTCCATGCATCACTGGTACGGGGACACTGCATGACTTCCTCACCATATTCTGCCACGATGGCCTCACAAGTCTGTCTTACTATGACTGAGATGGTGTTGTGTGCTACCCTGAAGCCAAACATCAGACTCCTGTACTTCTCTCCAGTGGCCAAGAAACGAAGTGTGATTGCAAGTCTGCATCCAGGGTTGATAGACTTCCTGAACCATGTGTCATATTTCTCAATTCTGGGCCCCACCCTCTGCAAGACCTCTCTGAACATGGCCGGGTCCATCCGGACAAAATTTCTGAAAGACACCACATCCTCAGCCTCCAGCTCCCTCATCAAACGATCATAGTGTCCATAGTCCAACCTCCTGGAGAGCCAGGGCTTCACCCAATACCTCCTGGGCCTTGGTCGACGCCTTCTCTGTCTATCAACCAGTATCTGTGCAATCACAATCTGATTCTGTACATTTAAACGATGAGCCTCATACAGTTGCTGCAATAATCTGAGTCTCTGTAGATCCATAGCCTTTGATGTACACTGTCCGACGTCTGATGAGAAATGAAGTGAATCCAGATGATCCAGGCTGTTTATATAGGAACTGGCATTATACACGAATTGGTCGTCACTTCTTCTCAGCATGTTCTTCCTCCTCATCGGGGGCTCGTCACAGCTCGCTCAACCCTCCACCATGGTCGTGGCTCGGTGCAAGAACATCTCACGGAAATCGCTACACTTCGCATTAATTCGTACATACTTCTACGAAGTTCGTTTGATCATCGTCGACGTTCTTCACAGAAACAAGATGTTCTTGACTGGGTGATGAGAACATCGTACCAAGATCTTCCACAGGATGAAGATGATGGTAGCCCATGGTAGCCGGATCGAAGTAATTCGTGGATTTTTCAAATTCCAACCACGTGACCACACTTTCCCGCCCTTTCTGTGGCGAACTACCACGATTTCTAATTCGCAGCAAATCTTCATATTCGCCAGTTAAATCGTAGTGGCCTCGCCACAGTGTGACCTGGGCATTATATTAACCTAGTGAATAATCGTGGTGATAGTTAATAGTGAGATAGTGACTTAAAGCATTTTAAAGGCAGATTTATCATCCAGATAACCAAATAACCATTGACAATCTTTTCTCATTAGCTCATCATTAGAGCATATTATAGTAAAATAATCTGACATCACTTTGGCCTATAACAAATGTAAATGTATAAAATTAAAACTAAAGAGATATCAACAATTAACACAGCATGGTTGAGTATGTCCCAATCTACATCACAAGTAAACAATGGACAAAACTAAACAGGATCAAGTTCCAAACAAAGAAAACTAAAATGTGACTCTGGTAGTCGCTCTATGACTGAGCAATACAGCCCCTGTATGTCAGAACCCAGAGTCAGTAACATAAGATCCACATGAATCAATGTTCATCACATAATACAAGGTTCTAGAGCTAAGTAGTGTTTCAGTATTTAAACATCTACTATTTAGATTGTGAATTTAACTGTAAAGCCAGCTTTACTTTAGGTAGCAGCAGTAGAGCCTTGCTCACCATTCACACTTCAATGTTAACCTGAAATAACATGAGCAGGTTTTAGATAGCAGGCATAGGACAAGTAGGTAAATTTGTTATTCTAGGAACACTGATATACCCAATTTCATTACTATTCTGCATAGATTTTACCATTTCAATGTTACGACAGCATTTTCTGATATAATAATTTCAATGTGCCTTGAGAGATGCCTCAACCCAATAAACATTTTATGGCTTTGATAGAAAACGTTTGGCAAAGGTTAAAAAATGATGGGTATGAAAACCATTTATAATAGACTGTTTTTAAAAGGTTTTGTGTATACCGTTTATTAATCGTTTAATGATAAATGTTAGAGAAACATTACAAATGAACATATTAATGTCTGAATAATAATGGGGTCAGAGGTCAAACTCAATATCTTGCTCACTAATGTAAATATTATTGTTATGTCTAAAATTGTAAGACAGTGGCTTAAAAATTGTGCCTCCATTCAATTCTTACTTTTAGGGATTGCATGTGGGGCGGTTTTTGACAAAGTCCTCTCACTCCCCCACCCCACGTAGATGGGAATACTATAAAAACTCAGAGCAGAGAGCTCTGAGAAGATTCAAACCCAAGACTACTGAGTTGGATATGACCACATTAATAGAGAAATAAAAGTCAAAAGGCCAATTCAAATGATGTTAAATAAAGTTAAAGGCAATGATTACTGAACATTTTACACAGTTTTTAGAAGGTAAAATAACTTGAAAGATTTGAACAGATGAACTGATGAGGTCAAAGCAAGGTCAAAGTAAGGTCAAACCTGGAGCCTGAGTGATGAAAACCATGATAAGCACAGACATGTTTTTACGCAATAAGACTGATACAGCTCACAACACAGGTGCAAGTGATCATGTGTGTTCAAGCAAATTTGACCCAAAGGTGAAAACAAGGTCAAGAAAGGTCACATAGGTAACCTGACACCCTTAAGGGAAGTTTTATGCAATAAAAACTAAGATAAGTGCCAGAGGAGATCCAATCAATTTACAATAAAGGTTCCATCAAATCTGTCCTTAAGGTGAAAACAAGGTCAAAAGGAGGTAACCAAGGTCACCCCCCACGCCAAGGGTAGTCACGAGAACAAGAGAAACCCGCAGTGGGTTTATATTTTTATTAATCTTTTACATTAACATCTATAAAACTAAAATTTCTTTGCAGTTCATTTAATTATTAATAATAGCAATAATACATCACTGACTAGATATAATAGCAACTATAACTTGAATCCAAAATGTACCCATACAGTGTGGCAGCAGGCAGGGCTGACCCTAGCCTTAAAGTATTATAAAATAAAATTCATAAAATGTTAAGAGAGCACTGCCACACATATTATGCAATAATGACCCACCCCAGCAGGTTACCATAAATGTATTAATATAAGAACTCAAGTTACTATGAGTACAGACCCCAAGCAGTGGGTTATTCCCAAATAATGGACAAAATATCACCCAAACCACCCATCAATGGAGTGGATGTAGTCGGAAAGCTTGGGTAAGAGGAGAAGTGGAAGGATTAGTTTTCTGTATGTACCTCCAAATACAGTCAGAGGACCAAGTACCCTGCTGTTTTATTACTTCAATGGGGACCCCATGTTCAAAAGCCCAAGAGGCCCCAGACCTCTTTAAGGTATGGAATGTGAAATTATGATGTTGCAATTGTAATAACCACAAAACCCTCTTCAAATGCTTTCTAACCATGTAATCTGTAAGAGGAGACCATGTGTTGGCTTTAAAGATGGCAAGCAATGGATCATTATTTGAACCAGGGACCAGGTGCAACATATTAGATAGTGCTGTGACTGGGCACAATTTGGAACCTGGAAGTTTTGGAATAACCACACGAGCAACCTTGTCTCGAGATTGGATGGTTTTAGACCATTTTACTAAAACGATAGCCTCATTGTCAGAAAAAATGATATCACTTCAAGCTAAATGGTGGGAGGGGTCAAAGCCATTTTTTGCATGTGGAACCATATTTGACAATCTCAAAAATGAAAAGAATGCCAAAAGGTATACTGAGAGAAAAATTTCTGAGAACTCTAGTGTCTCTGTTGTGGCAATGATATCCAGCAACATTTGTTCAGTGAATATGGAGTTTGTCTTGACCAAAAGTGGCCTGTTTATTTTACAGATTTAACAAACATTTGGATTTTTTCATCCCTGAAGGGGTGAGTTGGAAGGTTATGTATTATGAACATGGTCCTGAGGCCTGCCAGATAATTGCAAATATTGGCAACACATAATGAATTATCTACCAGATATTCAAGAAAAGCCAAAATAATATCCACATTTTACCTGGCAGGGGGTCAGCCCAGTGACCACCAGGAAAGCCAAAAAAATCAGCAAACATCCTGCTGTAGATTCTTGGAGTTGCAGGTCTAAGTGAATCCCGGAGCCGGGCATACGCTCTGGTGGTCAACTGGGCTAAGGCAACAGTACAATCTGAAACTATATATCATAATTTAAGCATGTGAGATCAATATGAGTGGGGACCCATGACACATTAGGGACATATGTTGCAAGCAATTCATAAGATTGTTGATCAAATTTAAACCTAGAAAGTAGATCAGCAATCATATTTGATTTTCCAGAAATATGCTCAATATGAATAGAAAAATTAAACAGAGCAGATAACATCAATATGTTACGAGCACATGTACCCAATATGCCATCTTTTGTCTTACCCGAGGTGAGAACCTCCACAACTGCCATGTTATCACATTTGACCCTGATTTTTTTATCTTTCCACTGATAAGCCCATATTTTTAATGCCACCAAAATAGTGACCATTTCAAGGTGAACAATAGAGTAATTTTTAAAGTTTTTCGGAATTGGCAAGGCATAACACTGGTTGTCAAAAATTCCCCCATGCCAGTAAGGGAGGCATCCAAATGTAGCTCTCCTTGTACGGGTCTAATGTCATAGTACACTACTCCATTGAACTGACTCAAAAAAAGTGTGAAACCAGTTTAAGTCTTTGAAAAATTCTCTATTCAGAAAGATAGTATCTTTTTCAAAAATTTCCCTCAAAAGCATGAGCATATGGTTAAGAAACGTGCAGGTTTGACACATTTTGAGACAAACAACAATGAGCCCAACAATGACTGTAATTGCCTTTTTGAGCAGAATTATTTTGTTTTTCCATTGGCTACACATATCAATGATACTGTCAAGCTTGTCTGGTGGGACAGACATGGTTCTGGTTTCAGTGTTAATCAGAATACCTAAGCAGATTAGAGATGTAGATGGAGCCACCAACTTCTTTGGGTTGATGGTGAGACCCAGGTGGGTCAAAAGCTCTTACAAGGTCTCGAAAGATTGATGAATATGAGATGGTAATCCACAGTATAATAGAACATCCACATAATTGTACAGATGTGGAAAACCCTGTAGTCTCATAATATATCTAATGCTATCTGTCACTTATTCAAAGAAAACTGACCCATGTCTGTACCCAAATGGGACTGATTGATCGATAAAATAGGACTGATGGTTAAGGCCTAAGAGATCCAAGCCCCCTGGATCCACTTTAAGCTGCCTAAAAGCTCGGCTGATGTCCACTTTATATAGCAAAGAGCCAGGACCTAACTCCACAATTTTCTTAACAATATCATCAACAGATGGGTAATTTAAAACAAAGTTGACCCCAAATATTTGTCCTTCATAACACCAGCATTAACTGAAAAATTTGGGGGCCAGCTCAAATCTACAATAGTACGTCTGACCTCAGAATCAGGCTTCTCCCTGGTCATGAAGGGAGATATGTGCAAAGATATTGGTTTGTGGTCAAAGGGTCCCAACATGGCCTCATGTTTCAGTTCCTCTTGAATATAACATTCTATATCGTATGCACGATCTCGCCAAGAGGCATGGACTTCAGTGGACTGTAGTTCGAAATTTCTGTCAAAATCGAGAGGGAAGCCGAATTCCAGTAGGTCTACAAGTTGTTTATCCCAGTAATCAGCCAAATAATATTTCCAGTTTTTAATTTTTAATTTTGAAGACACTGGAATCCGGATACCCATATAATTTGGACAATTAGAATCTTTCACAGCCCTATGTAAGGACAGAATGTCAGATGTAGCAGCGTTATTGGTTTTTGGACCTTGATAAAGCATTAAAGGTGAGAGTGAGATGATACCAAACGCACTGTCCATTTGTTGTTTGCAAGCCATATATTCTGAACACGACCTAGCCTGTTGAACCAGTTTCTGGTCTACTCTTTTCTTCAACAATAATTTTTCAAAATCATCATGATTTGTACCGTTTACAGTGTTTTCAGAGTTCAGTTCCAGGATGCCAAGGTCACCCTCGAGGTCAGCAAATTTACCATCAAAATCATTCAATGTGTCATAAACAAAAGTTTCATTTAAATCTCTGACTTCATACAAGGGAGAAAACCTATTAGATAGGGCTACTGGTCTTTGCAATTGATCAAGTGCAGCCTTAGTATTTACCCTGGCAATATTTTAATGAGCTGGCCTGTCCGAACTGATATTTGACTTCTTGGTGGGTGCAAGGTACCCCCATCCAGCAAGTTTGCCCAATGAGCGCCCTTGCTGGGTGGCCACCCCATTTTTTGCATGACTATGCATGCATTGGAACTGTGAATCAGTCTTCAAGACCTCAGCATAAGACTTACCAGGTATGACAGGTTTACAGCTATCACTGAGTGCTAGCCATTCCTTCCAAATAGCTCTAGTAGCCAACATTTCCTGCTTCAAAATATTTAAATCAGAAATAGATTGATTATACATAAACCTACAAGGATATTGGTTATTTCCAATTTCTCAAGGACTAGTACGTACAAATACAGGTTTACTTTCAAAAGTGTTACAAGAATGTACCTGGACATGATCAGGCTGCGACTGAGCCCTAGATACCATGTCCAGGGTTAGTCGTTTTTTACTGATTTTTTGCAATCGCTGGCACTATGGGTACTGACCTTGCCATCCTGGGCAAAACAAGAACTGCAAATATGCCTATAAAACACCCCTTTTGTTTCATGGTGACAACTACAAGAGTTGTCATTGAAATATACGCATGGCATTGATTTCGCATTTCGGATCCGGGTGTATGTCTCTGTGCATTTGGTCTTCGGATCCGGTCACTTTTTTCTGTTTCAGCCCAGCTAGCAATCTCGCCTTGCTCCATTCAACATGAGAGTACTGCATGACTAGCTTTCGCTGCTTGCCACGAATCGTCCAATAAAGCAATAAGGTAATCGAGCATATGACCTCTTGTTTGTGAACTTTCTTCATCTCTCATAATTCGACAAAATCCGGCCATCCACTGTGTGATATTTAGTTGGTTATAATTTAACATATCTTTGGAAGTTCTGGCTAGTACGAATTCATGTGGCCACTTAACTCTTTGGTTTACATACACATCAACCGACCCTCCCCTCTGAGATTTAATTTTTGAATCAATGCCTTTTTATTGAGGCCAGACAACTCCTTGAGGCGATTCTCAACTTGCTCGAGAAAAATTCTATCATGCCACAATATTGGAATCGTCCAATAAAGCAATAAGGTAATTGAGCATATGACCTCTTGTTTGTGAACTTTCTTCATCTCTCATAATTCGACAATATCCGGCCATCCACTGTGTGATATTTAGTTGGTTATAATTTAACATATCTTTGGAAGTTCTGGCTAGTACGAATTCATGTGGCCACTTAACTCTTTGGTTTACATACACATCAACCGACCCTCCCATCTGAGATTTAATTTTTGAATCAATACCTTTTTTATTGAGGCCAGACAACTCTTTGAGGCGATTCTCAACTTGCTCTTGAATAATTCTATCATGCCGCATAGTTTGTAAATTTGGCAATTTTTCTTGCAAGTCAGCCTCCCCCTGGGAGACAGTGAGATTTGAACTCGCAGCTATAGGTTTACACACAGATTTCTTAACCCTAGAGCGAGATTTAGGCACAGATTTACTTTCAATGACATTCAAACACTTACCAATTGTGTCAAGCTGAGACAAAATCTTTGCATTAATCAAAGCCTGATCCGAACTTGTCGGATCCGACTTCCGTTCAACATGTGGTGCCCTTTCAGATTTCCTAACATCCAATCTATGTTTTAAAGCAACAGAACCGTGACCTGAATCACTACTACTGCCGTTCACAAGCGCATCAATATCAATATCAGTATCAATATCACTCTCAATATCAGCTTTAGACTGACCCGGGGTTGGCTGTGAAGAAAATTCATTCAAAAATGCACCATCATCTTGAACCTGTAATTCAACCGGAATCTCAACTTTTCAACGCAAATTGTAAGGTTTACCTGCCATTCTGTGCTTCTGATGAGTTGCCATCTACTGAATATAGTGTGTAACCAGAGACAAGACTGTATTACTTGAAGTTAAAACTAAAACAAATAATAAAAACTGAATACATAGTAAAAATAAATTTCTTGTAAAATATTTTTAGTCTTGTCACGTTGACTGCCAGTTCAGATCTGACATTATCCCCTTGGTCAACCAAAGGGTCAAGCTGCTGACCAATCAGAGGTGCCCAACCGAATAATCAGTAACTTTACAAAAATATATGAATAAATCGATTAAAGTGGGTGGAGGAGTGATTAAGGTTGACACCTAAATGTCAACCCCCCAAAAATCCCCTACTATTGCTTACTGCCATCTTTGTTTGGACATTGTTGGCTTGGCCTATTGGGGGCTATGCCTCTCAAGCCAGAAGTTGTGAGAGTATTTATAGATCTACCTTAAGCGTTTGCTAGGTTGGTCTATTAGTCACATGACTATGGTTTGGCGCCCTGTGTTGTTTACTGTGGCATTTCAAAGTGACCAGACGTGGGAAGTAAAACTCTTGTGAATTTAATTGTGTCAAAGGGATTTTATTTTATTTAACAATCAGTTTTAGTGCAAATAACAGTTATTCAAGTAGTATATGGAACACTTTTGCCTCAAGTGTGATACTTCACATGTTAGACCTGTAGGAAGGCGCTGTTATAGAACAGGTATGGCAACAAATATCACCTCAAAACAAGCTAGAGCAGCGGCTAATGCTCTCCTTACCCAGCAGTTCGCAGGCAAGCCACCTAGTTGCATACAAGCTGGCCCCTCAAGCAGTTCGTATAATGGAAATACCTCTACTACTGTGATTACGACCACAAATTTACAACCTCAGCATGCTAATCTTAGGACTGACGAATTGATATTAACTGAACTCCAGAAGTTGTCAGCTAGAATGACACAAGTAGAGCAAGAACTTCATGCTGACACCTTCACCTCTACCCCAGGAAGCAAAAGAGGGTGGTTCGTAACAGGCAGGCAAGTGACAGTTCCTTGTTTAGTATGGTTACAGAACAGAAGCATACACATCCCTAGAAGAAAGTATAATCCAGTCTAGGGGTCCAGAGGGTGTCCGGATCCCAGTACATACACACCCCATCACCAATACCACTAGTACCACCACTTCCAGTCTGTGTTCCCAGGCCAGTCAGGTACACATACAACAGGGGACTGGGAATAATACTTTGAACACACAAACAGTATTCTCAACCTGTCACACTTCAAATCACACGGACCAAACCTGACTCAGTTACTTTTGCAAGTACATAAAGGGGGCCAGTGTTCGCATCAATGTCCCAAAGAACAGGACCCACAGTGGCAGGGATGACCAGACTAACAGGTTTACTAACAGCACAACTACATCAGATCTTCAAGCAGCTACAAATATTCCTCCTCAAGTGACAGCTATTAGTATGTTGCAGTCTTCTCATAATACACAGAGTGTTCTACAACAACCCCATACCCAAGCGATTCATATGCCGGGGTCACACTTATCAGGACAGGTGCCTCTCATAGCATCAAGAGCCACACATGTTGAACCATTGCCTAACAGCCTGCCGACCTATGCAGCAGTCCAACATGCCAGCAATCATGCAGTTAACCTGGAACATCCCATCATTCCCAGTATTCAAGCTTTACAGACAGCTGCACTGAACCAAGACATAATGCAGCAGAGACTACAGGAGTTGAACCACCTTGCTCTTCCTTACCACCAAGGTAATCATATTCACTATAACTTACCACAACCAGGCCCAACACAAGTGTCAAACAAGCCCGAAGAAAAGAAAGAAAAGGTCGAGGTCATTTGGCCACAAGATTGTGCCTTTGTGGGACACCTCAGAGCAAGGGTAAGCTATGAGCAGCTGACTCAAGCACAATTTGTATTGGGCTTCCTGAGGTCGGTTCAAGAGGAGAAGGACGTGTATATAAAGGGTAATATGATAGAATACCTTACAGAACTCTTCCAAAATGTTTGTGACCTCAGCTGGCAAGCAGCGAAAGGAGTCCATCTGGTGGTTATGACAAAGATGGAAGAAGACCTCTTCGCTTGGGATGACCTCCAAAACGTCAGCAAGGTGAGGAAAACTTATGTCAGGGCCACTAGCAACTTCAGTAATGGCCAGGCAGAAAACAGCAACACCAGTACCAAGAAGGGACCCAGAAAGTAGGTAGGTGCTCAAAGGCAGGTGATCATGACCAGGCCTGAAGGTTACTGGGATTGGCATCTCCCACTATTTTTGCATTACAGCTTTCCAATGGACTTCAAGGGCACTCATGGGGATCTTAGCTCGGTTACAGATAGACACCCCTCTGCAATTCTCTGACCATGTTACGGCATACTTGCATGATGAGATGCAGCACCAAGCTATTTATGGTCCCTTCAAACGTAAACCTTTTGGGGAAATTACACACATTTCTCCCGTCATTACCAAACAGGACATTACCAAACAGGACAGTGACAAACGTCAAGTTATTATAGACCTATCCTGGCCCATTGGTGCCAGTGTTAACTACTATATAGACAGTAATGAGTATATGGGCACAGCTTTTGAATTATGCTACCCTTCAGTCGAGGTGCTTTAATGCATAAAATCGACCTGTCTCGTGCCTTCAGACAACTGAAGGTTGATCCAGCTGATTACCCCCTTCTCTGTTTACTATGGCAAGGGGAGTATTGCGTCGACGGGTCTTACGTGTTCGGCCATCATACAATGGGGTGCAGTAGGCTCAAAGATTTCTTAAGAGATATACATGCAAAGCAGGGATACTACCTCATGTCTTATATTGATGACTTACTTGGGGCGGAAGTGGGCTGTAAAGCCCAAGAAAGTACTCCAGGACCTTAATATCCTTATTAGTCCTGCCAAATTGACCCCTCCCACCACTCGTATTGTTTGCCTAGGCATTGAATTTAACTCAGTCAAAGTTTCCATGTCCATTCCACATAATAAATTAGAATAAGTTCTTTTAGCTTGCGAAAAGTTTATTAGACTACCCCAGTTTACAAATATATAGCTCCAAAGCCTGTTGGGTAGCCTTATGTTTGTGCACAAAGTAGTTCATTCAGCCAGGTACTTTGTTAACAAATTATTGGAGACTTTAAGAAGTATGAAGAAGGGGAAAGCCCCCATGATTAGAAAAGACATTAATTAGTTTCTGAAAGGGTTTCAATGGTACTGCCACATACGTGCATAACAAATTGTACAGTACGGACCTGATTGAACTTGAAGCCTGCTTAACAGGTCTGGATGGCAGATTTAATCAATATGTCTATACATATCAATTTGAGACGATGAAATTCCTTCAATGTTCTCCATTGTACACCTTGAGATGTGGAACGTATTGCTGGCAATCAGTATGCCGACTTGTTATCACGTTGGCACTTAGTTAACAATAATTGGCAGAAATTAATTGCAATTGTTAATCAGCCTATGTGATGTAATGTTACCAGTGACATGTTGTGTATGAATTTAGATATATAGTTACCTGGTAAATCTAATCTACTTCAGGTTCTAGCCCCTGCCATTTATGCATTGGATCCCTTCAGGCTATCGACCAAAGACCTTACGGGCCCACCAAGCCCACTTCACACTCTTCCTTCAGTTCCTCCAGTTCATTCATGTGGCCCTGAGAAGTATTGCCTTACATGTTCCTATTGTTAAAAAAGTAAAAGGTATTTTTGATCTTCACTCCCTCTCCTCTAACATTTCATTATCTGCCCTCCTTCCCTCTGGTCGCACTTATAAAGCCCTCTTCCTCACTGCTTTCTTTGCTTTCTTCAGGCTTTCAAACTTAGTCCCCTCCTCTGTATCCTTCTCTCCTTTTGTCCACTTATGTAGAGCTGACTTTATTCCTCATAGTGAATTTGCTACTATTGTGGTTAAATGGTCCAAAACCCTTCAAAAACCACAACAATTCACCACTGTTCAGACTCCAGTATTATTCCCCTCCCCTCTCTGCCGAGTTACCACCCTCCAAGCCATGATCACTGCTTTTGCCCTCCCCCAATGCCCCCCTCTTTGCCATTCCCCAGGGCCAGTCCTTTGTCTCATTAACAGAAAGTAAAGTACAGAAAACATTGGCCTCCATTTTTATCTCCCTAGGTCTGGACCCCTCATCCCATTCGTTTCATTGCTTCAGGAGGTCCGGGGCTTCCCTGGCATTTAATGCTGATGTCTCCCTCCAATCTATTCAACATCAAGGAACTTGGACTTCCGAGGCAGTATGGTCCTATATTGTTGCCAATCCCCAAGGTTCAGTCTCCCTTGCCTTCAAAAAACTACTACAACCATGACTACCACTATCTGGCCTTTGGGTAAATCACATTACACTTAAACACAACCAACACGACCATTTCCCACTGAGTATGTTACATGTAGTGTAGAAAGGCTTGTAGAAAGGCTTGGGTCACCTGTGTGTTTAAATTATTATTTGTATGGAACAAAAATTATTTATTGTAAATTTTAATCAGTCAGAGAAATCAAGTATTAGTAATTTTAAGTAATTTTAGTCACTTAGTAATTTTAAATTGTCATTTTATATCTGTTATAAATCAGTATTAGCATTCTCAGTAGTTGGTAGTTTCATTTTAGTCTAGTTAACTTAGTAACTTAGTAATGTGTTAGTATTAATGTTAGCTCTTAGTATGCGTTGTTGTATAGTGTGTGTTATTACTAATAAATAATTTTTATCCCAACCTGGCTACTTCTTGGCTTGGTTTGAAGGTGAAGGTTTAATTAGAATTATGAAAATATGGGTTTGAAAAATGTTTTTTGGTAGAATGTTTTTAAAACATTTGATCAACAATGTTTTTAAATTGTTTATAAACCATTTCATGATGAATGTTTGAAAAACATTTCTGGCATAACCTTCATTTATCTGGCTATTTTATAAATGTTTAAAAAAAGTTTCCAGTCAAACCTAGCTTCTTGACTTATTTTATAAACGTTTAATAAACGTTTTGAGTAAAAACGTTTGTACATAGAATGTTTCTAAAACATTTTTTAAACATTACAGTGTAAAAGTTTACTTGAAAACGTTT
The DNA here is from genome assembly GCA_964017235.1 of Sabellastarte sp. h YS-2021. Taxonomy (NCBI): domain Eukaryota; kingdom Metazoa; phylum Annelida; class Polychaeta; order Sabellida; family Sabellidae; genus Sabellastarte; species Sabellastarte sp. h YS-2021. Next base: position 142,251,049 of record OZ024929.1, read on the forward strand.
AGAAAACCATAAGATAGAGTTTAAATAGGTTTTAAAAACGTTTTGTAAACGTTTCAACCATTTTAAAACGTGTCATATGTTTATTGGGAAGGGGGAGAAGCTTATAACTAAATGAGAAACCAAGCTTAACATTCCTAGAAATGATTTGGAACTAAGACTGTAAAGGTTCTTATATATCCACTCCATGTAAGTATTACAGCGTTGTTCAACAATTCTTGTAAGCAATGATATATCATGTTTTTTCCACAATGACAGCAAATAGAACATGCAGTCTTATTGCTTTTTTACAATATTTTAAGCAAGCATCAACAAAGCCAGTAACATTCAAACCAAAAATTAACCATCGGAGATTGGCTAATCCCATTATAATAATGCATTCAAGGAAACTCAGCAGGCCAAATAAATTCTCTTGTTGTAGATCCCAACACATTATATGCACAGAAACCAAGAATATATTGAACGGGGTAGCATAAGCCATTCTAGTTGACTCAGAGAAGGCATGTGATTGGCTAGAGGTTGCCAACTGTGTGAGAAGCAGGTTCAGGGGCTGGCCATCTGAGAATATTGCGGAATTTAATTACAACTTATTTTGATTCATCTGTATATAAGAGTTCTTCAAGAGTAGCAACCTATGTGAGAGGGTGGGCTGACTGTTGCAATTGCTATGTGTAATACGTCATCTTGACAATAAGGCAGCCACTGGATTTAGTTTGCCTGGAGCATGAAAAACCAGAATGTCAATATTACATGCACTACCCCACATATAAATATTATTGGGATACTTTGCGTTGCTGTATAATGTGTTTTAGCCTTTATTTAACACAGACTCCACACTTGATGTACACTCTTGCAAGCCCATTGAGCATGCCAAACCCACCAACATATTAATCATTTAAAGGTAAGCGATGTTTTGAATCTTTCAATATACTGGTAATGGCAGAGTGTACACCTCTATTTCATATATGGCGACAGGGCCTGTAGGACAGGCATCTAAATGTACCAATTTACTAGGAATATATTTTGAAATGAGTCTGGTACAAAGGTATTGTCTGACAAAAGCTGGAAGATGTAAGATGCCTATTTTAAACCAAAGGGGATCGAAAAATCAATATGCTAGCCTTGCAAATGAAGCCCCAAGAGGACCAAAATCCCCTTTGAGGATGATCGAGCCATAGCTAGTAGACCTCACCATGTATGAACATATGACCCAGATCTGCAGCATAGCTTATGAGTTATGCACACGAATAGACAAACAGACCCGATTATAAACTATGGCATTTCAAGCCAGACAATTGTGTAGAAATATATGTAACTGGTAACATAAGTCAGTTTCAAAACATTATTTTAGCCAAATTAACAAAGGGTAGTCTTCGACTACATATTGAAACAGGACATTTTAGTTGACAAACTGTGTTTACTCTATGACTAAAACAATATTGAGGATGAACAACATTTTCTGTGCCAATATCATTCCAATTTTGAGGATGCTAACATTCAAGCAATAATTTGTAAATAAATGATGTGCTGTCAACATTTTTATTAACCCAAACTGATAAATGTTGGAACAAAATAAGTATTTTTACAAGTTCAAGTTACTTAAAACGAAGAAATCGGATAGTCACTGGATGATTTTCTTGTAGAAGCGTATATATTAAAATAATGTAATAAAGCAATGTTTTATGTTATTCAAATGTTATTCAAGTAAAAGTCAAATATGAACCCCAATACAGGGATTGGTATAATTTGCAATTTTGTTTTCCTTTTCTGTCTTGTTGTAATATCTCACTATAATAAAATGAACAGTGAAAAATAAAAACTAAGCAATCACAACATTTGTAAAAATTTTCAAATCAATTCCAAAATCATACAATAATGGTTTATTGTGTTTAAATTAATCAAAACACCATACACGATAAATATTTTGTTAAAATCAATGACAATATAATCTTCTATTTAAATCAGTCATAATATCATTCACAAAATTTTTGAATCAATTGAAATACTGCAGCAAGAGAAAAAACAGTGAAGTAACCATAAATATGATTTTTTATTCACAAATAAAACAACAAGTTTACACACGCATAATTAAGTATATATTCAAAGAAATATTCTGGCATTTTATCTCTAAATCCAAAAACCTTATTCTGCAATCACTTACATATGGTCAAGAGAATTTGACCAAGATTTACCCTCTAAACTTAACTTGGCAATAGCTGGATTGGACCCGGGACAAGCTCTTGCACTTTATAATAAATTAAATCTTCCACATATATTAATCACAGTCACAAAACAGTTCCCTTTGTTTATATCAGATCTACAAGTGCGAGCAGCAAAGCTTGAGTAGTGCACTGAAGTGGTACTAACATAGTACTAATACAGCCAATTGCTGCTTAACTTCAGTGATGAGATAGGTACTAATCACACAAAGCCACAATTCATGAAGGTTCAGAGACAACAAAAAAGTTATTTCTAGAAGCGCAAGCCTCGCTAGAGCTTGCACTTAAAAAGTTTTGTTGTTTATTTCAACCAATGATACCATCACATCACATCACAAGAGTGTCAAATACTATATTCTACATAAAACAAGTTTGGTTTCAACAATCATAATATCGAACAAGAAGAGCTTTTGTTCTGGTCTTTGCCATCAAAGTATTGGGGTGCTCCTTGTACCATGTCAACAGAGGCACTTCGCTGGCCTACATTTGATTGGCGCCTGCTACTGCGTGGGGTCATCACTGAGTCCCAGCTATGTCTGGACAGGGCAGTTAGCCCTCTAGATGAGGTCATTCGACTGTCCAGCCCAATGCGAGCGAGACTGAGTTCAGCAGCCCGCTGCCAGTGAAGGCTGTTCTCTGCTTTGGAAATCTGTAAAATGAAGATTACCCAATCGCATAAATTAATATTTGTATTGTATTGTGTGTATTTATACTCGCAATATGTCCATGTGCTACAGGACTCAAGGTGCTATATCACCCACCCGACTGTACAAGTACAGCCCAACTCTCAAATTACTGACATTCAGCTAACTGGATAACAGAGGCTCAAGAATGACCATTTATCAACGTACTTGAAGTTCTTTAACCTGGGGATAGGATCCAATGACAGAGGACCGCCATTTTAAGTGGTTATCTGAGCCACTATGTATCCGTATGTACCTGGGATTGAACCCACGTCCTCTTTGTTCGAGGAGAGTGTGTTACCCACTAGGCCACAGTCGCAGATCTACTATCAATCAATATTGAATCTGATGATGGAGTGATAAATCTGTATACTGCCTAGTTCTAAGCTAGGCCTTGGAGTTAGCAAGTTTGCCATCTAATCAAAGGCTGTCAATTCTGTGGGTTCCAGTCCCACAAGTGGCAATGCTGAGAACCTGTCTCAATATGACCCTGGCTGTTGAACAGGACGAAAAACCCAAACTTTGACTTTGATAGGAAAAAAGTACTATTTTACAACACAATGACAGATCATTTTCAACAAAATATTCTGGTGCTAATTATGCACAAATATTTTAATAAATTTGAGGACCAAAAATACTTTGTATTCAGAAAGTATGAAGCTAGCTTCAGAAGAAAACTTATATGTGTATTCAATTGTTTATAGTACATGTACTTATAATATTTGGTAAATGTGAAGCTAGTCTGTGACATATTAGGGCACTCTGCCAGTGTATCTTTTAACAAAGACAATATTGTTGTGAGTGCAGAGTTCTTTTATCATATAAAAACAAGGAATTTCGGATATTGTTCATAACTTCTGATTATCTGGATATCAATATTTTGTTACTGGACATTGAACAGATCATAGGATATAGACATTTTAATGGAGGCCGAACGGATCACAGGACAGATTGTTGGATACAGTGGACTAACACTGTTAATTGCATGAACATGACTGTGGTCTGGTCAGATTGCTTTTGTTATTGTATTATTGCATAAACTATCAAGAACATATCAGTTGACTGTAATTATCATTTTAATTGTTGAATAAATTTGCTTAGTTAAACCTTTTGTCTATTTTCTGTTGTCATTATTGTACTCATGTATGCCTCTGCAGTATGTACCAAAGAAGTTGAGCATATAAACACAAGCCATTGTTCCCATACCTTTTTGTTGCAGAAGCTCGCCAAGCCTTGAAGTCCTGCTTCTTCTGCAGCTTGAAGGAATGTCACCACCCGATTGGTTTCTCCAGCTCCAGGTACCTGGAATAGGTAGGTTTGGTGTACATTAAGGGTTCTTCATGTTTTTATAGTTGTGACTTTTATGAGTGTGTCAATATGGGAAGTTGGTCTAAAAAAACCTAGAGAAAACATATATTTTTTTCTCAAATGACTTACAAGGTTTTAGCATCAGACACAGGTATCAGTATAGTCAGTGGGTTTGTAGAGTTCTTTCTCTCCTTGATATAAGTAATATTTGTATGGAGTGCTTGAAGTTTTTTTGTTACCTAAAATGCCATTGGACCTAATTGTTTAGGGATATCCCTATCTGCACCAAACATGAAATAGACTCGAGGCAGTGTGTGTAATGTTTAAGTCCTCTGCTAGGGATTTCTCTCTACATTAGGTGTTTACAGCCATACTTGTTCACTGCTTCACAATATGAGTATCAATATTCAGATTTTAAAGGGATGTAATAAATGTCTGTACAATGCTGTTCATAGGGTAGTCACAAGTTCATAGGGTCACAAAATATAAGTGTATGATAATAATGTATGATAACAGAAACATTCGTATAGCACAAAATTGACAAGGATCCTTTAATGCTCTGAAATCCCAAAAAGGACAGTCCTAAAACCAGGCAAAGTCGTAACCATTAGAACCTGACTGTGGTGGTGCAGATGCTAGTTTAAACAGGCTAGTCTTGAGTTAGCTTCAAAGGCTTGAAATTGTTGGTCTGGATCTGCCGTGCGATTCAAACTCCATTCTCAGAGGTGAGAGGTGAGTGTGCAACCATTGTGCCATCATGTTCCCCATACAATGTATATTCAAGATACAGCTTCCTCATATGTAGTTACACTTTCGTATTCAGCGATATCAGTATCTCTGCATGTTATGATCAAGCTCCTAATCAGATTCTTCTCTGGATTCAAGCAGAGTACCAAGCAAGGAAAGCTTCCCAACTTTTCCACTTAGTGTCATGATATCAGAGGTTGGGGATGAGACGGCTACCTACTACACCAGTAGGACCCTAGACATGTCATTAACCTATTATGATGTCCTTCTCTACACAAGGTATGATAATGCTTATTTCTACCGTAAACTATTTATCTAAATGTTGTCTAATATACATGTTCAGAGATGCCCATGGTAGCATAGTTGGTAACACCCTCACATTTCCATATCTGAGGTCCCAGGTTTTATCCGTAGTGGGAAAGTTGGTACTTGTTTGTCAGTGTTACATGATTTTCAGGGCAGATTCTTGGTCATATAGTATGTTCTATTTTCCTCCAACCCCTCACCTACTCACCTTTATATACAATGTACAATGTACATCAACCATGAATACCTTGGCCACTCTTACCACTCTTACTGGCCTTCAAGCAAATTATGCAGCACTGAATGACCATGTATACCCTAGACATGATCATTCATCTTAAAGAGTCAATTAGTTTGCTGAAATATCATCTGACTTACTTGTTCAGTGATGTCCATGTCTGCACCAGACATGATCAAGCCCCTGGCAGTGTGTTCTTTCTTGTGCTCCACGCACAGAAACAGCAACTTCCGGTAATTTAGGTCTGGACAGAGCTGCTGTAATTCATCCAAATCAGTGACAGACACTCCACCTAACTGTCTCTCTACAGCAGATACATTGTCTGCAGGATCATTCAAGATGGTATCACTGGCCTTCAAGTAGGCATTCAGGAGCTGAGCTTTCACACCGTATCTTTGGCAACGTTCTTGTTCTGCTTCCTCTTTTCTTTCCAGTTTGTAGTCCAAGGGTGTCTTTTCCAGCTACAAAAGCATCCACAATGTTACGTATGTGGACAAACCAGCTACCATCCGTGATAGGTTGCAGTTTAGTCAGCGCAAAGGCTTCAAGACCATAAGAGTATTTTAGTAACTTCTTCAGCTAACATTACAAAAATGTCTCAGCCTCTTACTGCAGAAGTAATGTAATATAGTTCATGAGATATAAAATAAAATAGAATTTAAATAGTGTTATAAAAAGGTAAAATTCTGACTTTATATTTGACAGATATATGTAAGTAGACAAAATCTACTCTTACCTCTGCCATAGAGAAATGATTTTGGCAGCATAAGTTTTGTCTTATTTGGTTGTTTGAAAAATAACTCAAAAAAGTTAGGGAAGAGTTTTGATAAAACTCTCAGAAAATGTTGGCAATGGCACAAGGATAAGGTGGTTTGGTTTTGGTGATCCAGAACACCATCTGGACCCAGGAAACCCATTTTTCTACGTTTTTATTTACGTTTCAAGTTATATGTATCATTAATTTTATATTTAATTTTTACTTCAATGGTGTAAGGTCAAAACAAAAAAAAGGATTCCTTATCTGGCCAAATATTCTTGAATGTGTTGGAAGGGATGGTAAACCCAAATCAGTTAATATTTTGTGAATTTGAAATACTTCTAATGTTTTCTGTTAAATTTCCAGGATACTACTTTTTAGTAATATGGCACAGACTTTAAAGGGGATTTGTGAACTGTTGAATTGTCATATGTGGTTTTTGTGCACTGAGTGCAGGTGAAATTACATAATCGTCTTTTAGAAGCCTTCTAAACGGTAAGTTATGCTTTTTAGGTATAAATTATATGTATAACTTTCATATTCTACTCAACAGAAATCTATGCTGATTGACTTTCGCATTAACTAAGTCAGGTTCGAGATGTGCCACTTTACCACTAGAAACAGTAAAGCTAAACAGGCACTTTGATTGATACACTTACCATGTCCTTCAGGCTGGGATCTAAACCTGCTGCCATCAGTTTGTCCTCCACTTCCGCAAGGTGGAGCCAGCAGGCATAGTGAAGTGCAGAACGACCATGCTGTGGGGAAGAAGAACAGAATGAATGCTGTAATATCTTGTCAGGGTTTTGGTTATTTTGGGATACTTATACTGTAACACCTTTTACCTTGAATTGGTTATAGTGTGACCGGTAGTTAGAAGGGTGAAAGAGACCAAAACATATAGTTGGTCAAGGTTCTGTAATGCTAACCACTGACCAATCGGAAACAACTACCAGCTTTTTGCACATGTGATCAGGCCGTAATTAGAACTTCAATATCAGACGGTGGAGATGAGTTTGTCACCACTGCTCTGACCTGATAGAATCCTCCTAGTTCTTTATAGATATATTGATAAAATATTTGATTTCACCAAATGAAACTGACAGATCTGACAATGAGATATCAAGAAATTAGATTATACACTGTCCACAATTGACTATTTCGTTATAAGCAATGCATTATTAAACATTGAGTAACCATTAATCATTTGTACATTTCAACATTATTTCAAGCATGTTAAGAGCTGGATTCAAACCCGTGACCTTAGAGGCAAAAATCAGGTGGTCATTTGCCAAACTTGAAAAACAGTTGGTCACTGAGGTTCCTTTGTGGAAATGAAGGTAGAATAAAGAGGAAGTAACAAAATTCTACTGATTACAGACCTCATTACCAAAACGAGATATGGAACTTCCCTGTATGTTTATGTTATTGGAGTATAATTTAGCCAAAGCAAAAAAAAAACTTTCCAAAAATGACAGATTTTGGCATGTATGTTTACAAGGCTGTTTGATTATTTAAACCATTTTACTTTATATACCTCTCTACCACCTTCAATAGACTAGGAAAAATTACAAATATTACCACATCTGTGTGATTCAGGATTTCCTGATGACGTTTCAGCAGAAACTGTATAATGAAGATTCTTTCAAACATCACAGCTGTGTGGAGAAGAGTGCGTCCACCGCAGTCACACGACTCTGCAAGCCTAATGTTCAGCTGTCCTCGCAGGCCTTGGAGATTGCCCAACTCAATGGCTTTGTACAGGGATTGGATGGTTTTCTGTATCGAGGAAAAGATATATAGGATGAACCTTTTTTCTTTAAAATAGAATTAAGTATTTCAATTTACACATCAAGCTCTATTTTGGTTCTGGGTATTGATCAATGTATCAGTATCATTTCACTCAATATGACTTGGGCACAAATGAATAACAATGTTTTAGTAAGGCCACTAGTGATCCCATTGACACAGTGGTCAACAGATTTGGCATTTAATCAGTTGACTCCCATGTCTGTGGTTATGAGCTGTGGTTATGATTCTTATTTATAACCCGGTATGCCCAGCAAGATACATTAATGAATTCTACAATTAACAGTGATGTACACAGGCGTCCTGAGAAACATATTGATCCACAGCCAGGTTACCCCACGGTTCTTTTTCCTTTCCACTCTTTATTCATTAAAAAATAAGACCACACACAAGAAAATCAAATAATTGCTTTGTTTATAGTCTCAGGTCCTGTTAGTCTTACTGCATATCCACATCCACAAAAACCAACAAACTACAAAATCATAACTTGTACATGACATATACATTGTAATTACTGAATAAGAATCTTACAGATGTGTATTCTTCTATCATAAGAACAGGCAGTGGAGAGACAACAAAAAAATTACATCTCAAAACCCCTTCCTGTTTCTTTGGTTTCCAAGGCATGTATTTCAGCTCAATCTTGGAGTTGCAAGATACCTATAAATCCGAATTAACTTTCATACCATGTCATGGTCAGCAGGTACAAGCATTAACACTTGTCTTCCATGTTTGAGGTAATGTGTTTAAATCTTGACCTTTGCCATAAGGTTGTAAATCTAGTAGGTGCTTAGTGATTGTAATGTAGAGTATTGACTTTAGTGAACTATTATCCAAAGCTTACTTCAAAGCCTACAACAGTCCATTGGGATATAATATACATACCACATGTGTTGGGTTTTAACCCAAACACATAAATGTGAGGTAAACCAAGTTGTTCAGAAACAGTACAGGCAAATTAAATTATACCTAATTATCTGATTACATAATATAAAATTAGTAATTATAACTGTCAGTACATACCAGTATGCTGCTGGCTTTTTCTAACAGTTCTACCACTTCCAACTGCTTGGCTTTTTTGGCAGTTTCCAGGGTGGTATTGCCCTTGTGGTCAGTGATATTAAGGTCACAGCCTTTAAGAAGGTAGCCATACAATTTCTCAGAGGCACCATCTTTGACCAGTTTTATCAGACATTTATCCACGAATAGCAGTTGCTGTTTGCACTCCTTTAGAGGCAGTATGTATGACTCCAGAAGTATTCGGTCCCGCAGGGTGTTGCCAGCTTGATCACGAAACATGAGGTCATAGCCATGGTTGACAAAACATTCGAGGACAGTACTAGGGTAGCCTCTCTTCCAGAAGGAGTATAGGTCCTCAAACTGGTTTGATTTATACAGAGAGAAATCAGCCTTTTTCAGAAGAGCCTTGATAAAATGTGAGTCAGGATCACTGACTGTGTCTAAAGCCCAGACAAACAATGGCAGAAGTTCACCACTCTCTAACTCCACAGTCTGATTCACATCTACCTTTTTCAGGAGCAGTGTTGCAGTATTAGTTACTCCTGTTTGTATTGCCTCTGCTACCAGGGACCACATCCTCTGGGAACCATCTGGTTTGACACAAGACTTGTCCATCAAGTCAACTACCACTTCTTCTGATTTCGAAAGATCTGTCACACTATCTGCATCACCAGAGAGAACTGCGTGGATTAGAGCACTCTGTTTCTTGTTGGCAGAGAGCCATTCAGACAGTAGGCTGTGGCCTGCCTTCTTGGCCAATTTACTGAGTTTCATGTCTTTGTATTTCATGTTGATATTGAACCAATTCTCAGTCATCAGCTTAACCTTATCTTCATATCCTTCTTCAACGGCTTTAAAGAGACCTGGATCGTACATATTAAGTATGGCCCTATGCTGGGGATCATCTGTAAACTCCATTGCTGTGTTTTCGTATCCACTAGTGATAGACGGGTCTGCCCCTGCTCTTAGAAAGGTTTTCAGGAGAGAAATCGGACTTTCATTTATGGCACATACATGAAGAACCGTATTCCCTTCCCTGTCCTGTGCATTGACATCTATCCCAGCCTTCACCAGTACATAGATCAAGGGAGGGAGATACCTAGCTTGTTCCTCACTGGTTGGGGTGCACAGCAAGTGCAGGTATGTCTCTTCATAGCATCCACGCAATGTCACATCTTCTCCAGATGAGATCAACTCTTTGACCTGTTTTAGGGTGTCAGGTCCCAGAGTCTGGATGGCCTTAAACAGTTTACTCTGGGTCATGGGATGAGTAGAGAAATCTTCACTGGTATCCATACCTTCTGTATCCACCCCACTATCAGTCTGTTCATCTGCATCTTTATTATCCATATTTGTTATGTGTATATACCATTAATTAAACATTCACAACAAGAGACAGAAAGAAGACAGATTAGACGTTCTGCTATATGGAAAAAAAACAACTTTCAATGGTCCAATTTGGAGTTCAACGATTTGCTCACAATATACCTTAAAGCATCAACAGTTTAATACTCCTTCATGTTGATGTGGTTGCTTTTACCCCCCGTGATCTATAATGCTCTAATTGAGTTTTTAAATACATCTGTAAATCTTTTTTATGTCACTGTCTGTTCTTCCATGCTATTGGCCAACATTCCCCAAGACCCCACCACACATCAATTTATGGACTGTTTACCAGAGCTACAGGCCCCCTTGAAGTATTGAAGTCTGGCCAAAGTATTAGGGGGCTTTCCAACTTGTCAAGATGAATGGGGATAACATTTCATCTTGAACAGGATACCTTGAGCATAGCATAAAAAGATTCCTTTTAAATAATGTACATTGCATCAAAGTTAATCTAAGTTCTTATTGATAAAAAGACTCAATGTATAATAACATTGAGGCGTTATGTCATCACAGAGCCCTGAAATACCAGGAAAGTGATATTTGCTGACATTCACTGTACCAAAAACTGCATCTTTTGGACTTCTGCTAATTTAATTCACTCTTTAAAAATCCATTGCTGCCCCCAGAACATTAAATTGTACTTTCTTTGAATGTAATAATCTCAAAAAAAAAATTATCATTATAATACGATTGAGCCAAATTCAACACAGTGACAGAATTGGGCATGCATTAACGATTTTGTATGTATCATATCATACTATGATTAAGAACAATGAAATATCAGTACAGTTAAGTATGAAAGACGTTTAAGATGCAGGTAGAGCAGATCCTTTGCCAGGAACTTTGACTAATCAATGGTCCTTTTTACATAAAAGGGGTGAATAGAAAGACAAAATAGCTGGATACGGGTATTGACCAAGGCCCACAGCAACCAAACAATCCATTCATATCTGGATCCATCTCTGTATCCTGGTAAGATCTCCGTTGCATTTTTTTTACTTTAATTCTAATTGATTCTGATCAGGCTATACTTTTGTTGTTTCTGCTTGATAGGCAATAAATAGAGAAACTGCTGTTTTGATCTTTTTTCTGTAATGGAGTTCGTTCGACTGTTCGATAAAATACACATTTAAGTGCATGTTTCCATGTATGCAATTGCTGACAATTTTAGCTGCTATTTGCAATTTTGTATTTCTGTGAATTTTTGGGCGGTTTTTCACAACAATAAATGACAAATCCAGCTCAAATGAATAAATACAGACATAAATTGGATACAATAGAAAAATTAACAAGTAGTTCACAGCATTCCATGCTAGCCTTATCTGGTGCATATCAGCCAAAAAACATTTGACTCATCTGGGCTTCTTTCCAGCTTGACACGCTTCGAGTTGTTGTAGCATCCATAAAGTTTAATAAGTCTGGAATCATGGGCCTTATTTTCAGACCAGGCCCAGAAAAGCCTATGTGCATCCTTTTCAGGACTTTTTGCACTCCTGGTAGCAGCTGGGCAACCCATTTCTCAGGTAAATCTTTCTTGTTTATCAGCTTTATGAAGTACCTATGTCAGAATACTAATATTCATAATTATCTGGAAAGTCCCAGGGATTATTCTATTGCACATATATGGGCATATATCCAAAATGTCCCTACAGCCTCCTCCTCTGTTTCACAGACCTTTCAACAGCATCTACTTATATAGCTTGGCTGTTTGGTGGATTTTGCACCTCCCATTATAATCTAATTCGCTTATTTTACCTGATAACTTTGACCTTTGTAGTTCCCATATGACCTTGGGTTATAAAGGTCATATGGCTTAACATCCAGGGTCGTTGGTTATCCCTTCACTCAGCTGTTTAGTGTCATGCATTTATATTGGTATTGGGTTTTGTTTAATTGTTTGGTAATTGTTAAGCTGGGGGTTCTATTACAACAGCTTGTACTTACCAGTGACCTTTCTCGTCTGTAACTCATCAAGGTCAGATTAATGACAGTATTCTGTAAATTATCAAACTACTACCATGTTAACAGTGTTATATAATGCACTTACTAGTGACCTTGGCTTGTGTAACTCATCAAGGTCATATTAATGACAGTATTCTGTAAATTATCAAACTATTACCATGTTAACAGTGTTGTATATTTTACGAGAAAGCTTGTAAATTAATAGAGTATTATTACATGTCAATAATGTTTATTTTACAAGAAACTATTAGTAGAATAAATGATATATTAATCCCATTTCACATTATAATTTTGCTTGCGTTGGCCCCTGGGGAAGTGAATAAGCCTGGAATCATATTTGAGTAGGATGCGTTCAATGTTTGAAAATCCTGCCACAAATTCTCACATTGTAAATCAAAGTATGTACATATAAATATGGGAATTGAATGCTTAGACTGGGTGGCTCATTTTTATAAATGTCACTTTATGGGTCAATAAGGACAAGGTCATGAAGCAAAATTAATATACTAGTTGATACAACTGCACAGAACAGAGTGAACAGGCCTTCAGTCTTATACTTCAAATCCTGGCCTTAAGCCTAAGCCGTCAGTTAAGTGGAAGACGTTTGTCTCAAGCTCAGCAGAAGTTTGGTTTCACAACAGAACTGAAATCCAAACTTTGCTGAGACTTTTGTCTTCCCTCAGTCATACATAACCAGGGATTTAACTAATATAAAATACAGCCAAAATAGGTTGTTACCGATGCCATGGAGGTTATGTCCCTTGCAGTGTGTATTTGTCTATTGGTTTACAAAAATTCTGGAACAATTATATGTGGGTTTTGATGAAATTTTCAGGAATACCTGGCACAAAGACAGATGATTAGATTTTTGCGGTGATCCCGATCACCATCCGTATCCAAGAACTTTTTTGATGGATCTATTTTCTATTGCACTAACAGGCAATATTGAAGATGTTGTGCCTTGGCAGAGGTATGCACTCGCCAATCACTCTCGTAATAATTAATTAGGCAATACATATGTATTACAGGTACCCATTCGTCCCCATTCTGTGAATGTAATACCACAACATCAGGCCATTTTTACAATTTTCTATCCATCAAAACTCATATTTAGTCTATATAACGGAAATAGATCTCTTTTTTGTTTTCCCTGCACCCCTTACTATGGATAATAAGTACCAAATCAAAGTTAGGCACCCCTTACTATGGATAATTAGTGCAAAATCAAAGTTAGGGAACTGAAATTTACAGCTAAAAATAGAAGTTATCATATTCATTGGTGCCATATTGTATTTTAAAAATATTTAGACGAATATGGACCAATTTTATTTATTATACCAACCAACTGAAAAAAATAAATGAAAAATAACTTTTGAGAACAGTCAACCAAGCACAACATCCATGTGACATCAAGGTACAGAAAATGGGTCAAGAACCATGGAGAATGCCAGAGACATATTTAAAACTAAGGTTAGTTAGCCTTGTTTTAGAGGTAGGATTTAAGCTTCTTATGGAAAAAAGGCATTAGAGGGAAACACGCAAATCTCATCAGGAAGAGTATTCCAAACTATAGGAGCATCACAAGCTCAGCTATAAACAACTGTTCTACTCATCCCAAACAGTCACTACGGATTAGATGCTCAAACTTCACAATTTGACAGACTTTTAATCAGATGGATGAAACTTTGGTACAACAGGAAATTACCATTTTCACTATTTGTTTTTCAGTTTAAAGAGTTTTTATATCTAAACATATTCTATCAGATCATATGTGATCAGTTGGCTCTGTGTGTGTCTTTAATACTTCTTCAGAAGTAAAATGAAACATCTCTGTTGTAAATCACAGATTGTGAGTTGTGCATGTGGAAATATACACCTATATTTAGGACCTGTGGCTTCAATTAAGATTTAATAGAAATAATCATGTTGTTAACAAAGATTTATCAATGCTTCCTAAAAAGCTTTGTATAATACTTAGAAACTGTAGTATTTTAATGAGATTAATTAATAAAGTAAATCTGTAAGTTATGTTTAATATTCTTCTGTCTGTCCCTTAAAACAAATTAAATAGAATAGAAACATTTATATAGCGTAAAAATGATACAACATCCTCTAATAAGATCAAATAAAACTGAAGGTCAAAGGGAAAGTCCAGGGATATGAAACAAATCTGAAAATCTCTGATGTGTGTTCTTTTCAGGAAAATCTTGATCAGTTTGTCATCATGAAATATGACGATGGCTTCTTAAAAATTGATAAATATTGATGCGTTTATGTTAATTCTATTCTTTACAAACCTTAACTGTAAATATTGTATCCATAATGGCATGTCTGAAAATTTCTTGTAATTATTAAAACCTCAGTCAATTTGGCATTTTAACATCATTTCTATATCAAAGTAAGAGAATCAGGGTTACAGAATTGTTGCTGATTAAGTCTAAATATGCTTTTGAGTAGCACTATAGCTTAAGAATTTAGTTTTCCTGTTTTGCATATGCCTTGATCTTTTGTCGCTTGAATTGGAACCATGGCTTTTTTCCATGTTTGCCCTTCAAGTGTCAAATATAAAGTGACCCTCAGTTGAATTACAGGACAGGGGTAAAGTTTCTAACCAATGATTTTACTTTGTTATGTTGTTGACAAAGGAACTGAGCACAAACCCAGAAAACCTCAGATTGGGTTTTTAAAGTGTAAAGCAAAGAGCTCTGGTCTGGTATCCACGACCCGGAATAAAGTAACCACCAACTAACAACTGCCTTGAGGCTGGACTGACACCTGGGTCGCCTGTACGCCCCAAGCGAGACATGCGGCTGCTCGCAGTGAATTTCTGCTCTGAGAGAATGATTATAAGCTGATGACTGATTAACTAATTTGGGGTTAAAGGTCACTTTATATAGATCATATGTTGATGATTGATCAATTTTCTTATTTAATTCAATATATGTACTTGATATTGTAGGAGATAGTTGAGAGGATGGAGAAAATCAGTGCACACTACTAACTAGTCAAGATTTTGTAGTAAAACTCACTGAACATTGGAAAGCAACTGCCAACTTTCTTACTTCAGATAAATATAAGTGTGTCCTGATAATGAGGTCAAATATGTCTAGAGTGGATACTAAAATTAGTTTTGGTTGGCCATAAAACGTGCTTTCCCATCTGTAACAAGTTTCACGTCAGATGTGTCAGTTGTTAAAAAAAGCCATGACTCTTTTGGGCTCACCGAGTGTTATGGACTTTCTGGAGATCAGTCACCACTGCAGCGTCATCAGAGGAGACTTGTGAAGTCCACCTTTTATAAGCAATACTGAACCATCAGAGATGTTCATTCTAATGACAGACATATTTACCACATATGGCCACAGGTTTCTATTTCTTAAAACCATGTAAAGAAGCTTATTCCCGGTCACTACCCTCATCGGAGACTATTTTCATTAGGACATTTTCATCGGAGTATGGATTTTCCCTTTTAAAAAACAGCACTTCACTTAAGAGAGCTACGTAAGAGTGTGTTCTTACAGGTTAATTTTTTTTCATTTTTCTATTATAAGTTTCATTGATCATCACCGGCGGTTGAGATAGTTGAGTACCAATATTTTTAACTGAAGCAGTACATACTTATTGATGCCATAGGGCGTTGGGGAGCCATGACAACTTACCTACTCAGAGTTAAAGTAAATGAAATCAGGAATACACTGATGTTTTATTCACCTTCTGGGGAGATATGATATCTAACAAACACTAAACAACTCAGAAGCCACAAGAAATTCTGGAAACAATTTGTTTCAGTCCTTATATAATTATGACAAGGTTTGGGACTAAGTATGGCCTTGCTTCATACCTGAAACAAACTGGATGGTGCCTAGCGCTACTGGAGTGTACAGTTTGAAGATCCAAAAACTGTTCCTGTCTCCTACTTTTCTATCTCATTTAACAAAAACTTAAGGCTCACACTGCACCTGTACTGAAAATATGAATTTCTATATAATAACACAAATCATTAAATATTATATCAAATAAAAATAGGTGCAAATACAATAAGTACTAAGTTTTAATTATGTAATTTAAAATACAATTTAAGCTGTATTGATTTGAAAATGTGTACACATAATGTGGTAATAATTTTCGAAAAAAAGGGGGAAAAACAAAAAAAAATTTATATGTTGAAATATATTTTGAAATAAATTAATGACTTCCCATATGAGACAAACTTTTCTGTTAACATAATACTTTAGGCATCATTTTCTTATATAAATATGACCACCACGTATTTTGAAAAAACCAAAATTTCACACCTCTATTCATTTGTGGGTGCATCTTAAAGATTTATTTGCCAACATGTTCACCTTTAATTAAAATTTTTATACACGAATGTGACATACATGCATATGTGAATACCAATTTACAATATATTAATGCTAATAATAGTATTGTGGTCTTTTTGTTAAATGTTATCAAGGTGCCCCAGTGGTTCATTTATTTATTTATTTGGTGTTTTACGTCGCTTTCAACACTGTACAGGTCATATCATGACGGGTAGTTGGAAGGGCAGAGGAAACCAGTACATATAGTTTGTGAGGGTTCTGTACTGTAAACTGCCGACCAACAGAAAGCAACTACCAGCTTTCCCACTTGAGTCCGTGCCGGGAACCAAACCCCGGCCTCAGAGGTGGGAGGCGAGAGTGTTACCACTCTCCCACCGTGCCCCCCCCCCCCCCCCACCAGTGGTTCAAGATTAGGTCCCAGCGGATTATTGACCAGTTTATGATGTGTTACTGATTCCTTGATGCTGATATCAGCTAGGCCGATATTATGAGTAATCTGATTGTTAAGATACCCTTCCTTCGTTAATAAATTCAAAATTTAGCCATTTTGACTGCAGAAGGTAAAATAGGATTAATCTTCTATACCGAATGATCATGTACTTCTGTGGGGTTGCTGATTTCATATAGATGTTATGTTATTACCTTTTTTATATATCTCAAAAATATGGATTGTGTGGTATTTTGTTCACTCAATCCTACAAGATATCATGTTGCGAGATGTATTTTAAAGAAGCCAATTAAATGTGAACTAAAAAGTCAACAAATGAAATACTCCACTTTATCCTGGTATTGATTTCTGTTCTGGTGTTTTTATTACTTAGAATAGTATATATTTGACACATTAGCAGGGCTTGTGGCCAAATAAAGTTTCCACGATGGGGATATGATTGATCTTATTTATTGATTAGTTTAAGTCAATGCCTCAGTTGCTAAGTGGTAAACAAGTATTAGTTATTTCGTCATTTGGCTCTCATTTTTGTGATCGTTGACGCTATTCAGTTCATGGCTAATTTAATAAATTTGATTTTATTTATTTTGGCTTAACGTTGTTTTCAACAAATTATATATGTTATATCATGACGGGTAGTTTTAACTGAGGAAACCAGTACATATTAGTTGGTCAAGATTATGCACTGTAAACTGTCAGTCACAAGTAGACAACTATGAACTTTCCCATATAGGCTTCCAGGGTGAGAACTGCAGACCTCAGACGTTGGAGGCGGGAGTTTTACCCACTACACCACTGAGCCTCCTGTCAGAACATGGCAACATGTTAGATACACTAATGGCCTATCCTGATGTTACCACAGCTTATAACATAGACATAAAAGTAAAATGTTGGCCTTTGTTTTATAACCTTGCATTAATTTATGTTGTAGTATTTGTCATTTTTATGATCATACACTAACCAGCATAATGTCAACAGATACAGTCTGTCTTGAGGCAAATCATTGATCCAACTAATACCCCATACACACCTTTCCTTACAGTCATATATGTATTTGTTTTCTATACTACAACCCTGTCCTTGTGGATCTGAAGACAGACCCTTGCATCTGAGTAAAGGCGCTACTGTAGAGTACGTTGAAGAATGAACTTCCCAAAATAACCCTTCCTTGTGTCCTTGTCACCCTTTGAACGTGTACATTTGTGCACAGCTCATGCAATGTTTGAAATGTTGGAAATTGAAGATGTCTTAAATGAGAGTGCTTTTTGTCAAGGAATTTCTCTCTGAGAAACCATATTGTTTATGGCCTACATATATATCAGTTCCCTAAGCTCCAGAACACAAGTCAGTCAAGCACATGGCTGAGGGACACATTAACAATTTTATTACTAACTATGTACTACAATCATATTATTAATAAAGTTTAATTTCTTGGGAAATTTCTTAATTTCTTAAAAATACTGACAAAGTTAACCTTTACATAACCCGAGCAAAGGTCACCCCAAAATGTTACATATATATATATATGCAATGCAAACTAGATTAAGGTGACCTTAAAATAATCCCCAGCCACACTGCTAATCTTAGGGGCAGTTTTAAAATTTACATGATATGAATACAAACATAAAGGTCACCAGCAAACATTTAGAATTATTACATAGATACATTCCCTTTCAGCATTATTTTATTTTATTTGTTTTTTTTTTAGAATTATTACATAGATACATTCCCTTTCAGCATTATTTTATTTTATTTGTTTTTTTATAACTATTCGCTGAATAAACTTATTTATTATTATTATTATACACATTTACATTACTGGTTAATATGTTACTGTTAGATTTAAAAACTTGTAATTACAGACTTTAATTGATAATATGAAGGTGCAAATAAAGACCCCAAACCCCAGACTAGTGAGTAAGACCTAGAAAAAAGATGACGTTGAAAAGTAAGGGGGACTTGAGAAGCTATTAAGTACCTCCAGACCACATCTGAAGACCAGGTACCATGGGATTGTATGTCCTGAAGGCTTAACTGGTTGTTAAAGGCAAAAGAGGCTCCAGACCTGCGAAAACTATGAAAGGTGAAACCTTTAGACTGCAGGCCAAGTGAAGAGAGGATCAGAGAAATTAGAATTACACTTGATTTGGAACAGAGGACCATTTTTACCTGCAGGAACAATTTTTAGGAGTGTTTTAAGGGCAGCGACAGGGCAAAGAGGGGAAAGGCCCAAGGAAGGAAGTGGAAGGCACACAACTCTATCTCTGGTTTGGATAGATTTGGACCTTTTAATGATCAACTTGACCACAGGGGGATCAAAAATAACATCCCCTACTGCCAGATGACGAAAGGGGTCAAAATCTGAAAAGCGATGAGGGACAAAATTTGACAATCTAATGAAACTGAAAAAGGCAACTAAGTATACTAAGTATCCTAAGCCAATATGCTGGGAGCTTTCTTCCCCTTTTGTATACACACAGGTGCTATTTATAACATTGACTCACGGTAAGTTCATATAAAGCAGTTTATAGAAAAGCCTACCTCTCACTTAATCATGCACACATTAATATTTTTACAAATCTATATAGCAATATCATAAGTAACTAGAAAACACTCTTTGAGGGCAGATCTCCGCCAGGGTAGCCAAGTATTCCCATTATATATAATTTTTTTTTTTTTTTTTTTTTGGGGGGGGGGGGGGGGGGGGGATATTTTAACCCTATCATAAGGGATTAGTATGTCTATGAAAATATACCGAAAATGATATTTCTTGAAAATTCAGGATTTTTTTCATCTGGAATATGATCGAACGTCGGGGTTTTATGTCTCATTCAACTGCCACGCCCATAGCATTTTTTTACTTGAAGAAGTTGAACCCACACATACGTCACAGCCTGTCATTAGATGCTGAGCTTACTAACCACTAGACCACTGTACACCTCTATGGAATCCAAATCGTTTCTAAAATCAAATTACTTCCTACTTCCGTTGGGCTTTACCTACAGTAACAATTTCATAAAGATCCTTTTAATTATTTTTCAATGTTGAACACAAACGCAAAAGCTTGGAAAATTCAATGAAAATGAGAGATTTAAACATTTGTGTATTTATTTTTTTATACTCTGAGCAATGTCTTCATATACTACAGGACTCAAAACGCTATTTAACCCATCCGACTGCACAGGTACAGTTCCAACTCACAAGTAACTCACATTCCCCTAACTGAAAGATAGAGGCTCAAGGAAGACAATTTATCAATGTCCCTGAGGTTCTTTAGCCTGCCACTGGGTATAGAACCCAATGACAGAAGACCGCCATTTTAAGTGGTCATCCGAGCCACTATGAAACTGCCTGTTACATAGTTCCTAGACAAGTGCGTTACCCGCTAGGCCACAGTGGCAGATTTGGGATTTATTTTCTTATTAGAGAATGATGCAGATCTTCCCCCTCAAAAAAATCAAACACTCCTTCCTCTGCGTTCATATGTTTTGGAGTAAGTATAAACCAAAACAAACAAACGAATGCACTCCAAAACATAACCACTTTGATCGAAGTAACCAGTGAAAATTTCCATTTATATTGTGAAAACAAATATCTTATGCACAGAACTGATTATAACGTTCTAAAGTAGAATTGCTGCTTATATGGTAGGAATATATTAGAGCATTGTTATCTGGGTCCGACTCAAGTTTCATGTTTATTGTTAGAATTACTCTTCTGCTCAGAAACAGTGCATCATTTTAGCTTGTATACTTGGTTTCCTGTACTTTACACCAGGCCTTGACGCTAGTCAGTCGAGATTCTGCACTGAAATAATCAGGCCCCGACAAGCAGCCACACAGAAGCATTTATCAGTTTATGGATCTAATTTGTGGCGATTTTTTTAAACTTTGAACCTCAATAACACAAAGAGTACTTCATATACTTTTAACTGTAGTAGTCTAAATAATAGGTGTGTTATCCCTTTTCTCACTGTGTCAAATAGCATTCCCCTAGAGTTTATGGAAATATTAAATATGTTACTTTTTCTGTCTCTGATGAAAACTCTGGACTGGTATTCACGAAGGGTCTTAGACTTTGCCAGGTCTTAGGCTTAAATCCAGTCTTAACGTTAAGACTTTTGTCTCAGCTAAGTTTTGTCTTAAAACCGTATTCACAAAGGGTGACTTAGCTAAGTCCAAGATTATCAAATAACCACAGTGGTTTTCTGTGTCATGTGACCTTTCTTTTCCATTCATACAAAACTATTGGTGACATATATCCTTCATTTAATGCATTTTATCTAAGGAAAAGTGCTGTTTTGAAATGGAAAACCTTGTTACCACATATAAACTTCCCAAGACTGCTTTAGTGAGGTGTTCTGTATAATTATACTTTATTTACAGCCATTTCAAATTTTGAAGTGGAGAAAAGTTTATGGTGGCCATACTTAAGTCCTCTTTACAAAATTTAAGCCCACTACCAACCAGTCTTAAAGTTGAGCCCTTGACTAAGCCTAAGACCGGTCTTAAATTCTTTGTGAATACCACTAAGCCTAAGACAAAAGTCTTAGCAGTTTTTTGGGCAGAAACCTGAGACAAAAGTCTCAACTTTAAGCCTAAGCCCTGGCTAAGACCTTTCGTGAATACGGGCCCTGGTTTATGGTTCTATTTTGAAAAACACTGTAAGCACTAAATGAATGCTATTTGAAGTGTACCATAGAGGGTATTATTATCTGTTGCCAGTAATCAAATAATGAGTTGATTTTGGCCCAAATTAAGTTGTTACTAATACAGTTAAACTCTGAAAAAGTGGCCAACACCAAAATATATTGGAGAGCGAGGCCCCTTAGGGCCACGATTTTCAATATTTTCTATGGTATTGGCTACTTCTGAGGAGTTGGCTGTTGTAAACCTTTTTATGGCTACTTCTGAGGAGTTTGGCTGTTGTAAACCTTTTTTCAAATAATTTTTCCTATCCAACCGGGCGTGGCAACTTGGTGAAACCTACATAGAAGTATTTATGGATTTAATTGTGGAGAATTTAGGACTTTGAACCATACATACTATTTGATGCCCGGCCCCAAGATACATGATACTTCGTCCCCAAATTTTGAAATTTCTCTTTTTACTGAAAAAAATTCATTCTTCCCAAAATGGTCACAGAGAGGAAGTGTCCAGCAGAATTTCTACTGATTAGTATTGGGCATATCAACCAATAGTGAAAAACCTGTAAGTGGGGTTTACACATAGTTACTTGTAGCCTGTACATAATTGTGTTTTTATATCAATATAATTACAACCAGTGTATTTATTAATGACAATACATGTATCTCAAATATAAAAAAGTTATACAGAATGTGTGTAATGTATTTTAGTTCTGCGTATATACAAATTAAACAGGTGGTTAAAAATATTTTGCCAGTGTGCCTTTTGTGCAATTTTAGTAATACCTGTTTATTAAATTAGTAAATGTACTCAGAACTCGGTAATCATCAAGAAATGCTGCAACATAATGTAAATGTGTAGACACAGTAGATTTTTATCAAGCAGAAAAGGTCCTCGGTGTCCTAGTGTTTAGCAAGTTTGGTTCATAGTCTGTTACCTTTCTGGGTTCGAGTCCAATACGTGGCAATGCTGAGGACCTGTCCCAGTATGATCCTGGCGGTTTAAAGGGACGTAAACCCCGACTTTGACTTTATCAAGCAGAATTATAAAACGTTATATCTGATTAATATTTTTGCTTGTATAGTATGCGAAGTTCCAACCACATTTACAGGGAAATTCTTTCCATCACTTCTGTATCGATATTAGTCAAGTTAGTGCCAGCTGTGGTTTGAAATATTGAACAAGCTGTTGAGCATTGAATATTGAAAACTTTCACTCAGTATTGACGTTACAAGTAGGTATATTGAACAGACCACGTGTGTGGACCCACACATGGATGATGCAATATTTTTACTTAAATGTACCAGTCTCATAGTACTTGTTTCAATTGAATTTCAAAAGTATATTACACATTGGTTCCAAAATGTTCTCAATACGTAAATAATTATTCAGTATCTGTTGTCTTAACTAATAATTAAACATTTATAATTGAACAACTTAGTACAGATAATATCAGAAGTGGATGTTTGGATGATCATTGTGAATTTCTTTGATTATGTTGTAACAAGTAAATGTAAACTAAAAATGGCAAAACCTATGAATGAGACAAGTGAATAAGCACAAATGTTAAGGTTTTAACTGGGATATTCAGCAAAGACAGTCCTAAAGGATTTATTGATATTTGTAAACACGGGTATCCATTTGACCAGGTTCTTGTGATGCAAAATGAAAGGCTGTTTTATGTTTATTTACACAGTATCCGGATTACGAATGGACTAAAGGTTTTAAATATGACATTGAAAAGATTCTAGAATCTTTGAAAAGTTGAACTATCTGTGAAAGATCTTGGTATATATTGGGAAGATCCAAAACTAGACTTTCTGAAAATATCTATCAAATACTAGTCTTTTCTGACCATGCTTGGTGTGTCATTGGCCATACTACTGATCTACTGTCCGCAATTTTTGGCTGATGAAGTGACCTTACCTGATCTTTCGGATTTTGTTGCAGATGAGTGGGATCGTGATGTCTACACAGGTCATCATCTGGATAGTCTGCTACTCTCCCCAAATGGTGGAGATCATGTGACTAGAGACACAGTATTAGTACTCTATACCAAGGAATGTGAAGATAATTTAGAGGATCTACATTATTCTGAACTGCCACCTCAAGCGTACTTGGTATATACTAAACATGATTGGGAGGCAGCTCAGTGGCACATCCCTTATACTTTACAGGGAAATGACAGTCTATATCAAAGGTATCAACCTAGCAATTGCCCCACAGTGCTTTATTTTACCCAAGGAAGGTCCATCTTTGACCCTGATATTTGGCTGCCAGAGCAGACAGGGTTTTATGACTGGATCTGGTCACGATTTAAAATTAAAGTGAGTGTAAATAATAGAGAACTAGGCAGTATAAGAGTAAATTGGGCCGGTGCTGGACCGAGTATTGATGCAGTGGTGATCCACCCTGGAGACAGTGCAGAGATGGAAGGCTATCAGTCCTACCTGGTCTCGGTGACACTCTACCAGGGTGAAAACTTAGACCCACACTTTCTCACTGGACGAATTATCTTACCTTCAGATAGTCACTTGATAATAAACTTAGATTCTAAAAAAGAATATACCAACACTTCCGCTTTAGTTGAGGGGATAGAATCCAGAGGGAGTAAATTAGATCAAGAATCTGGAGTAAATATAGACAATGTTCAACCTGAACCTGACTCAGATGAAGACCAAAGTAGTAATGAAAGACATAGCAATGGTTTAGAACATGAGGGAATTGCACCTTGCCAAAAACATGGACCCTCATGTGAAAAAGAAAATATTGCAGAATCAGTGGATCTGGACCACAATTTACATAAGCACTCAGAAAAAGATAAACAGTCTGAGGAACAATCTCACCAACATGAAGATGTAGACGATAATTCAGCAGTTGAAGGACACCAAACTGAAGGGAGTTGGTTGCTTGCTGCTGAGGCAGCAATCTGGAGGCAGGAAGATGCTATAAGACACCAGCAATTCAATCTGGCAGAAATTTACCTGGCAGGCTTCAAGCAGGCCAGCTTACTGCCTAAGTTTACTCAAACTGGGGTAGAGGTCAGGGCCATGCCTCTTGGTCTGGACCAGGCACTACGGGAACACTATACCCACCATGTGGAATTGAGATACTATGAGCACTTTAGTCTCAGTCCTCTTGTTAATGACAAATTCTGTAAATGTAGCATTGTCCCTTTGTCAGATGATCTCAAAGACATGGTGTTTAGCATACTACAGCCAGTGGCTGAAGATTGGTCTCGGCAGAAGCTAAGACCTACTGCAATGTACGGAGTTAGAGAATACTACACTGGCCATGTAGTGCAGCCACATGTAGACAGAGCAGCCACTCATGTTATATCCATACTTTTACCGTTTTACACAGACTTAGAAAATGGATCTTACTGGCCTTTAGAAGTAATCACCCATCAGGGCGATAAGCTCAATCTCAGTTTTGGACCTGGGGAAATGTTACTATATGAGTCAGCATCTGTGATTCATGGTCGGCCAACTCCTCTCCGAGCTAATGTGTATGCTATCGCCTATGTACATTTCCAGCCTGAATATGACTGGTTATGGTCTGAAGAACACATAGGTGTGGACAACAAAAGATTCCTTGTGAATGGGCTGAACAGGGAGTTCATGGAACCAATGTTTGTGCTTGCTACTGATGCCACAAAGAAAAAACCCTTTGATGTAAAAGAGGAACTATGATTTTTCCACAAAAGAAAAGTATAGGGTGGAAATCTATGGATGTATGGTTAGATTTTAGATGAATCAAGCTGCAGTTTCCTGCAATATTTCACCTGACTACACAAATTTAATGTTGGAGACAAAAGCACAACAAGTGATAACCATATGGATATAGGTCCAGAAGATGGGTGGCGTTTCAATCACAAAATGCAAAGTTTTGGATTAGATCTACATGATAAGGATTAGATCTAACTAGGAATGTGATGGAACTTTGTTGTTGGATAGAATAAACCTGTTGTTATCCAACATCTGAGGAAAAGTTTAACACTGGGCAATGGTTGTTGGTGGTGCCATCGTTGAATTGGTTCCTAAAGGATGCGACTCTTAAGCATTAAATCAAAGTAGACTAAGGAATAACCATTATGTTGGCTCAAATAGAGATCATGTAGAAAAAGATTTATTAGAATGGTGACTGGTGGCAAACATTTGTGTCACCATTTTATCATACTGCCTAGCTTTCAAAGAAATTTTAATCTGGAGTTAGCTTTAAAAATAATAATTTAGAGTCCTTGGAGAGTTTCAACTTCCACTGTTTGCTTATTTTACTGATAGATGGGTGAACTGTCACAAATACAGTGACACAGACCTTGGTGGTCTATTTACTATCAAATTTATTATTTACTATCAAATTTATTACCTTGTGGTCCCTGTGGTGGTGAATTGTGACCCAGCTCATGACAAGTACTGTGGGAATATGCCGCAATATGACATCAACAACAGACACCTGTATATCAACCAGTGTGGAATTCATAGTCATATGTGATTCAGACTTCTGCAAAACTCTGACTGTCCAAACTATTTGATACTTCACAAATGAACAGAAAGTTTGTACTTTTTTATGCAAAAGGTTTCAATGTAACATCACCTAAATATTGATAGTGTTTCACTGATTATGCAATTAGTCCAAATTCAACATAATTCGAATTCCCGTCAAATAGGGAAGTTGGTAGTTGCTCATCAATGCCCAGTAATTTACAGTGTAAACTCTTGATCAAATAGTGAGCACGAGTTTCCTCTTTCCTTAAAAACAAGTTACATTTTAGGCAAGATGTCATCAAGACTGATAAACTTTTCCCAGTAATTTACACCCGGAATCTTTTCTTCTTATGCTATTTTATGAATAAACAACGTTCACGAGGGGCTTAAGACGTCACTGGATTTCATTAATGGAGTGTGTATTTGTTATATGTTTAGTGTTGGTGTTAATTGGACTTTCTTGAATACTGTCTGACTAATCAATATTGGACTGTTCATTAATTGTATTCCTTGTCCTTTTAAAAATTTATGTGTCATTCAGCTCTGTAAGAATATTCCTTTTGCACCAAAGTGCATGCTTCCATGTGTACAATCCACAATATGCTATCTGCAATTGGTGAACATGACTTTTTGGTCTCCTAAAACAGTACCAATTAAATGGATAGGCGAAAATAATAAATCCAGAGCTCAGGGTGAGGTCAAGGACACTTCCTAGCTTGTTAATATGACAGAGTTTAACACAGTCTATATCTGTGCTAGTTATATGTAAATCTGGGTGTGTTATTGATAAATGCATTGGCAAATGCACAAGTTGTAAATATATCACATTCAAAAGATTGGCACATGACAAATAAGCACACAGCTTACCTTATTATTACTTCCACCAAGGGGGTATCAAATTCATGACTGTTTATTTTTATGTTAGTTTGTTGGGAAGATTATGCAAATACTACCGCTGAGATCTTCATGAAAATAATGAGAAATGGCTTTTTGGTCCAGATCACTGCCTGGACACAAAAAATCAAGATACAGATTTAACATGCCTGGGCGGAGATATATGCTCTCCAAGTGCTCTTGTTATATTCGTGTCACCCCCCCCCCCCCCCCCCCCCCCTTCAAAAAATAAATAAATAAAAAATACAAATACATAGGTGAATAAATAAGGTACTTACAAGAAGTCCATTTTCACCGTTCTGTTAGTTTTTATTACACAAAGACAATATCAAACTTGTACTTTCTTCACAAATAATGTCATTAACAAGTACAATTTTTTTTAAATCACCAACTGTCTGCTGCACAAAACAATGTGATGACTGAATGTACTTTCTTTATTTAACTTTTGGGCATGTTTCCATGTGTTTGATTTGCAATGTACAATTTTTCGTGTATACAAATTGTATAAAAATGCACCATTTATAGTAAAAGATTTTGTTCCGTTTAAATGGAGTATTGTATTGGATTGTATCGGATTACTAGCCTTAACACTATAGAAGGTAAGAAAACATAAAACAGCACAGGTTCTTGGAACCCATCCCCCACCACACACACTTAATATATGTACATTAATTGCACTTTTCAACTTACAATTTTTAAATATTATTTTCCTTTCATCTTCCTTTTCATCAGAGTATTTTTTTATTCCCCTAAACAAGATGTCAGTCTGTCTCAGATTTACCTGTCGCCCTGTCCAACTAATGTTGGCACCAATTTATAATTCTGGATGAAGAGGGATATATATGTGAACAGCACCTAGTCCAAAGGTACAATCTCAATAGCCCAGCCAAGACTAGAGCCCCAGACTTTTTTCTCTTAAGCACAACACCGTAACCCCAATAGTGCATAAACCACAGACAAAGATTTTGAGCACCATAAAAGTCTGATTGGACTATATTGGCACATTCTTCTGTAAACTCCTATCATGTGGTTGTAATAATTACATCATTTTAATATATGCACCTAATCATGTACAAGTGCAGAGTAAGCTGTACAAAATGTTGATTTGATTTAATTAGATTAGTCATGAGTACTTCAGTTCTGCATTCACAGAGACACTGGGTAGTTGCACCCTAACAGGCCTTGGTGTGGTTGGCGCCTGGTGTAACCTATAAATCTGGTCCCCTCCTTCCCCATCCCCCTTCCCCCTTGTGATTGTCTGCCCTCTATATACTCCTACGCCTGCATTGATCCCTGGACAGCCACAGTCTACTCTGACGTCATTCATTCCTCCTTTATTCCCATGATCCTCAATCTCACTTCCTGTCTGAGTCATATGACTGGGATCACATGATCCTTCAGTTCCGGGGACATCCAACCCAGCCCTCATATAGACACTGTTTCCCTCATAGTCATGGTAACACATGTAACAGGAGTCCTCTGGTCCCGCCTCTTGTACATCTACCATTTTGTAGGTGTTACCATGGAAACCTCTACTGCTCTCAGTCACTTGTGCACGTGGCACCTCGGGCCGCCTGTGTAAACTGTATAAACGTAGAAAAAGTAAAAACAGAAAGGTGCAGATAGGTTTTAAATTCAAGGATGAAATTGCCTTAGTATTACCAAGTGTAGTAAATGATGCAGATTAAGTACTCTGTATCTACAAAGGTTACACCTTGGACTATATCACTTACATATATATGTATTTCATTCTGAGGATACTTTTAAGTTGAAGAACTTTCTCAGAAGCTAAAAAAAATCTAAGAATAATATTTTTTAAATTACCCTATAAGGATAATTTACATACATAAGTATTTGATTCAATAGGTGAGTGTTCGTGTAAATGCAATGGTTTGATTGGTTATGCTTTTTTAATGGTTGGACCAACTTCGACATTAGTTTATGTAATAGTATAAATGATAAATACTGATATAATGATTATTATAGGATATGATAGGATTTTATATAAGTCA
The DNA here is from genome assembly GCA_964017235.1 of Sabellastarte sp. h YS-2021. NCBI lineage: Eukaryota > Metazoa > Annelida > Polychaeta > Sabellida > Sabellidae > Sabellastarte > Sabellastarte sp. h YS-2021. Next base: position 142,280,290 of record OZ024929.1, read on the forward strand.
TACCTTTGTCTGCATAGAAATGCCAGCAACAGAAACAGGAAGCCAGCAAAAACACCAAGCAATACACCCAGTGCTATGGCAACGAGTAAACCTGTAATAGACATGAATGTATATACATAAGTTGTCAAAAGTTGGGTAGGGTAACACTCTCGTCTCCCACCTCTGAGGCCGGGGTTCGGTTCCCGGCACGGCCTCAAGTGGGAAAGCTGGTAGTTGCTTGCCGTTGGTCGGCAGTTTACAGTACAGAACCCTGACAAACTGTATGCACTGATTTCCTCTGCCCTTCCAACTACCCGTTGTGATATGACCTGTACAGTGTTGAAATCAAAAGTTTGGTGTATAATGTTGCCTTCAACAGAACAGCTTAGGTCATATTACAACACACCATCACTATTTGTCATATGCTTCTATATGTTGCACTAGGGGCCACGATGATTCACTAGTAATATCAAAGTTGGTGTTTTAATTCCTGTTCAACAGCCAGGGTCATTTTGGGATGGGTTCTTAGCACTGACACTTGTGGGAGTCAAACCTACAGAGATGGTGATTGCCCATGATTAGATGACAAAATTGCTACCCACTAGACCACTGAAGACCTCTGCACTGGTAACACACTTGTCTCCCACCTCTGAAATCAGAGTGCATATCCTCGCCTGACCTCATGTGGGAAAGTTAGCATTTGCTTGCTATTGGTTGGTCGTTTACAGTACAGAACCTTGACCAACGTTATGAACTGACTTCCTCTGCCTTTCAAACTACCCATCATAATATAACCTAAAGTACATGGCATCCTATGAAATACTAAATAAATAAAAATCTATGTATTGGATCGAAACTCACGACCTCTGCATTGATCATATGTGAAGGCCAGTATGGATAACACCATATCCACTTATAGTCGAAACAAGATAAAAAAATTTATTTTACTTTAAAAAGCCTAAAGAGGTGAAACTACGTTTAAAATCACTTATTCCTCAGACAAAAGTGATGCTCAGATAAACATTCTAATATATACTTGGTAGGTACCACATAAGTAATACACATCTGAACGTTGTAACACTGCGGTGAATTTTAGGGTTTGTATAGGATTTCACTGTTTGGCAAATGATATGCGATACCTGATCAGGATTATTTTTGGGATATTTGTTTAATGGTAAAGATATCCTATTAAATTTCATTTTGGGTATATTTATACGTGTTATCGACAAGAAGGGAATAAATCAAACTGGCTGGGTATTGCATATCATCTTCATGACAATGACATCCTCTTTTAATCCATATGTTCACAGCAGTTTTACAGCTTTGAAATGTATAGTCATTACCTGACAATTGCCATGTGTATGTTGGAATATTTACTTTAGATTCACATTTGGCAGAACACTGAATGATTTTATATGCTCTTTGAACTTATAAACTAGATAAGGTCAATGTTGAACGAGTACATTATGAATGCTGCGTCACTGCTATGTGATTTACTTGTACTACAATATCCAATTTCGGGTAAGCATACTATAGATAATGTGATTCTGGTGTAAATTATCAGCTGTTTAAAACTTAATTAGTGTATGTATTTATATGGATGTGTATTGTGGGGAAAATGTCTGATAATTATCTATCTAGCTTGTCTGTGACATGGAGAGAAATATCATTAAATTGCTGAATATATCAGATAAACCACATAAGATATTTACATTTATTTGTTGTTGATAATCATGTACACTCACAATTTCACATGAGATTATTTTCCTTTGGAAATTTCTTTTGGCATTTAAAATATATTTGAAGTACATTTGGCACATCTGCCACTGTGGCCTAGCGGGTAGCACACTTGTCTAGGAACTCAGAGGACGTGGGTTCAAACCCAGGTACAGGCAGAGACATAGTGGCTCGGATGACCACTTAAAATGGCGGTCCCCTGTCATTGGGTCCTATCCCCAGTGGCAGGCTAAAGAACCTCAAGGACGTTGATAAATGGTCATCTTTGAGCCTCTATCTTCCAGTTAGGGGAATGTCAGTTACTTGAGAGTTGGGGCTGTACCTGTGCAGTCAGATGGGTTTAATAGCCCTTTGAGTCCTGTAGTATATGGAGATATTGCGCTGAGTATAAATACACATTACATTACATGCCTTAGATCATGAAGTAAACGATTTAAGTAGTAACCAATCATGGTATTTAAGATTTGAAAGCTCTAAGTTGCTTGGTCATCAATGAAGACCATTCATTCTTTAGCCTGTCACTACCTATTTGGCCCAATGACAGAGGACTGACATTTGAAATAGTCACCTGAGCCATCATGTTTCTGCCTCTATCCACATCTAGTGTGTTCCCAGGTGAGTGTGTTACCCTACCCACTGTGCTACAGCAGCAGAGTTACAGATGTTACATATGTGAGAATATGGCCACTCTATAAATTCAGGGTATAATGGAGCTTTGGCAATGTTTGATCAAGTAGAACCAAAATCCAAGCCTATCCAAGGAAAGGTGTATCACAGAAACTCAAAGCTCTAGGCTTGAACAACAATCTCTTTCTGCACTTTAGCTTAGCATCAGTTTAGGTGCTGAATTGTAATATTTCATGGAACTAGGGGGTCACATATTGGCCTTGTTTTGTATTTGTCAGTGAATTGAAGACAATAAAATTTAGAAACAGCTGACCTTGACTCTAGTGAGCAGCACCCTATAACATTTAGGAGCTCAAAGCTTTATCTTCTGCTGGTTTCTTTTTTTTCTAAAGGCTTGTTTACGCCCTTCTTTGTGGTTAAACCAAACATATTTAAATTTTTCTTCATACTCCTCGTCCATATTTCTCCATAAGTGGACCTTGTATATGGGTACTGCACGTTCAAAAAGAGTTGTCCTGTCAATCAATCCCAGACCCCTCAACCCCTCCCTCCCCTCTGGCCTATACATTTTGTGACAGTTCATTCTTTTTCAAACATTTTTAAAAGTTGGTACATCCACAGAAAGGTATCCGTTCTGTATCAAACAATATGTCCTACTACGAATCCCCACTTAGTCGAATCTACTACTTTGCAGGCGTAATATCTTGGGGAACTCAGTGCACTAAGTTAACCAAAATATTAATCATTAGGATAGCCGATGGGTGGTCAAGATCAGTTGTCCGGAGTTGTGGGTGTGACCAAAGGGAAGGAAACTACAAGTCAGGAGACTAGAGTTAAAGAGGTGAGTTTTCCAATGTTTCCTGAAGGAAAGAGTTCCAAAGAGCAGGTGCATAATGACAGAAGGAATTGGAAAAATGTTTGTGTGAATTGCAACTTTGTGAACTATTATGAGTGGATACTACAAAACACATGACCCATCAAACCCACAAATGAGCTCTGACCAGATAACTATTTTTATCCATGTGTAGCCAGTGAGAGCAGAACGGAAGAGTATGACCTAGACACAAAAGGTTAACCCCCCCCCCCCCCTCTGTGTTTGAGAGGCCTCACAAGCTGAATGGTCAACAAGGTTGGACTTTGGTCACTTAGGTTTCACCGCTGTTGTTGCAACTTGTTGGTTGTTGGAACTACTCCAGCTCATGACAACATGCCATATGAACTGGGAGTCTAACCAGATATGATCCAAAGGGAATTAATTCCACAACTTTGCAGGCTATAAGTGTTGATCTGCCCAAAGACAAATCCCCTATTCTGCATACCTGTCTGCAATTTTATTTAATGTAAGAAGAACCATATTTATCAGGAAAAATAACAACATACGTTTTTTATGACAATGCAGATTTGCTTGTTGCAATATTTACAATCGATTGGATGTATGTAACTGCTCCTTTATCAAAATCTATCCTGGGTAGAGATTAATGCACAGACAAAAGGATTGCTTTGATTGTTGAGTAATGTATTGTATCAAAGAATACATTTATTCGTGCATGATTTTAGAGCTTTTATGACGTATCTAGCTTTTAAAAACAGCCATAAAAGCTAGATATTTATCACACAACCTACTCATCCCGAGCAAAGTTTTTTTGTAAACACACACAAATAAAAACTAAAATATCTATAAAATGATGCCTCTCAGAGCTGTATTGTATGCTTTGAAGTAAGCAAATTTGTTTGAAGAATGAAGGAAAAGAAAAACTTGTTTGTTCCTTTTTTTCTAACATTTTAAGTATTGTGCCAACTTATCCAAACATAATTTACGAATAAGCATAGTGAAGTATAATTTTTTATTTTTGTATCATAATCACAATTTGTTTGGTCAATAATATTGGTGATTTGCCTTTCATTAACTTGCCAAGGGGGCTATGTTTCTTTGTGTGTGGGGATAACTCCAATAGTAATGAACAAATCTTTCTGTTTTTTATGCAAGTAGGACCTTACCAAAGGCTACAATGCTTATTGTTTTAGGAAAGGTCTTGATGATATCCTGGATACACAAAAAAGATATCAAATATCATTTTTTGGAAACATACCCTGCTGGAGTGCTGTCTAGTTGTTATTAAAATTTTGAGGACAATTTGTTCACATGCTTATGCAAAGAAACCTAGGCTTTGCAATTTATTATTCCTACCCCAATAAGGAGGTTATGTTTACAGGTGCGTGTGTTTATCTGACAGTCTATTTCTCTGTCTGTGTTCACGAAAACTCAAAAGATAAAACTATCTTTCTGCATTTTTGAATGTGGGTAGGGTCTGAACAAAGAGAAAAACGTGACCTAGTTTTAGGAAATTTCCGGATTATATTCTGGATACAAAAATATCCCAGATTTTCAAAGGTCCCATTTCCAGTGTATTTTCAGTGACTTTGACTTTCTGGACATAACTCCAAAATCAATGAGCTGATATTCATGAAATATTTTATATTGGTAGGACCTGGAAAAAGGAAGAAGTGATTACTTTTTGGCAAAGATTCAGATCATATCCTGGATGCAATTAAACAAGGATTTTCCAAAACAACTTATATCTGTAGGTCCATCAGTGCCATCAAGTTGAAACAGGGGCAACAATTTGTCCAAATGGGGAAAAAACATTCATCATTAAATTTTTGGTCACAAAACATTGATTCAGAATTAATGGAGACTTGCACTTTGTAATTTTTTATATCACATACCAAATCAAGTTTGCAGATTGACATCCCTGTTCCACTTTCAACATCAATTGCCATACTTAGCCGATTAAAAAATTTGGTGGACTCCTACCACTGATCTTGTGGAAAAAGAGGGGAAATGGATAAAATATGTCATTTGTCCCAAGTGGAAAGATGAGTCACAAGACAATTAATAACCTGTATCACATCTTCCTGATGCCAGAGCCACAAGCTTCAACCGCACAGGCTTGTCTACCTTTAGATGTGGTTTGGTTCGCCTTATATTTGGGAAAGACGTATTCAGTGTGACAGAGTAATTGTGTGGTCAGGGTGATTCGACACAAGCCATATTCTGGTTTGCCTTCTGGATCACTTTTATAAAAAATATACTTATAATGCAGACTGAAGAGGGGAGGGGTAAAAGAGGGCAGGATGGATATACAGGGTGTCCCTTCCTTCTGTGTGCACTACTCTGATTTGGGAAATCTTTCCAGAAGCCAGGGGAGAAGCTGGGATTTTTGTTTTGGTACGCCCCTGATTTTTCAGAATGTTGTGATTGTATGCAATATCTGTTAGAGGATGGGATATTGTATATCGCATTAATGACTCGTCTGACAAAATGGTACACCTGGGTGTACTGGCTGACACATAAGCTTACACCCCTGGAATCATAAGGATGGGGGTCATAAAGCGGAAACGAATATGTACAAATATGGCCATAAGGAAAGCTGTGACCTTGACATGAGAAGATGCCTTTCAGCCTGTTTTCAACTACCATGATATATCCACTCTTAACACAATATATAGAGCACTCTTGAGAGTCGCAGACTTGTAAGTCCAATCTTCTCTTAGGACAAAGTGATTTTAACTGGAAGATTGGTTATATCATGAAAATTGTCAACAAGATGGGTCGTTGCATTAAATGATTGTAACAAAAGATCAGTCGGTTAGGAGGGAAAAGCTTTTATATGTCACAAGTACTCAGGACGGAAAAATCCATTCAAAGATTTTGAGTATGTTGAAGTTGGGTGTTCATGAGTGGGGTGATTCATGCTGCAGACCAGCACAAGTGTAACTACCAGTTCATAAAATTATTCTCAGGACTGCAATATTGGGGCATTAAGGAGGCAAACCAGGAAAAGTGGACCAGTGGTATTAGGGTGGTATCAGAGAGGTATTTGAACAGTAGTAATACTCAGTTTTTATTGTTGTAATATATATATGGATTATGTATTTTAGTCAGTACCTGCTACATATATCAGTCAGATGGTTACTTTACCAGCACAATAGAAGAATTTTAACAAACTTATACACTGTTTTATAATCTTCTTTATAGTCTACAAAGTTTGTCTAACAGTTTGTCTTTTCAGGAAACTTTACCAGCATTTTTTCTCCGACATAGTTCTGACATTGTTTGATAGGGCACAACAGTATTAGTTTGTGGGGAAAATGGCACTTAAATCTGCAAAAAAATCACTATCGTGAGCAGTTAGGTGAACAGTAAACTGGTATCCTGTTGTTCATGTCATTGTTGTAGTAATGACGAAAAACTGCAGAGTGTGTTGAAGAACTAGCTATTGGTATAGTCTGTAAAGCTTTCTAATGGCTGACCTTTCATCAAAACATTGAAATACTTGTGAGTTTGAAGCTTGATTTAATATCTCATCTTTTTATATAGGTTGACTTCTCATGAAGACATTTCCAGTTTATAATTTGTGCTCATGTACACCCATAGTTTAGTGTCTCCACAAAGTAACAAGCGTATAAAATTCCTGAATTTAGAGTCTCTGAAACAGAATCCCAGCTCTAGTCATAAAGTAATATGTATATGCTTTATCAATTGAGCAGCCGTAAAGTGTTATCAGAATAACATTGCAGGTGATAGATGAGAAAAGTGTGAACCCTGCTTAAATTATTTGCACTGTCACAAAGATTTACCCTCACTAACAGCCTAGGACAAATGAGCTCTGTTTAGAAGCAGCTGAATATTTGATGTGGTTTAAGTGAATTGTACTGGTCAATTTAATGCCAGACAAATGGCTTGCATTATAAGAGAGGGGACATTTGAGGGGGTGGAGGGGGGAGACTTAAGCCAACCTAGATAGTACAAGGATTGAATGCTATACTGTTTGTTTTGATAATTTGGCACAAAAATGAAATAGTAAATGTATTCAAACTCTGACCAATAAGGATCATTGATGCAGAAACCATGACTTTAAAGCTCTATTTTGATTACCCAAATGATCCAAATGGGAATGGTGAGGATATTGTAATCAGATCTGTTTCTTTATCTGTCTGTCCTTGTGCATAACTAAAAAAACGATACAATGGATCTGGGTCATTTTTTCACCCAAGGTGTGGTCCAACTATGGCACAGTCCTTCTCGGACATGGTCTGGATCTGGATCTGGATTACAAATCCAAAATATTTTTCCTAAATTCTTGACAATATCTGCATGCACAGCTAAAGAACTATTCATCCGACTGGAGTTATATTTTCAAACATGGCTAAGTCCTCTTCAAAACTGATCTGGATCAAAAATCCGGATCTAGATTTAAACTGAAATTAAGATTTTTTTGTGTTTTTCAGCATTGCGCGTGGGCAAGGGTTTTTGCATTCTTAGGCACTGTTTGTTGGATATGTTCCAATGTATAATTACCACTTTCAAGAAGAAAGTATGCCAACTGATCATACATTTTTTGCCAGTTTCGACGTTTGCTATAGGTTAATTAGTAATAAGTAAATAATGAGTTTCATTTGATATATTTGGGTTTAACATTGCTTTCAACACATTGTGTAGGTTATGGTGCATTGTAAGCTGTAAGTTTGAAGAGCTGTGTGCTATTTTAGGATGTCAATTATTTATGTGAAAGTTACACTACTATGCCTCAATTAGCCAACATATTTACATCAGCAGCAGATGTAGATCACAATTTTTTTAACATTTTGGAGGCCCATTACGTAGGGTGGCTTCCTTACGTTCACACCCCCCCCCCCCCCTCCCCCTCCATCTTAACTGTCCCGTTGATGCTGCTTGATTTGGCAGTTGGGCACAACTTGAACAGAAGTATTTACCTTTTTGAGTTGTTTAAGGGGTTTATGATGCAATCTCTTTGTTAAATAGATAACCCTGAATCGGTCCATGACCAATCAACATGCAGCATATAAATCAATATTTATATGTCAAGTATCCTGATTGGCTAGAGTTTTGAAATTCATTATATATTTTACTTTGTCCAAATTTGAGATGTCTGCTAAACAACCAAGCCATGCTGCTGTGTCTTAAGACTTTCATGTCTGAGGCTCCATTCATCTGGAGAAATGTGAAAGGGCCTTTCTTTGTAGGAATGACAATCTAAAGACGGACAAGCTTTGAAATTGGATTCTAAATGAGACATGGGACTTTGTCACTTCAAATCTGTACGGTCACTTGAAGCCCCCATTACTTACTTGAAAAGAAACCCTTGAAAAACCTCTGTTGATTACCATAAATAATGCTATAGATGGCTTATATCCAAACCCACGTGTTGTGTTTTTCTGCTCTCAATTTACTTCTTTCTAAAGAGCTCACGTACAATGCACATTTATCTGTTTCCCTTTCAGCACGCAAACTTAGCATGTTCTTGGAGATTAAAACCTGGTTTCTTGGTAAAATCTGAGCCTTTGATGTAACAAAAATAAAGCAAGGGCTTGACCGGGAAACGTATTTCAATATATGCCAATAGGTGGGCGGAGCTAAAATCATGTGACTGTAATTGACAACTACCACCACATATTACCTTGGCTGGATAATTTGGCACAACAAAAATAATTATTTTTGAGCTTCTCATGTTAGGATAGTTTTTTCATGCAAAAATCCATTGTCACAAATATAATATCTAGGTCAGACCTTTTTGTGCTGGGTTCATGTACTCCAATGGAATGTCCTCGTCTACCTTTGGTTGTGGTTTGACCATTTTCAATCTGCTTTATAAATTCGTAGGATGCAATTAATGGGATGAGTATTGGGGTAAGATGTCTTTGTTACGATTTGACATAGCTTGGAAACTAGTTTACATTCGGGAGAGGGTTTTTTTCTGAAATGTTTGAAAAAATCTGCCACAAACCCTCAAATGCCATATTACATGCTGTATGGTTGAAGGTGCATTCGGCAGGATGGATATATGGGGTGTCTTGTTCTTCACCATATAGTGGCCAAGTACAAGGTGTTTTAGGCAGCAATAAGGAATGAGGTCTTCAAGTGAAAATCTAATACAGATATGACATAAAAATTAGATTACATGTATATAGAATAAAAATATTATCCCCACTGGGGCTTTCATTTAACCTACCTGACTGGAGGCAATGTAGTTCATATTTGTTCAACTTTGAGGTTCCTGCTGAATGACCACGCCATGCTGTGTCTTAAGACCTTCATGTCTGAGACTCCATTTATCAGATCTGATCTAAGCATTAGCTATATATGTCATGGTATAAAGTCCAATCTGGTGGAATTTGAAATTCTACATTTAGAAAGTTCAATTGGACTTGGTAGAAAGTCCAATTGGAGTTTCTACCGGTAGAAAGTCCAATCTAGGTGATTTGGGTATTGCCCTAGGATCCGAAAACTGATAATGCTGCTGCAGAATAGGTGCTAATAACTCAGCCAAATTCATTGTAGGAAGTAAATGCTGTCAAAATTTAATTGGCTAAAGCTGTAGTTTTATATAACACTTGTTATAGGACATTTATCTCTTACATCAGTAATGTCCATATCACAGATTTCCCTTGGAAAATGGTGCTGGGATTTGATGTTGACTGTAAATTAATTAAAATAAACTGAAAATTTCTCTTTCTATCATGTTTAATTATGTTAAATCTGTGTAACAGTAAAATATCTTCTTTAATACACATTTCCTTCATTTCTGAAATCTGGACCTCCCTTAAATGACAGATTTATATGAAGAGAAAGCCCACTTATTGTGTTTCAGTTGGACTTTCTTCCAAGCTTATATTGAGTGTCTACAAAGATGTCGTTATTGTACACAGAGCAATACCGAATCTCTGAGATTTGAATATTTATCAAGATTATTAGATTTCGGACCCCAAAGCATTACCCAAATCTCCTAGATTGGACTTTCTACATGTCAGATCAGCGGAATTTATTGATTAAAGTTTGAAAAACATCTTCTTTCATTGCATGCCAATTTGAGGGGTGTGCCAAATTACCCAGACAAGCTGTGGAATGGGCGGCACTGGGATGACGTCACAAGGGACAGAGAGAATTCATAACTGACACTTACTAACACCCATCAGTCATAGCTGACTTCCTGTGTCACATGACATACTTCATTAAGGCGCAGCTGTGACTTTATGACCAGATTAATTATTCAGAGCTGCCACCTAAACAAAAAATCCTCTGTGCATTTGTAGGAAGGAGTAAATACAGGTAGACTATAGTTGTGGGGAGGCGGGGTAGGTGGTCATTATGAGAAAGGGAAGGTTTTAAAGCAAAAATGGGGGTGGGTGGGCTTCTGGCCTATAGTCTGTATAAGTCTAATGCCTGTATTGTATCCATAGCTATTTTCTGATTAGAGTTTTCTAAAGACAATCCATGCATTGTAATGCATACATCACTTATTGCCCAAGGGGTTTACTGCTTACAGTGACTCACATGGACGAAGTTAATTACACTGGAATTGCCTATTGTAGCCAACACAAGGCTTCAGGATCCCCGGGCTCAGGTTCTTTTTGGAGAGGGAAACAATAGGATGGCTCGGGGGTATTATGAACTATGGTATAAAGTACATGAATAGCCCTGATAATAACCACATTCACACTTTTTCGATTAGATACCAAAATTGTTAATGATATAATAATCTGTTCAAAACGATTGTCACATTAAACATTCTCGATGTGTCAGGTACGGTTAATGCAGAATCACAATTTTGTTTTAGATTTTCCTTGTACATGTAAGGAGTATGTGGCAACTACAGTTCCCATGTTTGACCAGTGTTAATAACATATTTGATTATGACAATCCCACGTTGTTCTCAATTTTAACTGTGACATCTGAGATTAGAGTCAATTTTGACTGTGACAGATGAAATTAGAGTCATTTGCTCAGAGAAGTGCAAACGTAACATAAAAACATTTAACTTCAAATGGAGCTTCCCTGCATATAGAACCTACATTCAAATTTAATACTCAATGCATTTTGTAGAAATTTGAATTTATAAAAGACAACAAAAAAACTCATCTTTCCCCAATAACAGTATAAATATTAAGTAAGGGGTTTCTTGTTGTGCATGCTGTTTGTATCCAGATTTTTCCATTTCATGTATTAAAGTAGCTAGTTGTTACGTCACATATTTACCTAAAGGAAGTGCGTCCTCTCTCTGATCTTCGTCTTCTTGAAGAAATAAACCTGTGAAAATATTGAAAATTTTCATGATTTGTTTTTTCTTCTTGAATCTTCAAATCAGTGATATGCGATAAAAATCACTAGAATAGTAACAGTCATATTTGTATCTACAATTTGCAAACATGTATCAATTCGAAAATGATTAGCTGTTTGTGAATACAAAGTTGAGACATAAATCTGTTCATCTGTCCCTCAAAACCACCTGTACTGAGTTTCTCCAGTAATTAGGATTGAAAGTATTAATAAGCTTCCAAATTCCTTGTAATTGCATAAAACAGAAAGAGTAATTAGTAATAAGTTTCATACAGAAAGGAATATCATAATTTGTGTGTACTGATGCAATGTATATAGAGCAATATTCACAAAGATTTTTTCAGGATTTACATTTTGTTCACAACAACCAAAATTAATTTAATACAGTCAAGTAACAGTGTTAAAAATATGATCCCCGCTGTTTATTTGCACTGATGACAAGTCGATACAAGCCAATAAATTTATTATTATTTTCTAGTTCAAAAATTGGATTCTTTTATTGGAATGTTAATTATCATCAGCTTAAAACACAGGGCCCCAACAACAGAACAGAATTTTCTTATTTCTGGACCAAATTTAATTTTTTTCACCATTTACTTTACCTTAAAGGGAACAAATATTTAAGCTTATTTGGTCCATACCAGTCTTTATCTTTATATTTAAATATTATTTTTTTTCCCAATCCATTGAAACGACCAGAAAATTCTAATTCTAATTGGACTTTTATAGCGCTTAATCTCCCCAAACAAGAGGACTCTAAGGCGCAACAAAACAAAAGCAGTCAACAAAATTCTGTGTCCAGGGACATAACAGGGGTCGAACACCACGGAGAACGCCAGGAGGATGATTCAGGCTAGGGTGGATATGCTTTGGTGTACAGGTAGGTTTTAAGCTGTTTTCTGAAGGAGGCCAGGGATGGAGAGGCACGAATCACATCAGGGAGAGTATTCCACACAGTAGGAGCATCAAACGCAAAACTATTACCAAACTGTTTGACAGATTTATGAACAGAGGGGCAGAACTTTGGAATAACTAGGAAATTACCACCACTTTCACTGCGCCTGGTACTATAAGAACTGCTGTAGGAAGAAAGATGTGGTGAAAAATACCTGGGAAAACCTGTGTGAAGATACTTATAAACAAGTGTGACTGTCTTGAACACAATGCGCTGTTCAACAGGAAGCCAATGCAGTTTCTTTAGCACAGGAGTTATGCTGGTGTATCGACTGGTGTTTGATACAATTCTAGCTGCACTATTTTGGATGCACTGTAATTTGCGTAGATTGAACTTGGACAGGCTCCTGAAAAGTGAGTTGCAGTAATCCAACCGACTACTAACAAGAGCGTTGGCTACAAGCACAGAAACATCATGAGTAAGAAACCGCCTGACATGTCTGAAGTCACGGAGTTTAACAAAACAACTTTTGCAGACATTCTGAACATGCTTGGACAAAGAGAAATCTGAATCAAGCCACACACCCAGATTTTTTACTGAATCTGCAGGGCAGAGTGAGTTGCCCAGGATATCAATTGGAAAACATGCTTTCAACTTATCCCTTTGCCTCTTCGAACCAAAGATGATAAACTCAGTCTTATCAGGATTCAGTTTGAGCTTACTAGTTGTCATCCACTCTTTAACATCATTTAGGCACTTATTTAGCTTTTCAAAGGCAGCAGATGCATTCTTCTGGGATAAATGTATATAAAGTTGGCTATCATCTGCATAGAAATGAAACTTTATTCCATTATGTTTACTGATAATGGAACTGAGGGGGGTAGTGTACAATGAGAACAACAAAGGACCCAGGACAGAACCTTGGGGAACACCAAATAGGAGTTTGCAAACCTCTGACAAAGTAGAACCAATTTTTACTGATTGGTAACGGTCCATTAGGTAGGATGTGAACCATTTCAGAACGGAGCCACTGACCCCAAACCAGTTTTGGAGGCAACCTAGAAGAGTAGAGTGATCAATGGTGTCAAAGGCAGCAGACAAGTCAAGCAATACCAAGGCCGTGGATTCACCTCTTGACAATGATAAGTGGACCTCATTTTTTATGTAGAGAAGAGCAGTCTCAGTTGAATGGCCCGCCTTATATGCCGACTGGTACGGGTTGTCTAAGTTATTGGCATTAATATGTTCTAACAGCTGCTTAGCAACCACACGTTCTACCAATTTAGATATAAAACTGAGACCTGATACAGGGCGATAATTCTTAAGGTCATTTGAGGGAAGATTTGGCTTTTTAATAAGTGGAGTGACCACAGCAGATTTGAAGGCATCAGGAACACATCCCTCCATGAGTGAGCAGTTGACCAGCTTTGTGAGGGATGGTAGCAATATATCAATGCATTCCTTAATCAGGAATGTCGGCAGAGGGTCCAACAGGCATGATTTTGTTGGTGATGCTTTAATTATTTTATCAACAGCATCTTCAGAAACTTGCCTAAAGACAGTAATTTGGGGAGGATCTGAAGGAGGGTTAACATCATATTCAGTGCCAGAAGAAGCAAAATTATCTCTAATCTTCTTGATTTTGTTGGTGAAGAAGGAGGCAAACTGGTCAGCCAATGACTTTTCGGACTCATGAGATGGAAGTGTGGCATCAGAAACCCTGTTCAGGGTCTTATGCAGCTCACGCCAAAGTTTTCGAGAGTCATGACTATTGTCTGAGATCAGTTTGCTATAGTAGTCTGATTTATCTTTATTTACAAGTGCATTGCACCGAGCAATCTGGCGACGAAGCCTACTCCTGTTAAGTGTACTTTTAGCCCTACGCCAGGTTCTCTCAAATTGGCGCCTAAGGGACTTTGCACGTCGATAATCATCAGACATCCAATCGGCGGACTCCTTTTTCGTCAATTTAGATATAAGAGGTGCATGCCTATCCAGAACATCACTCAAATCATGTACATATTGATCATACAGATCGACAACAGCATCAGCTGGAGACTTGACGAAGGACGTATTTTTGAGATCTGAGCGGAAGTCAGACATATTGATACGGTGGAACCTTCTATATTGAACTACATTTGGAGTATGAGACACTTGACAAGGGAAGGCAACTGAACATTTGACTAATGCGTGATCGGAAACAAAGTCACAAATTTTAACATCAGCAATGGTGTCCTGATCACAGGGAGATAAAATCAGGTCCAATATGTGACCATGTAGATGAGTAGGTTTATTGACTAACTGTTTGAGGTCACATGAATCAAGAAAGGTAGTGAATTTCTGACCGTCACCAACTGGAACATCAACATGAATGTTGAAGTCGCCACAAATGTAATATGAAGAATTAATGGATGAAAGGTAACCAACAAATGACATGAATTCTTCCAGAAAATTACAGGTACATGATCCTGGAGGGCGATAGATGCAGGCAAGCAACACTGAATGGCCATGAAGCCCGATTGACACCACTATATTTTCAAATGACTGATAACAAGGAGTTTCAATTATATGGGGTCTGTAGGAGGATCTGATGAAAAAACCCACACCACCACCAATACCTGAGGGACGAGGCTTGTGAGGAAAGTTAAAATCGGGAGGAGTTATAGACCGTAAGAAGCTGTCAGAGTCAAATGGACGTATGTGTGTTTCCGTGAGGCATAGAAGATCAAGGTCGTATGAAGCCACCATGTCGGCAAGGAGAGGACCCTTGTTCCTTACGGATCTGGCATTCAAAACACTGAGTGTAAACGGACCAGGGTTGAGGGATACATCTCCACCCAGTAACAGTAACAACATGAGCCCTCTTCCATTAACCATGGTCGGAAATTTTCGGCAGGAACACAAATATGATAAATTTTTCGCAACCCGTGTCAAAGGAGGACATGATGTGTAAGATGCTCTGGTGCTGAACCAATCATGTCTGTGGGCCAGTGCCACTGCAAACAGTGCCATGAAGAGGAGTAACCGAGGGCTGAACATGACTGGTGGGGTTGTACATCAGTAAGAGCCCCTAGTCTAAGCTCAACAGTGGGGAGCCTCAATAATATAACCCTACACCTAAAAGTCACAACTCTTCGTCCTGTGGGCGACTCACAGGCACCCTAACACCCCACACTACAGCCTCACCTTAAGCTAAAAGACAACACCACCAGACACCAACAGGAAAATGTCTATATACTGATTGGAAATAAACTTAAAGTGAACTCACAAGACACAAATTAGATTATAAATAATACCCAGTACTTGAAATAGGGGAATTATAGATCAAATTACTACGGTAATTCCCGGCAAATGGGCGATAAACACTGTTTATTTGCGTTTTCTTTAAGCAAAATCAGTAAAATCCTTTTGATAAAATATGCATTGAGACACACTTGCATTATAAATTGACTTTTCACCACTGTGCATTTATTTGTTGTATTACGTCGCATTGAACAGC
Organism: Sabellastarte sp. h YS-2021; assembly: GCA_964017235.1. Taxonomy (NCBI): domain Eukaryota; kingdom Metazoa; phylum Annelida; class Polychaeta; order Sabellida; family Sabellidae; genus Sabellastarte; species Sabellastarte sp. h YS-2021. The sequence goes on from OZ024929.1 coordinate 142,296,166, forward strand.
CAGGGTCATATTGTGACGGGTAGTTTACAGGTGGAGGAAATCAGTGCATACTGCACTGTAAACCACCAGGCATTGGCAAGTAACTACCAACTTTCCAACATGAAGCGCCTGGCCCGAGATTCGAACTGGCGGCCTCAGAGGTTGGAGGCGAGAACTCTAACCGCTACACCACCGAGCCCCCTTTCACCACTGTGCAACATTTTATAATGTTTTAAGGGGCGATAATGTAGTTTCTACTTAAAATCAGTGCTCCATATTTGCACATGACCAATCAGCATACAGCTTACAAATCATAAGTTTTATATCAATGTTCCTGATCGGCTAGAAATTGAATTCATTGTTTACATCATTTTCTGCCGATCTGAGTTGTGTGCCAACTTACAACATCAAGCAATATTTTTATTTTAAGAATTATTCTTTCTTCTTTAGATTAATTCTAACTATGGATATTTATCAAAATTTCTCTTCAAAAGCTTGAAAATTTGTTTAAAAGAAGTATTCTAACATGACACGGCTGTATCTGCCAATCTGATTGGCTGAGACACAAAAAAATTCCTTCGTAAAACCCCACATAACCTTATGGGTTCTATTTTATCGCTCACAATGCTTCTCCACAAAAAGAAAACTTGAAGTAACAGCTCGTCGTTGTCTATCTCTATAATTAAAATTTTAAGCTTTTAATGTGGGCACATGTCTTTTTAATTAATTATTAATCTGTGTGAACTGACTTTTTCTGAATTTTTTCACAAATATTTATTATTTATAAAAAAAAAACTTATATGTTTATCTTTTACAAATCATAAAAAGGAGAGAAAATCCTTTTGAAAGCAATTCCCTATTTTACAGCTACAGATAAATAATCTCTTTAAGCTGGAGATCCTGAATAATTAATGGGAGTATTCAGTTTAAAGCTGTTTACAGATACAGAAGTATGGAGCTTAAAACTTTGGCTGATATGGTATTGATACCCCTTCACCAAAGAACTCAAATAACTATTTGACCCATTGCATCTGTAAAAGTACAGTCCAAGCTCTCTCATGGCTGACATTCCCCTAATTGAAACATAGACTCACAGGGATGATCATTTAGCAATAAGCTTCCAGGGGTTCTTTGGCCTACCACTGGGGATAGACCTCAGTAACGTCCATTTTAACAGTGGTTTTCCAAACAACCATGTATCTACCTTACCTGGGACAGAACCTAGGTGCACTGTGCTCCAAGGCAAATGTGTTAGCCTCACGCCACAGTGGCATTGTAAAACAAAGACAACAGTTCATCCCCTACTTTCTTCCATCTACAACTTGTGTCTAGACATGATATTCAAGTTATTTTTTCCGCACGAAACCACATGAATATATTTTACACAAGATGGAATGAAAGTATGAGGCATCTAATAGGATAAGACAAAGGGGCACATGGAATTTACTTGCACAGAATTGTAAATCATATTACTTATACAAGCAACTTGGTGATAGAATGATTTGCGGTTTTCTTTTTCAGAAAATGTCTTAACCAATGAGAATTCACTTGTAAAACTTTGTGTTTTATTAGTAATTGATACGAGTAATGTAGGGACCTGAATAATGTATGTCTCTAATTTAATAAACTGTTGGACGAATAGGCTATCATGTAACAATCGGATGAGACCAACCATCATTGCAAGGGTAATTTTTGCAGAAAACAAGAAGCTTTGTACAAGAAATGTGTGTCACATTTGTAATACTATTGTTTATCTTCTTGTTACATATGTATGTAAATCTAGTATATAAATAATATATATATATATACAATAGATATTGTTTATAATAATGGGTAACACACTCACTTAGAAACCCAGAGGACCTGGTTTCAATACACAGAGGCTCGGATTAAATGGAGGTATTTTGTCACTGGGTCCTATCCCCAGTGACAGACTAAAGAACCTTGAGAATGTTGAAAAATAGTCATCCCTGAGGCTAATTTAGATAGGGGTTGGACTGTACAGTCCAGATGGGTTACATATATGGGCACTATATAAGTACATTGTTTAATCTAAACTTCATGTCTATATATTGCCATATAAGGTAATTGTGTTATTGATTCTTTTTATGTGTTATGCAGCACTGATCTGTTTACAGACTGGGGAAATTCTTCTAATAGCCTCAGTGATTATATTAGTAAATTTGGGGAAACCCAATTACCAGTAGTCTCTAGAACTTCCTTGATGAATCTGGTAACAGATCTTAAGCTCAAGTTAGTTCTGTAACTGCCTAGAAGTTTCCATGCTTGTGTCTAAACACTGTACCCCTGGCCACAAATGAACATAGTATTCACTGGCTATACAGAAGGTTAACTGTGTCTTAGAGCTACATTGGATATATACTTTTTGTGTACTTTATACTTTGTGATTGAACTATTACTGGAGAAAACTGGATACAGTGTCTGGATAGACTTACTGTGCTTTGGATACTTTTTCATCTGCACATAGTATGTGGTTCTACCAGAGAGTGGATTTATTGCATTTTGGACATTGTCCATATCTTGAATCGGACAGTACAGTTGTGCAGACACTCTGAATATTTCTATGCAGACATTTGGTGTGATTGGATATCGAAATCATCACAGGATAAGAATATTTTGTGTTATCCGATACTGAACAGATCACAGGATATGGATATCTGTGTTAGTGGACATCAGACGGATCACAGGACAGATCACAGGATAGATTACTGGATACAGTGGACAAACTTTAGTGTCAGCTACAGTGGCCAGGTCAGATTGGTTTTATAATTACATCATTGTATTTACTGTTGAGAGAATACCAGTTGACTGTAATCTTTATTTTTAATTGTTAAATAAATTTGTTAAGTGAAACTTTTTGTCTTTTCCTGTTGCAACTTAAAGGCAACCGGTAATTGCTAATGCACTTGTCCGTGACTGTAATGTGGGTATTCCACCACACGACTAAGCTTCCTGATTAAGGGTTTTTTGTAGTCAGTTTCAAAAATTTGCTTAGTCCCAGGCATTCTGTATGGATCGGTAGTTGTCGGTTGGGCCGTGAGAAAAATCAAACATGTTTGATATTTGTCCTGACCCAAACCGATTCTTGTTTCCCACCGTCAACAAAATGTCCAGTCTCAGGCTTCCTCAGGCCTCCTCAGACCCAAATTTACACAGTCCTATGTTGTCTCAGGTCTCCTGCGACCCTTAGTCCCAGGTGTCCCTATCTTAGTCCCAGGAATCCTGTTGTCAGTCCCCGACTCATAACAGACCTTTGAAGTTTCATGCGTGTGACAAATAATCAGTTTCATTGGTTCTGGGAAGCCTCAGACCGTCTCAGGTGTCCTGCGACTAAGAAATCTGAGTCTGAGACTAAGCCCTGACTAAGAGAAGCCGATCTAAACCGGCCTCCTCAGGCCACCTGGGACCACACAAATTTAGTCTGCGACGGTCTGAGGACGCCCCAGAAGGCCTGGGACTAAGTACCGATTAAGGACCGACTCTTTTCCGCATGCTTGAAACCAAAAAGAGGCAATGAGGGGGTCTGGGACTATATAAGCGACCGCACACACATTTTCTGTGTTTAGACTGGTTGGCTACTGAGAGACGTGTGTCACTTACTGCTAGGGGTTTTCAGTTTTTTTTACATTTCACATTTTACTTGAGCTTAGGGCAAATTTAACAGTTAGGAGACACATTTCAGTTTCATTTCAGTTTTTTTGTTTTTTTTTGTGATATTCACTGGAAAGAGAAAGGAGGAAAGAGCGGAAAGAAGAAGATGGAGGAGAGGCAAGAGGAGAGGGAGAAGGAAGGTGGAGAGTTGGAGGAGAGGACAGAGGAAAGGACAGAGGAGAGGACAGGGAAGGGTACAGAAGAGAGGATAGAGGATACAGTGGAAGGATTAGAAGTTACTGAGGAAGCTTGCAAAGAAGATGAGAGGTGTGAGGAAGAATCAGAGTGCAACTCAGCAGCCAAGAGAGCCAGGGTTTGTGCTACATTCACTGACAGCCAATAAAATGCCATTGTTGAGTTTGTGAAGGAGCACCCAGAGCTGTACGACAAGGAGCATGGACGTTTCCATGACAGACTGAGGAAGGAGGCTCTCTGGGCAGAAATCTCTGCAGAACTGAAGCTCCAGGTGGTTTGAGTCCCAGAGAACTCGTTATGGCAAGCTTTCCAAGCAACAGTCTGGCCAAGCCCCAAGGGAGATGACCAAGAGACAGTCCTGGGTATACCAGCAGATGGATTTCCTTAAGACCCACATCAGACGCAAGGGGGCCAACAGAAGTTCTGGGTTTGAGGCCAGTCCCAACATCAGCAGGCATTAAGAATCTCGTGGATCTACTACTGATACAGAACATCTTGAGTCCAGTGTCCTGAGGGAGAGTAGGAGTCAACCAATACTTACATCTACACCAGTTTCTACACATTCCAAGATACTCAAGCACTTTGACCAGATGAGGACATTGATCTCAGGTTTCCTGCAGCAGAAGTCAGACAGGCAGCCCTTCTTTGACTACGTGGCATCAGAGGCTGAAAAGATGACCCAAGAGGAGTTTGAGGACCTCAAGGGCAGGATTTTTAGAGACATTGAAGCAGTAAAAAACACTCATAGACGTCAAGTACTACCCAAGAGATCAGCCACTATTACCAGAGAGTCACAGAAGGTCGGGATACTGCCAACAACCACTCAACAGGTGTCTAGTTCCACCCAGGCAGCAGCAAGCAGCAGTTCCAGCAGTTACGTCTACTACACACCCAGCCCCATTGGCTTTGGAAACCCTCCATCAGTGGTCACAGTACAGGACGAGGGCAGCAGACACAACTTAAGTGGAATACTAAGCCAGCTACCAGATCTAACAACAACACAGATCATTGAGCAGCCTCAGCAGCCACAGCAGCAGCTCTACACCATCACCACCACAGCACCGCCTCAACAGCAGCAGCCTCCTCAGTAGCCAGCCAGTCTGGGTGGGTCTCGTACCCCCCATAGGCTCTTTTCAGGGCCGCCCAAATCTTCCAAAAACAATTATTAAGCTGTAAGTTGTTCAAATTCCCCTCCCAAAACATAACAGTTCAGTACCTAATACTTATCACAAAAAAAAGAAAAAAGCCCAACACCCACACCACCAAACATGAAACAAATAACCCATGGTAATACACATAACAACAGAAGGCCACATAGAAAAAAAATTGATAAATAAACTCCCAATATGGCCAATAATCTGCCCATTTGTAGCTTAAAATACATGGGATTGGTTTAAGTCTGTAATAAAAAAAGTTCAACACTGACACCATCCCTAGAGTTAAAAGATATTATGTTATCACATAGCCACCAACCAGCAAACAGACAAACCCAAACCAAACATAACCCCCAACCAACAAACAGACAAACCCAATAGCAAACATAACCCCCAACCAACGAATTGACAAACGAATTTGCAAACATAACTCCCCACAACCAACAGACAGATAAACCATACTGTAAAGAGAACCATTTGGGTGGTTATATTTTCTAAATTTTCTTGAAGTGGAATAAAAACATTTAATTTTGAGATTTGTAATAAAGGAAAAAAATTCAGTTTCAGTTATTTTTCCAGAATAAAAACCAAATGTAAGTGAAATTAGGGTGTAGCTTTCAAAATATATGCAATATTTATTCCATTTAGCTAGTTATGTTGGGCATTGGGTTTGTCTGTTTCTTGGTTGGTGGACTTATGTTTGGTATTGCATTTGTCTGTTATTTTTGGGAATTATGTTTGACATTGGGTTTGTCTGTTTGTTGCTTGGGTGACTTATGTTTGGCATTGGGTTTGTCTGTTTGTTGGTTGGGTGACTTATGTTGGGCATTGGGTTTGTCTGTTTGTTGCTTGGGTGACTTATGTTTGGCATTGGGTTTGTCTGTTTGTTGGTTGGGTGACCTATGTTGGGAAATGGTTGTGTTATTTGGAACAAGCACAGCTGATTAATTGTTTTTGGAATATTTGGTAGTCCTGAAAAGGACTGGTTATTAGTCCTGAAAAGGACTGGTTACTGCAGTAGCAGTTATATTCTGCCATCTTTCCAGGCCACTGCTCCCTCATTATTGAAGTAGTCCTTGAGGTAATCCCTCAGTCTTTTGGCTTCTCTGGCAGGGTTTCTGTTGCGACTACAATCAACAGCATCACCAATCAAGCGACCCATCACCAGTCACATCATCATCATCATCATCTTCACCAGGCTGTTGACCACCATGTTGACCTTGATACTGGCTTCTCAGTATGTTGTGCAGAACCACACAGGTCAAGACCACATCCCTGACTGTTTCTGGGGGTAGCTCAATAGTGGTCATCATGACTCTAAATCTTGAAACCAGGATGCCAAAAGCATTTTCAGCAACTCTCCTGCCCCTTGATATTCTGTAGTTGGCAATCCTTTCCTTTCTGGTTAACATTCTTCTGCCATAGGGTTTCATTAGCCAGGTCTTGAGGGCAACATCGCATCATCTGCCAGGATGAAGTAGAGGACATCTCGACTACCCTGGGTTATAGGTGCTGGGTCAGGGAAGCCTATGCTGTCATCATCAATCTTCCTCTAATAGGTGACAGGTATTAAATATCTGGGCATCTGAGCAAGATCCAGCTGTACCCACATCCACCCATCTGAACTTGTACTGTCCATCAACCAAGGCCAACATTACTATTGAAAAGAATCCCTTATAGTTGTGGTACAGGGCTCCAAAGTTCTTGGGTTTCTTCAGGGCCACATGCTTGCCATCAAGGGCTCCCAGGGCTTGTGGAATGTTCTACCTGATCCTGAATTTTGTTTCCAGTTCTTTCCACTCATCTGGAGTAGTAGGACATCTGAGGTACTCTCTGGTGAACTCATCCTGGATGGCCCTGCAGACCTCTGGTAGAAACTTGGAAATGGTGGATCTGTCAACCCTGAACTGACAGGATAATGATGTGTATGACTCTCCAGTGGCCAAATATCTGATGGTGAGGGCTAACTTTTCCCCAACACTGATTGGAGCTCTGTAGTTGGTGGTCTGGTGAATCCTGGAATGTCTGTGGCATACAGTTCAGCCATAATGTTGTGGTAGGCCCCCCTCTCCTCTCTCTGTAGTAGCCATGGCCTGACCAACATGTTGTGCCTTCTTCTAGGTATCTGTCTGGCTGGTGGTGGTGGAGGTGCTGCTGGTGGTGGTTGCTGTGGTCAACGTAGAAACAGCAAATACATCAGTATATATAACTGAATAAAAACTAAAAAAGCCCTAAATTGTTGCTGAAGCTGTCTTCCATTGAAAGGTGGCATCCTGCTGTATTCCTACAAAACTAATGATAATTACATCCCGGAATTTATATATATACCCAGAAAATCCAGTTATTTTGCAAAACAAGAATTGGCCATCTTGGTCTGGGGAATACTGAGGAGGCCTCAGGACACCTGAGGAAGCCGGAACTTAATCACAGGTTAGTCGGGGCTTAGTCCCAGGATGCCTGAGGCGTCCTGGGACCCAGACAGTATGTCTACGACAAGATTGTGGTTCAAACCGACCAGAAAAATGGCTTAATTGGTTCTTAATCGCAGAACAGTCGGGGACTTGTGGGGCCTCCTGAGGCCTCCTCAGGCTTCCTGCGGCCGATCTGAACTTAATCCCAGGCTTTAATACCAATTCAGTATTCCCACCCATTTTTCCTTTTTTTTCACCGACTGTCCATGATTAAGGGCCGCGGATAGGATCAGGGCTTAGTCCTTTGGTGGAACAGGGGCATAACAGTCAAAAAGTGCTTTGGGTCCTGCAGGGAAGAAGAGATTGCACTGGGTGTAAATCCAATCAAAACAAATGCAAATAATATATTTGTTTACAAAGATTAAGTTAAGTAGTATGTAAATGTACAATTGACCATAGGCACTACCATTTGTAAGAGTTATTCTCCTTGCAAAAGGAAATCTCGCGAGAGAATGGAAACAGATGAAAACCGAGTGCATCATTGACACTAATGATAAAATAATGTAGTGATTATGAAATACCTGGTGGCTACTACAGAGGAAAATGAATGTTTTTGTTATAATGAAATCTTGTGTCTATATTTTTTCATATATGTCATACAGGAAGTTGGAAGTTTTCCTATTTTAGAATCAAGTCACCTTATTATAGACAGCATCATCTCAACAATTTTCTTTGCTTATATCATGTCATTTTTAAATCCATTTATTTCTACCATTTGTGAATAGAAATTTGGAGGGCAGTGATGGTAGCAGACCCACTATCAGATTCTAATTCCTACTGGCAAAATATATTAAGAATTCACTGACACTATTCAATTGCCACTACAAAGCTAAGCCCATCTGTTTCTTCCTAGTGGGCAGTGAATTTTATTTTTAGTATATTTTCTGTTTGTTATCTATGGTATGATGACATATTGTGCATGTCAAATGTAGTTGTAAACAAGAGCCCTCAGAGTATGCATGCTTCCACCAAGGCCCAACACCTCCTTGGCAGATGTATGCGCTCACCAAGGGCTCTTGTTCAATGGTTTAGAAGCCAATCTCACTGAAACACACACGCATGGGGCACTGCCGCATAAGAATAAGATATTCCCCGTCTGTATGTCCCTAAAATTTCGAGAAAATATGGCCTTGAGTGCATAATGGAAGGTTACACCTAGGTCACACCTTACTGTACTGGGGTCACAAGGCTACATGTACTTTTGCTTGTGGGTCGCTGTGGTACAGTCCCCTTCATGTCTTGGTAGGACACATTGAATGGGTATGACACGTTGGACACAGCTCAGAAAGCAATTTGCATTCAGATGGCTTTTTTGAAATGTTACAAGTTGTATTCAATTCTACATTCTAATTCTAATAGTACTTTTATAGCGCTTAATCTCTAATTATTGACACTCAAACATGCATAATGCCAGAAACCAGATATCGTAATTGTATCAGAGACACTGCAGGGGTTGGCACCACAGAGAGAGATGGAAACAAGACCAGAACGAGTAACTAAGGTGGGTAAGCTTTTGCAAAGAGATAAGTTTTCAACTTCTTCCTGAATGAAAAGAGAGATTTAGCTGAGCGTACATTATCAGGCAGATCATTCCAAATCCTTTGAGTGTCATATGCGAAGCTGAGGCCAAAATGCTTTTACTTACTGTAGGGTTGAAGGTGGTACAGGATGGCAGTGTGTAACAGGTTGTTCTTCAACACGTATACCACCAAGGTTTCTGTTCGGAGTATTAAAAACAAAATCCTCTAGCAGAAATCAAATGCATCCAGGAATGACTGCACGGAAAGGTCTGACAAAGGCATCGAACACAACAACAGTAGCATTGGTTTCAACTCCACCTACCGCCTGTACTGCAGTTGTTGAAATTTCCCACCCAGCTGTCATCTTTACACACCAGGTGCCACTTCTCCCTGGTCTGGTTACACATGATCACCATTGTGTCCTTCACCCTTTGCACGTGGCCTTGTACTGGGGCAGCCAGGTTGGCACAACCAGTTGCTGGATAAAGAGTAAAGAAACAGTAGTAGTAGTAGTAGTAGCAACATTCATTCAGATGTCATATCTGAACAAAATTTACACTGAATGTTAATATGAATTAATATGAGACACAAATAAATGTTTTAATTGACATTTTGACAGTTTTAACAGATGTGTTACTTAAATGCATACTGTTAGTTCAGCATATGTGACAGTTTTGCAACTGCTGTTTGAATTAAAGTATACATGGTTTGATTTTATATATTGCTCAATTTGTCACAGTGTCGCTGTGTCGATTTGCCTTTCCACACAATGTAAAGTGAGCTATGTCTAAACTCATCACACAAATAGATCATTTATATTTTAACAGACATTCTGTCATTCGTCTGGCTATCTCCTAAGAGAGGATTATTACACACAGGATGAACAGAGATATCACGTTTCTGGGTGGGGCTCTGAAACAAACCCCTTTGCTCAGGGGTATGCATTCTCAGATATGTCATGTTTATTGCAGCTGATTCAGTCCACAGTCATTATATGCAAGGACAATAGCGAAAATATAAAGTGCACATAAAAAGACACATCATAGAGAGATTGCTAATGGCTATTGTCGCTATCAGCATGGTTTTATAATGTTTCTTGCATGCAGGGTTCTCAGTTTTACAGTCTATCTCCTATGGCTCATTTGATGAAAAAACCCTGAAAGATTCCCAGGTGTTTCCACGAGTTGCATTCGAACCAATAGTCACAGAGATGAGGGCTAAGCCATTAAATATCAAACACAGTCAAGAAAATGTCTGTGGTATAATGGGACTGACTTGCCTCACACTTCTACAGCCACGGGTTAGAATCTTGTCTGCTATTGCATACTAAGCCACTGAGGTCCTTCATTTATTATACAACTAAAATACATCTAAGACAAGGCCAAAGGGGGTTTTGGTCTACTAGCACGAGCTGCAAAGCCTTCAGAGACACAACTAGTACACCAAAGCGGTCAACCAGCCCAGTACTAACATTGCCACTTAACCTTAGTGAACAGACAGATATACTCATCACACTGCGCTACAATTCATGAAAGTCCAGGGACAAAAAAAATATGAAAAAATTGAATCATCCTTCAACCCAGATACATGCCAAATTACTATAATATGATAACAAGTCACCTTGATAGCGTAAGAGCACTACATCCTCTGTGTTGATTCTGGGTAACACGGAGATGTTGAGATGGCTGTCACGTGACTGGTAGAGGAGAGCCTCTCTTCGAGCTCCAATTAGTTTGCATCCATCCAGATATCTCACTGGACCCCCTTGCTCCTGGAATCCCATCTGTAGGGAGCATGCCAGTGGTCCTCGCTGGCCATGCTTGCTGAAGTCAAACACTGTTACCTTTACCTGCTCTCCCGGCTTGACCTTGACACCGAGGCTACAGGAAGTGCGACTGAGGGCTGGGTAGAAGACGATGAACCCATCTGAGGAATTCAGGGTCTTTTGACCTCTCGGGCAGAACTGCCTTGTGGGTATTGTGGCTGTAAAAATAGACACACACATATATATATAGCAAAAATACAAAAACTATAAATTGAACAGTTACTGCTACAAAAATACTTTCGTTTCTAGTGATCTATCTTTTACTCACCGTCAAAATCTGTGCTTTGTGGAATATATGTGATATCCTTATGTAGTTATCTTTACTATAAACATCTCGACATATTACTCTCTCAACAGACCAGAGTACTTTTTAATTTTTTACATCATTTGATCTAATACTGGCGTAACAGGCCAGATTCACCCTGTCCCCCACATAAGTCGGGTGTAGTTTGTGCTAATCCAAAACAATTATCAATGTGTACCTGCTGTCACATATTATAACCGATGTAACATGCCACTGTAACACACCAGCTAAAGTAAACTCTGGGGTTCAAGTAGGCTCATCCAAATTAACCTTGGGGTATAAAATGGCCTAACCAAGACCATGTCATCTTGTCTCAAAATGTACCATTTAAAACTGGCCAGAGTAACTTTGCCAGTCAAAATTAAACGTTTACAGAGTCACTAAATTTATATATGACATGCACTACATCTGGTTATATAGATTAGGCGAGGACAGATTAGCCGCCATTTCAACTTACACAGTATTGGGGTGACCGATTTGCAATTCAACAGGACTACAGTAAAAGTAGCAGCATTAATCAATTGTTAATAGGTGTACGTGTATTATGCAGCAATGGGACCCCAGTGACAATTACATTGATTATTTGAGAATGTATTCCAGAAGTATATCTACCAAACATGCACATTTTTGTGCTCAGCCCGTGAAAGATGGAGACAGTGGGGTAACACTGACACATGCAAGCATGCAAACTGGTGCATGCCAAATATTACACATAGCAGTTTGTGAATTGCCATGAAAAATATAAATACCAATAAATAAAATATGTGGTTAAGAATTCAAAACCAAAAAAAAATAACGCTCGGAGAGAAATATGTCTGCCAAGGCATTTATGAAATGCTTCAACAGTAAGTAAATGGGAAAATCCGGATCTTTGATAGTTTTATGTATTCAATCATCTGGATCACTCAAAATTTAAAGGGATCTAAATTGGACCAAGACCCATCTTCTCGTTTTCATGAAGATCCATACAATAGTATCTGTGTAATCCTGCTAACAAACAAACAGACAAATAAACAGTCATGAATTTAATACCTTCTTGACGGAGGTAATTAAACATAAAAGTCAGAAAATGACATTAAAGAGCTACATACAATCAGTTTTACTATATAGTCATTTAATGTTTGAATATGTCTCCTTGGTGCCTTGTATGATTCAAACTCAAACGTGACTAGTCTTACAAATATTATTTATGTGTTACATTTCTGTTTTATAATTTAGTTAACATTGCATATATTATAACAGTATTAAATAAAACACATCTAGAGATGGCTGGGCAAAGAAGTCAGATTTTGTTTTTTTCCAAAACACATGGTGGCCATAAGGTATTAAAAAGTTTAAAGTTTGTGTTTTACTTCCTGTTAAATAGCCAGGGTCATATTATTATTATTATTATTATCATTTTTGCTTATTTATTCATTTATTTATTGTTCAGTTATATTGATAAACACAGTTTACTAACAGACATATTGGGGCAGGTCCTCAGCATTTTCCACTTATGGGAGTCGAACCCACACAATAGAGACAGCTTGTGATTTGGCCTCAAACTTCCTGTTGTCCTCAAGTAAATAAGATTTTGTGCTGGGATGTGTCAAATAGCAAACTGAGTCCTGTTGTAAAGGAGATTTTGTGCTGGGGTGGGTCAAATAGCAAACTGAGTACTGTTGTAAAGGAGATTTTGTGCTGGGATAGGTCAAATAGCAAACTGAGTACTGTTGTAAAGGAGAGTACTGTTGTAAAGGAGATATAGTGCTGGGGTGGGTCAAATAGCAAACTGAGTCCTGTTGTAAAGGAGATATAGTGCTGAGCAAAAATATATGATACAATACTGACTGCATAAATTGTATTTTAAATTACGAAAAAATGAAGACAGAAATAATTTATTGAGATCACTAGCAATACTATTAGTGTAATTCAATAATTAGATTCTTGGATGAGACAGCCTGTGATTTGGCCTCAAACTTCCTGTAGTTCTGTAATAAATGAGATTTTGCGCTGGGATAGGTCAAATAGCAAACTGAGTCCTGTTGTAAAGGAGATTTAGTGCTGAGCATAAATATACGATACAATACTGACTGCATGAATTGTATTTTAAATGACGAAAATGAAGACAGAAATATTTTATTGAAATCACTAACAATACTGTTATTGTAATTCAATAATTAGATTCTTGGATGACATATAAGTAAACCAGGCATATGATTATCTTTAATTATTTCCCATAGTAATAATGAGGACAAAGTTGAAAGTTGGTATTTATGTTCTACACAAAGATCATATTGAGACTGGACCAGAGCATCTCAACTTGTGAGAGTTGAAACCACACTGAGGTGGTAGCCTGTGATCAGATGCCAAACTTGCTAACCACTACGCCACTGAGAACCTCAATAATAAGGTCAAATCTAAACATTTTCTCTCATATATAGTTAATCTTTCAAGCATTTGCATCTTAGTCTCTGGCCTACACCCCGAAGTATGAAAAAACAACTAATGATTACCTGAAGAAATAAATTACAATCCTTGCAGTACATTGGACAAATTTTCTAAGTTCAGTATGAACACTTACATAGTTTAGAATTTACTCTGAGCAAATCCATTTTGCAGATGGGTATAATGTGACCTATAACAGTTTAAATGCTGTAATGTATTCTGGGCTAAGTTGTTTTCCCCCAAGGTTACTTTTGATTGCCCCAAAATAAATCGAGGGTTTATTCTGGTCTGGCCTAAAATAACCTGAAGATTATTGTGGCCAAGTTGGTAAAAAGTGTCTTACTCTGTCATCATTTAATTCACATCCTGAATACCTTCAAAGTAGTATTTCATCATTCATAAAAGCAACATTTAATTGAGTTTAGTTTATTTAATCAAAAACAATTTAATTCTCATTTGACATACTTCCAATTACACCAGGAAAATTACACACAAAATGACATCAACAGTTAACATCCAGATGAAGAAGTGGTTTATGCAGAGTAAATTAATTCATATTTAAATAATGTATAATGTGTAAACGTATCTGTTTCTCTCTGTGAATGCAACTACTTATTTTAATGTGTATAAATTTAAAAAATAAATATATGATTTCATATCTCGATACGGATTTGGTCAGTGTGAATCAACCCTCACTCTGAAGCAACACTGGCATATTGTTGTTGACAGAGGTTAAAAGCCCGATTCACTTCCTTTGTAACTAATACTTACCCACAAATCCCAAGAAGGGACTGCCCCCCCCAAAAAAACCACTTACCATTTGGGTTTATTGATTTTCCTCCAGAATGACAAAATACTTGCCATTACCCTTCTCATCTGTGCAGCATCTGTGACCAAGAAAGGTCCTCTGGACAGCTAGAGGGACCGGATTTACAAAAGGGTTTCAGTTCTTTGCCAAAACTCTTGCTAATTGTTGCTTCAAATTTGAGATGTATTGTTTTGTTTGGGTTTTATGCAAGCTGGGTCTCACAAAAGATATCTTAGACCAAAAAATAAAATCAGCTTGGATATTTTGGCATGGAATTGCTAGGTATTTATAAGAAATCTTATATTTAAGCCAAAACTTAAGCCTAAAACTCAGTTTGAAGCCTTTGTCAACCTTTATCTTCTTCCATTTTTTTTCTGCGGAGCTTTTGACATCTAAATCCACAACAATAGAGCCACATAACCTAGCAGAAGAAGAAAAGGTGTTTGGAGGGAACTTTGGAATTGCCTAAAACAACATTTCTTTTTACCTTAATGTTAATTAAATATGATCAAGCTGTTGCAAACATATTGAAGAGATTGTGCAATGCATGGGTTTTATTATATTTACTGTATTTTAGTCCTAATGAAATATACAGCATTTTATTTATTCGAAAATATACATTATAAAAATTAACAATTTTCATTGAGGGAAAACTTGTTATATAGTCCATAAAGAACTGAAAAGTTAAGGTAAAGACCATAATACAATACTTTATTGCTGAAAGCAAAAGTTACTTTATTATTTTATTTCATTGCATGTTCTTAAAATAACAATTTTATAACAATTGATCTGGCGGCATCGATGAAACTGTTCATCCAGAGATGATCTAAAAGTTTAGAAGCTTGTCTAAAAAGTGTACACCTACCATTTAAAAGGCCTTTGTCCACTAACTTTATTAAACTTAAACTTCCTTCCTACAATCCTTCTGCTAATGACAATACAACCATTTCAGAAATCGATTTTGTTATGCCGATATGATACACAGTATTCTGACTTAAGCTTGTTCCATGGTCATTTATATCTCAAAATAATTCCATCCAAATCTATGGCTGCATACAGATGTGTTTCTTATATTTAAGTATCATGCTTTACCAAACTAGTCTGATATGATCCAATAACTGACAATAGTGAGGACCTATCCCAATATGACCAATGCTCTTGATTTGGAAGTAAAGCCCTAACTTAGACTTTTCAAATACCATCCAAGAAAATACACTCATATACAAGCTGTCAGTTTAACTGAACAAAATGGTAAAACTTTTTAATAATTAGGATATGCTAATAATTCAGCACCAGGCAAACTTTATTATGCAGAATTGTAATTCAAATGGCCCCGTAAAAACCACAATGCCAATTGGAGTATAATTCTGCAAAAAGTCCAACGAGCAGTTGGTTATTACATTCTAATATTATAAATATGCTTATTTAATAAAATGGAATATATATTTCTGCTACAACAATAATTTTTGTTTACAAAGGGGACTATTCTTTTTTTATAATTCAGGCATTTTGTGATCGACCAATAAGAATCATGGACACAAGCGTGTCATATTAGAATATACATGTACATTGAACAGGCACAATTAAAGATTGTTTGTTCTAGCTGTGCACGAATTGTGAAGCCATGCAGTAAAAACAGCATTGGTACAAATCAATGTATTTGTGTAGCATTTCAAGGTATTTTAATACATTTGTCACAGATATAAAATCTCACCATGTGTGACCAAAATAAGACACAAATATTTCTCTCTGACAAAGCTTTTGTGGACTAAAAAAGGCTTCATAAAAAGAAATGTCTGCTGCTAAATTGCAGATAAAAAATCATGTACATGGAAACATACCATCAATGTTTATTTCTAAATATAACTCATGAAACTGAAAAAACCCTGTTACACTGACAGTTAAAGGGGACAACCTGTTTCATGTGTATGATTTAATGTCATATTGCTACTCATCCATCAGACTATATCTATATCACCCCCATAATTCAATTGCTGTCAAAAGTATACACAGGGGGTACATTTCACTTGTTGGAGAAGACCTAACTGTCACACCAGAAGGTAAACAAGACATGTTATTTTATGCCTTTGGTTTTTGGCCATGATAAAGTGTCTACATATGCAACTCCAAAAATTTAATTTTCATCAAAAGGTATAGAGAGGGGATACGTGTTTGTTGGGGAGATGACAAACCTCTCACACCAGGAGTTAAAGGGAACAGCTTGTTTCCTGTGTACATGGTATATGGTTAAGTTTCTACACATCCATCACACTAGCAGGAAAGATGGATTATTCCCTTGAGAGGTAAGACCCTGGTCCCACTGATGGAATTCTGGAGAATTCCCCACGAGAGTAAGGCTACACTGAAAATGTCAGCAGAGTTTGACGTCACAGAAGGTAAACCACAAATGTGGTGTGACATTAGAAAATGAATGTGAACGTGGTGGCGCTGTATATAGTAGATGTACATTTAATACTGATCAGGATGATTTCTGCCTAATGAGCTTTACACGATTCACACAAATTTGACCATAAAAGATACAACAAAAGTAGCGAGATACATGAATTAAAAATAAATATATAAAACCAACCGAATAAATCCAGGCTCTTTCAAATAAAAATGAAAGAGTAAACAGATTTAATTATCTGGGATTAACCTTGTTAGAAGTATTTTGCATGTATTAATGGTAAAAGATGAACTATTTTATCCCAGGATTTAGTATCACATCTGGGCTGGACATTAGCATTTCACAATCCTTGAATATATAAATATACAACTTGTACCTTGAAATTTTTCTATGTTGGAATATGTTTCATACAATCAATGTGTCTATAAAAGTTAATCTAGAATAGATTATTTCCACAGTTGTCATGTTAACACATGTTGACAGATTTTGTTGGCATGAAGCAAAAATCTATATTTCACAACTTTTGATCTGATTATTGTTAATAATGCCAAAAGATACGAAAGTTTACAATTGTTTGCATATTAATACTCCCATGAGTGGTGCATAAGTGATTAATGAGCCATAGTCACTACAGTCCCTGAGAGATGATTTTCTTTAAGTGACTGTCTGGGAGAGAATGACTTTTGCACTTTTGCACCACCATATTTACCGGAATATTAAATATATTTGTTTACATTTCCCATCCTCACACATATTTTTTACAACGAAATCAAACCCTCACAGAAACTTTAAGGAATAGAGGGTATAAACAACGATGAATTATTTTGGTAATACTTTTGAAATGGTTATTGCGAAGGGTAAAAGAGCCTCATTAATTTTACAAAAAATGAAGTCTATAAAGAAAAGAGAAATTTCATGTCTTAGAAATCTTCTTGTTCTAGTATCATTACTTGTAAAGTTTTACATAGTGTACAATGGGTCGAAGACACAAAGGTTTCTGGGAGAGATCATTTTCTTCAGGAAAGATTTCTTGTGAGAGAATTTACTGGTAAATACTAAGTATCAGAGAGAAAAAAACATTCTTACCCCTACCCCTGGCAGCTTCTTAGGTTTTCCTCAATATTTCTTTAAAATACTTAATACATATTGTATTTGTTAGGTCAACTGTGCTGGATGAGTACACACATCAGAAATCACATTCACAGATTGGACACTTGGAACCGCCCATTAATACGTTTTATTTCATTAACCTTTTATTCACCAAATAAAAAATCCTTATCTCCGCTCACACTTCCAAAATTGCAGTTTCTACACAGCAGACAGAAAAAAATGTACCTTCCATTTATATCCAGGCATAAATTTTTTCTGAAGAAAAAGTGTTGCTGCAACCCCTCCCCCACCCCCACTTGGGTACCTTCAATCTACAAGACAAACAGGAAAGGACATCCATCATAACATCTCATGTGATGTACAAAAGCTGAAGCAAGACCTGACTAATGATATTCTCTTTAAACCAATTACTGGTTCAACAAGTTCCGTCTGCCCTGGAGATACAGTTACCCTGCATCCAGGAACTTACATTACCAGATGTCATTTAACTGAATGATTTGAATGATTAACTGATTGATGAGGTGATTCATTTATTGATTGATTTGTTAGTTGAAGAATCCCCTTGACCGATTGAGATGATTGATTTGCCGGTTGACTGATTAATCATCTTATTGATTTATCGATTGATTGGATGGTTGATTGACTGATTGGCCAAACAGCTTAGGTTTATATTTATACTACTGAAGTATTTTTTTTTTAAATTATGAAATGCATTACCTGAGAAATGCTTTGAATACATGAAACAGTATTGTAGTAGTAAGCAGTTACTATTGAAACAAAACTAAAACTACAGAGCAGTTTGTAAAAGCTTATATAGGTTGCTAGATAATTTCTGCATATTTTATTGCCATATTAGATGCTCTTCATTAAGACTTCTAAAATTTTAATTCTACCCAACAGTTAAAGTGTTTAATAAATAATTATAAGTACCAACACCCCAGAGATAGACAGGATAAATAAAGAGGTAATGGTGATGTTTATAGTCAATATACATGTTTAAAGTTCAAAGTGGTGTTTTTACGTCCAATTCAACAGCGAGGGTCAATGCGGGGACTGAGCCAAAGCATTTGCCACTTGTGGAAGTCGAACCCACACAGAGGTGACAGACTGTGATTAGGTGCCAAACTTGCTAGCCACTAGTCACAGAGGAACTCCAAAATACACAACCATTTTTCTTGTATATTCTTATATTATGTGGTACAACTTAAAGAAGCTGTGCATGCAAACATACTGTGAAACTGTTCAGAACACATTGTTTTATTGCTGCACATTCCTGCTTCTGTACTCATCAATATAAGATTGTCAAAGGACAAATGCATCCAGAGTTGTTGCTTATCTCGTTGCAGTTACTGATAAACATACTTTAGGCAAAAAGAAAACAAACATTATTGTTAACAATATCCTGAAAAATATTCACCCCAATATGGAAAAGTGTACATTTGGGGTTAAATCAGATGTCAACATCAACCAGAGAAAATACAATTTATGACTGGGACTCTTGAGTTCAGTGCCAGTAGAAAGTTAACACCAGTACTGCAGAAGTTCAGATCAACAACATCCAGACTGCAAGGTTTTCATGGGCAGGGCTACAGGTAGTTATCTTAAAGGAGATGCGAAGAGTGAACTCCAGATTGGACCTGGTGGAGGATTAGATAGGATCACAAAGGCACAAGAAACAGGAAACAAAGTAACTTTATGTAGTAATAATATTCTTTTTGGTAATCTTGTTGTAGTAGCAGGTGAAAAACTCATGAACTGTCATTCATAAAAAGCTCAAACACAAACTCATTCACAGTCTCAGACTCAAACTCATCCTTACATAAGTATAACTCAAATTTAGCATCCTTAACTGAAATCCTACCTTAATAGTATATGTTCCTACTCAAATTTAAAATATGGTCAAATAAAATTAATACAGCAATAATCTCATTTGGAGTCACTGAGCCTTGGTATACAATTACTTGAAATTAGGTATTACATATGAGTTTAAGCTAAAACTCAAATCTGTGTTTCAGTTTGAGTTTAAACTCAAAGTTGGGTTTAATCCTTAAATTATCGGGATTCTATTTGAGCTTGAGGTTCAGTTTGAAATTGTTTAGTTATGCCAGTCCACTTATGTTACTGTGCCCTCCTATTCCAGAGTTGCTTGGTTTGACACTAATGGGAACCTCAAGTGATATACAAAAGCAAATTCCAGTTTATGTAATGTACTCCTACCTATGCTGGCTGTTACATTAGCATAAGGGCTAAGACAGTCTAGGAAGGTTATTGCTCCTGACATGTACAACGCTTGATGAATATGAGATATCTTTGTATATGTTTTAAAAAGATTCAGTACAACTTTGAGCTACCATAGTATCATTTGTTGCTCATAGTTTTCATTGTTCACCCATCATCCTTGTTCAATGTACAATTTGACTTTGAAAATCAGTTTATTATTTGTAGAAAAACTGCTTTATGCTGCTCAACTTAGTTTTACCCTCCCCACAATGCCACGTATGCTTTTCAATAAACGTATGTCCTTCCTCTGTATTATCTTGATACTAGAACAGAGAATCAGCACTAAAAGTGTACACTGAATTGGAATATACACTACTCAACGTTTCTTGAATACAAAATGCTCACCTGGTACGCAGCGATATGTTGCCTCGAAATGCACCACTAGATCACCCCGACAAGTTTGCATCTCTCCGAACTTGGAGTTTGGTATGGGTATGCGGCAGTTTCTCCTTCCTGAACACTCTTGGTCTGCAAGTTCCAGAACATCTGCTGAACAACCAACAGAGAAGTTAGTGGTGAGACATCTGCCAAGTCCCATACGCCCATACAATGCTGACATCATCAAGATCACATGATCTGTAGGACAGGAAGCGTCAAATGTCTCAGTGTTGCACACAGTTTGGTTATGGATTGTACTGCCATCTGTAATAATAATAATTAATACTAATAAAGTCATATGTTATTACATGTTTATGCTATTTTTATATGATACATGTCAATATAAAAATAAATAAACAATATAAAATCACCAAAAATGATGATAATATTCTCTTGCAGTTGGTTCAGTTGTATAGGTTATAATTTTAAAGGTGCATGTTGATTAATCATGTGCATATCCTATGTGCTCATTTTAAGCAGAGATTGCATTACTCCTTTTTAAGTCATCTCAAAGATGGATGAGTTTGATAGTTTATTTGTAAGTTACATATATAACATGTGTTAACATACATATGCAAACTTGTTTAATAAGAAATCACCCCTAATTTACTTAAAACAAGCATAAACTAGAAGGTGCTCATATAATGCAGACCTAGTCCAAGGGATGTGGGATTTTTTTTATTCTCAGAATATGATCTGGATCATTCCTAAAATCTTATCAGTTTCATGAAACTCCTGCCATTACTATCATATACTATAGTTATGTATTAAAAAAAGTACCATCAACTCTGTGTTTTACTGTCTTGGGGTGGGGATTGCATACAGATATGATTCAACATCCTGCAACAACCCGAGATTATTGGAAATGACCTTCATACTGACTAAGGTGGGTAGAAATTTAGAACAGTTTAACGCTTTGGTGTGTGTAACCACCGACATCACAAAAAAGATCACAATACAAATTTTACCAACACAAGTAGTACAGTATATCCTCCCTAACTCTGATTCTGAAAAAGGCTGAAAACCTACCTATTTGACAGGACTTTTCCCAGCTTTATTTCCCCCCGGAGAATATTTTGATAGATATCAATGCTAGTCTAATGACTTAACCCAATGTTGGGGTATTGTGTCATGGTCATATTGAGACAGGTCCTCAGTATTGTCACTTCTAGAAATTGAATCCAAACAGAGGTGACAGCCTGTGACAGGACGCCAAAACTTGTCAAGCACTAGGCCACCAAAGACCTGGGGCCGATTTCACTAAAGGACTTAAACTAAGTCCCTTTTTTGGCTAAGTCTTGGACTTAAATCTAAGACTTTGGTCTTAGCTAGAAAAATGGATTTCACAAAGGTGACTTAGCTAAGTCCAGGCTTATCATATAACCACAGTGGTTTTCTGTGTCATGTGACCTTTTGTATCTATTCAAAATATAATATTGATGCCACATATTCTTCATTTAATGTATTTTATCTAAGGATAAGTGCTGTTTTGAAATTGAAAACCTTGTTAGCACATATAAACTTCCCAAACACTACTTTAGTGAGGTGTTCTGCATAATTATATTTATTTACAGCCATTTCAAATTTTGAAGTGGAGAAAAGTTTATGGCGGCCATATTTAAGTCCTCTTTACAAAATTTAAGCCCACTACCTCCCAGACTTAAAAGTTAAGTCCACTGACTTAGCAATTTCATGGACTTAGCTGCTTTGTGAAATCCGCTAAGTCTAAGACAACAGACTTAGCAGTTTTTTGACAAAATTTAAGACCAAAGTCTTACATTTAAGCCTAAATCTGGACTTAAGTCCCTTTGTGAAATCGGCCCCAGATCTTATGGCTGAATGAATCTTACATAATCATTCTGTGTAAGTGCAATATATTGTGCTTTTACAAAGATTAAGTATTGTTCAAATTGAATTAGATATTCTAATCACATACGTATTATTTTACATTTTTCAATATGCTACGGCTATGTCATCACAGGCACTTTCTCCACATTTTAGTTATCTAGTGTACACTTATGAACACTGGTCCATCACCTATAAAACAATATTTGCCCAGCATCAGTCTTTGGGACATCACCTGTCAAAACTTTTGCAGTAATTTCATTGAATAATTGTGATTCTACGTTTAATTGACATATCTACTCTATCTAGAAATAGTTAATTAAGCCGTTTAATCCGCGACAGTGTGAAAGCCCCTTCAACACCACCTGTGACCGCATCACTAAGTATTGATCCATTTGCTGTACAACCCTCCCCCTGTCCTGTTTTTGTTTTTGCTACACACTGTGTGTTTAAATACAACCAACACGTCCAGACCATTTACCAATTTCCTGTTTTTAATCAGGCCTGAGTATCTAGCTGTAGTCCTATTAGGTCGCCCTCCCTGGACAAGCATCAACCTTTTGAACTGACCTAGATAGACTTCAAACTACTGTCCTCTGTGACGTGAAATATGATCCCTCTTGTATGACAGATAATGTCATTGCTAAGTGTCGTCTGATTCATGATTTATTGCCTCCCTGGATGACAGTTTGTTAGCAAGTGAGGTCTGAAATCACTCCTGGCATCTAGATAGTAATACATAGTCAATTGCTGTATTTAAGTGGAAATTAGCTGGAACAAATTTTTATATTTATTTTCATATTCTAATAGTTTTCTCTAGAACAAATGATAACTAATGCTAAGGTTCTATTAATTTTGTGATTAATTATGTCTTCCTGACCAGCGATTTCTGGCCTTGATTTGGCATTTAGTGTTTCCATATAGGAGTTATTATTATTATAATAAACATCAAATTTCAGTCTAATAAAAAATATATATATTGACCAAATATGGATAAAAACAGCTGTTTACATATGATTTTTTTCTGTCCTGGAGGAAAACAATTCCAAATGCAATTTGCAAATCCATAGCATGAAAACAGTTTATAATACTTTTGGTATGTTAAACCCCAGTCACACTACAGGTGGTACCTCCCACAGTTAAATGTATTTGCATGTCACTATAATAAATAAATTCTATTCTATTCTATAGGAGTTGGGTGAAACATCCCTACCCTTCAAAAAAAACTACCGTCATAGGTATGTATGCGACCTTCTGATACTGTGACAAAACATCCATTACCTTGCGAGTTCTACAGAAGTTTTAAAATGTTCAAAGTTTCCACCTCTGACCGCCTCAAGAGCATGCACAGATGAATGTGACCATGTGCAGATGAATTCTTGCTACGGTAACTGAAGGTGTAGTCTACGGTGTATCTACGGTTATGACTCGCTCGTCGTTTGGTGTAATATGGTGACATAAGGCAAGTGGGGGTAAATTGACGTAAATCCCCACTGCGTCACAAGTCCGCATACAAACCTCACACGGTAGTTGAAGGACAGGGGTGTGTCACCCAATGCCTATAACTACAGATTATAACACCTGTAGTGTGATGGAAACACCAAATCTCGGAAGGTATGTAGCATCCTTATAGGCGGTTCTGTCGCCAACTTAAACCTCTAACTGTGGGACGTACCACCAGTACTGTGACTGAGGCAAACTAAGTTAGCCATTCATTTAGCCTGTTGGCCCATATTTTCGTTGCCTATTTCTTGTTTCTCTGAAATGAAAATAATTAGAGTATTTCTACTCCCCCAAACGGGATACCATCCTACCCTAGGTGTACCTCCCCAAACTAGTCTTGGTATCCATTTGTACCCATAGTTACAGAGGGGCAGAGACATGTAAAGTACCCTGACCAATGGTACATTTTTTTCATGCCACATCCTAGGATGAGACCCAAGACCTTTCTGCTTCAAGTCCAACTATTTGACCACAGGGCCGCAGACACCTGCTATAGAAAGATAGAAAGATTGCTGTTACAGACAAAGCTTTAAAATAGGCAACTGAAAAAAAATTGGAAATGCACATTTAATTATCAGTGTCCAAGGCTCATAGCTAAAATATAGGTGGGGGTTACTATATTGAGCAATTGTTTGCAAGTACAATAAATATTTGGTTTACTATTGACAATCATTGCTGTGGTAAATATGTATGGAGACCCTTGACAAAATAAAAGGCCCCCTGGTGCACAGAAATAGGTTTACCCATTTATAAATTCTTTGTTCTCAGTAAGGGGGCTGTCACATTTCTCCGGATGAATGGATCTCTTTTTTTAACATTTCTAAACATTAGTAAAAAGGTATATCTTTTGCCATTTTAACTTGTGACTTGACAATTTATTAAGATTCTGTTGAATGGATCTCTGTTTTTTAACATTTCTAAACATAGTAAAAAATGTGTATCTTTTACCATTTTAACTTGTGACTTCACAATTTAACAAGATTCTATTGAAATTCTCTTGTATTTCCAATACGATAAGTGGGCAACATTGTAGTGATAAAGCTACAATATACTAAAAAAAATTACAGCATATGGACCAAAAAGGCTGCCCTATTTCGGTTTGTGGTACAAAAGTTTTATTCATTCTAAAACATATACACTGGTCTAACTACACCAGAAATGAAAATGACAAATAATTGACCACCAATTTCTCAAACAAGAAAAGGTACAAGGGCTTGGAGCAGAGCAAACTATGGGAAAACTAATGTAACACATTACATGGCAAGGGTTAAGGTAGGAAACCATAAGAGAAGAACAGAGGAAACCAAGAACAGAACTGGTACAAGACAGCAGAGGAGGAGATAAAGAAAGTGAACCAGAATCTGCACACTCTGGCAACATCTCATCTCATCAGTTACAGAAGAAACTAAGAGAAGCCTGTCTGTGGTCTATACTCTATATTGGTACTCCAATAAAGGCATAAGTCAAATAGAGTGAGTTTTGTTCATTTGTGATACCATCATATCTGAAAATTGACCCAAAAATGACACTCCAACGTGCAAGGACGGAATCACATGTTCATGCAATATTCCAAAAAGGGGCCATCACAGTACAAAAGTAGAAAAGTGAGACAGGGGGTTCATAAAACAGATACTGATTGCATTTCAATACACAATAATGAGAAGAGTTTATTATTGTGCAGCAGTATTGCAACAACTGATTGGCTCAACAATTAAAGATTATCAATGTGTTGTTTGGCAATTTTTTTTGCACTGTTAAAAATTAGATTGGTTCACCATGGCCTCTTCTGCAGAACTTCTGCAGAACTGTATCTTTATAAAAAGATTTTTAACATTACAAATAAGACAATCAAGCCTCTTTACATATTTACTTGCACCAGGGTACATGCAATTTACTGATGGCGCCTAGGCTTGGACCTGGCTTAAGCTTACTTTCATCTAAATTGGATTTATTTGGTTGCCAACCAGCTTTGTAGGTCAAAGATCAAAGTTGAGCTTTTTCAGACAAGTCCTCACTAAATCCCACGAGTCTTGATGCCCTGTTCCAGCCACAGAGGTGAAAGCAAACTGAATAAATGTGATATGTATCACTACGCCCTCTCACTTTATCGTCTCTGTGTGACTCCAATAAGTAGAAATGCTAAGGACCTGTCCTAATATGACTCTGACTGTTGAATGGGACATAAAAAGCCTAACATTGAAATTTGACTTCACAAGTTTTTTTTTCATATAAAAGAACCTCGTGTTTAAGTTGAGTCAGTTTAAGACAGGTTGCAGTGAAGTACAAAACTAACAATAGCACTCAGTGAGTGCATATATCCCCCCAGAGTCACCTCCAATATTGCTTATGAGTACAAAAATAAAACTCCCCTGGTTCGAGGATCCAGACTGTGATGTGGATCACCACCAAAATTCATTCAAAATCCGTCCAAAGTTTTTAAAGTTATTTTTCAAGCAAACAAACAGGTAAATACACACCACCAATTACATAACCGCCTCGGTAAAGGTGATAAATAAATATTTATAATATGATACAATTCATTTTAGCTAAATATAACTAGATAGGAGGACCTGTATCACCTGGCACCATTTTTTACTGATGGGAAGTGTTACAAATTTGTTGGAAAAGTGTATATTTTTCATTGGGTAGAAAGGTAATTTTAAATTTGACCATATTAAACATTACTCTGAAACCACATATATATTGGCCAAAGTTAGAACCATTATTTTAATTAGACCAAGTCATTAACAAATGCAACAGGTAATATCTTTCTATGTCTGTTCTGCCTTTTTCTTTCTCTCAAAATAAAGGGGTTTTGCCTTGTCTAATTAACACAGTCACCCAGTTTCTCAGTGGTCTAGCTTTTCTTTCTGCCACTATGTATTTTGTACTGTGTAATTACTTTGTGAGAGAGGACTGAAATCTCCAGAGGTCCCACGTGTAAATAGCATTGAGTCATTTTGCTTACATATTGAGACTTCATTATTTCATTGTTGTGGGCCTTGCACACTTCCCTAGGTAAGCAAATACTTCCTCAGCACCTCTCCAGTTGAATGGGGTACACCAAGGCAAACAATACATGGCTGAGACATATGTAAAAATGCCTAACTTTAAAGTAATCACGATATGAAAAACTAGTGTGAGGGCACAGACAGCTTGAACATCGACAGTCCAAACAGAGGGAACACTTTCTTGATAAATTTAGCATTTGTACACTGTTACACTGCTCACACTATCATCTAAGACAATAGTTTTCGAAAAAAAGTCCAATGGTAAGAAAATTATTATTTACCCAGAAAGGTTCCAACCAGACTAGAGACCAAGAAGGTGGATAAGGCAGTCTGAAGATATATATTTTTTAAGTTGACTTCAGGAGCCAGTTACATTGTTCTGCGCTGGTCTTTCTCTTCAGAACAGCACCTCACACTTCCTGGTTAGCTTCCCTTGTCGGATGATGTTTAGGTTGTTATAACCTACTTGTTTTGGAACATGGTCAAGGCTTCTTGGGCATCAATTTTTATGGGATGTCTCTTAAGGCTTGATAAATGCTTGTATAATTATTACTCTGTTATCTAGTTAGGCTTGATAAATGCTTCTATTATTATTATTACTTATGACATCTTAGATAATATTAACCAGCAATTCATCAATACATTCAAATGATAAAAGCCTGAATCTTGGCATTGGCATCTCCAAACATCACATGAAAAGAACATGAACCTCAATCAGAACTGCATGAGCACTTACCTTAAGGGAAAGTGATTAGGTTTAAAATAGCAACACAATGGCGTTTAACTCTATTTGATATAATTTTGGTTTAATGTGCCTTTTATTTGATTTTCAATTTATATGGGTTTTACATCACTTTCAATTCATTATATAGGTCATATCTAAACATGTAGTTTTAAGGCCAGCGGTCAAGATTATGCACTGTAAATTGCGGGGCATTAGGACACCAACTTTCTCAAATAAGGTTGGGTTCGAGATGTGACCTGCTGATCTCAGAGGTGGACAGTGCATGTGTTTTAACCCCTACATCACTGAGCCCCAAATGAACCTGTTAAACGAGGTCATGTAGAAGATAGGGTTGGATAAAAAGTAGTTGAGATCAGTGTGACAAATTTCTGCACCCCAATCCACCCAATCTACCTGACATCCTCCAGCAACTGACTTTCTATGTGAGTAATGACCTCTCATTTAAGTTCAGCACAGGGATTTTTCCCCATGACCCAAGGGGTAGGAGGCAAATGTGTTACTGTGATGTGGGAGTTCTAAAAGAATTTTTGCTAATTCAATTGTGGTATTTTTTGCATTCATGGAGAAGAGAATAATATTGAAAAGATTTATTGTATTAACACTGAAAGATTAGCGGGTAATTTGTTTTAGCTAATTAAATAAAGCTGTTTTACAAGCTTTAATAAGTGATGGTTTTGAAGGAAAAAGTTAATTTATTTTTAACTGTTGAAAACTGTATATATATTTGGCTGCATTTGATCCCATGAGGGTTACGTTTCCAGACTTCCATGCTACTTCAGGGATCTGTTTCCGCTGCTTCATTCAGGTGCTGCATACACACATTTAGTAACAACATGTTCAGACTATGAGAACGTATACTCCAGTTATAAGATAATATTACAAATATGGACGGTTTCCTTCAAAACTGATAATATGTTGTTTCGTCAATAATGAAGATTTCAAACATTTCAAAATTGTTTGGATGTCCAGTTGAACCACAGTTCCAGTAATTCTTAGATGCCAATCGCTACTGCCCAGTTTATATCCCGAAGTATAGTGTCTATATAAACAAGTGTTTACAAAAGAGATCCAGAGTCAACTAGAATTAGTGCATTGCAGAACAGATGCATATTTGTATCCATCAGAAAGATAAACAATCCTAGTTTAAAAACAAATTTGGATACCCTGTGTTCACCTTGAGAGAGGAGTCCAAGGTCAAATCTAACATTGTCAAGATATTGCCATCACATGATTTCCTGCAGGTTGGTTACAACATCCACAACCTGGCAAGTTTAAGGTTGACTTCTCCTGTTTGTCTTACAAAGTAGTGGTCCAAGGTCAAATAAAACCACATCAAAAGATCCCAGCCCATTTATTTTCCTCTATGTCGGTTTTACACCCCACCCTTTCGAATCAATGATAAGGGAGTCATAAGCAATTTTCAATTTGACCACATCCATCCTTGGCACCCATGTTGTTTTTTCAAAACATTACCAAAACGTTTTCCCATAAAAGTTTTTTTATGAGGAACATATGCTATAAATTTAAGAACCCCAGGTGTAAAACATTTTTGCAAGATTGCAGTAATGAGTAATTCTCTATACACACTGTGGCAGCAGTGATGGTGGCAGAGTAACAAAGTGAAAGCCAAAGTATCCACTGGAGACCCTCTCGTAGATACAAAAATATAGAATCAGTCACAGATCAATGTGCTAGTATTCTGAGAGTGTACACCAATGCATGATTATAGCTGTACTATATTTCACTTGCTATATTGAACGAATATACATGTTATTATTGCAATACAAAATACCCAATATAAAAATTAAAAAAATATTAGAAGGCAAGTCCAAAAGTGTGTCTCGCTGAAGGTTTTCGGAGTTTGGTTTTCATTCTATAAAAGATTAACCCCTATAGAATATCTTTCAAAACAGGTTTATAATGTAATGCTAAAACATGTAAGTGAGACCAACGCTTCAACAATACCAAAATGGGAGGTAATTTATTTTAGTTGATTAAATAAAGTTGTTTTACAAGCTTAAATAAGTGATGATTTTCTTGTCAGTTGAAGATTTTTGTGTAATGCAAAACTCATTACAAAAACACATAAAAGCTTTCATGAAGATTAAAAGATTAATTACTGACGATTTATTGGGTGATACAACACTTTTTTACTTTGTTTAATGAAACAAAACAGTGTGCTTTTTTAAACTCTTCTAATCTCACTTTCATGGGTTGTAATCTCTGTATTTACAGAATTGGGGTTCCAGAAACAAAACCATAGATCAAAATTAATAAAGCCATTGAAGATTTGTGGGTCATAAATCGGGGACTAGAGGGAGACAAGGTTTTAGTTTATTTAGAATTTTACATCACTTCTAGTACTGTATCTGTTATATTGTGACAGGTAGTTGGAAGGGTAGAGAATTTATTTATTTATTTGGGATTTTACGTCGCTTTCACCACTGTGCAGGTCATATCATGACGGGTAGTTGGAAGGGGAGAGGAAACCAGTACATACAGTTGGTCAAGGTTCTGTACTGTAAACTGCCAACCAACGGCAAGCAACTACCAGCTTTCCCTTTTGAGGTTGGGCCGGGAAGCGAGCCCTGATCTCAGCACTCTGCCATCGTTGGACCCCGGGAAAGGCAGAGGGAACCTGTACAACAGTTGGTCAAGGTTCTGTACTGTAAACTGCCAACCAACGGCAAGCAACTACCAGCTTTCCCGCTTTCCCACTCTGCCACCGTTGGACCCCGGGAAAGGCAGAGGGAACCTGTACAACAGTTGGTCAAGGTTCTGTACTGTAAACTGCCAGCCATTGGTAAGCAACTGCCAGCTTTCGCACATGATATCAGGCCAGGATTTGAACTCAGATGTCAGAGGTGGGAGGCTAGTGTGTTACCACTGTTGCACTGTGGTAACTGGGGAAACAAGAGAGAATTAATGCATAGAATCTCTACCACATATGGAGATTTTAGGCCATTACCTGAAATATGTTAAAGAGGAAGCACATCCGAGATCAATGGACAGTTCATTCAGGGTAGAGAAGCCAGGATTTTGCATTTGGCATACCCTGATTTCTCATAAAGTTGTGATTATATGCAATATTTGTGAGGGGATGAGGTATTGTATACCACATTAATGATTCTACAATCAAAATGATGTGACACTGTCATTCCTTAGAGTATGAGCATCATAAGAAAACATGTTGTTAAAATATACTTTGGAGGGGACTGCCATTTTATAATTTGGAACGGTTATGAAGGCTTTAACTGGTCTGGTTGTCTGGGGTGATATTCACTTGTGTATGCAATAAGGTAAGTGTTAAAATAGTGAGGAGGGTCAGTCACACGAGTATATTGGATGGGACTTCATGCAATAGATTGTTGACAGAAGGTATGTTCTTGTACTGTATTACTCCCCGTGTAAACTTTGGATACATTTTTAAAAAGGGGGGAGACTACAAATAAAAACCTTAAGTCTGAAGAAGTTATAAACTCCATCCCACATTCTGTGCATTGCGTGACATTCATAACAATTTCATTGAAGAACTGCTATGCATTGGTTAGATGAGTTTCACTTCCTGTCAGTACACCTGAAGATTGGGGATGTGCTGAAATACATCTTTCTTTGGAAACATGGAATCGGAACAGTGTTTGCATTGGCGTGACATGGAGGTGTTTTATGGGAGGTGGTGTTTATACAATGAAATATGATAATACATTCAATGAGTTGGGGCTCATCACTTTCAGTATATTATATTTGTCATATCAGGACAAGGAGTTAGGTGGATGGAGAAAAGCAAAGTATGTACTAGTTGGTTAAGATTTTGTACTGAAAACCTATCTGGCACCAGTGAGCAATTGGCAACTGTCCTACTTCATGATGAGCTGGGATTCAAGAACAGTACCTAGAACGTGGGGCTTGAGTGTACTACCCACTCCAAAGATATAAGAAAATAGTATCCACTTTTATCATATATCAGTTGCATATAACAAAAGAAGAACGTTGGACTGACATAAGAAGAGCACTCGAAGAGTGCTTACCTCCACAAAGGTCCAACACATCCAATATTGCTGATGATTGCAATGATAATAAAATTGTTTAAAACAATTCTTGGAACCAGATGGTGATCCAATCCAGATCACTACCAAAATCGAACCAGTCTTTTTCGTGCCATTGTCGACATTTCCTGCATTTGCTGAAAATTTCATCAAAATCTATTTACATTTTTTAGTTAATTTACCAAGAAACAAACAGGAAAAGAAACAAACCAAAAACTCACGCAACCAATGACATAACTTTCTAGGTGGAAGTAATAATAATAATAATCATTTCATTGGTTTTAAACTGATGAGAAATATCCTTTGAAGCACTATATCCAAGAAGTGAAAGTCCACATTGAAAATAAAAAAATAGGTAATAACAAAAATGGCTTCTAAACAGGGAAATTACTGGGAAGGGGGGGGGGGGCTTTTCTGGAGGAATACTTCTTTAGATCATTTCTCAAGCCAGATGATGTGTCCTGTGACCTGATAATTTAGGGAAGTATATTCCTTTCAACGGGCTCTGTAAAAGCAAAGCTGCACATGCCAACTTTCTTAGATCAAGTTGTTTAAAAAGGCCATCTTTCCTTGATATGGCTGCTAGACTTGGAGATTGATGTGAATGATGATTCATTTTTGAAAAAGACGGTTTTGAAATTAAAAAGAATACACTATCCAATAGGTAGCATGTTAAAAACATTATTAAAGGTATGCTTCACTTCTTCATTCCTATATTCCTAGATGTTTCTTGTTCACATATTTGGCATAGACATTTAAATATAAAACGGAAGGGAACACAGGGTTTGCAAACCTGATGGATGGCCACTACAGAGGTTTTTAATGAAGTAACACTATCATAGCGCAGACACAATCAGGGCAGTTTTAGTCCGGTGAATGTGAAAGCCCCTTAAACAATGACTCTTATTCTATCTTGAGAGTCTAGTTGTTTCTAAAATAGACCAGCAGATATTAATGGCAACAACAGGAAATTAACTCTTTTTGGCATGGGTAGATTTATTGCCGAATAGAAAATATCAATTACGAAAATGTATGATGAAATATGACTATGTTAAATGTCCATTAGTTAACACATAACAAATCAGCCACAAACTGACTGCATTAATGTCTTTCCTCTTAAAGTGGAGCCAACTGATCTTTTTTCAAGGAATATTAATCGTATGAGTCTGCCAATTAATCTCTTTTCCCCATAGTGACTGTGAACAGGTGTTACAAGTTAACAAATCATGGCAGTCGGCAACACATCGTAAGGCACAAGTTTCTACATTGTTAACAAGATCAATCATAGCTTCCATCTAAAGTTTAAAATTGGCCAGGATTGGCGCATTTGGAATTGGGGTATTTAAAATATAGTTAAATATGTTTGTTATCTTCAGGTATATTGATAGGCTGTTCTCATATGACACCCACAACAATTTTCATACAGCTGTTAAAATGATAATTATTCCTTCAAGCTTAGAAAAATTACTAAGCCAGGCAGCCAATGTAAGATGTATTTTGTGAAACCCTTTATGAATCTTGACCTTTACTGAGAAATTAAAGAATATATAAGGTTTCTAGTTCAAATTGTTAAAAATTACCGGCCCACTGCCGCTGCAGACAAAAAATAAGATGACTTCGGTTTGCGCTTTTATATCAAGTATTTGAATGCAGATGTGATGTCATTCAAACAGATGGGTTCCCTGGATAGGTTTGGCTTTAATGGTGAAGACACAAGATACAAAATGATGGAAGACTTACCCAAATAACAGACACAGCAGCACAGGACCACTCCAATCCTAAATAGCACAGACATTTCAACTTGGGACTATCACTGTTGACTGTAAAACTATCCAAGTGTTAAATAGATATCCAGCCCTCAGGTTTAATATTCATATATCCAACTGGTGTTTTCTACCTTTTAATATCCCAAAGAATGTGGTTAACTTATCCCCTGTTCAATATAATATTGAATAAACTTATTGTCTGCTACTTCATGCACAAAACATTTGCAATCTTCTGTGAAATAAATATTTATTGTGTTTTATCCAAGATTTTCTCAGTCAAAATGTGAAACCTTTGATAAATAAATATCAGACATTGCATAGTATATAGTCTCTCTATTTCAAATTATCCTATATATTTTTAAACTTTTACCGCACGTTTGAAGAAAAAACTATATAGGTTATCTTAACTCTATAAAGTTAGCTGTTAATTATACTAAACCTATATTCATTTCATGTTTTATTTGCATTCAGTTCAGATTTTATGTTCTTCATCCAAGAAAAAAAACACCCACTGTCCACTCTTTCCCGCCAAAACAGGCTCTGCTCAGCAAAGTGTCGTATGCTCCTTAATTAAGGGGGACTCTCGTTTGATTGGAACTCAATTTACAGACTACCACCCGCAAATGAGATGGTGTTTTATGAAATATGCATAACCACTTATAAGGATGGCTTTTAAAGCATCACTTTGGTATCCTCCCACCCTCCCTGCCTTCTTTCATTAATAGGTGGAGTTTTCTGAAAACAATTATCCACAAAGCAACAATAATGGTGGGTTAATGGTGAACACAATAATGTCTGTTTCAAAATATGGAGATCCACAGAAAAATAACCCTTGTAATTTACAGAAATGTGGGTTATATTAGCAGCAGAACAAAAAGTGGTAGTGTTTAGTGGCACAAGATATGCTCTACTCTGGCACTGTGGTCCAAGCTAAAAGCTCGGTTCCACTGACCCTGAAATTGAAAAACACATTAAAGGGAAGTATATATTCTTTGGAAATAGATCATTGGTCGAAAGGTGTATTCCATGGGCTGGTTTCACAAAGGGTTTCAGACTTAGCCTGGATATAAGCTAAGTCAGGAACTTAAATCTGAGCCTTTTGTCTTTGCTAAGTCTTAAGACTTAATTGGATTTCATAAAGGGTTACTTAGCTAAATCCAAGCTTAGCATATAACCACAGTAGTTTTCTATGTCATGTGACCCTTTAACTTACAGCACCGCTCCAAAAAGTAGTATTTGAGTTCAGCAAAAGGAATTCTGGGGCTGGTTTTCACAAAGGCTCATGGACTTAAATCTAAGACTTATGTCTCAGCTAGGTTTGGGACTTAAATGGATTTCACAAAGGG
Organism: Sabellastarte sp. h YS-2021; assembly: GCA_964017235.1. Taxonomy (NCBI): domain Eukaryota; kingdom Metazoa; phylum Annelida; class Polychaeta; order Sabellida; family Sabellidae; genus Sabellastarte; species Sabellastarte sp. h YS-2021. The sequence goes on from OZ024929.1 coordinate 142,330,958, forward strand.
TGACTTAGCTAAGTCCAAGTTTATCATATAACCACAGTGGTTTTCTGTGTCATGTGACACCTTATTTCTATTCAAAATATAATATTGGTGACAAATATCCTTCATTTGACTCATTTTGTCTGAGGATAAGTGCCGTTTTCAAATGGAAAAACTTGTTATATAAAAACTTTCCAAAGAGTACATTAGGGAGGTAGTTTATATATTTATACTTTATTTATAGCCATTTCCAGTTTTGAAGTGGAGAGAAATTTATGGCAGCCATATTTAAGTCTTTGTTTACAAAAGTTAAGCCCACTCGCAGCTAGGCTTAAATTTGAGCCCCAAAACTTAGTCAAAGCTTAGGAGTTGCTGCTTTGTGAAATCTGCTAAGTCTAAGACCACAGACTTAGCATGATTTAAAGACAAATGTCTTGATTTTAAGTCTAAGTCCAGGCTAAGTTCTTTTGTGAAACCAACCCCTGGATTAGGGATCCGAATCCATATTATCTTTAAAGAGGACTTAGGCACAGGTAGACCCGTCCTTGTGTAAAAATCTGACCCCCAATCCATTGTATAGTTTTCAAGTAATGCCGGGGACTCACAAACAGATTACAACGCATTACCCCTCTGCTCTCTGGAGGTGAGGTGAACTACATGGTGTTATGGTCCAGTCACACCATTCTGTGTTATTGTATCTGCTTTCTGCTTGATGACTTTCTTATGGCTCTGATAAGAGACCCTCATGTCTGGTTAGTACTCGTTATTTATTTGGGTTTAATGCCACTTTCTACAGATTGTATAGGTTGAATCATTACGAGTTGTTTCAAAGGTAGAGGAAGGCAGTACATACTAGTTGATCAAGATTCTGCACTGTAACATTGCCTGGCATCGGTAAGCAACTTCCAACTTTCCCACATGGAGTCAGGTCTGGGGTTCAAACTGCCAACCTCATAGGTGGGAGGTGCGTGAGTTACCATTAAGCCTCCAGCTCCATTGAACAAAGAGATCCACATATCAATTATATCCCGTTTATCCATGTAACATGTACATTTTAATACAGCTGCTGAAGGACCATAAAACCCCAATCACACTACAGGCATGTAACCCGCAATTATAGGCGTTGGGCGAAACACCTGTCCTTCAACTATCGTCTGGTACCGTCATCTGCAACCTGATGACACAGTGGTGAAATGTCCATTAAATTGCAGCTTCTAACGAAGTTTTAAAATGTTTAAAATTTCCATCTCTGACCACCTCACTATGGGCATGCACAGATGAATGTGAGCATGCACAAATGAATTTCTTGCTATGGTAACTGAAGGCGTAGTCAACAGTGTATACAAGGTTGTGACACAGTCATCTTTCGGTGTAACACAGCGATATAAGGCGAGGGATGGAAAAGGGACTTAGTTTAGCCAATGTGTCACAACTTTGCATACAAACCTCGAACAGTAGTTGAAGGATAGGGGCCTTTTCCCAAATGCCTATAACTGCGGCTTATACCACCTGTAGCAGTGTGATGGAAACACCAAATCTCAGAAGATACGAGGCATCCCTGGGCGCAGTTCTAACTGCAGGACGTAATTCCTGTAGTGTGACTGGGGGTCTGAGTCCAAATGCAAATCACTTTCCCAGTTGTGTCAAATTGCCCCGAAGGCGTCCTCTCCAAATATGAATCCCGCAGAAGTGAACTGAAGACATCCTACCCAAAATACAAAGCGGGAAGCACCAGAAACAAATGTTGATGAGCCTATTTGGTTGTAGCTCGAGCCTGCAGTAGGAAAAGGTGTGAACTAGGTATAACTGAACATTAAGTAGTACATTGGTCATGAATTTCTGAATGCTCCCCCCGCCACTAGAAAAAAAATCAGCCATGCTAAAGGAACATGCTTTGTTTCATTTTCCAGCAAAGAGTGTGCCTTATTTGATATTTCTATATTTTTCTACATAGTAACCATTCTTTTATTACATGTGGGGAGCTCTCCAGCATAAAAAGTGTATATTTTTGTCGAATGCCCCCCCCCCCCCCTCCTCTCTCTCCTACCATTTTTATTTTAACACATACTGAAGCTTTGCTTTTAGTAGCGTGTGTCCTCCAAAATCACTCAATCTGCCTGTAATTTTCAGCCCTGTAAGCAAAGCTTTCCCTTCCACCTGGGGCACCCCATGACTCTTTGGCCCCTGCGCGCCAATTCCCCTCTCACGCAGACGACATTTCATCAACAACACAGTTGTCCCCAGATGTGACCTGGTGTAGCATATTTATTCCAACTCGGCTGCGAAAATGGGCCCCTTGAGTGAGAGTGTGCGTGTGTGGTTCAGTTAATGGGTATATGAATGGGTGAATAACAGAAATAACCATTGACATATTGGCATTTTCAACGAGAACATTAGAATTCTGCTGTATTCCGATGGCACATAATATGTTTACAAACTCATTAGATATGTATGTGGTTCTCTAAATTATAAAGGATACAGAAAAATTATTGTAGTCCTGTTTCTATGAATTAAAAATACTGCATCAAAACATGCAAAGTCAAGAAAAAAAGAACCTTAAATCCATTCAGTAGTCACATCAAAAGAGGAGAGTTTTTTGGCCAAGAATTCGTGCAAACGAGACAAAAATGGAGATTTAAAGGAAATTAACATGTAGGGGAAAGTGGTTAGATGTGTGGTTAGTTGTGTGCCTGGTTGATAGGTCATTTAGAGAGGTATCTAACATTAGCCTCAAGCTTTTAAGGGAAATGCTCTAATGAAGATATTTTTTCCATCTATTGCTTTTTATCCAAGAGCTTTAATTAGCAAATGGCTTGTTTTTGTTTCCTATAAAGAAGCAACTTGAGATTGTAAATATATCAACAGAGGGTGCAACCCATACACAAATATGGTACACACTAAACCTAAAATGTCTAGGGCCGATTTCACAAAGGCACTTAAGTCAAGATTTAGACTTAAGTTTAAGACTTTGGTCTTAAATTTTGTCAAAAGAAATGTTAAGTCTGTGGTCTTAGACTTAGCGGATTTCACAAAGCAGCTAAGTCCATGAAATTGCTAAGTCAGTGGACTTAACTTTAAGTCTGGGAGGTAGTGGGCTTAAATTTTGTAAAGAGGACTTAAATATGGCCGCCATAAACTTTTCTCCACTTCAAAATTTGAAACGGCTGTAAATAAAGTATAATTACACAGAACACCTCACTAAAGAAGTCTTTGTGAAGTTTATATGTGGCAACAAGGTTTTCCATTTCAAAACAGCCCTTATCCTTAGATAAAACACATCAAATGAAGGATATATGGCACCAATATTATATTTTGAATAGATATAAAAGGTCACATGACACAGAAAACCACTGTGGTTATTTGATAAGCTTGGACTTAGCTAAGTCACCTTTGTGAAATCCATTTTAAGTCCCACACCTAGCTAAGACCAAAGTCTTAGATTTAAGTCCCTGACTTAGCCAATAAAGGGACTTAGTTTAAGTCCTTTAGTGAAATCGGCCCCTGGTCTAAGGAAATAAATTTCAAAATATTATCATCTAACTTTGTTTACATACCATTAATTTCATGGTTATTTTCATATGAATTTCTGTATCTGGTAACTTTAAGTAGGTTTGTGAGCTTGATTTGACATCAGTAACATTAAATTATAATAGAAGGTTCTGAAATAATATGATTTTTAGTGGATTTGAATCCTGTGTAGGATATTCAACTTTTGAATATGTGTCTGTTGCTTTGGGTTCACCGTTGAAGCCCCTTTATATTTTTCAACGAGGGAAGGGGGGAAGAGTTGAACCCCTAAATCCCCCTCTGGATCCACTAGTACTTTGTCATTTTCCTGTCCTGTCATGGGTGATAGATGCACCTGGTTATTTAGTGTATTTAGTGCTTTTTATTACTGTTTAGATCAATAACATGTGTTAAGATGTGTCACATGTATTTAATATGTACCAAATGAGTAATTCACAAGGCCGAAAGGGATTTCGGTCTACTAGCGTCAGCCGCCAAGCCATCAGAAACACAAGTAGTGCACCAAAGCAGTCACCCATCCTAGTACTAACATAGCCCACTGCCGCTTAACTCCAGTGAACAGACACATACTCATCACACTGTGCCACAATTCATGAAAGTCCGGAGACCAAAAAAAAAAGATGAACAAAGGTGATTCCTAGAATCATGAGCTTCACTAGAACTCAAGCTTAAAAATAAATTATATAATTAATGACACAATCTTATTGTGCACAAGACTGACTTGAAAGGGTTGGAACAACCAAGCATAAGCGTACCCAAATAGGACACTACCATGGCGTCCTCATAGCATTGCATTCAAGTCACTTTTAAACCATACTACAGCTCATGTTCTAATTCTACTTCAACTTTCATAGTGCTTAATCTCTGCAGACTGTAGATTCTAAGGCATAACCTATCCACAAGTCCTAGATCAGATATCTGGGGGCATAAAGAGTTCAGCAACCACAGAGACACAATGGAAAAAGCAACATTTAGGTGGATAAGCTTTGGAGAACAGGTAGGATTCTAACTTTGACCTGAAGGATATAACAGAGGTGGCAGATCTGATGTCATCAGACAAATCATTCCATATTGTAGGTGCATCATAAGCAAAACTATGGATAAACTATTTCTTTGATCGGTGTATGGAAGGTGAAAAGTAGTAACCTGTAGAAATAATCTACAAGTCCTAGCCATGCCTGCTGGTATAGGAAGAGGTGTACCAAGATTAGTATGGACGAATCTATGCTTGTCCTTGTCTTTAAACAACTATTAACTTTCCCAAATATGGCCAGGTTCTGGGTTCAAACCACCCACCTCCGTGTGGGAGGTGAATGTGTTAAGCACTACCAAAACTCTATTCCAGGATCACCGATACTGTGATTTCAAAATATTTTTGTTTCAGATTTTTTTTGGTCCCTGCAGTATTTGAGTTACTTTATTATTGGTTTATGCAAAGGGTATGTAGCAGTTCAAACCATTTCATGCCCAATTCTTTTGGAGAATGAACATTTGTGGGTGACTTTTGGTTAGAGACTTTTATAGAGTGAATTCTAGCCTTTGTTATATTTCCCTAATTTATAGGTTAACTGGGTCTCTGTGAACTAAACAAAGAACAACAGACACCAGCATTTAAATATATTGTGTTGAGTATTTTATGTTGGACATGGGCTCGACTCCAGCTCTTGACACCATGTGTATTTGTGTATTTTGTGTATTGGGATGTAGGATACAGCAAGGGCCTGTCCTAATATGACTTTGGCTGTTTAAAGGAAAGAGAACCACAATGTTTACTTAGACTTTAAATGTTCCTCAATTTATTTCATCCTTGCTCAAATTAAAGAAGCAAATTTGGTCATAAGTTTCAGTTTCGATGCTCCTACAATCTAGAAGGAATTTCCTGATGATGTTCGATCAGCTCCCTCTGTTGCCTCCCTCAAGCAGAAACTTGGAGCCATGGTGGCGCAGTGGTAACACACTTAATTGCCTCCCACCTCCGAGGTTGGCAGTTCAAGCCCTGAACCCTGTGGGAATGATGGTAGTTTCTTACCGATTGTCGTCAGTTTACAGTATAGAACCTTGACCAACTGTATGTACTGGTTTCCTCTGCCCATAAAACTACCATGGTATGAGCTATACAGTGTTGAAAGCAACGTTAAAACCCAAATAAATCAGGAAGAAACTGTAACCATTTTTGTGCTCCAAGGCCTTTCCATAATAGTTTGTTATTCAGCCAGTGTTTCCGTGGTAATGCCCACTACCATGACCATGGACTGAAGAATTTTGAAATCCTGCTTATGATTAATGCTCCTTAGAGTCTGTTTAAATGCAGAGATTAAAGCCTCTCTGATATCCAGTCGTACATGCATGTAGTCCTGGCTACAGAGAAAAATCGGCTGATTTGCAAGGGACACTTAAGCTACATGTGCGATTTTATAACAGAAAATCAAGGTCGCAGAGACCCCGCAATGAAAACTGGCATGCACATTATTCTTTGCTTGCACGCAGTATGGCTACAAACACATCCATGTCTCCAGGGTAATGTACGAGAGGCTTGGGAACGTGCATTTTCCATGCTAGTGTTGTAGGCCCTAACCATTTCCTTGCTGGGTTTGCACATGCCTTATGATACACTCACGTGTACCTTACATGCACAATGCGGCCTGTAGCTAGTCGCAATCTGTTCTATATTCAAGTACTGACTTATTTGTTTGGGAGAACGCAGCTTGTTAGCACTTGCAAATCTCTACTACCCCACTACCAAGCTATGCTTGCATATTTCAACAACCTTTATAACACACTTGCATGTATATATGTTACGCCCAATTCATGAAATTGCCCATTTCGTGAAATAGCCAAGAATTTTACCCATTTCGTGAAATAGGCAAGTGACTTGCTCATTTCATGAAATAGGCAATTTTTCTAGTATTTGCTTGCCCGTTTCCTGAAATATGCAAGAACTATGTTGCCTATTTCATGAAATAGGCAATAGCATGTACGAAAAATAAAGTTTCATGCATAAAAATATTTTATTGGTTTAATGTTACCATAAACACTTAGTCACACTTTATTTTCATATTTTGGGCAATTTCGTGGATTGGGTGTAACATATACACATACAATGTGATGTAAGAGAGGCTATAGCTTTATCAAAGTGCAGAATAGAATATAAAATACTATAATGTTTTCAGGAATAAAAAATCATAAGAAAATGTTTATAAACAGGGCCAGTAACTTTTAAACTTTGGAGGCCGATATTTATATTCAGTGACACTTAAAATTTGAAACGTATGAAAACATTTGCAACTGGTCGATTTGTGTGTATTTTATGAAATTTTCGTTCTTGGAGTATTACAGTTTGGGCTGCTCTTCAGTGATATAAATACATGAAATGAGAACACATTAATTAAAAACCAAAATGTCAGATTTTGACATTTTCTTACAACATTGTCTTTGATTACACATCTGACTTCTTTTTGAGAGTAGCCGATAAACTTTAGTCAATGCACAAAATAATAAGCTGTGCTACCTTGAAATAGACTTTACTGGCCTTGAGTGAAACAAAGTGGCTGGGGCCAATATTTTGCGATGTGTTTTATGTACAACTGTTTGAAGACCAATCATAATTTTGAGGTTTTCACAGCAACATGACACAGACATTTGCAAATCACATTTGCAATGTAATTCGCTCAAGAAACCTCCGGTCTTGAAGAAAACTTCCCTGGTTGCCTTTTCATAGCCGTGTTCAAAACTGTCACACTGGGCTAAAATTTCCTTCATAGAAACCATCGGAGCCATTTCAGACCTTCAACGTCTCTCTGTAGTTGCTCCTATAACAGACACGGTCATCCTCACCAAAGTACCTAGCAGTTTTACACATTCACTGATCTGTTTGCAAATCAAGGCTATAGTTTTGCCATTGATGCGCCTAAAATTTGGTATAACCCGACAATGTCAATGGACTAACTCTTTTTGAACAGGTTTTGGATTGTCGTGCCTTAGGTCCTGTCGAATGAATGAGATTAGAAACTATAAAAGTCCATATGAGTTTACATTAGTAGCCTCATTTAAGCTACAAATTTGTACCTTATTTTTGTTCTAGCATGTACACAGATATTTGGTATTTGTAAAGCACTCATATATGTATGTTATGAGACACAAGGTCATCTGCTTTAGTGGTGTGCCAATGCAAATGTCAACATATGTATGATGACAGAAGCTGTTAGATGGGGAGAAACATTTACATTTCACAGATACTATCTATGGGTAAAAAAGACAAAGTTATGGCATCTAGTCACATTTATTCCACTATTTTCACAAAAATATATTCTCCTGAGTACAAAATAATAAAATAACACTTTTTGAAATGTATCACATGAGAAACAAAAAAAGGGACAATACTTTTACAAAAAAAAATAAACAAAATAGCATGAGTTTTGTCAGAAACAAGGACTAGCCTAGAGAAACACACACACAAGAGACGTGAGGGGAGGCGGGATGGGGGGGGGGCGGAGAAATGTGTAGTCATAATGGATGCATGTATAGGATAATGTCCTCGTGTAAACAACCTTGTCATAAGCCCATGTCTTAATGTCATGACAGTGTAACTACTGTAAACTCTGTTAAATAAAAAAATTCCTGCTAAAATTTAACTGAACATCATTTTCTAGACTTTAATAAACATTATTAGTCTTAGAAAACTCAAAGTGTTTTTTGTGAAAAACAAATTTACAAGATTAAGAAACAAATCCAAGGATGTGAAATGTTTCAAAACTGCCCTAAAAGTGTATTTTCGATACATGTTTTTCATAAACAATAGACCTTTATGTTGATCAAACACTAAAATACTGATGGAAGTAGTTTTATATAATGTCACTTTATCCAATTTATTATTATGTTTGAAGTCTAAAAAATCTCAAGAATTCCGAAGTTCTTATTTTTGAAAAGTCTTCTTTCTTCTTAAAATAAACGCTAATTTTTACAATCACAACAATAATCGCAAAAAGGCTTGTTCATAAAACTACCCTAAATTATAAATAAACAATTAGATTAGAAATAAAAAGAAAAACATATTTTAAGCATTTTTAAATTGCTCAGAATTTTTGGAATTATATAATGACAACAAAATGAATAAATTGTCTGTATAGGAAACAGGAGGCATGGATACTTAAGTTGTTCACAGGTACAAGAGGTCTGATTAGTTGAAATATGTATTGCAATGCTCTTATATTGCAATTTTTTTTTTAAAAATTCTCATTTTTCGAAATATCTCTTATTCTCAGAATTTATCTTAGAAAGTCTATATTTTCTGAAACAATTCTAAGGATAAGCATTTTTGTGTGAACTGATCGTTAAAGGCAGGTTTCCACCGAGCTTGTATTCGGCTATCTGGAATTTGTGGTCAAGTAAAAAGTACTTTTTCTAGTCAATTAAGAAGAGATCAACTGTCTTATGACACCAACACTAAAAAACATGACAGCTGTAATATGTAGATACAATCAAATACGACATGATTCTTATTTTATACAAACAGTACTCTGGTTACTGTAAAACATACTGCATAAATAGAAATTTTAGGTAGGACAAATCTCTCTAATTCCACAATTTTTAAGATATTCGTTAGAATTAATTCTCACTAATGGTTAGATTAATACAGATTTAAATTTTGCTTGGACTTAATTTTCACTTTTCAAGGTCATTAGCTAACACAAATGCTAAGTGAAATTTCAAGTTATATAGTATCCTACATTTGAGACAATTATTTCAAGCATACAAACTTAATTTCCATACAATCAAGTGCCAAATTTGAATTGACAGTGACCAGTTGGTTTGTTGTGCCAAGTTTGAAATAATAATGAGAAATGTTTCCCAAATAAGAGAAACAATTTAATGTACATGAGAAATCACTCCACACTGAAATGGAAACTTGAAATTGCCTCTAAATTTTGCTTTCTTTAAGATTTATTTTGTCTATTAAATAGTTTGAAATTTGTCAGAATTGGCGTATGTGTAAATCTATTTAACTATTTCTGCAATTAATTTAATAATTCACCAATTAGATGACAATTTACTGTCTTGTCTTCAAGTAAGATAATTTAAACCCCAAATTATTTTTAAAAAATCAAAACAATTATTTATTATGGATTTATTCACCACAAAACAAGGCAAATCGTCCTTCTTTTGAAAAAAATACTTTCAGATTTGACACCAACTTAAATTATACAATTACAAACTAATTACCATATGACTTGAAACTGCCATAAAAAAAACTGTCCTGCTAAATTTTAATTGATTCAGCAGTATACAAAAATCCGATTGGCTTAAAAATAAGGTCTAATATTATCACAAACTTGGGCTGGGTTGTGATATGCTTCTCTTCAGAATAAATAACAATTATGTTTTGCCCCATTAATCACCATTAAACAGCAAATATTTCTTCCCCCAGACAGAGGTGTTTATCATTTATAGATATTTTGACTTGTTAGAATACGGATATACTACAAAAATATACGATCAACAGAAATTTGAACCATGAATTTGAAGGTTTAGATCCTGAAGCTACAGTGACATGTAGTAATTGTTATTAGATTTTATTTCCCATTGTCTTTCCCAGAAATATGCCAGACACAATCTTATACATTTAAAATGCTATGTTTTTTCGATTGCTTTGTGACACCCCACAATACTAATGTAGAGAGCATTTACTTCAAAGTAACTTGTAATTTGCTCGTCTAGTTCCGAATCACAACCATTCTACACAACCATCAGGTATACAATGATACTACAGCCTGGTAGTACCTTAGACAAGCACAGTAGAACCTCCATTACCCGACCCTCTATTATCCGAATTTTCAATTATCCAACCTTAAACTCACTCTCCCAACTCCATCTAAACCTGTTATTTTAGGCTTTCTATTATCCGACCTTTCTATTATCCAACCTATTTGTTACTCTCCCTAGATGGTCAGATAATAGACTTCATTACAATACTCCTCAACAGATACAGTACAAATAAGTAACAGTCTTTATTTTACAAAATTCTTAAAAAATTACAGCAATTCTTTTGCTTGTTCATGTACTGCATTAACATCATTATCAAGCCTTTGAAAAAAAAATCTCTGAAATAAATGAGATTCAATAATTTAAACAACCAAAACCTAAGATCTGATCAAAAGAAATAACAAAAGTATATTACATGGGAGTTATTTTGTTGTCTCTTTTATCACCCCCTTTTCCTTTCAATACACCTCTTAACTTTTACAGCTTCCACAGAATAAATATTGCTCTCAGGAAACATAACCAACCTTTCTGTGAATCTATTTGAGAAGAAAAGCCCCAAAAATATGAGAAGGCAAAAAAGAGACCTTATCATGCTGAAATGACTACAACCTAGTTGTTGGTGTAATTACACAGACTCCCTCATGTGGAAATCTGTTAATTAGAACAGGTTTTCAGTTTCTAACTTCAGAGATAATTTGAAGCTATACAAGTGGAAGTTAGCCATAGTTATGACCAAATCCTGTGGATATTAGAAAGATCTACTTACAAAGACTGCACTGTACAAGTAGTAGCAGGGGCTCAACTCACAGACTAATCACAAATGGATAAAACCAACAGTTGGGAGTATGACAACAATTAACAAAGAAACATCAAACATCCATATAAGGAAAACATATCAATAAGACTCACTGATGTGACCATTTTGTAACTTTTGGAAATCCAGATTGTGCAATATTCTGAAAGGAAATTTTAAGCAAACCTGTTATATTCAGAAATATTTATCAAACAGAACTGCATTCACTAAAACAGCGTTTGTTTTTAAAATATAGTATAGTTATTAATGTTCAGAAGCTGTGTGTACCCTTTGTCTCACAGGGTGGCAAAATCAGCAATTTGCATACACCTGAAACAGGTTTATTTCAATTACTCTTAAAATTATTAAATGTCGTCAGTTCATAAATTTAGAAATCTAACTTTTGTATTCAAATTTGACATGATAATGCATTTCTGGAGACAAATATTTTACGTTGTAAATGGAAAACCTGGTTTTATCTGGATAATGTTTGTACTAGTCTCAATGTGCAAAAACTAGCTATATATTTATAAAACCAGTTGCTACCGTCAGAATAAGACACACAGTTCTGTCCAGATTTCTGTCATGTTTTCATTAATATATTGTCAAAGGTCATTAATGTCCAGTTATTTGCTATAATACTAAATTGATTTAACTTGTTTGGCTTTGCCGAGCAACAATTGGTGCAAAGCTTTATCATATTGTAGATCAACCACTGACTTTCTAGTTTTACGAATCAAGACCTCTTTAATACATTTTCAAAACTGGCTTGTGAGCAATACTTATTTAAAAAAAAAAGAAAAAGGTGTTTTTGGAAAATTAAATGAACTGAAAATTCAACAACACTGAACTTATATATATATATATATATATATATATATCTACTTAAACCCATCTGGCTATTTCTGACACCCCCCACCAACCCGTCCTAAATTCACCCCCTGCCCCCACCCCATCAATCCCCCTCAAAATGCGGTTGCTATTTTGTTTTGCACAATCAATTAGCACTATTTATCGTCATCTAGATCCTAAATACAAACAGCAGAGAGAAAGAAAACAACTAAACAAAAGCTTAACTTACTACAACAACTATACAGACGTAAATAAACAACAACAGTACAAACTCTTAACAAAAATGTTAACTATACAGCCAACATGGCTAGCAGATTTTATTAAATATGGTTCAGATTGAAACGATTCTTCTCTGAAAAAAAAAATTATATATACAGTTTGTATGTCCCTTGAAAAAACTTAGGTCAATCCAAGACAGCTCCGCAGTGAATCGTACATTCATTATGATGAACTGGATGCTAAACCCACAAACCATTGAGTTTAGAGCAACAGGACTGAATGTCAAACTTGTTTTATAACTACTGGGGTCAGCAATGCCTTAACTGCAGGACTGAGTAGCAAAACTGTGAAAATTTTTGGTTTTTAACAACATACCTCATATGACAAACATATGGTGACCATACTGTGGCATGTACATCTCGGTGTTTTGTGCACCAATTTTCTTAGGCCATTTTAAAAGAAATACTGTAACAAGACACCAAAGTAAACATGTGTGTAACATTTCACAAAAAATATACCGTATTTTTTACAAAATACATGCTATTGTACATAACCAGTGGATTAAGTACAAAGTTAACCAATCAGCATAACAAAAAGTACAGATTTAATTGTCACAGAAATGATGATATCCATCTAATACTTGGGAACCAGTCACATTCAAAATCTCTGTTTATTTGCATTTGAAAAGTCATAAGGAATGGGCATAAACTAGTACTCGCTGTCTCCATAACAACTTGCAACAGCAAGCTTTATCGTGGTCGTTTAAATGTCTAATATAAATGTATGATGACCTGGATATGTCCACTATCAGTTTGAATTAAAATGAACTCAAATTGGGAAGTGTTTATATGTACTTAAGTTGGAAAATATTGCACACTTTATGACATGAACTGGTCCCCAAACCTCAATACCGCTGGCATTGACCTAGGATGGTGCTGAATTAAGACATCTTCACTTACATCATGTTCAAAACAAGAAATACATTGACAAATTTTGTCTTTTGAAAATTCCTTTGACCTAAAAGTATTTTAACATATATTTAAAAGCTATTTTGGAGTAATTTTACTGTATGCATACAACACCATCCAAATCGAACAACAATCATGCATGTTTTCAAAACTGTGACCAATTTTAATTATTTTACTGACAACTTCAAATTAAACAGTCTTCAAACTATGAATAAAGATCAAACAGGAAACTCAATGTATCACGACATATTTTAAAAATAAGACCCAGGTGGGCATTAAAAGTTTCACAGTAATGATATTGTATCATCATACCTACAGAATTGTGACCATATATTATTAATTGCAACATTCTCAGCTTGAGAATCCAAACTCTGTACAATGAAAAAATAAAGGAACTCTGTAAGATGTAATTTGACTTTGAAATTCAGTGATTACTACCAGGGACCATACTCTCAAAATCTCCTTTGGCAAAAATCTATCGATCGGGTGCCGTTTCGTTGGAAACGCTAGCTAATGATCTGGTTTCCTGTCATATTTTATAACACGGATTGTTACAATACCATGTGTTTCAGAATACCATGTGTTTCTGTTCAGAAAATACCCTGCGATAAATTTGCCATCAAAAGTAAGGCTTAAGTTTTGAGGATTTCTTGGGATAAAGAAGAATTGTTAAATACGGACACTTACATCATGTCACCCAGATGTATGTTGATAAAAGGATTAATGCCAGAAACTATTCTAGATCAAGCTTTCCTTCAATGTCAAGCAAACAAGTAATGCCAACGGCCATATTTTGGACAAAGGTGATTCACCGAATGAGCTGGGTTTAAACACTTTGTATAGGACACATCATCAAGGGTAGTTAAGGGTGGAGGAAAGCAGTATAGACAAGTTGCTTACCGCCAAGGACGTTACATAATTTGTGCCATGCATATCTTTGTCTGTTTGCAAAATAACTCGAAAAGTATTGGATGGATTTGGATGAAGGTTTCAGGAGCCATTGACAATGGCACAAGGAAGAGATACCATATTTTTTTCAAAATATGGCCCGGGCGTTAATTATTTTCAAATGGCACCAGACCATGTGTTAAATTGAACCAGGCGTTCTTTTGAAATACAAAAACAGTGTTATAAATTGTAAACAGTGTGCTTGGAACCAGACGTTAATTTGAAACAGGCGTTTATTTGAACCTGGGCGTTATTTTGGAAATTTATGGTAATCAGATTTTTGGTGAGGATCCAGATCATCCTCTGGATCCAGGCATTTTTAACCGACTGTTTATTATGGCACTCGTAAGCAATATTGGAGGTGTTGGCCCTGTTGGGCCTTGGCACAGGTATGCACATGTGCTCTTGTTTGTCAACATTCTGCACTGGAAACGTATCGTGCAACAGATAACTTTGCTACTCATGGTCAGGGCTAAAATTCAAAAACCCAGGACCAGGGTTAGTGATCATTCACCAAACTTGATAACCACTATTGCACAGACGACTGGTCAAACAAATTATCTGTGTCGTATTCGCCCCAAAGGGATAAATGAATGATCAGCGAAAAATAAGACCAAGTTAATCCAAAAATTGCATTAGGATTAAGGTTAGTAATTTAGTATTCACAGAGAAGTTAAGCTAATTTTTGGATTACTTTATTCCACAGACCAAAACAGATTAAATATTGGATTAATATAGTTGAATCTGCTGCAGTGAGTCCAAAAAATTAGCTTAATTTTATGAATACTGATTTGATCCAAAGATTGGCCAAGCCATTTTTCTTTGAAAGTTAAGCTAATTTCCAGATATAGTAAATTTACTTTTTGAATATGGCCCCAGAATGGCAAAACACCAAAATGATCATTAAAACCACCATGTCATGTATGAACTCACAATCACTCTAGCTGGTTCCAGGGTGATATAAATGCTATGTAAACAAAAAGGATTGCCAGTAGAAATTGCACTTGTAAATCAATACTTTTAAAAATGGCTGAAATAAACCCAGACATGGAATAATAAATTGGTGGCTTTACATTGATGAAACGGACAAAGAAGAAATGTTGGGTTTGAATTACCTTTGAATATAAAGAAAATTACAATACACCAGAGTCTCCATTATCCAAACTTTAGCTATCTGAACATTTACTAACAATCAAACTGCTATATTTTCCTCACTAAATTTCATTTATCGGAACTTTAAGTATAATTACTTTTAATTTTACATTTTTTTCATGTACAATTGTACAAAAAGAATCAACGTTGCAATGTTTTGTGTTATTTAGGGCTGTGATGGGTACAAAAAAACGGCATCGAGTACTCGCCCTCTGAAAACCAGCCCGAATTCGAGTAACTGCAAGATTTAGTTTCCACCATTAGAAGTCTTCTGTAAACAAATAGTCGATTCCGGAAACGAAACTTTTGAAGAAAAACGTCTCCTATTTAACCAGATATTATAGATTATGGAGTAAATTATAGGTTTTCAAGCGAAAACAACAACTTTAATTGATGTTATGTGACGAAAATGCTGAAATGCAGCATATTTTACACAAACGTTTCATTACGTGGGCGATAATACAATACGTCTCGAGTAACCGAGTACTTAAGATGGACTCGAGTACAAGCCAAGATCGCCTCGTACACCGAGGCTCGAGTACTCATTCGCAGCCCTAGTGTTATTGCTTGCAAAAGTGCTGACATTAACCTCTTTGCCACCAAGGAAGCAACATACAACTATGTTAAAGGAAATTTCGGGATGAAGAGCTTGTAGACAGCTTAAATTGCTAAAACACACACAAGTGTTCTTCTATCTATAACATCTTCGTACAAAATACTTTAAAGGATACATTTCAAAACACCAAGAGTTTTAATTCCACAGTACTGAAGGAAAGTAATATAACTAACTGAAGGATGCAATAATGATGAATACACTTTACTCTCAACTGCTGACTGATACTTCATGTGGTGAGTACATTGTTTATCTATTTGAGCGAAATTTATTGCTTTGGGACAGGGATGTCTATATCAATGCACAAAGACATATATCAACATTGCTATTTCAAGCAAAAAACCTAACACTGAAAATATTTGAAATAAAGCCTAAATCTGAAGAAATTGTACAATTTTATCTCTCGACTTTGTAGTTTTCAATGCATTTTTGATGAAAACTGCCATGTTTTGTTTTGGCAAAGTTCACTTGCTGTTAGTGGTTGGAGGTAGCTAGTATGCTAGAACAAATCATTTTCAGTATCCAAGTATCCGACTATTTAGTAGACATTATTACTCCCCGGCCTCCAGATATCAGCCCATATTGAACTATTTTTTTCATTCAAAATAGATATACACGTAACGATTTACTCACTAATATTATGTCCTTAAAGGGTTACACAAGGAAAGAGCATTTTTCCCTAACTTTGTGCCCCAGATGATTCATTACTTTACTCCTTAAGAAGTACTCAGGGACTCCTTTAAGCCAAAGAATACAGAAGGCTGGACAATAGTGATTCTATATAATGGTGCTGAGTCAGAGAGATTGTTTAGAAATTTTGGCTTGAGGTTAGGAATCTGTATACAAGCTAGCAAATTTAAATCTAGTTCCATTATTCATCCCATGTCTTCCAAAGCAATAACAACAGAGAAGTCTTCTATTAAATCTTATCCCTTTACTGACAATATGGTTAAAACTTAAAAATCCATAGATATTTGGGGAAAATTTTACCATATTCTCAATAAAATGCAAGTTTTAGAGATGGGTGAAAACAGCTTCCCTTGGAATCTTGAGGATTTCTTAAGATTTTGCAAATATCAGACATTTTAACCAAGCTTCACTTTTGGGCAGCGAACGAGCAAACTATCAAACTTCAACAGATATAATCCTAGCAGTACAAGTAATTGACAGAACTGATAACACATCCGATGGACAATTGTTACTTGTGTTACTTGACGGGTAAAGCCCTCTGGGTATAAACATCTACATAAATAGAGGCAACTGTAAATAAATATTGAGACCGCACGTCAGCTACAGTAATGCATTGTTTTGTTTTTAGCAAAAATACCATACCACAAAGTCACACATCAATAGTTTTGTATATAAATAATAACAAAAATATATGTTATTTTACTTTTGTCCGACATGAAGACTATACAGACATTTAGTCATGGTGAATTTGCTTTACTTTTATGGTCAGTAATAATTAGTCTTTTATTGTTTTGTAAACAAGGTATGAAAGAAGGTGTATGTTTAAGTTACATTGTGAAATGCCCATTTCGGAAAGTTTGCACTGCAAAACAATCTTACTGGTTAAAACTGGTCCCACTATGTCATCTGTAGCCACTGAAAGTACTTGAGAACTATATTTTAGTCCAGTCTGTAAATAAATAAATAAATAAACCACAAAAATAAATAGAACATATTTAACAAGATCATTCAAATTTACAAAATAATGTAAATCTCAGAACAGATTTAATTAGTTCCAACTGCAATTAAACGACCTTACTTTGCTGACCGAATTTTAAATGTCAAAACTTCACACATAAAAAACTGACCAAAACGGATTGACCTGATACAATGAACAGACCACAGAAAACTTAGTGACTACAAAATTCAACTACATGAGTTAGTGTAATTTTTTCATGTACACAATCCATGAAAAACAATCCATGATTGGCAAATCACTACATCACACTAATGTTGAGGACAAGAACACTCAGATAGTGCAGACCTCTGCCAAGGTCAAACAGTTCCAATATTGCTCATGAGTGCAATGACAAATGTTTCTTTTAAAACATTCCTGGATCCAGACACTGATCAGGGATCCCCACCAAAATTTAATCATCGGTTCCTTATACCAATGTCTACTTTTCCTCAAAATTTCACTAAAATCCATCCGTTTCAAGTCATTTTGCAAACAAACAGACAAAAACATAACCTTCTTGATGGAGGTAAATACATGTGAACCAGTGATTGAATGCTTTCTGGAACTTTAAAACAAACAAAAACAGCAAGCATGAACCACAATCTGAAATGGGAAATGTTTTAACAATATTTTTAATAATAATAAACTCTGTTTTAACTCCATATGAAAGTCAAACAAAATTTACAGGCTTTTCGGGGTTTTTTGTGTTTTTTTTAGTTTTTTTTTGTTTTGATGAAATATCAGCCATTACAAAGTTTCAAACTGCTAACATTTTTATTACCCCGATCTCTACTATTCTAGTATTCAGTAAGGCTGTGACTTTGTTAGAAAAATGACACCAGGTATTCACCTCGAAAGAACCTATCCAAGTTTGGGTAACCATGTTTTAGTTGCCACCCAGTGGAAGTAGCAGAGAAGCAAACATGGCCTATAATGTAAACAAAACGTTATAAAAAATTATGTTAAATATCTGTACAAATAAGGAAAATTACGTGAAAAAATAAATATCAGTTAAGGAAATCTGACAGAATACTAAGGTGTATCGAAGTATTTCATTGATTCACGCTATATTTAATATGTTTTAGTTACCCGCTTTGCTAGGTTGAACTCGTTTTCTTAAGGAATTTGGACCATTTTTGGTAACCAGGTAACCTATCACAGCCTTAGTATTCAGATTTGCTTATTTATATTACTACAAATAAAAATTACAAAATCATTCATGTAATAGACAACTGCTGTGCTTTCATATCCAAAATATGTACAAAAAACAAATTCACAATTTTTTTAACATTTACTCAATATTCGTTGAATAGGTCATGATCTGAGGGGGGATAGGGAGTTATCATTTATTTAGTGAGACTGTGACAAGGTAACTGGTTACCAGAAAATTATTCAAGTCTGTTAAGAAATCATAAAGAATCTAGCAAACGGGGTATTTGGGGAAAAGGCTATTAAAATGCTGGTTTATATCCATAATTAACATGGGTTCAACCTGATATTGACTCCTATTGATCTGGAGAATTTTTTTCTTTATCACCTAATTTTCAATATTTTCACATATATAACTGTTATTTGTTTTCAATAGATTTGCTTGTATCAACTGCCATATTTGTTTTACTGGTATCTCCAGTCGGTTTAGACTAAAACTCGGGTACCCAGATTCAGGTCGCTCATTGCAAATCTAAAACCTAAATTTTTCCAGCTCCAGACACTTAGTCCGCATATATACCAACAAAAGAAAATTGAGATATCATGTTTACAGATCATGGATAGCTTTTCAAGGGTTGTTTACATGGAAAAGTACACTTAGTTTATACACACACACACATTAGCACAGCTTAAATGCCTGCACATGTAACATCATGTGACCTACTACACTACATTAACAAACCACAACATTATAACAATAAACTCTAAAAGCTTCAACAGTTTATTCCATGGCAGTATTATATCTTTTTTGTTTTGGTGTGTCCATGTGACCACAGGAACTGATGACATCATCAATTTATGTGCCCAAGATATTAAAGGATATACAGCAGGAAGATTAGACAAAAAATAGATTAAATATACTGTTAGTCAGCAAATATTTTACAAATGACGGACCCAGTGAATGGAGCGTTAAAATTCCTGTCAATACAGAAACATGGAGCATGTTAGATTGACTCCCATACAAACAGTGTTGCGGGTCAGTATGACACAAAGATGTTGCTCTTCAGTTCTGTCAGACATTTACAATGGTAATGTTAAGATCTTTTGCAAAAATATAAGACAAAGAAGACCAAGTCACAGTGTAAGTAGTGACTAATGATGACCCATTAATTTTAGAATGGGGAGGCGAGTTAGCCGACCCCCATAAAAAATTCTGAAAGGCAACACTGAAAGTTTTGAACAAAGGGTGTTTCAAAAGTTCAAAATAAAACCACACGCTATATTTGCTGACATCAATACTCTTTGTGCACTCAAACTGATGACATCATCACTCTGTGAGCATCGGTGTTTTTTGAGTAAAACTCAACTGTCTTTATCCAGCAGAACTTCCAGGTATCGTCCCTCTCTCAACTGGGGTTCACTAGTGCTGATGTATGTAATATAGGCTAATTTGAAATTTTCACAAGGAAATACTTCCTGTGCATTTTGCTTAGTCCATCATTTGTAAGAACCCCCCAAAAAACTCTGATATATTTTGTTTAAACCAGCTTTGTTTTATGTTGATTTCTGGGGCATATTCACATGACCTATCTGTTCCCTTACAGTTTTTTTCTTTTGTGTTTTTAAATTTTCACTGTAAAGTATCGATTAGTTATATGTAAGACACAGCACTAGCGGCCCACACCAGAGGTCATGTGACCTCATTTCACCAGCTAATGTCTTACCAGCGAGAGTCACAAAGCTTGATTTCCGCAGTATTTTTCTCTCCTTACTGTTTTGCCTGACCCAACGTTTTTTAGGTTCATGGGTTATGCTGCTCAACCCACCCTTTTGATCATTTGGATAATTTTTTTTATCATGAGTTGTGCTGCTGGTTTACAAAGTGGATGGTGAACTCGTTTTTGTCGGAGCAGATCTTGTGGCAGATGCTGCACTCCCAGGGACTGGAGTGACCATGCAATGAGGCATGCAGGAAGTACATCCCTCGCTCGAAGAACATTACATCGCAGTGCTGGCATTTGAAGAGCTTGCCCTGTCCCATGTAGTACGCCAAGACATCTTCGAGTGAGGGAAATCCTGGAATCGGGGCCGTATGTTGTACTGCTTGGTCCCGCTTGGTTCCACCAGGGCAGTTGCCAGAAGAATCTTGTGTTGGTGGTGGGATAGGGGCCAGGGGTGGTGGCCTCTGGGTGGGAATTCCAGTAAAGGAGGTTGGAGGCGGAGACATCAGTAAGCCGGGGAGCTCTGGGTGGCCCGGGGGTAGACCTGAATTGGCAGCGATTGCAAGTGGCATGCCATAGTTGGGCAGCGACATGGGTAGGTTGGGTGTCCTTCGTGAGAACATCTCCTGTATGCCAGGTAGTGACTTATTGGCTTCTTCCATGGCCCGGTTAATGTCTTCCTGTGAGATACCTGCAGGGAGCTGAGGGGTCGTATACAGTGCAGCCACTGATGCCCTGGGTAAGTCCGCACTGACACCAGTACTCATTGAACTTACAGGATACATGGCATCACCGGGCTGTATCCTCACTAACCCTTCCCCGTTCATCATTCCTTCCTCCCCTTCCTTTTTAATAATTACCCCGTGGAAACGTTCATCGCCCCCTGAAATACTTGCAATGCTCGTACTCAGCTGGTTACAAATGGCATCAATACGGTGACCTTTGCTGGGTCGTATAATCTGGGTGGGAGAATTGCTAGATTGCTGGCTTAAATCCTGTGGGGAACCAGTAACACTTGGTGGGGTAATTGGTTCAGTCTGTCTATCTCCCCTGGGGCTTAACTGTGGTGGTGATACCCCCTCTCCATTCTTTTTCAGTCCTTCCTGTACTACCGAGGCATGTGCCTCCATGATGTGCTTGTTGAGTTCAGCTTGGTTGGCTGCCGCAAACTTGCACAGTGTGCAGTGGATCAGGGCCTGCGGGTGGGCAAACAGGTGCTTCTTTAGTTGGTCCTCCTTGTCAAAGCGCTTGTTACACAAGTGGCAGTTATACGGTCGCTTATGGACTGTGCGGTGCTGGATCAGGTTCGACCTGAAGAGAGAGGTGAACAAATTTTTTCAAAAAAAAATATCAATAAGCACTCTAAGATAGTTTATAAAAATTCAAACTTTTCACTTTTGCATTTTTCTAGTATCATTTTAGGTTCAAGTGAATCAGCACAAATGGCAAACAATATAAACAAATTTATCAAAAAATTTATAGTCTTCAATATCTCTGTGAACAAGGAAAATTACAAAGCAGTCAAATCTTACTGTATAAAAAGTTTAACCACGTAATTTATGCAGATAAATTACATTTTAATAGTTTTGGTTTATCAGCTTCACTACATAGTATTCGGTTTCTTAACAAGATCAGACTGTGTTCTCTTGCTTTTGCATACCTGGCTGCAAACCTCTTGTCACACATGGTACAGGCGTACGGTCTGTGTCCGTAGTGCAGGTTTTGATGCTCCATCAGGATGTGCTTGTAACCAAACCGGCGGTGGCAGATATTGCATTCATAGGGCTTTTCACCTTTGGAAAAAAAATTACAGATTAGTCTGATTTGTGTGGGTACAACAACTACACTTGAGCCATTCCCAGACCAGTAAACTTGAGAAAGTACAGTTGACACATTGCATGTACTTTAGAATTAATGTGGTTATCATCACCTAGCATTGCACCATGTGTTACTGCCAATATACTAGAGAATGTGCCTCTGCACAGTCATCAAAAGTTAATTATTTTCAAAGAAGGAAGTTTATTTTTAGGCCACATTCGGTCCTGATTCACAAGTGTCCTGGTTTGCACTTCTAATTTAGAATTTGTTTTGAGTTTACAATAAAAAATACAACTGAAAAAATGGTCAGGAAAGTCTAAAGTCGAATAAAATCACCAGGATTCTATGTTTGGAATGTACCTTGGTCTGGCTGAAACAAGAACTAGAATGATTTTACTTAGTCTTCATTGTGTTGCTTTGGGTTCTCTTTATACTCATAATGACACTTCAAGAACACAATAGGTCATATAGTAATGGCAGATGTCCAGGTACAGTGATTGGAGAAGGGAGGCGTATATCATGAGAAAATATGCCAAAATACACCTGGAATGAACCTCTTATGTACAGTATTTTACAACACTTAAAATAACATATACAATTTTTTCAGACATATTTATCTGGCAAAGCCTTCTCTCCCTAGTCACTCCATAACAAACACTGAAGGAATCCATAGCTTCAAAGTTTTTATGGCAAATGATTTTTCTTTTACTATTGTTGTTGGGTGTTGTTCCTTACAAAGTGACTAGTTATCTGATTATGACCAACAGATTATCTGTGAACACTTACCCACATGAGTTAGGCGTATGTGTCGTATTAGTCCATTTTTATAGCCAAACTGCTTGTTACAAAGTGTACACTGGAAGGTTCCATTTGGCCCCGGCTTGGAGGCAGCCTCAGTGATGAGGGAGATCTCATGGGGTGTGAGTTTTGGAGGTGCCGGCACAATGGGTGGGGGTACAGCCCCAGGGGGCAGGCTGATATGCTGTATCACCTGTTGAGATGTGGGGGTGCTCACCTGGATGGGGGAGATGGCATCAGGAGACTGCTTTACCTGAAGAACATACAGGAAAAACTTTTACACCAATCTGTATAACCAGTGTTCCCATGAAAGTCACTTGGTGTGAATCCATCAGTTTGTTTATTTTTTTATTTATTTGGGGTTTTACATCGCTTTTAACACTGTACAGGTCATATCATGACAGGTAGTTGGAAGTTCAGAGGAAACCAGTACATACAGTTGGTCAAGGTTCTGTACTGTAAACTGCCGACCGACAGCAAGCAACTACCAGCTTTCCCACTTGAGCTCAGGCCTGGATTCAAAGTCTGATCTCAGAGGTGGGAGCAGAGTGTGTTACCACTGCACCACCCTGACTCCCGGTATCCATCATTTTGAGTCCAGTAACTACAGAGCAGGGTTAATCAATTCTAAAAACTGTCAGCCAGTTGATAACACAACCTTCAAATCATATTGCACTACATATAATGTTAGAATCTGGGCTAAAATACAAATATGGGCTTTACTCACAAAGGGGATTAGTCAAAGATCTGTGAAAAATTAGCTCAATCCAAAACTCGCATTAGGAGTAAGATTTGTATTCACTGGAAACTGGAAAGTTGAGTTGATTTTAATCTCAAATTTTGGACTAATTTTGGATGAATGTAATTTTGGATTTTTACTAAAACTGTTAAATTTCACAAAAATATAAAAGACTAAATTCTCCAATGTAAGATTGGCATATAGATGGTTAAACTGTAAATCTGCTAAGAAGTACAAGAACATTTAATCCCTTTGCCATCAAATCTACCAGATAAAATTCTGGGGTAGAGGATTTTTCTGAGAGTTTAAGCTGCTCTTTTAAAGCACACACAAAGTGTTCTTTCAACTTGTTTGTCGTCCACGAGATCCTCGTATGTAACACTTTTAAATAACAGATGTCATCCATAATGTCCTCTTATATAATATTTCAATGAGACATTTCAATGAGACAGTTTCAATTACACTCTCTTGAAGAAAAGTAAAACTAGAGTATGCTTCGCAAGAGAAAAACAAAAAAGAAAAATGTTTTTGCTAACAAAAGCAAAGCATCCCCAAAGGTTAAATGTAACATAATATAAAGTAGAAAAAGGTTTTTGAAAATAAAATCATACAGCACTGAGAGAAGAAGTAAAAGTTAGGCAGACAATATGGACGTTTATGCATTAACATGAAAGAAAAATTTAAACTTTATTTGCTTTCTATGGTCATAAATTGCAAACAGTTAATTTAATAAATGCTATAGTTTGTAAGAAGAGTAGTTTTAAAGGGGGATATAAGTCAAAAACACAAAATCTGCTCTTTTATGACCCTAGTTTGACCCATAAAGCGGGGTCGGGGGGGTAAATCTGATCAGCTATATAGACTCTCCACATATGGTTTTCCAATACCTCTTTGTACATTCTAAAGCTGTAAAAGCATTAATAAAGGAGATATAAGGCAAAAACACAAAATCGGCTATTTTATAACCCCAGTTTGACCCATAAGGGTGGTCAGGGGGTAAATCTGACTGGCTATCTAGACTCTTCACATCAGGTTTCCCAATACCTCTTAACACATTCTCTAAAGCAATATCTGGTTTCCCAATACCTCTAAACACAGCTCTAAAGCCAATGATAAAGGAGATATAAGGCAAAATTGGCAATTTTATGACCCCAGTTTGACCCCTACACTGGGTTCAGGGGGGAAATTTGACTTGCTTTCTAGACTCTCCACATATGGTTTCCTGCTACCTACCAATACATTTTATGGCTCTACATGCAATACTTAAGAAGATAATAGGGGGGTTCACATGAATTTTAAGCTTTCTGGTTGGTACCTGTGAGAAAATCGCTCATAAATAAGCCAATTTTCATTGGATCTCTCCCAAAATCTAATCAGCTCAGGTTTTTCATAGTATAAACACGTGTGTAAAATTACAAACCTCTGCGGTTGGTAGATTTTGCTGAGCAGCGATTGCGGGCGGGTGTACCCAAAAAAACTATGTTTTGATCATGTGACCTTGACAAAAATCAAAGGTCCAATTTAAGCATGTGGAAAAATTTTCCTATGCCTAAAGTATATAGCTGCCAAATATGGTTAAAAGCTTCCAATGAGCACAGCAAAAACAAAGCATCCCAATGAGCATTAAAGATTTAGTCGTAATGACTATGTTCCTCTGTTTAATACGTTTTTCTATTTATGCAAAAATGAAAGGTTTCAGAGATTAATGCATATTTTGTGTTTTACGCAGAAATTCAAAATGGCCGCCAAAAATGGCGGGAAAATGAATTTTGGGAAATGTCGCCCCATGACTATGCAGATACCCTGGGGGTCAAAAATTTCGCCAAAATCACTCTTTCTCGCACCGTTTCCGAGGTAAATGGGTTTTGGGGTTTTACACAGAAATTCAAGATGGCTGCCAAAAATGGTGGGAAAATGACACTTGAAAAAAGTTGCCAGTTGACTCTGCATATACCCTTTGGTCAAAAATTTGGTCGAAATTACTTTATCTCGCACCATTTCTGAGATATTTAAGACTTTTTATTTTCATCGGTACGAAAAATCATGGCATTTAGTTAATCGCTAATTTGGCCATTTGTATCAGATCACTTCAAAAAGTTAATGATTTCCAGACATCTATGTAAGAAACCTACTTGGAAAATTTCATGTGAATAGGTGAAGTGCTTTTTAAGTTACCATACCGACAAGCACACCTCTTTGAAAAAAACATGTTTTTGGTCATGTGACTTCTCCGATTGGTTAAAATGTCATGACTCCAAAATGAAAACACTGCCCTTATATTTTATTATTTACAAGAATGTAAGGTGTCTGTGAAATGACCGACCCCATTGCTACGATATGACAGATGACACAATGAATTAGTGGTGGCATCATTAACAGAAATCGAAACCGGTTCCCAAATATTCCTTGCGGATTTCGTTTTTTCTACCAAAACGAAATGAAATACCGCATACCGGAAAACCATGAACAACATTACAATGAATCGTTATTTCACCACCACCTACCTCTTCATGATGCACGGCTTCAGGTATCGGTGGCTCCGCTTCCTCTGGTGTGATGGGTTGAGTCATGGGTTGTGGAGGCGGGAGAACGGGGATCTCACCCTCCTCGGGGCTCAGCTGGCCACTCACTTCCTCTTCCTCCACCATGTGTGGGACTTCCTCCTCCTGCATCTCCGTCACAATCTCCCCATCCTCCTCATAATGCAGTTCATCAGCGCCCCCTGCCGTGTGCAGGGGTGTCGCCAGCTCAGTCATTCCTTTAGGAACAAGAACAAAGGAGTATACACCATAAAATATTTTAAAAGTTACCAGTGCAGTCATTTCTGGAGATACAGGACAATAGCAAGTTGGGTACAGAGCAAAATACCCAAGAACTTACAAATTAATTCATTATTGTACAGGGTCAGGTACACAGCGAGTTGAAAATGAAGAAGAAATCTGAAATCAAATATTCACAAATTTAGTTTTAATATCCTGATAAAACCTCTTTGCCAAATGAGTACTCAGCACTTGATCACAGCCCTAGTTAAAACAAAAAGATCTATACAACAGAATCACAAGACAATACTCACAGAGAGGAGTTTAAACTTAGTATTCATTCTTAAAGAACAGGAAAATTCTCCAAGATAAGTCACATGATCAGTCTTTACATGTAAAACAGTAGGACAATATTCCCAGAGGAGTCACATGATCAGTCTTTAGACTCTTTACTGTGAAAGAGTAGGACAATACTCCAATAACAGGAGTCAATTGATCAGTCTTTACTGTGAATGAGTAGGGTAATACTCCCACAGAAGTCACATGATCAGTCTTTACTGTGAAAGAGTAGGACAATGCTCCCACAGGAGTTACATGATCAGTCTTTATTGAGAAACTGTAAGACAATACTACCACAGGAGTCACATGGTCAGTCTTTATTGTGAAAGAGTAGGACAATGCTCCCACAGGAGTCACATGGTCAGTCTTTATTGTGAAAGAGTAGGACAATACTATCACAGGAGTCACATGATCAGTCTTTATTGTGAAGGAGTAGGACAATAATATCACAGGAGTCACGTGGTCAGTCTTTATTGTGAAAGAGTAGGACAATGCTCCCACAGGAGTCACATGGTCAGTCTTTATTGTGAAAGAGTAGGACTATACTCCCAGAGGAGTCACATGATCAGTCTTTGCTATGTAGGACAGAGTACAATTTAAAGAAAATTTAGACAATATATACAGAACCTCAATTTTCACTGTTTTATGTCACAAATGAAACAACTGATAAATCCCCCCCCCCCCCATACTAAGAGGTAAAAGCCCAAACATATAATTACAATGTAAGGATGAATGATCTCTAATTACTTTATAAATAAAAAAGTATCAACAGTAATCATGTGAAACGTCTGAGTACTTACTTAAAAGTTAAAAATAACATTCATGAACATGTACCCTTTGTCTATAAAAGACGTAATTTTGGTTTCATTTTGAAACAGTATCATACAGAGGAGAAACCACTTAAGTACATAACTGACTGTTATAAATTAAATAAGGACTGGAAACTTCACAAAATTATCCATGAGTGTCCAAAACCATGTATTGTGTAACTAGAAAACATCTAAACATCTCATTATAAGAACCAGATTCAGTTTCAACTGTACAAATAAAATAGTTGGAAATGTTTGCCCAAAACTTCACCATATTTGCTTTAGCATCTGTCATGCCCCTCAAGAGTTTGCTAGTTACACATTAAGTTTTACAATCGCAAAAGACTTAATTTCGTGCAATTTTAATATATGAAAACAATTTATCTGGGATCATATTCATCGAAATAGATCAGTGAGAGATGAGTCAAAAATCAGCTGTATACTGGTACAATGGACAAAAGGCATTAATCAGCCCCACATAGGAGGTAATATTTTCATGACCATTTGTCTGTTTGTCCATTAGTTTATTTGTTAGCAGGATTACGCAAATGCTACTACTTGGATCTCCCTGAAAATAATTAGAAGATAGGTACTGGTCCAACTTAGATCCAATTAAAGTTTCAAAGAGATCTGGATCACTCTCCGAATCTAAAAAAAAAATTCCAGATTTTCACATTTACTTTTTATGACATGCCTTGGCAGAGATATGTACTCTCCAAGTGCTCTTATTCTAATTTTACTTTTATAGAGCTTAAGCTCAATCTTAAACATTTGGGTATGTTCTATAAAGGTATGTTCTATTCATTTTAATTCCATTAAATTGTGTTGTTCAACTTATATCACCTTTTCACTCCTCTTTAATACAGTTCAAAGTTGAGGTTTTACATCCTGTTCACCTCCTAGGGTCATACTGGGACAGGCCCTCTGCATTACCACTCGTGCGAATTGAACCCACACAAATGTGACAGCCTATGTGAGAACTATTTGTCAATTACTTTTTTCCCCCAATACAGCACACAGGCTGACACAGCTTTACTTTCCTTTGAAATTAACTATCAATAAAGTTACTTAACAGCATCTGCATGTAAAGGACTCATTAAGGAGTAGTGGAATGGATTATTTACAGCACAGAAAAGTACAACCTTGAACTCAAACTCTGGTTAAAAATAATTTGGACCATATACTCTCTATTTTGTACCAAACATCAATGTTAAATGTGGAAGTGTAGATGTATTTTGAAATATATTTCCCAACAGATTTGCTAAAATCACCAAACAATTTATATGTTGATTTAATGACAGGCATTTTAATTATTTTCGTTATCTTGTATATCGCTATTTATGTATATCTACATGTTGTTATAACTAGACGTCCTGAGCAAAATTCACTCAGTGGATTAGTTGAAACATTACTATGTCACTATGTTACAATGTTATAGACTTTTGCTGATTTATCTGCAAGACCACAAGCCAGATACTTTGCAGAGTTTCCGGTCCTGCATGTGGACCAGTACCTTTAACTTGAATTAAGTTTGTACTTTGTCAACTGCATGAACCAGTTTTCTGTTATAACATTCTTGGATCAGTGTACAAAGTTTATGAGAAAACTTAGCAGGTCAAAAGGACCTGCAACTTAAAATGTTAAAGGTCTGAAGCCCAAGTTGGCAGTCCAATTATTTCAAAGTATCTTAATAGTGACCTCAAAAATAACCAAATGGAAAGTGCTAGAGAATAACTGGTTCAGTTTTATTTTCTACACTGACAATGTAAAAAGTAAAATCTTCAAAGTCAAGTTCAACTATTAAAAAAATATGAACAGCCTTAACCTAGACTTGAAGATTTTAAAGGTCACATCAATGTGGCAAGGTCAAAGGTGAAATCACGGTCACACCATGGCATTGAACAGATACAACCCTAACCAATATCATATGGCATAGGAAGGTATCAACTTCCAACACCATATGGTTTGAGATACAGCCCAGACAAGAATTTAAAGGCCTGGGTCACTGGAGAAGATTTCTAATGCCCGCCCTTTTGCCCATCTGCCTTCCCAGCCAGACACCATGGGTGAAAACAATACCCGCACAGCTCTTAAAGTCGGTGGGGTAAAAAAGTCACTATTCAAACATTTGACAATGGCATTTGGTAAATATTCAAGTTTTAGTGCCTCTTCTAAGCATAATGTAAATTGGCTGACCTAGTTTAAAAAGCTATACATGTTCTTTTTTTTTTACTAGGACTGCAAACTGGAAAATTTATCACGAAACATAAAATTTGATATAAATTTCCTCAGCTTTACTTTTACCCGCAATAAATATTTTAGTTAAAGAATTAATTGTTGGGAAAGTGGGTACCCAAGAAATTCTTGTGAAGATAAAATTTTCACATTAACATATAAGGTGAAGAAATCCACCTTGGATGGAAGGATTTTATAGGTAATTAAACTGCACGATTTAATGTTGTTAAATAATATTTCAAATACAACTGTTGGCAAACTAATAATAAATATCTGGCTTGACATTTCAGGCTTAACCTAAAGATTACTCTAAAATTTCACACTACACAACACCAGCAAAATTTTTAACTGTGGCACTAACTTAAGCTGTGGCCGGTTACTTAATTCCCTTCTCTCAATAAACCCTCATAACCTCTTATGTTTATTTTTCCTTTTAGGAAAGCAGACACCTTTAAAACAACATATTGTCTGTTCAGTTTTATATGTGCCTCAGATATTTCCCTTCCCAGGTTAGTGAACAAATCAATGCTCCCCAACCATTTTAACCTGCAACAATCAATGACTGCACCCTCCCTCTAATAATATGATAAGAATATGAGGTCTGTTGGTGGTAACCATGACAGCAGGCCCTTACTATATGAATGCTTGGTGGGGTGGGGGACGAGTCTGACTCAAGCCATATTGATCAGTCCTTGCCACTTGGTGACACATTAGGAAGAGGAGTACTGGTAAATGAAAGCGAGGGGGAGGACTGCTGTTGGTTACAGTAATACAAGTGTTCTTTTACAATCATTAATTCTGGTTTTTCAATAGGTAAGGGCATAGGTAATAATGTATTGGACAGCAAGGGAGTCCTCAGGATACCAAATTGGCATCATGATAGCGCCAAACTTTTCTCACCAATATCACAGTATAATAGCCACTGAAACACTGACATTATTACTGTGTTATTTTCGACCACTAACTGTGTTCCCCGAAGCATCATTTTAAAACTAGAAAATAATCCTAAAACAACTAGTAAATAAATTTTAAAATTTTCTCCAACAAAATTCAGACAGAATGTGGTCCACATTACCAAAAGTTTTAAAGTGTTTACATACTCAATTGTAGACTATTCACCTTATATTATAATATCTTCAAAATACTCATATCAACTTTGAAATTGTAATCAAGATACCAAAGGTTAAAGTGCGTTGTGACTCTTATCATTATGATGTTGTGACATCATTACTTCAGCAGTCAATTTATTTATTTATTTGGGGTTTTACGTCGCTTTCAACACTGTACAGGTCATATCACGACAGGTAGTTGGAAGGGCAGAGGAAACTAGTACATACAGTTCGTCAGGGTTCTGTACTGTAAACTGCCAACCAATGGCAAGCAACTACCAGCTTTCCCACTTGAGGCCGTGCCCGGAACCGAACCCCGGCCTCAGAGGTGGGAGGCGAGAGTGTTACCACTCTGCCACCGTGGCCCCCTTCAGCAGTCAATGGACACTAAAAATATCACTCTAAAAACAACATAACATCAGGGGGCCCCCAAAAGAAACAAGTACATGTAATTCTCAAATATAACAATAATCCCAACCCTCACATGTTATTCAACTATATATTTTTGTCAGACTAAAATTAACTTACAAGACTCAAGTAGATTTTAAATCATAGAATAAAATATTATTTTTCTTTTTATGGCAACCTTAACTTTTAAAAAATTTTCCCCCTTATTTGAAGGTAATCTTGAGTCATACCTCATATTCAGGGATTCTGATTCTCACCCATGACATCCCCTCTCCCAACACCTCTCTTGAGAGTTCTGATTTCCTATCTATACATATGTCTTTTAAGACTCACGACCCCATTTCAATATATTTCACTATGAGGGTGATATAAAAATACCTGGCAATTTTATATCACTTAAAACTTTTGCAAAGTCAAAGTTGGGTTTTTACATCCAATTCAACAGCCATGGTCATATTCAAGACCAGGGACAGGTCCTCAAGCATTGTCTCTTGTGGGATTCAACAGTCTCGAACCCACACAGAGGCGACTGCCTGTGATTTTACTACATGCCAATAACTTGTTAGCACTAGGCCACCTCATCAAGCTTTTTTGCAATGCAAATTTATTAATTTAATAAAACATACTTATCTCACATCTTAACTGTGAAAATGTCACAAAAAATAGTGCAAAGTATATGCATAATTAGAAGAGTTCACGAAATATATCTTTGTCCACACAGAATCAATATTGGCCGGGTCTGTGCCCTTTCTTTCCACTGCCCAGACTTGCCCCCTCAAATATAAATCCTCTCTCCCCCCACATCACATTTCTCCTACTTAGTGGCAGGAGATATTTTTTCTTTCTTTATTCTGATGACACACCATTATTAACAGGGAGGTCTTTTCCAATCAATAGTTTTCTTTTCAACAGAGAAATCCTGGGAGTTCGTTTTGAATGGCTTGAATAAAGCGCCTCTTTCAAATGTTCCATTTTCTGACAAATATTGACCAGAAGGATCAATACTAGAGCCTGGGTGATTTGTCAACAATGGGGGCTTTTTTCTCCTCAATATTGTTTGGAACACCATTATGCAACAGGGTTGGATAAATATGATTGCATCGGGTGAAACTAAGTCTGCTCACACTCACCCAGTATCTTGTTAGCACTCCAGTAAAGAAAAAAGAAAAAATTACATCCCCATCCCAAACAACCTTATCACCATACTTTGAAAAGTAAAAAGAAATACAGATTTTGTAACTACACAGTAAACCGTAAATTGCATTCAAGTGGACATGAACTACCTTGATTGGAAGAATCAACAGATACATTCATCAAGAATTACCAAAGCTGTCCAATATAACCTTGTAGGCAAGAGTAAACATAGAAAGCATTGCCATGGCAACCCTGCAGTGCATAGGTAGAATGTTATCTTAACATCTAATATAGGCTCTTCTTCAGGAACTTAATCTTTCTATGAATGAATTCAAACCTCTGTAAAAAGTGTATAATCACTGATCACAGTGATATAATCAAAACACCTTTGAGTTGAGCTTAGGGTTGACAGGAGAAGACACTCTTTGACACTTTTAACATACACATATATTTTTGTTACTCTTTTTGTTACAGCCAAAGTAAAACTCTGTCACGTTTATTTTAAAATATATTTTGAATTATTAAGGAGCCTTTTCCCACAAGATTTCAAAGTAATCTGGAATTCCTATTTAATTCTTTTTCGGAGAAAATGTTTCTTTCTCGATCATTTATTCAACATAACTTGTCACATTTATACTGGCTATTGACCGGGATGTAAAATCATAAACTTGACCTTCATTATTTTTATTTACAGTTGAGCTTAAGTTACTTATAGGTATAACAGCAAAAATGAAGGTCAAACTGTTCTCAGAACATCATGAAATTTGACTCCATGTATTACAAACATGTTTTCAAGATGCAAGTCTCTGGACACTGAAATTGGTTTGACCACTTTCATGCCTTAGAGTCCCTTTTATAAAGAGGATATTAACCACTATGAAAGTCCAATTACAACTAGAACAAGAGCACTCGGACACTGCAGACCTCCGCCAAAAACATAACAATAAAGTGGAAAATCCGGATTATTTTTTTGCATCCAGACGGTGATCCAGATCACTCTCAAAATTTAATGGGATCTGAGTTGGACTTAAGACCTATCGTCTGACTTTTTTCAGGAAGATCCAACTAGTAGTATTTGTGTAATCCTGCTACCAAACAAACAACAGACAAATGAACAAATGGCCATGACAACAAAACCTCCTTTGTGGAGGTAATTATATTATCTGAAACACAGAATTTACCCTATCCATAGTTATTTCCTGGTTTTGAAAGCAACTGTTGGAGAAAACTTTCTTCTTCTTTTTAAACATTAAAGATCCTATATTCTCAAAACTGTCAGTGGCAGACCGATGAAACAGCTCGACAGTGAAATGTTTCTCACCTTTGAGGTCATGGGTTCAAAGCTATATTATTCTTTATAAAATGAGGGTTTGACTGAGGGTCTTCATTGATTTGAGTTCAGCTGTTAAAAAAAATGTAAAATGCCAACTGTGAAATGCCTTAATTTTATTAAAATTCATTAACTGGCATGAGAAAGATATATTTGGGTCGACCACTCTGCTAAAGCAGAGTTGAAAATTCCGCCTCAAGTTAGTAACTTAGCGTAACAATAGAAATCAGCAGAAATTTGTATGACAGGTCACCAGTCCACTTCAACAAGAAAGGGACTAACATCGCCTTTGATGACCTTCCCATAGAATCTTTCTCACACAAATGTTCTCTTTAAAGTTGACAAGTGACCAGTCAATTTATTGTCTCCTTATGTGTCATGATTCGGGAAATTCTGTGACAACTATTAAATAATTGAATTATTTACATCAATTTGGTATTTGTTCAAATTGGTTTTGCAACATACAGTCAGACTTACAACCTGAAAAATTGCTGATAAAATTAAACAGTATCTGGTTTGACAGTTTTCTTTTTAAAAATGTATTTTTGAACAATAGTAGATTTACAACACTTAAACTGATGCATACTTTCATTTTATGATAGATATCATTAAACTACTATCCAATTTTTATGCTATAAATATGAGACATAATATCAAAATGTGCACCATATGAGTTGAGAAACAACATACTATATTAGGCTTGCAAAATCTTTATATTCTCAAGTGTAAATATCTAAGCTAATTATCCAAAATGGGGGCCAATACTGGGCCCTTTTTTGCAGAAAATAATGGTACAGGAACCAGACAAAAATTGGTATGGGTAGCCTATATTGATATTTCAATATTGATTGTACCGCCTCTCAATTTCAATACTGATACGTGATATCAATATACCAAGTTCAATTTTAATTCCAATAAATTAGGAAACAAAACTATTATTGCCACTTATAACCATAACAACACTGATACTCCTTTAAAAATGAGTTGGAAGATGAGAAAGTTTGGTTAGAAAAGGAATGCATTATACACAAATTATTTGGGGGAAATTTTAAGTCATTTACCACAGAAACATACATAAGCTCAGCCTTAAAGATCTGGTTTCTGGAAACAGTAAGGAGTATCACCCACTAGTGATGAGGTGTTGCCAGATGGTGCTATGGAAACGCCCTTAAAGAAAACAATGATAACTTTAAAACACCTTTTACAGGTGACAATAATATTTTCACTACGTTAAACACCAGTTAATGACAACTGGTTAATGATGCATGAAACAATTCAATGTTGGGAGTTTACTGCCCCTCCCAACAGTTAAAGGTCACAGATTTTAGGATTCAACAGTTCATTTATATTTCTCAGAATGTGTATAAACTGTACCTCCATAATACACCTAATAGTTTAATGCACTAATGTTAGTGTCATAATTCAATATTAATCAATAATAGTTCTGAGTTTCAATATCAATAATAAATGTGCCAGTTTCTATATCACTGTCAAGAAACAAATGTCAACAGAATTCTACAATTTATTACATTAGAACATTAAAGCAGTTAATTTACTGTTTGCATGATTTATTTCTTAATTTTTTTTCTAAAGTATAATTTAATGTTTTAAAGCTGTAATCACTTATGAAGCTACGATGATTTTAATATGTGTTGCACTAAATAATCTGACAAATCTGTAAATTCAATGTAAGTTTAATTGAAAAGTGATGCATTTTACATTAAAATAGCATTGGAGACACCCGTACCCCACAGTCCAAGAAAACAATTTGTGACACCATGAGATATAGAAGTAAAACACAAAAAGGCTTTCAGAGCAAAAAGTGTTGGCTTTATAAAAGTCCAAATACTGTTTAAGTGGCGAAAATAACATTTGAGAGAGAAAATGTTTGTAAAGATAAAGTATTAAAACAAGACTTTCAGAGGAAACAAGGCCACTGCCACAGCGGTTATCTCCCACCTTAGAATCAGTAATATATGGAGAACTAAGGGAGATGTAAGGCCTTTGTAGTAAGATTACACCACTTGACACTGACGAAGGGGGTCACATGTCAAAGTAGCAATTGGAAGAGATTCCCAGGCCATGACTTCCTATAAGTTGTTTTCACATTCCGAACCCCTAGTAACAATGATAAGAGAGATATAAGGCCTTTTTAATAGGATAATCCCATATGACATTAAATGTGATATGGCAGCCATTTTTGGGGGAAACTAGGCCAAAATTACTATCAGGCTAACATTCCTAGCATTTTTATCTTTTGTGCAAATTTGATGAACCTAGCTGCAATATTTCAAGTTTTACAGCATCTTAATGATTTTCAAATAATTGGCTATTGCGGCCATTTTGTTTTTCAAAATGAGGCAAAAATTGTTCACAGGCAAAACATTTGCAGACCAGGACTTCCCATGGGACTGTTTTTACATTCTGAAGCCCTAGCACCAATAATAACGGGGATATAAGGATGTTTTGTATGATGACCCCATTTAACCTTGAAGCATGGTTCAATGGTCAAATTCAACACCTGGGAAAGATTCCCAGGCCTTGACTTCCTACAAATTATTTTCACATCCCAAACCCCTAGGAGCAATTGCAGGGGAGATATAAGGTCTTTTAATAGGATAACCCAATTTGACATTAAATATGTGATATGGCAGCCATTTTGTTTAGCAAACTAGGCCAAAATTACTATCAGACTAGCTTTCCTAGCCATATATCTTCTGTGCAAATTTGATGAAGCTAGCTGCAATATTTTCCCTTTGTGGGGAAGATATTGCGCCTGCAAAGCAGTAGATTAGATTAGATTAGATTTCAAGATTTAGAGCATCTTTATCATTTTCAAACAATCGGCTACGGTGGCCATTTTATTTTTCAAAATGAGGCCAAAACTTTGCACAGATATATTTTCATAGCCATAAACATTCCCTGCAAATTTGGTGAAGATATCTTTATAAATGAATGAGACATTAACGTGACGAACAGAAGGCATTTCATAATCTCCCGACCACGGCATTGGGCCGCTGGCAGGAGATAAAAAGTGTCCGCTATCTGAAAGTCTAAATGATGTTTAAGTAGAGAAAATAACATTTAAGAGACAGAAAATGTTTGTAAATATAAAGTATTTAAAACAAGACAATTTAATTGCAAGACAACAGAATTAACCAGTAAACTAAAAGCTCTGTAGCTGTCAATCTTAATAAATTGAAGTATAGCTGTCAGTGGAAAGAGCACAATTAAGTAAAAGTACACATAATAATCAGTTACAGCAATCCATATAAGTTTGTGATAAAGAGAAATGTGTCTCGAATATGGCAGGGGAACACACTTTCACACACACAACATTAAAGATCATACCATGACTTAGCATATCTACACTCCCCAACCAATGACCCACCCAAGAATAAACTTTCTACCCTTACAAAGTTACAGTTTCTAGATATGGCCAACAAAATTTTAAAGGTCAAGGTACTACAGTCAAGTCAAAGATTAAATCAAGGTCATATCATGATGGTGTGCACCTACACCCCTAAACAATGTCCCGACCAAGTATCAACATCCTACACCTGACAGATTCCAAGAAATAGTACGGACAACATTTTAAAGGACTAGGTCACTACAGGAAGGTAAAAGGTCAAATCTAGATCACACCATGACCTTGCACACATACATTCCCTAGCCAAGGTTCCAACTTCCTACACCTTATGGTTTCTGCATGAGATATAGCCTGGAAAAGATTTTTAAGATTGAGGTCACTACAGCAAGGTCAAAGGTCAAATTAATGTCACACCATGACATTTCACACATACACCCTGTAACTAATGTCCCTACTAAGTATCAACTTTCTGTGCCGTACAGTTTAAGAGATATAGCCTGGACAAGATTTTAAAGATCAAGGTCACCACTGCATGTCAAATGAAGGTCACACCATGACGTAGCACATCTACTCCCCCAATTAATGTCCCTACCATGTATCAACTTTCTACCCCTTACATTTTCTGAGATATAGGCCAGATACGATTTTCAAACTCAAGGTCTCTACGGCAAGGTCAAAGATCATTATAAATGAAGATAACACCATGACACTGTGCACCAACACAGT
The DNA here is from genome assembly GCA_964017235.1 of Sabellastarte sp. h YS-2021. Classification (NCBI taxonomy): domain Eukaryota; kingdom Metazoa; phylum Annelida; class Polychaeta; order Sabellida; family Sabellidae; genus Sabellastarte; species Sabellastarte sp. h YS-2021. Next base: position 142,368,897 of record OZ024929.1, read on the forward strand.
ATACACCCAACCAATGTTCCTACCAAGTATCAGCTTCCTAAACATTACAGTTTCTGAGATACAGCCTGAAAACTTTTCTGCTGCCTGCTCATCCAGTGAAAACAAAACCCACACACCCCTTAAAGGCTATGGGGTAAAACATTCATTCATTGTCATCCTTCTGAACCATTGCAGCCAATCTCAACAGGGAGTAAAGATTAATGGTTTCTTTAGATTAGAAAGACTGGAGACTGGCTACAGTTTGATCTTAGCATCCAGCTCTGGACCTGTGACATAAAATGCTACTAACTAGTAGTTTATATCTTGCCAACACATGATATGCATCCCAACATCCATACAAGATGCTCTATTATGCTGGGTCCTGTATTCAAAAAACTTGCTGAGACCAAATTGTGTATTAATTCTGGAGATCATCTTTAGATTGAAGTTCTTGACTCAGTAAAGTGTAAATAATTAAGTATCACCATACAGGGATTAAAACTTTGCCCAAAATTTTTGTCACAATGTATTGCGAAAATTTTGGCTTCACAAGCACCTTACTTTGAGACACTTTTGTAGCAGTGTTTTCCGACTGTACAACAACAGAGACATAGATCATGTTATATAATGTCACATGACTTGAAGGAATAATTAAATGGATTTTTGTAGCTTTTCTTTGTTTTCACTCAGTGACGTTCATTACCCAGCAACGTTCATCACTTGGGATTTAAAACAATAATTTTCATTCTTCAAAATGAACTTTTGGCATACAGTTACACAGTGATGTAAATTTAAGTATTTGTTCCATCTATACCTTTTCCTTGCAGATTTTACAGCACATGACGAACTTCACTGGCCAACATAAATATATTCTCCTCGCCCCCACAAGCAAAGGTATTGTCTGTCTGTGTCTGTCACTCGAATAAAAAACACTGGATCTGGGTTATTCAGATCCAGATTTAGTTTCCAGAATTCTGGAGCAGACGAAATGTTGCAGCACAGAAAACTACAAACATTAGACAAGATAGGTGTGTAGTAGGGGTCAATAAATACAACCAATTAAAGGTGGAGAATGAGAGGACAAGATGATTGTCACCATGACAGCCTCTTTAAATTTCAAACAGCTCCACCACTGATGCACATGTGGAGAGATTCATTTTGAGTTTTTTTCAGCAGTACACACAGTATTAAAAAGCTACTGGATCCACACAATGATCCGTGTCACCACCAAAATTGAATCATCTGTTCCTTGTGCCACTATTGACTTTTCATGAAAATTTTATCAAAATCAATCCATAATTTTTCGAGTTTTTGAGGCAAACAAATATACACCACCAAAAACATGACCGCCCTGGTGGAATAAATTATAAATAATACAATTATTGAGATGAAATTTCTCATTAAGATCTACATAAAGGTGATATGACTCAAAATGATAAGAAACAATATTTGTTTTAAAGAATTGTCCAACTTTTATCGAATCAGCAAGTACTGTCAGCTTACACCACTTCAGTAAAATAAGACCAGAACGTCCTTATTTCTAGTGTGATTTCAATTTGTATTTCTCCATTTTCTGCTAAAACAGGACCTGTATGGGGCAACTATCACTGGATCAAATGATTTTAAATTGCAGAACCATTATTTATAGATACTAAAATATCACTAAATGATACTGACATGAGTAGAAATTAGCACTGAGATTGAAATACAATTTCATCATCAATATCTAAGGTAAATTTGTCTTTGCTTACTGATTAATATTGAAATTATTCTAAAGAATTTGTATCAAGAATATCATCTGGATCTTTCCACTTCTTCCTTGGGCCAGGCCCTCACCCACACAAAAAAAAAGTTTATCAAGATTCACTTATTACTTCTTAAGAAATGTCAACCAGAAAGCCAAAGGCAATGAAAACATACTAAACATGGAACCTTTGGAAATTCAGGATTTTTTACATCCAGAATATAAACGATATCTTTCCCCAAATTTCTTTGATCAGACCCAACCCATAGAAAGAATTTCAAAAAGATCTGTTCATTACTTTTGGGGTGATAATGAACACAGACAAACATAAGAAGCATCTCAAAACATACCCTCTTGGCGGAGGTAATAAATGATGACTGGTCATTGAAGTATGTCCTTTTATGAGGTCATCAGACAACAAAATGTAGTTGGTACTGGATTTTAGGTCAATCCAAATATCAAAGTCAGGCATTTAGATTCTTTTAACTATAAGGACAAGTCACTACTATTTCCAATATGTTTTGTAAACTGGGTTCAAATTTACTCCCACAGCTAGAGATGAGATCCACATATCCATGCATGGTTACAAATTACAAGCACAACTTAAACAGTATATAAGCAACTTTCTAAGACCCAAAGGTTAAAGAGTACAAAGGTCAAAGTTTGGTTTTTGTATCTCTTTTTAACATATAGTGTTAGAGGGGGAATCCATTATCATTCCCACATGTTGTCTGAGGAGGATTTGAACCCGTGATGACACTGTTAAGGGGCCAGTTTCACGGATCCCCCACGGATAAAGGCCACGGTTCCATACATGGAAACTACCAAGGATCTGTTGCGGATCGTGGGGTTTGGGGAGGGAGAATGTTAGAAAAGTGAGTGATTTACGGACGCGTCACGGATAACTCTCCGGATGATAGGGATGCCACAAGGACGTTAGGGATGCATTGTATTGCTTGCGGAAGACCTCCGGATACTCCTCCGGGACCACCAGCAGTGCGGCAGAAAGACCCCAGGACACGCCAGGACAACAAAGGGATGCATCAGGACATCGCAAGGACACCCCGGATGGGTTTACGGACCTTGCGGACACTCACGGATGGGGTTTACGGATCTTTGCAGAAAGTGTATATTAGCAAAAGCCAAGCTAAGTGTCCCTTACATGGCTCTTGTACATGAGAAAACGTCTTTCCGTAAGTTCCTGAGTGTCGTGGTAAACTACAATTCTATCCATAAACCCCGTCCTTATTGTCCTTGAGGCGTCTTTTTGTCCGTAAACCCTGTCCCTATTGTCCGTGAATAGATCCGTAGATATCGGTGCATATCCGCAGACTAATTATATATCCGTGACCTTCTTCACGGACCATCCCTATTGGTCCGTTTGCTTTCCAGCAATGTCTGTTAACTTCCGGTGGCGTCATTAGTACTCCTTACAGCCTCCGAACACCCTCCGGGAATATCCGTAGAAATTTTCCAAGCCATTATTGGTGCAGAGGAGTCAAGGATGTCCCGGATGCCACAAGGAGATCTACGGGTGCTGTAAGGATAATATGGATGACATATGGATCAGTTGCAGATATTAATTACACCTGGCATCCGCAAACCTTTTACAGAAAATTCAAGCAGTTTGATTTTTCCATGGCATCCACACAGACACATCACATCCGTGGCAGATGCCACAAGGATATTACAGACGGTACGGACGTGTTCACAGATGAAAAATATGATCCGTAAATCACTCACAATTTTTCATATTTGCTAACCTGCCGCGATCCGGCGTTACATCCGGCCATGTGTAACTGGGGTCAAAGAGTCAAGTAGCCTTGCTGAAGGCTCAAGTTTCTTTATAGTAAGGGAAAGTTTTCAGTTCAGATAATGGAGTTTCAGTTTCTATAATGTACTCATACATGTACTGACTCTTAGAGTATCATACAGCAAAGAGACAGATCTGATAAGCTTCTAACTCATAACATATACGAGTGCCTTATGAATACTGGATATCTGTGTGCATGTTTGAAAAAGATATCTTACAAATTAGAGCCTTAGGCAAGGCTAAGAGTCAAGTAATCATTTGCCAAACTTCATAACCACATTACCTATCAGGCAGACACAGAATACAATGTCAATGTTACAGGTTTAAGGTCAAAGTCTGTGGTTTTCACATATCATTCAACAGCAAAAAAGGCAAATATTAAAGATTCACATATAAAACAGAGCTCAGTATCCAAACAAGAAGCATGTGTGGGTAGGGTTACTAAGTACTGGTGACATCATTTCCTTTAGTCAAAAATGAGAGCAAAATAATTGGACTGATAAGCTGTTGTATAAAGTACACCTGTTTGGTGGCAGTATGCATGAGTAAGTAAAACTGAACATAATATATATTCTACACCATCATATACAATAAATATATATACTGTAGTACCATTTTTAAATGAATGTCAACAATGATTGAATTTTAAAATAACCAAGGCCATAAGATTAGATGTTATGAAATCAATGCCATTACCACAATTAAAGCGATCAAAGTCATCAGGCATATTCTCAAATATAATATCACAGCAACTGGAGAATGGACACTAGCAACTTTGTCAATTGCAAAGGTCCACTGCTAATGGAAACCACCAAAAAACTGATAGTTTTCTTTACACACCGTTATGCCAAAACCAATTGTTGTTATCATAAAAGAAGACAAACAATGAAGAAACTTCATAGTTAAATTTGACAGTTCAGTAGCTTTTAGAATGAATACTGCCATAATAGTAAGATTATTTATGGTGGTATGTGTACTGGCAAAAAAACAAAACAAATACTAATAAGCTAGTTGGGGTTTGGGGAAGCTTTCAATAGCCAAGGTCATAGCCTGATAGGAATCAGTGAACCCCAAGTGTTGCTGTTGTGGATTTAAAGGCAAACCAGCAGGAACCCTTGTAAATTCCAGTGACCAGAAAACAGGTTTGCATTGTTTGGGGAAAAAAATTCAATCATATTTATGTTAACCCATAGTGAAATACCAGTACTGAAGAACTTTTAACTAGATACAGGTTAACAATGAAAACAGCAACTTTGAAAACTTAATTGCAATCTCTCGAAGCCTTGGTGGTTGAGTGGTGTTTATAAAACTCCCCACTTGGCTTCCACACCTGTGGTTATAGGGGTAATAGGTTCGAATCCTGTTAATGGCAACACATGTGGGTCGTGGCATACATTGAGGTGTTGTCCAAATACACCTTGAGCTGCTGAACTAGCATTTGGCTCATTTATATTAAATCTACCTTATTTAACCTTATGAGTTGGAGTAAAAATAGTGTAAATATTGGGTTCAACTACTTAATTTTATAAAAATGACTTTACTAAAACTGAATTGCAATTTAATGTTTGTGACTTTGAACTTGCTACCATTAAGATTAATCTATTCATAGGCAGGTCTGATTACATCTAAAAGACAGATATATGTAAGAAAAACTGTAAATTTAAAGGCACTTGAATGACATAATGCAAAAACAATTAAAACTAGAAAAGCAGTGTCAAAATTAACTAAGCCATAGGTAAAGATGGGATAGGAAATAACAATACATGAAGGAGTACAGTATACTGTACTGAAGTACCAACAATATAAAGCCATTTAGCCATACATATTGAAACACTTGATATTATAAGTACCATTGTGTACACAGAGCCACTATAAAAACAGTACAGTACACTTGACAAATGGGACGTGAAGTGTCAATTGACAGTCATTGTATGTACACTTTTTACAGTCGTGTAACAATACATTCAGTACAATTTTACAGGCCTTAAAATTCACAAAGGAATATTTCTTAGTTTTATATTGGCACACTGACAGAATGTACATGAACGGCTTTGTGTGTACAAAACATTGTACACAATACTATCCACTTACAAGCCAGCGACCATTTTGTATAGACCGCTTTCTCGATGATATAGATATATATATGTATACAATAAATATGGCAGAATAATATGTATGAATAATAACAAAGCTGAACTCGTGTTGCACTTACCTCACTTTGACAGTTTGTGTATATCCGATGGTCAAATGACCAACAAGTATTTGGGGGTGATAAGCTTCCCTAAATGGCGGCCATTTCCACCTCCCAGAGCCAGTTTCTTGCTTCAAGTTGGCTTGTTGAGGTAGTTTGAGGCAAACACAAAACACACTCAACACTATTCAATATCAGGGGCTAAAAATAGCAAAGAAATATCTGCAATGTTGAGTAGATTAGATTGAAATCGGTCTTTATTAGAAACGGGGACATTGATATGTTCAGAACGTATTTAGAAAAGAAAATTGATTTACATAGTTAGAAAAGTAAATATTTATATGAATAAGATTTTTTTAAATAACACACAAAAATGAAATAACACTCAGTCATAACACTCAGGTTTATTTCGCAATAAAATAAAATATTCAATAAAATACATGTACTTCTGACCAAGCTACAGAAAAATTTAGCAATACAACATAAAATGTTGCATTAATTTAAACTGATACTGGTAAAGACAATATCAGTCGAACTAAAAAATTAGGTAAGTTTAAAAATCGAATTTATAATGTAACCTTTATCTGGATGAAGACCTGTTTCAGTTATATAAACTATTTCCTTACACATGTGCATTTTATATGGTTATGATAAATACAGAAAATGCTAGGGAATTCAGGTCAAAGTACCTGAAACCATTAACTCATTTTTTTTTTAATTTAGATTTAAATGACCCATTTTACACATCTTTAAAAACTTCTAAAATTGTGGAGGTCTTAAAACCATAAGATTGATATCAGGCGTCAACTGTTCCATGAAATAGTACGGCTCAATCTAATTAGCCCTCACAGCCACTAATGTCGCCCAATCAATACTAAGGCAGCATTATGTATTATGCATGAGGAATTCTCATATTATTAGTGTGTGCGAGAGAGAGCTTTTTCTCTGAATATTGTGATAGGTCTGAGCTTGTGAAAATGGCAGACAAAGAAAAATAGATTCTGTGAATATGAGTTATTTGACGAGAACATAAACCTTGTTTTCTGTGGGAGCACTCAGGAAGAAATTAATGCTTTATTTTCCTAACCCGTCGGTATGACAACTGATAAACAGACGGGTCTATAGTATGCATTGATATTAAATGTTCATACTTTATGCTTATGTATTGCGCACAACATACATTAACATTCCAATAAAAGGCCAAGCTGTGCTGATTTTAAGTTGTTGTTTTTTCTGCATGCACTCTGTTATTTATTGTTTTTGATTTATGGTATCCTATTTAATTGTCACTGCCTAATAATTTTAATGGAATCACTGAATTATGTTCACTAGCTGTTGTAGTTTTTATAAATAGATTACTTCATAGTTTGTGGTAGTGTTAATTGTGTGTACAAGTGGTAATTATAATCTGTCTTTTTGTCTTTCCATGTTTACAGTTATTTTTTCATTCAGAAATTACTAGTATTTTACTAGATGTATATTAACTACAAATGTACCTGTGCTAACATTATTCAGCTTTTGAAAGGGATGTAAAACCACAATATTGATCTTTAACTTTGGTACCATTTTCTAAATGGTGTGGGTGACTGGGTGGCCTAAGGAGTGATGATAAATGACACCTGGGGAAGGATTCACGAAAGGTCTCAAGTCTTAGCCAAATTTCAGCCGAGATTTTTCTCAAATCTGAGATTTTTGGCTCAGCTGAGTTTCTGCTTAAGTTGGGATTCACGAAAGGAATCTCAGCTGAGACCAAAATCTCAGCCAGGTTTTGAGTCTGGACCAATCAAAACTGATGTAACATTTTGTTGAGATTAGTTGAAAGCATACACATTTATATTTTACCACTCTACCATATATATACTCACATTTTAGAATATTTTCAATCAAGCAAAACATTGTCTTTACTATAATTTGTACTGACATTCAAAAGAACTGATTATAACAGCAAAACAAGCCACTCATGTAAATTTGTAATGTAAATGTTTACTGTTGTTTTTGTACAAACTCTTAGTATATATTCATATTGTGTTATAAGTTAAATAATATGTCATACTTCACTATTTTTATTTTGTTTTGTGAGTTTTTATTACATATACTCTATTTTATGAAAACTTAAGTCACCCCTAGGCAGTCTCAGATTTGAGACCAAATCTGAGAAAAATCTTAGCCTGAGATCTTTTGTGAATCCCAGCTGAGCAAAAGGTCTCAAATCTGAGAAAAATCTAAGAAAAATCTTAGATTTGAGACCAAAATCTCAGATTTGAGACTTGAGACCTTTCATGAATCCGGCCCCTGAAACATTAGGTCTCACCTCTGTGACCTCGAGTTCAAATCTAGCACATGAAATATATGACTTGGGCCAAATAAAACTCCAAGTGGATTTTAAATCTGCCTATATATAGGTGAGGATACAATTTTGATTTTGGCAAGATAAATTTATATACAGATTTCCTGTTGCCGTGCGGGTATTGTCATTAAAAATGATGGAAAAAAATCATGATTTTGTTCTACATAGGCATTAGAGTAAACATCATTCACATCCCAACACCTTTTGTAATGTTGAGTTGAATATATCACTGAAAAAATTAAATGCAGTAACTAGTTTAAAAAATTTAAATGAGTCCGTCTAAATTTGTGTATCCTTCTCCATATTATTTTTGTAGTTCCATGCTTTTTGTCACTCATTTGTTTTTGTACTATTCCTTTATTCAGTATCAATGTTTTTAGTTGACAGTATTTACTAATTTTAGGGGTTTTTTATAAAAGGTTATTAAGACTTGTTCCCATCACTGCATAGGCTTCAGTCAGATATAAACAACAGAAGATTTTGGGGTTTCAAGAAGACAAAAACACTACCTTCCTAAACACCAAGGAAACAGGACTAAATGCACCAGCTTGTATTCCAATATTGAATAGATGTTCGCTGTTGGTTGTATATGATCAGCAGATTTTGCCACTGGTGGGCCAAAGTTGGGCCAACAATGACCTTCTTAACCACTCTCCAGGCTGCATATCTCTAGATTTAACCTCTTTTAATAATATGGGCCAGCAATTGGCCTACATTGTTTTTTTTAAGATGGTCACAAGACAATTATTAGAGATTTGGGGAAACTTAATAAAAACCTAGATTCCAGTGAGCCAATTGGAATAAGTTTTTAACTCACTATATTAGCAATTTTAGATGTAAAATAATATTCTCATGATAAATTTATGAAGTTATTTAACATGATCATTTTATCTCTGAATTATGGATTATCATCTTGAAATTCCCATTCACCATTGTTGATAAATAGCTATGACCATAACTAATAACATTCTTGCTCATGTGACTTATCAGTGATTTCCTTAAAGATCTACTCTCAACCTGTCAATCATTTGTTGTTTCTACACAACAGTCAGATAACTCCATGTTGCTATCTGATTGGCTTATGTTATATTTGGAATACATTTTTTTCTGGTGGCTTGCTAAAACCAGGCTGACATAGCAGCTGCTAGCAAAAATGTAATTGGACCCACAATGGCTGCCGACATTTTTCGGACAATGGATATGCTGACTTTGAGCCAATTCTGGGCCAAAATATGAATGATTTTCTGAAATCTAGATGAATTTAATTTTGAAATCATGCCCTTTTATACTGTCAAAATTTTTCTGAAAATTTGAGACCTCTAATTACTGTTTCATGTTTTTATAAACATAAAGTCGAGAAAGGATTCCCGGTTTTGAATTATATACAATGTATAATGTCTTTCAGAGGTTTTTATAAAAGAAATAAAAACTGACGTTGAGATATTAACATCTGTTGATCAAGAGTTCCACAAAGATATGATTGTAACCACTGAAGAATTGGAGTGTGCCATAACAGCCCTACAATCTGGAAAATCTCCTGGTCATGACAATCTAAGCAGTGAACATTTTAAGTATGCCTTTTATAAGCTTATTGTCTTGCTGCCAATATGTATCACATGTATGTTTATTCATAATTATATACCAGATGACTAAATAAACACAGTGATGTTACCTTTAGTGAAAGACACTGCAGGGAATATAGCTGATGCAAACAACTACAGACCTACCTCTCTAGCTACTATTGTATCGTTTATTTATTTATTTGGGTTTTTAACATAACATTTTCAACACTACTGTATCAAAGCTAATTGAACTTATAAAACTTAATAGATATGAAAGTATCCTCATGAGTTGCAATGATGCAATGACCAATTTGGCTTCAAAAGGAATCTCTCTCTATATATACAGATATATGTGTATCTTCTCCCTTAAACAAATTGTCCATTACTATGTCAGTAAATCAAGTCCAGTATATGTTTGTTTCATAGATGCATCTAAAGTATTTGACAGGGTGAATCATTACAAATTGTTTGGGAAAAATGATAAAATGTGGTGTTCCAATTTGTGTTGTCAAATGAATTATGTACTGGTATTCCCAATAAACTTTTCATGTTAAATGGGATAACATTTTTTGGCTAGCTTTCATGTGAGCAATGGTGTAAGACAAGGTGGAATTCTGTGACCATATATATTTTAATCTATACATAAATGAACTATGTTCTATACTCAACAGTTGCAATGCTGGCTGTAATTTCAATGGTGAAAGATTAATAATATTGCATATGCTGTTGACATTTCTCTGCTGTCCCCATCTCCTAAATGCTTACAAAAGCTTATTGACATATGTGAAGAGTATGGAAGGAACTATGGCATCATATTTAATCCTAAAAAGAGTATGTGCATGTGTTTGTTTTACAGGAACAACTGTTAATATTGATCACACACCAACTCTTACAATAAATGGGAACATGTTGTAGTTTGTACATAAAGCTAAATACCTTGGTGTCATTGTAATTAGTGATTATTCTCATAATTCTGACATAGCACGACAGCTCTCAGGAATGTACTGTAGGAGTAATATGCTTGTCCAAAATTTCATGGCCTGTTCAACAGATATCAAAATCAAAGTTTTCCAGTCATTTTGCTGTAGCGTTTACTGTGCACAGTTATGGTACAACTCAAATGAGGCAGCAGTTGCCAAAATGTGTACTGGTTATAATAAATTAAAGGCCTTTGCAGACTCCTATTGTATAACTTAGATAGTTTTCAGTATAGGGCTAGGGAAATGTTTGCAGCAAACAATAGAGATTCCATTGATGTCCTAATCAGGAAATTCCTTCATGGATTTTAAACATGCCTTGTAACATGTGATGCCCGTATAATTAAATGTCTATCAGATTGCTTTCTCTTCTGTGCAAGTCCTGATATGAAAAGGTACATAGACTCTGTATATAACTTTTCATAAATCAAACACCTCATAAAAACCTTTACTGCTAGTTCAGTTTTTATATAGCTGTATTACTACATATTACTACAAGTAATATTGTAGTTCAGTTTTCTTGTTGTATATGAATTGTTTGGTATTTTGCTATAAGTGCTTTCTACTATGTATTATTATTATTATTATGTATTTATACTCAGCGCAATATCTCCATATACTACAGGACTCAAAGCGCTATTTAACCAATCCGACTGTACAGGTACAGCCCCAACTCGCAAGTAACTGACATTCCCCTAACTTGAAGATAGAGGTTCAAGGATGACCATTTATCAACGTCCTTGAGGTTCTTTAACCTGCCACTGGGGATAGGACCCAATGACAGGGGACCGCCATTTTAAGTGGTCATCCGAGCCACGATGTATCTGCCTATACCTGGGATTGAACCCACGTCCTCTGTGTTCCTAGACAAGTGTGCTACCCGCTAGGCCACAGTGGCAGATTTGGTGTATTTGGTGTGTTCAATTGAAATTGATTTTTTATGCATTTTTATGTATGCATATTTGTTTTTCTTTGAAATACCTAATCTTGTTATTCATTATTACATACTTAAAGTTGATGTAATATATATGGACTTCAAGTCTGCAATGAAATCTATCTATATAGACTCATATAAAGTCCAAAATTGCAAAATTGTCCTTTTCTGTTCTAAAATCCAAAGTAATTTCAGTACAACCATCATTGAAACCGAGTTGTTCTCATCAGTTGGTTTTATAACAGCTCTGATACAAGTATAAGTATTTCAAAATCAAAACTCTGACCCTTAAAATCCCTAGGGTTAATATTGGTCAACAAACATGCATAAATGAAAAAGTTATTGTTATATTTTCAATATACTTAGTTGTTTATAGTGTGTCGAGCCCAGTTATGGAGATTACAAAGGTAAACATAGACAATAAGGCCCAGGTAACAAAGGATAAAATATATATTGATTCACAAACACTATAAGCTATTTATTAGCACAAAAGCTGTGTCAAAGTATGCACAAATGAATGGTTGCTTAGCAATTGCCTATTGAAGCACAAATTTAGGAAACCTATATTTTATTAAAACTTAAAAATCAACCGATTGATTAAGTTATCTATTCACTTTAGTACTTTCACAGAATGTGAAACACAATGTTCAAGCAAAGCACTAATTGCCCTTACAAATGTTGAATTATTGGTTTCAGTGTGTTCTCTACGTTTAGGATGTACCAAAGCTCTCCTGGCCACGTTAAAAAACATCCGGTTTCAGATAATCATTTTATCGCCCTTCTAAGTATTATTTTTTTTAAAACTTTTATATTCAATTTCTTTTGTAGTATTCAGTCTTTACTCTTTAAGAACTGTAATAACAAGAGATGCTATTTAGAATAAGTCAGTCATGACGTATTAGCATAGCATGTGCTCAGCTGATTTGCTGGAACAGCTGGTGAAAACATTCGGTGCACAGGAAGTACCTTACTAGTACTGACAGTACACCGAGCTACAGCATAAACAACAGGTAAGTCAGACATACTTACTTCGGCAGTGCTTTACTTTCATGTAGATCCATGGTACAAACCCTCTTAAAAGTGGACATTTGCTGAAAATACTTTCCTATGATTAATGTACTGCTTGGCACCGAATCACGACACAAACCTCATCATGGCGCAAACCAGAATATTGAACATTTAGTATGAGGTTGCTCATCATGGATCTAGTAACAAAACACAAGGTTCTGTCACAGAAATATTAAATTATACAGTAGATCTGTAAGGGCATAAAATATTACATTTAAATTTCGAAACAGCAGTTAAAAGATATTAAAACACAGTGGTTAAATCATGGGACATCCCGATATGTAACTTACTGGCTAAATGTCATGAAATAATTTCTTTGGGTGATTTTTTATTGTTACAGTAGTTTTCTATATTGTTAGAAAAACCCGGGAAATCAGTGACCTCATATGGTCTCATGAATAATGATGAGTTTGTGCTATGGCCGTGAGTTCTTGAGTTTAAGGGATTTGATCTGCATTGAAGCTTCCATTGTACAAAATATTGTTAAAAAACCGTGGAAATCCTAAAACAAGGCTTCAAGGCTTCAAGGCTTATAAAGTACTTCCCGGTTCTCACGATTTACCACTTCCCAACATACAGCCAATATGTTGCATATTAGGACATCCCGGGATATAACCGTGCCATAAAACTAATGTGAAAAATCATTGTCTTATTGTAATATATTATTGTAACATATAGCAGCCTCTTGAATCACTGTACACAAGTATCACTCACTGGAAATGTTGCTCCTTATTTAGGCTGACATGTCACACATGATTTAACAGATTATAGAAGTAATGAAGCAAAAAATAAAAATCCTATACTCCATAAAAAAAAATTGTTAGATAACTACTGCTTCACACATACCCTATAATCTCAGATTCTCAATTTAACACTCTTGTCACTTGATGTTTTAATCTGTCGTTTTGCCCAGGTGGAATTAAAATATTAAGTAACATGTAATTTTTAACTGTTTATATGATAAACATTGATATTGTGTGCTTTCTAAATTAAAGTTCAATACCATTGAATTTAACCTATATGCTATATATATGCAAGTCACTTCTTATCCTATTAAATTTCATGTAAGTTAGTTTTTTATCTCCCGCCGGCCAGGCGGGAGATTATAAAACGCATTCCGTGCATGTGTGCGTGTGTTATTGAGTGTGTGTCACGCTTTTATAAAGGGCTGTACATCACACTGGTTGTTTCTCCTTGGCCTTTTCAATGTTTTTTATGACCCTATTGCTTATGTCCTTTCATTTGATGCTGTTATTTCACACCTAGGACCATAGCTAAGTGAGTAATAGCAATGGTGGCTACTTTGAGTAAAGTGCTCATAACTCCAAAATGACTGCATTTAGAGTGTTTCTGTAAAATACGTTGTTCAGCTACTTTCTCCATGCCTACAAGATGGTACCATTTTTAGGGTTCTATCTTCATAGCTAAGTGAGTAATAGCTATTTTCTGTTATTAACAATGAGCAAAATGAGTAAATTGATTTTGTCTTTGTAACTGTTACTTACAATATTGGCCTGAAATATGTTGTTCAACAACTCCTTCATGTACTATATCATGGTGAGGTGTCCAAGGTGTAGCACCATAGCTAACTGAGTAATAGCTATACTAAATTTAACATTTGACCATTGAGCAAGTCACTTATAACTCAAAAGCTATTGAATATAGAGGATTTTTGTCGAATATGTTGTTCACCTATCTTTTGGATATACTGTATTGTGAATTTTCACAGCTGTAACTCCATAGCTAACTGAGTAATAGCTACTTTGATGATAACCATAATGAGTAAATGGCTTATATCTTCAAAAGTAAAGCAGCTACACAATTTTGTTCCAATATGTTGTTCAGCTACTATCTCCACAGCTACAACATGGTCACTAGTTTGGAAGTGTATCTCCATAGCTAAGTGAGTAATAGCTACTTTGTCAATTTTTAATGATAACCATAATGAGTAAATGCCTTATATCTTCAAGAGTATTGCAGCTACACAATTTCTCTCAAATAAGTTGTTCATCTACTTTTTTGTGAACTGTAACATATTTAAGTTTCACAACTGTTGCTCAATGTACAAGTGAGTAATGGCTACTTTATTGCTACTTTTGGTGAAAATGTGAAAAATGACAAATATCTCGCAAACCGTAATAGCTACTTTGTCAATTTTTAATGATAACCATAATGAGTAAATGCCTTATATCTTCAAAAGTATTGCAGCTACACAATTTCTCTCAAATAAGTTGTTCATCTACTTTTTAAGTCATTCATCTACTTTTGGGAGAGCTTTCACATGGTAAAGTTTCAGACTCGTAGCTAATTACTCACCTACTGAAAATGAGTAAATGCGAATTATCTCTAAAAGTATTGCAGATAGCCAATTTTTCTCAAATAACTCATTCACCTACTTTTGGGAGAGCTTTCACTTGGTGAAGTTTCAGACCCATAGCTAATTACTCGCCTACTCAAAATGAGTAAATGCGAATTATCTCTAAAAGTATTGCAGATAGCCAATTTTTCTCAAATAACTCATTCACCTACTTTTGGGAGAGCTTTCACTTGATGAAGTTTCAGACCCATAGCTAATTACTCACCTACTCAAAATGAGTAAATGCGAATTATCTCTAAAAGTATTGCAGATAGCCAATTTTTCTCAAATAACTCATTCACCTACTTTTGGGAGAGCTTTCACTTGATGAAGTTTCAGACCCATAGCTAATTACTCACCTACTCAAAATGAGTAAATGCGAATTATCTCTAAAAGTATTGCAGATAGCCAATTTTTCTCAAATAATTCCTTCATCTACTTTTGGGAGAGCTTTCACATGGTGAAGTTTCAGACCCATAGATAATTACTCACCTACTCAAAATGAGTAAATGCGAATTATCGCTAAAAGTATTGCAGCTACACAATTTCTCTCAAATAAGTTGTTCATCTACTTTTTAAGTCATTCATCTACTTTTGGGAGAGCTTTCACATGGTGAAGTTTCAGACTCGTAGCTAATTGCTCACCTACTGAAAATGAGTAAATGCAAATTATCTCTAAAAGTATTGCAGATAGCCAATTTTTCTCAAATAACTCATTCACCTACTTTTGGGAGAGCTTTCCCTTGGTGAAGTTTCAGACCCATAGCTAATTACTCACCTACTGAAAATGAGTAAATGCGAATTATCGCTAAAAGTATTGCAGATAGCAAATTTTTCTCAAATAACTCATTCACCTACTTTTGGGAGAGCTTTCACTTGGTGAAGTTTTAGACCCATAGCTAATTACTCACCTACTCAAAATGAGTAAATGCGAATTATCTCTAAAAGTATTGCAGATAGCCAATTTTTCTCAAATAACTCATTCATCTACTTTTGGGAGAGCTTTCACATGGTGAAGTTTCAGACCCGTAGATAATTACTCACCTACTCAAAATGATCCTACTCAAAATGAGTAAATACGAATTATCTCTTAAAAGTATTGTACTTAGCCAATTTTTCTCAAATAACTTATTGCAAATTTTGAAAGCTGTAGGTCTATAGCTAACTCAGTAATAGCTACTTTGACTTTTTTGATTTAAATAATTTATAACAGCAAAACTATTCAATTTAAAGGAGTTTTGTCAAATATGTTGTTCACCTACTTTTTGATGTAGTGCGGCGGGAGATCATACCATGGCAGTGGTCTTGTTTTTATTAGTTTTTCTGTTTTAATCCGGAAAAGGGGTGTTTTTATCCAGTTTATCACTGTCTCAGAAAAAAAAATAGGTTATGTCTGGAAAAACCCAACCCAGTTATATCAGCAGCATTATTTAATCCAAATCAATTGCAAATAGGCTACAACGAGAAATCTTTAAAGTTATTGCCATTTGTTGTCCATCTTTGTGCAGCAAATATGTACACATGTGCATGTAATTAGTTCACAGTTTTTCTTGGGTATTTCCTACAATATTTCATGGATAGAAAGGCTGGTTTATTATGCAGAACAATATATTTGCAGGAGCAAGTACAAATAAATACTGTAAAGTAATGATGTCCGTTTAAATGATAACATTTCTGAAGGATGTGAGAAATTAAAGAAATCTCACAATTAACCTAATGCACACCTAGTGGTTTGAGACGGTTACATTTTCTAGGGTTTCTGTAACATAAGCAAGGTTGGTACCACATAATTATTACAAAACAGAGTTTGCATTTCAATTTTTAAAATTAAAGAAAAATACAGTGGACATATGAATTTTACAGATAATCAAAATGTATCCAATATCTTTTGTCATATGATATTTAAATAGTATTGTTGGCGAGTAAATAAAGAATATATGTTTTTTGGCTACCGGGGTATTTGCCTTTCTCAAATCTATTCATGGATGGAATATCTCTCATCAGATCATGACATTGGAGGTACGAGTATACAATATTAGTATTTTATCCATTGTGTATGACTGATATTTTACACAGTCATGAAGTACCAATGCTTATCAAACTTTTATATAAATATTAACTTAATGCTTAATTGTGTGAAAAAATATTGAAAAACATTTTAAGTAGTAGTTTATCATATTTTCTAGCCATGCGTGCTACTTTGATGCAGCGGATGACACGTAAGCGTCGACTGGAGAGTTTAAATAATGAGGACACAGTGTTGCATCGGTGCCTATCTACCTGTGACCTAGTATTACTTGGGGTGGGAGGGATGGTAGGCTCAGGAATATATGTCCTTACAGGTGTAGCAGCAAAGGAACATGCAGGTAGTAAAACTATAACATGAAATATCTGACAGTAAATCAGAAACCTATTTGCCGACCGAAAGATACTAATCTGGTTACATTTAGTTTTCTTTTGATCAAAACCGGTTTCTCTCACATATTCATTATTTTAACATAAGCTTATCAAAATATTCAACTACAATGAATATTTTACAGTATTTTGTGATATTCTGTCATTATATCAGACGTGTTGTAATCAAAAGTCTTCAAAAAGCACATCACGGTTCATTGTTTATACGTGAGTTATAGCTCATGTATGCATTTGAAAACCTATGTCTTAACGTTTACTAAATCAAACTCACTGGGTTTTTCGCCGAATTTCCGGTTTTGGTAACCAGTTTTAAAATTTGCATTCAACCACAACCCTATAGTAAAGGTACAGTCATTGAATTATTACCAAATGTTTAATTGTTATTAGTTTCAGAAAAATATGATTTGATATCATAATAAAAAGCATGATTTGAAAACTACTGATCTCACATTGACCAATAAAAAATTGAAATTCATGACTATATTTCAAATTCCAAATAGAATTTTTGTAAATATAATTTATATACTTCAATGTGCATAAACAACAAAGAATTTGTTCTGGTAAGCATTGAGGTATTATCTTGTATTGTTTTGAAACATATGTTAATCCACCGCAAGTCACTGGTATTTATGTTATCACATACTAGAATGAGCTGATGTTTCTGTACTTTTATTGAAACCAATTTAACACCTTAGCATGTAAAAGTAATATTCCACCACCTTACACATATATTTAAAGAAGATTTAATATGTCTACATTTTAATAAATAACAAATATGTGCAGATCAAGAGACACATCAGCAAGCCTGTTTGAAATGTGATGTTATAAATAACCTGTAAAAACAACATGTATGTAAGTTGTATTCAACCAAAACAGTATATATAGAAATGACAGAATCAATATATTTATATGATGCTTCATAAAAAACTAAAAATACCCAAATATATTCATCTGATGTATGCATTTCAGAGCAGAAAATATAACATGATACATTGTCATTTGTAATACCGTCAACTGGTTAATCACTGTCCCAAAACATGTGGAATATTTCCCCAGGTCCTGGTATCCTTCTTTCCTTCCTGTTGGCTGCATTCACTGTCTTTCTGGCTGCAACATGTTACACAGAATTTGCTGCCAGGATTCCAAAGACAGGCTCGGCATATCTCTATACGTACATCAGTCTGGGTGAAGTCATGGCTTTCCTCATGGGCTGGGGGGCTCTGTTTGGTGAGTGATAAACAAATTTCTATTAATTTAGTGGTTAAGTCTACTCTTGTTAGATTACAGATGGAAATGCGATTTCAATATTGATATGAAACTCTAATTGGCATGTGTATCAGTATTAAAATGCATATATTGTTTTATGTTGTTAAATACATCATATTGACAGACCTTAATTTATAGTTTATTAAATAAGTTCCAATTATGTGTACCGGTATATTAAAGGTTTTTGAAGTTATCACAAAAAAAAGAAAATTGTTTTAAAAACCAGGAAATTTTGTAAAAGATCTAAAAAATAATTCTTTCAAACTCTGAAGTCAGCATGTTGGTTATAAAGAAGCTGTAAATTAAAACAAATACCTTGAAAACACTGTGTGGTGAGTTAGAAAAATCAACACTAACTTTGAATGATTCACTATCAAATTTGAAACTCCATGAAGCATGAACAATCAGTATTGAAATATGAATATATGACCCCTTCACACACGTTAATTATGCAGGGTTTGTTACAATGAAGTGACAGACCATCAAAGTTTGTAAGTAATAATAAGTACATGTAATAATCATTTCTTACTCCGGTGCACAAGTCGTATATATGCAGTAGATATGAAAGTGAAGATTTTAGAATATTCATTCTGTGTTTGTGGAAATTTCATCAAAATTTGCCAAGTTTTATACATTTCATTATATCCCATTAATTCTACCAAAATGCCAAAAGTTTGGTTGTAAGTGCAACAACAACAGAAAGAAATGTCATTAAAAATAGTTACTAACAGATAAGTTCACTAGATATTCGATATATTTCCAGAAAAAGACTGGGCAAACAAAAAGAATAAATAATGCAACTACACCTTTCAACTTTAGTGTAAAGTTTACAGAGTAACTTCAGCAACGCTGCCGAGAAATGATTCTGGTGGATTCTGATTAGTACATACACAGAATAAACACAAGCCAACAGTATTCTTGTGACAATGTAGAATTTTGATATTTTGCTCCATCTAAATCCTAAAAGAGAAAGTTTGTTTTAAACATTTGTAATTCAGACTCCACAAAACCAAAAAATGTTTAGACATCATCAACACAGCAACAAAAAATGCTGTTTCGGCTCAACTATATAATATACATTTTTTTGAGAATATGGTAAAATGTATGCAAAATATTTATAGATAATATGTTTTACGACATATTAACATAGTGACAATATTTTATGGTAATTCAGGGCTGGACGTTAACATTTGCCTACTTGCCCAGGGCAAATGAATTTCCAGTCAGGGCAGGTGCATTTTGTGCTTCACTTTTAAGGTTCCCTGCAAGACCGCTGGTGGAACACTTTGGTCCTAGTAACATGACATAAATGACTATCTACATGTCATTCAGCAAACCCTAGTAAAGTGTAATTATTAATTGCTAGACATGCTTAATAACCCATGGAACAACAAAGTATGGGCAAGTAGACTTTAGGTCAGAGCAAGTGAAATCTGAATGCCACTTGCCCTACTGCCCGTGCTGAAAAAGTTACTGTCCAGCCCTGTAATGTTCTATACTTTTATATTTAGTTTTGAAAACATTAGGCAGATGATGGAACTGGATTGAACTGTGCTAGTCTTCAGATACCAAAACATCTAACCCAAAATTTGACACAAATTTACAGCACTAGTTTTAGCAGTTTATCTCTATTGGGTTAAAATTTAAGTCCTGGGTGTCCAACATATGTTTGACACTATATCAAGAATATTCCAGGATTTATTTGCCCATTAGCTGAATTGGAGTTTCCTATCTCTACACTGCATTTACTTGTTGTGTTTTCTTGTTTTTATTTTGCTTCAGCCACCATGACAGGAGGTGCCACTAATGGTCGGACGTGGAGTGCATATCTCGACTTCCTCTTTTCAAACTCCATTTCTAACTTCACATCTGAACGGGTGACACGCTGGAACATTGGTGAACCAATTGCTGAGTACCCAGACTTTACGGCTGGTGCTGTGATCTTAGTAGTCACTATGGTCTTAGCACTGGGCGCTCAGTGTTCTTCTAAGTTCAATGGATTTTTTGCATGCCTGAATATTGGAGTTTTATTGTTCTGTATCATCGTAGGTTTTGCTTACACAGACATAGACAACTGGACTTCACCCTCCACTGGTGGTTTTCTACCTTTTGGTTGGCAAGGTGTCATGGCAGGGGCTGGTGCTTGCTTTTGGGCATTCTCTGGATTTGAAATCATTGCCGTGTCTGTGGAAGAAGCCAAGAACCCCAAGCGGGCAATCCCCATTGCCATGACGACCGCCTTGACCTTAGTGACTGTGTTATACACCTGTACTGCAGCCTCACTTACTCTAATGACTTCATATACCAAGCTAGATGCAGAGGCCCCACTTCCGTCAGCCTTTGCGAGCCGCGGGCTGGAGTGGGCAAAATATATTGTGGCCATAGGCCCATTGTGTGGTCTTACAACGACTCTCTTCTCCTCTATTTTTAGCTTTGTACGTATAACCTACGCCATGGCCCAAGATGGTCTTCTCTTCCCGATGTGTTCACGAGTCAACGGCTGTTCACAGGTTCCTGTCACTGCCACTTTTATCGGGGGATTGGGGATGGCAATCTTTGCAGTTTTCTTTGATCTCAAGAACATTATCAGTTTTGGAGTTTTGCTGTCCCTGTTTCAGTACATCCTGGTAGATGCCTGTGTCATCATTTTGAGGTATCATCCCAATGAGGATACTCCTGGGGTAGGGTCCAAGTTCTTACCAGTCACTTCAGAGACAGAGTCTCCATTGCATTGGAAGATACACAGGTTCCAGCAGAGTGTTGCCAATGGCTTGCAGGACAGTCAGGAAGGTGAGGACCTTGGATGTTAGTAATGCTAATATTAACTGTGCCATGTTGGAGTTTTGCAACTTGGGCTATGTTCAGCAAAGAATTCACACTTGTAGGCTCTGTTTAAAACTGGCTTATAGTATAATCTTGAGAGAGAAAAATTTCTTCAGGTTTAACTGTCAGTGTCCAATTTCCATATACATGTGTATATTTATGTGATATACAAAATTAAATTGCTTACACAGAAACAAAGATTTTGACCTTTTCACATCATAGGTTTTATTGCACCTCAAACATCAACTTTGCAAGGCTAAGGTAGAAAGGACTAAAATTCAGTATGGTATCTGGTGTGCAAAATTATTTTAATCAAGCATATAGAATCCTGTATATTTTTGTGTACACTATCAAATGTACAATGTTTACAGCATTTGATAAAGTACACACATTTCAATATAAACTTAAAGACATGTTCCGTTTGTTTGTGGAAATGTTTTCAATTATTTGAACTGTGAATTGAACCTTCGTTGTCTGAATGGTACAGTGAGGATTTGTTCAGTACAATTACTACAATAGGTTGTTCTGAAAATAGAGTTATTTTAGTGGAAACAGTAGTTACTACAGCGCTGGTATTATTACAATGATTTCAGAGGAAAGTGATTCACAAAATAGAAGCTGTATTTCAGTATGAAGCAGTAATGAAGTAGAAATTTTGGAGAGTAGAAATTAATTACTAAAAATTCAATATTCAGATAATAGGGGTTTACTGCATATTTTAATAGAATATATAACAAGCGGGGGAAGAACTGATGAATGTTAGGGTAAAAGAACTTAAAAGTTAAAAAAAATACTTAAAGTTTCCACTGTATTGCAAAACAGTAAACAGTGGAATTTGAACCTTCAATATCCACTGGACTTGATTCTAGTTATTGCAAAATTCCACTTACACCTTCCAAAATACACCATGTTTTAATGTTTGGATGCTTCAAAACTGGTTTTAATCATATGTGACTTTAACTTATTTGGAATCTACAAATAGGAAGTTTATTATCTCCCGCCGGGCTTTAGCCCGGGAGGGAGATTATGAAATGATGCCTGCGTGTGCTTGCGTGCGTGCGTTAGTTAGTCACGCAGATTTCTCCAAAACTACTACAGCTACAGATTTTTTGTAAATTAATTGTCCCAATGAATTTTCACGCCCTCGAAAATTTTTTTGGTTTTGTGGACTTAGGCCTAAAGATAAGTGAGTAATAGCAATCTTAGCTACTTGGAGTAAAGGGCTCATAAATCAAAAACTATTGCAGTTACAACTTTTTCTTCAAATATGTTGTTCAGCTACTTTGTCCTTAGCTATAAGATGGTACATAGTTTGGGGTCCCATTACATGCCATAAGTGAGTAATAGCTATTTTCTTATTTGTAGCAAAATAATGACATAAGTAAATGTCAAATATCTTCAAAAGTATTAAAGTTAGGGAATTATTTTCAAATATGTTGTTCATCTACTTTTTGATAAGCTATCACATAATAAAGTTTCAGATCTGTTGCACATTGGATAGCTGAGTAATAGCTACTTTGAAATTCTACAGTTGAGTAAATCCATTGTAACTCCAAAACTATTGCAGTCAGAGTATTTTCCTAAAATATGTTGTTCAGCTACTTTGTCCTTAACTATAAGATGGCATATAGTTTTTCGGTTCTATTGCATGCCATAAGTGAGTAATAGCTATTTTCTTATTTGTAGCAAAATAATGACATAAGTAAATGTCAAATATCTTCAAAAGTATTAAAGTTAGGGAATTCTTTTCAAATATGTTATTCATCTACTTTTTGATAAGCTATCACATGGTAAAGTTTCAGATCTGTTGCACATTGGATAGCTGAGTAATAGCTACTTTGAAATTCTATAGTTGAGTAAATCCATTGTAACTCCAAAACTATTGCAGTTACAGTATTTTCCTAAAATATGTTATTCAGCTACTTTGTCCTTAACGATAAGATGGCATATAGTTTGGGATTCTATTGCATGCCATAAGTGAGTAATAGCTATTCCCTTATTTGAAGCGAAGTAACGACATGAGTAAATTTCAAATATCTTCAGAAATATTAAAATTAGGGAATTCTTTTCAAATATGTTATTCATCTAGTTTTTGGTAAGCTATCACATAGTAAAGTTTGAGACCTGTTGCACATTGGATAGCTGAGTAATAGCTACTTTGAAATTGTGACTGTTGAGTAAATCCATTGTAACTCCAAAACTACTGCAGTTAGAGTATTTTCCTAAAATATGTTATTCAGCTACTTTGTCCTTAACTATAAGATGGCATACAGTTTGGGATTCTATTGCATGCCATGAGTGAGTAATAGCTATTTCCTTATTAGAAGCAAATAATGACATGAGTAAATTTCATATATCTTCAAAAGTATTAAAATTAGGGAATTCTTTTCAAATATGTTATTCATCTAGTTTTTGATAAGCTATCACATAGTAAAGTTTCAGACCTGTTGCACATTGGATAGCTGAGTAATAGCTACTTTGAAATTGTGACTGTTGAGTAAATCCATTGTAACTCCATTGTATTCTGAGTATTAATGGTATTTATTGTCAATTTTTAAATAACCTCTATACACTCTGCTTTCAGTTGGTATGAGTCACACGTCTAATGGTCTGTCCAGTCATCTAGATGGCAGTTTGAACAACCTACTCGAAGAGGATACAGCCACAAGCCAACTCAGTGATGAACATGCACAAAGTGCATTAGATACCCCTGATCCTTTGGACAAGTTAGACAAATTGGACTCAGCCTCACTTCTGTCCAATGAAGTGCCCACGGGTGTAGGAGTGGGACAGTTACGACCAGGGTGGCTATTTTTACGCCAGTGCCTAACAATGAAACCTGGCCGCTGGGTGCTAGTGGCAACAGTGTTACTCTGTGTGTTGATGATGGTTCTCACTCTGTTGGTCGTCCATACGAATGGACTGATTTCTGCATCCACCTGGTGGCCAATACCAGTACTAATACTTGTCATGATCATCACAATGTTTCTACTATT
This sequence comes from Sabellastarte sp. h YS-2021, assembly GCA_964017235.1. Lineage (NCBI taxonomy): Eukaryota > Metazoa > Annelida > Polychaeta > Sabellida > Sabellidae > Sabellastarte > Sabellastarte sp. h YS-2021. The sequence goes on from OZ024929.1 coordinate 142,393,368, forward strand.
GACTATCTTAGCACACAAACAAGCCGAGTTCAAGGCATCGCTAAAGGTAAAGTTTGGAAAAAAAAAAAGACTTTCTAAATTCGTGTGAATTTGTGGAACACTAAAAGAGTATACTAATTGAATACCCTATCTGTATAGAAACAGGTAATATTAGTATGTTTGTTAATAACTAGCATAAAATATTTTGTGTGGCTGCGCGTGCAGTAACCAGTAACTGAGTAGTTTTTCTAAGCCACCAGTGGCAGTTTAAGACTTTTTAAATGGGTGATAATTGAGAACCGATGCAATCGCATACTTTATTTTAACATTTAGTATTATTTAAGGAACCATATCTTCCTTATTTCTGGTCAAATTTTTATATTTTTTTCACCATTGTGTTCAATTCAGTGAGGTAAATTCTACTGTTCTACCATTCTACATGGTCACTTCATGTAAATTCAATACATGAGTAATTGTCAGATACCAAACAAACTTCCAGTTGTATAGCTAGACAATAGCATATACAATATTTTATTGTAACACATGACCATTTTCTGATTCTGCGTGCATTGAAATAACAGCGAACCATCATACAACATTAATATCATTACAATTATTTGGAAAGCTTGACAGAATTTTCAGAAAATTGTTACCAGAACCTGATATATAGTCATAAATCCATCAATGATGGTAGACCAGTTACTTTATTAAATAATTGTTTAAGAAAAAGCTGTATTGAAAACATACATTTTGCCAATTGAGAAACATTCTTAAATAAGAAGTTTTTCTCATTCTTGGAATTTTTTTCTTTTTTTTTTTTTTTTTTTAGAAAAGCACAACCTTCAAAGGAAATGGTTTGAATAAGAGTATTTTAATGAATCAAAATATTGGTGAACATGGACCTAGTGACTGGATTCAGCAAAAAAGATCATTACAGGATGAGCAAAAATCCAGTTTATGTGTAGTATTAAAAGCTGTACGCTACTGATTTTTCACTGACTTTTGGCAGTTCCCATTTGCAAAAAGCAGCCCTGGAGTCAGTTTGATATAAATGAAGTATTACATATATTTGACCTAGCATTTATTGGAATTGGTGTCGCACTAAACAAGTCCCCATTAAATAAGTTCCTTTCACCCATTATTATGCCGCCACTTATACATAGAAATGGTAATACTATAGGCCAACAATATTATATTTTTCAAAATATTTAACATATTATTGTTACTTATTCATAATTGTGCATCACATTGTTAAATAATCATTCAACAACAGGGAAAAAACAGAAGTAGTTTATTTATATCTATTATTTAGTATCAGTTTTGAGGAACTTATTTCATGGGGAACTTACTGCAACACCAAGGATTAATTTAAAATTGTGTGATATTAAAGCATTTTTATAGTTATGGGTTTTGTCCAGAGTAATTGGCAGGCAAACTCTTATTTGTATTATTTTGCTACATTATGCTTTACTGGTCGAACATTGCAGGTGCCCTGTGTTCCATGGATTCCTGCACTCAGTATCTTCACCTGCCTCAGTCTGATGGTTTCTGTGGCAACTGTCACGAGCTGGGTGGGACTTGCAGTTGTGCTGGGATTAGGTGAGAATGTGACCATTACTCATCACGGGTTAAAACTCATAAAAAAAAATTTATGCCGCTTTCAACTTTGTTTTGTTAGGTAAATAAACCCTACTTCAAGGCAGCCCAACTGGCAATTTGTCCACTGGTAAGAGATCGACATTTAGTCTTAGATGATGCAGGTGTATAATTGGCAAGAAATGTTGTAGGCAAATATTTTAAAGTCAGATTTATTTAAAATTATGGCATGGGCACACAACTGGTAACCAATAACCCAGCAATTTGTTTCTGAAGCTGACAGCTGTTGCTAAAGTTGTTTCAAATGGGTGATAATTAGAAATATATGCAATCGCAGTATTTTGTTTTTACATGTATATAATAGCCTCGTAAGTGTCCAATATTTGAAAATAATAAACTATTGAGTTGGTCGCTTTGGGATCTCACAAATTCATTCATTTCAGATATTGGACATGTGCTTGGCCATTAACCTATACCTAATCAGAAGTTTTTGGCACTATCTTCCAGACACTATTTTCTGAGGTGATACTACAGTACTGGCTAATTTTGCCACAAACAAACTTCTTCTGTCTATTCAGAACACTGTCCCCCTTTATGAATACAGCTTGTGTTTTTCCATATGTAACAATCCCCAGTTCGCTGATACAGATCTATACAGTTCAAGGATTCATTCTGAACTGTACCTTTGAAACCCCAGTTGTTGCTGTTTTCTTCTGTATTACTGATTTTAATTTGGAAAATATGCAACAGTTTAATTGAATTTTCTCCATTAGATCCTCTATGTTGTTTGAAGTATTTTCATTTGGGATGCATGCACATCTGACATTTTTGTTATTTCCTCCAAATAATGTTGGAAAAAGTTAACTAGTTAATGCTAGGAGCAATTAATACTAGGAGCTGCCTGGTGATCAAATTAAGCTAACCATTTCAGCCGTTATGATATCATTAATCTTGATTAGGGACTGGTCTCCCAATTATAGGATTCAAAAAAAAATTGCGTTATAGCATATTCCTAATTGAATTGACCCATTAGCAGGAACTGAAATTTCTTCAAATTTAGGATTAGCATCTCACATTTTAATTTTTCTAACAATTATTAGTACTGACATTCTGACAATAAGGATGGTGGTCATCACAGTATGTTAGTCAAATGTTATTGATACTGAGATAGTGTTGCCACTGACTTAACCCTAATCTTGATGTTGTGATTTTATCAAAGGGCACTTTCAATTTTAATCATGATTACTAGTATTGTGGTAACACACTCACCTCCAGTAGGTGAGGTTCAAACCTTAAAGACTACCAATTTTGTCCCCTATCCGGGCCCATTGTGACAGCACATATTCATTGCTTGTTAAAAGTTATACAAACCCTAAAACATATTGAAACCATCAACTGTGATGTTGCAAGGTCATCATAAGACACAGTGGTTTTCAGTGTTGTATCTTTTGAAATTACTGATTGCTTTCTGTTTTACTTTCAATTTTTTTTGGTAAATTTTAGATGTATTAGACTTTTGTATTTATGTACTTTTAGGTCTGGTACTCTACTTCAGTTACAGTATCAGGCACAGCACATTAGAACGGAGAGCCACAGACTACAGAATTCTGGAGGACAGTGTGGAACTGCTGGACAACGGCAGTGAACAGAGCGATGAATTGTGAACGAGTGCATTTAAGAAGATCTGAATCAGGGCAATATGATTAAGGGAGTGAACAAAACATGGGAAAATTGCAATTTGAGATAGAAATGGAGACGGTAAAAGAAGCATAAAAACCAGAAAAAGGTTATCTAAATTATCTAAATAGGGACATTGAACTAGAAGCTAAGAATAGGAGATTTAATTGGGATATCTAAATGAGTGCATTCTAAAAGATCTGATTGACGATGCTATGGAAGCATGACATTGTTCTGGGTTATCTGAATTTAGATGTTGAAAGAAAAGCTTAGGATTGGTACATTTGTGAGAGAATGTTTGTTTGAATGTGTTGTGCGGATTTAAGTGAGGATGTAATGAGAAGAGCCAATAATGAGACCATTGGAAGAGGATGTGTTACTGAAGATATTGTGAGAGATCTGAATGAGGACATTTTTGAAGATCTGAATGAGGGCATGTCAAATGGGGAACACTTTAGAGTATATCTGAGTGAGGAAACTGTAAAAGATCTGAATGAGGATATGGTAGAAGATCTGAATGAGGACTTTCTTGAAGATCGGAATGAGAAAACTGTGGACAATCTGAATGAGAAAACTGTAGACAATCTGAATGAGGAAAGTGTAAAAGATCTGACTGAAGATATGGTGGCAGATCTGAATGAGGTCATTTATCCAATTTGACAGTGAGAGTTGGGATCCAATGGGGATATTTCATTGTGGATCCTTGGAAAATGGTTTTTTTTTATGCAGTGTGTTGTTAATAACAGGCTTCATAACATTTCCATATTTTTTTCTGTCTTTTTAACCTTCCTTTATATTGTGATATTTTGAGTTCACTATATTTTCTTGAACAATCTATATCCCAATATTGTCATGGGCATGTCCTTGTAGTAGTTGATCGGTATTGAGTAATATATTGTTGTAGTGTTAACAATGTATTTATTAACTTATGCTTAAGCTTTTGGATTTCACATCATAATATTTATAGTAAGTTTTTTATGTTTAAGACCTAAATAATCTTCTAGTTTTTCTGTGAATTTTAAAAAAAAATCCTTTAGAGAGTAAAGTATACACGAGTGGATTGGTGTTACATAGGAATGCTATATGTTAGAACAGAGACTAATAGTGCAGTAACGACGCGGCTCGACTTGGTCATAGTCGGTCGTGAGTGTTGAAATTACGACGCGTCGGTTCATACATTATAAAGATAGATTTTTCATAAAACCTTTATAGTACACCAAAATATTACCTACCTTATAAAATCTTATGATAATTAGCATTTTTAAAGAAAGCAATCACATTTTTTAAGTTGTCACGGCTTTCAAGTGGAAACAGCAATGGCTGCTTCCCTCAATTTTTTAACCGCAAATATAAATTCTCACAAGATTTAGTACTTTATAGGCTAGGGTCAAAGATCAAACTACAAAAAGTCATTTTTTTATTTAAAACCGGCTAATTGTATCCCCGGCGCGAAGCGGGGATACTATGGATTCATCATCGTTGTCATCCGCGTCGTCGTCCGCAGAGATTTCTTGTTAGCGACCTACAGTCTACATTTCTTTCCAGATTTCTTTCATATTTGGCAGGTGGCTTGATATGGTGGAAGACTTGCCACCCTATCTTTTTGGTAGGCTTTATGTCTAAATTAGGCCTGTGGTAGACAAAAATGTCTAAAATGTGGAATCTTGCTTGTTAGCGACCTACAGTCCACATTTCTTTCCAGATTTCTTTAATATTTGGCAGTTGGCTTGATATGGTGGAGGACTCGCCACCCTATCTTTTCAGTAGGCTTTATGTCTAAATTAGGCCTGTGGTAGACAAAAATGTCTAAAATGTGGAATATTGCTTGTTAGCGACCTACAGTCCACATTTCTTTCCAGATTTCTTTCATATTTGGCAGGTGGTTGATATGGTGGAGGACTCGCCACCCTATCTTTTTGGTAGGCTTTATGTCTAAATTAGGCCTGTGGTAGACAAAGATATCTAAAATATGGAATATGGCTTGTTAGCGACCTACAGTCCACATTTCTTTCCAGATTTCTTTCATATTTGGCAGGTGGCTTATCACTTAAAAGTATTGCAGATAGCCAATTTTTCTGAAATAACTCATTCACCTACTTTTGGAAGAGCTTTCACTTGGTGAAGTTTCAGACCCATAGCTAATTACTCATCTACTCAAAATGAGTAAATGCGAATGATCTCTAAAAGTATTGCAGATAGCCAATTTTTCTCGAATAACTCATTCACCTACTTTTGGGAGAGCTTTCACATGGTGAAGTTTCAAACCCATAGCTAATTACTCACCTACTCAAAATGAGTAAATGCGAATTATCTCTAAAAGTATTGCAGATAGCCAATTTTTCTCAAATGACTCATTCACCTACTTTTGGGAGAGCTTTTACTTGGTGAAGTTTCAGACCCCTAGCTAATTATTGACCTACTCAAAATGAGTAAATGCGAAATATCTCTAAAAGTATTATGGATAGCCAATTTGTCTCAAATAACTCATTCATCTACTTTTGGGAGAGCTTTCACATGGTGAAGTTCCACACCCGTAGGTAATTACTCAACTACTCAAAATGAGTAAATGCGAATTATCTCTAAAAGTATTGCAGATAGCCAATTTTTCCCAAATAACTCATTCAGATACATTTTGAAGAGCTTTCAATTAGTTAATTTTCAGATCCGTAGCTACTTACTTATAACTTGAAAAGTATTGCATTTAGACCACTTTGTTAAAATATGTTATTCAGCTACTTTTTCCATAGCTACAACATAGTGAGTAACTTGGGCGTCTATCTCAATAGCTAAGTGAGTAATAGCTACTTTTGAATAACTCATTCACCTACTTTTGGGAGAGCTTTCACTTGGTGAAGTTTCAGACCTGTAGCTAATTACTCACCTACTCAAAATGAGTAAATGCTAATTATCTCTAAAAGTATTGCGGATACCCAATTTTTATCAAATAACTCATTCATCTACTTTTGGGAGAGCTTTCACATGGTGAAGTTCCAGACCCGTAGGTAATTACTCACCTACTCAAAATGAGTACATGCGAATTATCTCTAAAAGTATTACAGATAGCCAATTTCTCTCAAATAACTCATTCACCTACATTTTGGAGAGCTTTCAATTAGTGAATTTTCAGATCCGTAGCTAATTACTCACCTACTCAAAATGAGTAAATGCCTATTATCACTGAAAGTATTGCAGATAGCCAGTATTTCTCAAATAACTCATTCACCTACATTTTGGAGAGCTTTCACATGCTAAAGTTTTTTTATGAATTTTTAAAATAATTTTTAATGCATTAAAATTAATGAAATCATGCACTAAATCAATTATAACTTGAAAAGTATTGCATTTAGAGCACTTTGTTAAAATATGTTATTCAGCTACTTTTTTCATAGCTACAACATGGTGAGTAACTTGAGTGTCTATCTCAATAGCTAAGTGAGTAATAGCTATTTTTGGACTTTTCACTAACTTCCATCATGAGTAAAATCACTTGTAACTTGAAAACTATTGCATTTAGAGAATTTTGTGCAAATCTGTTATTCACCTACTTTTGGGTCAGCTATAACATAGTAAAATTTCAGACCTCTAGCTCGTGGCATAGCTGAGTAATAGCTACTTTTGCCTTTGCTGGTGGATACATCTTGCATCTGGCCACAGATGCGTCCTTGGTCTAGTTAACAAAATATATTTCTTCTGAAGTCCTTGATCAACACTAGTACGACTTTCGTCGGTTCACCGTCGTCTATTAGTTCCGACACGTCGACTCTAGTATTTCTTCACGACTTACAGCACTAGAGACTTATAATCCTATATTTTTGCTAGGACTGCCATGACGTGCAATTTTGTACACAAGTAATCTCTCACCATTATTCTACACTTTAATGGGCACTTGTTTTCACAATCAATGCAACAAAATGTGCCATTCTTCCTTGAAATTAACAGAAATTGGCTCATTTTATGTTAATTTTTTTTGTTGTTAATATTTTGTAAAATGTCAATGTAAAAGAGGTAAAAAGTACTATTTAAAAAGTACGTTAATGAGTACTTGAACTACTTGATCACTCTTTTTAACAACCCTAATTTTTAATGACAGTGCCCATATTTCTCTTTTATTTTTCTTCACTGTTCTAGTTTTTTTTTCCTTTTTTTTTTTTTTTTTACATTTTACGTTGTCAGGCCTGAAATGAAGACGTGATAGGATATCAGAGATAAAAGCCTTCAATAAAGGTTCATTATATTATATTATAAACTATTACAGAACTTAGTATTATTTGAAACTTTTTAAAATCCTTTTTGAAACCGTTTTGACACTGTTTTGCAAAGTTAAGACGGGCAACAGTAAGTACACCACATATTAACCAGCAGATCAGAGATCATGTGATCTGACTGGTGCGGCTTTGATGATATAAGTACATTTCCTTGTCAAAATAACTTGTTACTCTAACTAAAAAGAACTTTTATTTTATGTACATGAATAGTAAGCTGAATACGAGGTTAATGTTTATTTTTTTATGAGAAGAAATAAGACTCCTTAAAAACCATGAATAAAGCATTTATAGTAATTTAATAGTGAAGTAATAAATAATAAGTAGCTTAAAACGGAGAGCTGACCGCAAATTTTAACTTTTTCACCCTTATTCTAACAAATTGTTTGTCAAGGTCACTGGGTGGCTGTTGATGTTATGTAGCACCATGCCTGTTGACCATCTGGACTGGTATTCACTGACATTCTTAGTCTTTGAATTATTCTTATTCTTAGAGTTTTCTTAGAATGAGAAATAGTTCTTAGAATTTTTAAATTCAAGGAGCTTTTAGATTTCTAAAGGTAATAATGACGAATTGGGTACAATACCTGTGTAGAAAACTGGCAGCACTAATATTGTGTGATTGTTGACCATCATGAAGGTTTTTTTTGCAGAAAAATGTGGGGAAAAATATTTTCTTGAAATATGGGGAAATACAGACTGGGACATATAATTTGCTATTATTATATATTAAATAATATTGTCATTTTCATCTGTATGTTATTCGGGGAAGTTTTCCTGTTATATGCCCTAATAGATTCCATTGCTGTAGCTCTATGTGAGATATACTGGTGTTTCTCATTCAAGACAAACCAGGATTTGTATTTACTTACTATTTAGGGCCATGTAAAAAATGGCTCGCTGGATACCTGCCTTCCATTCGATTAATACAATCCTAAATGAAAAGCAGTTACAGATGTAAATAGCCAAGATTGGAAGAAGTACATATTTAACACCAAATGCATAAAATGTTGCATAGAAACGATTAATACTTTTTGCTTATATTATGTTTTATTAATATATAGTGACCTAATATACACACCCTCTAATTTTACTCACATTTATACCATATTTGGAGTTGTATACATGTCGCATGTACAAATCAAGATTTTGTCGAATTTTTGTTTTCACGACCCATTTTTTCTTTTTTTCAACTGATGTATGGTTGTGGTACTAATACTCCATTGGTTGTCATGTTTGATCTTTAGTATAGACGACATCCCGTGATGTTGTATTGCTGCATACTCATTGAAAGTGAAAACGCTCACTGACAGCAGAAGTAAGAAAAAACAAAGCATTTATAGTCAATCAAGTGAATCTTTAGCGTAATCTCTTTTTCATAGATGGTTTGTTTCTCTTTATTTTATGACAGGTCAAATATCATTGGTTTTATTTGTCTTTTGAGATCTGTATCTAAGCGATATTATTACAGTGAATAGAGTTGTTAGTGTGGAAATGTGCAATAAAGCATAAAAAACTTGCTTATTTGCCATACTTTGGCACATGTACCATAATATGGCAAATCTAGAAGATAAAGTGTCTTGTGAGAATGTGTGGGAATGTGCAATAAAGTGTTATGAATTCTCCAAGTACCTTGACCTGGTACAGAGAAGAAAAAATATTTTATTAATCCTTACTAAAGTTCTGATGTACTGTGATGCACCTTATAATCGACCCGGGGGCAGTGTGCTTTTAAATTTGGGGGCGGAACTACTTTTTGAGTTAAAAAGGAATCCTCGTGTCAAGGAACAATTGGCAATATTAGATACTTCATGGCACTACAAGAGGGAGACAGTATCACTCATTTGAAGATATTAGAAACAAACCCTAAGTCTGAAGAAATATAAAAATCTATCCCATATTTTTGTACATTTTAAGACTTTGAAGTAACTTATAGGAATGGAACTGACATGTTTTGTTTTCATGAGCTTTACTTGCTTTTAGTGGACCTATTTAATTGGGGATGTACTCAAAAATATCTTTTTTTTTCAGAATCTCAGTTTATTATTGGCGGGATACCAGCAGCAGTGGGGGGTAGGGAATGGTTGTTTATGCACATCTCGTAACCAAATGATAACTGGTTTTGTTTTGACAGCTTTATTGCTATGATAAATGAGTGTTTTACCCCACAGTCCTTAAGGGCTGTTGGGTATTGATTTCACCGTTGGTGTCCATATGGTGTCTGGATGGGCGGGCTGGTGGGCAGTATAGGAAGTTCATACTTGGTAGGGACATTGGTTGGGGGTGTAGGTGTGCAACGTCATGGTCTGACCTTGATTTGACCTTTGACCTTGCCACAGTGACCTTGAGTTTGAAAAAAAAAAATCTTGTCCGGGCTATATCTCGGCAACCATAAGGTGTAGGAAGTTGATAACTTGGCTGGGACAGGTTTGCAATCATGGTGTGGCCGTGATTTGACCTTTGACCTTGCCGTAGTGACCTTGACCTTTAAAATCTTGTCTGGGCTATATCTTGGAAACCTTAAGCTTTAGGAAGTTGTTACTTGGTAGGGACATTGGTTGGGGGTGTAGGTGTCCATCGTCATGGTGTAGCCTTGATTTGACCTATGACCTAGTTGTAGTGACCATGAGTTTGAAATTCTTGTCTGGGCTGTTTATTGGATTTGGTAAGGTGTAGAAGGTTGACACTTGGTAGGGACATTGGTTAGGGGGTGTAGGTGTGCATCATGGTGTGACCTTTAACTTTGGCTCTGCTAAAGTATGTTCACCTGCAAGATTTGAGACATGTTTGTCTTATGACATATAAATTGCTGCAACTGATTAGTTTATGTACTTTTGTATAATTGTGCCATTTCCATTGATAGCTATACTCCAATTAATAAAATTTACAGCTTTGCAATTTTTAGTTTACTGATTAATGCTATCAATTTGCTATTGAAATGTCTTAATTTAATGCTTTATCTTTACTTACATTTTCTTTATTTTAGATGTTTTTTCTTACTTAAACATTATTTGGACCTTTATATAACTGACACTGCTCTGAAAGTATCCAGATCTTTTTACTGTTTCACTATTTCTGTGTTTCATGGTGTTGAAAGTTATTTTCCCAGGCTGTGGGGTACGGGCATCTCTGATGCTATTTTACTGTATTGTCATCATATTTTTTGCAATATGGTTAAAAAAAGCTGGAATTATATGAAAAGAGGAAGAGGTGTCACAGCATTATAAGATGTGAGACTGTGACAATTGTACTTGATTTACAAACAAGATGTGTGAAAAGGGGTTTTTGTGAACTAGATCTGTATGCATGTATCTGCATGTATTCACATTAGGGATGGGTCGGCATCGCGGTATCGAGACCAGTTTAATGAAACACTGTGATGAGATTTTAAAACTGCTACTTCACTTGTCAGCACATATAATGGAAGGAATACTTAAAATATTAGAAACATACCCCAAATCTAAAGAAATTATAAGCTTTTATTCTGAATTTTCATGCATTTGCAGACTTTATACAGTACTAGCGATTACGTTGAGCAGAACTGCTATGTTTTGGTTACGACAATTTATAACCTCAATCTCGCTTGTCGGCTCATATAATTGAAGGAAAACTTAAAATATTAGGAACAAACAAGAAATCTGTAGAAATTATAAGCTTTTATCTCATATTTTGTGCATTTGGTCACTTTTATTGCGATGTCGTGAAGAGGAAACGTCCATGTTGTTTTGGGTGTACTAAAATGCGGAGTCCCGAAATCGGTACGGTTTTGCATTGGTGACCTCCCAATGTACACATTTTTGATACAGACCCATCCCTAGGTATATGAGATTTGTATGTTGTATTATGTTTATATTGTGATATATTCAGTTTTGTTGCTTCTGTTGAGAAAATACATATCATTGTTTGCTGCAAACCTGGTGCCCTTTTTTCATGGCTTTTTTAAAAAAAATTTTCTTAGCTTTAAAGCCCAAAATTTAGAGGTCAATGAGTATTTAAAATCATTCATTCCTCGGGTCAGATGTGGTGCCTAACATCCAGATATCTACACATAAATTCGCAAAATGGTTTAACGAAAGGTCATCAAAACAATTAGTTTTAAATAAATTCCAGAAATTTGATTAGTACTAAGGTTAGTATTCACGGAGAAGTTAAGCAAATTTTTTGAACTTCTGGATTAACTTTCATCCACCTGTGAAAATGGACTATTTTTTAATTGAATATACATGTAGCTGAATATGTTATGCTTAATCCAAAAATTAGCTAAACTCTGTGAATACTGATTTAATCCAAAGATCAGCTGAGCTACTTTTCAAAAAAGTTAACCAAATTGTATCCACCGGATACATCTGGTAGATACTTTGGTTTAGCATTCTCTGTGCTGCCGCCATTTCTTTCACCAACGCGTGTAGAGAGATATTCGACGTTAATGCTCTTAACAGAAAACTAGACCATCTTGTAGGAAATCAAGGGCACGGAATCTTCTGATGTGTTTGAACTTGACCTTGGAACCCTCCTTCAAGGTTAGATAAGGATAGCCAAATTTAACAGTGATTATAACTTTTTTTTAATAGGTTTTATTCCCTCTATTGAAAAAAGTTTTTGAGACACCCTGTAGAGATGGGAGAGGTTGCAACCATCTCACAAATTACAGTACAAAAAATAAAATAAAATAATAGTACAACATTGCAATAATTAAATATACTGTTGTGTAACACAATATAACTCATAAAATTAATATACATGTACTTTGTTTGGTGAGGGAACAAGAACCTTTTTTATTAGGAGAAAGGAAATTAATTTACTATTTTATATATATATTATTTAACAGAAAGGGGAGATGAAAAATGAGAAACTAAATAAATAGGTAATAAACATATACAGAAATAAAGAGGAAAGACAAAACCTGGACGTAAAATACAACCTGAATAGGAATATAAAAAACCCCACCCAACACCGCACTTTCACCTAATTCTACAGGAATTTTGTGAAAGAAGTTGCAATGCAGTAAAATTCACATGTCAAAAGTACTATTATTCTCTACAATATTTTATAGTAAATGCCATTTTCTGTTGTGCAGGTCTAAACTTTTATTTGAACTTTTTTGAGCAATATTTTTTCCAAGTTATATGTATATGAAATTTTTCTTTTGAACTGTTCAAAATTTAGTGTTCCCGCTCTGCATTTAGTTGCAAAAATATAATATTTTGCTAAGTTAAACACCTGGTTCAAAATTCTATCATTATTACCTCTGTATCCTAACATAACAGATTTAGGGGTCATGAATTTTTCGGACAGACACTTAACCTCATCTCAAAACTTTTTAACCTTTGTGCACAACCAAAATAAGTGTTCAAGGTTTTTCAGTGGTTTCGTGACAAAAGTAACACAGATCTGAATTTTTAATTTTACACTGAAAAAGATACTTGTTTGTTGGAATTGCCCATTGTAATAGTTTATATCGAAAACTTCTCAATTTTGAATCAGTTGTACTCTGAAAATTAACAGAATAAAAGTGTTTGCAGATACCCTCATTGAAATCCTCCCCCAAAGCCAATGCCCATTTTTGTGTATGTGGCCGTGTCACCTAATCTAATCTAATCTAATCTAATTCTTTGCAGGCGCAATATCTTTCCCACAAAGGGGAACTCAGTGCGCTGACTTAACAAAATCATTATCATAAGGAAAGTCAAGGGGCGTTCAAGGTCAGTAATCCGGGGTTGTGGGTGTGACCAAGAGGGAAGGAAACTAAGTTGGGAAACAGGAATTAAAGAGGTGGGTTTTGAGGTGTTTCCTGAAAGATGTGACAGAGGGGCTATTTCTTATTTGGAAGGGGAAGGAGTTCCAAAGAACCGGGGCACAGTGACTGAAAGAATTGGAGAAAAGTTTGACTGATTTATGAACCCTACGGTCGAAAGTGGGGGTGTGAAGGAACTTGAGTTTTGAGGTACTTCGCCTTGTATTCCTGGAAGAGGTGTAGGGATGAATAAATTCTCTTAGGTAAACTGGTTGACCCTGGTTGAGAATTTTGTATGTAAGTGGGGGTGTGAAGGAACTTGAGTTTTGGGGTACTTCGCCTTGTATTCCTGGAAGAGGTGTAGGGATGAATAAATTCTCTTAGGTAAACTGGTTGACCCTGGTTGAGAATTTTGTATGTAATAAGACCGATTTTGTATTGTATCCTATATTTGATAGGGAGCCACTGGAGTTTTTTCAGGTGAGGGGTAATGTGAGAGTATTTCGAGGACCGGGTGACAACCCTACAGAGTGAGTTTTGGACTAACTGCAATCTTCTTAACTCAAAATCTGTAAGTGATAAGAATAAGGAATTGCAGTAGTCCAGTCTGCTGCTCACCAAAGCATTTGCTAAAAGAACTGATGTGTTAATGTCTAGAAGGGGACAAATTCTATAGAGGTCTCTCGCGTGAACTCTGGTGGACTTTATGACCTGTGACACATGGTCTGAGAATGAGAAATTGGAGTCGAACACCACTCCTAACACTCCTAACACTTTGTGCTGGTGAGACCTGATTGCCGAGAATATTAATCGGAAAGTGAGGAAGAAGTTGTTTACGGTTATTGTTGGAGCTTATCAGAATAAACTCAGTTTTCCCAGGATTGAGTTTTAATTTGTTTGCAGACATGAAATTTGAATGTCGCTTAGGCAGTTTTTTAGTTTTTGTATAGAGCAAGAGAAATTTGTTGGTGTTAGTGTTATGTATAGCTGAGTTTCGTCGGCGTAGAAATGGTGGTTTATATTACTGTGAGAGTGAATAATTGAGCTAATTGGGTTAGTGTAGAGGGAAAAAAGAATTGGACCAAGGACGGAGCCCTGGGGGATCCCATACTGGAGCGCAGCAGGATGAGACAGTGTGTTACCTACCTTGACTGAGTGTGTCCTTCCTGACAGGTATGATTTGAACCAGCCAAGTGCTAGTTCACTGATACCATAGTAAACATTAAGTCTGTCCAGGAGAATGGTGTGGTCAATGGTATCGAACGCGGCTGATAGATCCAAAAGGGTAAGGGCTGTAACAGACCCTTTGGCCATATTGAGGAGAATGTCATTGTGGATATTAAGGACAGCACTTTCGATTGAATGGTGTTTTCTATATGCCGATTGGAAGGCAGTCATAAGGCCAGCTTCATCACCTGTAGATTTTCCAAAAATGTTTGATAAACCCCTCGACATGTTTTCTGCAATTTCAATAGATTTATCAATGCATGCTGCTGCATTTCATTTTTGTTAAGTTTATCTCTAAGTCCTAATCTCCACTTTCTTGGTATACTGTGTTTTAAGGTATAATAGTCCACAAAATTCAATCTTTTATTTAATAGTGTGCATATCTCTTCATACCCATATATTTCACCCCGCTCATTTAATAAATCATTTAAGTAATGTATATTGCACCTTTCAAAAGTACATCATAGCTGCAACAGATTTGTATTCTTGTTGATAAGAGAGCCCCATAGTGGGTAGCTTTTCGGGTCAGTGTCTGAAAGGAGATTTTTAAAGTCTATCCAGATTTGCATAATATCTCTCCTATCTAACTCCCAAAACCTATATTTGTCAATATTAAAAATGTGCATAAAAAGAGACTGCCAGCTACTTGATTATAACTTGCTTACTATTGGTCCTAGAGGTTTGCAATGTGAAACCAACCTATAGGAAAGTATAAGCTAGAAATCTTTTGATATGGTCAGATTTGACCTTGGGCCCCTCCTTCAAGGTCAGATGAGGATGGCCAAACTTAAAAGTGCTTGTAACACACTTATTATTGGCCCTAGAGGTTTGCAATGTGAAACAGCCTATAGGAAATCATGAACTAGGAATCTTGTGATGTGCTTAGATTTGACCTTAGGCCCCTCCTTCAAGGTCAAATAAGGGTAACCAAACTTATAAGGTTTGGGATATCAAATCAACCTATACTTTTACGAATTTTGATTGCCATCTTGAATTTTGGTGGAAGTGGAAAATGTCAATTATCTGGAAAACTGTAAGAGATGAAGCAATAGCTGGCAAATATTGGACCACCTGGGTGCTAAGGACTACCTCTCTAGGACCTCTGAAAAATTTAGAATTTCCAAATTTTGGCCTCCATCTTGAATTTTGACAGCAATGGAACATGTCTTTTATCTCGAAAACCATAAGAGATAGAGCGAATTTGGGCAAATTTTGGACCCCCTAGGTACTAAGGAATACTAGGACTTCTGAAAAATTTAGACTTCTGAATTTCAGCCGCCATTTTGAATTGAAAAATGAAAAATGTGGTTTATCTCGAAAACTGTAAGTGATAGAGCAGTTTTGGGCAAATATTGGACCCCCTGGGTACTAGGAATACTCTTGTATGACCTGTGAAAAATTTAGACTTTTTCCGAATTTCGGTTGCTATTTGGAATTTTAGTGCAAATGGAAAATGTCATTTATCTCGAAAACTGTAACACACAGGGCAATTCCGGGCAAATGTTGGCTCCACTGGATAATTAGGACTACTCCTTCAATTACTGTGAACAATTTAGAATTTTCTTAATTTTTTCTGCCATCTTGAAAAAATACTGTTTATCTTCAAAACCATGTTAGTTGTCCTTTTTACCCCACAGCCCTTAAGGGCTGTCGGGGTATTGTTTTCACCCATGGTGTCTGGATGGGCGGGCGGGCGTCCGGGCGGGGGGGGCGGGCTGGTGGGCGGGCGGCGGGAAATAGTTTGTCTGGGCTGTATCTCAGAAACCGTAAGGTGTAGGAAGTTGATACTTGGTAGGGACATTGGTTAGGAGGTGTAGGTGTGCAACGTCATGGTCTGACCTTGATTTGACCTTTGACCTTGCCGTAGTGACCTTGAGTTTGAAAATCTTGTCTGGGCTATATCTCGGAAACCGTAAGGTGTAGGAAGTTGATACTTGGTAGGGACATTGGTTAGGGGGTGTAGTTGTGCAACGTCATGGTCTGACCTTGATTTGACCTTTGACCTTGCCGTAGTGGCCTTGACCTATAAAATCTTGTCCGGGTTATATCTCGGAAACCGTAAGGTGTAGGAAGTTGATACTTGGTAGGACTATTGGTTAGGGGGTGTAGGTGTGCAACGTCATGGTCTGACTTTGATTTGACCTTTGACCTTGCCATAGTGACCTTGACCTATAAAATCTTGTCCGGGCTATATCTCGGAAACTGTAAGGTGTAGGAAGTTGATACTTGGTAGGGATATTGGTTTAGGGGGTGTAGGTGTGCAACGTCATGGTGTGACCTTGATTTGACCTTTGACCTTGCCGTAGTGACCTTGACCTATAAAATCTTGTCTGGGCTATATCTCGGAAACTGTAAGGTGTAGGAAGTTGATATGTAGTAGGGACATTGGTTAGGGGGTGTAGGTGTGCAACGTCATGGTGTGACCTTTATTTGACCTTTGACCTTGCCGTAGTGACCTTGACCTATAAAATCTTGTCCGGGCTATATCTCAGAAACCGTAAGGTGTAGGAAGTTGATACTGTGTAGGGATATTGGTTAGGGGGTGTAGGTGTGCAACGTCATAGTCTGACCTTGATTTGACCTTTGACCTTGCTGTAGTGGCCTTGACCTATAAAATCTTGTCCAAGTTATATCTCAGAAACCGTAAGGTGTAGGAAGTTGATACTGTGTAGGGATATTAGTCAGGGGGTGTAGGTGTGCAATGTCATGGTCTGACCTTGATTTGACCTTTGACCTTGCCATAGTGACCTTGACCTATAAAATGTTGTCTGGGCTATATCTCGGAAACCGTAAGGTGTAGGAAGTTGGTACTTGGTAGGGACATTGGTTAGGGTGTGTAGGTGTGCAACATCATGGTCTGACCAGGATTTGACCTTTGACCTTGCCGTGGTGACCTTGAGTTCGAAAATCTTGTTCGGGCTATATCTCGGAAACCGTAAGGTGTAGGAAGTTGATACTTGGTAGGGACATTGGTTAGGGGGTGTAGTTGTGCAACGTCATGATCTGACCTTAATTTGACCTTTGACCTTGCCGTAGTGTCCTTGACCTATAAAATCTTGTCCGGGCTATATCTTGGAAACCGTAAGGTTGAGGAAGTTGATACTTGGTAGGGACATTGGTTAGGGGCTATAGGTGTGTATTATCATGGTGTCACCTTAATTTGACCTTTGACCTTGTCGTTGTGACCTTGACCTATAAAATCTTGTTGCACCTTTGGGTCTGTCTTTTCATGCAGATTAAGCACTGTTAAAGTCATATTAGAATTTTACTTTCATAACTTCCCATTGTAAGAGATAGAATTTCATCAAGTGAGCCACAGATTTTGCTCCAACACCACACATAAGGATTCATTAAATGTATTAGCACTTTTGTATGCATGGTAATATTCAAACCATCTAAACCATAATTCGGCCATGCAGATGTAGATAAAGAGTGTTGAATTTTAGTTTGCTGATTAATGCTGTCATCTTGTTATTGAATTATCTTGTTTTAATACTTCATCTTTATATGCATGATCTTTCTTTTAAACATTATTTCTCCATTTAAACATTGTTTGGACCTTTATATAACTGACAGTGCTCTGAAAGTATCCTGAAGTTTGTACTGGTACAGTACTTCTGTATCTCATGGTGTTGAAAATATTTCCCTAGGCTGTGGGGTACGGGCATCTCTGATGCTATTTTTTAACATCTTGTTGTTATCTTAACTTAATCTGTTTGGTAAATATGGATGATGAAGTGAAAAATAATCCATAAACATATCAAACAGTATAACTCCTTTAAGCATAAAGGTTTACAATGTCACATGGATGATAGGTAATAAAAAAAATCTGAAAAGTCAGTGGATTTTATTTTTTCATGCAGCTCTTATTCTGAGTATGGAATTTGTTTAAGTTGTTCCAGTAAAGAACTTTTCAAAAACTTAAAAGTTCAGCCTTTCTAAGCAACACTTTTGTCAGTTTTAGTGTGTGCACTTTTTCAATAAAACAATTGACAGCAGAATTTGTAAATTTTATCTTTTTAAAGTTGTAATATCAAAGAATGATCTTTCAAAATAAGGAAAAATCCTGTAAAATATAGAAAAAGTCTTTAAAAATAGGGAAAATTCTTTTTAAAAATTAAGAAAAGTTCTTTGGATAACTAATATCTTGAATAAAGCTAAGACTAGATAAATTGTCTATATAAATACATTCTTTAATTAAGAATTAAGCTTCACCTACTTTTTTTAGCTCATACAAATATAAATTATGTTCTTTGGCTTACTCACATGCTGAAAAATGAGCCACTCCTTTACAGTCGGTAGCACCTCCTAGATCAGAGTTTGCATCCCAGCCTGACCACAAGTGGGAAAGCTGTTAGCTGCTTGATGTTGATTGGCAGTTTACAGTACAGAACCTTTACCAACTGTATGTACTGATTTTCTCAGCCCTTCCAATTACCTGTCACAGTATTACTGATAAGTTACTAAGCGTGACATAAAACACTAAATATATAGAAAAAATGGACTGTGTAATCTAACATGTTTGTTGGTCAAGATTCTATACTAACAAACCATGTTTCAATGGCAAGCAACTGCCAGCTTTAACATTTAAGGTTAAGTCCTGGATTTGAACCCATGACTTGAGAGGCTGTGGGTTACTTTGTTTGCCACAAAAACCTGTGTTCCCAGAAAAGCCCTGTGGATCCATATTGAAACATCACTGTGTTGTGCCTTCCTCGGTATTTTCTGTATATTATTGTATCCCCGGACGAAAGTCGGGGATACTTAGGATTCAGTACGGTCACGCCGCCGCCGCCGCCGCCGCCGCAGAGATTTCCTTTTGGACGCGATAACTTAAAAAATAATTTAGTTAGAACTTTCAAATTTGGTATGTGGGTAGATATGGGCAATGCCACGAACGCTATTGCTTTGTGACCTTGACCTTCAATCTCAAGGTCACTGGTGGTCACTTAAAGGTCAGATTTTGGCCATTTTTTCACTTTTTGGCCCAGTTCTCATATACAGAAAGTCAGATCATCCTATGGCTGATATATATAATACATATATATGTCCTCTGTAAGCATGCAGAAATTTGACCTTGAAGCTCTTCATTGAAGGTCATCCACTGACCGCCAAAGTACCTGACCGAGGGTCATTTTTGGCCTTTTTGGAGGTATTTTCACACTTAACTCATATACAGAAAGTCAGATCATCCTATGGCTGGTATATATAATACATATATATGTCCTCTGTAAGCATGCAGAAATTTGACCTTGAAGCTCTTCATTAAAGGTCATCCACTGACCGCCAAAGTACCTGACCGAGGGTCATTTTTGGCATACGGTATTTGGAGATATTTTCACACTTAATGCTGACTACATTGCATGGAAACTATTGAAAATGGCTTTGGAGGTTGAGTACATGATGGAGTACCCGCATGCAGGCTTACCGGTTACAGATCTTCATTTAAGGTTATCCGCTGACCGCCAAAGTACCTGACCGGGGGTCATTTTTGGCCCTCTATTTGTTTGTTTGTTTGTGAACAAGATAACTCAAAAACTGACAAATGAATTTTGATGAAATTTTCAGGATATGTCCAAAATGGTAAAAGGAAGATATTATTAAATTTTGGGAGTGATCCGGATCACTGTCTGGATCTTCTGGATCCATGAAATTTAATTTTTAAAGACCGATAACTCAAAAACTTATGGGTGCATTTTGATAAAATTTTCAGGTAATGTCCTTAATGAGACGAGGAACAAGTGATTACATTTTGGGAGTGATCTGGATCACTGTCTGGATCATCTGGATCCAGGCTGCCAGATGTGTTTATGTACAGTATAGCTCAAAAAGTTATGGATGGATTTTGATGGAATTTTCAGGATATGTCTGAAAAGGTAAAAGGATGAAATGGTTGAATTTTGGAAGTGATCCGGATCACTATATGGATCTTCTGGATCCATGAAATGTAATTTTTAAAGATAGATACCTCAAAAGTTATGGATGGATTGTGATGACATTTTCAGCAAATGACCTAAATGGTACAAGGAACGAGTGATTACATTTTTGGAGTGATCTGGATCACTGTCTGGATCATCTGGATCCAGGCTGCCAGATGTGTTTGTGTACAGTATAGCTCAAAAAGTCATAGGTGGATTTTGATGAAATTTTCAGGAAATGTCCTAAATGGGACAAGGAACAAGTGATTAGATTTTGGGAGTGATCTGGATCATCTGGATCCAGGCTGCCAGATGTTTTGTGTACAAGATAAATAAAAAACTTATGGACGGATTTTGATGAAATTTACAGGATATGTCTGAAAAGGTAAAAGGATGAAATGATTGAATTTTGGAAGTGATCTGGATCACTATATGGATCTTCTGGATCCATGAAATGTAATTTTTAAAGACAGATACCTCAAAAAGTTATGGATGGATTGTGATGACATTTTCAGCAAATGACCTAAATGGTGCGAGGAACAAGTGATTAGATTTTCAGAGTGATCTGGATCACTGTCTGAATCATCTGGTCCAGGCTGCCAGATGTTTTGTGTACAAGATAAATCAAAAACTTATGGACGGATTTTGATGATATTTACAGGATATGTCTGAAAAGGTAAAAGGATGAAATGATTGAATTTTGGAAGTGATCCGGATCACTATATGGATCTTCTGGATCCATGAAATGTAATTTTTAAAGACAGATACCTCAAAAAGTTATGGATGGATTGTGATGACATTTTCAGCAAATGACCTAAATGGTGCGAGGAACAAGTGATTACATTTTGAGAGTGATCTGGATCACTGTCTGGATCATCTGGATCCAGGCTGCCAGATGTGTTTGTGTACAATGTAGCTGAAAAACTTATGGACGGATTTTGATGAAATTTTCAGGATATGTCTGAAAAGGTAACAGGATGAAATGATTGAATTTTGGAAGTGATCGGGATCACTATATTGATCTTCTGGAACCATGAAATGTAATTTTTAAAGACATACCTCAAAAAGTTATGGATGGATTGTGATGACAATTTCAGCAAATGACCTAAATGGTACAAGGAACAAGTGATTACATTTTGGAGTGATCTGGATCATCTGGACCCAGGCTGCAACAGAATTTTAGGATGAATTTTGATGATATTTTTAGGATATGTTACAAATGGTAAAAGGAAGAAATGGTTCAATTTTGCGAGTGATCTGGACCACTGTCTGGATCTTCTGGATCCATGAAATATAATTTTTAAAGACAAATAGCTCAAAAAGTCATGGGTGGATTTTTGATGAAATTTTCAGGAAATGTCCTAGATGGGACAAGGAACAAGTGATTAGATTTTGGGAGTGATCTGGATCACTGTCTGGATCATGTGGATCCAGGCTGCCAGATGTGTTTGTGTACAAGATAAATCAAAAACTTATGGACGGATTTTGATGAAATTTTCAGGATATGTCTGAAAAGGTAAAAGGATGAAATGAGTGAATTTTGGAAGTGATCCGGATCACTATATGGATCTTCTGGATCCATGAAATGTAATTTTTAAAGACAGATATAAGTGAAAGAACTAGTGATTAGCTTTTGGGAGTAATCTGGTACTATGGAGAATCCTGACCTAGTGCTCCAGGAAACAGGCTCAAGACCGACATATTCACGCCTTAACTATGTCCCGTCCGGGGATACACTGCGTCGAGACGCAATCTCTAGTTTTTTTAAGCAAGAGCTCACTTTTACAGGGGGGCGGGCTCGGTGGTATAGAGGTTAGAGTGCTTGCCTTCAACCTCGGAGGTCGTTTAAATCTCTGCCCGGGTGCTTCATGTTGGAAAGTGGGTAGTTACATGCCGATGCCTGGTGGTTTACAGTGCAGTATCTTGACCAACTAGTATGCACTGGTTCCTCCACCTGTAAACTACTCATCTGTTAAACAATCACTTTTTTCAGTCATCAGACTTTCATCAATTGTGGCCTGGCATGAGGAGTACCTGTCTCATCACCTAAGGTTAAGCAGCAGTGGGCTACATCAGATGGGATGGGTGACTGAGTTCTAAGGAAGGTATCAGATGTATCTGACTTGGAATTTGTTTTTGTTGCCATAAATGCCACTACTTCATGTCTCTGATGGCTTTGTGACTCGTACATAGGTACCAAAAGACTTTTTGGCCTTGTTTTCTTTATTGTTTCTTCACTTGATGTATTAAGTTTGGTGAACTGGTTTCTGTACTTATCCACTTGTTATCTGTTATTTATCTGTCATATAAATGTCAAGGCAATGGTAATGCTAATTTTATTAACACTAAGAATAAAATAAACTTATGTATGTATGTATGTGCCTGATGTAAACTCTGGAGTCTCAAGTTTCAGCAACAGACTTTAAATCTGTGACAGGGTCCTGAACCGCTCTTTGTTTGAGATCTTTTGCAGAAAACATTACAATTGTAAACCTATTTAAGTACACATATTACGGATGGACCTCAAATTTGCAAATGGAAGCTGATCATTTAAATATCCAAATGTATCAATACAAATGTACTTACCAACAGAAATTTCCAAAACTTATTGTCAGTGTTGATATAATCAAGTTTGGGATGTTCAATGACATCTCAATGTGTAGAAGAGGAACCAGAGGTTTTCTATATGTCAGTTAACCACAATGACTTTTGAGCTAAAGCATGATTCTGGCATACTTATAGTATATAAGATGTTCTAGAGGATCGTTTCAGGATTTATGGTCCCAGGGTAGGTCAATATGAGGTGTTAGGGCAGTAAGCTAAAAGCCATACATGGATCTAACCATGGGCCATAGATCTGATACAGCCCTGTCAAATAGTTTATTTTCTGTGTGCTAAAATATTTGATTACACCTAATAAAATGCAAATAGTCGAGTGCTTTTAATGTCTAAAATATCAATTCAATAAGATGGCTGCTGTAGCAGTTCTACTACTATGTATTCTTATGGTTGGCTTCTTAAGGTAAAGAGATACTTGCATAACAAACATAAATGGGATACATGCAGTCATTTTTACCCCACATATTGTGTGGATATTGTTTTCAACCATAGTGCCCGGATGGACGGGCAGGTGGGCGGGTGGGTGGCAGCAATAAGTTTGTCTGGGCTGAATCTCAGAAACTGTAAGGTGCAGGAAGTTGATATTTTGTAGGGACATTAGTTAGGGGTTGTATTTGTGTATCGTCATCGTGTGATCTTGAATTGATCTTTGACCTTGCCGCAGTGACCTTGAGTGTGAAAATCTTGTCTGGCCTGCATCTCAGAAACCTTAAGATACAGGAAGTTGATACTTGGTCGTGACATTGGTTAGGGGGTGTGGGTGTGCAACGTCATGGTGTGACCTTGAATTTGATTTGACCTTGCTGTAGTGACCTTGACCTTTAAAATCTTGTCCGGGCTATATCTTGGAAACTGTAATTTATAGTAAGTTGATACTTAGGAAGGATATTGGTTGAGGGGTGTAAATGTGCAACATTATAATGTGACCTTGATTTGACCTTTGATCTTGCTGTAGTGACCTTAACCTTTTAAAGTTTGTCCGGGCTATTTCTTGGAAACCGTGAGGTGTAGGAAGTTGATACTTAGTAGGGACATTAGCTAGGGAGTGTAGGTGTCCAGTGTCATGGTGTGATCTTGATTTGACCTTGCTGTATTGACCTTGAGATTTAAATTATTGTCTGGACTATATTTCAGAATCTTTAAGGTGTAGAAGGTTGATATTTGGCATGGACATTTGTTAGGTATGCAATGTCATGGTGTGACCTTGATTTGACCTTTGACCTGTAGTAACCTTGTCCTTTAAAATATTGTCCGGGCTATGTCACATAAACCACAAGTTGTAGTAAGTTTATACTTGATTGGGACATTTGTTAGAGGGTGTAGGTGCCCATCATGGCGTGACCTTGGTTTGACCTTGTCGTAGTGACCTTGACCTTTAAAATTTTGTCTGAACAATATCTCACTAGCTGTAAGGTGTAGGCAGTTGAATTTTGGATGCACCATTGGTTGGGTAGTGTAGGTATGCTGAATTATGGTGTGGCCTTTGATCTTGGCTCAGCCACAGTGTGTTCACCTGCCATATTTGAAACATGTTTCTCTTATCACAGATATATGGGTTGCTGTAACTTATTATCATATATAATTCTTACATAATTGTGCTATTTTCATTGACAGCTATACTTAAATGAATAAATCTTACAGCTTCATAATTTTTAGTTTACAGATTAATGCGGTCATGGTGTAAAAGATGGCTTCCCCAGGCTGTAAGATTTGGGCATCTCTGATGCTATTTTTTTGTTATTAGCCATTGGAGTGGTAATCTTAAAATTGCTGATTAAGTTATCCCTGGGACTTTAAAGTGGCAACAAAGTAGATATCTTCCTTTGCCCAAGTACACTCAAATACCAAATAAATATGGAATTCACCATGTAATAGTGAAGTAATTGGCCAATATAAGTGCTCAGTAATAGTTATTAGACTGGTAAGGACTTATATCTTGGATACCTTCTTACACCTGGATCTATCATCTATTGCTCTTCATTTCTATATTTCAAGAGTGTTATGATTTTTATGATCATTTTAGTGGAAATAAAAATAATAGGGTTTCTTTGGTAATGTGTAAAAAGGGCTACCATATATGGTCATAATCGTTGAGAAGAACTACTCTGCATTACTAAATGATATTGGACATATGAGACTTTGTGAGAATTTTCCATTTACACAGTATATCCTGGAGAAAAGTCCTTCCAATAAAACCCCTTCTTTGCATCTTTGGAGAAGAGCCCTACCCCTGTTTTTCTGTTGGAGGAGAAACGTAATTCAGGGAATAATATAGATTTCTAGCACAGAAGTCAAAGCTATTGCCTAACTTTTTGTGAGCACCTGAACTTCTGGTCAGTGAGAAAAAGTTACCTGAATACATGCTTGTTTGAAATTTTTCTTGGACATACTACCATTGGTCCTTCTAGCTGTTCCTATTATCTATGTTATTTATTTAACAACAAAAGCTTATATTTTTAAAAATTTAAGATGAAATGGTATCCTGTCTCTTAAAGATGTACAGTAGCTTATTATGCAAATTCCTTTTCAATGAATGAACAAGACACCACAAATTATTGCAATGAAATTGTATTGCAATTTTAATTTCATCTCCCCAGGCTTGAGATATCAGTAATTAAATTAAGATAAGTTCAGTTTTTGGTACTTTTGTGTCATTTGATATAGCCTGTCCCTTTGTACTGTGTTTTATACATAACCATAACCCCCCTCTCCCCCCCCAAAAAAAAACGAAAAAAAACCATCTGCAATATTTTACAGTTTATTTCAAAGAGGAAAGAATAACATCAAATAATTTCATGGTTTTTGCTTTATTTGAGTTAGGATTCACTTGAAGGTTGTAAATTCTAGAGAATATTTGGCTTTGCTCTCACATAAGCCTGAGACATTAGTTTCGGCTAAGTATGGACCCACATTGGTGTTTAGAAGAAAATGTACACATAAACATAGCTGATATTCTTGTCTTACTAAAGTCCCACTTAGCCAATGCTCAAATTCACATGAAAAGTCAAAACCATCAACTAATCTTTATATTTCTGCACAAGAGGTACAAAAACCTATATTCAATGACGGGTTGGACTGTATGTGAAAGCCTCTTCAATTATGCATCAGGAAATTTCCTCAGAAAGGATTCACCAAGGGACATAAGGCCTGTCAGCTGTCAGCATATTATCCTCAGCAAATTTGTTCCAAGCGTTTGGGATAACGGAGGTTACAGTGTACAATGTAGACATATTTAAGGCATCTATGGCCAAAAAAAGATGGGAGGGCAATAGTGAAATTATTCTGAAAGGCTTTAACCCACTTTGTGGTAAGCTCAGTGTTTCCGTTTATGCACAAACGTGTAAATTTACGCCGAAATTAAGCGATTTACGCACACATTTACCAGGGGATCAGACTGACGCAGAAGTATTTGTAAAAAGAAATATCAATATTTCGTCTATATATGAAGCAATTCTTCATTTATTCCAATTTTAAAACAAAAATGGCCGATTTCCTGCTGTTTACTTGTCACTGCGCATGCGTGGTATCAAAAGGTCGAGAAGTGGAGTTCGCGAGGTCACGCACGCATTCGGGTTATTCAATCACAAAAACCACCAATCCATCCAAGGAGGCAAGATTTTTTACTGAAAGCATAGATATACATGCAATAAAAACAGCACTGAAGGTAAGCTGTATATTTTAAAATTTCTTGTAAGGCGAGAGCTACGCAGATGAAATCAATCTTAAACGGAAAGTGTTAGAATGTACCCTAGCAAATCTTATTCGAAACGTTATACATCGAAGGAAAACATGATCTCTGCAAGGAAACAATTGGAAACAACGTCTCCGAACGATGACAAATACCTTGTGCATTGGGAGACACGTTCTACTAAATCTCGGAAACTCTTGAATTTTTAACCCCGGAAACCTCCCCGGAAAATACTAGCTGTGAAATTCAAAAATATTCGCAAAACACTATAACTCTGGAAGCACTCAATGGATTTTTGTCAAATAAAAAGCAAAATAAACTACAATAATTTGTCTTTCAACCAGTATAAATATGATATTTGTAGGGTAAATAAAAAAGAATTTAGTCAAGTTTATTTTTTGACTATTTTCTTTACCCTGATGTACACAGGTGAACTGATCAGATATCTTTATGAATATACAGCCATGTACAATGTACTGTAATTTTTTGTCAACGTGATAAATAAATCAAATTTATTGCTTTTTAATAACTGGGTATATCTAAACATTATTTATTGAGGAAAATGTGGCAGAATATTACTTGTACCCCATTTTAAGTACCCCATGGGATACATGGTACCCCACATTTCATAACTCTAATGCGAACACCGGCTTTGCGAGGTATTTCAGCATTGTTTGGCTATAATTTTCCTACCCTGCAGTTTAACTAGAAGGAGTCAAGCCTAACTGACCCTCAAAAATTTGCATTGACCTCCGGTTTTCAAAAGCGGGGGTCAATTGACCTCTAGAAAAACGAGGCTCAGGAAACACTGAAGCTCAAGGATAAGTGGAAAAAGGTAAGTCCCGAAAATAGCCTGGCCATTTTGTGAAATCCAAAATTGGCTTAATCAAATTTAAGACTTATGTCTTGCATAAAAGTCTTAAATTAAGACAAAAATCTTATACTCTAAAGTATGACCTAAGACCTTCAATGAATCATTCCCCAAAACAAATGAATAGAAAAAAGAATATGGTAAAATTCATCATTCACTGAAAGTTTATGGAATTTGGGGAAAATTCATTTTACATTTGTGGTTATTATTACTGCAATAGGCCTCTAACATCCTCTGATGAAAAAAATGGCACAAATTTTTGATTAGTTATCTTACTTTTCAAGGGTGCTCCCAGTGCCGAATTATGTATACTGTGGTAAATTTCACATTTCTATGCATAACTGAAGTAGATATAACAGAATACTTAGTTTCTACAATTTTGATAGTTACTCACTAGCAGATCCAGGGGGGTTCAGTGGGTTTTCCCCCTTGAAAAATAATGTAAAGGGGTTAAACCCAAGGTACAAAATTATTTCTTGAGAGTGGTGTTAAATTTACATGAAATGCACTCTAGTTTTACCAAAAATTAATTTTTTTCCCAGGGGGGGCATGCCCCCGACCCTCCTAGTTATGGTATGTCTGATGTGAACCCCCACCTTACTTAAAAGCTGGATCCACCCCTGTTACTGGATGTAAGCATATACAGTAAAACACTGTCTAAATAGAATCTCAAGTGTTCACATGATTTTTGTTCCAGTTGTGGCTAATTTCCAACTATACCTGCACAAAGTCGGTAGCACACTTGTGTCTGATCTTGGGTTTTAATCAAAACCTAACCTGAAGTGCTTTTAGCAGTTTATCAGAAAAGCTCTTTTAACCTTTTTGCTAGTTTTAACAGACCAATGCTGTTTAAATAATCATGATGGGATTGAAAAAGCAAGTAGTGAGAGTATCAGTAACCTACTGCCACAAAATATGCTAATGACAATACCACAAAATATAGGTTTTCACCAAACTATATATGAAAATACAAGAAGGCTTAAAAATAGAGGAAAATATAGGAAATATTATACCTCCTTCATACCTTCATTTGAAAAGTTTGGCACTTCAACAGTTTGATGAACTTCAAGACAAATCCCCACAAATATACAATGCCTCATATATACAAAGATATTACAGTACCCACAATAACACTGATGATTGCCCACTGATCATCTGAACCAACAGGTACAACAACCAGTACCAAGTTTTGGCTGTATTGTGTTGACTGTTCTAATATCCAAGAGCTACCTTATATAGGCTTGGATGTGTGGTGTTGTGAGTTAAATATGAACCAAGGCCATCAGTGCCAATCTTGGAAGCCGTTTCCTAATGGCTGTTGACTTATTATCCAAAATCTTCACCAACAAGGATCTACTGCTTGCTGCCTCCAGTTAAACTGCTCATTATGATGTGAAAATCTAAATACTCAAAACAATTTAGAATTTTACAAAACTACACATTCAAAACATGAAATATTAAATATAACAGATTAAGTAACAGCTTTCCACATCACAGTTTTTGATCCCACAACTTCATAACAGCTCCAATTTACTCTGCTGATAATCCTTTGCCTATCTTTGTACTAACATATCCCTGTCACTGTTGTTTTGGTTACCATTTTCTAGGATAAGAGCATCGTCACCTGGGCCATTTTGATGGGTGACAAATGTTGCCAGGAGCTGGGAGTCGAGTTCATTGGGGGAGTTTGGTTCTGAGCTGTGGTCGTTATGGTTCTGTTCTGCAGAGCAATGGAGGGGTCGCACCCCAGATGAACGGAAAGGAGAAGTGGGAAGTTGGCAGTCATTGTACTGAGCATCTCTTTGCCGTAAGATCTGTACCAAGTAGACCACGGCACCTAAAATACATAACAGTTGATGACAAAAGTCACAGGTGTAATATTCTAAACTACAGTCTGCATTTTACAATGAGCAAAAGGCATAGGTCACAACTGGAGCAAGTATCATAAAGTGGTTACTGGAACATATTTTCAAATCACTCAAAAAACAGCATTACACAAACTTACTTGTATTTTATACTTTAAAGTCTCTATAGTTGTCAATGCTCATGATTGGGAAAATAACTATTTTATGATATTTAATTTCATTATTTATGTATATAACGATATCCTTGGCAAAATGTTTACATGTGTTGTAATGCATTTTATAGTATGAAACTGATCAATATGCAATGCAGTTAACAGTTTTATACAGATATTTAAATCATATTTTATTCCTCAAACTAGTCACAATTCAGACAACCTGTGGGGTATACATAAGGGATATTGTTTATTTTTTTCACTGTATATTTTTGCTTTCTGACACCCGTAAGGAATGTAAAAAGGTCAGTTTCATTTGGTTACTGATTACTTGTTTTCCATTCCTTCTTGTTATGTCAGAGACCACTTGTAGACTTCCACAGAGGTTGATCATTGCCAAATTTGATTATTAATTGCCCAACAAGGCCTCTAAATAGTATAGTTGTAACATTACAAATTGTAAGACAAATGAATAATGTCTGACTTTCACAGATGTGTCCTTATACATATACCAAGGGCTGTATTCTACAATACTCACACAAGGGGACCATAGATCTAACTAGGGAAGGTTTTTCACGTAAGTTTTTCTTGGACTTCGTATTCACGAAACAAAAATTAGGAATGTTCAATTTCATAATTTATTACTTCAAATCTAAGAAATACTTACAATTTGAGTTAGAAATGACAGAAGTATGGTTGTAGAATATGGCTCCATATGTTAAAATGCAGAATATGTGAAAAGTGATTGCCCAATATAGTTTACATGTTGTAAAATGTGTCAAAACACCATTATTTATTTTTGTATCAAAATGACCCATAGCATAAAATAAATGAACTAAAATCTTTTCTATCAAACCAGTTTAGATAATAGAGAGTTATGAATGTATTCTCCTGTCAGTCGCTCCTGAAGGATTATAAAATGACTCTAGTGTGTCAGTGTCTGTGTATTGATCATAGATATATCTCTAAAATAAATGGCTGTTGGGACTTTTGATGCAGTAGCTTTACTTAGTTTCTTCTGTCATTAAAGTTTCCTGAAATCTCTTGACACCAACAAAAAATATAAATTATGTCTTTTCTGAAGCAATGCATAAAATGTTAAACAATCAATGCCAAAAAAAAAAGAAAATTCAAACTGTTTTAATATAGATGAATGCCAAATTTTTGTGGCTATTTTACACAAAGGACAATGCACATTAATAAGTGATAGAACAACTTGCCTAATAACAGCCATCCTGTTGCTATAAGTCCCTCCATCACCTCTAGGGTGCTTAGTAACCAAGTCACAGTTGCCATGGTGAGGAGGGGAATTGCAGGCACGCTCGGCATTTTCAGTAAAAATGTCCGTGGCAGGATACGATCTGTTGGCTTGAGTATAAGAACTAATACGGCTGCAAAAGTACAGAGCAAACACAAGACAAGCATTGTCACATGTAGTGGCTGCACAGTCTGTAAATCCTTGAGGTGATGCTGTACAATTAGTGCTGAAGCTAAAGCAAATATGAGGAAGACAATTGTTGCTATTCTTGCCCACTGGTAAGTGGACATTGAAGGTTTAGTATGTACCACACTGTAGTGACATCTAGTGGCATGCTCCAGCCGGTATTCCTCTACTACTCTGTCTACATCATCATCCTCGCCTTCATCTTCATCTGCATCCACCTTTTCTCCCATGCGTACCATACGCCTTGGTAAGGCCCCATAGGTCTCCTGGGTTAGATTAATTGTATCTGGAGCTTCAATAAGGCTGGTAGTCTCAGGCTGACTGCAGTTGTTGTTCTCGCAGATGGTAGCTATATGCTGAGGAGGCATGTACCGAAGGACCAAAGTCACAGAGGTAATGCAAATGGTTTCCACTAAGACCAAAGCTGCAGCAGTCTGTAAGATGATGTTAGGATGCAGTAAAAGAGCTATGAGGGCAGTCAAAAGTCCCAGCAATATCACTGCTGCTGGTTGCTGCAATTTACATATGGAAGGATGCTGAAACTGACAGTTTGGTAACAGTTTGTCATTACAAAGAGCTTGTACACTGTTGAAAGCACCCAGCATATACTGTACCCCGTAGGCTGTCAGTAAAAGACATATCACAGGCCCAAGGACAAACTTCACCCAGGTTACACCAACATGTTCAAAGGCCTCTACCACTGTTCCATCACCAGTCCAGGAGAAAGGTGGAGAGAGTAAAGTGAGAGTACAGGCCATGCCCAAGTGTGCAATGAAGAATGCCACACCACTGAGAACAAGAGACCGCAGTAGAGTAGGTTTGATACCAAGCCACATGAAATCACATGAAACAAGGAGCTGACGCTGTGATAACAGAACAGGCAGAAGAATAGCGGCACCTCGAAGTATCTGAAAAATAAATGTGACAGAATGTAAAAATTTTAGGGATGGAATCACTTCGTCAATTTTTATATCAATTGCTATGGCTCCATCGACTTCAATATCAGTACCAAAGAATGAATTTATATATCATTGCCATTAACTCACAAAGCTGCAATTTCAAAATATATTTTCACAATTTATAACCCTTTTGATATCAAATGTACTTGACTCAATATTGATAATGATATGCAAAGCCAAAGTAGAGTTTGATGTCGATATTAAATCTAATTTCAATCAGAACACTGATGTAAGTTTTTACTCTTGATGATGCATTTAAAAGGACCAGTGCTTGACATATGCTGCAGTACATGTCGCAGAACGTGCCAATGCTTACATCTTTTTTACTGGCTCAATATACTGGCTCAATATCAAGAAAAACTATATAATTATAGGGGAGACACCTAAATATATTGTGCGTATACATGAACATGATCAAATAAATTACTATGTGTTGGAACACAGTTTTTTCCCTTACCAATGAGCCAATGTGTGAGCATGTGTTCTATTTCAAGAATAAAATGCTCTTGAGTTTTTGCTGGTAAACTTTAGACACCACGCAAACTTTTAATTAATGGTGAACCATAACTTGACTTCTGAATTAAAAGAGAAATAAAAATTTGGGTGGTGAAATATATACACATCTTTCTTTTATATCTGATGAGCTACACTTTCTCACTGATATAGAATCATGCAACTCTCACAATCTACCAAATCGTCTACTAATGACATACCTCATTGTACTGCACTTGGAAGACTTGCTTTGCTTGCCAGAGTTCTGGGTTTATGTGGAAGGCTGCCAGAATGAATGTAAATACCAATGATATACCCACTGCCACATTTGTAACATGATAAAACAGTAAATGAGGCCCTGTATGTCCACCCAATGTCAGGTAGATTATGCAGATGATACCCAAAAGACATGCCAGTGGATCAACCACATCTAACATCTGTGGATGAGCTTGGTTAAAGCTGGACGTGAGGTTGGAGATGACTCTTCCACTCATTAGATCAATGTTAGCACTGACTATTCTCCAGACACTGCTGGAGAAGAGTAAGCCAACTGCAATCTCTGCCCAAGCCACCAAGAATGCAATGAACTCCCCGACTGACTGGAAGAGGTACTGGTAAAGAGAGGCCTGGAAGCGAGGGAAGTGAGAACGCAGCTCAGCATGGCACTGGACTGAAAAACAGTGAACCTTTCAAAGCCTTAGGCTGGTTTGACAACATTTACATAATAATAACTGGTTTGATATGATAGATCTCAACAATAAATATGGTACCAAATTTGACAACACAAATATGACACCCATCATATGCGCATCAGACACAGTTATAGTACTGTGGTCGGGAGGCAAATCTAAAACAAGAAACTTAGAGTTATAGGCTCCAAAAAGTCAGGTTGTGCAATTGGTATTATGGAAAGTGTCCAACAACGAATTTCAAGTTTATTATTTGTTTGTGAAAAGGAATCTTGTTCTACCACTCTGTCAAGTTGAAATCAACTTGTCTTCAGCTTAAGTCCGGAAATGGTATTTAAAGATGGCAGCCATGGTGGTCCTATTGTTTTTCAAAATGGCATCAATTTCAAAAGCAACCTAGACAAGTTAGAGTCCGGAAACTAACACACTAGCGGACTAATGCAGGGACACAGAAATGCATGGACTGGCACAAATTAAGACATTCAAATTCTGATGCCCTAGCTACCACCCTGTGAAATTTCAAATCAATTTGCAGAAGCATCTTAAAGTTAGAGTCTGGAAACCAAAATGTTAATGGATGGACAGACGGCATGAGATACATAAATCTAGTACTGCTTGAGCTGGTATAATCTCAAGTCCAGATTATTTAAAATGCTGATACACAGTCATAGTTAACGTTTCACACTCCTTTCATAAACCAAGGCCATATATCAGGCCCTAAATGAATATCCAAAATGTTGTCATGAGCACTTCAAGATGAGGCCATTACAGCCTTTATAAGGATCGAATACATTAACTTGAAATAATTATTGTGTCTTACTGCAGAGTATGTGGACGACTGTAGCTATAAGCACTGAGATTATGACTGCTGATCCAGAAACATCCTTGGCCACCTGACCCACAAGCAGAAGAGTTCCCACACACAATGCACGACCTGTAAAACAACACACATGTGAGGTTAGCTGGAGTCAGTTGGGGACTCCAGTTTGCGTAGGGTCCACCATAAAGAAATCCAACATGTTGCTGGCTAAAAGTCTGTGTATACAACATTTGCAACATGCCGAAACAGATTTTGAGAGTGGTTTCAGCATTAAAGACATAAAGATTTTTTACTTGGGACCAATGTCTTTGCTTTTTTCCTGCACCTTCATACGCACAGGAAAAAAGTACATTCCACAAAATAATTTTAATGCAGAAATTAAGTGCCACCATTGGATTAGAATGGATCTAACTTCATGCAATCACTACAGTATATACACCACAAAATAAATAAAAAATAAGCCCGTATGTTTACATCACACATATGTATATACGAATATATATATATTGCTTTAAAATGCAGTGTTGAAATATTACAGCATTACTTACCTGTGCCAATACTGGTTAACTGAAGAAGCGTCGAGTACTTCCGGGGCGTGACGTCTCCGTGACGTAACTGGCGGCCATCTTTGGTGCTTCTTATCCTTGTTTGTAGGTACCTTAATACTAAAGCGGACATTGCTTCATGGTGCAGTTCCTAAAACAATTTGCGTAGAAATATCAACAGAAATTGTAAACTTCTGGCCTTTACACAACACACAGATAGTATACTGTTCATTGAATGTCACATTTGCCAGCTGTCGCCGAGAATAGCAGGGCCACACTAGACTTGAATTGATTGACTTTTCTTTGTTGAAAATTCCAATACATTGGCTCGAGAATTTAGTTCTGATTCCATTACAAATAGAATATCAAAGCAGAGGGGAGATCTCTTTCTGTGTGCATGAGTACTGAAAAAATCTATACTCTCAAGTTTCTATAGTAAAGATCAGTACTGTCAGTATGTGTGATTACAGACGTCTGTCTATGCATTATTGATAATCTCTATATGTTGTTAATCTTGACTAAAATGACCATTGATGTCATTTACAAAACGTGTTTATACTCCTATTGTTTTGGTTTGCAGTTGCAAGGGGTGTAAATCTCGAGGTCTATTAACTTTTTATACCCCTGTTCCATTGCTACAGGTTTGCCCCCATCTAGACTTTCCCGAATATGACGTCCGCCAGAGTTAATCATGTTGTTCAAACAACTTATTTGTTTCAATGGCCAAGGTAATTCAACTTATTTATTATTATTGTTCTTGGAGTTGAGTCAGCTTTTCCCAAGAAAACAAGGTAATAATTAGTCATAGGAGCCCCTCCTTCTATTGCTGCAATGAGGCTTGTCGTTATGAGTTGTCTTTATAATTGGTGACTGTAACCCAAATAGAATTCTTATGTTAGCCCAAAGTCAGATCACTTCATTCAGTCCAATATTGGCAGACACCGTTGGCCTTACAACTTTTTGGCTGGCAGATACGACATTGGTCAGACATTGGCAAACCACCTGTAAGAATTATCCTTCCACTATAGCAGGAGCCAATGAGATTCCAACTTGGAGTTATGTGACTATTATGCAGAAAAGGCAAATAAGGTTGTAGGCAGAACATGGGGAACAGGGAATCAGTGACAAGTTCCATAACTAAGTATGTAAGTAGTTGTGGTACTTGGTTGTTGGCAGACATTAACAATTGGTGTACAGTTCCCAAGAAGTTAAGAAAAGAAGGATATGGGATTATATAATTTATTTTACATTTTTATCTACCTGATCTTGAGCAGGAACTTTACGAAGGTCAAGATCAGAACATGACTAGGTCACAGAAAGGCAGGCAGCTCGGGCAGTAATCGATTAATCATATTTCTAAAGTCCTTTGGCTCTACATTTACCAACTGTCCAAGCTGCCTGCCAATCAAGCAGCAATCATCATGTGAAAGCAACCAAGGTTATGCAAGGTCAACAGCAATGACCTCCAAGGTCAAGAAGAAGTCAAAGTCCAAGCTGACAAACGTGGTAAGGTAGAGCAAGTTGGCCAGTAAATAAAGTCAGTGTATTCTAAGGTCCTGATCCAAATGGGATCTGAATTAAAACTTTAAAGGCTTAATATTTCTGTTTGAATTGTTTGGCAATAATGTATAACCAAGATGTGCAGGGTGAAAACAGAAACCACCCTTAAACTGACAATGCAAAACTATGCATGTCAAAATAAGATAAAATATATTGCAAGTACATTACGTTGCATTGCAGTGTTAAGTTAAAAGCCAAGTTCCAATAAATACAATAAAAGAACACACTGCTTATCTAATTGTTGAAAGGGTGATCGTTGTGATCCCCTCACTAATATAAAATGGTACCTTAGTGACTACACAATGCACCCTCTGCTTAACAGTGATCCAACTCGTGATCACAACAAGACTGGTATGATCACACCTACCAACTAATAACCTGTTATGTGTTGAGTATAATATTTGTTATAAAAGATCTGTTATATACAAGTATAATATTTGTTCTACAGACATATCATACAAACAATAGTTTATATATAACATTAGTGGCATAAACAACATTCTGGATCTGCTGGCCTTCCTCCCAGTAGACAATACATCAATGGCACATGTAAAACTCTGGATCTACTGGACATCCCGGCAGATAAGGCAGACCGACTAGACTAATCATTCCTACACAAGCCAGACACAACCAACCCAGTAAACATTTTTGGGTTTTGCAAACGTTTGAAAGGAAATGTTTGGCAATGGTTAAAAAATGATGGGTACGAAAACCATTTGTAATAGAATGTTTTTAAAATGTTTTATGAAAACGGTTTATTAAACGTTTAACAATAAATGTTAGAAAAACATTATAAATGAACATAATAATTATGTCTGAATAATAATGGGGTCAGAGGTCAAATTCAATATCTTTGTATTGTTGCTCATTATTGAAAATATTATTTTTATGTCTAAAATTGTAAGATAGTGGCTTAGAAACCGTGCCCCCCCTTCAATTCTTACTTTTAGGGATTGCATGTGGGGCAATTTTTGACAAAGTCCTCTAAAATCCCCTATTATTGCTCACCACCATCTTTGTTTGGACATGTTTGAAGGTGAAGGTTTAAAATTATAGGTTTAAAAAACGTTTTTGATAGAACGTTTTAGAACATTTGACAAGCCATGTTGTTTAAACATTTTATGTGAACTGTTTATCAAACATTTCATGATGAATGTTTGAAAAATGTTTCCAGCAAAACCTTAATTTCTTCAGCTATTTTATAAATGTTTTAAAAACATTTCCAGTCAAACCAAGTTTCTTGAGTTATTTTATAAATGTTTAATAAACATTTTCAGTAAAAATGTTTGTAGAGAGAATGTTTATAAAATGTTTTTAAACATTACAGCATAAACGTTTACTTAGAAACGTTTAGAAAACCAAAGATAGGGTTTAATTAGGTTTTAAAAACGTTTTGTAAACGTTTAAACCATTTAAAATCATTTCTAATGTTTACTGGGAAGTGTGAAGCAAAACATATATATTGTTTCCATAATGAAGAAGCACCAGTGAATAACCAAACTGGATATCAGCTTCCATGAATGAGTGAATATTAGCACATGACCCACCATTATTATTCATGGTGATCTGAAATTATAACTACATGCAGTAATGGTATCAAGAAACAAGCACACATGCAATAATACAATAATAGCAACTATAAAATTAATAAGGGTAGGGTTTAATAAGACGTGGGTGGGTAAATTTTTCAATGTTGACTCATGTGCCTTCAACTTCAAAATGGCAGAGTGAAGGAGGGTTCACAAATGATGACCAATGGGCCCATCAGCGTGAGTGGATTATACTGCGTTCAGGTGGAAATTCACGAATTACCAGTGGGATGCGCTGACCGTTCTTAGGTTATTCATGCCCCGTGTGTGTTTATATGTAAATGTAAACAAACACATATGACAAAGAGAAAGAAATAAAAGAAATCACAATATTTCACTATCTACCATGCAAAAGATGAACTTCATTTGTGTACATTTTCTGAGATTATTTATCAAAATCCAGATTACCGAAACACTTCATTTGACACTTTTTTATAACAAAAGCACATGTATTCTGCATCTCTGTGGTCATTAGAGGTGAAGGTCACAAATTGGAAAGTAGCTGGAGGCACCCAACTCACGAGTGGTAAATATGACCTGTGACACCGTTCTTGACATGTTTACGGACTGTGAGGTCGTGTTTATGGCCGGTAAGAACGCTGCATTATTATCTGCATTATTATGACATCTAGGGTTATTTAAGAGACTTTCTTCATTTTTTTTTTCATTTTTTACAAGCAATAAATTGTTTCACGTACATTTGTTTACACTTTGGTAAACTTAGCAATCGGCTGTTCCACCCATTATATTTTGTCAAAATATGTACACAGGGTGGAACAAAATAAGAAAAACAATAAATAACAAAACAAAAATCAATCAATAAAATAATAAATAAATAGAAACAAAATGACAAAACAAAACAATGAAAAAATACGTATGCAGGATGGAACAGCAGTGCGATTGTTGTCCTGGATAAATGTGTACGCATAGAGCTAAAACTCGTTTCAGAGCACCTTGTTTTGTTAGAATCTTGAATAAAAATCCACTGCCTGGTTATTGTTGGCCAAACAGAGGTTAACCTAGAGATGTGCAGCCTGAATACGTAGTGGGAAGCCACTGATGGCCCATGGTCGTCAAAATTTGTTGATCATGGAAACTTTAGTCAAACAGTGGAATGCTGCCTGGGAAGGATGGGAGGTTGTAAAGGCAATCATTTTAGTCATTTATTTATATAGTGTTTAACATCACGCCTAGTACCATATCGGTTATAATGTGAAGGGTAGTTGGAAGGGCAGAAGAAAATGATGTTTGCTCATGTTAACCAAACAGAAGTCAAATCTGATATGCAGCCTAAACATTGGGTAGGGAGCCACTGGTGGCCCATGGCTGGCAAAAACTGTTGATCATGCAGACATTGGTCCAACGGTGGAATACTACCCGGGAAAGAGCAAGCAATCTCTTTAATCATTTATTTTTTTAGTGTTACAAAGTGTTACAAACCAGGGCATACAGTTGTTCAAGGTTCTGTACTGTAAACTGTCGACCAATGACGAGCAACTACAGCGCTTCAGTGTATGAGATATGACCAGGATTCGAACTGTGATCTCAGAGATGGTAGGCAAATATGTTAGTACTGCACCACAGTGGTACCTTTTTTATTCATATCGCATATCTTTTCACTCGGGAAATCATGTGGTTTGTCAGTATTGCCATCGTCTTTAGATAAGATCAGTTCCTAGCAGCGCCTCAAGAATAAAACTGGCTTGGTGTTATGATAATTTGTGACAGTGGAACAGCATCATTATAACTTTCAGACTCCAAAAATGGATTTATTGATGGGAAATTATAATGAGATAATTGGAATTGCGAAGAAGTGTACAACAAAATTGGCTAGGTCTTAAGTTGAATATTATAATTAGTCATAATTTGAAGATAATAAATAAAGATAATTGGTATTGTGAAGGCAGAGATGTGTTACAAATGTCATTTTGACAACCATAATATAATGTCTGGTTCATTGTTAAAATTATAAAAAATTAAATGAGAATTTCCAAAATGATATGAGTGAATCAAGATCACATATATTGTCATGATCTGAGTATTAATTAAAAATGAAACACAATTCAGTTTCTACAAACTTTTTAACACAGATGTATAAAGCTATGTGTTTTGTATGTAAATTTATATAAATGTAATCACACATGCAAACAGAACAGGCCATATAGTAATACCTAGTTCACATCTTTCTATACTGGAGTAATGAGTTATATCTGAATGGGCTCGTCCACTTTCACTTCTTGTTTGATCCCCCCTTGTCCTTGGGTAGGACGTCTTCATTGAAATTTGCATTGGGGTTGGATGTTGTCATCGCGTACAACTTGGAAAACATATTATGTGTACGAATGCCTTTTTCAATGTTTGAAAAACCTCTTGTAAACCTTTATGAGCAGCACAGAAATGTACATGCTGAATGGGTGCAAGGGGTGGGGAAATGGATCTTTGAGAAGAGAGGGGGGGGGGGGGGGCTTGTTCTTCAGCATGTACTACACAAGATGTGAGGTTCTCTTTTGGAACCATGGGGATATAGCACAAAACCAATAGGTACAGATACGACTGTAATGCACACGGTTACAGGTTTTCTGAGGTGGTGGAACCGCCAAGGACGTCACATACCTTCTGATATTTGGTGTAGCATTCACACTACAGATGGTATAATTTGTGATTATCTTTGTTTGTCAAAATGCCCCTGTCCTTCAACCTACATCTGAGATTCATATGAGACCTTGTGATACAGTGGTAAAACATTCATTTTCCCATACTCGCCTTGTGTCGCCGTGTTACCACAAAAAGCGATCATGTCACAACCTTATATACACTGTGGACCACACCTTCAGTTACCATAGTAAGAAATTCATCTGCACATGCCCGCTTTCGTCTGCACATGTCCATGGTTCTGAAATAGAGTTCTGAAATAGAGGCAGAAACACTTCAAAACTTCCATTGGACGTGCAAGGTAATTGACATTTCACCACTGTGTCACATGGTTGCATACAAACCTCTGACCGTAGTTGGAGGGCAGGGATGTTTTACCAAACACAGCCGACCACAGGGAAAAATGTGAACAGGCCATCATCATCATCGCATAATAGCAGTAAGATAAACTTCATCCCAGTAAACATTTTTGGGTTTTGCAAATGTTTGAAAGGAAACGCTGGGCAAAGGTTAAAAAATGATGGGTACGAAAACCATTTGTAATAGAATGTTTTTAAAACATTTTATGTATACCGTTTATTAAACGTTTAACAATAAATGTAGAAATTGTGTCCCCATTCAATTCCTACTTTTAGGGATTGCATGTAGGGCAATTTTTGACAAAGTCCTCTAAAATCCCCTATTATTGCTCACTGCCATCTTTGTTTGGACATGTTTGAAGGTTTAAAAATATAGGTTTAAAAAACGTTTTTGATAGAATGTTTTAAAAACATTTGACAAGCAATGTTGTTTAAACACTTTATGTGTACTGTTTATCAAACATTTCATGATGAATGTTTGAAAAACATTTCAGGCAAAACCTTCATTTCTTCAGCTATTCTATAAATGTTTTAAAAATGTTTCCAGCCAAACCTAACTTTTTGAGTTATTTTATAAATGTTTAATAAACGTTTTCAGTAAAAATGTTTGTATAGAGAATGTTTCTAAAACTTTATTACAGTGTAAACGTTTACTTGGAAACGTTTAGAAAACCATAAGATAGGGTTTTATTAGGTTTTAAAAACGTTTTGTAAATGTTTAAACCATTTAAAAATGTTTCTAATGTTTACTGGGATAAAATACAGTAGAGTATTGTGGAGTAGTTACAACACAGTTATCTTGTGCCACTATGGTCGTTTGCTCAAATCCCTATCCTCAAATAGAAAAGGTTACCCTTGCTAATGCCAGCCAGTGGTTTTCTCACCTTTTCAGTGTGGCATTGTTACCTTATCAAATATAATGTGTTACATGATCTATTTTATCTCTCAAAATTAATGAGTGATATGCCTGGATCTGCTACTAAAACTTTAAATAATGATCTCAATTGTTACTTAATAATCCTTTCGAAACAACAGCTTATCTAGGGCTTCTATTCATTTGAGTTTCAAAAAGGATTTGAGTTGGTGTTCATAAAAAATCTAAAACTAAACCTACATTTAGATTCACTTGCAGTTTCAAACTTATATCCAGCTCCAGTATAAACTTAGTTCAGTATTGTCAGATGAAATTTAAATATATTGTTTAAATTCTGAGTTATAGGTTCTTTTAATTTTGAGCATGATAGTGAACTTGACCCGGTGTAACGCCATATTCTGTATGCCTGCCATATTCTGTATCCCCCCTTTGATCTTTTAGGGGATACAGAATGTGGCTGCCATATTTTGTATCCCAACAATAGGGGGATTAAGGGGATACAAAATATGGCAGCCACATTTTGTATCCCCATCATATTCTGTATCCTCTCAGTTAGGAGGTGTAATGGGTGGGGATATAAATAACAAACGTAGCTGGAGAGGATTAAGTTGCCATAGTTTGGCTCAATTGGTCTTAGTAAAGCAAGTCAGTTGTCTCTTTCTGACCAACTTTTGATTTGATTTGCTCAAGAGTGAATAGGGTTGGAAGTAAGGCAGAGTTATAAAGATATATAATTGTTGGAGCCAAAAGACCTCATCATCTGTATTTCAACCAAGTTAATTTAATGAATTTAGTCAAACAACACATTAATGCATAAAATTGATAAAACACACTGGCGCCTAAAATTGGTATTTTCTTTTAGGTTATATGGGTAAATGTCCATTTAAGAACTTATCATTAAACATTTGAAAATTATAATTAAATTGATCAGTTTGTTTACAAACATGTATAGTATCACCCCAAAACACCTTAAAAGAGTCTTACAACAATTCACAGGTGAAAGGAATACAGTTCAAAAGGTGCTAGAACAAAAGGTAAATCTAAGACTAATCCAGTTACTTAGTCACACCCATAGTCAAACAGATAACCTTAAAAAGAATGTTGAAACAATAGATATATTACAGTCTGATCCAGCTGCCTAATCACTCCCCAAGTGAAAAAAATCAAGTTGAAAGCAGTGGTTGAACAATAGACACCTTATGGCCTACAGCCCCCGCCCCCCCCCCCCCCCCCACCCAGGCAGGAAAGTAAAGGCAATAATGCGGAGCAAGTGAGTTTATTATACAATAACAATGTACATGTAACTTGGTTATATATATGTATAAGAATAAATGTGACTACTACTGTGTATGTTAAACATTGTTGTATACAGTAAAATAAATTGCACTTGTGACCATAAGAAGTGAAGAGTCTTGGAAAAAAAAGGAATCAATTAACAAAGGTTAATCCTATCAATAAATAATGAAGCAAAAAAAGAAGTAACATTTAAGTAGAAAATAATAAATAAAGTTTAAATATAAAGATAGTTAAACAAATCAACATAAAAGACATGGATTCCTATTGAGACTAGAGTGCCCAAGAAACATTAGACCTGAGTAAATCCAATTGACTAATCACTAACTAATCATCACAGGCCATGTTAATAGTTCATGTTGAATTGTTACTACCAGTAAAGCT
The DNA here is from genome assembly GCA_964017235.1 of Sabellastarte sp. h YS-2021. Lineage (NCBI taxonomy): Eukaryota > Metazoa > Annelida > Polychaeta > Sabellida > Sabellidae > Sabellastarte > Sabellastarte sp. h YS-2021. The sequence goes on from OZ024929.1 coordinate 142,436,616, forward strand.
TGCATATAAAGACAGTGAACCAATCAACATAAAAGACATGGATTCCCATTGAGACTAGTGGGCCCAAGCAAAAGAAAATCCAGTTAATTAATCACTAAAAGACCATGTTAATAGGGAGAAATTCTTTTCATGTTGAATTAGTACTATCTTTACAAGTGATAAGTTGATTGCAATTAATACTGATGATGAGCTCATAAATAACTAGGGGGTACAAAATATGGCATAGGGGATACAGATTATGGCAGGGGATACAAAATGTGGCAGCCCCCTTGCCATATTTTGTATCCCCACACACTTTGTGGGGGATGCATTATCTGGCGCTACACCGGCAACTCCACAGTCTGCAAAAATATTCATAGCCTCTCCCTTTGCAGAAGGATAACTACAGTTCATAGGTTAGCCGACATTTTCTCCCTGCGAATCATAAGTATATTGCTTCTTGCGCAGTGATAAAAAATGCTTAATGGATTTTTTTTAAAGAATAGATTTGTTTAAATCTCATCACCGCGACTACCCTTCTGTAAAGACGAGTCATAAATACCAAACGCTGCAACATGTACATCAAGATTATGAAGAATTACCTTGGGAATGCAGGATTCCAAGACCTTATTTAGTCTTGAACTGTGTCAAACAGAGACATCTCACATAAATAAGCTGCCTCTAATAGCTATTTATGCCTGCAGAACTATAAATGTGACACCAGACACGCATAAAACAGTACTTATATATTTAATGATTCTAGTGATATTATAAACAGCAGACTGGAAATGATGCTACTGTAACACTAGGGGGAAAATTCCATGATCCCAGAAAACCAGAAAAAAAGTTATAGCTATAAATAGTCGTGGAAACTATTTGAGTGATTTTTATCTGCTCAAATATAGTAATTGTGGCAATAAAAGACAAGATATACAGCTGTTGCTTTTCAAAAGTGGTAGAAAGTGTCTATATGCACAGAACCTGTGTATTTGAACATAGACGTTTTATTCACAAAGCTGTATTTTGCTACTTTTTCATTTGTTGCAAAAGAATGATAGCTTATGCCGGTAATTGGGTCCACACAATCTTTACTCTCATAATCCCCCCAGGCAAATCCTGTTATTGTTCACCCTTAAAGCCCTGTTCTCAGTTATCGTTACCACTATAAATTAACATACTACCGTAACCTTATTGGTAACACTAACCTAGTAACATTGAGGACATAATTTTGATTCCATGTACATGCAAAGTCATACAGGGCTGTTCCATTGTGGCGATCCGATCATAAACCTGCGATAAGTAAACATGGGATTGCAATTGGTTCCTGAGCACAAGATCTGATAAGAATTTGGAGCAATCTACAATAATATTTAACTGTATAATAGGCAAACACCGGAAAATGCTCCAATTGGTTGCCGATTCAAAACTCACAGTCATGAGTTGGTTCTGAATACTTTCCAAACGTTCCAATTGGGTTTTGAATATTCTCAATAATGTTACTGTTTGCTAAATTATTCTAAATTATTGTCAATGAATTGTCATCAGTAGGACTATCTTTTGCATATGTTTTGCATACATCTCAAAAAAGATAACTTGTTTCAATCAGAAATGCATCCCCTGCCTTCCTTACCCTCCCCTCCCCCACCACACACACAGCAGGAATAAAGCAATGCCCAGATGAATAACAGGAACATACATAAACTCTCACAAATATAAACTGATGTAAAATTAAGGCAAATTAGAACAGATTAGAATGTTTGTACATATATTAGCTTCAAAATCATGAGTTTATCTTGATGATACCTTTTTGTTTTGCCATGACAGATGTCATCGACATCTGGGCTTCCTTCCTTTTCCTGTTATTTTTCCTTTTTGCTTAAAATGTAGATATAAATTTTTATGCTTGAAGTTCATTTCTCATATGAAAAAAATACATTTTTAACTATTGTGATAAGTATTTTTATAAGTATATTCACTGTCCTGTCATGAGACGCATCATGTGATCAGAAAATGGAAACATATGCTACCCACATATTATAACTCAGGTCACATGCTTTCAATTCCCCGGGGCATGGTCTGGCACCAGAAAACAATCTTGTCTGCAAATTAAACAGAGCTAAACAGACTGTTCAAATAAGAAAACTGGCTATAGAGGAGGCTATTTAGTAAAAAAAACATACTGACAGTTTATACATGTCTGCTTTTATACTTGCCAGGCAAATTCTTCTTTTGTTTTTATTGACTGATAGATTTCAGTTTGATTTCTCTTTCAACACACACACTAAAGCCATATCACAATGGAGAGTTTAGGAGGAAGCAGGATTTACTAGTTGGTCAAAATTTTGCACCTGCAAAAAATCACTTTCTTTCCATTTGGTTTTCAGATTTTATCGGATCTGAATTTTTCAACTGAAACTTAGTTGCATCCAATCTTTTTGCTGTACCAACAATATATTACTCATTTAAATGGACCATTCCTTAAATCAGGTTCGTATTTTTTTCCCTAGCACCATGGCACACTCCAGCTGAGAAGCACAGTATACAATTATGGCTCTGTCCCCCAGTAATTGAATACCATCCATTATACCCAGGGGTGGTATTCACAAAAGGTCTTAGCCAATGCTTAGGCTTAACATTTGTATAAAAATATACCCAATTTAAGCCTAAGATTTTGCTCATGCATTTCGTGAATACAGCCTCAGGCCTTACCTTTCTCTGCTGATGTCACAAGACACAAACAAGCACGTTTATCTGCTTAAGGTTTTGGTTCAGGCAACCTTGTATTTGGGGAGACATTTGGTTCAAATTGATGGGATTCGCATTTGCAGTGATTCAGTACAGTTCAGGAAAGGATTTGCACTCAGGTATGTTTTTTTTTCAAATGATCAAATTAACTGTTAGTGCTCTTACTAGCTGTATTACCTTGTACATACTGGAGGATTGAAGACAGGGTTTGATACACATCGCGGCTCACACTTCAGCAGGCAATAATCAGATATGAGGTCTCTGTTCGGTGGTATAACGACAATGTCATCGAGCAGAAATCAAAACGGACAGATACAAATACACGGACGGTGTTAATTGTTACATGTGTAGGCTCGTATGATTATAATGTAGAATGAGTAAAACTATTGTGGTGAACAACTGAAAGAGGTTCAGTATTTGGTCAAAAGAAGGACAGAATTTATCACTTCATCTTTTCATTACCATGTCCAAACTTAAAATGTACATATTCATCTACCAGCCTGTCAGATTTGGTCCTAATAATAATGACAAATAAATGTGAAAGCCTCATTACGTCATTTCAAAGACAATCATGCCACATTATCCGCAACACATTCAGAATGCAAAGAGACACAGGTCATTGAACATATACATAACTAATGACGTCACAACATACCATTTTTGTCAGGTCATCTGTGAAATGTGTACTGCAGTTTTTTTTTGGCTTGGAATGGGCTCAAGCGAGGTTTTCTCAAGCACTGGAGTAGAAACATGGAAAACAGTGGAGCTTTTAGCTTTGAAAATCAAAATCGTTTGAATGATGGTTCAACTTAGGTCAGAAACATTGTATCTGCCAGTGTGGCTTAGTGGGTAACACACTAGAAAAGAAACATAGATCACCTAGGTTTGATCCTGGTAAAGGAAGATATAAAGTGGCTCACATGTCCACTTTAAATGACATTCCTCTGCTATTGGGTCCTGGCTCCAGTGACACCCTACACAACCTCAGTGACATTGATAAACGGTCATCCCTGAGAGTCTGTCATTTAGAAAAGTGAGTGCCAGTCACCATATAGCTTTGTCTGTAGTTTGGTATTCGTGATCGGTCACTTTACAATTGGAGTTCCACAGTAAAGGGATTCTGTCCTGTTTGCTGTCAGATATTATATAATTATCATCGATCGTTTGGCTAACTACCATGGAAGCCATTGGTAACTATTGATGCGCCCCATATTAGTTTCATATAGTGCTGTATTAGGTCGTAGTTTTAGCAGTTATTAAATTTGGCAGAAAATAACTTGACCTTTGGATATATGTAAGAAATCTCATAACATATTCCCATATTATCTTAGCTATTTTGTAAGACTTTTAAAAACTCCAATTTTAGATTCAATTCAACGACTTCCCCGTTTAAAATCTTCAGTTGTTTATTATTAGTTTTTCACCTAGTGGTAATCAAGTCTGACAAATTATCACTTGTCCCTGGCCTCTGAAGCCATATGTTCAAATCCATCTGATAAAATATATGTGGTAAATCCTGATGACCTTTCCATGAGCTGTAAGTAGGTAAGTAAAACACAAGTTTGTTTTAAGGTGAAAAGCATTCAAGACAAAAAATAAGGAGGAGTTTTCCTGCCATTGGGGACATAATTTAAAAAGATGCACCATATAACTTGAGCAAGAACAAATTGTAACTCTGTTTCTGTACTATTGCTTAGCATAACTACCAAGACTGATTATCCAAAATGGTGTCTGATATCAGACCCTTTTCTACGGAGATAAGTGGCATGGGAACCAGACTAAAATATGAAATAAAACTAAAACCATCTTTAGAGCAATACTGAGACACAGTGTCATTTTACTGGTACAGAGAACATTATTACATGCTCAAAATAAAGATTCATACTCAGAATAAAGATTCCTTCCAATACAAGCAACTGTTGCAGTATGCCAGGGATATAAAGCATTATGACAGACTAAAACACAAGTACAGATCAAAGCCAACCTGAACGTGACATTTTATGGACTCTGCATACATTGCTAATTACTTCCATATGACCCAATCAACATATCAAAGCAGATTTTTGTCATACTTACTGTAATTACCTCTCATATATTTGCTTTGTCTTCTGGATTTGTGAGGTTGATATTCTTCCTAGAGTATGTTATTTCAAATGATTCAGTTATCCCTCGAATCTAGAAATAAATATATGTCTCATTTCCGCCAGATATATAATACCCATGTTCCATTGGCAGTTTTAATGCTGGATTGGCTGCTCAACACAGCCTTACTGGCCAATCATAAAGAATAATGAGACGGGTAGGTAGCTATGCATGCAGTCACCATCCTTGACCCACTGGGTCACCTTTACGGTCAAAACTTCAAAAGTTGAGTCACCAGTGTAAATAGTCCCGTCATTTCCCAATAAACAGCCTGTTGTATACCCACTTGCACCTAATTTTAAACTAATTTGAACAATATGTATTTTTCACTTGAGGCAACCTGGACCTGAACGGTTGGCAACAGGCTATCTGCTTTGGATGAGCAGTTCATAGGTTTGATCATTTGTCCTCTGTGGATAATAAGCCATATTGGCAGTAACTAAGCTTTGTGCATGGTCTCTGTTATCCAATGTATCAAACACAATAATTAGTCCTTTTTGTTAATTTTAAAAACGTCTATCCTTTTGTATTACCATCAACTTTAATATTCACTAATTTTCTGATCACTGAATCACAAGTCCACACTCTTAAACACTTCTCTTTTTTGTACCAAAAAAAAAACCCCAACAAGTTTTACAATTTTAGGTGTCACCAATTCCACTTTATATCCAGACAAAACCAGTTAAACTTTTGCAGACTTATTAACAACTCTACAATTAAGCTAACATGTATATTACTTTATGCTGTAACTAAGATGTGATGCATTAGGATTATTTATAGAAACCCAATATTCTGCTCTCTCTCTCTCTCTGCAGAATTCTTTCATGACACATGTTCCAAAACTATCTTGACATCCATTTTCCCCTGAGTCATCACTAATCAGATCCAATCTCTGTTATTTTTGTAGTTACTGAGTAGCGTATAGCTTTATACAAAATATATTGGGAAGCAGTATTTTTATCTTTCAAAAAAGAACGCGGAAACAGTCTCACAAACAGTTTCACCATTACCTCTCTCTCTAATAGTTCAATGACAGTGTCTCAGAGATCAATAGCTAAATGGCATCTGTTTTTTCCCACCTCATTATTTCCAATCATTTTTAACTGGCTTAAAAACCACACTCTGTGCGACATGTAAAGCTTGCCGAGGGCCTACATATGTATCTAAATGCAATGATTTGATTTGTAAGGGGTTTCAATACAGAGGACAGACTTTTATAGTGATCAATATAGAAATGATTTTATAATAAAGGGCACAATGTTTTCATAATAACCAGTGCCATACGAAATATGTGTACTTATTATTGCACAATCAAGCACGAATGCCTTACCTGGATGTCATATGGCTGATTAAGATAGGTATAGCAAACAGGAAAATGCAAAGGTAGAACTTTCTAATCTAATCTAATCAAATCATACCTAATCTAATCTACTGCTTTGCATACCTTCATCTGATATATTTATACTTCATCTTTTGTATTTATAAATGGCAAATTTAGTAGAGTTTTGTCAGTCATCTGCGTAAATTAATTAATTAGAAGCCAAGGTTCAAAAACACAGCCTGAAAGCTGAGAGGCAACCGTTTCATAAGTACATGACTGGCAACCTTATGGAAGGTTGTCAGTCATGTGATCTCATTTATGCCAAGTACATCCGAATCTTTATCACATCCCAATCTTTATGGCAAAATAACATACTCTGCAGAGAAACCAAGTAAGAATATTAGATCCATTTCATCTGACCTTCTCAAGCTCCCATGGAATACCATCTAAAGCATAACATAAAAGAAAATACAGGCTACCCAATCTGACTTGCATACTTCTATTTATGTGTCACTTGTTGCATTGGATGGGTCCGTTCAGTAGGGTCAATGAGTGTGATGTAGTCATGGAAAAGGTTGACTTCCTAGATATATATCCCAGGAAGAATAAAGGAATGTTAGTGCATATTACCATGTATAATCTGTGATATGCCATCCTTGACTCACAAATTTGACTTTAAGTCTCCTTCTGACAAGATCGAAAGTGCCTTCATATAACTATATGGCACTGTTCGGGGCTAATTGTATACTCTGGATTTAACTTTCTTATGTTTCTGCCAACGCCAGCACAGTGTGTGTAGAGATGTCTTCTCTCTATCACTCTCTCTCTCAAAAAAAAGCTTCTCACATTTACAGTTTCTAAACTTCAATTCACGAATGGTCACTAGGTCGATTTATACCCTTTGAAGCTGGATTTAAATAACCAGCTATGAGCTGAAGGTCATGGTAAAGGTTACAAGTTAGGTTAGACCAATTTTCAGTCTTACAAATCCGCAAAGACTGAACACTCCAACTACATGTCTAAAAATATCAGCTCTTTTGAATAACAGTATAGATCTAAAGAAATTGTAACTAAAAACCAGACACACAAAAATGCTTACATTTGTTATTATATCTTTGACATACGGGAAAAGGACCAATATAGATACCACTCTTTTAATCGAGAAATTATGTTCCATCAATAAATCAGATAAATGCATATAGCAGTAGTGTACAGGTTGGGTTGAGATCTGTATGTTATTGACATTTTATCTGCAAAAAAATAAGCCTAGAAGTGATTGAGGTATTTAAAAGTGACAGATGTCGTGAGGCATAAAGCCTGTATATTTGAACATAGAGGTAGAATTTATCATAACCATTGACGTAATATGTTATATTAGGTGTACGCAAAGGTTCTTTATGACTTCTGGTGGAAACAGGATACACACAATCTTCTCCCTCATAATTTACCTTTGCAAAATTCCTTTATTATTCAATCGTTGAACCCCAGGTCCTAGGTATCTATTCCAGAACAACACAACCTGTTTTAAGAGGTAGCACAAATTTGAACAATGCTGCATTGTCCACATTTAAAACATAGTGATTGTTTATATCACCTTATAACAAACACCTTATTACAACTTAAAATATGAGAAGCATAAAATCCCCCCCCCCCCCCCCCCCGACTTGTCTCAGACATTTAGTTGCACCAAATTCAACTGTGTTCATACAGGATGGAATATTTAGACCAGAGCAATCTGCTGATTTATCTATCTCTTTATAATGCACCAACCCCTTCCCCCAAAACAAAGGTTGATACATGCCTATTGAAACAAAAACTGTGACAAGAGCTTAATATCCTTATCTGCATCTGTATGTGTATATTGTACAACAACTCTTTATGATGGTAACTGGGTTGATGTTAATTTAGCTCTAATAAAACCCTCTTATAAATTGTGTTGTTGTCTATATTAAACATTGTGACTGTTGACCGGTTCAACTAAAGCCAAGAGCAGACAGTATTATCTTTTTGAAGAGCAGTAGGGCCCCACTTAAAAATGGTTTTCTCTATTCACAGACTTACAATCATTTCAATAAGTTATTACATGAAAGTAACTGTCACAGTGGACTCAACAAAGCTTACTTGAGTGCCCCTTGAATTGTACCTTAAGTGTGCAAAGTTGAAAAAAAATCAACAGTTTAACAATCATATGATGCTCCAATGGTCTGAAATGAGCTTCCTCTCAATATTCTCCCTGTCCCATCTTTGATTGCTTCACATAAAGCCTACAATCTTTTTGAAGGTTTCCATTAAATTCCTTTACCTCTTATTGCCTCTCTGGTTAAAATACCCATGCTCGTTGTGAGGGTATGTAATTTCTGAATGGTTGTTATTTTCTTTGTACTTAATGGATTGAGGTGGTTAAACTGTTTTATGGGGACTGTTTTCTGGAATTATCAACTTAAACCCTATTTTTTTGCACCCAATGAACTGTAAAAAGTGGACGCATGCACGTCATGATTAAAGCTAACTTGTACATTATACAGGTAAGTGAGTTGAAGGTGTCATAAATTTGTTATTGAATCGTGTACTTTTATGAAATTTTGAAAACAGTTTACAGGAAATAATGTGAATATTTGGTTATATCCTATAAATCCTATAAAGTATCTTCTTTGAACAAGATTTTATTTCATGTGCTGATCACATCTTCAATATCATGCCCCAACCCAGGAGATTTGAACAGGAGCCTGAAACTGAAAAAAGAAAGATTTACATCATAATATGGAAGCATCCATGATCCAGAATATGTTATTTATTTGTTCAGTGAAGGTCACATTTCATAACTTCCTATTACTTTAGGTCATTTCGAGAGTAACTGTTAGGCCAATACTATATAAATTACCAAAGTTAGTGGTTATCACCTCTTATTTTCAACAGTTCAAGAAGAGTTCCAACTCAAAACCAAACACTAACAAAACAATGCTTACATCTTTTATTATATCTGTGACATACAGGAAGAAGAAGAACATGGCTACCACTATTAATTGAGAAATTATATGCCATCAATAAATCAGATGCCCAGAGTAGTGGTGTACACGTTTGGTTGAGGTCTGTATTTTATGGACATTCTATCTGCAAAAATAGTACTAGAAGTGATTGAAGCATTTAAAAGTGACAGATGTCATCAAACAAAAAGCCTGTATATTTAAACACTGAGGCAGAATCTATTCTATCCCTTGATGCAATATGCTACTCTGTATTGGTTGTGCAAAAAATGGTTCTTTATGACTTCTGGTGGCACAGGCTACATGTAATAATTTCCCTCATAATTCATCTTTGCAAAATTCCTTTATTGTTTGTCCTTGAAACACAGGTCTCAGTTATCCATTCCAGAACAACACCTCCTGTTTTAAGATGTAACACGTGCACTGTCCACGTTTTAAAACAAATTGATTCTTTATATCACCTTATGACATAACTTAAAAATATTAATAAAACATAAAATTATCGACCACTTTTTATTTCAGTCATTTAGTTGTACGCAAATCAGCTGTGTACATACAGAATAGAATATTTAGGCCAGAGCAATCTGCTTTATTATCTCCCACCTGTGGCCGAAGGCAGTGCTCGGGAGATTATAAAACACATTCCGTACATGTGTGCATGCGTCCATGAGTCCGTTTGTCACGCTTTTACATAAACTTTAATATCTCATTCATTTATAAAGATACCTTCATCACATTTGCAGGGAATGTTTATGGCTTTCTAGATTAAATGATTTAAATAATTTAATAAATGTTAAAAACCCACTGCTGGGTCATTTGTTGTGTTAAATGGATCATGTGTATGCACTTTTTGACCTTGAACTGGAGTCTGACCTTTGGTATGTTTGACCTAATGTCGAGTGATTGCCTTGAGCTTGACCTGTTGCTTGCCCTGGCTGATGCTGGGTCTTGCCCCTAGTGTAAATGCGTAGGAGATCATGCGATGCTGTGTTGCATGGCCATCCCAGTCCTTTGGTCTGACCTTGGTTGAGGTTGCTGTGGCAAACATAAGTCTTTCCATCATCATGGGTTTGAATTTGCTCCATGAGGAATAATTTGGTTTCTTTGTGGGAGATTATAATATTGCTCGTAGCTGGACTGGGGTCTGACCTCAACATTTTACTTTTGACCTTTGATTGACCTTTCAGGTCAAATTTGGTATGATTGCTTGGATTGTAGTGATTAACATCTTTGTGGGTTGGAGATTATAAATTGCTAATGCTTAGATTCGGGTCTGGCCTTGTGCTTTGACCTCTGACCTCCTTGTGACCTTAGGTCAAAAATTCATTCTGACCTGTCAGTTTCAATGTTAGTGTCTAGTTCTAAAAATCTTCACTAGTTAATTTAGTAGGTTTTTGGGGGTGAGGGAATGATGGCTATCAAAACCTGTCTGTGCAAAATTTTGGACTCATTTTGAAAAAAAATGGCCGCCATAGCTAATTGTTTGAAAATCATAAAGGTGCTTTAAATCTTGAAATATTGCAGCTAGTTTCATCAAATTTGCACAAAAGCTATATGGCTAGCCTGAAAGTAATTTTGGCCTAGTTAAAAAACCATATGGCCGCCATATCGCATGTTTTATGTCAAACATGGTTATCCTATTAAAATGGCCTTGTATCTCCCCTAAAATTGCTCCTAGAGGTTTCGAATGTGAAAACAACTTGTAGGAGTCATGGACTGGGAATCTTTTCCAGGTGTTGAATTGGACCTTTGACCCCTGTTTCAAGGTTAAATGGGGTCATCACACTAAAACGTCCTTATTTCTCCCTTTTTATTGGTGCTATGGCTTTAGAATGTAAAGATAGACCATGAAAAGTCCTGGCCTGCAAATGTTTTCTCTAAGAAAAATTTTGGCTCTATTTTGAAAAACAAAATGGCCACCATAGCCAATTATTTCAAAACCATTAAGATACTCTAAAACTTGAAATATCGCAGCTAGGTTAATCAAATTTGCACAAAAGATATAAAGGCAAGGAAAGTTAGTCTGATAGTAATTTGGTTCAGTTTCGAAAACAAAATTAGAGTCATATTACATGTTTAATGTTAAATGGAAATATCCTATTCATAAAGGCCTTATGTCTCTCTTATCATTGCTCTAGGGGTTCCATATGTGAAAACAACTTAAAGAAAGTCATGGCCCGAGACTTTTCCAACTGCTGACTTTTACCTTTGACCCCCTTTTCAATGTCAAGTGGGGTTATCGTACTACAAAGACCTTATATTTCCTTTAGTTCTCCATTATTACTGACTCTAAGGCGGGAGATAACTGCTGAGGCAGTGGCCTTGTTTAAATTATGTCCCCATGGCGGAAAAATCCTCCATATTTTGGCCTTGTTTTATCTGTCTCTTCAATCCCTCCCCCCCAAAAAAGTTGAAGCATGTCTATTGAAATAAAAACTTGACCAGAGCTTGATATGCTGCTCCTTATGCGTATGTGTATACTGTACAAAAACTGTTTATGATGGTGACTGGGTTCATATTGAATTAGTTCTCATAAAATCCTCTTTTAAAATCCTTTGTTGTTTATCTTAAACATTGTGACTGTCAACTGGTTCGACTAAAGTTGAGGTCAGAGAATTCTGTCAGCTTTTAGTGTAGCAGCAGTGGGGCTGTTTTGCTATTCATTGACTTACATTTATTTCAGTTATTATATGAAAGTAACTGTCTAGGCTGCCTATTCACTCCCTGAATAACATGACACAGTATACCTGACAAAGCTTACTTGGGTGTCCCTTGTGATGTGTGCCTTCAGTGAGCAAATTAAAGGTAAAACACACTTTAACAATAGCTTTTCACATAATTCTCCAAAGCTCTGGCATGAGCTTCCTCTCTATATTTGGTCTGCCCCATCTTAAGTTTACCGCACATAAAAGGCTACAATCCTGCTTATGAAAGATTCCACTTTAAATTCCATGGCCTCTAAGGTATCTCTCTGGCTAAAAATACCCATGCTCATTGCATTGTATATGCTTTCTGGTTGGTGGCTATTTGCTATGTGCCTAATTGATTGATATTGTTACACTGCTATATGGGGATTACATTATCAACTTAAAACCCAAGGCTCTCTTAACATTTTCAACATTCTTATAACCTCCCGCTGATAAATGGTTACTCCATCTTTAAATGTAGCACTAATTTTGTTAATTTGGAAGATACAGAGTCATTTCTGAGCCCCAGGAACTGTAAAAAGTAGACTCATGCCACACACGATTGTAGCCATCTTGTGCATGTAAAAAGGTAACATACATTTGTAATTCACAACTTGTTTGGGTGAATCAGTCTCGCTTATGAGAGATTGTGGTTTTGCTGCTCCGATTCGAAAATATTGAGTGTAGCTAATTATTTAACGTTAATGAGGTTATATACATATTTTATTATCTTTTATCAACCATTTATTGACTTTATGACAACATTTTTTTGACTGCTGATAAATAAATATCAGTTAAATGCTGGCTTCATATTCTATCTCTTGTAACTTCCGTGAAAAACACACCTAAAAGTAAGTTGGTACTGTCATAAATTTATTACTGAATTATATACTTTTATGAAATTTTGCATCTATTTACAGGAAATAATGTGAACATTATTTGCATCAGTTATAAGATATAATCTTTTAAACTTTCAACTTTGAAAAACATTGTATTTCACTTGCTGATCATATCATCAACAACACTTCCCCCCACACAGGCATGGTTAATTTGAACAGGAGACTGAAGCTAAAAACATATTGGATTTACATCAAAATATTTATTAAACCTCCATAATCCAAAATATGTCAAAAGTTTTGGTCTGTGATGGCCACATTTTACCACTTTCTGTTACTTCAGGTCTTTTAAGGAAACTGGTCTATAGCTAAATATTACTAAATAAGGATCATCACACATTGTGGTTATCACCTCTTATTTTCATGTGATCACCAGATGATCTGGTGCTTACGAGGGTTCAATGACTTTGTTTTTTTCCCTTCCCCCCAAAATAAAAGTTGCAGCATGTCTATTGAAATAAAAACTGTGACCAGAGCTTAATATGCTGCTCCTTATGTGTATGTGTATACTATACAAAAGCTGTTTATGATGGTGACTGGGTTCATGTTAAATTAGCTCTCATAAAATCCTCTTTTAAATTCCTTTGTTGTTTATCTTAAACATTGTGACTGTCAACTGGTTCGACTAAAAGTCAAGGTCAGAGAATTCTGTTAGCATTTAGTGTGGAGCAGTAGGGCTGTTTTTGCTATTCATTGACTTACAATTATTTTAATAAGTTATTATATGAAAGTAACTGTCTAGACAGCTTATTCACTCCCTGAATAACATGACGCAGTATACCTGACAAAGCTTACTTGTGTGTCCCTTGTGGTGTGCCTTCAGTGAGCAAATTAAAGGAAAAACACACTTTAACAATAGCTTTTCATATGATGCTCCAAAGCTCTAAAATGAGCTTCATCTCTATATTTGGTCTCCCCCATCTTAAGTTTACCGCACATAAAAGGCTACAATCCTGCTAATGAAAGATTCCACTTTAAATTTCATTGTCTCGAAGGTTTCGCATTAGCTAAAAAAATACCCATGCTCATTGCATTGTGTGTGCTTTCTGGATGGTGGCTATTTGCTTTGTGCTTAATTTATTAAGATAGTTATGTGGGGATTACTTTCTTGAATTATCAACTTAAAACCCATGTGTCTCTTTATCTTTCCAACATTGTTATAACCTCCCACTGATAAGTGATTATTCCATTTCTTAATTTAGCATTAATTTTGTTAATTTGGGAGATCCAGAGCCATTTTCAGAGCAGGAGGAACTGTATACAGTGAACTCATGCCCCACAAGATTGTAGCCATCTTGTGCATAAAAAAGGTAACATACATATATAATTCACAACTTCCTTGGTTGAATAAGTCCAACTAATGGGAGATTACAGATTTGTTGTTCCGATTCCAAACATTTAGTATTACTAATTATTTAACGTTAATGAGGTTATATACATATTTTATTAACTTTTTTCAACCAGTTATTCTTTATGACAATAATTTTTGTGGTTGCTGATAAATAAATATCAATGCTGGCATCATATTCTATCTCCTGTAACTTCCATGAAAAACATACCTAAAAGTAAGTTGGTACTGTCATAAATTTATTATTGAGTAATATTGTTTTATGAAACTTTGCATCTATTTATAGGGAATAATGTAAACACTATTTGCATCAGTTATAAGATGTAATCTTTTAAACTTTGAACTTTGAAAAACATTGTATTTCACTTGCTGATCATATCATCAACAACACTTCCCCCCACACAGGCATGGTTAATTTGAACAGGAGACTGAAGCTAAAAACATATTGGATTTACATCAAAATATTTATTAAACCTCCATAATCCAAAATATGTCAAAAGTTTTGGTCTGTGATGGCCACATTTTACCACTTTCTGTTACTTCAGGTCTTTTAAGGAAACTGTTCTATAGCTAAATATTACTAAATAAGGATCATCACACATTGTGGTTATCACCTCTTATTTTCATGTGATCACCAGATGATCTGGTGCTGACAAGGGTTCAATGACTTTGTTTTTTCCCTTCCCTCCAAAATAAAATTTGAAGCATGTCTATTGAAATAAAAACTGTGACCAGAGCTTAATATGCTGCTCCTTATGTGTATGTGTATACTGTATAAGAACTGTTTATGATGGTGAATGGGTTCATGTTAAATTAGTTCTAATAAAATCCTCTTTTAAATTCCTTTGTTGTTTATCTTAAACATTGTGACTGTCAACTGGTTCGACTAAAGTCAAGGTCAGAGAATTCTGTCAGCTTTTATCTCCGTTGCAATTTATTCAAATAATTAGTTTATACAAATTCAAAAAGGTTGAGTTGGTTAATAGGCTTAAGTAAGCTAATGAATTTTGTTTTCGTATTCACTTATTTATTTTATTTTTATTGACTTATTACCTCTCTCATTCAAGAGAACAATGTATACAATACAATACAGACACACATTACTTATATAGAGATTCCCAATACATGCTCACCAAATGAGACCTTGACTAACATGCAATGTGTATTGTTGGATGACTCGAGGATTAAAAATATTGGGATTGATTTATACACACAGGTATGAATCAGATACCATCAGACATTTTATTGATACATTTTATGGATATATACAATGTATTTTATGTATATACATGGATAACTACCTCAATTTAACTCAATCAGCACACATAAAACAAACTTGTGTCATACTTACTGTAATTTTGTACCCTTTCATGTTTTCTTTGAGGCTGGCTCTGGTAATTCAGCATTAGAATACTCTTCTGATGAAGAAGGGATAAGAAACTCATTCAACTTGTATAACAGAGTGAGCCAAACTCCAGTTGATGTGGTAAAGTTTATCTATTCATCCAACGCAATCTAAAATTAACAACAAAGGAATCACCTAGTTAATCAATGGCCCTGGCTCACTTATTTAATTGTTTTTTTTTTTGGTGTTTTTTTTTGCTGTGGCTTTCTCATGTTTAAGGGTCAATTTGATATAAGTAATACTTTTGCTTTAAGTATTCCAGTTTTTGTGTAACCATGGGTTTTATCCATATAACCACAATGGCAGAAAACTTTATAACTGAATATATCCACATTATCCAAGCTTTTGTACTTAGCTTATTTTTAATGATGTATAAAGCATAATGATTGAAACTTTAAAAATTTTAAAACATCTGTTTTTGTCAACAATAATTTAAGTTCTCTCTTCCTTTCTTGTCCCATCAAAATCAAACATTTCTGTTAATTTCTTGAAATATCTTCTGTGTATTTGTCTGTTACCATTCCACTGTAAATATAGATGAAATGGACTTCTGCTATCGCCGATTTACAGTGTAGTTTACATGCACACTGCGCTCCGCTGTAAGTGAGCTGTGATGCTTTACAAAAACGGTTATTTAGAGAAACCCAAAACGCTGTCTGTGCAGAATACTTTTTATCTCACATGTTTCAGTAAATCTTGACATCCAATCTCTCCTGAGTTATTGGTAATGTATTTTTTTCTCTAGTTGGCCAGTGGCTGTGCACACACAAAAAAATTGAGAACCAGTAATTTTATCTTCCATGAACTGGGAACCAGTCAGACGAGTCCACGTTTTCCCACCATTTCTAAGTTAGAGTTAGAATTCAATGACAGTGTTTCACAGATCAATAGCTAAATGGCGTCTGCTCTTTCTCTCAGTATCATTTCCACGCTATTTGTGAGGAAGAGAAGGATGTTGTGACAAGGAAATGAAAAGGTGAATCTATGCTTTTGTGTGTAAAGCAAAGCAGTTTGTAGCTTTGTGTAAGGCCATACACAGATTTAGTCTTTTATTTACCCTTATAATTCTTCCTTTGAAAATTCTTCTAATTATAAATCCTTAAACCCTTGGCCTCACTTATCCACCCAAAACTCCATTACCTGCTTGTAAAATGCAGCGCGAACCCTTATAATGACACATTGTCCACTTGTAAAAACATTGGGATTCTTCCTTTCACCTTAGGATTATGTACAGCTACACTTCAATTATAGCATCACAACTTAAGAAATATGAAAACATAAAATGCCTACTCACTTTTCTCACACATATTTGTAGGCCTATTCAACTGCATACCTTAAGATAGAATATTGGGGGCAGAGATGTAACTACCATCTATGTGTACGTACACATGTATGCGGCTCACGACACCCGACGGCCGATTTGGGATGACGAATTTTTGTCAACCTTCCCAATATTCTGTCGACATTCATCTAAATTCACTTGTCATCCGATTTTTTGGGTCCCTGAGTGAAAAAATCGCCGTCGCACATCGGACGTCGCAAATCAGAGTCGGATACATGTAAACAACCAAACATAAATGAGAAGGAGGAAAAAATTCGCTATCGCAAATCGGCCATCGGATGTCGTAAGCTGCATACATGTGTATGTAGACTAAGTCTTGATATTGAGTAAAACAGTTTATGGCAGTAACTGGGTCATGTCAAATGTGTCTCCTAAAGCTCGTTTTAAAATACTTTAATTATTTAAAGCCATGTGCAAGGGGTGTTGGTCAGCTTTCGGTTAATATTCTTAGGAAGTGTAGTAGGGACCAATTAAAAAAGTTATTTAACAGAAATATTACCAGATGTTAAACACCTGACAAAGCTCCTCTTCACCTTCCCTAGATTTGTTCCTTTAGCGCGGACAAAATGATGTTCCAATGATCTGGGATGAGCATCCCTCTCAGTATCGGTCTGTGCTGTCTTTGGTTAAAAATCTTATTATGCAACAGATCTTTTCCACACTTAAGTTCCATAACCTTCAGGTATCAACAGCTCTTTTAGGTCCAGTTTTGCATTTCACTCCTTTTTCATCACTTGTGCTTACTTTATGATATTGTTACATGCCATTTTGACCCCATGGAAAGAAAGAAATTAAATAATTTTCATGAAACATTAAACTTATATGCCACAGAAGACCCAATAGTTAACAGTCATATCTAGAAAAAAAATAAAATGGCTGGAGCTGGAGCTCGCCATTTTAAATGGCTCAGTCATTTAGAACCATCATTAAAAACGGAGGACCCCGGTAAAACTTGGTAATACTTTTACATATATGTTACATATGCCTAAATCTGTAATCTGTTCATTACCATTTGGTTACATCATCCTCGAGCTTTGAGAAAATTGAAAAAAAAAGATAATCAAAATAAATACATTCGTTTTTGCCTCATATTGCCGATTTATGTAAATAAGATCAGTGTACTAATATCATGCTTTGATAGATGTGATCACTCTTTCACTATCTTCTAATATTGTATCCACCATATGCTATCCAGTGGATACTATGGATTATGCATGAGTATGCCGCCGCTGCCACCGCCGCAGTGTGTAGAGATTTTCTCATTACCCCTCTAGAGGCCAGGGTATTATAGGTAGACTTCTCAAATTTACAGGATATAGTCATATCTATAAAATCTTGCATGGGAATATTTTTTGCCTCATTTTGAAAAACAAGATGGCCGCCACAGGCGTTTTGCGACTTTCAGCAAGGAAGTTTTGTTGGCCCTGTAGAACAAAGGGTATTATAGGTAGAGATCTCAGGTTCACCGGATATGTTCAAAACCTTGACTGGAAATATTTTTGGCCTCATTTTGAAAAACAAGATGGCCGCCACAGGCGTTTTGCGACTTTCAGCAAGGAAGTTTTGTTGGCCCTGTAGAACAAAGGGTATTATAGGTAGAGATCTCAGATTCACTGGATATGTTCAAAACCTTGACTGGAAATATTTTTGGCCTCATTTTGAAAAACAAGATGGCTGCCACGGGCGTTCTTTTCAGTCATGAAAAGTGCTTATGTTTCTCTTATTATTGGTCCTTGAGGTGTGCAATGTGAAATGAACCTGTAGAAAATCATGGGCTGCAAATCTTCTGATGTGGTCAGATTTGAGTTTGGACCCCTCCTTCAAGGTCAAATGAGGATAGCCAAACTTAAAAATGGTTATAACTCGCTTATTATTGGTCCTAGAGGTTTGCAATGTGAAACCAACCTACAGGAAATCATGGGCTGCGAATCTGCTGATGTGATCAGATTTGAACATGGGCCCCTGCTTCAAGGTCAAATGAAGATAGCCAAACTCAAAAGTGCTTACAACTTGCTTATTATTGAAAAATGCTCTTTATCTTCAAAACTATATTAGTTGGCCCTTTTCCGGTGGATACATCTTGCATCTGGCCACAGATGCGTCCTTGGTCTAGTTTACTATTGTTTCTGTAATATGTCTATTAATTAATTTCGATCTTAAGTGTTTTTTGCATATGGGAAGACATACATCCAATTTACCAGCTATTTAAGTATTCAAAGTATATTCAAATTTTGTCACACTTCAGACCATGTATGGATCAAGTATATTTAACTCTTGTTGTGTAATAGACCACTTTATCAGATAAAAAGTACATATGTCCTCCAATCTTATCAGTTTCTTGTCAAGAGTTGAAAAGGTCATGGTAGACCAATACCAGTAAAGGTCAGGTCCTGAGGTGATATCAAAGGTCAAATTTAAGTTTGCGGTTTTTATTTTACAAGTTAGTTTATGTACATAGGGTTAAAAGCAGTAAAAGGTTTTCAAATTTAACTGAATTTGAAAATGCACCAGCCTTGTAATAAGGCATCACAACAAAATAAGTGACTAGCACAACAAATATACATGATTGTAGTAAAAAATTTATAATAACACTTGCAATGACTAGCACTAGAATTAAAACTTAGGTGGAACCTAAACTCTGCACCATGTAAGATACTAAAATTCATTATCGAGAGGGGGCTACCAGGTATTGCTGGCCCTACCTTGGTCTACAATATCATTCGTATTTTGTGACACGTCTTAATCGAGAGGGGGAACCACGTCCTCAATCTTATCACTAAGCCACCTGCTTTAAATTTCACACGTATGTGCTCTAATCAATTATCTCCTTGCCTTTTTCAACAAAACATTATTGTCAGCAAATTATATTGAACTGAACAAAAAATTTTCACATGAAAGGCTAGTCAGAGTGAGGAATATGTTTATCGATTCGTATGAACTAACATACATCAAAGAGTAGGTTTTTTCCAAGTTCTTTTTTTTAAATTTTCAACAAGAAAAATGTATACAATACAAAATCACTAGGTATTTACACATACAGTATGCAAGAAGGACTTACATGATACAGAAACAATACCACTACACCATACATCATCCACCTAAAACTGTATCTCAGATTAAGAAAAAACATCTGAAAATCATAGGTAGGACTGCTATTCAATACACATAAAATCAGATTTATGTCATACTTACCGAAAATGTGTACTCTGTTATGATTCCTATTTGTTTTCTATATTTGTGAGGCTAATAATGTTAATTTAGCATTAAAATACATTGTTAATTCAGCATTAAAATACTGGCGAAAAATTAAGACACAAACTTGACTTGTAAAATGTACTTCAGTTGCTGTACAAACTATTAAAACATAAATGTCTGGTAAAATCTATTTTGCAGTTAAATCGCTACTAAATACCTATTCAAATTCTCACTGATTGGTTTCATACATCTAGTGGTGTGAGGCAAGGTGGCATTCTGTCTCCAACATTATTTAATATTTTCATAAATGATCTGGTGGAAAATAATAAGGAACTAAATTTGGGCATCAAACTCGGGGACATTCATTTGAGTATTTTACTATATGCTGATGATATTGCAGTTATAGTAGAAAATAAAAAACATCTTCAATCTATGTTAAATTATGTTGACCGGTGGTGTAACAAATGGAAGCTGGTGATAAATAGTATGAAAAGTCAAGTTGTTCACTTTAGAAAGCGTCGTAGACCCTGCTCAAGCTCAAAAATTCACATTGGTGAAAATGAAATACACATAGTGCCATGATACAAATAATTAGGTGTAATATTTGATGAGTATCTTAATTTTAAACAATGTGAAGAGACTCTTGTAGATGCAGCTGGAAGAGCTCTGACAGGTCTGATCATCTAGTAGAGATGGTTTTTGGCTAAATCCCTTTTTATGATTCCCTTTTTGTGGAAAATGTACAAATTCTGATAACTTGCCATTTTTACCCTCTTTTTTCCTGATTACATACCCAACTTGTTAGCTTTCTGTTATTTTTACTTAAGTGCAGGTATTATCACTCACCAAACTGGAATTATCGGTCCAAAAAGTTTTCCTGTTCACTGTTATTGATTGTTATCTCTCAATGATTTGCTATCTGTCATTGTTTCTACTTATCTCCCTTTGTTGTTTAGAGCTTTTTGTAATTTTTCTTAAATTTGATCGTTCTCCAGTATTTTACAGTTGTTAGGTCCCCCTTTAGTGTTTGTTTTGGGCATCCATATTGCTTCAGGATTTGAGTTTTTTTCAGATGGCTCAGTGGGGAGTGTAGGGTACCCATGAGTCTCCCACAGGGCAAATTACTTTAAGGCTTAACTGTTTGACGTTTAGATGACTAAGCATTACAGTTTCAATTGCTCAGACTCCCCATAGTCCCTTTCTTTTTTCTTTTTTTCAGCTTAAGGCCACTTGCCCTCGATCTTTTAGAGAGGTAAGCTGTGGCAGAAATGTGAACCACTTTCCAAGTATTGCCAAGTTAGGAGCCAATCAGTCCTGCTGTTACTGTGCACTGACATTTCCTTAAAAGTACATCCCATCTCTTTTGGTGTTGTCAACTGTCAATCCATCAGAGGCAAGGGACCCACTATTTTGGACATTATGTCAGCACACTCTTTAGTCTACTAGCTATGACTGAGACACACAACTGACATAACTGCTGTTGGGTTTAAATTGTGTCATAAACCCCACACTTACAGCCTTAGCGGTGGAATTGGCTTTTTGTCAATCAAAATATCCAGTTCAAAATTTTTGATAGTCCTACCTATACGTCCTTCAAAGTATCTGTTCTCAGTCAGTTCCTCATTTTTTCATGTGTGGTGATTTCAATATTCATGTTCACACAACTTCCAGTGATAGTATTAAATTTCTAAATTATCTAGAGTCATGCAATATTACTATTGCACACACCAACCCACCCTCATGGACACATTCTTGACCTCATCCTCACTCCCACCGAGCCTAGTGTTATTTCCATTGTTCAGGTTGGTGGGCTCATTTTGGATGATGCCCTGGTGCACAGCATAGTCAGCTCAATTGAATCAGTCCCTCTGCACCTAAGTCAAACACTGTTACCTTTTGGAGGTATCACAAAATAAAGATGCAAAGGTCTGATGTGTGATCTTGCTAATTATTCATTTGTCACAAGACCCCTTGGCAGTACCCTTTATGAACAATGCACAAGGGATTTAAGTCGCTTGCTTGACAAACATGCTCCTATGGTCTCCTGAACTTTTACCAAAGGTCCCACAAGTTGGCTTTCAGACTTCTACTTGCAGGCTTAGTCCTGACATAAAGAAAAGTCTCCACAAAATTCAGCTAGACTTGACAAACAGATTGCCCAGTGAAATTCCCTAATCGTCAGGGACAAATCCAACTATTACAGTAACAATGCTCACGATTTCAAGAAACTGTGGCGGGTCTTACACTCTGTAATACACTCCATTCATTAAAAAGTACTTCCTTCTCATGAATTTCAGATAGGTCTTGCCAACTGTTTTGTCACTTTTTTCTCAGACAAAATAGGTAAAATCTAACACTGACTCCTTCACTCTTCATGCTCCCCCTGCTTTACCCAAATTTGACTTCTTTTAATATGTTTCTGAGGATGAAGCTTGAAAGGTAATCATCAAATCACCAACAAAATCTTGCTGCTAGATTCACGGCCTACTTTTCTGGTAAAGGAGTGCTTGGATATTCTCTTGCCCTCAATTACTAAGCTTGTTAACTGTTCCCTATCTGAAGGTATTGTAATAGATGATTTCAGAAAGACTATTGTCTCTCCATTGATTTAAAAAGCCTCACTACCATCTCAGAAATTAAAAAAAAACTGCTGACCTGTCTCCAGCTTGAGCTTCATCTCTAAAACTTGTTGAGCGTGTAGCTGCTTCTCAGTTAAATTATCATGTCATTTCTAATGGACTTGACATTGTCAGTCAGTCAGTTATCATTGTGACCACTATCAATGCATCAAGATTGGTTCTGTTTTATCCAGTGCCATAAGGCTATTGTATAGTGTGCCCCAGGGCTCTGTCCTGGGGCCAGTCCTGTTTTTATTATAAACTTCTCTCCTCAGCAATTGTTTTTCAAAATCATCTTGGCACACGTTTCCACTTTTATGCTGATGACATGCGGTTATATGTTCATCTTACACACAAGCATGTCACTGAGGCCTTTGAGAGGCTAAAAAACTGCTTAGATGATGTCAAAAAGTGGCTGTCTGCAAACAAGCTTAAGCTAAATCCTGATAAGACAAAATTTATTTTGTTTGACCGAAGGGCTGTGCATACAAAACTTTAATATACCTGGCAACCTCTTTTCACCTGTTGAGACAAGTAGTAACCTTGGTGTCTTGTTTGATTCAGATTTTTCCTTCTTATGTCATGTTAGGAATATCTGTAAGGCTTGTTTTATCAGGGATCTTAAACAACTCAGAGGGTATCTCACATGTGAAGCTGCTCTTTTGGCTACAAACACCTTGGGTGGAATGCGCCTTGACTACTGCAATTTCTTGTTTAGAAGTGATCTCCACTAGCTCCAGTGCGTTAAAACAATCTTGCTGGAATTGTGCCTAATGCCACCAAGTACTTGCATACTCCTGTTAAAGATTCTTCATTGATGTCATTTGCCTGATAATGTACACTCAACCAAATCTCTCTCTCTTCATTCAGGAAGAAGTTGAAAACCTGTCTTTGCAAAAGCTTACCCACCTTAGTTTTTCTGATCTTGTTTTAGTCTTTCTCCAAGTGGCCATGAGTCTGTCAATAGATGGCGATTAAGCACTGTAAGTGTACTACTAGGATTAGTGTAACATTTAGCTCTGTTTAAAGTACTATATAATTTTGCTTTAGTTTTTCCAGTTTTTTAACCATGGATTGTCTTCATGCAACTACAGTACCAGAAGACTTTATGGCCTAGTTCATGCATATTAATCAAGTTTTTGTACTTTACTCCTATTTATTGGTGTATAAAGTGTAAAAATTGAATCTTTAGACCAATTTTAAAATTGTCTATCTTTTTTAGCTACCAGTACCTATAGTGTTTCCTATTTTCTATTGACTTTAAAATTGGACATTTGTAGTACTAAATATATCTTCCATTTTCTTTACTTTGTGTGACATTATTCCTCCCTAAATGTAGATAAAATGGATTTCTGCTATTCAATATTTCTTATTCTTCTATAATTCATATAAATTACTCAATGCTGTTACTGAACTGTGATGCATTACAAAAATACAGTTATTTACAGATGACCATACTTTGCTGTCTTTCTCTATGCAGAATTCTTTCATTGCACATGTTCTATTAAATCATGACATCCATCCTCCTTTGAGATATCAGTAATCAGGTCTGATCTCTGTTCCTTTCTAGTTGCCCAGAGGTGCATATCTTTGTGCAAAAGATATTGAGAACCAGTATTTTTTCATCTTTCAAAAGAAACTGGGGACCAAGCACGCAAGTCCAGATTTTCCCATCAGTTTCTTATTACTCTTCAATGACAGTGTTTCACATATTAATAGCCGAATGACATTTGCTTTTTCCCACTATGTTATGTGGGACTTAACAGACTTAACATTGCTACAGGAAATGAAAAGCAAATCTATGCATTGAGTAATGTATATGTAAATCACAATGTAGTTTGGTTAGGACATGTTTACAAAATTTATTTCCCACTCACCCATACCTGTTACATATGGTTTTATTTTTAATGTCAACTATATACCGGATTTTAGCTGGTTTTATTGCTTAGGGCAGTTTTATTGTTGATGTAAAAAGTATAAGTTCGGGTTCTCAGCTGTACTTAGGGCCACCTTTTGTCCCTTCTTTACATTTCTTACACTTATTCATTCAAAATTCTATTTCTCCTGTTCACACTTATCTATTCTAAATTCTAGCTTCACCTTTTACTTCTAGCGTAATTTTGTGGCCCGGCTGCAGTCTGACAGCCTGTTCTGTTGTCATTATGTCATATAACTCTAAGATGTAACAAACTGCGTAAAATAACTCTACTTTAGGTGACCTTGAGCATGGACTGAACTCTTTCGTTGTGGTCACCTTATGCTTAAAATGATATTCTATTCTTTATTTACAATGTTAATGTAACTTATATGTGTATTGATGTTGTAACAATTTACAGTAGTAGTCATATTTATACCTTTATTTGCATATTATATGTTTGTATATTAATCAATAAAATAATGCTCCGCAATTGCTTATCTATGCCTCTCCTAGGGGTAGGGATTGATGCTTCTAGGAATCACTTATTTTTTTCATTTTTTTTGTCTCCGGACTTTCATGGATTGTGGTATAGTGTGCTGAGTATCTGTCTCTCCACTGAAATTAAGCAGCAATACGATAGTACTTGGATGGGCGACCACTTCAGTACACTACTGCGGTCTCTGAAGGCTTTGCGGCTCACTACACCAAAACCCATTTTGGCCTTGGTTTTCTTTATATGGCATTATATGAAGTCTATTCCTATCATTTTATGCCATTTGTGAATGGTGAGGGCTGGTTAGCAACTACATTTGTGGTTTTTTTTCAGGAGTAGAGTCAACACTACTGAATATTACCTGCATTTTTGTCATGATTTTGTCACTGTATTAAACTTTATTTTCAGTATATTATTTTTGAAATCACACAGTGACATAAGTATGCCAAATTCTAAGACCTATCTTTGGCGTTACCATGTTCAAAGACCAGAATGGTAACTACTGTTTTTGGAGAAAATTATGTAACATCACTGTACCATATAAAGTGCATATAATATTCCCAGAAAGGCAGGCGTGGTTTTGCCACTGCTGCAACTGTGGAATAGAACAGGCTGTCATTTTGTGTTGGATCACAACAGACTACTTTAAGCTTTCGGAGCCTACTCAAGACTTACCTGTTTGGACCAGCTTACCCACCGGCTGTCACTTTGTGTTGAATCACAACAGACCACTTTAAGCTTTTGGAGCCTACTGAAGACTTACTTGTTTGGACTAGCTTGCCCACCACCGCTCATAGTCACCCTCCCCTGACAGGCACTTACCGGGTAATGACTTTGCTAGGTTTAAGGACTGTTCTATTTTGGATTTCAGTGCATTAGAGAATCTTCATCAATTTTGCGCTATACAAATGTTTTTATTATCTATCATTAGTCTACAATTGTGACTTAGATCTCTGTTACTGATCTGCAGAAGTAAGTCCAATTTTGTAAAAATTGAAAAAAATAGTAATTTGCCAGTCCGTATAAGTTGTACAAGATTACCTATTTGAAAATATTGCACAAAATTTCATAATACTAGAATGTCCACATTTAAAAATATTGAGATTATTTGTTTCGCCTTAGAGCTATGTGTAAATCCATGTTTCCATATCTAATGAAGCTTTTTTGAGTGTCCCTAGATTTGTTCCTTTGGTATATACATAGCAAAACTTCAGCAATGCCTTCTATTATGATGCGCCAGCACTGTAGAATGTGCTTCCCTCTCAATAATTAGGTCTGCCCTATCTTTGGTTTGCTTTAAAGGCGAAAAAAAACCTAATTAAGCAACAGAGCTTTTCCACCTTAATTTCCTTGACATCGTGGTGTCTGTAGCTAACCATGTTTTTTTCTGAATACTGGTTATATTCCTGTGCGCCTTGAATTCTAGATTAGATTTATTGAGATAGTTAAGCTCTTACATTAATATTATTTTGAATTATTATGACTTAAATCCCCTATTCCACTGCACTTTTATGGAAGTACAATAATTTACGCTCAGAAATGTAGAATAAACATATAACTCAATTCCAAAACAGGATGTTAATTCTGTAAAAGTGGCAGATTTAGATACACTTTTTATTTCATTCATTATCTGCAATTTCTTTTTATAAAGACCCATTAAACAGATGTCAAGGTTTTCAGCAATTACAGACAGGAAAATAGAATCCCGAAAAAGTAATATTGTATAATACAAGTTTGCATAAATACCAATGGAATAATGTCTTGCACAATGGTGAAGGGAGTCAAACCAACACAGAGGTGAAAGCCAGTGGTAAGATGCCAAATTTTGAAACTAGTAGCCCATCGATGACCTCTGGTATGATTTTGCATAATGACCCAGTAAACATTTGAAACGTTTTAAAATCGTTTAAACGTTTCCAAAACATTTTAAAAACCTATTTAAACTCTATCTTATGGTTTTCTATATGTTTCCAAGTAAACGTTTATGCTGTAATGTTTAAAAAACGTTTGATAAACATTCTATACACAAACATTTTAGTGAAAATGTTTATTAGACGTTTATCAAATTATTCAAGAAGCTAGGTTTGACTGGAAACGTTAAATATTTATAAGATAGCTAAAGAAATGAAGGTAAAGCTGGAAATGTTTTTCAAACATTCATCATGAAATGGTTCATAAACAGTACACATAAAATGTTTAAACAACACTGTTGATCAAATGTTTTAAAAACATTCTATCAAAAATGTTGTTTAAACCCATATTTTCAGAATGCTTATTAAACCTTCACCTTCAAACATGTCCAAACAAAGATGGCGGTGAGCAATAAGAGGGGATTTTAGAGGACTTTGTCAAATATTGCCCCACATGCAATCCCTAAAAGTGAGAATTGAATGGGGGTACAACTTTTAAGCCACTATCTTACAATTTTAGACATAAAAATAATAGTTTTCATTAGTGAGCAACCTTAAAAAGATATTGAATTTGACCTCTGGCCCCATTATTATTCAGACATTAATATGTTCATGTGTAAGGTTTTTCTAACATTTATCCATTATATGTTTAATAAATGGTATACATAAAACGTTTTAAAAACATTCTATTGTCAATGGTTTTCGCACCCATCATTTTTTAACCTTTGCGTTTCCTATCAAACATTTGCAAAACCCCAAAATGTTTACTGGGAAGCTACAGCTTCTTGCACCATTGAAAAGATGACTACATCGAGTCACAGTTGTCTGTAACCCCTCAGTATATTGTTTCATATACACAATTTATGATTTTGTTCTGATAATATGATAATAGGTTTGGTCATGTATCGAAAGGTGACATTCCATTGGCATTAGCTCATTACCTCTACCAGTAGGTTATTTTGTTGATTATTATTATTATGTATTTATACTCAGCGCAATATCTCCATATACTACAGGACTCAAAGCGCTATTTAACCAACCTGACTGTACAGGTACAGCCCCAACTCACAAGTAACTGACATTGCCCTAACTGGAAGATAGAGGCTCAAGGATGACCATTTATCCACGTCCTTGAGGTTCTTTAACCTACCACTGGGGATAGGACCCAATGACAGAGGACCGCCATTTTAAGTGGTCATCCGAGCCACTATGTATCTGCCTGTACCTGGGATTGAACCCACGTCCTCTGAGTTCCTAGACAAGTGTGTTACCCGCTAGGCCACAGTGGCAGATAGAGTGCATTCATTTATCTACCTGACTACCTGTTTGTTTGTCTATTGTAATGGGAAGTTCAAAAGTAATGAACAGACCATTCTGATATTTTTGTGGTTAGGGCCTGACATAACGGAGAAGAAATTAATTTTCGAAACAGATCTTGATCATATAATGGATACTAAAAAAATCCTGAATTTCAAACATCCTGTTTTCAATGTATTTGCGATGACTTTGGCTTTTTGGTTGCCATCCCTCCAAACATAATGAGCTAATCTTCATGTTTTTATGGGGGTAGGGTCTAGCCAAAGGAAGAAGTGAGTACGTTTTGGGAAAATTGTGAATCATATTCTGGATACAAAAATATCCCCATTTTTTGAAAATGGGCAAACTGCATTTGTGTTTTGCTTTATATCTGCCTCAACAAATATATTTTTGAGAATACTGAAATAACGTTAATGTTTAATGTAAATGTTCAATGTTATGTTAACAATTTTGAAATTGTTGCTCAAAATTTATTACATTTAAAATTATGCTAGCAATTTATTACAGGGCATGAAAGAAGCACTCATATTCCAGTGCATTTGTCTCCCATTTGGCAACTTTTATACAATGTGTAAATTGTAATACTGGTAATACTTGTTATTTCCTGTGAAAATTTATAATTAAGTAACATTATTAATATCATTTTGTAACTCTTTACGGAGAATAATAAAAGAATGCCATTTGGTAGGATCTGCTTTGAACAAGATTGATTAGATTTGGTTACCACATCATTGTGCCACCAATTTGAACAGGGATAAGCCAGTCAAGTTCTGTTACAATAATAGGCTCTCACCTCATTTAAAAAAAACAGCGAAAAAATTATGACTCCAGTCCTAAATATGGCACAATGTATGAAATACTTGGTAGTATGGTATCAAATTTGTAACCTGCATGTTACAACTTAAATGAACAAAACTTTGAATGTTCAATATAAAAGGTCATATTTTTGTTCATCATCAGCCAGATTGCATCACTTTCGGCTACTTCTACCACTATGGCCTTGTGTGTAACACACTCACGTTGGAACACAGAGGGGCTGGGTTCTATCCCAGGTACCGTCATGAACAAAAGGCTTGGAAGACAACTTAAATTGGCAGTCTTCTGTCATTCTGCCCATTCCCAGTGGCAGGGTAAAAAAACCTAAGATGTTAAATGGTCATCAGTGAGACCGGCCTTTCAGTTTGGGTAATGTCAGTCACTAGAGAGCGTGAGCTCTACCTGTTGGAATGGGTCAAATAGTGCTTTGAGTCCTGTAATGAAAGGAGATATTGTGCTAAATAGAATCATATAATATACTGACTGCCCCAGCTCCAGTATAATTAATTTGCCTCAATAATACAGTCCCTAGTTTTAATTTATTGGTCATGCAGTGAGTAGTGAGTGAGGATTTCTGTTCTGAGTTATTGTGATACCATATTTATTTGTTTTTGCTCAGTCCAGCCAAAGGTGTAAGGTAATTGTTAAGGTGCATTTACAGTTGCACGAGTATTGAAAGAAGATGAGACAAGGTTGGGATAGTTTTTACTGGTGGACAAAAAGACAAATAAGTAGCCATGATAACAAAACCATCCCTTTTGATGAGCGATGGTAAAATAGGTTTTAGCAGTTTAGTAACAACTGCATTTAAGTGATTTAGGTAGAGGGATGGACTTACTCACAGAGACGCGTATCAGACCCCACCAGGAGCAATGTTTTATAGATACTATGGATGTTCAATACAACACATTAAACCATTTAAAACAGAATTATTTCATACTTACCGAGAATTATTTCATACTTACCGAGTTTGTGTTTTATGTTTCCATTTCTATTTTCTAGATTTATGATGTCAATATTTTTATACTAGAGATAATTATTCCATGCAACTGTGGTAAAAATCCATGAATTTATGTTAAAAGAAAATTTTTATCCTCCAATTCATAGTTATTCTTTCTTTTGTAAAATACGTCTGGACGGAAAAAAGCAAATTGAACTACATAACATAGTGTGAGGCAAGCTTCAGTTACTGTTGTCAAGCATTCCATGTATCCAAGGAAACAGCTATTAGTCATTAATTATAAAAAACACTTTATTAATCCATGTACATGACTTTGTTATTCAGCTTTCTGGGCAACCATGTTTTATTTTACCTGTTTACGTGAACAAATAAGTTATATTTATTTGTAGAAACATACAGTTCATGATTTTTGTCATAAATATGTTTAGTAATTAAAGTTACAATTTTTCTTCCGATACATGATAATCTTTCATTATTTTAAAAAAATTATCTTACCTTTTGAGTCATAATATTTACTTTCATTTTCTCCTCACTTAGTAATCTGAATTTAATACTAACTTCTAAAAGATATTTATTTATCCAAAAATGAAGTTGACTTATCAGTCATTATTCCACTTTTAATGCAGATAAAACCATCTTTAGCTTTCCTAAAGTTATTTACAAAGCTACATTAGTCAACACTGGCACAACCCACTGATGTAACAGTGCAATACGAAATACACAGCTATTTACAAACCCAATCCCCCCGTTCTTTGTACAGAATTCTTTCATCTCACTTGTTCCACTAAATTTTTACACTATACTCCCCGACTTATAAATCATGGTTGACTCTGAGTGTTCCCTGGTGGCTGCATATATATCTCTTTACACAGGGTATAGGGAATCAGCATTTTTATCTTTCAAAATGAATTAAGATCAGAAGAGGCAAAATTTCCCTCTACAGACCTATCTTACAGCTGGATGACAGTATTTACAAATCAATAACTAAATGTTGCTTGCTCTTTCCCGCCCCCATCATTTCCAAACTAATTGGGGAAAATGGGGGATGTTGTAACAGTTAAAGCAGACCATAACATGCTTTCAAGGGAAATCCTTTTTATGTGTGTAATTTCTGTGTATTGACACTGTCAGACACACAAACTGATTAATCATTTGATGCAATCTGAAAGCTGAAATACTTTTTCAAGCATCAGCTCACTACAAAGGTCAAAGTTGGGTTTGTTACATCCCGTTCAACAGCCAGTGTCATACTGGGACAGGTCTCAGTTTTGTCCCTTGTGGGAGTCAAACCAAAACAGAGGTGGCAGCCTGTGATTAGATTTCAAACCTGGCAACCCACTTGGCCACTGAGAACCTCTACAAGCTTACTACAGGGCTAGTGCTTCTACAGATCACTTTTTTTAGGGTGAGCTCTGGTGAGGCTTCTAGAGATCACTTTTTTGTGTTTTTTTGTCTCAGGACTTTCATGGATTGTTGCGTAGCGTGATGAGTACCTATCTCATCACTGAAGTTAAGCAGCAATGGACTACGTCAGTACTTTGATGTGTGACTGCCTCAGTGCACTATTCCTGTCCCTGATGGCTTTGCGGCTCACGCTAGTAGACCGAAAGTCTTTAGACCCTACATCAATTGTACACTACTTGTGTATCTGGTTGCTTTGCATCTCGTGCATATAGATTGAAATGAACGTTCAATTTTGTCAATTTTTTCAAAATCATCTTTTCCCTTCTTTCTTCCAAGAACAGTAAAGTGGCTATAGTTACTTCATGGACAGGTGTATGCCACCAACCTATAACATTCTATTGTTGTTGTTGTGTATTTATTCTCAGCGCAATATTTCCATATACTACAGGACTCAAAGCGCTATTAAAACCATCTGACTGCACAGGTACAGCCCCAACTGACAAGTAACTGACATTCCCCTAAGTTGAAGATAGAGGCTAAAGGATGACCACTTATCAACGTCCTTGAGGTTCTTTAGCCTGCCACTGGGGTTAGAACCCTATGACAGAGGACCGCCATTTTAAGTGGTCATCCGAGCCACTATGTATCTGCCTGTACCTGGGTTTGAACCCACGTCCTCTGAGTTCCTATACAAGTGTGCTACCCACTAGGCCACAGTGGCAGATGTATGTTTATACCATGGGCGAGCTAATTTATGAGTTCTGCAAAAATGTACAACTTTAGACAACTCCTGAAGGCTGACAATGTGAAAGCCAGTCTTTTCTTTGTGCAAAGTTGTTCCATAGTACAGGACTGTGATTAGCAAGCCATTGAACTGAATCTTGGTCTGATTGACCCAGCAATTATATTGCCTGGAATCACAAGATATTGTTCCTGAACATCTGATGTATGCCTAAGAGTATCTAGGCACTTAAAATGTATTGAGAGTCCTTAATTGAAAGTTCATAAATCTGTGATGCAATATAAAAGATAACATTCAATTTTTGTCATATATTTTGCTACGTTTTCCTTCCTTTCTTCCAAAACACTGCATATGTGAAATAAATCGAGACAGTTTTAATTTGGAGACAGTTTATTCAGTTCTGGTTCTGTTAACCAAACTTCCAGGAAATATAAAAACTTTCAGCTAATAATATTGCATATATTTTATTCCATTTACAGTTTTTACTAAAATTAACCAGAGGAGGAAAATCTATGTATTAAGTCCTAAATGAAATGAATGAGTTGTCTCCAAACAATGAATGGGGAGGGGTGCTGTAACAATTGTGTAATGCAGCAGATTGTAACAAACGTTCAGGAAAAAGACAGGTACATGTTTTTGTGTGTAAATAATTTGACCTGTAGTCATATGTTGACACAGAACATTATAAATCCTAGCAGGTCCGTTTAATGTGATGACTAGATCAGATACTTTATTAAAGTTCAAAAGCAATAGGGAGTTCTTTTTTCAGAAAATATTGGCACACGTGCACAACATATTTTCTAAGAATTGTTTTTTTCAATATTCTTCATTGTTAAGAATTTGTAAACCTAGGGACCAGTACCAAGCAACTCTACCTTCAGATCAAAACTTAGCTAGGGGAGTAGCTTATGTGTAAGCCAGTTCACCCAGCAGTACCACTGTGATAGTAGAATCATTAATTAGATTTACAAGGCTCTATTAATTTACTTAAACAATGAAATTGTAGTTAAAAAACTATATAAAGCTGTTAATAACATATTTGTATTTAAAAAACATGTATCTTGCCAACGAAAATGAAAATATACTTGTAACTTATTTGTTATTATAGCTTTAAACAATCATTTAATGAAATATAACATTAATATTTGGAATTTGGTATGATTACTTATTAGTAGATACTTAAAGTAAAAGTTAGATGGGATCCTGACTCATTAGTTAGTAAACTAAAAGACCATATGTAAAACGAAAAAACAAATAGGGTAAAACAGAGCACAGGCAATATATGCTAATAGAGTACTTATCGTTATGTTTATGTGCAGTTAATAATGATAATAAAAACATATGGTTATCATACTTCCACATGAGCAAAAGGTAGTCTTAATTCCAAAAAAGTAATTTACTGAATAAAGTTAATGAGAGATTAATCAATTATACATTGGATAAAGGCTTATTTTGAAAAGGGCAAAAATGGCAAAGGTGATAGTACCTATTAGTAGTTGATGTATCTTCTTTAGATTATACAGATTGGTTTTTGTGTTTAACATCATAGAGGGTGGATTGAAATTTTGAGATCACCCCTAAAGGGATATCTGTAAACAGTTTCTGTGCAAGATTCAATATGAATGTTCTGTATACATAGATGTGAAAATGTGTACTAGAGTTATATTAACCTCAGTGAGTGAACCTGTGTTGTCTACAAGTTTAAATGGTAAATTAAATATTCCTTGACCATATACAAGGCTTAATGTGTGTTTAACCAATGAATTTTAAATGATTGGGGTTTAACCCCATTGTATGACACACACTAGAATGAACATGTGGAGAGAAAAAAACATACAGTGCAGGCTTATTAACCTGAAATCCATTTCTTGCAACAGCCAAAATAATCTTAGTTTATTTGAGTCAGTTTTAATTCTAATTCTAATTCTAATAGCACTTTTATAGCGCTTAATCTCTGTCAAAAGACAGACTCTAAGGCGCATCACACAAAAACATTGTTCAATATTCAAAAACCAGAGACATTGCAGGGGTCAGCACCGCGGAGAAAGCAGAAAGGAGATTGGAAATTTAGGGTGGGTATGCTTTTCCAAAGAGGTATGACTTCAACTTTGACCTGAAAGAGGCAAGTGAGTTTGCAGAGCGGACCTCATCAGGAAGGTCATTCCAAATCATAGGTGCGTCATACGCAAAACTGAGTCCAAAATGTTTTCGAGACTTGAAAATTGAACCAAAGTGGGGAACCTCAAGAAATATGCCATCAGATTGACTTCGACGAGTGTTATATGCACTATGTCTGGGAATGAGGAAGGGTTCAAAGTATTTGGGGTTACCACTGTGTAGGAACTTATATACCAACATGGCAGTCTTAAAGATAGAACGGTACTTAATTGGCAACCAATGTAGTGCTTTTCTAACTGGAGTGATGTGTGAGTACTTGGTGGTGTTGGCAACAATTCTGGCCAGGCTATTCTGAACACATTGAAGTTTGCGCAGATCTAGAGCTGAGAGACCTCTGAACAGAGAGTTACAGTAATCTAGTCAACTTCCGACCAGAGCATTGGCAGCCATAAGAGTAGCTTCATGTGTCAGATGTCCTCGGAGTCGCTTAAGATCCCGGACATGAGCAAAACAAGCCTTGCAGACCTTCCTAACATGGCAAGAGAATGAGAAATCAGAATCAAACCAGACACCAAGGTTCCTAACTGCATCTGTTGGTGATATGAGATTACCAAGTATGTTGACCGGGAAGGACTGATTAAGTTTTTCGCGCTGAGACTTTGAGCCAAACACAATGAATTCGGTCTTATCTGGATTTAGCTTGAGCTTATTTGTAGAGAGCCATCTCTTTACGTCTTCAAGGCAGTGTGACAGCTTATCAAGGGCCGAGGCAACATTTTTATGTGTGAGGTGTACATACAATTGTGTGTCATCAGCGTAGAACTGGAAACTAATACCAGGATGATTCTGTATGACTTTACTCAGTGGAGTAGTATAGAGTGAAAAAAGGATTGGCCCCAGGACAGAGCCTTGAGGCACACCATACAATAACTTTTTGGCATCAGATAAAATTGACCCAATCTTAATGCACTGAACACGGTCTGAGAGATAAGACTTAAACCAATCGAGGACAACCCCGCTCACACCAAACCAGGAGCTAAGAGAATTAAGTAGCGTATCATGATCAATAGTATCAAACGCTGCTGATTGATCCAAGAGAACGACAGCAGTAGCCTCACCTTTAGCAAAAGCCAAATGAACATCATTCTTAATTGAAAGCAATGCAGATTCAGTCGAGTGACCTAGCTTGTAGGCAGATTGCCTGACATTCTCCAGTCCGTTCAAACTAACATGGTCATTCAACTGAGAAGCAACAACACGTTCAACCAGTTTGGATATGAAGCCCAACCCAGAAACAGGTCTGTAGTTTTTTAAGTCATTGGGTGGTAGTGATGACTTTTTAATCAATGGGGTTACAATAGCCTTCTTGAATTCATCAGGTACAACACCTTCTGACAACGAGCAGTTAACAAGCCTGGTGATAGAGGGCAGTAAAATATCAATACATTCCTTAACAAGAAATGTAGGCCATGGGTCTAACAAACAAGATTTAGTGGGTGACTTCATGATAATTTTTCTAATTTCCTCTTGAGAAACTTGTTTAAAGCAGCTGAAATTGGGTACATCAGGTGGAGGAGGCAGAGTAAATGAGTCACTAGAGGAAAATGAGTTTCTGATTTTATCTATTTTGTCACTGAAGAAAGTGACAAACCGGTCAGCAAGACCTTTCTTAGATTCATGAGAAGGGAGTACTGCTTCAGGACTAGAGTGCAGTGCGGAACGCAAGACCTGCCATAGCTTTAATTCCATCGTATTGGATAAAATACTGTTTATGCGGTAATCGAAACAGTTAATTTAAATATTTAAGATTTTTACTAGCATTTAAAAGTAACAGGAGTAAAAAACCATTCTAAGGTAATACTAATCACACAAGTTCCTGTTTGTTGTTTCTAAAGTGATAGTGGCATGATCATGGTTTAAGGTCACACAGAATACATCTTCTTTACTCTAGGTAAAGAGATATTTTGTATGAAATAAATGTACTGCAATGTTGACAATGTTCAACAAATCTTTACTCTAGCAATTGAAAAATCCGATCCACTCATAACAAGGCCCATACTTCTTAAGTATGAACCTTAAGTTTATTTCATACTTAAGCCATTTTATATTTTTATGTTTTCCATTAGAAATATTCGCATTTTTGTTTTTTTGTTTTAGTTTTGTGTTTGCTAAGAACATTCTATGTAGAGAAGTCTGTTATACATTATTAGAAAAGTACTTTGTTTTAGTTACACTAGCCCAAGAGAAAAAGCTGAATTTGGAAGAAAATTTAACAGTGTGTAAATGGTTATTTTTAAAATGTTACATTTGTTACATAATGATAGTTTTTGAACTATTGGAGTGGATAAATTTGAGAAATGTTTGTACTGATCCCTATTGTGTGTGGGTGTGCTCAATACTCTCTAGTACTGGCATTGTTTATTTTAACATGGCAGTAATTTGGACGCTTTTCAGTATTATTTAGAATTAAATATTGAAAATGGGTGATAAAGTTAAACTCTTAAGTGCAAATTGTAGGGGTTTGCGCAATAAAATTAAAAGATATGATGTTATTAATTACATGAAAAGTAAGAGGGTTAATATATTATGCCTGCAAGATACACATCTTACATCAGATGATGAAGCTGATTTAAAATCAATTTGGGAAGGTGAGATATTACTACATGGAGTTAACACTAACTCCAGAGGAGTCACCATACTTTTAAACAATACATTTGAATATAAAATTAAAAATATCTTTCGAGATAGTGCAGGAAACATGATCGTGCTTGATTTTCAATTAAGCGATATAAGTGTCAAATTAATTAATATTTATGGTCCAAATGCTGACGACACCAGTTTTTATAATTTCATAGCTGGATTATTAAATCAAAATGAAGAAGAGTATGTATTATGGTGTGGAGACTTCAACATGATATTTAACCCAACCTTTGACAGCCACAATTACATTAACTTGAATAACCCCAGATCTCGCACAGTGGTTATGAATATGATGGAGGAATATAATTTAGTGGACACATTTAGATACTTTAACCCTGAAATAAAAAGATTTACATGGCGCAGACAAAACCCATTGAAACAAGCTAGATTAGATTATCTTATAGCCTCATCTAGTTTTACAGACCTTGTGAACAAAACCGATATTATTCCTGGCTATAGATCAGACCATTCAATATTACAGCTAGATATTTTGTTAAATAAATTTTACAGAGGTAAAGGGAGCTGGAAGTTTAACACGAACTTACTCAAAGACATAAATTATCTTAAACTTATAAATGAATGTATTCAAGAAGAAATAATAAAATATGCTGTCCCAGTTTATAATATCGAAAAAATCAACTTAATTAATGAACACGATATACACTTGAGAATTCCAGATGACTTATTTTTAGAAATGCTCATCCTTCGCATGAGAGGTGAGAGTGTTAAGTTTTCTAGTATTAAAAAAAGAAATGAAAATATAAAGGAAAAGAAACTTATCTCTGAAATACAGGCTTTAGAAAAAAATAATGATAGTATAAAACAAGAAACACTGGAATCCAAAAAGCATGAATTAATACAGTTAAGAGAACAGAATATGAAAGGACACTATGTTAGGTCACGTGTTCAGTGGTTACATGAAGGTGAGAGACTAACACAGTATTTTTGTTCATTGGAACAACATAACTATTTGAATAAAACTATTAAAAAGGTTAAGAAAAAAGATAACACATTGATCACTGACCAGGGACAAATTCTGTTAGAACTAAAGAATTTCTATAGTCAACTGTACCGAGCACAAGATGAAAGCTTGAAAGAACTTGACCTTGATCTTATATTTAAGGACATAAAATTAAGTAGAATAACAAATGACCAGGCAACATCAATCGAAGGTGATTTGAAAGAAGAAGAGCTATTTGAATCTTTAAAAAATATGAAAAATAATAAATCACCGGGGATAGATGGCTTTCCCGCTGAGTTTTTAAAAGCCTTTTGGAAATACTTAGGTAAATGGATACTTAGAGCCCTTAATACTAGTTTTAAAAAAGGAATTCTTCCTCTGACCTTACGACAATGCCTTTTAACTTGCCTTCCTAAAAGTGGAAAGCCAAGAGAATTTATTAAAAACTGGCGACCATTGTCAATGTTAAGTGTTATTTATAAACTTGCCTCTGCCTCAATAGCAAATAGAATCAAACCACTATTGAATGGTCTGATCAGCCAAAACCAGAATGGCTTCGTTCCCGGTCGATATATTGGGGAGTCAACACGGTTGATATATGATATAATGCATGCTGCTGAAAAATCTAAAATACCAGGACTACTAATGTTAATCGATTTTGAAAAGGCATACGATTCGATATCTTGGAAATTCATATATAAAGTGTTAACACAAATGGGTTTCACAGAAAAGTTCATAGGTTGGATAAAGTTATTCAATAAAAATATAGAAACTACTATCATGCAGAATGGGGTTATGTCAGAATTCATCAAGATAGGTCGTGGCTGCAGACAGGGGGACCCAATTTCAGCATACCTATTTATTATGGCAGCTGAAGTATTAAATATGCTTATAACTTATAATGATAAAATAGTAGGCATAAAATTTAACAACACTGAGTTTAAATTGTCTCAATATGCTGATGACACCACTCTAATCCTAGATGGTTCTCAACAATCATTACAAAATGCACTTAACATATTGGAAATCTTTGGCACATATTCTGGGTTAAAGGTAAATACAGACAAAACCAAAATTATTTGGATTGGTAAGAAAAAACATTCAAATGATAAATTAATAAGTCAAAGATTTGATTGGAATACTACTGAATTTAATATGCTTGGGTTGAAATTTTCAGTAGATTTACAAAAAATGCCAGAAATTAACTTTCGAAGTAAGCTGGTGGAGATTAAAGACAGTATCAATCACTGGAGTAAGAGAAAACTTACTCCCATGGGCAAAGTGACTGTGATTAAAACTTTTTTAATGGCCAAGCTAAACCACCTCTTTTTGAGCCTACCACACCCAGACATAAACTTTATTAATGAGTTAAACAACATATTCTATAAATTTATATGGTCAAACAAAACACCCAAAATAAATAGAAAAACCTTAACATTGGATTACCACTTAGGTGGCATAAAAATGGTACAATTAGAACACTTTATAATGGCACTTAAGATCACGTGGGTAAGGAGGCTGATTAAAAAAAAATGCACCTTGGGTCAAACTTTTCAGACATCAGATAATCTCAGATATAAATAAGTTGTTATACGTAGGTTCTCAACTTGGTTTAGAAATTAACAAAAAAATTACTAATAATTTCTGGATCGATGTTTTTAAAGCTTGGGATACATTATGTAATGAACAAACCACACATAGTTATGAAGAGTTACTATCTGCACCCTTATGGTATAATACAAAATTGTCAATAGAGACTATGTACTTTCCCAATTGGTACAGAAAAGGTATTATATTGATCTCAGATGTATTGGATGTTGACGGTAGTTTCTTTACCATTGAGAAAATTAAAAAGGTCTATGATGACTTGTACAAGTTGCAACATGTACAAATTTTGGATCTGTACAAATTTCAACTTGTACCAGCTCCATATCTATAGATTGAACAATGTATTTTAACGAATTTACACTTTAAAAATCATTAAATCAACATCTCTGATCTTCATGAATGCCAAATTCACTGTAAGGTATACTTCTTTGCCTTGGTATTGCTCGACCTGTCTGCCTTCGACACCATAGATCCTTCCACTCTTCTTAGTTGCCTCCGAAACTGGCTTGGTGTCGGCGGTTGTGTTCTGAAATGGTTCACATCCTACCTAACAGACCGTTACCAATCAATAAAAATTGGATCTACTTTGTCAGATGTTTGTAAACTCCTATTTGGCATTCCCCAAGGTTCTGTCCTGGGCCCTTTGCTGTTCTCATTGTACACCACCCCCCTTAGTTCGATTATCAGTAGACATAAGGGAATAAAGTTTCATTTCTATGCAGATGATAGCCAAGTTTATATACATTTATCCCAGAAGAATGCATCTGCTGCCTTTGAAAAGCTACATAGGTGCCTAGACGATGTTAAAGAGTGGATGTCCACTAGTAAGCTCAAATTGAATCTAGACAAGACCGAGTTTATCATCTTTGGTTCGAAGAGACAGCGGAACAAGTTGAAAGCATGTTTTCCACTTGATATCTTGGCCAACTCACTCTGTCCTGCTGATTCAGTAAAAAATCTAGGTGTGTGGTTTGATTCAGATTTTTCTTTGTCCAAGCATGTTCAAAATGTCTGCAAAAGTTGTTTTGTTAAACTCCGTGATTTCAGATATGTCAGGCGGTTTCTCACTCATGATGTTTCTGTGCTTGTGGCTAATGCTCTGGTTAGTAGTCGGCTGGATTATTGCAACTCGCTTTTCTGGAGCCTCTC
The DNA here is from genome assembly GCA_964017235.1 of Sabellastarte sp. h YS-2021. Classification (NCBI taxonomy): domain Eukaryota; kingdom Metazoa; phylum Annelida; class Polychaeta; order Sabellida; family Sabellidae; genus Sabellastarte; species Sabellastarte sp. h YS-2021. Next base: position 142,477,375 of record OZ024929.1, read on the forward strand.
CAAGTTCAATCTACGCAAATTACAGTGCATCCAAAATAGTGCAGCTAGAATTGTATAAAACACCAGTCGATACACCAGTATAACTCCTGTGCTAAAGAAACTGCATTGGCTTCCTGTTGAACAGCGCACAGTGTTCAAGACGGCCACACTTGTTTATAAGTATCTTCACACAGGCTTTCCCAGGTATGTTGGTCCATATCTTTCCTCCTACAGCAGTTCTTATAGCACCAGGCACAATCAAAGTGGTGGTAATTTCCTTGTCATTCCAAAGTTCTACCCATCCGTTCACAAATCTGTCAAACAGTTTGGTAATAGTTTTGCGTTTGATGCTCCCACTGTGTGGAATGCTCTCTCTGATGAGATTCGTGCCTCTCCCTCGCTGGCCTCCTTCAGAAAGCAGCTCAAAACCTACCTGTACACCAAAGCATACCCACCTTAGCCTGGATCATTCCCTTAGCGTTCTCCATGGTGCTTGACCCCTGCTATGCCCCTGGATACAGAAATTTTGATGTCTGCTTCTTGTTTTGTTGTGCCTTAGAGTCCTCTTATTTGGGGAGATTAAGCGCTATAAAAGTCCAATTAGAATTAGAATAGAATTAGAATTGATGAGTAAGCAAACTGTTGACCTGTATATTCCATAATTTTAATTATTTTATGATGATAAAACCACATCTGAATTTTAAGACTATACATTGACTTTATTAATGAAAAGCATGTGCCAATTACAATTATGCATATATTATCATCTGTCATTTGATGCTTTCCCGTACCCACTTGTGATCCTAGTTTATTGTCTTAGGCTAGGTAAATCAAAAATAGCCTGATGCTATAGGAAGCCACACCAAGACAGTTGATTGCATTTAGACGATTTCTATTTCCGCTTCTTACTTTGTTAACTTTCATCTTAGAAGTCTGATTATAATTACAGAATTTTTTCTGCCTAAGTATTTTTAAAAAGAAAAAGAAGTTTTTTTCCAATGAGAACAAAGCTGGGGTCTTACAAGCATCAATAAGGATTTTACAGCTCATATTCATGCTGAACTTAGTATTTAACACAAAAGCTTAACTTTCTCCGCATGATAAACAATGTAAGTAATGTGACCCTTGAGTGATCAACTTAAATATCAACTTAATATGTTAATACACATATTAATAACTTTTCTTTGTATTTTAAGTGTTACTAGTAAAATTTGTTCAATGTTTTTTTTTTAATTAAGTGTTAATTTTTTATGGAAAAATTATATATATGTGGCACTCTCATATTAATTTGGATATTTATACACATGAAATAACAAATATTTTCAACAAAATTGTTAATTTAACCAAAATTCTTTTTAAATCCAACTTGTACAACAGTATTGTACAAGTTGGGATTATTTGATGGTGAAATTCTATACAAGTTATAACTTGTACAGCGAATATTGTACGAGTTGCAACTTGTACAACCTGCTTGTACATAACATGTATATATATCTACTTATTATTAATTGTTATGTTGAATGTATGCAGACATCATTGTATTATCAAGCTGAAATAGCTTAATTGATGTCATTTGAATGCATATTGCATTTGCCTTCAATAGAACCGTAATTCTATCATTTTCGTTTTTTGTCATTGCATATAACTGAAAATAACTGAGTCACATTTTCACCCAAAGTGGGATCTACCCATGGCGTCTCTCAGAATGATAATCTCGACCCAGACTGAGAATCCAATATTCATTTAAGGGATTCTTTTGACAATATCTGTTCCAGCTACAGTTACAGCTATTAATTGTATTGGGGCCTTATAATTATACAACGTGGGGTTTACTCCAGACTCAGTCTTTAAAATGATACTAAACAACATTGGGACTCCAGAATTTTTTTCAGGGATTTTTCACCAATATGTGGTTTCGGATCCAAGACAAGGGTTTCTGCCCTCTCAGGAACTGTTTTTGTTTGTGTTTTTTTTGTACCTTTGCAGGATTTGTTGTATAAATTAAACAAGATTTTCTTCATATCCATGCAGGTAATGCCCCCGTCACACCACGTCCCATGGTTGGATGTTTTACTCTGCGGTGGAACCCAATACAAGAATACCTCATAACTTCCGAGATTTAGTATTTTCATCACACTACAGGTTGTATAATTTGTGGTTATAGGTTGCCTTGCTGAAGGCTCAAGTTTCTTTACAGTTAGGGAAATTTTTCAGTTAAGATAATGGAGTTTCAGTTTCTGTAATGTACTCACACATGTAATGACTTTTACAACAGCATACAGTGAAGAGAAAGTCTGATACAGTTCTAACTCTTAACATGTATGGGTGCTTTATGAATACCAAATATCTGTGTGCATGTTTGAAAAGATATCATGTAAATTTGAGCCTTAAGCAAGGCTAGGTTATAGGCATTGGGTGAAACGCCCCTGTCCTTCAACTACCATGTGAGGTTGGTATGTGAAGTTCTGACACAGTGGCAAAAAGTCCAATACATAAACTCACCTTAGGTCACCGTATTATACCGAAAAATGACTGAGTCACAACCTTATAGACACCGTGGATAACACCTTCAATTACCGTAGCAATACATTCATATGTGCATGCTCGAATTCATCTGTGCATGCTCATGGTTCTGAATTCAGAGGCGGAAATTTCAAATATTTTAAAACTTCTGTAGAAAGCTCAAGATAATGAACATTTTGCCAATGTCTCACAAGGTCGCATGCAAACTTTGGACGGTAGTTGAAGGACCTGGGCGTTTTGCCCAACGCCTATAACCGCAGGATGTACTGCCTGTAGTGTGACTGGGGTTTAAGTGATTCAGTTATTCCTATTTGACCTCAAGGATCATACTATATGTTTGGTAATTGATGTTCGTCTTGCAAAAATGTTATTTTATACATCTGTTTCTAGCTAAGAATTTGTTGCCATATATACATTGTATTAAATCTTAGTGGATTTATCCCCCTGTGGGTCCGGGGAAGTAGAATAGGCCCAAGTGTCCTCCTGCGTGTTGTAAGAGGCGACTAATTGGAGGAGACACTAAGCTTGATTAGATTTTACAGAATAAATTTTTATTTTGTTTTTGTTCATTTGAATATTTTACACTTTTTGAGAATTCTATTTATGGTTTGTATTTATTTTATTGTATTTGGGTATTTGTTTCTGTATATTTTGTTGTTGTATGGTCTAGTCAGTTTTTAGGATCTTATCTTGTCATTCTTTTATGCACAGATTCTATTTAAAATATTGTTTAGTGTATGTTTGTTTTAAATCTATATATCTTGTCATGAGTTTTTTGTATATTTGTTCATGTTGTATATATTGTTTAGTTAAAGTACTGATTAATTTTATTGGCGCAGAATAACACTAAGGTGTTCTTGCACCTTAATTTTTAACTAACTAACTAACTAACCACCCCTAACTTAATGGATTTGGTTTAAGATAACATATATGTGATTTTACTTATTCAGTATGAAGCATTTAAATCAATAAGATTTAGCAATTTCGATTTTCGTGTGTTTTAGTGAGTGATCACAGGTTAGACACATGCTTCTATGGTAACAAATCTGTCCGTTGTGTTCATGTTTAGTTTAAAAACAAAACATTTGACTGTTTATTTAAGAGTTAAGAGTTAATAACTCTTCAAAATTCTCTTAGCAGTTTACACAAATATAATGCTGTCGTTTGTCTCTCTGTGCAAAACTACTTTATCTCACAATTAGATCTTGACAGCCATACTTTTCCTGTTAATGTTATAACTAAGGTCTTGGGCCTCGTTCATAAAGGATGTAACACTTTGACTGTGTTGGAGTTAAATTTGAGCCCTTTCTCTCAGTTCATTCTGGGACTGTGGATTTCTCCAAAGGTGACTTAGATAAGATCACGCTCGGATTGATTTATTAAATAATCACCGTGGTTGCTGTGTCATGTGGGCCTTTATTTCTTCATATATCCTTTATATGATGCATTTTGTCTAAGGCGAAATGCTATCTAATAATAGCAAACCTCGTAATGTATAAAACGATTACATCAATGGGTGTTTTATATATTATTACACTTTATTTCCAGCCATTTCAAATTTAGAAGTGGAGATAGATTATATATCCAGCCATATTGAAGTCTTTAAAGTTAAGTGAGAGTTCAATGTACTTCCACGGAAAATTAATTTTAAGCCTAACACTTAGCCATAGATTTTAGATTTAGATTCTTTGTAAAATCCACTGAGTCTTAGACCACAAACCTAGCCTAAGTGTAAGACAAAGTCTTAACTTAAAGTCTATGCCCGGCCTAAGTCTGCTGTGATGCCCACTGGATGCATATACATCTCTCCGGGTATTTGCAACCAGGTTTTACCTCTCAAAATGAACTACAAACCAGACACAAGAGCCCAGATTTACCCATCAGTCTACACTCACAGTTGGGTGACAGTATTTCACAGATCAATAGCCAAATATTGCCTACTCTTTCTTGGCCAACCATTTCCAAGATATGTAGAGAAAGCGAAATTGGATGCTGTAACAGTTGTGTAAAATAGCAGCCTGTAACAAGTTTTCTTAAAAATGAAAAACCAATCTGTCTTGTTTTTTTTTGTGTGTGTAAAGTAATGGGATCTGTAATCCTGTACCGACGTACGTGCAAAATGATTGATACCAGTAGCTTTATTTGATGTGATGTTGAGATAGATCAGCTCAAAATACAATGATGGTCTTTTGCTTTTGAAAATGAAGATGCACCATTGAATCTAGAATCAATTATATTTTTCCAATAAGGTTGGAGTTAGGTTGTCTGGGTCTTCAGTGATGGAGATGGTTTGTTATCATTGCCCTGGGGAAGCCAAAGATAAATTCACCAATGGGTTTATATAATTTTATTAATAATTTATTACTAGTCATCATAATAATGATGTTAACATCTAAAATCCTTTTACTGACTAGTTAAGAATAAGACATGTAAGAGCACATTATTATTATAACTGTGACCATAATGTGATGATGCATGATTTTTACATAATGTGAGGGTGAACCCTGCACCAAGTAACCATGGGTAACAAGGGGTGAAAATTTTGAGGATTTTGAAGGGGTCAGCGACCCGGAAGCCACAAGCAGAATATCAGAGGTAAATAAGCCCATGGTTAAATGTAAGTTAGTTATAAGTATCTACACCCAATTGACTAGGATGTTAATTAACAGACTTTGAAATTTCACAAATTATGATACAGAATGATAGTTCCCCATCATAAAGGGGGAATAAAGAGGTCTGAGGCCAAAAATGTACAAATTTTTGGAAAGCAAAAGCATTTTTTGGCAAGCAAAAGCCCCAGGCCTATGAAATTTTGAAAAAGTAATCCTAATTGCTAACAAGCAACAGAGGGAATGAGCTGTGCGACCAATATTTAAAATAAGAGAATACTGTAGGGTCTGAAGTAGGGATGGAGTTATGAATTTTGAAGAAAATAAATTATAATACAGTACTAAAGAATTTCTAAGGAAATGAAATAATATGGGAAATGAGGAAATGTATAAAGTGAGGTAAGGAGAAAAGCTCAGAGGTCAAATCAAAGGTCAGGTATGATATGAAGGTCAAACCCAAGTAACAGTGAAAAGTGTGTAATAACACAGGATGAGGTTAGGATATAGACATTTTTGACGAAATACTACTAAGGTGAATTAAGTAGACACATGAGAAAGATGTGTAAAAAGTTTTATAGCAATATTTAGATTTAAGCCAAAAGGCAAGGTCAACTTCAGGCAATAAAAATACAGGTCACACTGAGTGTACGTTACATAGATTTAAAACAGAAATGTTTGATTAGAAGTATGTTAGAGTTTGGGAACACGGTTTGACATTGAGGTCAAGAAAAAGATTAGGTCAAAGGTAGATCAAAAGGTCAAAAAGGAGGTGAGGTAAAGATAAAGATTGGTCCCACAGTTCATATAAATGCACATATGATACGAGATATATGTAGATACAAGATAAGGTCACAGTTCATGTAGATGATTATAATATGAATGTTATGTGTAATATAAAACAAGTCACAATAAAACACCACATAAAATATACAATAATAAAATACATTTTTTGCCTCAATTAACACCACACTACTGTTACATCCCACCTAGCTAATGGATGAATTACACCCTACAGAGCTGACCAATACAGCCCACCCTAATAAAAAAATAACAAAAACCCCTAAGGGACGCCTTGACGTTAGCAGTGTACAGGTGCAGTCCTACATTAGTAAATTTTTATAATAGAGCACAGGCCAGGCCACCAGCAGAAGACCAACATCCACTGACAACGTTCCATGCATAAAGCACTCAGAGGAGCACAAAAGGAGCACAACTGAGATCAACTCCCCCACTGACTAGGCAACATCTCTTGTGAAGTCTTCAGAAGTGGCCAGCACATATAATACCAAGAACACCAAGAACCACAAAGTCGCCAATTGCAATATCACCAATTCCACTAACATTCCATCATTCCATGATATCACCTGAAAAATAAAAACTACAGCAAGCAAGCTGAATGAAAAAAGCCCTCCCAGGGAGGGAAGGGATGGGTAAAAATTCAGTGCAGATGTGACCCCTTCAGTGTCTGCAGAGCAAATGGCAGAATGAAAGGCCAAGCTTCTGGTCCTCATTACCTGGACCAATCAGAAGCTGCCACACACTTTACACATTGGTTATACTAAAGAACATAACATTTTCGAATATTGGGCCTTCCCCAGCAATGATCTCGCTGGCACCCAAATGCCAGCCCGAACATTGCCCTGGGGAAGCCAAAGATAAATTCACCAATGGGTTTATATAATTTTATTAATAATTTATTACTAGTCATCATAATAATGATGTTAACATCTAAAATCCTTTTACTGACTAGTTAAGAATAAGACATGTAAGAGCACATTATTATTATAACTGTGACCATAATGTGATGATGCATGATTTTTACATAATGTGAGGGTGAACCCTGCACCAAGTAACCATGGGTAACAAGGGGTGAAAATTTTGAGGATTTTGAAGGGGTCAGCGACCCGGAAGCCACAAGCAGAATATCAGAGGTAAATAAGCCCATGGTTAAATGTAAGTTAGTTATAAGTATCTACACCCAATTGACTAGGATGTTAATTAACAGACTTTGAAATTTCACAAATTATGATACAGAATGATAGTTCCCCATCATAAAGGGGGAATAAAGAGGTCTGAGGCCAAAAATGTACAAATTTTTGGAAAGCAAAAGCCCCAAACAGCCAAAAACTACATATGTAGGTGTTGTTTGAATGCAGCAGCCACTGGCGAAATATGTTGGGGAAGTGTAGATACATAACGCCAGACGCAGTCGGAAGTCCAGGTCCCATGCAGCATGATCTGCTGGAGAGGCACACCATGGTGAAAAGCCCAGGTAGTACCAGATTTTCTAAACAAGTGAAATGTTAAAGGGGAAGGGAGTTTGAGTACTGTTGCTACTTTCTTAAGATGTTTATGTGCTACTGAATCAGTAAGTGGAACATAAGTAGTCCCAACAGGAATCTGAAACAGTGGATCATTGGGAGATCCAGGAATATTTCTCAACATAAGGCACATTGCTGTAAAAGGGCACAAGGGAGAATTGCCTAAAGCAGGTATGCAGATAGTTGTGGTATTTTTGTGATTTTGAATGGTTTTAGACCATTTTATAATTACTGTGATGGTATCAGAGGAAAAAATCAGATCACCTCTACACAAATGTCTGGTTGGGTCAAAGGAAACCCTACTATGGGGCAAAAGATTGGACAGCCTAAGAAAAGAGAAAAAACAAAAGGTATATAGTGCCTGAAAAATAATGGGAAATTCTAAGGAAGCAGACACCATCAAAATATTAGTTAAAACTTCTGTTGTGATAATATATCCAGTTCTTGGGCACAATGGTCGGGTATAAGTTAGAGATTTCTGAAACAAATGGATTCTTTCATCTTTAAAGGGGGTAGTGTCAAGTCCGTAGAGGATGAATTGTGATCTTATACCTGCCATGTAATTTACAATGTTGGAAGGGGAAAAGTCTTGATCTAACAAAAATTCCATGAAAATTAACAAAGTAACAGTATTAACCTGATGTATGAGCAGCCCAGCCGCCACCAGGAAGCCCATGAATTCCTTGAACATACGGGCATAAGCCTTTTGTGTAGCAGGTCTAAAAACATCCCACAACCTGTTAACAGCTCTGGTGGCCAGCTGGGCTGCAAAGTGATCATTATCTGAAATAAAATATAAAAGAGTGCTAAATAGTATGATTAAGCTTAAGAAGATCAATATGAGTAGGAATCCACTTCCAACTATGCAGTAAGGTGGATAATTTTTGGTCCCTGTTTTCTGTGACCCACCAACGTGACAGCAAATCAGCAGTAGCATTATTTTTACCTGCAATATGTGAAACAGATAAGTGAATGTTAAATACTGAAGTCAGCATCCAAATATTCCTGGCTATAGTGGCCAGCAGAGGATCTCTAGCCTTGCCCTCCTGAAGTACTTGTACAACTGCAAGATTGTCGCATTTAATTTCAATGCGCATATTTTTCCAGGTGTAACCCCAGACCTTCAAAGCAACCATTATATTAAGCATTTCTAATTGTGCAATGTTATAATTCAAATGGTCCTGGGGTAGGGGTAGGGCATAAATCATATTTTGGAAAACTGCACCTAGACCTGTAAAAGAGGCATCTAATTCAATTACAGCTTGGACTGGTTTATTGTCATAAAAAGTTACACCATTGTACGGACACAAGAAAGTGTTAAACCAGTTAAGATCTTTGGCAAAATCTTCTGTTAACCGGATATGACCATTACTGTGGTTATCTCTCAGTACCTGCAGCATGCGATTCAAGAAGAAACGAGCAGGACGAACGCACTTGGTGATGTATAAAAGTGAACCCAGTAGGGACTGAAGCTGAGATTTAGTGCAAGACATTTTGTCAACCCAAGTATTACATAATTTAACAATTTCTGCTAATTTTTCTTCAGGAATCGATATAGTTCGGTTAACTGAGTCCACCAGTATTCCAAGACATACCACTGAAGTAGAGGGAGCAACCAATTTATTTTGACTGATGTCCAAGCCCAGTTCGTTAAGTAAGCAAAGTAAAAATGCATATGAAGCTGTAATATTCGAAGGTAAACCAATATATATCAGATCATCTATATAATTTAGTAAGTTCGGATAACCGAATTTTTTCATTATGTACCTAATTGCATCTGAACATTTCTGAAAGAAAAAAGAACCATGTCTGAATCCAAAAGCCAAAGATCCGTCCAGATAATAGGATTTATGGTGTAAACCTAGCAAATCCAGATCCCCAGGATCAATCCTCAAATGTCTGAACGCTCTGCTAATGTCTACTTTATAGATAAGAGCACCAGGACCTAAACGCTTAAGATAATCAACGATATGATCTACAGAGGGATAGGAAAGGTGATAATAGGCCTGCAAGTACCTATTTTTTTCTACACCATGGTTAACCGAAGAGCCATGAGGCCAACTAAGGTCTACAATAGTTCTTCGGTTATCCGAACCTGGTTTTTCACGAGTCATTAGAGGCGATATATGCATGTGGATAGGTTTTTCAGTAAATGGACCATACATAGCATTATAAGCGACCTCATTATCCAAATAAACCTCAATATCTTGAGGGAATTGTTGAGCCGAACTATGATTTTTATCAGTAGATAGCAAGGGACATGTCCTATCAAAATCTAAAGGGAAACCATAGTCGATGAGATCAGGTAATTGTTTATCCCAATAATCAGACAAGTATTCCCTCCAAATATGTGCATGTAACTGACCCTTTACAGGGATGCGGCAGCCCAAAAAATTAGGGAGTTGCGACTGTCGTATCTTTGAATGGGCTTGTAGAATATCTGACATTGGGGCATTGGTAGTAGGAGGACCTTCATAAACTATTTGGTCAGTAATTGGAAGTGCACCAAAGACATTGCCATTTTGAGCCACAGATTGATTATAATCTGCACAATGGACCCTATTTTCCCAAATAGGCAATGGAATAGCTGTATTTGCATAAGTGGGTTCAAACCCAGCATTTAAGAGGCCAGGTTCCGAGTCTGAGGCAACAATACTTTGGTTTGTTGTATTTACAGGGACCTGAGTACTTATGCTAGGTAAAACATCACGACTGATATTTGGGTGACGTTCACTTGTGGTGACAAAGTCATCACAATCAAAATTTTTAGAATATTTTTGATCACGACTTGCTTTAGTCGAATTACATTTGTCCCTTACCTTTGTGGGGCCAGCAGTATCCATAGGTGAGAAACTAGTGAATTTAACGTGATTTGCACAGTCATTATTTACAGATAATTCACTATCATCCGTATGAAGGTCATACAGTACCTGATACCTGTTATGTGTACTGACAATGTTAGTATGGGATTCCTTAGCAGGCAGGTAAGGTGTGTTCACACTTGTACGACTAAGTGACCGTTGTGGGTTGACAGATGCATGATGCACCACTTTGTTAACCAAGCCTGTGTTAACCAACGTACTAGGCCTTAGTTTACATTTGTTAAGCTGACAATTCTGTGGCAACTTGGGACTGTTAAGTATTGAAGTGCTTTTAAGTACTTGTGCATATGACCTGCTGTCTATGGTGTCAAAAGCTTTGGCTTGATGAAACCACTGTGACCAATCAACTTTAGTAGCATTTAATTCTTTATTGATTGTATTTTTATTAATATTTACAGCAAACAGAGTACGAGCACTATGGACATGAGCACCAGCATGGCTCATGCCCTTGGTACTTCGTTTTTTGGACTGATTTTTTTCTTATTTCTACAATCCAGTTCACTATGTTGGAATGTCCTATTGGCTGTTGTAAAACAATGGGAACATATATGTTTATATAGAACGCCCCTAGTTTCATGTGCGGTTGTATGGGAGCAGGAGTTTTGATTGAAAAATTGGCAAGGCATAGTTTTTGCCAGCTTTCAAGGTGGTCTTTTTGCCAAACTGAGCACTGTTGGGGTTAAAAGGACCTTGTGTCACATGTTTTTGTGCATTTGCTCTTCTAATTCGATCGATTCGATCAATTTGGTCATAGCCTGTAACTTCCCCTTGCTCCATGCGACACAAGAGGACCGCATGGCTGGCCTTGGCCGCACTCCACGAGAAATCATTCACATCATCCATCAAATCAATAAGATAATTCAACATGTGATCTTTTAAATTTTGATTAGTTTCCTCTCTCATGGTGCGGCAAAAGCCAGCCATCCACTGGGGCATTGTGAGTTGGTCATAGGAGATTCGCTCTTTAGATGAGCCAGACAACACAAATTCATGGGGCCATTTAACTCGGGTCCGAACAAACACATCAACTTGACCTCCGCGTTGTGATTTGACCTTATTACAAGTACCTGTTTGTGCAATATCTGCCAACTGTCTTAAGCGCTGATCTACTTGAGCTTGTATTTGTTGATCCTGTTTAATTGCTTGTAAGGAAGGTACAGAAGTGTCGGATCCGACCTGGACAACCGGCTGGGTCTGGGTAAGTGAAACCTTGGCTTTAGGTTTCTGGCCACGACTACTGGCCTCATGTACTGATTTACTCAAAGGCACTGTGTTAACCATACCCGATGTACTGGGTAGTTCAACATGTTTTGATTTTTTGAAAGTTTTGTTTTTGATTTTTGATGCCTGAAGAGATTTTTTACAATTCTTTTGTTCTAGTGTATCTAGCCTAGCACTAATTTTCTCAAGTTTGTCTAAAATTGTCTGATTGACCATTTGCTGAGTGTCATTACTGCTATCTTCATCCGGAATTTGATTTTCAGAACTAAATTTCTCATAGGACCTATGGTCAGTATGTGATACATCCGTTTCATTATCGGATGATTGAACTAGATCCGAAATATCGAAATCACTACCGGATGACAAATCAGAATGAACTTGCCGTTGAGCAGGGGTAGGGTGACTACCCCCCAGCACTTGAGACATGAATTCCTGGTCTTCACACAACTGTAGTTGAACGGGTAGTACAGTCTCCCTTTTTCCTGATCTGAGGTTATACTTCTGAGCCATGTAAAGTAGTGCAGTGTCAAAGGAAACTCAAAAAAAAAAAAAAATAATATGAAAATAAAACACTAAAAACCTAAAATATATTTCTAACACGTGGCAGCATGTAGACAGTGCTGTAAAAATTCAGTGCAGATGTGACCCCTTCAGTGTCTGCAGAGCAAATGGCAGAATGAAAGGCCAAGCTTCTGGTCCTCATTACCTGGACCAATCAGAAGCTGCCACACACTTTACACATTGGTTATACTAAAGGACATAACATTTTCGAATATTGGGCCTTCCCCAGCAATGATCTCGCTGGCACCCAAATGCCAGCCCGAAAATTCTAAATCAAGGGCGGTATCATTTCAATAAGCCATTTCCAGTCAAGCCAAAAATGATCCAAACAAACAGTGTATCAGAGAAACAGTTTATCTTTCAATATTAAGGGAATCATATAAACTTATCTTAATATTGAGTGATCTAATGGATATGTTGAACGTTTATTTTACATTGAATATATAATAGCTTCTTGATGTAATTTGGCTAAAGATGCCTGTTTGAAATGGGAAAATGCCAGAGTAAAGCACATGCTGGAACCTCTCAATATACTGACACTATTATTACATTTGGGAATAGTTGGACATAGTTGGTGTTTTATGTCATATTCAACATCCAGGATAACATTGGGACAGAAGTAGAATCCATACTGAGGTGACGGTCTGTGGTTAGATGCCAAACTTGCTAACCACTAGGCAACTGAAGACCTCAGGGAAGATAGTTAAACTATGGTAGTTTGAATCATTTGTGTAATTAAATCAATATAACAATATTCCAACCCATATCCTCAAAGTTGTCGGGCAAATGCTTTCACAATATATCACTGACAACCAACTTATCAAGAAGGATAGAATTTCTAACATGATCTCAGTTCAGCTGATCAAACTGACACGTTTAACACTGAGATGTATTGTTATTCTTATGTAGAGAAAAATAACAAATATTTTAGATTTAACGTTCCAAGGCTATCATAGTTTGTTCTGTAATACAGCTGTACTAGTTTCCATCACCTGCAACATACGTGTCAGTGTCATTTGATTCCGTGGCTGCCCAGATGAGATGTCATAAAATAGGGTCAAATTGTGTATGTTAGTTACAAGTCAATAACAAGCAGTTAGTATCCTCTGGTTGTTATGCAAGTGGGTGAATCATCGTGAAAAGATTTAATATATGGATTGATATGGAACTCGTTCGTTGGTAACTCTACTTGTAGGAAATAACGTATGAAAATGTATGGATAAAGCTGGTCCCTTGATCTAGATTTTCTATATTCTCATCATGCAGTTAATTAATTTCGGAAGGTTTTGAATTTACCTGAAATTATGTATGTTAGAAAGTAATGGGCCTTCTGAAAGACAAGAACATATTTTAGTAAAGTTTGAGAGAATATAATTCAGTCCATATGAAGGGCAACACACTCCAATGAAATGATAAGCGTGTGTCGAGAGATGATAAAAATGTATTAGATTAGGGAGGACTGGGTACGGAAGATTTTTAGGGCCAAGTAAAAAAAAATTATTTTTTTTCAATTTAGTGAGATAGTATCTTAATTTTTTGAGATATAAAGTCAATTTTTAAGATAGTTATCTCAATTGTTTTTAGATATTATGTCAAATTGTTGAGGTATTAAATCAATTTTTCGAGATATTATGTCAATTTTTTGAGATATTTATCTCAATGTTTTAGATATTATGTCAACTTTTTGAGATATTGAGTCATTTTTTCGAGATATTATGTCAATTTGTTTGAGATAGTTATCTCAATTTTTTTATATATTAAGTCAATTTTTCTATATAGTTATCTCAATTGTTTTGAGATATTAAGTCAATTTTTGAGATAGTTATCTCAATTGTTTGAGATATTAAGTCAATTTTTGAGATAGTTATCTCAATTGTTTGAGATATTAAGTCAATTTTTCGAGATAGTTACCTCAATTTTTTGAGACATTAAGTCAATTTTTCGAGATATTATGTCAATTTCTGAGATATTATATTAAATAGCTATTAATATCTCAAGAAAGAGATAACCATCTAAAGAAATTGACTTAGTATCTCGAAAAATTGACTTAATATCTAAAAATATTGAGATAATTATCTAAAAAAATTGAGATAGTATCTCAAAAAATTGACTTAATATCTCGAAAAATTGACTTAATATCTTTAAAAAAGGTCAGAAAACTATCTAAAAAATTGACTTAATATCTCAATAAATTGACATAATATCTCGAAAAAATTGACTTAATATCTCCAAAAATTAACTTAATATCTCAAAACATTGAGATACTATCTCACTATTGAAAAACAAATTTTTACTTGGCCCTAATACTCTTCCGTATCTGGGTGAGTGTACATGAGTGTCGATGAATTTCAAACGTGGGACTGACCAGAATACTAGTTCCACACAAAGCAAAACCTTGGGGCATTAATATTACCTTGCCACAGTTGACCAATCTACAGGGGACGCCCCTCTTAGTCGAACTAAAACAGGAGTCCCATCCCACAGACTGAATGAGCTGAATGTGACAGAAGAATAGTACAAGGGGGTACTACTGGTGCATTGATAACACAACAATTTCCCACCTCTTTAACTGTGGGTGTTAATCTGTGGCAGGCATGACTGATCCCGTTAAAAAAGGTATGAAACAAAGCACCCCCAGAATCTCATAATTTGTTCTGAGCAAAAAGATTGGTCATACAACAAGCCTTCAGTGTAAAGACTAGTAGGTGACTCGTGTTGCCCCACAGTTTTACAGTCGACCTCCTTGATTGAAGAAAATGAGTTGTAGGGTAACTAGCCTTAATCACGCTGAAACTGACAGGTAATGCAAAATATGTAATGAGCTCTACTGGTTCAATTCAATTTTCATGGAACAGCCCTCATGATACTGCAATATCAGTTGGTATGTAAAGAAGCCTTTTGCTGTTTTGTGCCAACATTTACGGATGCTGCCAGCAAAGAGTTCAATAAATGGAAGGCTCTTTTGGGCTCATATGTGCTTGCATTGGTATATAAATGGACTCAGATATATCCACGCAAGGGTAAGCATTCGAGGACTTGGGCCTTAGAGACCAAGACCTAAATTTTTCGTCTGGCTAAGGAGAAGCCAGAAAAATTCACTCTCCTGTCTCAGACTTGGACATTTTAGACATGACTTTCCTCAGGACCAGCCTGAAACTGTTTGAGGAATTAATGAGGAGGGATGAATAAAAGATTGAGAAGAAGACCCATATTTCAGAAGAATTAAGCTGCCCATTTTACTGATGTCCCTCGCCAATGGAGGGAGGTACATCTTCAGGTGGGGATGGATCAAGCATAAATAATTTCATTCCACAAGATACACTAGAAGAATATCAGAAAGAGACTGGGGCCTGCCTAACCATCTGACAGGACTAAATTGCTAAAGAAACTATATTCAAAAATAGACAGACATACCTACATGTCCTTGGATTCTTGGATTGGATAAACATGATCATAAGACATTTTGTCAACTTTAAGACTGGTTGGTGATGGGCTTAAATTTGTAAAGAGGACTTAAATATGGCTGCCATAACTTTTCTCCACTTCAAAATTTGAAATGGCTGTAAATAAAATATAATTATACAGAACACCTCACTAAAGCAGTCTTTGGGAAGTTTATATGTGGTAACTAGGTTTTCCATTTCAAAAGAGCACTTTTCCTAGATAAAATGCACTAAATGAAGAATATATGTCACCAATAGTATAGTTTGAATAGAAAAGAAAGGTCACACGACATAGAAAACCACTGTGGTTATTTGATAATCTTGGACTTAGCTAAGTCACCCTTTGTGAATATGGTTTTAAGACAAAACTTAGCTGAGACAAAAGTCTTAACTTTAAGACTGGATTTAAGCCTAAGACCTGGCTAAGTCTTAGACCCTTTGTGAATACCAGGCCAGGAATTGGTTATTAATTCCGCTCAACTGGACAGCTATACAGATGTTGTGTCTTACAGCATGTTTAAGAGTATAAATAATTAATCAGTTACTACAAGAAAGATTATCAAAAACCGTTTCCATAATACTGCTCCCTTCTTTTAAACTGGCACAACTTGGGTACCAAAACTTTATTTTCAAGTGAATACATTAGATGGATTTTTTTTTATTAAAATAGGTGTTGACACAAGTGCAAATAATAATGTATTTTACTAACATAAAATCGCAAAAAAATAAACCTTTTACAGTGCGTTTTACGAGGCGATAATATAATTTATACTTTCAACTTTTTGTATTCGGGAGATATTTTGTATATATCTAACGTCAATTCAGCTTCCTTATTTGGTACCTGTTTTGCCGTTATATGATAAGTATTCTGCCTTCTGGGCCGGTATTCACGAAGAGTCTTAGACTTAGCCAGGTCTTAGGCTTAAATGTGGTCTTAAAGTTGAGACTTTTGTCTCAGCTAAGTTTTGTCTTAAATCCGTATTCACAAAAGGGGACTTAGCTGAGAGTTTTGTCTTAGCTCCTTAACACCACCAATATTAAAGTCACACATGCCATCCAATCAAATTTTCGTTAACAATGCAGTGCGTGATTTTGTGTAAGGTCAAGGCTATGTAAACAAACACATATCATGTTAATATTTAAGCCTCCCACTTACCAGTCTTAAAGTTGAACCCTTGGCTAAGCCTAAGACCGGTCTTAAATTCTTTGTGAATACCACTAATCCTACGACAAAAGTCTTAGCAGCTTTTGGGCAGAAACTTGAGACAAAAATCTCAACTTTAAGACTAAGCCCTGACTAAGACCCTTCGTGAATACCGGCCCTGGTTTGTGCTAAGTTGAGATGCTTGCCAAGTTACTGCTTCAAGCAGGACAAAACAATGTTATTATTTACCTGAAACCCTCAGCTGAGCAATCAGGTATTGTGACAGGAAAAGAAAAAAGAACTTACAAATACTTCTTTTTATTAAATAAAAAAGGACTAATATTACCCCCGTTCACTCAAAAGACACACGAGTATTGATATCACAGCACCCCACATTAATCAGGTGATCTGTAAAATGTGCACTCTAGTTTCTGATGGATTATGGTATAATCATGCTTTAGGCATCTATTGTAGAGCATTAGAGGGGAAAACACAGAGCTTTTAGCTTCAGAAATTAAAAAAGGGATTGGTTAATGGAATGAAAAAGTATAAATGGGCAGTGCTTTACCATAAAAGGTAACAGATATTATCCCAGAAAATTCTGGTCCTTTAATAAAATTTATTCTTTTATTATTTAAATTTTGAAATGGCAAGACACATTTCAGAAAGATGTGTATCACCCCTAAAATCAAATCATCTGATCCTTGTGCCTTTGTTTCTTGAAAATTTTATTAAAATCCATACATAGCTTTTCAAGTTAAATTCCTGACTGACAACTTAACTTAACCATAACTAGACTTCCTTTGCACGGTTGATAGGCTGTCCCCATATGACCTTTGTTGTTAACAGAGCTGAGAAGTAATGTTACATTCCCTATAAGACAGATGGTCTTCACTTGGTCTAAATAAAAAATTATTCATATAGAATCTATGTGTAATTAAGGCAATCTGGTGATTCAAGTATATAAAGTACAGAGATTTACCCACAGACAAAGGTGCTTACAAAAGCCTATTTGAAATGTCATGTTAAATTACGCTATACATACATTGTAACATGCCAATTACCCAATCACCATAAAATAAAACAAGTCTTTTATCATACTTACTGAACACTTGGCCCCTCTGCTCTATTTTCTGTATGTGTGCTGTGTTCTTATGGTAAATTATTATAGTTTTCGACATTCTGTGTATCCACCGCAGCAAATGACTCAGTTACATTGACATTCCAGCGATATTTTCACATTCTCTTGTAATAAATCAGTCTTGAAGAAGTCAACCTCTTTTATAAACGATTGTGTCTACAACTCATTGCATACAATATGTACCAAGTGTTATTCCGGGAATGAAAAATGCATTTGGCACATAAACAGAATTTTAAACCTTTTCGGTAGCTCTCCTGACTTGGAGATGTAACTCTCCAAGAATAGTTCAGCATAAAGACCTGTTCCCTACATTTCCAGCTACCCCTTCCCCAAGACAATGAAAAATGATATGGGATAATTGTTTTTATTATTATAATAATGCATTCTTTATGTCATAGTAATGTATTACTCCATGCTATAACACAGTAGGCGGTTATTTATTTGAAATAAAATTCTGTCACTAAACCAAACAGACAGGTAAGTAAACATCACCTTCCCACAAAATTAAAACCCAAGTTTCCATATAACCCAGGCTCCTCTCGGGTGTGTAAATTTCTTTGCAGACCCGAAAAGCAGCAATTAAAGTATTTAATTTATCCATAAACCCCATGAAATGTGACAGTAAGGCCATTTAGATAATATTTAAATCTATACAATTAAAGCCTGGCCATTATAGAAGGAGACTTTATGAATAATGTCTAAATTTTATATTTTCCAAACCCTGTCACCAAATGATAAGCAAGCTACAATAGCAAACCATGCCCAAAATAAAGGTTATACAACCCCAGTTTTCCATAAGACATCCCAAGCAAGGGTCGGGTGCCCAACCAAGGTTGAGGACCCGACCAAAGCAGTAACAATTAAAATTTTTGTTTGAACATTGAGTTACCCCATTAAAAGTGACAGAGAAAGCCGGCACTGCTACAGATTTACTTGGAACTTTACAAGAGCAATGCATGGCTTATTATAAAATTGTATTGCAGTTTTAGTTACTTTATATTAGAAAACATGATAATATGTAAAAGAAGACTGCCAAATGCCAAGCTAAAGAAAAAGATGGTGCTGAAAGGCACGTGAAACCTGAGAGGAAGCAGCAGGGACAGATTTAATGTAAGACCAAACTGCCTGGGAAGACCAAGTCCCATGTTTCATGATCTCTTGCAAAGAGACCCCATTGTGAAAGGCCCATGTGGTGGCCGATTTTCGAAAAGAATGAAAAGTAAAGTGTGGAGATACTTGTAATACAGCAGAAACCAACTTCAAATGCTTCCTAGCTGCAGAATCAGCCAATGGAACATTGATGCCATTTACTTGGAGTACAAAAAGTGGCGAATTTTTGGAAGCAGGAATCTGAGCAAACATTTGCTGTAAGGCAGCAACAGGGCAGAGTGCAGACCAACCTAACATTGGAATGGAAATGGTGGAAGTATCTTTCCTGTTTTGCATAGTCTTGGACCATTTAACTATAATGGTAGCAAATTTCCCTCCAAAGATTATGTCACCTCTGGTGAGATGTCTTCTTATATCAAATGCTCTAGCAGAATGTGGCAATATATTTGACAATCTCAAAAAAGAGAAGAAAGAAAAGAGGTACAGTGCTTTGTAGACTACTGGATGTTGGATAGCATTGCAAACTGTAATGATCTGCTGCAAAATGTCTATGGAAATCAATTTAACAGTTTTAGGTGTAAAAGTTGCATTTATCTTCAAGGATTTAATATATAGTGAAATTCTTTCATCTTTGAAAGGTTGGGTATTCAAACCGTATACAATAAACATTGCTCTAATAGCAGCCATAGAATTGGATATATTGGTTTGAGACATACCACTATAACAACAAAACTCCATGAATGCAAGTAATGTAATAGTATTCACCTGTAGCAGTTGTATGCTTTCTGACTCAAGAAAAGCTATGAACTGCTTAAATGCTCTGTGATACTGAGCCCATGTGGCTGGCCTAAAACCACTCTTGAGCCTATGCAAGGCTGAGGTTGAGAACTGTGAAAAATTCCCATGCAAATCTAAAAATAAAAAGAGATATTAGATATTTTCATTCAACTTTGTATGATCAAGATGCACTGGCATCCATTCATAATTTGGAACTAACGTAGAAAGTAGATGAAATTGCCTGTCAGTGCCTTGCCATCTAGACAGCAAATCTGCTGTTTCATTGTGTATACCTGGGATGTGGTTGACAATTAATTGTATATTGAATACTGATGTCAATAACCAGATATTTCTGGCACATGTAGCCAGGATACCATCCCTCGCTCTTCCAGTTCGTAGTACTTCCACAACAGCCATATTATCACATTTAATTTCTATAATTTTATCTTGCCAATAATGACCCCAAATTTTTAATGCCACCACGATGTTAAGAATTTCCAGGTGCACTATTGTATAATCTTTAAAATTTAAAGGTATTGGAAGGACATAAACCATATTTGCAAAGCAAGCCCCAAAACCAGTTAAACATGCATCTAAATGAACTGTGTGATGAGGTTTTTGGTGGTCATAGAAAGTAATGCCATTATATTGCCAAAGAAAGGTATTGAACCAATTGAGATCCCTGTGAAAAAACTGATGAAGTTTGATATGGGATCTGGAAGTATTATCCCTTAATAATTGAAGCATTCTATTAAGGAAAAAACGGGCTGGCTTAATACATTTGGTTATATATAAGAGAGAACCGATCAGTGACTGTAACTGATTTTTTGTAACTCTTGATTTGGAAGCGAAACTTAAACAAATATTATGAATTTCTTGTAACTTTTCTTGAGGTATTCTAAGGGTTCTAGTGACTGTGTTAATTTCTACCCCTAAGCAAACTGCACAAGTTGTAGGGGCCACCAGCTTCGACTGACTGATTTCTAAGCCTAATTCTCGAAGCAAACGAGTTAGGGTATTATAGGAATCATAAATATGCTCTGGTAAACCAGTATAGACCAGATCATCAATATAATTGTAGAGATGTGGGAATTTGAAGGAATCTTTCATAATAAAACGTACTGCATCGGTACAGCGCTGAAAAAATACGGAACCGTGCCGGAATCCGAACGGCAGCGTACGGTCGATAAATAGTTGTTGATGTTGAAGTCCAAAAGGTCCAAGTCCCCAGGATCGATTCTGATATGCCTGAAGGCTCGACTTATATCAATTTTATAAATCTTTGCACTTGGACCCAGTCTTTTTAAACTGTTAACTATACTGTCTACCGATGGATAGTTCAAATGAAAATAAGTATTTAAGTACTTATCTTTTGCTACCCCAACATTTACAGATTGGCCTACTGGAAAACTCAAATCCAATATAACACGCCTATTAGCCGAATTAGGCTTTTCTCTTGTCAGAAAAGGAGAAACATGACAAGGGAAGGGGTATGCATCAAAAGGGCCTAATATTGCCCCATATTCTATTTCTGTATTAATATATTCATTAACATGATTCGGAAATTTTACTGCCGAGGCATGATTCTCATAAGTAGAAGACAAGCTTGTAGAACGGTCAAAATCCAAAGGAAAACCGTATTGCAAGAGATCAATGATCTGTTTGTCCCAATATGCATTTAAGTACGACTTCCATGCGGGTATATTGAACTGACTGTTAACAGGGATTCGAGCTCCCATAAAATTAGGCATAGCCGACTTCCTAATGATTTTATGAGCTTCTATAACATTAGGAACATCAGTCCAAATGATATCCTCCCCTGTGTAGACCATCAAATCATTCAAAGGCAAAAAGCCGAATTGGCTACCATTTTGTTGAACACAATTTTGATAATCCAGTGAAGTATGTTTATTCATATGAATAGCATCTGGAATATTACGTCGACGCTTGTAACCAGGGTTGGATATGTCATATAAGATACGAGTTTCATCAGTATGTATATCTTGCATGCATGCTAATTCATGACATGCTTCCACTTTGTCTGTATCAGTGACCATGGTATTGTGATTGTGCTGAGAAGTAATTATGACTGTTGGTTCAGTCATTTGCACATCACCATAATAATCATGACTAGGCAAAACACCCAATTTAGCCCTATTTCCGTTTTTATTGCCCCTGAATAATGAACGTGCCTTCTGAGTATTACTCAAGTCATGATCAGGATCCTGAGTGTCATCACCCAATTTTTTCCCAGTTTTGTTTTTATTGCCTTCCAAAATTTTTGAAACATACACATCAGGATTTTCCTTGTGACACAATAAACCCAATGTTGGCCCCGTTTTGTTTTTATTGCCCTTAAAATTTGTTTGAAAAGTGTCACAGTTGGTTTGTTGATGATCATCATTCTGAAGGTCACCCATGGAAGTAAGTATCTCAAATCTATTAGAAGTTATAATTGGAAATTCCTCCCCAATGCGGTTCCCTTTGTTTAACAACTGATCAACAACATCGCAGTCGCCATACAAGGATTTGGATTGCGTCAAAGAAGCAGATTGCGTTGGAGTGCGTTCCGAACGAATGCATTTCGACACAGCCCTCCCAGATGCCTGTGTTAGCTTACAAACCGGGGTCTTAGGTTGTTTTGTTGCTTTAATAAATGACATTTGTTTGGAAACGCGTTCTTTGTGTCCAACAAGGGACTTGCCATTTTTAAGCACCTGAGCATACGATTTCTTTGTAACCACTGTATTAACAGACTTATTAATTGCAAACCATCGTTGCCATTGACCACGTGTAGCCCAGAGCTGATCTTTAAGGTCACTGTAAGGTATATTTTTATTTACAAAAGATCTAGGTCTATGGTTGGACACCGACTTGTGTGCACCCATGGCTATTCGTTTTTTGAATTACTTTTTTGTTTATTCTTGCAGTCAATTTCAGCATGAGGAAAGGTTTTGCCTATTGCTGCAAAGCAGGAAGCACAAATGTGCTTGTAAAGCACCCCCCTGGTCTCATGGGACTTTTTCTGAACACACGTGCCCTGGTTAAAGTATATACAAGGCATTGATTTGGTGGTCTTGCCGAATTTTTTGTTAGCACTAAAATTCTGAGGGGAAACGGTTTGAGATGCAGTAACATGCTTTTGAGCATTAGCCCTTCTAATTCTATCTATAGCCGAAGTATCAGCATATGACCTAACTTCACCTTGTTCCATGCGACACAGCAACACTGCATGGCTGGCTTTGGCCGAAATCCAAGAAAAATCATTTGCATTATCCATGAGAGAGATCATATAATCAAGCATATGTTGTCGAATTTCTGGATCAGCCTCCTCCCTCATGGTTCGACCAAAGCCAGCCACCCACTGTGTAACCGATAGCTGGTCATATGAGACACGTTCTTTATTAAGACCTGATAGTATGTACTCATGTGGCCATTTGACCCTAGTTTTGACCATAACTTCTATATTTCCGCCTCTCTGAGATTTAAGTTTCGAACTCGTACCTGTTTTTGCAATTTCAGTAGGTTCCTGCAACCGTTGTTCAACCTTTAATTGAATCAAAGCATCTTCTTTCACCGACTGTAACGTTGGCAAGTTGCACTCATTATAAGTGTCAAACTGTTGACTTGCCTTAGTAGTAATCCCTTTCTTTGGTTTACTTTTTGTACTTTTGATTTTAGTCTTATCCGAAGTTTTCTTACAGCCACCATTCTCAATTTTATCCAATCTATTTCCTATGTGTTGCAACTGTTGCAAAATCTGTGAATTAATAACCGACTGAACCTGTAAATCCGAAGACAAGTCATGCACTTGATTGTTTGAAGCGTGTCCTTTGTTGTGATTTGTCACAGTTTGACCAGATATGGACTGACTTTCATTATCCGAATGTTTAACTAAAGTTTCACAATCAATGTCACTGTCCGAACTATCATGAGAATCAGACATTTCTACGCTATTATGAACTGAAGAATCCGTATGATTCAATAAATGATTCAAAAATTTGCTATCATCTGCTACCTCGATTTGGACAGGAAATTGCACAGTTTCTTTGCTGCTAGATCTGAGATTGTACATAACGGGTCATGAATAAAATACTAAAAAACTAATAACTGCACACGATATCACAGTTCAGTCTGATAGTTATTAACACCACTGTAAATAGCTACATTAACATTGACAAAATATGCAGAGCAAACGAACGAGAATATAATTACATAAAACACGTATAACTATAAAATGGTAAAATACTAAAATACTAAACAACATAAAAGGCAAACCATACAGTAAGTGTCACCACGTGCAGTATTAAACCATATAACTCTGCATGAATATTTCTGTGTGTGTCCTCGTTGCTTGTCAATGTTAAAGTGGAGGAGTGCATGTAGAAAATCAAAGAGGTCCCACGCTGGTCAGTCTTGACCAATAGAAGAGAGTTATGCAAATTTTTTGGTCGTCACTAAATGAAGGAACAAGGGAGCCGAAATGAGTCTGATGGCACCCCAATGCCATCCTCCATATCGTTGCTGGATAAGTGGTGATATATATTCCTGAGTTTATATTACAAGGTTAATAATTCTATATACCTATAGCAACATGTGATTCAATCATTCCTTGATCTATGAACAAAGACGTTGTATTTTGATAATGTATTGCTTAGCTATTGGTTGCATCATAAATTAACATACACGGTAGTTTAATCATTAAGCTATATATTAGTTTATCCATATACCAAAATTGGTAGTAAGCCTTCGTAGTACTGTTTTATCTTGTCCCCATTCCCCCATACAGTATATATTCCAACGGTTTTAGTGCTTCAGCACACAAAGCATAAAATTTTATAATTATTTTAACATTCTAAATGTATTTTCTTTTTCATGTAAAAATAATATTCTTTTGCATTTCCATTTTTTCGGAATATAAGACTGTTTAAGGATGTTTTAGAATTACTACCAAAACTACAGTTTAACGTCTGCACACAACCATTATATTATCCTCTATTGTAATTGAGTTGTAATGAATAATAAAAATACTCTTATTTGCAAAATCCCTAATACTTTGTGTCTCCCGCTCTTTTAAACATTTGGGGTTTCCTGTGCCAGTCAATCTTAATATCCATTCTCCCCGAGTTATAAATCAATGCTATTCTCTATTCTTCTGTAGTGTCTTTCAGTTGTATATATATAGGACTTTGGCTTTGGAAATCACCTTTTAAGCTCAAGCTCTTTCCAAAGGCTACATTTCTTGAGATCACTTCTTTGGCCTCCAGACTTTCATGAATTATGCACTACTTGTATTTGTGATTGCTTTGCAGTTCGTGCATGTGGACTGGAACAAAATTTTTCAGCCTTCCTATCTTTCAAAGTTAACTGGGAACCAGCCAGAAAAACCCAAGTTTCCAATGTTTTACAGCTGAACAGCTAATACCAAGGTCACACTCTTTCATGCTGGCCCCATAAGCTACATACAAACACACCAAAATAGATCAGCAAGGCTTGTTCGAGGTTCGACATGTTTTTTTTCTGTTTTAGTAGTATCTGCTTATTGCAATAAGTTTAAGTAACTTCATTTTTTTAAATGTTTGAAAAACTTACCATGAACTCTCACATGCTAAACTATGATGTACAAATGTAGAGACGGTATTACTTTATGGCACATGTAGTTTTTAAATACATACAAGGTCATTTTACGGAATAATGAGGTCAAGGACAAGAACCAAAATTGAAATAAATGTTAGTTTGACCTCACAGAACAGTATTTTTGTCCGGCAAATCTGGGACTCTTTGCTTTTAAGTGAAAACAAACTATGTTTGTGACATGGTAACCAAGAAATTACGAAAATTAATTTAAGTATGTACTGTATATTAACACATATATACTGTAAGAATTATTATTGTAAATAGAGGACTAAATTTAGGAATAAATAATTTAGTTTTATTTTACCTTACCTAGATAAGTAGGTCACTTATGACTCGTTACCGGACAGAAGAATGAATTTACGATAAATGTTGTCTGCTCTTTCCTGTATCACTTCCTTGATAATTATGGAAAATCTCGTAATATTGTTCGAATTATGTGATGACGCAGATTGTAACAAGTTTTCAGAGGAAATGAAAGCCAAATCTGTGTGTTTTCCTGGAAAGCAATGTCATTTGTAGTTGTGTATCTTGATATGCACATAAAACTTATCTAGCCAAGCGTATTTATTGACGTGATCTAGAGATTAGATTGTTTCAAACTACAAAGGCAATAAAAGATTCTTTTTGTAAAAAAAACTGTTTTCACAAAGTGAAATCTAACATGTCCACAGTATAAATGTATACAGTATTCTAACAAAGTGACTCAAACTTATATGGAAGACTCGATAATCTGATATTTACTTAGACTTACTGCTAAATAGGCTGGACTTTAATACTTGATAATACAGATCATCAGTCGTATGTATGAGTATAAGACTATTTTTACCAATATTAGATTGGCTACCATTATTGTCTCACCTATTATAATGTTGTGATACTAAATTACTCATAATAGTAATATTAAACAATAAGTTAGAATGTATTAGATTATGAAATTTAATAATGTTTATACTATCTCAATTTCTTGTCTGATTGTGTTTGGGAATTCTGCAGAGTGTTAAGCCTGGCATGTAGGTAACAGGTCGATCATTCATGGGACATATATTATCATTAAAATCAAATATGTTTATTCACGACTGTCCTCTTAGTTTGATCCCATATTTAATTTTAATGTTGAGAATATAAACAGTACAGTCACCAGTTTACCAGACCCTTACTTTGCTGTCAAACTGAATAAAAACTGACAAAACTTTTGGCAGTTGCAATGTCCATGCCAATCAAGTGATACATGCATAGCAAGAATATCACACAGAGATAGCAGACCTCCTCCAATGCAACCACAATGGTTTATTGGTGCAGAGGTTAAAAATTCTTTAAAAAATTCCTGCATCCAGACAGTGACATGGATCACCACCAAAATTTAGTACTCTCTTCCTTGTGCAATTGTCTAGATTTCCTGAAAGAAATGATCAAAAGGCATCCCCAGCTTTGCAAATTATTTTGCAAACAAACAAAGCTAATTGAATATATCTCCTGGTCACAGATTAATAATTAATTAAAACGGATAAACAGTGGGAAGTTGAGAGGTTTTTCATTAACAAGTCCACGAATAAGTGTAATAATTTATTTGTACCTTTAACACACATCTGGGGGTGCTTGGTATATTAAGTCTTCTCCTTGACACTGTGCCACATACTGTAGCTAAAGTGGAATGGTGATTGGGTTGGTGATTTTATGTTCTAGTTACAGCTAGAGTATTATTAAAGGCCTACCGTGTCCCAAAATATTAAATAAAGTGGATCATAGGTCATGATAATGTCTAGAAACAAGAGCACTTGGGAGCACATACCTTCAGAAAGGTCCAATACCTCCAATATTGCTTATTGATGGAATGATGAACAATATTTAAACGTTTCTTGATCTAGGTGGTGATTCGGATTTTATCAAAATCTGTCCGTAACTTTCCTTGATATTTTGCTAGCAGACAAAAGCATACTGTCAATAACATAACTTTCTTGGCAAAGGTGGTTCGGTGACATCTTGGGTGCCACCCATTTCAGTGGCGTTTTTGTGCATTACATAAGTTACCTCTGACCTAATTAACTAATTAGTTTCCTGCTCTTTTCTAGGTTCTTCACTTTGATTTTGTAATTTGAATGGCTAAGACGCCATATTAAAATAACAAATTTTAGAAACTTCAAGAAACTTTTACAAACTTTTATGTTTTTACACTTTTATTTTACATGTTTTAACTTGTGAAATATACCAATGAGAATCGTCATGGACATTATGGCTACATTCTCATGGATTTTGCATTGAATTGAGTCTACGGAGACAACTTCATGCTTGTTTACCACAACTCAAAGGGACGGTCTACCCTAATTATTCTTGTATAAAAGCCTATTACAGGTCAAGTTTCTGGTGTTCAAGCATCAAGCTGCCTTGGTAGTATCTGAAAGAAGTGGTTCCTTTTTATATTTTTCAGAGTTCTAAACATTGACTTGTGGAAATTGAACTATTACACAATGGTGAAGTCTTTCAACTGTATAAAATGTGGTGGGTTTCACCCACGCCCAATTAACAGGAACTGTAAAGAGCAGAAAGTAGAGGAAGTCCCAGTGGACACAAATATGCAGATTTTACATGAACTCAAAAATCTTAGTTCACGAATGGCCACGACTGAAGAGAAGGTTCAGGAGATGGACGACAGAAGGTCACCAGCTAAAAGCACAGCAACTGGTAGTACTGCAGGAAGGACTGACGACCTGGAAGAGGACCTGGTGTTGCCCTCCATTACGAATCTGCAAGCATCAAACAGAATTCAAGCAGAAGTCGACTCAAGGATTAAAGAATTGCAGAAAATCACAGAAAAAGGCAAATGCAAGTCACAAAGAGGTGGCAATGAAACTGTTTTTGTAAAGCAAGAGGTTCCCTGGCCTCAGAATTGTATTATAGGCGGTAGTAACAAAAGTCGAGTAAGTTACGACAGTCTGTCTATTAGCCAATGGGTATCAGGGTTCGCTACCATCATCCGTGATGAAAAGAATTTACAAACAAAACAAAATATGTTGGAATATCTCGCGGAATTAATGGAGGACAGCCATGACTTCAGGTGGAGTGCTGCAAAAGGGGATCACACGGTCTTGTTATGTAAGATGGAAGAAGGTCGAGTTCGTTGGGTTGATACCCACAAAATTGACCGGATAAGACGAGCTCATGCACAAAAAGTCCAAAACTTTAGTTCTCAAAAACGAACGCAGTCAAAAGACAATCCCAGTCCGTGTAGGTATTTCCAAAAATCGACTTGTTCGCATAAGACGGATCATGAGGCAAATGGTCATACATATCTACATGTATGCAGCAATTGCTTTGCAAATGGAAAGAAATATCCACACGCCTCAAGCTGTTGGAAAAATACAAAAAACGAGTAGGGCACTGCTTTGCAGTGCCAAATTATACTAATGATTACAAGACTTTCAAAACTAGAATTTTTGTAAATAGCATGAAAAGTAATGTTGAGAGTGTAAACTGGTCTCAGGATTAGAAATTTGTGTCAGGAGTTTCCTATGTTAGCATGGTTAGTGCAAATTTAACTGGCATAGTGAATAATAAGCCTAAAAAGATAAACAATGCCTTGATAAAAGGCAAAAAAGAACGCAGACCCATGTTGATTGTAGTACTTGTGTACAGATCAAAAGCAAACAAAAACTGTAACGTTAGGGTCAATCCTTTGTGTTCAGAGAATATTGGTCAATGTGTACCCACGTTTAATAGATTCAAGGCCAATACAGGCCTCGAATAAAAGTGATATGGGTTTTCATATTGATGTGCATTCAAATGTTACACATTGTCAAACACCAGTCAATACTTGTGCAAGTAGTAGCAGTGAAAATAACGCCCATTCGGGATCAGAAAGTATAAAGTTCACGGATAATGATAGAAAGCAAGTGAATTCTCAAACAAGACCAGGTAAGCATGTTAAAAAAGAATGGGTGTTGTCAAAACATGCTGATAAATACAATCTGGAACTGCGTTTTAAACCTCGTCACAGACAAAAGATTGAAAGTGCAAAAAAATAATGCCACGTTTGATAAATGGAATAAACAGATGAATGGCAAGTATGGTTTTATACCATTGGGGGATTTAGTTAAACCACATATAGATTGTAAAAATCCCACAATTACTGATGTCAAACTCTTACACAATATTGTGAAAAATGCCAAAAATCACAATTTCATGGGTGCTCAATTTTTTTTTTTTTTTTGGTCACATTGGGCTACTTACAGGATACAACATAACACAATAACAATAGCAATTATGAATACATTACCATAATAACATTTCTAAACTTAGATATTTTCTTATTACAAATATGTACAATACAAATTGCTCTCTATTCATTTTATGATCAAATCTTTCAAAATAAAATGTTCTTATAACCAGAAGAAACCCACTCTTTTCATAACTGCATATATATTGTTTTCATAAGGTTATGTACTTGTTTGTCAACTCCACCCTTAACATTACGACAAGAAGTACTATGATATATCTGAAATTTTGACTTTACCAAGTTCAGGTATTCCACAAAGATTATTTTCTTATTTTCATTCCTAGTTTTATTTATATACCATTTACCAAGAAGGATAATTAAGTTCTGTATACGTGTTTGCACTGGGTATTTTGTTTCATTTGAATCAATACCAAATAAAATTTCACAAATTGCATAATGTTTATCATTTCTTGTATTTAGGATTTTATTTATCCATGCTTTTAATTTTGTCCAAAATATCTTTGTATCAGTACAGAAAAATAAATGATGTTCTATTGTGTCCTGTAAATGGCAATAAATACATTGAGGATTGTTTTTAATCTTCCACACATGCAAGTTGTAGTTGCAATTTAAGATTCTATTTATTATCTTATACTGAAAGGACTGTAGATAAGTTTCATAATCTGAGTGATGTATCATTTTAAAAATTTTATTCCACGGAGCTGTTTCTAGAAAAGGAAATTGTTCAACCCATTTTTCAACTGCTGTTGGTTCTTGTATCTTATCATTAACTACCATCCAATATACTCTTTTATTGTTTACTTTTGTTAGTTCGGAAATAGTATTTATGACTTTAATCCTCGGTTCTTTTGTAATTTCTATCTTTGTATTCTTTATTATGTGTTTCCATGTATTTGGTATTATACTTAATAGCTTTCGGTAGCTAAATATGTCTAAATTAATGCCAAGTTTATCATTTAAACCATTCCTTGTTAAAAATGTGCGATCATCATCTAAGATATCTTGAATAACTAAATCGTACATGTATTCTCCCTTTATATTTAGCGTTTTAGGCTGAATGGGTTTATTATCTAAACATATATATCTATTGTCAAATATGAATTCATTTGATATTTCTTCAATGGTTGTTGGAGGAATAGCAGTAATATTCTGCCAACTGTCAAATAGCTGTTTATGGAACGGTGTAAGACAGCTATTTCCCTGTTATTCAGGTAATTTGTGCTTTATCTTATTTTTTGTGATATTTAGAAGATACCATGTTAAGTATTGCCACTTCATTTCTATGCTTTCATGACTGACTAATTTTTTTATCCATTTTATTTTTGCAGCCGTATGCACTGCAAAGATATCTGGCATTTTTAATCCTCCGTTATAGTAATTTGCAATTATAGTACTTCTTTTAACCTTTGCTGGTTTTCCATCCCACAAAAATTCTAAGAATAATTTATCTATTTTTTGTAATATATAATGTGGGCAATAGCAAACAGATAGTAAATAAGTTACTTGCGGAAGCATTAATGTTTTTAATACTACCACTTTGCCTTTTAGGGATAGCTTCCTTGTTGACCATATATTTTTTAATATTTTCATTGTTTCAAGCTTTTTTGTAAAATTTAGATTGACTGATTCTTTTATGTCATGTGAGAACCAGATACCAAGTGTTTTAAATGCCCCAAAGTTTAGTTTAATTTTGCTGATTGCTTTTGGCAATATAATATTCTTCAGTCTGTTTATTCCAATTGGTACAACTTCCGATTTCTCTAAATTTATCTTTAATCCTGAATGTGTCTGAAACTCATTCAAAATGCTTACTGCATGACAGACTGAATCTAAATTTTTAACAAATAATGTTGTGTCATCAGCCAGCTGGCATATTTTGAACACTTCTTTATTAATCTTTATACCCTCTATATTGTCACTGTATCTTATTAAAATTGCCATAGTTTCTGCTACCAAAATAAAGAGAAGTGCTGATATAGGGCATCCTTGTCTTATCCCCCTACTTAATTTAAAATAATTGGAAAAATATCCATTATTGTTCACGCAAGAGGATATATTTGTATATAAGATCTTTACCCATTTCACAAAATTGGGGCCAAAATTAAAGGCATTTAAAGTTTCAAAGAGAAAATCCCATTCTATACTATCAAATGCTTTTTGAAAGTCAATTAAAACCATATAACCAGCACATTGCTTTAAATTTGTATATGACTTTAAGTCTTCTATAATTCTGATGTTTTCTCCGATATATCTATTTCTTATATATCCCACTTGGTCATGATTAACAATTTTGTATATTACTTTCTGCAATCGATTAGCCAAAGCCTTAGTTAATATTTTGTAATCGGTATTCAATATTGTTAGTGGTCTCCAATTATTGAGATATCTTAAATCCTTATTAGGTTTCGGTGTTAATGTCAATAGCCCTCTTCTTTGTTCATCAGATAAAAGATTGTTTTCGAAAGAGTACCTGACGCTATCAAATATAAGTAACTTTAAATCAGTCCAAAAATTTTTTAAAAAATTAGTAGTGAAGCCATCACATCCTGGTGATTTGTCATTTTCTAATTCATTTAAGACTTTTGCTATTTCATCTATTGTTAGTGGAGATTCACATATTTTCTTATCCATATCACTTAGTTTTGGTGTATTAATTTTACTTACATACTCCTTACAAAATTTGTCTTCAGTGTTATGTTTTGTAGAATATAATTCACTGTAAAAATGTTTACCCTCTTCAAGAATTTCATGTGTTTCAGTTATTTCTTGTTGTGTGTTTAGAATTAATTTTCTAATACATTTCTTTTCATAATTTCTTTTTTCTAAATTTAAGAAGTATTTTGTATTTTTTTCCCCTTCTTCTACCCATTTGGCCTTCGATCTAATTATCGCACCTTCCACTTTAATATTTTCTATTTGCTCCCATTTTGATTTTAATCTCCTATAATTATCATATGCCTCTTCATTTGTCAAGTTATTTTCTAGAGATTCTATCTCTTTCTGTAATTTGTCTTCTTTTTGTTTATTTCTTTTTGCTTTTGATTTACAATATGTCATTGTTATAGACCTTATTTGACATTTTGCAAAGTCCCACTTTGTATTTTTGTTTTGTATTTCACAATGATGTAAAATTTCCTTAATTTCATTTTTAATAATAGCCACATACATTTCATCAAGAAGTAATTTGTTGTTGAATTTCCAATAGCTTTTTCCTCTTGTCTGTGCTTTTTGGAAATCTAATTTTACTTTTACAAGACTATGATCTGATCGAAACCCGGGTAATATATGACAGTTTTGTACTTGATAGGCTAGTTGTGTTGAGATTAGAAAGAAGTCTAATCTTGACTGTACCAGACCACTCTTGGTATTTTCTCTTCGTGTGAATTTTAGTTCACTATTATTTCTGGCCCTCCAAATGTCTGTCAGGTTAAATTCTTCAATCAATGAATTTAGGTTTTTAGTATGGGCTTGCATAAATTCTTGTTTTCCCCCCTTTTTATCTAAGTTATGATTTAAGTATGTATTGAAATCCCCACCTATTAATAAAGTTTTATCACCATTTTCTTCGATTATTTGTCTTAAGTTATTTAAAAAATTATTTTGAAGAACTACTTGGTCTTTGGTTGGAGCATAGATATTTATAAGTGTAAGGTTATAATTGTCTATCTTGCAATCCATTGTTATTATACGTCCTAAATTATCTGTTTTTATAATTTATGTTTTTTGGGTGCTCAAATTCAAGTCAAAGGACAATTAAATCCCGACAAATGGCAAATGCGTTTGTTTGATTATTGGGATGACCAGTTGTGCAGTTTGATACGCTACGGTTTCCCTCTCAACTTTAATGTAAATTCTCCTCTTTCACATGAAATTAATAATCATTGTTCGGCTATACAACATACAAAGGATGTTAAGACTTATCTTAATGAAGAAAAGGAATTTAAAGCTATTCATGGTCCTTATCTGGAACCTCCTTTAGATAATATGCATTTCTGCCCCTTTTTAACTCGGGAGAAACCGGGAGCAAAGCACAGATGAGTTATTGTTGACCTCAGTTTTCCTTATGGTAGTTCAGTGAATACAGGTGTGGATCCAGATTCGTACTTAGGCACTCCATTTCTATTGACCTTACCAGCTATAGATACTATTACTCAAAAAGTTAAAGAAAATGGCAAAGGATCACTTCTTTATAAGATAGACCTTAGCAGAGCCTTTAGGCATGTTAAACTTGATCCAAAAGATTATAATCTTTTAGGATTACATCTCCAAGGCTATTATTTCGACCCTTGTTTACCTTTTGGATTCAAACATGGTTCAGCAATCTTCCAGAGAATAAGCAATGCTATCAGGTATATCATGGCTCAGTCAAACTTCCAAGTTACAAATTATATTGTTGTTATCATTGGACATGCTGTTTGCAGCCAAGCTCACCATTCTTTTGACTATTTGTATAACCTTCTACTGGATTTGGGTTTTGATATAAGTGAGAAAAACGTGGTTACTCCTGCTACCAAAGTAACATGTCTTGGGGTGGAAATAAATTCTGAAAATTTTACAGTATCTATTAGTGAAGAAAAAATGCAAGATATTATAAAAATATGTAACATGTGGTCAGATAAAACACACTGTACTAAGCGAGAATTGCAATCTCTTCTGGGTAAGCTGTTGTATATCACAAAATGTGTCAAATCTTCTTAAATAGGATGTTAGAACTGTTAAGAAGTGCTCATAAACAAGATACAATTATTTTGACACAAGACTTTAAACAGGACCCAAATTGGTTTAAGGAATTTGTTCCTAATTTTAATGGTACAGCCTTTTTGTCCATAATCAAATTCATCATGAAATAGAGTTGGATGCATGTTTGCAAGGTATTGGAGCAAGATGGGGTAATAGAATGCATGCTTCGAAAACCCCCACTGAATATGACAATAGTACACTATGAAATGTTGAATATCATGGTGGCTTTAAGAACATGGGGTTCCTTGTGGTCAGGTAAAACAATCCGTATACATTGTGACAAGTACAGCAAAAACTAAAGATCTCACACTGGCTGCAATAGCAAGGAACGTATGGTTAAGTACACCAGAATATGACATATGTCTTAAGACAGTACACATAAGAGGCAAGGACAATGCCATAGCAGATAGCTTATCGAGATGGTTTACTAGTCAAAATCATAGGAATAGGGTTCAAACTTTGTTGTCATATGCTATCTGGGATCAAATTCCGATTGCCACTGTCATCAACTGGAATATATAAACTTTTCAGGTCTCCCTTCTCAAGTGGCAGCACTTACAGCCATGGCAAAATTGAGAATGAACTTAGCATATGCATCCTCCACCTCAAAGTCATATAACGTCAAATTTAGAATTTCTATGGCTTTTGTGTATATGCTTCACGTAGCATTCATGATATTTCCATTGAATTTCTACTAGCCTTCCTAGAATTTTTAACAAAGTCTCCTCTGCAAGTATCACAAATTATATATCTGCCATAAAAACAGTTTTAGGTAATCATGGGGTAAACTGTATGGCGTTCTTTGATCCCAGAATAAAGGTGTTCACCAGAGCTTTGATGCGTTCCCGTCCTCTTAACCCTCATATTAAGACTGTTATAGACATTTCAATGCTCACTCAAATTGTCAAGCACTGTGAGAGAATTATCTGGGCATGGTGTACAAAGCCACATTTCTTCTGTCTTTCTTCAGTTTCCTCAGGATATCCAACCTAGTTCCTTAGTCAATCAATTCCTTTGACCCTTTAAAACAATTAGCAAGAGGTGACATAATTTTTGCCCCCCCCCCAGGGGCTCACATAGTAGTCAAATGATCCAAAACCCTTCAGTTTAGAGACAAAATAAAAATTCTAAAAATTCCACTGCTTAAACATTCTTGTCTCTGTCCTGTTTCTGCTCTCAAATATCTCATCAAAAATTCTCCTGGCTCAAAAATTCCCCATTGTTTCAAATCAAATGTTATGGGTCTTGGGTACCTCTCTCGGATACAAGGTTAAGAAAAAGTCTTTCTAAAATCTTAAAATTTTTAAAATTACATGATAAAAACATTACATTTCATTCATTTCGTAGATCTGGGGCTACCCTTGCTTATAATTCAAATATTCCTCTTTCAGTCAACACATTCAGTCCCACGGTACCTGGACCTCTGAGGTGGTATGGCACTACATCTCCCAAGATCATGATGCTTCTGACATGGTAGCTACTACCTTTCAACGACAATTGGCAGCCCACTAACTACCTCTACTTGGGGTTTGGGGCTCTGAAATCTTGTGAAAATAGATATTTTGCATAGTAATTCAGTAGTATGTTCAAATCTTATCTAACAAGATCTTGGCTAAAGTAAAAAAATTAGTAATTAACACAACATACTCATCATTGTGTTATGACTCACTATAGTAGTAAAAATAGTGGGCCATTGTTAATATAACAAGTTTGCATTCATTTTTAGTAGCAAGTAGTCACACAGTACTTATGTACTGGTGTGAGGTATATTAACTCATTAGTAACATGAAATGTATGTAACAACTTATTTTACTGTATCAACTAAAACGTTGTAATTTTTATGGTTGATCACTTACTATATTTGTACAATAGTAAGTAATATTTACTATAGCAACATTTTAGTATTCTCATATAAAGTAACTTTCAGTACTTAGATACTCAGTACTTAAACATAATAACTGGTATCAGCATGTAATGTCAAACATAACCTAAGGCCACCTCAAGTGTCTATTTTTGTAAAATCATTGAAGTTAAGGTGGCTTTAGAGGTCCGATTGTAAATAAACTTTAGTGTTTATTGTAAATAAAATATATTCCCCAAGATGTAGCTTTTCACTCACCCTTGGCAACATAGGCCACTGAAAATATTGATAGGCTGTCCCAAAATGACCTTTGCTGTTAAAAGAGCTGAGAAGTTTTGTCACTTTCCCTAGCAAATACATTGTCTTTACTTGGTCTAAATAAATATTATTCACATATATGTAATTAATGTAATCTCGGGGTTCAAATATATAAAGTACAGAGATTTACCCACAGAAAAAGGTGCTTATAAATGCTTATTTAAACTGACATGTTGAGGACACTATTGACAGTACGGCTATGTAGGAGCCTACTATGGCAGTTTGTGGGTTGCCTTAATTGCATTAATTTTGTTAGGTCCACCTGTATTGACCTCTATTTTTGATACCCAATCATTGGCCTTCATGCTTCATTAGCCCGCCCTTTGGCCAGTAACTCCTCACATTTGAATTTGAAGCCAAAGTGAATGAATCAAGATTTTTACATGATAATATTTAGGGTTTTTAGTTTTTACGATTATTTTAGTTATAAGAATTTTAGTGGCGTTTTAGTGGTTTTAAAGTTGTTTTTATATATTACTGATGAATAAAATGTCATCTGTGAGCAAGAAAACTCCTGCAACCAATGTGAGGAAAAAGGTGACGGCATCAGCAAGAGCAAAGACATCAGTACGAAAATCAAGGACAAAGCCTACGGCACACAATGGGTCATACCTACAACAAACTGTAAGTACAGAAGATATTAGCGTCAGGGACACCGCCGCTTCATCCTCTGCCCCTAAGGACACAAATGACGCCATTTTGACACTATTACAAGAAATGAGTAAAGCTAACAAAGACATTGTTCACCGCATAGATGCACTGGAGCGTCAACAAGCAGTCAACTCGACACCTCTGGTTGGAAAACAGCAACCAAGGGTTCACATTGATCCGAACCCAGCACCCACCATGGCCACATCACTAGCTCCTCAAAGATGTAGGTCCACGAACGAGAATCACACATTAGGGCAGAATCCAATGATAGGAAGGGCAGATCATATGGGGACTGATAGTGACCAGGAGATTCCCCATCCCCTGCTTCCAGATTCACTGAGGACAAGTGAACAGAATCCGCATCATGACTCGGTTGTACCCAGTTTGGAATCCTTGCGTCAGAATGCCACGTTATCACAAGCTGTGTCACGGATCATGGCGACATATGACGGCCACGCAAGAATGGAAGCATTTCAAGGTAAGGCGTCAGCAGTACGACGCTCAGGGCGTTACAATACAACTGATCTTGTCCAAGCTCCCCCAGAAACCAGGTGGGCAAATGAGGGATTCCATAGTGGGCAGGGAAAGAAAAGAGTAGTATATGATATGATGACTTATCGCTAACACAGTGGGTGGTTGGGCAACTTTCAAATGTTTACCAAATGAAGGATGCTGTAGTTTCGAAGCAAGCTTTGCTGCAGGTCATATTGGCACTCAAAGATGCCACGTCCTTACCATGGCAAGCGGTCAAAAGTGCTTGGGCCACTTCCATGCATGAAATTGAAGATGGGTCTCTCACTTGGGCGGATGTGACTCAATGGTCACTGAATCGACTCAGTTCATCGCAGATTGCAATGGCCAATGCGAATATAACGTCGAATAACGCGTCACAACTGCACCAGAGGAAG
Source organism: Sabellastarte sp. h YS-2021 (assembly GCA_964017235.1). NCBI lineage: Eukaryota > Metazoa > Annelida > Polychaeta > Sabellida > Sabellidae > Sabellastarte > Sabellastarte sp. h YS-2021. Next base: position 142,515,432 of record OZ024929.1, read on the forward strand.
ACATGTAAATTTTTCAACGAGGGAGCTTGCTCCCATGACTCACATCATGGTAACTACAAACATTTTTGTGCTTTCTGTAGTCGACAAGGACGCTTTCTGGCTCACCCTGAGGTCAAATGTCATTTCAAGGTCAAATCACTGGAGAAGAATGATAAATAGGAATGGAAACGATCACCTGAGGACAGTTTGGATGTGACTGTTCAGTATGGGGGTCAGAAGGGGGGAAGTGTGAACAATGTTTCAGTAAACTGTAACGTTATAAATTTGTGTGATAACCAAAGTACTGAAGGTCAATTTACTTGTACATGGACAGATAGAAATGTCAATAGATCATATAATGTTTTGGCGTTTAATGATAATATTAAAGATCAATATTGTGATTGTGCTATGTCTGGTAGGGGGTGGTTTTGTTTATGTAAAGAGAATGCTGCCAATGGGTGTATTCAGGACGAATATTTTGGTGAGGTATATGATCAGGTACAATGTGATTTCATTTCAATATTGGATCATGACGATATAGATGAATGTTGGCTAGTATACTTGCGAGGTTATGGTACTTTCAAAAATGGATTTTATTCATTATTTATGAGTAATATTGATGGCAGCATGTCTTTGCATACACACAGTGGCCCCTCTCCAGGTTATTTAACAGTGGTATTCTCTTGTATGTTGTGTGTAGTATTTAATAACTACATTAATGTTGAGAAGATCACGAATCAAGAAAAAGCACAGGCTAGAGTGGTCTTTGACAATTTTAAGAAAGATATTTCATATATTAATTGTGTTAACATGACGTATGATCAGTATATGGATCAAGTGATAACCAGTATCATATCACATCAAGACAAGATGATTAGTGGTATGGAGTCACAGGCTTCATTGTCTGAACAACCCACATGTATGCATGATTCACAGTTAGATTATCGTGACGCTTTTGTCGACGCCGTCGTTCCAGCTATGTTTGAGAATTTTGATTATTGTGCAACAGATAGGTATGAGGATATCGGAGATCCCATGTTCCCAAGAAAAACTAAGGGTTTTATTAGTCATATAGCTTCTGACTTTGAATTTATAGGCCCTGATAGGAATCCTGTTAGCATAACCACTGTTGAGCAATGTATCAGAATTGCTGAAGTCATAAGTTCAACTGGAGTACCCAATTATCGTGGAGCTAGGATACCTTTGGTCTCGGGTTTGAACATTGAAGCTTGGAAAACTTACCTAAGGGATTACCCAGACCCCCTTCTAATTGAGTATCTTAAATTTGGTTTTCCTATGTCTATATTAGACAATGATGCCCTTAATATAACTACTGTAGTGAATCATCAATCAGCGATTCAGTTCACTCAAGAGGTAGATGAATACTTTAGGAAAGAGCTTGATCAAGGGGCCATTCTAGGCCCTGTTACTGAAGTTGGGTCGGACATGTTCCATTGCTCTCCCCTTCTGACCAGACCCAAAGATGGTACCAAAAGAAGGGTCATTGTGAACCTTTCTCACCCCGATGGGGGATCTGTCAATGATTTTGTTGACAAGTTCAGATTTGATCGCAGACCCTTCACACTCAAACTCATCTCTATAGATGACATTGTTAAAGAAATTTTGGCTTTACATGACCCCATGATATTTAAAATTGATGTCGCTAGGGCATTTCGAAACTTAAGAGTTGATCCTGTAGATGTTTTGAAGTTAGGAATGAGTTGGGGTGGCCAGTATTATCTAAGTTCAGCAGTTGTTTTTGGCTGGAAACATGGCACAGCTAGTTTTCAATTAGTAGCCGATGCAATATCACATATTATGGCCCAAGAGGGCTGTAAAGTCCTGGCCTACGTGGACAATTTTTTGGTAGTAGCCGAGCGCCACATGGCTCTGAAATTCTACAACAGATTATCTAACCTATTTGCTGAGCTGGGATTACCAATGAATTTGGACAAGAAAACTCCTCCAACTAAATCTTTAACTTGCTTAGGGATCTCCATTGATATAGAAGCTAATATCTTGAGTATTGATAATGCAAAACTTGTAACTATTTATGAGGAGTGTATACGTGTTTCTGGCAAGAAATATCTTACAAAGAAATCTTTTCAATCTTTGCTAGGTAAGCTTATATATATTCATAAATGTGTGGCACCAGCAAGAATTTTCATTAATCGTATGTTGGCCTTGTTTAGGGAAAATGTTCATAAAAAGCGTATCAAACTAACCCAAGAATTTTTTCAGGATTTGTTATGGTTCCAAAAATTTCTGCCCAATTTCAACGGGATCACATATTTAGTTAAAACCGAGGTATTAGGAGAAAATTATGTATACTTAGATGCATCCTTGACTGGCTTAGGGGCAATATGGAATAACAGAGTCTATAGTACAGCCATATTTTCTATACCAGGGTTTCAGCTTAAGATTGTCCATTTGGAGATGCTGAATATTGTTCTGGCTCTGCGAACCTGGGGTCCCTACTGGCAACATCACAGAATAAAAATTTTTTGTGATAATCTAGCAGTCGTTCAGGTGGTAAAATCTTCCAAAACTAAAGATAAATTTTTAGCAGCTTGCATCCGCAATATTTGGTTGGTTTCGGCCTCAAATGACATTGAGATTATTATTGAACATATTGAAGGCAAAAAGAATGTCATAGCCGACCTTTTATCAAGGCTACATTCACCGGCAGGGGTGAATAACACCCTTCTCACTCTATTGAAACAAAAGTATATCTGGGACAAAGTAGATATTACTAAATTTGACCTTAATCTGACCTTGTAATTTCAGGTGGAACTTCATCTTCTTCACCCCTTTTGCAGTCAGCGTGGACAAGGATTTCTGCTGCTTTTCGACCTTCAACCAACAGAGCTCATCAGCTACACTTCAAAACTTTCTTAGCATTCGTGCTTTTCATGAAATTACCAGTAAACTTTTCCCTTCATAACATCTTGGCATTCCTTGAATACCTGTATCAGAATTGCATATCCCCACAGGTTATAAAGAACTATGTTTCTTCTTTAAACTCTATGGCTAGAATTTATAACATCCCAGCTGAGGATCTATCACATGTCGCAGTGTCCCATTATCTTAGAAGTATTTCCATCAATTCAACCTTCAGACCTACACCTAGGGGAATCTTTGACATCCGAACAATGTATCACATTTCAAAAGCATGTGATAACCTGTCAGATCCACCATTATTCAGAGCTATTTTTCTTACAGCATTTTATGCATTTTTGCGTATGTCAAACATAGCCCCTCATAGTTCGAAAGATTTTGAGCCCACCAAACATTTTTTAAGGCAGGATCTGATTTTTCACCACCCTGGAGCTCACCTATTGGTGAAATGGACCAAGACTTTACAGGATAATCGATCTCATCATTGGGTACAACTTCCTAAATTAAAGAATATGTACTTGTGTCCGGTCAAAGCCCTGGCAGCCCTGCTTTCCTCCAGGAATCTACCTCCAACTGCCCCTTTATTTGCTAATAATTTTTCTCCATTCACACAAGTTATCGATACACATGTCAGAGATGCACTGAGGAAGGTCTTGACACTTCTTGCCATCCCATCCAATGGTCATGGCTTTCATACCTTCAGAAGATCTGGCGCTACCTTTGCATTTCATCACAATGCATCGTTACAGGATATTATGGCCCATGGCCTGTGGCGGAGTTCGGCTGTATGGCTGTACCTGCAGAATTCTCCTCAGTCTCTTTCTTCCATTCCCCTGACCTTTACCTCATCTGTCCCTGCTTATTTTTAGTTTGGGTTTGGGTCAATATTTTAAAATTCATGCTTACTTTTAAAATCTTATGTACTAACATGTAAATAAAAATGCTTCAATCCATCATGCATCTTTATACCTAACCATGCATCTGAACATATGACCTTGGACTTGACCTTCACACAAACTGTTTTCTGAGGACCTGTCCCAATATGACCCTGGCTGTTGAACGGGACGTAAAACCCCAACTTTGACTTTGACTTCACACAAACTGTTGACAGTACGGCTATGTAGGAGCCTACTATGGCAGTTTGTGGGTTACCTTAATTGCATTAATTTTGTTAGGTCCACCTGTATTGACCTCTATTTTTGATACCCAATCATTGGCCTTCATGCTTCATTAGCCCGCCCTTTGGCCAGTAACTCCTCACATTTGAATTTGAAGCCAAAGTGAATGAATCAAGATTTTTACCCACCAACCCACCACTAGTACAGAAGCACACCCCTGTGTCAGGTATCCCTACTGGGGCAGGGAGTATGTAGGGATCCAATCTCAGATTGGCTTTGACATCTGGCCATTCGGACCTGTACTGATCACACAGGCTTTGATCTGGCTGACCAGATTATCTGATCACTTTCCACCCTTGGCTGGGACCCCTTTGACTTAGTCTCACCAAAGGGAGGTCTCCACTGGGATAGATGTAGGCCCTGGGTGTATTGGGACTTATCTTTTGTATGCTAAGAATTTTCTAGATCTTAGAGAATTTTGGCTTTGAGGATCCCTTAGGTATCTAAGGGAATACTCCTATTTTGAAGCTAGTTACAGACCTTTTTGGTTTGCACAGCTTTCGAGTTTCGGATGAAACATAATAAGGCGAACCAGGCTGACCCTGTGTTTCCCCTATCGATTATGTCAACATATAAATATGACTGTGTCTTGACCTTAATGGTTATGAATATTAATAATGGTGAGAATATATCAATGTACATAGCTAACATGACCAGTATGGTAGTCATTGTGTGTCGTGACCTTATCCAGGTATACCCGTGTGGGTCAATATTTTAAAATTCATGCTTACTTTTAAAATCTTATGTGTTTTAATACTAACATGTAAATAAAATGCTTCAATCCATCATGCATCTTTATACCTAACCATGCATCTGAACATATGACCTTGGACTTGACCTTCACACAAACTGTACATGCATTGTAACATGCCAATTACCCAGTTGTCATTCAATAAAACAAGTCTTGCGCCATGATTACACTAAATTTTGCCACTTTTTTCTGTTTCCTCTGTGTGTGTTGTATTTATAAGGTAAATTAATCCAGTTTTTATCATTCTGTTTATTCACCACAGCTAGTGACTCAGTTATTTTATGAATTTTATGAATGTTGTAACATTTTCTTGCAATAAATAACTCTTGAAAATAGTCGATCTCTAGCAGAAGTCATTGTGTCTTCAGTTCATTGTACACTTTGGCAACATGTACTATATTATTTTGCGAATAAGAAAATGAACATAGCACAAAAGTATAAGTTTAGTCCTTTTTGGCAGCTATCCAGACTTTGAGATATAACTCTTCAAGAATACTTTTGAATAGATCAGAAAATACTTCTCCAATTTTTCTGTTCTCTATGTCTTTGCTGGATTAGCGGTGAAATTTGTCCATGCGTTTATATTGACAGGTTAATAGTTCTATGTAGCTATGGCAACATATGATTCAATTATTCCTTGCTCTATGAGCAAAGAATAGTTTCAAATATATCAGAAAACATTTTTACAATTTTTTCTGTTCTCTATATCTTTGCTGGATTAGTGGTGAAATTTTTACATGCATTTATATTACAAGGTTAATAATTCTATATAGCTATGGCAGCGTATGATTTAATCATCCCTTGCTCTATGAAGAAAAAAAGTTGTATTTTAGTCAAATTTTAGTCATATGTTAACTGTATGCTTGGCTACTGCTTGCATCATAAATTAACATACACAGTAGTTATATTCTTTGGCCATGCATTAGTATATCTATCTACCAGGATTGGTACTAAACTTTCTTGGTAACTATTTTTGCATCTATTCCCTCGTAAAATACATATTCCAATGATTTTAGTGCTTCAGGATAAAAAACATAAAAATGCATGTTCTTTTTCATATAAAAATAAATATTCTTTTGTGTCAACTTTTTCCATCTAAAGATAAGCTTGTTTCAAGATTTTTTAGAATTATTAACTAAACTACAACATAATTTCTGCACATAACTCTTACATTATCCTCTATCGTAACTGAGTTGTTATGAATAGTATAAATATTATTATTTGGAGAAACCCAATATGTTAGTGTCTCCCTCTTAAAAATTTGGGTTTCCTGTGTCAGTCAATCTTAATATCCATTCTCCCAGAGTTATAAATCAGCGCTATTCTCAATTACTTTGTAGTGTTTCTCAGCTGTATTTATGGTATACCATTGTATATAGGATTCTGAAAATAGGTTTTAAGCAAGAGCTCTTTATGAGGCTTTTAGAAATTACATTTTTTTCGTTTTTTTTTTTTTTTGTCTCCGGACTTTCATGAATTGTGGCACAGGGTGATGAGTATATGTCTGCTCACTAAAGTTAAGCAGCAATGGGCTACGTTAGTTCTTGGATGGGTGACCGTCTGAATTCTAGACAAGCTGTGGGATGTGTCTGAGTTGGAATTTCTTTGTGTCCCCAGACTTTCGTAAATTCTGGTGCACTACTCATGTCTCTGATGCCTTTGCGCTTCTGCTAGGGACCAAAACACCTTTTCTGCCTTGTTTGTCTCTGGACTTTTATAAATTGTACACTACTTGTGTATCTGATTGCTTTGCAGTTTACACATGTAGAAACAAAGTTCAGCTTTGTTATCTTTTAAAGTTAACTGGAAGAACCCAGGCTTCACCCCTCACAGCTGGTTTTCAATGTTTTACAAAAGTACAGCTAATACATAGATTACATTGTTTTTGCTGGCCTCACAAGCTAAATACAAGCACCAAGTGTTTAACTCGCTTGGGTTTTCTAGTGGTTTCGAACCTTTTAGGGCTTTAGTAGTATCTGCTTTTTGCAATAAGTGTAAGCAAGTCGAGATTTTTTCAAATGTTTGAAAAACCTGTCAAGCACTCTCTTATGCTAAGCTAAAATACACACATCAGAGGAGAAGGGACAGTATTACTTTATGGAGCAACTTGTTTTTAAATGTACTCTATCCACATACTACGTCCATTTACGGAACAATAAGGAAAAGGTCATCAACCAAAATTCAAATGTGTGTTGATGGGATGATACGGAACAATGTGAATGGGCCATTTATGTAGTCTGATCTTTCCTGCACCACTTCCAAGATAATTATGGAAAAGCGAGTAACATTGTTACAATTCTGTAATGCAGCAGATTGTAGCAAGTTTTGAGAGGAAATGAAAGTCAAATCTGTGTGTTTTCCTGATCTGTATTTTTTATTTCTGTATATTGAAATTCTCATAAAACTGATTAAGCCAAGCATATTTATTGATGTATTTGAGAAATTAGATTATTTCAACTACAAAGCTTCTTTTGATGGAAAATGTTTTCATAAAGTGAAGTCTAAAATGTCCACAAGATAATCATGTGCTGGAGTTCACCTGGTGCTAGTTCTCAGAGGAAAAAGAGCTTCTAATGTGCTTTGTATACAGTATTCTAACAAAATCACTCCAACTTATAAGAATGACTGAAGAATCTAATATTGCAGCACATTATATCTTAAACTGTCCTATTTATTGCTTCAGATATTAAATACTACAGAACGTTGGTCTTACATTCATTTATTTGATTTAACCTACATTCAAAAATAGTTAGTCTCTTATATCATTACATGGAACGTGTGAGTCACGTCGATGTTGACAGAGATAATCAGAACATTTACTTACTACTAAATAGGCCGGAATTTTATACTTTTAATACAGATCATCAGTTGCATGTATGTGTATAAAATTACTTTTTATCAATATGAGATTGGTTAATGTTATTGTATCGCCTATGATAATGTTGTGATACTAAATTATTAATAATAGTTTTAATATTAAGTAGTAAGTTAGGATATATTAAAAAGTATGAAATTTAATGATATTTATATAATCTCAATTTTTGTCTCATTGTTGAGCTTATACAAAGTACAATTAATTTGGCGTCAATATGAATAAAAACTGACAATTGGATTTCTGATTCTGCCTTTTTTTAAGCATCATTATTAGCCACTTGACATGCCTGAGAATAATGCCACATATATAGGAGTGATGTTAGACCATTTAAACTGATATTTTGAAAAAAAACAACTATTTGTTTAATTTCCATATTAAATCTTATTGCCACACAGCCTATGGTATTATATATTCAGGTAATAGAAACATGCTTATCCACAGTGTTGGAAAATGACTCGTCTGGACAGTTATAGTTTCTTTGCTACAATTCATCCAAACCTTAGAGTTTTGGCAGTTACAATGTACATGCCAATCAAGTACTACATGCAAAACAAGAAAATCAGACGGAGATAGCAGGCCTCATCCAAGCCACAATGCGTCCACTATGGCTTATTGGTGCAAAAGTAAAGAAACTTTTAAAAATTCCTGGATCCAGACGGTGATCTGAATCACAAACAAAATTTAATACTCTGTTCCTTGTGCCATTGTCGACATTTCCTAAAATTTTAATCGAAAGCCATCTTCAAATTTGCAAATTATTTTGCAAATAAACAAAGCCGATTGCATATATCTCCTTTGTCGGAGAATAATAAATTATTTAAATGTAATCATTTATTTGCAGTTTTAACACAGAATTGTAAAACAATACATTTATGTATAAATACCGAAACAATGTGTAACAACAAACAAATACTTCTAGTCTAACATATCATTACTGCAAGTTTTTTCTCCAGCTTCAACTATTATGTTCAGTATAAGTGTAATCTCAAATGCATGTAATTAGTTGTCAATAACTGTTATGTAATTGTGTCTTGAACTGTATTATTATTGGCCTGAAAACCATTAATCTGCCCAACTCAAGCACAGCTTGATGGCTGATATTAATATATGTTGGAGCATGAAAGCATGCATTCATAGACTCCATATTAAAACAATTAGATCGGGTCCAGTGGTGTAGTGGGTAAAACATTTCGTTCTCACCACTGAGGTTCACGGTTCAAACCCTGGACCCAATGTGGAAAAGTTGTAGTAGTTTCTTACCAATGCCCAGCAGTTTACAGTGTAGAATCTTGACCAATTAGAATGTAGTGGTTTCCTTTGTTGTTACAATTACTCATTGTGATATAACCTGTATAATGTATAGAAAGTGACGTTAATCCTAAATAAATAGATAAAAATTGAAACAATTAGAGCAAGCATGTCATTTATGTAGTTTACCACACCCACAAACTTCACATCTCCTTCCACCGAATTTGTCATGTTAAGAACTGTTGAGGTAAATAGCTTGGACCCATTAGATGGGAATTGTCTTAAGCGCATATAAAGATAAGATTTACATTTAATTACAAGTAAATATGACTTTCACAATGTCAGTAATATCCCTTATATCCTAATTACGGTATAGATTAAATCCTTATCTTTCATTCATGCATCTCCATTCATATCCCTAATTTCCACCAATTACCACTGATTTTCTAGCTGTTGGAAAGGATCTCCCTTTTCCTCTGTTCCTGAACTTCTCTGACTTAGTCTTAGGCCTCCCTCCTGTGTCGACCCCTGTCTGCCCTGTGGCCTGGGGCGTGGCCTTGCTGTAGAACTGTCATAGGTTGTACGTTGGGCTTTCTTTCGTTGTCGCTCTTCAAGCGCATAAGGGTCAGATTCTCCATCTATTTGTTGTTGCCTCTGAGCAGTGTTTTGATGTAGTCTAGAGTCTGGTCTACTACTAGTGTCTGAACCTCCACTTGGTTTACGTCTTCTGGATTCAGGCCTGGTCTGCCTTTTAGAGTCTGTCTGAGGAGCAAACTGACTTGGCCTCTCATCTTCTCTGTCAGTATGTCCTGAAGATAGTTCTTTTGAAGACTGACCTGAACTATAGTGATGAAAAGAAAAATATTTTTGTCAGTTTTGCTTCATTCACAGAGCAGTAAGATTTTCTTACAGATAATGCAGAGAATATTAAATACCTAATGATTTAAAGTATTTGTTCGACTGCAGGATAAATTACAGCAAATTTTCACGATTTTTGTATTTTGAAATAAAATATTTAAACATGATCCCCAAAAAGTCTGATATTTTGCACTGAAGTATGAAAGCTGTCATTTAAATATGGATCAAACTTAGATGTATGTCCATTATTGTATGCAAAACTCGGCAGCCTAATAAGTGTTCTTGTTCTGCACCTAGAAATCTCTTCTTTCCTGCTAGGTTTAATGCTTTTCAGTTTGATAAGACTGTGTAAAATTTAAACATCCAATGTAATTTGACATCTCTGGTTTGTTTCATACAGAAACCTAAAACTTAAAAAAACAACGATTTTCTACCTAAATCTCTTGGATAACCCAGTATCCTCATGCCACACCATCACATGTAGTCCTACCTGTCAGCCTCCATTGATGCTGTCCGCTTCAGGAACTTTTCAATACTTTCTTGTCTTGGTGGGGGAGGTCTGCTTGGTGGTCCTCCTGGAGGGGAGGTAACCCCTGTTCCTGCTGCCCCATTGGTTAGTTGTGTAGCCTTTCCATTGGTCAGTTGTGAGCTATACCCATTGGGTATCCCCTGTGTCTTATCTGGGATTTCAGTGGTTGTGGGGTCAGCAGTTATATCAGCAGTGTTATCAGTCATGTTACCTGACTGGGGCTGCTTGGTAGGTTTAGTCTTCTCCTTGGCACTGTGCCACATACTGTAGCTAAAGTACAGCAGGAGGCCTGTAAATGAAGTGAAATTACAAGGATAGTTACAAATTAGATCTATTAACAGAAAATGTTAATGTCAAATCTCTACACCATCTAAGGGAGTTTCATTGCAAGTAATTATCCCTACTACCCCGGTGGATTCTGCATCCCATGAAGTTGGGGTTATGATACAAATCAGTATCTTTACTTTTTAAAAGGCAGTATACCTTAGATTTTATTAAATAAGGCACACACTGGGTCACTTCCTGTATTATTACAAGAACTGAAGATATTCCCTCTCAATACACCCCTGACGCCAGGTGTATCCTTTGTGGAATGACCAAAGTTCCCTTGGTCAAATTACATACTCACCAAGGCATATCCAGACCCCGAGTCGAGCCCAGGTAAGAGTGGGCAGTTTGAGCATGAGATAGAAGTTGAAGAGGGTAGCAACACTGGGCAGCAAAGGTACACAAGGCGCCATGAACTGAACCTTCTTTCTGGAAAATGACAAGTCATTTAAAAACAAAATATAAAAACCATATTCTTGGTTTTATTATTCAAGTTTTGCTTTATCATTCAGCTTTATTACACTGACTAGTTTTTATCACATTTATGTTACAATAATTAGTGTTGTGTTCATTGTTTAATGGCTTGTTAGGGCCTGCATAATGTTTATGTCAGTATGTCACCTTAACAATTAGAATTATATGCTTCAGTCCCCACCCAAGACAGTAAAACACAGGATTGAGGGCACTTTGTTTAATACATGTAACAAGGTAAATATAATTTGTATACTAAAAATTTATATACAAGTCATATAGTGTATAATATTCGATAAAATATACATATAAGGTTAATAGTTAAGATTACTAAGATTACTTGTTAAGCTCATGATCAGTAAATTAAAGTCATTGTCCATATAGATCATGAGGATTTACAAATAAAACAGTTACATTAAATCAGATACACCTTAAAGGTCTGAAAAAGCGCCAGCAGTAGGGTTGCCCTTGAGAAAGGTCACAAGCCAGAATTGACCTATAAAGGTCAAAGTTTAAATTAAGAAAGACCTCTAAATGTGAGGTTGTGATTGGACACCAAGTGGTTTAAGTGATTTAATTAGTACTTAATTTAAGGTCACCCTAAAGCCGGAGGCGATACGACCTAGAGGTTTACACTCAAACTTTATACAGGTAGTGAACATATGAAGGCCCTATAAAGGCTAAAGAGAATAACAGGTACAATGGGAGGGATGGTGGGAAAAAGTTAATTCTTCCAATTCATGTCCTTCCCTCAAAGTCAAATCACAAAGTGACTTTGGAAATTGTTGAGGGTAACTGCAAACCAAAGGTGGCCCATCTGATTGGCTTTTGCTGGGTTACCCAGCAACTATGGGGACCTACAGAAACCCCAGTACTGTGTGCAAAATAGACTGGTACCTAGACCAATTTTTTAACATAGTTACATAGTAAGTACTGTCTTGGGGCAGGACTGACATCCGTGGTGCCCAAACACCCCAAGAGAAAGCCTAAATTAAATAATGTCAGTGTATCCTATCCATTCTTTCTGAACACATTTAAATGAATTTTAATGCTAAATTTTAATAAACAAAGATGATTACTGTGATATGTGTATGGTTTCATTTTAATGTTGAACAATTAAAAATATGAATATGTTCAAATTTATACTCTGTACATGTGATGTTTCAAGACGATTTTGATGATAAACAATCAGTAAAGCTCTTCTAATGGGAAAGTTACAGTTTTTATGCTTCTTATTACTGCCTTTGTCCATGTGGGTATCTACATGTGGTTATATGAAAGTTACAGTTTTTATGCTTCTTATTACTGCCTTTGTCCATGTGGTATTTGCATGTGGTTATATGAAAGTTACAGTTTTTATCCTTCTTATTACTGCCTTTGTCCATGTGGGTATCTGCATGTGGTTATATGACATATACATATGCTTACTTATTCTGTGGTTGCCTCATGATGATCACCAAACAGGCCAAACAGGCCATGATGAAAATAAGAAGCAACAACACCACCCAGATCTCTGCTTTCACCAAGTAAGAGCTGCCAAACACCAGGATGAGGGCTGTAGCCAGTTCAGAGAGCAGGAGTAAACCTGGGAAATACAGCATTGTATTATACAGAGCAATGCCAAACCTGGGAAATATAGAATTGTATGATACAGAGCAGGAAATATAGCATTGTATAATACACAGCAGTAACAAACCAGGGAAATGCACCATTGTGAACCTACAACCAATTGTAAACTTTTGGAATACAGCATTATAAAATATATTGATTTTTACAGAAGAAGTATATCTAAAAGTTTGCCCACTAGTTAACAGGGGAAATATATAAGATGTAGAGCCATTGTAAACCTAAAGAATCAGGAATGGAGAATTGTAAAATATATTTTGCAAATATGTTATAACGTAACATACAAAGCAGTAATAACGTAACATACAGATCAAGGAAAACAGCACTGTATAACAAAACGCAACTGTAGAAACGGAAAATACAGTGTAGTGAAACATAGAGCAGCAGTAAATGGGATATACAGCCTTCAGAAAGTTAAAAATAGATAAATGACAAAGCAACAATAAATTGAGAAATGCAGAATATAAAACACAGAACCATTGCAAACCTGAAAAGTACAAAATTTTAAAGCATAGAACCATTATAAAATTGACAAATATGAAATCGCTAAATTTGGAATCATTGTATTCCTGAGAAATGCTACATTGTGACATATATTCATCGTTTAGAATTCAGTAAAACTAAAATATAGAGCTTAAGTACGCCTGTGAAATACAGAATTAAACGATGTAGAGCTTAAGTACACATGGAAAATACAATATTGAAAAATATGGAACTATAGCCTTGTTCTGCAATTACATATCAATTCCTATTAAAAATTTAATGTACAAATTGTAATAATTCTTGTAATTTTATATTTATAATATAAGCCCATGAATGTGTCAACTCGCCTACAAATATGATGACTGTCTTTGCTGTGTTCTCGTTGGGTGTGACATCATCACTGGGGAAGCCAAGGCGTAACCATAGCATCATCCCATGTCGTTTTACTAGTGCCACCTTGGACTCCAAAGTAGTGCCAGAAAAGGGTAATGCCCCATACCACTTGGGCTCAGCTTTCTCGTCACTGGAGAGTAAACCTGAATAATCACAGAATGAGATTTAAGATGATGATGATGATGATGATGAAAACCTGAGTGAAAAGATAAGACCTCATAAAGATATGACAAATCTGATAGAGTAACAATGAGAAAACTCACCCTGATCATCCTTAAACTGTCGCTTGGCTTTCTGTGGATCCACAAAGACATCATCTTGGTCTGCCATGGTTTCTACCTCTGACTCTTGGATCACCTCAAGTGGTGCCGCCACCATGGGAATATTCACTTCCTGCTTACTTGGCTGGTAGCGGAGGATTAAAACAGACACTGACACTAGGGTATATGCCAGCAGAGTACCTGCAACCAAAGTATTTGGGATGAAACAGTATGTTTTGTGACATACACATATGTAACATTAATCTGCTATTATGAATACTAGTTTCTCCAGTGAAATGCTTATACTGAAATCTGTGGGGGAAAACTTTTGTATTATTTCATAAATAAAAGACAGCATCTATCTTGAGATCATATGTTGTAAAAATATCATTTGTTGTATTTATAACATAATGTAATGAAAATTTAAATAATACTTTTTAACCATTACCTATTGACATCATTTCCACCAGAATCTGCAGTCCAACCAGCAAAGACATGAGGGAGGCAAAGATGCCTGTGATGATTGTTGCAACCAGAGGTGTGCCTGTGTGCTTGTTTACATGTGAAAGAAAGCTAAGAAGAAAAGTAAAAAAGCAATGTATCAGTGAAACAGGCTGCGGATATTCCATATTGATAATTATGCTAGAATAGACCTAGAGGTATTCAGTATATCCATATGTTGGTAGTAATGAATTGATTCAATTCTTACTCTATGTTATATAGGTTTTACATTTGCTTAAGGTCCACCTTTATAAAAAATAATGATAAACAAAAAATAAAAAATACAATGTTTAAGACATTAAATCCCTGATTGGCTACCTTTCTGGGAAATAAGTTCAACAAGCAAAAGAATGTACACAGAAGACAAAATACATTCTTTCACTGAATATACATACACGTAAGGTAAGCAACTTGTAGAATCAGACTGTGGTTATACGGTGATTTGAGTGAATCAGATTATAGTTCAAACAATTTAACTTGTGGCTACAATGATGTACAGAAGGCCAAAAATAAAGTGGTAAGTCATGGCATGCTTAGCTCCTGAGCGCTGAGCTTCTGTCGTACACCTTTCCTTTGATTGGCTGCTTAGATTGTCCAATAGTTGCTATTTTGACAAAAATGCAGGTTTTGACTGCTCAAAGATTAACAGAAGTAAGATAGTTTCATTGTGGAATCTATTTTTAGATTAGATGTATTTCTTAGGAAACTGTGATATTACATACCGGGGGGGGGGCACAAAATTTCTGACATCGTGAACTGTAAAAAAAAATTGCTATTACAACAGGGAAATTACTCACCCAAATAGCAATCCATCCCTGGACATAGCATAGATAACCCTGGGCATGGGGAACATGGATCCGAGGAGAGAGACGGTTAGAGCAGCCACTGCACCCAGTGCAACTATGTACTTGGCACTACTGAATCCACGCTGTGTGAACAGGTCAACCAGTGCAGAATCCCCATGTATCTCATCGTAAGGGACCTAGAAACACAAACACATTTATTCCGGAATAAAACATTGATGTTTTTTGTTTGTATTTTTCCCCACAAGCATTGATAAAGCTTTACTGCTTAAAAATGTACTTTGAGCAGGAACTTCACGGATCCTTTATCCAAACCTGAATGCCATGTGTTTCTGCTATCATCTGTAACCTTTAAATAAACAAGGCCAATATCCCCTGACACTGCGTTCCATCCCAAGTGGCAGGTTAAAGAACCTCAGGGATGTTCATAAATGGTCATCCATGAGCTCCTATCATTCCGTCAGGGGACTGCTAGTAACTTGACAGCTTGGGTTGAACTTGTACGGTCTTAAGACTCAAATAGCGCTTTGAGTCCTGTAGTATATAGAGATATTACTCCGAGTAAAAATATACAATACTATACAATGCAATCCATGTGTGTAGTACTAAAAGGTTCTAATTCTAAATGACTCTATTTACACAATTAGCTGAGATACAAGCCCTGTATAAACTGAAGATATTTCTATTCAGTTTACCTGGGGTTATATGTTGTCATGTTACTCATACCTACCAATCAAATTAAAATTCAGGAACTTTTCAAAACGAAAATCTTTTTTTTTCAGTTTGTATTGTTTCATCATCAGTGTAAATATTCATGACATTATTTTGAATTCCAACATTTATATATTTTATATTCTTATATATGTACATTCATTATACATTATCTCATTATTATGTCACATACTGGACAGTCATTGGTGCCAATGGGTCTTTGTTCTACACTGATACAGATGAAGAGTGAGAAATGTCTTATTCCCTAGTGAGTCGGTGATTTATTTGGCTTTTAACATCACTTTCAAGACATTGTATGGGTTATATCACAACTGGTAGTTGCTTATGATTCTGTACTGTAAACTGCTGGGCAGGTTAAACAACTACCAACTTTCCCACATTGGGTAGGGTCCAGGGCTCAAACTGCTGACCTCAGAGGTGGGTGTATTACCCACTACACCCCCCCTCCACTAGTCAGCAAGCACCCATTCTATTTTCTTGACTCGTGGGAAATTCTTTTGGCATTTGCAATTTTATATCCCATGATGCAAAATTGACACATAGTTTTATTATTTTGTCTTACAACACAATTATTTTGTCTTACAGTATGTGCCTCCAATAGGGAATTTCATATACCTTGTTGAATTTTGCTAAAAAATATGATACAAAGTATATTGGGTATGGGTAATAGTGGAAATAGACCCAGAATCAAAATATTGTATATCGTATATCGTCTATCACAATAAGATAGTTGACATTCTTGATGGCTGTTCAACTGCCCTTTTGCTTCTCCAGCCATAGGTTGTAAAATATAGCTTACAGTCAAAACCACCTACCACCAGAGTAAGGACCATGGACACTGTGACGTAAGCAGTGAGACAGATGACCAGTGATCCTATGATAGCTACTGGGATACTCTTGCTGGCATTGCGTGCCTCCTCTCCTGTCGTGGCGATGATATCAAATCCGATGAATGCATAGAAACACGTGGCTGCTCCAGAAAACACCTGTAGACAAGTGAGTGGATAGGTTTATGCATAAACTTTTAACAAATTTCAATATAATAATGTAAAGGAAAGAATATTAGTACTATTATATTTGACTTTTGCCCAACCAAAGACAGGTTTTTGAAAACCAGGCTAAACTGAACTTTTCCTTATTTTTTGTATGTTTAAAGTTTTTTTGTCTCCCAATTCAGATATCTATTACAGATGATTTAATCAAGATCCTGTTGATTTACTAGAATACCAGGTAAATACATCCGATACATTTATTTGTTTTATTGCAGTGATCTGCCTCCATCTGTTTTGAACTGACAACTGATTTAATATAATAATTTTTGCCCTTAAGTTTTCTGAATCGTTTGCATTCCTCACATTTTATGCAGAACTTGATACCCAATTAGTATGACCCATATCCAGTCTCATTTAATAATATTTCTACAAATAATCAATGATATAAAATAGGTAAAATATCGGTAAGCAATAGCTGGTAATTTATCAAATCTGTATCTCTGTATGCAGAATTTATGTAGTAGTAGTGTGTCAACAGATTTGACTTTGCTTCCCGACTGCCTAAGTGTGCCTGTTATGTCTTACAATATTCAGAGAATATATACAATAATCTTTCATTGAATTTGGCACTTAATGTCAGTGGTTCTAGAATGTGTAACTCTCTTAATTATTTATGTCATAAATACTGCCTAGTGAAGAGTAATTTTACCTCTGTTAGACTATACGCTTTTGTAAAGAAAATGAGACAAACATGTAATAGAAGTGTAGATAACACCTCTGTGTTATATGCAAATGTGGCAAGAGACATGTTATTTTTTATTAATGCAAAGCAATTTAATTTTTTTTCACATAATGAAATTCTAGACATTTTGAAGTTTGTGTGTACCAATTGAAATTTAGTTTCTCTGTGTGCTCAGTGTTTTATACCTCATTGCATGTATTAAATACTAAAACTGTATATTGTTTATAAATATACGATTGTATGAATAAATAAATAAATTGTCTAATAGACCTACTGCACCCAACTTCTACCAAAATGATGGCATTGTTCCCTGCTGGGTGACTACATGCTTACCATCTCCAGACTATAATTTTATGGATAACAGATTGGGATGGTCAAGATCCTGGAGCAATCATATCACCAATACGTCTAAATGTATTGAAAGTGCATTGAACTCTTATAGGTCTGAGTCATGTATACGTTACTGACTGTTCAATCCGAAGCACTGGTTTGATCCGTGGCATCATAAACTTCTCCATGTAGACACTACAAGCTAGATTCTACTTGGTGTGGTCAAAATCATTTCGTATTTCGTATGATTTAAATTATCTAATATTTAAAGTATATTATAAGGCATTCAATTCAAATATTGTTTTTGATTTAATAAAATAAACTGTATTTTGTAAATCCCTTAGCTTTTTATAAATGTCTGCCATAATCTGAAATTACATTAAAAAAAAAGAAAGAAAGACTATGTAAAAAGTAACAACCCACCCCAGAACTGCCATACGGTGCAAAGTTCTCTACACCACTCCAGTTCTCCCCGTTAGCAAACACCATGCCTGCAATGAAGATGAAGATCCACACCAGGAAGTTGATGCAGTTGAGTGCAATATTGAAGCGAACGGAGCCCTGAACACCCAGCGAGAGAACCACTGTCATAACTAGGCAGATTAGGCAGCCCAGAAAGTCGGGGTATGTCTTACCTGAAATGAGATGGGTTACGTTAGTTAAATTGTCATTTCTTGTCTTAGCAGTTAGTGTTAGGTGTTTTTTTTTGTTTTTTTTTTTATCTTTTTATGTATTTTAATGGTCAAATTGAAATTAAATGGTACACATGTATTCAATATATGATAAATGATTTTGGGAATGATACAAACCACTTCTGAATCCAGGATTTTGAAAAGGAGCTTTTATCACTGCACTTTGGAGATGCAAAAAGTATGCTATCTATTAGAATGTCATATACATGTTATAAGAAAGATTTTTTTATGTTCTGCTTGTTACGTTAAAATCCATGCAGAAATGGCTGAGAAATCTTAACGAAGAATTCGTTCATGGGTGATCACAATGACTGTGAAAGAAAATATTTTGAGGATAAATATTGGTTCATCTTACTTGCTATTGAAGTAAAGTGGTCGATAATAATAATAATAATAATGCTTATGAATAGCCAGCTCATGAAAAAGTATTTTTATTGCGCTAATACATCCTATCCAATGGACAATTGCTTTACCGGTCGGCGCGACCGGTCCCGCCAAATGCCAGAAAAAGACGTCCTGTACATAGTACCAGCAGGACCAGTCAGTAGTGTGCATTCGCTAGGTGGCGCATCACACTTGCTTCCTGTCTAGACAGGGTGACGTCAGTTCATCTTTTTCGTTTGGCGCGTGTAGTGTGCAGACGCGTTTTGAAGTTATCTCCAAGTTTGAAGAAAAAGTGGTTTATTCTACGAATTTAAAGCTTATTTTCATCTGAAAATATATTTATTGTGTTATATACATTTTATGGCCTCTCCAGGACTTAAACAAGGCATTATCCAGCGTTTTATAGCCAGTTTTGAAGGATTTCTGTGTACTTGTCGTCGAGAGGAATTGTGGGTGAGAGGTCGTGTGTCGTCCCTGCAGCATTCCTTCTGCTGTTCAGAAGCGTGTATTACCACAATTCACCCTCCATTTAATTCTACATTGTCGATTAACACTGCGTGTATGTCGACGAGAAGAAATTAGAAGGAAAGAAGAATGCATCGTCTGACGTCATCACTTTCAGCTTATGCTTGTCACGTGACACGGACCTGGTCACGTGATACGCATTCATCATGGAGGAATCGTGTTTTCAACAGAAGTTTTAGAAGAAAAGACGAGTATTTACCACTCTACACCCACTTTTTAACTGGCAAGAAGAAATCCAGCAACTCGTCTGTTGACCTGAAGAAGTTAGATGTCAAATAGTCTTTGAACTCTGCAAATTTTGCCGGTGCCGGTCATGTGACTTCACAGATCTCAACACAACTACCAGCAAGCAAATCCCCAAGCGTGACTGGTTCAGCTGACAAGAAGTGATGAGTTTTTGTTGGGGTACCGGTTCCAGTAATGTTCCTGTGAAGCTGTCAAGGAACCCCCCCTTCAGTGGTTACCAATGATCAGCCCTGTTTTGATACTGGAACCTCCACCAGAGGCCTTTCCACTGGTGTGACTGTTGGGGATACCGGTTCCAGTCTTGTTCAGACCACCGGTGCGGCTGCTCAGAGGGTTCACCTACCAGAAGCCGCGGTGACCATTGAGACCCTTATCTCCCCAGTGCAGATTGTTGGACCGGTACCAGTCCTGTTCAAGCTACCGGTAGGGTCACTAGCCAGCCTGTGATGAGGGATACCGGCACCAGTTCTGCTGAGACTGCTGGTTGTGGTCACAGAAATCCAGCAAGGGCTACCGGTTACATAGGATTACTGGTTACGCAGAGTTGCTGGTGGTGAAATACAGCAGGGTTACAGGTTACGGAGAATTACCGGTTCTGGAACCGGAGTGCTGCTGGTTACAGAGAAATCTGCTGTTCCCATCATTACTGGCAAGGAACCAGCCTCAAAACCAGTGCTGACAACAGATTCACCGGTTACAGAGAATTGAGGGTGACAAGTTGGTTGGACAGGAAGTTTCTTCAGTAAAATTCCTTTAACCAACCGGTTACAGAGCCTACCAACCGAGTTCCGGTTATACAACCTTCAGTGACAGTTGCTTCACAAGATCTAGAGATACTAGTGAAGTAATGAGGTACAGATCTGTGCTGCCCCAAATTTTTGGTTACAGAGAGACACCAGCCTACCGGTTTGACCGGTTACAGAGCTTGTTGGTTGCAGAGAAAAGCTGCTGAACCACCACTGTGGACAGGAAGAAGGCAGCTTCATATGAGCCTATCCCTGCTAAGAAGTAGTTCAGTTCACCCAGTTCTGCCACCTCCGGTGAGTTTATGCAGAATTGTGAAGCCACCAGGAACCGGTTACAGAGCATTGCTTCTCGTATAACCGTTTAGGGCCTGGTACTGGGCAGGTCTCCAGGACTGACTAACAGACCAGCAGAAGTTCTTTAAAGGCCCAAGCAGCTGTTTAGGCCAACCAGTGGCAGCCTAAGGAACTGGTTACAGAGGAATTCTTGGCCCAGTCACTGGTTCCGGTGAAATGTCTGTCAATCTCCCGGACGAGCCAGCCAGCCTACCCTTTAGGACCTAGCTGGTCAGACAGTGGCTATAGAAGAGGGAGACTGTCAAGCAAGACTTGTTCAACTACCAGTCAACCTCCCCTTATCAGACCTCACCTTGTAGACTGGCCACCCAGTTTTTGTCTTTTTACTCAACCTGTGACCAGTGCCGGCTGCTTCAAGGGGTCCTGAGTTTGCAAGCTCAGCTTTCCCCTCAAGATTAGAACCCGTTTTGCCAGTTTTCAAAACTCAAGCAATGGGAAAAATATCTGTTAATCAGACCAGGGTTCACCGATGTTATAAATGGCTATGTGGATGAGTGAGGTTAGCCTATCATTAGTGTTGACACTGTTTTTTGGCTAACTATGCCTGCTCAAAACTTGGGGAAACCTGGGAAACTTTGGGAACCATGTTAACCTCTCTTCAGCAGGGGAGTGGATAACTTCAAGGTTCCCTACTCCCTCACCCTCCAACAAGGAAGTACCGGAGTTTTTTCATGTCCGGGGTCTTCCCCACCAGTTCAGTCACTCTCCTTTGGTCTGTTCACAGTACAATGGGAGTCTTTTCTCGGTGGTAGCGAAGGAGGTCTAACTATGTCATTACAAAGTACCTCAATCCACCGGTACAACTGGTTGGTCAAGCCAGTTCCCACCAAGCCTATCTCCAGCTTACACATTCTCTAGGAGCTCTGTCAGGAGTTAGTTTGAATGGTAAACATGAAAAATTAGAACTGGACCTTGAGCAAGTCTTTGACTTAGTAGGCTTCCAGTTAGCTTGGAAGACCGTAAGGTCTGACCCACCCTAGAGCATGGGTAGACTTTGAATGCTTATCCAGAAGCTTCTCCCCGGACCTTTATGCCCGGTCTGGCACCTGATGCCCCTGATAGGGTTACTGACAGCCATAGAGAAGCAAGTGCACCTAGCTCACCTCCATATGAGGCCGATAAAGTGGCACTAGAAGAACAGCTGGAGGGTACCAGAATCACTAGAAAAGGTGACCCCAGTTCCCTCTACCACCATCTTAAATGGTGGCTGCAGGAAGACAATGTGCTTCAGGGTCAACCATTACACCCGCTAAATATGCTCTTCAATCCTTACAGATGCATCAAGAAGGGTGGGGTTCTCACTTAGGAGAACACACTGCAAGGGGAACCAGGGTCCCTTCCAGAAGCAAGTTACATATTGAACTATCTGGAACTAAGGTGGTCATTTGGCCCTTTAAGAATGCCACGACATCTAGTTGAACAATACTGCTGTCATAACTACAGACAACACAACCATGGTTGCCTGTATGAAGGAAGATGGGGGGGGGATGAAGTCAGGCCCTCCTTGTGCCCTTCTATGGGGAACCCTGACCTGGTATTCCAGGAAACGGGTGACTGTAGCCTGACACATTCCAGGCGGCTGAATGACATAGCACACAAGCTATCCAGTCTCATGCAACTAGACAGAGCAGACAGAATGGTCCCTCCTGTCAGAGTTTTTCCAAGCAATATGCTTCTGGTGGCACTAGGCCTAATTGGCCTGTTTTTTGCCACCTGGCTCAACAACAAACTGTCTCAATTTGCATCACTGGGGACAGATCCCCCAATATGGACAATGATACAATCAGTCTGTCATGGGAGGATCTGGACCCATATGCCTTCCCACTGGTAGCCATCTTGGGCAAGTGGTGGAGACGCTGCAGCACTACCCATGCAGGGGAATCACACTGACTGCTCCAAATCTTTTGGTCATGTCAGGTCAGGTCAGATTCCTTGGTACCTGTCCAACCTGCTCTTTCAACCATCTAGTCAGACTCCTCACAGGAATCTGTCAAAATTAGATCTGCATGCATGGCTCCTAGAGCCTCAACAATCAAGGAGCAGGGCTTCTCTAAAGCAGTGGCAGTATGAATTGAGGCTTAAAGAGGATCAACTAGATCAGTCATTGCTGACAACTGGGTATGTCACCAATTTCAGCACAATGAGAATCTTGCTCATCTCTTGGACAGCTTACAGAGACAGACCTAAGGGTCGGAGGGGCATCCCCTCCTGGAACCTCCCCCTGGTGTTGCACCAATTAGCAGGGCTCCATTGGAACCCCTTAAAGAGGCCTCTTTGAAGCATTGACCTTCAAGACTGTTTTCCTCTTGACCCTGGGTTCTGGCAAACACAGGAGTGAGATTCTTTCTTGGTAAAGAAACACATCAGGCACCAGTTAGACTGGTCAAAGGTGTCTTTGTACCCAGCACCCAGCCTTCTTTTCCAAGATACAGCTGGCCAAGGAGAGTCCGGACAGTGTGGCCCCAGTGGTTATACCAACCCTGGCCCCAACTCTGGATAAGTCCTGTGTCCAGAGCACTGTGCTTCTTATTGGGACAGGATCTCAAACAGAACAATGAGTTAGTCTGTCACCCTTTAGAAAGGTTTTTGACAAGACCTCTGTCCTGCCACTATCTCCTCATGGATCAAGCAACTGTGATCCTAGGTTATGAGCTCTCGGGTCAGGAGGCCCTCGCCGTACATCAGGTTAAACCTCATGTTGTCAGGGCCCCTTGCTGCTTCTAGGGCATTCCAGTTGGGAGTCTCCTTAGAACAATTTTTCAGCCAGCCACTGGAAGTAATATAACACCTTCACACAGTTCTATTTGAAGGATGTGGCTTGGGCTGGTTCAGAGCTCCTTCAATTGGGCCCAGTAGGGGCTGCTCAGCAGATCCACAATTGGCCCATATATACTGAGATTTGTACATATGTAGTGTTAATAGTTCTTGGAACTAACTACATGCCTTCCTTCGGGAGGTTATTGCCTTGTGGGACCGAACTCATCCCTCTCTTCCCCTACCTCAGAGCAGGTCTGTTAAAGGGGGGGGAAACGTCGGTATACGCCCCGGCAACCGGGCACTGGTATCCGACCATAGGCCTACAGGTTTCCTGACTTAAAGTTAACCTAGGCCAGAGGGAATTTTCTTATCTTTTATGAGTTCACATAAGTCCCTAGTAGCTTACCCACCTTCCAAGCGGTAGTTATTCAGCAATTGTCCATTGGATAGGATGTATTAACGCAATAAAATTGCAAATTTAATAAGTAAATTAAATTTTTATAAGTTAATACCCTATCCAATGGACACACAAGACCCTCCCACCGACCCCGCTATCAGCTTACTAGGGGTCTAAATCTGTTTAGACAACGAAAAAGATGAACTGACGTCACCCTGTCTAGACAGGAAGCAAGTATGATGCGCCACCTAGCGAATGCACACTACTGACCGGTCCTGCTGGTACTATGTACAGGACGTCTTTTTCTGGCGTATGGCGGGACCGGTCGCGCCGACCGGTAAAGCAATTGTCAATTGGATAGGGTATTAACTTATAAAAATTTAATTTACTTATTAAATTTGCAAATTATATCAAATAATTTTTTTATCTAAACTGAAAGTTTTCCCTCATTACAAAATTTTTATTATTTGGCAATGCTATTGATTTTATTCTCTGTAATAAAACTGTGGCTCAATAATACATAAATCTTCACCTATAATGGTGCCTACGTGTTCTTCCAGGTAGGCACTCATGCTGTGGTTTCCCAGGGCATCAAAACATGCACTCAATGCACTGGCCCCCGCTGCGCTGCCAATCACATACTCCAGGATCAAGTTCCAGCCAATCAGGAAAGCCACAAACTCGCCCACAGTGACGTAACTGTACATGTAGGCGGAGCCACTTGTCTTGGGGACTCGAACTCCGAATTCAGCATAGCAGAGACCTGAAAACAAAGGGTTAATTTGATTAGATAGCTGCAAACAAGAGTTAAAGATATTCAACACATGAAACAAGGGTCACTTTCTGTCATTTTTTCCTTGGTGTTGACCTTTGCTTATGTCTCTGGGTACCTCTACCAAGGAGGTTATGTAATTGGTGTAATTGGAGTTTGTCTTTTTATGTGCAAAATAACTCCAAAAGTTATAGAAGGATTTTGACAAAATTCAGGAAATGTTGACAATGGCACGGGGTATAGATGTTTAGATTTTGGTGCTGAACTGGATCACTGGATCCAGCAATTTTTTAAGGGATTTTTTATCATATCACTCATAACCAATATTCGAGGTGTTGGGCCTTGGCAGAGGTATGCACTATCCAGGTGCTTTTGTTGATTTTTGTTTTCTGCTTTTGATTAAGCACCTTATACTTTATCTTCATGATCCAGATTAAGTGATCTTATACTCTGTCTTCATGAACCAGATTAAGTGATTCGAGATATAAGATAAAAACAAGGGTTAGACATTTAAGGTACTTGGACGTAAAGGTTTAATATAGCAAACATGTGGACATATTGGTTTAAGATTTTATATGTGAAGGGACAATCATGAAAGAGTCGTGAGAATAGGGTTTTAACAGAACAGACTTTTGGAAACTAGGGTTAAAGTTATTAGATTCATGGTGTAGGAATGGAAAGATACCATGTTCAAATGTATGTGGAAACAGTGGCTAAAGTTAAAAGATACACTGAAATAGGGGTAGATCAGATGGATGGAAATGAGGATTTAATGCAAAGGTATATTTGGAAATAAGAGTTAACAACAGCAGTTCCACATAGAAATTAGAACATAACAGAAATATGCAGACAATTGTTTCAAACAGATTGAAAAAAATGACAGAAGTGTGAAATAAGAGACATAATGCAGCCATGTATGGTGACGGTAAATGAGGACATTATGATACTGACTACGATACACTTTGAAAACGTGGAAAACTGTGAAAGCTGTTTTTATTATTGCATTCTGGGTAATACTTCTCTATTGTTCAAATCTTTTTAACCCCCGACAAGGAGGTATATTTAATTGGTACATATGTTCATTTACAAAATAACTCAAAAAGTTGCAGACAGATTTTCATAAAAGTTTTAGGCAATGTCACTATGATGGCACAATGAACAAGTGATTAAATTTGCCTGGTGATCGAGACCGGCGTCTGAATCCAAGAATTTTCTGAAGGATTTTTTTTTGTCATTCCATTCATGGGTCATGTTTTAGGTATTGAGCATTGGAAGGAGGTCTGCACTCTCCAAGTGATTTTCTAGTTTTATTAAACGATTTCTCTTTGTTCTCATCTAGGGTATGTTCCGAATAGCTCACGAATAAAAATATTTGAAGCATTTTGTTTCACAAGCTAATTAAGGTCTCTAATAACAAGAGGTATTTATGAAAGTAAATTAACGGGACAGTTAGGTGAGAAAATTACATGTAAAATTTATACTTTTATTATGTTTATGTGAATAAAAATCCATCCTAATAATCAAATGAAGACTTTTCATTCCAGGTCTGCCAAAATACAATCCAGGTTGTAACTTCTGGAAATATAGAATCTCAATCCACCATGTTGCCAAGTTTTTGCTACATTTATTGCATTTTAAAATACTAGCTCCAGTGTATAGATGTATTTACTTATTTAGTGTTTTATGTCACGCCTCATATCTTTGTATCAGTTGTATTTTGACGGGTAGTTCGCAGGGTGCAGGAAACCAGTGCATACAGTTGGTCAAGGTTCTGTGCTGTAAACCATCGACCAACTACAAGCAATTACCAGTTTTCACACTTGAAGTCGGGCTGGGATTCAAACTCTCAGAAGTAGGAGTCGGATGTGTTACAATGCGCCATTGTGGTCCCGGTATGTAGACAAGCATTGCTGATTCAACTCTTCCATTTAGTAAACTTTAGTAAATTGTTGGATTTGGGGTCAAATCTATTTATTTACTTCTAAAAAGCTTAACTTATACAACTGAGTTGTACAAGTCAGGCCAATACACTTTTTAATAGTTTTGGAGCTGTACCAGTAACTTTTTAATAGTTTTGGGGCCCCTACAAAGCCCAGCTTAATTAACTGAGAGCAGTTAATGGTAAATGTTTAGGTGTACGAGTTAGGCCAATGCTTTGTTGATATTTTTCAGCTTCTAAAACTCCAAGTTCTATAAATAAGTAAGAACTGCCATTCTCCAAATCTAAACAAGTAACAAGAATAATGTAAAATTTATTTAAAATCCATGAAACAATTGAATAATGTAGTAGTGCAAGGACACACAAGTTATAAGTAATAAGGAAATGAGAAAGTTATTCACATAAGGAACTGGGAGTAATGGCATCTGGAATTACATTTGACATTAGCCTTGCTAAATTTGAACCTTTTGGTGGCACACTGACTTTTGCACAAATGGTGAAAGTGTCCTTCTCCAAACCCAACATCACTTGAACAACTTAATAAACCCTTCATTGGTTAAGATGGGTTAAATAATCTGGCCAGAACTGTTTGTAGAGCCACATGTCTTTCTCACACCACTCCACTAAGAAAAGGCCTTCATTGGCTACCCATAAGGCACCGTTGCATCTTCAAGACTGCCCTGTTGGTATACAAATACCTACATACTAACTGTCCTAAATATTTCAGCCCGTTTCTCAAAGTTAGACAATGTGCCTATAATACCCGGTTGAGTCAATCTGATTGTATAATTCTACATGTTCCTCAATACCAACCATCTATTTACACATCCACAAAGCAGTTTAGTTTAAAGCTTTGCATATGATGCTCCCAAAATATGGAATGAACTCCCTGATGATGTACGATCTGCCACTTCCATTGTTTCCTTCAGAAAAAAACTTAAGGCATACCTGTTCTGCCAAGCTTATCCTCCTTAGTATTTTCCACCTCATATGGCGTTCTCCATGATGTCGACCATTGCTATGGATAAGGACGATCATTTTTGTGACTATTTTATGTAATTATAATTGTCTTACAATATGGGCTTCTTAAGTCTGCCAGATTTTTTATAATTAGTATCAAGGCTATAAGAAGGCTTTCAATAACAGTAGTTCACATGTGGCTTCCTTTGGCTTGGGGTTCTATCTATTCATCCTTAAATGACATTTAACCTTTTTTGCTTAGATCAAAGAAATCTGAATTGAAAGGTTTACCCTTTCATGTTAATATTCTGCTTATGGTGCACTATGGTAAACAACTTAAACACATCATCAGTATCACTTAATATTTGAAAAATTTATTCAATTGATGACTTTGAAAAATTCTTACTTAAAAAGTTTTGTTAGGTTAAATGGAATACCCATATTAAAGCCTACTGTAATTTGAAAAGTTCAAAGCAAAAGTATATTAAAAATATACCGTCAGTACAATAAAATATATCTATCTATTTGAATCTTTCTGCATAATATGAATTTTTCACATTACTATACTATCAAGCAAAATACCTATATCAAAGCCTACTGTAATTTGAAAAGTTAAAAGAAAAGACATATTACAAAACATCAAGATTCTGTACAAGTTATCACTTGTACAAAATCCCAAAATGTACACGACATATATATCGCTATCAATCCAACATCACCTGGGCATTAACTTTCAAAGTGTTCAAAATCTACACTTATCAAGTACCTGCCGATCATGGAAGCTAATGAGTGTTCATAATCTACTTTTAACAAGTGCCTGAACACTATAGGTTTATCAGAACAATTTATATTTACTAGTTTAAAATGCTATTTTATGTTTTACGAGGCATCAGGGTCATTTCCATTTTAACCCTTTAACGCAGGGTCACATCATGTCACCGTTAACCTCTGTGGACAGCTGGTGACGTTATTCCCCACTTATGTGTTAAATAAAGATAGAAAATGGCATAGAAATATCAATAAAATATATACTGCATTTGTCTTCATCAATGTTTTGAAATGAACTAAACCATTGGTGGACTTGTCAACAGCCAGGTTCATATTGTGACAGGCTCTCAGCATTGTCAATTGGAGGAGTCTAACCACCAGATGGGTGATAACCTGTACTGAAATGTCAAACTTGAAACCACATAGTCACTGAGGACCTCTGAATAACATAAAGGAATGGATGCATGCTATGTCTACAAACAGGAGACCGAGAAGTCTTAACGGCTTTGTGATTAACACGGTTGACAATTAATTACTTGGCCTTAACCTCTATGGTTAGGGTTGCACTCTGGGTCTGTCCTGATATGACTTTACCTATCTTTTACTTGGACAAACTTTGTGTTGTCATATTACCAGAATGGCGCAATGTGATAGGGGAGTAAGTGGACAGGATCGGAGAAAGCTTTCTTCTCTTATTTGAAATCATGACTTATTAAATCTGTTATGACAGAGAACAGGACAACTAGCATCTCAAGTGTCAGAAAAGAAAGATTAAAAAATAGTCCAGTGGTTTTCCTTTGTACTCCAGAACCCCTGCCAGTGTATGTATTTCCCCCAGACATTAAGAAGAAACGGAGCAAGGCTTTCCTAATGGCTGCAGAGGGGGCCTCAGAGCACTGGTAACCATGGGAACTGGGTTATAGAGAGCATCTCTCACATAGGGTGAGTGGGGGCGGTATGGGGGCTTTGGCAGTGAAGTGGAACTGCAGATATGCAACTGGTGGACTGTATAGTCTGCTGGCAGTGGTCACTGGGGATAGATGGCTGAATAGATGAGTGTTTGTGTGGCTGAGCATCTGGGTCTTTGAATGTGGCAGTTGGCTATGTTTTGTCAACCTGGAGCTTGTATGAAACAAAAGGATAAACGACTCTAAATGCCATTGGTCCACATGACTTGTGTTATGACAAATAGTTTGGTGGTTTATGTTTGCACATTAAAACAAATTGCAGAATGTTGCAAATTTCCTGAAGTTTTCTCATATCTATCTAGGATTATTCCCTTCACACTGTAAACTTTAATATAAACCTTTAATTCAAATTCAAATTGATCTGAGGTGATCTTAAACTTAAAATCTTTGCAAAACCATAAGTTAGGATTGTTTTTGTAACATTCATGAGTAGATTTAAGTTCACACAAACAGACTACAAATAAGTTGAATAAATATTATAAACTTTCCAGATATTTGATAGAGTTTTCTTAGATTACAGAAATTTTCTCCGAAAAAAATCTAAGCAAAAGAAAAAAATTCTTAGTAGTCTTAGTAGTTTTCAAAGTTTTTATGAAAATGTATTTGCAATACACTCTGACAAATGATATCTTCATCTTGATATCTTCATCTTGAGGCTACCTGTTTTCAGCTATTGCATGCAATCTGTTATTATCACCTTTTGAAGCCCAAAAACTTCCAATGAATTAAACATTTATCTTTCCAAGAAATATTTGTTAGTCTAAGAATATTTCAGGAAAAGTCTAATAATAAGAATAACTCTATGAATAAAAATATCAGCGAGTTTGGGCCCAGTTGTGATTTACCTAGACGTAAACAGACAGGGGTATGAGTAATATGGCCTTGTAGTTTTACACCTGTCTGCCCACATTTAAAAAAAATAACACTAACACCCACATTTATGATATAAGAAGGCCGAAAGTGGTTTCGGTCTACTAGTGTGAGCCATCAGAAACACGGGTAGTGCACTGAAGCAGTCACCCATTCCAGTACTAACATAGCCCATTGCCGGTTAAATTCAGTGAAGAGACAGGTACTCATCATGCTATGCCACAATTCATGAAAGACCGAAGATACACACACACACACACACACACAAATATTATCTCTAGAAATGTGAGCCTAACTAGAGTTCGTGCATAAAAAGTTGTATGGATGCTATAACAGAGAGGATTACAGAAACCTAGCACTAGTGAGGTGGAGCTCAACAAGTGATAAACATAAACTGCATGGCCTACTTGTTTTTGCCTCCAGCCGCAAATCTAGGGGCCACGGTGGCAGAGTGGTAACACTCTTGTCTCCCACCTCTGAGGCCGGCACAGCCTCAAGTGGGAAAGCTGGTAGTTGCTTCCCGTTGGTCAGCATTTACAGTACAGAACCCCGATGAACTGTATGTACTGCTTTCCTTGACCTTTCCAACTAATCGTCTTGATATGACCTGTACAGTGTTGACAGCGACGTAAAACCCCAAATAAATAAATAAACCAACCACAAATCTATGGCTATTTCACTCACTTGGCTGTATGAGCCAGGGATCTGACAAGATAAATCAGCTCCGCATTTGTGTATAGGTTGAGGAGGGTTACTGAGATTATGAAAGGAGTGACAGGATAAGTCATACGACTGAAAAGATAAGTTGTAGCACAGTTAGGATTCAACAAGATTAAACACAAGGAGATTTGATGGAGAGTGGCACTCACAGAGGTATATAGAAGTGGAAGAAGTTGAAAACCGGCCATCTCTTTGCAAAAGCTCACCCACCGAAGTTTTTCTGGTCTTGTCTCGGTCTTTCTCTGGTACCAACTCCTGTAATGTTTACTGTCTCTAATTTCCTTCATTATGCGCATTAGATGGAGATTAAGCACTATAAAAGTACTATTAGAATTAGACTTTAAACAGGTATCAAAGTGGGACAAAGGTCCGTAGTTGAAGCTACTGTGCTGCTGACCTCATTGAGTGAAGGGGTAAGTTGTACAACACATAGGACACCACTCAGCTTATTGGACCTGGAATCGAAGTTTTAAAGCAAGAACAAACCAAAGCTTGATGCTGAAATAAAATGTGATATATCAGCTGCTGTGGGGTTTAAACAAATATTTAAACAGAAAACTAAACATTATTCTAAAAAAAGTAGCATCTGTTTTCATGCAGTAGTAATACTAGGAGTATTGATTTTTTTCAAAGAAACGATGAAAGACAGAGCCCTTAGAGACTCTTTTTATGTAAAACCTGCGTATTAAGGTCGCAGACCTCTGGCTAATTTTAACATGCCACCATCAATAGAACAGGAAATGCTGTCCTTGTTAGAGGAAGTAGTGAAAATGTCAGAACTCAGTTTTAGCCATCAAAATGTCCACCAACACCCTGCCAAATGCTGATACTTGGAAAAAAGACAAATGCCCACGTGGTAGTCTTTGAGACCGGAAGGGATCATGTTATTTTCCCTGATGACGTCACTAAGTTGAAAAAAGCAGGGGATGGGCTTAAAACACTAAAGTGCAATTACCAGCTGTTACTTTTGGACACAAAAACTTTTCGAGCAGTTACAGGTTTTATAAAAAAAAAAGCTGCTAGATAAAATGACTGCTAGAATTATGTCATTTGTTCAGTTAAAATGTGACACCAAAAGTTTAGGAAGTGTCTGCATATATTTTGTGAGCCAGTCAGTACCCTAGTTAGGGTCCCATTCAAACAAAACTCTATTTTCAGGATTTCAGGGTTTTAACAGATTGATCCAGACTCCTTTTAATCTAGGGCGAGTGTCCAAACCATCAATGTTAATCCGGTTTTTGGTGGCTTCCAAATGTGTATATTTGAAAGTAATTCCTTGCGGGCATTGCAGCTACCAAGATAAGCCCAGAGCAGGGTAGAGTCATTGAAAACAAACAGCACAGTTAATTGTATAATAATATTATGGCAGCAATGCACCTTATTTCATGACTGACTTACAATAATATATAAATCATAATATGTTTTTCTATATACACATTAAAGTTTAAAATCAAAAATGCTATCTAATTGTAGATTAATAATTCCTTTATTAATTATTACAGTAAAAACAGACTCAATCTATTGAATCCAGATGAAGAACTTTCACACTACAAAGGGGGTTGAATCAATCTGTTTGAAAAAAGGCCCTTGATGAGTGTAAGAATTTGTCCGGATCAATATATATTAAGCATCTTTATACTAGTCCCACATTAATTCAGGTTATTCTGAATACATTTCATAGTTTGATCACCCAGCATTAACTTGCAAAAAATGTTTCAATGCATTTACTCAGTACTGTATCAATTTTAAGTGTTATTATTGCAGTACATTGAATTTAAATCCAAAGTTTCTCTCAGTGACAATACAAAAAGTCCTTTTTGGAAAAACAAATTCCATTTATCCTCGCCCCTTAAAACTGTGTACTGTGACACAAGGGATTGCTTTCAAATAGTTTGGACTACCAGTTAGTTGTTTGGACATTCAACCCGGATTAAAATCAGTCTGAGTCAATGTGCTTATGCACTCAAATCTTTGTCAAACAGTAATCAGTGATGTGTGTGACTCACAGACTATACTTCCTAAATTTTGGCAACATATTTTGACAGAGGAAATGGATGATTGTTAAAAATTGTATTGATCTTTGTCTTGATCCAAAATCCAGAATTGTTTTCGCTTGTGATTTTCAGCAATACCCGTAGGCTAGGGTTTGCGAATTCTCAGATACTGCTTATTATCTAAAAATGGTTGAGCAAGTTTGATTACAATCTACACCCAAAATACATCTGTATATTCATTTCCTTTTTTTCTGCTGAGTTATAGCATATGTAAAATTTCTGCAGGAAGCGTAAGTAAACTTATTTTCAGAAACAAGACACAATGTTAATTATTGCCCCTGAATCATTTAAATATTGCCCCTAAACTTCTCTCCCTGGATCTATTTTTTGTACTGTATCTACCAGTTTCCCCTCCATCCCCTCGCGATAAATACACCCACACTCCTAACAACGGATTAAAAAAGATTCCCTACAAAAAAACTTTCTTTGTGGACTGAAAAAAGTCTCCGGAAAATCAATTGTCTTGACAAGGAAACAACCTTCTAGCTAACCATTCATACACCCATATACCCGACCAGACCTTTGTCTTAGACCATGAACATATTGATGGGGGACACATCGTCTCTAAACTGCAATAACATTCTTAAGAGGCTTTCACACTTGTCTGGACAAAATGGATGTTGTTGTAATGTCTTTGGTTGGTTGGGGTACGAAGTGGTAGCATTACACTGGATAATTTACACTTCAGTACAATGTCATTCGAATTTAATAGAAAGTATTATGACCATATCCTAGAACAATTTGAAATGGCTGTTGTATTTAAAACATTGTCCGCACCATCAGCATGTACATTTCCAGCTAACATAGAAATATAACTGAGGTTTAAGAAACCAGCAAGACAAACTTGGGTCTGTTTTTATCATGTCAGAGCTATTCTCCATTGTGAAGTTAAGATATAAAATAATAACTTTTCAAACCAGACAAGTGTGGAAGCCCCATAATACTGTAAGCATTTACAGTAGTGTGAAGCGCTTACTTCAACTGTTAAGGCTCACAGCTTAAAACTGTTGTGTGTGTGTATGGAATAGTGGGGAAGTCTGAGTTTGGGGGTCTACCTATCCAATAAGATTAACCCCGCAAGCTCAATGACATCTTGTTATTGTTGTAACCTTGAAGAACATGCTAAAGGGAAGGCATTTCCTTTTTATCTCTTTTCCTAATAAGGAAACTGATGTTCTTTATTAATTCACTCTAATTCTGGGCCAAAGAGAGGGAGCAAGTTTAACCTTCAGTTTAGCAGGGTGCAAATATAAACATCAGCCTAAAATCACATTGACAGATAAATAGCAAGTGCTGTTAAACTAATGGTTGATGCTTAATGCTTTAAGCCATAACTAGATTGTGTTTGTTTTATGTATATCTGTTGATTATAATACATATTGTGACAGGTGTTGGTTATACATGCACTTTACCCACAAAATGTCATTTTAATAAATCTTTACACTGTGTTTTAAAGGATGATAACAGAATTACCACTTGACAATACACAAGCTTTGCCAATGACAAACAACTGTTAATTGGTAGTATGTTTCAGGTTTTTGTTCAGACACCTACCAAGCTATGACGCCTAGCATTAATATGTAATGGTTTCGCTCTCAGTTAGCCATATTATACCAAGGTCACACTGTTCTTTGCTAACCTCACCAGCTACACATGGGCGCAAAATATTTATCTCATCAAGGCTCATGTGTGGTTTGACATCTGTCTATTTTAGAATAGTATTGGCATGTTGCAATTAGTGTAAGTAAGTCTTGATTCATATTTAGGCAGGACACATTCGGCATTTTAGCAAATGGCGGTGTTTTTTTTTCAAATATTTGAGAAATCTGCCACAAGCTCTTATGTGCTGAACAAAAATCTATACGGTGGAGGGGTGATGGTATCTATGGGACAGCTCAGCTTTAGATCACTATCCTATTTATACCAAAATCCAACTACATGTGACACAAGCGCCCAGAATAGTGTGACAAGGCCATTACTTTCTCAAAATGGCATCACATTACTCCCTTTTGCTTACAGCAATAATCCTCTATTAGGAAACATAGCATAAAAGTGTGCTCCTGCATCTAATTTGACATAATCATGAGAGTGTCACAGTTGATTATATAGCTATATCTTGGAAGGACTCAAGATATTTTAGACTGAGCAAAACTATTGTGATGCAAACCACAAATAGGGCAATTTTTTTCAGCAAATGTCTTGTTTGATCATTTTCCTTGTACTTAAAATAGTGGTGCTCTATTTTGGGAACCCATCCACGTGGCAGCCTAAGAACTTAGAAGATGTTGATACATGATCCATGATCATCCCTTAGACTCTGTCTTTCACTAAGGGGAATATCAATTACAATAGCTTGTGCTGTACTGTTGTGTTCTAAAGATAGATAAAATAGTTCTTCATTTTGCTATAGTAAGGAGAGCATAAGACATGGTCCCTAGTAAATTTCCTGTGATACAAATTTAAACAATAAACTAGCGGCCATGCATAACTGAGTATCATTCCAGTGTATACAATGTCAATTTATTTGATCAACTTTTACAGAGGTTATGGTAGCTAACCAATATGTTCTTAATTCATCTAACATCACCCATAACGCATCCTACCCAAACAGGGACCCCAATGAATTGAACAAACACATCCTAACGGAATTAAAGTCAAACCGAGTAGGTGAACCCATTTGTTAGTTGCTCTTGACCCCCGAGCATGGAAAGGCGTGACCTAGGTACAACATATAACATAGGTCACACATGGACACTGTTGCAGTAACAAATTTATGGAGTACCAGGAAAATATAGAAATAAGACTCTTGTGAGACCAAAAAAAAAACATACAGTATTCATTTTTTGTGGCCCAGTAGTTTTGATCAGTTTCAGCTTAAAATACTAGGAGTTACATTTGTTGTGGATCTGAAATAGACTTGTCCAAACACTTTATTATCCATCACAATGTGTTCAACTTAAATATCGGGATATGCAAACTGGATAATATACTTTTGTATTCCCAGTTGCCCTTACCATGACATAATTAGTGGTAGAGATTTGGTAACTACTGCTGATTTTTGGTAAATATTTCATTTACTATGAAAGCTTCAAATATTTCATAGAATCTACACACCATTTGAAGATATTTTGGCTGAGCTTCTGTTTGTATTATACCTTTATTAGATGCCTATAAAAGATGACTGCTTATGACAATATACAATGTAATACTCGTGCTATGCACAATATTATCATTTTCATTCGTGATATATTTTTTCTGTATATGTCTTTCTGAAAGTTTTCCAAGTTTATAAAATAACATGGTGTTGGACTTTGCAGACTCAATGTCAAAATTAGGTACTCTGGGGCATTGTGTGAACTGGTGGTCCTTTGAGTTCATTTGCTGCAAAAAATGTTTAGAATCCATTTCCTATCATTGAGCCAGAAGTGGTAAAAACCTTATATAAAATACTGGATTATATGAGCTGCATGTTTTAATCAAAAGAGATGAATGAGTATTATCATGCAACAAGCAATACTGAATTATGGCAGGAAGAACCCCCCCCCCCCCCCCCCCTACAGTCTGCAAGTACAATCACTACTGATACAATATTACTGCCTTGTGATTTATGAACAGAAAAACCAAGTTTGTCATCCCATAAAATCCTGGATTCATTTTAGTGGAAACTTGCTTGTCACAAAGCTTTGCTCTGGAAATATTTTTGCTTTGGCTGTCTTCGATTTTAATCTCACATAGGATAGAAAATCATTGTGATTAATGCAATAACAGACATTGTAGACATGTTAAGGCTTTCATAAATAAGACATATTTTGTACAATAAGTTTACAAATAAAAACCTACTGAGTCAGCATTTCAACGGAGCTGATGGCCAATATCCAACTCTATCACTGTCACTATTCTTAATTTATTTCCATTGCCAAACAGCATATGCCATGGACGGACAAGGTCTAATTTTTAATACTGAGATCAACAAAAAACAGTTGGTGCTAATAGTCTCTATTTCTTTGCCAATTTGAGGCATGTGCCAAACTACGGAGCCAAGCAGAATTGATTAATGAACTAAGATATTCTCCAAATTTAGAAAGTTGGCTGGCTATTTATGGTAAAGTCTGCCTGCAATGAATTATTTACCAAACAAGTGGGTGGTTTCTTTTTTTAGCCCCCTTTACAAACTGGTAGTATCTACGTCTTGCATGAAGCTCATTAGTACTAATAGCTGTCTGTACATCCACATTGAAGGTAGGCCTAATAAATTGAAGCAGACGAGATAGTCTTGAACATTCAGTGAGTATTGCAGTTTATTGTTATCCATTGGCTGTATGTGGTACTCAATTGTGGATTTAGTTTCTTTTATGGAATGATAGATTTCCATTGTCTTCGATAGGGAGATATAGAAAGTAAAACAAACAAAAGGCGTAAATGGATTTTTAATTGATTTATTTGGGTGTAACTTTCACGTTTAAGTATAGGTTAATGGCCAAGTAAGTGTCCAATATTGGAAAATAATGGCCTGTTTACGAGGTCCCGAAAGGACCGAGTCAACAGTCCATTATTTTCCAATATTGGACACTTATGAGGCTATTAACCTATTTAAATTACACATCTTCTTTAATTTATAATTTTTAAGATATTGTTTAACATCATTACTTTTCATTTCAATATTCCTGTTGTGTACCTTTTTGGTTTTTATGATCATTTTAGTTGAAATACATATAAGAGGGTTTCTTTGAAAATGTGCTAAAAAGACTTCTATATATGGTCAAAATCAAAAAGTGGCCAATAGTGAAAGATATTGGACACTTTTAACAAAAGAAAAACTCTCAGGTGTAATTTAACAGATTGTATAGGTCATAGCCTCATAGGTAGGTGTGAAGAAAATCATGCCTACCAGGTTTGTCATTATTCTGCATTGAAAATCAATAGACACTACCACTGTAATAGAATATAATATAACAGAAACATTTATGTAATGCAAAATTGATAAAAATCCTCTATGGCAGTGAAATTCACACAGGACAAGTCCGAAACCAGTAAGAGGTCATAACCTAAGAAGTACCAACCAGGGAGGGATAACTATATGGTGTTGGGTATGCCAAACTGAACATGTATGTCTTGAGTTTCCTCCTGAAACTTGAGATGGTCTGTTGGGATCTAACAATTAATGGAAACCTGTTCCATTCAACTGGTGCGGCCACGGTAAAACCACGGTCTGCCTATCCTCTGTTTGGGACTGATTGAGGTAACTGATAGCCTATTTCCACCAGTGAGATTACTAGAGATGATTAATCATCGGACTTCTCCTAGATTAGATAAAAAAGAATTAAACATACAACCTTAGATGGAGGGGTGCCAGTGTTTACCCACTACTCTACCATGCTGTCACTCCCACGCCCAACCCCCACAACAAGCATAATGAGAATACATCATGTCACTAGGAAAAATTCACATGCAGTTGCTAATTGCAATAAAAGTTTGTTTAAAATGCATCTGCATCTTATTGCTTGCTGGGCCATTTACTTCCCCTTACAGTGCACACAGGTTGTCCTTTGTCACTTGATCTCATTAGTTTTACGGGCTCCCGGTTATTGGTGTGACCTTGGGGCCTCATATTTGACCTTTGGGTTTATATTGTCTTGGTTCACTCGGATGCAGCCTGGTTGGCCTTCGTCCATTGGTGGGATAGGCTTGTGATTTTGCTGCACCTTGTGAACCAAGTTGTTCTTTGGACCTTTGGTGTCCCTTAGCATTAATATTATGACCTTGGGTTTTATACTGACCTTTTACTTATATATATTTTCACCTGGTCTGGTTGGCTTGTTGTGTAATTATTTTGATACTACTGGGCCTCGTGATTTACTTTATCTTTTAGTATAACTGTCTTATTATTAATGGTTACTTAAATATTTTATGTTGTCCAATACTGTATATTAGTACATTATGATGTAGCCATACAAACATTTTAGTAGTAACATGTTATTGAATGTAATAAAAATATAATCCCATTGTTGTTTTTGGTGGGGGGTTGGGAATGTGCAATAAAAGTTTGTTTAAAATGCATCTGCATTGACATAATGATGCTGTTTGAGCCCAACTTAGGAGTCAGTCCATTTTAAGATGGACTATAGCCCAACTAAGGATCCTAAGTTGGGTAGCCTATCTTAAGTTGGGCTCAGCCCATCTTAAGATGGGCTAAAACATATTAGCCCAATTTAGGATAAGTAAATGCTACCATAGTACAAACAATACAGTATCCATTCAACTGTCAGTTGGCACTCTTTTACTGTCGATATTAATATAACTACAATGGTATACTATATAAATCACCAGGGTGAGGTTCTCAGTGGCCCAGTGGTCATCGGGTTTTGCAACTAATTGCAGGAAGTCACCTCTGTCTGGTTCGACTTCCAGTGACAATGATGAGGGCTTGTCCCAATATGGCCCTGACTGTTGAACACGACGTAAAATCTCAATTTTGACCTTATATTGCAAGGGCAAGAGATGTTATATTTCCCAAAACTGTAAAAAGTCTGAAACACTCTGGAAACAATATATCTTGAACCCTGAAGGTCGGCTTTTCTTATGTCGGGAAAAAGGTGAACAATTCAAGACCTATTTCATCATGCTGATGATGGCAATATAGATTAAAATAAAGCAGCCCCATGGAGTCTGTCAGCTTCTGAAATGTGAATCCAGTGTACATGCAATGATATGTTCTGAAGATATATATATAGATTGAATAGTATCAACGTTGTGTCCAGCTGTCTTTTTGTTGAAATTTTGGCAAATAAGAGTGAAGTTATTCTTCGACCCAGTGCCTCATATGTCTCTTACCTATTTCCAGGTTTCTGTGGTATGAACTGCCTGAGTATAGTTCTAGTTCTATTCTGAGTGTATGCTAAGTTGGGAATGCCTTTTTGAAGAGATACGATTTTAAACTTTTTCTGAAACAGACAAGATTTGCAGGATGCCTGTTTCTAGTTTACCTATTTGTTTGTTCGTTCATTCATCCATTCATTGTAAAACATTTAACATAATCACCAATGTGCTTATGAGATCTTTGATAATCTTTACACATGTCTCAAAGGTAGAATCTTTCTGTATTCCAGTGGCCTACTCAGCCAGTGCCTATTTCCTGATTTCTTTGCCATGAAGCTATTCAGAGTATTTGTACACCCCTGAAAAGGATTCTAGTCTGTTGTCTTTTTTTTGTAATTTTCTGCTGTTCGGAAATGTGTGGATAAGGCATTAGTTTCTGTTTCTACAGATGATCTGATGCATGCCACATTTCCCTGTTTCTGGGCATTAATTTTCCTCTCTATATAACATTACATTGGGCTCTATTATTACATGACACAGTTGTCTAACAGTTTTTGCTATGGCGTCACTGTTTCCAAATTAGCAACATAGCTGAAGATATTTCTTGTGAGTAGTAATGGGAGGGCTTGCAGCATGCCCATACAAACACGTTTTTTCATATATATGGAAATTGTTCATTTTCAAGCACTTGTTTTTCCTAAAGTATTTTTTATGTCACAATCATTTATTATCCATGCTCACATTCAATATGAATAGTTTACATTTCTCCGGGCTATGAAATCCTATCAGAAGGCAATAATCTGCAAAACCTCAGTATCATGGATTATTGTGTCCCAAGTTTTGCATTTTTTAAAATGGAGACAAAGATAATAGAGAGGTTGTTAACAACATTTTTGAATCTGTTTTTCACGTCGGCATTATTTGTGTATTTCATCATTTTTGTAATGTCAACACTGCCAGCAATAGAGATTTCACATAGAAAATGATTTGAATGAAATGCTTGTCGCAACCACTCTAATAATACTTCTTACCTTCTTAGAATTTTCCATTTACATTGGTAACAGGTTCCTTACATACTACTAAAATATAAAAATATGATCCTCACTGGACAGAAACCAACAAAACAGCCATGTTTAGAATTTGCATCATGTTTTTAGCAGTTTATAATATATCCAAGGCTACATTTTCGACATCAAGAGAAGATTCATAGTATACAATGAAAATCAAGAAAATGGTATGAAGAACAGTTTCCAAACAGGTATACATAATGACATTTTATGCGTATGATGCATATGAAAGGGGTGAAGTTGCTATGGCAGTAGATGATATCTATCATATTTTTAATTTTATTTCATATTTTGTTGTTAGACAAAAATTCACTAATTGATATTGGAAACTGCATAAAATAATATCAAACAGCTT
The DNA here is from genome assembly GCA_964017235.1 of Sabellastarte sp. h YS-2021. NCBI lineage: Eukaryota > Metazoa > Annelida > Polychaeta > Sabellida > Sabellidae > Sabellastarte > Sabellastarte sp. h YS-2021. Next base: position 142,556,798 of record OZ024929.1, read on the forward strand.
GGTTATTTATCTGATCGTGCAAAGATATACAGGGGCGATTCATGATAAATTTGTGTTCATTAAAAATAATGAACGATCACCCAACAAATATCAAAGCTTCACAGAGAACACTTTATTGATATCAATCAAGCTTTACCTCAAATTTTCCAATGATATTGATGCTGAGACATACTTTCTATTACTATTTGACTTTTTGGAACTTAATTATTTTACAGTTGTTCATGATGAATTGATGCCAACTTCAATTCTCTGTTGCCAGTCATTTATTGCCCTCTGCAAATAACATTTCATGGAGATCCATTATCGCAATACCCAGCAGTTTTGCAGTCAACTTTTTATGTTATGACGTCACACACTCCTTCCTAATTAGCCGATAGTCTCATGATATTTCTAAAAGTGCTATTCAGTCTTGTTTCCACAGTTCTGGCTACTGACACACAATAGCTGATTCTTCAGCTACCACACACCAAATTTTAAAGGCAAATTTTATATGCTTATATTATAATAGACTTTTGCAAGTTCTTCCTTGAGATGATTCATGTGTCTTTCTCATATACACGGAAACATGCAACTATGTTACTGGATAATTTATATTATTCATTTGCTGACTGCTAATGTAAAGCAAATGTTTTTGCTACTAAAACGTGCGTCAGTGTCCGTCAGTACATTATTTACTAGCCGACCACAAATGTTAATCAAATCTTTTGCTACACATACTACCCAAAAATCCATACTCATCAACGACTGTTTCTATATGATTTACTTGCCAATCATTGATGCTAACCTTTGTTTAGCTACATGGAAGGAAATGCTAGGATCATTGTTGGTTTAAAAACGATTCCAATAAAATCAGTGGATAGTCTTTGCATCAGATATTGACAATTGGTCAGGTGTTGTTGGTAGTATGGAAACACTCACTTAATGTGCTCACAAGAGTCATCTCATAATATTTAGACTTGTCAAATGGATAAGTTGATACCATGCTTTCATTCTGTTTCTTAACAGTTTAAAAAATCATTACAATAGATTACAACATCAAACACAATTTAAATAGTTTTGAACGATTTGCTTAAATTGTTACAACAATTTTCCCAAATTGTTAGAATAATTTAATATATTGCTATGTCGATTAGTAAATCATTCTAGTAATTTATATACACCATTACAACAATTGTTATAAATATTTGTCACAATGGTTTATGACTCCATTGTAAGAATTTATTCAAATTTTTTTACTGGATTAGTAAATTGTAATAACAATTTACCTGAATCATTATAGTGAATTGGTAAATCATACATTATTAAAATTGTTAAAAGGTGATTTAAAAAATGTTATGATGATATAGTAATCCGAGAGTTCCACAGAACTAGGCACTGTAAAGTGGGTAGAAATTTTATTCCACCGGAAATTTCACTAACAATAAAATATGATATAGATATGTTAGTTGTAAACTTAAACTACGTTTATTTTTAATTGATTTTAGTTAATTGTGTCAGTAAGACTGGCCTGATGACTGCTTAAAGCCAGGTAGGTGGAGTTTATATCTCATGCACTGGGTAGCCGAGTATATGAATCTAAATGGCTCCACAGGGCAATTGCCAGGATTTATAACTGTGTGAGGAAATATCCTCTCAACACAGTCCTGAACCCAACTGTACTTTTATTTTTATGAATAAACATTCACTCCAATTAATTTTTACTGAAGGCAAAATATTGCTTGTTTTCATTTTAATACTGTCAAGTTCATTCCTTCACTGATCATAAATAATAACCCATCTGCTTTTCCTCTTATTGAGTCATTTTCTGTGACCCAGTAAGTAACACACTTGCCTGGGAACAAAGAGGATCTGGGTTGAATCCCAGGTACAAACATATACATAGTGGCTCTGATGACCACTTAAAATGGCTGGTCCTCTGCCATTTGGTCTTATCCACAATGACAGCAAAGAACCTGAGGAACAACATCGATAAATGGTTATCCCTGTCTTTCACTTGGGGCATGCCAATCACTAGTGAGCTTCTGGTTTACTTGTACAGTCGGGACGTGCCAAATAGCACTTTGAGCCCTGTAGTAAAACCAATATTACAGTGAGTATAAATATGCAATACACTTTCACATGTAATCAGCACCAGTAATTTAAATGTTTTTAAAGCCAACCTCGAAGGAGCCAGAAATTTTTTGAAACCAACTAACATTATACATAGTATAATACCTGGGGCCGATTTCACAAAGGGACTTAAGCCCAGATTTAGACTTAAATTTAAGACTTTGGTCTGTGGTCTTAGACTTGGTGGATTTCACAAAGCAGCTAAGTCTATAAAATTGCTAAGTCAGTGGACTTAACTTTAAGTCTGGTATGTAGTGGGCTTAAATTTTGTAAAGAGGACTTAAATATGGCCGTCATGAACTTTTCTCTACTTCAAAATTTGAAATGGCTGTAAATAAAGTATTATTATACATAACACCTAACAGTAGTCTTTGGGAAGTTTATATGATATATGATGATTTCTGTTTCAAAAGAGTACTTATCCTTACACAAAATGTATCAAATGAAAAATAGAAAGATAAAATGTAATTATACAGAACACCTCACTAAAGTAGCCTTTGGGAAGTTTATATGTGGTAACAAGGATTTCCATTTCAAAACAGCACTTATCATTAGGTGAAATGCATCAAATGAAGCATATATGTCACCAATAGTATATTTTGAATAGATACAAAAAGTCACATGACACAGAGAACCACTGTGGTTATTTGATAAGCTTGGACTTAGCTAAGTCACCGTTTGTGAAATCAATTTAAGTCGCTGACCTAGCTAAGACCAAAGTCTTAGATTTAAGTCCCTGACTTAGCCAACAACTTGGCTAAGTCTAAGTCTCTTTGTGAAATCGGCCCCAGATGTAGACTTAAATTTAAGACTTTGGTCTTAAATTTTGTCAACAGAATGTTAAGTCTGTAGTCTTAGACTTAACGGATTTCTCAAAGCAGCTAAGTCCATGAAATTGCTAAGTCAGTGGACTTAACTTTAAGTCTGGGAGGTAGTGGGCTTAAATTTTGTAAAGAGGACTTAAATATGGCCGCCATAAACTTTTCTCCACTTCAAAGTTTGAAATGGCTGTAAGTAAAGTATAATTATACAGAACACCTTACTGAAGTAGTCTTTGGGAAGTTTATATGATATATGATGATGTAACAAGGTTTTCTATTTCAAAACAGCACTTATCCTTGCATCATTTTTCACCTTCTGTCACTAAATTGGCCTAAAGTTAAAATCTGTTGCTAACTAAAAATATCCGCTTATATAACATCTTGAATAAAATCTAAAATATACCCCACATTAATGACCCTACTGGTTTTATTTAAAGAATGTTTCTACTTCGCCAAAATACTGTATCCAATATCAACTAAACACATAAACAATGGTAATATTTTTATGACTAACAGGAAGTAGAAAGGGCATTTGCCACGAATGATTACATGTAATTACATCTGACGACAAAATCAGGCATTTGAAAGCAACTACATTAATAAATACCATGTATCTGAATGGTGACCATTTTATGCTCTGTCGGCAAATTTCAGTTGCCTGTGTAGTGCTTTGTCATGACATTCAACACACACCCTTTATCCCTATTATTATTATTATTGATTTTCTTTGAAACACAAATTCTAAGACACAAATAGCAAATGACCACAGTTTGTTAGTCTGTAGGGAGGTGTGAATTAGTAGCATGTCACATTCTTTACCACAAAATGAAGCTGAGTTAAGGTGTACCTTCAGCTGACTCCTGAAGGCTGATAATGATGTAGCCATTTTAATGTATCACCATATTGTGAGCAAAAAAGACATCAAATTGAACCTGAAGCCTATGGACGTGGGAATTATATGGTGGAACCACAGCATATCTCTTCTTGGGACCAAATGAGCATGCATGCATGAGACCAGTTTACAGAAACACACACAAAAAACAGCATTAAACAATAAATTCACACCTTCTGACCATTAAGGGATATCTGAAGCCACAATTATGATTTTGCAATATTTTAAGATAATTGGATTTTTTTGCTGAATTAGGGAACTGAAATAGTCTCAAAAGCATGACAACATTTTATCTAGAGTGCTTCCAAAATATCTCTTCTCATTAATATCCCAATTCAACTAGCCTGATATTTCCTGGGGCGGATTTCATGAAAGGTCTCAGACTTAGCCCAGTCTCAGGCTGAGCCACTGGCTCAAATCTGAGCCTTTTGGCTGAGCTAAGTCTTTGTCTCAAATGGTTTTCACTGAAGGGGTCTCAGTTGAGACCAAGCTTATCAAATAACCACAGTGGTTTTCTGTGTCATGTGACTTTTTGTATCTATTCAAAATATACTATTGGTGACATATATGCTTCATTTGATGCATTTCACCTAATGATAAGTGCTGTTTTGAAATGGAAATCCTTGTTACCACATATAAACTTCCCAAAGGCTACTTTAGTGAGGTGTTCTGTATAATTACACTTTATCTTTCTACCTTTCATTTGATACATTTTGTCTAAGGATAAGTACTCTTTTGAAATTGTAGATATTTATCCCAGTTTCTAAAAAGTCTGAAGACCTTTGTAGGTGAGTATTCTTCTCCTGTCTCCAATCTATAGATTCATAACTGCCATGACCCACCTTTTATCTAAGCCTTGTTTTGTGCATTCTTGTCATGATGCAACTAATCTGACCATAAAAGTGGAGGTCAGTGAAAAATGTGTCCAAAGCGAAGTCGGTCAAATCCACCAAGGATGATCATGGCTTACTTTTTATGAGTTAATTTTACAAATCTTGGCAGTTGGTAGCACATCAAAATGCCTATCTTTTCAGCCATACTCTAGAGCGAGTTTAATTTCAAACTTGCATTCCCCTGCCCTGTTTTGCTGCGATTTGTTTCAACTTGTACAAGAGATTATAATTTACTATCTATTAAGATAAGTCTTGAAAGTGGAATTGGGGTAAATACTTTTACATATAATTTGCAAATCATCGATGCATATGTTGATCACTAAAAACTTCATGCTTAACTAAAATAGATAAACAAAATAAAAACAAATTAGTGCTACTGGTTTTCAGATCCATAACAAAAGTCACCCATGGATATTTTAAAATGTTTAAAACAATTGTAAAATAAATCCAAAGGCTACAGTACCTGTTTTATTATGTTGTTTGATCATTCGAGGGTCACATGACATTTATGGGTTTTCTGTATTTAAGGGATTCGCTACTACAACATTTGGCCTAATTTAACATTATATTTTAACATGTTAAACTGATCTGACAAAATTAGAAAATATAGATAAGGTAAGCCATGATAATTATTGCTTTGCAGATTGTAGCTCCTCTCCACTCCCGATCTTGTCAGAGTTATCAGTATATTTGAGATAACAGACCAGAAAAGTGTGAACATTCCCCTTTATATTTACAATAGGTTTTCTATTATCTGACCCTCCCAAAAAACATATCTATGGTTATGACAATCTTAAGCTGAGATGGCTGGGAGTGTGAATGTGATGCTGTAAATAAGCGTTGTTAGCAACAGGTAAAAAGGCGACAGTTTTGTTATTAGTGTGACAGAGCCCATAGAACTGAAGTGAAATGCTAAATGCTTCTGCACGTGTCTTTTGCATGTACTTAGTATGACAGAGCCCATGAAGCTGAAGTGAAATGCTAAATGCTTCTGCACGTGTCTTTTGCATGCACTTAGTATGACAGAACCCATGAAACTGAAGTGAAAAGCTAAATGCTTCTGCACATGTCTTTGCATGATCATGATATTTGTTCACTGAAAATCAATGGACATGGACTATATGTCACAACAGTATGGGGCTTCTAGGGTTGGCAGTATCCTGACACTCTGAAAGGTCAGGTCCTGGAGATATGGTGGTGCCAAGTTTAGCTGGGAAATCAGAAAAGGTAACCTTGCTCTCACACGGTACAGTATGTACAGTATGTTAAAAATAAATCATTTTGACTGTTGCAAAAATATATTATAACAGTTGCATGAAAATGTCGTATTAACTAATGTAATACTAGGCGCAATTATAATGCTGGTTCTGCCGGCTACTTTCCATTTACTCCCCTTTCACACTGTCATGTACGGAAGCCTATAAGGGTCATGTTAAAAAAAAAATTAAGTCGTAATTACGACTTACACAAGTCGTAATTACGACATACTAAGTCGTAATTATGACTTATGAAATTTTTTAAAAACAAAAAACAACAACTCCTAAGTCATAATTATGACTTACTATCTCGTATTTACCACTTACATAAGTCGTAATTACGACTTACTATCTCGTAATTACGACTTGTGAATTTTTTTAAAACCAAAAACAAGAACTCCTAAGTCGTAATTACGACTTACTATCTCGTAATTACAACTTACACAAGTTACGACTTATGAATTTTTATTACTTATGATATCTAGTTGTTTAACATCCACATCAACTGCTCAGGGTCATACTCACATACAACAGAGAGACAGAGGTTTGGAGATGACTTAATTATCATCTCCAAGGTTCTTTTATGTGCCTCTGAGGATAGGGCCCAATGACATGGGACCTCCCTTATAGTGATCATCCAAGTCACTATGTATCTCCCTGACTCAGGCTTGAACCCAGATTAACAGTGCACCAGGCAAGTGTGTGACCCACTTGACCACCAAGGGAGATCATGCCCAACTTAGAGCTTTAGCTTTGAGCAAACACCACACGCTCTACTAGCATAGATTGGTGTTATAAAGGAATATTGTTTGGTCAACTTTATTCTGCATTAGCTACCTCCATTGTTGTTTTAAAATTGTCCCAATGTGACCCAGTCTTAAGTTATAATTGCAAGAAATTTTGTTGTTTTTCGTTTAAAAAAAATTCATAAGTCGTAATTACGACTTACTATCTCGTAATTACGACTTGTGTAAGTCATAATTACGGGATAATAAGTCGTAATTACGACTTAGGAGTTCTTGTTTTTGGTTTAAAAAAATTCATAAGTCGTAATTACGAGATAGTAAGTCGTAATTACGACTTATGTAAGTGGTAATTACGAGATAGTAAGTTGTAATTACGACTTAGGAGTTGTTGTTTTTTGTTTTAAAAAAATGTCACAAGTTGTAATTACGACTTGTGTAAGTCGTAATTATGACTTTATTTTTTTTTAACATGACCCCTATAGGCTTCCGTAGTCATGGAGTGCCCATAAAACCTCATTTAAACATGGCCTTTCACAAGTAAAAATGACACCCATATTCCATGATAAAGAAGAACTTTTATATCCGCAGTGTTGTCTCTCATCTCTATGTATTGTTTTGCTGAATATGTAAAAGCCATAGCATACATTTGTGGTAATCGTTGATTTGCTGAGATTATAAAAACTGTAGTTTAACTGAAAGGATGAAAAACATTTCTGACTGGGAACATTAAATACTGCTGTAATATTCTGCTGTTTAACTATCAAAATAGAAGCAATGAGTAATGAGTCAGTGAGTCACAAGTATAATATTTAATTACTTGGCTCTTAACTCTGTGGTCGTGGTTTCCAATCAGTCTCATTGTAACTTGTGCCATTCATTAAGAGCCTTACCTGATATGACCGTAGCTGTTAAAAGGGACGTCAAATCCCACCTATGACCTGTGACATTTAAGCCATTACCTACTGTATGGAAATAACTGTTTAGTGGACAATATACATGTGTAATCTTTAAATCAGAATCTTTCTAAACTATGACATACCTGATAGTATGGAAGCCAGTGCTGCTATCAGGAAAGACAATATGACTGCGGGTCCGGCCACATTCCTCGCCACCAGTCCAGCCACCACGTACATTCCTGTCCCCACACAGCTCCCAACACCCAAGGAAATTAGGTCAAATGTCGTGAGGACCTTCTCCAGTTCACCATGCTTATTTCCCCCACCCCCTTCTTCATCCACGCTCGACTGTGACAGAATTGTCTTTGTGCGCAGAAGACGCTTCTTGAAGCGGTCAATTTCTTCATTAACTTGAAATTGTGGACTAGACTGGTCTTCCATGATGATGTCAAAACAGATTTAACCAGGCCAAGCAGACCGAACCAAATCAAAGAGGATTAAACCAGATCAAATCAAATTGAAATCTAGCAAACTTGACTAAATCAGATGAAACTAGGTTGGACGAACAGCTCAAACTGATATTGTATGTATCCTTTGTTTACAAAAATCAAGTAACCAGTGTTTGGTTTTTGATGTCTCCTGTTCAACAACCCCTTGATTTAAAGTCATGTGAAGGTGATTAGGATATGTTACTGCAACAGTCTTGGTCTTCTGGGTTTCAGCTTGATGATGTGTCTTCCCAGTAAAACCTGCAATAGTATAACAGTAACTCATTGAAAAAATGAATAGAAAAATCTATAAATAGGCAAATCTATGACCCAAGCTCATAATAATAATAATGTTGTCATCGATATGGCAGTGTTAATATTTACGTTAATATTAATACAAATATCTTTTCATATATTGCCACGCTTTTTTCATAAAGAAAACAGCAACAAAAACATTGGGAAATGAAATCTAATATTATCATTTGTAATTATAAACTCATGACACTGTTTTTTGCTGTTCCATGTTTCTTTGTTTTCACTAAAACATGCATACTAACCAATACAACAACACCGAATCCTTATAGTTAAATTATATCCACATCACCTGTTTTAGTAACTCAGTATAATTTTATACATCACAACAGTAGGTAGTTTCATTTAAACACACCTTTAAAGTTTATAACAACATCTTTTTTTTCATTTTGTGAATTCGCAAATACATTGCACCATTTTGCTCACCACCACCATTATGTTTTATTATTTGCTCTGCTACTGAGAAATCTTTACAGCAAACATCTTTAACAAGATCAAATATTAATGAGTAAACTCCTGGTCCACAATAGCTCCAAACCCACACACACAACCACACAGAGTCACAGACAGAGACACACAGAAACCCTCCCGACAAATCAAATATTGATAATAACTATTGACATTCCATTCACATGCCAGATCCATCATTTCCCACGGCTCCTTATCTGCCCTCCAGTCTGGTCTGGCTGTGACGTCACATCCGGCTTGATTCTCTGGAGAATGGGAGAGTTTCTTGTCATGTAATTGGCTTGCAAATGGTGCTTTTTGGAGGGCAACAAATGGAGCTTTGATGTGGTTAATTGATTAAGTGAGAGCCGGGTCTGTGCATGAAAGCCCAACTTCCCCCAAGACCTGGCGTTTCTTGCATCCCCGAGGTTTCCTCTCAATTGTGGGGTCATTCAGTCAGCCTTTTACGCACACTTCCATATACTTCTGCAGTCTCTACTACCTGTCAAATCACCCCTTCCCCCTTTCTCATGGTGCTTCTTTATACTTCAACAATGGCTGTCTGATTAGTCAGGTGGTGCTACTCAGCAGTGAGGCAAGGGAATTCGTGAGATTGTCAATCTCTCATTGGAATGTTGAATTTGTTGTGCATTAAGGGCCCTGACACGCTTCTCCGTTCTGGTGCTCATGCAGAAACACTAGTGAATAACAGTTTATTTAAGATGCTGCGTGTTTTTTTTCTTAAGAAAAGATATAGAAGATGAACGGCAAATGCAATAGGTTTTTAAATTTATGAGATTGAAGTTTATTTTACAATATGCCTTTTGTAACTATATTTTGAAAATTTCCTCAACTTTCACTAGAAGATTAACTTTAAATAGCCAATGACACGACTGGAACACTCTTGAGAGAATTTGTTAAATTTGTAATTGTATTATTTGATAATTAAAAATTGAACCAGGGTACTTACAGTAGTGCATTAATATTTTTGTCATATTATTAGATATATTTGAATGAAAATAAACTGAATTTGAATTGCTGGATGTTCCCTTAAATTTAATATAAAATATATATTTCCAATATAACTAAAACATTTTTCTACCTGTTTTTATTTTACTTGAATTCTGTAAAAAAATGTAGATGTGGACCCATTATCAGAGATACTAGTGGTGCTTGAAATTGAAGACAGACATGACACAAACCCAAATTAAGGTTTGCTTTTGATCCAGCAAGGGCGGTGTTTCACCCATGTGTACTTTAAGGGCTACATAACTCATCTGGTTTCCACGCGATTTAGAGTCATACGTTTGAACTACTTTGAGATTTTTTTATCCCCCCTCCCCACAGAAGAGGAGAAGGATATTGCTATCCAGCCTGTTTTTCAGTTTGTCATTGTGCATAACTGGAAAACTTTACATTGGATCAGTGTTATACTTTTATGTTTTATAAACATATCAAAGATGATTTGATCCAGATCGAATCTCCAGAAATATTCTGTACATATTCCACATAAAAGATGGCAGCATAAAATACAAAGAAGGTGTATAGCAGGGTCATTAAGTGCAAACCAATGAAATGGGGAGAAATGAGGACCATATTCTGTGACTTGTGCCAAACTTAGTAAGATGATGCCATACTTTGTGAGATGATTTCATTATTTTTAAGATAGTATCACAGGTGTGAGATAATACTTTTCATTGTCCAAACAAGTGAACAATGAAGTGGTCCTTTTATCACTGAACAGCAGAATCTCCCCCCCCCCCCCCCCCCCCCCCCCCCCCCCCCCCCCCCCCCCCGGCGGGCGTAGATATATGGAATTTCAGCTGAAATAAAACTAATGCATATTTATGAATAAATGAAGTCATAGATATAAATTACAAAGTTAACAAGCTCTAATACTAGGTCGACAAAGTCGACAACATAATCTAGGTCGACAAGTTCGACAAAGTCAACAACATACACTGGGTAGACCAAGTTTTAAAACAGTAGGGGAACTATTACCTATGAATGATAACTTTTTCTCGTTAGTATGCCCCTGTCAAAAGGAGATGTATTAAGAAAGCTCTGTTTGTCTGGAGGAATGTACAAAACCCTCTTGTTCATCAATAGTTGCTTGATTAGGCAAGGAGGTGCTTGTCTATTAGCTAGACAAAAAGAACTCGTGAGATTATCAATCTATCTGACATGCTGGGATTAGTGGAATAAAAGTTGAATAAGTGGGTGCTTCCACTGCGCCTACCACTGACACCAAATTGCTGATGTTCATTTTATCCATTTCATTGAATTTGCTGGAAAATGTTTCATTACACCAGACTATGACTGGCACAGATGGCCAAACACTGGAAATCCTAGTTTCCCTCCCATTTAGGATTCAGACTCATGGCCCAAATTAGGGAAAATAGTTTTCATCTACGGCCACCGTAAATTATGTGGTGTGATAGCTCTAATAGATAGCAGATCATGGAAAGATTAAACACCAACATCCATTATAAATAACAACACAAATGACCTAAAATGTCAAATGAACTACACATAGACCTAGCAAAAGTAAGACGCATAAGGCCAAAATATCGCACATAACTGTGCCATACAAGGTTGCATATGTAATCCAAGGTCAAATGAACACCACCCTTCTAGTTCAAATTGTCAGGTTATGCACAAATACTGATTTATATATTCTTGATGTAATCTATGGCCATACAAGGTCATTACATGATCAATACGCTTATTCAAGATACATCCCAAGGAGATTCATCCGAAGATACATCCAGGGAGTGGTGTCTTCCTAAAGGGACCCAGTTTACAAAGCAATCCCAGGAAATGTGAATTTTATGATAGTAAAATCACAATGTGAACTCCCCATGAGTGAGAACAAATAAAGGTCACCTATCATTAGGTGACATTCAAGAGAGGGTGGCAGGGTTTCGTTGGACAGACCAAAAAAACTAGATTAATAGTTGCATACCTGAATGTAACAATAGTGGGATGGAGTAGAGTTTATTATTTTTTCATGTTCACAACTATGGTGCTGGATTTAATGGGACCGGCATTTCTAATGGTTAACCACAAATAACAAATGTACCTGCATAAAGATAACCCCTAATAAATTATATCACTAGGGATGGGTACTAGTAGGAATTATACTCCAATGATCCTAGTTTACCCCTATGTTGGAACATGGAAACATTTCTATAAGACAATGTTATCACTTACATAGTTTTTTTTCTGCAAAATGAAGATATAACTTTGTAAACATAACTTTGTAAACTTATCTTTCTTGTAAACATCTTCCATGCATTGATAAATAAAATAAATTTAATACATACACTGATATCTTAACAAAATAAAAAAACAGTATTTTTACCACCAATTGCACCCACTTCATCAATATTTTTGCTGAATAATTTGGGGGCAAGGGCAGTTGAAACAAGACAGGGATATATAAATTATTTACAGGTATATATATATAATGTACAGTGTTGTTGCTATTACTTTTCTTGTATATCTGCCAATTATGACGTTTCTGTATTATTAAATGTTTACACTACACTGGAGAAATGTACCCAACCAAAACTCTGATTTGTTTGCATTCATTAATCATACAGGAAAATCAACAATTATGAGTGTTTCTATATTACAACCATATAATTTATTAAACATTCAATGAGTAATTTACCATTGCCAGTTCAAACATGTCTTCTTTACACTTTTCAAGTGTGTTATCTGTGTGCAAATGAGAGTTTGGCATAAGCCTCAACTTGAAACAAAATGTAATATGTTTCTTCACATTTACAGACATTTTCCATGGAATCTAGATTCTATCTGGATTCATTTGTGATGCGACAGACTCCTAATTTAAATTATGAATCTTTTGACCTACCTGCTTCACGGATTAAGATTAACTGAATTACCCATAATTCTTTGCAAAATCGGCGAAAACTGTGACAGCAAATTTTTAAAATTAGGTATTTTTATATTTATGGTAGTTCGTCTTATTATTATTTTTTTTTCCATTTTGGATTCTGATCTAAAGAATCCAAATCTTAATCTTCATTTCAATGTGGATAGTTGTCTATGAAGTACACCTAGTTAGTTTTCATCAAGACTCCTAAATTTCAGCGATTGATGCAAGGACTTTCTCAGATACAATATCCAAATAAATTGATTCATTTATTTGAGAGTAACTGTGAACATAGACAGACAGGTAGACAGGCATAAACAAAGAAGCAAACAAACAAATGCACCCAAAAATATAACCTCATTAGCAGAGGTAATCAACATGTTCCAGATTTTTAACATGATATTTAAAATAAACAAATTCTGCAATTTCTAGAGGATACCTCATTCACGCTACACGAGGGTATATTATTATTATTTATTTATTTTATTATAGTGACATGTATATATTTTACATAATCAATAAATACAGCAAATATAAAAAAATACCCAGCCCTCTATTGGGCTAATAAGTCACTTTGAATCTACCAGTAAAATAAAATGTTGTGACATTTTACAGAACATTATATAGAGCAGAACAAACAAGAAGACACATGTAAGCAGGCAAAGTAATATGATTAATTCTCTAGAAAAGTTTTTCTTTTCATCCAAATACATTCAACAAATTTTAAAAGAAATGCAGATTCACTGGTCATAAATGCAATAAATAATTAATTTAGTGATAATAATTTCAGATATAGGCGATTATAGGCTTTGGGCAAAATGCCCCCGTCCTTCAACTACTGCCCAAGGTCCATTACCTTGTGCATAATACAGGAGTTTTAAAATGTTTAACATTTCCTCCTGTGAATTTGGTACCATGGGCATGCACAGACAAATGCAGATGCAGATAAATTTTTAGCTGCAGGTGTAGTCCACAGCATATTTAAGGTTATGACTTGATCATCAATCAATCAGTTGTCCAGGTGCTTAATCTCCATATCTACAAATTCTAAGGCACAACATCCAATTCGTTAGGCATAAATCTTTCTGTGTAACACGGTGACGTAAGGCGAATGGAGGTAAATGGTCATTTCGCCACTGTGTCACAAGGTCACATACAAACCTCGGATGGTTGTTGAAGGACAGGGGTGTTTTGATGAACGCCTATAACTGTAGGTTATACTGCCTGTAGTGTGGATGATATACCAATTCTTGGAAGCTATGAATGAGTAATATGAATGAGTAATATGTGTAATATGAATGGGGCATGAGGTAAGCTGGAAATCTGCTGGTTCAACTAGAACATAAAATTTGTTAGTCCCGTTTGTAATATGTAAATTTTTACTACATTTTTAATATAGGGTCCTATATTATTAGTGTCATAAAGGTAAATTATGATAGGGGTTTAAGAGAAAGATTTAAAATATAGTGCCGTTTTGAGCATTTAATGGAGGCTGGCAAAATTGTGGACACGTCCCATTTTTTCTCACCAATCTTTTTTTTTGTTTTTGTGAGACAGCTACTGTTTAACCTAAATATATCAATATACAAAACTGTTGATATATCCCAGGATTTAGTATTTGGGATAAGTATTTTACAGTAACAAACATAAATTCATAAACAATGCAGGAAAAATATAATTATAAGGCAAGTAGTATCACTTTAACAAAAGGTATCTGTTATCTTGGGTATCTGTTACTGCTACAGTGTCCATGAATTGAGCTATGTTTGTGGTATATTGAATATTTGAATTATATTGGTTTAGTTTCCAATAGAACTTCGTAACTAAAACTTAAATTTGTTTAAATTTGTTATTTTCTTTTATTTACTAACCATAGATGTATACTTTGGTAAAGTATCTGTAAATATAAAATCAGTAAAATTATATTTAAACGTTTGTTTAAATTTTTTAAAGAGACAAAAATAGAATAGAATTTTTACTTGAAAACTGAAAAACATTTCTATAGACTTAGTAAAACAAAAGTTCAGTACCCCACTTGGTACAATGTGATCTGCAGTTCTTGTAAGATGGTCGAAACCTCTTTTTTCTTAAATGGGGGAGAATAAACATCCGGAATAATAATGGGAAAATGTGGACAACTTTCTCCACATCCACACACTTTCCTGCTTCAAATAATGTGACCTGTTCAATCTGAAATGAACTTAAAGCAGATATGTTAATCTGGTTATGTGCAGATAACTCATTAGACACATTAAGTTAGAACTTACATCTAAATATAATAACACAGTTCCAAATATGTAACTTGTTGTTAGAGCTAGACAAGTTTTTATTTTAGGAAGCTGCTGTGTCTATTCCTGTGAAAAAGGGTTAGAAACCTGGCAAAGCAGGTGTTTTGTCCAGAGTAAACATACAAGCTGTTTAACTGAAAGTATCACCCTTAATGACCTGCTCCCGACTGTTAGGATGTATAAGATTTGTAGTGACACCAAGCTTGGATTACTCTTATGCATACACTGGTGAACATATTCGACTAAACCTCTCATTGGACAAGATTGCTTAGCTCCATACCCATATCAAACTGGTCGCAACACCACAAGGATAAGTCATAGCACCGTAATCTGAAGTCATAGCAAAATAATGTTAAATCATAGTACTATAAATTTAAGTCTTAGTAACATAAGGTTAAGTCAAAGCATCTTAAGATAGGGCATAGCACGATAATGCTAAGTCATAGCACCATAAGATGGAGTCATATCACCTTAAAGATAAATCATAGCACCATAAAGAAAAGTCATAGCACTAAAACGATAAGCAGCATCATGAAGATAAATTGTAGGTAACTTGTGACAGAAAAGATCTGTCTTGACTAGGAGGGACAGAAGTGCTCACTCACAAAGCTCTTTAAACATGGTTGAAAAATGGCACAAACCCTGCATTCAATGAACTGAAAATATACTTTGTGTGACAAATAAGATAGCTTTTTTGGACTACAGCCAGAATCAAGAAAGTGGAACAGGGGTTTTAAAGGAACGTAAAAAGCACTACCCCACCATTTTAGTTGAAAATGCAACTCCCAATACTATGGTATAAATATAAGGTAAAAAAATATAAACTAAGAAATCATATGATACCGTGAATATCTTTAAGCATCTGACTATTGCAGCCATGATTTTGTGGTTTTAGATACAATTTTGAAAGCCAGCATTGCAATAACAAATGGTGAATTTCACTAACATGACAAATCATTCTCCAAATATGTACAAAATCAATGTATATGTCATGGTAGAAAGTCCAATCTGGTAGAATTTCAAATTCTACTTGGTTAAAAAGTCCAATTGGAGTTTCTACTGGTAGAAAGTCCAACCTAGGAGATCTGGGTATTGCCCTGGGTCCGTAATCGAATAAACTTGGTAGATAGTCCAATGTTCAAACTTTGGTTGAGGTGACTGTACTACAAGCTTTACATGCTGTAAAAAGGGCAGTTTTGACAAACAAATGCTGCTGAAGAAGCATAGGTCTTAATAGGTTAACTAAATGCCATGTAGACTAAAATTTAAGTTTCTGTCATGTCTAATTGTGTTAAATCTGTGTTACAGTAAAATAGTACACAGAGCAATATCTAAATCTATAAGATTGGAATATCTAACAAGTTTATTACATTTTGGACCCCCGAGCAATACTCAAATCTCCTAGATTGGACTTTCTACTGGTAGAAAGTCCAATTGGAGACTTGGAGGCTTGAAATTCGACCAAATTGGATTTTGTACCATGGCATATACATGCGAAGTATATTTCTCGAGAAAGAGATAAGGAATTCTAAAATTCAGAGAGAATGAAAACATGGCTGGTAAAAATCACAAATCACACACGTGGAAACATTCACATTTTAGGGTACCGCATTAATGCAGACAAGCACACTCTAAACCCCTTTATCACAAGATTTGTCCAATTATACAGGGTAACATGAGAATTCTCTTTATTGAACAGGCAAATTTGCCATTTATCTCTACAGAGAGGGCTTTGTGTTGAGCCAGAGAAGGCATCATATGTATATATGATATAAAACTAGTTGCAGGATGTGTGCAGCTAAAAATAGCAGTTACTTGAGTGATGTCACATGACCTTGTGTGGCCAGTGAGTGTTTGTTTATCCCTGTGACTGCAAAAATTGTCTGTGTATTGGGTGACACAAGTTTCAGTCTGTTAGTCACATGTGTTCACTTTCAGATCAGTATAGCGGGCCTTAAGCTCGATACCTAGGTTACAATTAGACGAATCACAGTGTATATTACGTGCCATAACTTTTACATTATGTGTTTACATACAGGTCAGTGTGACTGTATTTAAGCTTGAAACTTAGGTCCCATACATCTTTGTAATACCACGGTACTAATTGGTCGGCATATTCTATGTGTGAGTCACATGTGTTTCTGTGTATATAGGAGAAAGCGTGTAATATAATCTCGACTACAATCTTACACAAAAACCAACACACCATTCACTACCATACTTGTACTTTCAAGATTGTACCTGCCCCAAATGATTTAGATTTAGTCAGGAATACCAGTGCCAATGAGTTTATCTCTGATCACACTACAGTCAAGTGTCATCTGGACTGTCTTCTCCCGACAACTCACAAACTAAATAGAGTATCATATCGACGATACCATAACTGATAGGCACATATTCCAAGCAGTCGAAACCAAGTATCCAGTAAAAAGTACTACTGGACTGTGCGACATCAGTGGCATTCTTGACAAACTTGCAGAGTACAAGTGATTTGAACAAAAAGCCTGTTGGGTATTGTCAGGTGCGTATCACAGGACCAAGTCATCAATTTGAGGGCATGTGGCTAAGAGAAAGGTCTCAACTGAGTAGATGTAGATTAAAAGACAGACTGCATACTACAAATCAATCACAAGTAAAAAATAAGGTGGATTATTAATAGGAGACTCATTCCTGATAATTGTCAAAATTCAAGAAAGCTGTGGCAGTTTCTTTGTCAGTCTCTATATAAGGTTCCAGAGATTATTGTTCACACTCAGCAGTCTTGCTGGGGGATGTTTTCCACATAAGCTCAAGAAGGCTGTTGTTACACCTCTTATTAAGAGGCAATCTCTACCAAGTGAGACTCTGAAGAATTACTTTCCTATGAGGGCTTTGTTTTATGTCAAATTTGGTAGAGAGAGAAGCTGCAGGGCAGTTAAACAAGCATATCAATTGTAAACAAGAGGACAATCAACTTCATTCTGCAGACAAATCTGCACTGACCATTGGCCTGGACTGACTTTATGAAAAACCTCAAACATAGTCCAATCTCAGGTTGAGCCACTGGTTCAATTGAGTGTTTAGGGTTTCGACTGACGTTTGGTCTACAGTTCGTTTTGTGAAAACTGACTCAAGTCAAAATCTTGCCTCTTTTCCAATTCCATCATGTATGAACACAATTATGAATGTTTGATAGATATGACCCTTCAGCTGACAAAACTTGAGACGCCTCCTTAATAGTCCTTAGTTGAGCCCACCATTTGGCCAAGTCTCTGTCAAATTCCTTGTGTCTGAAACCCCGGACTGAGCCAAAAGTCTTAAATATGAGTCTAAGACCAGGCTTAAGCCATTGTATGAAATTGATCCATATTCACCAGTGTTCCTATTCTGAGAATTATAAATTGGGTGCAGGGATATACAAAGTAATATGAAAGGGTGATTGTACATTTTGTCTGAGGCAGTAACTGCTAAATAGTTACAACTGCAAAGATTACAGCTGCAAACGATTACAAACAGGGGATGTCTGGATTTGTAGTTACATTACCAAATATGGAAAACACCAGGGGCTGGATTTAAAGTTGAGCTCACCTGGCAGTGGGCTTAAGTTTTATGAAACACAGACTTAAATATGGCAACTATAATATTTTATCCACACAATATGAAATGACTGAAAAATAAAGTATAAATATGCAGAATACTACATTAAAGTAGCCTTTAAAAGTTTTATGGTTGCAAGCTTTTCCATTAAAACTCCTAAATTCAGATCTCAGACAGCCAAAACCTTGGCTAAGTCTAAGATCCTTTGTGAAACTGGTTTCAAAACTTTACCTTAGCTGAACCAAACATAGCCGTGTACACGGTAATAATTTTTGAAGACCTTACATCAGTCCATGGTGCATTTTAATAGAGATATCAAATCAAGTTACTCCCATGCACTTTTATTGCATGGTGCAACACATTGCAAGACTTTATATCAGTAGTGTAGGAAGCGGGGGGGGCGGGGGGGCCATCATATCTTTTGCCCATCATATCGGTTCTCCGATGCAAATTTGTATCCACCAGAAAGACAACTTACAAAAGCCAGTGAACTATCGTTTGACCTTGAAGGAGGGGCCCAAGGTCAAATCCGACATGAAACCCATGATATCTGATAAATTTCAGAAACTTTTTTAAAAAATTCACAGTCTATCAAGGTTAAATATAATTTGAGATTAACTATTTAAACTATTTTAACCAGATGAATCCAACACAAATTAAATTTATGAAAAATATAACCTTAAGTATATAATATTAAGGAACATGTCCATGTAATTTAAAGTGCAATGAGATACTGATGTAGCCACTGTATGTTTTAAATATGTTGCTAAATTTATGTCAGAACCTTTGACTATTACTAGGGACTTTAAGATGTCATTGCAGTGTGTAGTAGGTAACTGAGCCATAAGAGCATGTGGTTTTGAAAGTGTGTTAGTGTCCCAAATGTAGTATATATAATATTTTTTAAAAAGTTGAGTTTTGACAGAAAGGCCTGTCAGACAGCACTATACTTCAACTAGAGTGTTTTTGGTTTGTATCCTGAGCAGTTTCCTATCTACATTTTCTTTTGCAAAGAGGGATACATTTACTGAAAGTTGTCAATGGTATTTTTAATAACATGAAAGAGTTTTTTGAAGGGATGTTATAGATGGGTGATAGGATTATCTACAACCAAACTGAGGTGTGCATACCTTGGTTACATATACTGTCAATATAATGGGAGATGATTGTAATTGGATCTTTGAATATTATAATGATGAAAACAAAAATATGATCCATAAAGCCCAATCATGCCGCCGTCGTTGCCACATATACTTGTTTCGGCATGTAATAACTTGGAAAATATTTTACTTAGAACTTTTAAATTTGGCATGTGGGTAACATAAGAAACATTGAAAGGTCAAACTAGACCTATGCATCGGAGAACCGATGCAAATTTGTATCCACCAGAAAGACAACTTACAAAAGCCAGTGAACTATCGTTTGACCTTGAAGGAGGGGCCCAAGGTCAAATCCGACAACACCACAAGATTCCCAGCCCATGATTTCCTATGGGTTGGTTTACCATCCCAAACCTCTGGGACCAATAACAAGTAAGTTATAGGCACTTTTAAGTTTGACTATGCTTGTTTGACCTTGAAGAAGGGGCCCAAGGCCAAATCTAACTACATCAGAAGATTCGCAGCACATGATTTCCTATAGGTTGGTTTCACATTGCAAAACTCTAGGACCAATAATAAGGGAGATACAAGATTTCCAGCCCATGATTTCCTACAGGTTGGTTTACCATCCCAAACCTCTAGGACCAATAATAAGCGAGATATAAGCACTTTTAGAGTTTGGCTATCCTCGTTTGACGTTGAAGGACGGGCCCAAGGTCAAATCTGGCCACACCACAAGATTCCCAGCCCGTGATTTCCTATAGGTTGGTTTACCACCCCAAAACTTTAGGACCAATAATAAGCAAGTTATAGGCACTTTTAAATTTGGCTATGCTTGTTTGACCTTGAAGGAGGGGTCCAAGGTCAAATCTGGCTACACCAGAAGATTTGCAGCACATAATTTCCTATAGGTTACATTGCAAAACTCTAGGACCAATAATAAGGGAGATACAGGCACTTTTAAAGGCTGCCATGTGGGTTACTTCAGCACTCCATGAATGACCTTGAATTAAGAGCTTCAAGGTCAAATGTCTGCAAGGTTGTAGAGGACATAAATATCTGTCATACATATTACCTATGAAGAGATTCAACCTTCTACCGTCTGTCTTCTAACAGTCCATAGAAAAATGTAGATAATTTTCAAAGAAATGCCTGCGGCGGCCATCTTGTTTTTTAGAATGAGGCTAATTTCAGTCCCACAGAAGCTTACCCCCCAATGAAAGTATCCTGCAAATTTGGTTAACCTAGCTGGTGTAGTTTTCCTCTGAGAGCGTTAACGCCGAAAATCTCTCTAAGTATGGCGGCGGCAGCGTAGCAAACGCTAAACCAAAGTATCCACCAGAGGCATAATATAGGTCATCAAAATAAAAATGCATTTATATACAACTTTATTCTTGCTTCTTTCCAAGGCTTTGGGCAAGAACCGTATTGCTTGTTATTCAGTTCTACGTCATGATGCAGTGAGTTTGGGTAGTTTGTAATACAACAAAGGTTAAAGTATAGGTTTTTACATCCCATTCAACAGATAGAATCATACAGGGATAGGCCCTCAGCATCCCCACATCCGGGATTCAAATTTATTACCCCAGAGATGGCTGCCTATGATTAGATGCTGAATACAACTATAACAATTTTGTATAGAGTTTAGGTTTAACTATTTGCAGATTAGTGTGGATCCAGAATGGATATGAGTTTAGAGACCCTATGGCCTAATGAAGGTCTTCTTTGAGCAATTTTCTAGCTTCTGAATGCCCTCACCCTCCAACTGCTTCCCGAATTTCGCTTATGTTAACTTGCAAGTTAGAATTTGATCGTTTTGTATTTAATCATACTAGTGTTTTAAGCAAAATTAACCATTGAATTTTTTGTATTTTCTGAATGATGCAGTAACTTCTGTTAGTGTAAAAGTTTGTTGTATATTCATGGAAGATTTATTTAAGATTAAAGACAAATTCACCAAATTACTTTGCAGTATTTCACAAAAATGATACTAAAAGTTTGAAATAATAGCTTTAGGACTCACCCCCCCCCCCCCCCCCCCAAAAAAAAAAAAAAAAAAAATTTACAAAAATATTTACATTTTAACTTAATATCCCCTTGACTCAATGAGAATGGTATCACTTCAACCAGTGTCATAAGTTAACACAACTTACATCAAGGGTAATATGACAAAGGAGTAAAAGTTATGTAATACAATAAAGACAACAACACATTTCATCACTGTACTACTCAGCAAATGAAGATCCTCAGTAAATTAACTTAGTAATATGAATGATTAACAAAATGGAACAAGTGCTAAAATGTCTGCAATGAAAAACTCTATATTAAGAAAGCTTTGTTGCTGTCAAGTGAAGAAATTCACTTAAACAGTGTTATATCCACCCCCACCCCCCAAAAATTGCTCTTTTGAAAATATAACTACTGAATAAGTTTTTCATTGTTGGCAAAACAAAGAAACTTGCTACAGACAAAAACTGTCCAAACATACACCCACCCATCTTAACATTGACATATTATCTCCACATCAATCGATTATTTTCCACTGATTAGCCCCGCCAAATTTACTAATCCAATCAAAAATGTTGTCTGCTTACCTGTTGTGTTTCCCGCCACCCCAGCAGTTAATTACTCCACACTGTTGAGGCAGTCTTTTTCTTGGTACAATTATTATTGGCTTGACACCCTGGACTCCGAAAATCCAGAAAACTATCCAATCTAGAACTTCCCTTGTTTCCAGCCAGTGTTTCTGATGGCGAAAGCAAAACACCAGATCAATGGACGCTTTATTTCTGCCAGGAGTTTGTCTGCTAGTCACGTGACAGTATTGATGGGCGGGCTTTTGGGGTGATTTGCAGACGACATTTTCTCCTGGAAAAGTTTTTTTTTGCTGGCTGCTGGTTTGGTTTATCAAGAAAGGGGGGGGGGGGGGGGGGTGGTGGAGATGGGGTGTGTGTATGCAAAAATTGGAAACTCTCTGTAGATATGGGGGTATGGAGGATTAATGGCTCGTTCCCATTAACACAAATTTTGTGTTTCTAGGGCCGGTTTCACAAAAGGCCCTAGACTTTCTTAGACTTATGCTAAGTCATGGACTAAAATATGAGCCTTTTTGTCTTTGCAAAGTCTGGGACTTAAATCACTTTCACAAAGGGTGACTTAGCTAAGTCCAGGCTTATCGAATAACCACAGTGGTTTTCTGTGTCATATGACCTTTCATTTCTATTCAAAATATACTATTAGTGACATATATCCTTTGTTTGATGCATTTCATCTGAGGGAAAATAGAGTTTTGAACTACAAAACCTTGATATCACAAAACAATTTTCCAAAGATTACTTTACGGAGGTGTTCTATATATTTATAGTTTATTTACAGCCACTTACATTTTTGAAGATGGAGAAAATTTTATGGCAACCATATTTAAGGTCTTTGTTTACAAAAGTTAAGCCTACTCCAAGATGGACTTATTCAAAATTTAGACTTAGCAGTTTTATGAAGCCTTATAAGTATTATACCCCAGACTTAGCTAGAAATAAAGACAAAAATATTAACTTTAAGTCTAAGTCTGGGCTCAGTCCTTTTGTGAAACTGGCACCAGGTCATGGCAGAAGAAGATTCACTTGTTTCAAACATTTGGAAATATATCGACGATACACCAGTGCTGATTTGATTGTAAAGACAAAGCTGCCAAACAATGGAAATGTAGGCTAAATAACCAAAGAATGAAAACCAAAATTTGGTTAATATAGAAGTGACATAACTCTAACACACATAAAAGTGATCAAACGTTCCCACATACAGGACAGTGCTCATAGTCATAGCAGTGAAGAGTGGTTCTGTCACCTCAATGCTGTATTTTTCACCAAACTTCCATGAGGATGTGTAAGTCACCAACATTAGGCAAGTAAAATTTATGAGGTGGGACTTGGGCATAAGCTTTTCTGGGAAATGCTTATTGGACAAAAGCTTTTCCACCTCCATTTTTCCTTGATACCCCGAAAAGATTATTTGGTTAATGACCCATGTACATCAAACGGTTGGATGATTCTGAATAGTGATCCCGTTCCATTGGAATCTGCTAAAACCTAGAGGTAGAGGGATTAAGTGCTATATAAATAAGATTACATTCCATTGGCACTGCTTCATGGTTGTGCTAAGTAAATGAATTGTTCACTAGAAAGTGCTTTCTACATCAGTTCTGTCAAAAATATAAAATAAAACAAAAAGAAAATAAAAACAGCTCACAGTGACACGCACAGATGTATGCGACTGAATATCCACCAATATAAAAAACTACTGTTTGTCTTTAAAAATTTTGCATGTGCCTTAATTTGGCACAAATATAAAGAAACTATTAATTTAAATACAGCTAATTGGGATCATAGATACAAATATTATCATTTGTAAGCTCTGCGTTGATTGGTAGTCGTTGCTATGACTGATCCTATCAGAAGAGACCATGAAAACTGGCAAACACCTGTGATTTATCTCCAGTGAACAGGTCAGGTTTTAAAACCAGAAAGATTGGCCTTATGACTTGCCCCCAATGAGCAATGAGTCATGAGGATCACTGCTAACACTAAGCTGTTCCACTTCCACAAGTGGCAATGCTGAAAGCCTGTTGTTGTTGAATGGGATGTAAAACCCAAACTTTGACTTTGACCTAATACTAGGCCCCGACAACTCTAATGCCATAATCCGGGGATTCCTACCAGTTCACTTTTGAGACAAGATCATTTGACACCATTTTTACAGAAAATTGGACAACATAGGTCATAGCAGCCAAAAACTACATACCAGCTGAAAATATACAACTTGTCAGGTTTTATGATGTCTTGTGTGGACCTAGTAAACTTAATGAAAGAGAAATGGTGATAATATATTTTAACATAACTAATATCGAATATCATAGCAATCACAGAAAATGACAATATTTTTAATGAAGATGAGTTGAAAAGTCTGTTACATCACTTTGGATCAAATAGCGTTTTTGAGTCCAGTGGTATAAGGACATATTGTGCTGAGTATAAATATACAATACAATACTTTAGTGTCAAATAATGCTATGTCTAAATTGCTACTCATGGGGTGTTACATATCACCTATATAATGATATTTGCTGTAATTTTTCTCTTCATTTAGTTTTTATTACTTTAAATATAAATTGTATGTAAGTATTATGTTGGGGTATAACCTTAAGTTATATCCCTCTCATTGCTGCTGGTCGAATTTTTAACAAGATATTCTTGTTCATAGTACTAGTTTGTCATTGGATGAACTTGGACCTTTAAATTAAAATATTCCCGCGATTTTGCAACTCAAGCTTCACTCTTGAAAGGAAAGTCAGGGTGTTCAGACGCCATTTGTAAAAAGTTGTAACAAAATTCTTAAAAAAATTTTAGTTCATTTTAGATTAATTTTATTAACTTTTAAGGTTACGGCTATATAGTATTGTTTATTGTTCTGTGATTTGTGTATTTGTACACATGTAAGGTAGGTGATGGGTTGTTTACTTTGTCATGTAACGTTAATTCAGTATTAACTTTCTATTAACGTTGTGATTCATATATATTCCATATTGATTCTGTTGTATGTAGAGCAATGCATTTATGTATGTGGCTTGATATATTCTGTTAAAATAAGCCTATGTTGGCGATATAAACTGTTTGACATTTAATGATTGCTGGTGATTAGATCTTGTAACATTAAAGTAGTTTTATAGTCACCAATTTAAAGTAACGTTAATATTACAAGCACTGCTCATAATGGAATAATGTTTTATTTGGTTATTAAGTAATTTACATTGATTAGTTTTTACATTTACATTGTTTAGATTAATATTTACTCTATATGTAACGTGAGTTGCAACAATGGTAGTATTTACTGGGCCCGTCACCTTTAATATTAGTGTTCTTTAGTAAGATCTAATATTATTAGTATTACTCAGTCTTGTCTAGTATCATTTGCATATTGCACTTTTGGCATAATGCCGAAAGTATTTCACTGTTCTGCATGCAATGGCCAGCATAAAAGGCCGGTGGGAAGTAAATGTCAATTTAAAAATAATGAACTGTTGGAGGAAAGTACTTCCAGTACTCAGAGTACTCAAAATTCTGAATCATTAAACAAGAGATATTAATGGCACTAAATTCTGTTAGTTCTAGGCTCTCAAGTATGGAAAGCAGGATGGACAGAATGGAGGAGCAGCTGCAGGGCAGGCTTGAGAGGGAATCCACAACTTCCTCAGGAAGCGCGGCATCTGACAGGGTGTCAGATCAGGAGAAAAGGGACGCTGAGGATGGCGCTATTATTCCTAGTGCTCAAATGTTGAAGGGATCCAGGTACATACAAGAGGCTGTGGATCAGAGACTTAAGGAACTTACCACCCTTAATGAAAAAGGTACGTTCAAGTCTCAAAGGGGTGGAAATGAGCAAATTTTTGTCAAACGCCAAGTCCCATGTCTTGTCAGGCAGTGCCAAAAATAGGGTCTCTTATGACAGTCTTACAGTCTTTCAATGGGTCTGTGGCTTATGTAATATAATTAGGGAGGAGAAAAATGTTAAAACTAAGAACTGCATGTTAGATTACATGACTGAGATAATGGAGGATGCTCAGTAATTTGGGTGGGCCTCTGCTAAAGGAGCTCATGCCCTACTTCTATGTTGTATGGAGCAGGGCAAAGTCGACTGGCATATGACCGAGAGAATTGATCTGATAAGGAGAGCTCATGCTCAGAAGGTAGTTACAAATGCATCCTCCCAGGGCAAGAAAACACAAAGTAATGCCCAAGGTACCCCATGCAAACTTTTTCTAACGGGTAAATGTTCCCACACTGGTGACCATGTAGTTGCATGTGGTCACAGTTACAAGCACATATGCAACTACTGCTTTGGAGTGGGGAAACGCTTTCCCCACCCTAGAAAGATTGTAGGAATGCAAAAAAGGTCAAGATTAAAAAAACGAGTGAGGCACTGCTATGATGCAGTGCCGGTCAAGAAAGTAAGAAAGGGTCATATGGGGCAGGGAGTAAAAAACAAAGTACAACATATCCCTATCAAAAAGTATAATACCAAAATTGTCTCCAATTCCCATGCACTTAATGGGGTAAGTACCAACTGGAAACTGGATGTATACAAGTATAAGAATTATTCTTATGCCCAGGTGGTCAAATGTCCCACAGTCAGGGACTCCTTAGCCACACCTAATATGGCTACCAGTGAAACTTTCCCCAAGCAAGGTAAGTGTGTGCAAAGCAATGACATGCGTAAACCCCAAAACAAGAAAAACTCACATAAAAGTAGCAAAAGTTATGATCGTACTACTCGAAGTAGTCAGTTTGTTAAACATGACCTAGATGTCAAGAGATATAAAGTCAAGGTGAGTGCTCCAAAAATGATATAAAGTGTACCAACAGATTTCACATCTTGCAAGAAAGCGACAGCGTCATTTCTGAGCGATTACATGATCTTGAATCGACTTCATTTGGTGCCATTGAACTCATAAGTGACTCTTGTCCAAACATGCCTGTTGAAGCCAAGGAGATGTCACAATGTTACGCCTATGACACTTTGACACCCCAGTATCTCAAAAGTCAAGTTGATAAGAATGACACCCCCAGTTCACACAAGGGAGTAGGTTCATATAAAGATCCTGAAATTCAAAATGATTGTCAGAGTTCCACAAAATATGATCTTGACTTACGTTTGAAGGCCAAGAAAACTTATAAGCAATTTCTGCACACATGTCAGACCTTACAGCATTGGGATGCCCATACAAAGTTTAAATTTGGTTTCATACCTTTAGGTGATCTTAAACTTCCGCAGGCGGTCTCCCCTAAACAAACATCACTTGATCCCTTGCAGTTACATCAAAAAATTAAAAATTCAGGAGAACATGCAGTCTCAGTTCACAGTAGATTCTCAGCTAAAACCTGAGGTATGGGACAAATTGTTACAGGGTTATTGGGATAGACAACTCCCTCTGTTGATATGTTTTGGCTTCCCTCTTGACTTTGAGGCCCCCCCCCCTCCCCCCCGTAAGTCATTTAGACAACCATTCTTCGGCCAAAGCCTATCCTGATGATATCAATGCTACAGGAAGAAATAACACATAAGGCCATTTTAGGACCCTATACACAACCCCTACTTGCAGGGTTACATAGATCTCCCTTTATGACCAGAGATAAGCCTGAATGTCCTCACAGAAGGGTCATCATCGATTTAAGTTTTCCACATGGCAACTCTGTAAGTGCAGGAATAGCCAGGGACATCTATTTAGATACCCCTTTCATACTTAAGCTACCTACAATTGATAACATCACTAATCAGATAAAAAGTTTAGGTAGGGGCTGCAAGTTGTACAAGGTAAAATCAGTAGGGCCTTTCACCATGTGAAATTTGATCCCAGAGATTATGACTTGTTAGGTCTGTATCATAATGGCTGGTTTCTTGATAACTGTCTGCCCTTCGGGTATCGGCATGGAAGTACTCTGTTTCAACACTTAAGTGACGCTGGGCGTCATATCATGTGGCAAAAAAATTATGACGTCATGAACTACATCGATGATATCCTTGGTATTGGTGTTCCTAGCAAAACCGACGCCTCCTTTGATGCTTTGCAATGTCTGACCTAGGTTTTGAAATCTCCATGAACAAGTTGGTGGCACCCACCACTTCTATGAATTGCATAGGTATAATAGTGGATACAATTAACTTCACCCTTGCAATTCCTGACAAAAATGGCTGAGGTATCAGATATCTGTGACGCATGGGGTCAAAAAAATCATTGTTAGGTAGCCTTCTGTACGTTACCAAGAGTGTTCGCACATCTAGGTTCTTCTTGAATCAATTATTAGAATTTCTGAGGTCAATGGAAGACAAAGGTCAAACAGCACTCACCATTGAGGCTAGGAGGGACATGAATTGGTTCTGAAAATTCATGCCCACCTTTAATGGAGTCATCTTCTTTGACCAAAGGCCAATTAACTGTGCAGTTGAACTGGATGCCAGCCTCAGGGGTCTGGGTACCAGGTGGGGCCCTAGGATCTATACTCTTACCTTGGGCTATCTTGATATGAATATAGCCCACCTGGAAATTCTGAACATTTTAGTAGCTCTTAGAGTCTGGCACCAGCTTTGGGCAACAAAAGGGTGGCTATAGCCTGTGATAATAAAGCAGTAGTTTATGTCCTCAATACTGGTAGGACCAGGGACCTAACTTTAGCTGCCATAGCCCGTAATATACAATTTGAAGCAGTAAGAAATAACATCGACCTGCAGGTTAACCATATTCCAGGTAAACAGAATGTAGTAGCGGATCTCTTGTCAAGGTGGACCACTGTAGCCCACCCACAGATCAAATTAGCTGAAATGCTACCCACACACCAATGGGAACTGGTGCACATAGATTATGCCCACATTGATTGGTCCATTTAATTGAATATAGTCATGTTAACATACTTATGTTTGTTTTCTGTAGGCTTCAGCCCAGCCATTTCCAACCTCATCCATAAGGGCCTTCAGAAGGCCCACATGGCCTTCAGACCTTCCACACAAAGAAACTACAATAGTATGTTTCGCTTATTTATAGCATTTACTGTCTTCATGCACATACAATTAGTAGATATATCACCTTTGATAATCATTGCCTATTTGGAATTCCTATACACAAACAAGTACTCTGCCTCAGCCATGGCCAACCATCTGTTGGCTGTGAAAATGAAATTGGCCCTAATGGGACTTCCTACTCATCCGTTTGATGATCCAAGAATAAAATACTTCCAAAAGTCCAGAGTCTTGCACAGACCTTTTAAAGCCACATTAAAGAAAGTAATTGATATTGATACCCTCCAACTGATAGTCAGACTTTGTGATAGTACATACATGGGCCAGGTCTTTAAAGCTATCTATACATTAGCCTTTTTCTCATTTTCTAGAATATCTAATCTAGTACCACATACCAGGAAGTCACATTCCCCACTATATCACTTGTCTAGGGCCGATATATTTTTTGCCCCACCTGGCATGCACCTTTTATTGAAGTGGTCAAAAACACTTCAGTCAAAAGACACAGTTAAATTGATAAAAATTCCCTCTCTAGGTGCAAATCCAATTTGCCCAGTGATGGCTATCAAAAGTCTCCTGTCTATTACCCCTGGGTCAAAAAATGCACCCCTGTTTCAATTTAAAACATCACAAGGTTGGGTCCCATTGACTGACACTCAAGTCAGGCGCCATTTTAAAATGATTCTGAATAGATTGCAATTACAAGATTCAAATCTAACATTTCACGCCTTCCGGCTTTCAGGTGCCACCTACGCCTTTAATTCAAATGTAGCTCTTCAAGACATCCAGAGTCATGGCACCTAGATGTCGGAATGCATCTGGAAATACATCAGTATGGGCCACAATACCTCTGACCAAGTGGCCCGAATGTAAACTACACTCTACCACCTACTTGGGGTTTGGGGCTTCTTCTTTCCCATAATAAATTCACCTCTTCAAGGATTTTTCGTAAAATTTCACAAAAAACTTTTCCTCTCAGAAAATATAAAGAAAGTTCTAAATTAACCATAATAAAATTTCTACTAGCTAAAATCAGGGCTTAAACTAAACAATCACTTTGAGGCCACCATAAATTAAAGTCAAATAATTGCATAAAACAACTTAGAGTGATCTTACTTGCTAACCACAAGATAGGGTCACCTTAACCTTTTTGTCCTGGTCTTAAATGTGTATGATCTAATTAGGGTGGCCTCAAAGTGATTTACTGTATGTTCTGTTATAATTGTATATAGTACTAGATGTGTATATATTTATTGCTTAATAAAATATACATATAATCCCCAAATAGGGCTTTCACTACCTTTCTTTTGCACCTGAGGCAATGTTATATGAATGCTCTTCATTTTTGTCTTGTTTTCCTATGTGTCTCTTAATATTTTATAATCTGATAAGAAGGGCTAATACGAGTGCTTAATCTCCACCATTTAACAGACTTTAAGGAGCAACTATAAATAAACTTAATGAATAAAAGCTAGTCCAGCAACATAGCCAGGTTACACCAGAAAAGAGAGAGGTGAGGTGGCAAAGGCAGATATGGGATCTGTAAACAGGTAAGTTTGGAAGTTTTTGCTGAAGGAGGCAATAAAGGTCACACAGCGCATGTTATCAGGCAGACCATTCTAGATGTTAGGAGCAAAAACGGAAAGCTATGGCCAAAATGTTTGATTTGTGAAATGAAGAGTGAACAAGTGAAGTGAACAAGTCGAGAACTGCTGGTTAGGGTTGTTACATATAAGGGCACTCTGCTAATGTGTCATTTAACACTGACAATATTTGCACTGCAGAGTTCTCTTACCATATAAGGACATTGAATTATTGATTTGAATTACTGATATTTCTTGTGCTATACTGGAGTGACCTATTTATAGATGTTGGGAAACACCCGTTTTCCTGGAAATGTATTGTGTATTCTTTCTAGAGCCTTCCAGTCACTGTATTTTATACATGTTTCTAGAAACTTCTATAATCTCCGGTGTATAAAGGGTTGAAAACTTGGCCACAGTTCAGATTCACTTGGGGTGTTTAGGCACCCCAGATGTCAGTCCTGCCCCTAAGGCATTTGTATGTGTGTGTATAACCTTAAAGTCAGACTTTAAGGTACCAGTCTGATGTTGCCACTAACCAAGTGACCTAAGGTTACCAAGTAATGCTATAAACAAGCAATCTTATTGGGGGCCTCCCTGATTTACAGTTTTAACTCCTGACCCTTAGCAATCTAAACTTTGGTGTCACATTGAAATTTGAACTTGGAGGGAAGACATGTTGAAAAACTTTATTTCTAAGCTTTTAGTTTTTTATTTTCATTGTTCTTAGGCTTTTAAATTGTATAAAGTGTAAATATTGGATGGTCCTTTATCCGTAACAAGTCTTTTAAGCCTATGCTATTATATGCAGGATTATGTGTGTGACATTAGAATGCTGAACTGAACTTTGTGTGACACGTCAAGTTTCTGATGCCAGGAGATCTGATTCTTAGTCATCTTGTCAACCTCAGGCTTTTGTGTTTTGCACATGAGGGACGGTCTACCCTATATTCATTTTGCGCATTTTATGCTATTTTGGTCGAGTTTTCTGTTAATTTGTCCCTATTTTAAGCCTGAATTTGCCAAGATTGCTGGTGAATCGTGTGTGTGCATATATTTTCAGTAACTGAGACTTATTAAATAACAGGCAATATGCCAGATAAAAAGCAAAGTTGCAAGACTTGTAAAACTAGACATCTACCACCTACAGGGAAAAAATGCCAATTCAAAAGTACTGTTGATAGTGACAAATCTGTACCTAATGGACTGCGAGATGCTGCCGTTTCAAGTAAGTTGCTTGACACAGATCAGGAGGATCTGGGCGGACAGCGGCTGCAGCTGGAGATTCTGTCACAGTTGAAGAAGGTATCGCAACGACTCGACATGGTGGAGGACCAGGTTGTGGGTGGGGTGCAGCAGGCGACTCAAGCTTCAGTAGGATCACCATCACCAGCAACTGGAAAGTTAAGTACAGACAGTGTCATTGTTAGTTCTCAAAAGTCAAAAAGAAGTAAAAAGTTCAAACCCCCTGTAGAATCTAGTAGTTCATCTTCGGATGACAGTGATAGTGACATTCCCTCCCTAGATAAACTTAGATCTCATGTGTTACAGAAGAAAGTTGATCGTAGGATCCGAGACTTGGATCAGAGTTCACACCTCTCAGGTAGTGATAGTAAGTTAAAACACAAATCTAAGAGAGGTGGAAACGTTGATGTGTCGGTGAAAAGAAAGGTTTCATGGCCCCATGAGCCCATTTTGGGTGGAGTCAGTAGACAGAGAGTAACGTATGACCAGTTATCCCTCACCCAGTGGGTGCAGGGCTTTTGTAAGAATATACTGAAGCAAAAATCCTCTGATAGAAGAGACATAATGGTATCCTATTTGAGTGATCTAATGGAGGATGCCACAGACTTTTCCTGGCAGGGGGCAAAGGCAGCACATGCTGTGCTGCTATGTGAAATGGAGCAGGGTTCCCTCCAGTGGGAAGATCTGGATCGTATTGATCGAATCCGTAGGGCCCATGCTCAGAAACACGTGTCAGGTAGGTCAGCGTGGGCCAAACCATTGGATCACTCAAGTAGGAAGCCATGGTATTGCAAGAATTATCAATTTGGAACTTGTGTTCACTCGTGATCATGAATCAAATGGAAAAATTCACAAACATGTTTGTTCATTTTGTTTGGCTGGGGGCAGGCAGGTGGGGCATCCGGAAAAAGAATGCCCACACAAGAAAAGCTCAAAAAACGAACAAGCAGCTGCCCATCATTAGGATGCAGCAGCTGCAGCTTGGCTGAGTGCAATGATAGACAAATACCGGTTTCTGAGATTGTAGGTGTCACTAGTGTTTGTCCTAGTGATGATGTAGTGTCACATGTTGTAACTAATGTCAAAGATGATAAACAGTATAAAACAAGGTTTTTGTACAATAAGTCAGTAGTTCCTGGTCAGGTTGACGCCTTATTGGCTGCAAGGCGTCATAAATGTCAAGTGTCAAACACAAATACCATCAGGTCACGTGTCTTTGGTAGAACAGTAAAGCAAACTAATGCTGTCAGCTTTCATGCTGGCTGTGTCATGTCTGAGGTCGCACACAATGATCTAGGCCACCCCAGTGTCCACTCCAACAAAGGCGTTAACCACGGTACTAAGTGTCATGATATTGATGTAGTTCAAAATTCACCTCAAAAACAAACAGCAATTGAAACTCCTGGGTTTGAATCCAAATCTCCTGGGTTCGAACCCCTCATACCTGGGTCTGAATCTTGTGACTGTGACACAAAACTCAGTATGTCTGGTTGTGCTCCTGGGGATGTGGTGATGGCAGAACCCAGTGGTCAAGAGTTTGAATCCTCCCATGCAACTGATTCGGCTGCTCCCATGTATGTAGGTCAAAAATCTAGCAAGCTAGACAATGTTTCTGCTGGTAAGTCTGAATTGACTTCCTCAGAAGGTCTTGGTCCTGGGTTTGAATCCGGGGTTAAAACAGGTATCATCACCAAGTCCCGACCTAGTGTGAACGCAGTCACAGATGAGGTAAATCAACTGTGTCCAATTTATGATGTAAACAATGTAGGCATGGAAGACAAGTTTGTTAACACAATTATCTTCGCAAATCAAGGGAGGACAGATTTGCCCCAAGGTGTGAACACTCCCATTTTTAATCAATGGCAGAGTCAGGTCGATTTTCAATTTGGCTTTGTTCCCCTAGGTTGCCAATTAATGCCAAGTAGTGTCACAACTGTCAATTCCCAGGATTACTCACCCATTGAGATGCATCAAATGGTTAGAAAAACTGGTAAACCCAATTTTCTGCAAGCTCGCCTACCTGTTGCGTCACAACTGAATGTTGATAAATGGCAAAGTCTTTTGACTGATTACTGGGACCAGCAACTGTTGCAGTTGCTGCAGTTTGGGTTCCCACTTGATTTTAACAGGTGTTGCCCTTTGAAGCATGAGGCTGGTAACCATAGCTCAGCTGATGAGTTCCCCTCAGATGTTGACGCTTACATAGAGGAGGAATGCAAGTTTGGTGCTCTACTAGGTCCATTTCACCTCAACCCCATTGAAAATGCCCACAATTCACCATTCATGACCAGACATAAGCCCAATTCAGATAGACGCAGGGTCATTATTGACTTGAGTTGGCCCCTGGGGGCTTCAGTGAACTCTGGCATTGATAAGAATACGTACCTTGACACCCCGTTCACGTTGATGTTTCCCACTGTGGATGACATTACGTCAGAGCTAAAACGCCTTGGGCGTGGCGCCCTTCTGTACAAAATAGACGTAAGTCGAGCATTCCGTCATGTTAAGGTAGACC
Organism: Sabellastarte sp. h YS-2021; assembly: GCA_964017235.1. Lineage (NCBI taxonomy): Eukaryota > Metazoa > Annelida > Polychaeta > Sabellida > Sabellidae > Sabellastarte > Sabellastarte sp. h YS-2021. The sequence goes on from OZ024929.1 coordinate 142,591,430, forward strand.
CTGGCGACTATGACCTCCTGGGACTGCATTGGCGTCACGCGTACGTCGATACGTGCGTTCCGTTCGGGACGCGGCACAGAAGCCAGATTTTTCAACGTTTAAGTGACGCAGTGCGTTACATAATGCGTCAGAGGGGCTTCCGTGTCATTGACTACATTGACGACTACGTCGGTTTCGGCGTTCCGAGCGTCGCGCGTGCGTCGTTTGCGTCACTGTTTGAACTCATGCAACAGTTAGATCTGGCAACTGCTTAGATCTGGCCATGCCAATCAAAAAATTGAGTTGACCTCTGACTCCGACGTGACCTTAGGTGGTTTGGAAAATTTTTGCCACTCTACAATGGAATTTCCTTGTATGATCACAGACCTGTGGATTTCACATTGGAACTGGATGCCTGTTTGACTGGTCTAGGTGGAAGGTGGAGCAGGTTTGTGTATCACCTCCCCATAATTCGTGGTTTCATGAATTTTTCCATTGTCCACCTTGAGATGGTAAACATCTTGCTGGCAGTAAGATTATTCCAAGTGCATTGGTCTGGCCGCAAGGTACTGGTGAAGTGTGATAATGAAGCTGTGGTGTCAGTACTTAGGTCGGGCAGGACTCGTGACCCCTATCTTGGGGCTTGTGCCAGAAATATCTGGTATGTTTCGGCCCTGGCCGACATTGACCTTCAATATGTCCACATCAGGGGAGTGGACAATGGGGTGGCTGACCTGCTGTCTCGCTGGACTGGTAGTCCTAGTGATTTCAGTAAATTGTTGTCCCACATACAAGACCCAGTATGGGTCTCAGTGAATGAAAAATTGTTGGATATAGATCCTGAATTGTAAATCATTTTTGTTATTAAGGTGATATCCCCAGCAGGGGCCAAATGCTTACAGATACATATATGCTAACAGTTGCTATACTTTGTTGTAGATAATGTGGCCTTGAGGTCTCTGTCTCAAAAAGCAGCATCTAGAACTCAGGAGGCCTTCAGACCCAAGACAAAGCAAGCGTATACAAAGATGTTCAGGGTCTTCATAGCCTTCTGTGTCTACATGCAAGTCACCATGGTGGAAATCGATGTCAATGTCATATTGTGTTTTTGTGAATGTCTGGTTTCCAATAATTGTTCTGTCAGTATGATTGCTAATTACTTGTTGGCCATAAAGGCCAATTTTGTAATTTATAACATGTCTTATTCTCTGCTTGATCACCCCAGGATCAGATATTTTCAAAAGTCAATGCGTATAAACAGGTCTTTGGCTTTGACCTCTCACAATGTAATTGACCTTTGCATGTTAGCACGGATTTCTGAATCTTGTGACCACCTTAATTTCCCAGAGTGTTCAGGGCCATTTTTCTCACCGGTTTCTTCGGTTTTTTCAGATTGTCAAATTTGGCTCCCCACTCCATCTTGACCTTTGACCCATCTCGTTATTTGACAGGTCATGACCTTTTCTTCACCAAAAATCTGGTGAAGATGTTGATTAAGTGGTCTAAAACCATGCAAAACAGAGATGCTGTTCAGGTTATATCACTACCTAAAGCTTCAAATCGGGCCATATGCCCTTTTAGGGCCCTTAAGGCCCTCAAAAAATTCTATCCTATGACGGCTACCCACTCTGCATTTCAAATCCACACATCTAGTGGTTGGCAACCACTTACAGATTCAAGAGTAAGAAAGGCCCTAAAGTCTGTTAATATGACCTTGGGTTTGGATCCAGCCTTTTTTACATATCATTCTTTTCGCAGGTCTGGGGCAACATTTGCTTATAACGCCCATGTCCCCATTCAACAAATAAAGCGCCATGGCACATGGTCCTCTGAATGTGTCTGGAGGTATATTCAGTCGGACCATGTGTCAGGGGAAGCTCTGGCTTATGCACTGGCTGATGTGATAAATGCTTAATGTCACTACCTCTACTGTTGGGGTTGAGGGATTACATATTACATATTATTATCTTTTACTTGTAATTTTTAGTAACCTTGTAAACCTTTAGGCCTCTTGACCTTCAGCTCTCAGGGTGACCTTCAGTTGACCTTATGTGAATCAACACCTCGGATTAGAGGTTCTTCTTGACATCAATCACCTTTGACCTACTGGTCAGTCCTGTAACCTCTCAAGGTCACCCTCTCTGCTTGGGCCAGGTTGGCTTTTAGGTATTTCTTTGTAAACCATTCTCTAATTTTTGTCAGCATGATCATATTATGGACAATGACTTTAACTTGTATTTATCATGCTGAAGATTGTTTTAAAGATGTCTATTTTACAATGACCTGTAAATATTTCTTAGATTTAGATATATATATATATATAACTTTTATATGTAACTTTTACTTTGTTAAATGTATTAAAATCAAGTACCCTCAACCCAGTGTCTTTTAATGTCTTGGGGGTGGGGACTGTCACTTGGGGTGTTTAGGCACCCCAGATGTCAGTCCTGCCCCTAAGGCATTTGTATGTGTGTGTATAACCTTAAAGTCAGACTTTAAGGTACCAGTCTGATGTTGCCACTAACCAAGTGACCTAAGGTTACCAAGTAATGCTATAAACAAGCAATCTTATTGGGGGCCTCCCTGATTTACAGTTTTAACTCCTGACCCTTAGCAATCTAAACTTTGGTGTCACATTGAAATTTGAACTTGGAGGGAAGACATGTTGAAAAACTTTCCCAGCCCTCCCTCCCTCTCATGCTGTAAAATAATTAGAGGGATTACATATTACATATTATTATCTTTTACTTGTAATTTTTAGTAACCTTGTAAACCTTTAGGCCTCTTGACCTTCAGCTCTCAGGGTGACCTTCAGTTGACCTTATGTGAATCAACACCTCGGATTAGAGGTCCTTCTTGACATCAATCACCTTTGACCTACTGGTCAGTCCTGTAACCTCTCAAGGTCACCCTCTCTGCTTGGGCCAGGTTGGCTTTTAGGTATTTCTTTGTAAACCATTCTCTAATTTTTGTCAGCATGATCATATTATGGACAATGACTTTAACTTGTATTTATCATGCTGAAGATTATTTTAAAGATGTCTATTTTACAATGACCTGTAAATATTTCTTAGATTTAGATATATATATATATATAACTTTTATACGTAACTTTTACTTTGTTAAATGTATTAAAATCAAGTACCCTCAACCCAGTGTCTTTTAATGTCTTGGGGGTGGGGACTGTGTGTTAAGTTATTGTGCTATATGGACTGCTGTACTGTGAACCACTTTATTTCTCTCTCAAGTGGATATGAACTGCTTGTTATATACATTTTGTAGTAAACTCTTGTTGGAGTGAACTGGATCTTGTGTTTTAATCTATCAGATAGTGAATTTGCGATATTTTGGATAGTGTTCAAATTTTATATCAAACAGCATAGTTGTGCTATGAGTAGCTGGATATAGATTTTTTTGTTATTGGATGCTGATCGAATCACAGGATACAGACATAGTGGATGCCAAACGAATCTCAGGAGAGATTGCTGGATTCAATGTCAAATTCACTACTTAATTACATGGATAGGACTGTGATTAGATCACACTGGTATCATTATTGTATTACTGTTTGAACTGTTTAGAGTATCTCAGTTGATTGTAATCATCAATTTAGTTGTTAAATAAATTTTTAGGTGAAACTTTTGGTCTTTTCCTGTTGCAAGTTGAAAGCAACTGGTAATAGCTACCATGCTTGCTCTGTGATCCTAACAGGGTGACCACGCCAAGTTTTGTAGGAGCAACTGCTCGGATACAAAGATGGTCCAAAATAGTTCAAGGAGAAATATAAGGCGTCTGAGCGCCAAGTTCCATGCTTCATAATGTGCTCGAGTGTAACTCAATTTTGGAATGCCCAAGAAGCCCCTGCTCTTGGAAAGTCATGAAATGTTAATGCTTTTGTAAATCCTAGGTGTGAGGATATGTCTTTTAGGTGATTACGAGTTACGGAATCAGTTAATTGTACTAGACCCCTTGATCTGGGAATGATAAACAGCGGTGGTGAGGGGGGTGCAAGTTTATATCACATTGACCTAAAAGTGGATAGAAATGGTAGCTATGTCTTTTCTGTTTTGCAACGTGTTGGACCATTTGATAAGCAACACAGCACCTGCTGAGGTGCAGATAAGATCTGCTCTGGCTAATTATCTAGTATGATCAAATGCTGCCACAGAATGAGGCAGTATATTTCATAAACGTAAAAAGGAAAAGAAGCACAATAAATAAAGTGGTTTGAATATAAGTGTGCAGAACTAGCAGGATTTATTTTAATGACAATTCTTCATGATGTGTAGGAATTGGCAGGTTGTTAGGCCAATCTTTTTTGTAATACTACTTATCATTTTATTCTGGGATATTATGTGGTCTGTCAGTTTTTTCCATCCATTTTCAAAAACAGGACAAGTCATCGCATCCCCCAGGGAAATAAATCTTCTAGCACTGTCTGAAGAAGCTCTGTCTCAGCCATATTTGCAACAGGTACAATTTGAGAAAACAAAATCTGGGCTGAACATCAATGACCTTCGTCTTATATAAAAACACTGTACTATTTTCATTTTACTGAGGAATATGTTTTTCTAAATATGGAATCCACTATCATCTTACAATGCCCGAAAAAGATTGATAGAAACTAACTTAATTATTTTTGGGTTTGAAGTAGTGGGACCAATGTGTAACAAAGAAACCTATTTAAATTTTGGGGAAAATGTGTGTTGGGGACAACCTTGTTCTTTATATTGAGACCGGGTTATAGCAGTCATTCCACCCACACATTTGGGAAACTGGTGGGGGGGAGTTTATATCACATTGACTTGGGGGGGTATACCCCCATCCTGTTAAGATCTCACCCAGTTGATTAAACAATCTCTGGAGATCTCTTGAATTGGATGACACTGACTGAAGATGTAGCTCTAGCACAGAGATGGTCTGGGGGAGGGGGGTGGTGCTGGAGGGCGGTTGATGACTTTATTAATTCTCTCCCCATGTTTCTAAATAAACTCTCCAAAACTCCACTCTATATTGGATTTGCAGTTGGCATCTTATGGCTTGTCTGTGTGTTCAGAAGTCAAGCTATATCCTGCTTGGGTGTGGTAATCCAGAATCTGTTGACAAAAATCACTATCTGACTCATGTTTTGTGTCAATTAATGCTCAATTATTTTTAATAAAATATACATGGCACAACATATAAATAGATTGCATTTGTACGTTATATAATAAAACAACCAGCAAATTCATTTCCTAAAATTACTTTTTAAAGTATGTTAAATTACACACGAAAAATTTGTTTTTAGTAGTATCCATTAGTTTTCATTAATGGCCAGGTGTTTTACTCAGTGATTTTTGACCACACATGGAAACCCATTTCCAAAGAAGCCTTTTACTTTGACCAAAAAACCTTGATTACTGTAACTCTCTCTTCGGGAGTCTGTCCAGTTTCAACATGTGCAAACTGCAGTACTTTCAAACACACTGACTAGGACTGTCACAAGCTGTTACAAATACACACAAGCATCTCCTATTCTCAAAGGACTCCATTGGCTCCCGTTGAATTTTGCTGTATCTTCAAAAGCAGAACTTTAGTTTTTAAGTTTCTTCACAGTGGCCATCCCAGTTTCTTTGGTTTTCTTTTCTCTACTCATTGTGGAAGATATAATGCAAAGAAACAACCATCCAGATAAAAAGTTCTTGGAGGTTCCTCAAAATTCTATCCATCTGTACATAAATCGAAAAAACACTTTGGCCACAGCTTTGTTGTTAATGCTCCCACAGTTCGGAATGATTTATCTGGCGTCTCCTTGGTATTGGACTTGACAATGACTTTGGAATGATGATTTTTGTTGCACCTGGTGTTGCACCTTAGAGTTTCTGGTGTTGCACCTTAGAGTCTGCCTGGCAAAGATTAAGCACTATAAAAGTGTAGAATTGCACAAACAATTGGATTGCACCTTACAAATATATTATCCTTGCATCAGAGATTCTTATTGGTTGAAAGTTTAATTTTGTTGTTTACTTCCTGTTTGTGCCGATTTGAGGCATGTGCTAAATTAGTAATGCAAACTTTACTCATACATTAAGTGTCTTAATGTATTTAATTAATGCTACAAACGTATATAATTCATAGCAATGAGGCTACCAGAAGTTGTTACTGGAATTGGTTATATCCCCATGTCTGCAGAATTGCATCAGATTTACTTTTATAGTGTTTACATGTACCCAATTCAGGATAGGTGATCTGCAATTTGCAAAAGCTGTTTTTAGTTTCTTCTTATATAAAAGGGGTGTGTCTATTGCTGCCCCCTTAATTAGACATACATCTTATATTGGCAAAAAAATGATGTAGGCGAGCAATTTAATCAATAGCCAATCAGTATCCTTCTTACAATAACAGACCATTGTAAGTTGAACATTGATTGAATTGTTATACCAATGTATTGTACGGATTCTGTGTACAAATTGTGATATTCCATGGCCCTTTTAAAAGACAGGCAGCCATTAGGAATGACAAGCAACTGTTTAAACTGGTAGACTACAATTTTAAATGATTCAGACATTTGAACATCATTGCTTTTTCATAAAAATAGCAGAGTTATGTAAATACCGCAATGTAAATCAGAGATTTGAATATGTTCACATTAAATTAGCACTTAACATATCGTTCAAATGAAATAGAGATCGATATGGCTTACCATTGACATTACTTCAATGGCCTTCAAAACTAATTCAGTTTTTACATTTTGATCTGAAGGGTGTAAGAGAAGTAGCAGATTGAATGCCATCAGGTAAATAATTTCACATGGTAGGAATAAGCATTTCTGTCATAAGCAAACTGTGATTGAAATGTTTCTTTGACTGAGTATGGAAGGAGAAAAAGTAGGAAGGAGAAAAAGTAGGAACCCGCAGAAATAATCTGTCAGACACACTATGCCCAGTATTGCAGGAAGAGGTATACCAAGTTAAGTATGGACCCAGATAGTTAAGGGTAACCAGTGTAAAGGTATTTGTACACCAGTGTAGCTGTGTTGAAAATAGAGTGATCTTTAATCGGGAGCCAGTGTAACTTATCAGAATAGAGAGCGAGCTATTAACCAATGCGTTTGCTGCCATGATGGCAGTTTCATGAGAGTGGTACTGTGTAACCCTACTTAGGTGCCTCAGATGAATAAAACAAGACCTGCACACCCAATCAACAGCACAAATTATCAATTGTAAAAGCACGACCGATCTGATTGCCAAGTATACTAACTGGAAATGCGCATCAAGTCTGTCCCACTAGCGCTTTTAACCAAATAGAATAAATTCTGTCTTGCCCGGTTAAGCTTGAGCTTACTTGAAAACATCCATCTTTAAACATCATCAATGCACTTATTTAATTTTGCAAGGGTAGAAGAATTGTTACGAGTAAGGTGGGTGGTATGCAGGGAAAAATTATATGGAACGCAAAGCCTATCCCTGTGAACCACAAAAGTTGAATTTGCACAAAACTGATGTTTGGCCAACTATGAAGTAAACCAATCTAACTTGGTTCAACTTCAAATTCCAAACCAGGACAAGAAACTCCTTCCTGAGAAGGGTACTGTGATCAAGTGACTGACATTATATATCTAGTACCAGAGTTAGAGGAACCCCTTCAGACAATGACAAATGAATTTTATTTTGTTACTACATAATGTGTTGTTTCTAGTGAGTCGCCCTGCTTGTATGCTGGATTATTAAGACTACTGCAATTCTTTTTTTCCATCACTCAATGAATTAGCATTCAGAAGATTGCAGCACGTCGAAAACTCACTCTGCAGGGTCGCCACTTGTTCTTACATGTATATTCCCATATCACACCCACCCCCTCCAATTAGAAAACCTTCATTAGCTTCCAGTTACAGGCAGGATACAATTTAAAACAGTCCGTAAAACTTCACAGTCCCCCCATTGGATGCTAACATGGATACAGATTGACAATTGGACTGTCCTTTTTGGACATTGGCGTCTTAGAGGATGTCTCAACCAACATGGTACTTAATACTTCATATTCAGTCATAAACCTAGATTTTCTTCAAGTCATTTTGTCTACGGTATTATATGATGACTGGATGACTTTTTTACCAGACTTTGGGGCTGTATTTCATCATACAGTAGTTCCCACTCATCAGGTAGATTCAGAATGATTCCATATATGTCAGATTTGGTGGACTGAGAAATACAAAGACTTGGATCAAGTCTAACATAGACCTCGCACCATGAATATATTTTGGTCATATGTGCAAGAAATGGGTCCTCTGAATTAACATCTTACCTAAATATATGCTGGTTATCATATGTGAGTTTAAAACTCAAATGAATGGTTTTAATCCCTAATTATAGGGGTTATATTTCAATCTAAGATTTATAACAGAATGTTTTCAAAACGTTTATGTATATCGTTTATTAAATGTTTAAATGTTTAATACCAGATGTTAGAAAAACATTACAAATGCACATAATCAAGTTACTTTGGCATTGCTTAACAATATTAAGCTTAATTGGGGTCAGAGATCAAATTCAATATTTTTTTAGGTTGATTACCAATAAAATTATTATATTTATTACTAAAATTGTAAGATAGTGACTTATAAATTGTGCCCCTATTCAATTCTTACTTTTAGAGATTGCATGTGGAGTAATTGTCCCTACTATTGCTCACGGCCATCTTTATTTGGAAATGTTTGAAGGTAAACGTTTAATAAACATTCTGAAAATGTGGGTATAAAAACATTTGTGATAGAATATTTTCAAAACACTTGATAGAAAACATTTCAAGAACATTTAAAATGACGAGTATGAAAACCAGTTGCTGTTAAATGTTTGTAAAACATTTTGGGAGCAAACATTTAGAAAACATTGTCAACAAAAGTTGTTTAAACATTTTATGTATACTGTTTATCAAACATTTCATGATGAGTGTTTGAAAAACATTTCCAGCATAACCTTCATTTCTTCAGCTATTTTATAAATGTTTAAAAAAACTTTCAGTCGAACCTAGTTTCTTGAGTTATTTTATAAACGTTTAAAACAATTTTCAGCAAAAACTTTTGTTTGAAGAATGTTTATTAAACATTTTTTAACAGTACAGTGTAAACATTTACTTGGAAATGTTTAAGTAAACCAAAAGATAGGGATTAAATAATTTCTAAAAACATTTTATAAATGTTTAAATCATTTTAAAAGGATTTAATGTTTACTGGGGAAATGGAAATATTTTATGTGTTTGTTTTTATGCAAATGATGCATTTCAGGGGACATTCTTTTTACTCAGCAGTAAGCCTCAGTTTGGTGTGAAGGGGTCTAAAACAAAAACATAGCACAAGTACAGCTTGGCTTAAACAATGGCCATGAAACACAAATGTACACTTATACTACATTTATATCTGATAAAGGTGTTTACATTGGTTAAAACATTAAACCCAAATAAATGAAAAATACCACACTTCCAAAGACAATTTTACTTGATTCGATCAAACTGGATCGCATTCTCTCGTAAGATTTTGCTTAAGAAGGAAAGTATATCTCTGAGAAAAACGTGTCTATGGCTCGTTGTTCTCTGTGGTACTCAACTTTTTTTCTTGACCCTGGATTTGAAATTGGAATTTGTTGTTAGATAATGTGCTGTTTCAACAGAGATTATCTGGTAAAAAGGTTGGTTAGAAATAAATTAAATTATGCACATAGGTGCTAATTAATCTACTTAATATTCTTACTTGAATATATGTGACAGGCACATGGTTAACACTTGAACTGTAACGAGTGCAGTATGACTAGATATTTAAATTTTTGTTTAATTTTTTACATGAGGCAGATAAACTTTCAACATTACCACTAAATTCAACCTCCTTACTTCCCAATATTAAAAATAGAACTTCAATCAAAACTCAGGCTGAGACTTCCAGAAAAGGCAAACTGAGAAAAATATATCAGGCCAGGGTCAAATCAGATTTTAGGGGAAAACTCACATTGAGACTGGAGAATTTTAGTAAATTAGAATACGTGAAAATAATTTTGAACAAGACTGCACAAATACTCCTACTTTACTATAATGCACCCATATAATTCGCCAAATAAAATGGAGTACTCGAGGACGCTGTGGATTTCAAACTTCTCTTTGATAATTTTCTGTAAAATATTCATCCTAGCTTACTTACAATATTGTATCACTTCCTGTGAAAACCGTTTCAGTTTAAAATTTGTTTTCTTATATTTTGATGGATAATTATTTTTATTGTGTTTTTGTTTTATGTTTATGTCTTTTTTCAAATTAAGCAATATTCTGCTCTCATTCATAGTGTGACAATTTGGACACAAAACCTTTATTTATCTCCCGCCCGGTTCGCTCGTGGGCGGGAGATTATAATTTGCACCATGTGTGTGCGGGGTGCGTGCGTGCGTGCGTGTGTCACGCAGTTTTCTCTGAAACTATTACAGTTACACATTTTTGGTAATTACTTGTCCTAATGAATTTTACCCTCTTCAATATTTTTGGGGTTTGGTGCATTTTGGCCTACTTTTGAGTGAGTAATAGCACTTTTACCTAATATAATTATATGACTCAGAACTCTTTAGAGTATTTTGTTCCAACATGTTGTTCAGCTACTTTCTCCGCAGCTACAACATGGTCAGTAGTTTGGAATTGTATCTCCATAGCTAAGTGAGTAATAGCTACTTTGTCAATTTTTATTGATAACCATAATGAGTAAATGGCTTATATCTTCAAAAGTATTGCAGCTACACAATTTCTCTCAAATAAGTTGTTCATCTACTTTTTTGTGAACTGTAACATATTTAAGTTTCACAACTGTTGGTCAATGTACAAGTGAGTAATGGCTACTTTCTTGCTACTTTTAGTGAAAATGTGAAAAATCACAAATATCTCGCAAACCATAAGAGATAGAGCAATTTTGAGCGAATTTTTGACCCACAGGGTAGTACAATAGTATCCTATGGAAAGGGGAAAAATTTCAATTTTCGCCACTTTTGGCGCCCCTCTTGGATTTTAGTGGAAAATGAAAAAGTGTGAATATCTCGAAAACTGTAAGAGATAGAACGATTTTGAGCAAATTTTTGACCCACAGGGTAGTACAAGAGTAACCTATACAAGGGGGGAAAATTTCAATTTTCACCACTTTTGGTGGCCATCTTGGATTTTAGCGTAATTTGTACTTGTTTTATGAGTCATTACATATTTTGTAATTAATACCGCCCCAGAACCCCAAATTGGCACAAAACTCAATTTCAACGAATTTCAATTGTTTTCACCTATAGCATGGTTTAAATATGAACAGTTGAACATCTTCCTAGATGATGTCAAAGAGTGAAGGGCAATTAGGAAACTCAAAATGAATCCAAACAAGACTGAGTTTATCATCTTTGGTTTCGAAAAGACAGAGGGATGAGTTGCAAGCATGTTTTTCAATTGGTATCTTGGGTAGTCCTCTCTGGCCTGTTGAGTCAGTTAAGAATTTGGGTGTTTGATTCAATTTTTCCTTGTCTAAACATGTTCAGAATGAATGTTAAAGTTGTTTTGTGCCACTGCATGACTTCAGACATGTAAGGCGGTTTCTTACTCATGATGGCTCTGTACTTGTGGCTGATGCTCTTGTTAACAGTAGGTTGGATTACTGCAACTCACTTTTCAGGAGTCTACTTATGTAAATTACAGTGCATCCAAAACAGTGCAGCCAGAATTATATCAAACACCAGTAGATACACCAGTATAACTCCTGTGCTAAGAAATTGCATTGGCTCTCTGTTGACCATCGTTCCCCCTGTGGGTCCGGGGTTGTAGAATAGTATCCTCCAGGCATGTTGTTAGAGGCAACTAAATGGAGGCAGTATTAATATCAGTATTAAAGATGACAAGGCTAAACAAAATAGATTTTTATGTTTTGTTTTGTTGCATATTTTAGTTTTGGGATTTGATTCTATTTATGATTTGTAAGTTTTTTATATTGTACTTTCTTGTTGTTTTACCTTTTCTGTATAATCCAGTCATTTGTGTCTTTTTTATAGAATTATTTAAATATGGATCATTTATTTTTGTCTTTGACCTATATTTCTAGTCAAGTGTTTTTTATCATTTTTTTTCTAGTCTTTGATTGGTAAATGTTTTATTTTTCTCATTTTATCTTGCATATCTAGTCACAGGTTTTATTTGTATGGACATGTTGTACATGATATTTAGTTGAAGTATTTATTACTTTTAGTGGTGCAAAATAACACTAAGGTAGTGTTGGTAATTTTCTTGTTATTCCAAAGTTCTACCCTTCTGTTCATAAATCTGTCAAACATTTTGGTTATACTTTTGCTTTTGATGCCCCCACTGTATGGAATGCTCTTGCCTGATGAGATCCGTGTGTCTCCCTCGTAGCCTCTTCAGAAAGCAGCTTAAAACCTACCTGTACACCAAGACATACCCACCTTAGTCTTAATCTCCCCCTGTGGGTCCGGGGAAGTAGAATAGGCCCAACGTGTCCTTCTACGTGTCGTAAGAGGCAACTAAATGGAAGCAGCATGATTATCACAGTACAATACTAGGCTTGACTGGATTTTATTGATGTTTTTAAATTTTTTTTTACTTTATTTATGGTTTGTACCTGTTTTATTATTTCTGTACAGTTTGTTGTATATTCTAGTCAGTTTTTAGGATATTATTTTGTCATTCTTTTTATGCATATATTCTATTTAGATATTGTTTAATGTCTTTTTAAAAATTTAATCTGTAAATCTAATTATGAAATTTTTGGGTTTTCTTGTATATTTGATCATGTATATTTCATCGTGTTGTACATATTATTTAAAGTATTTATTGATTTTATTGGTGCAGAATAACACTGAGGTGTTCTGTTTTAACTAACCTTACCTTAGTATCATAATCATCCCCTGGCATTCCCTGTGGTGCTTGGTCTCTTTTCTGTCCCTGGATGCCGAAATTGGTTACTGTAAAGGGGAGATTAAGCACTATAAAAGTCCAATTAGAATTAGAATTCACTCCCGCAAGTGGATCATTGTGATCCATGGCAACCAACTAATGATTAATTTTCTCTATTTTGTTTGGTGTCAAGTTGAAACATGTGACACGTAAAGGTAAATAGTTATCATATAGAAATTCTATAACATGATCTGTGCTCACAGATTTGATCTGTTATCACAGAATAAAAAAAACTGTTTTCATAAGAATGTTATGCCATGTATGATTTATTCCTGTACCGTATATGTCCCTTTATGTGCTCCGTACTTCTGTGCAAATGTTTCACACAAAAATGGAGGTTTGTTTAAGTATAGGTTAATGTCCAAGTAAGTGTCCAATATTGGAAAATAATGGCCTGTTCACGAGGTCCCGAAGGGACCGAGTCAACAGTCCATTATTTCCCAATATTGGACACTTACGAGGCTATTAACCTATTTAAATTACACCTCTTCTTTAATTTATAATTTTTAAGATATTGTTTAACATCATTACTTTTCAACTGTTTTCATAAGAATGTTATGCCATGTATGATTTTCGTTTGCAGTGTCAAGGCACTGCAGATGTCAGTCCTTAGGACCCCTCTGATGATACTGGGATGTGTTTATTATTAGGGTACCAGTCTATTTTACACAGGTGGGTTGTGTTTACAAACACTTAATGTTTATGGGTTGCCTAGCTTCATAATGTCACAAGGAGTCTCATTGGTCAGCCCTTTTTGGTGGGAATTCTGAATATTAAAGAAAACAGTTCTTAAGTCAGACTTTGAACTGAAAGCATGAATTTAATTTTGTCTGACTTTTTTATGTAGATTGTTTTAAGTTTTTATACTGAATGATTCTACGTGATATTTTATATTTTTTCAACAAGTTGACTTTAATGGACTATGTTGATATGTTTTGATATAAAGGACTATTCCAAGAAGACTTTGTGTGTATCTGCAACCGCAGATAGCATTGCTCTGAGACAACACTTCATGCTTGATTCAAAAATCTAACAGGGACGGTCTAGCCTATTTTTTGTGGGGGGCTCATCAAAAAGCTGGGAAGCACAATTCAGTTATTTTTGGGTTGTTCGAATTCAAGCTGTGAATCTGTTGTACCAGAGCATTCAGGTCTCTTGTTTTCTATTTTTGCAGTTGTTGTAGAGGCAATTGACAATGCCAGATAATAAAAACAAATGTTCTAAATGTAAAAAGAGGCACACACCTCCTACAGGGAAAAAATGCAAACAGTTTGTTGATATAAACGAGGACTATGACAGTGCTGATTATAGTGGACAAGTAGTAAATATGACTGGTGGCAAGGGCAGTCAGAACTTGCAGATGAAAGCTGTTACCAGTCCAGGAGCAGCTACAGTGGCGTCAACAGATGTAGCAGAGAACACAGTACAGATGCAGATCCTCAAGGAGCTACAGAGGGTGAATGCACGCCTTGATGCAGTAGAAGACCAAGTAGCAGGACCAAGCAAGAGACCAGAGAAGCAGCACAAAGAAGTATATGAACAGTCAAAGTTGAGTAGATTGAATTCTTGTAAACATGCTGTCTCTAATTCATGTAAAAGTAGAGTGGTTGATGTGTCAGAAAGTGATAGTGATACTGACAGTGTAACAAATGTTCCAAGTTTATCCACCTTGAGAGATTCTGTAAAAATTCAAAAGAAAGTTGATGCTAGGTTGAGGGAAATTGAGGCTCTCCAGGAAACTTCAGGTACGCATGTCAAAAAATCAAATCCAAAAGAGGTGGTCCCGTAGAAGTTTTAGTTAAAAACAAAGTAGCTTGGCCCCACGAGGCTATACTTGGGGGGGCCACTAGGGCTCGCCTCACCTATGACCAACTTTCTATGAGTCAGTGGGTACAGGGATTCTGTCGAAACATTTTAGACGAGCAGGAGGAAGGTAGGCGTGAGCAGATGATTAGTTATATGGCAGACCTCATGGAGGATGCCACCGACTTCAGCTGGCAGGGGGCAAAAGCTGCCCATGCTGTACTTTGTTGTGAGTTAGAAAGAGGGACGGTAAGTTGGGATGATTCGGCCAGAATTGATAGAATCCGAAGGGCGCACGCCCAGAAGCAAATGGGTCAAATGTCCAGAAGCTGGGGAAAAAGTGAAGTGGCCAGTCGCCCCTGGTTCTGTAAGTACTTTCAAAATGGTACTTGTATACACAACAAAGATCATGAGGTCGGTGGCAGGCTCCATAGGCACATATGTTCTGTTTGTTTACAGCAAGGTAAAGTACTAAATCATGCCCAGAAAGACTGTAGTTTGGTGAAAAAACAGGCAAAAAACCAACAAGTAGCTGCTCATTCAGGGTAATGGGCAGCAAAGTCGCAGATGCTTCAGCTGTTTCTGGTCATTCAAGCAGAAATGCAGATGTAGAAAATTACAGTAATGATAATTGTACAAAAAATTTGGTCAAAAATGCACAACTGAGGCGTGAAGGCCATCTGGGCCAAGTGACTTACGCTACAAGGTATGTGTATAATACAAAGTTTAAAAGAAATGACATAGAAGGTTTACTGGTCAGGCCAATTAACCAGGCTATGATGGTTTACAGAACAGCTTCTGTGCAAAAACACAGAACTTATGCCAATGTAGTCAGATCAGGTCATATCAGTACCCCTGGGGATAGGAAACAGTTAGTCCCTACACAAGGTTTGAAACCAGATTGTGGCAATATGTCAATCAATTCTCCTAGGCATATTAGGGGCAAGGAAACCGTCACAAAATGCCATAAATCAACACATTTATTTGAGGATGATATTGAAACCAATATAAAAACAAAGTCATTATTGAATAGTATGAATAACATTGGTGAAAAACAACACTGTCACACGACTGTGGTACACAAAGTTGAAGGTACTGAAGTCAATAGTATCAAATATTCAGACAGTGATGCTAAAACTAAGCTATTGTATGACTCTGCTGTCGACAGTGAAGATAAGTATTTGCATTCTTTGTTTTTTGGTAACTGTTGGGATAACAGAATTGTAAATTCGGATTGTAATATTTATCACCTCTGCAGGCAGCAATCTGACATGAAATTTGGTTTTATACCTTTGTCTGATCCGATTCTCCCTGTTAATTATCACTGTCGACAAAACTTAGGTTATTCTGTGGTTGAATTGCATTCAAAAGTCAAAGAACATAAGTCCCCAAATTTTATTGGTGCTCGAATACCTGTACCTTCACAATTGAATATCCCAGTCTGGAAAGACTTGTTATCAGAATATTGGGACCAACAATTACTACAATTCCTGGAATTTGGTTTTCCACTGGGTTTTAATCGAGACTGTCCACTATCTTGTGATGGGGTCAACCACAAATCAGCTACCGAATTTCCAGCAGATGTAGATGCATATATTCAAGAGGAAAAGCAGTATGGGGCTATTGTGGGCCCGTTTTGCAAAAATCCAATAGCAGGGTGTCATGTTTCCCCTATTATGACCAGACCTAAAGCTAATTCAGATACCAGGCGTGTTATCATTGACCTGAGTTGGCCAAAGGGAGTGTCAGTAAACGACGGTGTCGACAAACTTTCATATATGGGTTCTGAATTTAAGCTAATTTTTCCCACTATCGATGATCTCACCTCTGAGTTAAGAAAATTGGGTAGGGGGGCCCATATATACAAGATCGACGTTAGCAGGGCCTTCAGGCACTTGAATATGGACCCAAATGACTACGATTTGTTAGGACTTCAGTGGCAAAAGGCCTATATTGACACCCGGCTGCCATTTGGGAGTCGACACGGAAGCCAAATGTTTCAGAGGTGCAGTGATGCTGTTCGCTACATCATGAAGTGTCAGAATTATGACGTCATAAATTATTGTGATGATTTTCTTGGTTTCGGCACTCCTACTACTGCAAAACGCTCGTTTGACGCTTTATATGACGCTATGCAGAAATTGGGACTCAGCACTAGTAAGAAAAAGTTAGTTTACCCGGGAACCCAAGCTGTATGTCTCGGGGTGCTAGTTGATACAGTAAAGGGCACTGTCTCAATTCCTGACGAGAAATTAATGCAGGTTAAGGAAGTAGTCAACACATGGTCCAGTAAAGCTTACTGTACAAAGCGCCAGCTACAATCTCTGGTGGGTTTATTGTTATACATTCACAAATGTGTCGGACCTGCCAGATATTTTGTCAATCGCATGCTGGAGGTTTTAAGAAATGCTCAGAACCCTAGTAAGATACTCCTGACAGATGATTTCATGAGAGATCTCAGTTGGTTTAAAAAAATTTTGGATCAATATAATGGCACATCTTTATTTGACCACAGGCCAGTAGAATGTGTCATTGAGCTGGATGCTTGTCTCACCGGCCTCGGTGGATGTTGGAAGAATTTTGTTTATCATTTGGCCATACCTTTGGGGTACAATAGTATGGGAATTGTCCACCTAGAAATGATAAATATTCTTGTAGCTTTGAAGTTATTCAAAAATATGTGGTCTGGAAAAAAGGTGCTCATCAAATGTGACAACCAGGCCGTGGTTACAGTGTTGAGATCTGGTCGCACGAAGGACCCATTTTTGGGGGCGTGTGCCAGAAACGTGTGGTTTACAGCTGCAGTAGCAGATGTTGAGTTGCAATATACACATGTCCTTGGTAAAAACAACAGAACTGCAGATTTGCTCTCTAGGTGGCAAAATTCCCCTAGTAATGTAGTAGAATTAAAATGTTTGGTTCCAGATGCAATTTGGTTAAGCGTTGATCTCACAGAACTAGAATTAGATGTAACTTTGTAGTCTTAGTTATTTAGCAGATGCTATACTTTGTGTTGTAGAAGCTGCTTGCTGTCAGCATCTGAAAGTCAGTGCCAGATCCAGACTCCACACAGCTTTTCGTCCCAAGACCAGGCAATGCTATACCCGGTTATTCAGGGTGTTTGTGGCGTTTTGTATTTGTATTCAAGTGTCTCTAAAGCATTTCTCAGTTGTTACCATTTTGTCGTTTCTTGAATACTTGCTCCAAAGTAATGTGTCAGTACATATGATTGTGAATTATATATCTGCATTGAAAGCAATGTCCATAATATACAGCCTACCACATGACCCCTTTGACCACCCACAGATAAAATACTTCATCAGATCCATCAAAACTAATAGACCTCTTGTGGTATCAAGGAAAAATATCATGGATATTCCCACCCTGACAAAACTGGTTGATTGCTGCTTAGGTGTAAGCAACTCTAAGACCTTTAAAGCCATGTTTCTGACGGCCTTTTTTGGGTTTTTTCGTTTATCAAATTTGGCTCCACATGCAATTAGAGAATTTGATCCCACGAGGCATTTCACTGCGGGTGACATTTTCTTTGATAAACAAAGCGTTAAATTGCTCCTGAAGTGGTCTAAAACTATTCAGCATAGGGATAGTGTTAAGGTTATAACTCTGCCCAGATTAAAGTCACTTTCCATTTGTCCTTATGCGGCTTTGAAAGATATTATGAGGTTATATGCTCCTGGTAGTATGGATCCCTTGTTTCAATGCTACACCGTACAGGGATGGCAGGTTATGACAGATGCAAGAGTTAGAAAAATGTTGTCTCATATTAATCTTAAAATGCATCTCCCTAAAAATTACTATACCTTTCATGCTTTCCGACGCTCAGGTGCCACCCTGGCTTACAGGGCTCATGCTCCTATCCAAGGGATTAAGGATCATGGCACCTGGACGTCGGATTGCGTGTGGAGGTATATCCAGACACATCAGGCATCTGGTTCTCAGGTGGCTGCTGCATTTCAGAAGGTACTGCTATAAATGCTTATATGTTTTCCTACAGGTTGGGCTTGATTTGTTTGTTTATTTGGGGTTTTACGTCGCTTTCAACACTGTACAGGTCATATCACGACGGGCTTGAGGTGTCTTCTCTGTTTAATATGGTTCTTATGGTAACTTGTATGTTTACATTATGGTTAATTTTATGGTAACTTTTATCTGTATTTTGTGTTATGTGTATAGCTGTGATATTAAGTTAATGGTAAATAATAAATTATATAATAAGTTAATAATGGACAGGTTAACACTTAACTTTTACATACAGTATTTTATGGTAACTTTTACGTGTTTTTGTGTTATGTTGATAACTGTAAGATTGATGGAATATGGTAAAATCAGAAAATTAATGGTCAAGGTTAACACTTAACACACATATGGTATTATCACACATGAATTTAACAAGCATTTTAATGTTAACCTTTAGTATGAGTATCTTAACATCTGACAGCGTGCATGTATTAATTTAAATCATTGTGTAAAGCCTAAAGAGATGTAAATAACTATTAGTTAGTATTGTATTTTATTATCTTTTTACATACTAATGTTTTGTATATGTAATAAAGCTGTAACCCTCATGGGTCCTTTACTGTTGTTGGGGGGACTTTGGGGACTGATTTCTGTACCGTATATGTCCCTTTATGTGCTCCGTACTTCTGTGCAAATGTTTCACACAAAAATGGAGGTTTGTTTAATATAGATTAAACATACGTTTCATATGGGTTGAGTACGTATTTTACATTGTAATGGTAGACGAAGTATTCGGAAGTATCCAATTTCTTTACCGTCGTTTAATATGAATATTCATGCCTTGTGCACATTTTGACATTCCATATTTGGGGGTTTAGGTACTTGAATTTATCGTCTATAAATACCATTTAATACACACAGTGAAGTCCCAGAGTTGTTTACATCTTGCGGTACTGGGATTGTATACAAAGTGTGCAATGGAATTTGATAGTGTTTACCAAGATACTGAAACTGTTTCATTGAGTTATGTTATTATAATCGGTGCAGTTTATTCCTGATTTAGTGTATTTGTTTACAGAATAAAATTCCGTAACAAATATTGCATATATTGGGAGTAAAATGTTCCAGCGTTACCAATGTTTGAAAACGTCACGTATTTCAAGTAAGCGGAAAGAATGATGGCGTCATTACAGAAGTATATTCTGCACATATGCATACGAAAACCATTGGCTGTGTGTTGCTTACTATTCTGTTTAAATCTGGTGTGCCTCAATCTGTTCATGTTGCAGTTTTGTGGCTCTGAAATATCCAAAGGGTATGATCCTTACTACAGTGAAGACATGGAAGACATACCAAAACTTGGAGAAGCTGAGAAGGCTTTGTTTATGGAGGGACATTTGGATATTTTAAACACGGGCAAAAGGTTGACCATTCACCTAGCTTGTCTTCTTACAGATTATAATTTCACTGCAACAGAAACTCTGATCAAGTCGGCTCTAATGTTTACCACTGCATCTTTGCACCTACATCTTTTTGCACCTAACAGCACCCATGTTAAGCACCTGGTGTCATCCATGTCACACTGGCCTAAAGTGTTCAGTACTCGAATATCTCACACAGAGTATCGTTTAGATTGTAACTACCTAGAACAAGCGTTAACATCTGATGTTTTACTATCGTTATTACAGTCTTCGAATGATAAATGGAAACTCTGCCTGTTGACAAGTATACACTTAATTTCAGCAACCAATTATGTCATTATAAGTGATTCAACTGTCTTGTTTATCAGTGATATCAGTGAATTGTGGCAACTTTTTGGCAGCTTTCTACATTCTCATGTAGTGCAACTTGCACCTGCAGGTAAAATCTCTTCATCTGATGAAACAGTCTACCCAAAAAATGGATGTCATCCAGGCGTCATACTAGTCAACCTACAGGTGTATACATCATCAGGATTTGTACAGAATTTTACACAGACTTTAAAAAGTTGGTCCAAGTCTTCTTTAAGCTTTCAAAGTGTCCTTGACCTTCACTTTGGTCATTTCCCAGACAGTGTTGGTCTCTTGCCATGCAGTTGGAACTTCCATACTGGCATGGCACAGTGTGATGTAAAGACAGGTGAAGTTCTATGCCCGGATGCCCATAATGGTGGAGTGAAGGGCATCCATGGTCCCAAGGATGTTATTCCTGGTACAGCATATGCCATATTGGCTAAAGCCATAGCAGAGTACAACAGCAGATACCACAAAACTTGGGTTTACTGGAACAAGGTCTTTACCACCTTGACAAATGTCCAACAAACACAGAGGTGTAAAAACAATGTGTATGGCTTATGGCAAGCTTTCAACCTTGCCTTACAAAGACATATCATGCTCTTGTCTGATAGCCTGTGAGATGTAATTTGAATTACGTGAGAGATTGTATTATTAAGTACTTTGTACTCTTCAAAACATTGTTAACATATTTTCACCAGTATTTTCATGAAAATACAGGGGGCTTGGTGGTGTAGTGGTTAGAGTGCTCATCTTCAACCTCTGAGGTCGCCGGTTTGAATCGCTGTCTGGGCACTTCATGTTGGAAAGTTGGTAGTTTCTTGCCAATGCACGGTGATTTACAGTGCAGAATCTTGACCAACTAGTATGCACTGGTTCCTCCACCCGTAAACTACCCGTCGCAATATGACCCTGGTTGTTGAACACGACGTTAAAAAATTAATAATAAATTATGAAAATACAGAGGTTGCATTTTAACGAAAACCTAGGACAAGTGAAAATAGATCACAATGAATAAAAATATAGTCTGGATATTCAGTATATACATATCACATTTATATTATTGACAGTTGAAATGTCTGTGATAGTTTGTTTTTATAGTTGCTTCAAATGAATCACTCTATTATACTTATAGAGGGTATTTGTGCTGGTTTCATCAGGTTTTACAGCCCTAGGGAGATTTGTGTTTGACTTGAGGGCCTTGGCCAAGAGCCCATATGTTGATCTGAACTAGAAGCCATATGTCCATCTCATTTGCTGTAAACTTGAAAAGACCCTATTATGATACCATGATCACTATATCAAATATATGATATTATGTTCCAGTATATCAGAGTATTTGATCCAAAGCTAAAATTCTAAATTACCTTACTTAAATCTTTTTGTGAAAGTGTGTACAGTATTATAATTTTCAATGTAAACCCTATGTGATATGGTGTGAAAACAACAACAAAGCTGTTTATATCAAAGTTTATATACCATCAATGAGAAATGTGTCAAGTGATATAGTTTTTTTTGTTGTTTAATAACTTTCTGAGCATTAACATTTTACAATAGTCTCCATATTACACATATATCATGCATACATTCAACAGTTATACCTAGGTCACAGCTATCTCTGCTGGGTCATAAGTTACAAATAAACAAGGTATGCATTTAATGGTCCGCTTTGTGTCTGAGTAGGATATCTTCTGTGCGATTCAGTGGGATTCACAGTTTGGTAGGATACATCCAACACACCAGGGAAAGTGATCTGCGTTCTGGACCAATTTATGAAATGTTTTGAAATACCTTCGATGACCTCCCATCTATTGTAGTCCAGCCATACCTGTATTTGTAATGGGTCATGTGATTATATTTTAACCAGTTAACAGAAACTGATCATGTGCCGATTTGGAGAGATGACTTTCTACTAGAAGTTGTATTATCGTCTCTTAAAAGCACAATAAAAGGTTAACTGTTTCTCAGAACTTGCACTGATACGAATACATATTTTACTTTCAAAGAAATTACTTGCACCAACAAGTGCAATTTGGTGGTTTGTGCTGCATTTGTGCCAGAGAAACCATTGGTAGAGAGCACGACTCTGCCACGGCCCCACACCTTCAATATTGACTATAAGTATAGTGATAAAAAATCCTTTAAAATTTCTAGATCCAGACAGTGATCTGGATCACCAACTGTTCCTTGTCCATTGTCCACAAACTTCAGTGTGATCATGCACTTTCCTTCCAGCCATAAGCTTGTGTTTAAGAGACTCGGACACAAACTTTTGTTTGGTAATGCACTTTCCTTTCAGTTTTGAGTCTTTGAATCTTAGTGACAAACGTCAATCTGGTTATGTACTATTCTTCCAGTTCTGAGGCTGTTTTGAGTCTTAGTGTGTTTGCCTTAAAGCTCTTAGGCTGTGTTTGACACTAAGCTACAAAGTTGGTGCTAGCTACGACATTGGTACTAGCTAAATGATGCCAGGCGGTTTCCACCATATTTCAACTACTTATCCTTGATATATAACATATGCAGCACTGTGAAAGTCTTGTTCAACCCGGACAAAGCACGCTGATGCTCAAGGTCCAAAAATAGCCCTTTCAGTTCATTTTCATGAAAGTGTATAGGTCAAATCAGAATGGGCAGTTCAATAGATGGAAGACAGCAGCACATACTGGTTAGTTTTAGATTCTGCATTGAAAATGATGGGTTACCATCAAGTAATTGCAGCAAACAAATTTTCCCACTTCAGAGTCAGAAAATTTACCCAGGGCCTGGTAGGTGGTCGCTGATTTGTATAAAATAAGAACATATACTTGGCACAAAACCCAAACAATATATATATATTATCATTTTCTTTATAAAACTTGTGCATCTTTTTTTTGAGTAAGTATATAATGATTTTACTTTCCAGTAGTGCTTAAATATTGTGGAATGCATTATTTATTAACCATCAAAATTATGGATGTGACCTAAACATCAAAGTAAAAACTAGGTTGAAATTTGAAATCATCCATCACTCTAGATATGTTTTGCCAATTTTACATTCAGTATCATTTTTTATGAATACTTGTTTTAGTGTTGTATATTTAAACTCGAGGAAATATCTCCTGGTACTACAGGTTTCAAAGCACTATTTGACCTATTCCAACTATGCAAGTACAGCTCAAGCACTCAAGCGACCAACATTCCCCTGAAAAGACAAAAATCTCAAAATTGACCATTTATCAACTGAGGCCAATATGTTGGCCTGTATATGGGTTCGAATCCTCACCCCATGTGTTCTTGGTAGAGTGTGTTACCCACTAGGCCACAGTGGTAGATAACTATGTAACTTACAGAATATAGAAGCATTTCTGGCACAAAACTGATATGTATGCTCTAATGTCTGAAAGTCAAAAAAGAGAGAGTCCAAAACCAAGCAGAGGTCATTACTCAGCAAGCCCCCATCAAGGAGGGATGACTGTGGACGTGGGTATGTCAGTTTCGGAAGGTAGGCCTTTCGGTGGCTCCTGAAACCCAATATAGTCTGCTGTGATCGGACATTAAGTGGCAGCCTGTTCCATCCCAGTGGTGTGGCTATTGCCAAACCATGCCAGCCAATTGCCCTTTTTGTGATGGATTGAGCAGCTGATAGCCTGTTTCCATGAGTGAGACTGCTACACTTGTTTCAACATGAAAATATTTCATAAACATGTTCTGTGTGTACTTAAAGCGGTATTTTCTACCTAGCTCCCTAAATCTCTAATTTACACATTTATACTTCTGATTATCCATGGTAATGGGCACCAGTGAATACAAAAAAAATTAACCTGGACTGTATGTACCAGTATATGGGTAAAATCTGGTTCATGGTGGGTAATTAATTTATAATCTCTGGTCATTTTTAAGAGAGTCCACACTTCCTAGAAATCCCATTTTCTCATTTTTTTCTTCTTACCAGACGTTCGTCAATCATGTACTGCATTGGTGCACTACTCATGTTTCTGATTGCTTTGCAGCTAGTGCATGTAAACCGAAAGAGATTTCAGCCTTATTCCTCTTATACACTTGAGATGTCTTGACAGGCCGGGAAACATAGATGCACAGAAGTTATTGGATCTATATTTAGTGTTGCTATATAGTACATGCTCCTTTACAGATCTCTGAAAGGTAGAAACTAAGCAGTAACGGATGATTTATCTGTCAAATAAATTGGTTCAGACACTGCTATTGTGCAATAAGTCTGCGTGTCTGAGTGTTCTGAAGATCAATGAGAGCTGCTTAATGACACTGCTTGCTCAAATAGCACGACAAAACATGCTCTTTACACTTCTTGTTCCCCCGAAGTAAGGGATTTTGTTGTCAGCTGCATTGATTTTTTTGTTATATTGTACCTAAATGGTGTTCACTAGTGGTATTTGCTGGTTTGTAAAAGAACAAAAATGTTTGAAGGTTATTTCCCCATCAGGTGGTGATGTTGCCGTTCAATTTATTCGAGTGTGTTTAAAGGTTATTCTCACCTCAAGCAGTATTTTATTTTGCAAATTTTTAATAAAAAATATAAAAAAATCATCTTCAAATTTCTAAGCATGTTATTCTTGAACCACACAATGTATTATGTAAAATAAAAAAATTATGCAGCATTTACTTTGATTGCATGAAAAGATGGTGACAACATTGTAAAATGACTGGGATTGTAATTCACATTGCTTGGTGTTCAGACAAATATGTTCCATATGTAGAAAATGGCAATAAATAGCCTTTAAAAATCACATTACACTCGAACAGTGTCCTGATCAGTAGTTTACACAGGATAAAGTATTTTCAGTACACTTTCCATTCATCAGATTTAAAACAATTTTTTCCTAGGTGGGGCAAATTGTTTTTCTTTTTTTTTTTTGCAAAAAAGGGTCAGAAAATCACTGTAGCAAACAGACATTACAGATACCTTTAAAATGTTCCAGCTTCAAAAATATGTGATCAGATAGAGAAATTGACATAACTCTAGGTGTTTCTGAGCTGTTTATGCAGACAATCCGTGACAATATATATAGGCCTTTTTGTCTGCTGACATATAAAAACAGCAAAAATGTTGCTGGTGATGCGGTGAGATACACTTACTTCAGTTAAACACATTGCTTTTGACGTACATTTTTTGATTCTGTATTGTTTTTATAAATATTAATATATATTTGCAATTCTGATAGATTTGGTATAAGGAATGAAACCATGAAGCCCAGCATAATTGTACTTAATCAATCGAAATATTACAGACTATATAGAATAGAATTTATAATCTATATAAATAAAATATAATCTATATAACTGGGTTCGTTTGTCAGAGTTTGGGATTTACATCCTGTTCAACAGTCAGGGTCATATTGGGATAGGACCTCAGCATTGCCTCTTGCCGGTGTAGCGCCAGATAATGTATGCCCCACAAAGTGTGTGGGGGATACAAAATATGGCAAGGGGGGCTGCCACAAACTGTGTGGGGACACAAAATATGGCAAGGGGGCTGCCACATTTTGTATCCCCTGCCATATTCTGTATCCCCTTTGCCATATTTTGTTCCCCCTAGTTATATATGAGTTAATCATTAAAATTTTCCTCTGTCATTTATGGTTAAGCATTTGCTAAGCCCAATGCTTGATCTAATCCTGTAATTAGTAACTGACCTGAATACAAACAAATCAAGTACTGGGTTGTTGATTAGACCTACAAATTTATCCCCTGTCTTTTAATCAAAAACATTGAAATGTGCATTAAGAGATCGATTGATGTATTTTATGTTGATTTTTTCACTGTCTTTTTATGTAAGATTTACAGGTATTAGCAAATCAACATGAAAAGAATGGATTCCTATTACTATGACCTGTGATTATTTGGTTAGTGATTCCTATAAACATTGCCTGCTATGATTAGTTAGTGATGAGTCAATTGGATTTACTCAGGTCTAATGTTGCTTGGGCCCTCTTGTCTCTATAGGAATCCATGCCTTTAATGTTGATTTGTTCAATGTCTTTACATGTAAGCTTTACTAGTAGTAGCAAATCAACATGTAAAGAATGGCTTCCTATAAACATGGCCTGCTATGATTAGTTAGTGATAAGTCATTTGGATTTATTTAGGTCTAGTGTTGCTTGGGCCCTCTAGTCTCTGTAGGAATCCATGTCATTTATGTTGATTTGTTTAACTGTCTTTATATTTAAGGTCTATTGGCCTCTGGTCAGCATCTGGAAGAACAATACAGGGGGTAAATGTGATCAAGTACTGAAGGGAAGCAGTAGTTATATTAAATCATAAACTGCTATTATACATTTACTTAGTTTAACATTATTCTTGTACACAGGAATAGCTTTTGAAATAATATTTCTAAAATAACATAAACAGGTTTCATAGAACTAATGCACTTTATAAAATTTGCAAAAGTAATGAGAGGGCAATACATTTAAAATACATTCTATGTTAAGTGTTTAATCTAATTCCACACATATCCTGCTCTGTATATCCCTCTATGTGGGTCCAATACAACTTCAGGTGGATGATAAAATACTTTATTCACACTGTGTTGTACATTCACATACATACAAGAGTATCTCTTTGCAAAGTAGTAAAAACTATAAAATTTAATTAAAAGTTGCTGGTATCAGTCCTATCTTAAGATGGGCTGACCAATGCTAACCTATCTCAGCCCTTCTTAACAGTTAAGTCTTAACTGTTAAGACTGGCCAGCCAACACTTAGGATCCTAGTTGGGCTGGCGATAATGTTATGATTGGCAAGATCTCAAGTTTGGCTTCAACCACTATATATCTGCATAACTTTGTCTTACTTCCAACCCTATTCACTCTAGAGTGAATCAAATCAAAAGTTGTTCAGAAAGGGACAACTGACTTTCTTGACTGAGAATAATCATCTCAAGCAATGGCAACTTAATCCTCTCCAGCTGTGTTTGGTATTATAATACCCCCCCCCCCCCTCCATCTATTACACCTCCAACTGAGAGGATACAGAATATGATGGGGATACAAAATGTGGCTGTCATATTTTGTGTCCCTTTAATCCCCTATTGTTGGGATACAAAATATGGCAGCCACATTCTGTATCCCCTAAAAGATCAAAGGGGGGATACAGAATATGGCAGGCATACAGAATATGGCGTTACACCGGGCTTGAACCCAGAGATCGCTGACAGTCTGTGACAAGATGTCAAACATGCTAACCCACTAGGCCAATGAGGACCTTAACTGAATTTGTTAATATAACCGACTAGTTATCAGACCTAAACCAATATCATATTTGATTTGATAGCCTTTAACTGCTTAAGACTTCACTGAGTGTCATTACCAGTGTACCCATATCAGGATGATGCTTAATTCTGGTTTCTGTGGTATGACTAGGAGACTCAAATCTATTTGTACTCCAATGAGTAGGATGTCAGTCTGTCGCAAGTCTTTACACTCTGTTAACACTGTTGCTCACTATTTCTATTCCAGGTTAAAGAATAACACATGTATGTCTAGGTCGCACATTTCTTTATAATTGTATCCACCGTTATTCACTTCGTAACACCGCCACCGCAGTGTAGAGAGATTTCACCGTTGCTGCTCTAACGAAAAAAAATTTATAGCTAGCCTTCTCAAATTTGCAGGATATATTCATAACCATAAAATCTTTCCTGGCAATATTTTTGGCCTCATTTTGAAAAATAAGATGGCCGCCACAGGCGTTTCTTCGACTTTCTGCAAGGAGTTTTGTTGGGCCTCTAGAGCAAAGGGTATTATAGGTAGAGATCTCAAATTCGCAGGATAAATCTTGCCTGGGAATATTTTTGGCCTCATTTTAAAAAACAAGATGGCTGCCATGGGCATTTCTTTGTCAGTCATGAAAAGTGCTTATATCTCCCTTATTATTGGCCCTAGAGGCTTGGTATGTGAAGCCAACATATAGGAAATCATGGGCTGGGAATTTTTTGGTGTGATCAGATTTTACCATGCACCCCTCCTTCAAGGTCACACGAGGATACCTAAACTTAAAAGTGCTTATAAGTCGCTTATTATTGGCCCTAGAGGTTTGCAATGTGAAACCAACCTATAGGAAATCATGGGCTAGGAATCTTTTGATGTGGTCAGATTTGACCTTGGGGCCCTGCTTCAAGGTCAAACAAGGATTACAAAATCCAAAAGTGCTTCTAAATCACTTATTATTGGTCCTAGAGCTTTGCAATGTGAAATCAACCTTGGAAAATGATGTGGTCAGATTTGACCTTGCGTCACTCCTTAAAGGTCAAACAAGGATAGCCAAGTTAAAAGTGTTTATAACTCGCTTATTCTTGGTCCTACAGGTTTGTAATGTGAAACCATCCTATAGGAAATCATGGGCTAGGAATCTTTTGATGTGATCAGATTAGACCTTTGATTCCTCCTTCAAGGTCAAACGAGGAGAGCAAAATCTAAAAGTCAGATTTGACCTTGGGGCCCTGCTTTAACGTCAAGCGAGGATAGCAAAATCTAAAAGTGCTTATAAATAAAAGTGCTTATTACTGGTCCTAGAGCTTTGTAATGTGAAATCAACCAATGGGAAATCATGGGCTGGGAATCATCTGATGTGGTCAGATTTGACCTTGGGCCCCTCCTTAAAGGCCAAATGAGGATTGCCAAAATTAAAAATGCTTATAGTCACTTATTCTTGTTCCTATAGGTTTGCAATGTGACACCAACCTACAGGAAATCATGGGCTAAGAATCTTTTGATGTGGTCAGATTTTGACCTTTGGCTCCTCCTTCAAGCTTAAGCGATGGTTGATTGGCTTTGGTGAGTTGTCTTTCTGGTGGATACAATTTACATTGGTTCTCAGATGCACTAGATCTAGTTGCATCTGCAGGTATTGATCTCTCCTTGATGACCTTGTCCTTACGTCTTGTATCTGGGTAGTAAATGGTGAAGAACAAGCTGTCTTGTATATCCACCCCGTTCTACCATCCAGCATGCATATTTGTGTACACCTTGTAGAGGATTATGCAAGGTATTTCAAACATCTTAAGAATGTGTTCCGGAACATGGAATATGTTCTCAGTAGTGTTGAAACACACCAAAGGTAGCTTACCTAAATGCAAATTCATCATGGAGATTAAGCGACATAAAAGTCCACATTAGATTAGATTAGATCAAATGCATCCTACCACAACATAGATTGGATCAATATGGTTGAACAACAGATAAATTTAGAAGGTAGCTCATGAATCCAGTAAAGAAAGGAATGTCATTGGTATAAGGTATATAAAGTTTTGTTTGAACCCAGATACAGATACATAGTGGTTTGGATGACCACTTCAGATTGTGGTACTCTGTCATTGTTTTGTAGATGTGAATTTGGTGTATTCATAACTTATTAGCGCTTGAATCATATTAGTCTCCAAGTTTTATACATTCCCCAGGGTCCTTTGATTTGATCTGAAAGTGCCTCAAATTGTTTCTTTGTGTCTTAAGCTTTGGTTGTGCATACTAGTATGCATTGGTTTCCTCCACCATGAAAATGTCCCTTGTCATGTGACCTGTAACATATATCTTGACAAAAGAATTAAGAAGCCAAAATACACACAAACCTACACATTATTTGCATGCATCTTTCCTCTTAAAATTGACGTTTTAGATGAAGCATTACATTACAGTAAAATAGAAACACTACAGAAAATCTTAGGATTACCACAAGAACATATCATGATATGGCGTTGCTGTCAACGGAAACAAATGGTGTTCAACAAAGTAACAATGAAACACACACATTGTATTGACAATTACTCCTGTATTTACAGCGCAGTTATCGTCACTAAGTTTTTAAAAAAAATCTCTGGTTACAGATATGCTGCAGTTTAGAAGCAATTTAGTAAAACTTGCGTTTGTAGGATTCATAATTTACATGATAGAAAGTCTATATTACATTTACTTATAATATTCTACACTGTATAGGTAAACCCACAGTAGGATCGTATGGTTACAACTGTGATATTTATCATGCAATTTAGAAAAAACGACACTGTGTGTGGATAACATGAAAAACAGAGATAAGTGGCAAGTTATAACTGCAATTTTTTCATAGTTTGCAGCAATTTGCTGTGATTACAATAAACGTTATGACTTTCTCTTTACCATTCACATCACGTTTCCCATCAGCACTGCCTAAAACTGGAGGGAGTATTTATGCGACAATTGGTGGAAACATACCGCCTGGAAAAATACCTCCTAGTAAAAAATGCCTCCCTCCTGATTTTGACTTTCTGGAAAAAGAACCTCTGATCAAATTTTTAGCAAATTCATTAAAGGAGAAAAAAATCATTCTTGGAAATAATGAGCTATGTTTGAGAATAATAATTATAATATGTTTTGAACCAAGGGAATGAAACATTTTTATGTTGTAATAATGAAATAATAACAATGTGATTTTTCACAACATATTCTAAATATAGTGTTTGAGGTTTACTTGGGTTTCAGGACTGAACACTCCATACCAATAACACATTGTGATAATTTCACTAAATAAAAAAGTTGCTTTTACATTTTGAGGAGACATTTTCCTTGGTTTCCAAAATGTTATAGTTTTAAGGTTGAAAAACAACATTTTAAATTCGTTTATTTTATTACTTCTTGACCAGGACCCATGCAAACTTGGATTGAGATACATTTTTAGGGGGCAAAATTAAGCGTGCTGCATATATTTATGGGGGATTTTGGCAGAAAGCATTCTTTCTATGAGGCATTTTTCCTGGATTTGATTATTTAATCAGAGAACAATTTAGCAGAGAAAGCAGTACCAGCAAAAATACATTTGTTTAAAAACATCCAGTTATGACACCTTGAAAACTGACACTCGAGAATGTACAAGGTATAAATTTTACATGCATCACTCCTGATAGAGGGTGTAACCAATTACCAATATTATTCCAATATTGTAAAATCACAATTTCAATGCTATTTTGCAGAAAACTATAGCAAACAGATGAATGGTATCTCATCACTGAAAGGAGTGTTGATTGGTCTCACAATAAGTGTTTTTCTGCAGATAAAATGTCACCTATCCATGGCTTATTATAGTCTTTACAATGTAAACAAACTCCCTGCTATTTTGTAGGCGTAACCAAGGCAACAAGATCGATAAAAATAACGGGGCGGGGCTTATATGTGTGGCTTTTTTTGCTCCCCTCCACAGAGACAAAAAAACTCATTAATTGAATTGTGTAATGCTTTATTTTATTTAACCGGAACTTGGATGGTAAACTGTGTTATAAATTTACATTGTGTGGTAATTGTGAAAGCAGTACTCCAGTTGGAAAGTGTATTATCCATTAATGGGGTAAACTGAATGGGCAAATCATCTGTTTCAATGTAACATATGGAATAGACATGAATGGCTTTTCTGTGGCTGAAGTGTAACATACATCTGGGTGCCTAGTTTCAGATTACGAGACAACAGTAGCAACACAGGTTGGAGTAAATTGATACAGATTAAAAGCACATTAATTAGATTTCTGTGAAAGCTCATAGCTACTGCATGGTTGCTGGGGGGTTAAAAAAACGTATTGCATAGGAGAAGGTAATGAAGAGATGACAAAGGTCTGATAACCATTATAGGATAAAGTACTGTAGAGGATTGGCAAAAACTATTCATTGAAGTAAGTTAAATTTGTGAATTCAATGTTGTAGTTTTAAACGTTATACATAGTTCTCAAAGTATAAATGATGACACTAATATAGCTTGCATAACAAGACTTCAAATTTCTAGTGTATGAATGCCTTTTTTGTATCAAAGACTAACATATGTTCCAGTCTGTTTCAGTTGTTTCTTTGTTGTTGTACTTTTGAAAGATATACAAGTGTCAGTGAACAAGTTTTTTAAAATTTAAGTTGTACAAGTTATGACTAGTCTGTCACCTTAGTGGTAGTAGGTTTGAACCTAGACTATAAACGCATTTGGGAAATATGCACATCATCTGTGCCACTGTGACTATATAGTTGTTAAAAGGGAGACATTAAAAACTGGTCTTGATTTTAAAAGCTAACTTTTGCAGATCATTGCTGGAAAGGAAGCCTAACCTATATATTTTGATAATGTAGTTGATATACTTTTGCTTACAAGTCTTTTCATATACATTTTTCGATTGTTTTTGACAAGGTCCTTAGTGATCTAGTGGTCAGCAAGTTTGGCATCTAATGACAGGCTGTCACCTCTGTGTGGGTTTGGATCCCACAAGAGGCAGTGAGGGCCTGTCCCAATGTGACCCTGGTTGTTGATTTAGATTTATTTTTTGTTTTACGTTGCGTTCTACAGCCAGGGTCATATTGTGACGGTAGTTTACGGGTGGAGGAACCAGTGAATACTATTTGATCAAGATTCTACACTGTAAACCACTGGGCATCAGCAATTAACTACCAACTTTCCAACATGAAGTGGCTGGGCCGAGATTCGAACCAGCCACCTCAGAGGTTGAAGGCAAGCACTCTAACTGCTACACCACTGAGCCTCCTCCCTGACTGTTGAACTGAATGTAGAACCCTAACTTCCACTTTAAATTGTTTTATAGGGGGCTTTCACACTTTTCCTGTCAAACTGACAATTTACTGAATGCCTCACATGTGGTGAAACAAATTTGGTGCATGTTGTGACATCACAGGTCAACATGTTTTCAGTAGTTCTGAGTTTAGTTAAAAGTGTCACTAAACATATATAGATTGGATATTCCAACAGTACTATTAGCCTGAATGGAGAAGTGTGACCCTTGTTTATGGATTGGGGTAATCAATGAATTATGACATCATTATCATATTAAACTTCCCAATTGAATCCCATATTGTTTGATACTGAAGAACATCATGTGAATCCTGTAACTCATATGACATGTAATAGAAGAAGTACATTTAACTTTAAAAGTTTTTTTATGTCTGCCAATGAGGTATTCGTGACAGTTTATTTGTCTCTAGCAGGACAATGTAAATACTACTGATTCAATCTTTATGGAAAAAAATGAAAAGATGGGTTTTGGTCCCAATTGAATCCCATTAAACTTTGAGTGTGATCCAGATCACCATCTGGATACCAAAAAATATTAACATCCGGATTTTCCTGTTTACTTATTATTAAGCCATTTTAAAAAAAAATCATACATGCCTTGGTGGAAGTATGCACTCTCTGAGTGCACTTGTTTGAAGTTAGACCATGAGCAAATCCAACATGTTGTCCTGACCTTGATTTGAACAACTAACTTAAGTAGTGAGAACTGCATGATTAAATGCCAAATATTGGACTTCATTACGAAACATAATAATAAAAGCTTTGTATTTTTCTTATTTATTATTCTTCTCACAAATAACAAATTATAGAGAAAATCTCATTTTGACAGAAGTTTCTGGTTGAGGCTGTTTAATGACAATGATAAAATCTGTGTATAGACAAGCTTCACCATTGCACTAACACAATGCTAAATGAGTTTACATTAGGTAGTGGCTCAGAAAATTCATTCGGCACGTGTTATTGAGGGTACCTTGAAAGGGGTGCTCACTAGCTTTTGAGGGTTGTTTTCACAACACAGCTCTCCTATTATATGGTCCCTCCTAAATATCTGCTTCAAGGTTAACAGTATGGTATTGATTTTTGTTCTTTGACCATGTTGGACAATATTTTTTTCACATACCTTAACTTGATCTTTGAACTTTCTGAAGGTCACATGATCCCAGAAAAATGCTTTTTATTTTCACATGCACTTGACCAAGTTTTTTATTTTTTAGAAATATTTAATGTGGGTTTGCTAGATCTGGCATAACGAGTAACCACATCACTATCATGAGCCCAGTTGATTTTTAGATCATTCAGGTTATAGTAACTCATTAATGAGTGATTGATCACCTGTTTATATAAAGTATCTTTTATTTTTATTCTATTGTACTATTATATACATTGGTGACATAAAATTTTGACTGGTTCAAATTTATCCATATAAAGAGAAAAAAATTACTAGACTTTTGTCACTCCATTCAGAAATAACCAAAGAGATTGCTGTAAACATAATTATTATTACATTTATTACATATGTAGCTGTGAGTACAGTGGTGCAGTGGTTAACAGACTCTTCTCATCTTGGTTCAATTTCTATTCCTAGCCCAACCAGCAATGGGACAGCTGGCAGTTGCTTTCAAAGCCAAGTGTAGTGTGTACTTGTATCATCCATCTTCCCAACTACCTGTTGTGACCTACACAAAGTGTTGAAAGCAAGAATGAACTTTGCCAAAGATTTCTTTTTGCTGGTTCACAAATACAGTAATTTTGGCACATCTCTGATCTGTATGAGTACAGTATGGCTTGCAGAAAGATTTTATTGTGTGCATCCAAATAATAATAATTATAAATTATATAGCCTCGGCATAATTCTGTTCTGTAGGATTATGAAGTGGCTTGGTGGGTAAACTGATTCAGGTTGTTCTTGATGGGTACATTGTGGCAATTCTCTAATAATTCCTGCCTAATTCTACAGGAACAGTTGACCTTTAAATTGAACTTTGTGTTAATCTGTATTAAAGTTATCACAAGTGACAATTAATTGGAGTATGTTTCTTGAAAAATGAAATTTTTTTAAATTTCCTCAAACTATACTCTGGGGCTTGATGTTGTGTGGGTAACACACTTGTCTCCCACCTCTGAGGTCTGCAGTTCAGACCCAGACCCTGTGTAAAAAAGTTGGTAGTTGCTTATTAATGTATGGCAATTAACAGTGTAGAATCTTGACAAACTTGTATGTACTGGTTTTCTCTGCCCTTAAAACTCCCTGTTATGATATAACCTATACTGTATATTGAGTCTTGTGTTAAAATATATAAATTAAAGTGAAATTTGTACTTGTAGCAAGTAATTTGCAAAAGATAATGTTTGATTGAAAACAGTATTGATACAGCAGTAACATTGTAGCAGAAACTACCCGGCAAATGGACCAACTTTCATATAAATTCATATAAATGGCAGGAAAAAAAATTGGCTAAAACTAAATTCAAAAGAAGTGTAAAACTATTGTTATATGATACACAAACACTACTGAAAAGATTAATATCTTTAGGAGCCCTGTAGGAGTACATTATGGCTTGGTGTGGAAAGCTGGTTCAAGGCATCAACAGGAAGAAGATCCTGGAAGAGGACATTATGGAGACACCACTGCGGCGATGTCTCACAACCGTAGATCTCTCACTGTGGGGAATTGGACACATGGTTGGCGCGGGCATATTTGTACTGACAGGTGGGTAAGGATAGAATACATTCCCCGTAAAGTCCTAGTCTAGTCTCTATTTTATATATCGCTGTTCCTCTTTCTCAGACTACTGCAGGTTATCTGTCTGATTCAGCTCCATTTTTACAGAAGAATTAAATTGTACTGGCTAATTATAATTAGTCATAACACTAAAAGGATTATAGTCGTAACATCTGAAGCATTAGCCTTATCTATGTGAGTACTAGGAGACAGATGCACACTCATAACTTTAGTTTTTATTTTTTAACATGTTCATATATTCATTGAGTTTCTGCAGTTGTCACAATTACGATCATAACGTTTTTTGGGGGGTGAGACCAATTTTTATAATTTTTCATCACTCTGTTCATTGTGGAAAGGGCTTGTAAGTAGGTGGATTGTATAAAATAGGTTTTGTGTGTGTGTGGACCTGTATCCTGTTTATATACTGATCAAACTGAAACATCGTCTCTTTGGCGGCTCTCATCATGATTCATGTATTAAGTGTTCTAGAAGACAGTCTGTCATCCAAAAACATTAAACTGGAGAGCTTAGTAAAAATAGTAATAATGTGTCTTACATCTGTCTCAACTGCGCATTACAGAAATCAAGCACTACAAAAGCATGATTATCATGCAGTAAAACCTTGATAAAACCTTCTGTTTTATGAATATTCAATTTAATGAATTCATTTCCACTGTTCAAAATTTGTCTGCTTTTGTATTTGATATAAGATTTGAACCATTCATATAGTGCCAAATTGATGTGATATGTCCTAAATTGCCGACATAGTATTGTTATATACTACAGTACTTCTACTTTATGAACCTTCAATTACCCAGACAATGCCTTAATCCACCTGCATAGTCAGATATTAGAAAGTGTATTGGATTACTATCACCTCTCTCTGAAAGGTCCGTCTCTTTGTAAGGCCCCCTCCCCTGCTTCCAAATCATGTGTTATTATCACCCACAAATTGATAATTTGATAATATTTGGTCCAATTTGATTTTACCTTATATATTCAGTTTCAACATAATTTTCCTTGTTTATGCAATTATTTCATATAATTAGATTCAGGTCGACCCCTTCCCAAATATTTTGCAAATATTTGGTCATATTGCCCATGGCCAGTTCAGAGAGTCGACATGGTGTTTCAAGAAGTCCTCTTTAGATACTTTTTATTGATGTGTAAAATCTCACTCCAGCAAATGTTACAAATATCCGTTATTTCTTGCTGGAGTTCTAATCAAACCTTTTTTCACCCATCTAGGCACAGTGACTAAGGATATTGCAGGACCTGGTGTGATCCTGTCCTACCTGTTTGCGGGTATTGCAGCTGTACTGGCTGCCCTGTGTTATGCAGAGTTTGGTGCCCGAGTACCCAAAGCGGGTTCGGCCTACACCTACACCTACCTCACTATGGGCGAGTTTTGGGCATTTCTTATCGGTAAGACTTCATATCTCTGCTAACTGTGTTTCTCATTGATATATAGACTTTTGTCTCTTGGTCTTATCTATTAAGTATTGTATTCCTTTCTTTATGCTCTCAATGTGTCTGGTTGGTGAGAAAGTCTTATTACTGTGTTATGTTTCCCATTAATGACACAGGTTTATGCCTGTGATTCTTATGGGTAGGACAGACTTATTATCTCTATGTTATGTACATTTCTTATTTTTAAGAGAGACTTCTAAGTGTATTTCTTAAGTATAAGGCTGTTTTCATATATATTTTATCTGTGTTTCTTATTGGTGGGACAGTATTCTTATTTTTATGTAAAATAGTGTTTAAAAAGAGATATTGGATATTCTCTCAGGTCACAAAAGAAAAGACATCTTCTTAAAGTACCAAAACAGCAGCACCAACATTTGTCAATCATGGTTTTAGTGTATTTCAACAATGCCTTTGGATTCCTTATTGGAATACATTAGAAACATACACAGCTACTGTTTCACCCACATGACCTTTAATCTAAGCTTTTTATCATGGATAAGTCTTGAGCTAAAATTAATTTGACAAGGGTGACTTACCTAAGACTTTTTTGCTTCACTGAAATTGTGTTCTTATTTTTATAACCATGGAACAATTTAAATAACCACATTTAAAATCAGGTTTGGGTGTTCAATGGTGTAGTGGTGAACACAGTCGCCTCCCATCTCTGAGGTCAGTGGTTTGCACCCCAAACCTGATCCTGTGTGGGAAAGTTGGTAGTTGCCAACTGATGTCTGGCAGAATCTTGGCCAGCTGGCACATACTGTTTCCTCTGCCCTTAAAATTACCTGTCTTGATATAACCTATACAATGTGTTTAAAAGGATGTTCAACCCAAATAAATAAAAAAATTAAAATGAGGCTCTTGTATGAGGTACTGGTACATTCACATTCATGAGATAAAAATACATGTAATAGGTGTAAAATCATCTGCAGTTACACAGATCTCACTTTTATACAAATCACGTAACCCAATCCTTTGTAATTTCAGGTTGGAATATCATCTTAGAGCACACGCTGTCAGCAGCCTCTGTGGCAAGGGCATGGAGTGCCTCATTTGATGCCATATTTAATGGAGCCATCAGTAACGGCACAATTACCTACATAGGTCGACTGAACAGCCCCTGGATGGGAAAATATCCAGATTTTATTGCTCTGGGTATAGTTCTGGTGAGTAGTAAGAATTGTATACTGTTTGATATCCGACTGGTTGTTTTATTCATATTAGGCATTTTCAAACGTGATGGCTTCCCATGTTTTTATTAAAAATTATCTGGATGAATTAGTGTCATTGCTTCACATCA
This sequence comes from Sabellastarte sp. h YS-2021, assembly GCA_964017235.1. Classification (NCBI taxonomy): domain Eukaryota; kingdom Metazoa; phylum Annelida; class Polychaeta; order Sabellida; family Sabellidae; genus Sabellastarte; species Sabellastarte sp. h YS-2021. Next base: position 142,629,941 of record OZ024929.1, read on the forward strand.
TATGACATATGATGAAACCTTTAATTACTTTTATTGTCGTATTTTACTTCAGCTATATGTCATGTTTACTTTAATGGACAATATCAAACAATTTTCAGATTTGAAAAAAAAGTCAGCCCCCCAGATTTTATTGCATTGAGGTATATAATAACTGTCATGTGAGTCATATGTCTGCAAGGCCACCTGATAGGTGGTTGTTGTGTTGTAGCTGTGGAAATGTCAACTTGGTTCTCCCATGACAAACTTTGTTGGTTAATGTAGCAATTGTAGATCAGTAAACAGCTTATCTGGCAATATATTTTGTGTTTTTATTGATATTAATGTCATTAAATTAGCATGAACTCTTCTTTGCTGACATTCACTCCATACTGCTGACAGAAACTCCTTACTGCTGGTATGCACGCCTTACTAACACCTTTCCCTTATCATTGATATATATGCATTATTTATTATCTGCCACGTGCCGTATTTGACCTGTATAGAGGGATATACAGAGCAATATATATTTATTTTGTATACAACGGTGTCTCCGTACCATTAATAAGTTTAAATAACTTCCGTTTTTTTTTCAAGAATATCTTGGAAAATGTTTTACCTACATATATATGTTATGTATCATTAGAAAGGTGTTCCTACAGCACTTTGTGCATGTTTGTTACATAAAAATCCATGCAAAAATGGCTGAGATATTGCAAGTTAAAGATTGAAGTTTTTATATTCACTGCTGCCCATGCTTTTTGACAGCCTCATTATCTCATTAAATATTCACATTATTTAACCCATAAATCATGCAAAATGGTGGATTGTAAAAACATCCCTCATCAAACATATACAGAAAAAAAATATATCACTCATGAAGATTAACATTATAATACTCAAAGACATGCTACACACTCTTATAATATTGTCATCTTCATTTGATATATATTTTTTCTGTATATGTAATTCGGGAAGTTTTTCTATTTAGTGTCACAAACTCTATATTGCTGATATACACTCCTTACTGCTGACATGCACTCCTTCTTGCTAACACGTATCCCTTATCATTGATATATATTCATTGTATCCCAGGACGAAAGTCTAGGATACTTAGGATTCAGTACGGTCACGCCGCTGCCGCCGCAGAGATTTCCTTTCAGACGGGATAACTTAAAAAGTATTTTAGTTAGACCTTTCAAATTTGGTATCTGTGTATAAATGGGAAATGCCACGATAGCTATTGTTTTGTGACCTTGACCATCAATTTCAAGGTCACTGTTGGCCTCTTAAAAATCAGATTTTGTCCATTTTTCACATTTGGGCCCAGTTCTCATATACAGAAAGTTAGATCATCCTATGGGTGGCATATATAATACATATATATGTCCTCTGTAAGCATGCAGAAATTTGACCTTGAAGCTCTTCAGTGAAGGTCATCCACAAACTGCCAAAGTACCTCACCGAGGCCATTTTAGGCCTTTTTATCTCCCGCCGGGCTTTAGCCCGGGAGGGAGATTATGAAATGATGCCTGTGTGTGCGTGCGTTCGTGCGTGTGTGCGTTAGTTAGTCACGCAGATTTCTCCAAAACTGCCACAGCTACAGATTTTTTGTAAATTAATTGTCCCAATGAATTTTCATGCCCTTGAAAATTTTTTTGGTTTTATTGACTTAGGTCTAAAAATAAGTGAGTAATAGCAATCTTAGCTGCTTTGAGTAAAGGGCTCATAACTCAAAAACTATTGCAGTAACAAGTTTTTCTTCAAATATGTTGTTCAGCTACTTTGTCCTTAGCTATAAGATGGTACATAGTTTGGGGTCCCATTGCATGCCATAAGTGAGTAATAGCTATTTTCTCATTTGTAGCTAAATAACAGAAGAAGTAAATGTCAAATATCTTCAAAAGTATTGAAGTTAGGGAAATCTTTTCAAATATGTTGTCCATCTTCTTTTTGGTAAGCTATCACATACTAAAGTTTCAGACCTGTTGCACCTTGGATAGCTGAGTAATAACTACTTTGAAATTCTGACTGGTGAGTAAAGCAATTGTAACTCCAAAACTATTGCAGTTAGAGTATTTTCCTAAAATATGTTGTTCAGCTACTTTGTCCTTAGCTATAAGATGGTACATAGTTTGGGGTTCTATTGCATGCCATAAGTGAGTAATAGCTATTTTCTCATTTGTAGCTAAATAACAGAAGAAGTAAATGTCAAATATCTTCAAAAGTATTAAAGTTAGGGAAATCTTTTCAAATATGTTGTCCATCTACTTTTTGGTAAGCTATGACATAGTAAAGTTTCAGACCTGTTGCACCTTGGATAGCTGAGTAATAGCTACTTTGAAATTCTGACTGTTGAGTAAAGCTATTGTAACTAAAAAAGTATTGCAGTTAGAGTGTTTTCCTAAATATGTTGTTCAGCTACTTTGTTCTTAGCTATAAGATGGTACATAGTTTGGGGTTCTATTGCTTGCCATAAGTGAGTAATAGCTATTTCCTCATTTGTAGTTAAATAACAGAAGAAGTAAATGTCAAATATCTTCAAAAGTATTAAAGTTAGGGAAATCTTTTCAAATATGTTGTCCATCTACTTTTTGGTAAGCTATAACATAGTAAAGTTTCAGACCTGTTGCACCTTGGATAGCTGAGTTATAGCTACTTTGAAATTCTGACTGTTGAGTAAAGCCATTGTAACTCCAAAACTGTTGCAGTTAGAGTATTTTCCTAAAATATGTTGTTCGGCTACTTTGTCCTTAGCTATAAGATGGTACATAGTTTGGGGTTCTATTGCATGCCATAAGTGAGAAATAGCTATTTTGTTATTTGTAGCAAAATCATGACATAAGTAGATGTCAAATATCTTCAAAAGTATTAAAGTTAGGGAATTCTTTTCAAATATGTTATCCATCTACTTTTTCATAAGCTATCACATAGTAAAGTTTCGGATCTGTTGCACATTGGATAGCTGAGTAATAACTACTTTGAAATTCTACAATTGAGTAAATCCATTGTAACTCCAAAACTATTGCAGTTACAATATTTTCATAAAATATGTTGTTCACCTACTTTGTCCTTAGCTATAAGCTGGCATGTAGTTTGGGGTTCTATTGCATGCCATAAGTGAGTAATAGCTATTTTCTTATATTAGTACCAAAATAATGACATAAGTAAATGTCAAATATCTTCAGAAGTATTAAAATTAGGGAATTCTTTTCAAATATGTCATTCATCTAATTTTTTGTAAGCTATCACATAGTAAAGTTTCAGACCTGTTGCACATTGCATAGCTAAGTAATAGCTACTTTGAAATTGTTACTGTTGAGTAAATCCATTGTAACTCCAAAACTATTGCAGTTACAGCTTTTTCTTCAAATATGTTGTTCAGCTACTTTGTCCTTAACTATAAGATGGTATATATTTTGGGGTTGTATTGCATGTCATAAGTGAGTAGTAGCTATTTTCTTATTTGTAGCAAAATAACAACATAAGTAAATGTCAAATATCTTCAAAAGTATTAAAGTTAGGGCAATGTTTTCAAATATGTTCTTCATCTAGTTTTTGATAACCTATCACATAGTAAAGTTTCAGACCTGTTGCACATTGGATAGCCGAGTAATACCTACTTTGAAATTGTGACTGCAGGGTAAATGCATATAGTTTGGGGTTCTATTGCATGCCATAAGTGAGTAATAGCTATTTTCTTATTTGTGGCAAAATAATGACATAATTTTTCTCAAATAACTGCTTCATCTACTTTTGGGAGAGCTTTCACATGGTGGAGTTTCAGACCCGTAGCTAATTATTCACCTACTCAAAATGAGTAAATGTGAATTATCCCTAAAAGTATTGGGGATATCCAATTTTTCTTAAATAACTCATTCACCTACTTTTGGAAGAGCTTTCACTTGTTGAAGTTTCAGACCTGTAGCTAATTATTCACCTACTCAAAATGAGTAAATGCTAATTATCTCTAAAAGTATTGTGGATATCCAATTTTTATCAAATTACTCATTCATCTACTTTTGGGAGAGCTTTCACATGGTGAAGTTCCAGACCCGTAGCTAATTACTCACCTACTCAAAATGAGTAAATGTGAATTATCTGTAAAAGTATTGCAGATATCCAATTTTTCTCAAATAACTCATTCACCTACTTTTGGGAGAGCTTTTACTTGGTGAGGTTTCAGACCCGTAGCTAATTATGCACATACTCAAAATGAGTAAATGTGAATTATCTCTAAAAGTATTGCAGATATCCAATTTTTCTCAAATAACTCATTCATCTACTTTTGGGACGGCTTTCACATGGTGAAGTTCCAGACCTGTAGCTAATTACTCACCTACTGAAAATGAGTAAATGTGAATTATCTCTAAAAGTATTGCAGATAGCCAATTTTTATCAAATAACTCATTCAACTACTTCTGGGAGAGCTTTCACTTGGTGAATTTTCAGAGCCGTAGCTAATTATTCACCTACTCAAAATGAGTAAATGTGAATTATCTCTAAAAGTATTGCGGATATCCAATTTTTATCAAATAACTCATTCTTCTACTTTTGGGAGGGCTTTCACATGGTGAAGTTCCAGACCTGTAGCTAATTACTCACCTACTGAAAATGAGTAAATGTGAATTATCTGTAAAAGTATTGCAGATAGCCAATTTTTCTTAAATAACTCATTCATCTACTTTTGGGAGGGCTTTCACATGGTGAATTTTCAGAGCCGTAGCTAATTATTCACCTACTCAAAATGAGTAAATGTGAATTATCTCTAAAAGTATTGCGGATATCCAATTTTTATCAAATAACTCATTCACCTACTTCTGGGAGAGCTTTCACTTGGTGGATTTTCAGAGCCGTAGCTAATTATTCACCTCCTCAAAATGAGTAAATGCTAATTATCTCTAAAAGTATTGCGGGTATCCAATTTTTATCAAATTACTCGTTCATCTACTTTTGGGAGAGCTTTCACATGGTGAAGTTCCAGACCCGTAGCTAATTACTCACCTAATCAAAATGAGTAAATGTGAATTATCTGTAAAAGTATTGCAGATAGCCAATTTTTCTCAAATAACTCATTCACCTACTTTTGGGAGAGCTTTCACTTAGTGAAGTTTCACACCCGTAGTTAATTATTCACCTACTCAAAATGAGTAAATGTGAATTATCTCTACAAGTACTGCAGATAGCCAGTATTTCTGAAATAACTCATTCACATACATTTTGGAGAGCTTTCAATTAGTGAATTTTCAGATCCGTAGCTAATTACTCACCTACTCAAAATGAGTAACTGCCTATTATCACTAAAAGTATTGCAGATAGCCAATATTTCTCAAATAACTCATTCACCTACATTTTGGAGAGCTTTCACATGCTAAATGTTTTTAATGAATTTTTAAAATAATTTTTAATGCATTGAAATTCATGAAATCATGCACTAAATCAATTATAACTTGAAAAGTATTACATTTAGAGCACCTTGTTAAAATATGTTATCTTTAGTACATCTAATTTATATGGCGGGAGATAAATGCATGCGTCAGAATGCTTGTTGGAGATATTTTCACACTTAATGCTGACTCTATTGCATGGAAACTATTGAAAATGGCTTTCGAGGTTGAGCACATGATGGAGTACCAGCATCCAGTTTGTTTACTTTGGCTATTGTTTTCAAGGTGGCCTTAGGCCTGCTTAAATGACTCAAAATGGTACCTTTTACTGCATATATATGCCTATATAAGACTGTGAGGCCATATACCTCCTTTATTATTGGCTGTATAACTTACTGACTCATGTTGATTGTATCCAGTGGATACTATGGACTTCATTTCGTTACGCCGCCACTGCAGTGTGTAGAGAGATTTCACCGTTACCACTCTAACGAAAAAAATATTATAGCTAGCCTTCTCAAATTTGCAGGATATATTCATAACCATAAAGTCTTGCCTGGGAATATTTTTGGCCTCATTTTGAAAAACAAGATGGCCGCAACAGGCATTTTTTTATGTCGTCACTCTGCGGCGTTGGCGTCTGCATACGCGTCCGCGTGAACAACTTCTCCTCCAAAACTACAAGGCCTAGAGACATGCTGTTTTTTTTAAAAGATACCTTCTCTATCGAGGATGAAAAAGTGTTCAAGGCATGCAAATCTGTCTGTTCGTCTGTTTGCTAGAGCCATTACAAGGGAGGTACCCCCACCAAAAGTGTGAAAATTTCAACACTTTATCACAATTTTCTCAGTGACAGTTGCAGGGATTTCTCTCATATCTTGCATATATGTACTAGACCACGAGTAGATTCCCTTGTGTGAGTGTCAGACCTGGATCATTCTTAATTATTTTTTTATAAATTTTTTAAATAATTTTTAATGCATTAAAATTAATGAAATCATGCACTAAATCAATTATAACTTGAAAAGTATTGCATTTAGAGCATTTTATTAAAATATGTTATTCAGCTACTTTTTCCATAGCTGCAACATGGTGAGTAACTTGGGTGTCTATCTCAATAGCTAAGTGAGTAATAGCTACTTTTGGACTTTTCAGTAACTTCCATCATGAGTAAAATCACTTGTAACTTGAAAACTATTGCATTTAGAGAATTTTGTGTAAATATGTTATTCAGCTACTTTTGGGTCAGCTATAACATAGTAAAATTTCAGACCTGTAGCTCATGGCATACCTGAGTAATAGCTACTTTTAGGTTATCACTGTTGAGTAAATCACTTATAACTTGAAAACTGTTGCATTTAGATTATTTAGTTTCAGTATGTTATTCACCTATTTTGGAGTCAGCTATAACATAGTAAAATTCCAGACCTGTGGCTCATTGCATAGCTGAGTAATAGCTACTTTGAGGTCCTTACTCAACACTAAATCATGTATAACTTGAAAAGTATTGCATTTAGAGCATTTTGTGTAAATATGTTATTCAGCTACTTTTGGGTCAGCTATAGCATAGTAAAATTTCAGACCTGTAGCTCATGGCATAGCTGAGTAATAGCTACTTTTAGGTTATCACTGTTGAGTAAATCACTTATAACTTGAAAACTATTGCATTTAGATTATTTAGTTTCAGTATGTTATTCACCTATTTTGGGGTCAGCTATAACATAGCAAAATTAAAATTATTGCATTTGCAACATTTTCTTTGAATATGTTTTTAACTTACTTTTTACATCTTAACAGTTACCTTCTTACTTTCCTTCTGAACACCATTTCCAGGGCACAACTTTTGTGTCCTTTTCTTCTGTCACTTCTACTCTGAAACTCAAAACACACAGCTGACACAGAGCCCGTTCACGGGCACTGATTGCTTGTTTTACTTTTGTTGGCCCTCTAGAGCAAAGGGTGTTATAGGTAGACATCGCAAATTTGCAGATATGTTCCTCATTACAAAATCTTGACTGGGAATATTTTTGGCCTCATTTTGAAAAAAAAAGATGGCCACCAGGGGCGTTTCTTTGTCAGTCATGAAAAGTGCTTATATCTCCCTTATTATTGGTCCTAGGGGTTTGGGATGGTAAACCAACCTATAGGAAATCATGGGCTGGGAATCTTCTGGTGTGGTCAGATTTGAACTTGGACCCCTCCTTCAAGGTCAAACGAGGATAGCTAAACTTAAAAGTGCTTATAACTCGCTTATTATTGGTCGTACAGGTTTGGGATGGTAAACCAACTTATAGGAAATCATGAGCTGGGAATCTTCTGGTATGGTCAGATTTGACCTTGGACCCTTCCTTCAAGGTGAAAGGAGGATACCAAACTTAGAAGTGCTTATAACTCACTTATTATTGGTCCTAGAGGTTTGGGATAGTAAACGAACCTATAGGAAATCATGGACTGGGAATTTTTTAATGTGGTCGGATTTGACCTTGGGCTCCTCCTTCAAGGTCAAATGAGGATACCCAAACTTAAAAGTGCTTATAACTCGCTTATTAATGGTCGTTCAGGTTTGGGATGGTAAACCAACATATAGGAAATCATGGGCTGGGAATCTTCTGGTGTGGTCAGATTTGACCTTGGATCCCTCCTTCAAGGTCAAATGTGATACTTGATACCTATGATGGACTATATCTCCCCTATTATTGGTCGTAGAGGTTTTGGATGTGAAGACAATTTATTGGAAACCATGTGCCCCAATTCTTGTGGTGGGGTCAGATTTGAGCTTTGACCTCTCCTTGGAAGTCACATTTAGTCCCTGGTATCTATAGTGGCCTTCATCTCACTAGGTCGTAGCTTTTTTGGTTGTGAAGACAACTTATAGGAAATCGTGTGCTTTGAATCTTTTGGTGGGGTCATTATCATGGTGAACCCCTCATTCGAGCTTGAATGTGGTCCTTCATACTTATAATGGCCTATGTTCCCCTTATTTGTGGTCTTAGACATTTGAGATGTGAAGACAACTTATAAGAAATTATGTGCCCCAAATCTTTCAATGGGGTCAAATTTGCCCTTGGGGCCCTCCTTCAGGGTTGAATAAATGGCTGGGATCTCCTTATTATTGTAACTACAGCTTCAACATGTCAAGACATCTTACATGAAATCCTGTACCCTGAATCTTATATTGCTGGTGTAAAATAGAGGGAATCTACTGTAAGTACAAAATGTATATAATGTCCAGCATGTCCCATCCAGCAAACATAATACTCTGTATGTCACGCTTCAACCGTGTCCCATCCGGGGATACACTGCATCGAGATGCAATATCTAGTTATTACTGACAACCTTCTATAGCTGGTCAACATACACTCCTTACTGCTGACATACACTCCTGACTGCTGAGACAAACTCCTTATTGCTGACATACACTCCTGACTGCTGATACAAACTCCTTATTGCTGACATACACTCCTGACTGCTGATACAAACTCCTTATTGCTGACATACACTCCTGACTGCTGATACAAACTCCTTATTGCTGACATACACTCCTGACTGCTGATACAAATTCTTTACTGCTGATATACACTCCTTACACATATCTCTTATTGTTGACATGTATTCATTATTACTGTCACAAACTTCTTAGTGCTGGTCAACATACACTCCTTACTGCTAGCCCATACTCCTTATGATTGATAGGCCCTCCTTATTGCTTTAATGAACTCCTAGCATGTGCTCCTGATTTCTGAATCACATTCCTTTATGGATGACAGAAAAGCCTTATTGCTATTATATCCCATTGATCATAGCCATAAACTCTTTTAATTGCCATCATGCACGTCTTATTGCTAACAGTTCCCCCAACAATAAGATACTTGTGTCGTGATATTACATATACTGATTGGGCACTAACTAGTGTTTTGCAGGTCACATGAAATATGGGGAGGAATAAAGCTTAGCAGTTGTGATTATATGAATGTTTATTGGGTTATTTAATGACAGATCAAAGTAGAATGACAGGTATACACTTCTACAATTTTGATTCAATCAAAAACAGGTTGTGCATAAAATTTAATTGAAGAATTAAATTATGAAGCAAAGCATCTGCTAGCATAAATTTAGAGCACAAAGTTTAGAACATAAAAGAATTATTTGAGTGGAAGTTAAATTGATGAAAACTATACCTTGTCGACTTCAGTGAGTTTATATTCTAAAATGTTTCTTTGATTTTTATTTTAGACCTCTGCAATTGATCTTAAACATTGTGATCAGTGGACAGTGACTTCCACAATTTTCCAAACAAAATGGCTCAACACTTAAAATGGATGACATTTTAAGTTTTTCACAATGCAACATAGTTCAGATGTAAAAGAATATTAACACAGGAAGACTGTAGACCTTAGAAGTAAACATAAATGCAATAAAAATGTGGTTCTGAAAATTACCATATTTGTATTTGTGTCACTGTATTAAAGCTGCAGCAACCCAAACATTTCTGAATTTGATCATGCTTACATACTTAAGGCTTTGTTTATAACCTGATAACCTGATACACAGGGTCATGCTATATTTTTAAGTTGGGGCTATCCTGGTGCACAGGATCATTATGCTTTTACTAGGTAGTGCAGTTGACAAATTTACACTGTGGCTCTTATATGCCTTATTATTATTATTAGCTTTTATTTAGGGTGTCACATTAACTTTAACAGTTTTTTTTTCTATTTTTTAAAATGCAGTTGGTGGTGCTATGTTATTTTAATGTATTTATATGCTTAAAAAGGGCTACATTTTGCTGTTAAAGTGAATGAATTTCCAAGGGTTTTAGGTTTAATAATGTTATGAATAAACTCGTACCTTGTTTTTGAGTGAGGACAAATGACAGGCAACATGAAATATACAATATTTGCATTGCTAATAGTGATTTGCACTAAATCGATATATTACTTCAAAATAGCATCAGTCAACCCAATTCTAGTCTTTTCTCCTTGCTTTTATAGTGCTTAATCCTTGCATAAACTCTGAGGCGGGACAATCAAAAATATTCTTCAAATTCTTTGGTTGAAGGACATGGCAAAGGACACATTGTGTATCTTAGAAATACTAACATGTAGAGCAATTCCAAGTTATTTTCTTCATCAGAGGGTGGTTTGATCCATGCAAACAAATGTGTCAAGCCATACCCTGGAGATATCGGCAGAAATTCTTTTCTCACTTTCAGGTAGTTATGACATTTGTGAGCTATGGGGCCAAAACCTCCGCAAACCTGAACAGTCTGTTCACAGTGTTCAACATAGTGATCATTCTCATGATTGTCTTCGTTGGTCTGTATCTGAGTGATGTGAACAACTGGTCCAGCCAACATGGAGGGTTCTTGCCGTTTGGTTTCTCAGGCGTATTATCCGGGGCTGCAACGTGTTTCTTCGCGTATATTGGTGAGTGACTGAAGAAATAGTGGGAGAAATTTTTTGCCAAATTATAAAAAAGTTTTATCAAACTATAAAAACTTTACTAACTATTCATGTTCCTGCATTTCTGTTTATATCTTTATTTTCAATAGATATGATCAAAAGTTAGAATATGTGTTATAGAGTGTATGTTCCAATTACCTGTTATGTTTATAGCACCTTTTTCATTCTGATTCTGCTTGTGTTATCAACAAAGAAATCTCACAAATAATACCATTATAACTTAATTAAAAATGACTTACATGATATCTTAAAACATATATTGAAATATATTGCTAATGTTTAAACTTTGTATATGTGTTTCGCAGTATGCAATTTGAAAAAAAAATGGAAATTGTGTATTTCTGAAAAAACAAGTAAATTAACAAAATTAAATTTAAATAAATAAATTAAAATGGCAATTAAAGCCAGCTTTCACCAATTGATACTTTATTTTTGTGTTATGCATATTAAACTAAAGCATTATAGTCTTGATATTGGATGTTAATTCATTCACACCATCCTGAACATTGTCTCTGTAAGTTTCATTATATTCCTAGATAAAAAGTCGGGGATATACAGGTTTCACTTCTGTCAGGTGACTGCCACCATATGTTTAGACTTGTATGTGCTCTAACTCAAAAACGTTTTCACAGATTTCATTCAAACTTGGCACACACATGTATTTGGGTCAGGAGAGGAACCCTATTTAAGGTGACCTTAACCTTACAATAATAAAGAAGTTATGGTTACATTAAAGTCAGAGATAGACCTTTGGTCACTTAAAAAGTCTAGGTCAAAAATAATGTGGCCCATCTGACTAAAACTTTACCTGAAAACACATTAATACATGTAGATACTTCTGACACATGCCAGAATGTTGAGATTAAAATTGTGTTTGATGACCATAAAGACCCCACTTAAAGAATTTTTTCTACATTTTTTACACATTTTGTCCTGTAAGTTGGACATGTCATCCTGATGAGAGTCAGGCAGTACTAGATATAAGTTTTATAATGTAATCTTTGCCTGTGGAAAATTTCATGTGCGTACTTTAATTTTAAGGTCATCTCAAGGTCTCAAGGTCAAAATGTCCACAGGAACCATTCTATAAAACTTTTTTGCCACTTTAAGCCCTATAGCGCTAAAGCTATGTGGTTCATTCACCTAAGATGTCATCTGGGAGTACATTTTTGTGTTCATCATCTCTCCATGAATATATTAAAAGCATACAAGCCCTACAAAAGTTTTGTGCTACTATTTTAAAAAGTATTGAAAACCCATTTAATTTCTATGAAAAAGGATTAATCCTATCACTGCAAAAAGATTGACCAAAAATGAAAATTGGTTTATTAATAATTGATATTCACACAAAATGGGTGCTACAAAAAATACCAAATGAAGGAATGTGGTGCGAGAGTTGGCCTATCTGGGGATATATTACACAAAGTATGCGAAATCTAGTTTGAAATAAAATTGCCTGAATTTCATAAGCCTTGGGAAAATAGCCACTACTACATTCAGTGCACTCTTGCATAATCCTTTCTTGTTGATTGGGTCTCTCTCTATGATTCAGTATTAATCACCTAATGTCCTCTCTATTTCTGACAAAGGCCAAGTTTTTCCAAACCAGTTGTTGGTTTGACAAAAACAAAGCCAAGTAAGTTTAAAACTAGATGTTATATCAATATCAATACTCTCTGAAATAATGACAAGCACTTGAGCGGCCAAGAAGTGGTTTTGACAGTTTACAACCGGTTGTTGGTTTTTATGACAAAACCTACCAATAACAAGATAAAACCAGTTTTCCATCTTAAACTGTATCTTATACAGAAACATTGAGCGTAAAATGCAGTATTTATGATAATGTAATAGCAGCTATACAGTTTTATCACTGTAAAACCATATCTTCTACCTTCCCTCTTTCTTTCACAGGTTTTGAAGGCATAGCCATTGCTGGTGAAGAGGCCAAGGATCCTGCCAAGTCAATTCCAATAGCAACATTCACCGCGATGGGTGTGGTGACTGCATTGTACATTGCTGCATCTGCTTCCCTTACCTTAATGGTTCCCTATGACCAAGTTGATGTGGCAGCCCCATTTCCACATGCATTTGCTGCCCATGGCTTAATGTGGGTCAAGGTTGCCATTGCCATTGGTTCACTGTTTGGAATAAGCACTACACTTCTGGGTTCCCTTTTCTCGTTACCCAGAGCCGTCTATGCCATGTCTGCTGATGGCCTGTTTTTCCGCTGCTTTGCATATATAAACGGTTGGACACAGACCCCTCTGCTTGCAATCCTAGTGTTTGGCAGCATTGCTGGTGTTCTAACATTACTCATTGACATGGAAACATTGGTAGAGTTCCTGTCGATAGGGACGCTGTCAAGTTTTACGATCGTTGCCGCAGGGGTGCTGGTGTTGCGGTATCAACCAGCCGAATCCTGTCAGTTCGAACTCAGACCTGAAGAATTGACCCAATCTGAGGATAAACAACAGCTGATCTCTTCTTCACAAAGCCATGAGGACATTGGGAAACTGAGGGTCAATTTCACCAAAATCCCTTTACTCAAACACCTAGAGGGACCTTGGTTACCCACCATTGCCATAATGATGGGAATCATATCCATGGCACTCTTTTCTATATTACTTGTACTGGTGAGTGTAAAAATACATATTTATAAATGTATCATACATCACTACGGTAATCAATCATAATGCATTTATAGTCCTGTACTGGGCATTAGCTGTATTCGATAGTGATATGTGAAATGTAAGCACTGTGTCTAATATTACCAGGAGTTGAAACTAAGGTATTCTGCTTGGCAATCCATGTCTTTCAGTGCTTGGTAACAAGTGGTAATATGTGTACAGGAATCTCATAGTTAACACAAGTTTGAGAGATTTGCATGATTTCAATGCATTTTCTTTTCAGCAATATCAGTGTGTCTTTTATTCCATTTGTTCTTTCTCCATTTCTTTGTGTGCTCTAAGGTACTGTTTGCTGCTTGTTTCCTCTGTTTCTATTCCAAAATATTGTCTTTGTATGTGTTTCTTCATCTGTTTCATAATTTTCATTAAGTGCAGTAAGCATTCCCTTAGGACCATCATCCATTTGTCCATATTTTCATCTATTTCAGTATGTCAAAAAATGTATCATAATTTTAAAATTTCCATATATTTTAGGGTTTTTACTGTTTCTCATAATGCATTCTTTTCTGTGTGTTTACATCTATTTTAGGAATTTCATATGTTTAACCCACTTCATCCTTCATTCATTTTATATCCCATTTGTTTTTCATCTGTTTCAGGGTTTTAGGTATGTCCAACAGGCCACTTGGTGGAGTATCATCCTCCTTATCTTCTTTGCTCTCCTCATAGCTCTGAGTTTTACCATTCTAGTCTTACATGAGCAGAATACAAGCTTTCTCACTTACCAGGTACGTCATTTCCCAGTGTATAAAACTAACACAATAAAACAAATTGTTTGAAAATGTCTTAATTTAGGTATACCAACTCTGTTAAAGCAAGTGTTTGTCACAAAGCATCCATAGTTGTCATAGTTCAAGTAATTGTCATTGCTCAATTATAATGTTCCGAGTATATTAAAGAATGAGTATTTTGGTCCTGAGTTATAGTCTATTTTTGTTTTGTTTTACTTTCAAAGGTAAATGTAACAGCCAGCTTTGACCTTTGAGGCCTATGTTTTTAACCCTAGCTCATAAAGGTTATGGTTATAATAGTCCCCTGTGTTGTCTGGGCAGTGGTGGACATAAAGATTAGGGATGTTCTGTAGTGTAAACATAAGCATGAATTTCCACCAAGTTTTCACGATATGTTTAACCCAAGATGATCTAAAGCTGATTAGGTTTTGGGGGAGTATTTGGTTGCTATGGCAATGCTTTTACATGTTTTTTATCTTAACGTTTATCAATGTTCTACAGAAAAAATTCATACAAAATTGTTCATTCCCAGAATAAATAAAATCTTTAAGTTTTTTGCTCCTTCTTCAACTACAGTTTTTACATTTGACAGCATTTTGTTACATTTTACGTTATTCCTTAGAATTTACCAACTCGCAGTGTTTTTGCCCATTTAGTTGTACCTGCAGGCTTGGATTTCCTGCCTGCCGAGGCTGGCTATTATTTTTTTATGGAAGGTTTGATATTTTCAATATGGGCTTACTAGTGTGGTCCCTGGTTCCTTGTGGTGAATGAGTTTAGTATTTAATAACTTGGGTATCGCCTCATGATTTCAATTCTAGCTCATAACAGCATGTGGGCTTCTTCACACACGTCTTTAGTCAGGGTAGCTTTGACCTCAGCCTGACCTCTTGTCTTACATTTAGATGCCACTGGTGCCCCTGCTGCCATACCTGAGCATCTTCCTGAACATGCTGCTGATGCTAAAGCTGAACGTCCTTACCTGGCTGCGGATGGCTGTCTGGGTCACCATAGGTACGTACTTCACATATATCTAGTAATGTATATATATGTACAAACTGGTTATCCTGTGGGTTAGTGTAGGTACATGGTACCACTGTTCCACATTGTTGATTGTTGTCTCTAAATAATTAAGGAATGCAAAATATGACACAGATTTGTGGAAATATCTGTGAATAGTTGTGATCTAAATTCATGACCATGTTGTATCAGTCCCCAACCCCAAGACAGAGAGAGACAAGACTGCGGGTACTGTTTATTATGTATACAATAACACAGACTAGAGCTAATGTATATATACAAATCCATAAAATTACATAAAATCTGAGTTTGTATAAAAGTTAGCATAAATGAAAAGAGGCTGCAAGAATTAATATCATTTACAAAGCAGCCATAAATAAAGAACTGTGAATCATATAGCTTTAAGTTAGAGTTCATAGTTCATAGTTCATTATAGAGTTCATAGTTTACAAGTTAGATTCTAGTTCACAGTTCATAAGTTTACATGTAAAAATTATAAAAGGTTAAGGTCACAATCCTCTGAGGTGACCTTTGACCCCTAGCAGAAGGGGAGGCTCTGAGATCATTACTTGGGCAGGAATTGTTAAAACAAGACAAAATTGTTTTTAGAAGAAGGATGGAAAGACAAAGCCCCCCTAAACTGCCAAGGGAAAAAGTGAACCCCCAGAGTTTACAAAGTTACAGTAAAATAATAGATAAGAACTTTGATATAACATAAAAGCAAAAAACAACCCTCAAACCCCAACGTAGGGGTATATGCATTACATAGTATTTATAGATTGGGCTAGAGCATTTGCCAAATTTTCACCAGAGGAGTGATCCGATTGGATGTACTGCCATACGCAGTCAGAGGACCATGTACCATGCCTCTTGATGTCTTGAATGGGCACATGGGCTTTGAAGGCATATGTCGCCCCTGACCTTCTAAGGTCATGAAATGTAAAGTGGCTAGGGCCAAAGCCCAGTGAAATGTTTATACGTTTAAATGCTTTTCTAACTTTGGAATCTGTAAGGGGACCCAAACCCAGCTTAGTAGGAATTTGAAACAAAGAAAGTTGGGGTGACATTGGATATTTTTTGAACAAATTTTTTAAAGCCCTATAGGGGCAGATTACCCTGTTTTGCAATTTAGGAACAGTGATACACTGGATCTTATCCCTGGATTGCATGGTTTTGCTCCATTTTATGATGACCTTAGCATGCTTGCTGGTGAAAACAATATCCTCGCCAGTCAAGTGTCTGGTGGCATCAAAGGATCCAATGGCATGAGGAGCCAGGTTTGAAAGCCTCATAAAGGCAAAGAATCCCAATAAGATGGCTGTCCTATATACAAACCCAGATTCCAGCGCCTCACAGGACTGAGATATTTGAATTAAGGCAGGGATAGTGATGACATTATGAGAAGTAATGGACAAAGGCCTATTAATTCTCAAAGCCTTGACAAAATATTTCACCTTGGGATGATCTAATAGGTCAAATGGAAGGTCATACAGTACAAAGTTAGCCTTCAGAGCCGAGACATAGTTGGCTATCATACAATAAGAACACGCATTTGACACCAAACACTCAAGAAAAGACAACACCATTTTGACATTTACATTGGCAATACATGACTTGGTGACAATACAGAATGCAATGAAAGTTCTAAACATTGTGACATAGGCTGTGCGAGTCTTGGGTCGAAAGGCCAACTGTAATCTGTCAGAAGCCTTGGTTGATAGTGACGTCAGAGCTTCATTGTCTAAAATACAAAGTGTAGCACCTTAGGTACCGTATATAATAACATTAGCCCCTTGTACAGGGGTTGGTTAACTTAAACACATTACATAATGCACATTACATAATAGCAAGTAATGTAACACAAGGCAACAGCCTAAAAATACACTATACAAATACTAAAATAATAATACATTACAAATCTGGATCCAACTCCAGCAAATCATAAGACACATGAAGCCATATGGGATTCATGACATGAGAGTGTAACCACTGAACTTCCTGCGGGGACCCCTGCCACCTAGATAGCACATCAGCTATCTTATTGTCAGTACCCCTGATGTGTGCATATTGCAGGTCGATGTCGTATGTCGCCGACGCATACCATATGTTGCGCGCGCATGCTGCCAGGTATGGGTCCCTGGTTTTACCAGATCTTAATACTGAGACCACTGCCTGATTGTCACAACGTATGAGTACTTTATGTGACGCCCACTGGTGCTTAAAAAGCCTCACTGCTATCAAGATGTTGACCATTTCCAAATGGACAATTGTCCAGTTCATGAAGTCTCTTTGTATGGGCAAATGGTAAACCAGATTCCCACAACAGCCTCCAAACCCTGTTGAGCAAGCGTCCAGCTCCAAGGTGGCGTCAACCTTTCTGTGATCATACAACGACACTCCATTATATGTGGGAAGAAACTTAGCAAACCATCTTAGGTCCCTCTTGAATTCAGGCGTCAACAAAATTTTCTGACGGTCCTGGGCAGATCTTAAAAGCTCCAACATCCTGTTAAGGAAAACCCTAGCAGGTTTGACGCATTTGTGGACGTAAAGCAAGAGACCTAAGATGGATTGCAGTTGACGCTTCGACGCCACATCTTTACTGAGCCATTGGTGTACTGCCTGACTTATATCTGCAAGTTTTTCTGGAGGAATGGCGATAGTACCCCTAACAGTGTCTATTAGGACCCCTAAGCACGTCACTTGCGTCGCGGGAGGAACCAGTTTTTTACTGCTGATGGTTAGACCAAGTTCTCGCATGAGATGCGTCAAGGCGTCATAAGATGACCAGGCGACGCTAGGAACGCCCATGCCAACGTAATCGTCAATGTAATCGATCATTGTGTAACCTTTTTGACGCATGATATACCTGACGGCGTCACTTAAGCGTTGGAAGATCTGGCTGCCGTGCCGTGTCCCGAACGGCACGCACGTGTCCACGTACGTGCCCTGCCAGTCGAGACCAAGCAGATCATAATCTCCAGGGTCGACCTTGACGTGACGGAACGCCCTGCTGACGTCAATCTTGTATAGAAGGGCCCCACGACCTAAACGCTTTAGTTGGCTGGTAATATCATCCACAGTGGGAAACGTCAACGAAAAAACGCCACCTAGATAAGAAGTCTTGTCAATGCCAGCGTTTACTGAAGCCCCAATGGGCCAGCTCAAGTCAATTATGACGCGACGTCTATCTGAGTTTGGTTTGGCCCTGGTCATAAAGGGCGAACAATGACCTGAAGGTATTGGGTGATTGTCAAAGGGGCCCAATAGGGCACCATACTCTTTTTCTTCCTCAATGTAAGCTTCTATATCTGCAGGGAATTCTACTGCCGACTTATGATTACCTTGCTCATGAATAAGAGGGCTAGATCTGTTAAAATCCAGAGGAAAACCGAATTCTATCAGTTCAATGAGTTGTCTGTCCCAATAGTTGACAAGATACTTTTTCCATGCCCTAACATTGAGCTGGGATTGAACCGGGATCCTAGCCTGCATGAAGTTAGGTTTATTGGTTGCTCTGACTAGGTCATGTATTTGGAGAGGTGACTTATCCTCGACATGATTGATGGTTGACACATTTGATACCATTTGATCACTCAAAGGCACAAAGCCAAAATCAAAATCCGACTGACGACGCCATGCATTGTAAGTCTCACTATTGGCACCTTCAAGCTGTTCATTATGTAAAAGGCGATGGACATGCAGTATGGAATTTGCAAACTTGTCTTCCACCCCCATATGATTAATATCAAATAATGGGACAAGGTCACATTCAAGAATATTTTGGTTTGAACCTTTACTGTCAAGTTCAGTCGCAGATATGACCTTAGCTGCTTGTTTCTGCCTGCCATATGCTTTTGTTATGTCAACACTTGACCGAACTGGTGATATGACCTTAGCTGTCGGATCCGACACATCAGGGGCAGACCTGACCCGGTTTTTATCCGGATTATAATTGGCAACAGCCCTCCCATCCGATGCAACGACAATACCCCCAGCACAGTCCTGCACTGTAATACCTGCACTAGTATTGTTTTCTTTACTGTGTGTCACATTTGCAGGCAAATCCTGCTTCACATAACCATCACCAACAAGCAATGTCTTCACATTAGTACGTGAAGCGTTGAGCACAGGTGGATTCACATTAGGCCTCACATAACCCTCATTTAAACTACCAGTATTTGCAACTCTGCCAGTGACAGATTCGCGCTTCACATCAGTACTAGTTACATTAACTGGTTTCACATTTTGCTTCACATAGCCCCTACTCAATCTACTGATACACGCAGCATTACCACTAGGTACAACTATGCGACTGTGAATGAATTTTTTATCATTACCCCTGGCCCAGCCCCTGTTGGGCTGTCTGGCCATGAGAGATTCAACACATTTGTGATTGACATTTGAGTTATATATGAACCTAGTTCTTCTAACATTGTTGTCAATAATGCTAATTTTGTCTCTATCTAAGATGGCAGTGACATGACTGTCAGTGTTGTGTGAACCACTAGTGACCTTTTCTGGAATGACTGCTTCACAGCCGGAAGCACCATTGCCCCAGCTGCTCCATCCTATCGATGAGCAGCTGGCTGGTCGTTTTTTGGGTTATTGGTCTTGTTATTACAATTTTTTTCCGAATGACCAAGCTGTTTGCCCAGAGTTAGACAAAAGGCACAAATGTGCCTGTTCAACCTACCATTGACCTCATGATCTTTCTGGTAATGACAGGAGTTTGTTTGGAAATTCTTGCAAAACCAGGGCTTCTTATCAGCCCTAACCCAATTTTGTTTTCCTGAAGGTATGTGTTTTTGGGCATGTGCCCGCCTGACCCTATCTACTCTATCTGTATCCTCCCACTTTAGGGACCCCCTCTCCATTTCGCATAATAGGACAGCGTGAGCCGCCTTCGCCCCCTGCCAGGAGAAGTCTGTTGCGTCCTCCATGAGGTCCCCTAAGTATGAAATCATTATATCTTTTCGAGATTCGGACTTTTCTTCTAGGATATTCCTACAGAAACCATTAACCCACTGGGTTAGGGACAACTGATCATATGGAACTCTTTGGTGTGTTACACCACTAAGTATCGCCTCATGAGGCCAATGCACCTTATGTTTCACTTGTACCTCAACGTCCCCTCCCCTGAGTGATTTGTATTTCAATTTACCTGAGCTACGTGAATTCTGGTTTAATTCCCTGATTCTTTTGTCCACTTTTCTTTGTACATACTCTGATTTCAACAATG
This sequence comes from Sabellastarte sp. h YS-2021, assembly GCA_964017235.1. Classification (NCBI taxonomy): domain Eukaryota; kingdom Metazoa; phylum Annelida; class Polychaeta; order Sabellida; family Sabellidae; genus Sabellastarte; species Sabellastarte sp. h YS-2021. The sequence continues at coordinate 142,650,446 of OZ024929.1, forward strand.
ACAAAGAGGGCTCATCACTTTCGTCCGAGGACGAACTACTAGATATATACTCTGACCTCTTGCTTTTACTTTGTTTAACACTTTCAATACAACTTTTACTTTTACTTTGTCTAACACTTTCACAACAACTGTCTGTACTTAACTTTCGCCTCTGGGGAGTAGAAGTTCTCTCAGCCGTCGACATCCGCTCCTCCACCTGTTCCAGCCTCTGTGATACCTTCTGCAGTTGTTGTAAAATCTCCTGCTGCAGCAGCTGTCCATCTCCCTCATTGATCTGGGAAGCAGGTATACTACCTGCAACGGCAGCATCTCGTAAAAGTTCTGTATTAAGTTCATCTTCTCTTTTCTTCTGGCACTTTTTCCCAGTAGGAGGCAGATGCCTAGTTTTGCAACTTTTACACAATTGTTTGTGATCAGGCATGATTGATTGATTTGATATTGATATTTATTGTCAACGTCACTGAAATGAAATACACAGACGCCCTAGGCGCTAAGATTAGGTGTTCCAATTATCAGAATCAGGCTTTAAATCCGACCAATTGGCAATGACATGGCATGCCATATAATATGAAAATAATAATATAGGGTAGACCGTCCCTCAATGGTTGATCACATAAAGCCTGACGCTGACAAGTAGACTACAAAATCTTAGAATCACACAGCATGAAGTCCTGGCATATTAACGTTCAGTCACACTCCACTAATCCTTTAAAGCATAAATAAAAGAACTTGTTGCTTCATAAATGACCGTCCTGTTTGTACATATTAACACTTTAAAAGTCTGAAAGCATAAAAACACATAAAACAATCTTCCAAGTCTTTCATAAAAATTCATGTTCGCCCTTCAAGCAATACTTTCAATGTGACAATGGCTGAAGCCACAATGTGGGTTTCCAACTGCCCAACCAATGAAATACATTTGTTATAGCGTTTCTAATGCCAACCACAGAAAACCCCACTTCAGGGTTTTCTGTGCTAAAACATGGAGATAGTCTGGTACCCAGCCCAGTCTTGACATAGCCAACACAACACCCTGCCTTGGAGGAGGACTGACACCTGGGTCGCCCAAACGCCCCAAGCGAATTCGGGAAGGTATTTGGCTGTCGTCGATTTCCCCCATTTTTTTAACTTATGAGACACATTTCCTAACAGTATACAAAGTTAATTACAGTATGGTTATTTTAAGCAGCAACTGGTCATAATATTTTGACATACACAACTTGAGCTTAAACATTAGAAAAGCAAGAACATTTTTTGCAACACGCTTCTTGGGAGCAGTTGTGAAAAACGACCATTGTAGTTATAGTTCTCTTAGATTCTGGTGTTGTTTAGGAATTTCATAGCATGTAGTTAGTTAATCTTTATCAATCTGTGTCATTGTAAAGTGGTTTTTAGTGTTATTTATCAATTCTCTTGTCATTCATGGAGACAAAAGAATTAGTGATTCCAAATCATTGATTCCAGAATTAGTGCCAAACTTCTGACCAAACATCATAGGGTTACTTTGGAGTAGTCTTTGGAACAGTTACTTTGTCACTTCTTATCATCACGATCATTTGACAACACATTCCTTATCTTTGAGAAATGTTCTTTTAAAGTGTTCAGGATGGTTTTAGAATCATTTTTGTAGAAGAATTTGCTCCAAAATTTTTAGCAATAGAAAAAAATGGTTAATTTGGGCTGTTTGTAAATAATTCATTATTGTGGAACAGTCACTTATAGGGAGTGACAAATTTATATTCTGCATTTCACTCATCTTCTGTTTTGTCTGTCTCAGGTTTTCTCATCCATTTTCTTCATAAAGTTTGACAGAGTTAAAAAAACGAGCCATTTATTCTGTTTTAAAGTCCTCACCTTACACCATATGTTTTGACATTCACGCCGTATGTTTGTCATTAAGCATCCAGCAAGAGATGCTTGTTTGTATACAGAAGAAATTCAGTCAGAAGGGGCTGCTGGTTCCACCAGCTCAGCTGGCTCCTGCATTTTCTGTCGGCTATAGCTCAGCAAAAACTGGATGGATTCTCCTCAAATTTGGCACATGTATGTAGTAGCCCAGAAAACAATTTCTGAATATCTGAGAGTGGTGATATTTTGACCAATCAGAGAAGTCGCATGGTCCTAAACATGATTTTCAAAGGGGTGTACTTGTCCAAATGATAACTTAAAAAGCACTTTACCTATTTGAATGACATTTAGTAAGCACCTTTGTTATATAGATATCTAGAATCCTTAACCTTTGGCAGTGATCTGAAAAGAAATGGCCAACTTATTCACAATAAATTAAACATTACAATTTTTCTTAATGATTAAAGTATCTTACTTTAGTTATCTTTAATATCTCAGAAACGGTGCGAGATAGAGTGATTTGGATGAAATTTTTGGCCTGCAGGGTCATCTGTCGGGTTTTTACCCCACAGCTGTCGGGGTATTGTTTTCACCCATGGTGTCCGGATAGGCGGGCAGTCGGACGGGCGGCGGGAAATAGTTTGTCCGGGCTGTATCTCAGAAACTGTAAGGTGTAGGAAGTTCATACTTGGCAGGGAGATTGGTTGGGGGGTGTAGGTGTGCAACGTCATGGTCTGACCTTGATTTGACGTTTGACCTTGCCGTAGTGACCTTGAGTTTGAAAATCTTGTCCGGGCTATATCTCGGCAACCATAAGGTGTAGGAAGTTGATACTTGGTAGGGACATTGGTTAGGGGTGTAGGTGTGCAACGTCATGGTCTCACCTTGATTTGACCTTTGACCTTGCTGTAGTGACCTTGACCTAATAAATCTTGTCTGGGTTATATCTCGGAAACCGTAAGGTGTAGGAAGTTGATACTTGGTAGGAACATTGGTTAAGAGTTGTAGATGTGCAACATCATGGTTTGACCTTGATTTGACCTTTGACCTTGCCGTAGTGACCTTGACCTATAAAACCTTATCCGGGCTATATCTCAGCAACTGTAAGGTGTAGGAAGTTGGTACTTGGTAGGGACATTGGTTAGGGGGTGTAGATGTGCAACGTCATAGTGTGACTTTGATTTGACCTTTGACCCTTGCCGTAGTGACCTTGACCTATAAAATGTTGTCTGGGCTATATTTCGGAAACTGTAAGGTGTAGGAAGCTGATACTTGGTGAGGACATTGGTTGGGGGTAGTAGGTGTGCAAGGTTGTGGTGTAACACTGATTGACCTTTGACCTTGCTGTATTGACCTTTAAAATCTTGTTGCACCTTTGGGCCTGTCTGTTGATGCAGATTCAGCACTGTTAAAGTCATATTAGAATTCATTAAGAATTTCCTTTTGCAAGTTCCCATTGTAACAGATGGAATTTCATCAAGTGCGCCACAGGCTTTTCTCAAACACCACACATAAGCATTCATTGAATGTAGTGCCACTTCTGTATGCATGGGTAATATTCAAAACATCCAAGCTATAATTCGGCCATTTTTGGTTTACTGATAAATGCTGTCATTTTGTTATTGAATTGTCTTGTTTTAATACTTCATCTTTATATACATTTCTTTTCCTTAGATATTGTTTTCTCTACTTAAGCATTATTTGGACCTTAATATAACTTACACTGCTCTGAAAGTATATTGAATTTTGTACTGTTACACTACTTCTATATCTCATGGTGTTGTAAAATATTTTCCCAGGCTGTGGGGTACGGGCATCTCTGATGCTATTTTTACAAAAATCATTTCCCTGCCATTTGTGGAGCGATTTGGGTGAAAATTTGGGCCCATAGAGTGTTTGCAGAGTGTCCAGAGTGTCATCTGGCAATTATTGTTGTGCCAAAACACATTTTCCTGCTATTTTTGGCAGTCATTGTGAATTTTCGCATGCAATGCAAAAATGCATTTAGCTCAGAAACGGCATGAGATAGAGCAATATGGACAAAATTTGCCAAAAATTGCTATCCTGCATATTCTGGAGGCCATCGTGGATTTCTGCATAAAACACCAAAACGCATTCATCTCAGAAATGATGTGAGATTCGACCAAATTTTTGGCTCAGACGGATGCCGAAAGTTATCTTCCCCTTTTTTCAAGAAGGTATTTTCCTGTCATTTTAGCAGCCGGCTTGAATTTTGCTCACTGGGATGTTTTGTTTCTGCCATGCCAAACCAGTTTCTTTTGCAAATTCAAAGTTGGGGTTTTACAACCCATTCAGCAGCCATAATCATGTTGAGACAGGTCTTCAGCAATTTTGCCACTTGTGGGGGTCGAACCAGCACAGAGATGACTGCCTGTGATTACCAAACTAATTGCTTAGCACTAGGCCACGAAGACCTCTCTCTCTTTCTTTTGCAAAGCAATACTTAAGTTGGAATTGAAATTGAAATTTTTTTTAATTTTAACAATAAATCATGTAAGCTGATATACTAGTATATTAAGGATTTTAATAGTTGGTGGTTGTAAACCTACACAGCTTTGTTGGGAATATTGCTCACTAATTGATGGCAATGATATTGAAAATGATACTTTTAATATCAATATTATGACATCGTGAATATCATATCAAGATATTACCATAACCACACTCTACAGTTAGCATCTCAAGAGTAAACACACATAATTGTTGGAAAACATAGAGTATGACAAAAAAATGACATATGAATAAACTTTACACTTTATGTCACATTTTTACAGATTTTAAAACTTCTATTTCATTGAGTGGAATTGCTGGTTATGTTTTCATCAAGTTTAGTTCATGTTAGCAAGCATATTTGATAGGGTATATGTTAAAGCACAACTTTTTATGGATGATAATGGACATGGAACATTTTTGGAAGTATACCGAAATGGAAATTATGATGCTAGCCCCTACCCTTACTGGTGATCATATTTTTCTATATTTTAGGTTTTATCATCTACTTCTTGTATGGAGTTCACCACAGTTCAGAAAACAAGCCTCTAGCAGAGTCTGGGCCCATCATCAGCTATGCTACTGACGAGAAACCACCTCTCAGTGAAACCGTCCACACGCCACAGCCTACAGAGGCAGGAATGTCACCAGAGAAAGGGGACAAACCCGTGTACTCACTGAAATAGGTCCAGTAGGAAGCCACAAGCATATATGTGTGTATATATACACCAAATGAAAGCGTGTTTTGTCACCTCAGGAAGGTGACAAACCTATGGGCTAGTTCCAACCTAAACCCCTCCCTTAATAGAACCAATAGGATTTCCATGCACTAGATTTGTGATCGGTAATCTGGAAAAAAATATGCGAAAGTGATTTCACTTTACCGGGTATATCTTCAGAAAATATGGGTGTACAATGTAGTTGTGTATTTGTTTTGCAATAACTGATTAGAATTTGCATTTCTCACATGTATTGTACATTTTCACAAAGTGAGACATTAGAAATTGTCAAACACTACATTTTAAGGCATGAAACATCACTTCAATATATGTGTCGGTGCTCATGTTACATTTTATTCATAACACCTGTAAACAGAAATCTTTAATTAACTTTTAATTGCAAATTGTATGTATGGAAATACAGACTTGGCCACCACACAATACACACACAGAGACACGCCAAACACACGCACACACATATATTGTTGTACATCATTGAAAGTGTTGTCATCCCACCAAGCCACCTTGTGATTTTGTGTGAAGATGAATATTGTATTTAAAATTCAACCTTAGTAGCTCAGGTGAAATCCTTTTAGTGTGCAAATGTATTGTGATTTACTTATGAGGAGTACATTGTTGTCTTGAAAGTCTTATCGGAGTACATTGTAGGTATTGCACGTCGTCTTGTATACAAACCATTGAAATCAATTATACCTAGCTTCATTCACCATTGAATACAACATACATTCAACCAAGCATATGTCATCTCTCACAGCAAACACCCATTAACACATTCAACAATTAATGTATGGTACAAGCAAAGATACCCACACATGCACACCATCTCTCACAGCTAGTATTTTAATGTTTATATGTATTTCAATTTGGTATTAAAGCTAGCCTTGCTTAAGGCTCAAATTTGCATGATATCTATTCAAACATGCACACAGATATTTGGTATTCATAAAGCAGTCATACATGTTAAGAGATAGAACTGTATCTCTTAGCTGTATGCTGCTGTTAAAGCCAGTACATGTATGAGTACATTATAGAAACTGAAACTCCATCATCTGAACTGAAAACTTTCCCTAACTGCAAAGAAACTTGAGCCTTCAGCAAGGCTATATTAAAGCTATTTATTGACCATGAAATATTGATGTGGTAATTTATGCATTATTACTTATGGTCACAGGAATTATACAAACTAATTACTAAAGATTTTTTCTGTATAATGACCAACTTTAAAGACCATATTTACTGCCCAAGCTACCAATTATCGTTGGATACCAATTACTGCAACTGATGAACAAAATGTTCATATTTCAGTAAAAGCCACATTTCTTCAAAGCATTTTTGGTGTGCATATGTTATGTTCCTACATACTTATCATCCTTGATCAAAACCAGTAGCCTAACTCATGGAAATCAGCTATTTCTTTCCTCAGTTTGTCCTAGAAAGGCCATTGGTAGGTGAGGTTTTACAATGGCTTCCCCCTTCCAACTACCCGTCGTGATATGACCTGTACAGTGTTGAAAGCGACGTAAAACCCCAAATAAATAAATAAATACAATGGCTTCCCCAACTAAATGGAACAGACTCCCACAATCGGTCCGATCACAGCACACAATAACAGGTTTCCGAAACCAGCTAACAAATATGTGTTTAGAATAGCATATGCTCCACCATAATAAAAAAACCCCGGTGGGTGCTAATTTGGATCTCGACCCGATACATCCCTGGGCTTTCCCTGTTTGATCTCGAGCACATTAGAGGATGTTATATCAATTTTGCACTATATCAAATGTTTCTACTATTCTATTCTAAGTCAATTTAAGAGCAATTATACCTTATCTACCAGATGGGGAAGGTATATGTTATGACCATTTTAAATTCTATCTGGTAATAATTCATAATTGATACCTGGCCATAACTGGTAGCAAGGCAGAAATGATTGATTAAATGCAGGTGTTCATGATTGGGTCTGGACCATAATTATATCCTGAACTATTACATTTTTAGATTTATTAATATATTATAATTTATTTAAATTATTTACACTTGTCCATAAATGACCGTTATACTGCTCTTATCACTGACAATCAAACATTATTTGATATCTGTACTGTATGATTGCATGGTATGATCTGAAGTTTTGTTACCAGCAGTTTTTCGCTATTACAGCAGATTTGATATAAGTAGAACTGCCATAAGTAGAATATTACCATAAGAGGAAGTAGTTTCTAAGTTCCAATAATTATTAGTGCAAAAATACAGGGATAACCAGAAGTTTGACCTCCAGCAAGTAGACATAACTAGACCCTAATGTGATGCACAAAGTGTTGCATTTTAATGGTAATTAACAAGATAGAAGTAGAACCTATGATTTGTATATCAGTTGTAGGTAGAAGTTAAGCTCTCAGCTCTTGCTCATGTAAAATTTAAAATATATGTAAAAGTATATGTTTTTTTAATAAATTTCCTCATTGTGTATGTTTTGTGTTTAATAACCTCATATATACAAGTGGTGAAAGAAATATCTATGGTTTTTTAACTTTAGAAGCCAGCTGAGTTATATAAACTTTAAAGCAGATACCAAATATTAGAGACAAAGCTTTAGATTGGATAAAATATTCACATTTGTGCCAAATACCGTTAACATATACTGGAATAGTGATTTTGCTATTCATTTTCAGCTTTAACCTGTGCCAAGTGGAATATAATGTGAAACTATCTGTACTGGTTGGGTACTTAAATATTTAATTTTCCATCATCAGCAGAATATTTGAACTACATACTGGGAAATACAGATCAAGAAATAATTTTTGCGTTCTCAAGCACCACTAAATATGCATAATTAGTGTTACAGATTTATCAACAAGTACCATTTTTTATCCCGCATTGGATGGTCGGATTAGACATGTAATGTCATGGGGTGACCTTGATTTGCCCTTTGACCTTATTATAGTGACCTTGACCTTTACAATTTTATTTGGGATATATCTCAGAAGTGGCAAGGTTTAAGACCTTCATACTTGGTAGGGACATTGGTTAGGGAGTGTAGGTGTACAATATCATGGTATAACTTTGATTTGACCTTTGACCTTGTTGTAGTGATCTTGAGTTTGAAAATCTTGACCAGGCTATACCCGAAACACTGTAAGTTGTAGGAAGTTGATACTTGGAAGGGACATTTGTTGGAGGATAGGGGATAGATGGGCACCAACCTGGTGTGACCTTGATTTGACTTTTAACCTTGCAATACAAACATTGACCTTTAAATTTTTGTCTGGGCTATATTTCAGAAACCTTTAGGTGTAAAAAGTTGATACTTCATATGGACATTGGTTGGGGTGTATAGATATTCAACATCGTGGTGTGACCTTGATTTAACCTTTAACTTTGCCATAGTGATATTGACCTTTAAATTCTTGTCCTGGCTATATCTCAGAAACTGTCAGGTCTAGGAAGTTGATACTTGGTAGGGACATTATTAGTTAGGGGGTGTAAGTGTACATTATTATGCCACTGGTCGCTCCGAAAGCCTCCTGATATTTATACTCTATCTCAAGGTGTTGAAAATTTTTTCCCTGGGCTGTGGGGTATGGGCATCTCCGATGCTATTCTTACGTGAATATGTTACAGTGAACTTGTGTAATCGGGGAATTTGTGCATTTATACAATGAAATGCCTTCAGATGTACAGGTAACAATATCTGCTACCAGACCTTTTAATTAGACCAACCAATTCCCAGTATTTCAATTATCTGATGGTCTGGGTGCTCTGAGACTGACCTTTACTGTTTTAAAGTACTGGTATATGTTTCTGTTCTTTATATCACCAGTATTTTGAATATTTTCTTGAAGGTTTGGCATTTAATTGAGCATGAAATATTTTGCTTTAATATTTTCTGTTGAAGTGAGCATGAAATCAAAATGGTACCAAGAAGAAAGTCCTGGTTATAGTGGTAAATTAGAATGGCTTCATAACAAAAGCAGTATTTTAGCTTGATATTTGTACATTTATTAGTATGAATTTTTGAATTGTTTGTTAAATATGGATTGGCACAAGTGCAAATTATAAATTTACTCAAAGACAGCCAGCAACCGCGAGAATGCTTTTGTAGGTATGACAATGCAATGTCTCTTTGAAATCTGTGCCCTGTATTGGCATATGATCACTTGACCTGCAGCTTACAAATCATATTTGGGGTCACGGTGGCGCAGTGGTAACACAATTGCCTCCCACGTCTGTGGTCAGTGGTTCAAACCACAGACCTTATGTGGGAATGTTGGTCAGTGTTCAGTACAGTACCTTGACCAACTGTATGTACTGGTTTCGTATGCCAACAAAACTACACATCGTGACATGACCTGTACAGTGTTGAAAGTGATGTAAAATCCCAAATAAATAAATAACAAAATATAGTTGGTATCAGCAATACCCTGAATGATTAGAGGATCAAATAGTGTTCTCTGTAGCATGGTGGTTAGAGTGTTGGACTTTGGAGTAGAAAGTCTAAGGTTTGATCTCTTGCTAGGTGATGGAGATTGTACCCCTGGGCAAGGTACTTTACACATATGTATTCTTCTTTACACAGGAGTGAAAAATGAGTGCCCAACAGTAGTTGGGGTAGTAAACTGTGACAGACTGGCATCCTGTTCAGGGGGTGGTAGAGTAAGGACTCTAAAATTCGCCAGGAATCTGAAATTTGCCACCTCCAAAACCTTAGTTAATTCTATGAAGAAAATTATGTTTTGTCTTAAACTTGGCATTTTTCAGTTCAGAAAGCCTTAATTTACTATACACTAAACAAATCTCATCTCAGTTCATTTATTTTACTAGTTTTTCTACATGTGGCGAATTTAAGATATGTGGCGAAATTTAGATTCCTTACTCTAGTACCCTGGGTTGCTTAATGCCTAAGAAACCAAAAATAAACACTGGCCATATGGCCACAAGTCCCAAGCAATGACTTTAACTTTTCTTTGAGAGTTCAGATCTCTTATTTACTTCATATCTGAGCTAATTTAAAGAATGTGTAAAATTAAGCGTTATAATTATGAAGCTATTTTTTTTAATTTTTTAATATCTACCTCTAAACAGAAAATTTTTCACGACATTCTAGTTTTCCATCCAATGGATTTGATACATATAAAGAAAAAGTATTAATTTGGTTGATTATATCAAACACCTCTGTGGTTCTGATTTGGCTCCCCTTTTAAAATACAAGGTGAAAGCAATGGGTACCATCTTGAAAGGTCGTTCATCTGATTTGAAGGGAATTCATTGCTTTTCTGTAGTTGTAAAGTTTGATAGTGTAACTTAATTCTCAGTAAAATTTGAAAATGTGCATGAAGAAGTGAGTGACCCTTGGTAAAAAGTCAGTCCCTTTTCATTTCTTTAAATTTGAAATCAGTGAAATATAATTCCAGCTAAAGTTGTCAAATTGTATAGAATATTTGATGTATGATTCAAGATTAACTTTGTGTGAAATGTAATCTCTGTCAAAATATGTTGCTGCTGATATGCATTAAAACAAGTGACATATTTGAGACCCCAGTTTGAAAATAAAAGACTATTTTATTTTCTGTTTTACAGTATACGTTATTCTACAATAAAATGTAAATGAGAAAAAAACTTTGTGGTGGTGTTGTTTACATAATGCACTCATTCACTGTAATTTAGTGTCACTGTTGGCATAATGCCTTCATGTAGAGTAATGCATTGCCTTAATGATGTACAACTTAGCATAATTTTAGTGATTCACCAGATACATTGGAAATCCATTTAAGTATATCCCATTTAAGAGACTTACGCAGGCATATGTGAAAAAGTTGCAGATGTGGTTTGTTATATGTGGCCATAACATCCTTTATTTTTGTGTAAGCCCAGAAACATAGACTATTTGCTAGAACACATTGGTCAATGCTTTAAAGTTAGTGTAATCTACACCAGTAGCACACACGCATGAAAATTCTGTTCATTTGATAAATACACTCTTTGCCACATCTGCAAAGTCTGCGCATGGATAAATAAATAAAACTGTAGAAAAATTGAAGCACATTGTCCATTGTATTCTCACCTGTTATCTTGATTTCCTGGATTAGTAGAAGTATTTCTCTATTCCCTTGGGATTCACTTAAACAGGGTTCAACTTTTCAAAATACAACAATCTTTAGTTCCTGATTAAGTAGCAGTATTTCTCTGTTCCCTTGGTATTCAACTTAACAGGGTTCAACTGTTCAAAATACAGCAGTCTTTAGTTCCTGATTAAGTAAAAGTATCTTTCTATTCCCTTGGGATTCAACTTAACAGGGTTCAACTGTTTAAAATACAACAATCTTTAGTTCCTGATTAAATACAAGTATTTCTCTATTCCCTTCGGATTCAACTTAACAGAGTTCAACTGTTCAAAATACAACAATCTTTAGTTCCTGATTAAGTACAAGTATTTCTCTATTCCCTTCGGATTCAACAGAGTTCAACTGTTCAAAATACTGTTGTAGTTTCTGTAGTAAATCTGTGATTTCAATGTAGTTAATAATAAAAGATTTTTCTAGAACTTCGTATGTGATACACAGGTGACAAAAATTCAGACTATAGCTTCTTGATTTCCTAAAAAAATATTGGTGGGCATTTCTGAAATGTGATCCAAAATGGACCCAGAAATACTGAAATTTCTTAATTATTTATATTTTGGAAATAAAATACTTACTTGACAAAGCAAATGTTTACACTTAGCACATTTTGTGAACTGACAAAATTTCTGAATGGCCTTTTGCTTGGCGTTTTCTTGGCTTTCTTGTTGACATTACTTCAAAAAGTAGTGAGCCGATATAAATTGTTTTACATGGGTAGGGCCAAAGGAAGAAGTGATTACTTTTTCTGAAACATCGGGTTCATATTATGGATACTAAAAACCCTGAATTTTCTGAAGGGTACCATTGGTGGAGCCCTGCACTCTATGAGTGCTTTCTAATAAGAAAATATGAAAGTTAGTAAGAGTTTTGTATGAAAACATGTTGATTTTGACAGTTCTTAAGAGATAAGTTTCAGTAAAACCAGTTGTTTTTGTGAGTTCATTGCAGATATCATCATGGCTACCGCCACCTTGTGAATAAAAACATCAAGGAAAAATCATGAAATGTATTTTGTATCTATTACCATGAACTATAAAGGTGTATCATGTAATAAATATAAACTATAATTAAATGTTTTGGCCTGTATGTAAAGGTGTGGTCACGATTACTTGGATGGTGTTTGTGTTGGATGGAATTCATGTCACTGGTGTAGCTATATTCAAGATAAATTTAATCACTGTTGTACTGTGGTTGTGTCAATGTTATGTGTTAAATATGATGATTTTAAGATGTTATGTTGTATATTGTGTTATAATCATGCAACCAGTATTGTGATATTGTGTGATATTGTGATAAATAAATGACCTACCAATGTCATATATATATTTTATTTACTTAAAACTCCTCACACAAGCCAACGCAATAGGAAAACTTTCCAAATGACATAAAAACAATACATATATTTCACACATAAAAAGATAGTGTAATATGTCTCTGTTTTTCTTCATCAGTGGATTTTTCTTATAAGTCTAATAAGGGATGTTTTTCACAGAGGTGAGACCCAGTGATCAGATGTCAAATTTGACTAACTCGGCCACTGAGCTTAAACCTTTCACGGATTAATTAATTCTAATATATTCCAATATGTTTGAAAAAATACAATGCATTAGCTTCCTGTTGAACATTGCTCTGTCTTTAAAACAGCCACCCTTGTATACAAGTTTGTTCACACTGGTTTTAGCAAGTATTTTGCTCCATACATCTCTTCCTACAGCAGTTCTTACAGTACCAGGCGCAGTCAGAGTGGAGGTAATTTCCTTGGTGTTCAAAGTTCTACCCCTCTATCCATACATCTGTCAAGCAGTTTGGATATAGTTTTGCTTTTGATGCCTCCACTGTTTGGAATGCTCTTCCTGATGAGATTAGTGTGTCCCCCTCCCTGGCCTCTTTTCAGGAAGCAGCTCAAAACCTACCTCTACACCAAGGCATATGCACCTTAGTTTTACTCACCCTCTTGCATTCTCTGTGATGACCTTTTTTTCTGTCCCTGTATGCTGAAATTGGTTGACTGTTTTGGTTTTGTTGCGCCTTAGAGTCCCCTTTGAATAGGGGAGATTAAGCACTATGAAAGTCCAATTATAATTAATAAACCAAGCATTGTATCCAACCGATCACACTTCATTACACTGCCGCTGCAGTGTGTAGAGATTTTCTCATCACCGCTTTTGGAAAATGTTTTACACAGAAGCTTCTCAAATGTACAGCATATGTTCTTCATCACACAAGCTTGCCTGGAAATACTTTGAGCCTCATTTTGGAAAACAAAGATGGCTACCACAGCTGTTTCTTTGAGATTACAAATCTTTTTATACAAACTGTGGCTGGTACTCTGCTGTAGAGGACTGAATCTCTTTATGGCTGGTATGTCCCTTTCTATGCCCCTGTACACATTTGACCTTGAGGCTCTTCTTATTAAACACGTTTTATTAGCAATTAGAAAACAATTGTACAATTAAGTCCTCTTGCAGGGTAATAAAATTACAAATGATAGGAATTGAAAATGAGGCTATTTATTCAAGGTCATACGCTACTGCACTTAGCTTGTGCATTTAGCCGATTTTGGTCAAACTCAAAAGTGCTTATATCTTGCTTATTATTGGTCCTTAAAATATGGGGTGTCTCATCAAGCCGTATGACCTGCTGGAATTCTTTTGATGTGATCAGATTTGTACTACACTTGCATGGAAGAGGGTAGCCAAACTTAATACTGCTTATAACTGTTAATAATGGTTCTACAGGTTCAGAATGCATTATCAAACTATGGGAAATCATGTGCTGGAATAATTTTATGTGGTCAGAATTGACATTGGAACCCCACTTCAAGGTCAAATGAGGTTGGCCAAAGTTAAAGGTTCTTCTAACTTACTTCTTGATCCTTCGGGTTTGGGATATGAAACCAGCCTATGGGAAATCTTGACCGGAAGTCTTGATGCAGCAGGATTTGACCCTTCTCTCCTAGTTGAAGGTTGAAAGGGAATGAAGTTAAAGGTTCTTATAACTTACTTCTGCTTGGTCCTTCGGGTTTGGGATGTGAAACCAGCCTATGGGAAATCTTGACCGGAAGTCTTGATGCAGCAGGATTTGACCCTTCTCTCCTAGTTGAAGGTTGAAAGGGTATGCCCAAATATAAAGGGCCTTTATAGCACCTATGATTGGTCCATGCATGGGGTCTAAGTAAATAACTTACTTGGTCGATTTTTTTTATTTTTACTGGATACAAATACACATTGGTTCTCCCATGGTCTAGGAGTTCTTCTTGATTGGATTATAACTTGTTTTTCAAAGATTAATAAAATATTGTAATATGCCATGTATCTCAAGAGCATTTTGTTTCACAGTAAACATTTGAAATCTTTTTCTGTGACTGTAAAATACAAAAATCTTTTCCTTGACGCGCCCAGCTTTTTATAAAAGTGATTGATTCAAAGCGACCCAATCAATTTAGTCCTGAAAGCCAATTACACATTCAGATCTCTGGTATTTAGAAAAGTAATTAGCCATTTTACTACCATGGGAACGCATGATCAACGCAAAGGTTTCTTTTAAACCTATCCCAAATGCATCCTGGATGTTTATTGATATTGCAGTCCATTATTTATGATTCATCATAAACCATTAGTATTTTGGCTTATTTTGTCCTCGCTGATTTCAGATACCTTGGAAAAATATTCTCAAAATATAAAAAAAAAACAGAACATTTTGGCATTCGAGGTGTAAGAAAGTTTATAATGTTTAATAGTATTTCACACAATCTAGCTAGGTGAATGCTAGTGATGAATGTAAAATTGAAATCAAATAAAAATCAGAAGTAGATTTGTGTGGGTCATATGCAAGGCAAGTATGAACTTGGTAGGGCAAGTATTTAAAATTAGAAAATTCTTACTTTTTTCTCCATGTTTTCTAGATAGAGTGTTACGGTTATGGGGCAAGTAGGGTAGCAATTACTGGTTGCTTTTACATTGAAACAGGAACAGTAAAAATGTTTTACTTCACAAATTTATTTAACAGTTAAAAGACGGATTACAGTCAACTGAGATGTTCTTCATAGTTTGTACAATATTACAATAAATTTCACTTAACAAATTTATTTAACAACTAAAATGATGATTACAGTCAGCTGAGATACTCTTAGTAGTTACTCTGATACTCTGATCTGACAGTCCTAGCCATGTACTTAAGTAGCCCGTCAGGGACGCTTATTTGTTTTCACGTAAGTTTGACTGATCACCGCCGCGGCCACTGCCGCTGGATTATGGTCTCCCTTGAATAACTTCTTGGGCTTTCAAATTTTTCTTTCCTTCTTATCTTTCTGTAAAACTATAGGGGCAAGAAAAATTTTGTTGGATACTTTGTGGAGACCTTTAGCTTTACTTAAGGTAACCTTAAGCATTTTTCAAAAACACCCTGTCATCGCATTTTGGGAAAAAACCACACACCTGTGCTAAAAAATTTATCAGGGTACATTTTAGACCTAAATCCATATGTTGGAAAGGATTTTCTGATCAATCAGACCATAGATGCTTGAATGGGAGGCGTTTCATTTTCGTAAATGTTTTTAAAATGGGTACTTTGTATCTCAAAAATGGTCAGGATTTCGGCGTTTTGTTGGAATAACTTATTCAGCTACATTTTGATAATCTTTCACATGCCCTGTATCTGCAATCTTAAGGTCACCTTAATGTCAAAAAGGGGGTTTAGCCCTCCAGTTCACTTAGTTTTTCACTTTTTTCATCGAAACTTGGCATATCTATTAAGATTTACCAAAGGATTATCTTGACTTTATGGGGACCTTGAACTGTTAATATAATTGGAGCTATGGCTCCCCTAAAGTCATAAAATTGGAATAAAACCATCTGATCCCTTTATTTTTCTATTTTCAAGAATTGATGTTGAGGTTGATCAAAAGAAGACTCTAACTACCTTATGATTTAAATATTAATACTGTTATGGCCATCTTAAACTTAAAATGTAGGGTTTTTAGCCCTAAGTGCAGTTAATTTTTAAATTTTTTAAATAAAACTTGGCACATTTATAAAGGTTGCCAAAAGGGATATTTGATTTTATGGCCACCTTAAAATCCCAATATCAATGAAGTTATGGTCACCTTACAGCGAAAAAAGGAAGTTTTCAGCCTTCAGCTATCTTATTGTTCAACTGACCTCAGCTAAACTTTGTGCACTTATAAAGGACGACAAAAGGGACATTCTTCTTTTATGGTCACCTTAAAGTCCCAATATGAATGAAGTTATGGCCACCTTGCAGTGAAATTCTGGAGTTTCCAACCTCCAGCTGTCGTATTGTTCAGTTGACCTCAGTTAAATTTTGCACACTTATTAAAGATGGTATTAGGGACATTCTAATTTTCTTTCCACGTTGGAGTTCCAATGCAACTAAAGCCATGGCCATCTTGAAGTAAAAGTGAGTATTTTCAGCTGCCAACTGACTTACATTTTAAATACATCAGTTTAACTTGACACATTGATTATGCTTAAGGAGGACTTTTATGACCTTTTCACTTAAAATTCTTGTATTTCAGAGATTTTGGCCACTTTAACATAATACATATATAGTTCTTGCTCCCATCTCATTTTTAAGACTTTTTAAAACCACCCCTGACACATGTATACTTCAAACAAAATTTCTTTTATCCGGCAAAGCTAACCTCCTAGTGTTTCTAAAGTTATGGCATCTTCAGAGAAAAAAAGATATATTTAGCATGCACACTGATGTGGTTATTAACACATTGCAGCTGATCAGTGTTCATGTAATATAAATTTCCAGTTTTAGGCACATTCTTCTGATTCCATTTTTTGTGGAATTGTATGGATATGCCTTCCCTTTTCAGGGAAAAAACTTTAATTATTCAGCTTTTGCTTTGTAGCACGAGTTGTTGATCTACCTACTTATTCACAGAGGCTATGTTAGTTGGTCAAATGTTTAGACTTGACTTATTTTAGAAGATGACTGGAAAAAAAACACTTTCTCATAAACAGATTTTTTACAGTATTTTGTGTATCTCCAACTAATTGTAAATGAATGACTTGTCTCTTTCTTCTCTTTCATCCAACTCTGTATTTGCTTTTGTGTGATATCTATCTGGAGGCAGATTCATAGAAAGTCCCACTCACTCCTAAGACAAATATGACCTGCAGTGAGTGTTATTGTGTATTACACAATGTGTCTGCACACTGAGTGAAAAGGTTGATAAGGGATATCAAGATGCATTCATTTCTTTTCATTAAGGGATATGCTTACAGTAAATCTGTTTGGGGGTAAACAATTCAAACAAGGACATTTATCTATAGGTTCATGGAAGTGGATCCTTATAGAAGTAATATTTTGTGGACAGAATGGCTTGTCTGTTTTGAGAGCATGGGAAAAGCCTTATGTAAAAACCTCAGTGTTTCATGATATTCACATTTAGAGTCATGTGTGAATGGAAAATGTTAACAGTAACATCTGACAATACGACTTTGTGTATTCTTTTTACAATGGAACAATAAAGGATTTCAAAAGGAGGATTATCTTAAGCATATTTATCTTATAAAAATATTAAATAACAATGAACTTTCAGATGCATAAAGTGTCTCCAAGATATACAACAAATGAATGTCCCTATCTATAGCCAGTTGTAGTTTACTACAGTATATCTTTATCATTATAAATCTAGGATTAAATATCTCCTGGAAAAAAATTACGATTCCACATTTACAGCTGCAGTTACTCCTCAGCCAACCTCTAGCAAAAAATGATTAATAAAATACACTACCTTATGAAACACAATAAAGGTCATATTCTGCTTACAGTCTCATTACTGCAACTACAACAGCTCTCTATCCTGGCCGCTCCTTTCTGTTAGCAAAAACCTTTTTCTAGTTAATGGTTAAGTTTGTTCACTGTAATCCACAATCTGTCCTGTGATCTGCTTGACATTCACTGACACACAATATCTGTATCCTGTGATCCGTTCAGCATCCTCTAACACAAAATGCCAATATCCAGATGTTTAAATTGTCTGTTTGTATGTCCACTCCAAGATATGGACAATATCCAAAATGTACCAAATCCACTCTCTGATAGATCAACACAATATGTCCAGTTCATTCCAATGAGTTCACCACAAAATGAATATAACAAAGCAGTTTATATCCACTTGACAAAGATGGTTCACAGTATAGCAGTTCGTATAGCACACTAACTCAAAATAGTCTAGAAGAACAAATACAATACAATGACCAAAATTGTCCAGAAAAAGTATAAAAACATTTCCAGAAAAATGGGCATTTCCCACCATCTATAAATAAATCACTCCAGTGTAGAATAGAAACATCATTACTTCTGCACTGCCAAACATTGTCCTTGTTAACAGAGACACTGGCAGAGTGCCCTTGTATGTAACAAGAATAACATGTATTTAACAGTTCATATATGTATAGTAAAATGGAGAAATAAATCAACAATGGAATTTCAAACAATGTCTCCAGAAAATATACAATTATTTATTTGTCTCTTCAATAATTTTGTTTGTTCAATAAAGTCTCAATGCGGATCATCTTTGAGGAAGACTGAGCCATGGATACACCACTCAATGCGTAAAATATTACTTTGATGTAATTAGTACTTTTTGAGTTTTGCAAGTGACAAATGGACAAACAGATGTGATTGTAATACCATCGCCCCTATTCTTTAGGGGCAAGTGAAACCAGTAAACCAGTAAAACAGTGAACCAGTGATTCCATGCCACCAAAGCTACTCAATGGTACATGGTGTGGTGTTGTAGTATGTAACATGCTTGCCTTCCACCTCCCAGTTCCTAGGTTCCATGATACAGATGGCTGCCAGATGGTTTTCAATGCAGCATCTTGACTAACTAGTAGGGGCGAAGGTGACAGTGGTAACTCACTCGCCTCCCAGCTCTGAGGTCGGCAGTTCAAACCCAGGAGCTTCTGTGGGAAAGTTGGTAGTTGCTTACCGATGGTCGGCAGTTTACAGTCATGAACCTTGACCAACTATATCTACTGATTTCCTCTGCTCACAAAGCTACCCCATCGTGACATGACCTGTACAGTTATGAAAGTGACGTAAACCCGAAATAAATAAATAAAATGACTAGTATACACTACTTGCCTTCATCTAATCAACTACTTATTGTGATATGATCTACACAATGTCTTGAAAGCAAGTTTTAAATCCCCAGTCAATCAATTGATCAACCAAAGGTACATTTCTAGGGTATAATAATTTTCCTTAAATTTAGTATACTGGATTGTCTCCGGTAAAAATACAATTCCGGTGTAGCAGGAGAAAGAATGTTTATGACTTTGAACTAATTAAATTTGAATGACCTAATAAAATGGCACACTCACTGATTAGTTAGTAAATGCAACTGAGCCTGTTTAAATGAGAACACAGACAGAATGCAGACAGAAAACAAAAGAACCCTGCTCCAAAGCCCCACCAACACTCACCACGAACTTCCCCCCCCCCCCACCCGCGGAGAAAGAAAATATATTGAATTTAATTATAATGTTGCCGATCGTTGCCATATGTTACAGATTATAGTACGCAATAAAATATGGATTGACATCCTGTCAAACTATAACCCAGTTTTGGTTCAGTTTCTGTAATTGCAAGAAGCTAGGTATAACCTCCTACTCGGTGACTTCATATCCTGACATTTAATGCCTAGTAAACAAACAGATGTTTGTTGAAGAAATCCAAACCCCAATTGCAGTGTCAGATCCAGATCTCAGCTTTCAACCAAATTGGCTCTATTTTTAACCAGTATTCTATCCAAATTCACATTTAAAATTAATCAGCAAAATATGAAGATTTAAACCCAAGTCCTCAAATGTCAAAGTTGAAACTGTACACACACATTCATTCAGAATTTTATATTTGAATTTTTTAGTTTTTTCCCATGCAAGCAGCATTTTTTTTTTTATATTTTAGAATTAATGTAACCCGTAAATAAACATATAATTTCAAAATCACTTTAAAAAATAGTGTTTGGCAATTACAACCCCAAAAACTTAGAACAATATCTGTGAAAAAAAACACTCTCAATGAAGTGTCAGTCAACTGGGAAAAAAATTAAGTCAATCAGTCACAAGTCAGTGTGTCAATCCAATCGTGCAACGTGTTTGTCAAATAATGTGTTGGTTTGTGAAACTGTTTGTTTATCTGGTTGTCAGTCCATCCACACATTTATTCCAAGTTCTTTAATTTTTTGTGTGTGTGTTTGAATTTTCTTTTATGTGTATCAAACATTCATTCGCTCAATTTTTCTTATGTATTCGGGGGAAGTGTAAGTGTTGGACGGTGTAATTTTTTTGTTTTGGGAACAACAACTAAATCAATAATTGTGTTGGAAAGATTCGGGTGATCCTGAGAATGGCCAAGTTTTGGTGTGAGCAGTCCTGATAAGGACTTAATGCAGGCTAATCTGCTGATTTGGGCTGACTCTGCTGGCTGGACTGGGTGGGAGGTCTTGCTTGTTCTTGCTGTGTGGAAGTTGGTGATAGTGCTGGTTGCAGTTGAGAGGGTGAAAATGGTTGTGGTGTGTCGATCTGTTGGTACTGTAGTACGGATGGAATGCTTCTGAAAAGACTTAATCCAGAAGTGTTGTATTGACTGTCTTCATGATGTTCGGAGGCAACTGATGGCGGGTTAAAAGTCTTTGTTGGGGTCAAAGCAAACATCAGTTGTCTGGAAGGCCCAGGCTGCTGGTCATCCACAACAAGGAAAGATGCAGCTTGTGATGACGCTGATGCTGACCTCTGTGGTTGAACTTTCACAATCACTGTTGGAGATTGTGCCGTTGCTATCTGACTTGGCTGCATAGCTGGTGTCGAAACTTGTTGAGTATCCGGA
Source organism: Sabellastarte sp. h YS-2021 (assembly GCA_964017235.1). Classification (NCBI taxonomy): domain Eukaryota; kingdom Metazoa; phylum Annelida; class Polychaeta; order Sabellida; family Sabellidae; genus Sabellastarte; species Sabellastarte sp. h YS-2021. Next base: position 142,671,537 of record OZ024929.1, read on the forward strand.
ATTGTGAGGATGTATTCACGTCTTGTGGTGGCCAGTGTGACCTCTGGTAGTTGAAAAGTTGTAACTTGAGCCTCTTGAGTTGTTGTGACCTGTCTTTTGCATTCTTCAGCCTTGTACTGTATTCCACTAAGAAGTTTCACTGTCTCATTCCTGAAGGTTAAAAAGTCTAGCTCCTCCAGGTATTCATTCTCAGAGTACAGATAGTTGCAGAGTCGTGCACCCAAGAAACTGGAAATCATCGACCTCATCTGCTTAAACTGATCTAAAACTTTATCTTCAGCAGCGGTGGAGGTGACAGCAGCTGGTCAGTTTGAATTTCCCTTGTGGTTGATGGCTCATGACTAACATCTGATGCCATGCTGATTTCCATCTCAGATTCAGTCTCTTGTGAAGTGTCTGGAACTGAAGCTGTTGCTGTGGCCCCTGAATGTCTCAGTGGTGACTTAAATGCGGAAAACTCCCTTCCTTATGATGTGACCTCTAAAAAACTAGAAAAAACTAAGTCTGTCCAAGTCTGTCTTTTAGTGCTCGTCACTGCAGCTTGTCCTGACTTTGTGTGGGTGACCTTGCCATATCTGGTGCATTGAGTCTCGAACCACTTCTTGACAGTGTTGACAGATAAATTCTTGGAAGCTGCTAATCCTTGCCAGAGTCCCTCCTTCTTTTGCTTCTCTTTGAATTTTGCATGAGTCTTGTAGTAGAGTTCAGCTTGACAAACCCCACAATGACCACTTCATCAGAATCACTCAAGAAAATAGACTTCATTTGCCCCTTCTTCTGCCTGGATTGAGTTGATTCTACATCAGTGTCTGTCTCTGTTGGAAGTTGCTTTTCTGATCTTTCCTCAGTCTCTTCCATTTGCTCAGTCCTTTCTGTCCTCTCTTCTTCCAACCTCTCTCTGTCCCTCTCCTTCTGCTCTTGTCTCTCCCTCTCCTCTCTCTCCTACCTCTCTCTTTTTTGAAAAAAAAATGAAAAACTTAAAACTGAACTATATACACCTCCTCTCTCATCAGAGTAAAAACCCAAATAAATGAAGTGCGTCTGCCAACTCGCGGCTTCTTGGTTACATTTCCCAGCTTGTCTGTCACTGAAACAGGCCTGATGTTTATTGTTTATGGCTTGTCTGTTTAACTTCGGGGCTTGTCGGTTACAAAAATCCCCGACTCCAGGACTCAGACCTTAAAAGTTCCCAACTGGTCTGGAAAAATTACAGGCCTGTCGGGAACCTTTACAGACAGGCCTGCTAAAACAGACAGGCCTGCTGTATTAACCACCAAGGCTGGAAGTGTAACAGACAAGACGTTAAGTTAACTGACAGGCCTGTTGCTATGTGGATGTAGTTAGGGTCTGTTACAAGGGTAGGAAACGGTCGTAGAAATATCAAACATGTGGAAGTTGGCACTGGCGCTGGTGCTGGTTGAAGTTGAGATGTTTGATATTTCGGTGACTTTTCCCCGACAAGCCTGGAAACTACAACCAACTCTAACACCTCTGTAAACATTAGTCCCGACTCCTGTTGATTGTTGGAAGCCATTGGTATGTGTTTCTGAGCATTTGCTCTTCTAATTCTATCTATTTTGTCCACCTGTCCCCAATCTGAAATTTCCCCCTGCTCCATACGACAAAGGAGGACAGCGTGGCTGGCTTTTGCCGCCTGCCAGGAGAAGTCCTGGGCATCATCTAACAACGCTATCATATAATCCAACATATGTTCCCTGACACCCAGGTCCTTCTCCTCCTTCATTGTCCGGCAAAAGCCAGCCACCCATTGCATAACTGTAAGGTTAGTGTAAGAAACTCTCTCTTTAGATGGGCCAGATAAGACAAATTCGTGGGGCCATTTTACCCTATTCTTGACAAAAATATCTACCGAGCCGCCTCTTTGGGACTTAATTTTTTGATCCGTACCTTGTGCAATATTTGACAGTTCCTTCAATCTTTCATCCACCGGGCTCTGTATGAACTTATCTTGACGCAATGTGTTCAAAGTTGGAACCGACTGAGAAGATTTTGTACCTTGTGTTATTCCTGTTGATGTATCATCAACAGCATGATGCCTAGCATCCGACATTTTTGAACTTTTTGATCTACCTTTGATCTTACTGCTATCGACAGATTTTTTGCACACATTCTTTTGTTCAATGCCATCTAGGCGCTTAGTAATACTAGCAAGTTGCATCAATATAGCTTGATTGACGGCTTCTTGACCAGACTGACCCCTTGTATCTATGTTAGGCCCCAACTCGCGATCGGGAACATCTCGAGATTGTCCTTGCACAAACTCAAGATCTTGAGTTGAGGCAAACATCTCGAGATTGTGCAGAACATCTCGAGATGGTGCTGCCCAAACTTAAGATGATGTATTTTGAATTTTCATTAACTCTAAACATGGTTGTATTTAGAGAAAGCCCACAAATATGGCTTCCAAATATAATCTGGCAAAGGATTACAATGGTATTGAACATAAAACTCTTTGATTATCTCATCAAAGGAATTTGTTTGTGTAAAGTGTTTTCTGAACTTTTTCTCAGATTCTTAATTGCACTTCTATAATTGTTGATGTGTGGTCAGGTATCTCCCTTGACTATGATTACCAATTGCACTTTATAGCACTGAATCCTCCTATTAGCAGGTTTATTGAATCTGATGGATATTAACACTTAATGATGTTTAAGGTAGCAATAAAAAAACAGTTACTGAGATAAAGTCATCTATAAATACTTAATGGTTAAAATTGATGACTTTTTAGTTCTTCATTACATTTTTTTCTGAGATATGTCTAAAACCCAGATTCACAGAAATAAATCACATTTCATGTAAACATGGATACATATATCTATTTGATTCTTTGCAGTTAGAAAAAACATCAACAAAGAACTCATCATAATGAAAAAAAAAATTGCAATTATAAATGACAAGGACTACCTGACTGAGTGAGCACACACGTACAATATTGACTAGTCACTAAAATTAGCCAATCAGTTATTAATAGATTCAATTAATTAGCAAATCACATCCTTAGGTAAACATCTTAAGTTTGTGCAGCCCAATCTCGAGATGGGACTCCCATCTCGAGATGTTTGCCTCAACTCAAGATCTTGAGTTTGTGCAAGGACAATCTCGAGATGTTCCCGATCGCGAGTTGGTGCTCAACATCATTATTACACGCCCTACTGTTCTCAAATTTATAACACACTCTATCAAGACCGTCACTTTCTACATCAGATTCTACAGTATTTACCAGTTCATCAAGATTAATACTACTTTCATCCGACTCAGAAAAAGAAACCTGACATTGATCCATAGTCTTCTTGGAAGTCGTGGCTTCTGGAGAATGTGTCCCATGAGGCTGAAACTGCAACTGTACTGGAATCTGCACCTGTGTTCTTCTATTGGATCGCAAGTCATATTGTTTCTTCCTTGCAGACATCCCGGCACAGTAGATTAAAACAGTTAACTAAATGAAATGTGACTAAAATAACATTAAAACAAAAAGATAGAAAATTCAAGTTTTGATGTGTGCCTGTCGACAGCTAATTTGAAAGTGACCCTTTGCACATTTAAATTACACAAGGGCAAGGTCTGACCAATCAGAGGCACTGTAACATCTTGACACCATGGTTGATGCTAAATCCCAGTATTAAGGTCCCTCCAGGAATGAGCCAGCAGACCACCCCAATGTCTGCCCACACATATGACATTGTTAGGTTTTCAGAAATGATCAATTCAATACTATAAATTTTAAATGTTTTCAAATCTTGGATTTGTGGTGGAGCCCAGTATTTATTACTTATTTTCTAATATTTGTATAATCGGTTGTATGTGTGAAGTTTACTCTTGCCAGTACTGTACTGAACTATACTGGGAGTCTTTGTTACCAAGAAGCACACACAGAAATCTGATAACAGAATGTTCATAAACTGCAAAATTTACTTTCTTGTTAGGTCACCCTTAATGTACTTTATTATAGTAAACGTAGTATAGGAAACATGATTAAATCATCCATACCATATCCTTTCTTAACAATTCTCTCTGTGTTAACTGTGGTAGTAAAATCACTACAATTAATGGGTTAGTTTCATTACTTTTCTGATCATTTTGTAAGGTTATTTAATTTTTACAGTCTAAAACATAATGCCATATAAAGTGCAGTATATATAGTATTTTGGTTCTCTTTGGCGGTTTTAAAATGAGGCCATTTCAAGCATATTTACACTCCTATATCTGAATGACTTACCAGTGTATAAAACAGAGAAAATACATGGGCAAGCATGATGTCAGTGCACACACACACACACTACTGGGCCATATTCGTGGCTTGAGTACAGTTTGTGATCCAAATGCTAAAATTTGTCTCAGGTGGCCAGGGCTGGTATTCATGAAGGGTCTTAGACTTATCCAGGTGTTAGGCTTATCTGTGGGCTCAGACTTAAGACTTTTGTCTCAGCTAAGTTTTGTCTTAAATCCATATTCACAAAAGGTGACTTAGCTAAGACTTTGCTCTTTAATTTTAAGACCACAACAAACAAAATGATACCAGCCAATCAAACTACAACTTGCAATTTAGTTATTGCCAAAGTGTAGTCTTTGTAAACACAGGCTACAGACATCTGCTAGTTTTTAGCCATTTCTGTGATTTTTCCTGCAGACAATGACAAATGTCAATCAAGAAATAGGCTCTGCCCATAAATAAAAATGTGCCGATGCATGCTATGCATGAAACTATGTGTGCAAAACATATAAGATATCTACTTTATATGTTACAATAAGTTGCATATATATACAGACACATAAATATAAAAAATATATTGTAACTTAATCTTTCCTCCATAATTAAGACCTATTTTAGTAACTTCAGACTCATACCTTGCAGTCTTAAAGTTAAAGAGGTTGGCTAAGCCTGAGACTGGTCTTAACCCTTTTTGTGAATACCACTAAGACTAAGACAAAGGTCCTAGTATATTTTTCCCAAAAAGTTAAGACAAAAGTCCTAACTCTGAGCCCACGCTCTGGCTATGATCCTTACTCGGGCCCAGATAATTAAGTGTACTTTTCAAATTTACACCGTCAGCAAAAGGTAATCTGTATTTAATATTGTTGGCTGGGTTATACCAGCCGAACCTAAAACAAAAACTGATATTTTTTTAATTATTAGTTATCCCATAGGTTGCCGAGATAATAGTGTCCATCTTGAGACAGGGGAAAAAAACTGGCAAAGACTTTAGACCTTTCAGTGAATTCACCCTCTATCACCTAAACTTGTGTCAGTTCTGTAAAACTCCCGACGGGACCCAGTGATAAAGTACATATCCACAAATATGTCCCGTGGGACACACTTAAGCAGGGGTGGATTCACTTAACCGGAAAACTAGCCCAGAAAATCTCATGCATTGTAAACAAGTGTAAATGACGTCTGCTACTTTGCGTATTTGGCGGGAATCCAAACCCCTTTCTCACTGCACCGAGCCAGCGCCCGTATACCTCCCCCTCCAACTGGAATCTTAGCATGAAGATATTAACCTGTTCATCAACTTACTATAGTATCCGCAAATGTAGCATATTTGGATCCATTTTCAGAATCTCTATGGCTTGTATGATATAAGCAAAACTATAAAAAGAGGAGGATTTTGAATCAGCAAGAGCCATCATTATTGTATTACTTCAGAAGTATGTTACTGTTACATTGTTCTTATTTTAACTGGGTTGTGACACTTTTTGTATCACATTAAAATAATGTGTAAATCATTTGTTATATAATTAGTATTATATATTTATACTCAGTCAGGTATTTTGTACTTCAGGGGTCGTATTCACAAAAGAGATCAAGCTCAAGATGAGCCAAGAATTGGCTAAAGTTTACTATAAACCAGTGTTAATTTGAGCTGATTCTTGGCTCAACTTGAATTCGATCCCTTTTGTGAATACAGACCCTGGGGCCGATTTCACAAAGAGACTTAGACTTAGCCAAGTTTTTAGCTAAGTCATGGACTTAAATCTAAGGCTTTGGTCTTAGCTAGGTCTGGGAATTAAATGGATTTCACAAAGGGTGCTTAGCTAAGTCCAAGCTTATCAAATAACCACAGTGGGTTTCTGTGTCATATGACCTTCTGTATCCTTCATTTTATGCATTTTATCTAAGGATAAGTGCTGTTTTGAAATAGAAAAACTTGTTACATCATACAAACTTCCAAAAGACTACTTCAGTAAGGTGTTCTGTGTAATTATACTTTATTTCCAGCCATTTCCAAATTTTGAAGTGGAAAAAAGTTTATGGTGGCCATATTTAAGTCAAAATTTAAGCCCACTACCTTCCAGACTTAAAGTTAAGTCCACTGACTTAGCAATTCATGGTCTTAGCTGCTTTGTGAAATCCGCTAAATCTAAGACCACCGACTTAACATTCTGTTGTCAAAATCTAAGATCAAAGTCTTAAATTTAAGTCTAAATCTGGACTTAACTCCCTTTGTGAAATTTCACAAAGGGTTTTAGACTTAGCCAAGTTTTTGGCTAAGTCATGGCCGATTTCACAAAGGGACTTAAATCTAAGACTTTGGTCTTAAATTTAAGACTTTAGGCTTAAATCTAAGACTTTGGTCTTAAATTTTGTCAAAAAAATGCTAAGTCTGGGTTTTAGACTTAGCCAAGTTTTTGGCTAAGTCATGGCCGATTTCACAAAGGGACTTAAATCTAAGACTTTGGTCTTAAATTTAAGACTTTAGGCTTAAATCTAAGACTTTGGTCTTAAATTTTGTCAAAAAAATGCTAAGTCTGTGGTCTTAGACTTAGCGGATTTCACAAAGCAGCTAAGTCCATGAAATTGCTAAGTCAGTGGACTTAACTTTTAAGTCTGGGAGGTAGTGGGCTTAAATTTTGTAAAGAGGACTTAAATATGGCCGCCATAAACTTTTCTCCACTTCAAAATTTGAAATGGCTGTAAATAAATTATAATTATGCAGAACACCTCACTAAAGTAGTGTTTGGGAAGTTTATATGTGCTAACAAGGTTTTCAATTTCAAAACAGCACTTATCCTTAGATAAAATACATTAAATGAAGAATATGTGGCATCAATATTATATTTTGAATAGATACAAAAGGTCACATGACACAGAAAAACCACTGTGGTTATATGATAAGCCTGGACTTAGCTAAGTCACCTTTGTGAAATCCATTTTTCTAGCTAAGACCAAAGTCTTAGATTTAAGTCCAAGACTTAGCCAAAAAAGGGACTTAGTTTAAGTCCTTTAGTGAAATCGGCCCCAGGTCAAAACTTAAATGGATTTCACAAAGGGTGACTTAGCTAACGCCAATCTTATCATATAACCACAGTGGTTTTCTGTGTCATGTGACATTTAGTTATATTCAAAATATAATATTGGTGACAAATATTTTTCATTTGACTCATTTTGTCTAAGAATAAGTGCCGTTTTCAAATGGAAAAACTTGTTATCATATAAAAGCTTTCAAAGACTACATTAGGGAGGTAGTTTATATATTTAAACTTTATTTACAACCATTGTCTTTGTTTCCAAAGTTAAGCCCACTCCCAGATAGGCTTAATTTTGAGCCCCAAAACTTAGTCAAAGCTTAGGAATTGATGCTTTGTGAAATCTGTTAAGTCTAAGACCACGGACTTAGCATGATCTAAATGCAAATGTCTTGATTTTAAGTCTAAGTCCAGGCTAAGTCCTTTTGTGAAACCGACCCCAGGACTCAAAGCACTATTTGATCCGTGGCAACTATGCAAGTACAGCTCAAGTTCTCCTGTGAGCGACATTCTCCAAACTGAAAGACATTCTAAGTGGTGATAATTTATCACTGCTTCTGCTGTTCTTTAGCCTGCTACCGGGGGTAGGACCCAATGATAGAAAACTACCATTCTAGGTTTTCATTCAAGCCATTATGTATCTGCCTGTAACTGGAATCAAACCAAGGTTGTCTGTGTTCCTAGACAAGTGTGTTACCCATTAGACCATGGCGGCAGATTGTGTTTTAATATTACAACAATATGAACACATTCACTCATTTGTGGCTTCTTTTCAGCTTTGTTTGGCATGATGGGTCTGTTCATCCGGAGAGGTGTGAAAGCCCCATAATAGTAAAACCAAGAAAGACTTGTGCTGTCTGCCATCACATATTAGCATGTAAATGGTTATAATGATAAAGACATCTCCCTTAACGTATGCTGTACAAAATGGACATGGACTGATAACCATAGTTACAATATGTCTCTTCTACTTCTGTTGGAAAGAATTATTTGATGAAAGAATATCGGATACAAAAAAAATCAGAGAATTGTGAACCAGACATAACATATTGATTGCACAGATAATTTAATTGATACAGCTAACGTTGAATAAGACTTTTTAAATTCGAAAACTTTGTTTTAATACTTTTTTACTTGATATGTTTTTGGATTGAATTTTTATGAGCATTAAATTGAATTTATATCTGTCTTATTAACTGTTTACTTGATAAAGTGCCTTGTAACTCCAGGCTCTGTTGCATTATACAGTATTTTTAATGAAAATCTCCAGCCAAAGACCCTTATTTTTATATAACAGCAGAATACTGTTTTACTGGAAATTTCAGCTCTAGGAAAACAGATTTGTAAAGAAATACATACTGAGTTGAAAATTCACAGTGAATTAATTTTCACTGTACAAGGTCACTGGCTTGAATATCTAAAATCAGTCCCCAGCAAAAATTTCCGCGAGTACAGTAAAGTTATTTACAGATTAACTTCATTTTTAAATTTATTGGTTCTACCTATAAACACGAAACAGGCATACATTTTCTTATTTCATCATTATACAAACAAACAAAAAATTCGTAAGTTTTTATATCACTAATTCTACAAAAAAAAAAAAAAAAAGTAACAAAATTTGTAAGTTTTTATATCATTAATTCTATATGCAGTATTTCAGTGGTCACATTTAACATGTATAAAATATTGATCTCAGGTATTTTACTTTGTAGGTGGCACCTTGAGAATGAAGAAGTTACTTGCAAATACTCAACCAGTTTTTTTTCACAAAACAATGACACTTATACTGTTTTAACAAAAACGAGAGCCTTCTCTAAAAGGGCAATCTTTAATAAATACAAATGGCCCTTGTTAACTACTAAGCTACCCTCAACCCCCTCCCCGAAATCCCCACCCCTCTGGATTAGATGAATCTCTCTACAATCTCTGGATTACATTATACTGTGTTTTCCCGCCCAATTACTTCCATTCCAAACGAGGGAGATTTGCATTAATATGATGAACGATTGCCAATTAATACAGTGAGCTTTGTAACACACTCCCTAGATGAGGAGGGGAACCCCACACACCAGTGACGTCACAATATGCAAATCAGTTCAGGAACAAAACCAGACGACAGCGGCGGTAAGGCGGCAAAATATTCGGGAGACGGAAAAGTCAAAAGGGACAAAAATAAAAAGAGACAGATTATTAGTGATTGAACAAAAGGGAAGAGTTTTCAATCCACACATACAAGTAACCATACAGCTAAACCTACGCACACACAACCACAAGCCATGTATGCAGCTCACGTGATCTTAGTTTTGACATTTGTTATGATGACGTCATCAGCGCTCCTGAAAAGAAGAGCGGACTTCCCGTACGAAAATTTAGAAGAAAAGGTAAGCTGTGTTACTATTGTGTATTACTTTTGTTTGTAAACCATCTAATATTATTTATTAGTTTATTACAGTGGATAGTATTGTATTGACAAGGATTATAAAAAGGTATGAAATTAATACCCAGGCCTATATTCCAGGGGCCGTATTCACAAAAGGGATCAAGCTAAACTTGAGCTGATTTTTGGCTTATCTTGAGCTGAAAAAAAATAGATCAGGATCAAGTTAGTATTCACAAAGAAGTTGAGCTGATTTTTGGCTCAACTTTTGGCTTAACTTTGATCCATCATGTTGATGGATTTAATTTTGGATCAAAGTTTGTAGCTTTATAATTAACTAAAATAGCAAACATATGAAAAATAAATCATTAGTTAGTAATCTTCAGTCCTTTATATTGTTAATTAATAAGTTTTTAATACTTGTTTCCTGTTATAAGTATGCTTATATTGATGTATAAAAATAGGTCATATTTTGTTGGTGTTTTTTTTTTTATCAAAAGTGGGCAGAGCCTAAATTTTTGGATTAAATATCAAATATTTAAAAAATATTCAATGACAAAAATAATGAACCAAATTTATATTAATGTATATTTTGTGGAAATTCAGGCATAAAAAGGCTGTTTAAAATGTATAAAAGTAATTAACTCATGCTAGTTGAAATTTTTCAAAATTTTTGGCTCAGCTGATCCTTCCTTTGTGAATACAGAGTTGAGCCAAAGATCAGTTGAGCCATTTTCCTTGATCCTGATCTGATCTTGAGCTGATTTTTCGCTCTGCTTGATCCATGTTGGCCCAGTAAACATTAGAACGTTTTTAAAATAGTTTTTTAAACTTTTTAACCCTATCTTTTGGGTCACTCAATGTTTTCAAGGGTTTTGTTTACATTGCTATGTTTGAAAATGAGGCTTGACTCGAAACAATTTAAACAATTATAAAATAGCAAAGAAATCAAGGTTATGCTGGAAATATTTTTCAAACATTCTTTATTAAATGTGCGATTGATGTACACATAAAATGTTTAAACAACATTTGTTGGCAATGTTTTGTAAGTCTTTGCTCTGAAAAACAATTATAAAATAGCAAAGAAATCAAGGTTATGCTGGAAATATTTTTCAAACATTCTTTATTAAATGTGCGATTGATGTACACATAAAATGTTTAAACAACATTTGTTGGCAATGTTTTGTAAGTCTTTGCTCTGAAAAATGTTTAAATACTAAACATTCCATAACAACTGGTTATCTACCAGTCATTTTAAAATGTTTTGAATGGTTTTCTATTAAATATGTTAACAACATTGTATCACAAACAGTTCTTGTACCCATATTATCAAAAGAAAGATGGGAGTTTTTTGGAGATTTTTGAGGACTTTGTCATAAATTACTCCACAATTACCCTGCAATGCCTATAACAGCAAGAATTGAATGGGGCACAAGTTTTAAACCGCTATCTTATAATTTTAGAGATAAAAATAATATTTTCATTGGTGAGCAACCTAAAACAGTTTTTATTCTGGATTTGAGGGATTAGGGCTAGAAGGACACAGAATGAATCAAGTTCTGAATATATGTTTTCATGAGACATCAGCTATTTTTAGCTATTTTAGCTATTTTAGGTGATGGGTTTGAATAGTGAAAGATAATTTTCATGAAAATTTAAAATCTGTGATTCTGTAGCAATGGGGATATTTACAAAATGTGCTATTTTCAAACAAACATGTAGTCTTAAAGACATACAAATATATGCATATATTTTTTTTTTCAATTTAATCAGTTGAAAATTATTAGTAAAACCAGAGTCAATTAATTCCATTTGTTTCCCTTGAACTACTATTTGTTTGCCTTAGTTTTTAAAACTTTTATGCTCTTTTGTTCACAGATAGAGGTTAATGTTTACAGTCACCCAAATTTATTTATATTTTTCTTACTTCTGGGATATTAAAATATATATACAGTTACCTTGTGAGGGTCAGGTTCGGCATATGGTCACTTAACTCTCTCGTCTGTTGTTGTGTGTTTGAATCTAGCTTGCGGCAACATGTGAAAAAGGTAGTGATGACCTGTCCCAATTCAGTGTATAGATTTACCAGAAAACTTTCTCAGGTCCATCGGATCTGTAACTCAAAAATGTTACAGGTCCATAGCAAAATTTGTCAGTCTGTATTTCAGTGTAGGCTACATCAATATTGAATTTCAAAATCGACTTAAAAATTGACTCAAAATTGGATGGCTCAATAGTTTTTTCTATAATGACAAGAATGTCTGTTCTGGTAGGCCCAGTTCCAAAATTAAGTAATCTAATAGTGACAAAGTATAGATTGATGGTAAATTATTGGTAGTTTCTTCAACTGGAACAGTATGGATCTATTGATTTCATGGCTACTGATTAGGTTGGTAATTTGGCATACACCTCAATTTGGCACAAATTAAAGTAAATAATAAATTCAAGATCTAGCAAATCGAGATGACTGATACACCAATATATTGCTTAGTAAGCCGAGTTTTGATTGGTCATGTGAAAACTGAGGCACAAATTTTGTGTAGTTCTTCATGTTATTGCCCCTGAAATTGCACTGTGAAAGGTTTACAAATAAATATTTTTGTGTAAACTATATTTATAGGATACACTTGTGTCAATGCATATTTTAATCAAAATAAACCATCATTTGCTTATACAAAATAAGTGTAAATGAACAAACAAATGATATAACGCAAAATATTCGTAGAAAGAAAAATAAAACTGAAAATAATTTTAAAACTAACAGTGATTGCTTTGCATCGTAACTTTGTCACATCCCTCAATTTGGCATAAATATAATATCAACAAATAATTAAACATCTAACCAATCAGAATCACTAGTGACTGACTTTGCGTCAATACGTATTTTAATCAGACGAAATCCCCTTTATAACACTCAAAACACCAGGCGAAGTCAGTGTGGTGGTCATTTCTTTGAAGGATTTATGAATAGATTTGGAACTTTGGAATGACAAAGAAATGACCACCACTGTTTGACATTCCAAAGTTCCAACCCTCTATTCATAAATCCGTCAAACAGTTTGGTTATAGTATTGCTGTTCATGTTTCCACTGTTTGGAATGCTCTTCCTGATGAGATTCTTGCATCCCCCTCCCTAGAATCTTTTGGAAAGTGCCTCAAAACCTACCTGTATACCAAGGCATACCCCACCTTAGGCTTACTCACCCCCTGAAACTGGTTGACTGTTTTGGTTCTGTTGCACCCTCAAGTCCCCTTTGAATAGGGGAGATTAAGCGCTATTAAAGTCCAATTAGAATTAGAATGAAAACAGGCACACATAAGTATATTGTCCTCAATTCGTTCCAGTCTACGGAGATAGTAGCACTGAAATAAGGTAAAGCTATTCAGAAGCTAGATAATTTTCATCTCGAGTAAAATTTGAAGTGAACGAAACTACGAAGCCTTTTTATTATAGAAATCTTGATTAAATTGGGAGAGAATTTATCTTTGAATCTCAATAATATTTTGACTCCATAATTTGCTGTGTTTTTTTAACTGCCAAATTTTGTATTTTATTCTATTTCCTGTTTCTTGATTTGTTTCATAAATCAAATCTGTCCAACAGGAAGTTAGTCACACTTATTTTGTTAATAGTTCCTTTGAGAAAAGTATGGGCAAAGCTTTGAATCAAATTAACCGTCAATAATCTCTGTTTATGTAGTTAAGCATTTGATCTGTTTAGGCACTGTCCACACTTCTCTGGTTTATCTATGGAATTCCAAGATGGTTAAAAGGGCAAAAAATTTGTCGTCTTGGAAAGAGTCTGCAAATCCAGAAAAAAAATTACTATCCTAGATGATTATGTTCATATAGTCCTTTAAAATTTTATCTCTATGCAAACAAAGTAAGGGGTTTTGTGTCATGTTCAGCATCCTGGGACATGTAGTGGGACAGACTCTTAGTATTGTCACTTGTCCGAGTCACACCACTCAGCGCTGACAACCTGTGATTAGGTGCAGAGCTTTCTAACCTGAAGGCCACTGGGGACCTACAGTAGGAACAGGGATTATTGTAGTTATGACAGAGATACTATGTCTTTGTATCACAAACAGGTCACTTGATATGATAGAGTCTCTAGACTTTTAGATCCGTTTTTAGACAGGACCACAGTGAGATTACTTACCGGGAAAGTATGAATGGGGTTTTCATAAGCTCTAACCTATGTTGATTTTATCTATTTTTTCTTTCATTCACATAAACAACTCTGTAAATAGTAGATCTCCTTTGTTTATTTCTTTTCCCATTTCTTGATCAATATTGTGGAATTTGCCTTTTTCCACATAGGAAGAGCTACTTTCCACCTGATTTGTCATAGAACTGAGACTCATTTTCCTTAGCTTTTTTCTCCATTACCCCACAGTCTTTACGATTGTAACATGAGCTCACCTATCTATGACAGCTGGTATCTTTCTGTAAGATTTCAGTCTTTAATGAGGGCTTGCTAGTACTTGGTACGAATGCTTTGGGGGTCCCTGTAACAAGCATGTCAACAAAAGAGTCTTTTGTCATTGGTCGAGCGTGTGAGCCAGTCCATTGTGGGGTATTTGAAGGGGGTGAAAGGTTTCTTCTATTTTGCTCTGATTAGCACACATACCAGCCTACACAAGAAGCAAATTACAAGGCAAGGGCAATTCATTTTTGTATAAGGAGCTATTGATTCAGATTCACAGAATCCAATTAGAAACCACTGATATTTGGTTATTTAAGTGTGGATATGCACACCTTTGGATTATGAGACCCCAAGCTATTTGCTCTTCCCTCTAGCCAAAACTCCCACACAAACACACCACCACGCGTGATCATCTAAGAATCCTGGTGAGATTCCTTGTTAACCCTTGACCCTCTAGCTCTCTCAAACACCCTCCTCTCCCTCATCCATGATATATTGGTGATTACTGCCAGGTCTGGATGACTTATTGTAAGTGGCCTGTGTCCCCTACTACTGTTTGAGTTGCCACTTTTTTTCTGGTCTCCATATGGGAGGGTTCCCTTGTCTCATCCCTGGGTACAAAATGGACGTGCCTACTGGCTAGCATTTTGTCACAGATAATGGATTACCTTTGGACCCCATAGTCTAATTATAGTGCCCCCTGACGAATGAAGTTGTGACTATACAGTGGTGTTTGGAGGGGGTGTGATGGGTTTGTTTAGCAAGCACACACGTGCTTACTAATTGATTTAGTGCTCTCAAAAGACAAGGCACTCAGTCTTGCAGGGGACAGTTTACACATCTGAGGCCTGACTTTAAAACATCTGCTCATACGTACACTTACATATACACATTCAGAGCGGATTGAAAAATGGAGTCTAGGATGACATCATACATAGGTAACGTGATATATATGAAATAGGCAGGTGCCCTAGCACTGTGGCTTTTTCATCTGTCAGATTGAAAAAACATCTGATGCAATCGTTGAAAGTTAGATTTAGTAGGGTTGAGGACACATTGTGGTTTCTGCTTCCAACAATGACTAGTTATAGAATCTATGACTTGTTCTATCACTCCTGTGGTCAATTGTCACTAATAAAACAGAAATGGCAATAAATTAACTCTTAGCTGGACTGGTGTGTAAAATATATTTTCATTAATGCAGATATCTATCACTTGTGTTGAAGTTACATTATATTAATAATTTAACACAACAGCTGCACTTCTTCTGCAAAAGAGAAATATTAGACAGAACAATATTTCATATTAGGTTTTCTTATTCAATAAAAATTTAGTTTTTACTGATGATTAAGTTAATATAGATTTGAAATTGTTTCAGGGACTATTTTTGGAACAGTTGGAAACATACTCTCAATCTACATCTCAAGTTTAGGGTTCAAACCTGACCTGAAGTGGTAGAGGTTGTAGTTTCTTGCCTGTACCCCATGGTTTTAAATGAAAATTTTTTTTTTTTGAAAAACTAGTATACTCTATTAAAATTTAATCAATTCTACTGCCACCTACCATATCTTGGCACAATTTGGACCAAACAAATCTTATCTATTTTTGTTTAAGGTGAAGTTACAGAGATTTCTTTTGATAAAAATAAGCATGCAAACACATGCAATTAAAAATGTACTTTAACAACATCAAAACAAATAAACATTTTACAGCGTGCTTTTTAAGGGGCAAAAATATAATTTTTACTTCAAATTAGCGCCCCAGTTTTTAAACAAATCAAAGAATCTTCAACTAGAAATTCTCTACATCAATTAATTTATGTTTGTTGTTAAGTGCCGCTACCTTCTGTGGTAGGCGGAATCCACGAATGATGCCGAAGACAGCAAATGCTTTGTTTGAAAGTTCGGCCCAGGATATGAGTTTTAAATTCAGAATTCCTGTTAGATATTTGGTGAGAAAAAAACACTGTTCTCAAATTCTATTGATATCAAATCAAGTATCAGGGACATCACTTTGGTCCTGAGCTTTAATTAGGCTTGTGTCATGGCAAAATGTTAAAATACTGTTGGCCTTTCCCAAAATGACCCTTGCTGTGAAAATGGATGTTAAAACAGAACGCGATGTCTAATTATCGGAGTTCATTTAATCACTGAGGAAAAGTAATGTGATATGAATCTCAAATTTGGTGAGCATAATTTAGTAGTGTCCCAGTGGATGTTATTGGGAGTTAGTGTACATTTCCATCAATGCGAGTGATCATTATGTGAAATGTTTGTATGCATACCCATGTGGACAATGATTTACCATTAAATTTGAATAAATTAGAAAGAAATATTAACCAAAACAAGCACTTTAATTTGAATCTACTGCTCTGCAGGTGGAATGCATACTTAAACATCTCCCTTCATATAAGAATGAGATAAACATATGAGATTTGTGACTCGCAGATCACCCATAGCAAATAGCATGAATGGAAACTTTGATTTAGTTCTTTGACCACATGGTCCCTGGGTAAAAAATGTGCCAATGTGTTTGTTAGACCAAAGACATTCCTGAAACAAGATATGAATACAAGATAGGCACATTAATTTGAGGCATTCTGAAATAAAATATTGCAAAAGGACTGTACTGGTTTGGTACCCAGTGGCCTAATGGTTGTTTGACAAAAAACAATCAATTGATTTTAGCTTTGTGGTAGTAGGCTCAAATTCAGTTCATGACCTCATTTGGGAAATACTGATGTTCTCGCCTAATACGGCTCTGGCTGTTAAATTGAATGTTAATTTATATTTATTTTGGGTTTTACATCACGCCTTGTACCTTAATGGTTATGTTGTGACAGGTAGTTCGAAGGGCAGAGGAAACCAGTACATACAGTTCGCCAAGGCTCTGTACTGTAAACTGCTGACCTACGGCAAGCAACTACCAGCTTTCCCACATGGGGTCAGGTCGGAATTCAAACTCTGGTCTCGGATGTCAGACGCGAGTGTTACAAATGTGCTGCCATGCCCCAAATTCAATTTTAAAAATCCTAAGCCAAATTTGGAAATACTGAAATGTCTTCTGCAAGATCTTGTATAAAGCTAATGTTAAAGTTGGTGTTTTATGCGCTGGTCAGTAGCCAGTGTTATATTGCAAAAAGCGTACACAGTACAAAATAATTAATAGAATATATAGAACAATGAATATAACTGGATTCATAAACAATAGATCCCATGTATTAGAATTAAAATATGTTTTACATATAAGCATAATATAGCAATAGTTGTAATAATAAACATAACAAATAATTTAAAAATCCCCTGCAGTTTCTGCTCTGTTCAGTGGTTCAGTTAAGAGGACATTTTATTATCCAACAGGCAACTGTTTGACCTAAGTACCAATAAAATGCAGATCAGGTAACATATTTTGGTAATCCAGGCGCCCCTTACATTGGACAAAGTCAAGGTTGATCTTTTACACCCCACTCAACAGCCAGGGTCATATTGGGACGGGCCTTAGCACTACCACTTGTCTTTTTGTAGATATTGGTTGATATGAACTTATTTTACTCATTATTGAAGCAAAGTGACAGATAATAAAAATAAAACATTCCTCATAAGACATATACAAAACATATATCACTCCTGAAGATGAGAAATATAATAACTGTGCTCCGTAGTCAAATTATATTGCCATCTTCAATCCTGATATATATTTTTTTGCATATGTCATTCACAAAGTTTTCTGATTTTATAACTTTGAAGATTAAATAAAATAGTGCAGAGACTCTCTCAAGATTTTGCAGCTTTCACAAATGAAAAGTGATTGATTGCTCATTTGGCTGATTTTACCAACATTGCCACATGTCACATCACTGCTTCTAGAGACATCTCCTTGCAGACAAATATTCTCCATAATTGATATAAATGTTACACACTCCCTCAAAGAGTTAATTGCCATGGCAACGGAATCCCTAGCATGACATTTGAGCTTGTTTTTATTTCCTTAGTCACACTGTGGTTGAAAGAATAATATTTACCCCGCCAGACCACATAACATGTCTCAGACAAATACATAAGACTTATTTGAGCTTCTTTGTATACAAAATAAACTTTTATCTTGTCATTTTGTAAAGTATACTGCCACATAAATTGGATTTTACAGCCTTGTACTTCTAGAACAGATCTGGCAAGCTAGTACCTGCTAAAATTGATGAGAATATTTGGAATGCCAAACCAAAAATGTTTGACAAAGTTTCTGCTACAAAGTTGAGCCAAAAGTAAGACTACTATTCAAGACGATTTTGCCCACTTATGTAACCAGGCTACTGATTTAATGCCCACATTATTTTTATATATTATTATACAGAATTTTAGACAGTTTTAAGCGATTAAGAGATGTGAAGGTCTGCAAAGGACACACCAATAAAGTATCAAATTTGAATATTTTAACAGGATACACCAAACATAGTGTCAAAAATGGTGTATTTTAAGTGCACACATCCAACATAATATAAAAATGGTACAGCTCCCCAGCTAAACTTGGCACAACTTGTGCACATATATTATTTTTATTGTTTTAACTGTAGTAACGTGGATTTCTATTTATTGAAATATGTATTGACACAAGCAAAAGTTAAAATATATTTTACCGACATAAAATCAAAACAATAAACCTTTTACAGTACTTTTTAAGGGGGCAATGATATAATTTCTCATAAAAATAGTAATACTTTGTCACGTCCACTGGAGTTGCAGTTTGGTGTTCACCAGGGCTCTGTTCTTGACCTAGTACTTTCTATTTGTAGACTAACCTAGTTCAATCAGTTCAATCATTCAGTCATGCAGTATTATCAAGTACACCCAACTAAAAATAATACTATCACCAACAAATGTCTCTCAGTCCATGCAAACACTCAATGATTACCTCAAAGATATCCAAAATTGAATTTACTTTGATGGGATCAAAAACAAGCATAACAATTCCTCCCTCTTTATCATAAACAACCCCCCCCCCTTTTTCAATCAATATTGTCGGAAGTCACTTCTCACTGTCCCCAAATGTCAGGACTCTAGTCCTTCGTCTCATACTTGTCTTTCTTAGACCATGTTTCACAAGACTCCATACAAGGGACCTTTACCAACTTTGTCACCTCTTTTAGCCCTTAAAACATCAGTCTTGCTGGCAAATGCTTTAGTGAGTTTTAGATGGGGCTATTGCAATTCTTTGTTTGCATCACTCACCAACGTTGAGTTCAGGAGATCGCACCACATCCAAACCTCAGTCTACAGGGTTGTCACTCATACTTCTAAACATTCTGATATCAACCCACATTAAAAAAAAACTTCATTGGCTTCCTGTTTATTTTAGGATTCAATATAAAGTAGGCTTATTACATACAAAATTCTAAAAGATGACCTACAAGCATACCTCAGTGAAATTGTCCATCCGTACACCTCATCTAGAATAACCAGTCATTATGCCCTGGCCGACTAGAACAATCTTCCTTTCCACACTAGAAAAAGTAACTCTTTTGCATCCTTTAGGAAACATCTCAAGACTCACTTTTTAAACTCAAGCTTCCTAACTTTGTACACTTCCCTTTGATCACACCCACAACCCTACATTTCTGGCCAAGATGTCCCTTGATAATTCCTTTGACCACTATTTTTGTTAATTTAGTGCACTGAGTTGTGGGGAAGCTATTGCGATTTTAAGCAGTAGATTAGATTAGATACTACATTTCTAAAGTCTGTTTTCTGCAAGAATGATAGAGGGGTTGACAGGTGTTTAGTGAAGACCAATATTCTGTTATTATCTCCACCAAGTAATGTTCCGGGGGTGTTGTTTGGTTGTCTGTTTGCCTTTTGTCTGTGTTTGTAACAACAATAAATTATATGACCAGATTTTTCTAAAAAATTTTATGTGCAAAGGGCCTGACCATAGGAATACGTGATTACATTTTGGGAGGGATCTGGATCATATTCTGGGTACAAACACTCCTGAATTTTGTAAAATGCCCCTCTGTAATGATCAGCACCCTTCGAGTGCTTTCCAGTTATCACAATATTATTTATTTTTCAGGACCTGTT
Source organism: Sabellastarte sp. h YS-2021 (assembly GCA_964017235.1). Classification (NCBI taxonomy): domain Eukaryota; kingdom Metazoa; phylum Annelida; class Polychaeta; order Sabellida; family Sabellidae; genus Sabellastarte; species Sabellastarte sp. h YS-2021. Next base: position 142,691,683 of record OZ024929.1, read on the forward strand.
TTCTGCTGGCAAGGATGTTGATCAGTTTAACAAGCTAGTTATTCGTCTAATTGATGCAGCCATTGAAGATGCAAAAGAGAGAGGCACGAATGATGTCATCGTAGAAGATATGATGCGTAAGCGCAGCGGAATCAGGAGGTGTTTCTTCCATGCTGTCAACTGCTGGTAACCAATGGTAACCTGGAATACATACTGAACTAAGAGTGATGAAGAATAAGCAAACATCTCAACTATCAACTGGAGAACAAAAAACTAAAATATTGAAACTGTTTTGTTCACAACATTTTTAGCAAAAATAAAGAATTATACTCTAAAAGCTTGGTAATTTGGCAGGTGGTTAAAATTAAGTAAACAATGAATTAATCCTCAAGCCAATCAGGTGCACTAATGCACTAATGTCAAAATATTTCAAAAGAGTAATCATGTGCAAATTTGATTTACAGAAGAAATGATGACAGTCTTTTTCGTACAAAGTTTTGTGATATTTTTGGTTTGTTTCAATATATAAATTATTTTATTCAATGAACCCATACTAATTTACTCACAACAACAGCAATTAACGAATGCCAAATTGCCAGGCTAAGGGACAGGTTAAAAGTATGGGTGCTTTTATTTGTGGATCAAGAGGTGTTGAGGATAACAATAAATAATATTGTATGGCTTCAAAAATAAATTGCTGAGAAAAGCTTGGTTAGAATGTTATGCATATATATTTTGACATAGCAATGTGCTTTACTTAACTTACGTTTAAGACATCAACATTAGAAATAAATCATTAAACATCTAATGTCATAGGTCAAGTTCCATGACCCTTTTCATAACTCTGCTCATTAAAACTAAGTAATATTAAGCAGCATTTTTTTTTTATTTTGGGATATACTGTAGAAATCAATATGGGGCCCAGATCAAAACTATAGGATCTGTGGAAACTGTCCCACCGTTGCAACTTTGTCACCAGGCAGTCCTGATAACATTACCCCATCCTAATTTTGTAGGTCACCCAACCGATTATATCTTTTCACTCTGAAGGTTGGAGGTGTAATACCTATAATCGTAGTTACTGGTTAAAAAGTATCAAACATATTTAATATACCTTTGCGGATGAGCGTTATTCTATTATATCCAAGGCTTTTATAGCACTTAATCACTGCCCTAGGCAGACTCTAGGACACAACACCAGAAACCGGAGACATTTGGGTAGTTTATGAGCTAAAGTGGGAAAGACTTCTTGAAGAGATCACATTTTAACTTTATCCTGACACAGGCAAGACTTGGGGCAGAATGACCATCATTAGATAAATCATTCCTAACTGTGGGAGCATCAAGAGCAAAACTGTGAACTAAGTGTTTTTTCGGATTTGTGTACAGTTGGTAGAATTCGGGGACCTCCAATAGCCTTTTATATGGTCAGCTACAACTTGTACCATATCTAACAAAGGGAATAGACGAAAGAGAACCAAAATAGCTGGGCCGACCAATGTGAAGAAATTTACAAACTAAACTGACCATTTTGAATTTGCAGTGATATTCAACTGGTAACAAATGGAGTCTTACGAGAATCGGAGATGCCTTGAGTATCTAATATACTTTTTGACAACCCTAGGATGTATATTTTAGATACCTTGAGTCTACAGATTATTTGCTCGCAAAAGCAGTTACAACTAATCTTCAGGGTGTTTCAACATATTTAGTACAACCTACATTGTACAACCTATGTTGTACACTGCATAAATGTAGCTCAGTGATAAAAGACTTAGTGGTAAGCTCTATGTCAATTTTAATACATCCTCAGTGCATTGCACATTTTATTATGGGCTGGATTTAAACCCGAGTCCATCAAGAGGAGGGTCAGGAGTGTTCCCGAGGTACCTAGTCGGTTATCAGGCTTGCATCTATTCACAAACTGTCACCTCTATGTGGGGTCGACTTCCACAAATAGCAATGCTGAGGATTTGTTCCAATATGACCCAGACTGAATGGGAGGTAAAATCCCAATATTGACCTTTGAGAGCCAAGAGATTAAAATGTCACACTTTAAGTACAAGGCCACAGAGACTATAAATAAGACCAGATAGGAAATGTCAAGATCTTAACTGTGGAATAATAAGAACAAAGACCTAAAACAGGGTCAGTATTCAAAAATAACGAATTAAATAGTATAATTCATTATTCAAAATATCCACTTTTGTAATGCTTCATTGCCTTGATCCATGCTAGTGTTAAATGATAATTGTCTTCACTACTTAATCAATGCCAAATAATGACACACAAAGACAGTACACATTTATTTTGATTATGTAAAGAGCCACACATATTTTTAATTTGATAAACATTAAGGAAATACTAAATATTTGATCAGTATTTATTTCAACAATAAAACAAATGCTGTAGCAAAAGGGGAGATTTTTGTCAAAAGAACTTCTAAATGTCTATACAGTCCCTTTTTGTACATTTATTACATCGTCTGCTGTTTCTGAATTTATACTTTTGTCAGTATTGTAAACAAATGGATCCTCGCTCCAGGTAATCATAGAAAAAATGATATCAGAACATCAATGATAAATAACAGGAAAAAAAACATGACAATTGCACAAATAACAAGCTGACACTGCAGTCAATTCTCAATAGCTTCAAGCATCCACTAATATTTCATTTTGTAACATGACAATCTGTGAATGTATGTACACCTGTAGTCCCCAACATCCTACTTCCAAATGTTTCAGTGTTATTTTGTGTTCAAGATAAAAGAAACTCAATACAAAACAATTGTTAAAATATACAAACAACGTTGATGTCCTCTTATTTAACTGAATTACAAAATATTTTGCCACAAAATCAAATATAATGAGTTAATTCCATTCAATTTCATTTCCTCCATAACATACACTAAATAGAATCATTAAGAGTTAACACAGGCCCAGTACAAACACACAACCTGACAGCTTTTATCTAGATATAATCTTTCTTTTTAAAACCAAATTCATACTAATTAGAATTAGTATTTTATCATAATATTAGGATTTATATACACGTGATACAAGAAGCATATCTAAATGCACTTTAATAAATTTTACACAATTTTTTCGGCCTTAGAGCAACACATCATAAATTGCAGACTGAAATATGGAAACACCTAAACACAAAATAGAAGTAGGCCAAAGATAGCTATCGCAAATGAGACATATGATGTCATGAACTGCATGCATGTTTACATGCAATTATACATTTGCAATCACAATATGCAATTGCCAATGTTTGCCCAACAAGCCTAAAACTAATCACAAGTGCACCTTACTCTGTCGAATGTCATCAAACCAGAAAGAGAAAAATTATGATGTGGTGTGTCATTTACACTTAGCTCAATATCTCCTTACTGTGGGATTAATATGGCTACTTGGCATCTTACAAATGCACAGAACAAACTGACCTATCCCAAATGATCAAGTATACCATAAGCTATAGTGGTTCTTTTCTAAACTGAAAGAAAGAGGGTGAGGGCTGTCCATCTATCAACATCCCCTTGATGTCATAGCGTGCCACCTGAGGATAGGACCCAGTGACAGAAGACTGAATCCAGGCTACTGTGTGTCTGCATGTACCTGATATGGAACCCAGGTCCACCAGGTTTGTAAAGGCCTAGTCGGAAACAGATTCATTTGGAACAAGGAGGACTTAGCCTGGTCGTGGAGATCTTCTCGCATTTAATCATATCCTAAATGACAGAAAAACCCTTGGGATATGGACGAATGGTAATTGCTGAGTCACTACTTTCAGAGAGTATCTTTAAAGCTTGGATTGTATTTGTGCAGGCAGGAAATGTCTACGAGTATTTCGAGTCCTTTGGAAAGGAGATATTACACTGAGCATAAATAGCATACTTCCCATGATTGTGCACCTGAGGAATTTTTTTATAAAATTTATTTATGGTAGCCTCAAAGTCAAACTTCAAAGCAAATATTAAAGGAGCAGGCACAATAATATATAAATTAATTCTAAATAAACCAGATCAAGGGGGGAAACTTCCATTTTGTGGTCATAAAATCTGTATGGATTAAATACTAAGATAATTTGGTCAATTTTATTTAGATTCCAATTTCTACAAGATTTCTTGGCACAAACTAGAAAAAAACTGAACAGGGTTTATATTAGACACATCAAGTTCGCTTATTGTGAAAATGAAATGTTTCACTGTCACGTGGAAAACAAGGATTAGACTGGTGTAAAATAATAGTAAGCACAACATAATACAAAGTGTCACAAGATTGCTTAATCTCTGTTAACAAAAAGACTCCAAGGTATTGGAGGTAAATTCAAAATGCAAAATGTAGGTGTCTGAAGATAGACTCTGCTCCATTGCAGAGATCTCGGAAAGTGAGATCCCTACAGAGGGCATGCTTTGGCAAAAAGTACAGTCATGTGGCAACCCATTCCACTAAGATGGGATATCATAGGAGAAGCTGTGGAAGATATGCTTAATTGAGTTATATATTGAAAGGGTTAAGTGTGAAACCTCCAATTATTTTCTGTCAGATCTACTACATCTGATGTTGTAGGGACATTCTTGGTGTTTCAAGCAGTATGTAATAGATGGGCATCAATATTGTTTAAACCTTTAATTCAAATATTGAATGATAATGATGCATGGTTTCTCACACAGGTTTAGTCCAACTCAGTGGATGGATTATACACCTGGAAGTCATTGATTCTTTATATTAAGCAACCAGTGGACTCAAGTTATTAATGCCAATAACTGGGTGACATTTGTGCTTTGAAAGCTTACCAAGTATTTAGAAATAAGAGATTCACATATGTTTGTGGATATCTAAAATTAGTGAGAATATTCTGGTAATTTTAGTTGAATCAACAAACACAATTTTCATGGTCATATGTTCAAATGCAATATAAGAAATTTGCACCATGACAGCCAATTAACAATTAGATAGCTTTGGAACATTATACAAGGTTAAAAACAGTACCTGAAAGAGCATAAAGCCTCATTCAGGAATCTTAAAAGTATTCTGAAGTCCCAATGCAGACCTTCTTTGAATAGAACCGAACAAGGAGTAGTAAACCCAACAATGCGATGCAAATTTTTTAATTTTATCACTTCACATGAGAGAACAGTCCATACCTTGTCCTTTTGACTTAGATTTATATGTATTTGTTATCTTGTGATAAAATTTAAAAATATATATACATCACTCGGACATTTTTCCTTTTTTATTATCCACTCCAGGCCGTAAAATCTGGAAATGGGGGAATTCAGACAGGAACATATATGTCTCTTTGTTCTCTAGTGACCCTTACTATGGATAATTAAAGTTACAAATTCATCATCAAGTGCCGATTTTTCCATGCAGCCTTGATTTAACCTTCTCCTTCCCGTAATTACATTGACCTTTAGAATACTATATGGCTATATCTCTGAAACCATAATGTGTAGGAAATTGTTCCTTGGCAGGTATATTGGTTTGAGAACCGTCATAGTATGACCTTGGTGTTACCATTGACCTTGGCTTTGTCAGAATGATTTCTACTTATGCTATTTTTTGTTTGGTACAATGGGATGTTTTTGTCAGTGAGTCGACGTTATCAGTTATAGCAGCGCAATACCTTTAAAATGGATCAAGTCGTAAGATCTATCATGAAAGTGGAAGACGGGTATTAAGGTAACAATGTTATGTGCCTTGCAAACACATAAGTTTATAATATTTTCATGCATACTTCTTATAAAACTTGCCATTCCCTCCTTATGTGTATACACTGTGTATGTGTCTCAGGTGTTTTAGCTGATCACGTGGCATAAACCTCCCATCTCCCACATCAAAATAATAAAAACAATGACAAATCAAAGAATGGTAGGGTCCCTCAGACTTCTACCTGATGTGATTACATCATGATGTACTTCCATAATGCCTCAGAGGTGATCATTTGGAAAAAAATAGTTATCCTACATTCCGCCCTAGGAGTAAGATAAACACAGGGTACCCAGGTGTGGATTGTTAGCTTGTAAAAAACATCAAATAAATAGACAATGGAGTACTAAAAAGAAATTTCAGTTATATATGTTAGTGATTGAGTATTTCTGGAGCCTTTACTGGAGTTTTTGATTTGACTTATGAAACTTATAAAAAAAAGTTGGGACGGTCCTTTCAGCATCTCATATCAGAAGACAGCCTCAATGAATCCCACAAATCACTGTGGGTTTTATTCGAACCCAGGATTGCACAGATGAGAGCCAAGTGACTAAATTCTAAAGTTGTTAACCATTGGACTACCGAGGCATTGGATGACTGAATAAGGAGAGAAAGAGTAAAACATTTTGATTCTAATATAACTTTTTAGCACTTACTATCCACCAAAAGACAGACTCTAAGATGCGTCAATTTTACGAAGAAATAAGTCCAAAAACTTCATAATCTAGAGACACAAAAGGGAAGGTTAACACCACACAGTCAATCAGGAAATATGATAACACCTAGGGTGGGTAGGGTTTTGTGAAGAGATGAGGTTTTAGTTTCTTCCTAAAAGATAGAAGAGATGTAGCAGAGCGAATATCAGCCTGCAACTCATTCCATACACCTTGGGAGCATCATAGGCAAAACTAAAACCAAACTGCTTTGTTGACTTATGTACAGGTGGATGGACTGTGGTGGCACCTCAAGAACTTCACCCTTCATCTGGCTACTCCTAGTGTTATACAAAACTTTTTCTGGTATTCAAAAAATCTCTAAAATATTTAGGATTACCATTCTGAAGGTAATTATGGACTATTGTAGCTGTTTTGAACACTGACTGTTGTAGAACAAGCAACCAATTCAAACTCTTAAGTAGTTATAGCTATATGTGAATTTTATGTGAATATCTAACTGTGTTGGTAACAATCCTGACTAAGCTGTTCTGGAGACTTTAGAACTTCCTAGTTTAAAATCCTGAAAGTCTACTGAACAAGAAATTACAATTACAATGAATTCACTTTTATGGTGTGGTCACACTTCCATGGACAAACAGCTCTGGTCTTTATATCTAGTTCAAACCTTTAGCTATAACTGAACAGGCTTGTCTACTTTCAGTTATGCTTAGGTCAGCTTCAATTTTAGAGGACATCTTTGTTGGGATTTAGCTTAGAGCAGGATTCAATGTCAATTGTAAAATACTTTGCATACCCGACCACACAAGTATTCAGTAGTACATCTCCATTTATTACCATCTGCAATATCACACTTTGAAACATATCCGTTATGTAAAAATTTCAATTTATAGCTGGAGATTTCCCCCATTTCTGATGTTGATACAATAAAATGGAACAGAAGCTCTTTCTTATTATACATGTCTAATTATATATACAAGATATTTGTAGCTTACATAATTAATAAAATAGATTCAGAAATCAACAGTTGTTTATGCATTGCTAATGCTAATTATCCATGGTACGGGGCTCCTGCAAATACAAAAAAAATGTTACCCAGTCTGTATACCCAGTATTTATGTCAAATACATTATGTGGCAGATAATAAAAATGTGGCACATCTGAGACATTACGTACATATTTCCATTATCTGTGCACTGGAACATGGGAACAGAAAGGTATAATGGTGGTGAAAAGGGCGTAGGTGCAGGTGCGTGATCATTGTCAATACATATGCTATGTGCAAGCTGAGACTTTGTACAGGTTGCAACTTGTACAAAAAGGATGTACAGGTACAGACAGATACATAGTGGCTCAGATGACCACTTAAAATGGCGGTCTTCTGTCATTGGGTCCTATCCCGAGTGGCAGGCTAAAGAACCTAAAGGACATTGATAAATGGTCATCCTTGAGCCTCTATCTTCCAGTTAGGGGAATGTCCGTTACTTGTGAGTTGGGGCTGTACCTGTGCAGTCGGATTTGAGCCCTGTAGTACATGGAGATATTGCGCTGAGTATAAATACACAATACAATACCAGCAGTCTGTACAAGTTGCAACATGTACAGGATAGGCTGCAACTTGTGCAGAATTTCACCATAAAATATACTCGGCTTGTACACCACTGTTGTACAAGATAGAATGAAGAAAGGACTGTAAGTAAATTTAACATTTATTGAACAAATATCTTATTTTGCACAAAGAACATATTTAATGAAAAGGTATTACATATATCATTTAATGTGGTTTCTATCATCATAGATGAATTTGTGTGCAGTAAATAAAATAAATTAAAGAAAATTCTTAACAGGAAAAGTGATTAGAATTTCAACAAAATGCAAGACATATAAAGTTTTAATAAGATTTTATGCTTAGATTCTTATTCTTCTTAAAGTTCAGACCAAAATAGCCTGATGCCAGAATTTATGCAGCATTTTAACTTTGCAAGTGTGACTATAACTTTTAAATTTTAAATAAAAACAGATAAACCATTTCACTTTTTAACATACAAGTATAACTGATAATGAAGTGTGATTTATTGATATCATTATTCGGGGGCAGTGTTAAGGCATTGGCCCAGTCAGTCCTCCTCCAACTAATATTATTTTTGGGGTACCAGTCTAATTCCAAAAATGCGAATTCTAGGTCACCAAGGGGCTTACAATTCTAAAAACAGGGAGACTTTCAAACCCATTGGCTGAGGGGTTTGTTTCCTGGCATTTTCCCACCAAATTCTGTGAACTGATTCATTATTGAAGTGGAATTTGAAAACTCTGGAAGGACTTTTCACTATTTCTGAGGGCCTTCAGATTCTGTTGTGATATTTACGAAGGAACTTTATGGTTTTAATATATTATTTTAACGATTTTAACTGTCTTATCAAACTGTGGATGGATAGCTGCTCTGCAGAGATACCCTGAGTGTATTTTTATCTCCAAATATTGTGAAACTGTTGTTTTAGCCCCAAACGGGTATTATCGCCCACCCGATAATTCCCGCGGTTCAATTTTATTGTTCTCCACAATAATTAAACAAATTGTATTATATATAAAGCCCAATATGTACAATAACCAGATAAAAGATAAATTGCATTTATTGTATATGATAGCTCTGATACACTATACCACAATTTTTTGCTTGAATAAATTTTTATTTCATCTACTCCACAGATTTTACCACATATCTATACCTACCTCCCTTTATATAAAATCAAAATATACAATAACCAAACTATACCCGTCATTGACCATCCACCTACTTATTTCACCTACTCCATAGATATGCACTGATCTTTTCCTACCTTCACAATCTATTACAACCTTTTTCTTTTGGTTCCATTGGGAAAGACAGGTTTGTACATAGGGAAGGTAAGTGCACCTTTTCTAAAATTTTAATTTTTGGCCTCTCTTGGTCTGGCAATGCACTTCTTGTTCAACTAATCCATAAAGTAGATTTGTCATCATTTGATATTTTGTTTTAGTGATACATTTTTTGCCATACATATATTCCTAAAATATTCTCAAAATGCACCTCTTGCATCTTGCCGTTTACCTCATATTGACTGGCATCAGAGTCTGTGACTCATCTGAACCTACCATGCACTCAGGTCATCCTGTGATCATTGAGTCGGGGTTTCACCCATGTGTAGATAGCATTAATTTTGCCTCTAGCATGGAAGAGCTGACCGAGTGTCTCAAGTCTGTACAGGAATGGTTGGACGGTGTCAAACTAAAACTAAACCCAGAAAAAACCGAATTTATCATTATAGGTCAAAAAGCCATCAGAGAGTCGCTTGCACCAAATTTCCCTGTTCCACTCCTCCAAAACAATATCTCTCCGTCGGTGGAAGGAAAAAATCTGGGTGTTATTTTCAACTCAGACAATTCCTTTGACAATCATGTTGCCAAGGTTTGCAGAGCATGTTACTATCATCTTCGTGATTTGCGACGAATTCGCAAATTCCTTGGAGTTGAGACAGCAATACTTCTGGCAAACGCTATGGTCAGTAGTCATCTAGACTACTGTAACTCTTTACTCTATGGGGTAAGCTAGTCCAACATAGCCAAACTACAGAGAGTCCAGAATGCTCTTTGCCGCATCATCTTCAGACTTGACAAAATGAGTCATGTTACACCCTTTTTGAAAATACTCCGCTGGCTCCAAATTCAACATCGCATCCTGTTTAAGTACAACCTTTTGGTATTCAAGGCTATTAATCTTTCACAGCCCCCGTATCTTTCAGCTTTAATAAGATCGAGCAGTCTCACTCGTGGCAACAGGCTATCTATCTCCTCAACCCGCCCCAATAAGCACATAGGAAGGCGTGGCTTTGCAGTAGCTGCACCAGCCGAATGGAACAAGCTGCCACAGACTGTCAGATCTCAGCAAACAATAGATGGTTGCAGAAGCCAGCTAAAGACCTACTTGTTTAGGCTGGCATACCCCCCACCTTAGCTATACCCTGGCGGGTGCTTTTTAGATGTCGACCCATGCCTGTCCCTGGACTCTCCCTTCTTGGACTCAAGCGCATTAGAGGATTTGTATCAATTTTGCGCTATATAAATCCTACTATTATTATTATTATTATGAGCGTTGTACTACATGCAATTGAATTAACTGTGATATTTGGTTACTTAGACACAGATCTTGTGCTGTTTACCATCCACTAGCTGCTCTCGTTTGACAACATCAGGCTTGGTTTCCATTGCCCAGGAGGGCTTAACAGGGACGGTCTAACCTATTATTCTTGTGTTTTGGTCAAATATTCCAATTGGCTGAGATTTGAATCTAGAATTTATGAAATCAAGCACTGATATCGTCATTCAAGAGCACTGAGGGGTGTTTCTTCTTGTGTTGTTTAGTGCTATCGGACAGTGACAATGTTAAAATTAAATAAATATGGGAAAACAGAAGAAAAATTGCTGGAAATGTGCAGAGAGACACTATCCACCTACAGGTAGCAAGTGTGAAAGAACTGAACTTTTGAACAGTACCAGGCTTAGTACTAGTGCTAACATATCAGAGGTAGCTGGACCTGAGGTAGAGAAGGACTCTCATGTTATTTTCAGTACCTCTAAAGCACTACAAACTAGCAGCACTCAGGGAGCGCCAGATGACATCCAGAAGAAGATTTTGGAACAGCTACAGCGGGTCAATCAGCGCCTAGATGTGGTTGAGGATAGGATGGACGCAGGGACACAGTACAGCAAGGGGAAACATGGAGGAGCCAGAGGAAAGAAGTTAAGTAGTACTTCTCATAGATATGTTAAGGGAAACATATCATCTGGTAGTGAGTCGTCAGATGCGAATCTATACCAAGTTTAAGTTGTATCAGGAAGTCAACAGCAATTCAGTAGGATCAGAGAGTTAGAACTTTAAAGTGAAGCTACAGGTACTGGGGCAAAAATAAAGTCTAAAAGAGGGGGGAATATCGATGTATTAGTGAAAAATAGGGTGGCATGGCCACATGAAGCAATTTTAGGGGGTGGAAATAGATCTAGATTAACGTATGATCAACTTAGTATGTCTCAATGGGTGCAGGGCTTTTGCAAAAATGTGTTAGATGAACCTGATCAAAAAATTAGGGAAAAAATGATTCAATACATGGGGGAGCTCATGGAGGACGCCACAGACTTTACGTGGCAGGGGGCAAAAGCAGCCCATGCTGTTCTGCTGTGTGAATTCAAAAGGGGGTCTGTAAATTGGGAAGACACAGCAAGAATTGATAGAATTCGCAGGGCACATGCACAAAAACATGTCAATGTAACCAAACATGAAAAGAGTACAAAACCTTGGTTTTGCAAGTATTTTCAGAATGGTTCTTGTTCTTTTGCAAAAGACCATGAGGTGAATGGTAGAATGCACAAGCATATTTGTTCATTATGTTTAGGTCAAGGTAGATTCCTAGGGCATGCTGAAAAAGATTGCATTTTCAGTAAGCGTCATAATGCAAAAAACGAATAACTGGCTGTCCTTTCAACAAAAGGGGGAGGGGCAGCATGAATACAAATGATATAGTTCATGACATTTTCAGTTGTAAACAAGAGCAAAATATGTCAGAGTGTGTTAAAAATAACACTGCAGATCATGAAACAAAGGTCATACTGGGACAAGGTCAAATTCGACCTACAGTACAAGTTTTGTCTGATGCTTGCTTACCACAAGAAAGTATCTTGACAGATTATGAGCTGGGTTATGAGACCCCTAAGAATGGCAGAGATGAGGTCATATCGGGTCAAGGTCAAGTTCAACTTGGCAAAGTTCATAGTCATGTGTTTTACAATAGTAAGCACACCCCCTCAAACATTGAAAGTCTTTTGGTTCGTCCTTTGTGTCAAAATGTCAACATTTTCAGGGCCAATGCACGCAACATTACTGCCAAATCTTATGCTGACGTGGTAAAAAACAAAGTTATTGAATCAAAAAGTACTAAGGGGTGTATTTTGGGCGTCAAAACGCAATATAAAGAATCTACACAATGCCAAAAACACGAAATCAAACACTACAGACAGTTCAAAGAGTTTTAAAAAGATTGTCAAAAGTGTGGACTACTTGCCTCGTGATTATCAAAGCAACATTGAATCAATAAACGATAGCCACACTTTGTCAAAGGCTTTGTCTGATGGTGATACATTGAATGCAGGGTTGGTCGAGAATTCAGTAGTGATCAATAGCAGAACTAGTGTGAAAAGTGTCGACAATACCAGGTTGAAAGTCAAGGGCCAACAACTGTTATTTGACATTAGAAATACTGAAGGAGATAAATTTTTGAACTCTATTATTTTCAATGATCAAAAGAAGGTTGTTGAACCAGTTGAATGCATGTCATATGACAAGTGGAGGGTTCAAACCAAAGTCAAAATATTGACAAAATATTGACAAAATCTCGCATATAACCTATTCAGACCCAATTAAACTGCATGAAGAGGTCAAGAAATACAATTTACCAAATTATCTAGGGGCTAGGATCCCTGTGAGATCGCAAATGAATATCCCCAGATGGAAAGTTTTGCTTAAAGATTATTGGGATCAGCAACTCTTACAATGTTTAGAATTTGGCTTCCCCTTAGGTTTTAACAGGATTAAAACATGACAAAGAAAATCACAAATCAGCTCTAGAATTCCCACAGGTTGTCTCAAAGTATATTGAGGAAGAAAAGTCATTTGGAGCCATTGTAGGGCCTTTTCAAAAACCTCCCATCAAAAATCTACACTACTCCCCTTTTATGACTAGGCACAAGCCAAATTCTGATACAAGGCGGGTTATCTTGGATCTAAGTTGGCCTAGAGGGGAATCTGTCAATGCAGGGGTAGAGAAAGATGGATATATGGGGGCAGACTTCAAACTGACATTCCCAACAATTGATGACTTAACTCAGGAATTAGTCAAAATCGGCAAAGGGGCACATATTTTTAAGTGGATGTCAGCAGGGCATTTAGGCATTTGAATGTAGACCCCATGGATTATGATTTGCTGGGTGTTAACGGGGGAGACACATACATAGACACTAGAATTCCATTTGGAAGTCGCCATGGAAGCCAATTTTTCCAGCGCGCCAGTGACGCTGTGCGTCACATCATGCGTCAACGTGACGTAAGCATCATAAACTATATAGATGATTTTTTGGGGTACGGCACGCCTAGCATCGCAAAACGCTCATATGATGCATTACTCGACGTCATGACGCAACTAGGTATCGCCATCAACGAGAAGAAGTTGGTCCCACCAACTACAAAGGCAATATGTCTAGGTATCCTCATTGACACGGTTGAAGGTACAGTTGCCATACCACCAGAAAAATTAAAAGACATAAGACACATGGTTCATGAATGGAAAGGCAAACAATTTTGCACAAAACGTCAATTGCAATCACTTTTGGGTACATTGCTATATATTCATAAATGCGTCAAGCCAGCAAGGTGTTTTCTGAACAGAATGTTGGAAACGTTGCGCAACGCAAGCAACCCAGCCAGAATTACACTGTTGGATGACTTCCATCGTGATTTAGGGTGGTTTGACCAGTTCCTTCCACATTACAATGGTGTTTCCATGTATGCACACAAGATGGCTAGGTCTACTATAGAACTTGACGCCTGTCTGACCGGTCTTGGGGGTAGGTGGGAAAATTTTGTGTATCACCTCCCCCTACCTAGGGGTTTCAGAAACCTAGATATTGTTCACCTTGAAATGGTAAATATTGTGTTGGCCTTGCGTTTGTTTGCTCAGTATTGGGCTGGGACTCGCATATTGATTAAATGTGACAATGACGCCGTCGTTAAAGTCTTGAATGCAGGCAAAGCCAGAGATCCCTACTTAGGGGCGTGCACCCGTAATGTGTGCTATATGGCAGCTCTGTCAGATATTGATCTGCAGTATGTTCTTGTTTCGGGAAAATATAATGTGGTAGCCGATTTGTTATCAAGGTGGCAGTATAATGCTGAAAATGTTTCAAAGCTTAATGCAATAGTTAGCAGTCCTGTTTGGTTATCAGTATCTGTAGATATGCTGAAATAGATAATACATTGTAGGCATTACATGGTCGCATGGTAGTAAATGTTATGACATGTTGTTTCGGTCCTATGTGGCCTTCAGTATATATGCTAAAGTTAAGTTATGTCAATTGTCGGTATCAATAGCACTGTCATATCTGGAGTTTTTGGTTATTAATAAAGTCTCTGCTCACATGATAAGTAATCATATATCAGCCGTTCGGGCTATGTCAATAATCTATGACCTGCCTTATCAGCATTGGGAACATCCTAAGGTGAAGTATTTTGTAAAATCCATAAAATTGACCAGGCCTATGGCATTGCCTAAGCGAAACATTATTGATATACAAACTCTCAAGACTATCATTGCATATACGCAAAAATTTTCAGATCCTTTGGTCTACAAAGCGGTATTTCTCACAGCATTTTTTGGATTTTTCAGGCTTTCAAATATTGCCCCACATACAATCTCAGAATTCGACTACACTAGACACTTTACTGGAGAGGATGTCTTTTTCCAAGACAAAGAGGTTCAGCTGTTGCTGAAATGGTCGAAGACAATGCAGTATCGAAATGAATACAAACTAGTTTCATTGCCAAAATTGGGGACTTCAACTATTTGCCCTTACAGGGCCCTACGAAACATTATGGACCTGTACAAACCAGGTCACAAGTCGCCATTATTTCAGATTCAAACATCAGCTGGTTGGCAAGTATTAACAGATTCACGAGTAAGAAAGGTATTAGCTGGGATAAATCAGTACATGCGCCTACCACCGAACTTTTATACCTTTCATGCTTTCAGGCGCTCAGGTGCCTCATTGGCTTATGAGATTGATACCCCTGTCAAAGAAATCAAAGACCATGGCACCTGGGCGTCTGATTGTGTCTGGAGGTATATCCGTCCAGAGGCTACTGCCGGCCACCAAGTCTCATCTAAGTTCAGGAGATGTTTCAAAAATGTGTGATTAGGTAACTGCACTACCCCTACTGTGTGTTTGGGTTTGGGAATCATTCATATATGTTAAATCCAATCAGAGCTACATTTTTAATAGTAACTTTTATATGCCATTTTTAACAGTAACTTCGATTCTAATTCGCATAGTATGAACAATTAAGTTTTACAGTAGTAGATGACCTTTCAAGGTCAAGTAGGTGACCTTTCAAGGTCAAGTATTAATATGACCTCTCAAGGTCAAGATAAAGTCATACTTAGCTTATCTGACCCCAAGGTCACATGCATGACCTATTGCCAAGGTCATGCAAGGGTTTAGCGACAATAACCTGACCTATAGGGGTCGAGCAGTGACCTTTCAGGTCACTACTCAGTGTTCTTGCTACATATTCTAGTCATTAAATTTTCTATGTTAATGTAACCTTTTTAATCATTCTTATTCATGTATATATTGTTTTTATATTATGTATAATCTCTGAATTGTTTATAAATATTAGATAGATCACGTGTATCATATACAGAATTAGTGAATTTATGTAATAAAATTTTTAATCCTCTGTGTTTGTCTGTTGGAGTTGGGGACTGTGTTGATTTTATGCAGCAAAAGTTTAAATTTGCTAAAATACATTCTAACATGGCTCAGATGATAAAATATGAAGCTTGTACAAGTTATTAGTTACAAGAGATATTTTGTGATTTACTTCAAGGATCATAGGTGGTTAAGAGAAAGCACCGAAATAGAGATAACTATTTGGCCAATTACATTTATTGCATTATCTTAAAATTTAGATGTGGTTTTTATCATCTTGTAGGAATCCTTTTATTAATCCATTGAATAGAATGTATAAAATTCATTTTAAGATAATTCTTGACAGAAAAGGGGATTATAAATTATAAGGCTGTGATTGGACTATAACAGTGCTTAATCTTCATCAAAAAGACAGACTCTAAGGTTATTAGACACTTGAATCTATGCCTTAAAATTTACATCAACATAGCCTAAATTCAGGCTTCAGGTATACAAGGGCGATTCCAACTTCTAAGATAATATAAATATATTAATTAAAAATGTGAACCTGCAACAAAATTAGGAAGATATACAGGTCAACAATTTTGACTTTTCACCGGAGATGCATTATTACATCAAAAATGTCATCCATGATGGTTAGACTTTCCTCAAGTCCTTTTGTCTTAGGTACTATAGGAGAACTGAATGACTTTTTGGGGGGGCTGACAAGTCTGTGTATTGCATGGATTCATAATGATTCCATGTATGTTAAATTTGGTGGAATAAGAAATACAAAGACTTGGAGCAAGTCTAATGAAGGTGAAATAAATCTTTTTTTTTATATTTGAAAGTATAAATTTATCCAAATCATTGTTCAGCTGATAAAATAAGAAACTTGTACAGGTCCTAAATTTTAACATGTTGCAACTTGTATAAGCCAATCTGTAAAAGTTGTACTTGTACAAAACTTTTTTGCAACTTGCACAAAATCTCAAATTCTGCATAACACATATTTCTCTTTTTCAATAATGACCTAAATTGTACATTTTCAATATCTGTAAATGTGCACAGTTATGTATAAACATTTAAGAGATCAGTAAGAGTTACTTTTTTCCAGAAAGGGACAGGATGTATTACAAATAACATTGATAGATGTTGAGAAGCATGATAAAAGAAGTTAATAAGATACCCTTTGAGAAGTATTTTAAAGTAACATTGGAATTCACCAGACGTAAAGGTAGAATGCACTCGTATAATGCCCCTACCCAACCCATGGGATTTCCAAGATAGAAATAAAACACCAGTGTTGCTTTAAAATGCAATTCTTTCATCAAATTCATTTTGACATACACACATATTTATTTTACAATTATTTTAAATTTATGTACATTTGATTCAAATTTTATCGTGGGGATTGGAGGAGCTTAGAAATATGTTTAAAAACAAACAGCAAAGGTCAAAGTAGAATTGGTACAAAAGTTGTGCAATTCCGTGACCTTGGGTGAGAAAAAGGTTAAATTAGGACACAAATAATAATTTTTGAGAGATGTTACTGAAACTGAGCTGTAACTGTAAAAGTTATATCATAAAATATAAAATAATTATACGAGGACATTGTATGTGTAAAAACCTGAGTGAATTCAAGTCTTACAAGAGTGCATTGTATTTATAAATGGTCTTTGACCCATATTGCGTTCCATGATAATATTGCACAAGCCTAAATTGGCAGAAAGATAAAATATACCATATACTAAATGTACAATCAATCTCATTGACTGGTAACAAGAAACAAATATGGTAAGCTATATGATAAACTGTTGATGGCCAATTTAAAGAGTTGATTTCATGTTATTTCCACAAGTGGCAATGCTGAAGACCTATCTCAATATTACCCTGGGCATTGAACGGGACGTAAACCAAACCCCCCAACTTTGATTTTGACTTCATAAAGTTGTAACATGTTGAAATTAATGTGTACATCATATTGGTGCTGATTTACTGCTCCAAGTATTACTCTATACATTTACATCACATTCTTTTATAGTTAGTTAAACCACCTCTTCTGTCCCAGAGAGATTGTTTTGTAATTGTGAGCTGTCCATATTTTCAGCTTTATTAAATATAAAGAATTATTCGCCTAAATTGTTTTAGTTTAAAGTAACCAAGACTATAATATTGCCTGAAACTATAATACTGCCTGAGGTGGTGGTGAGGAGGAAATATTTATCTCAAACTGTTGCTAAAATCTGTTAAAATAAATGCTTGGTTTCCACCAAACTTGCATTTCTCCATTACAGTTGATACATTTGTACCAGATACTCCAGGTTTGTACCCAGTTCCCGTCTCCAGACATTTTAACTGCACTATATTTATTTCCCCATTTCTCTGTGTTGAGGTCAAACATCTTATCTCGTTCAACAAAGCCTTAGACCCTACTAGGCAGTTGTGCAGGGGTGACCTTAATTTTGCCACAGACCATGCTGTGATCGTAATTAAATGGTCCATTTATTTATTTAATTATTTTATTTATTTGTGGTTTTACGTCACTTTCAACACTGTACAGGTCATAGATATCACGATGGATAGTTGGAAGGGCAGAGGAAACCAGTACATACAGTTGGTCAAGGTTCTGTACTGTAAACTGCTGACCAACGGCAAGCAACTACCAGCTTTCCCACTTGAGGAAGTACCGGGAACCGAACCCCGGACTCAGAGGTCGGAGGCGAGAGTGTTACCACTCTGCCACCGTGGTCCCTTTAAATGGTCCAAAACTTTGCAGGATGTGAAGAAGTTTGCGACTTTTGCCATTCCTGTGCTGGGCCATTCTCTCCTATCTCCAGTGATAGCAATTAAAAGAATGTTGGATACTTTTCGAGATTCTAATAAAGGTCCTTTATTTCAGATCACTACTGCTGGTGGACGGGCTCCTTTGAGGGAGTCCACTACGAGGAAAAAATCTCTGCAACCCTTAATATTTACCCTACTTTAACTTTTCATGCTTTTAGTCGAGCAGCTACTTCCAGTGGCTTCCAGCATGAAATACCATTGGAGCATCTAATGCAACATGGTATTTGGAAGTCCGATGTCACTAGCAGATCCAGGGGGGGGGGGGGGGGGGGGTTCAGGGGGTTCGAAACACCCCCCCCCCCCCCCCCTCCTTGAAAAATAATGTAAAGGGGTTCAACCCAAAGTACAAAATACAAAATTATTTCTTGACAGTGGTGTTAAATTTACATTTTTACCAAAAATTATTTTTTTTCCAGGGGGGCATGCCCCCCGACCCCCTTACTCAATGTGAACCCCCACCTTACTCGATGTGAACCCCCACCTTACATAAAAGCTGGGTCCGCCCCTGGATGTTGTCTGGAAATATATTACCAGTGAAGTGCTTCCCCTTCGCCCATGGCCTGTACTTTATGGTTGTATTTGTGTCACTAGCTCCCCTCTCTTTTTTCCCCTTTCCTTCTTTGGTGTGTGGGATTTCTCAATCACCTACCCTTCAACTTTACAGGTCCTTTTCACATCTTATTGAATATTTATACTAAACTAAATTTCTTTTTCGAAATTTACATTTTCATATCTCGGCTCTTAGTGTCACTTGGGCTCCTTTGGGTCACTGGGAGGGGGAACTGCTGGCCCATGGTGACTTGTGCACTGAACAAATTTTTATGTTCTGTTCTAATTACGTTAATTCACCTATTATTCAGTATTGTTGTATATTCATAATGCACTCGTGTAAGTGACTGTGAACAGAAAATGTTAGATACTGCTGGTGGAGTTTAATAATAATTATGTAACATAATATAAAGTTAAAAAGAACAATAAAGAATAAACTTTATACATAATCCCAGTTGATGTTTTCACTGGGATGGGGACCCTTGATGAATGGATTGCATTTTTCTCATGATGTTTGGGAATATGGACAGCACTAATACACACACTTGACTGATAAAAATTTATTGCAAGCTAACCATCCCACTGAACTCATGAGTTCTTCTCTCTGATGCAAAACACTATGAATCAATTTATTCCGTTAAATTTCAATTTTGGAGAATTTAGAGATGTTTAAAAAGATATCAACAATCCCAACTGGCTGGTGAGATATTACATATCATCTGCATCATCATCTGGCCAAGTTTTATTGCTGGTTGAATTCTAGCCTTTTCCACTGCAATATCTGCAAATGTTTTGTCCCCCTAAACAGCATGTCTACAGCATTGAAAGCTGTATCTTTATAAACTGACCTAGCCAAATTCTCTATTAATGTATTCTGAGAAATAAAATATATCATTTTCATCAGTATTTTAATCCATTTAACAATTTGTAAGCAAAATATAAATAGAATGAAGACACCACACAGACATGCAAGTGGATGGTGCCTTTTCATGCCTGAATGGTTTTAAAGAATCCACACATTTTTGAAAATTCTGGCAAACACTGCATATGAAATACATATACTATGATAACCCTTTACAGACATTGTACTGCAAATAAGGAATAGTTACCAAAATCATTATAGTATATGATTTTTACAGAATTAACAGAATCTGCCAAAACTTAGTATAATTAAAATATGTTTTTGATGCACCATAACTGAATAACAGTAACCATGCTGAACAAATTATTATTTTGTAATACAATTTTTTTAATTTGATAACCCTTTAGAATATATTCTAAAATATAGGCATAATAAATTAACATATGGCGATCACTCCACATCCTTAATTGGTTTAAGTGCTGTGGTAATTTATATTAAACAATAATATTGAAAGGAATAATCAGATTAACCTCATTGCATATTTACAAAATGATATATATTTTAAGTTAGAGAATGCCCTCAAAAAGTGTGGATTCTTTGATTTCAAATCAAAGAATCCACACTTTTTTCGGGCATTCTCCATAACTTATAGGCGCTGTGTCCGTCCCTCTTTTCCGTCTGAGGTTCATATGCCACCTTGTGACACAGGGGCAAAATGTCCACCTCCAGTCCCCTTCTGTTGCTTTGGTACACCATAAGACAACCATACCTCCAGTTCATTTCTGTTGCTTTGGTACACCATAAGACAACCATACCTCCAGTTCATTTCTGTTGCTTTGGTACACCATAAGACAACCATACCTCCAGTTCATTTCTGTTGCTTTGGTACACCATAAGACAACAGAGTCACAACCTTATATACACTGTGGACTACACCTTCAGTTACCGTGACAAGAAATTCATCTGCGCATGCTCGCATATGTCAGTGAATACCCACGGTATGAATTTCAGTGGCGGAAATTTTAAACACGTTATAACTTTTGTAGAATGCGTACAGGAATAGACATTTCCCCACTGTGTCACAAGGTCACATACAAACCTCAGATAGTAGTTAAAGGACAGGGGCGATGTGCACAATGCTTACTACCACGGGGTATACCGCCTGAGGTGTGAAAAGTGAAATAAAGGGTTAAATACAGATTCAAACATTCACTTGTTACAACCTCAGCCAAGGAGGTTGCATTTTCATGACCGTTTGTTTGTCTGTCTGTTTGTCACTTCGACAGAGATTAAGCGCTATAAAAGTTGAATTGGAATTGGAATTGTTAGTAGGATTACACAAATATTACCAGGTTAAAACCTCAAGAAAAATGAGAAGCTGGGTCTTGGGCCAACTTAGATCCCATTAAATTAGAGACTGGGAGTTTGGATTAAAAATAAAACATCGGGATTTTTCCCATTTACTTCTTATTGAGTTCTTTGGCGGAGATCTGCACTCTTTGAACCCTCTTGTTAGTATTTATTTTGCAATTTAAATTGAAAAAGTAGTTTAAATAAATGTTAAGTGAAAATTGCTGCTTATAAAATATTGTTTATTTTGTAAGTAACCCATTATGAAACAAAAAATTCTGTAAGTATTTAAAACATACTGAGGTAAACAATATTTATTCAAGGGAATTTCACAAACATTTCATAAACAATTATAAAGATTTAAGTCTTTGGACATAATGTGTTAACTTATGAATTTTGGATTTTTTACAATTAAACCAGTCACGTACAAGCAACTAGCTTTTTGTGAATCTGTGGCAAGCTATGAAACAGATTGGAAGCAGATCCTGAGGGATGAAATGATGTATGTAAAAGTTCACAGAATTCATAAATATGTCACCGATTCATAAATATGTCAAATATGTCAAAGGTCTGTAATCCCTTTAAGTGAATTTATTTAGTAATTACACAATCATTTGTTGCTAAAATAACAATAAAAAAGCAATTAAGCAGTGTAATTTTTTTTTTTTATAAAATATTTGCGTAATTAAATTAGCTATTCCAGGAAGAGACTTATTTCTATGTCCCATTGTAGCCTATACTGAACTTGCACATGATTGTCTTTGGCATTTGTAAAGATTGTAAATCTGCAACAGCATACTTGCAAACTAACTGATTGATCAGTTTGCTTTAGCATAGCATTCTTATTGGACCAAGAATGGATCGGGGGTGGAGGAAACCAATGCAAACAAGTGTCTGGTGTAAGGTTTGTATTCGACTATCACAAATGGTTTAGAAACCTCCCTGAAAGAGTATGCGTTACTGATCCTGGAGCTGATTTCACAAAGGGACTTAAGTCCAGATTTAGACTTAAATTTAAGACTTTGGTCTTACATTTTGTCAAAAGAATGTTAAGTCTGTGCTCTTAGACTTAGCGGATTTCTCAAAGCACCTAAGTCCATGAAAATGCTAAGTCAGTGGACTTAACTTTAAGTCTGGGAGGTAGTGGGCTTAAATTTTGTAAATAGGACTTCAATATGGCCGCCATAAACTTTTCTCCACTTCAAAATTTGAAATGGCTTTAAATAAAGTTTAATTACACAGAACACCTCACTAAAGTAGTCTTTGGGAAGTTTATATGTGGCAACAATGTTTTCCATTTCAAAACAGCCCTTATCCTTAGATAAAATACATCAAAAGAAGGATATATGGCACCAATATTATATTTTGAATAGATGTCAAAGGTCACATGACACAGAAAACCACTGTGGTTATTTGATAAGCTTGTACTTAGCTAAGTCACCTTTGTGAAATCCATCTTAAGTCCCAGACCTAGCTAAGACCAAAGCCTTAGGTTTAAGTCCCTGACTTAGCCTTAGTTTAAGTATTTTAGTGAAATCGGCCCCGGTGTAAAAGTTCAATTAAAATTAGAATCATTTGAAACCTCCATCTGGCGACATTTAACAGGGGAGTTACTTGACCTTCTTGCACTATCGAATCATATGTTTCCCTTACTTGAACAAGATGTATCTGTTATGTACATTCCAATGTACACCAACCACACCATTTCTGCGTAAAAGTATCTGACAATTGACCTATTTCCAATAGATTTACATTTTCCCATTGCATTTTGTCTTTTGTCACAAAGATATTTTAGCTTCTAGGCTATTTCTTTATAACCTTAAACCCTCCTCACACTTATCCATTCGTTCCATTTGGTGCACTCTCATTTAGGAAATGTCTCACTGAAGTATATTTCTTCCCCCAAACGTTTCCGGAGGTTAGTACAGAGGTTTCACACTTAAGAAATCTACTATGTGGTGTAGCTTGACCAGTTCACATCTGATCACTGAATCTAAGCAGCTCTGGGCTTGGTTAGTACTTGGATGGGTGACCATCTGAGTTCTAAGTCAGGTGTGAGCGGATACATAGTCACTAAAATGGCTGTCCCTTCACAGTATAATGAAGCTGAAGGCTACTCAAAGCAAGAGCAGGCAGTGTTTTGGTTTCACCAGTGTCATGTTTTCATGAATTTAATGGTCTTGGGTACAACTTCTGCTTGATTCAAACTTTTTGATTTTGTCTGGCTGGATCCAACCTCAAGGCCTAAGCATAAACAAAAATGGTAAAAGTTCGTATTAATTTAAGTCATGTAAATTTATTAAAATAGTGTATTGGATCAATGCATGTTATAATATTGCTTCAAGAAAGCCAAGCTGACTACCAAATTCGCTGTTATGCAACGTGAAATAGGATTAATTTAAGATCAACACTCAATTTTTATCCTTAGTTGGGGGACCCCTCATGGTAATCCACAGGAATGGATGTCCTTACATGTCCTTATCTGTCAAAACGGAAATTCCCAGGTCCACGTGACCTAGAATTAAAATGCCAGTCCGTATTTAATTTTTGTTTAAATAAATTTTGAGTTTCATCATTGACCAAGTGGCTAGTACAAAATAATGTATGTTTTAATGTTATTTTCTGTAATGGTTTCTTAAATTACAGGAGATCTAGAACTGTAACTCTTGACAGGCCCTATCCATACCCACTCCTGAATTAATTAAAAATAATCACATTTATCATTATCTTTGACGTAAACATATTTTCTATCAAAAAATATAAATCTTTAAGAAAATTGAGGGTGGACTTAAATAGGTACATTGGCTTGAATTGGTCCACCAACACTACATTGTGGTAATCTCAGTCATTTTAATACAGTGTTTACTGTGTTCCAATAATAGTTCCCGTTCATTCAAGTGATTGTGAAATATCCTTAAGTTGCAAAATCTACCCACATTTTTTCCATTTTCCTCATTGACCACCTTCTAAGGGACACAAGAACCCAATTTTTATATTTGGTAGGTTATCCACAGTTTATCTATGTCATTGTAATTTCATTTATGGTGAATTGTAAATGCTTGAAAAACATTAAAGTATTTCATTATTGTGTCATGTTTACCGTGTTCTGTCCAAATGGAAAGATCTTACAATGGTCCTTTTCCTTCAGTGCGACCGTGCAAGCCCCTTATTTCACAGAATATAAGTTGCACAATCTTCTCAGTTAGATTTCTTACAGTGGCCTTTTGTTTTGTGTCAGTCACGTTCTTTCTGGGCGTTTAACACAGACAACAAATTTATTTGACTTTTACTTACTAATCACGTGATCTGCTCTCGTTTTCTTTGCCTCAAGGTACAAGAATAGATGTGTTATACACACTGCAGAAAAATGTCACCAAAAATCTAATAACACTCCTTTGTACTGTCCATTTATTTGTTTGGTATGTGGTGTTTTGCCATACCAAGATGTAAACGTTTTTTTTTTTGTCAGGACAGCACTTGGCACGGTAATTTGGCCTTTACTCGAAGGCCAGCTGTTGCTTTTGCCCTTGTTTTGTGCCTTGTAATCCTAGCTTAGTTTCATCACAATATATAGTGCTACAAATACAGCCAAGAAATACATTTACATACAAAAATCCCAACTTAATAAACTTTGGTCTATATAGGGAAAACGCAATGTCAATACTACAGAAAAAAATCAGCACTGGAAACTGGCAAATCTCTAATTCTAATTGTACTTTTATAGCGCTTCAGAAAAGCAGAGAACAATAATCTGTTGGCCAGAGACATAGTGGGAGTCAGTGCTATGGAGAAACACTGGGTAAAACCAAAACCTAGGGTTGGTAAGCTTTTGCAAAGAGATAAGCTGTCAACTTCTTTCTGAATCAGGAGAAGGAAGTGGCTTAATGTATATCACCAGGCGTGTCATTCAAATTCATTGGAGAATTATATGCAAAGGTGAGACCAAATTGCTCAAATTTAACTGATGAGGCAAAGTGTGGGACCTCAGGCACCACACCATCTGCTTCATTTTTACAAGTATTGTACAGACTAGGTTTAAGAAGAGGTTCAAAATATGTAGGATAACCACTTTGTAAGAATTTGTACACAAGTAAGGCAGTCTTAACAACAAAATGATGTTCAATAGGTAACAAGTGGAGAGTTTTTCTTGTAGGAGTGATGTGCAAGTACTTTGAGGTATGGGTAACTATTTTATCAAGACTGTGCTGGAGGCATTGGAGTTTGTGAAGATCAAGAGTACACAGATTCCAAGTGAAGGACTTACAACAGTCAATTGGGCTACCAATTTATTAAGCTTGTCTAGTTGTACCTTTGATATAAATCAGTTTTATTGGGATTGAGTTTTAACTTATTTGAAGACAATATATGTCAGGATGATAATGAATAACTTTGCTGAAGGGGGTAGTATATAGTGAGAATAGTATTGAGCCAAGAACACAACCTTCAGGGACACCATACAGGATCTTTTAGTGTCTGCGAGAATGGAACCACTCTTTATGCACTGAGAGTGATCGGTTAGAACCAGTCCAGAGCTACACCAACAACATTAAACCCAACGTTAGACAGTCTAGAGAGTACCATGGGCATTGTGTCAAATGGTACCCTTATTCTAGCAGCACAACAGCAGTAATACACCTCTAGAAAATATAAAATGGACTTGGTTCTTTATTGACAACAATGCTGTTTTTGTTGAATGATCAAGCTTTGAAACTGACTGATTGACATTCTCAAGTCTATTAGAAGTGACTTGGTCATTTAACGGAGAAGCCACTGCCCACTCAACTAGTTATGAGATGAAACAAACCAGACACAGGATGATAGTTCTTGAGTTCATCAGTTGGAAGTCAGGCCTTTGTGATCAATGATGTAATAATAGCTCTTTTAAAACCAGCTGGAACAATACCTTTTGAGACAGAACGGCAGACAATCATAGTAATTGAGGGAAGAAACATTCTTTAACCAAAAAGTAGGCTCCAACAAACAGGATTTTGTAGTAAATTTGATGATTCGGATGTTGTCTTCAGTTTTTAAAAGTCGAATTTAGGTGGATTTGAAGGAGTATGGAGCTAAACAAAAGTCAGTACTTGAGAAAGAATCTCTGATATTTTGATATCTCACAAAAGCCTACCCACCCTAGGTTTTATAAGTTTTAATAGTCTCTATGGTGTGGTCGTCCTTCTGTGTCTCTAGACCATGATTTGACTATGACTTTTGTATTTGGTTGTTGTGCCTTTCTGCTGTGGGGGTAAATGACGTACAATAGATCTATGTCCAATTGTAGACTCTAGATCAAAATAAACATCCTACCTGTTTGCCAAGGTTTATCCAACTTTGTTTATGTTCTTACCCTATGCTTTCATGTTTTTGCTGACCCCTTTAGTGATCCAATACATCTGATGTTTGGGTTACTGCATTTGTTACACCTTGGCATTTGCAGTTTTCAGAGGTTAAGTACAATAAAAATGATATCAAAATTTGACGTTCTAACTTTAGCATTGATGAACTTAACACTATGTTCGACTCACTGTGTACATGTCTTAGTCATTTTTGGAGCTTAAAACAAAATTGCACGAAAAAAAATTGTGCAAGTGTTTAATAATGTGGATTAATGCAAAATCCATTAAACATTTTTAGATCCGGGTCACCATAAACATCTAATCTGCTGTTCCATGTCCCATTGTCAAGTTTTCCTGAAAATTTCATCATTGTCACACAAACAGACAAGCAAACAGTCAAACAAACATCGCCAATTACATAACCTCCTTGGCTTTGTTTCAGCTTTGTTTTGGTTCTTGATGAATGTAACAAAAGAAGCCATGTGCCTGGCAGGGACTCAAAAAGATTCTGAATGTCCCCATTTTAGCAATAATAACTTGATAGCATGCTTAAATTGTTATGCGCAATGTGATGCATTTTGAGGCACTTCTTCTAGTTTGTACAAGATGAACGCAATGGCCCAGTGGTCAGACTATGTCTTATGTTCGTTAGGCGACCAAAAATATAAAACATATATACCATACCTTTATTGTTAAGAATGTTTCTTCGTGGCTGGGTAACGAAAATACAGAAACCGTTATCCAATCTTCAACTGACTTTCATATATGTTTCGTACAATGTTGGAAACTTTCACGAAATATTAATTCCAGCTATTTAGGCATTTAAATATTTTGCGTATTGCTGTAAAATGGCACAATTGAAATTACACATTTATTATTTGGGCTTCTTTTACAAATGTATCTTGCAAATATACATTGCAAAAAGCACTTCCACATAAGTAACCTTTCAATTGTGCTTCTTCTTGAAATGAGAGCCCCACATCAACGCAAGACTAATCAAACTAAGACTTACAAATCTGTATCTATGCATCAGTGATTTACATTGCTTACAGATTATATTGCTTATTTCTACATTGTGCCAAGTTAACATTTATGGCAAATTACCATGCCAGGCAGGAGAAAGTACTTTCTTTGTGAGTTTTAAAAATAAATATAAATCTCTTATGAGGAAACCATTTGTGAAAATTATGCCTGGTTACGTTTTTGACATAGCTGAAGCAATCTTATTGTAAACTTTTTTGCACTTTTAGAGAAAGCATTTGTGTGTTCTAAAACTTTATTATTTGTCCTTTCATTGCTTTATTTAGTTTTACCGGTATGCAGTATTCAATAACAAAAGTAAGAACTTTAAATCTTTTGTTTTCAGTGTGTCATTTCATAAAGCCAGTAAATAAAACAAGGAGAAAGGGTTTCAAAATTAAAGTTGTGACTTTCCTTTCACCGTCTGGGCCCTATTGGGTCGTCTTATGGCATACATATGTGCAACATGTTTTTCATCAGCCGGATTGGAACCCATAAACACAGGTGTGATCACCCTTGTGATCATTTCCTTACCTTGTTAAGCACTAATGTTATGATATTAGAATTGTTCATCAATATATTTATTGTATATCAATAGGGCACAGTTTATTTTTAATGATCAAAAATGACACTAATTTAGATAAAAGCACAGGCATCACATGTAAATTCAGTATCTGTTATATAATTCCTTTTTATAGTATAAATTTTATTTTAATATCCCTTTGTCTGACAAAATGTCAACACCATACTTGACATATTTTGACAATTAATAAAATTGGGTCATAAAGTGTATCCTGTTAGGGTTCACTGAGTGCATTTTGTGAGGAGGGTGATCATTGGATGCAGATGGTCAGCTCTCCTCTACACTGCGTCTCCTCCTTCTGTAGCAAGACACCAGAGACCAGTAGCATGGTTTGGCCTTCTTGGTCTGTCTCTTGGATGGCTGGGGCTCAGTAAGAGAGGCCAGTCTAAGGGCACGTAATAAACTCATGTAGTCTGTAAGGTCCTGTAAAACAGAGAGAAAAGTAACAAATTTCTATTATCATGTCTTATTTTTCTGTTCAGTTTTTCTATGCTAGACGTTTATAGCACTTAATCTCTGTCTAAGGCAGACTTTAAGGTGCAACAGCAGAGGCCAACTTAATAATCATTATTCCATGGACAAAACCAGATCAACAGCATGGAGATGCCGGGTAGTTAATGAGCTAAGGTGGGGGAAGCTTTTTCCTGCCACACAGAAGAGTTTGGGAACATCATCAGGTAAATCATTCCATCGAAAGTGGATTTGTGACTGAAGTGTTTATTTATTTACAGATGGATAGAATTGAGGAGACTCCAAGAACCTGTTACCTAGTGGACTATATATATTCTAGTATCTAAGAGAGTATATTGGACCCTATTATGTATAATGAATAGACAAAAAAGAACCCAAACAGCTGAGAGTCATGAGCAGCAAGTACTGTTTTAGGAATGGAGTGTAATACATAGTGTAAGATCTGCCACAGTTTCTTTGAATCATGAGCATTGCCACTGTTAAGATTTCTGTAAAAGTTTGATTTGTCCCTGGCAATTAGGGAATTGCACCTTGCAATCTGTTTGTGGAGTCTAGCCTAATTTTGTGGAGAGATGTCTATATTCCAGATCTGTTTGAACTGGCACCTGACAGCTTTAGCCTGCAAGTAGGAGTCAGAAAGCCAACCTGCGGCATCTTTGGTAAAAGCTCAGGAGAAAATATGAGCGTGTTTGTTAACCATGCCACTTAAATCCCTTGTGTATTGCTCATAAAGGACGCTAACTGTACTGCACCTAAGATTCTTCATGTTTATCTGTGATACCTCCGAAACGTAACTGTGTTTGACTTAGGTGCAGAGGGACTGATGAAATTGAGCTGACAGTGCACCAGGGCATGATCTGAAATGAACCCACCAACCTGAACATCAGAAACCACACTAGGCTTGGAGGGAGTGAGGACAATGCCAAGAATGTGTCCATGAAGGTGGGTTGGTGTGTGCACATGCTGAGTAATATTGCATGACTCTAAACAATTCAGAAATTTAACACTATCACTGGAAGTTGTATCAACATGAATATTGAAATCAGCACACATAAAAAATGAGGAACTGAGGTCAGGTACTCAAAGGGATTGGAAGAATGGTCAAAGAATGCATCAGAACACGACCTAGAAGGTCGATGAACACAATGCTATCACAAAAGGTGTAGCAGAAGAACCAATAGCAATAACAATATTTTGAAGGATATATAGCTAGGATTATCAAGACTTTTCAACTGGATATTTTAATTGACAAAAAAGCCAACCACACTGTCAAGGCCATAAGCATGGGGTCTATGACACAATTTACACCCAACAGGAGTAATCTGGCATGGCAACTGTCATTGTCAGTTGGACGAATGTGTGCTCTTACAATACATTTTGATGAAACTAAATCCATATATCTCATGTTCAAGAATCCTGCATTCCAAAAATTAAATTTAAAGTTAAGTGGGAATTACTTTTACATGTAATGTATGGAGAGTAATCTATAAAGAATTGTTTCTATGCTGTAGATGACAACAACTACATATAATTCAAGTATAGAATTTTGCAAAGACTAATTGGTGTTCAGGAAAGGCTGTTTAAAATCAAAATTTCAGATACTGCTGACTGCAGACTGTGTAATCAAAACACAGAAACAGTAACTCATTTCTTTTTTGCATGTCATATATCAAATAAAATTTGGAATATGTGATAATGTAGATTGAATCACCTACTGAAATAAAACAGTCAAAATAACCCAAAACCTGAAAATATTAGATTGTCTTAATCACTCTTACTTTTTGCCACTGAATTCCATCTTATTAATTACCCTATATTACAAGGACAAGGCTATCTCAAGTTCTTAATATTAACCATCTGCAACAAATAATAAAAAGCCAAAATCCCTTTCAAAGATGAAAAATACTGATCAAGAATTTACAAAAGATGGTCAACCTGGAAAATTATTTTCCTTGATATTTATTATTCTCAGATGAAAAAACTGGTAAGATAACTGAACAAATAATTTGACTATTGTGTAAGTGTACACCATATTTAAATCTACTTGATTCTAATCTATCTTGACTACCTATCAGGTGATAATATTCTATTCTATTCTGCACTTTGATAGCACTTAATCTCTGATAAAGCAGACTCTAAGACGCAACACAAGGTCTAATTCAGTAATTGTCATCCCAAAGACATAGCCAGGTTAATACCACGGAGACGCCGGATAGTTTATATGCCAAGAATAAAATAGAATAGAAACATTTATATTGCGCAACATTGATACAACATCCTCTTATGTGCTTGAGGTAAAAAAGGGAAAGTCTGGGGACATGTCAGGTCAAGATCCAATTTAGGTAAGGTGGAAAAGCCTTATCGAAGAGATAAGATTTTTGCAGCACTTAAACTGATGCACATTTTTTATTCAAAACAAATGTCATATAGTTATTACATGATATCATGTCAAAGTAAAAAGGGTATAATATTTCAAATGTGTGCACCAAATGAGTTGATCAGAAATGCATTATGTTTGATTTCTTTCTCTACTAATGCTAGGTGTAACTACCAAAGTTAATTTCATAAATGGTGGCCAATACCTGACCCTTTATTGCAGAGTGAAGTGAATCAGGCAGCCAGACAATGGCAACGAGTATGACATAAAAAAATGACATAAAAAATAAATTGCACAAATAAACCCACCCAGGTAAGATTTAACAAGAAACAAATGAGGATTTTGTGCCAACTAGGGGAGCAGTACCATTTTGCTTCAGATTCTTTAATTCTTACTTTTAAAAAATCTCATTTTCAGAATCTATGAACAGTTCTATGTAATTATGTAGTTTTACAATTAATTGTAAGAATAACAAAGAATGACACAACCCTACCGACTAACAAAATAATAATAAAGAAATTCATCCGGTGGTAGTCATTGTTGCAACATTACCAGTTTCGCTGGGTTCAAGGTCACTTATCAAGGCCACTTTATTTATACGTCCAACTCCTCACATCTGCCCATGTTTGGGTCATATTGACTGGGATTGGTCCACCCACATTCCAACTTTATTCATAAAATAAATTCTTATCTCAACATCTGTAAATGTAGACTGGTCATTGTTTTCAGGTTAATATCTGCTAAATGGAAGCACATGCTTGATTATTATGCCACTGAAATTGTATCTTTTTAGTGTTGAGTCTAAAATGTCAACCATTTCTTTCCCCTTCCAATGTCAAAAACTGCAGCTGTAACTGTATTCATGTGTTTAACTCACTTAACCACTCTCTAGACTAAATCATTCACAAAAACAACTTTCTTTTACATTCACGTTGTTTCAGTTGAGAGCCAATATCTTTTAACATTTTGGTTTATAGTAATATATACTAGCGGATTGTTCAAGAAAAAAATATCTCACACTTGACATTTATATTTTGTTAGACCTTTGGCATTTTACAATTCAGAGCAGTGGCTAAAAATATAATACATATGACCTTATTTATTTTATTGTATCTACAACTGTGCACCTACCACCTAAAGATAGGTCTGCTAAACCAATAGAAGTGTTTGGAAAGTGTCAGAAGGATATCTTGTCACGGCAAGAGACAGTATTGTTGGGCAATAACTCAGGCTTGGACCTCAGATGTGAAACTCTCAGGAGAGCTTTTTTTAAAAAATGGGTTGGGAGGGTTAGGACGGATGGAACTTGTACAGGATTCACACTTATATTGAGAAGGCACCTCGATTTATTCTATATTTGGTGATACAGTTGTTTTACCTCTGTGCTTTTGGATCTGTATGAGAAGGCTTTCTGGACATTTTACACTTTTAAAAACTATCATCGCATAAATCTGAAACAGGCTGGTAACTTTGATTCAGTTATGACAGTATTTCTTGGTTTTTAGTACTATATTTAGGAATTTGTAACCACTATGTTATCTAACGTGTTAGATCCATGATAAACTCGATAAACTCTGTCTGCACTGCAATAAAATTATAAAAATATGGATAATTGCTATGTATGTACAGAAAACTAGTTGGGGAACATAAACACCAAAAATTATTTTTATAGATTCTTCATAATTCAAGATAATAATCTTTACTTTTGACTTAAGTTGACAATTACCTGAATTTTTCTAGTAACAAAATGATTTGAGATAAATATCTTTTTTGCGATAATTCAAGATAGTTATAAAGTTACTTCCTCAATAAATCAAAAAAAAATATTAATTTATTGAGTAAGAAAGTCAGTAATTATAAAAATATATATATTTATTTTGGACACAACTGCTAGGATTGGCTTTTTAAATACAACGTTACATCATTGATTTACTCTGATTAATTTTAGCATAAAAATTACATCAGAACTGATAGGCCAGAGAGGTGTGAACCCAGTATACGCAACAGGTTATTATGAAAGGTTGGGACACTAGATTCAGTCTTGCGGAATGTTGACATTAGATGAAAATATACTGTATACATATTTTTATTGTTATTCATTTCACAGTTTATTTTGTGTATATTTGAAGGGTATCATAAAGACATTGCTAGTAGCAGTTTATAATAGTATATTTGTACATAAGAGAAAAATATTAGAATACTTGATGTGACCAAATTTAAAGAAGAGGTAATTTCAACTTTATTTCCACGAAAACAGACATTTTTTCCATTTAGTTGTAATAGCAACTATAATCCTGTCATCTTTGTTTTGTAAAACTGTTTAAAAGATTGAAAAAACTCTCGGGAACTGATTGGTAAACAAGTTTGACATTAGAATTCTAGCTATACCAATTTCAATGAGTATGTTGTGGAAGAGAATGTGTAGTTTTGTAGCTGAGCTTTCATATACTTTCCACTATTTTACGGATCCCCTTTTCCAACTTACACCGCTATTTATAGCACCCCCCAACATAATAAGGTGAAGAAAATAAATATAATCCAATACAGAGTTTTTATCACCTATCCAATCATTATTTATTAAATGTATATGCCAAATTATAACGGTTACAAACAGCTCTATTATGACTATAGCTGACTTTTGGCTCTCGTCCAATCAGATTTGAGTTTTTGTCACATTAAATCCAAAATTAAAAGCAGAAAAGTTGAGCCATAAATAAGTGAATATAAACATGATCCTTATCCAATCAACTCTGTTTTGGGGTTTGTTCCCTCACTGTAGTCTTTATTTTAGAGTGATCAAAGCTGCTATAAAAATGTGCTCTAAGACATAGCATGTGCATTAATGGTTTGGGAACATTCCATATTTGGTTATTTTTTCCTATTTTTAGTTATTCTGGAACAATCTCCCATGATTCTTGCATAGCCAAATTCCTCTTTACCTATTAATTATTCTTGACACACTCAGAAACACTACAGAGTGTGTCCTGATCTTAGGATTCGTTTCTTGGTCCACATACAATGGTCAAAAAATGACTAAGGAAATGACGCTGTTCCACTTAGCAGTTATATTCCTAAGAATATGGAGTAGTTTACTATTTAGTTCGGTGTTCAGGGATCAAAGTCACACAGAATTGATACATATAAATCTTCCTGAATGACACAGGAACCCAAGAGGAATACATCTTTAATAGTGAGGCTCCTGCTAATTATGTGTCAGTATCAATTTTAACAACAATCTGTGATCAAGCTATATATTTTTCTAAACCACCTGAATGCACACAATTTGCCCTACATTTTACACAAATGTTAACAAAACTTTTTAAAAAAAAACAGATTCAAGAATACCGTTAGGGCTACAGGAACAGGGAACTACATTTTGGGATTTGAAACATTCTTCATTCTTCATTTCAAATGGTGGGTTCAGGAGGGTTGAGATGTGGGTAGTTTGGTGGTTCATTTCGTCCCATCCGTTAAGTGTGACAAAGGTTTTATCATTGTTAATGGTTCATTGATGATGGACAATTCATCAAAGAAAACTGACTTTTTCAAATAATTCATTTTCATCTGTATAGATAATAAGTCTGTTGGGGTTATTAGATACTGAATGATTTGCAACTATTGTTACGTCCTTATCGATGGACAATTCTTTGATTTGTTGCACATTAACAAATATAGTGACAAAATAATTCTATTTCCACATCACAAAGAACAAAAAAAGCATGAAAATTGGTATTAATACGAAAAGTACACATTGAATAAATTCATGCCGTCCATACAGTAGTGAGGTACATTTGTTAAACCTTCATCATACTTCTCCGTTTGGGTTCCATCATCGCACCCGTTTGTAAAATGTGGCACTATTGTGTTACTGTGTCACCTAAGTATACCCTTAATGTGTAAAAATGTTATGGATTTTAAATTGTTATTCATTGTCATATTGAAAATAACAAAACAGTCGGGGTGCAAATGTCAGAGGATATATATTTTTGACCAAATCCCAAAGGTGTAGGGTTAAAAAGGAATCAGTGTCACTCATTAACTGGTATTTATGGCAAACATACAACTTGTGGTGGCTAATGAATTTCATTATGTTAAAATCAGGTGCAAGTTGACCCCACCCACCATTGCGACGTCAAAAGTTACAGTTATACAAAAATATTTCTATGTTTTGATCAGCCACTATAATGACACAGCTACCATGCCGTGTGTGTTCATATGTAAAAATGTGAAAGCCCCATAAAGGACAATTGCCAGACAAAAATACTAGTTTTCAGACTTTCTAGACAGAGTAGAGTGCAGTTTTATGGCTTATTCGGATTTGGATTAGCCTTGCTCAAGGGTGGTATTTCTTTGTTGTTGAGAAAATCTTCTTCAGAAGCCAGATTCCTGAAAGACCTCAAGTCTTAGCCAAAATTGCTGACCATGGGTAAGCAACTACCAACTTTCGCACATAACGTCCAGGGTTTGAACCGCCAACCTCAGAGGTGGGAGGCGAGTGTGTTACCACTGTCACCATGGCACCTATTTTCTCTATATGGTAGTAACTTAATCAGTCAGTCAGACAACCAATTAATCAATTATTATCTCTTTGGTGGACAATCAACCAATCAATCAATCAAAAATTCTCCAGCTTTTATTGAATCAGTAGCTATTGCCAGGCGACCACACACAGCTCCACTGAGAATGACTGCAACATTGTTATTTCTGGCCAGATATATTTTTAATTCATCAATTTCTTTAGCTTTAAGCAAGCTTTTATCGTAGTGTATATTATCAGATTGATGTGGTGTATATGTGTCTAAATGTAATTTTGGCCATATATAGAATCCTTTTTTACACATTTCCAAATAAACACTTTCTACATTTATTTAAACTAAAATGATCACAAAAAACCCTACAAACGCACACCAGAGATATAGAAATGAAAAGTAAGCATGTTAATGTTAAAAACATCTTTAAATTACCAATAAAGTAATGGGTGTAATTTAAATAGGTGAATAGCCTCGTAAGTGTCCATTATTAGAAAATGATAGATTGTTGACTCAGTCCCTTCGGGACCTCATAAAAAATACATTACTTTATAATATTGTACACTTACTTGGCCATTAACCTATACATACTGCCAAGACATACGAGTGTTTTACGAATATATGTCGTTGAAAAGGACTATGATACAAATATGAGTGTCAAACAAGGCTAGACTTTGGATCAGACAAGAACTACTCTTAATAAATATCATATACTCTTTCCCAACTTGGATTTCATTCTCTTGTGTGAAAATATACTGGAATCGTGATATCAGTTTTATGGAGAGAATCTGTTTCCATCTACATGACCAATAATCAACGATAATAAAAACTGCAACTCCCCCGCCCCCTAATTCTGAGTAAATATGAGCAAATGGCTCAGAAAATTACCAATTGTCACATAGAAAACTGATCATCACTGACTAGCTATCAACATTCAGAAAATCATATCGGTTATTTGGCCATATAGATATTGAAGATATTGTGGGGAAAGTCTCTCTGTAAAAATGCATTACAGAATACGTTATTGAATTTGTCCCTTTTAACATCAAAAGAAAATTAAAATAACAATTAGTGCAGTGGATTTTCATACTTAAGTGAAAAAGAAACTTAGATTGTACACATTTATATGAAACATTCGGCTACCTCCCTGGTCCTGATGTTGTTCATCATACTGTTTAAAACTGATATAGTCTATCAAAAAAGTGGTACATGTTTGATAACTGTTAACTATAGATGAATGAAGTGCCCATGTTGCATATTTTACTTGTGCTACATATAAGAGTTCTTGCTATTTCTCATGATAGTAATGATTGACTGATTGAATGTCTGACTGACCATTAATCATTGTTTAATTGATTTGCTATATGTTGAACACAAAACTGTTGTTTTGGCCTGTTTTGTACAATTTAAAAGTGAAGTTAATTAAAATATGGAACCACACAAGCGACACCTAAAATCTGAACAAAGAATAAGAAAAAAAAAACACATGCAAGTGTATTTAAACCCACCACTCCAACCATTCACATTCAAGTCTCTTGCCACACCAGAAACAGATGACAAGGAAAGCATTGTCCCCTCCCCCTGTCGCGTTGCAGTTCTGTACTCGAAAGTCAGTTTGCTAAGGCTCAGTAACTGCTCCATGGCTGCTGTTTTGGTTGCTATACTTGCGACTTAAGTGGCTGCTGTAGTGGTTGCTTTACATGACCAGAACAACTGGGAAAATGTGGTCGTGAGCCTAAAGGTGGTGACTACAGCCTGGTATCTGTGCTCCTTGCATATGATTTGATGGATAAAACTAAAGTTTTCCGCCAGGAGGTCGTCCAATAAATCACCAGACAGCTGACTTCAGACACCAGCCTGTCACAATATGCCAACCTTGTGTTCTGGCTGCTCCTCTGAGATGTCATCCATCCTAAGCCACTTACGTTGTGTCAAACCTCTTTCGCGTCTCTTTTGGATCTCCATGTGGTAGTCTGCCATACTGCTACTGGGCGTGTCACATGGCTACAGGGTGGGCAGGGTGGAGGGGGCCATTTGAACTAGTATTTTGTAATAATGTACTACCGTGTGGAAACAACCTACCATCTTACAAGGCGAGAGAAAATATGAAAAAAACTAAACTTTTTCTATCACCTTATGGCTCCAGCCATATAAAAGTGAAGATCTGTTCATTACTTTTGGACTAATGTCAAAATGAAAGAAAGTCATTGTAAATATATTACAAATCGGACCTTTGAAAATTAGGGATTTCTTTGTATCCAGAATATAATCCAGATCCTTTTCAAAATTTGATCACCTCTTCCTTTGCTTTGGCCTTAACCACATACAAAATTATAGTGAGATCCGTTCATAACTTTTGGAGAAAAACAATGGATGGACGGACAAACTAATGCACCCAAAAACATAACCTCCTAGTGCAGAAATTAAATCTATTGTACTTACTAAGCTAATGTGCAAACAAATTGAAACAAATTGAAAAACTTTTAAAGTGAGGCCTTGTTATAATTTATGTTGTATCAAAGACTTGTTATGTATTACCCGGCTTATTTTGTATCATTGACTTACTATATATCACTGACGTTTTTGTAGTAAACCTCTTATTATTTCTTACTTGGCTTAATTATTTTCCATCATAAATTAATCTATTCCATAACAAAATGATGCCCAATGTTTTTCCATCAATTTTCTGGGCAATGCAAAGAAGGTGGATAACATATATTAAGCGATTGTATAGAAAACTTGTTTAGTCTTCACAACTTTCTATTGTCTAGCTTATTTGTAAGTTTTTCTAGATCCCAATATTATTCTAGCATGCAGGTGAAATATAACGTAAATCTAGAAAATCTTATTCACAAAAGCACAAATGGAATAACAATACTCTGCCACTGTGTTATTGCAGGAAATGTCACTTTTGTAAGTTTTCTTCACATCACAGAATTGAATATTACATGTCAGTTTGAGTATTTTTGCTCCCAGCACCCCCCCCCCCCCCCCCCCCAATTCTCTCTTTCGCCTACCTATCCCACTACCTATCTACACACAAAAAATCAGTTGAAAGATTAAAGTGTGGTTGAGGAATTTGGCATAAACATTAATATGTCACAAATGGAATCATTAAATAATTCAATCTGTAGTCAATCTGGATTTTCAAATATTCTTGTATATATTGGATATGTGCCAATTTTGTTAAAGAAATCATACAGAAATTACATTATCAGCTCTGGAAGGTTTAGCTTGAATAGATCATTTGGACCCATTTTTACTTTTGCATAGCTGGTGACATGTGCAACTTTTTAACAGATTGAAGGGCATTGAAGGAATCATAGACAATTCGGCCCTTTATCAAATCGGCCCATGTCAAATCGGCGCCTAGAAAAAAATACTTTAGTCAAATCGGCCCCCTGGGAAATAACACCATAGTCAAATCGGCCCCTGGAAATATTACCATGACAAATAGGCTCCTAGATGTTGAATGCATATAAATATTAGATTTCAACTGAAGGCCAATTTGCCCAGGACCTAA
This sequence comes from Sabellastarte sp. h YS-2021, assembly GCA_964017235.1. Taxonomy (NCBI): domain Eukaryota; kingdom Metazoa; phylum Annelida; class Polychaeta; order Sabellida; family Sabellidae; genus Sabellastarte; species Sabellastarte sp. h YS-2021. The sequence continues at coordinate 142,730,989 of OZ024929.1, forward strand.
TTTTTGAGGGTCGATTTGCCGAGGGCCAACTTTTTTAGGGGGCCGATTTGCCGAGGGCCAATTTGGCAAAGGGCCGATTTGTCCAGTTCCCGCATTGAAGTTCAGATATATAATATATTTTTACTACAGTCAGTTTATCGGGGTAGGGGGTAGGGGTGGGGTATAGATATCAGGGAAAACAGAAGTGGACAGCAGAAACCCAGACAAACACCTCAGTTTTACAATAGTAGATAATCAGAGATGACAATGGCTACTGGATGACACATCCAGTTACTGACATTCCCCTAATTAAAAGACAGAGGCTCAATGAGGCTATTTATCAATGGCCATGAAATTCTTTAACCTGCCACTGCGGATAGGACCCAATGACATAGGACTGCCATTTTAAGTGGTCATCCGAGCCACAATGTATCTGCCTGTACCTGGGATTGAACCCACTTCCTCTTTGGTCCCAGGCACGTGTGCTACCCGCTAGGCCAACACTGTCAGCATTCTTGTCATTGTGTGGGATTTTTTTCAGAGGACAATGAAACACAAACATTTCTTGTCCACCTCGTACCCTTTTCAGCATTTTATTGTTATTGTGTACATTTAATGGACCTTATTGGGGCCATGGTTGCACAGTGGTAACACACTCACCTCCTGCTTCTGAGGTTGGCGGTTCAAACCCTGAATCATATGTGGAAAGATGGTAGTTCTTACCGATGGTTAGAAGTTTACAGTACAGAACCTTGACCAATGGTTTGAACTGGTGTCTTCTGCCCACAAAACTACCTGTCGTGATATGACATATACAGTGTTGAAAGTGACGTTAAACCCCAAATAAATAAATTATGGGACCTTATTGTCCTTGTTATTGTTTAGGTTGTACAAACATTTATTGCTAACATGACAGAGCCTAACAAATAAAAGTAGATTTTTCCAAATCATTTTGTCTTTTCTCAATCCCAAGATTTGCTAGTCAATTAGATCTCGTTCAGGATATTTCCAACCCAATCATGTTCTTGTTTTGCTGGTCCATGAGATCTCATTCACGACATTTCCAACCGTTCTTCCTTACGGGGACACCAACAATGATTGTGAAAATGTGCATTAACTTTAAGGCAAGTATGTTTATTTATTTATTTATTTATTTAGTGTTTTACGTGACACCTAGTACCTTATCGGTTATATTGTGACAGGTAGTTGGAAGGGCAGAGGAAACAGGTACATACAGTTGGTCAAGGGTCTGTACTGTACATGTAAACTGCCAACCAATGGAAAGCTACTACCAGCTTTCCCTATATGAGGTCAGGTCAGGATTCAAACTCTGATCTAAGAAGTGGGAGGCCGACTATTTTACCCCTGTGCCACCAAGGTCCCTTTGAGGCAAGTATGTAACTTCACTGGAAACACAGAACATTGCAATGGGAAAAGAAACAGCCAAACTATAGGAGTTATACACCACCGTGCAGTTACAGGCAGTTATGGGTAGTGTATTATATGTAATGCCATACCCATAATACATACCATTCCCTGCTTTTCGTGGTCACCAAAAGTTTGAAATAGCCAAAATTTCTGCCTCCCAAAGGCCGAAGACCACTCAGTATAGGATTTCCTGAAGGCCACTCAGTATAGGATTTCCTATTATTTCCATAGCTGTTTTTCTGCTTTTCTTGCTATTTCTGTATTATTCTGTCTCTTTCTGTGTCCCCAGTCAAGTTTGGTGGGACTTGGGCCTTTAGACCAGTCATGTTGTTTATTAGTTTTCTTTATGTGACTTCTAAGGGCAAATGAAATGGTATTTGTACATGGTTTTTTTCACAAGAATTGTATAATAAAATTGCTGGCCGTAATAAATTAAATATTTTATGTTTGGCTAGATAATTTGGGGTAGCTAGAAAAATATATATGTGGTTATTTTGTTTGATTAAGATATAAATCGGTACAATTAACAAAGAGAATAAACAATAGCTGCCAGAGAGGACATACCTCCTCCAAGCCGGATACCTACACTTTATTAGTGCAATGATAAAAATTCTTTAATAAATCCTAAAACCAGAATTTGTTGAAGAGCATTCCCATAATGAAAGTAGTTCTATGTTAGACCAAGACCGTGAACATTTGATTTGTAAATTTGTGCAGCAGTGTGTTTCCATAGTCTTGCTAACAAATCAGTTCCCGAGGTTGGCACATTCATCCGACAAAACTAGATACATGTTTAATTCATATGTCATATTTAATTCACTTTTTGTTGAGTGTTTTGCAGATTTGAGCCATTTGACAATTTTTCATGCAAAGCATTAAATGAATAAATCACTTGAATTTTTAGCTAATTTAATATTAACCTGTAAGATGCCAGAAAATTGTTCTGTGTCTATTATCTGATCTAAGATTTCTTGTGTGGTCTCAACTTGAAGAAAACCCAACTGAATTTTCGGTTAAGGTAATTCACACTGGCCATATCTCAGTCAAGACCTACCAATTTAAGTTTACATAGTATACTTGTACTGGTTCAATCGATTTCATTTCTTATAATACCAAAAAATTTTAATGTTGTGTCAGTTGATGCAGGATCTATTTAAGTAACTTTTCGATTATCTATGAATCAGATCTGCAACTTTGTATAATTAGAACAATACTTGAGGTCTTTAGTGTATCATGTATCGGAAGATAATAGAAAAACTACCCGAGTGAGGTAATTTTTAAATTTTATCTTGAGTAAACACACAAAAATAAGGTCTGAGTCAGTGGAAGCAGGAAGTTATTTTTTATCTTTTTGAGAGATTATACTTAAGAACATATCTCGCAAGGGTTATTTTACAATTATCATGATATTTAGGTCAGAAACATCAACTATTGGATATTTAAACCTGTTTCATTACCTGTACATTGACTCCCTGTTCTTGGTGGTGGTTCTGCATTGCATCATCATCCAACCTTTTCTCATAGAATCCCATTATGTCTCTGACATCATTACCCCACGGCACCAGTTGTTTTTGATGGCCTACGGGTTCCCAGTCAAGAGGGCTCCAGTCCGAACCCTGGACATAGATGCATGGCAGATAACAAAGTGTTGACAAAAACAAGCAATTTGTTAAAATCATACTGGCTGGATTTTCAAAAGTCTGAAAATATCTAATAACCAGAAAACTTCCTCCAAAAACGCACACAGCTAATGGTTAGTATCCTGAATTCAGAAGGCAGAAGACTTGTGTTAGAGACGCAATAACCATATAGTTATATGTGAGTGTGGCTTGTTGTTATAACATGTTCAGCAATAAGGAGTAATTGAAGAATTTAGTAGTGTCCTTTTCAAAGATAACGGAGTAGCTTCAGATGGTTGTAGTCTCTGTAACTGTCCTGAACACACTGAGCTGTCATGGGACAAAACCAACCTTTTATAAATCCAATTTATCACCTCTTAGGGCTATAACTTGTTACTCCACAAAACACAAACTGGTTCACGAGTATATCACAAAATACACGCATTTATAGGTGCTATTCTAATTAACTGCGAGTCCCCCCTTCCCTCTCTTTCAAATATCGTCTGTTCTACCCTCATTTCCCGCCTCTGAGCTCCTAATTAAAAACTCTTCTTTTTCGCCCAACTCTATGGGAAAGCTAACTTGGGGTATGCACTGGATGTATGTGAAAATTGGAGTTTCAACAGATCCATCATAGATCCTGGGTGGATTTGAAAGGATTTCAACATACTGGAGTAAAAGAGGACAGGTTATCAGTGGGGATTGAAGATGTAATAACGCCGCTCTTCTGGGTAAAGTCACGTGACAAAAGAAGGCCCTGCCCACAAAAGTTTTGATTGACAGGGTGCTGAAATTTTCAACTCATTTGAATTGCTCTGGGCCGTATTCACGAAAGGGATCAAGATCAAGTTGAGCCCAAAATCAGCTCAAATCTAGTATAAACAGTTGTAAACTTGAGCTGATTTTTGGCTCCACTTGAGCTTGATCCCTTTTGTGAATACAGCCCCTATAGTATGAAAAGTTACATCAGCATTTGCACTGATAAACTGTAAAATTGTAACATTGAATATAGTGTGCTCAGGCTTTTATTGTGCTTAATTTCTGCAATAAAATACTAGATAGCACTTGTAGAGCGCAGACCTCCACCAGAGCAGGTTTTCGAAAATTAGAATTTTTTTTTGTTTCCATAGATTGATCCAGATCTGATACACCATGCAATCATCTGTTTCTTAGGCTAGACTCTATGTACTTAAAATAAGTCATGATTATCTGTACCTTTCTTTTGGAGTATTTTCAACCAGAAAGCCAAAGCCATTGAAACTACATAGAAAATTAGACCATTGAAAATCGAGAATGTGTTTTTGTATCCAGATATTTTCCAAACCTTAATCATCCCGTCCTTTTGCCAGGCTCTGTCCATGTAAAACAATTCAGAAAGACCCTTTATTATTATCACGAATACAGACAAAGAAATAAATAAACAGACAGACAAATGCACCCAGAATTATATCCTCTTAGTGGAAGTAAAATAATGCAAAAACCCACACTGACTGGAAACCAGTTAGAAATGCTCGAACTAATGAATCTGGAAAAGGCGTGGACAGCCACGCTAACAGCCTCATTTGTGCTGAAATATTCAATGCATTTTGAAGTTAATTATCCATAACTAAGCAACAAAAGATGTTTCACAGCATTATATTCGTGGATAATTAACCCACTTTGTTCAATGAAGTAAGGATAGTACCTTAAATACACAGGAACATTTATTCAGACACTGACATAATTAATAGATAGGAACATTTATCCAGAGACAGGCATAATTCATTAAACACATTTACCATTGTCTGGCTTTATAATTAAAGACAAAAACTATTCTTAATAATGTAGAAATTGAGAAAAAAATATTCCTCAAACGAACAGGTTTGGTTTTAGCTTACAGATTACTCATTTAATTGTGAAAAATTGTGACCTAATTCACATTTTGGCATTAGACATGTCAATGTCAGTTGCTTTTTATACCCAGGTCACATATTTCTTATGGTCATATCTGTATGTATTTTATTTCCTCTTGGGGCCACAGTAGCGCAGTGGTAACACACTTGCCTCCCACCTCTGAGGTCGGCAGTTCAAACCCCGGACCTTATGTGGGAAAGCTGGTAGTTGCTTACCGATGGTTGGCAGTTTGCAGTACAGAAGCTTGACTAACTGTTTGTACCGGTTTGCTCTCCTCACAAAACGACCTGTCATGATATAACCTGTAGAGTGTTGCAAGCGACTTAAAACCCCAAATAAATAAATTGATTTCCTCTTCACGGTCTTATCTTTCAGGCACCAAATAAAGACCTCATATCATGGTAGGATGAGCTAACATGTATATTGTTCTAAAGTTTCTGGTAAGTCATGGGAGGTTTTTCAAACATTTTAAAAAAGTGTTATCAAACCAATCGCTTTCTGAGTTGTGTTGAGTCATGCCGAAAAGGTTCTCTACCCAAATGTGAATCACACTGAATTATGCTAAATGCACCTTACCGAAATGCGAGTTCCTCAGTGGCCTAGTAAGTTAGCAGGTTTGACATCTAATCACAGACTGTCACCTCTCTACGGGTTCAACTCCCACAAATGACAATGCTGAGGGCTATAGTACCAATATGACCCTGGCTGTTTAACGGGATGTAAAACCCCAATTTTGACTTTGCCCATGCCCAAATACAAGGCAACCCAAACCACAACTAAAGGTAGATGAGCCAATGTGGTTTTAACTCTTGACCCCAATACAGAAAGGTATAATCTAGGAATTACATCCTGTGCAACAACCAGGGTCTCAAAGTGAAAATTAACCAAAAATCACTTAAAGTTTAGTATAAAATAAATATAACTGAAACGATTTTTTGGCTAATTCTCTTTTGTGAATACAAGGCTTGACTTTTTTTTAGTATTTTTTTTTGTCTCAAGAAGAAAATTGTACTACTTTTCACTGTAGTTATATTTAGCTGTATTATTTACAAAAAATATAAATAAAGAAACACAACTGTCTGTTGAAGTATGGCACATCATCTGTCTGATAGTGAAAAAAACTGTATTATTCATGGGATGCTGTCCCATATGATTAAAAAATGTCCCAGGTCTGTGTTCCCCACATTTTGAGAAAATACTGTCTTGAGTTGATCATATGTAATGTACCATTCCTCAATATGGTTTAGTGAGTTCAGTTGAATTAATGCAACCCATAGAAGACTTGTTAATATGTGACATCTGTGCAATCCTGACCACAATAGTATTTAAAAAGGAATAATTGTATAACCTGCTCCAAAAGTTAAAAAAGATGAGTTGATGTAGCACCAAGCCCTTTATAAATCTCGAGTCAATCTGATAGTAAATTATATATCTCTATTTTCTCTTTTAAGTGGCTGCTTTAGAAGATTTTGACAGCTATTTTAAATTTTGTTGATAAGAATTTCCTAAAAATGTAAACTTCACAATATTTTTATAAGTTGGTCTTAAAGTATCAGAAACAACAATAAACACTTAACTGTTAGCACTTTGTTAAATTCTGGCATCACAACTTCAGCCAATAAAATGCTCCATTGGCGTGCTTCTGCAACAATAGATCTTTTTTTTTTCATCTAATTTCATGTGGAAATGTGTGGAAGCTCCATTGTACTTAAATTAAGAGACATATTAAGACTTACAGTGTTACTGACTTTAGACAATAATTTAAATATATGTATATTCAATATTATTTGGTTACTATCACTGTGTAAATGTTTGTAAATTTGCTGTTATCGGAAGTAGCAGTGAGTGGAGTAGTAGTTGTGTGACTGATTGTATGCCTACGTTTATGGCCACTTTGCAGGGTCTCTCCATGTGTCTCTTCTTAGCACACAACCACCTCGCCAATAATTCTGTGTGGGATTGCTACTTAATCAAAAACCATTAAGTAATTAAAACTGAGGTGAGAGAAGTGACCATTTGGCGTGAGGTTCGGGTATCTGTAGATAGAGTTTCACTTGATGCTCACATAAAACAATGCTGTGTATATTTGTAAGGCATGACAACAGTTCATTTATTGTTCACGGAGGCCAAACATTAGTAACACCCCTGTTCCACTTTCAAGACACATTTTTACGATATCCCCAATTTAAAATGCACAACTGCTACAACTGAACTTATTGAAAAAGGTGTATCAGGTATCCATCTGCTTAATCTCTGAAACTCGCGGATTCTAAGGCACACCATTCAAATGATAATGCACAAACCATAAGTCGTAAACCATAACAGGGTCATCACTAGAGGTTCAAATTTCCAGTGGCAAATCATTCCAGAGTTTTGGAGCATCATACGAGAAGGACTTGTTGAAATGAACTTTAGATTTATGAACTGCGGAACTATAGAAGGGGACTTTAAGGAACATCTTTCCTGGATTACTATGTCGTCTTAACAGCAGATGTATATAAAGACAAATATGGGGCAAAGTATTTTGGCTTTCCATTGGTAAGGAACTTGTATTATGAGTCACAGGGTTTTGAAAATGATTTGTTGTTTAACAGGAAGCCAGTGAAGAGACTTTAAATTGGAGAGACATGAGAAAATTTAGATGCACCAGACTCAAAGTGTGCCAAACAGTTTTGGATATTTTGAAGCCTTGTGATATTCTTGAGAGGACAAACTGCGAAACAGAGAATTGCAATAATCCAGATGACTACTAACCAATGCGTTTGCTACCATAATTGACACGTCATGTGAGAAAAAGCGACGGGGAGAGGCAGTTTCCCAAAATGTTCATGGGGAAGGAATGAGATGGGAAAACCTCACACAATATGTGATTTGACCAGAGCAAAGATATGCCGTACAATCAAGATTTATAAGATTTTATAAGATTTTCAATTAAACATTTGCAATCTTCAGTGTGAAATTTTAAAAGGTTATAATGGACATGAAACTTCAAATTTTATAAATAATTCAAATCAATATTTAATTGGCGATGCAGTGAAACCTGCTATTTAACATTAGATTACTTGTTACAGATTGCATGTAATTATCTTTCCTTGCTTTTTTTGTTTCTATTAGTGTTTTATTAAATATGCATTGATGTGTTTAAACAGTTATCATAATAAATGATGTTTTTTAGCTTTTGTCCGTTTTATGCATCTACTGTGCAAACTAGTTTAGTTTGATAATTATTGGGGAGCTTAATTAGCTGAATTTTGAAATTATTGTTAGTTGTACAATTAATCATATTGTTTAGGTTATGTTGATAATTAAAAAGGCTCAAAAGAACGTGTGAATTATATAAATCAAGATGCACATAAAAAACAGTTAAATATCAGTATGTGTTTATATGAAAGAACTAGTGTTGTAGCATACACGTCTGCATACTCTGATCAGTGTGTTTGTTATTTTATGAGATTTTTGTGCATTGCTGTCCTTCAAACATATCTCTAGTTTTCAGTGTGAGTTTTAGTACAGCATTCCAGTGAAGTGACATCATAAAAATATGTAGTGTTTATTTCAATACAATGCTGATCATGGTTCACAGGAAACAGGTTTCATAGAACTTAGGTCACATGACACAGCGTATTAGGAAATGGAGTAGGGAAGCACAAGTATATTCTCTAAATTTGTCTAGAACCTAGATCATGTGACCACTACTTCCCCTCACATTCCAGAGGTTGTAATGACTGTGAGTCATCTTTGACATTCCAATGTTTAATATAAATGTAGCAGCACATGAAGCCAAAATTCAGAAAGAGCTAGTAACAACTAGCAGTAACAACTGGTAACAACAAGCAGGAAAAGTAGAAGTAATAACACCTAATAGGGATGAAAGATTAGAGAAGAAACATCATGTAGCAGATACAGAAGGAGCAGCCTTGTGCCAAAATGCTGTTAATAGAGTTATTCTTAAATATCTAGCTCAAGCATGTTGCAAGGACTTTGTTGTGCATCTGTTGTTGATATTTTTTAAAATAAAAAAGGACCCAGAAGATATAATAAATTTTAACACAAACCAAGCACATTAATTGTCAAAATCTCCACCCGACATAATATTATTCTCTCTGATTACACGTTGTACAATGGGAAATAACCTGAATGGCATATACAGTAAAAATATATATCACGAATGAATATGACAAAATTATACAAATGCATTGCACGAATATTATATGGTAAATCTTCACGAGTAAACAAATATAATGCCATTCTTAACATAATTTTCCTCCCATATTTTGTGCAGATATCTTTGCTATGAAAAATAAAAAAAACAATAAAGAGTCTTATGACATGCTCCCGAATGTCACAAATAATAAAAATAAGCTGTACCACAAGCCCTTAATATCTGTCACATTACCCTTGGAAAGCACAAGAAGTCAATCGGAGCACCTGTATGACAAATTTATTGAACCAGATTACCTGGTTCCATTTTTATAGATGAGTGTATAAGATAAAAAGATTCCATGCAACACCTTAAAGATAAACTGTAGCATGTAAAAGTCGAAGGCGACTTACAACTGAAGCAATTGATTGTGACCATTCAGGACAGAAATGCTAGCTCATTTTTAACATGTTTAAAAATGAGATGAGCATCTGTGAATGCCCCAATTTGGCTCTGTAGTGTCTACAGTGAACTGATAAGTTATACCGTGTGGAGTCAACAATTTTCCTCCCGACCACAAACTCGTGACAATGGAACTGGGCTACAAAACCAAGCTATCAGTTACAGGAACTAGTGATACAGAGCATAAAATAGCAATATTTGTATTTTTTTCTTCTTGTTGACTGTGTTATTTGTTATGGTTAAAGTTAATATATAACAATGCTACATTAAAAATAATAGCTTCATTTCCAAAGAAAGTGTAATGATGAGGGGGATAAAGACAAGGTTGTGTTGTATCAGCATTACTTGTACCCTGTCTGTTAATATATGGGAATACCATTAAGAAAAAAAGTATTAATTTAAAAGGTAAAAGTTGGTCTCACTCTGCAGTAACATTTTACTGTGATATCTTGGCTGTAGTTCAAGTAGTTCTGACTGGCAAGACTAGGGATGACATGCTAACTTTATGTCTTAGGAATATATGGCTGATTACAGCAACATATGATATTGCATTGAGCATTGACCACATATACGGCAAATCTAATAAAATGGCTGACCTTCTATCTGGGATATATTCTGATAAGCCTGTTAACCAGAATCTGTTTAAGAATGTCTGTGAATCCTACACTTCTTTAATCTTAACATTTCTGTCTGATTTCATTGTCCTCTCCTGCTTCCGCCCAACTGCTTCACCAGGCTTGGACCAGGATCCACCAGATTTACAGACCATCTACTTCCTTGGTTCATCTCCTGCACTTTAAGACTCACCTAGCTTTCCTTCTATTCATGGATCTTCCCCTTACCTTCTCAGACCACAATATCCTCACTTTTTAGAGTACCTTTATCAGAACTTAATTTCTCCCAAAGTCATTTCCACTTATGTCTCCTCCATCTACTCCACAGCATCCTTATATAAGTAGGACACTTCCCCTGTATCACACCATGCTGTTGGCCAATTCATTCGCCGCATCAACATCAATTCAAAATTTTCCCCTACCCCATGGGCTATTGTTGACATTCAGACATTGTATTGCCTCTCCCTTTTATGTGATATCCTTTCTCACCCCATTTTGTATAGGGCAACTAATAGTGCTCACCACAGTTCCCTAAATTCAACACATGTGTCCACTTCCTTAGGCAAGACCTCATATTTGCTCCCCCTCTGGCCCATCTCCTCATAAAGTGGACGAAAACCTTGCAGCACCATAAAATTCACCATTGGATCCAGGTTCCTTCTCTTGCCAATCACTTTCTGTGCCAAGTCAGAGCCTAGAAAGCTCTCTTGGCCTCCAGACCACGTCCCCCTATCGCCCTACTTTTGCTAATAAATTTAACCCCCTAAACCAGGTTATCGACACCGACATCAGTGATGCTTTGAAGAGAGTAATGTTGCACAGAAACATTTCCCACAAGGGCCATGGTTTCCACACCTTCAGGCGGTCGGGAGCCACACTGGCCTTTGACAATAACATCAGTATCCAGAACATCATGGTCCATAGATTATGCCGAAGTTCATCTGTATAGTCTTACCTGGAAAATGCTTCTCAGATATCCTCAATAATCCCTTCCACATTTGCCAAGCTCATTCCTGCTTCCTTTAAGCTGGGCTTGTGGATCCCCAATGTTTTGGGTTCGAATCTAGGCAACTGGTGTTTGTCCTGAATTAGAGTGTAATAAGCTGAAATATTCAAATCTACAAAACAGAACCTCTATCTCTTATTCATATGGTTATGGAAATAATGTCTAATGCTTGGTCCTCATATAGGACTCATGTTAAAAAGGATTGTGGTGACTGTTTCACTAAGATGCATGATCTGAGATCTGAGAGATCTAAAGCTGCGATACTTGAAAGTAACATTCTTGTGAGTAGTTGCCTTGACCACTGTAATTCTGTTTAGAAGTCTGTCCAAATTTCGAAAAAGACTATATTGCATGTAAAATAGCCTAAGTAGAATCATTACATAAAGAACCTTTTAGCTGGGCTTAGACAAATTTTCTAGAATCACACATGTTCTTATTAAGTAATTATGACCTGACATTACATAGCATAGTGACAGAAGTAATAGTAGTAGACTAGTGTATTAATATATTAACTACTGGTACAAATAGTACATAACTGTTACAATACAGTACAAAAATAAAAACTGTTTAATGATAATTGTACAAATATATAATATTAGTGCAAAATATTAAGTATCTATTCATCCAACAAATATCTAAAACGCAAGCATAATGCAGGCCTCGGTAACCATCATTAATAACAATAGTGGGCATATAATTGAACAAACAAACTTAACAAATTGATAGAGGAAATATTTAGTTTCAACTGCAAATAGCAGGAGCAAATTGACTTTTTGAAAAGCATTTTAGAAATTCCTTTTTTATTACAAACAATCACGTCGAGGTTCGTACAAAATAAGCCACTTTCTCGGGGGACTTTCATGACAACAAATTAAAACTGGGCATATGATTCTTTTTTCATGTGGAATCATTCAGTTGATTACAGATCTGTTCACAAAACACCCTCATCAATAATTCGCAAGCAATTATCACAGTTCTTGAAATTGAATGTTGTTTCTGTGTAACAAGCGACTGATTTTCTAACAGCTATACAAGACCTTGAAAATTCATATTACAAGGAATTAATCTTATTGATATATTAATTTATTAATTAATATATTTTATGTAGGTAATTGTCATTTTAGCAACAATTGACTCTTTTTTAGGCTTTCTCTTCAAAATCAGAGCAAAATCTGAAAAAAGAAAATTCTATACAAATAAAGAAACAAATTCTTTAACATTTATGACACAAAGTAAAAATAAACAATCTTTGTGAGAACGGTTCCTGGTCCCGTGACTTTCTAAGATTGGATGTAATGTTCTTAATAATACATCATGTTATGGGGGTTCTTGTCACGCTTTTAAAGGTTGCTTTTTAAATCCCCTCTCACAACTGTTGTCAGATTAGCCATCAGTATTTTCCGCCTATTGCCGTCAGCTGGACACGAATCCATCAACATAAGTCATAATTCCATGCTTAAAATAATTATGGACCTCATACATCAAGTTTTAGGTCATAACATAAAGTCACATAATTAGATTCAAGGATGATATATCAGACCCCAAGAAGGCCCTCAGTGGAGTTGTGAGTTAGCAGGTTTGGCAGTCACAGGCTGTCACATGTGTGTGGGTTCGACTCCAACAAGTGACAAAGCCGAGGACCTGTCCCAATATGACCCTGGCTGTTGAACGAGATGTAAAACCTCAACTTTGATTTTTTTTAACCAGGAGCCCCAGAAGCCAACAGCCAGAGGGTACAATGAATTTAATACACAATGGAAATTGTATATACTGAGTCTATATACTAAAAACACTGACATTTATAAGTCCAATATGATATACAAAGTCAATCACTGATATACAAAATACCTAGGGCTATGTCTAAATTTTAGGTAAGTTTTAGCTAAGTCCATCTGGGCGTGGGCTTAACTTTTGTAAACAAAGACTTAAATGTGGCTACCATAAAATTTTCTCCACTTCAAAAGTTTAAATGGCTGTAAATGAACTATGAACATAAAAACACCTCCCTAAATTAGTCTTCGGGAAATTTTTATGTGATAATAAGGTTTTTCATTTCAAAACACCATTTTTCCTCAGATAAAATGCATCAAACGAAGGATATATTTCACTAATAGTATATTGAATAGAAATAAAAGGTCACATAACACAGAAAAACCACTGTGATTATTTATAAGCTTGGGCTTAGCTAAGTCACCCTTTGTGAAATCGAATTAAGTCCCAGCTTTGCTAAAACAAAAGATTTAAATCCCTGACTTAGTCTCAGTCCCAGCTATGTCTTAGACCCTTTATGAAATCGGCCCCAGTCTTTGGTTAAGTCCTCCTGGAAGTGGGCTTAACTTTTGTAAGCAAATACTTAATTATGGCCGACATATATTTTTTTCACTTCAAAATTTGAAAAGCTTGAAAATAAAGAATAATATATAGAACACCTCTCTAAGTCACCCATTATGGAATCCATTTAAGTCCAGGACTTGGCAAAAAAGGCTCAGATTTAAGTCTAAATCCTACGTCTAACCTAAGTCTGAGACCCTTTGTGAAACCGGCCCCTGCTTAAACCCACAAGAACATCACAAGTAATGGGGCTGAGTACACAGAACACCATCACGAAAAGTACATCTGACTTAGTTTAGTGAAGAATATTGTAGTCTAAACCTTAAGTTTAAAAGTTTTAAAAATGTAAATAAGAAAGTAAGGAAGTGAGAATCGGGAGTTGGGTAAAATATTTTTATTTACATTCACAACATTCTAGAATTAATTTACATTTGCATTTTTTCTATGTAATTGACATATTGGGAGTTTAAGGTCACCTTAACTAAAGATATAACTAAAGTCAAACCAGAGATGTGTGAAATTTACACAACATGGTGAACATAAGCTCTCCTTAATGATCAGCTGAAGTATAAGTTTGAAGTTAAGGTGGCCTTAAGTTGAAATTATGAGAATAAGTGTACGTTTAAATTGTTTAAATAATATAATGGTATATTTACCATAAAACAAAGTTTAAAGTGAAATGTAAGAGAACAATGGGAGTATTCGTAAGAAAGTTATAAATGGAAAAGTCCCCAATTCCCAACTATGTGCAGAATTACACTGACAAATAAGTTGAATATTACAACAATGTAGTACAAATAGAACTACACTGACTTACAGCAAGTGCAAGAAGTATTACAACAAAAATGTTAAATAAATATTAAAACAATGTTGTACAAATAGAGTTACACTCACTTAACGCAAGTGCTAGAAGAAAAATTAGACTGACATATTATACAACTGAGCCCAACAGCCCAAGATCCTTTATGGAAAACCTTCCGGAATGGCATATATGAAAAAAATATATCGTTAATCTTTTTGAGTAATATATTTTTTCATGTATGTCTCATGAGGCAGGTTTTACTTTTAGTATCCACCTTTTGGTATAAATAATAGGTAAAATATGTTAATTTTTAAAGAAGAAAAATGCACAAAGACTGTTCTAACATAGGGCTAGTAATAAATAAATAAACTTTAATTTAAACTTGCGATATATCAGCAATTTCTCCGTGGCTTTTTATGTGGAAACACAAGCAGAAGTACTGTAAACTTGCCTTTCTACTGAGGTTTTTAACGTATTTGTACTTACATAGTTTTCGGAATATTTACAAAAAAATCTTCACTTGATGACAGATATGTTATGCTAATAATGCATAAGAAGAGGCGCCTTTGTTTTAAAAAAGTATATATCCAGCCCTGTATAATCCCCAATAAAAGACTACATTATGGGCCAGATTGTACATTAACATTATGACAGAATTCTCCCACAACAGAGCAGAACTCTAAGACTACATTATGAACCAGATTGGAGATTAACATTACTCCAGAATGTCGTACCACCGAGCAGAAATACAAGACTGTCGTATAAGTGAACTTGCTTATGATAGAGTTCAGATTGTATTCATGAGAAGAAAATCCTGGCATTGCGCCCAACAAAGAAAAATGACATAATAAGACATGTAAAATAAATCTTAGAGTAAAACTTTACTTTAAACCAGTAACACACAATACAAGTAACAAGATCAAAGTACACCCGGACTGGTCAGAGGACCCTAGATAAGACAGGTGGCCTAACCAATTAAATTCTAGAAATTCGTGACCTCTAAGAAATGACTTCAAATGACCTCATGGATATTCATAGACCTTTCCTGCCTCCAGCATTCAGTTTATACCTGCTAATCATTTCAAAGTCAAGCAGTGTACCAAGGGAATGTCCCCTTGAAGAAAACGCCCTTAGACTGGTCCACAACTTAAACCTAAGGTAGGATCAAAGACATAGAGGTAGAAACTGGGGGGGGGGGGGGGGGCAGCGGGGGCAGTCGCCCCCCAACCATACAGTTGGGGGAGGGCGGAGATATGTTTTCGCCCCCCCCCCCCCCCCCAACTTTTTGCAATGGAACTAAACTCCAACTTTAAAGTTAATGCAAATATTTACAGGTAACTCAATAATATGAGGTCAAATTACACTCTGACCCTGTTCACATGTACCATTATGTATGCTACCAGTTGAGCTATAAATTATTTTTGTGATTTGTAAAAGGAACATTTTCAGTTAGCCTGCCATGGGATTTGTAAAATTCTGTGAAACGTTTTGTACAGACCAAAATCATACATAAACTAAACTTCTACATTTAATTTACCTTGTTGCTAATTATTTAGAACTTTGATATGTAGTTTCAAATTCACATAGAGAAACAGTTTAGCAATTTCTCAGCTGATGAGATATTTCCCAGAAAACTCTCCTTTCTTTACTGAGTGTTTATTTGACCTCGCTTGTCCAATGATTATACATCCCCCTTAATTTAGGGATTAACCTTGCTAAAAATAGAGTTTGCATCAGCCTGGCACTTGGAAGAATGGTTACAAGTTCTGGAAACATCTGGTAAAATTATGTGATTTTTATTATCATGTCCTCCCTGAAAAGAATGTCACATGGTCAAGATATTAGAAAGATCTTTCTAACTTTAAAAGTATTTAATTAGACCATTTGAATTTGTATATTAACTACATGCAATACATTCTGTAAAATTAACAAAAATTGTTAGAAATAATAACAAAACATCCTAACAAAATACTTTAGCTAAGTGTTGTTCAACATTAGTTTTAATATTTAAAAAATATATTGCCAAATGTCAATCTTATAATATTCCAAGATATAATTATATATTGTAAGAAAAACTTTAAAAGTTGATTGACCAATTGTCCTCCTTTAGATAAACAAATTGGTCTAATTATTTAATAATCTTTTGGATTTGGAAATTAGAAGTCCCAGGTAAAGACATGAAACAAGAATGATAACTTTTGAACTACATAAAACTTTGGCGTTTTATCATTTTTAAAATTTTCTTTAAATGGAAAAGCATAGCTAAAGAAGTTTATAATATATCTGAGAGCATAAAACCCCAAGAGCTCTGTCTGTATACATTTGCAGGTCCACATCTAGGTGTGGACAAGTTCACTCCTCCAAACCCCATCCCAGTTTTAGCAAGCCTTCTGTCCTACTTCTCTCTAAATTCATTGGTCACAGTTCAGTGCCCCTACAATCCTTCACCTAACTTTGTCATTCAAACTTCAGCTGCCAGTGGGGTCACATTGAAAACAGCAGACATCTTGCCTTCTTGTCAAAAAATTGGACTGTGGTTTTATAAATCTATTTTATACTTTGTTTTTAACATGACATTTTATTGATATTTTAGTTTCTTATTGTGTATTTGATATACCGTTAACACACATGTTTGTATTATCAAAATTCTATATGTAATGATGTTCTGTTAGGGCACATAGAATATTTAGTGTTGGTTTTCTATATGTATTGATTTAACGTTAGCGCATATAGAAATATGATTTATTATATGTTATGAACTACCGTTAATGCATATAAGTAATTTACTTATTGCTTATATGTTGTTCCGTTAGTGCATATATCAACTTTGTTTATATGCAAGGTGATCATAGTAAACACTGAGTAGTATATAGTGAGTTTGCTTGTAGCTGTTTGTCAGATACTTAACCCCCTTCTTTTTATCAGTATGTCGGAGAGCACTTCTTACAATTTGCATTCCAACAAAACAGACCCTATCCAAGTCCCCATTCAACTACAGTTGAACAATGATACCGAGTTCCTCTCCCAACTTCTTCAAACAAACAACCAAGCCTAATGATTAACTGCGGTGGAATCGGATAGTTCTGACGAATCAGATTTGAACTGTAGCGACATTATTGAGAATTCTGATGGGGAAAAACAGGGGATAACTGCTGCGGATAATGCAGCGGTTCAGCAACTGATAAACTCCCAGATACTCAGTCAATTGCAAACTATTAGCCACAGACTCGACAAAATCGAGCAAACTCGCGGCAAGAAAACAAACGACCCAAAGAAAGTTAAATCTAGTAAAAAAAGCAAACTGGCACTGACAAGTCTAAAACTACTAGCACAAACCAGAGCGAAATACCTGCTGCTTCAAAACCAATCCAACAACAAATCTTGCCACAGAATGTAGAACAACTTCCACAGTTGCATACTATAAGACAAGATCTTTTGATTCAGGCTCAAGTAGAGAAAATGCTAAAAGAATTAGCCGAAGCGGAAAAATCAGGTACACAAAAGCAAAAATCATTGCGAGGTGGTCCCGTAGAAGTCCTTGTACCTAACACAGTGAAATGGCCTCATGAGTACGTATTGTCCGGCTCACACAAAGAACGTGTGTCGTATGACCAGCTGTCCATCATTCAATGGGTGACTGGCTTTTGCCGAATCATGCACGATGAACAAGATAAAACTATTCAAAATTCTATGCTTGATTATCTCATTGCACTTTTCGATGATGCCAATGACTTTAGTTGGGATGCGGCAAAAGCCAGTCACACCGTCCTTTTATGTCGGATGGAACAGGGCGAAATCAAAAATTATGCCCAAGTCGAAAAAATCGATAGGGTTAGAAGGGCCAATGCCCAACGGCACATTTCCGCAGTTAGTGCAACTTCCCAGATGACGGGTTCTAAAAAGTACACTAGTGAATCAACCAATAGCATGCCATGTCAATATTACAATCAGGGATCATGTGTCTATCAAAAATCCCATGACACACGTGGCACCTTGTATAAACACATTTGCACTCATTGCTTTGCTACTTCCGGGAAAACATTTGCCCATCCAGAATCTCAGTGCCGTACCAAACTGAAAAAACTGACAAAAAACGAATAACTACGGGTATGAGTTTTGATGCCCATACCCGTCGCTTTGGTACACGATTTTTCCATAATAGCAACGCCCCTTTTCATTCACATTTTGCAGAGCTTAACACCACCAAACAAACAGCCTTTCATTGGTACTGCATGCAAAGAGCTTGCCGGGAATATACCCCCCGGTTATTATATGCAGATGTGGTCAAGAAACACAGTAATTACACTAGCAAAGAACTTCTCCAATCAATCCCACAAACAAGAAGCATTGCTAAGGTAAAACATGCATTTGATCCAAAAACTAGTCATAGTTCTGTCCTAGCAAATAAGCATTTGGGTAGGAATCATCGGTGCGTTTGGAGAATGAACAAAAACACTCCCATAAAGCACAGCGTTACACATGTCATACCCCCAACAGCCATATTCCCACAAGCAATCGATTTGAGATATTACAGGATCTGAATGCAGATACAATAGGTAATGGCGCTTTTATACCTAGCATGCATCGGAGTGTACAGAACTCACATATTGAACCTACAAAAGGTGATGCTACTGGCCGGGACAGCAAAAGTAAACTGCCTAAAGTTTCCCAATTACTGACATCAAATGATCAATCTCCAGTTGACAACCAGCTGACTACTACTCCGATGCCAACATTGGGCATGCAAGAAAATTCTGTTCAACTGGGGAATAAAAACAAAACTGGGTTAATTCCTCGGGGGATAGATATTAGTTCGGTCAGCTATGCCAAACTGGTTCAGATTCAAAGTGGTACACCACCTCAAATCGACAATGGTATAGCAAATCAGATGAATGAAAATAGTTGCTTTGCAACTCAAGACCACAATAGTATTCATAATTTGGATCAGCGTATACCAGGTCATGTATTTGCCGATCGACACAAATGTATGGAGCATAATAACTGCATTCAACAAAATGGTAATGATTTTGGTTTTATCCCGCTTACTTCACTAAAAAAATACAATGGTAATCCCGTTCACTATGACCAAATTCCTGATATTATTACCGCTCACTACATTGTTACAAAAACAGGCCTTCCTAATTTTCTAGGCGCTCGTATTCCTATCGCCTCTCAGCTTCATCCCCAAAGATGGCGGTCCTATTTAGCAAATTTCTGGGATAAGCAATTGCCAGATTTAATAGAATTTGGCTTCCTGTTGGACTTTTGTAGAGGCGGCACTCTTCAGTCCACAGAAAAAAATCACTTGTCGGCGTTACAAAACACAACACATGCCGAACAATACATCATGGAGGAACTCTCCTATGGTGCCATACATGGGCCTTATCAGGAAAAGCCCTTCCCCACTAATGGTGAGGGATAAGCCGAACTCCAACAAAAAACGTACCATCATGGATTTGAGTTGGCCAAAGGGCTCTTCTGTTAATCACGGCGTGTCAAAAAATACTTATCTTGATACGTACTTTACATTACATTACCCTTCTGTAGACCATATTACACAAACCATTCGTGATCTAGGCCCAAATGCCATCCTTTACAAGATAGATATCAGTAGGGCATTCCGCCATCTCAGGATAGATCCGGGTGATTTAGATCTCCGAGGCTTCTACCACAAAAACTACTATTTCGATGGATCGTTTGCTTTTGGATACAGACACGGAAGCGTTTTCTTCCAAAGGTGCTTGGATGCCATCCGCTACATTATGAAAAACCAAGGTTTTCCCACAATGTTCAATTATATTGACGATCTGATTTATGTCGGGTTGCCTCACGAAATTGATCAGTCTTTTAAATTCCTCCAACATTTATTGCGAGGTCTAGGCTTAGAAGTCAGTTCCAGTAAGCTGGTTGCTCCTACAACTCAAATAACTTGCTTAGGAATATTGGTGGACACAGTTGCACAAACAATTTCAATTCCTAGTGATAAACTTTGCCAAATAAAAGGTATTTGCTCCTCTTGGTCCACCAAGACATACTGTAGCAAGCGTGATTTACAGTCACTTCTAGGATCTTTGCTCTACATTACTAAGTGCATTAAACCGGCCCGGTTTTTCTTAAACCGTATGTTGTCCTTGCTTAGACAGAATGTCGACCGCCGAAAAATACTCCTTACCCAAGCTTTTTTTGCCAATCTCAATTGGTTCCTAACCTTTTTAGACACATATAATGGCACCACATATTATAAGGTCATGGAACAAGATGCCACGGTCCACTTGGATGCCTCTCTTACAGGCCTTGGTGGCATATATGGCTCCCTAGTCTATGCACTGACCATACCAAGGGGTTACCGTGACTATAGTATCGTCCACTTAGAGATATTGAACATATTAGTGACGTGCAAAATCTGGGCGTCCCATTGGGAGAACAAAAAAATCCAAATATTTTGTGATAATCTTGCAGTTGTAGAAGTTCTAACATCAGGCAGAACCAGAGATGACACACTGGCTACCTGTGCAAGAAACATCTGGCTCCTTTCTGCATTGTATAACATTCATTTCACATTTTCACACATTGCAGGTGTCCAAAATACTATTGCTGACCTGCTTTCCAGATGGGGGAATAGTCATAATGACTGGAATAAGCTCCAACAACTCTGTCCTGATCATACTTGGGTTAATTCACATATTGACCTAACATTGCTGAATTATACTATTTAAATTTATTCTCTTTTCAGACTTACCTGCAGCGGCGGCCCAGCTGGCTTCTCTGGCCACTCGAAGCTTAAAGAATGGCTTCCATCCTTCCACTTTCACACAGTATAGTAGGATGTGGCGGGATTTCCTTGTATTCCAGGTGGCTGCTGGGTTGTCGTTGCATAAGGTGACTCCGTTGGTTTTACTAGCTTATATTCAATATCTTATTAATGCCAGTCTGTCAGAATCCAATATTTCAAATAACCTTGCCGCATTGCGAGCTTTCCACATAATGCATGGCCTCTCCACGGATGCCTTTCAAGACCGACGTATTCCTTTCCTCCTAAAGTCCATCACAATTAATAGGCCCCTTGCTCCAAAAATTACTCAGGCCCTTTCAATTGAATGATTGCATCAAGTCATTGCAATTTCCGCTGGCCTCGAACACAATGTCACATTTATAGCATTGTACTCCTTTATCTTCTTCTCCTTTTTACGCCTTTCCAATTTGTTGCCCCACACCAGCAAACAATATGATTATACTAGACACATGGCAAGGGGGGGACGTCATTTTTTCACATTCTGGTGCCACTGTGATCATTAAGTGGTCAAAAACAATCCAGGATAGGAAACACACCCATACCATCAATATTCCATATCTAGGACATTCAGACATCTGCCCCATTATGGCTCTAAAAACCATGTTCTCGCATGTTCCAGGTTCTGATAACGACCCCTTGTTTATGATATTAAAAAAGGGTTCCCCTGTAGTATTGACACCTGAAGAAAGTTTCCGGTCTGTTGGATATACAACCACCGCTGACATTTCATGCATTCCACAGAGCCGTCTGCACATAGGCGTTTAAGCACGGGGTTCCATTGGAACACATTCAAGCTCACGGCACATGGCAATCCAACGAGGTCTGGTCATACCTCAGGGCACTTCCCTCTTCTAACTCCCCTGTTGCTCAAACCTTTAGCAAACACCTTCATGTTTAAGTTTGGCCCTTGGGAGTCACAGATCATAGATTGTACCGCTTTTCATTACTATTTACCAAAAAGTCGTGCTCTCTCAACATTTACCCGTAACAAGGTCAGGTATGCTCGTACAAGTTGTGCCTTTATTTTCCTTCAAAACTGGGGGACATGTTCAGGGTCTGCCCCTTTTAGTCAGGTCATCTTTTACATTGTACCTGTGTTTCTCATCTGAGGGTTTGACCTTTTTGACCTGCTACCTCAGATTGCTCTCATTTCTTGTTCGAGCTCCCCTGCCGTGGAGGTCAAAGGTTGATAAAGTACTCCATGAATTGCATATCTGGCAATTATGCTGAAGTTTGAATCATTGCTTGTAATCATGCTTTAGCCTGGGGTAATTGTAATTACTGCTTTGAACGAGCTAGACTTAGTGATTTGGATTTATAGTTCGAAGCTTCCTTGTAGTTTAATTGTCTATTAATTGCACATCTGGCAATCATGTTGAAGCTTGAATTATTGATTATAATTAAAGCGTCACATTTACTAATTATAATTACAGCTTCAAACCAGTTACACCAAGTAGCCTGAATTTATAGTTAGAAGCTTGGTTGTAGCGTAATTGTTATTATCTTGACGTATGTAGCTGAAGTTTGAATGCACATACTCTATCATAACATTTATGACACTATTTAGTCTCTCATACTTTTACATTCACCTCAGTTTTATAATTATCGTTGTAACTGTACTTGATATATTATAAAGATTAATAAATTTTAAATCCCAATTGTCTATCTTTGGGTTTTGGGGGGAGTGTCATTATATCCCTAGACGGAAGTCTGGGATATACAGGTTTCACCTCCATCATGCCACTGCCAAATGTTTTGACTTGTGTGTGTGCGATAACTCAAAGGCACGTTCATGGATTTCATTCAAACTTGGCACACACATGTATTTGAGTTAGGTGAGGAACCCTATGTTAAGGTGACCATAAACTCTTAATAATAAATAATTTATGACTTTTAACTAAATAATGCCCTCTAGATGGAACTATGTAGCTCATCTGGCTCAAATTTTACCAGGAACACATTAATATATTCTTTTTATACATACCAAAAATCAAACTTTGTGTTAAGGTTAAAATTGTGTTTGAGGCCTATAAAGACCCTACTTAGACTTTTTTCAATATTTTACATATTTTGCACTGTGACTTAAAATGGTAAGTCTTACAAGTCTTAAACTGTAGTAGATAAAACTTTAATATGTAATATTTATCTGTGCAACATTTAAAGTCTTTAATTTGAAGGTCACCTCAAGATCTCTATAATTCTCTCAGAGACTCAATTTATAGACTTTTTCCACTTTTAAGCTCTATAGCTGTAAAACTATGTGACTGATAGAGCTGAAGTCCCATCTGAGAATATATTAATATTTTTTCACATGAGTGAAAAGTCAAGGCTTTAAATAGACATTAACCTGTGTACGAGGGCCATAAACACCCACCTGAGTAACCATTTTCAACATTTTTCACTTATTTTGCCCTGTGACTTAAAAATGAAAAGTCTGACAAGTCTCAAACTGTGTTAGATATGACTTCTATAGGTAATGTTTGTGAATCACACAAAATGGTGGTAGAAAAATAACCAGTAAATGCCTGTGGCTTGAGAGATGATCTGTCTGGGGATATGTTTGCATTGAGTTGGCGTCATTTTGTTCCTTTGGTGCTCACCCCAACCAAAAATTGCTTCCTACACTCCTGTAAAGATACTGACCCCCCCCCCCCCCCCCCCCGAGTTCCCTTAAAAACTCCGGTAGAAACTTGATTCTCAAACACACTAAAAAGTCATGTTTAAAATATATACATATTATATTAACAGAAACTATCAGATTACATTTAAGTTTGAGCAAATAAAGAATAAAAACACAAGGCTGATTGATAAACCAAAATACAGAATAACCACAGATAATGTGTTTTATATTCATCCCATATACACAAGTTTTAAAACTTTAGTTTCAGTACTTACATGACCTTTGCTGTTGCTTTCATATTATAATGACCCCTTACTATTAACCCCGGTCCTCATACTACACTGTCACAGAGTTCCCTTGTTCTACACAGAAATGATAGACACAGTCAGGATCCCCAGGCCTACATAGGTGTCATTATAATATGAAAGTAACAGCAAAGGTCATACAAGTATTGAAAAGAATGTTTTAAAGAGTATTTTATGTAATATAAAAGCAAGTTGACACAAATCTCATTTGATGTTGAAACCTTGCATGTTTTAAGACTTTTTGGCTGAGCTAGTCGGCTGTTTTTCTTTGTTTGTTGTCAGAGCTCTCGGCATTTCTGTGCCCCAGAGATCACAAGACAGGATCCCCAACTTGGGAAGGGAAAGACGAGGACAGAGTGACACAGCTCTATCATAGAACCATCAGGAAGGATGTTGTAGCAGTGGGAGGCCACCACCAGGCTCCAGGAGTAGATGGTTGACCTCTTTCATCACCCAGTTAGGGAAGGCCTTGCAGACCCTACATGTATTCCACAGAAGCATAAACACAATCGGGTCCCACAGCTGATTGTTCAGTTTTAAGCCCCAAGGCCATCAAGCTATTGTAAGTTTTGATACTTTTGTTTATTCACCTGTGCAAATTATTTTAAAGCTTACGTAATAGGATGTAATTTGGATGTAAGTTATTCCTACCTTTGCTATAATGTCTTTTATCAATAATATACCGTTTGTACGGTCCCCTGAAGGTACTGCTGCAGAACTTTATGATCAGTACATAACTGGTGTTACACAGGTACTTGACAAGCATGCTCCTATCACTTCATGCAAGCAGCCTGATGAGTGGTTGTCTGATTTGTATCGCATGGCTCGATCTCTTAGATGGCAATTTGAACGAAGGTGGAGAAAACATAAGTCAGAGTTGAATAGGTCAAGACTCCGCAGGCAAATTGCCTGGTGTAATCGACTGGCCAATAAAGACAAGGGTTCATACTATACAAATCTCATAACTGCTAATAGTCGTGACCCCAAGAAGCTATGGCAGTCATTTTCTCCAATAAAATAAGCAAAATCAGGGACACCTTTTCTACTTCTGGCTCTTTCAATGATGCACCGGATTCGGTGCCTCCTGCTTTCAATGCCTTTACGCCTGTCACTGAAGACGAGGTCTATAAGTGTATTAGTGAATCCCCCACGAAATCTTGCTCACTAGACCCTATACCAACATTCCTCCTTAAGGATTGTCTTGATATCCTCCTCTCTTCCATTACCAAGTTGGTAAATTATTCTCTCATTGAAGGATCTTTCCCAAATTCTTTCAAAAAGGCGGTTGTCACCCCCCTTATACAAAAGGCTTCCCTTCCCAGAGACAACCTTAAGAATTATCGCCAAGTGTCTGGTCTTTGTTTCCTGTCAAAGTTGGTTGAGCAAGTTGTTGCCAGGCAGCTAACATCACACATTAATAACAACAAACTGGACAATCCTCATCAGTCAGCATATAAGCCAGGACATTCCACGGAAACTGCTTTATTGTCTATAAAAAACGAGGTTCATCTCTCTCTGGCACGCAGTGAACCCACAGCTCTAGTACTTCTTGACTTATCAGCCGCATTTGACGCTATAGATCATAATATTCTCCTTGGTTACCTTAAATCCTGGTTTGGTCTTGGTGGAACAGTTCTAAGGTGGTTTGCTTCCTACTTAGGAAATCGTTGCCAGGCCATTAAGATAGGCTCCACACTATCTGAATTAAGCAATCTCATCTATGGTGTTCCACAAGGTTCCGTTCTGGGTCCGTTACTGTTTTCACTCTATACAACACCACTTAGTAAAATTATTCGCCTCCACCCACATATTAAATTCCATTTTTATGCGGATGATACTCAGTTATACATCCATCTCTCCCACAAGAATGCTTCTTCGGCTCTCGCCAAGCTAAATGCCTGCCTTCGTGATGTTTAAGAGTGGATGTCTCCCAGTAAATTGAAGCTCAACCCTGAAAAAACTGAGTTTATTGTCTTTGGTTCCAAGGCTCAACGTCAGAAGATTTCCTCTCACTTTCCTGTTAGCATTCTTGGTAGCCTTCTTCATCCGGTTGATTCTGTCAGAAATCTAGGTGTGTGGTTTGATGCAGATTTTTCATTCTTTGAGCATATCAAGACGACTTGCAAAGCGTGCTTCTTTCAGATGCATGACCTCCGTAGAATTAGAAAGTATCTCATTTCTGAAGTGGCAGTCCTTGCTGCAAATGCCTTGGTTAGTAGTCGTCTGGACTATTGTAACTCTCTGTTCAGAGGTTTGTCTGGTTTCAATCAGCACAAATTGCAAAGTATTCAGAACACCCTTGCTCGTATTGTTACAAATCATAGAAAGTATGCTCATGTTACACCAATTCTACAGAAACTCCACTGGTTGCCTGTTAAGTATCGTTGTATTTTCAAAACCGCAACACTTGTGTATAAATTTTTGCATAGTGGTTCTCCTTCTTACTTTGAACCATTCTTGCCTTTTAGTAGTTGTCCCTATAGTACTAGGCATAGTCACCAAGATCGTCAATACCTTACAGTTCCTCCTTTCCATTCATCAGTCTTTAAGTCAGCCAAACATTTTGGCCATACTTTTGCCTTTGATGCTGCTAAGATCTGGAATGACCTCCCTCAAGATGTTCACAGTGCAACATCAGTTGCCTCCTTCAGAAAGAAGCTTAAAACATACCTGTTTGCAAAAGCCTACCCACCATAGACTCGCTCGTCACATCTGTGTCTCCTTGGTACGACCTGGCTATGTCCCTCGATTAACCCTAACTGCCTTGCTTTATGTTTATATGTGCCTTAGAGTCCATCAGTGATGGAGATTAAGCGCTATAAAAGTCCACATTAGATTAGACATTAGATCATGTTGATGCTGAACATCTTTGCTAGATAACAAAAGGGTATGTGACAAAATTATAACCACTAAATATAAAGTCAGAAGAAGCTTAGATGGTTGCTTCAGTGCTGTTGAACATGGATGTGAATCTGTAACTCCTGACGGATATGGAACATTCCATTTCGAGTTTATGAAATTTGTTGACTCCCAAAATGAGGTAGAAGGGGTGCCATGATGCACACACATCGTGGGCTTACGATCTGTTCATGGACACCACTTACCAATTACTGGCAGATCATGGTACACATCAAATCCTTCAGAGGCTGGATCCTGACACTGTCCAGTCAAGAGATGCATCACCTTCTGCTTTACTACCATCTGTGCAGTCTATAACAGCAACCATCACCACTGTTATCAGCACAGATACAAAATTAGACACCTGTGACAATTTATTCTCTCCTCGTTCCAGCAAAAGTGTCCCTGAGGCTACTGGTATTTTTTGTTCCAAAAAAAGTTCCATTTACTGGCACAAAGTTCTAATTATCGCAAAAGATATCTGTCATATGAGCATATGTATAAAGTAAAATAAATATAAGGTCAAGCCTGTAAACAGTAAAAATGTTCAACTAGATCCATGCTAAATAAATAAGACATTGCAAAATGCCAAAGTACATCATGAACAGTTTGAAAGTTTCACAGTCTATATCAAGTTGTCCTGCCATGATACTGTACCTGTGTTACTATAATACAGTTTCAGTAAGTGTCTCCCACCTTCCCCTCTCTTCTTGGAGATATATTCCCACCTATGTCTCCGTTGATGCCATGCATATTGTAGCCATATCTCCAAGCTCCTGGAGGTAAGTTGTGGTCCTGGCTCTCCCTATCCAGTATGTCTGCCTGCATTACAGGAACATCTGTCTCTGATCATGCAAAACACAGCAGTCACTGGTTACCAAAGTTCCCACTTCAGGGCTGTGTTATTGTCTAGCAGTAAGAACTCTGAACCTTATGGAGATTATTCACTACACATCTGTCTCTTGATAGTCTTTAGTAAAATCCTGCCATGTACGGTTAGGAATAAGTGTCCAAATAGTTACATCAGAAATTCCTCATGACCAAAAGAAACATCCCGAATCAGAAAATAATGAATGTTTTGGTGTAACCAGCAAGAAGACCAACCTACGACAATGGCAATCTATCACTAGAAAGCCTCAGCTTAATATTGGCTTTATGACAGGAACACACTTACCATCAATGGCACCCATTGTGTGGTGAAAGTTCTATTTCGTCTGATGAACTCAACCAGAATTCATCAACAAGACACACCTCTCTAACAACTTCTGATATAATATGGTCTGGTAGCCTGAAAACATAATGTATGTCACTCTACAAATTGCCAGAGGTAAGGTATCTTAAAGTGACTGCAAGCATGAGAACTGGCTCTACCTGAGCACTAGGCCTGCCAGGAGGTGTGAAGTTGTTTGGAATTCTCTGGATACGCAGTGTGATCATCTGAAGTAAAACTTTGAATATGTCTGGTGCATATATCCCGTAAAGTTCCAATGTGATACAGCGTCATTTTTCCGAAATTTAGGCCTGTCCAGCAACCAAGCTCTCTGCATCCATAACAGCAACATCATCTGAATATTTTGCTGTTCTACAAGAACAGCAGCATTAGCTTGCAAAAACAGCATTCGTCTTTCCATGCTCTGTTCTGATCACTGAACAAAGCTGAAATAAAAAAAAACATCCAGGAAGGCTGCCCTTTTTAATAAGAGAGACGTACACAGAGAGTAGTGGACTTTAAATGAAATGATGAAAGGGTTAATGAAAGGTGGTGAGGATCTGGACAAAGCTTGTAATTTAAGCAGAAATATAAGTGTTGTTATAATGTGTAACAGTAACAGAAATAAGGGGACAGCATTTTGTTGCAGTTGGTGTTACAGTACTTAACAGTCACAACTTTCTGAGATGTGATTAAACGGCAAATTAAGAAACAGGAAGAGACTTACTGGGGCATCATGAAAGTTGCAGTGAAGGATTGGATTGGAAGGAGAACAGGGAGAGATGTGAAGTAGTACTTGCATCACAGAAGTACTGTGGCGTAAAGGGAGGTACAGCCACAGTAACAGACAGTAAGGGATAGGGTGATGTACAGAGAAATAAGGTGATATACTTCAATATACAAAGACAACTGGAAATGCTGCAGTACAGCAGATAGCGGTAATATTACGGAGTTGAATAGAGCCTTTGAACGATTTTTGTTGAAAGGAAGTGAAGTAATACTATTGGAAAAGTAAAATTAATCAATAGGAAAGTAGAAGCATGTAAGGGGGTAGAGAAGTCAAGATGGTCAAGGGGTAAGGCAATGTGGTTACAGGCATTGGGAGAAATTCCCGCCCTTCAACTACCATGCATGTGAGGTTCGTATGCGAAGTTGTGACACAGTGGCAAAATGTCCAATACCTTAGTGCACCCTATGTTGCCGTGTTCCACCAAAAGACAACCAAGTCACAACCTTATGTGGGTGTTCCACCACACGACTAAGGCTCCCGATTAAGGGTTTTTGGGGGTCGGTTTGAAATATTTGCTTAGTCCCAGACCTTCTGTAAGGGTCAGTTGTTGTCGGTTGGGGCCGTGTAAAAAATCAAACATGTTTGATATTTCTCACGATCAAACCGATTCATATTTCCCACCGTCAACAAAATGTCCAGTCCCAGGCTTCCTCAGGCCTCCTCAGACCCAAATTTACACAGTCGTGTGTTGTCCCAGGCCGCCTGCGACCCTTAGTCCCAGACCTCCGTAGCTTAGTCCCAGGAGGCCGGTTGTTAATCCCAGACTCAAATATGATGCGTATGAATTTCATGCGTGTGAAAGTGGGTCAGTTGCATTAGTTCCCAGAAGCCTCAGATCGTCTGCGGTGTCCTGGGACCCAAAAATCAAGGTCTGGGACTAAGCCCCGACTAAGGTTAACCCGACCCTAACCGATCCAATCCAG
This sequence comes from Sabellastarte sp. h YS-2021, assembly GCA_964017235.1. Lineage (NCBI taxonomy): Eukaryota > Metazoa > Annelida > Polychaeta > Sabellida > Sabellidae > Sabellastarte > Sabellastarte sp. h YS-2021. The sequence goes on from OZ024929.1 coordinate 142,760,803, forward strand.
CCTCCACAGGACGCCTGGGACAGCACAAGTTTAGTCTGCAACGGTCTGAGGATGCCCCAGGAGGCCTGGGACTAACAACTGATTAAGAACCGACTGTTTTCGGAAATTAAAACGAGGCAATGAACAGGTCTGGGACTATATAAGTGACCGCGCACACTTTGTCATTGTTACTGACTGTTTGGCTACTGAGAGACGTGTGTCACTGATTTGTAGGGATTTTCAGTTTTTATTTTATATATATTATACTTGAGTTTAAGGCAAATTTCACAGTTAGGAGACACATTTTATTATTTTTTTATTATTTTGTCAACTGGATTATGAGGAAAGAGAAAGGAGGGAAGAGAGGAAGGAAAAAGATGGATGACAGGGAGAAGGAAAGTCAAGCAGAGGAAAGAGTAGAAGTTACAGAGGAGTTGATTGAGAGGAACGAGGAGGAGGAGATTGAGGAACGTCCAGCTATTGAGGAAGCTGTGGAGCAAGAAGAAGAGAGGTGTGAAGAAGATATAGAATGCCATTCTTCAGCCAAGAGAGCCAGGGTGTGTGCAACTTTTACAGACAGTCAGGAAATTTCAATTGTGGAATTTGTAAAGCTGCACCCAGAACTGTATGACAAGGAACATCCACGTTTCCATGACATGACCAGAAGATAGGCTCTCTGGGCAGAAATATCTGCAGAACTCAAGCTCCAGCCCTTTGATGTGAGACGTTGGTTCGAGTCCCAGTGAACCCATTATGGAAAGCTGTCTAAGCTCCAATCTGGCCAAGCCCCGAGGGAGATGACCAAGAGACAGTCCTGGGTCTACCAACAGATGGGTTTTCTTAAAACCCACATCAGAAGAAAGGGGGCCAACAGAAGTTCAGGTTTTGAGGCCAGTCCAAATACCAGCAGGCAGGTCGAATCACGTGGGTCAACTACTGACACAGAACACCTCCAGTCCAGTGTCCTGAGGGAGAGGAGTCAGTCCATCATTACATCAACACCCGTTTCAACTACAGACTCCAAGATTCTCGAACACTTTGAGCAGATGAGGACACTTATCTCAGGTTTTCTGCATCAGAAGTCAGACAGGCAGCCCTTCTTTGACTACGTGGCATCAGAGGCCGAAAAGATGACTCAAGAAGAATTTGAAGAATTAAAGGGCAAGATATTTAGAGACATCGAAACTATTAAGAGTAACCACTGACGTCAGCCATTGCCCAGAAGATCAGCCACTGTTACCACGGAGTTCCATAGGGTCGGCCTACTGCCAACAACCACTCCACAGGCATCTAGTTCCACTCAAGCAGCAGCTAGCAGCAGTTTTGTGTACTATACACCAAGCCCCATTGGCTTCAGCAACCCGACATCTGTCCTAACTGTACAGGACGAAGAGAGCAGACACAATCTGAGTGGAATCTTAAGCCAGCTACCAGATCTGACATCAACACAGATCGTCAAGCAGCCTCAGCAGCAGCAGCAACAACCGCAGCAGCTCTTTACTATCACCACTTCAGCACCGCCTCAACAGCAGCAGCCTCCTCAGTATCCATCCAGTCAGGGCGGGTCTTTGACCTGCCAGGCCCTTTTCAGGGCCACCAATTCTTCCAAAAACAATTATTCAGCTGCAAGTTATTCCAATTCCCCTCCCAAAACAAAAAAAGTTCAGTACAAATACTTAAAAAAAAAATAAAAAAAAAAATAAAGTCCAACACCCACACCACCCCAAACATGAAATAATTAACCCATGGTACCACACATAACAAAAAAGGCCACATAAAAAAAATTAAAAATAACTACCAATATGGCCATTAATCAGCCCATTTTTAGATTAAAATCCATGGGATAGTTTAAAATCTGTAATTGAAACGTCCAACACTTACACCTTCCCTAGAGTTAAAAGGCATTATTGCATACTTACCAACCCACAAACAGACAAACCCAATACCAAACATAACCCCCAAATAACAAACCCAGTAACAAACCTAACATCCAACTACCAAAAACAAACCCAACCCCAGTAACCACCAACCAAGAAACACACAAACCCAAAAGTAAATAGAACCCATGCCAACGAACTGACAAACTATTTTGCAAACACAATCCCCCATTATTGAAAACAAAACCAATTCCATGGTTATATTTTCCACATTTTTGTGAATAGAAGTGAAGATTTAAAATTGAATATTTCCATAAAAACATTTCTGCTACAAATAAATTTCCAAACCATGAACAAAAAAAATTGGTGAAATTAGGATGTGGATTTCAAAATATATAAAAAAATAATTCAATTTAGGATATTATGTGTGACTTTGTGTTTGGCTTTTGTTTAACACTGGGTTTGTATGTTTGTTGGGTGAGTAAGTTGTGTTTGTCTGTTTGTCCGTCTGAACAAGTTATGTTTGGCATGGGGTTTGTCTGTTTGTCCGTCTGTACAAGTTATGTTTGGCATGGGGTTTGTCCGTCTGTAGCAAGCATAGCTGATTAATTGTTTTTGGAATATTTGGTAGTCCTGAAAAGGACTGTTTGTTAGTCCTGAAAAGGACTGTTATAGTTAGTCCTGAAAAGGACTGTTTACTGCAACAGGACTTATATTCTGCCATCTTGCCAGGCCACTGCTCCCTCATTATTGAAGTAGTCCTTCAGGTAATCCCTCTGTCTTTTGGCCTCTCTAGCAGGGTTTCTGTCTTGGCCACCACCAACTGCACCACCAATCAATCCACAATCACCAGGCACATCATCATCATCATCCTCCCCAGGCTGCTGACCAGCAGGTTGACCTTGATACTGGCTTCTCAGTATGTTGTGCAGAACCACACAGGTGAATACCACTTCTCTAACTGTTTCTGGGGGTAGTTCAATAGTGGTCCTCATCACTCTGAATCTTGAGACCAGGATGCCAAAAGCGTTCTCAACAACTCTCATGCCCCTTGATATTCTATAGTTGGCAATCCTTTCCTCACTTGTTGACATCCTTCTGCCATAGGATTTCATGAGCCAGGTCTTCAGGGCAAAGGCATCATCTGCCAGGATGAAGTAGGGGACATCTCGACCACCCTGGGTTATAGGAGCTGGGTCAGGGAAGCCTATCCTGCCATCTTCAATCCTCCTCTTCAGCTTAGAGGCATTAAATATCTGGGCATCTGAGCAAGATCCAGCTGTACCCACATCCACCCATCTGAACTTGTACTGTCCATCTACCAGGGCCAACATGACAATGGAAAAGAACCCCTTGTAGTTGTGGTAGAAGGCTCCAGAGTTCTTGGGTTTCTTCAGGGCCACATGCTTGCGATCCAGGGCTCCCAGGGCATGTGGAACATTCCACCTGATCCTGAATTCCCTCTCTAGTTCTTTCCACTCATTTGGGGTAGTGGGACATTTGAGGTACTCTCTGGTGAACTCATACTTGGAAATGGTGGATCTTCCAACCCTGAACTGACAGGATAATGATGTGTATGACTCTCCAGTGTCCAGATATCTGATGGTGAGGGCTAACTTCTCCCCAACACTGACTGGTGCTCTGTAGTTGGTGGCCTGCCTGGCTAGATGTGGTTTCAGTCTGGTCTTTATCATTTCAAAGAATTCTGGGGTCATCCTCATGTAGTTGGTGAATCCTGGAATGTCTGTGGCATACAGATCAGCCATAATGTTGTGGTAGGCCCCCCCTCTCCTCTCTCTGCAGTAGCCATGGCCTGACCCACATGTTGTGCCTTCTTCTAGGTCTCTGTATGGGTGCTGGTGGTGCTGGTGGTGGTGGTTGCTGTGCTTGACGTAAAAAAAAGGAAATACATGATTATTTGTAACTGAATAAAAACCAAAAAAGCCCTAAGTTGCTGTTGAACTTGTCTTCCATTAAAAGGTGGCATCCTGCTGTGTTCCTAGAAAAGCAATGGTGATTAGATCGCAAATTTTATATATATACCCAGAAAATCCAGCAAATTCGCAAAACAAGAATCGGCGATCCTGGTCTGGGGAAGACTAAGGAGGCCTGAGGATGCCGGGACTTAATCGTGGGTTAGTCGGGGCTTAGTCCCAGGAGGCCTGAGGCGTCCTGGGACCCAGTCGGTATGTGTGCGACAGGATCGTGGTTGAAACCGACCAGAAAACCTGAGGCATCCTGAGGCTTCCTGAGGATGATCTGTACTTAATCCCAGACTTCAATACCGACTCAGTATTCCCGCCCATTTTTGTTTTTTTTTTCCACCGACTGTCCACGATTAAGGGTCCCAGACAGGATCGGGACTTAATCTTTTGGTGGAACAGGGGCATTATATACATCATGAACTACACCTTCAGTTACCTTAGCAAGAAATTCATATGTGCATGCTTGCCTATGGTATCACATTCAGAGGCAGACTTTTTAAACATTTTCAAACATATTTGCCACTGTCTTAATGTCGCATACGAACCTTGTATGGTAGTTGAAAGTAGTTGAAGGAGAGGGGTGTTTCACCCAAGGCCTATAACCTCAGGTTAGACTGCCTGTAGTGTGACTGGGGTTTAAGGAACCGGAGAATTGCTTTTTTTGGACAAATTGGTTGGCGATAGGCCATGACTTGAAAGTTTGGAAATTTTTGTAATTTTCCTGTCTCTGTGGGACCTTTGAGTGATGGACTTTGATGTGAAATTTTTCAATGTCTTTCTTTGCTCCAAAACACATTATGCGACCATGTTAGCAAGTTAAAGCTAAAACAGAAATTCATGAGCACAAAAAAACAAAGCTGTGAACCACACAGCAGTTTTTCATAACAATCATTACATATCTCTCTCAGTAGAAGAGGTATCATGTACAGTAATTATCTGATATAGAATTTGTGCATTCGAAGAGCTTACTTCAAGATACACAATATGCAAAAAAGGAAAATGTGAACAGTTGTTATAATATTTCCAGTGTTCTGTATTTAAAGAAAGTCATGACACTGCCTCACTATATTAAATATTTTTCGAAAGTTTAAATATTGACATAACTGGAGGTTTCACTTTTGCATTTGTGATTTTTCAATAAATTACTCAACTGGCAATTATCTCCGAATATTTAATGGTTTTACCCAGTGAAGACATTTTTAAATGGTTTAAACGTTTACAAAACGTTTTTAACCCCTATCTTTTTGGTTACTGAAGGTTTCAAAAGAAATGTTTACATTGTAACGTTGAAAAACCTTTATATAAACATTCTCTATAAGAACGGTTTTGCTGCAAACATTATTAATTTTTTTAAAATAACTCCAGAAACTGAGGTTTGACTGGAACCATTTTTCAAACATTCATTATGAAATGTTTGATAAACAGTATACATAAAATACTTGATATTTGTTGACAATATTTTGTAAATGTTTGCTCAGAAATTTTTTTTAAAGCATTAAATGGTATCCAGTTTTCATACCCATCATTTTAAATTTTTTTGAAATGTTTTTTATCAAATGTTTTGAAAACATTGTATCACAAACGTTTTTTGTACCCATATATTCAGAATGCTTATAAAACGTTTACCTTCATACATTTGCCAAAAAAGATTTGTAGGGGAGTTTACAGGACTTTGTCAAAACTTGCCCACATGCAATACATAAAAGAAAGTATTGAATGGGGTACAATTTTTAAGCCACTATCTTACAATTTTAGACATAAAAATAACATTTTCATTGGTGAGCAACCTAAAAACATATTGGATTTGACATCTGATCCCAGTTAAGGTTAATATCGCTAAGCAATGCCAAAGTAATATTTTTGACACATTGTTATGTTCTTTTGTAATGTTTTACTAACATTTTTCATTAAACTTGTCATTAACAGTATAGATAAAACATTTTAAAAACATCTATAATGAATGGGTTTTGTACCCATCAGTGTAAGCCTTCACCATATATTTCCATTCAAACGTCTACACTGTTCACAAATGTTGACTGGTAATGATCTATAGTGAAGTAACTTGTTGTAAACTTTATTTTGAACAGTATTTCATTTCAGTATTTCATTAATATTCTTACAAAATTGAGGAGGGGGAGTTGCAGCTTGTGACTCATGAAATGCCTCCAAATTTGCCAGCATGGAAACACAGGCATTGAAAATTGCACCAATCCCGTTATAAGGAGAGAGAGAGACCTCAGATCAAAGGGAAAAGCTATATGCCAGTGGGAGGCTCTGCCTCTGTCAATTATCAAATTATTATTTTGGGTACTGCCAAATTTGACAGGTTTGGACTTCCCTTTATCCATTGACAGAAGCAAAGGGACCAGACACTAAGTGCCTAACCCAGTTACAGTGGATATCATAGTAATATTTAACCCGGGGATGTCGGGCTGAGGCAGCATAGATAGAATCCATTTGATAACATAATATCCATATAACAAGATCAGAATGGAGTGTGCTGAGGGCCAACATATTGCCAGAGATATAAATAAGATGTACATACACAGATGCCAATACACATATATTAAGTGCTTGCTTATATCATGAACAATGAGAAATAATCCAAGATGGAGAAACACTCCAAAAACAGAAATACATGGTATATCAGATTTTTGAAACTGAAGTTGAATAGAGCTTAAAGCTGATGCATTTCCTAACATTTCCCTCTTCCCTCCCTAGCTTTCGACTACGAAACACCGATAGTCTCACTGGATACCTGTAGCACGTCTCATGACTTCTGATTTATGCATTATTTTTGTATGGTGTATCATAGAATACGCTAGTCAGGGGATTATGCACTTAGATACCTGAGACCATTTGTGGTATATTCTTGGTTTGGTTTCCTGTTTTATTGAGTCTGAAAACCACTAAAATTGAAGATTGCAGTCTAATTGGACAATTTTAAAAATTTCCATCTCGAGGCCCAGAACTCTTGAGAATCACCAAATGGACTTGAAACTCTATCGTCTTTATTTTTGATACATATATAATTTTGAAAATCCATAAATTTGCAAACTTTAAAGACTGTCCAAATTATAAATTTAAACTGTGGGCACTTTTTCAGATAACATTTCCATGGGTCGATCTCATGAAAGATCTTAAACCTAGCCTGGACTCAGCCTAAGCCTTGGTCTCAAATCTGAGCTTTTTGGCTCAGCCAAGCCTTTGTCTCAAATGGTTTTCACAGAAGGGGTAGAAGCTAAGATCCAAGTTTATCAAATAACCACAGTGGTTTTCTATGTCATGTAACTATTTATTTCTAGTCAAAATATTCTACTGCATAATGACATAAATCCTTTGCTTGACTCATTTTTCTCTGATACAATGTTATTGTGTAATGCAAAACCTTAAAACAACAAAAATTGTCCAAAGACAACTTTGGGACCTGTTTTATATATTTGTGTCTTATTTCAGCCATTTCAGAATTTTAAGTGGAGCAAGAACTATGGTACCCATGATGGATCCTTTTTTAAACAAAACTTGTAAGACCAGGCTAAGACCTTTCACTCCCAGGAAACAATTTGAAATGTTTGATAAAACTCTACAAATTGGCCAAAATAACTTCCTTTATAGTAAAAAATCACCACAAAATTACTGTATCTCTTCCTGCTTCTGATATATTAGTTATTTTTTTAAATTACTGTAAAGTCGCAAACATTTAGATAGTTACAAAAATTTGAATTAACTCTATTACCCAGTTCTTAGACGTACTCTTTTTAAAGCTGCCAAATGACGAACATTAAAACTTTCTCACAAACTATCTTACTGTTGCTGAGAAACCCTTCATTACCACCAGACCAGAATGATACACTTACCCATCTATCCAAAAAGATACACAGAGTGTCATACACTCACTCAGCTGTCTGAACTGATAGATAGACAGTACAATACACTGAACCAGAAATCTTCAGAGGATAAGATTCCACGATTCCACCATTTGATACCTAAAAGAGAAAAAGTAACATACATTCATCAAGATGCAAAAAAAAATGAAAGTGTCAGGGGAAAGGTTTTGGCAAATTATGCAATGTTCTTTTCTCGAACATTACAATCAAATCCAGTCTAAAGTTTAGAGGGCATGTTAACAGTTGAATCACAATGCTGTAGGAAAAATGTCGCAGCAATTTGTGCAGTAATTGTATACAAATTTGATAAAACAATTTTCCTGCAACAAACACCGACAAAATGACACACACAATTTATGCTCTGGGTTGTTAAGTGGGACCTAGATCACAAAGTGATTACATTGTTGAGGCAAGTAGTCAAACTTATTAAGTATCCACAGACTGAATTCTACTGGTAAATACAGAAGACAGATTCTGTTAAAATGAAGAAGTTTGATCTCAATCATGTTTTCTGTCTAGCACTGGTTATGTTTGTCTGTTTGGATACAAGCAAGGCTGATGGTAAGATTAATTAATATTACAGTATCTCCAGTTTAGTGATTTCATGACCAAATGTTGAAAATGATATTTTCATGAGGTATTATTATATTAATATATTATCGTGAATTCAAAGGAAAAAAATATAGATTTTATACATTACTTAGGTAATCATATATATCATAACCATAGAATTGGTATAAAAGCTAGAAAGGACATCAGACTCTCCCTCTTTCCAACTGTGAAGAAAATTATTTTGAAATAGGCACACTTAAAATGCTAATATCTCAGTGACTTTGTATCAATTTTCAAATTGTGACAAACACAAAAACAACAGATAATTAAATAATTTTTTTTCACTGGTATAGATGATGTATTGATATTATAAATATTAAATAAAAAATTTAATGTAGTACTGCTACTTTAAAAGTAACCCAATTATCTTGTACTGAGTTAGTAAAATTTAGTCATACAAATTTTGCTTAGGTATAAAAGAAAACTACTTAAAATATATTAATGGATAGGCACACTTAAAATGCTAATATCTCAGTGACTTTGTATCAATTTTCAAATTGTGACAAACACAAAAACAACAGATAATTAAATAATTTTTTTTCACTGGTATAGATGATGTATTGATATTATAAATATTAAATAAAAAATTTAATGTAGTACTGCTACTTTAAAAGTAACCCAATTATCTTGTACTGAGTTAGTAAAATTTAGTCATACAAATTTTGCTTAGGTATAAAAGAAAACTACTTAAAATATATTAATGTGCAAAAAATGAACCTGAATTATTTTTATGTTGTAAAAAGAACAAAAGTAAAGAGGTAAAAAATAGCATTGGAGATGCCCGTGCCCCACAGCCTAGGGAAATAGTTTTTAACACCATGAACTATAGTAGAAATGAAATGGTGCAAAGGTCAGCAGACTTTCAAATCAAACGGTATCAGTTGTGTAAAGCTCCAAGTAATGTTTTTGTAGAGAAAGTAAAGAGAAAGTATTTAACTAGACAATTCAAAAGCAAATGATAGCATTAGGCAGTAAACTAAAAATCTTGAAGCTGTAAAATTTATTAATTGAAGCATAGCTGTCAATGAAAATAGCACTATTACGAACAATAACATATAATAATCAGTTGCAGCAATCCATATGTCTTTGTGATAAGAGAAATATGTCTCAAATATGGCAGGTGAACCCACTTTGGCAGAGCCCATGCAGGTTAAAAGTCACATCACGATTTATCATGGCAACCAACCAATGACCTGTCTGAGACTCAACACCTCACAGATTTTTAGATAGTTTAAAGGCCAAGGTCACTTGGGTGAAAACAGTACCGCCACAGCCCATAAAGGCTGTGGGGTAACAACATGCTGAAAAGCTGTCTTATTAGTACTACATACTGCCCAAACTGGAAATTTGACCTCAGCCACTTGTGCAAGAAATATCTGGCTGCTTCTGTATCTCACATTATGGGTTCCAAGAATAAAATTGCTGGCTTTTTATACATGGAAGGGACACCACGACTGACAGAATAAATAACTCTGAATCTTTATTAAGAATCCAGTCTACCAACCAGGGCTCTAACCCGTATTGATCTAACAAAGTAAAATCACCTAGCTACATCTGAAATTACTGATGAATGATCAGACACTTTCCATTTATTTTATTATTTTGGGGAGGGGAGGGGGATAGGGAGACTATGGTGTCACAAACTATCAGGTAACTACTAACACTCTGCCTTGTTCTATGCAATTTCTATTCCGGAATAATATGTCTCAAGCAAACATTGTTAAAAATTAAGCTGCCCAACAAGGGACCTTCTTTGTTTTCAGGTCGGTTTTTTTCTTATCCTAGGCTCCGATGGCTCCATAGGCCACTATACATCATTTTATTTTATTAACTTCCTACCTGCTGGACCAATTTTCAGTCATATTTGGTAAGTATATATATGTTATAGGCAATCTGTGTAACCAGGCATTACGCGTAATGACTGAACATTTCAGTCATTTCGCGAAATGCCTAAACAACTTAGCCATTTCGCGAAATGCCTAGGCATTTCACGTAATGACTGAAATATAAGGTTCAATGTTACACAGATTGCCTAAAGAAGTATTTGAGATTTCAGGCAATCTGTGTAATGATTTTTTTGAAGTATCTTTTTGATAGAATATGATTATTTCTTGCTATAAGCAATTCAAGATGTAGTTTTAACTATATTACAATTAATGAAGCTTATAATATTGACATATCTCATGGATTTTTGCTTAAGTGAGTACATAAACAGTTTTACTACATAATCATTAATAATAATACATTTCATACTCATTCTCATTTTCCATTTTTTAGTTCTTGGTACATCCTCTTCTGTTGTTATATGGGGTGTGGCTTCTTTAAGTATATCAAATACTGAAACTTTGATTTGAGATTTCAAGCAGTCTGTGTCACCATTTTTTCAAAATTTTTATTGATTTGATGCATTATTTCTCATATTTTTCATACCTCTTTCATTTAGTTGTAAGAAGGGCATCTAATTGTTGTTACTGTTTTCAAAAGAATATGTTTTCTGATCTTATGTGGGGCTTCTTTAAATATATGAGAAAAATACTGAAAACTTTTATGTTAATCCTCTTATATGAAACAAGCTTAATTGCAATTAGGGTTCCCCACCCTTTTAGCATCCAAACACTCAGCCTGAGCTAGCTTGACTTAAGTAAGTATTCTGCACTAATGCCTCCCCCCCCCCACCCCCCGATATATGACAATGCCATATTTCAAGTCAAAACATCAAAAGTGCAAGAACTTGAAGAAGGAGTTTAATGAGTTACATCGCACTTGGGAGCAGTATTTTAGCTTTAAAATAACTGATATCATTTCTTTACATGACAGATTACTAGTGTTCATTAAAATAAATAAATAAAAATACATTATTCAGTAAAGCTTTTTAAGAGAAAATTAAAAATTTAAAACTAAGCCATTCAAGAAATATGAGGCTGAAAAGAAAGTTCTCATGCCAAAAAGCAGCATACTATAATGATTGAGGACCTAAAATAAGTGTTGATTAATTATGCCACTGTTTCAAAACATTACTGTTAACATCATTTTGTATTTGTATGTATTATCATGTTTTCTGAACACTTTGTATGGACAGTGATAAACAGTTTCAGTAAAATTGAAAATAGGTATTTTAATCATAATACCATTTTTATTATCATTGTTCATGAATGGACATAAAATATATTCTCTATGTACACCACAAACAAGGATAAAACTGCATAACATCAAAATAATTCAGGAATAATCATCAAACATGATACAAAACTATGTTCAGGCATTACGTGTAATGCCTAGAGCTCATTTTCAGCCATTACGTGAAATGCCTAGGCATTTCGCGAAATGCCTGAACTGTTTAGGCATTTCGCGAAATGACTGAAATGTTCAGTCATTACGAGTAATGCCTGGTTACAGAGATTGCCTGTAACATATATATACTAGGGCTGTGAAAATTTTCCAGTTGACCTACCCTGACCTTTACCCTTTGCCAAGGTCATATAACTCAAAAATCATTTACAATGTTCAGTTGCTTTTTGGAATGCAGTCATTAAGAGTAACTAGCATTTTAAAAATTTTATTCGAGTTATTGTCTAGTAATTGTCAGTATTTCTAAACCAAAATGAGATGGAATGATTCAAGAGAATATTTGGCCCATATATATTAATATAATAAATAATACTAATAAGGGCACTGCAAAGTCTATTGTGTATGACATGTGGAATATTTTTTTTCAATATTTGGGCATTTTAGGGTCACATTACCCAAAACTGATATTTTTAAAAAGTTTAATATTTCAAAAACATATCAATTTAGCCTTTACAAAATAAAAAAATACCTTGAATGTCACTCATCCCGCAAAATAGTCAAACTAAAAACTTCATATCTAAGTGAATTTCACATTATCTCCTAATATTGCAATTTTCTGTGATAATCCACTTAGCTTCCAATTCTCCTGTAGATATAGTGCCCATTACTTCTAGAATCACACTATTTACCTTTTGTGAAACATTCTTCGATCTTCTAGGGACGCTTTGTTTTTGTGTGCAAAAACTGTCATATTCTAGTTTGGCTAAAATTCGGGCCATGCACCACTTTTTATGTAACTTTTATCAAACATTTTATAAAATTTGTTTGTAAAAGTTTTATAAACTTTCTTGTAAAACTTTCATAAAAGTTTTTTGTAAAAACTTTTGTATAAATCTATAATAAACTTTTGTTAGAATTTATTATTAAGATTATTATTATTAAGATGAAGTGGTTATTTATGACACCGACTATTCATTCCTCACAATCTATGTTAAACATTTGTGATGACTTTGGCAATGAATATTAAGTTGTATTCTATTCATTATTCTACTAACAAAAAATCCATTCAAGATATATTTATTTATTTGGAGTTTTACGTCGCTTTCAACACTGTACAGGTCATATCGTGACGGGTAGTTGGAAGGGCAGAGAAAACCAGTACATACAGTTGGTCAAGGTTCTGTACTGTAAACTGCCGACCAACAGTAAGCAACTACCAGCTTTCCCACTTGAGGTAGGGCCGGGAACCAAACCCTGACGTAAGAGGTGGGAGGCAAGAGTATTACCACTCTGCCACCGTGGCCGCCCATTGAAAATATAATACATCACAATTAAGTTATTGAACGTCAGTCTTTTGTGACTTAGGGATATAATAGCAACAATGAACTGGTGAGAATCTCTTGTTAACTAACAATCAATGGTAGTTACTGGTTCAGCTGTATTTAGTAATATTAATGTTCTTCTTGAAACTTTTCAAAGTGATAGACTTACAGTATGGGTAAGACCCAGTGTGTTTAATATTATCATTGATAAATATGTTGAAAATATCTACACACTAAAGAATTTAGAAAACATTGATAACATCAAGGACCTTCCTTTAATCAGAGAAAGTAGATGCACATTGTTTAAAATTAGTGAGATAAATGTCTTGCTGGTGTTTTAGTGACTCAGTTACTGTTTTTTCCAAGAGTATCAAGTGTGCCTTATTGTTCTGTGGCACTTGTACATGTGTTCATTTTTGTGTGTTGTGTTCAGTGTATAAGTACTATTCTATTTTGTGTAATTTCTAAAATGATGTTAAAATTAAATATTCATAGTGTACGAATTTTAACAAATAAATAAATAATTTGTTAGCAAATATGATGATAATAATGATAAAATGATAACAAAGATAAAAAATAAAAAAACCATGATTCATGTCACTGACATGAGGGGCCTCTGTAAAGATGTAACATTATTCATATGAATTTGTCTACTGGTTTGGAAAATTAATTAGATGGGAACTTTCATCTTTTACTGCTATCCTGTAGGGCCATTATGTTACCTTTGGGTTTTGCCTGTTGGTTTGTTGGTCTGAGGCTAAAATGAGAGGATTGCTGATTTTTCTGTTTGGGTTCTACATGCAATCCTAACTAAATCAAATTAATCACAAAAACCAAATAAATGACATTACTCTGAACCCTCAATAATAATTGTACTACACTCTTTTAATTTTAGTGTTTATATATTATGAGTAAATAAACCCAGACAAGTGAATCTTTTTTGTATCAGCTCTCCGTTCTTTGCACAACAGAAAGTTAACACCACATTATTATCTAATAATGTAATTTTTATAACTGTTCTGCGGAAAGCTTGCAATGGCCAAAAGGGCGTTTCAATTGAAATCGCCTTTAGCACAATACATTGAATACTCAATTGGCTTTACCACTTTTGTTCATACTAATTAGTTCAATGTGTACATTTATTATGTATTTCTTAATTTTGCATGAAATTCATACAGTATAGAACTCCGTTTAAGACATTTAAAAACAATTTTAATTAATTTGAGAGTTGGTGATCACCAAATGATGTGGAGCTCATTACTTCCTTTCCTTTGACCGCTACATCATCTGGTGCTCATGACATAATTTCTCAAAATCACCAGATGATCTGGTGATTGCAACAAAATAAGTCATGGTCACTACATCATCAGGTCAACAATTATCAAATGATGGGATGAGCACTAGATGATGTGGTAAATATGTCATGCTCACAAGATCTTCAGGTAGCAACCACATAATCAGCACAGAACTTCTTCTTTTTTTTCTTTTTTTTTTGCTCTCATATATTTTATCACCCTTTTGTAAATAAAAAGGGAAAAGCTGCCTCAGTAGGGCGAGGGCAGCTTATCCTCCATCAAGACTATTTACAATGATTGTCATACATATATCTATTACGAATACATAAACACAAACAGCAATTACTTTAGAAATTATATCTGGCCTTAATAATTATATTTTTGTAAAAATTATATTACATTCCCAAACATAACAATTGTTTTTCAAGTCTTACTAATTAAGTAATTTGGTTAGCACAGACCAGTTTTCAGAAAAGTTTTCAACAAAGATTTCTGTTTGGCTAACAGTAATCGTTCATTTTATATATTTCTCAGATACTTTTCATATTCAAAGAAGTTTAAAGATCTGTTTAATATTGTGCATTTAAAGATATAATATTTTCCAGTAATAATTATAATAATTACCAAACTATCTGGAAAAATAACTCCCCAAACTCCATATATTATGCATGATGGGGAACAAAAGAGTTTTTATTATTGAAAGATCCGAGATTTTTTTTCTTCGCCCAAATTCACTACTTTTAGGCCAGAAAACAATCAGGTATATAATGGTTTCTTCACTTTCATGGCATAAGCGACATACAGAAGTTGCTGATTGCTTCATCTTGAAAAGCTGTAATTGTCCTTTAATCTGTAGAAACATATTCTATAAATATTTTTCCAGGTTAGTGTGTCCAGAATTAAACTTAATTCAGCTTCCTATTTTTGCTTAAAATTGTTCCCTTGGATGTTAGTTGGCAAGATTTTATTGTAAAAATTGTTTTTTCCCCTTTTCTAGACGTATGTAAAAGTTGGACCTGAGTTCTGAATATTGATCATTGCCAAGATTTAGGGTTCAGATTGTTGATCCAATGTGTTTTCAAGCATAAATACAATCTATGGTAAGTCAAAAAGTCTATCAAGATATTATAAAGCAAGGTGATATTTTTCCAAATCATTATCTTGCCAGTTCTCATGAGCTCTATAGGATATAAGATACCCTGTTGATATAATTCAGGTATATATAGTGTTGCCTGTGTTATTTCTGGGTTGTACCACAATGGTACATACAATTTTTCAAAGATAGTACTCTTTTGGCAAATGTTCTGTAATACACAGGCTCAGGCAGAAAGAATATCTTCCCAGAATTGATTGTTCATTTGTTTTTCCCTTTGGGATGCCCGAGCAGAAAAATAAAACTATTTTATTGATGTCACCATCAATATGTTTTGCCAATTGTACCCAAGGAGCTGATGTTTTAATATTCAGATTATGAATCCAAGAAACTTTTAGGCCTTTTATAAAGTCGGCAATATCAATCATTTTCAGTCCACCCTCTAGATTGCTGGTGCACAGTTGTTTTCTATTAGTTTTATCTGGTTTTGATCCAATATAAATTAGTAACAAATATCATTCAGTGCAAGGGTAAAAGAGGGGTTTTGACTTGGCAGAGAAATGAAAAAATGATTTAATTTTGAAATTACTTGAGTTTTTAAAACCGGAATTTACCAATTGGTGTCAAATATCTTATTTCCCACTTTTTTGGTTCATTTTTTTTTTGGTTTTTTTTTTCTGCTTTGGAATAGTTAATACTCGGTATTTTACAAAGGTCCACCAAAGAGATAATTCCCAATAAACCAAATTCTGTTGTTCCCCAATCTAAATCTTTCCATATTCAATTATATTCTGAGAAAATCTTTTCTTTCCTATCCAAACGATGCTTTGTCAGTGTTGATTTTAAGTCCTGAATATGATCTACAAAAGTCCAAAGTATTTAGTGCTGCTAAGAGAAATACAGAAGCAAAATTCAATATAATAGTGGTGTCATCAGTAAACTGAGTGATTTTATGAGTTGTATTACCTATTTTACCTGTTATTAAGACGTTGTTTATCATAAGCAACAAAATTTCAGCACAAATTATAAACAGTTACGGTGCAATCGGGTTTCCCTGTCGGCATCCCTTCTTGATGTTTATAAATTCAGATAAAAAGCCACTTTGTAAGACTGTTGCTTTGATTTTGGTATTAAAAGTTTGTATCCACCGTATAATACTGGAACCAAAACCAACAAATTTAAGAACTGAGTACATAGGTTTCCAGGAAACCGAATCAAAGGCTTTTGCAAAGTCAATTAGCATGAGAAGTCCACGGATATTTTTTGTGTAACATACATTAAATCATATATAAATCTAGTAATGTCTCCAACATAATGACCAGATACAGACTGATTTTCTGATATTATTTTATCTAAAACTTTCTTTAACCTATTTGCAATTGCACTAGATCCAATTTTATCAATCACTGGCAAAAGGGATATTGGCCTCCAGTTATTTAAATAATGCCTGGTTTATTTCCTTTTAGCAGACAATTAATAACACATTGTCTTAAAGTTGTTGCCATTTCCCCCTTTTCAAATGCCTCATTGAGGAATTTTAGTACAAAATATTTCAATTTATGCCAGAAAACTTTTTTAAAAATTCAGATGGGAAACCATCAATATCAGGACATTTTCCACTGTCCATTTTTTAAAGATTCTCCTATTTTATTTATTGTTAAAGGTCCTTCAATTTCATATGACTCACTTGCAGATAATTTTCTTATATTACTCTTGAAATTATTGTTATTGAAGTCTGGTTTAGTAAAAGAGTCATCTTTATTTTTAACACTTTTTAAGTGTGAACTCTCGCGAGGCTACCACTTCTAGGAATCAATTTTGTTTCTTCTTTTTGTCTCTCGACTTTCATGAATTATCGCACAGAGTGATGACTATCTGTCTGTTCACTCAAGTTGAGTGGCAATGGGCTACATTAGTACTGAGATGTGTGACACCTTCGGTGCACTACTTGTGTCTCTGATGGCTTTGTGACTCGCGCTAGTAGACCAAAACCACTTTAAGCCTTGTTTATACAAATCTTTCACTTCGGAGAGTACTTCCTTTGTTCTGTGCAAATCTTGCCATTAGGCTTTATAACATTTTTTATAGTTTTTTTTTCTAGATAATTATACTGCTCAGGTGAACAAAGCTATTTGAAAGGTTTTTCTCCTTCTGTAAGCCATTGAACTCTAGACCTAAGAAGAGCACTTCCATTCTTTTCTCTCTCAACTCTTGCAACTCCCTCTGTTTGACCTCTATCAGATTCATGTTACAAATATTTTCGACTTTCTTTACATTTTCTATATCAGACATAATTTGCAATTCTTTTTTGTCTCGATTTCTTTCATACGAGTTCCATATTTACCTGTCTCACCTCTAATTTGAAGTAACAGTATTTGAAGGAATTGTCTATGGGATACCCTCAGAGAAAAGATCTCTTAACTTATTTTAGAAAGAATGTCAAAGTTATATACAAGTGCACAATTTTCAACTTTTATTTCATTTATTAATGAGTTTACCATTTCACTATATTCTTTGTCTTGATCAACAGAGCACAATTAAGCTTCTAAAGCCCTTTTCCTCTGGTATATTTGCATAATTGAATATTAAGCTCAACAATGGAATGGTCAGTACGACAGGCTTTATGTCACAAGCTTTATGCTTACCTATGGTCGGCAATTTACAGTACAGAACCTTTATGTTACATTTTCCAACAAAGTCAACAAATCATTTGATGTTATCATATAATAGTCTAGTCTGTTGAAATGTTTTTTTCCTGTTATATGTATCTTTCTGTTTGTGGAGGGAAGTATCTATTAATATCTGTTAGGTTACAACTCTCTATTGTATTTAAAAGTGTTGCACAAGATTTAGGATTGTTTACAAATTTGTAGTTATTTCTGTCCATTGATGGTTTCATAGTAAATTCACCCAGTGCCATTTAACTCCAATTAAATTTCCTATATCATCGTCAAATGATGAGACCACATGTGGGAAAATTAGTAGTTGTTTACCCATGGTCGGCAGTTTACAGTACAGAACCTTGACCAACTGTATGTACTGGTCTCCTCCACTCATAAAACTGACGTGACATGTCTTATACATATTTGACATGACGTCATGACATTCCCTATACAGTGTTGAAAGCGTCAATAAAATCAAACTAAAATAAATATTATGATTATAAATCTGTATTTTAAGACCAGAATGGAATTGGTCAAGGGCCAATCTATTGTCTGGTATATAGTGTCGATATAGATGAGAAAACATACAGATAACATTACACAATATATAAAGTGTGTGTCCTGGCCCAGGAGAAATGTTTCAAAATGGCAAAACATTCCAATAAAGAGGATTCTATGGTATATATCTTACCGTTTATGAGATATTCATGATTTTTGACGACAAAGTCGAAAATAAACCTAAAATAAACCTAAAGCATTCGCACCATTTATGAGATATTCATGATTTTTGACGACAAAGTAAAAAATAAACCTAATTCTTTTTTAACATATTCTTTGGTTTCTAGGTTTTTTAAAAGTCTCAAAACCACGAAAATAAATTAAAAACCTAAATGAAAAATTTTGAAAATTGGCATTTGGAGGCCCAGGGGCTATCTTCACTAAAGGGCCCCTTTTCTAAAGGAAAGTGGAAAAAAATCTCCTTTGGTCAGGTAGCCTTAAAAACATTAGTTACTAAACCTCCTTTATGACTTTCGTATCAAGGAAACCTTAAATAATGAATCCTAAGTTGAGAAGTGTGATCAGTTCTGTAATCCCCTTGGTAAGGTCACCTTTTCTAAGGCTCCTTTATATCTTCCTTAATAAAGGAATGTCATTTATTTCATTTTATGAGTATTAGTTATTTAGTATAAGACTAGTGTAATGATGTGTCTTATATTCGCATATTATCTCTGTTATTTTATAGTTTAAGGAATAAAAAACTTTTATAAATTTGAATTTCAAAACTCTTGTTATCTGTGTTCCAGTCTAGGTTGTAACTAAATCCAATATATGGTCGTCCCGTATTTACTTTTAACAGACTCTGCAAACCATAATTGTATTAGATAAAAGCAACACATACGGGTGAAATATATATAGAATATATGTAGAATGGTAAAATGATATACAGAATGAACTGTAAAAGGATAAAATGTATTCACTGTTTTTATCCTTATCCTAAAAGATCAAATTGTTCATAAAACAATTATAATCCTACATCATAAGCAAACCAACAAAACAGAAATAACATGTGCACAAAAATAACAGTTCAAGTAAGCACAGTCTTTGTCTTTCGCTTGTCAAAAACTTCTTCAATTCCCATTATCATGCAATTGTTAAAACTTAAAATAAGCTTAAACAATCATGAAGACATAAAAAAATGGTGTTTCTTCTCACAACTTTAACTTTTGAGTAAAATGACAAATGTAGCATAAAATCTACTACATACACAACAGTTATCACTGTCAGAAATTTCACACTTGGAATCATCATAAATGGATGTATTTACTATTCCTTTGGAGTTAGTTGGAATGTATTTGCTAGTCGTAGTTATAGTCCAATTGATGGTACAAATATTTAAGTTTTATTTTTACTTTTTTGCCGTTTTAGTTTTGCTATGTAGGCACCAAATTTGTTGTAAACATTTGTCTCTGTAATTGGTTTCCCAACAGCCACTGTACCGAGTGCCTGTCTTTCTTTTGGTTTATGCCCCTGTTCCACCAAAGGACTAAGCCCCGATCCTGTCTGCGACCCTTAATCGTGGACAGTCGGTGAAGAAAATGTAAAATGGGCGGGAATACTGAATCAGTATCAAAGCCTGGGATTAAGTTCAGATCGGCCTCAGGAAGCCTGAGGAGGCCCCAGGAGGCCCCACACAGTCTCCTACTGTTCTACGACAAAGAACCGATTAAGCCATTTTTCTGGTTGGTTTGAACGTAGTCGTAGACATACTGACTGGGTCCCAGGACGCCTCAGACCTCCTGGAACTAAGCCCCGACTAACCCCCGATTAAGTCCTGGCTTCCTCAGGCGTCCTGAGGCCTCCTCAGTGTTCCTCAGACCATGATGGCCGATTCTTGTTTTGCAAGAAAACTGCATCCATGTGGGTCAGGCCATGGTTACTACAGAGAGAGGAGAGGGGGGCCTATCACAACATTATGGCTAAACTGTATGCCACAGACATTCCAGGATTCACCATTTTCATGAGGATGACCCCAGAATTCTTTGAAATGATAAAGACCAGACTGGAACCATGTCTAGCCAGGCAGGCCACCAACTACAGAGCTCCAATCAGTGTTGGGAAAAATTTAGCCCTCACCATCAGATATCTGGCCACTGGAGAGTCATACACATCATTATCCTGTCAGTTCAGGGTTGGCAGATCCACCATTTCCAAGTTTCTACCAGAGGTCTGCAGGGCCATCCAGGATGAGTTCACCAGAGAGTACCTCAGATGTCCTACTACTCCAGATGAGTGGAAAGAACTGGAAACAGAATTCAGGATCAGGTGGAATGTTCCACATGCCCTGGGAGCCCTTGATGGCAAGCATGTGGCCCTGAAGAAACCCAAGAACTCTGGAGCCCTGTACCACAACTATAAGGGATTCTTTTCAATAGTAATGTTGGCCTTGGTTGATGGACAGTACAACTTCAGGTGGGCGGATGTGGGTACAGCTGGATCTTGCTCAGATGCCCAGATATTTAATACCTGTCACCTGAAGAGGAAGATTGATGATGGCAGCATAGGCTTCCCTGACCCAGCACCTATAACCCAGGGTGGTCGAGATGTCCCCTACTTCATCCTAGCAGATGATGTGTTTGCCCTGAAGACCTGGCTGATGAAACCATATGGCAGAAGGATGTTAACCAGAGAGGAAAGGATTGCCAACTACAGAATATCAAGGGGCAGGAGAGTTGTTGAGAATACTTTTGGCATCCTGGTTTCAAGATTTAGAGTCATGATGACCACTATTGAACTACCCCCAGAAACAGTCAGGGATGTGGTCTTGACCTGTGTGGTTCTGCACAACATACTGAGAAGCCAGTATCAAGGTCAACATGGTGGTCAACAGCCTGGTGGTGATGATGATGATGATGTGCCTGGTGATGGTTGGTTGATTGGTGGTGCTGCTGATTGTGGTCGCAACAGAAACCCTGCCAGAGAAGCAAAAAGACTGAGGGATTACCTCAAGGACTACTTCAATAATGAGGGAGCAGTGGCCTGGCAAGATGGCAGAATATAACTGCTACCTAAGTAACCAGTCCTTTTCAGGACTAATAACCAGTCCTTTTCAGGACTACCAAATATTCCAAAAACAATTAATCAGCTGTGCTTGTTCCAAATAACCCAACCCTTACCAAACATAAGTCACCCAACCAACAAACAGACAAACCCAATGCCCAAAATAATTCCCACAAATAACAGACAAACAGACAAACCCAATGCCAAACATAAGTCACCCAACCAAGAAACAGACAAACCCAATGCCAAACATAACTTGTTAAATGGAATAAATATTGCATATATTTTGAAAGCTACACCCTAATTTCACTTACATTTGGTTTTTATTCTGGAAAAGTAACTGAAACTGAATTTTTTTCCCTTTATTACAATTCTCAAAATTAAATTTTTTTATTCCACTTCAAGAAAATTTAGAAAATATAACCACCCAAATGGTTCTCTTTACAGTATGGTTTATCTGTCTGTTGGTTGTGGGGAGTTATGTTTGCAAATTCGTTTGTCAGTTCGTTGGTTGAGGGTTATGTTTGCTATTGGGTTTGTCTGTTTGTTGGTTGGGGTTATGTTTGCTATTGGGTTTGTCTGTTTGTTGGTTGGTGTCTATGTGATAACATAATATCTTTTAACTCGAGGGATGGATTTTTAAACTACAAATGGGCAGATTATTGGCCATATTGGGAGTTTATTTATCTATTTTTTTCTATGTGGCCTTCTGTTGTTATGTGTATTACCATGGGTTATTTGTTTCATGTTTGGGGTGGTGTGGGTGTTGCGCTTTTTTTTTTTGTACTGAACTGTTATGTTTTGGGAGGGGAATTTGAACAACTTGCAGCTTAATTATTGTTTTTGGAAGATTTGGGCCGCCCTGAAAAGGGCCTATGGGGGGTACCAGACCCACCCGGACTGGCTGGCTACTGAGGAGGCTGCTGCTGTTGAGGTGGTGCTGTGGTGGTGATGGTGTAGAGCTGCTGCTGTTGCTGCTGCTGAGGCTGCTCAATGATCTGTGTTGTTAGATCTGGTATCTGGCTTAGTATTCCACTTAAGTTGGGTCTGCTGCCCTCGTCCTGTACCGTGAGCACCGATGGAGGGTTTCCAAAGCCAATAGGGCTGGGTGTGTAGTAGATGGAACTGCTGCCTGCTGCAGCCTGGGTGGAACTAGATGCCTGTTAAGTGGTTATTGGCAGTATCCCGACCCTCTGTGACTCTTTGGTAATAGTGGCTGATCTCTTGGGTGGAACTTGACGTCTATGAGTGTTCTTTACTTCTTCAATGTCTCTAAAAATCCTGCCCTTGAGGTCCGCAAACTCCTCTTGGGTCATCTTTTCAGCCTCTGATGCCACGTACTCAAAGATGGGCTACCTGTCTGACTTCTGCTGCAGGAAACCTGAGATCAGTGTCCTCATCTGCTCAAAGTGCTCGAGTATCTTTGAATCAGTAGAAACTGGTGTAGATGTAATAATTGGTTGACTTGTACTCTCCCTCATGACACTGGACTCAAGATGTTCTGTATCAGTAGTAGAGCCACGCGATTTTTCATGCCTTCTGGTGTTGGGACTGGCCTCCAACCCAGAACTTCTGTTGGCCCCCTTGCGTCTGATGTGGGTCTTAAGGAAACCTATCTGCTGGTGGACCCAGGGCTGTCTCTTGGTCATCTCCCTTGGGGCTTGGCCAGACTGTAGCTTGGAGAGCTTTCCATAACGAGTTCTCTGTGACACAAACCACCTTCTGACATCAAAGGGCTGGAGCTTCAGTTCTGCAGAGATTTCTGCCCAGAGAGCCTCCTTCCTATGTCTGTCGTGGAAACGTCCATGGTCCTTGTCATACAGCTCTGGGTGCTCCTTCACAAACTCAACAATGGCAATTTCTTGGCTGTCAGTAAATGTAGCACAAACCCTGGCTCTCTTGGCTGCTGAGTGGCACTCTGATTCTTCCTCACACCTCAAATCTTCTTCGCAAGCTTCCTCAGTAACTTCTAAACCTTCCTCTCTCTCCTCTATCCTCTCTTCCCTCTCTTCTGTACCCTCCTCTGTCCTCTCCTCTGTCCTTTCCTTTGTCTTATCCTCCAACTCTCCGCCTTCCTTCTCCTCTCCTCTTGCCTCTCCTCCATCTTCTTCTTTCCTCTCTTTCCTCCTTTCTCTCTCCTCATAACTCCAGTGAATATCACAAAAAAGTAAAAAAAACTGAAATGTGTCTCCTAACTTTTAAATCTGAAATGTGAAAAAAATGAAAACCCCTAAGCAGTAAGTGACACACGTCTCTCAGTAGCCAACCAGTCTAAATACAGAAAGCATGTGCGTGGTCGCTTATATAGTCCCAGACCCCCTCATTGCCTCTTTTATTCTCGCGGAAAATATTCGGTGCTTAATCGGTACTTAGTCCCAGGCCTCCTGGGGCATCCTCAGACTGTCGCAGACTAAATTTCAGTGGTCCCAGGGGGCCTGAGGAGGCCGGTTGGATCGGTTTGGATCGGCTTCTCTTAGTCGCGGCTTAGTCCCAGACCTAGATTTCTTAGTCCCAGGACACCTGAGACGGTCTGAGGCTTCCCGGGACTAATGAAACATGTTTGATATTTCTCACGGCCCAAACCGACAATTACCGATCCATACTGAACGCCTGGGACTAAGCAAATATTTGAAACTGACTACAAAAACCCTTAATCGGGAAGCTTAGTTGTGTGGTGCAACACTCACATAAACAAACTGACCTTTGACAGTGGCAAAAGTTGTTGATTTGGATTTAAAGAACTCAATAATAGTGTTTTCTTCTGTTTCATTTCTATTCTGTTGCATTTGATTCATGGATGAACATGGAAGACTTTATCATCAAAAAGTGCAGAGCCTGTCAATTACAACTTCATAAAATTGCTAGAATTCGTAAATATTTTTCTAATGATACATGTTCCTGCATAATTCAAGGCCTGGTAACATCAAAACTAGACTATGCCAACTGCCTGCTTTATGGAGTAAATAAAGTATTTTTGCACAGACTACAAATTGTACAAAATTCAGCAGCCAGTGTCATCCTCAAAATGAGAAAGTATGACCACATTAGTAGAGCAAGACAAGAACTTCACTGGCTTCCAATACAACAGCGTACAAAGCATTACATGGCCTAGCACCAACATATATTACTGACCTTATTTTGTTAGCACAACCAGCAAGATTAACAAGATCATTCAAAAATTTCAATGTAGCATTTCTGGTCAAAGTTCCAAGAAACAGTTATGGAAAGCGGGCTTTTGTTCATGCTGCTCCAACTCTGTGGAACAATTTAACTGTTAGCATTAGATCTTCAAATTCACTGTTAGATTTCTGAAGGCAGCTCAAAACATACTTTTTCACACTTGCATACAATATCTAGACCCTACCTACAGCACTTAGAGACATACTAAGTGATAAGCGCTATATAAAAGTCATGTGTTATGTTATGATCCTGAAATAGAATTTCAAAACCATATTTTCCAATGGCATAGGCACAAGGATCAAATGGATAATGTAACATTTGTGAAATGTATATTTTAAATTCTATCTCAGTAATATGATATTGGGTGACCAATCAACCTGTGTGGATTATAATGAACCTCTTTGCTTCTGCCCTGCAGCATTATAGCTTTAATATGTATGTTTATCATCTGGCATTTGCCATGTGTATGGTAAGATGTTTATTTTCGTATCACATTCAACTGAGGAATGATTGATTTTAAATGCTCTTTGGCCTCTCAACTTTGGGCTGTAAGACCTCAGGCAACATGCAGGCACCTTTAAGGACGAAATATTGGATATATGGGAAATATGGGGCATTCCATTTGCATTATTACAAACAATAACTGTGACAGTAGCTTTAGGTGATGCCAAGGCTTGTAGTTTGCAATCAATACCACCCACAACATTATGTTCGGCATTAACATCTTTTTTCTGTGTCAGTGATACACTCTGGCTTGTTATTCAGATTGCACTTATCTAAACTCAGTTCTAGTTCAGAGAAGTACTTATCAATCACTTCAAGCTTTGTACACCTTGCACTGACAGTCTCCAAACTGCTAGGCTTGACAACACTATGTCCGGCCATCTTTTTACAAAATTGTAAAACCATTTGTTGAACATAGGTCCACTAGGCTCTCTAAAGACTAACTAATTACTCAGAACCTAAATTCATGATTTCATCATGGAAGGAGCCAAAATCTAGTCTTGACATATACTTTTTATTGTCACAAAGTTTTAGCTTTTTAATTTTAGACAATTTTGCTCATGGTCTTGGCTTAGCGTAATCCATTGGCACTCTTGCATGGACTTGGTCAATTAGTGTTGTGCTTGGTATACTATACATCCAATCACACTCTCTAATGGTTTGGCTATCCTTTAGTACTGCTATCAAAGCCGTAGTGAGGTACTCTGTGTCATATTGCATGTATTTCTTACAACTCTCTCAGGATACATCTATAAATACTTAATTTAAAATAGAAACATTCGTTCAGCACCACAAAGCCAAAAGGAACAATATGGCACTCTGGGACCACCATAATTCCCTCATTTTTCCTCAATCTTGTGGTTTATCAACAAAACACATGACATTAAAATTAACGGATGGCTCTTGTGATAAATATAATATAGTGTAAATAAAGGTGTTTTTTTCAAGTTTTGGTACTAAGAATCCGTAGCATAAAATAAACCATTTTGATGATCACATAAAATACCTACTTGTACATCATTTTGAAAATGAAAGTTGTCTCACATATCAAAATTTGTGCTGTGTAAACAATTTATCTGGTTCAAGTACCACTTTTCTATGCAAATAAGGGTCCAGTATCGGCCATAATTGCTGATAATTTGCTTTGTTAGTTACGCTTGGCAATATTACAGAAAAGGCCTAAAATATCTTTGCTCCATTTATATGGTGCATATTTTGATACTTTGTTCCATTTTTTAATGCTCAATGTTTTCACATAATAATTTAATAAAATTTGTATTAATTGTACATCAGGGGGTAAGTGTTGTAAATCTCCTATTATCATTCGGGAAAAAATTGCTTTTAAATAAACTGTCAAACCAAATATCAACTTACTTTGTCAGCGATATTTCATATTATATATCACTAATTTACACCATAATGCTACATAAACATGTATAAAATAGATAAAATACGTACTTTAAAAATAAATGTAGTTCCCATTTCATGATATTTCATCGGATACACGATTAGTAGACTGGTCACTTGTTCACTTTAAAGAGAAAAACCTCTGTGACAACCAAACTGCGGAGACGTCTTTTTTTGTAAATAACAAAAGAAACCCTGTTTGGTACATAAGTCTAGGCGAATATAAGAAGCTTTTAATATATATTGCAAGGAAACTAAATAATATCCACAATATGTGTAATCTGTGTTCCTATTACCAATGCTGTAGCTTGTATTTGCATGTTTATTGATAGTACGGGTATTATCGCCCATTTAGCGGGAATTATCGGCCCAGATTTATTGTGAGTTATTCCTATTTTACTGATATTTTAGTCCATTGTTGTTTTTCACTGTAGTGGCTGTCAATATCACCTGAATATCATAGTCATTCTCCAGTTTCTGGTCATTCCAATTGTTGTTTTTTCACTGTTGTGAAATATCTACTGTATACAATTGACTATTTTGTTAGTCACTCCAATACTTTCCTTAAGCTTAAGGCCATCCCCTCTTCGATTCACTTTAGGGAAATTGTTTATTCTAGAGGCTCAGTGAGGAGTGTAGGGTGCCCGTGAGTCGCCCACGGGACGGAATTTAGAGTGGACAGACTGTGTCACAGAGTAACTAACTAATTAGCATTAGGGCATACTGGTGTTACTCCTCACGGTCCTGTTCTTAGTTTAGGGAACTGGAGTGCAATGAGTACCATCCGCTGGTTGTTCCTCTTACTGTTGTTTTGGAGAAAGTCAGTAAGCAGTGATCCTAATGTGTTTATTCCGTTGTCTGCTCATGGTCTTACGTCATTACCACGCCCCTACAGACTCCACAGCTATGTCCTGAATACACATCTTTTCCCTTGTGTGGCTAAGCGTCATGGCCTTGCGACCTTATTGTTGCTTTGTGGTGACATCTCCCTTAATCCTGGACCAATCTCGTTTGGGGTGGTAAATTGCCGATCTGTAAGGAACAAGGGACCCTGCATCGATGATACTGTAACAGTACATTCTGTCGACATTCTTGCTGTCACTGAAACACATATTCGCCAGGAGGAAACGGACAGCCTTCTACATTCCATCACCCCGACAGGCTTCAAATTCTGCCACAAACCCCGTATTCATGGCCGTGGTGGTGGTGTCGGATTTTTTATCAACAAAGCTATACAGTTTAGATCTGTGGACACACCTACTTTCAGTTCCTTTGAAAATGTTAGCATTGCAATTGGGTCGGCAGCTCAACAGCTTGTGTTGACTTGTGTTTATCGTCCACCTGGCTCATGCTCTGAAAGTTTCCTGGACCAATTTCTCAATCTTTTAGAATATTTATCCTCTGTTTCTCCCTCTTTCCTAATTTGTGGGGATTTCAATATTCATGTGGATACTTCTTCAAATGACAGTATCAAATTCCAGAACTGTTTAGAATCATGCAATATAACACAAAATGTTCAAACGGCTACCCATCTACATGGTCATATCCTAGACCTTGTTCTTACTCCTACTGATGCCAGTGTCATCTCTAATGTACGAGTTGATGAATTTATTTCTGATCATGCTCTTGTCCTTGCTCAGCTTGACTCAGTTAATCCTCCTTCACATAAGGCAAAAGTTGTCACTTTCAGGAGGTATCATAAAATTGACATGGACAGTTTCCGTAAGGATTTGGGAAATAGCACATTCGTAAAATGCCCTGGTGATACAGTCAGTGGTTTGTATGAACAATACTTAGATGATTTGAGCAAATTGCTCAACAAGCATGCACCATTGGTTACTCGCACTTTTACTAAGCAAGCTACTGGTTGGCTATCTGACACCTACAGGCTGGCAAAAACCATCAGGCGACAGCTGGAACGAATCTGGCGTAAAGATAAATCTGCCTATAATCGAGCTAGACTTTGAAGACAGATTGGTCGCTGCAATTCACTGGTCAACAAAGATAAGGCAAATTACTTCAGAAACCTGGTCAAAGAAAATACCAATGACTCCAAGAAGCTATGGCAGGTCTTGCGTTCCGCACTGCACTCTAGTCCTGAAGCAGTACTCCCTTCTCATGAATCTAAGAAAGGTCTTGCTGACCGGTTTGTCACTTTCTTCAGTGACAAAATAGATAAAATCAGAAACTCATTTTCCTCTAGTGACTCATTCACTCTGCCTCCTCCACCTGATGTACCCAATTTCAGCTGCTTTAAACAAGTTTCTCAAGAGGAAATTAGAAAAATTATCATGAAGTCACCCACTAAATCTTGTTTGTTAGACCCATGGCCTACATTTCTTGTTAAGGAATGTATTGATATTTTACTGCCCTCTATCACCAGGCTTGTTAACTGCTCGTTGTCAGAAGGTGTTGTACCTGATGAATTCAAGAAGGCTATTGTAACCCCATTGATTAAAAAGTCATCACTACCACCCAATGACTTAAAAAACTACAGACCTGTTTCTGGGTTGGGCTTCATATCCAAACTGGTTGAACGTGTTGTTGCTTCTCAGTTGAATGACCATGTTAGTTTGAACGGACTGGAGAATGTCAGGCAATCTGCCTACAAACTAGGTCACTCAACTGAATCTGCATTGCTTTCAATTAAGAATGATGTTCATTTGGCTTTTGCTAAAGGTGAGGCTACTGCTGTCGTTCTCTTGGATCAATCAGCAGCGTTTGATACTATTGATCATGATACGCTACTTAATTCTCTTAGCTCCTGGTTTGGTGTGAGCGGGGTTGTCCTCGATTGGTTTAAGTCTTATCTCTCAGACCGTGTTCAGTGCATTAAGATTGGGTCAATTTTATCTGATGCCAAAAAGTTATTGTATGGTGTGCCTCAAGGCTCTGTCCTGGGGCCAATCCTTTTTTCACTCTATACTACTCCACTGAGTAAAGTCATACAGAATCATCCTGGTATTAGTTTCCAGTTCTACGCTGATGACACACAATTGTATGTACACCTCACACATAAAAATGTTGCCTCGGCCCTTGATAAGCTGTCACACTGCCTTGAAGACTTAAAGAGATGGCTCTCTACAAATAAGCTCAAGCTAAATCCAGATAAGACCGAATTCATTGTGTTTGGCTCAAAGTCTCAGCGCGAAAAACTTAATCAGTCCTTCCCGGTCAACATACTTGGTAATCTCAAATCACCAACAGATGCAGTTAGGAACCTTGGTGTCTGGTTTGATTCTGATTTCTCATTCTCTTGCCATGTTAGGAAGGTCTGCAAGGCTTGTTTTGCTCATGTCCGGGATCTTAAGCGACTCCGAGGACATCTGACACATGAAGCTACTCTTATGGCTGCCAATGCTCTGGTCGGAAGTCGACTAGATTACTGTAACTCTCTGTTCAGAGGTCTCTCAGCTCTAGATCTGCGCAAACTTCAATGTGTTCAAAATAGCCTGGCCAGAATTGTTGCCAACACCACCAAGTACTCACACATCACTCCAGTTAGAAAAGCACTACATTGGTTGCCAATTAAGTACCGTTCTATCTTTAAGACTGCCATGTTGGTATATAAGTTCCTACACAGTGGTAACCCCAAATACTTTGAACCCTTCCTCATTCCCAGACATAGTGCATATAACACTCGTCGAAGTCAATCTGATGGCATATTTCTTGAGGTTCCCCACTTTGGTTCAATTTTCAAGTCTCGAAAACATTTTGGACTCAGTTTTGCGTATGACGCACCTATGATTTGGAATGACCTTCCTGATGAGGTCCGCTCTGCAAACTCACTTGCCTCTTTCAGGTCAAAGTTGAAGTCATACCTCTTTGGAAAAGCATACCCACCCTAAATTTCCAATCTCCTTTCTGCTTTCTCCGCGGTGCTGACCCCTGCAATGTCTCTGGTTTTTGAATATTGAACAATGTTTTTGTGTGATGCGCCTTAGAGTCTGTCTTTTGACAGAGATTAAGCGCTATAAAAGTGCTATTAGAATTAGAATTAGAATTAGAAACTGGGCAAAGGCCACCGTAGGCGATACCAATCCTTTTTGTCTGTTAAAATGGACTTTGCCCTTTCTACATAAATTGTATACAAATACACTGCTGAAAGCGGCTTTGTTTTTGGAACAAAAGAATTTAGACTGGTGCCTCAAAATTTCTCTATCTCTTGCTGCTGATGCGATACCCTTCATTTCAACCAGAATAACGTAAATATAACTGTTGTTAATATCTGAAAAG
Organism: Sabellastarte sp. h YS-2021; assembly: GCA_964017235.1. Lineage (NCBI taxonomy): Eukaryota > Metazoa > Annelida > Polychaeta > Sabellida > Sabellidae > Sabellastarte > Sabellastarte sp. h YS-2021. Next base: position 142,791,689 of record OZ024929.1, read on the forward strand.
TAATAACTTTCACAAGATTGGAATTTCGTACTTATGTACACTCCTGTAACCTTATATAAAAATACTCCTAAAATCCAGTTAATCAATATCTTTGGACATATTGCTTTAACCAATCTGGCACAGTAAGAAACAACTTTCAGACTCCAGCTGCCTTTCTGAATATTCAGTGACCATTAAAATTTAAACATATAAAGACAGTGTGACAGTGTTTGAGTTCTCTTAAATACGATGTGTTCACATTCATTTCATAGATTTTTTTAGACTTTCAGATTGTTAACAACTATTTAGTTTTTTGTTTGTTTCAACACACAGATACAGATTTATTGTCGTTTGACGTGTACAATCATGATTTTTCATATTGGTTTTATCAAAACTTTATATTGAACACAAATCCTATATGACATTCACGAAAGCTGAAGGGGAATATAGGAATAATCAGCTTCCGTCCGTCCGTCTGTCTATCCATCCTTCCATCCTTCTGCATGTCCATCCATATGAAATCAAAGTCCTGTCACATCCTCAATACTTGGCTAATCCTTACCAAGTTTTCACAGGATGTGAATTTTACCAATGTTTTTGCAGATATTCAGTGTTGCCATGGCAAAAATTTTTTCTTTGGACTTGAAAGCTTATGTATACTCCTGATATCCAACCTGAAGCTTCATTGCAATCAAGCTGTCAGAATATGTTTACCATGACAAATGTCACTCCTTTGCAGTTTTAATGAAATTCTTGTAAAACTTGTTGACATGGTAACCATTTTACTTTGATTTTTTTTGGTATTTTCTGTCCATTTTCAATATTTTACTTCACTACAAACCAAACCGCTTACACATTCATATGAAAGTTTTACAGTGGGTTGGAAAATGTTTTTAAAAAATTCAGTTGTTTTTATGACTCAAAAGTTTATGCATGTTCTTGCATCAAACCTGAAGCTTCACATTGCAATTAAATTTCAGAAAATGTTCAATATGGCAGAAGGTAACTCGCTTGTAGTTACAATGAAATCCTGGCAAAAGTTGTTTTCATGGCAGCTGTTTTATTTTGAAATTGGACTTGCTTTCTGGACATAAAGGCTTATACATATTTTCCCCAAACAGCAAACCTGAAGCCTCATTGCTAGAAAGCTTTCAGAATATGTTAACCATGACACTGAGTCAGTCTCTTCTGGTTTTATTGAAGTTCTAGCAACTTCCTTGAATTTTAATATGGTCTTTCATGAAATACATAGCTACAAGCCTGTTTTTATAAATCTTGCCAGGATTAGCTGCGTAAGTTAACTCTGCAGAATATCAAGTGGTTCTCCATGGCTTAGAAGCAATATTTAAATTGATAAAAATGCAGCATCAATCTTAAATACCAATAACAGTCTAATTAGTATCTTGAAATGACTTGATGCATTATCTGAAGTCACAAGTTTTTATCAATGAATCGGTTTCAACCACTTTGATTATTGTTATTTATTTATACATTCTTCATTCTTTATAATTAATACACTATCAGTTTTTCCTTTCCCAAATACTCAGAACTTTCCAATACATTGGAACTTCAATGAATCTAAATTGATATCACATAACCAATAACACGAATGTTAGTTCTTAGTCTAATTAACAAAGGCATAGCCGTCTGTCAGTTGTTCACTGGAATAATTGACATGGATCAATCACTTTAAAGCTTCATACATCAAATCTCAGAACAAACAAAACACTTGTATCAGTTTTGGACAGGCTTTCTTGAAGTCAGCCATAGTTTTGGCATTTGGATCTCCTTTCAGAACATATTTGTCCAGAAGAAAAAATATTTGCTTTGTTTTTCAAGGTCCAAGTCTCAGCATCTTGTGTAGCATCCATTCCAAGGTTCTTTCTGACTACTGGGTAATTGCCAGCTCTTTGCCACAATCATATTATTTTTCAGATAATAGAATAACTCCAGATTTGGAGAGACAGCTTCTTGTTCAGCTCTTTTGACATGTTCTTACACAAATGATACCTCCTTCTTTTTAGGTGAACACAAGTGAAGCAAGTAGTGATCAGAAAGCTGCTTTGACTGTTCTGGTACATTGGCTTGCAAAATTCCTACCCATTAATCCCTTTCTTTATCACTTGCAACATCTGAAGATCTTACCTCATCAATCAAGCATATTTCTGTTTTCCCCGGAAAAGGTGTTGCATCATTGTGTAATGCATCAGTTGTGTACTACCTCCGTTTCACCTTCTTTCATTTGATTTACATTATTTCCACTCCCAGACGAGCCCCCTTTTCCTTCATCCTCGGTAAGTACCTTTTCAATGACAGGCTCCACAGTATTTCCATAAACGTAATTTTATGAACCTCAACAAACCCAAATAGGAAACCAGAGATTAATATCTCAAGCACCAATAACCTGTTGTACACCATCATTAGATTTGCGAACAGTAACTGCACATACATATATACCATGCAATTGCACCAGGGTCAAACTTACAACTGCTATTATTCATTCCGAAAGATATTTCTGAGGATTATTTACCAATAATCACAGCCTGTTATGAGAAAGTTTACTAAGCCTTAGAAACACAGCTTTAATAACTAATTATATTTGTGTAAGGCCAACTAATAATAAAGGCACTCCATCCCTTTCAATTTCTGGTTCATTATGGGCGAAGTTTCTAAAACTGCATGTCAAAACACACTGTTTACTACTGTATCCAGGATGGGTCTACAACGTAACGGTCTAGATACTATAGCTTCAACACTTTTATCCCCATAGAGAGGATGAAAAGCTGAATTTGTGTGTCATGCAAATTCTAAGCTAACCAAAATGGGGTAACCTATCTGGTAATGCACAACCAGTATATTGGACTAGGAAAATTTACCTATTCCCTCCTTTGTGAATTGCAATTTGGTCATTAGCAATATCACAACACACCATGCAAACTGATAGACCTACCACATAAACTATATGTGAATTAAATGTCTGGTTGTCTTGACCATTTTATTCTACAATAAAGGGCCAGATATTTGGACAATAAGCTTTCAGAGTTACACCTACCAATAGTAAAGAAAACGTTTAATAAAATGTATTTCTATTCAACTCATTTGGTGCAAACTTGGGCAGTATATCCCGATTTTGCTATTTAATAATACAAAAATTAAATAACAAGTAATAATAATAATAACAAATGTGTTAAATAAAAAAAATGTGCATCATTTTAAGTGATGTGAATCTCTTAATATCTCTTAATATCACCCTTTTCTTCTTCTTGGCATTTTTGTAAAGTGCAACATCAGAAAAAAAACCTATTACATATCAACTAACTTACACACTAGCACCAACTGCTTCATAGAAAAGGAAAATCTATCCTCAAAGTGTTGCATATATTCCACTAGTCTTCAGTAAAATGTGTTGAGTGGCCAGACAGCCCCTAATATATGCCGAAATGCAGAAGAAAACATTGTAAAGTTTGGGAATTCACACCCCTGCCAATCAGACAGTCCGAAAGAAATTTTAAGACAATTGCTAAATATCATAACATATTTATACTATACCATGTTGAAAATGTCATTAGCGCTAATACAACTGGATATCCTAAGGTTTTATTTTTTAAGATATTAATGATGATGAGCTACTGCAAGCAACTAAAAAAGACAGGTAAAAAATATTAAAAATTGTAGTTAGATGAAAACCTAGGAAATCCAAGCAAAAGCAAAGTTAGTAAAGAATACGTGAAAAGCTATCTGCTAAAAGGTAATTAATGTTTGTACTTTGCAGATTTTATACAGCCTTTGTAGTACAAAATGAGGTCCAGGACATATTCATATTGAGCACTGTGGCTACCAAGTTTGACCAATACCTATTTGCATTGATGAGGAATTGCATCCCATTAATCCTTGAGTCACCCCTAACCATTTAAGCTTTTGAACATGGCATAATAAATTTATGTAAAATATTACCATATTTAGGCAGAACACACACCATACGTAAACTATGGAGCATAGAGGGGCTTCTAAGTTTGTGAAGTGCTATTTTAACCTAATGTCAATAATTTATCAAAGTAAAATACATTTACTGTGAATTCAATTTAGTTATGGTTTACATTGCTTTCAACACAGAACAGGTCAAATCACGACGGGTAGTTGGAAGGGCAGAGGAAACAAGTACATACAGTTGGTCAAGGTTCTGTACTGTAAACTGCCAACCAACGGCAAGCAACTACCAGCTTTCCCACTTGAGATTGGCACGGGAACCGAACCCCGATCTCAGAGGTAGGAGGCGAGAGTGTTACCACTCTGCCATCGTGGCCCCCTCATTTACAGTGAAAGACATACATGGAACACACACTGTGAATTATTTTAGATAAGCTGGCTGCACAAAGAAGAGAATAAAATGGGCCAAATCTCATATGAGTGGTTGGCTTATAGGAACAGTAAAGCTCTCGTCTTAGTATAAGTCTAATTATAGTAAAATTTGAGGATATGACTACGAGTGAATTATTCTACAATATTTGTCATTAAATTTATAACAAGAGTTTCAGCGGAAGAATATTCTCAGGTTGCAAATTTATCTAGAGCTGTTTCCGTCCAGTTCCGTCTGATAAACAGTTTGCACTAGTGCAGATAACTTTTTAGACAAGAAATGTGAGAACGTTAACACCAATTAAAACTGGAGTGGTATATTTACAATACATTGTGACTCTATGGGGGTGTCAATTTGGCTCCATAAAAATATGTTAAATCAGAATATGTATTCAACACATATATATTCTGAAAGGTAAATAATTTTGCTATTGATTTTAATTTGAAACATTTCTGTGGTAATGTTGAAAAAAGTTGTGATTAAGTTTTATTGAATCACATATGTATTGCTTTATCAAAATATGAATTAGCAACTGCAAAACATTTTTCAATTTTTATGACCATACCAGTAATATGGTGTATCCCACAGCAAAGAATTTATATTGTACTTCTTCTCTGAGTATCTCTGTACTCTCTCGGCTCTTTCTGGTAAAGGTGTGGGGGTTTTCTTATCCAGTCTATTAAAGCATCTTCACTTCCCACAGTCTTCACCAGCTTTGCACGCCTTTTTTCTTGTCAGAACTTTCTTTGGATTAAGCCTCAGACTCAGCAGTAACCAAGGTACCATCAGTTTCACTATCTGAATTGTTAATATCTCACTTCAGGCGTGCATTTAAGTGCACAAAGTTCCCAAGTTCATTCATGGATTTTAAAATGGCACAGAACAGTGAACATAAATATTAATGAGATGTGCAAGTCGACGAGTAGATCTTTTACTGTTATATTTACACAGTAACCCAGCTATTGTTTTTTATGTAAGGTGTCTGTGACTAGTGCAGTATTTAAATCTGAAATAGAAGTCAATTATAACAAAATAGATTTCTGTGAAAGTTTTGTAGTATCCCTAGATTAGTGTTGTCAGAATTACACCAATTGTACGTTAATATTCTTAACTTGCCATAATATGTTACACTGATAAGATAAAATAAGATTTAAAAACAAGTTGACTAGACGAATAAGTTGCTAAGCAATGCTATGTAACATACTATGACAACAAGGGAATCCAGAAAAGCTGCATTCCTTAATTTAAGATACATACTACTTCACTCATTGTCTGCAAACATTCCATATAAAGTTAGCAATTTAACACAGTTACAATTATGAGATATTAGCAATAGTATAATGGCAATAACATACAATTACTCATAATTACATATACAAGTCCAGCAGACATCAGTCCTTCGCAAGATACATGTTGAATAGTTAGCATTACTACAGTTAAAATTTACCATTAGTCTTTCATAAAAGTACATGTTAACTATAATAATAATAATAGTTGGATTTATATAGCGCAAAATTGATACAAATCCTCTAATGCGCTTGAGACCAAGAAGGGAGAGTCCAGGGACAGGCATGGGTCGACAACTAAAAAGCGCCCGCCAGGGTATGACTAAGGTCGGGGGTATGCCAGCCTAAACAAGTAGGTCTTTAGCTGGCTTCTGAAACCACCTATTGTTTGCTGAGATCTGACAGTCTGTGGCAGCTTGTTCCATTCAGTTGGTGCAGCTACTGCAAAGCCATGCCTGCCTATGTGCTTCTTAGGGCGGGTTGAGGAGATAGATAGCCTGTTGCCACGAGTGAGACTGCTCGATCTTATTAAAGCTGAGAGATACGGGGGTTGTGAAAGATTAATAGCCTTGAATAACAAAAGATTATACTTAAACAGGATGCGATGTTGAATTGGGAGCCAGTGGAGTTTTTTCAAAAAGGGTGTAACATGACTCATTTTGTCAAGTCTGAAGATGATGCGGCAAAGAGCATTCTGGACTCTCTGTAGTTTGGCTATGTTGGACTTGCTTACCCCATAGAGTAGAGAGTTACAGTAGTCTAGACGACTACTGACCATAGCATTTGCCAGAAGTATTGGTGTCTCAACTCCAAGGAATTTGTGAATTCGTCACAAATCACAAAGATGATAGTAACATGTTCTGCAAACCTTGGCAACATGATTGTCAAAGGAGTTGTCTGATTCGAAAATAACACCCAGATTTTTTACTTCCACCGACGGAGAGATATTGTTTTGAAGGAGTGGAACAGGGAAATTTGGTGCAAGCGACTCTCTGATAGCTTTTTGACCTATTATGATAAATTCAGTTTTTTCTGGGTTTAGTTTTAGTTTGACACCGTCCATCCACTCCTGTACAGACTTGAGACACTTGGTCAGCTCTTCCATGATAGAGTCAAAATTCCTGGAATCAACTGCTAGGTAGATCTGGGTGTCATCGGCATACAGGTGATGAGTAACATTGAATTTTGAAATAACTTGACTGAGGGGACTAGTGTAGAGGGTGAAAAGGAGAGGACCCAGTACAGAGCCTTGGGGGACTCCGAAAGGGAGAATTACGGCCTCAGAGAAACTATCACCTATTTTAATTTTTTGTTTACGGTTTGAAAGATATGATTTGATCCATGACAAATCAGTACCATCTAGACCAAACCAGTCATGCAAGCAGTCATATAAAAGAGAATGATCAATCGTATCAAACGCCGCCGATAGGTTTAATAATGTTAGGGCCACTGCCTTTCTTGAGTCCACTGAGAGAGCTATATCATTTTGAATCTTCAACAATGCAGTTTCAGTGGAGTGGGAACTCTTATAAGCAGACTGGTTGACATTTAAGAGCTCCTAGTGTGAAATAAATTCATTTAGCTGCTTTGCCACCACCTTCTCAATAAGTTTAGATATAAAGCTGAGGTTTGACTCCGGGCTGTAGTTTTTGAGGATATTTCTGTCAAGGCTCGGCTTTTTTTGAAGGGGGGTGACATATGCCATCTTAAAACAGTTGGGGAAACTACCTTCTGTGATTGAATAATTTACAATTTTAGTGATGGGGGTGATGAGAATATCAGCACACTCCTTGACCAGAGACATCGGAATCGGGACAAGGTCACATGATTTGGATGGTGAGGACTTTACAATTTTGAGTAGTTCTTCCTCTGACACAGGTGTGAAAGAGGACAGAGTATTTTTAGTGGGGTTGGGTCTAGTAACTAAAGATAGTATTGATGACTGCAGTGTGGATCTTATCTTGAGGATTTTGTCATAGAAGAACTTACAGAAAGTGTTCGCAAGGTTGGTTTTATTTGTGTAGTCTGGTAGAACAGCAACAGGGGACCTGTGTAAGATCTTTTTGAAACAGTTCCACAGAGCCTTGGGATTTCCTTGGTTTTCAGCCACAATGTTAGAATAATGACTGCATTTGGACTTCTCAAGCAGGAAATTATAGTGGTTGATTGCAGCCCGGTATCGGCTATGATTAATGGCTGAGTTTTCACGACGCCATGCCCGCTCATTTTTCCTCGAGTCGTTTTGCTTTGAGGATGTCACAATTCATGAAAATAGTCTCGGCATGTCTCGGTATATTTTTCTTCATGATTGGGGCGTGCTTGTCAAGAAGGCTTCTATTAAAGTATTAAAGTATTGATGACTGAGAAGACTGGCAGTTTTGTACGGGCATCTAATGAGGTTGGAATTCAGGATATCCATTCAAAAATCTGAAGTATTTATCTTGTAAATTTTATGGATGGGAACACATTGAAACTTACAGGATTCTCTGACAGGAAAGATAAAGCTGAATATTATTGCCTGGTGGTCTGATAGTCCCCCAATAACTTTGGGACTAATGGCCCAGGAGAAGGAATCCCTCACACATAGAGCATCCAAAATATGACCATGAATATGTGTGGGTGTATTGACAAGTTGTGTAAAACTGAATTGCTCAAGGATATCATAAAATTTCAGTGTCCAGGTGTCATGTTTATCAAGATGAAAATTAAGATCACCAAGGAGAATATTTTTATAGCCTGATAAAGCAGCACCTTCGAGGAACATGCCAAATTCGTCCAGGAACTGCGACTTTGAGAGAGGCATGTTACTACTAATGCACAAGCCCAGTTATTCACTGATGCAAGTTGTAAAGTTACAAATTAAAATTTTACATAAGCCACGTTTGAATAATGTTATTCCTCTTTTACTTTTCAACCTTTGCAGAATATGACAGAGCAAGCCAAGTCCAGTATCAAACTACATTAAAAAATTGGTTATAATTAGAAGCCCTACCCTTCTGTGGAAATTAAATCTCTTGACAAGGCATGAAGCCTCGACTCACTGCTGCTACCTACATGTGCACAGCCCTACTTCAAGAGCCCAAAGGTCACCCTACAGGGACTGAGCATTACAGCCTCACTGTCTCTCAAACCTAGGACCTTGGACTAGTAACGTGAGGGCAGATTACTAAGTACTCAAAAGTACACAAAAGCCTTACAACAGTTCATCATTCAAATAACACTAAGGAAATCCAAGCTTTGCAGGGTGTAGACACAACTCAAGCCAGCAAGCAATGCTGAAGGTAGCAGTAGTGTGGCCTTGCTCTACCACATTAACCCAGTGTCCAGTTGACAATCTGCATCTGAAACACATAATAACTACTGAGTACTCCAAGTCAGAATACATGTAGGGCGGGTACTTTACACTATATTACTTAAATTACTGCCACTAACCCCTCAATATTATGATAACTCTAGGGAGGGTTCAAGGCATGTATTCTCTTCGAAATTCAAATGAGTGTGGCGCCAATATTACACAAAGGCTGACTTTTATAGTTAGAACCACTTTTATAGTTAGACCATGACGATCCACAATGCATTGCTGTAGTCTGGTAACAGAACTAAAAGCTATGTCCACTCTAAGGTCATATCCCCACAGTTCCTCGTTTACCAGAAGTTGGACCAATGATACCAATGTCAATTTTAAGTTGGACAACTATGACCCAAGAGGTCAAAGGTCAACAAGCATTGCGGATATAAAATGTTTTATTCTTTAATAGTGTATATATGTTTCTACTGCATATGTACAATCCATTACAATTATTACAATTCATTACAACTTGCATCCATACAATACAGGCATAGGGTCACCTTAAGTTAATGACAGTTTGAGGTGACCTTAACAGAAGCAGGTTAAAAAACAACCTAAAAGATTCGAAGAAAATGTATAATAGTACATAATGTAAGTGAACCTATGCCAATGAAGCACTAATTTAAGTAAATATTTGATTGAAGACATTGTGATTTCAAATGAACTAAAGAAATTACACCAGCCAAACCCCAACAGTAGAGGTAGGTTTATAGATTGGAAAGCTTGTCCCTAAACATATTGGCTACCTGCTCACCAGCACTTGCACTATCAGTGACGTACCGCCATACACAGTCCAATGTCCAGGTGCCATGTTTCTGAATGTTTTGTAAAGCCACATTGTTATTGAAAGCAAAAGTAGCACCTGAACCCCGGAAGGTGTAACCAGCACCTGCAAGATTAAAAAAGTTAAGACCTCTGGGGGTTAGGGCCAAAAGATTGAAATAGCTTGAACTGGGGAGATAGGAGAATTGAGAATTTTAGGTATAGTAATTAACTTAATTTGGTTATTGTTCTGCATAGTTTTGGATCATTTGACAATTATGATCATTTTGCCTTGTTCAAATATTACATCAGCTCTAGCTAGTTGTTTCAAAGGTGAGAAGGTAGCAACACTATGTGACACTAAATTTGACAGGCGTAAAAACGAAAAGACACTAAGCAGATAGAGGGCTTTATAGATCGGGCCCATATACATATAATCACATTCTTCTGTAATTTTAACCAGTAATGGTACATCAATAATCTTATTAAGTTTAACCGTGAGAGGGGCATGCAACTGTATGGCTCTCTGATATAATTTTAATCTAGCATCAGTAAAACAAGTTACATCCAGACCAAAAATCAGAAATTTAGATTTTATGGCTGACAAATAATTTGCCATCTGGGTATGCTTAACTCCATTGAATTGTAAACATTCAAGGAAACATAACAGGCTGAATACATTGACCTGATGTAAATCCCAGTGCATAAAGGCCACAAAGGCCAAGAAGGTCTTGAACATTGCCCCATAAGTCTTCTTGGTAGACTGTGAAAAGGCCTGCGTCTGGATGTTGCCATTACAGTCAGGTGTCGCTCGAGTGGTTGACATTCTGTAAATATTAAACAACCAACACAACATGAGAAACTTAAATAGACTCATCAGTGTGCAATAAAGTGTCATCAACAGGAATCCAGGTGACTGATCCAACTAGCTTCTGCAATCTCTGAAAATTAGAGGGTGTCGTGTTCCACCTTGACAAGAGATCAGCTACAGGGTTCATCTTTCCTGCAACATGAACAACTTAACTTAACTTAACTCAATGTTAAAGGCACTGGCCCACATAAAGATATTTCTGGCATACTTAGCTAGAATTTGGTCACGTGCCCTTCCATTATTTAACACAGATACCACAGCTAAATTATCACATTTAATTTGTACTCTCTGGTAGGACCATGACCTATGCCAAACTTATGCCAAACATATTAAATTCCATTTATATGCGGATGACACTCAGTTATACATCCATCTCTCCCACAAGAATGCTTCTTCGGCTCTCGCCAAGCTAAATGCCTGCCTTCGTGATGTTCAAGAGTGGATGTCTCTCAGTAAATTGAAGCTCAACCCTGAAAAAAACTGAGTTTATTGTCTTTGGTTCCAAGGCTCAACGTCAGAAGATTTCCTCTCACTTTCCTGTCAGCATTCTTGGTAGCCTTCTTCATCCGGTTGATTCTGTCAGAAATCTAGGTGTGTGGTTTGATGCAGATTTTTCATTCTCTGAGCATATCAAGAGGACTTGCAAAGCGTGCTTCCTTCAGATGCATGACCTCCGTAGAATTAGAAAGTATCTCACTTCTGAAGTGGCAGTCCTTGATGCAAATGCCTTGGTTAGTAGTCGTCTGGACTATTGTAACTCTCTGTTCAGAGGTTTGTCCGGTTTCAATCAGCACAAATTGCAAAGTATTCAGAACACCCTTGCTCGTATTGTTACAAATCATAGAAAGTATGCTCATGTTACATCCATTCTACAGAAACTCCACTGGTTGCCTGTTAAGTATCATTGTATTTTCAAAACCGCAACACTTGTGTATAAATTTTTGCATAGTGGTTCTCCTTCTTACTTCGAACCGTTCTTGTCTTTTAGTAGTTGTCCCTATAGTACTAGGCATAGTCACCCAGATCGTCAATACCTTACAGTTCCTCCTTTCTATTCATCAGTCTTTAAGTCAGCCAAACATTTTGGCCATAGTTTTGCCTTTGATGCTCCTAAGATTTGGAATGACCTCCCTCAAGATGTTCGCAGTGCAACATCAGTTGCCTCCTTCAGAAAGAAGCTTAAAACTTACCTGTTTGCAAAAGCCTACCCACCATAGCCTCTCCCATCACATCTGTGTCTCCTTGGTACGACCTGGCTATGTCCCTCGATTAACGATAACTGCCTTGCTTTATGTTTAGATGTGCCTTAGAGTCCATCAGTGATGGAGATTAAGCGCTATAAAAGTCCACATTAGATTAGATTAGATTGGAAACTTTGAGGGCTACTAGCATATTGATCATCTCAAGTTGGGCAATATTGTCACCTTCCCAGGTGGGTGGCAAGGTCATAGCATACACTTACTTGTGAGTCATATATGGCTCCCAGCCCAGTGGGACAGGCATCTAAGTATACAGTTTTGCTGGTGGTATACTGAAAAAATGTTACACCATTAAATATTGGCAGAAAAGTGTTAAACCATTTCAAGTCTTTCCTAAAGTCATCGTTAATGACAATTTTCTTAGTATCATAATTTGTCCTAAACAAATTGAGCAAAAACCCTAGCATACGTAATACATTTTGCCACATACAACAGTGAACCCAATAGGGATTGTAACTCTTTCTTGGTACAAGTATGTTTAGTTGACCAGCTGTGACACAGTTGCTTTATAGAGTGAAGTTTATCTGGTGGGATGGATACAGTACATTGAACTGTGTCCACCAATATGCCCAAACATACAACTTTAGTACTGGGAGTTACTAATTTTTTATCACTGACTGTCAGTCCTAGTTCAGCTAGCAATTCTTGTAATCTAACATAACTTTGGTTAATTTTGGATGGTAGGGAGATACACAAAAAATCATCAATATAATTCCACACTTGGTGGCCTTCTTTTCTCATCATGAACCTAACACCATCGGAAATTCTCTGGAAGATGGAAGACCCGTGTTTGAACCCGAAGGGAAGCAAAAAATCAATAAAATACTTGCTCCAATAGAGGCCTAGAAGATCCAGATCTCTTGGATCTATTGGATTATGGCAAAAAGCGCGACTAATGTCGACTTTAAAAATTTTGCAACCTCTACCTAGGTGAAGTACTTGATCAGTGATATTATCAATAGAAGGGTATGTTAGTACAAAATCTGTACCTAGGTACTTGTCCGAAGAAACACCAGAATTAACTGAGGTACCTAAGGGCCAGCTGAGATCTATTATGACCCTCCTTTTGTCTGAACTGGATTTGTCTTGAGTCATGAAGGGGCTGGTGTGCAAACCCTCAAAGGGGGGGTCAGGAAAAGGGCCCAACATGGCTCCATGGTTAACTTCCTCTCTTAAATAAAAGTCAACATGACTAGGATACTGTGTAGCACTTTTATGATTAATTTTGTCAATTACAATGCGACTTTTCCTGTCAAAATCGAGTGGAAACCCATATTTATTTAATAATGGTAGTTCTCAGTCCCAATATTCTGCAAGGTAATGGGACCATTTTTCAAAATTTAATTTTGAATGAACAGATATTTGGAGACCTCTGTAATTAGGTTCATCTGTGGTTTTCAACCTCTCTTGTAATGACAATATGTCTTTGCATACAGTATTACTGTTGCTGTCATATATACGGCTTTTAAACCCATAAATAGGAATGAAGCCAAAGAGAGGTTGATCGTGATTGAGAAATTTTTTTTTTGCAGTACTTTCCTTTTGCCAAGCGTATTTTTTCACCTTTGAGTGCTGAGTTAATTTCCAACGCATACTTATCACCCTCTCCCATTTCCCCAGTCCTGACTACACTACTTGTACTTGGATCGACTGTTGCATTCTGGGATCTGTTCAGTGATTGTGGGTGAATACGGCAGTTATTTTTTGCATTTGCATTACTGTCAAAGACACGCTGCTGACAGTTGACAGTATTGACATTAAGAATTTTCTTACCTTCCTGTTTGCCTGCTTACCATTCTCAGTCTTGATAGTACCAGACGACTGACAGTCAGTCTTACAAGCATCTTCTACAACAGTACTAATAATTCCATTATTGTCAACACTATCACTATCTGAAGTCTGCAACACTGCAAAACAATTTGCATGGCACATGTCAACAATACTATCATTATACTTTTCAATACATTTACTGTGTCCCACATTCTGTCGCTTAACCACTGTATTTTTGTGTTTATCAACACACATTCTGACAATATTGTGATTACCAGACTGCCTGGTACTTTTGCTCTGGTCAATTTTGGACATTACAGGAGTAGTATTTACAAAATTATTGACAGCCTTGGTCATAGGTTTCTTTTTAACCACATCTGAAAACAAAATGTTTGGTTTTCTATATCTATACATTGAAAGCATCTTTCTAACATGTTCAACATCAAATAACCTTAAATCAACATGTTTTGAATTGTACACATATCTACTACTATATACAGAGTTGAACCTACGACACTTAGCCACTGCATCCCTGCAGTGGCCTCTTAGTTTTTTAACTGACTTTTTGGCTACAGTTCTTTGCCATATGTAACCCATCACAAGTTTCACAAACATGTCCGTAAAACTGACCCGCTGATCTGTGATGAGAGGAGTACTTACATGTACCTTCTTGAAATTATTTGCAATTCAAACCACTTTTTGAGTGTATATTTTTTTATTTTTGGTGAACGAACGAGTGGCAGAAGTACTAGTAGCAGTTGCATATCTTTGGGCATGTGCCCTACGAATTCGGTCCAGTTTTTCAGTTTTTATCTATCTGCTTCCATGTTTGTCAAAAGTATGGCATGGCATGCCTTGGCGGAATCCCACGAAAAATCAGAAGCATCTTCTATTAAGTTTCCTATATAATCTCACATTGAAGCTTTTGTACTTTCGGATTTTTCTTCCTGGATGCACCGAACGAAGCCGGAAATCCACTGAGTGATGGTAAGGTCATCATATGTGGGTCTAGTCTTGTGAGTTCCGGTTAAAATAAAATGCTGGGACCAATCCACTGATTTCTTAACTGTTATCACCCCAGGACCACCGATCTGCGATTTAACCCTACCTCTAGTTGCTGCCTCATTGAGATTTTTAAGATCTGCCAAACGTTTCTCAACCTCCTTTTGAAGTGATTCGTTACTCCTCAAATATTCCATTCAGGGGACCACATTCTCAGCCGAATTACTGGCCGTATCGCAACCATGTGATACTGTAGCTTGGTTCAGCAAATTTTTATGGGAACTAGAGTGAGCTGAGCTACCCTGTTCCAATGCTGCCTCGGTACGCTGTACCCGGTTGTCCATTGAAACCATTTTATCACCTAATACCCGTAATTGCCGTAAAATCGGATCAGAAACCATAAGTTCATTTACTGGTGAAGGGGGTACAGCTACCTCGTCAGCACTGGAAAAGGACTCACCTGCTGTGTTCCGTTGACATTTCTTGCCCACTGGTCAAGGATGTTCCCCTGTGCATTTTGAACAGTAAAAAACTTTAGGCATAATGAACAGTGAGCTGAGCAACAATAATAAAATGCTTAAATGAAATATAAATGTAAAATATGTAAACTAAAATGTAAAATCTAAGCTCAGTTCAAAACATGTATTCTCTTCGAAATTCAAACGAGTGTGGCGCCAATATTACACAAAGGCTGACTTTTATAGTTAGAAACACTGACCATGACGATCCACAATGCATTGCTGTAGTCTGGTAACAGAACTGAAAGCTATGTCCACTATAAGGTCATATCCCCAGTGTCCCTCGTGATTCTCGAGTCCTGGGTCCAATACCATTTTCCTGATATAATACTCCTCTCAGTGGGGTCATTGGTAGACCCATGTATAAAGTTTCATTTTTAAGCTGACGAAACTCAGCTCTTCATACACCTCACTCATAAGACTGCGACTCAGTCATAAGAAAATTAAACAGGTGCTTAGATGATGGAAAAAATGACTTTCAGTAAATAAATTGAAACTCAATCCTGAAAAAACCGAGTTTGTCATTTCTTGTACAAAGTTGCACCATGAAAAACTGAAGTCCTTCTTGACAGTCAATATTCTTGGTTGTGCATTGCATTCTGTACAAGTGGCACAAAATCTGGGAGTATGGTTCAACTCCCATTTTTGTCCATTTTCTAGTCATGTTCAGAGTGTCTGTAAGGCCTGTTTTGAATAATTGAGTGATCTCAGGAGACACAGACAGCATCTTACACAGGTCGCGGGTTTGAAGGCTGCAAATACTCTTATAAGCAGTAGGGTTGATTATTGCATTTCCTTGATCAGGAGTCTTTCAAGATTTAATGCTAGGAAGCTCCAAATTGTACAAAACAGTTTAGCTATAGAATTGTTACTGACAGAACAAGATAATCGCATATGTCTCCAGTACTTAAGGGTTTTGTATTGGTTGTCTGTTCAAAAACGGTGCTCAAAACTGCTACAGTGGTCTATAAGTTCCTCCAGAGTGGTTCTTCCAACTAAAAAATTCATATAACTAGGAATAGCCTGTTGGAGGGTGAGGTTCTTGAGGTGCCATAGTTTATTCCGTCTTTTCATAAGTCAACAAAGAAGTTTGGCTTTGGATTTACTATGATGCAAATGGAATGACCCAGTGAACATTAAAAACGTTTTAAAATCCTTTTAACATTTACAAAAAGTTTTAAAACCTATTTAAACCCTTTCTTTTGAGTTATTAAAGTTTTCAAGTAAACATTTACACTAATGTTTGAAAAAAAAAATTTTATAAACATTCTCTTATACAAACGTTGTTGCTGAAAACATTTATTAAACTGATTAAACTTTTATAAAATAACTCAAGAAACTAGGTTTGACAGGAAATACTCTTTCATTCCCCAAGGGAAACCAGACTATTCATTGACTGACTGTTATGTAATATAAATTAACATGCTAAAGTAGTCCATAGTTTAAACACAAACATTAACTTATTATAATCTACTTCAGACTAGAATTACTCCATAGAATATAGATATGTTAAAGGCTTTACAAGTAAGGTACTGAGACCTCGAGGGTACACTGGGCACACTTTTGTGAGAAAGAAAGGTACTAGTAGCAAAAGGCCAAAAATTGGTTGGAAACCAACCCATAATTTTTTGAAGAGTACATTATGAATGCAGGACCAAAATGTACTCAGAGAAGCCTGGTTTGAGAAAAAAATACTATCTGAAGCAAATCATTGTGAGCAATTGTAGTAATATGAATAAATAGCATAAAAGTTACCAGTAAAATGAGATGAAATAGGTAATTAGGATGGAAAGAGGCATCCAAACAGCCAAAATAGCTCAAGAAACTAAATTTGACTGGAAATGCTCTTTAAACATTTATAAAATAGCTGAAGAAATGAAGGTTATGCGGGAAATGTTTTTTCAATATTCGCTATGAAATGTTTGATAAACAGTATACATAAAATTTAAACAACATATGTGGAAAATGTTATGTAAATGTTTGCTCTGTAATTGTTTTACAAACATTTAATACCAACTGGTTTTCATACCTAGCATTTAAAACGTTTTTGAAATGTTTTCTATCAAAAACTTTAAAAACATTCTATCACAAATGTTTTTTTACCCATGTTTTCAGAATGATGTGGTTGTTGTATAGCGCCCATGTGGCAACAAGTGTATTTGTCAATTTATACAAGGATAAAGAAAATAAGCATGATGACTAAGTGGAATAAATTGAAGAATAAATACAAAGGACTTATGGCACATATTGTTGTACTATTTTATATTTACAAATTTGGATATTTCAGCCTTTTAAAACTTGGATTAGTAAACTGGTTATATAGACATTTGAACTTCACAAATGAAACATATAGCTTGTCAAGTGATTAGTTACTTGGCCATTTCAACAATGTTTTTTTGATTCTCACACAATGGTTCTGACCAGCATGCCACATGTGTTATAAGTGGTATACACATGGATAATAGATCTGCCCTTGACTGGAAAGCTTGGAATAACAACTCACCTGATTATAATAGCTACAGAAAGTCCCAGCCTGCCCCCAGATGGAAGAGGAGAGGGAGAAATAAGTACTACAAAATTAGACCAGTCATCAGTTAACACAGACGTCTGATTACACACAGATCCTCTGTACATCACCAAAACTTAAGCCTTTTGAACGCTCAGTCTGTCAGGAATAAGGTTGAACTAATCAAAGACTATATTATTGAACATGACATTGATATTTGTGCCATAACAGAAACCTGGCTGACTGAACATGACAATGGTATGGTCAGTGACTTGCGCCTTGAAGGCCATGAGATTCTTGATATTGACTGTAGTGAAAGAACTGGAGGAGGGGTTGCTGTCTTGTGTAAGAGCTCAATTCATCCTTTGATGTCAACTGCCTCGAAGTTTTCCTCAAATGAATGCATGCATGTAAGATTCAGACTCTCTTACAATTTTGAACTTAGTTGTTGTTTATCCCCTCCCCCCTCAAGCTGCTACAAGTGTCTTTCTGAATGAATTCTCGAGATACCTGGATGAGTTGAATACTGCAGATGGTCGATTGATAATTGTTGGAGACTTCAATTTTTACATGGATGATTGTGAGAACAGCTCTACTGTTGCATTTCACAAAGTTTTGGATAACTTGTGACAACTTGTGACCTCTCCTACCCATTCTAAGGGTTACATGCTGGACTTGATTCTCACAAGAGACTGGATAGGGCTGTTGAGTGTGCTAGGGCTGGTGTTCAATTCTCTGACCACATTAATTTAATCAAATCTAATCTACTGCTTTGCAAGCACAATATCTTCCCCATAATGGGTAACTCAGTGCGCTAATTAAACAAAATCAATATCGTATGGAAGTCAAGGGGCGTTCAAGGTCGGTAATCCAGGATTGTGGGTGTGACTGGGAGGGAAGGAAAACTAAGGTGGGAATCTAGAGCTGAAGAGGTGAGATTTGAGGTGCTTCTTAAAAGATGCAACAGAGGGACTATTTCTTACAAGGAAAGGGAAAGAGTGCCAAAGGGCAGGGGTATAGTGACTGAAGGAATTAAAAAAGTGTTTAATTGATTTGTGAACTCTACGGTCAAAAGTGGGCATTTGAAGGAACTTGAGTTTGGGAGTACTTCTCCTTGTGTTTCTAGAAGAGGTGAAGGGGTGGATTATTCCTCTAAGGTAAACTGGTTGACCCTGGTTGAGAATATTGTATGTAATAAGACCAATTTTAAATTGTACCCTGTATCTGACTGGTAGCCAGTAGAGTTTTTTAGTTGAGGGGTAATGTGAGAGAATTTAGAGGAACGGGTGACAACCCTGCAGAGTGAGTTTTGGACTAGCTGCAATCTCCTTAACTCAGAATCAGTGAGCGATAAGAAGTGAATTGCAGTAGTCCAGCCTGCTGCTCACCAAAGCGTTCGCTAACAGCACTGATGTATTCAGGCCTAGAAGGGGACGAATTCTGTAGAGATCTCTCGCTTGTACTCTAGTTGACTTGTGACACGTGGTTTGAGAAATTGAAATTAGAGTCGAACACCACTCCGAGGTTCCTGACACTTTGTGCTGGCGAGACCTGATTTCCCAGAATATTAATAGGGAAGTGAGGGAGGAGTTGGTTACAATTTTTTGGGAGCCTCGGTTTTGTCTGGGTTTTGTCTGGGTTAAGTTTTAATTTATTTGCGAACATGAAATTTTGAATGTCGTTTAGGCAGTTCTTTAGTTTTTGGATAGAGTGAGAGAAATTTTCTGGTGAAAGTGTTATGTATAATTGGGTATCATCAGTGTAAATGTGGTAGTTGATGCTGCTGTGGGAATGAATGATTGAGCTGATTGGGTTAGTGTAGAGAGAGAACAGGATTGGTCCAAGGACAGAGCCCTGGGGTACTCCATAGTGGAGCGCAGCAGGATGCGAGAGAGTACTACCTACCTTGACTGAGTGTCCTTCCTGACAGGTATGATTTGAACCAGCCAAGTGCTAGCTCACTGAGTCCATAATAAACATTGAGTCTGTCCAGGAGAATGGTGTGGTCAATGGTATCGAAAGCGGCGGATAGATCCAGAAGGGTAAGGGCAGTGACAGAACCCTTGGCCATGGTAAGAAGAATATCATTTTGAATATTAAGGAGAGTGCTTTCAGTAGAGTGGTGTTTTCTATAAGCCGATTGGAAGGCAGTCATGAGACCGGCTTCATCAAGATGAGTTTGTAGCTGGACGGCTACTACCCTTTCAAGTATCTTTGAGATAAAGTTTAAATTTGAGACCGGCCTATAGTTTTTAAAAACTTCTTTGTCTAAGGATGGTTTTTTGAGGATAGGGGTAACATGGAACATGGGCCTGCTTGAAAAAGTTTGGACACTTACCTTGCTCAAGAGAAGCATTGATTATTGAAGTGATGGGGGTAATGAAAATATCCAGATGATCCAAAACAAGGAAAGTAGGCCAAGGGTCTAGGGAACATGATTTACTAGGAGAATTGGTAATAATTTTAGTAACTTGATCCTCTGTTACAGTCAAAAAGGTGGAGAACATAGGGAGGAGGAGAGTCAGGGGTGATGTGTTGCAAATTGGCAGAAGCAGAGAATGTTGAGCGTATTTTCTCAATTTTTTTCTGTGAACAACTCCACAAACCTGTCAGCCAAAAGCTGAGGGGGCTTTATCGATGGGAGGATCTTGGCTGGAAGTCTGTGCAACACATCGCCCAGGACACGCCATATTTTTTGTGGATTGTTGTGATTTAAGGAATTGAGATTTGGCTTGCATGCAGATTCTATTATATTGATGGACTTTCTGCATGTACTGGGATCTAATAAAGGTGGATTTATCTCTTCGCCAAATGTGTCCAAACAAACGTTTGGTCTCATTTGCCGCAATTATAGTGTCCTTAACCCATCCCAGGATGTACTTTGCCTTGGTATGTTTAGTGTGTAGTGGAGCATGTTTGTCGATAAGGGTCGACAATGTGGAGTGATATTGTTTGTAGAGAGTATCAGGTTCTTTGGATGGATTATTGATCAGTTCTGAAGCAAGGAGATCTGCTTTCATTTTCTCTTTGTCGATTTTATGGTATTTTTGGAAGGAGACAGTAGCATTATTCTGACATCTAAGGGTTAAAAAATTTAGGGTGAAACTAACTGAAAGATGGTCAGAAAAAGCATCAGTGGTATGCACGTTGGAAATATTGTCATTGTTGGATTTAATTAAAACCTGATCAAGGGTATGTCCGTGAATGTGAGTAGGGAAATTAACTTTCTGAATTAAGTCAAATGAATTGATCAGTGAGTGAAAGGTTTTTGAATTTGAACATGTTGTTTCAAGGTAAAGTTGAAATCGCTGATGATAGCCAGAATTTCTGTGGTGAGGTGAATGTCCTCCAAAAGTGATTGAAAATGTACAAAAAAGGTAGAAGTACTTGAGGAAGGTGGTCTGTATATGTTCACAAAGTAAAAAGATTCCTTGTTCAGGGATATCTTGATGAGGAAGTTTTTGAACGTGGAGCAGGTCTTTGTAGAAACAACGGATGCATCCAGTCCATCTTTAACGAAAAAACCCAGTCCTCCGCCATGGCGGGCCACTCGAGGCTGTTGATACAGACTGTAACCTGTGGGGTGATTTTCGACAAGTTGGCACTTGTGATGTCAGGTCTTATCCAGGTCTCCGACATGGCAAAGAGATCAGTATCATTGTCAGAAATAAATTTTGCAATGGCTGGGTATTTGTTGTTTATTGATCTGATGTTTGCGTAGGTGATATTCAGACACTTGGGTGGTCCTGGGTTTATATCACCGGCAAGGAGGAGTAGGATGAAGAGACGGGAGGGTGACAGAGCTGGTGGAATAAATATTGAGGACGTGATGGTGAAATGTAAACAGAAGGTTGTGGTAGGGGGTTTGAAAGGGCAGAAACTGACAACATCAGGACATTGGATGGTTGAGTTAATGTGGTGCTGATATGTAGCAATGACTGGTTGGATTGCCAGTAGAATATGGAGAAAAATCATTTTTGAGAACTTGGGGGCTTAAAGTTTAAAACTGAACATAAAATTTGGGGAATTGTGTGGTTAGTGGGTGTATATTGTGAGAGTGATGGTCCCCAATAATGGGGAATGTGAGCGATAGAAGGGGATCACACGATAATAGGCAATTTTTAAGTGTAGTTATCTAATAATTTTGTCAAAAGGAGGTTTAATAAATACAAAAGTTGATTGTGGATTGAAAAAACTATGAAGAGGGAGACGGGGAGGGTGTTTAATTAAAGATATTGCGTTGAACAGTAATAATTTAGAAAAACGGTACTTCCCTAACAGACACACGCCACAAAGGAGGGCGTTTTAAAATTTTATGTGACATTGTACTAGCAATAAAGCACCAGTCACCAAAAGAGATATCACATGTAGGAAGCTAAAAGGCATAGATGTAAGACAATTAAAATTAGACATTTGCTCCCATGATTTTGGTATTTCTACTGATGACATAGATGTTCTGGTTGCAAAGTACAATCAAGGCCTATCTGATATTTTAGACAAACATGCACCTATTAGGCATCACAAAATTTCAATCAGGCCAAAACGCCCCTGGTTCAACAAATCACTGCAGTTGCAAAGATCAAAACTGAGAAAAGTAGAAAGGAAGTGGCGCAAAACAAGAAACCCCAGTGACCATGCTATTTTCACAACTCAGCTTCAGATTTTTTCAAACCTGGAAAAAGCAGAACCAGAATATCATCTGTGAATATAAAAATGATCAAAAGAAGCTCTTTGAAGTTACCAAAGGACTTTTACAGCAGGTTATTGAAAGACCACTGTCACCTTGCAAATCGGATACAGATCTTTCTAATGATTTTAATAACTTTTTTATCACCAAAATAAAAAAATCAGAGACCATTTTACTAATTCTGATAGTTATGACAGTAAGGATATGCCTTTTACTGGTGATCAGTCCATGACAAGCTTCAAAAACCTTTCTGTAGATGAGGTCACACAGCTTATACATAAAACGCTATCAAAATCAAGTGAATTAGGGCCACTACCCACACACTAGTGTAGTGCTCAGCTGAGCTGACTCCTGTCATCACCAGAATCATAAATGTATCTCTTTTCAATGCTGAAGTGCCAATTGACTTTAAAAAAGATATAGTTATTCCGCTTTTAAAGAAACCAAATCTGGAGTTGATTCTCAAGAACTACCATCCAGTATCAAATCTGAGCTTTCTGTGAAAACTAACAGAGAGCTGTCAGTCTCCAGATGCATAAACACCTGCTCAGAAATAACCTATTTGATCCTCTTCAATCAGCATACTGTCCTAACCATAGTATTGAAACTGCCTTGATCTGAATCTTTCATGACCTGCTTACAAATTTGGACAATAAAATAGTCATATTATTGGCACTGTTTGATTTATCTGCCTTTGATACTATAGACCATACAATACTGTTGGAGAGATTATGTCATACATTCGGTATATCAGGACAAGCTTTGAAGTGGTTTACTTTATATGTATCAGACTGATCACAAGTAATAAGTGTGAATGATGTCAAGTCATCCAGCCATACGCTGGAATGTTGCCTCAGGGTTCTGTTCTCAGCCCATCACTGTACTAACCTTATACAAAACCTAAGATATCCAGTTTCACCTTTTTGCTGATGATTACCAACTCTATGTATCTCTTGACCCAGCTTGTACTGCCAGTCAAACTGAATCACTTACTCATCTTGAAAACTGCATTACAGAACTGTCAGATTGGATGTTTCAAAACAAACTCAAACTGAATGATAACAAAACAGAATTTCTTGTGATTGGATCAGGAGTCCAGAAGGCCAAAATTAATTCCAAATCAATTATAGTAGGTGGACATGCCATAAAAAGTGCTACTGCTGCTAGAAATCTAGGTGTTTGAATTGATGAAAGTTTCTCCATGGTACATCAGATCCAACAGGTCTGCAAATCTGCATACCTCCAAATTTGCAACATCTCTTTTTAACACAAGAAGCTGCTCACATTTTAATACAAGCATTAATCCTCTCCAGGTTAGACTATGCAAATGCACTCTATTATGGGCTGCCTGATTCACTTATACGGAAGCTACAACATGTTCAGAATGCTGCAGCTTGTCTATTCTGTCAAGTCAGAAAATATTATCATATAACACCTGTACTTAAGTCTCTCCACTGGCTACCAGTTCGGCAGAGTATTGAATTCAAGGCTGTGAATGGATGTGCACCCACATACATATCTAGTCTTCTTAAGCACTATATACCCTCTCATTCCTTATGGTCTGACTCAAAAAAGCTGTTGTCTGTGCCAAGAACTAGATACAAATCCTTTGGAGATAGGGCATTCAGTACAGCAGCTCCAAAACTGTGGAACAAACTGCCATTAAAGTTACGAAATGGCAACACTATCTCAGACTTTGGAAAACAGCTGAAAACACACTTGTTTAAAATAGCATATGAATGTTAATTGTAAATTTATTTTAGTTTATGTAACTTTAAATTGTAACTCTGTAAAGCACCTAGGTATATAAGCGCTATATAAATCACAATGTAATGATTATTCAGCATTTACCTTCAAACATCTCCAAACAAAGATGGCAGAAAGCATTGTTATTAGGGATTTTAGAGGACTTTATCAAAAATCCATAAAAGTATGAATGGAATTTGGGCACGATGTTAAGCCACTATCTTAAAATTTTAGACGTAAAAATAATATTTTAATTAGTGTGTAACCTAAAATATATTACATATGACCTCTGACCCCAATTAAGGTTATTCTGCTAGTCAATGCCAAAGGATTTTGGATTACACACAAATATAATCACAAGTCTAGCTCTTTAACCAGCTGAGCTAAAGGGGAATCCCCTGAATCCCAGGTATCAGCAGAACTGATATAGGTGAGGATATTACAGTAATCATCATTTTTAACCTTTGCCAAATGTTTCCTTTCAAACGTTTGCAAAGCTCAAAACTTTTACTGGGAGTTATCAGAAGACATCTGCTCTATTACATTTCTCCTGTCTTTTGAAAAGAAACTGAAAGCTTATGTTTTCACAAAAGCCTTCCCACCTTTTATCGTATTTTTACAAACACCTCTGTTGCGTGGACATCCCCTTTTGTGTCTCTGGACTATGAATTTTTTGGACTTGTTTCTTGGTTGTTGTGCCTTAGAATCTGTCTTTTGATGGGGATTAAGTGCTCTAAAAGTTATATTACAATAGAATATAGCAAAATTAACATATTTGTGGGCTACATGGTTTCCAAAATATTAATAAAAAACTACACTCCTGTTATAATTCTTTGACAAATATTCCAGGAAAAAATAGAAATGAGTGAAGTGTCGTCTCTCGAATACTACAAATTGCCTACGTCACAAGAGCCTTCACTTATGACTGGACGAATATTCATCAAGAAGAATTCTTAACGCGATATTGATTTACCTACGTGATGAAGGGAAGCAGATTTATCTGTATATTTCCAATTTACAATAAGATAAACTGTCTCCGGACTTTAATTTTTACTCAAAATAAATCAAATTTGGAGGAATCTGTGTGTGCCCAATTAAGTATTCTTCCCACTAAATTTGAACTCAGTTGATGCTATAGTGTCAGAGTTATGACAAGAAGGTGTACAGACATATAGAAGCTTGATAGTAACATTGCAGAAAGAAATTCTGTTCTGTGATAACGAATTAGAAACTTTGTTTTTGAAGGGTTAAAATTATGTAAGTTGTGATGAGATAACTGTGTTTTTTTTTGTAAGGTAAAAAATTTCTATGCCACGATAACTACTTTGGGGGCTTTGTTTTTGAGGGGTAAAAAAATTCTATGTTGTAGTAACAACTTACAAATTTTGTTTTTGAAAGGCTAAAAATATATAAGTTGTGACAACAAAATAATTTTTTTTTTGTTTTGGTAGGTTCAAAATATAGTTTACCCTCCAAAAACAACTAAACTGTGTCATAATAACCAGACAAATATTTTTAACCTTTCAAAAATAAAAAAAAAATATCTTGTCATATCAAGCTTAAAAATTTAACTCTCCAAAACAAAAACGCTAAATTGTGATAACGAGATACTCCCATTTTCATGATTCAGAAATTTTTGACCCCCCTAAAACAGAAAAACCCTATCTCGTTCTTACAAAATAAAAAAATACCCTTTCAAAAACAAATATCAAATTTGTGATAACAAGACAGTAATTCGTTATCACAATTTATATATTTTTAACTGGTCAAATCAAAGTTTCTCAATAGTGGTGTTCAGACATCACGCCTGTCAGTCCTCCCCACCCCAAGAAGTTCTAGGATCACCTTAAAAGTCTTTTGTCTGTGCCTAACCTTAAGTTACTAGTGTTGGTATTCCCAACTACAGGGAGTTTCTTGTTACAGGCACTCTCATTGGCCGACCTCTGAGGTCTTAACCCCAAAGGTTGGGGTCTTCAGTTTTAAAATTGAGAGCAAGGAGACTGGACAGAAATAAAAATTTGCTCTCTAAAGTGATATTCTCTGAATCTGTTGTGTTTTATACTTTATTTTAATTCTGATTTTAACGTTATTTTAACTTCATTCATCTGGAACTTGTGTGTTATTCATTTATGAATTGTCAATGATTGGAACGCTGTGTCTGGGACTGATTTGCATCATTATGGCGACTTCACACTCCTCTGGATGCGGGTTTTAGACAACATAAGGCGTCATTTGGCTGAACACTGAGGGACGGTCTACCCTATTTTCTTTATACCCCTTGTAGCAGTGAAAAATTTAGCCAAGTTGTGTCTTGTTTGTCTGGGCAGCATACTCAGGACAGGTTGTCGTGTATTTCATAGTGAAAGTTAACTTTGACATTTTAAAAAATGGGGAAGCACAAGGGCTTGTGCAGCAAGTGTAACAAGAGGCATTTTCTCCCAACTGGAAAAAAGTGCCAGGAAGTATATGAACAGTCAGCTGCTGATGAAACGATTGTTAAACCCAAGAAGAAGGCTAGCAAGATTGATGGTCGGGACTCTCAGCTGAGCAAAAGTAAGATAAGTAGTTCCATGTCTCCACGTGGACAACCATCAGTCGCCCATAAGCAGGACTTTTACATCAAGATGGCTTCGACCCCAGGTCTTGAGGACGAGAGCGACAGTGAAGATGGTTCTGACTCGGCTGATGGAGGCAGTACATCATTACAGTTGAAGATCTTGGGCAAGCTGAGGAAAGTATCCAGCAGACTAGACGTTAGGGAACAGCAAGTAGCGTAAGGTGGCCAACGACGACGTCATGACCAGAAAAAGGACACATCTAAGTTAAGTAAACGGTGTGAATAGTAAATACTGTGACAGTAAACATAGTGACATTACAAGTACCCGTGTAAAACACAAAAAGTATGACAGTTCAGTAATTCAAGTGAATCTGATGATGATTGTGACATCCCAATTCTTAATACCTTGAGATCCTCAAAAACCATCCAAAAACATGTCACTAGGGCAGTAGACGAACTAGAGAGGGGTCAGGGGATCAAAGGTAAAGACCAAGTCATAAAGTCAAAAAGGGGGGCCCTGTCGATGTTGTTGTTACTAATAAAGTCACCTGGCCTCATGAATATATACTGGGGGTCTTAACAAGCAACGCATCACTTTTGACCAGTTAAACCTCACCCAATTTATCAATGGCTTTGTGAAAGGGGTTTTAGATGAGAAGGATGAAAGTGTCAGAGAAAAAATGCTTGTTTACCTAAGTGATCTAATGGAAGACGCAAATGATTTTTCGTGGGCAAGTGCTAAGGCCTCACATGCGGTCTTACTGTGCGAGATAGAAAGAGGCACAGTAAATTCTTCAAACACGTCTCACATCAACAGAATTCGTAGAGCTCATGATCAACGTCACACCACTAGTAACAAACAGGGTTGGGTTCGAAACCAAGACCCTCACCAAAAACCATGGTTTTGTAAGGTCTATCAGACTGGCTCGTGTCAATACACTGCAGATCATGACCTCAATGGTAAGACCCACAAACATATTTGTGCATTTTGCTTAACCCAAGGCCGTCACATGACCCATCCTGAGAAAGATTGCTACCTTGCCAAAAAAACACAAAAATTCCAAAAATGAGAAGCAAGCTGCTCAATAAAGAGTCAACTGGGCAGCAATGAACTAAAATGGTGTACTTCTACTGATTACATGACTAAGTTCCCAAAGGTGACGAATCTCAAGCATTCATGCAGTGGGGAAGTATA
This sequence comes from Sabellastarte sp. h YS-2021, assembly GCA_964017235.1. Lineage (NCBI taxonomy): Eukaryota > Metazoa > Annelida > Polychaeta > Sabellida > Sabellidae > Sabellastarte > Sabellastarte sp. h YS-2021. The sequence goes on from OZ024929.1 coordinate 142,819,533, forward strand.
CACTAGGTTTTTCTACAACTCAAAGTTTTCAACCCGTAATTCTCTTAGAAAAAGTACACGATGAGGTAAGTGACACTCGAAGTGCCAGAGAACATATTACACCCACTAGTAAAGCTCAGTCTCAGAAAGCTGAAAAAGATTCAGGTATAATGGTGGGAAATGTCCTTGGCACACGTCCTGATGCCAAGTCTGCCAAGGTGGAGGAGGTAAGTGCATCACTATTGCCTAACACTGATGTTACATGTACAACTACCAAAGTGGGGCCAAAAACACGGGGGTCAGTTAATTCTGTTGCACCCGACACCCACAGAAGTGTCACAAGTGGAGAGGTGTTAATCACCCGCGGTAGCTCCAACAATCGAGGTATATTGTCTGGCAATCAATATGTACCCAGCGTGCTGTGTGATAAAACAATCGGTCCCATGGCTTTGTCTGACCCCTCAAGTAAAGAGGTATTGTCAAAAGCTCTTTGTTATAACAACCCAAGGTGTGAAAAACTTCCTGATCATGACAAAAATGACAACAAGTCTGTTTTGTTGTTTGATATTAATCACAGTGGTGACACAGATAAATGGCTGAATGTAACTGTCCCAAAACGAGTTCAGGCTTTATTAGATGGTCAAAAGGTCACTAATTGTGCATTGTTTTCTCAGTGGAGGAAACAAAGTGAATTTGATTTTGGGTTTATTCCACTTTCTGACTTCAAAGCTCCCCCTAATGAAAACATAAACAATCCTCCTCAGTCCCCCCTTCAAGTACATCATCAAATCAAAAGTACAGGGGTTTTGAATTTCGTGCTATGTAGAATACCCATTGAATCTCAGTTGTGCATGGATGAATGGCAAGCAGTTCTAAAGGGCTACTGGGATACCCAGTTAATTGACCTCTTGAGGTTTGGTTTCCCTCTGGACTTTAATAGAAATAGCAGTCTGAAATGTGACAGTAGAAATCATTCCTTAGCAACTGACTTCCCTCTTGATGTCGAAGCCTATTTAAAAGAGGAAATTGAATATGGGGCTATTTTGGGTCCTTTTGTCGATTGTCCAATTTCTCAGTGCCACAAAAGTCAATTTATGACTAGAGAAAAGCCCAATTCAACACATAGACACGTCATTGTGGATCTGTCATGGCCCAAGGGTGCCTCTGTAAACACTGGGGTCTGTAAGGACTCATACTTGGGCACAGATTTTGTGTTATCTCTACCCACTATTGACCATATTACGTCACGCGTCAGAGCATTGGGACCTGGAACCCATCTCTACAATATTGATATAAGTAGGGCTTTTCGCCACATCAAAATAGATCCAGGTGACCTTGACCTTTTAGGAATGTCCTGGAATGATGCAACGTACATTGATACGTGCCTCCCATTAGGGAGTCGCCATGGCTCCCAAATTTTTCAGCGAGTCAGTGACGCAGTGCATCATGTCATGCGTCAACACAGTTACGCAGTCGTAAATTACGTGGACGACTTCATAGGGATTGCTATGCTTAGCATCGTGCGTCGCTCGTACGTCTTCTTGCAAGATCTCCTTGTGCATCTGGGCCTGGACGTAAGCCAGTAGAAGCTGGTGGCTCCATGTACTAAGGTTACATTTTTAGGCGTTGAGGTCGACATATGTCGACGCCTCGTCTCTATCCCTACTGAAAAATTATGTCACATATCACAACTGGGTGACGCATGGGCATCAAAACGTGTGTGCACGAAATGTGAACTTCAATCCCTGCTGGGCAACTTGCTGTATGTGCACAAGTGTGTGCGTCCAGCTAGGGTTTTCTTAAATAGAATGTTAGAATTGCTAAGAAGTAGTTATGATGTAAATATAATTAGTCTGACTGAAGATTTTAGGTGAGACCTCAGAGGGTTTCGCACCTTTTTGAGTGAATATAATGGAGCGTCATTTTATGACCATGTCAGGGCACACCATTTAGTGGAGTTGGATGCCTGCCTATCAGGCCTAGGAGGACGCTGGGAGAACCTGGTTTACCACCTCCCCTTACCCCAGCACTATGGAAATCTGGGCATAGCATAACTAGAAATGGTGAATATCTTGGTACCCATACGCATTTTTGCGTCCCTCTGGCACAGGAAGTCCATTCTCATAAAATGTGATAACGCTGCAGCAGTCTCTGTCCTTAACACTGGGAAGACTAGGGATCCATTTTTAGCAGCAGTAGCCAGAAACATCTGGATGGAACTAGCCAGGCAAGATATCCAAGCTGTATATAGGCATATACCTGGTAGGGCAAACCAGGTTGCAGACCTGCTGTCTAGATGGCAGGGTACCCCAGGACAAAGTGAAAAGTTAAAAAGTCTGGTGGCAGACCCAGTGTGGTTGCCCACTAATCTTAAGTTGCTAGACCTAAATAATGATATATAACTTAGACTGTGTAGATGTGTGTAATATGATATTATGTTGACATTAACAGATGTTTCACTTTGTTTCAGGACCAGCACGTCTGGCAAGGTTGAATAGAGAAGCCACAGCAACACTCATCACCTCTCTAAGACCAAAGACCAGAAAATGCTACCACATGCTCTTTAAGAACTTTCTGATGTTCTGCCATTGTGCAAAAATCTCAGTAGAAAATATTTGTCTTGCTCATGTCATGGCATACCTACAGTATCTAGTAGAAAATAATGTCTCAGCAAACATGATTGCAAATAATGTTTCAGCTCTTAAAGCTAGTTTCATAATTTATAACCTTGACCATACAGTGTTTGAAAACCCACAAATTGACTATTTTATTAAGGCCCTTAAAATAAACAGGCCATTGAAAGTCGTCCAAAGAAACATCATGACCTTGGACCGTCTTAGGACCTTGGTCTCACTGTGCGACACCATTCACTGTGGCCAGGTCTTCAAAGCAGCCTTTTTATTGGCATTTTTTGCCTTTCTACGCATCTCTAACATTGCTCCCCATGCTTCAACAGCATTTGATACATCTAAGAACTTAACTCCATCTGATATCAAACTCTCTAAAAATTTCATGAACATCTCCATCAAATGGCCCAAAACTCTTCAAACCAGGGACAAGATACATGTGGTTACAGTCCCCAAGTTGGCGTCCAACCTCTTGTGTCCAGTAAAAGCACTTCAGGAAGCCATTTCCCTGTATAGTCCAGCCCCTCAGGACCCTCTGTTCCAAATGAAGACTTCCAGAGGTTGGGTAGTTTTAATTGACTCAAGGATTAGAAAGGTTCTCTCTAGACTGAATGTTTAGATGGGCTTACCCCCCTCTTATTTTACTTTCCACCCTTTCCGGCGTTCAGGGGCCTCCTTTGCTTATAATTCTCACATACCCCTGGGGAGTATCAAGCATCATGGCTCCTGGACGTTGGACAGTGTTTGGGCATATATTCAAGCAAACCATAATTCTAGTCGAGACATTGCAGCTTCCTTTGTCAACATTATAGATAATGCTTAATATGTTTCCTACTTTTTCTTGGGTTTTGAGGGTTTCATATATTACCATGCAGCTAGGTTAAACTTAAATTGTATAATATATATTAAATGTCATGTAAATCTGGGCTCACCTTCAGGGGTCAACCTCACAGTTTTGCAGTGGCTCAATTCACCTTGAACTCACCTCTCACTGTTTTGACCTTTGACCTCGATCTGCCCAGGCATGGAGGCTCGCTTGTCCCTGGCCTCACTTGCCATGATTTGACCTTTAACCTTGAGTTGACCCCAATGACCTCAAATTTGTATTTTAACTGTTATCTTAGTATTTTGTAATTGCGTGTTTTTATGTTATGGTAACCTTAATTCATTTATTCCATTGTCACTTAACCTCGTGTGCGTTATTTATACATTAAATTTTATATATTCTGTGTATTTACCCTACTATCTTAGTATTTTAATTGTAACTTGTGTATCAATTATGGTCTGTATATAAACTATAGTTAAAGAATTATTGTAATAAAGTCAATGCTCTGCATGCCTGCTGTTTTCTTGGGGTGGGGGAGGGACTGTAAGTTGTTACCACGCATTATAAAATCTTTTTTTTCAGACAGAAAGATGGAACGAAACTAATTTAAATAACCTTTTCCTGTTGTCTGGCGTAATGACATTATTTATGACAGTTCCCTAACTGAAACATTTCTATTTTAGTGAAAGAAATCTGCTCCAATGAAGTGTTTAAACCAGATTGCAAAGAAGGCCAACACATCGATATAAATGAAGCATTGTACGGAAGGATTAAAAAAGACAGCAAATGCATAATTTCAGATGGTGGAAGTGCCAGTTTGTAATTTCTGTTCATTTATTAAGCGTAGCTAGTTGTGTAAGGCTGAAATCCAAATAGCAGATAATTGTTTATATATAATAAAATAAGAGAAATAAAGAGAAATTCAGTCAGAGTTCAGATCTGCCATTTCTTTATTTTGTCAAATTAATGTTAATGCCTTGTTAAGCTTCAAACCTACACATTTATAAAACCAAGGAAGAGGTGAGTAGACAATATCCAGTAAACATACAAAACATTTTAAAGGGGTTTAAACATTTGCAAAGTGTTTTAAACCCTATCTTTTGGGTTACTAAATGTTTCCAAGTAACCATTTAATGTTTTGCTTAAAAAACAGTTTTTAAACATTTATTAAATAACTAATGGGAAATGAGGGTTATGCTAGAAATGTTTTTTTAAACATTTATCATGAAATGTGTGATAAATAGTATACATAAAATGTTTAAATAACATTTGTTGACAATGTTTTGTAAGTGTTTGTTCTGTAAAAGAAACAAAAACGTTTGATAGCAACTGGTATTCAGGTCCATTATTTTAAAACGTTTTCGAAAAGTTTTCTTTCAAATGTCTTGACAACATTCTATCACAAATCGTTTTTCTCCCAAATTTTCAAAATGTTTTTTCATTGTTGAGCAATCTAGAAAAAATGTTGATATGATATCTGACCTCAATTAAAGTTAATATTATTAAGTATTATTTTTGAGACATTGTAATGTTCATATGTTATGTTTTACTAACATTTGTCATTACCCGTATAATAAACGGTATTAACAAAATGTTTTTAAAAGCTTCTATTATAAATGGGTTTCATACCCATCATTTAAGTTTTTACCAATCGCTTCCCTCCAAACGTTTGCAAAATTAAAAAAAATGTTTCCTGGGAGGGAGATATGCCTAGTATTTATGCCACAGCTTTTGGAAATCATGCAATGGATTGATATCCATTCTAAAGTTCTATGAGAGCTCTACGTTTTAGGTATTACATGTATTATTTACCCCTTGTTTCCATATGCAAGCCCACCTATAGGTGATCTCCATATTTCACCCTTCATGATAATTGAAGATGTTATCAAAATTGTAACACCTTGATATTGGTTGAACCTTGAGAGATATATCATTCACCTTTCCACTGACTAGGCCAGTGTTTTTTTCCAGCAAAGTGGGAACCACCAGTTAAAACTCCTCTTTTTGTTTGATTTCTTCACTGTAGAACTACAGTGCAAGTTGTTATACTTATTTGACATATTAAAATTAGATTTATCGCTGAATGAGAGAGGAACATTATAATACCTGAGTCCATTAAAAATAATGATGGCCTTTCTTTATGGTCTTTCCAGTCTTTATATCATATTTTTTTACAGACAAATCAACTGTCTGTATAACGTCAAGATAGCCATTATTTTTAGATAGAGGGGCATAATTCCCATAGTTGGCTGTTTTATTAGTAGCTGAGTATAAACTGACATGGTTCTTTTTATATAGAAAAGATATATGTCTAACTTTTTGTAACTCAAACAGAGACCACTGTAGGAGTCCACCGCGGTGTGAATCTACTATTATTATTACATTGCAGATTGTTCTGTGAAAGTGACCAAGTACTTTAAAACCGAGTGTGATTCCAACAGGACATGCAGCATTTTGGTTCCAAATGAACAGCTGAATGACATGAATGTTTGCCCCCAAGACCTGACACCATACTTGCAAGTTGATTACACTTGCATTAAAGGTTAAAATTTACAAACTTCCTTTCTTATGTAATCATTATCAAGAAAAAAAATAATAGTTGTGACCTTTAACAGGTTATCAATGAATTATTGCCTGATACCAAGAAAATATCTGGCTCTCATTAAATAAAGCTAAAGCTCTTTATCATCACTTGTGGAGAGTTAATTAAAAGGCAGCCATTTTAGCCATTCTGAAAGTGTCACCTAATTTTAAGACCTTTGTGAAAAATATAATAATCAGATGTGTTCAATTTGTGTGGGACTTGGCTGCAGACTTATTGGCACATATAATTGGTAGAGTAAGAAATCTAAAATTCGCCAGGAATCTAAAATTCGCCACCTGTAAAACCTTAGTTAATTTTATGAAGAAAATGATGTTTTTGTCCAAAAATTGGTATTTTTCGGTTCAAAAAGCCGTAATTTACTATACAGTCAACAAATCTCACCACAATTCATTTATTTTATTAGTATTTTCACATGTGGCGAATTTCAGATATGTGGCGAATTTTAGATTTCTTTCTCTATATATGATTGCTTTAGCTAGGAATAAGGAAGCCATATCTGACTTTTACTATGTTTATTTTGTTATCCCGGAGGGGAATTGACAAAGCTGTTTAATTTGTAGTTGTAAAAATTTAAGATTTTAGGGTTCTTAAAATATTTAAATACTTTGGAGATAGAAATAAGGACGACCCACACAAAAAAATAAGGTCATGATATTGAGTATTCGGGTAGTAGAAGTGAATCATAGACAAATCGGCCCTTTGCCAAATCGGCCCCTGTCAAATCGGCCCCTAAAATAAAAATACCTGGGGGCCAATTATTGTTTTAAAGAATACACCCCTTTAGTCAATATTAACATGGACCAGATTATAATGTAACACAATTTCAGTTAAGGCATGCGTTTGTGTTGAAAACGTCCCCTTATGTATCTGTTTGAATAAGTCTAAGAAATATCTTTAGCCACCCAGTCAAATGCTTTCTGTAGATCTATAAATAAATTATAATTTTAAAAGTTTTTCAACTGGGGGCCGATTTGCCCAGGGCCGAATTTTTAAGAGGGCCGATTTGCCCAAGGCCGACTTTTTTAGGAGGCCGATTTGGCACAGGGCTGATTCGTCCAGCTCCCGTAGAAGTCAATTAGTTATTTATTATACATCTACAATTGAATCTACTTAAATTCATCTGGAGAGAACAGTAAAGTTGCTAACCTGTTAACCAATAATTTCAAATGACAAGGTAGATTGTAAATGAGACCCCCTCAGAAGTCTTGATATGTAACTCCATTGAGCGATTTAACTTTGGGTGAAAATGGAGGGCTAGGAATCCATATTGCATTAGCCAGCCTGAACTGGGGTAGGTATATTAATTATGAACCAAACCGACATACCGGTTAAGCAAACATGTGAATGTAAACATGTGGATGTAAACAAATTTAATGAAAGGAAATGTTACATTGCCTCCACCAAAAAGTTTACGAAAGCAAAATATGCAACTACCTCTCAAAAGTTTACAGGCTATCATTTCAACAGATTTACAGTCCCTCCTGGTATTTTAATTAAGTTAAATTATGAAGGCATCTAATAGAAATTTCGAGAAGACTCACAATGTCTAAAAATATAAAAACAGTGGTTGTCAGATGTTGGCTGACACTTAATCAGCTACATATCTTGAAAATTTGTTAAAAACCCATGCAAGGACAGAAACAGCTAAAAGCGTTTCGAGAGCAACAGTTGTCACATGTAGTCTAAAATCTATGAGATGAGATTTTTTTCCAAAGACAGATAAAATTAATAATTTGTATAGCATTTTGAAAGTTTTTTATTATTACAAAGCTTTTCTTATCTTTAGAACTGGTTTTTTTTCTAATAAATCCCTTATAAAGATTTTAATGAATGTGGCCTAGAAATAACAAATAACCAGTAACATTTCCTTTAATGTTTTCTTTATTTAACGTGAGTTAAACTGTACATATTAATCATCTTCTTTTGACTTTCAGTTGAGGCCACTACCACAGAGAATAAGGGAAAATCCAACTTTGCTAATGCAATAGTAATTGTGTCTTCACTCTTGCTGGCTGTATTTGTTTGCCAATAAATATGGATTCACTGCTGTGTAAATTTATACTGCAACTGTATGAACAATTTTTGATCACCTGAAAATGGAAACCTGAAGTTCTGCATCCAGGCTTACAAGGCTGCTGATCAAGTAAAGGAAGTAGACAACAGAAAGCTTTGATAAATAAAGAAATATTTTTTGTAAATTGTTTCTTTTAATATCAATTCCTCAACATTTGCATACAAAACGTTTTAGTCAAAGATGATGGCAAACAATTTTTTTTGAAAAGCACACACAAACCTGGTCAATTCTTGGCTGAAAGATAGACTGACGTATATCATGTGCCTAAATGATGTTTATATATAAAGTTATACCACTGTGTTAATGTAAGTTTGATGCTACCTAACTCTGTTATTTAGCACATCTGGAACTAAAAGCCCGTTTAGGACTTCTTACATGAATAGTACCATATGGCTATTAAAAATTTTTTCAACTAAGAGACATAGAAGTTTTAAAACGGCCAAATAAAAGGTTGCCCTGAATTTGCATATAACCAATAACTTTACAAACAATAAACATAAACTTGTTGTATCAGTGACACCAGGATGTTCACATGTCATGCTGGCCAGAGGTCAAAACTACTGTAAGCATTGAAATTGTATGAACAAAATTTCTAGGACTATAACTTATTGGCAGGTTGTTGTAAAACATTATATTCATCTTTTTTCTGTGCATCAGGAAATATGTTGTTTGATTCAACAAATATCTATAGCCTGTAATGACATTTTACAATAAAAGTAAAAACATAACTGACTCCATTGCAATCTGGACTTTTCTGGCATGTAATGCCTGCCCTAGGCAGGCTCTAAGGAGCAATACCAGTAACTAATTTGATAATCATTTTTACATAGACATAGGTAGGTCGATATCATTGAGATGCCAGGTAATCTATATGCTAAGGGAGGAAAGCTTTTTGAAGAGATAAAGTTTTGGCACTTTCCTCAAACAAGACAGAGTGTTGGCAGAACAAACATCATTAGGTAAATCATTCCAAACTCTGGGAGCATCAAAGACCAAAGCATGACTGAAGTGATTATTGTATGTATGTACAGGTGGGTAAAAATGAGAAATCTTCAAGAACTTTTTATCTAGACAGCTATATCTGATGCCATATCTACCACAAGGAATAGACAGAAGAGAACAAAAGTATTTAGGACGATCCCTTTGAATCAACTTCTAATTCTTTTTCTAATTCTAATAGTACTTTTATAGCGCTTAATCTCTATCTATTGACAGACTTTAAGACGCATAAAGCCAAAAATCAGAGATCCTAATCGTTAAATCAGAGACATTGCAGGGGTCGGCACCACGGAGAAAGACGAAATGAAAACTGAGGAAAAAACTAGGGTGGGTAGGCTTTTTCACAGAGGTAAGTTTTCAACTTCTTCCTGAATGAGGAGAGAGATTTAGCTGAGCGTACATCGTCAGGGAGATCATTCCAAACCATCGGAGCATCGTATGCAAAGCTAAGGCCAAAATGCTTTTTTGACTTGTATATTGATGCAAAATGTGGGACCTCAAGCAAAACACCCTGATATTGACTTCTACGCATTCTGTACATACTGTGTCTAGGTTTAAGGAAAGGTTCGAACTATTTTGGATGGCCACTATGTACAAACTTGTACACCAAAAGGGCAACCTTGAAAATAGAGCGATGCTTGATAGGCAACCAATGAAGACTCTTTCTTACAGGAGTGATATGTGAGTACTTGGTGGTATTCGCCACGATTCTAGCTAGACTGTTCTGAACACATTTGAGCCTACGAAGGTCAAGAGCAGAGAGACTTCTAAAAAGAGAATTACAGTAGTCTAGCCGACTTCCAACCAAGGCATTTGCAGCCAAGAGTGCAGCTTCACGTGTAAGATACCCTCTGAGTCGCTTTAAATCCCTGATTTGAACAAAACAAGCCTTACAGATATTCCTGACATAGCAAGAGAAGGAAAAATCAGAATCAAACCAGACACCAAGGTTCCTAATTGCCTCGGCAGGTGACAGGAGGGTACCAAGTATACTAACTGGGAAAAATTTGCCAAGTTTTGTACGGATATTTTTTGAACCGAACAGAATAAACTCTGTCTTATCAGGATTAAGTTTAAGCTTGTTTACTGAGAGCCACTTTCCAACATCATCCAAGCAGTTTTTCAGCCTTTCAAAGGCCAGAGTGGCATGCTTGTGTGTGAGATGAACGTATAACTGCGTGTCATCCGCATAAAAGTGGAAACGTATGCCAGGATGCTTCCGAATAACATTACTTAGGGGTGTAGTGTATAATGAGAAAAGGATCGGCCCCAGGACAGAGCCCTGGGGCACACAATACAATAGCCTTTTAGCATCAGATAAAACAGAACCAATCTTGATGCACTGATAGCGGTCAGAAAGGTACGACCTGAACCAGTCCAGAACCACACCTCCAACACCAAACCAGGAACTCAAACATTCAATGAGCGTACTATGATCAATGGTGTCGAATGCTGCTGATTGGTCCAAGAGAACAACAGCAGTAGCTTCACCTCTAGCAAGAGCAAGGTGGACTTCATTTTTAATAGACAGTAGTGCGGTTTCGGTCGAATGACCTTGCTTATAAGCAAACTGACTAACATTTGCAAGACCATTGGAGGTGACATGGTCATTTAGCTGAGACGCCACTACACGTTCAACAAGTTTGGAGATGAAACTCAAACCGGAGACAGGTCAGTAATTTTTTAATTCATCAGGTGGTAGTGAAGACTTTTTAATCAAAGGAGAGACTATGGCCTTTTTGAAACCAGCAGGGACAGCACCTTCAGTTAGAGAACAGTTGACAAGCTTAGTAATTGAGGGTAGGAGAATATCCAAGCATCCCTTCACTAGAAAAGTAGGCCATGGATCAAGTAGGCAAGATTTGGTTGGTGATTTGGTAATTACTTTCCATACTTCATCCTCAGAAACAGACTTTAAAAGGTCAAATTTGGGTACATCCGAAGGAGCAGGAAGAGTGAATGAGTCAGTGTTTGTAAAGGAGTCCCTGATTTTACTTATTTTATCAGAGAAAAAGGTGACAAAACGGTTGGCAAGACCTATGTGAGTGGCATGAGAGGGGAGTACCTTGTCAGGAACAGAGTGCAGTACAGAGCGTAGAACATGCCACAGTTTCTTAGAGTCATGAGCATTGTCACTGATAAGGTTTCTATAATAATAAGACTTGTCCCTGGTGATTAGGGTATTGCACTTAGCAATCTGTTTACGAAGTCTTGCCCGATTCAGTAGAGACTTGTCTTTCCGCCAGAACCTCTCAAATTGACGCTTGACAGTTTTAGCCTGTAAGTAGGTGTCTGATAGCCAACCTGCGGCCCCTTTGGTAAAGGTTCGGGTGACTGTAGGAGCATGTTTGTCTAGCAAGCCACTCAAATCTCTTATGTATTGCTCATAAAGGGCACTAACTGTACTGCCAGGACTTGCGTCAAATGAACAATTTGCGAGATCACACAACAGACTCTGCATGTTTATCTTGTGATACCTCCGAAAGGTAACTGTATTTGATTTAGGAGCAGAGGGACTAAGCAAATCAAGCTGACCATGAACAACGGCGTGATCAGAAAAGAATCCACCAACTCGAACATTGGAAACAACAGTAGGCTCAGTTGGTGTGAGGACAAGGTCAAGGATGTGACCATGAAGGTGAGTAGGTGTGCGAACATGCTGAGTGATATTGCATAAATCAAGACAACTCAAAAATTTAGTACTGTCACTAGAAGTAGTGTCAACATGAATATTGAAATCCCCGCACATAAAAGATGAGGAACTAACAGAAGACAGATACTCAAAAAGATTGAGAAATTGGTCGAAAAATTCATCTGAACATGAGCCTGGAGGTCGATAAACACAAGCTATTGTAAAGGGACTAGTAGAAGAGCCAATACCAATAACAATGTTTTCAAAGGATGTATAGGTAGGACTGTCAAGGATTTTGAACTTGATATTTTCATTAAGAAAAAAGCCAACTCCACCACCGAGGCCATGAGAACAAAGTCTATGACACAATTTAATGAGTAATGGAATGAAGTCTATGACACAATTTAATGAGTAATGGAATGAAGAAAACTGTCATTGTCAGTTGGACGAATGTGTGTCTCAGTCATGGCCAGTAGACTGAGAGAGTGTGTGGACATGATGTCCGAAATACTGGGTCCCTTGTTTCTGACTGATCGACAGATTTTATGATAAAAAGTAAACAGAAGGCTGGATTCAGTGGAAGAGGACATGGCTACAGTAAAAAAACGATGCATCAAAAGGCTGGGAAGTTAAGTAACTTTTCAAAAATTAAAGTAAGGCAATGTACAAATAGTATTATATCAGAGAGTCTGACTCGTCTTCTGATGAGTCAATTGACCTCAGTTTAACTGTTCTGAAAACCTCTTCTGATATTCAAAAGCAAGTTGATAAAAGATTAGGTCAATTACAGGAAGCCAGTGCTTCCATTTCAGGTAAAAATGATTTTAAATCAAAGAGAGGTTGTGATTGTTTTGTAAAACATAGGGTGGGGTGGCCACAAGACACAATACTGGGAGATCACAATCGTCAGAGAGTAAACTATGATCAGTTGAATTTGACCCAATGGGTCCAGGGGTTTGCCCAAAACATCATAGAGAAAAAAATCACAAAAAAACAACAAAACTGTCATTGTCAGTTGGACGAATGTGTGTCTCAGTCATGGCCAGTAGACTGAGAGAGTGTGTGGACATGATGTCCAAAATACTGGGTCCCTTGTTTCTGACTGATCGACAGATTTTATGATAAAAAGTAAACAGAAGGCTGGATTCAGTGGAAGAGGACATGGCTACAGTAAAAAAACGATGCATCAAAAGGCTGGGAAGTTAAGTAACTTTTCAAAAATTAAAGTAAGGCAATGTACAAATAGTATTATATCAGAGAGTCTGACTCGTCTTCTGATGAGTCAATTGACCTCAGTTTAACTGTTCTGAAAACCTCTTCTGATATTCAAAAGCAAGTTGATAAAAGATTAGGTCAATTACAGGAAGCCAGTGCTTCCATTTCAGGTAAAAATGATTTTAAATCAAAGAGAGGTTGTGATTGTTTTGTAAAACATAGGGTGGGGTGGCCACAAGACACAATACTGGGAGGTCACAATCGTCAGAGAGTAAACTATGATCAGTTGAATTTGACCCAATGGGTCCAGGGGTTTGCCCAAAACATCATAGAGAAACAAATCACAAAAAAACAACAAAACTGTCATTGTCAGTTGGACGAATGTGTGTCTCAGTCATGGCCAGTAGACTGAGAGAGTGTGTGGACATGATGTCCGAAATACTGGGTCCCTTGTTTCTGACTGATCGACAGATTTTATGATAAAAAGTAAACAGAAGGCTGGATTCAGTGGAAGAGGACATGGCTACAGTAAAAAAACGATGCATCAAAAGGCTGGGAAGTTAAGTAACTTTTCAAAAATTAAAGTAAGGCAATGTACAAATAGTATTATATCAGAGAGTCTGACTCGTCTTCTGATGAGTCAATTGACCTCAGTTTAACTGTTCTGAAAACCTCTTCTGATATTCAAAAGCAAGTTGATAAAAGATTAGGTCAATTACAGGAAGCCAGTGCTTCCATTTCAGGTAAAAATGATTTTAAATCAAAGAGAGGTTGTGATTGTTTTGTAAAACATAGGGTGGGGTGGCCACAAGACACAATACTGGGAGGTCACAATCGTCAGAGAGTAAACTATGATCAGTTGAATTTGACCCAATGGGTCCAGGGGTTTGCCCAAAACATCATAGAGAAAAAAATCACAAAAAAACAACAAAAGATCAAATATTACAGTATTTGGCAGATATCATGGTAGATGCAACTGATTTTTCTTGGCAAAATGCAAAGGCTGCTCATGCTGTCCTGTTATGTGACATGGAAAGGGGGCTGTAACCTGGGATAATTCTGACAAATTTGATAGGATCAGAAGGACTCATGCCCAAAGACATTCACAAAATTTAAAATCCTTGGCAAAAACCTCTGAGCAGGGAAATTTGAAAAAACCTTGGTATTGTAAACCATTCCAAAATGGGTCTTGCACTTTTCAGAAGGACCATGAGAGCAATGGTAAGTGGCAAAGGCATGTGTGTGCTACATGTTTGGAAAGGAGGTGGAATACTCAATCACTCTGAAAGAAGAATGCACCTGGACAAACGTTCAAAATACAAGTAATTGGCTGACCTGATTCAGAATTTCACCAGGACAGAATGGTTAGCTCTCATGTTTCATCTGAATGTGTTAATCATGAAAAATGTATTCATAATTCTAAAATCAATATCATGAATAATTCTTCAACCATCTCAGGATTCAGAACCAGGTTAATTTATGTATGTAATCGCAAGATTGCTTGGGTTGAGCCATGTTGGCTATGTCGAAGCAAAAAGCTGTAGAGATAGGTGTGTCTGCACTTAAAAGAAATGCCTCTAGAGAGAAAACAGACAAAAAAGCGACAGTTAAATTTAGTTATCTGGGTAAACCACAGATCATATGCTGAGGTTGTAAAAGTGGGCACCAATCACAGTGACAAAAAACTGGAACCAAAAAACTACACTACCAACTTTTCTGTTTATGACCAAATAATCAAAAGCACAAATACTACTGGCACAAAGGAAAATCATAAGGGGAATGTTTTTGAAATGGTTCCCGCTGCTGTTTGTAATTCAGTAAGTAATAACACAAAGGACACACTTAACAGAGAGAGACAAAAAACACGGTAGTAGCAAACCTGATCAACTATTACAGGAATGTAAAATATTTGACATCAATCGGCTTGATGACAAGTATTTTAATTTCATTTTGACTGGGTCTCGTGACAAAAGGTGTGGAAAAGTACAAACAATAAGGTCACAAAGGTCTTGAGAAGCCAAGTTCAGTTTGAATTCGGCTTTGTACCTCTTAGTGACTTACAGGAAGCCACATCTGGGGCCATCAGTGAATAGTCTGACTATTGTCCAAAAAAAGCTCACAACATTGTCGTACAGTCTGGTAAGCCAATTTTCTTACAGACAAGAATTAAAGTCAATACCCAGCTTCATTCAGGTGAATGGCAAAAACAGTTACAAGGATATTGGGATAGCCAGTTGATGGATCTCCTTAGGTCTGGCTTCCCACTTGACTTCAATAGGAAGTCCCCTGTTCACTGGGAGGGCCACAATCATAAATCTGCAACTGATTATCTAAATGACATGGAAGCATATCTAAAAGAGGAAAAAGTTTTAATGCTATTGTAGTCCCATTCAAAAGTCATCCTTGCCCCAATGATCACATATCTCCTTTTATGTCAAGAAAGAAGCCAGATTCAAGTAACAGGCGTGTCACAATTGACCTCAGCTGGCCCCTTGGCCAGTCTGTGAACTCAGGCATTGACAAAACCTCTTATCTGGGCACAGATTTTACCCTAGTCCTCCCAACATTTGATCATATTACTGATAGGCCTTTAGAGACCTTTAGGCAGAGGAGCTCATTTATACAAGATAGATATAAGCCAAGCTTTTAGGCATATCAAAGTTGACCCTCTGGATTACAATTTACTGGGATTACAGTGGCGTGACGTCTACATTGACACCTGCATTCCATTTGGGAGTCATCATGGCTCACAAATCTTTCAACACGTCAGTAACACTGTGTGTTTCATGATGCATCGCGTGGGCCATAGCATCAATGACTATGTTGAATGCTCATATGACCACCTATATGACCTCCTTGAGCGTCTAGGTCTCACCATAGGCCAATAAGAAGCTGGTAACTCCCAGTACTTCAGCTGTATGTCTAGGTGTTGAAATCAATACAGAGAATGGCTCAATTTCGATTCCTCAATCAAAAATGCATCAAATTTGTGACTCTGTCAGTGACTGGAAGAATAGGACGCATTGTACAAAGAGTCAACTTCAATCACTTCTAGGCCACTTAATGTACATTCATAAGTGTGTGAAGCCAGCTTGCTATTTTTGAACAGGGTGCTCCAATTACTCAGAGAATATCATGGTCAAACTCGAATCCATTTGAATCCTGAATTTCATAGAGATCTTAGGTGGTTCGAAAGGTTTCTACCCCTTTACAATGGCATCACCTTGTATGACCACCAAAAAACTGGCCATCAAGTACATTTAGATGCATGTCTCCAAGGTCTAGGGGGTGTCTGGCAGAACATGGTCTATCACCTGCCTGTACCTCTTGGGTTCAATTCTTTGAGCATAGTACACCTTCAGATGCTAAACATATTGGTAGCAGTTAAAATATTTTGTACACACTGGAAAGAAATGAATATTCTTATTCATTCTGACAATTTTGCAATAGTCAATGTCCTCAAATCAGGCAAAGCCCAATACCCATACCTGGCTGCCTGTGCTCGCAATATTTGGCTGTGGGCTGCTACCCATGATTTACTTATACTCATGTTTCAGGCAAGAGCAACAGAACTGCTGATCTCCTGTCTAGGTGGACAAACAGTCCTTCAAATGTGGCTGAACTTAATGTACTGGTCCCAAGCCCAATATGGGTTCCGGTGGGCTTAGAAGCCCTAGAGATTGATGCTGAAATCTAACATTTACTATACTTTGTTCAGATGACCAAAAACTGAAGAGGCTGTCCAAAAAAGCGAATGCCAGACTTAGAGATGCATTCCGGCCTTCAAAAGCCATAGCTTATGGTGTCATGTTCAGAATTTTTGTTAGTTTTCGTGTGTATATGAGTATTGAAAGTATTGATGTAAATGGTATTTTGGCCTTCTTAGAATGTTTAAAACATCAGTAAACATGTTGGCTAATTACCTGGCGGCCTTGCATTTTGGGTTTTTTTAGACTTTCCAATATAGCCCCTCACTCATTTTCCACTTTTGATGTATCAAGGCACCTTGCTGCTGGGGATGTCTTCTTCTCCAAAAAAATTGTGAAAGTTTAGTAAAATGGACAAAGACCCTCCAGACCCATGATGAAATAAAAGTTATCTTAGTACCTAGGCTGGAAAAAAGTCCACTCTGCCATTTAACATGCCCTGAAAAAAACCTGGCTATGTATAATCCATCAGAAAAACCAACCTATCTTTCAATATAAATATTTATTAGGCTGGAAAGTTCTGATTGATTAAAGAATTAGAAAGACTCTCTCATTGATTAATTCAAAACTCCATTTTCCACCTCATTTTTTCACCTTCCATGCTTTCCGGCGTTCGGGTGCCTCCATGGCTTTTAATGCCAATGTCCCATTGCAAGAGATCAAGGTGCAGGTCACCTGGACGTTGGATTGCATCTGGTGGTACATTCAGGAAGATAAGACTAGACACTCACTGGTTGCCTCCACCTTTTAAAAAATGCTCTCTAGCTAAAAATGCTCATAAATGTATAGTTTGGGTTTGAGGGATTTTTTCATATTATGTCCTTTGTCATAGGGGCTAATTTCCTATGTTCATCTCAACCCGACACACTCTTACCCAACCATTCTACATTTGTGGTAACTGATACATATGATATTCATAACCCAAGTTTATTCACTATACCAATTTGAATTAAAATTCACCTTAAAAATCCTTAAATTGTAGGTCTGATCAGTGTGACATTGCTCTGACCTTACCAAAATATGACCTGGGGTCAGACTGGTTTCAGTCTGACCTCTGACCTAATGTGACCTTGTGAACTTTAAGGAGTCACACTGAGGTTGTGTCCAGTATGTAAATGTTTGTATCACTATATATTTACTGTATAAACAAATGTACATATTTATATTTGCATCAATTGTAATTTTGTGTGATTTGTACCAATTATTTATATTCATGTATTCTTATTGTACATGTAATCACTATACACTTGTTATTTGTAGTCAAGAATCATAGAAAATTCGCTCATGCAACACCCATCCTAGAAAAACTCCACTGGTTTCCTTTTAGTATCATTGTGTGTTCAATATCACAATGTATTTCACTATGAGGGATTTCATGAGCTACTTTGGACCTTTCTTGTCTCTTAGCAGTTGCACCTGACATGGTTAACCGGACAGGCAGTAGTTGGCTGTTCCGCATTTTTGGTCATAGTTATGCCTTTGATGCTCTTCAGATTTGGAATGACAACATACACAATGTAACTTATGTTGTCTACTTTAGGAAAAAGTTCACAACCTACATATTTGCAAAAACCTTATGTCTTATCTTAAATATATGACTAAGGCATAAATGAATATATGTGTGGGTTAATAAAGGATGTCTGAATTATGGAGGATGCCCAAGTCTTGTCCTGGACATCGGCCAAAGCCAGCCATTCTCTTCTTCTATATCATATGAAGGAATCTGCCACTGTGGCCTAGCGGGTAACACACTTGTCTAGGAACTCAGAGGACGTGAGTTCAATCCCAGGTACAGGCAGATACATAGTGGCTCGGATGACCACTTAAAATGGCGGTCCTCTGTCATTGGGTCCTATCCCCAGTGGCAGGTTAAAGAACCTCAAGGACGTTGATAAATGGTCATCCTTGAGCCTCTATCTTCCAGTTAGGGGATCAGGAGAGCACATATGCAGGTCATGCAAAACAGTAGTACATATGTAGACAAAGGTGTTCCTTGCATATACTACCAGTAGGGAAGCTGTAGTAATGATAGGGACCATATCACAGGTAGCAGAAAATACAAAAATGTATATAGTAATTGTAATGGTAAAAAAAGTCCACTGGTTTTCTTTTAGTGTATGTATGTAGCAAAATGTAGTAAATTGTAATTTATAAGTGGTATCCAGACACCACACCTGCCTGTGGAAGTGTCGGAGTACCTTATCTAGAAGCTATTGGTGGTCGGTGACTGTTTGATGGGTCAGGGATCATACCCCTTAGCAACTTGTAAAGGGAGTCGTCATTGGCTGGGTCCACATAAATAGTGCATGATACAAACTTCCCTGTCACTTTTGAATTGAGGGCAGTGTGAAAGGACGAACTTATTTGTTATACCAAAATACCAAAACATTGTTATGATTACAAAACATAGCAATTACTAAAGCACTTCAAATTACTAACTGTTTAGAGCATTATTGTACAAGTTCTTACATGTTATTGTAATCCATTGAGAGGTTTACTGAGCATGGCAATATCTACTATTTGAAATTACTACAGTTTAATAAGCCAATGTGGGTTAGAAAATGAAGATTGTGGTAAAGATTTACCCCAAGTATTGCCAAACAAGTGATTACAGTTTAATGAGAAAATGCTGATTAAAAGTAAAACGGGAAGCATTACTGTAAGTTATGTTTACAATCTACATTTTTGCAATAAAGCAAGGGCAGCCCAATGTGAAACCAAATATGTGCAAGGTGTACCCCCAAGCATTTCATAAAGTGTGAAGGTGCTTGTGTGCCACAGAATTAGGTACACTACCATGAGACCTGGGAATCTGAAATAAAGGAGCATTAGGGTACCAGAAGAGGAGTGAAGGAGGAGGCGCAAAGCTTTTGCTCACAATTGGATCCAACCCTAATCCCAGTTCGAGTAACCTCAGGCATTGAGAAGACATTCTTTCATATTTGGAAAAAAATGATGTTTCAAACCTAGCCTTAATAAGAAAGGTTTACAGAGCTGCAGCATTCACACTGCTCCACTCCATAGAGTGGGCAATACAGGTCAGTTCCAAACACCTGTCAGATCATATTCAAATTTGACCTTTTAGAGAACACAGGTTAAGAAAATGACCTATTAAAGAACATAACAAGGGAAGATAAAAGAAGCATTGCAGGTTATATTACAAAGTGGCCCTACCGCCCAATACAGTATCTCCTACGCTATGAGTTGTACACAGGCCCCTTCCTAAAGACTCTCACAGTAAACATTTTTGGGAAATTGCAAACGTTTGACAGAAAACGTTTGGTAAAGGTTAAAAAATTATGGGTATGACAACCATTTATAATAGAATGTTTTTAAAACATTTTAGGTATTCCGTTGTTTAAATGTTTATTGATAAATGTTAGTAACATCATTACAAATGAATATATTAAGGTCTGAATAATAATGGGGTCAGAGGTCAAATTCAATATCTTTTTAAGGTTGTTTACTAATGAAAATATTATTTTTATGTCTGAAATTGTAAGATAGTGGCTTAAAAATTGTGCCCCCATTCCATTCTTACTTTTTGGGATGGCATGTGGGGCAATTTTTGACGAAATCCCCTATTATTGCTCACCGTCATCTTTGTTCAACATGTTTGGAGGTGAAGGTTTAATAAGCATTCTGAAAGTAGGGGTTTACATTTAAATATTTTAATATTTTTTAATCATTTAAATATTTTATATCTAAACACTGAGATGTTAAACACTATCCAGCAGCAAGCTTTGCTCCAGATAGCAGCAACATGGCCTTGTTCCAACCATACCGAACTGCAAGTGAGGTCAGTGAAAACCTACAAATAACAAGCTCAGCATCTCTCAAATTACAATTTATGAAGGAAAGAAATAAAATTGAAAGTTGAAACAACAATAATATCTTAAAATAAGGGTGGGTTCAAATTCTTTTTGCTAATCTGAAATTTCAAAGAGTGTGGCGCTAATTCTTTCATAAAAGTAGGCTTTTATAGTGGCCACCAGTGTAGCATAATCACCCACAATGCATCAACTAGTTTGGTGTCAGAATTGAAGCTTGTAGCCAGGCCTGGACCTGTATTCACAAATATTCTTAGATTTTTTTTTAGAATTACACTTAAGTCTAAGAAAAATTCTTTGCTAAGAATTTTCTTATTCTTAGAATAAAAACCTATTCACAAAACAATTTTAGCTTAGAATAATTCTAAGAATAAAAATAAAAATAAATGTATGCACAGGTTAGACTAAGTGTAATTCAAAGAATAATTCTAAGAATCTTTGTGAGTACAGGCCCAGAAGTAACTTTCTGTATTTGGATGCCATTCTGGTGTCAAAAATAAGTGTTTTGTGTATATAGCAATTTCATATTCTTAGAAAAATTCTAAGAATAAAAGCCATTCTTAAAAAATTCTAAGAATAAGTATGATTCTAAGAATAAGAATCTTTGTGAATAGGAAAATTCTTATTCTTAGTTCTTTTTAAGAAAAACGACAATTCTAAGAAAACTTCTAAGAATAAGATTAATTCTAAGAATAAGAATCTTTGTGAATACAGGCCGAGGTCACCACACCAAAGTTGCAAGGTGAAATCCCTACTAGACTTGGTAAAAGTCTTTGTACATTTATCCATTATTAATATGAACAGTTAAATTGGAATTGGAAACTTACAGGATTTCAATATGCATTCTGGAGTAAGACGGATAGTTTCTGAATAATTAAATTTTGTTATGGCTGGCTCCTTCTCACAGAATACCCTTGTATTACACAAAAAGGCCTTAAAAGGTCAAATATGGTGAAAATCTGTCAAGCAGTTGCAAACTAACAGGTTATTTCAAGCTTTTGAGACATACAGATGGACGGACAAGATTTAATCTTTCCTCTAGATATTTTTAACTCTATGCTGTTGACATTCAAAGTCAAAGGTCAAATCGGGGTCACACCAGGATGTTGCACACCTACACCCTGAATCAATGTCCGTACCAGGTATCAAAATCCTACACTTTTTATGGATTCTGAGATACATCCCAGACAAGATTTTTCCCACAGCCAAACCCTGCACCAAACCACCCAGTTTTCTCATTGGTCGGATAAATGAATCATAATATAGTCTTAGAAGCATAATATGTAAAATAAATCTTTCAATCAATTCATGACTTTCTGGGATGGGGGCAACTGAACACAGATTCAGGGCAAAGACTATTTTAGCAATTTTGGCAATGAAGTAACTATAGATCACTAATAAGGCTGAAAGGTGTTTTGGCCTACATGCACGAGCTGCGAAGCCGTCAGAGACATAAAACGTGCACTCAGACAGTCACCCATCCAAGTACTAACTTAGCACATTATTACTTAAGTGAATGGATGGGTATTCATCACGCTATGTCAATTTTTATGAAAGTTTGGTAACAAAAAAAATAATGATCTCCAGAAGTGTGAGCCCCACACTAACTCTAGCGAGGCTTGCACTGAATAATAACAAGGACAAATTTGATAGATACTATGGCACTGTCGCACATTGTGCACATGTGTAATAAGTTGCAACTGGGGCCGTTTTCAAAGTTTTTTTTCCTTTTTTTTTTTTTTTTTTTTTTTTGGGGGGGGGGGTTTCTTTGTCTCTCAAGTCAAGCTTCCCATTCATAGACCAGCTTTGAAAGTTGCCAGCACCTAGCAGGTGGTGACCTATTGTTACTAGAAGATTCGGGCAGATCATTATCAAGGGGTCAAAAAGTATTCAGAACCAAAGTAATGTGGGTGTTCCACCACACGACTAAGGCTCTTGATTAAGGGTTTTGGGGGTCGGTTTCAAATATTTGCTTAGTCCCAGACCTTTTGTAAGGGTCGGTTGTGGTCGGTTGAGGCCGTGTGAAAAATCAAACATGTTTGATATTTCACACAACTACAACCAATTCATATTTCCCGCCCTCAACAAAATGTCCAGTCCCAGGTGTCCTCAGGCCTCCTCTGACCCAAATTTACACAGTCGTGTGTTGTCCCAGGCTGCCTGCGACCCTTAGTCCCAGACCTCCGTAGCATAGTCCCAAGAGGCCGGTTGTTAATCCCAGACTCAAATATGATGCGTATGAACTTCATGCGTGTGAAAGTGAATCGGTTCCCTTAGTCCCAGGAAGCCTCAGACCGTCTGCGGTGTCCTGGGACCCAAAAATCTAGGTCTGGGACTAAGCCCCGACTAAGGGTAACTGACCCTAACCGATCCAAACCGGCCTCCCTAGGACGCCTGGGACAGCACAAATTTAGTCTGCGACGGTCTGAGGATGCCCCAGGAGGCCTGGGACTAACAACCGATTAAGAACCGACTCTTTTCCGCGCGTCGGAAATTAAAACGAGGCAATGAGGGGGTCTGGGACTATATAAGCGACCGCGCACACATTCTTGTTGTTACTGACTGTTTGGCTACTGAGAGACGTGTGTCACTGATTTGTAGGGGTTTTTAGTTTTTATTTTATATATATTATACTTGAGCTTAGGGCAAATTTCACAGTTAGGAGACACATTTTACTATTTTTTTTATTATTCTGTCGACTGGATTATGAGGAAAGAGAAAGGAGGGAAGGGAGGAAGGAAAAAGATGGATGAGAGGGAGAAGGAAAGTGAAGTAGAGGAGAGGAGTGAAGTTATTACAGAAGAAGGAACTGGGAAGAGAGAGGAGGAGGAGATTGAGGAAGGTCCAGCTATTGGGGAAGCTGTGGCAGAAGAAGAAGAGAGGTGTGAAGAAGATCCGGAGTGCCATTCTTCAGCCAAGAGAGCCAGGGTGTGTGCCACTTTTACAGACAGTCAGGAAATTTCCATTGTGGAATTTGTAAAGCAGCACCCAGAACTGTATGACAAGGAACATCCACGTTTCCATGACAGGACCAGAAGATAGGCTCTCTGGGCAGAAATATCTGCAGAACTCAAGCTCCAGCCCTTTGATGTGAGACGTTGGTTCGAGTCCCAGCGAACGCGTTATGGCAAGCTGTCTAAGCTCCAATCTGGCCAAGCCCCGAGGGAGATGACCAAGAGACAGTCCTGGGTCTACCAACAGATGGGTTTCCTTATAACCCACATCAGAAGAAAGGGGGCCAACAGAAGTTTAGGGTTCGAGGCTAGTCCGAATACCAGCAGGCAGGATGAATCACGTGGGTCAATTACTGACACAGAACACCTCTAGTCAAGTGTCCTGAGGGAGAGGAGTCAGTCTGTCATTACATCTACACCCGTTTCAACAACAGACTCCAAGATTCTCGAACATTTTGAGCAGATGAGGACACTAATCTCAAGTTTTCTGCAGCAGAAGTCTGACAGGCAGCCCTTCTTCGACTACGTGGCATCAGAGGCTGAAAAGATGACTCAAGAAGAATTTGAAGAGTTAAAGGGCAAGATATTTAGAGACATTGAAACTATCAAAAGCAACCATAGACATCAGCAATTGCCCAGAAGATCAGCCACTATTACCACGGAGTCGCAGAGGGTCGGGATACTGCCACCAAACACTCAACAGGCGTCTAGTTCCACTCAAGCAGCAGCTGGCAGCAGTTTTCTCTACGATACACCAAGCCCCATTGGCTTCAGTAACCCTACATCTGTCCTAACTGTGCAGGACGAAGGGAGCAGACATAACCTGAGTGGAATTTTAAGCCAGCTACCTGATCTGACATCAACACAGATCGTCGAGCAGCCACAGCAGCAGCTCTTTACTATCACCACTTCAGCACCGCCTCAACAGCAGCAGCAGCCTCCTCAGTAGCCATCCAGTCAGGGCGGGTCTTTGACCTGCCAGGCCCTTTTCAGGGCCACCAAATCTTCCAAAAACAATTATTCAGCTGCAAGTTGTTCACATTCCCCTCCCAAAACAAAAAAGTTCAGTACAAATACTTACCACAAAAAAAAATTAAAGTCCAACACTTACACCACCCCAAACATGAGATATATAACCCATGGTACCACACATAACCAAAAAGGCCACATAAAAAAATTTAAAAAAAACTCCCAATATGGCCAATAATCACCCCAAATTTAGCTTAAAATCCATGAGATAGTTTAAAATCTTTAATTGAAAAGTTCAACACTTGCACCTTCCCTAGAGTTAAAAGGCATTATCACATACCAACCCACAAACACATAAACCCAATAACAAACATAACTCCCAACTGACAGACAAACCCACTGACAAACATAACTCCCAACTGACAGACAAACCCACTGACAAACATAACTCCCAATTAACAGACAAACCCAATGACAAACATAACTCCCAACTGACAGACAAACCCACTGACAAACATAACTCCCAACTGACAGACAAACCCACTGACAAACATAACTCCCAACTAACAGACAAACCCAATGACAAACATAACTCCCAACTGACAGACAAACCCAATGACAAATATAACCACCAACCAAAAAACTGACAAACCCAATAGAAAACAAAACCCAAACCAAAAAACTGACAAACTTTTTTGCAAACATAATCTCCCATTATTAAAATCAGTTTAGTAGTTATATCGAATAAATATTTGTCAAGTGGAGTAGAAGAATTTATTTTTAAGATTTCCAGGAAAACATTTCTGTTTCAAATACATTTCCAAAATAAATCCCAAATTAAGTGAAATGAGGATGTAGCTTTCATATTATATGCAATATTTATTCTATTTAGCAATTCATGTTTGGGTTTGGGTCCTGTTTTTGAGAATATTGTTTAGCACTAGTTTTGTCTGTTTGTCATTTGGGTGACTTCTGTTTGGCATGGGGTTTGTCTGTTTGTGCGTTGGTACAAGTTATGTTTGTCATAGGGTTTGTCTGTTTGTGCGTTGGTACAAGTTATGTTTGTCATGGGGTTTGTCTGTTTGTGTGTTGGTACAAGTTATGTTTGGCATGGGGTTTGTCTGTTTGTGCATTGATACAAGTTATGTTTGGCATGGGGTTTGTCTGTAGCAAGCATAGCTCATTAATTGTTTTTGGAATATTTCGTAGTCCTGAAAAGGACTGTTTGTTAGTCCTGAAAAGGACTGTTATAGTTAGTCCTGAAAAGGACTGGTTACTGCAGCAGGAGTTATATTCTGCCATCTTTCCAGGCCACTGCTCCCTCATTGTTGAAGTAGTCCTTCAGGTAATCCCTCTGTCTTTTGGCTTCTCTAGCAGGGTTTCTGTCTTGGCCACCACCAGCAGCACCACCAATCAATCCACAATCACCAGGCACATCATCATCATCGTCCTCCCCAGGCTGCTGACCACCAGGTTGACCTTGATACTGGCTTCTCAGTATGTTGTGCAGAACCACACAGGTGAAGACCACTTCCCTGACTGTTGCTGGGGGTAGTTCAATGGTGGTCCTCATCACCCTGAGTCTTGACACCAGGATGCCAAAAGCGTTCTCCACAACTCTCCTGCCCCTTGAAATTCTATAGTTGGCAATCCTTTCCTCTCTGGTTAACATCCGTCTGCCATAGGGTTTCATGAGCCAGGTCTTCAGGGCAAAATGATCATCTGCCAGGATGAAGTAGGGGACATCTGGACCACCCTGGGTTATAGGAGCTGGGTCAGGGAAGCCTATCCTGCCATCTTCAATCTTCCTCTTCAGCTGAGAGACATTAAATATCTGGCCATCTGAGCAAGATCCTTCTGTACCTGCATCCACCCATCCAAACTTATACTGTCCATCTACCAGGGCCAACATCACAATGGAAAAGAACCCCTTGTAGTTGTGGTAGAGGGCTCCAGTGTTCTTGGGTTTCTTCAGGGCCACATGCTTCCCATCCAGGGCTCCCAGGGCATGTGGAACATTCCACCTGATCCTGAATTTCCTCTCCAGTTCTTTCCACTCATCTGGGGTAGTAGGACATTTGAGGTACTCTCTGGTGAACTCATCCTGGATGGCTCCTCTGGTAGAAACTTGGAAATGGTGGATCTTCCAACCCTGAACTGACAGGACAATGATGTGTAGGACTCCCCAGTGGCCAGATATCTGATAGTGAGGGCTAACTTCTCCCCAATACTGATTGGAGCTCTGTAGTTGGTGGCCTGCCTGGCTAGGTGTGGTTCCAGTCTGGTCTTTATCATTTCAAAAAATTCTGGGGTCATCCTCATGTAGTTGGTGAATTCTCGAATGTCTGTGGCATACAGATCGGCCATAATGTTGTGGTAGGCCCCCTCTCCTCTCTCTGCAGTAGCCATGGCCTGACCCACATGTTGTGCCTTCTTCTAGGTCTCTGTATGGGTGCTGGTGGTGGTGGTGGTGCTGGTGCTGGTGCTGGTGGTTGTGGTCGATGTAAAAATTGGAAATACATGATTATTTGTAACTGAATAAAAACCAAAAAAGCCCTAAGTTGTTGTTGAAGCTGTCTTCCATTAAAAGGTGGCATCCTGCTGTGTTCCTAGAAAAGCAATGGTGATTAGATAGTGGATTTTATACATATATACCCAGAAAATCCAGCAACTTTGCAAAACAAGAATCGGCGATCCTGGTCTGGGGAAGACTGAGGAGGCCTGAGGAGACCTGAGGACACCGGGACTTAATCGTGTGTTAGTCGGGGCTTAGTCCCAGGAGGCCTGAGGCATCCTGGGACCCGGTCGGTTTGTCTGTGATAGGATCGTGGTTGAAACCGACCAGAAACGCGGCTTAGTCGGTGCTTAGTCCCAGACCAGTCGGGGACTGTCTGGGGCCGCCTGAGGCATCCTGAGGCCTCCTGGGGATGATCTGTTCTTAATCCCAGACTTCAATACCGACCCAGTATTCCCGCCCATTTTGCTTTTTTTCACCGACTGTCCGCGATTAAGGGTCCCAGACTGGATCGGGACTTAATCCTTTGGTGGAACAGGGGCGTTACATACATTTTCAAACCTTATGTCAAATCTTATGTTCATAAAAGGCTATGAAATCAGCCTTAAAAATATATTCACCTGAAACACAGTCAATGTTGATTCAATATCAGTCAAACCAAAGATGACTGAAAGAAAAATATCTAAATGTCCTACTAGAATCAACATAAAATTGGGTTTAGACCTCCACTTTTATACCTTTCAGACTTTTTGATGCTCAGGGGCATTTGTTGCTTATAATGTACCTATTATTCCAACTCAATAGATCAAACATCATGGGTCCTGGCCGTCAGATTGTGTTTGGACATATATTCAGAAAAATGAGAATATGGGGTAGGGTATTACGGAAGCGTTTCCTAAAATTATTTCATAATGTTAAAATTACAAAGTCTACGATTTGTGCTTGATGTTATTCTTAGCTCTTTAAATATTGCTTTTCAAATGTAGTGCTATACTATCTGTAATATATGGTCTTCTTGCCTATAGCCTCAGTCTAATTTGACCTTCTTTTATGTTCATGAATGTAACATTACTTAATGTGGGACCACGGTGGCGCAGTGATAAAACACTCTCTTCCCACCTCTGATGTCAGCGGTACAAACCCCAGACCATATGTGGGAAAGTTGGTAGTTGCTTACCGATGGTCTGCAGTTTACAGTACAGAACCTTGACCAACTGTACTGGTTTCCTCTGCCCACAAAACTACCTGCTGTGATATGACCTGTACAGTATTGGAAAACCAACGTGAAATCCCAAATAAATAGTAATGTTACTTTACCCAAACTTATACTAAATCTTTCGAGTCTATTGTATTGTACTGTCTGCTAAATGTGTAATACATCAAGTATTCATGTTATGGTGGCCTTAAGCCAAGTAAACACTATGTTTATGTTCATTGTACAAATGTAGTAGTCATAGTAACTCAATCTTATACATACAGTTGTTACGTGTAATTAAATAGCAATGCTTTACGACCCTTAATTTGTTGTTAATGTGTGACAGGAGAGGTAGATTCTGAGAGGGCCCCCAAAATAGAACCCAGGGTGTAATCTGGGAGATCTGCCAGAACCTTTTTGGATGAAAAATCACATGAAACTATCTTGCAGACCTCATTCAGGATACAACTAATTTTTCACGACAAGGGCAGAAGCATGCTGTACTTTTATATAATATGGAAAGACGTGGTAAAACCCATGTAGCATTAATAGGAGCAGAAAGGAAAATGCCCAAAAGCAAGTCCAAAGCTTAAATTTTTTTTTGAAAAATGGCTATTCTGGCAGATGTTCAGGTTCACCTCAAATTGTACATACTTTAAGATGGGATTTGGGTGACCTTATGACTATTCACCTAGCTGGATCAATGTGACCCTGAGCACCACATTTCCCTTATTGACTCTTAAGGTCAAGCTGGCTGTTCCTGTAGAAGGTTACGCTTAAATATTATAAGTTTTTTGTGAATTAAATAAACTCTTTAGATCCTGTGTATAACCTCTGGATTTGTACATTTTAGTGATAGTGTAATCTTGATTTTTTAGATTTACAATGCTACTGTAATCAAACTACTAGTACCCGCAGTGGTTAACTTATTGTTTTTGGGAACTGGGGTGGGGGACTTGCTTTTTAATGTACATCCACAAAAATGCCACATCTACATTATAATGCGGGTAGTTTAATGGGACAGAAATTGTCTAGCTGCTGCGTTGGTGAGGAAGATTTACATGTTCAGTTTTTGGATTCTCAACTGAGCCAGCCATATACAACAGAGAATCTGTTTAAAAATAAAAATGTATCATCTTAATCTTGGTTTACTTTTGTGCTTGTTCTGTCTGGATACAAGCAAGGCTGATGGTAAGATAAAGTGATGTTACAGGGTCTCTGTTTTATGACGTCACTGCCAATTATGAAATGTTGTATTATCATGAGGCATTATATTATTTAAGAGTGGTTTCATATTCAAAAAGTGTTTGGGACAGAGAATATTACTTCTTAGACCTTCACTGATTTTCACTGGGACAGTGTCTGGCTTCAAAT
This sequence comes from Sabellastarte sp. h YS-2021, assembly GCA_964017235.1. Classification (NCBI taxonomy): domain Eukaryota; kingdom Metazoa; phylum Annelida; class Polychaeta; order Sabellida; family Sabellidae; genus Sabellastarte; species Sabellastarte sp. h YS-2021. The sequence continues at coordinate 142,849,034 of OZ024929.1, forward strand.
GTCTTGTGTACAAAAAACAGCACTGATATGGAAAAGGTTAAGTTATAGAAACATACAGGTTCAAACCACAAATATTCACCCGGAATAATTTTGGACAAAACAATTTACTCCAAATTTTTAAAGGGGAAAGTAATAGCATTTCTTTTTGAATTACTTCGAAATATTTTTTGCATTTACTTTCATTTAAATTTTCAACAAATATTTAACAAGTTTATTGGGTTTTGTACTGTTGGACGTTTTCTGTGTGTAGGTATGTGAAGTCATTTGAGGGGACAGTGGAGTGTTTTTCAGTTTGAGCGAAAAACAGCAGCTCTTTAGTTCGTTTTGGAATATTTGGGATATCCTGAAATGGACTTCGACTTGCTCAAAGGCGATGGCCTGGGTGGTAATTTGGTAAACGCCCTAGATATACTTGAGGATGACTAATACTTCTGTTAAAGAAGATGTGACAAAGATGCTGACAGACCAGGAAATTATACCTATTTTGTGTAAAGCTAAAAACCTCAATAACATTAAAACATCCTCATACTCTCTTTGCCTCTCTCTTGCTCCGGAGACACCCTTCATCTATACAACAAAATTAAATAAATAAATTCTGGTATCATGTTACCAACTAACAACAGAACTAATGAAGGAAAAATGAAGAGACACAAAATTACTATAGCCTTGTTTTGAAAGAGAGAAACTTAAAACTAAAATCATATATAAGTTGTACACTTTTTAATTTAAACTTTAATGTAAGTCTGACGCATCCTCCAGTATACAGAAAGCTACTATATATACAGAGGTTGACATTACTTGACACAGAGCTCAATGTGACCTTGATTTGGCTTACATCTCACTGAAAATCTTTTTGATTTCACACATCAAATTCATCATTGCATTTTTTAACAGTGCAGTTAGATTAAGTTTACACCCCTCTCAAAACGTCAGTCAAGCCCTCATGCTAATTATCCTGTAAGGACCAATGACACACAGATAACAACCCAGTTTCTAATAAGCTCATTTTGATTCTTTCTGTTCAGAACCTATGTATACTATCGATTGTCATCAATATCTGAAAACCTCTTATGTTGTCACTGCTGTTATTTTTTAAAAACAAGTGAACACCAATTAAGTTCTTATATCCCCTCTAAAAAGCATCTAATATACTTTTCACAAACCGATATCAGTCGGGGTTCTAGAAAATTCCTACTGATTATGTTTAGAACCCAAATGTAAATTACAATTATCATAAACATCTGAAAAAGAGTATTTTTAGTCATATATATAGTCCCATGTAGTCATACAAAACAGTCCTAAAAGCCAAATTAGATATCAACCTTTTGGGATGGTTATATAACCAACATGACACAGAAATAACTAAATTCAATCTGGTCGTTTCTACAGAGACACCAGCTAATTCATAAACCCTTAGGCTAGCAAACAAATATGACGAAGGTGTCAGATGAATAAACATCATCAGGCAATTTATTCCAGACAGTAAGGGCATCAAAGGCAAATGTATGTCCAAATTGCTTCTTTGATTTGTACAGGGATAGAAAATTGGGGTTATAGAACCCAAAAATGAGAGTTGTAAAATCAGTATCAGGGATAGGGTCCAGCAACAAATTTCAAATTTATTATTTGTTTGTTAAAAAGAATTATGTTCTTCCACTCTGTCAATTTTAAAGTTAGAAGGCTGAATTGTCTTCAAGTCCGGAAATGGAATTTAAAATTATGACCTTGGCTGCAATGTTGTTTTTTATATGACACCAATTTGAAAGCAAACTAGCCTAGGTGGTTAAGTTTCTAATTAAGGGGCTGAAACATTCTTAATTTGCAGTCCAAAAACCACATTGATCTGTGGACAGACACATCAGAAGCAACCTAGCCCAGATGATGTCCTATCACCTTGTCAAATGTTAAATATATTAGTGGATGCATCTTTCAGTTAGAGCCTGGAAACCAAAATGACACACAAACAGAGGGATGCGCCGACTGGCACCCATTTTGAAAGCAATCAAGCCAAAGTGGTGTCCTACCACCCTATTAAATATAACATTGATTGGGGTAAAAACATTTTCTAATATGGAAACCAAACTGATGAAGTGTGGATAGACAGACAGATACACCAACTCGCACCAATTTTGAAATGAATATTGTCCTACTACCCTGACAAATTTCAAATCGATCAGCAAAAGTATCTTTGAGTCAGAATCTAGAAACCAAAATGTTGCAAGACAGACAGAGGCGCCCAATTTTGAATGCGACCTGGTTACATGCAACCCACCCAAAATAGATGCAAAAAAAATCTCATTCTTTTGAAATCAGATGTTAAGCGAGAAGGCTGACTATAATCCTTTTTATTTTGCCTAATTGCTTCAAAATCAGACTTTAAGACTGTTCTTTGAACTGTCTTTATACCCCTGACTTCATCTGAAGCCACTGAACAAAATTGCCAATGAGAGTCTGATCATCCACGACAAGACCATAGGTAGACATTTATGATTGCCACCTTTTTATTTTGATGTATTTAATTATGATCCTCAATGCCTTAAGCCCCTCAGCATCTCTTGAATTTTTCTTAAAAACTATCCTATATTTTAATGTTTAATTATAAATATCATTTGTATGCATATAGTCTTCAGTGGCCCAGTGGATTACAAGATAGGCATCTAATCACAGGCTGTCGCCTCTGTGTGGGTTCGACCCCCACATGTAACCATACTGAGGACCTATCTGAATATGACCCTGGTTGTTGAATGGGATGTAAAACCTCAACTTTGAACAATTATATATATTTATGTTGGTGTAAGAAGTGACGTTCTTGAAACGTAGGGGTCATTTTAAAATTACAAGGCAATAAAACTTATCATCTCAACCACTTATTCTACTCCAGATACAATATGTGCTACATTATGATATCACCGTTTTCCTCCCTAATAGAAGGTTAAATTTACATTACCGTGAAGTAATTCCTTATGCCCCTGTTCCACCACACGACTAAGGCTCCCGATTAAGGATTTTGGGGGATTGGTTTAAGAGTCCTGGACAGTCGGCTTTAGTCTGTTTGGATCTGTTGGGGTCTGTATAAAAATCAAATGCCCCTGTTCCACCAAAGGATTAAGCCCCGATCCTGTCTGGGACCCTTAATCATGGACAGTCAGTGAAAAAAAAGGTAAAATGGTAAAATGGGCGGGAATACTGAATCGGTATTGAGGTCTGGGATTAAGTACAGATCGTCCTCAGGAAGCCTCAGGATACCTCAGGTGGCCCCAGACAGTACTGGTCTGGGACTAAGAACCGACTAAGCCAGTTTTCTGGTCGGTTTGCTCCAAGATCTGGTCGTAGACATACCGACTGGGTCCCAGGAGGCCTGAGGCCCACGACTAAGTCCCGGCCTCCCCAGGCATCCTCAGGCATCCCCAGACCAATGTGGCCGATTCTTGTTTTGCAATGGGACCAAGGGTCGCAGGAGGCCTGGGACTAAGGCACTAAGGGTCTGGGACTAAGGGTCGGGGACTAAGGGTTGCAGGCGGCCTGGGACAGCATAGGACTGTGTAAATTTGGTCTGAGGAGGCCTGAGGAAGCCTGGGACTGGACATTTTGTTTATGGCAGGAAAAAAGAGTCGGTTTGGATCGGGAAAAATATCAAACATGTTTGATTTTTCTCACAGCCCCAACCGACAACTACCAACCCTTACAGGATGCCTGGGACTAAGGAAATTTTTCAAACTGACCCCCAAAAACCCTTAATCGGGAGCCTTAGTCGTGTGGTGGAACACCCACAAAACATGTTTGATATTTTCTACGACTGTAACTGATCCACTTTCGCCCCTACCCACAAATTCCTCAGTCTCAGGCTTCCTAAGGCCTCCTCAGACCCAAATTTATACAATCCTGTGTTATCTGAGGCATCCTGGGACTCTTAATGCCAGGACACTTCAGCTGTAGTCCCAAGAGTCCCAGATCTATCCCCGAGCCACCATGGAAAAAGAAAAACAGAAATCCTCTATTGTTGTCTGAAGAAATCGGTTATTAATCCCAGGAGGCCTGAGGTGGCCTCAGATCAGTATCTGTACTTATATCCCAAACATGGCTTAATCGCTTCTTAGATGGGAAACTATCGTGACTTGTCTAAGGACGTCTGAGTCTTCCTGAGGACAATCAAAGAACTGGATGCAGATTACATTTTACCGTCCATTATTCAAGTCAAGGATTAAGGGTCCCGCCCATTATTCATGTCAAGGATTAAGGGTCCCAGGACCAATCGGGGATTAATCCTTTGGTGGAACTGGGGCATTACTGTAATATCTGTATTTTTAGTGAAAGAAGTCTGTTCCAATGAAGTGTTTGAACCAGTTTGCCAAGGAGGTCAATTCATTAACATCAGGAGTGCTGCATTAGGAAGAATGAAAGTGGGCAGATGTATACAAACAGACTATGGTTATATTGGTTCGTAATTTCTATTCATTTATTAGGGGTAACTATAAGGTAAGGTTGGAAGCTATGTCATAGGTATTTGATATTCGTTCCTTAAAACAGCTGTTCAAATATATAATGGGACAACATCAACAATGTCTTACATTTTGTGTCAAATCCATATGACTAATATGCGCATAACCGTGGTGGAACAAATTGCTAATTTTCTATATATTACTGTATATCATCTGTTGTAGCAATGCCACGAGTTAAGCTTTATATTAAAATATGTAACTATGTATTATCCACCACGAGTCGTATATGACCTGTAATACAACGGCTCCTCCTTACCATGGATAATTAGGGTCAACAAGTTCTGGTTTTACAACAATATCTCGGAAACTGTGTAACCTACAAATATGTGTTATATATAAATAGAAAGGTCTTTTAACAAAGTTTCCGTTGGGGTTTGTTGCATAAAAATCTATACAGAAGTGATGGAGTAATCGCAAGTTACAAATTACAGTTTTTTATATTCAGTTGAATGTGTATGTGATCGGCCTTGGTGTCTAGGCACTAAGGGTGTCAGTCCCTCAGTTCCCTGAGAATTAGGGTACCAGTCTGAATGTTTTCATTTGTTGGGCATTCCCTGGTCATGGTAACCAGGTGTTTGGTTTAAAGTAATTGGGGCAGACTGGTCAGTTGAGTAAACTCTGGGGTTGCCCATTGAAAGATCAGGGGTGACCATGCGGTTGTCTGGGCGCTGTTGTGTTAAGGTCTGCTATTGGTCCTTGTCTGGGGCCTCATGTGCCATGTGCAATACAGTCCTCAGTCCTTCTTGGATTGCCAACCCAGCAAGAGCCAAAAAATACATTTTAGAATTGTGAACTGTGGATTTATATTATTTTAAATGGACTCAGTTTTGCTTGGTGTTGGCAATTCAGGCGGTATCATGGGCAAAGAAGATTTACATGTGTGTGATTTTTAAAAGGATTTTATGAACATTATTTTACTGACAGTTTTTAAATGGAACTTTCAATCTACAAGGACAGCCTGATATAAATACTGTGAAGTGCTCAACACGTGAACTGTTGGCCAGTGTCAATATATGGAACTCTGTTGGCCAGTGTCAATATATGGAACTCTGTTGGCCAGTGTCAATATATAGAACTCTGTGTATGTGTGGCAAGTGTTACTAGACTGAACTTTATGTACTTAGTACTTGTTGACAGTACTTTTGTGGCGACTGGAGAATGCTTTAACAACATTATGCTTGATTTTACCCGATAGGGATGATGTGACATATTTATATTTATCATATACTGGTTATATTGTTGGAATAAATCAGTTGCAACATTAAATCGAGCTTAGAGTTGTTACTTGTAGCATCTTCAGTCGTGATATTTCACTATAAAGAAATCATTGAAAAGTTCAAGGAACTTCACTATGCCGAACAAAAAGTTTTGTAGGAAGTGTGGGGACAAGCATCTACCTCCAACAGGAAGGAACTGTGTTCAGACCCTGTCGTCAGTATGTCAACCATCCAGTTCGCCAGCCAGTTCTGTGTCAACAGGTGCGTCACACCCTTCAGCTGCAGAGGCGTCAACTGGTGAGCAAACCACAGTTTTACAGCAGGAAATCTTGAGACAGCTTCAACGTGTCAACAACAGACTGGATTCAGTGGAACAGGACCTGGTCACAGTCAAAGGAATTGAAAATAAACAGACTCACAAGATAAGTAGTTTTGACAAGTCAAAAGTATCTGTCAGTGAAGTGTCAATGTCCGAATCTGATTCGTCTTCTGACGAATCATTAGTACCAAGTCTAAATGTTCTAAAATCCAAAAAATCTATACAGAGAAAGGTTGATCAAAGGTTAAAGCAGTTGCAAGATGACAGTGCTGTGAAATCAGGTAGTAGTGATAAGTTCAAATCTAAAAGAGGTGGCAGTGTTGATTGTATGGTAAAAAACAAAATTGCTTGGCCACAAGATACAGTGTTAGGGGGTCACAGTCGTCAAAGGGTCACATATGACCAACTCACTTTGACCCAGTGGGTCCAAGGTTTTGCAAAAAATATCATTGAGGAAAATTGTCAGGACACTAGGGAACACATGCTTTTTTATTTGGCTGATATCATGAGTGACGCCACTGATTTTAGTTGGCAGAATGCTAAAGCTGCTCATGCAGTTCTACTTTGTGATATGGAAACGGGGGCTGTTTCATGGGAAGAAACATCAAAAATTGACAGAATTAGGCGGGCGCATGCGCAAAAACACCTTCAAAATTCCAAACCTTGGGCCAAAAATTCTGACACCAGTGCTAGTAAGAAACCGTGGTTTTGCAAACCATTCCAGACTGGCTCCTGTACCTTCAACAGGGATCATGAGAGTAATGGTAAATGGCAGAAACACATATGTGCAACTTGTCTAGAAAAAGGTAAGATCCTACCACACCCTGAAAAAGATTGCAATTGGGTAAAAAAGTCAAAAAACGAATAACTGGCTGTCCTGTGGTCAAATTCCCTCAGGGCAGCACGTATGCCTCTCATGTATCCTCTTTTGAAGTCAAACGATAGCAGTTCAAGTCTGCTACATCTGATGGTGTTATTAAGACATTTTCACCCAGATATGTGTATTCAACAAGGTGTAACCCTAGTGATGTTGAAATGTTGTTAAAAAAGGTCAAAAATAAGTCACATTTCATTTCTCGAAGTAAAGTGTATCATGAACAGTCACTTCCTGTCAAGAAGAGTGAGTGCACAGACATAACAGCTAAGGTACATGTCAACAGAGGCGTCGACAGCAGGTCATATGCCCAGGTAGTCCGGGAATGTGGGCCAGAAAGTGTCATTCATAGTAGCAACATGAGTAGTCAAGGTATAGGTGTCAATCGTGACAGTTCAGTTACACATCGGGCCAAACAGTGGCGTCAACAAAGCGTCAAACCCTTTGATCTTACTGTTGTTTCATCTGAAGGCGTCACACAGCAAACCAAACACTCTCACCAAACTAGTCCTGTTTGTAAGGAAACTTCTAGGGCTGGGGGTATTGTTGTCACCAATGATGAGGCGTCGTATACTGCCCCTTGTGTAAGTGATACCTTAACTCACACTGATGTTTTTAAAAGTGACAGTACTCTAAGGTCACCTGCTAGTTGTGCAAACAGCTTAGGTCAAATTCAAGCAACTGCCACCGTGTGTGACCTTCCTGAACCTGTGACCTCCATGGCCAAAGGTCAGGATACTGCTGCCCCTGTTTATAATGTTGTTCAACCAGAACATTGGTTGCCCCTTGTTCAACCAGAACAGTATCACAAACCTTTAGTTGGAGGCTTTCACTAAGGCACTTCCGAATACTGTAAAGTCTTTGATGTTAATGGCTTGGATGAAAAATACATTAACTCTATTCTCATGAGAACTCCAAAGAAAAATCTATGGCAAAACTCAAATCACGCTGTGGTAAAGGCTTGGAAGGCTCAAACTGATTTTCAATTTGGATTTATTCCTTTGTCTGATGTTAAAGAATCAGAATGTAAGGACATTAATGTTTTGCAGAACTATTGTCCCATTAAAGCTCATAAATTGGTAGCAAGTCACAAAAAAACCAATTATCTGGGTGCCAGAATTAAAGTGGACTCCCAGCTCAATTTACAGGAATGGTATGACCAACTGTATGATTATTGGGACCAGCAATTATTGGAGTTTTTGACCTTTGGTTTCCCTCTTGACTTTCATAGAAATTCCCCACTGTCTTGGGAAGGCGACAATCACAAATCTGCCCTTGAGTATCCCCAGGACATTGATGCTTATTTAAAGGAAGAAATTCATTTTAATGCTATTGTAGGTCCCTTTGACAAACATCCATGCCATAATGGCCATATTTCCCCTTTTATGACCAGAGATAAGCCTGGATCTGAGAACAGGAGGGTCATCATTGATCTTAGCTGGCCAGTAGGGTCCTCTGTTAACTCTGGAATAGATAAGGACTCTTACATGGGTACTGAATTTGCATTAGTTTTACTGTTGATCATATCACTGACCAGCTGAAATTGCTAGGCAAGGGAGCTCATCTATATAAGATTGACATCAGTAGAGCTTTTAGGCATATTAAGGTGGATCCATTGGATTATGACCTTCTTGGCCTCCACTGGCATTACGTTTACGTCGACACTTGCGTTCCGTTCGGGAGTCGGCACGGTTCCCAGATTTTTCAACGCGTCAGCGACGCCGTGCGTCATATCATGCGTCGACATGGTCATAAAGTCATAAATTATGTGGATGATTACGTTGGATTCGGCGTTCCGTCCGATGCAAGAAGATCTTTTGACCTTTTATATGACCTTTTGCAAAAGCTGGGTTTGACTGTTAGCCAGAAAAAGTTAGTTGCCCCTGCTACGTCAGTTATTTGCTTAGGTGTTGAGATCAATACTGTTTCTGGCACAATTGCCATTCCAGCTGACAAGTTGCGTCAAATTTCTGACACTGTCAAAGATTGGACCCATAGAAAAACGTGTTCTAGGCGCCAGTTACAGTCTTTACTGGGTCACCTACTTTACATACACAAATGTGTGAAACCTGCTCGTTATTTCTTGAATAGAATGTTGCAGACTCTGAGATCCAATTATGGCCACACCACTATCAAATTAGATCCAGAATTTCATAGGGATCTTAGATGGTTTGAAAGATTCCTTCCTCTTTATAATGGGGTGTCCTTATACAATCACAAGAAATGTGATCATCAGGTCCATCTGGATGCATGTCTTCAGGGCCTAGGTGGGGTTTGGCAAAACCTTGTTTATCATCTACCAATTACCTATGGTTACAAAGGTTTGAATATTGCCCACTTGGAAATGGTAAATATCCTAGTTGCTCTCAAGGTATTTTGTCGCCACTGGGCAGGAAAACGTGTTATGGTTAACTGTGACAACCAAGCTGTGGTTTGTGTCCTCCAGTCGGGCAAGGCAAGGGACCCTTTCTTGGGCGCCTGTGCCCGTAATGTGTGGTTGTGGGCAGCCACATTTGACATTGACTTCACTTATGTCCATGTTATGGGCAAATACAACAGGGCTGCGGATTTATTATCTAGGTGGTCAAATAGTATTAATGACAATAATGAATTGCAAATGTTAGTACCTGGTGCTTCTTGGGTTCAGGTAACCCTGGAAGCAGCAGACATTGATGCTGAAATTTAATATTAATTACACTTACTATACTTTGTTTTTAGGCAACAGAAGGCTGGACAGCTTGGCTACGAAGGCTACCACCAGGCTTCAGGGCGCCTTCAGACCTTCTACTGCAAAAGCTTATGCCACTATGTTCAGAACTTTTGTGTGTTTTTGTGTGTACCTTAGTGTGGATGTAAGAAATTTGGATGTCGAGGGCATCCTTGCTTTTATGGAGTGTTTACATGTAAATCAAGTTTCTGCTAACATGATAGCCAATTATCTGGCTGCTATTAGGGCTAAACTGGTAGTATTGGGTTTAAATCCCTCTCCTCTTGACCATAAGAAGGTCAAGTATTATGTCAGGGCATTAAAGCTAAATAGACCAATGAGTGTGACTACTCATAATATTATTTCCCCTGAAGTGCTTTTGCAGATAGTCAATCATTGTGATCATTTATACATGGGTACAGTTTTCAAAGCTGTTTTTCTAGTGGCTTTTTTCGGATTTTTTAGGCTTTCAAACTTAGCCCCCCATTCATTTACTGCCTTTGATTTTTCCAGACATTTGGCTGGGGGTGATATCTTCTTTGAAAATAATATGGTTAAAGTTTTGCTGAAATGGTCTAAGACCATCCAGACCAGGGACCAAGTTAGAGTTATCACTTTGCCTCGTTTGCCTAAAAATCCACTGTGTCCCTACAGGGCCTTGCAGGCCTTATTCAAATTATACAATCCAGGTACAAATGACCCACTTTTTCAATACAAGTATTCTGTCACATGGAAAGTTCTAATTGATTCTAAAATCAGAAAGACCCTGTCTCTGATTAATACAAAATTGCATTTGTCACCTCACTTTTTCACCTTCCATGCTTTCCGGCGTTCAGGTGCCTCCCTGGCTTTCAATGCCAATGTTCCTCTTCAAGAAATTAAGGTTCAGGGCACCTGGACGTCGGATTGTGTGTGGAGATACATCCATAATGACCCTACTCGTTCGTCTGAAGTCACCATTGCTTTTCAGAAAATGTTCAAAAAATCATAAATGTTATAAATGCTGTGTTTGGGTTTGGGGTTCTTAATAATATATTATATTATCTATTCATCCATGAAATGGCTTATTCACTGTTGTTTTTCGAGCCTTTCTGTCTGACTCTAATTTATTTTAAAATTCTAACTTTCTTGGCATGTGTGACCTTGTTTTACTGTAACCTTAGTCGTATCACTTCTGACCTTTCCCAAGGTCAGGTGCAACTCTGTGATGTCTATCTCTGGTCACACGCTTTGCTCTCAAGGTCAAGAACTGTGACCTTTACCCTTTGTGACTTTGGTGAGGTCAAGAAGCATGACATCCAATTTTTATTTGGCTATCAAGGTCAGACTGACTGGCTCAGTTAACTTAGTGTATGAAGTTTAATTATGTGGTTTCCTGTGTTATGTATTCATTAATTGCATTTATGATAACTGCCTCAGTTAACTTAGTGTATGAAGTTTAACTCTGTGGTTTTCCTATTCATGTATTCATGTATTGCATTTATGATAATTTGTATTTATATCATGGGACATGTAAATACTGGTAGACTTGATGAATGTATTTACACATGTTAAAGATTCACATGTATTATTAATAAACTGAGTACCCTCTGTGGTCTTGTCACTGTGTTGGGGAACTTTGGGGGGGACTGTGGTCTTTTTTGCTTGTTTCTGTAAATATGGATTTATTTTACCCATAAACCATGTGGATAATAAAAGTAAAACAGCCTCATTAGACATATACAGAAAAAAAATAATAAATCACTTCATTGGTCTCCATTTGTGACAAATAAAACTAAAACATGCATGACAAGAGCACTCAGAGGGCGCATACCTCTGCCAAGGCCCAACAACTCCAACATTGCTTAATGAATGCCATGAATCCTTCAGAAATTTGTTTAAAAACAGAAAAATGGATGCCATCAGTTAAAAAAGTTCTTTGAGGAGACTAAAAAATACTAACAATTCCATAATTGTATTTATTTATTTATTTGGGGTTTTACGTCGCTTTCAACACTGTACAGGTCATATCACAACGGGTAGTTGGAAGGACAGAGGAAACCAGTACATACAGTTGGTCAAGGTTCTGTACTGTAAACTGCCGACCAACGGCAAGAAACTACCAGATTTCCCACTTGAGGTAGAGCCATGAACCAAACCCCGGCCTCAGAGGTGGGAGGCGAGAGTGTTACCACTCTGCCACCGTGGCTCCCTATTCTGGAATTGTAAGTAAGTATATGAAATAGTTTTATGCAACGTGTCATATATCCTATCTAAATGGAGTGATACTGATACAACTGTTGCACCTTAAATATATTTTGATAAATTAGATTTATAAGCTTTTGAAAAAAGTGTGTCCCAAATACCACAGATGTGTGTTGTTAAAATTCTGACAATACCTAAACAATAAGGTCCTGCAAACAGATGAAAATAATAATTTATAATGATAACATCAGTAGTGTTTTACAGAATTCTATGCAGCAGAGTATATTTAATATCCTGTACAGCACCATTATGCTAGATTGCATTTTGCATAAGTATCCCATTTAACATTATCAGTAAAAGCTGACAACAATTTCATAAATTATTTATCCTGGTATTATTATAAGTGTTGGTCAAAACTCCTTTCCAACTTTTGTATGAAATGTATGAAACAAAAACGATTATTTTCATAATATCCATCCTTTAGTAAATGTTTTGTGTTGAAAAATTAAGTTTGATAGGGATTCTTGTTTTACATACTTCTGTTTACAAACACCTTTGAAGATTATAAATATTCAAATTTCCCTTCAATCTGTAACAAGTAAATATATAAAGTGTAACATATAATAAAATGAAACCTGGTGGCCTGACGTTTTGTCATATTATGTGTATTCCCACATTTTAGTTGCGATCTATTTAGGTCTAACAGATATGAAACTGAATTTTGCAACCAGTTCTTAACATTATTCCACAAAATCATTTGCTTTTGCACAGTCTGAAAATAGATGTGAGATTGTCTCACTTTAAGTCATCACAAAGGCCACATAGATTTAAATATGAAATCTAGTCTCATCCACCTTTTCGATAGTAGATTCTACTTGAAATCCTTTAAGCAATGCTTTAATTGTGATGACATTGTGACGTCATACTGAACATTTGGTGATATTGTAATGCCACTTCATGATGACTTCTCAGGTAAGAAACATTAAAACATTGCAATGACACCAGGGACCTGTAAATCAAAGCATTCGTAAAATTGTGAACTAACCAATACTTAACAACAATATAATGACATATTAACTAATGGGGTTTACATATTTTAATCAATAACATTGATATAAATCTAAAATACTATTTGCATACTGGTGTAATGAGAGATTAAGGCCACCTTAATAGATGTATATAGTTAAATATTTTACATACTCTATATTGAGAATACTGAGATATATTAGCAATAAACTAACATAGCAACATAGATTAGGTTAAGGTGGCCATATCGTAGTCTGGCTCCCATTAGTTGTTAAGTCTTTGTAACTAGTGGTCAGGATGACATTAAGGTTGAAACTGAAAGTGAAGTTAATTTTTAAGGAAATTTACTTTACCAACATAGATTTTGGGCCAAGCTAAGGATATGTATAACTTTAAGCTTTTACTTATTCTAATAATAATTTAGATTTTCTGGGTAAATAGAGTGGGCTAAGGAGTAAATACTGAGAGAAAGATCTAATAAGTATCCCTATTGTCATGTTGTTTACAAAATGGGCAGATTGAAGTGATGATATTAGTAAGATATTTTAATATGTACATATGTACAAATACATATGAAGTTACCATTGTTGTATAAAACAAAGTTACTGAATATTGTGTATAAAGGTAATGTGAACATAAATGGAAATTTACATTGGATCTGGTCAAGTGAATAATACATTTCAATGAACATTTATGAATTGAAAAGGATCTCTACTGACATATCCTTTGGATCCCAAATCAATTTTAGATAAATATCAGTTTTTCTGAAGATATTTGGTCAACTTTTCCCCAGATACTATCTCACAGGTTTGAGATGCTTTTTTAATGATTATCTAATTCTTTATATAAGTTTTGACTATCTTTTTTTAAGTGCAGATCATATTAAAAATACTCATCACTTCAATCTGCCCATTTTGTAAACAACACGACAATAGGGATACTTATTAGATCTTTCTCTCAGTATTTACTCCTTAGCCCACTCTATTTAACCAGAAAATCTAAATTATTATTAGAATAAGTAAAAGCTTAAAGTTATACATATCCTTAGCTTGGCCCAAAATCTATGTTGGTAAAGTAAATTTCCTTAAAAATTAACTTCACTTTCAGTTTCAACCTTAATGTCATCCTGCCCACTAGTTACAAAGACTTAACAACTAATGGGAGCCAGACTACGATATGGCCACCTTAACCTAATCTATGTTGCTTATAGTACATACACACTGCAGCATATTCTTGTACGGATCTGGGGCCTTCGTAAAATAGTTAAGTAACCAGTACTTAACGACAATATAATGACATATTAACTTAAGAATTCAGTGGGTAAATAGAAAGCACTGTGTTTTCATTACATTATGCTTTCGTTTGGTAACTATATAGTACACCTGTGGCTGTGTTTGGTTACTTGTGTGTAACAGTGTCCTGTGCCATAGTACCTTACTTGGTGGGCACACTAGAGTGGAGTTTCTATATTTTAATCAATAACATTGATATAAATCTAAAATACTATTTACATACTGGTGTAATGAGATATTTAGGCCACCTTAATAAAAGTATATAGTTAAACATTTTACATACTCTATATTGAGGATACTGAGATATATTAGCAATAAACTAACATAGCATTACATTTCAGGTTGTTCTGCAAACGTGACTGAGTACTTTCAAACTGAGTGTGGTTTTCAGCAATCATGCAGCATTCGTGTACCGAATTCCCAGCTACTCAACATGAACACTTGCGGTTTCGAACTGAAAGTATATGTGGAGGTTGATTACACGTGTACAGGTACAATATGGAATTCTAAATATCGAACAGTACCCTTGTCCACAGCAGCTTCATCTTATTACCATGGAGATGAATTGCCAAGTCTAACATATATTAAAGGAGAACCTGTATTATCTGGTAACATGGGAAGGGTAAGATTTTTGCACAGATCATAGGGATTACATACATGGAGAGATACAACTTCAGGGGAATGGAAATGAGGTTATAAAACAAAATATTCGAATACTAGAGGTACACTGTAGTCATAAATTATTCAGCTGAAAGCTACCCAGTAAACATTGGAAACGTTTTAAAATGGTTTAAATGTTTATAAAACGTTTTTAAAACCTGTTTAAACCCAATCTTATGGCTTTCTAAACGTTTCCAAGGAAACTTTTGTGCTGTAATGTTTAAAGAATGTTTTATAAACATTTTATATACATTTTTACTGGAAACGTTTATGAAACGTGTATAAAATAACTCAAGAAGCTAGGTTTGACAGGAAACATTTTTTTAAATATAAAATACCTGAAGAAATGGAGGTTATGCTGGAATTGTTTTTCAAACATTCATAATGAAATGGTTAATAAACAGTAGACATAAAATGTTTAAACAACATTTTGATCAGATGTTTTAAAAACATTATATCAAAAACGTTTTTAACCCATATTTTCAGAATGCTTATTAAACCCTCACCTTCAAAGATGTCCAAACAAAGATATGTTGGTGGTGAGCAATAATAAAGGATTTGTGAGGTAATTTTTTTGTCACATGCAATCCCTAAATGTAAGAATTGAATGGGGGAACAATTTTTAAGCCACTATCTTACAATTTTAGACATAAAAATAATACTTTCATTGGTGAGCAACCTTAAAAATATATTGAATTTGACCTCTGACCCCATTATTATTAAGATATTATGATGTTCGTTTGTAACGTTTTTCTAACATTTATCATTAAACGTTTCATAAACGGTATACATAAAACGTTTTAAAAACATTCTTTGTGGTTTCCATACCCATCATTTTTAACCTTTGCCAAACGTTTCCTTTCAAATGTTTGCAAAACCTAAAAATGTTTACTGGGTACACAGACTCATCCGAAGGGACCAGAGAAACTTGTTATTTGCCACCAGGTATTTCAAATTGTCTGCCACTGTGGCAAATAGGTAACACACTCGCCCAAGAAAACAGACGACCTGGTCCCAACCCAGGTACAGGCAGATGCATAGTGGCTCAGATGATGATTTAAAATGGTGGTTTTCCATCACTGGGTCCTATCCCCAGTGGCATGTTAAAGAACCTCAGGAACATTGATAAATGGTCATCCATGAGCCTCTGTCTTTCACTTTGGGGAATGACGGGCACCAGATAACTTGGGCTGTACTTATACAGTCAGGATGGATCAATAGTACTTTGAGTTCTGTAGTACAATGAGATGTTGTGCTGAGTATGAATATATAATACAATAGAAAATCAGTAGGGTAAACTCTATTGGAAAACACCCCCAGAGAGCACGATATGTGTTTCTATTTAGAAGTAGGGACAGAATAGAATTAGGGATGAGACTTGAATCAAAGAGGGGCTTCGTATATGTTGCAATGAATGTCCTGCATTAGGGAACTTGCATTTTAGTAAACGGCAACTGCATGGAAATACCAGTTAAGTAAATATGGAGGTTCATGTAAACAATTTTTCTGAAGAAAAATGATACAATAAAATATACATGCAAAGAGAAAATGGAGTTCTGTAGCTTGTTCAGCGGCATTTTTATCCTAGGGAAAACATATCCTAAAAATTGGGTGAAAAACAAGTATGGTAAAACAACACCCGAAAAGTTTTACCATGGCAACAGTCCTTGTCATTTGCAGTCAAAATCAGTTAAAATCCGTGATATGAAGTGAAAATCAGACGAGGATTATTTCAGAAGAGTACCGGAAAAAAATTCAACAACATAAAAAGGGCTGCCATTTGTTGTCCAAAAGATAACCAGTTTCTCCTGAAACAGGCATACAGATCTTGATACAGGGATACTACCACTGTTACATAAAAATGACTTTTATGTGACAGGGTTCTTTGATGGCCGATGGTCAATTTTTCGCCAAAGCCAACTCGACATAATATCAATTCTTCACCAGTTGTGCCAAGTCAACTTAAAAGCTTATTTGTAGTTAAAGTTAGTTTGACTGGATAAATTTATCTTTTTTATGGATTTCAGATACTCCATTTGAAAAGGTGAACATTTCTGTGAGTGATGGAACATCCAACTTTGCTACTGTCATGGTACTGGCATCTTCACTCATACTGGCTATATTTTGGGGCACATACCAGTAAATATGCAAATTAAATCAATTTTTGTTTATTATTTGAAAGAAGTAACCTCAAGAGATCTGCCACCTGGCTTACTGAGCTTTTGATAATGTAAAAGAAAAGACCCAGAAAGCTTCAATAAATAATATATTAATAAAGGGTGCCTTCTTTTTTGCATTTTCTAGGTATTTGCATGAAAAATTCACTGCTGATGGCCAACTAAATATAAACAAACAAGTTGATCATGTGATATACTGGCTGAAGAACGGACTGAGTGATATTTTGGAAAAAAACTAAGGTGCTTTGTACAAATTGAACACAAAGCCTGTTTGGTACTTGTTATATGAATAGCACGATGGATTCAAAACAACAATCAAATAATTAATCTTCTTGAGATTTTCAGGGGACAAAATAAAAACGGTGCTTTAAATTAGCATAAAATCAACATCTTCCAACAATAAATACACAGTTGATGTATCTGTGACCTCAGCATGATTTTATGCCCTCTAGTCTTACAAATGGCACAAAATACAATTTCTTGGATTGTAACTTTATTTGCATTGTTAAGGTCGTTGTGGAACCTTATATTCGAATCCTTGCATCAGTAAGGGAGTTGGATGGATCCCAGAAAATAACTGCTAGCTGGAATGACATTTCAGTGAGATGGTTTTCTTTAAACCCAAACTTTAAACTCCTAAGCCAATACTAGATGTTGTAAAACAAAAGTTTTTGAATGAATATTCAGGTTTTATGAGACATCTTCTTTATGACACAGACTAATACCTCTGAATAAATTCTATAAAGCTACACACAGAAATGATCTACAGTTGATCAAGATTTGGCCAGTTTCCAAATACTGTGGTAGACTTTTAATTGTCTGGGTACTTTGGTATATTCTGTAATATTTGCAAAAGCAGGGACAACAGAGATGAGATATATCTCCAAAAACAATTTGATGCTTATGTTCCTTGTGTAATGATATCTTGTGATGTGACACTATGATTGAATACCGAAATTTATCCAGGTCATCTGAAGGGACGGAGGGTTATATTTTTGGTTATTGTATTGAATAACACATCTTTGCCAAATATTTTGTCGCCATAGAATTTTTCAAAGAGAATAAGCAGACTTTGCCGAAAGGAAAAATAGGGCATCCTTAGGGTCCTTGATGCACTGAATCATGTCTTTTAATGCCTTAACTCGGCAATGCATGGTAAATTAGGAATAACAGGTGTAGCCTCTTGTTAACAATTTCGAATTGTTTAGACCATTTAGCAATAACTGTTTTTCCTTTGGAGGAGCTTATGTTTCCCCCTTGCTTGCCCTGGACAAATCAGTGATTTGTGAAAATGTGTTAGGACATTTCTAATCATAAGAAATTAGACGAATGTGACAAGAGAACTGGGAAACTCGGAAATTTGAAAATTTTAATTACTTAAATGTAGCTTTTATAAGCTACAAGTTTACCATGTGGAACTGAATGCCATCTCAGGAGGCTGCAAGGAATCCGGCCAACATCCAAGAAAAATAGATGTTGACTGAATTCCCAGTGCTGCAGGTGAAAACCGTAGTGTACTTCTGTTGAAGCCTCCTTCCTTCTGGTAAATTTAGACTGTACAACCCTCAGCTGTAATACAGCGGGGAGGCCGGGTGGGACTCTCTTCAGTTCTACATACATGGTAAGCTTGTAGCTTATAAAAGCTACATTTAAGTAATTAAAATTTTTAATTTTATAGCGCTACAATAGCTTACCATGTGGAACTGAATGCTGAATCCAACTGCTCGGTGGAGGGATTACAGCTTAGACTGGAAGTATTTGTCAATTTTTCTTGGATTTTAAATTAATTAGATTAGAATGTATGTATTAGAAAAGACCAGTCTGAGTCCCGCTTATAGTGCCCCGGTTCTGCGAACTGGGCCTGTAAGAAGCCAAAACCCAGAATACTTGAATAAATGACAGTACTGATACTGTCTGGATTTGAAGGAGGAAGTGCAGCCATGCTCACTTAAACACAGTATAGCCCCAAGGGCTTCAGCACGAATGAAAATGAAAAACAAACCCTGGGCTTGAAAATCTCATGAACTTGCCACCCTTATTATGAGATTATGGATCACCTCAATACATACTTAATACATTATACATGTTAAATACTGTAAATGAAATAAAGATAAAAGACCTTAGCAACATCCTGAGGAGATAGTTGTATACCTAGACCCTGGGATTTAGACTCCTGAAGACTTGGCTGCAGCGGATGTGCCCCCCTTCTTTTCCTTCTGAGGATGACTAGTCTGAGGGAAAGGGTCTATGACTTGTTGAGTCACTTCTGCTGGACCCAGATATATATTGTTGTCGTTATCTGACCAAGTAAGGTCTTTGTAAATGTAAATTTTTAAATGTTTTATGAGCTTTCCAGTGACAAGCTTGTATGATTTGGTCCACTGAAACCCACTGTAAAAGGCCTAAGAGGTCACACAGGCCCTAATGTCATGCGCTTTAACTTGGACCAAGTCCAAGGACTGTTGGTCTGCTTGTTTGTAACAAAGGATAGTTTGTTTTAACCAAGAAGAGAGAGAGTAGCAGATCTGATGTCTGAGGTATATCCTTTCTTGAAGTAAATAAAGAGTAGGGACCCTCTCAGGTCTTTGGTTTGATCCAAATAGCACCTCAAGGCCCATACTGGACACAGGGTCCTGACTTCTCTGAATTGTCTATCTTTGATAGTAGTCAAAGCAGGGCTAGTCACTGGAGACACACTTTGAATACCTTCTCTTGCTAGTTGGTTTTTGGCTATGAAATCTGAAGAGGGGAACAAAGCTACATTTTCCCATTGCCTAGACTAGATACTTTGCAACCCAGGCATGAATTTCGCTGCAGTGCTTGCTGGAGGACATAGCTAACAAGAAAGCAGTTATGAGAGTAAGATGTTTGAGGTCTGTGTCTTTCATAGGCTCAAAGGGTGCTTTTGTGAGCTCATTAAGAACAACAGAAAGGTTCCAATTTGGAAGATTCCTGGGACTTTTGCAACAATCCCTGTGAAGGCTAGAAAGTAACCTGTTAAGGTCAGAGCTTTGGGAAATATGGAGCCCCGCTGCACCCAAGGTGTCTTGTTCTTGAGAGCTGTCCACTCCTAGACACCAGGCATGGTGGTTGAGATGTTGAGGATTACTGTGAAGCACTTGGTTGTGGGACTGTTTGGGAAGTTTTGTTGACACTGGTAACATGAGTGGGATTTCTGTTGAGAGCTGCACTAGGTCCCAAAACCGGGGAATCCCTGGCCAGCCTAGAGCTGTTATAATGATGAGCCAAATGCATTGCCTGTTTTTTGGATCACCTTGTGAAGGAGAGCCGTGAGAGGGTAAGCATAAGCAGTGAGACCTGGCCAGCTTATGTTCAGAGTATCTATGTCCCAAGCATGTTGGTCTGGGACTGGAGATTTCCAAATTTAATAAGTAAATTAAATTTTTTTAAGTTAATACCCTATCCAATGGACAATTGCTTTACCTGTTTCTGCGACCGGTCCGCCAAACGCAGAAAAAGACGTCCTGTATATACTACCGGGAGGACAAGTCACAGAGTGTGCATTCGCTAGGTGGCGCATCATACTTCCTTCCTGTCTAGACATCATGATGTCAAAGCATCTTTTTTGTTGTCTAGTCCTGTAAAGATCCCTAGTAAGCTGATAGCCGGGCTGGATGGGTGGGCCTTGCCTGTCCATTGGATAGGGTATTAACTTATAAAATTGAAAATTTTAATTACGTATATGTAGCTTTTATAAGCTACAAGCTTACCATGTGGGACTCAATGCTGTTCTCGGATGGCCACAAGGCATACGGCCAACGTCTAAGAAAAAAAGACATTTATGCTTGGCCATAGCCTCTAGTTGTCGTCACGTGATAACTTCTAACCAATCGCCCTACTTTCTCGTTGAAATTTTCTAAAACCTACCCCTCAGCTGTAAACAGCGGGGAGGCAGGGTGGGACTCTTCTGAGTCCCACATGGTAAGCTTGTAGCTTATAAAAGCTACATTTAAGTAATTAAAATTTTCAATTTTATTACACTACAATAGCTTACCATGTGGGACTCAATGCTGAATCCAACCGCCCAGTGGCGGGATTACAGCTGAGACTGGAAGGAATGTCATTTTTTCTTAGATTTTGAATAATAATTATATTAGAATAGTGTTAGAAATACCAGTCTGAGTCCCATTTACAGTGCCTGAATCCCGAAGACTGGGCCTGTAAGGAGCCAAAAACCTATATAGAATAGAGGACAGTGCTAAAACTGTCAAGATGTTTTGATTGTAGGACGGAAGTGCAGCAGTGCTCACTTAGAGGTCTAAGGGTCCCTAGGGGCCCATCACGAGTGACATACCAGCATAATGGTTGGAATTCTCATAAAATTTTTGCCACCTGAATATGAGATTAATGACAACTTAATAAGTCCTTAATATAAATAATTTTAATAAACTAAAAAACAAAATGACCTTACCCATAACATCTTGAAGGTAAAAGAATACCTAGATCCTGGGAGAGACTCCTGAAGACTTGGTTGTAGCGGATGTGCCCCCCCCCCCTTTTTTTCTTTCCGAGGACAACTGGTCTGAGGGGAAGGATCTAGGACTTGTTGTGCTGCCACTACGGGTCCCAGATACATATTGTTGTCGTTGTCTGACCAAGTAAGGTCTTTTAGGTAAAAATTTGTAAAAGTGTTGTGAGCTTTCCAGCGACAGACTTGCATGATTTGGTCCACCGATACCCCACCGTAAAAGGCCTTAGAGGCCGCGAAGGCCCGGATGTCATGCGCTTTAACTTGGACCAAGTCCAAGGCTTGTTGGTCTGCTTGTTTATAACAAAGTAGGATGGTTTGTTTCAACCAGGAAGAGAGAGTAGCGGGTCTGATGCCTGAGGTATGTCCTTTCTTGAAGGAGATGAAAAGGAGGGAACGAGACCCTCTCGGGTCTTTGGTTCGGTCCAAATAGTACCTCAGGGCCCGCACCGGACACAGGGTCCTGTCTTCTTTGAATTGTCTATCTACAATGGTAGTCAAAGCAGGAATAGTCACCGGAGACACACTTTGAGAACCTTCTCTAGCTAGTTGGTTTTTGGCTATGAAATCAGAAGAAGGGAACAACCTTTTACCATTGGCCTAGATTAGATACTCTGTTTGCGACCCAGGCATGGATTTTGCTGCGGCGTTTGCCGGAGGCCAAAGCTAGCAAGAAAGCAGTTTTGAGGGTAAGATGTTTGAGGTCTGTGTCCTTCATAGGCTCAAAGGGTGCTTCTGTGACCTCATTGAGAACAACAGAAAGGTTCCACTTAGGAAGATTTCTGGAACTTTTTGGACAATCCCTGTGGAAACTGGAGAGCAACCTATGAAGGTCTGCATTGTGTGCAATATGGTGGGCCGTTGGGCCCAAAGTGTCAACGATTGCAGTCCTGTAACCATCAATGGTCGAGGGGCGCCTGTTTAGGTCTTGGTACAGGTACATGAAAATATCTGAGATTTGTTTCACAGATGGAGTGGAGAAATCCACCGAATTTTCTCTGCACCATTTTTCAAATAGGGCCCATTTTGACTTGTAGATGGTCCTTGTTGATGACCGCTGAGGAGCAGCAATTCTCTCTGCCACCTCCACAGAGAAGCCTTGTTCTTGGAGTTGTCCGCTCCTAGACACCAGGCGTGGAGGTTCAGCTGTTGTGGGTTGTTGTGGAACACGTAGTTGTGGGACTGTTTGAGTGGGGTCGTTGACACTGGGAGTTGTAGTGGGATCTCTGTTGAGAGCTGCACTAGGTCCCAAAACCAGGGCATCCCTGGCCAGCCTGGGGCTATTACGATGATCAGGCAATGGCATTGCTTGATCTTTTGGATCACCTTGTGAAGGAGAGCCGTAGGAGGGTAAGCATAGGCCGTGAGGTTCGTCCATGTTTAGAGCATCTATGTCCCAAGCCTTTGGGTCTGGGACAGGAGATATGTACAGTGGAAGTATGTAGTTCAGGTAAGTGGCAAATAAGTCTACATGAGGTGTGAACCACTTCTGGCAGATCTGTTTGAACACC
Organism: Sabellastarte sp. h YS-2021; assembly: GCA_964017235.1. Taxonomy (NCBI): domain Eukaryota; kingdom Metazoa; phylum Annelida; class Polychaeta; order Sabellida; family Sabellidae; genus Sabellastarte; species Sabellastarte sp. h YS-2021. The sequence goes on from OZ024929.1 coordinate 142,871,989, forward strand.
TGCGGATGCAGAGACCATTCTGTTGACTGCACTTGGTTGGACCTGGACAGTAGGTCGGCCATCACATTCAGGCACCCTGGGATGTGCCTGGCTTTCAATGTTATGTGGTAGTGATGGCACCAGGTCATGATCTTCCACAGGAGAGCACACATCTCTGCTGAGTGAGTTCCTCCTTGTTTGTTGATGTAGGCTACCACTGTTGAGTTGTCCGTCGCAACTAGCACTGTTTGGTTCTGGCACTGGTCCTTGAAGTCTCGAAGGGCCAGAGAGACCGCCTTCAATTCTAGGACATTTATGTGTAGCCTTTTTTCCCGATCTGACCACAGACCCTTTGTAGAATTTTGATCTAAGTGAGCGCCCCAACCTTCGTTTGAGGCGTCGGTAAAGAGTTGGATACTGTGGTCCTTGGGATGAAGGTCTGCACCTTTCATCACGTTTGAGCGATTTTGCCACCAATCTAGGTGGGCTGCAATGGATTGTGTCCAAAGAAGGAGGTTGTCCAGCGACTGAGGATATCTCCAGTGCTCCTTGAGATGAAACTGAAAGGGCCTCATGTGAAGGTGTCCCTCCGGGACCATTTTCTCCGTTGAGGCAAGCAACCCAATTAGCGACATCAAACATCTTGCAGTCAAAACACGTTTTGACTTGAGTCATAGGATCAAATCCTGAAGTTTGAGCCATCTCTCTTGAGTGGGTTTTACAAGGGCTGAATCTAGATGGTATTCGTAGCCCACGAATGAAAACACCTGAGTAGGTTTCAGTTCTGACTTTTCCTGATTTATTATCCACCCGAAGGACTGGGTTAGGTCTACCACCGCCTGAGTGTTCACTTGGGCTTCCTCCTGAGACTGGGACCTGATCAGCCAGTCGTCCAGGTATTGGTGAATTCTGAGTCCTCTGGAGAGGGCCATTAGTTTCACTTCCTTTACAATCATTGTAAAAACCTGGGGGGCTGTGGCTAGTCCGAATAGGAGGGAGGTGAACTGGAACACCTGTGACTTGTAGCAAAACCTTAGGTATTTCCTTGAGTTTGGGTGGATGGGGATGTGAAGGTAAGCGTCCGACAGATCTATCGACGATACCCACTCCCCTGGAATCAGGGAGGTCCTGATGGACTCTGGAGTTTCCATTTTGAACTTTTCTACATGTAGAAAAGTGTTGAGCCTGCTTAGGTCTATGACTGGCCTCCACCTTTGGTGAGGCTTGGGTACTAGGAACAGGCGACTGTAAAACCCAAGAGATTTTACATTTTCCACCCTTTCAGTGCGTTCTTTGACAGGAGAGACTGGATACAAGTGGCCAGAGCTTGGTCTTTTTGATGGGCCTTGTACTTTCAAATTTGGCTTTGAAAGGAATGGCAGTACGTAGCCATTGGTCACATAATGTTTAACACGTTTGGAGAAAATTTGTTTGTTTGCCAGTCTCTCCTGAAAGAACGGAGGCGACCTCCTACTGGTGGACTGAGTAAGGCTTTGGAGGAGTCATTGGGAAGAGGGGTTTCCACGCCCCCTTCCCCTATTATGGGGTCGAAAACGACCCCTGGAGCCTCTGAAGTTCAGTTTCCCCCTTCCTGAGGAAAACGATTGGTTACTGCTTTGTGAGGAGTTGCCCCCATAGGGACGTTTCCTGTAGGAGCCTCTTTTCTTCTGGGGACCACAAAAAGGCTTATTCTGGTAGGGTGCGAAACCCTGAGAGTCTTTAGAGGTGCCTTTTTTGAGAAGGAAGTCTTCCCCTTACTTCACAAGTTGAGACGCGAACAAGGACGGATGTTCTTGGTGTCTCGTTTCCCCCAAATGTGGCTGTAAGAGGGTCATCTCGGCTTCACGCCTAAGCAAGCCGGTATCAGCCATAGAATATAACTCCCTCTGGAGAATATGGGCTAGGGATTTGCTAAGGCATGTAAGGGCCCTGTGTTGAATAAGAACGGTCTTATTCCAAAAATCCATGTACTCAGCGACTTCTTCATATCCGCGCTTTGCTGCTTTCTCAGGATTGGCACCTTTTTGAATCTGAGACTTAATCTTCTTGACAGTTGACTTGATGCTATGTTGACACTTCTCAAGGGAAGCATTGCAAGAAGAAGAAGTTTTAGCAAAGGCAGCGGTGAAATTGAGGGTTGAGATATTTTGTCTAGCCTGATGCTCCAACTCCTAGAGAATTGGAAGGGGGACCTTGCCCATAGGGGCCCCAGAGGGTTTAGGAGTAATACAGATTTTGGCGAAATCTGTATTCAACTCCTGAAATTTGTCCTGATAACAGGGCTGTCCCACCCTGTACCACTTAGAAGTGGAAGGAGGCGGCTCGACGTATTTACCCTCGGGTAAATTAGCAGCCTTAAGTTATGTTGAAATTTATCAAATGTGTCCTTGATAAATGAGCTGAGGGGCAGAATAGAGGAAGGACCTCTAGGTCTGAGCTCTTGACGGCCTTTTTCATCATCCAGACCCATGACTGAGGTTGAGGACCTAGGCATAGACTCCCTGGGGTCAGGGAGGGAAAGTATGCGCCTAAAAGTGTCGACCTCTTCAGCGTACTGTGAGGGAATGTCAGACAGAGCTACTTCCCTATAATAAGGGGGGTCTGGATCATGTTGTGGGAGGTCTTGATCAGAAACAGCCCGTAAGGGCTGAGCCCTAGAGGGCTTAGAAGACCTGTGTCTGGCTACAGGGGACTGATCCTCCCCTGAGGAAGATGACACATATCTGGACCTTGATTTGTGTTTACTCTTATCAGAGTGCTTTTTAGGTTTGGTAGAAGGGATCCGAGGTTCCATCGGATTCTTTATTAGATTGATCCGAGGCAGACCTGGGATCAATTTCCTGCCTACTACAAGAGTGGCTTTGCTTTTTGTGTGAGTCCGAGACCTTTTTCGGAGGTAGTTCAGATGGAGCAACATACTGATCCGAGGTATCATGCTGGTCAAGTACTAGATGAGGAAGGAGTGCTGGACCGTAGTCCACATCCATAGCCTCGGTTTGAATGTTAGTACTAGGTCTCGGAGGGGGTAGGTCCAGATTAACAGCAGTTTTACTGGATGTACCAGGTTTGGAAGCAAGAAACAAGGTCTGATCCACCTCCGTTTGCTTTTTAGCAGTCAACTCCTCTCGGAGCGACTGAAAAGCTTCCAACATGGATGCCTGACAGGAACCCATTTGTTGCTGTAAATGAATATTTAAAGAATTTCCCAGGGATTTTTCAAGATTTGTTTCAATTTTTTGCTGTAAAGCAGTACCTGGGATGGGTGGGACAGACTTGGCTGGTGTTTTAAGAGATAAAGAACTGAAAGCAAGGGGCTGAGGATGGGGGGAGGTGAGGTAAAAAGATTGTCAGCAGCACTCTCGAGGTCTGCATTTGAGCCCGTGAAGGAATCCCCATCGCCTTCCCCCAAAAGATCAAGTTCATTATCTTTAGTACTAGTTTCCGCCTTTTGTTTTTTAAGATAGCATTTCCTGTGTTGAATTTTCTTCATCTGGTCATCTGTAAAAGATGTACAGATATCACAGGGCGTTTCGAAGGTGACACAGGGGTCATCACCCTTGCCAGCCTCCCTACAGGTAGGGCAATAGTTGTGTAGGTCGAAACTAAAACAAAAATGGTGGCATTTCTGAGCTCTCGGTTTGTCTTTATTTGTTTGGTGGAGAGACATTTTAAACACAATAAAAGACATACAATGTAAAGGGCCTGAACCGAGGAAAACTCAAAACACGAGAAAATAAGAAATATACTTATCCTGTCAAAATAAAAATTTTACAGAATGATCTATGTTAGGTATGTTATGTATGTTATTTTGAAGTCTGAGTGGCTGAGTAGGGCCTTTCACACTGCCTTAAGTAGGTTTTAAAGGAGTAGGAATTGCTTCCTTCAAATCTATAGCTTCTTTGTGTGGTGGGGCCAGGAAACCGTGGCAGAGGGAAACTGTTAGAAGAGGGACCAAGCTAGATACCCTTTGTGCAAGGAATTTAAGTGATTGTTGAACCATTTCTAGTAGTTCTGATCTCATCTTGTCCAATTTAATGTTGATTTTTCATTCTAGTTCGTGTAACCTAGGGAGAGGCAGGGTCAAACAAACTTGTCAGAGCAAACTGGCTTTAGGGGTCTCACAGGAAGTCGTCATCTCATTTGGGTAGATGGTCATCAGAGTCCCCTGGTAGGTTATCTTTGACAGATGCTTTTGGTTTATGGCATTTCTTTTTGGAATGGGTAAATTAGAAATTGAGCAGTTCTGACCAATGAACGAGGGTCATCACCTTTGTCACAGTGAGTGGGGCAGTGCTTGTCCAAACTTGAAAGAAATGGTTATACACACCGCATTTTGGGTAGATTTGGTAGCATTCATGGCGGCATATGACCAGAAAGCTTCTAAAAATGTACAACTATAATTAATAAATATCCAGATGTAGTTTGTATATTAAAATCAGGTTATACTTACAGGTTTCGTAGAATTTTGGTGACAAATATGACAGCTAAAGAAAAAGTATGCCAAGAACTAATCAGAAGTGACAACCTGTATGCTAGAGGCAACATAAAGTGTCGAGTGGTGGAATACTCTAAAACATCTTTCATCTGGACATTTAGCCAACCAAGAGGAGACCTCTCAAAACAGAATTGACTTCCAATGGCAAGATATTGTAGCACACTAAACTTTTTCAATACAAGGTTTAGGATGTGTTTTCAAATATGCAGTTGGCAAATATTTTGTACATGTATCCATGATGCACTTATTGTTGAATGCAAAGATGTCACGTAGTGGTTAGTGTGTGAACTCAAGAAAACATTACATTTGGGTCTCCCAAGTACACACTGGTACAGAATGACCTCTGCATTATGTTTGAACTGTGTTAGCCAAGTACAAAACATATGTACTGAGTGATATCTGTATTAGACATTTTGACTGAATGACTGCTGTAGTACACATTTGTGCTGAGTGACCCATGATGTACATTCTGTATTGAGTGACCTGTTTAATACACACTTGTTTCCAGTGACTTCTGCAGTAAACTTCCATACTCAGTGACCTTTGTGGCACACATTTGTTATGGGTCACCTCTTCAGCACAAACCTTTGCCAATTGACTGTTGGTAGACAAATCTGCACTAAGTGACCTCTATTGTATATTTATGTACAAGATGACCTACAATCTGTAACTGTGGTCCACTTTTTATGATCTCATCAGGAAGTGATATGTTTGCTAACTCCCTATCTGAACCAAATTTTATCCCATGGCCATGCTAAAAGCATCAAAAACTCAATAAAAGATATTTAAGATGTAACAGAAAAGCTTTATTGTGTTAATACATAAGAGCCATAGCTATAGTAGAGAAGTATGGTGTTAATGTGTTAACAACAATGTTTTTAATATCAGTCCCGAGATATATAAGACATTTCATATGGCATATATTTTACAAATATAGTCCCACATCATAGCACGTACACTTCTCAAAGGTATCAAGATGTTGAAAGTGACCTTGTTGTTATGACCAATATTATCAGTCGCTTTGACAGCTATTAGATATGTAAGATTGACAAGAACATTTTGCAAAAACCAGTGGAATCCTGCAGTCAAATCTCAAAATAAGCACTGACAAAGATTTCAATCAGGAATTCCCAAGAGCAAGTTGCTATGAAAATAGTCTTTAGATGATGTGATAATTACTTCTATTGTTAAAAGAATTCAATTTTAACAGAGTTGGTAATTTTACAGGGGGGTTTTAGTGTAATAGACAGTCTAACATGACATGACTGTCACAGTGAATCTGACTGGTCAAGAGTCATGGTAAAATTCTTTGTATACATGTTGGATGTTCTGATAATAAGCCCATGCAAACATAATGGATGCACAGCCTTGTTTTACTGTCAAATTTGTGATTATTAACATTGTTAAAATATTCTATCATATCAAAATAGGAATAACAACTGACAAACCATGGCATATGCAGAATTTTACCATTGTTACAGGCTATAAACCACTCGGGCTCTGCTTTTGTGGTTAATACCGTGGTAAAGTTCTGCATACACCATGGTTTGTTGGCTGTTATTCCTATATTGGACAGGCAACTGAAAAAAATTCAACACTGAACATAGTTCTGGTTTTGTTTATGAAAAGTCTCAGTGAAACCTTAGGTTAAAGTCGGTTATATTTGTACACAAATGTTAAGCCTAAGACTTGGCTAAGACCTTTTCTAAATATGGTCAATATTGATAAAGAAATTGCCAATTTCAATACAATTTGAAGAAACTATGTGCACAAAATATTCTTTATATCTTAATCATCAGTGTTCAGAAACTGGAATATTTAATTGTGAAATCAACAACTTTTTCAGTGAGTTTGTCTAGAACTAGTTATGACATGTTTAACTAATAAGGCATTAGCTGCTGCCAAATGATGCGCTGTACAAAGCTGAATATTATACTACAATATTGGTCAATTTGCAAAGTCAAACTAGTTTGATATCTAACTTGACCTTGCATTTATATTCTTACACTACTGATGATATGCAAGATAATTTCGACTTAACAACTACATAAATATGTGTAATCATACATAGTTGTTCAAAATATAATACAAAAATATTATAATCCCATTGTAATTCATCATGTGTATTGTAAAATATAACCCCATCTTAGACAATGATTGAGACAGATTTTTAAACTATTATGATGACATGTATATGTTACACAAAGTAAAACTGTAGGAAGATATATTTAACAAACTTAATTGGTTACAGTTTAACTTGGTAAATTGGCATGCACCTCAACTTGGCAAAAAACATGCAGGAAACAATCAATTTACATTGTAGCCAATCAGGAACCAGGATACAAAAATCATGATGTGTACCCTATATGTGGATTAGTCTTATGGCAATTAGGGGTGCTGCTTTCAAGTAGATATTGTTATGGTCCCATCTCAAAGGTTAATTGGCATGATATTTTATGTGTAAATTATGTTGATATTACACAGAATATAATCTCATCTAGAGATACACCAAGCAAGTTGAGGATTTTGTCTTACAGAGGTGCCAAAATACCAAGCCAGGTTGTAATATGATTTGGGGCCACAAAAGGTCTTAGCCAAGTCTTAGGCTCTACCTTTGTAATAATATATAGGCAACTTTTGCCTAAGATTTGACTAAGACCTTTGGTGGACACTACCCCTGGTTCATATTTCACACGTATCTTCACACTTAACTTATTTCAAGCAAATAGGATGCATTTTTAATTGAAATAAGAACTCATGTCTTGGATAAATTTCTAAATGATTTATTTTACTGATGGAAGACTTTTCCATGTAGTACTAATCAGCAGGAAAAAATGTACAAATGATATGTCTAAAGATAAGCTAAAAAGCAATCCGACTGGTTGACATAGATGTAAGTCAAAGAAATAGACAGTTTGACATATAAGTTTTGTAAGAGCCAATTTTACACTCTTCTGTTATGGTGCTGTGATTGTAGATCCATTTTCAGATGTAGCCCATTGTTACGTCACAGGGTCCTCCTTCACTAATATTCTTATAATACTATTATTCTTTAAGTTATCTCAGAAAAAAGGGGATTTTGTGAGAAAAATTCTCAGAATAAAAAAAATGTCTATAAATGTATAATTTCAAAACAGTTTTTCAACAAACAATACCTTTATGTTAATCAACTAAACAAAAATACAAATGCTTCCAAATTTTACACACAGCTATTGCACCCAATTTGTAAGTAAAATTGTTAGAATTCTATAAATCCTCATGTATGTAAAAACTTGGTTTAACAATTATTCTTGGAAAAAGGTTGTTGATCCTAGAAAAATTCTAAGCATGGAAGTAATGCTCAGGAGAAATTTGTCAATATGGACCACGGACTATGTAGAATTATGTTTTATTGTGTTGTAACTGGATCAAATACTAAACAAGGCCAAAAGGTGTTTTGGTCCCCTAGCACGAACACAAAGCCATCAGAGACATGAGTAGTGCACTAGAATTTACAAAAGTCTGGTTACACAAAGAAATTCCAACTCAGACACATCCCAAAGATGGTCTAGAACTCAGACGGTCACCCATCCAAGTACTAACATAGCCCATTGCTGCTTAACTTCAGTGAGCAGACAAATAGTCATCATGCTGCACCACAATTCATGAAAGTCCGGAGACAAAAAAAAAGTGATCTCTAGAAGCGTGAGCTCTATCGATATGCTATTTGTAGAGCATGTTTTTGGTCCACCTACTTCCACCATGTAGCCCATATTTGCTTCTGGTTAAAACAAAGAAGTGAGTCTGCTCCTTGAACAGAAAAAAAAAACATAATCTGAAAGATCCCATTGTGAAACCCTTTTAAATTGAACACTCTAAGTAGAATTTCCTTTTAAGTAGACATAAATATTGTGAATTTAGAGGCCAACGGATAAATTAACCAATTATTTACTAATCCTGGTTAAATAGAAGTGTGTTTCTGATTCCTTGAGATTTAACTTAAAAGAGTTCAACTGTGGTTAAACCATACTAAAGATATTTAGAAATTAAAGACATTTCAAAACATTGTCAAAGCTTTGAAGTTATTGCCTTGAGGATTTAAGCAATGGAGAAATGCAACTGCAGGAAAAACAGCACAATAATATTTACAAAAACATAAGAAATCTTTGTTTGTACAAAAATAAATGTAAACAAAGAATATCACAGACTGAAAAGATCACGGGACAGGTTGTGAAGATATGCAACTATAGTAGAGACAGGAATGAAAAATGGCAATATAAACAATAGGATAAATACAGTACAAATGTTAATACTACAGACATATAATAAAGGTACAGACAGAACAGTAACAAAGTACACAGGTTTTGTGTCCCAGCCAATAGCCTGGGTCATAGTATGACAGGCTCTCTCTGTTGCCAGTGGTGAGAGCCGAAACCACACAGGACAGGTCCATTAATAGACATTAAACTTGTTAAAGACTGAGAATGTCCAATAGTACAGTAAGATAAGCATTACTACTTCAAATATTATAGTAACATAATAATCACTAGTACAAACATTACAGTCATATGGAATAGTACATAAATTGTACAGTAAAATGATCAAGTGCAGTACAGGCTTATAAGAATAGTGTAAATAGTCTAGAAAGTGAAAACAGTACAAATAGAACAGTAACAGAAGAATAAATAGTGTAAATATTACAGGCATACCATGATAATGGTAACACACCTGGTACAGTAGTACAACAATTACTGGTACAAATAGTACAGAGTCATCACGATACAGTAAGAAGTGTACATATTTAAATGATGGTGATAGAAAGAGTACAGGACATGTATGGAATATCAGTACAAAATATAATTATCCTACAAATATCTCATAAATATCCACATAATGCATACTTGACCATAGTACATAAAGTAAAAACCCAGTAACAACAATTCAATTAGTTTACATCTATAAATATAACAATAGTACAAATAGCATAAAATAAAAAAAAGACATTAAACAAAATTTGACAAAATATATATCAATTTTTAATGAGAAGCCATAAAAACACATTATGAATGCCCTTTAATCCAAAACAATAACATCCCAGTGTCATTCTCTACACACAGGTAAGTAGCCACTTTCTCTAGGAAAGTTCAGGCCAACAGATTAAAAGTAGAAACACAAATTCTTTTGTTATGTGGAATAACATTCATTAATTAGAGATCTTTTCACAAATACAGTTAATTACACTGTATATTTAGTCAACTGCCCTTAAAAACACTCCAGCAATACACATATTTATGCTTTAACCAAAGGAACAGGTACTTAGAACAGAAATGTGTGGTCCTGCAATTCAATCAATTTGAGATCTGTTCAGAAAAACCAGCATTAATGGTTAGAAATCAATCACCACTATTCCTGGAATCATTTCCTTCTGTATAACATATGCCTCATTTCTTGGCTAGTGAAGTCTGTCACACAGTGAAGTTAGTCACCTGCCCTTAAAGGCTATCAAGGAAAAGCAATATTCATGCTTAAACCAATGGAACAGCTACTTGAAACAGAAATGTGTGACCCCATGATGAAGTTCATTGTAAAGAAGCTCTGATGGTCACATAATGCAAATGATTAACTTTACTGGGTGATAAACTTTGTGGGCTTTGTCAGGTATTAAAAATTCCCATCAAATAAGGAATTGATATTTTGATACGTATTAGTGTAACATTTGTCATTTTTGAATTACTACTGAATCTTTGTCAGTTGGCTTCTGTAAATCGCTAAAAGAACAAAGAAAATTCTTTATATATGACCAAAAACATCTTAAAAATAAAAAAAGAATCATTTTTGATTTTAAAGCTAAGAAGAGATTTAGGAACTTAATAACGTTTGTGAGTACTCGATATATTGTGTATTGGCAGTAATGCTGTTGCTTTTTTCACAATTTCAAACTTATTTTAGGTTTAATGTTCCTTCTTTAACAGCTAGAGTCTTACTAGGACAGGACATCATTATTTTCCATCCGTTGTGAAAAGTTGGACTGGAACCCACTACCACAGAGCTGAGAGCCCCGTGATCATGTCACACTTGAATAACTTTCATCTTGTACGTACACTTGAAAGTATGAACTTAAGTCAAGCAATCTGCTGGAAGTAATGTCAATTTCCAATACAAACATACTCATGTCTACCCTTGTCTGTAGAAATATATCACAAGACATTCTAGTAAAAAATCTGCTAAAAGAAACATATTTAATTAACAAACAATACAAGATTACATCTATGATTGAGCAAATCATGGTTAACACAAAAGCTACTAAACAAAAATAAAAAAAAAATTTAAAAAAAACCAGGGTTGGTGTTTACAACAGGAATCAGCTGAAATTCAGGGAAAAAAATCAGCTCAGGTCTTAGGCCTTTAGTGTTGAGCTTATGCTGATTGCGCTGACCTCTGGTGTGGGTGCAGACCTTGGTAGAACAAACATAAATACATTTACAAAGACAAAAAAATCATAAACAACAACAGTTAACCCCGTGTGTTTAAAAGTACACATTTCACTCCATCCAAGAATCAGGTCATTGTAACCTCTTCAACAGAACAATATTACAATATGAATACAATAATTTTAATACAAAGAATATAATTCTTAAACAAAAATGATTGTTTAGCATCATATATAGATAGTGATTCTCCTATGTAAACTAAATTAATCGAAGAATCATATGATAAAGCACTGAAAATAACACTATACTAACATAAATATCAATATTATTTCTCCGTTTTAATATGAATATCAATATTATTTCAAACATAAAAATATACAGAATTATTACACAATATGCTCATTGACAAAAACATATAATTCCATTCATCAACAGATGAATGGTATGTTAATATTGATAACAGTATTTTACCTCAGATACAAATATGCAGCATTATGATAATTAGCTAGTACAAGTGTATGATATTGATTTACTAATATTATGCATTTAACATGAATTTACAGCATAATACAAATTAACACACAATTAGAGGGAAATTTGAGAAAATTAAATAAGCACTTATACACACTTAATACATACATTACATTGTTTATTTTAATCTCTGAAACTTTCTATTAACAAGAAAATGTCCTACTTTCAATATGTTCATATAATGCAGCTTCCACTGGTGGAGTTATCTCTTTTACCAAGTCTGCCATTTCATGGAGACAACAGACTATTCACATAATTAAGAACTTCTGATGGAGTTGTTACATATGTTCCAACTAAAACTTTTTGGAATTTTAAAAAATAATTCTATTCCATACTCTATGAAATGTGCCTGTATTGGAAAAAACTCCAATCGTTTTAACGTACAAATTATTTTATCTAATATAGTCACATTCTCAAAAGAAATATCCCTACACACTATCAACAACTTTCAAAGCATAAAGGTATCATGCAGTTTTGAGCATGCTTTTCTTTCAGCCAGAATAAGTTGTTCATTGTGTACTTTGTTCTGCTTCTGGATCCTGAGATTCTGTAGGGATGGGAAATTCTTCAGTATCTTGGATGGCTTTGTCGACAGGAACCTCCAAAACACGTTCTGTGACCGTGTTAACCAGAACAAGCTGAAGTATAGAGATGCATGAGCACATTATACATAGCTGTAAAACAGATAGAAGTGCCTTCACAATAACCCTGTAAAGTACCTGATAAATGTTGATGTTCCCTCAATCAAAAGACAAAATGTTACATTTTCAAAGTATAAAAAAAAAGAAAAAAAACTGCATGGATATTTGCTGATCATACTTCCAGCATATTTGCACATAAGTTTGGACTTTCTATTCCCAGCTAAAATTTACAACATTCCTTCAAAACAGACAGGAGTATGGAAGTAATCACTCATTGATGTTAAAATAATTATCATAAGTCTAGGTAAAGTCCTGATGTTGATTCTCAATATACTACAGGTTTTGGATGATTTTTGATTGTTTTTCTTACCAAGGCAACACCTCTACCTTTTCTCCATGCTTTGTGTAACTATATAAGAACATGAACATACTTTTTCCAATAGCTTTCTGTAATTATCTCCCGCCTGCGGCCGAAGGCTAGGTTCATCAAATGTGCGCAAAATATATATGGCTAGGAAAGTTTGACCCCTTCTTCAATGTCAAGTGGGGTTATCATACTACAAAGGCCTTGTATCTCCTTTAGTTCTCCATTATTACTGATTCTAAGGCGGGGGAGATAACCGCTGCAGCAGTGGCCTTGTTATGATGACAACCCCACTTAGTGGTCATGCCTTTTGTCATTTTGCCAATGAACCCCCCTATTCTTCACCATTACGGTTACCATAACAAAAACAGCTTTTTGTTATCCTGTCTTAACATGATAACCCATACATCTTTTCTTATTTATTTATTTGGGGTTTTATGTCGCTTTCAACACTGTACAGGTTATGACAGGTGTTTTGTGAGGAGAGGAAACAGGTACATACAGTTGGTCAAGGCTCTGTACTGTAAACTGCTGACCATCTGTAAGAAACTACCAACTTTCCCACATAAGGTCCAGGGTTTGAACTGCCAACCTAAGAGGTGGGAGGCAAAGTGTTACCACTATGCCACCATGGCCTCTCCGTGTACCTTTTCATCATCATTTTCGTTACTATGACAACACACTCACCTGTGCTTGATTGTTTCTGTTACTGACTTTACTATTACAACACACCCACCTTTTTGTCATTGTTTCTGTTACCATAACAACAGACACACACACCCACACACCTTTTGATCCTCCCTTGTGTTTGTAGTACAACATACCCAATAGTGGTGGGATCGCCAGCTTAAATGGCAGATCGAGCATCACTTGTTAGAAGCGAGTTGAACTCGAGTTAAACTTGAGCAATTTTTGGGATAAAGTATTTCGTTTGTTAGCCATTAATATGGAAAATATTTTACATAACCGTACGTGAGCCAAAACTTTTTACCTGGAAATGGCTTTTGCGGTATAATTCAAGTTAAATCTTCATTGATTTAAGCCAGAATAAAGTAAAAATGCAATATATTTTAAAAATTCGGATATATCTATTGTTTCGGTGAAGTGTCAGCCCTAGATGGTGAAAATATTGATGTTTTCAAAAACTCGAGTTTCACTTGCGCAGATTGATGTCACCCAATTATCGCCCATCGAGTTACAACTCGAGTTTCAGTCAACTCATCCCAGCACTAATACCCACCTATTCATTATCCTATCAAACGTTTTTACTTTTGATAAATTACCCACTTTTTCATCATCCTCTCTGGGACTAAGCCAGCTACACAAATATATTTCATAATCCTTTGTCTATCTATGACCAAACAGTCACCTTTTAAGCATCCTATCTATACCAATGAAAGCAAACCCACCTTTTCTGGCTTCCAGCTCTGGCCCTCGCCTACTGTAAGCTTGAGACGTTGTAAGTCACCGACATCTTCAGGCTCTATATAAACCTGTAACAGACAAATGTCACTCAGTGGATGTGAGAACTAAAACCACATAATTTTTGTTGGCCAGTGGCAGAGGGACATTATATGAGAGATTGGAATTTGGTTTTAATAAGTTTTTTTTTTTATTCTTCTTTTATTACAAGTTATTTTACTTTATCAACTTACCCACTTGTATATCTAAATATTCTAAAGTGTTGAAAAGATTGACATGAACATTGTTAACAAGGGATAACTACAGGTTTTTACTTCAAGTATCACAAATATAGTAAGCATGGTGACATAAAATGTACTATTTGACTCCAACTTATATTATTTTGCTCGACAACAGTAAATTAATTTACAACAAAAGAACACATTTTATCTATTGTATTTTGTGCAATACTGAAAAAAATAGCAACAGAGATGCCCATACCCACAGCCTGGGGAAATAGTTTTCAACACCGTGACATAAAGAAGTAGTGAAAAAGTACAAAGACCAGAGCAGTGTCAGTTATATAAAGGTCCAAATAAAATTTAAGTAGAGAAATTAGCATCTAAGAGAAAGAAAATGTATGTAAAGATGAAGTACTAAACAAGACAATTCAATAGCAAGATGACAGCATTAATCAGTAAACTAAAAAAATATGAAGCTGTAAAATTGCAAATTTAATAAGTAAATTAAATACCCTATCCAATGGACAATAGCTTTACCGGTCGGCGCGACCGGTCCTGCCAAACGCCAGAAAAAGACGTCCTGTATATAATACCAGCAGGACCGGTCAGTAGTGTGCATTTGCTAGGTGGCGCATCATACTTGCTTCCTGTCTAGACAGAGTGATGTCAGTTCATCTTTTTCGTTGTCTAAACAGAATTAGACCCCTAGTAAGCTGGTAGCGGGGTTGGTTGGGAGGGCCTTGCCTGTCCATTGGATAGGGTATTAACTTATAAAAAATTAATTTACTTATTAAATTTGCAATTTTATTGCGTTAGTTAATACATCCTATCCAATGGACAATTGCTGAATAACTACCGCTTGGAAGGCGGGTAAGCTACTAGGAACTCAAATGAACTCATAATAAAACAAAACTGAGAAGGCCCCTTTTGACCTAGGGTCAGAGTACCCTGAGAGGTCAAGGTCGGCTACCGACTAACAGGTTACCCGGAAGGCTACCGACGTTGCGCCCCCCCTCCCTTTTCTTTTTTCTCAGAAATACTCTGAGAAAGGGGAGAGAGAAAGAGGCTGAGTTCAGTCCCATAAGACTTAAACTTCCCTAGAGAAGTAAGTCAAATTTACACATCTCCTCATTTTTGGGCTTGGTGGTGCACCTGTTGGGCAGCCACAACTGGTCCCAAATGGAAAAGCTCTGAGTCAGCCCAAGAAACATCCTTCAAATAGAACTGAGTGAAGGTGTTATGTAATTAACAGTGGCAGGCTGACAAAAACTGCTCTCAGGAGACCCCTGATTGGCAGGCCTTAGAGGCAGCAAGGGCCCTGACATCATGGGCTTTAACCTAATGCAGAATGAGGGCATCCTGGTCATAGAGCTCATAGCACAGGATCACAGTCTGTTTGATCCATGAGGAGAAGGTGGCAGGTGAGATGTCTTTGTCAAAACTTATCTTGAAGGAGACAAAGACCAGCTCCTTGTTCTGCCTAAGATCTGAGGTCCTGTCCAAGTAGTAGCGCAGGGCTCTAACTGGACATAGGGACCTGTCACCCTTGAGTGACCAGAGATGGGGCCAGGGCTGATATGACCACTGGAGCCACACTATCTGGACCCTCTTAGCCAGTTGCTTCTTGGATAGGAAGCTGGACGAGGGGTACAAGGACACCTTAGACCAGTCTGACTGGTGTCTGATGTTCTTATAAGCATGGATCTCACTCCTGCGTTTACCAGAACCTAAGGCCGTCAGAAAAAAACAAACTTGAAGGTCAAGTGTTTCTGTGAGGCCTCCTTTAAGGGTTCATAAGGAGCCTCAGTCAGCTGGTGTAACACCGGAGGGAGGTTCCAAGAGGGGATGTCCCTACTGCCCTTGGGGCTGTCTCTATGGAATCTATCCGGGAGACGAGTGACATTTTCATTTTTGCTGACATTAATGGGTACATTGCCCAATTTGTCAGCAATGGCTGATCTGTAGCCATCAATAGTGCCTGGTTGTAACTTCCTGTCCTGAAACAAGTACAGGAGGAAGTCAGCTATGGCTTTCAGAGGTGGTGCCCTGAAGTCCACCTGATTACTGAGGCACCACTTGTAAAAATGGTCCACTTGCCTCATAGACAGATCTGATTGATCCTCTTTGAGGAGCCTCAATTCGTGCTGCCACTGCCTCAGAGAAGCCTTGCTCCTTGATTGCTGAGGCTCTAAGAGCCAGGCTTGCAGATTCAGGTTTGACAGGTTCCTGTGTAGGACCTGGTTGAATGGCTGAGACACTAGGTTGGTATGTTGGGCAGACACAGTGGGGTCTGATTGAACATTGCCACTAGATCCCAAAACAGGGCATGGTAGGCCATCCTGGTGCAATCAGGATCATTCTGTTGCATGGGTAGTCCCTGCAACTTCACCACTTTGCCAAAGATGGCTGCTGGTGGGAAGGCATATGGGTCCAGGTCCTCCCAGGAAAGGCCGAGTGCATCCACTGCCCATGCCTGGGGGTCTGGGACCGGTGAAACAAACTGTAGTGGTTTGTTGTTGAACCTGGTGGCAAACAGGTCCACCTGGGGTTGGTGCCACCGGGACCATAAAGCTTGGAATATTTCTGGATGAAGTGACCACTCTGTTTGAAAAGGTCTGGCCACGTCTGGATAGCTTGTCTGCTATCACGTTCAGCCGGCCGGGGATGTGACGTGCCTTGAGGGTCACCTGTTTCCTGGTACGCCAGGACAGGATTCTCCACAGTAGGGCACATAGAGAGCCCGATTTCACCCCCCCCCCCCCCTTTTTGTTGATATAGGCAACCACTGTTGTGTTGTCTGTAGCTATCAGTACTGTCTTGTTACAGCAGAGGTTTGAGACTCTTTTAGAGCTAGAAAGACTGCTTTAGCTCTAAGTGGTTTATGTGGAACTTGCTTCTTGGAAGGGAACAGGTTCCCCTTGCAGTGTGCTTGTCTAAGCGAGCGCCCCCTTCCTTCTTTGATGCGTCTGTAAACATTTCAGAGCATGTTTAGAGGGTGTAATGGTTGACCTGGTAGCACATTGCTTTTCTCCAGCCACCACCTTATGTGGGGGGAGAGACCTGGGAACTGGGATCACCTTTTCTAGTGATTCTGGGGCCCTCCAGTTGTATTTCAAGTGCCACTCTATGGGCCTCAAGTGAAGTCGCCCTAGGTGGACTTGCTCTTCTGTGCTGAGTAGACCTATGAGGGACATGACTTCCCGGACCGGACAGGATTGACTGGATCTTGTCTATCAAGGCCTGCCAACGCTCTGGTGTGAGTCTGACCTTGCCCTCTTTCAAGTCAAACTGATAACCTACGAAGTTGAAAACCTGTTTTGGGACCAGTTCTGACTTTTCCTTGTTCACCAGCCAACCTAGTTTCTGACCAAGAACTGGCAAGGTCTGTGTATGATGGAGACAAGTTTCGTGGGAAGAGGTTCTCACCAACCAGTCGTCTAGGTACTTGTGGATCCTTATACCCCTCTGCAGTGCCATCAGTGTGACCTCTTTGGCCACCACTGTGAACTCCATGGGAGCTGTGGAGAGGCCAAAGGGTACGACTATGCACTGGTAGGACCTACCCTGGAGGTGAAAACGCATGTACTTCCTGTACTGTGAATAGGTATATGGAAGTATGCATCTTTTAAGTCTGTGGAGGTGACCCACTCCCCTGCAGTACCGAAAATAGCCGGTTGTGAAATCCTAGGAGTTGGATTTTCTACCAGTTCTACTGCATGGGTGTTCATCCGCTGATACAGGGCCTCCAAAAGGTTTTTGTGAGAGTTGGTATAGCTGCTTATGACAGTTGGTGATCTGGTTAAGTTGGGTCTGAATCGGAAGGGAAGGTTGTAACCCCCTTCAGTGTGGTTACTATTTGGGACTTGAACCCAATGCTTCCCACTTCTCCCAAATTTCATGTAGCCTTGCCCCTACAGGAGGGTCTATGACAACAGTTGGGACATTTGTGACCTTTTAGCCAGTCCTGGAGACCTGCCCAAAACCAAGCCCCAAACGGTTATAAGTGAAGCAATGCTCTGTAACCGGTTCTTGGTGGCTCCACAGTTCTGCATAAACTCATTGGAGTTGGCAAAACTGAGTGAATTGAACTACTTCTTAGTAGGCATAGGCTCATATGAAACTGCCTTCTTCCTGTACAGTGGAGGAATCGGCAGCTTCTCTCTGTAACCAACAATCTCTGTAACCGGCCAAACTGGTAGGTTGGCATCTCTCTGAAACCAAAGTTTCTGGGAGAAGGCTCTGTGACCAAAGAATTGTGACAGCACATTTCTGTACCCTTAGTTAATCCTTTGGTAGATCTCCCAGTCCAGTAGCGTGGTGATCCAGGTTCAGTCTGGTTCCTTCACCAGTATCTCTCAGTATCTCATAAAAATAGTGTGATTACAACATAAGTAATTCGCACTGCATTAGCAAAGGCATGGGAAGCTAATAATCAGAAAACTGAAATATTAGTTTAGATCTTGTGAATTGCATTTTATATTAACATTTAAATTTTTGAGCTTTGCTATTTTAGTAAGGAGGGACATTAGAGGAAATTTTTCTTTTGTAAAGGCATCTGGAAAATTTTTTTCTAGTACTACTTTATATATATAGCAAGTATGAGGCAGATTGGCCCAGCAAGAAAGAACTTACAAAAAGAAAACAAATGCATCCGCCTATGACGCTGACAGAGCTAAAGCTAAGAAAAACAGAGTTGAAGACAAATATTACATCTGGTGGGGATACTTAATCATATTAATTCACTGATATTTATTGATAAACAAAATTTGTAATTCTTACTTCTACTTGAAAGCCAGTTAAATTACACAAGCTTGAAAGTGTGAAGACTGCAAATATAGTCAATTAAATTCAAGCTGGAGTCCTAAACTCACATCAAACTCATCAGTCTGTCCAGGTTGGAAGAGCCCCTTTTCTGGGTCCCCCAGTGGTAGTGGACCAGTTTCTCCTTTTGCTCCTACTACAGTGAGGGTCACCTGACCTGAAGTGCCCGCCTCCTCCTCACTACTGGTGGTGACTAAAACACGCCAGTCTCCTTCTGAAAGCACAAGGTTTAGTGAGTAATTATAATATAATGTGTTTGCTGGGATTCTGTAACTGAATGTTCGGAAAGATCCGGATCATATTCTGGACACAAGAAAAATCGGAATTTTCTGAAACATAAACTGGTGGAGGCCTGCGCTCTAGGAGTACTTTCTAGTTTGACACTGGTACCATTTCATTATGGTTCACATAGTTATAAACATGAATCTGGGTCTTTCAGATGTTGAGGTAAAGGGACTGAGTCCCCAGAAGGAATAGCTGTATATTGTATGTCTTGATCCCCTCATTGAAGACCTGTCTTCTGATTTTGTATGGACTACATTATTTGACTTAAGTAACAAAAAGCTTTGCTGTACAACCTGGTGGTGGTGGTAATGGCAGATCCTGAGACTATTTATTATCTAGATAAATTACTGTCTTATTGAAACATGCTTACTAAATCAAGAATGATTTGTATCATGTTATAGAATGTGTTGGTACTGTCGAAACTATGTACCTTGTATATACGTTATAATATGTAGTTGAACAAACTGTGAATTGTGTATACATCATAGAGTACGGAAAAAAAATTAAACAACATGAGAATTCTATGAACAAACACAACAATATAGTAATACTGGCTGACTCAGTAGAACAAACAGATAAAGAAATATAGACTTTTATTCAAGGATTACAATCACTCATTCAAAAACCCCAATCAATTCATCAGACTTAACCACTCAGGCACACAACAAGAGAAAAAAAATCACCTATTCTGAGGAAGTTGCTCCTCAATCAGAACCATCAACCACCCAGTGACAATTCAACAACTTAATCAGATATCAACCATGCAATTAAACAACTAATTACTCAATCATTCATGCAATCAGAGACCCTGATCACACGTCAGTAAAATTGGTTACAATGAAACACTCAATCACATATCAATCACTCAATATCATCAATCAATTACACAGTTATTGTAACAAATTTTATTGTAATTTAACTTTTTACAAGTTAAATACTTACCTTATCCTCACAAGTGCCTGTTTGGTTTTGTGGAGCAAAACGTATCGACCGACAAGAATTTTTTAAGGAATATTCTTGTCACAAGAGGTGACCCCTTGTCTGCGCATGTCCGCGCTTGCGCAGTAGTCGTTGTCGACAGACGAATGTCGAGAGCTCTTCATTGTATTTTTGGTCCCCAGAAAACAAATTATGCGGGGAGGTAGGGTGGGTTTATCCTTGTGAGGATAAGGTAAGTATTTAACTTGTAAAAAGTTAAATTACAATAAAATTTGTTACATTTTATTGCGTAAAATAGCCTTACCTTATCCTCACAAGTGCTTGAATACAACCATAACAGGTGGAGGGTATTTGTTTTGGCCACACTGTTAGATGATTGTCAGACAAGGGGTCACCAAATAAAGCACTGATAAGAGGATAAGATAAGCTTCCATAATCCACATCTTAGGTTATATATTACTTCTTCAACACAGATAAGTAATTTGCTAACCTCAACAAGAGATCCATGATGTGGTCGTCATTGTTGTTGCTGTTGTAGATAATTTTACAACAAATCATATAGCAGTATTAACCATCACCCAGTATTGGCCGGAGATGTCTGCATGACTCCCCAAACAAGATGTCATCATCTGACAATGAGAATATCTCCAAGCAGGCAAACTGAACTGCATAAACTGCAGATATGGGGCCATATGTAAGTCAAGAAAGACATATGTCAGTGACACAACACTTGTATAACTGGAGAGAACATAAATATGGGAGTCATATCAATAACATGTATAAATACACAAAATCTGATTACATGCTGAGGTGAATTCACAAGGCCCAAATTGTTCATGGACTGGTCATGGGATTGCCAAGCTACATCTTCGAGTGGAATGTAGCAAAGAATTGTGGGTCTTCCAATAACAAGAGTTTGATATCTGCTCAGGTAAGACCCCACTCTTGAAAACTAAAGAGGCAGCCATGGATGTAATATGTGTCTCAATGTATGGATTCTGAGAATCAGAATTAAAGGACTGGCAATCTAATCATGCATCCAGATTGATCCAGGAAGAGATAGCAGAACTCAAGATATCTCCGTCAAGCCTTCCTTAAAAGATATGAGCAAGAGATTCTTCACCTCCTTGAAGTACTTGTACTGTCTTGATAGTAACTAAGTACTGTAAGAGGGCAGAGTGTCACATCAGTCCAACGTCAGCTCAAGAAAGGTTTGTGAGCTGGAATGACCACCGGTTTGAGCCATCTGGGGCATCAGAAGCCAACTGATTCTTGCTAAAATCAGGAGAAGGAGACTTTCCCTTTTCTCCAAGCAGTAGTCCTGTCCAAGAAGGATGTAAGTGCTGTAGGAGGACAACGAATCATGTGTCTAGGCAATTTGAGTTCAGGAATGATGTAGAGCTGAAGAGACCACTGAAGCCAATCTAGACCAATTGAGGCTAATAGGTCCTTGCTGAAAAGGTAGGTAGGAGGGAGAAACTGTAACCTCCTTCCTATGAGGCTTGTGTCTGAAGGAGCCAAAGTCCCAGAATACACTTCCAATGTCATTGCAACAGTCTTGCAAGTCAAACTTTTTTAGACTGACCTCCTTTTAAAGGTTAATAAGGAGCCTTTTGTGAAAACCAACAGAAGCAAAGGCAAATCCCTTGATGCTGCACCTCTGTTAGCAGTGGGCTTCTCTCTATAACACTTGCAATAGGCCTATAAAGATGCAGGCTTTGGTTCAATTCCTGCACAAAAAATGTAAATGATCAGCTATGGCTGCTGCAAAGCCAACAATAGTGACAGGTTTCAGATTTTTGCAAGTAAATGGCTCAAAAAATCTGGTATATTTGAGACCGTAGGCTCTGAGATGGCCACCTTATTCTGTGGGTACCAGAGCTCAAAATGGCCCATCATGACTCATACATTCCAAGATGAGGGTCCTTGAGATGCCCTAAATCTCTCTATCCCTTGCCCAGAGAATGATATAAGAGATTCTGAGTGGTGTTAAGGTGCCAAGCATGAAGGTGCCAATGTAACAGATTTAGATGGTATTTCTGACTGAATGGCTGTTTTTGAGACCAGTGAAGTAGCTGTAATGGAGGTTTGGTTGAATGACTCACCAGACCCCAAAGCCAATGCATCATGGGCCACCAAGGGGCCACTACAATCAATTTGCACCTGGTGTTCACTTGTTCAATGACTTTTTGGAATAAGTGGTATAGGACAAAAGGCCTAGCAGTCCAGAACCTCCAACAAGATGTTTAATTCATCTATGTTCAGAGCATTTGCATCCGGGACTGGCACCATAGAATGGAAGTTTGTGACTCATATTGGTGGCAAACATCTCTACCATTGGTATTTGACAAACTATGTAAATCAAATAGAATATTAAAGATGAAGACTCTCCTGTCTGTATAATTTCGTTCTTTATGGAGAGGCTGTCATGACATCTAGGCAACCCTGAATATATCTGGCTCATGTGAGAATCTTTCAAGGATTGCAGTAGGCCAAGATGCAGCATACCTGCATAAAACACCTATAGTTGATTTGTGCCAAACTTGCACATTGTCTAGAACCATAAAGGGAGTAAGAACCATTCTGTACATATTACTTTTGTCCCTTCTGTAGGGAACATTGAGTATGACATTTAAGTAACCCCAGAATATTTCTGTCTCTTAAGAGTATATTTCAAGGATTGTAGTAGGCCAGGATGCGCCAAACCTTTATCCCTTCTGGAGATATGTTGAGTATGACCTTTAAGCAACCAAGAATATGTCTGTTATGAGTATATTTCAAGGATTGCAGTAGGCCAAGCTGCGCCAAACTAGGAGGTATACGCTCCCCCCCCCCCTGTTTGTTCAGATAACCGAATACAGAGGTGTTGTCTGATGCTATCAGAATTCTTTTGTGTGGAATTTGTCTTGAAGGCTTTTAAGGGCTGAACACACTGCCTTCAGCTGTATGACCTTGAAATGTAATATATATACATTTTAACTGTCCAAAAGCCACTGACTGTTCTGCTTCTAAATGGGATCATCAACCCTGGTTTAATGCATCTACGAAAATAAGGGAATTGTGCCCCTGTGTATCGAAAGGGCATCCTATTTCCAAGTTTTTGGCATTTCCACCACTGAATATGCTTTTTCAGAAGGATTTGAAACAGGAATTCTCACAACTAGTGACTGGAGATATTGCCAGTTGTAGTAGATACCAGTGAAAGGCACACCTACATAAGTGACCCATTGGTATAGTCTTTTCCAAAGATGGTCGTACCCCTACCTGGGATATAAGCAACCTTGGGGTCATTTGTGATGAGATCTCCATTTCCTGAAAAGATTTCTCAAGTTTTTAAAATTTATTTGTGTTAGAAAGATATTTCCTTGTACCAATATGCAGTGGTAACCTAGGAAATCGATCCTTGTGTGGACTCGAGCTTGGATTCTTATCAGAAACTAATCACAAAGCTGAGATGTTGAAGAATTTAGATGAATTCTTGGTTTGAACCCAATACTGGTGTCTTTTATGTACACTAAACAACCAGTGGTCTAGATATATGGTGAACTCCTATTATGTGAGACTGAAGAATGAGATTTGCCTCTTTACTACTCGCATGATACTGTAGAGGGGTCGCTAACCCGAATTTCCTAATACTTTGAAGTGATAGGTTTGCCAGTGTACATTAAACTGAAGTAGATGTTGAAAATCTTGGTGAGTCGGTACATAGAAGAACGCATCTTTTATAACCGAAATTCTAATAATTTCTGCTGTCTCCAGTTTAAATGATGCGACAAGCAGGTATTTATTGACATAGTAAACGAACTTCACTCGTGGGCAATGACCGTTGAAGTCGTAGTTAGAAATCAATTCAGGATGCTGAGATGTATCAGAGGTCGCCATTAGCCGAGTTCCTATACAAGAAATAAACTGCCATAGAAACCTGGAGTTCTGCAATTCTTGAGTGGATAACTTGCTGTCTTTTGAAGCATTTCCAGCAATATTTCAGCGGTATTTACTGTAGCCATGTTTTCCTGTCTGACGTCATCGCTTTGCATTGTGGGTAGTACAGGTATTGGAGAATTCGATTGGTGAGTAACTCGACAATCCCAACTGAAGATTCGCACAACTCTGGGATGGCAATGAAAAAATATCCCATCACTGCCAGTAACACTGCAAGAAGAGCCTCCATGGTGACTTGCATTAATGTAGCCACGTTCTTCTGTATCCCTCTGACCTGGTAAACTAGGCAGAGTGATACGACGATCTTTTGTGGTTAGTAGGGGAAAATTACTGGACATAGCTCCTGTCCTGAATATACTGTGCAAAATACACTGTAAAAGTTGGAAGCAAGGACTTCAACATATAATATAATATAGCATAAAATCTCATCTAGCCAGTTTGATCTTCGTTGAGTTTGCAGAAGAATTAACTCAAAAGTCACAGTATTCTTTCCAATGGAGACATGGCCATAGGAAGGTTTATTATCTAGTAAATAGTTATTGCAATTCTTCAACAGGGCTGAACAGACAAGCAGTGCACATACTGCCCCAAAGATGTCTGTTGGATCTTCATCCAAATTTACAGCAAAGGAAGGTAATCTGTCCATATTTTCATGTCTTGATAAGCAGGAAGTCCACTGTACCTGCTGGGAAGCAAAATAATAACAGCAAGGATCCGTGGATACGCTTCTGTAGTCGTTCTTTTGGAGGGAGACCTGTTACTGTACCAGGGTGGCGCTCCACCCACAGTAAAGAATCTACGACCTCCGCTGCCAAGACAACTGCATTCTTTCTTCTTTGCACAAGGTAATATTCATGGTTTGCCATCAAATAAGGGACCATAAAGCAGTTTTCCACTGAAAACTTTACAGCAAAATCTTCTCTGCATCCCTTTCATCGACAAGGAGGTAGTTCCAGTCGAATAATGGGCGAGTACAGCCGAAGATATACACCGTCTTCCACTGAAGACTTTACAGCAACATCTTCTTGGACATCTTATTCTGACCCTTTTCAGGACAAGGGAGGCAGAATTAGTGGTAGTACCAGTCGAATAATGGACAACTACAGGTAGGTGCACGCTTGCACGCTTCAAAACTTCATAGATCTTCATCCGTGAATGGACGATAATAAGGAAAAATACGTGCTGCTCCCATATCGACCAAAAATATAATGAAGAGCTCTCGACATTCGTCTGTCGACAACGACTACTGCGCAAGCGCGGACATGCGCAGACAAGGGGTCACCTCTTGTGACAAGAATATTCCTTAAAAAATTCTTGTCGGTCGATACGTTTTGCTCCACAAAACCAAACAGGCACTTGTGAGGATAAGGTAAGGCTATTTTACGCAATAAAAACAAGTTATTTACACAGTACCTGAAGGACACAAACTTGCCAATGTCTCAAGATATTTATATGCTGGTGTCAATTACAGTTAAATTTTCAAAGCCTCACACAGAAAATTACACATAAACATCACTACCTAATACAACATGACTCCACTACTGAAAAGGAAAAAAAACTCTCTCAATAACTCATATTCTTCTTTCACTGATCAGTTCCAAAGTAAGAATTGTATAACATTTTTCCTGACACAACAACACTAACTCATTTCTATACTATCACAACACAATACAACAACAGGTACCAGGGGAGAGTAAGGTGTAACAGTTACTGAACTCTGCTAAATCGCATTTTAGGAGAAAGACCTCTGCTTAACCTAATTTTTCGGATAAGAGGGTCAATTTCAACAGAAAAGGCCATACAATGACCAAATATTCACTAATAAATAGAGGGATTTCTACTTAACAGAGTTGTATTTAAGGGATTTGACTGTATATACCTGTCTGCAAGTCATCCGTGCCTTCTGAAACAAAGTTAAAAAGTTTGTTTGTTGTTGTGTACGAGTGTTTTGGGTTTTACCCAGTTACAATTTTTATTGACATCAGGTTTATGTGTCAATCAACAGAAATCCATGTTGATGCATATGAAGCAAATGCTAATATACAGATGGGCTGAATTGCTACACAAAACAAAGAATGTCTCTGTGGGTATGATAAAACCTTGCTGATGACTGTTTCAATGTCCATATGCTCACCATTCCTCAAGTAATGCTGTCACATGGCTTTAAATCTCACAGCTGACACAGTAGGAGCTTACATACTCTCAGACTTTCCAATGTCACATGAATTTCGACTTTAAAACTGACACTCTATTATATAATCTAAGATCCTTCCAATGATGTGGGTCACATGACCTCAGACCTTTTCAGTTGGATAATATGAGGTCACATGACCTTACCACTAGACACATTATGAGGTTATATGACTTTCACAGGGCCTTACATCTGACACAATGTGAGGACACATTAGCACAGACCTTACTAATGACATATGATAGGTCACATGAGTTGATCTTACCACTGGCAGTGCTCTCAGGGTCATCCAGTGACATGGTGAGAGGTAGCTCCACTTCCTTGTTATCATCATCAAGTACTCTGCCAAACACACACATAGATATAGACAGTATGTCAATATCAAGTAATAATAATTAGTTTCCAAGTCTGGATTTTATTATTAAATATGCTACAGGATGATACTCCTTAACAGACAATTAAACAAGTCAAGATCAATGAGTAAGTTAAGAAACCATTGAGATGTTTTATTAGAAGACACTCAAGCCATTGAGACAAAGTGAATTCCCAGGAAGTTCAAAATGTTTATACTGTTAATGTGCAAAAGCATCCCACAGAATCCTCACCAAAAACTGTTTACAGGACACATAGATAATTTATAACAACTGCTGTATTACAATTGACATGGTTCTTTAAATGGCCTCTCCACCACATAAACTAGTCAGCTGAGGTTTGTCTAAGTAGTAGTGAGGGGGGCTCAGTAAAACTAGATGGGAATCTGATCTGAATTATCCTCTTTGTAGTATCCATAATGTTTTCACATGTAATGGCATTTTCCAAACTCAAAACAACCATATGTAGATTTAAATAAAAAATTTGAAAGGTTTAGCACAAGACTTTCAGTACAAATCCATATCTGGGATGGCATCTTCTTTGAACTCACTCAATAAACCGTAAAGCATGCGAGTACTCAGTCTCTTGAGATATCACCCATCCCATACTTAAGAATGAACACTGTTCAAGAACAGAGTAATGGATTATTTTGCGTACAAACTAAACAATAGAATACTTCTTTCTCCCTTCATAGCAGCAGTTTTGCAATTACTCGCATAAAATTTGCCTAAAAATCAGCACTCGATTAGTCTATTGTATTTCCCTACTTTATGGGGTCGGCAAAGGCAGTGTTGGTAAACTTCGGAAAGTTTAAAATGCACTCTGCCGTTTTGTTTTCAGATTGGATAAAATGACTCCTGTCAAACCTTACCCAGAAACCTGGCTTTCCCATTTCATATTGTATTCTTTTCAAATACTGACCACTTGTAGCTGTTCTACTCAACCCCTACTTGCCCACTTACTTGTCGCAGTCAAACACAAAGTTGACTGCTGATGTCACATCCTGTTTCACCACCACACGATCCAGATACCAGGAGGATCCAAACCCAGAACCATCGTGTCCAATACAGAGTGAAGTAAGGGTGCCCAGATCAACTGCGGGTACAACAAAAGCATCCATCTGAAACAAAAAATACACAAAGGGATTTAAGCCCAGAACCTATCTAATACACACCAAAGTGTGGGGACACATATCCAGAGAAATAGAACAAAGAAACATGAGTCTGAAATAAAAAACACTGGATTTGAATCAAGGACCAAGCCAGGGAATCTTTATCTATAACAAAACTATCAAAAGCATCCATCTAAAACAAGAGAGTATGGCAAGTTGAGGACAAAGTCACCTCCTACATCATACATTGTGTTTTTGAACCCCAGCCCTGACCTGAAGTGGAAAAGATTGTAGTTTCCTTACAGTGCCAGATGGTTTTCA
The DNA here is from genome assembly GCA_964017235.1 of Sabellastarte sp. h YS-2021. Taxonomy (NCBI): domain Eukaryota; kingdom Metazoa; phylum Annelida; class Polychaeta; order Sabellida; family Sabellidae; genus Sabellastarte; species Sabellastarte sp. h YS-2021. The sequence continues at coordinate 142,900,034 of OZ024929.1, forward strand.
GTGGCATGCACTGGTTTCCTCCATCTTATCAACTACCGGTTGTACCGTTATATGTACAATATGTTTAAACTGACATTAAATCCCAGTCAATCAACTCTATCTAAACCAGGAAGAAAAACAACAACAACAAAGGAATAAATAAAGAAAACCCTGACAAAACTTCTAATTCCCAAAGACTTCCATACTGTTGATGGGCAACAAAAATAATGAAGTAAACAATGTTATCATGTGACCTAATTGGTGGGAGGACGGACTACTGTAACCCAGTGGCCTGGTTAAGGTTGTGATATAACCTTAAATCTGCACCCCAGTGTTTTCCATTGGGTTGGATTGCTCCAACAAATGACTACTGTTAGGAAATGGTAAGGGTATTTCGCTATAAAAAAAGGATTTGAACCCAAGACCAAGTGACAGAATAACAAAAGCTTCCATCTGAAATTAAGAGCAACAATAACAGAATAATGAATCTGAACCCAAAGCCGTCTTATCCCAGTTGAGTGCAACTAAAGGGCCTAGGTTGTATAACAGGTGCATGTTGATCAAAATCTCAAGGTCCCCTTCTATTTCCCTGACTTCTGGATGATTTGTGACTTTTTTTGTGGATTTTTTGACCGTATTAAGCCTCCTGTTTGCCGTGATGCAAAATTAGAGATTTTTTGCTGTGTTACAGTTAACGGGTGCCCCGAAATTCCAACTAACCTCTACACCACCCAATAAAGTGTGATTGTGCAATTTTTTAAACGTTTGTTAAAATTTCTACAGATTCCATAATATAACTTGGTGACCAGTCCAGTAGTGTCCGTACTTATGCCAGCACAAGTCCTATTGCACAACTTTACATGAGTATTCTAAATCATACGATGGCACTTTAAGCATAGGTACCTGCAATATATACTCCCCCAAGGATATACCTCCCCCCCCTCTCCTCCATCCCCTTAAACTGCTACTAATGCCAGTGTGAGTAAATGTAACAAAATATTACTGACTTTTCCACGTTCAAACTTGTCATCATCGACATGAGACTTGAGTAGTTTCCGTCGTCCTGTATTTCCCTTAGAGCCAGTTATAGTAAGGTGTACGGAGGCATCTGTACCAGCACCTGACTCATCCTTTGTGTAGACTTCTACATAGTAGTTGTGTACTGGAATGCACAGATATAAATAAAGTGAAAAGAGATGTAACAAGTCAGTCAGAGATATAAATTTCATACAAGTAAGCAAGCATCTAAACACTCAACCAACTATGGATCCTTGAACTTTTTTATTCCACCAATCAGTTTAAACACTGTCACATGTTATTAAATGCATATTTCCTCTCTTCTAATCTTATCGGATCTATTGTTTTGCTAGACACATCCCCATATGCAGACTCACAGATTCACTTTTATACAGACCCTTTTTGCCCTTTATTCCTCCATCACTGGTAATCATTTGTAAATACTTGTATTGTTACATATAGTCACCATGTGGTGTTAAGCTGAATGATTTTCTTGAATGATTTTATGCATATGTAATCTGAGAATCTGAGTTTTATTGGAATTGCAGGCCATGGTTCTGTTTGGTATTAGTGTACAAGTATGTGAAGTGTTTAATGCTTTTCGCCTTGCTGATGTAGAAGCAAAATTTACCAAACCACCCATCTCATTGAAATTCCCTGCATAACTTTTATAGGCTCCAATTCATTTACTTTCTACCAACCATTGTCGAATGGGGCTTGACCCCTTTATTATCTCCCTTTTTGTGTATGTTACTGTTGTTACTACCATTACTAAAATTACTAAATGTTGTTTGGTGGAGCAATAAATGGTCCAATAATTGATATTTTGTGTTTATGCAGCCTTGGTGTTTTGGCGATATGACATCATTATAATATGATCATGTTGTCATGGTGTTTGTTTGGTCAATTTATAAACTTGTCAGACTTGTAACAAATACCTTTTGGATTCAATCCCCTGGCTATGAATTATCTTTGTTGATGGGTGTGTCATCCAGCACTTGGTATGGTATATATCATGACCCCATACTTAAAGTCTACATTATGCTGGGATCACTTCCTCGATTTTACTATATAATTTTTATCGTACTTGACATAATCACATCTGTTTAGTCACACACTCGAAGTATCCATGTACCCATCACATTTGAATGCCAATTGTGACACTACATTGGGGGTTAGGGATGAGTCTGATTTCTGCTTTGTGACTCCTCTACCACTGCCACTGAAGACTGACTTGTCAACACAAGCACACATACGACCACCAATCCACACTGTCATACACTCACACACACATATATACAGACACATACATTGCCCCCTTCCTTTCCACTTCTGTCTTTGAAAAGTGACACACAAGTATATGTACAGTAGGAGTGGGTTGGTACCAAAAATGTGTACATCTGGCAGTTGCCAGTGCAAAACCAAACCAATTCCGGGATTGCGTATTTTAGTACACCAACCAAACATGTTTTCTTTTAATAACATTGCAATAAAAGTCCCAAAATGCACAAAAATATATGATAAATGTGTACAATTTCTTCAGCTTTATTGCTTGTTTCCAGCATTACAAGTGTTCCTTCCATTATATGTATTGCAGGGCGTCAAGTTACAAGTGGGTCTCAGAAAATAGGAAAATAGGAATTTCGGGAGTCAAAAAATAGGAATAAAATAGGAATATTACTGAAAAAATATAGTGAAAATAGGAATCTTTTTTAACAAGATAGTCTCCTAACACCCCTATAGCCATCATGATGCACCACATTTCCCTTTATTTTGCACTTATCTTAGAACAATGGAAAAAATATAGTCAAAATAATACACGTGTATCTCAAGTAAGCATCATACTTATTGAATTACATCCAAAAAGCTTATAAATACACATTCTATAGAACTACATATGTACATGTAACTCAGTTCAAAACTAGACCAAGGACCCACAGATGCAAGATGTATCCACCGGAAAAGGCCAACTAACATAGTTTAGAAGAAAAACTGCATTTTTCAATAATAAGTTGAAAGCACTTTTAAGTTTGGCTACCCTCATTTGATCTTGAAGCAGGGGCCCAAGGTCAAATGTGACCACATCGGAAGACTCACAGCCCATGATTTCCTATAGGTTGGTTTACCATCCCAAACCTCTAGGGCCAATAATAAGCAAATTATAAGCACTTTTAAGTTTGCCTAACCTTGTTTGACCTTGAAGAGGCAGCCCAAGGTCAAATCCGACCACAGCAGAAGATTCGCAGCCCATGATTTCCTATAGGTTGGTTTGACATTCCAAACCTCTAGGACCAATAATAAGGGAGATATAAGCACTTTTCATGACTGAAAAGAAACGCCCGTGATGGCCATCGTTTTTCAAAATGAGGAAAAAAATATTTTTAATCAAGATTTTGTAATGATGAACATATCCAGCGAATTTGAGATTTCTACCTAGAATTCCCTTTGTTCTAGAGGCCTGGAGGGCCAACAAAACTCCTTGCTGACAGTCGAAAAACACCCGTGGCAGCCATCTTGTTCTTCAAAATGAGGCCAAAAATATATTCCCAGCCAAGATTTTATGGTTATGAATATAACCTGAAAATTTAAGAAATCTACCTACAATACCCTGGCCTCTAGAGGGGTAACAAGAAAATCTCTACACACTGCTCTCCGGTGGATACAATCATAACTAGATTGATGCCAACATATCCCCAGACAGGTCATTTCTCATGCCAAAGGCATTCAGTGGGTATTTTTGCAGCACTCATTTTGTGAAATTCACAATTATAATAAACCATTTTTCATTTTTCAATGATGCTGTAAAATTTATACTTCATTATGATTTGAGAAAATTAGTCATTTTCCATGTGATCAACAACATTTAGTGACTTAAAATACATTATCATCACCAAAAATAGGAAAAAATAGGAATTTTCCTGGAAAATAGGAATAAATAGGAATTTGTTAAAAAATAGGAAATAATGGGAAAAAATAGGAACTTGACGCCCTGGTATTGACAAGCGAAATTGCGGTTATAAATTGTCTGTAGCAGCTGTAAAATCTCATCATGGTATTTTAGTAGAATGATGTTTATACCGAGATACCAGGCCTACCGACCCATCCCTGATGTACAGACACATGTAAGCTAAACACTGACACACAGACTTACACAAAAACAGTGTCCACCCACTCTCTCACCTTTTGGTGGATCCTCCTCTTTGGTCACTGCTAACTCTACCACCCCTTCTGAATCCTTGTTCTTTTCAATCCTAGATTTGCACACAAACTCATGCACCTGTCCACTGCCCAGATTTTCCAGCTTCACCTACACAAAATCACATGACCAGTGGTCAGTGTGTCATGAATAGCCAAATGTTTATTGTATATGCTTCAAGGCAGCTTTTTTTACTGTCATACTGTCAACTAGTTTCAAGAGTTTTAGGAATAATATTGTGGACTCAGTCTGATAATATTTTAAACTTACTTATATTTCCAACTCAAAACCTGAAACACTTTTCCCACTTTTTTCGAACTGCAATCATACAATTTACCTGTTTAAAATATCTATGACTAGTGACTCTTTGTGCCTGATATTAATGACAAGTGTAACTGAACCATAACCAGGTGATAAACTAATGGACTCTGATTTTTTGGGCAAGGTACTTTTACACAGACTTGTCAATCACAACTTGAGGTGTAGAAAAAGTAAAAAAACAAACTGCAAGAGAACGGCATTCTCTGCAGTGGAGTAGAAATACTCTCAGTCACTTAAAACTGGAAACAACCACTGGCCATTTCAGAGATTTTATGGCATTGCATCACTGTTAATCCCACACATTGCCACAATCTGGATTCAAACCAATGACAACAGAGTTGTGAGCCAAGAGACTAATCCACCAAGCCACTGAGGCTAAAAGAATGACTGTAATTTTACAATGCATCTTTACCTTCTCAAGTTCCCAGTACATATCTTTATCCACCTTGCTGTGTGGATCAAGTCGTATCCGGATCTTGTACATATCCCCCTGATCTGCAACTGCCTTGTCATCTGTACAGCTCAGCTAAATGGAAACACACACAATGGGAATATTCTATTATCTTAACACGATATTTTACAGATAATAAGACATGTGAAAGGTATGTATCACTTTCGACTGATGAGTTGTAAAATCCTGACAGCCGTCTGAAACACCTCTTGTGGTTATCATTCTGAAGTACCTACTTAAAAAATAGCATCAGAGATGCCCGTACCCCACAGCCTTGGGAAATAGTTTTCAACACCATGACATATAGAAGTAGTGAAACAGTACAAAGACCGGAATACTTTCAGTGCAGTGTCACTTACACAAAGGTCCAAATAATGTTTAAGTAGAAAAAATAACATCTAAGAGAAAGAAATTGCATGTAAAGATAAAGTACTGAAACAAGACAATTCAACAGCAAGATGACAGCATTAATCAGTGAACTAAAATTATGAAGCTGTAAAATTTATTAATTGGAGAATAGCTGTCAATGGAAATAGCATAATTATGTAAAAGTGCATATAATAATCAGTTGCAGCAATCCATATATCCTTGTCATAAGAGAAAGTTGTCTCAAATATGGCAGCTGAATACACTTTGGCAGAGCAAAAAAGTCACACCGTAATGCACACATACATTTACATACACCCCCTAACCAATGTCCCTACCAAGTGTCAACCTTCTACACCTTATGGAATCGAAGAAATAGCCCAGACAAGATTTTATAGGTCAAAGTCACTACGGCAAGGTCAAATCAAGGTCACACCATGACGTTGCACACCTACATCCCCTAACCAATGTCCCTACCAAGTATCAACTTCGTACACGTTACGGTTTCTGAGATATAGCCCGGACAAGATATTATAGGTCAAGGTCACTACGGCAAGGTTAAATCAAGGTCACACCATGATGTTGCACACTTACACCCCTTAACCAATGTCCCTACCAAGTATCAACTTCCTACACTTTAAAGTTTCTGAGATACAGCCTGGACAAACTTCATCCCGCCATCGTCCGCCCATTCGGACACCATGGGTAAAAACAATACCCCAACAGCCCTTAAGGGCTGTGGGGTAAAAATTATGCCAAAGTCTGGTACTTTCTTCCCAGTTTCTCTGAAAAATTGACCATTTTGGGAACCTGAGGAACCTGATATGGTCAATTATCAGTTTTAACTTCTGTATCAGTTTTAACTATTACTGTAACATTGTATCAACATAGAAGGACAGATTCTGTAGGGTGTTATATCAAATTATAATATAATGATGGTGGTTATATTTTCAGAGTCTACATCAGGTTTTAAGTAATCGCTCCAAGACCAAATATTTTAGGCATAAGTCATCCCTTGTCCCTGTGATCTACTTTTTAAATATGCAAGCAGTAGATCAAATAAATAAAATGACAAGACTACTCACCCACACTGGAAAGTTCTGTGTGCTTGCAAACTCTGCGTTTTCACCCACTGTAAGGGGTTTACATCCTCCAGACTCCCCAAATACTTCCACCTGCACCGGCCCATCTGTTCCCCCACTCTCAGAGGTTACTAAGGTCATGCACCAGGCCTCACCCTCAGGTTGAGTGAGAGACAGGGTCCTCTCAACTAGATGGTCCTCACTATCCTCATCTAGCCACCTGTAGTAAATAAAGAACAAAACAAATTTATGTAAAAAATTAAAGCAAGGTTCTGTGTGGCCATTCGTAACTTGGTCACACATTGTCAATTTCAGTCAGTCCGTCAAAGTTGGGATTTCATGCCCAACTCAACAGCCAGAATCTTATTGGGTCCTCAGTACTTGTCACTTGTATGGGCGAATTTTTGTCAGGTAAAGAGTTAAAGTAATTGCCTTTTTACAATCATATATCTAACAAATTTTCTACTTAACCACCCATTCAAGTCAATTTTAAAAATATGTTAGGTAAAACATGACCAGATTATGAGGTAGGTTAAATTTATAACATATGTAACGATTTGCACTTATATGAAGCTCTAGCATTGTGAACATGTTCATAACTTTTACAAATTTGTAAACTATGTGGCTGCATGTGCTTTTACTTTCGACAGCAATTTTATTTTGTTGGTGTGTATCATTTTCACACAAGTAGCAGTACTTCTTTATTTGATGTCTTCCGTTTTGCATAATCAGATGTGGGAGTGGAATCACAGAAAGTCCCACCCATATATTGACACTGGTAAACACAAGGATCTAATATATAGTTACTTATTATTAAAATAAGTATAGTACACTGGCAGAAAGATCCAACACTGCTATATCAATGCAAAGAAGTGCTGTGCCAGGGAACCTGAAAACGGCTGGATATTGTTGAAAAACCCTGTATCTAATAGTAGAACTATTATCATTTATGCACCAAAATCCAGTCTATTTCACATTCCCATCAAACTGGTTTTAATGTCAGATTTTATGCAAGTTTATTGCACAAAAATATAAATAAAGGTCTTTATATCTTGAAAACAGTCTGTTATAAGTTAAAAGTATAAACTGTTGTAAATATAATTCTATGGGCTAAGATAAGTATGCACAAATCTTTCAAAAGTTAACACAGAGACTGTTCAGCTTTTACAATAGACTGGCGATAGATACAACAATCATAGAATATCATTTACTTCTATATATAACATGGGTGAATCCTGATATTCAATATTACGGCAACATACCTTATTTTCACGGTTAATCTTGCATTATCACTCATTAAAATTAAACTTTAAATTAACCACGATGTTTGCTTTATTGGTACTTCCAACATACACCTATATTCTGGACAGTTATTGCATAATAAATTTAAATCCCAATGCAAACTACAAAACATGTACAGACACATAAAGTACAAACACAAAACACAGTACAATTAACACAGTCAAGGATTTACACAGTAAATTGCACTGACATCAACTAATGCAACATACAATACACAAGCATACAAAATACAAATTTAGTATAAGAAACTGTTATACAAAACACAGTAAAATATACTGTTATAGCTTTACAGTACATTACACTCACATACACTAATGCAAAGTACAATACACATTTGACAATGTATAGTGTGCATAAACTTACTTATCACAGGGGAAGTGAAATTCCCGCTTTGCGTTCACACCTTCTTTCACTACTATCCTATCCAGGTACCACCCAGACCCAACTCCCTTCCCATCATGCCCCACAACCACCTGTGAAAGGTCATCAAGGTCAACGGCTGGAACACTGAACACATCTCGCTGTTTGAAGGAAAAGAAATGCATCAAGTAATCTGTGGCCACCAGAGTGGTACAATTAAACCAAGAGAATTAACATTATACCCATATATCAACTGGATAAAATTGAAATTCCCAGAAATCAGAGGTACCATTATAGTGCTCAGATACCCAAGGGTACTACATTGGTCATATATTCAGGATAAATAATAACCCCCTGTTGAGACAGTTGATTGTCACCTAATAATAAGCCATACGTTGTTATTACATTTCAACTGCTTCAGAGATAATGTGGGGTTTGAGGGTTTGGACTGGATTGTTGAATTATCTATTGGCTAAGATTTTTACTAGTTCTAAGAAATGTTGGAAATGGTTATATCTATATATCTATGCCTGTACTGACTAAAACTACCAACACAAAGAAAAAAAATTCCAAACTAACATTAACAACTATTATCACTAATTGTGTCAAATAAGTCACATATATTACAGAACGGCACACCGATATATATTATAAAAATCCTCAACAAAGAACCAACAATATCTACACAAATCACATGAACACCTTACCAGTCAGCTAACAAATTGTATTCATTAGTGCCATGTCTGTGTTTTTTCTGTCTATGGTTTTTTTTAAAATTTAGATTATTCAGGAGTAAACCATCATATTTCTGTCAATCAATGTGGCAACCATCCTCGTCTTAAGAATTACTTTTTCTTTATTCTCTGTTGCCACACCGATTGTAAAATATGAGGTGGATTAGGAACATTCGATTGACAGCATTGAATCTTGAGTGCCTCTATAGTGCACTTGAATATATTTCCCCTGGTGGTCAAAAAGGTTTAATACAGAGAATAGGTAACCCATATCACTCACCATTCCGGATTCAAACTTGTTTCCTTCTGTCTGTGAATACAACATCTTGCGTATACCAGAGTCACCATGGCGACCACAGAGCATGAGGTGAACGTTTGCGTCTGTGCCGGCATTAGATACATCCTTAGTAAACACTTCTACCTGGTAGTCAAACACTGAAACATAAAAAAGTTATCTGAGTTTAACAGTGTGAACCGTACACCAGCATTACAGTTATTGTTTCAATTTGGTGGAAATTACAAAAATATCACACCAAATAATTTAGAACTGGTTATTGTTGCTGGTTATAACATATCACATTTTAGATTATGGCTCAAGTATGTTTGTATCCAAATTTTTTACATTGCAGTAACAAGCATGTAAAATGCCTAATTAATGCAAAGCCCCAAAAATTGGAAGAACGTTTCAACTGCTAGTCATTTTAAGGTCACTTTCAAAGATGTACATTAAATTATTTAGTCAATCCATATATTTCAACAGACTGTGGATATATTTTGGCAAAAACTCCAAAAAAGAGGTTTATCATTACAGAATATCATTTTTATGCAATATGTCTTAAACAAGGTGTTTAGAGTGTTTTTTTTTGTTAGTCGAATCTTTGATTCGAGTTATGTACTGAGTTGCGGCCACAATTTTAAATTGGCTGTTTAAACCCTTAAATATCAAATTCTGCATAATATTTCTTCACATATCTGTACATTAAGGTGTATATTATACACTCTGCCATTTTGAAGATTTTTAATGCCTTTATTAAGTTATATTTTATGAAGTAAAAAGCATGTCTAGCACTACGTCTGGCTTTCTGTAAAGTCCCGGATGTCCTAGAAACTATTGTTTTTGCTATTGTGATGGTCTACTCGAACGAGTCTTTTTTAACGATTTCGTCTGCTGGTTTCTAGACCTTAAACCCCAATTAATTTATTTGTCTGCTGGTATATCACGCAGTCACTGTTTATGTAAAATGGTTGTCTGCACATCTACAGCCTCTTATTCATTTATCAAACAAATAAACCGCAAAGAAATTAATGAATGAAGTGACGTCACGGTAGTACTACACATTTGTCGTTCAGCCAATCAGAATCGAGAACACCTCTGGCAGAGACAATGAAAATATTCAAACTCCGTAGTTCTACATTCAACCACTCGAAGGCGCTTTTGCATGTCCTAGAAGACTTACAATTTGCTGATTGGCTAAACGACAAAATACTTCATCGGTAAAATACAGCATAACCTCTGATCCCCGATTATCGCTCATTATGGCTATCGTAATATTGTAGAAATAACACACGAATATTTTCTTTAAATACTTACAATTAGCTTTTGTAAAATATCCATATACTAACACTTTAATTATGTCTTCCAAATTGTTTTATATTTACAAAATAAACCAGTTCGCTAATCTTATTTTAATACACATATATCCACGCTTCAAAATTGAAATACGTCTTCTCACTTCAAAATCAAATTTCAAAGTGCGCATGTACAGACCCTTTATATTTGTAAACCTTTCACATCACGTCACTACAAATATCCATCTCACAACATAAATCTAAAAACTTCTCTGGAAGCGGTTTCCAAATGCGGGCGATAATACAGAGTTTACAGATTACACGTTTATCCACAGTAAAACAAAGAAACATGTCTTCTCACTTCAAAATCAAATTTCAAACTGCGCATCTACGGTACTGTACAGACCCTTTATATTTTTAAACCTTTCAATCACGTCACTACAAATACCCATCTCGAATGCGATTTCCAAATGCGGGCGATAATATGGCCAAGTTTACGAGTTTACAGATTTCAACACCCAGTGCTGTCCTAAGATTCGACTCCGTGGTTGGCAGAAAGCCAGCCACGTACTTCACCCTTGTTTTTGTTTTGCTGTATTTTTCCTAATTAGTTTTATTTTTTCAACATATGTCTTATTCATAAGGCTACAACTGTGAATGTGAAAGTCATTAATAAAATCATGTAGATTAAGAAATCTAAAATTTGCCACAAATCTGAAATTCACCACATGTTGAAATACTAATAAAATAAATAAACTGATGTGAGATTTGTTGAATGTACAGTAAATTAAGGCTTTTTGAACTGTAAAATACCAATTTTAAGTCAAAACATCATTTTCTTCATAAAATTAACTAAGGTTTTAAAGGTGGCAAATTTTAGATTCCTGGCAAATTTTAGATTTCTTACTCTACTCAGATGCAACCTGGGGGCCTGATGGCAAAGCAACACCCTCATCTCCAATTGAGGTTACAGGTTCAAATCCCAAATCCAATTTTCATGGTATTTTCAGGGTCATGGTATTTAATTATGAGGGCTAAAATAACGATGCAGTATTTGGGTAAAATTACAATTTGGGAATAATTAGCCTTAGTAGATATATAGGGAGTGCTTTCTAGTTTTGTAATATAGTGTAGTCATAGTTACTCGTCTTTCAAGCTCATTATATAATACTAATATGTGATTCTTCAACAGAAGATATTGTTTACATATGTTAGAGCTGTTTACCTTGTAACATGTTATCCGACTTTTTCAGAGGAATCTCCACTTGGCCGTCACATCTGTCATTTGCATTCACACGATCGTTCAACTCAAATGCAAACTCCTGTGAATTTGTCTGGTCTTTTAAGTGCAGCTTTAAACACAAAATAAAGGATCCGATCAATGAAAATTATGTAGTGTGCATGATTTACAGAAAAGTAAGTGGAGATGTTCTTGTACCTGTTGTATTGCGATAAGGTAACTTTATTGAATGTATACACTCAATCACTAATACGCTGAATGCATACTTCTAACAGGCAAGCCATTGAATATGTGACTGTACATTTAACAGCTAGCTATCATCCATGGAGTGCATACTTTCTATGACCGAATTGTGAAGAGCACACATTCAACAGCTCATGTAGTTGCTAAGTACCTGATTCTGTAATCAATACAGAATAAGTACCTGATCTAGGAAAAATACACAGTAAGTAACTGATTAAGCCATCAGTACACAGCAATTACCTGACACAGGAACCAGTACATATTAATTAGCTGCAGGAACTAGTATACACAAAGTGCCCATTACAGGAACCAAAACACAGTCAGTTCTTGATCATTGCAAGAACTAGTATACAGTAAGCTGAATATGAAGCCAACACCTGGGAGATGAAACCAGCTAGTACAGAATAAATACACGTGTACCTGATTCTGCAAACTAGTAGCAAATTTACGGACAGTAACTTGAACCAAAAAGCAGTAATTACCCGATCTAGGAACCAGTACAGGTCCTGAGTACGTTCTTGTGTGGGATCTAGAATGAGCCGCACTTTGTAGACTTCCTTGATATCTTCTGACTTGATGGCACTGTCTTCAAATTCAATCTGAAACAAAGTCACAGTTGGGTTCTCCAAAAGCATGTAGATGTTAATGCATATATTGCCCTCACATCTAATTCATTATTGGCCAGATTATTAATATCTTAACAATTGTGATGTTCTATATTACCCTAGTGATTGGAAATTATTAATTGCCATATTGTTAACTTCAAGAGTGAAATAAAATTTAAAAAATTTTGTAATTTAACTTTTTAGTGTTTAAATGGAGAAATTGCTCACATGGGAAGACATATATATCACAAACTGTATACTAACTATATATATATATATGGATACAGAGCTAAAAACTTCTCCCCACCATAAATTGGCACAACTGCAACACAAACAATTTATTTGTTCTTGTTTTCTGTAATATAAGGTGCACTGTTTTTATAATAATATGCATTGGTACAAAGAAAACTTATAATTTTAATTTAAACACAAAGTACTGCTAAGTGTTGCCAATTTCCTCAATGTACCAAAATTTCAACCTACAATTCACAAGTCCACTAAGCAGTTTGGCTTCAGTTTTGACTTTGATGCTCCCACTGTTTGGAATTCACTTTATGAAGACATCCGTGCATCACCCACTATTGCCTCTTTTAGAAAGAACCTTAAAACCTATCTCTATGCAAAGGCATATCCTCCTTAGCTCATTTTCTCTTATGGCTGCTCCGTGGTGCCGACCTGTTTTTGTCCCTGGATTTTGAATTTTGCATATTGCTATTGTCTTGTTGCGCCTTAGAGTCCACTACTCAGTGGAGATTAAGCACTATAAAAGTCAAATTAGAACTAGATTGGGCCAACTCGGCGCCAACATACCGTATTTTTTGTAATAAACGCCCCCACCCTATTAATCGCCCCCCCCCCCCTCTTCTCTACCTTTGCAAAGTTTATATTTCGGGGTTTCGGGCCTCTCAACAGCCAACACTTTTGCGATTCCGGGATTCCGAAAAATGGTGCATTTTAGTACTTCCCAAGCGAATATCGCTTACGAGAAATAAAGAAAATAAAAACAAAACATGGCAGTTTTGGTCACAGATGCATTGAAATCTGCAATAATAGGAGATAAAACTACATAATTTCTTCAGATTTAAGGTTTGTTTTAAATATTTTAAGCTGTCTCGCCATTATACATGCCAGCAAGCGAGATCAAGGCAGCAAGTGTTCATTATCGCCCATTGTCACTGGACTCGAGATATGATTTTATTTATCTGTAATAGTCGCCCCCCCTTTGGAAAAATGCATCGCCCCGGGGCGTTTATTACAATAAATACGGTATCCCCAGATAGGTCATCACTCACGCCACAGGTTTTGATCGGGAATTTTTTAAAACATAATTACCCATTATTATATGAACTTCAGCACATCAATCTACTCTGTTTATATCTTCCAAAGGAAGATGGTGTATCCCCAGACGCGGAATACATAACTCAAATTATATTTTCAATCTTCCTGCAATGATAACTCTAAACCTATTTTCAAAGTATTTAAATGATTGATGATTGAATGTCCATTCTAAAATAATAATCCCAAAAGAGCATGTCTGTTTCTATATTTGTTGACAAATAAAATATTATTTTTAACTCGACTCATCATACTTTTCAATCTTCCTTCAAAGTATTTAAATGATTGATGATTCAATGTCCATTCTAAAATTCATAATCCCAAAAGCGCATATCTGTTTCTATATTTGTTCACAAATAAAATATTATTTAAAAAAAAATTATTTATATTATTATTTTATTATATTATTTTTAGAATTTGCAAATTGTTTTCAGTTATTCATTTCCTCTGTACCTATATATGTGGTCCATATATATGCAACCTAAATATGTGACACAATCTCAGTTCTGACTCCCCTTTGTGTTATATGTAATGAGGCCCACCACCTCCCACCCCCACCCCTCTCCCCTTCTCCACACCTCTCTCACTATTACACAAGATCTGCAACCCCATTGAGTTCTTTGTTTCTCATCTGATATCATTAAATACCTTTGTTTATTTAGTGTCACTCAATATAGCTGGAGGTCCCAGAGGTGGGTGGGGGGAATCCGGGTGGGGGATGTGGGTTGGGACTACAAAGAGATGGAGTGCTACAGCATAAATGGTAAACAAACAATCTATATAAAAGGGGTACTCAAATACAAAAAGAATTGAGAATTTTAAGTATGTGATTATCAACTGAAATGAGTTCATAACTGTAGGAGCTGTGTCAAAATTAACTGAGGCAAGTTGAATAAAACTGGGCTAGTTGAGGGTTAAAAATCCCCTAGTTTTACTACATAAGGATATAATTTCATTAATATTGGGACTTAAAGCTCACTTAAAGTGTCCATTTTGTCTACTTGAATATGTTTAACCAGTTTCATTTTAAAAAGTTAAAAACTCAGCAAGCAGAGGTATAACACACAAAAATAAGTTCTTAAAAGACTAAGATAGCCATAACATTATTAATATTCAAAATTTAAATAGACAGGCATTTCCTTTTAAAAATTCAAAGATTTCAGCTCTATAACCCACATAGTTTGACAGTTACTGGGCTTTAAAGTGGCATAATGTCCATAAATTGGGTTTCTGTGGGCATTTTACAATTGTTAAAGAGACCTTAGCAATGAAACTTGTTACGGTCACGGGCAAGCACAGTAGCAATTACCGGTTGTCTTTAAGTTGTAACAGAAAAAGCAAAAAGTTAAACTTAACAAATTTATTTAATAGGCAACAATAATGATTACAGTCAGCTGGTATGCTCTTAACCAAACACACTAATACAATAATAAGATCTAGCTGACCTGACCACAGAGATTATGAGTTAAGTTTATCCGCCGTATCCAGCAATCTGTTCTGTAATCCGTCCTGTAGTATATTCTGTGGTCTGTCTAATGTCCTGTGGTCTGTCCTGTGATCTGTCCAATGTTCACACACACACAGATATCTATATCCTGTGACCTGTCCCACACTCAACAACACAAAGGTGCTTGTCCTGCTATCCTTTATATATCCAGTCACACAGAAGGTCTGTCTGGAGATGTTTAGAGAGTTAACACAACTGTACAGTCTGCTCCAAGATATGGACAATGTCCAAAATGCAGTAAATCCACTCTCTGTTATATGAATGTACAATATCCAAAATATCCAAAGTATAATAGATCTGTCCAGACAATGTATCCAGTTCACTCCAGTAAAAGTTCACAGTAATATAAGCATATATTATATTCCAAAACACAATAGCTCTCCTTATAACCAGCGAATACAAAGTTCACTTGTGGTCAGATGTACATTCCTTATATACATTCACAGATTTCTCTGGAACTGCACAGAACCAACTCAAAAAAAAGCTTGAGCCATCTAGGCCAAAGGAGGAAGTTCTAGAAACTACTGGTAATTGGGTTTCCCCAAATCTAACATAACCACTGAGGGGGGGATTTCCCCCAGTCTGTGAACAGATCAATAAACACTAAAACACAAAAGTCAATAACTCCCTTACTTTAATGTCAACACACAAAAAGAACCAACAACACAATTATCTTTTATGACAATGTATAAACATAAAGCTTAAATTAAACAATGCACTAATATAGTGCCTAATATATGTAATATACAATGTACTAATATAGTGTCCAATATATGTAACAAACTACAGATCTGAAACTTTTTGGGGGACATACATAACAAACAAAAATTATATATAATACAGTTTAAGACTTGTCACACTAAGCATTTCCAAATAACAGGGCAAAATACGGAAAAAATGTCAAAAAAGGCACTTGGGCAAGTGTCTATGGCCCTCATACACAGGTTAAATGTCTACTAAAAACCTTGATTTTCGGCATATGTAAAAAGGACATAATAATGCATTCCCAGATGGGATTTCAGCTCCATCAATGACATAGTTTAACAGTCACAGGGCTTAAAGGTGGTAAAAAGTCCAAATATTGGGTCTCTGTGGGCCTTTTAGAGATCTCGATGTGCCTTTCAAATTAAAGCTTCAGACTTAAAATTTGTTACATACTAAGATTACACATAGAATATGTATCTAATAAAGTTTGAAACTTCTCAGACTTACCATTTCCAAGTTACAGAGCAAAATATGTGAAAAATGTCTTAAAAGGGTCACTCAGGTGGGTGTTTAAGGTCCTCATACACAGGTTAAATGTCTACTTGAAGCCTTGATTTTTCGCACATGTAAAAAGAACATAATAATGTATTCCCAGATGAGATTTCAGCTCTATCAGTCACATAGTTTAACAGTCACAGGCCTTAAAATTGGCAAAAAGTCCAAATACTGGGTCTTTATGGGGCCTTCTAGAGACCTAAATGTGGCCTTCAAATTAAAGCTTCAGACTTAAAATTTGTCACATACTAAGATTACACATAGAATATGCATCTAATACAGTTTGAAACTTCTTAGACTTACCATTTCCAAGTTACAGGGAAAAATATGTGAAGAATGTCTAAAAATGGTCACTCGGGTGGGGATTTATGGTCCTCATACACAGGTTAAATGTCTTCTTAAATTGTAAATTTTAATTACTTAAATGTAGCTTTTATAAGCTACAAGCTTACCATGTGGGACTTAATGCTGTTCTCGGGTTGCCACACCCGGGGCCAACGTCTTAGAAAAAAAGACAGTTCTTGTTAGCCACCGGATACACTGCTAGTTGTCGTCACGTGATAACCTCTGACCTCTCGCCCTACTTTCTCGTTGAAATTTTCTAAAACCTACCCCTCAGCTGTAAACAGCGGGGAGGCAGGGTGGGACTCTTCTAAGTCCCACATGGGTAAGCTTGTAGCTTATAAAAGCTACATTTAAGTAATTAAAATTTACAATTTTATTACGCTACAATAGCTTACCATGTGGGACTTAATGCTGAATTCAACCGCCCGGTGGCGGGATTACAGCTGAGACTGGAAGGTATGTCATTTTTTTCTAAGATTTTGAATTAATATGTATAGAATAGTGCCAGAAATACCAGTCTGAGTCCCATTTACAGTGCCCCGATCCCGAAGACCGGGCCTGTAACGAGCCAAAAACCTAAATAAAATGAGAGACAGTGCTGAAACTGTCTAGATGTTTGATTTGTAGGACGGAAGTGCAGCAGTGCTCACTTCGAGGTCTAAGGGTCCCTGAGGGCCCTTCACGTGTGACTGACCAACCCATGGTTGGAACATCTCATAAATTTTTTACAACCTGAATATGAGATTAATGACAACTAAATAAGTCCTTAATAGAAGTTACTTGATAACTGAAAAACAAAAATGACCTTACCTGTAACATCTTGAAGGTAAAGGAATACCTAGATCCTGGGAGAGACTCCTGAAGACTTGGTTGTAGCGGATGTGCCCCCCCCCCTTTTTTCTTTCCGAGGACAACTGGTCTGAGGGGAAGGATCTAGGACTTGTTGTGCCGCCACTACGGGTCCCAGATACATATTGTTGTCGGTGTCCGACCAAGTAAGGTCTTTTAGGTAAAAATTTGTAAATGTGTTGTGAGCTTTCCAGTGACAGGCTTGCATGATTTGGTCCACCGATACCCCACCGTAAAAGGCCTTAGAGGCCGCGAAGGCCCGGATGTCATGCGTTTTGACTTGGACCAAGTCCAAGGCTGGTTGATCTGCTTGTTTGTAACAAAGTAGGATGGTTTGTTTCAACCATGAAGAGAGAGTAGCGGGTCTGATGTCTGAGGTATGTCCTTTCTTAAAGGAGATGAAAAGGAGAGACCTCTCAGGTCTTTGTTCGGTCCAAATAAAACCTCAGGGCCCGCACGGGACACAGGGTCCTGTCTTCCTTAAATTGTCTATCTACAATGGTAGTCAAAGCAGGAATAGTCACCGGAGATACACTTTGAGAACCTTCTCTTGCTAGTTGGTTTTTGGCTATGAAATCAGAAGAAGGGAACAAGGCAACCTTTTCCCATTGGCCTAGATTAGATACTTGTTTGCGACCCAGGCATGGATTTCGCTGCGGCGCTCGCCGGAGGCCAAAGCTAGCAAGAAAGCAGTTATAGAGTAAGATGTTTGAGGTCTGTATCTTTCATGGGCTCAAATGGTGCTTTTGTGAGCTCGTTGAGGACAACAGAAAGGTTCCACTTGGGTAAATTTCTGGAACTTTTGGGATGATCCCTGTGAAAACTGGAGAGTAACCTATGAAGGTCTGCATTGTGTGCAACATGTTGGGCCGTTGGGCCCAAAGTGTCAACGATTGCAGTCCTGTAACCATCAAAGGTCGAGGGGCGCCTGTTTAGGTCTTGGTACAGGTACATGAAAAAATCTGAGATTTGTTGCACAGATGGAGTGGAGAAATCCACCGAATTTTCTCTGCACCATTTTTTAAATAGGGACCACTTGACTTGAAGATGGTCCTTGTTGAAGACCGCTGAGGGGCAGCAATTCTCTCTGCCACCTCCACAGAGAAGTCTTGTTCTTGGAGTTGTCCGCTCCTAGACACCAGGCGTGGAGGTTCAGGTGCTGGGGGTTGTTGTGGAACACATACCTGTAGGACTGTTGAGTAGGGTCGTTGACACTGGGAGTTGTAGTGGGACCTAGCTGCACTAGGTCCCAAAACCAGGGCATCCCTGGCCAGCCTGGGGCTATTACGATGATCAGACAATAACATTGCCTGATCTTTTGGATCACCTTGTGAAGGAGCCGTAGGAGGGTACGCCTAGGCCGTGAGGTTGGTCCAGTTTATGTTTAGAGCATCTATGTCCCAGGCCCTTGGGTCTGGGATAGGAGACACGTACAGTGGGAGCTTGTGGTTCAGGTGAGTGGCAAATAAGTCTACATGAGGTGTGAACCACTTCTGGCAGATCTGTTTGAACACCTGTGGGTGAAGAGACCATTCTGTTGACTGTACTTGGTTGGACCTGGACAGTAGGTCGGCCATCACATTCAGGCACCCTAGAACGTGCCTGGCTTTCAATGTTATGAGGTAGTGATGGCCCCAGGTCGTGATCTTCCACAGGAGAGCGCACATCTCTGCTGAGTGTGTTTCTCCTTGTTGTTGATGTAGGCTACCACTGTTGAGTTGTCCATCGCAACTAACACTGTTTGATTCTGGCACTGGTCCTTGAAGTCTCAAAGGGCCAGGGAGACCGCCTTCAATTCTAGGACATATATGTGTAGCCTTTTTTCCCGATCTGACCACAGACCCTTTGTGGAATTTTTGGTCTAAGTGAGCGCCCCAACCTTCGTGTGAGGCGTCGGTAAAGAGTTGGATACTGTGGTGTTTGGGATGAAGGTCTGCCCTTTCATCACGTTTGAGGGATTTTGCCACCAATCTAGGTGGGCTGCAATGGCTTCTGTCCAAGGAAGGAGGTTGTCCAGCGACTGAGGATATCTCCAGTGCTCCTTGAGATGAAACTGAAAGGGTCTCCTGTGAAGGCGTCCCTCCGGGACCATTTTCTCCGTTGAGGCTAGCAACCCAATTAGAGACATCAAACATCTTGCAGTCAAAACACGTTTTGACTTGAGTAGTAGGATCAAATCCTGAAGTTTGAGCCATCTCTCTTGAGTGGGTTTTACAAGGGCTGAATCTAGGTGGTATTCGTAGCCCATGAACGAAAAACACCTGAGTAGGTTTCAGTTCTGATTTTTCCTGATTTATTATCCACCCCAAGGACTGAGTTAGGTCTACCACTGTCTATGTGTTCACTTGGGCTTCCTCGTGAGACTGGGACCTGATCAGCCAGTCGTCCAGGTATTGGTGAATTCTGAGTCCTCTTGAGAGGGCCATTAGTTTCACTTCCTTTACGATCATTGTAAAGACCTGGGGGGCTGTGGCTAGTCCGAATGGGAGGGAGGTGAATTGGAACACCTGTGACTTGTAGCAAAACCTTAGGTATTTCCTTGAGTTTGGATGGATGGGGATGTGTAGGTAAGTGTCCGATAGGTCTACTGACGATACCCACTCCCCTGGAATCAGGGAGGTCCTGATGGACTCTGGAGTTTCCATTTTGAACTTTTCTACGTGTAGAAAAGTGTTGAGCCTGTTTAGGTCTATGACTGGCCTCCACCTTAGGTGAGGCTTGGTACTAGGAACAGGCGACTGTAAAACCCGAGAGATTTTACATTTTCCACCCTTTCTATTGCGTTCTTTGACAGAAGAGACTGGATACAGAGGCCAGGACTTGGTCTTTGAAGGGCCTTGTATTCTGACCGGGTCAGGAGTCTGACTGGACTTGGATTGAAAAGAATGACAGGATTTGTTTGCCAGTCTTATCTGAAAGAACGGAGAACTCCTACTGGTGGACTGAGTGAGGCTGGAGGAGTCATTGGGGGGGAAGGGTTTTTATGCCCTCGTCCCCTGGAGTGGGTCGAGAGACCTTGGAGCTTCGGCTACTCGATTTCCCCCTACCTGGGGAAAACGATGGATACTGCTAGGGATGGAATGACCCCCATTGGGGTGGTTCCTGTAGGAGCCTCTAGATGTGGGGAATTGGAAAGGGTTGATTAATAGGGCCTAAACCCTAAGTGTTATTACAGGTGCCTTGATGAGGGACTCCTGTCCCTCCTAAAGTAGTTGTGAATGGGGAACTTTAAGATCTGAAGATCCAGTATCTCACCTGAATTCACCATACCCCTTCTGAGCTTATATGCACCATGAAATTGAGTTTGACCTGTCTGGAGGTAGCCATGCTACTGTCTTAACATATATATATATAACCAGGTTATATTGAGGAGAACCTAGTGAAGAGCAGCCTGAAGCTCAACTCTTGCTGACCAGAAGGGGAGGAGGGGCTTACCCAAGGAGGCCCCTAAGGAGATACAAAATTGAAAACTTGTTCCATTTTAAGGGAAATTAAACGGCCCAAGTTCCTGTTGGCCTAGTAAATCATTCAGAGTCCAGACTGTGGAGGATCTAGGCATAAATTCCCTGGGGGCAGGGAGGTTCAAAAAACTGCCTAAGTTTCAATGTCCTCAAAAAATTGTTTAGGGTGAAGTCAGGCAACCTACTTCCCTAAAAAATACAGAGCCAGGACTGAATGAAGGACCTTGTTTAGAAGGCCTCTTGGGCTTGAGGACTTGGACTTGAACTTGGACCCAAGCCTCCAATAGGTGATATTTACTGCCAGGCTGGTAAACTATTAGTCCAAGTGTGTGTTAGAATTGTTCAGAGTTCTGATCTGGAACCATCATCCGAACATCAGATTTAAGATCTGATCATCCGAGGATTAGATCTAGATACAATCATCCGAGCATCGGATTTTAGATTAGATCATCCGAGCATTGGAACTTAGTGTGACATCAGACCATCCGAGCATAGGATGGAGAAGCAGACATCCGAGCCTCGGATCTGATATCTGAGCATCGGGTCTAGATGCAATGAAAATCTGAGTATCAAATCATACTTGGGATACTGCATCCGATTCTCGGATGCATTACAATCTCGGATGAACTAAGATCTATTTGAATTTAAGCAGGGATCTGATCCACCCTGGAGAAAGAAGTTGGATATTATAATTTTTATGTAAGCTTTCCTTAAAGCAAGCTTCCATATAAGCTTTGCCTGTCCTTCTTTGAAGGAACTACACAACTGGATTTACGTAAGTAAATCTACTGTCACACAAGGTCACCTGCCCCACCCGCCTCACTTCAGGTAGGGTTAGTTGTGAGATAAGGAAAGCAGAAATTACACAGAATTTTATTAAATAACATAGAATCTAAAGAAAACAAGTAATTATAATTTAAAACTGGATGAATTAAAATATAATTAAAATAATGGGTAACCAAGGTTACCTTATAGTCTAAAGAGACATGTAATGTCTAGACGATTAATGAAGAATTCTATTCCTGTTTATTTAAGTATTAACCTTATAAATGGTCAATAATACAGGAAAGAAGGGATAAAATATATTATTTAATTTTATTTTATTTATAAACGTACTGTAAGAAACCCGCGTCTCTCAGCACATGCGGTCTAGACGTGACGTCATCACAGAGGTTTCCCCGAGGATTCCCCCAGTTAGAATCGTGCTTTATATCATATTTTAACCCTTAAAATGGACCAATAGAGTAGAAGAACGGGGATAAACCCTTGCAAAATTTATTTTATTTGATTTCAACAGGCATATATTCCTGTATATAAACTACCTACGCGAGACGTGCAAATTGCAAGAAATGCTGTCTCGATAAAAAAACTGGAAGTGGTTTCGATTATTTCACTCGACAAAGACTCGTTTGTGTTACATTTATACACTTTTAAACCCTAAAAATGGTCAAATAATGAAGCAGATAGGGGTTAAATATTTTATTTTATTTTATTTTACTGACAGGCATATATATATATCCTGTATTAGAAACCACATAAACGAGTCGCCATTGCTTTACGTGAATCCGGAAGTGGACTTCAGTTGGCAAATATAGTAAAGATACTTATCTGAACTATGAAAAGACATCGAAATGTGATTCTATGCAATAAAATGAAGAAACTGGTGTAGTTTCCATATCCAACAATAAGTATATCCTTGTAAAAATGAAAATAATATTCCTTGTAAAATAAAGCATTGTAATTCGCGTGGCCAACGAGAAAGTAGGGCGAGAGGTCAGAGGTTATCACGTGACGACAACTAGCAGTGTATCCGGTGGCTAACAAGAACTGTCTTTTTTTCTAAGGCGTTGGCCCCGGGTGTGGCAACCCGAGAACAGCATTAAGTCCCACATGGTAAGCTATTGTAGCGTAATAAAAGCCTTAATTTTTGGCACATATAAAAATAACATACTAATATCTTTCCAGATAGAATTTGAGCTCTATCAGTCACATAGTTTGACAGTCACAGGGCTTAAAAGTAGCAAAAAGTCCAAATATTGGGTCTTTGGGAGCCTTTTAGAGACCTCAATTTGACCTTCAAAATTAAAGCTTCAGACTTAAAATCTGTTACATACTAAGATTACACACAGAATATACATCTAATACAGTTTGAAACTTCTCAGACTTACCATTTCCAAGTTACAGGGGAAAAGATGTGAAAAATGTCTTATAAGGGTCACTCGGGTGGGTGTTTATGGTCCTGATACACAGGTTAACTGTCTATTAAAGGCCTAAATGTTGGGGCACATATAAGAAAACACATAGATATATTCCCAGATGATATTTAACTTAGAGAGACATAGTTTGAAAGCTACAGTGCTTGAAAGTGGCAAAAAGTGCATAAATTGGGTCTCTGTGGGCACTTTTGAGACCTTAAGTCGACCCCTTTGGGTAAACCTACAGCCCTAAAATTTTTTACAGACAAGGATTACATATCAAAGTTATACCTAGCGCAGTTTGAGACTCATCAGAATTACCACTTCCAAATTATAGGGCAAAATATGTGAAAAGTATAGCAAAAAATCCCTAAGTGGGGGTATTTATGGGCCTCAAACACAACTTTCTCCTCAACTTAAAGTCGTGATTTTCAGCACATGTACTAAGAACATATTAATGTGTTGTCAGGTAAAATTTCAGCCAGCTGAGCATCATAGTTTGTGACCTACAGGGCTCTAAGTGGCCAAAAGTCCAATTTCTGACCTTAAGGTGGCCATAAGTTCTTTTTTACTGGGAGTTTAAGGTCACCTTAAAATAGGGATCTTCCTTTGGGCACCCTTAACATGTGTACCAAGTTTGAAAAAAAAATATTAATTTGTTTTTGAGTTATCGCGTCCACAAGGAAATTTCTACGGCGGCGGCGGTGGCGGCGCGACGGACCTGAATCCAATATATCCCCGACTTTCGTCTGGGCATATAATTAGAATTACTCTACAAGAGATGACAATTTTTTACCTGAAACAATTAACAGCCTAAAATTGGCACATGTCTGATCAGCCTACAGGTTATAACTCATAATTTTTAAACAAGTATTCATGATTAGATATAGGCTTTAAATTCATTTACTTTATTATTTCGTCTCAATTTGATAATGGTTGGACCGGCCTTACACTAAATATCAAAATCAGTTTCCATGGCTTTGAAATAAATGAAATCTGGTGTTTTGTATGTCTGTCTTTGATCTGGTGAAACTTACACATATGTAGACATGGGCCATAATTTACAACTGGATATTATGAAGTGGAGAAAAAACTTTAATTTTATCTAGTGTAAAGTACAAATGTGAGATATATCACCAAATTTATAGGTTATTTTTTATTGTTTTCATGAAGTATCAGATATTAAAAACCCAAAAATAATAAAATTTTTTCAATAATTTGTTCCCAAATATTTTTTGCTGCTTTGTCATTTCTACTTCAATGAAATTATAATAGTAAATGCTGTTATACTGTTAACACAAGTAGTTACATACTACGAAGCCAAATGGTAGTAAAAGGAAACTGGCATCACTCACATGTACGGGGAAGTTCTGCAACTGTCCATCATCAAATATTGTATTGGGTTCATCTCCAAATATAACCTGTTTGGATTTGCCACAATTTGTATACAGAACCAAAGCAGCTGGACCTTGAGTGCCTGCCCCTGCTTCAGTGGACGTCACGGTGGTAATCAGCCAGGGGATGCCAGGTTGGGGCAGAACAGACAGAGTCCGCTCAATCTGTCCATCATCCTCCCCCTCATCCAACCATCTGAAAGGATAGACAGATGGTAAAACACTTGTACAACTACTTGGAAAGACGCATTGTAAATTACACTCAATCAGCCATCTGTAATATCACACAGATCACACATCACATATTGGAATATCAATGGAATAATCAAATAGTAAAACAAACTCAACAAATATCTGAAAGGAGTAACAGATGGCACGGTACCCTAATCCTGTCATCTGAAAAGATAGATATTAAAGCATATTCATATTGGGAGGGACCACAGCATTTGTTACTTGTGGGACTCTAACCCACAAGAGGTTTCAGCCTGTGATTAGATGCCAAACTTGCTAACCACTAGGCCACTGTGGACCTCATATACTAATGCAAAGTACAATACACATTTGTATAGACTCACTGTGCATACTTACTTATCGCAGGGGAAGTGAAATTCCCGCTTTCCGTTCACACCTTCTCTCACCACTATTTTATCCAGGTACCACCCAGATCCCACTCCCTTCCCATCATGCCCCACAACCACCTGTGAAACGTCATCCAGGTCAACAGCAGGAACAATGAACACATCTCCCTGTTGTAAGGAAAAGAAATACAGTAAGCAATCAGTGGCCAGGAGAGTGGAGCAATTAAACCATGATAATTATTTATGCGTTCCTAGTGTCTTCTGTGTACTGCATACAGAGAATTCAGAACAAGTCAGGTGCATATATATCAATTGGATAAAAGGGAAATTCCCAGAAAACCTAGGTGCCATTAGTGCTCATATACCTAAGGGTACTACACTAGTCATGTATTTAGGATAAACAATTATTTCCTGCTGACATAGTAGAGATGATTGATCATATTTCATTAGTAAATAACATGCAGACTGTATTTTTGTCATTTTCTAAAAAGGAGCAAGATGAAATGGGAAAAAAATGATTATCATAAAAAATAAGCTGTTTGTGGCAATTTTAATTTAACTGTCTTTAACTTAGTCTCTTCAAAGGTAATGCTAATATACAGGGCTTGGGTCATTGAAGTATTTTTTTGGTAAACTTGTAGTATTAGTTCTTAGTACTACTTAGTACTAAGTACTTGCTTATTACTTAGTACTAGTTCTTAGTAGTACTTAGCAATGGTTGGATCTCTATATAATTTATACCACTGTACTGAGTAATACTTCCCAAAACATTCAAAA
The DNA here is from genome assembly GCA_964017235.1 of Sabellastarte sp. h YS-2021. Lineage (NCBI taxonomy): Eukaryota > Metazoa > Annelida > Polychaeta > Sabellida > Sabellidae > Sabellastarte > Sabellastarte sp. h YS-2021. The sequence continues at coordinate 142,926,200 of OZ024929.1, forward strand.
GTGGCAGAAACAGCCATTACTATCAATTTTGTCAAAAAAGTCAAATATATTATTAAAAATAGCCAGCCTTAGCAGGCAAGAATCCCAGCCAGCAGGTACAACTGAACGAGCAACAATATTTAAGTTTGGGAAAATCTTAGGAACAACTTCAGTTGTAAGAAGTATACAGAAACCACGAGATGCTATCAGATGTAAGATTCAGTCTATGATTTCTTACAAGTTGTTTTCATATTTTGATGCCCTAGAACCAATTATAAGGGAGATATGGGAGATATAAGGCCTTTTTAACATGATGACAGTAGATGACCTTGAAGCAATTGTCAAAAGTCAAATTTGACACTTGCAAAGATTCACAGGCCATGATTTCCTATAAAATGTTTTCACATCTGGAAGTCCTAGAACCTATAATAAGGGAAATATAACAGCTTTTTAATATGATGACCTTGACCTTGAAACAGAGGTCATAGGTAAAATTTGACATTAAAGATATGGCAACCATTTTGTTTTCAAAACAAGGCCAAAATAATCTCTTGTGCAATGTCTCCTAGACATTCCCTAGCCAAATCTGATGGAGATAGCTGAAATATTTTAAGTTGTAGGACATATTAATGAATTTTGAACAATCAGCTATGGCAGCCTTGTTGTTTTTTAAAATGAGGACTCAATTTTTACAGACATGTTTGTTGAGCAATAAATATTCATAATTGTCTTCAAATTTGGTGAAGATATCTTCATAAGTGAATGAGATATAAAAGTTGATGTAAAAATGTCACACACACATATGCACCCCTACTACACACACACATGGAAGGTACTTTATAATCTCCCAAATCCAGCCTTTGGACAGCGGTAGATAAAAATGCAACTGTAGTAATATCGGTTTAATAGCGTCTGTTTCTGATTCAGAAGGTTAAGACCAAAAAGTATTTAAAGCATTGCCATTGCAACAACTGTTGCCAGATACCCTCCAACACCTAATCAGCTCTAGATCTTCTTGGGATGAACATATCCTGAAAATTTGGTGAAAATCCACAACACCCACAAACTTTAAGACCAAAAAATATTAAAAGTGTTGACATGGTAACAGTTGTTGCTCAATATTCCCCATCCCTAATCAGCTTTAGATCCACATGGAGTAAAGATATCCTGAAAGGTGGGTGAAAATCTGTATATGGGTTTAGGCTGTGGAACACCAACAAACATTACGACCCAAAAATATTAAAAGTGACATGGCAACAGTTGTTGCCAAATAACCCCCAAAATCTAATCAGCTCTAGATCCTCTTGGGGTACACATATCCTGGAAATTTGGTGGAAATCAGTGCAATGGGTTTGGGCTGTGGAACAATAACAAGCTTTATATGATGACTATAACCCCAGGCTTTATGGGCTGGGGTGATAAATGAAATGGATAACAAATATAATTATAAAATCTGTGAATCGGCACCAACAACATCTATTTAAATCCATTGAAGAATTAATTTTTACAGCAAATTGTATTGATCAGTATATGGTCTATGTCATTTTTTTTGTGTGTTTTTTTCTGGAGACCCAGAAGACAATGTCATTTGGATTAGTCACGATTAAACCAACATATTTCTGTCAATATGGCAACCATCTTTGTCATAAGAATTGCTATTTTTTCACTGGCTTTTTTCATTAAACATGAGATAGATTAGGTGAACTTCCACTGGTTCAATTGATAGCATTGAATCTCAATTGTCTCTGGTGCACTTTAAACAGAGAATAGGTAACCCATTCCACTCACCTTTCCCGATTCAAATTTGTTCCCTTCAGTCTGTGAATACAACATCTTGCGTACCCCAGTATCACCACGGCTACCACAGAGCATGAGGTGAACGTTTGCGTCTGTGCCGGCATTAGATACATCCTTAGTGTACACTTCTACCTGGTAGTCAAACACTGAAACATAAAAAGTTACTTGAGTTTAACATAACTGTGTGAATTTTACACCAGCATTACATTATTGTTGTGTTTTGGTAGAAACTGCAAAAATCCACACAGAATAATTAAGAACTGGTTATGGTATATGTGAACATTCTAACTTTTTCTAATACTAATATTTCATAAAACAATAAAAACCCACAAAGTTGTAAGACCTATCACATTCTGAGATCTAAATAGGGTTTATTCATTTCCAACCATCTCATTGAACATTTCCCATTTTTAATTATGGTTCATGTATGTTTGCATCTGTATTCTTTCCCAGTATCAGTGATAAGCACAAAAAATAGCTATTTATTCAAAGCCCCAAAAATTTGTTTTGATTTCTCAAAAAGATTTGATCACTAGTTTCAGGTCACTTTTAAGTAAGCATACTGAATAATGCAGTTATTTTGCTATATGTCCTATCTGCCATAAGCTATATATCCTATCTGCCACTGTGGCCTAGTGGGTAAAACACTCGCCTAGGAACACAAATAACATGGGTTCAATCTTAGGTATAGGCAGATACATAGTGGCTCGGATGACCACTTAAAATGGAGGTCCTCTGTCATTGGGTCCTATCCCCAGTGGCAGGTTAAAGAACCTCAAGTATGTTGATAAATGATCATCCTTGAGCATCTGTCACTTAGTTAGGGAAATGTCAGTAATTTGAGAGTTGGTCTGTATTTGTAGTCAGATGGGTCATATAGTGCTTTGAGTCCTGTAGTACATGGAGATATTGCGCTGAGAAAAATAGAAAATACAAAAAATATAATGTCATCAGACTATGCAGATATATCTTGGCAAAATGTACAAAAAAGAGGTTTATCTCAAGTAATTTTCATTACAAAGCAGAATGGAATAGAATAGAAACATTTATACAGTGCATATTTGATACATCCTCTAATGCGCTTGATTTCAAAAAGGGGAAGTCCAGGGGCATGTCAGGTAGCAATCCAAATAAACACACACCAAGGGAGATATACTGTGGTGGAGGATATACTAGTCTAAACAAGTAAGGTTTTTAACTGGCTTCGGAAACCTGTCATTGGGTGCTGTTAAAGCATTAATTGTTGGACTCTGTTGTTGTTCATGCCTACCAATGGCCTTTCTAGAACAAGCTGGGGAAAGAAATAACTGATTTCAAACGAGTGAGGCTACTGGTTTTGATTAAGGATTACAAGTACATAGGTTGGGAAAATGTAACGGCCTTGAAGATAATATTTTAAAAAGATGTGTTATGAAATAGAGAGCCAGTGCAGTTTTTGAAGACAGTGAGTGATATGGCCTGTTCTATTAAGTCTAAAGACAATTTGACAAAGGATATTTTGAATCTTTTGGAGTTTAGCCACATTTTATTTATTTATGCCATAAAGTAGTGAATTGCAGTAGTCAATTCGGCTGCTAATAATTGGGTTTGCAAGCAGGGGTGCAGTATTCATACTGAGGAATTTCTGGATGCACCTCAGGTCCTTGAGGTAATAGTACCAGGAACAACAAACCTTGGTTATGTGACTGGCGAAGGTGTTTCCAGAGTCAAAAATTACACCTACGTTCTTAATTTCATCGGTAGTGAAGAGGCTGGGTGGGAATTTTTTGCATGAGGGACTCTCTGGTATGTTTATCACCAATGATGATGAATTCTGTTTTCTCTGGGTTGAATTTCAGTTTCACACCATCCATCAACTTTTGACCATGAGTCAGACACTCAGTAAGTTCAGCAAAATTGGAATCAAAGTTCCTGTGGGAAACTGCTAGATATATTTGGGTCTCACCAGCATATGGATGGTGGGTGACATTGAAACTGGAAATAATGGAGGAGTCCCAGGATAAAAAGGAGGGGCCCCAGGACAAAAATCATAAAGATGTGAGACGGCATCTGAAATGCTATTACCCAGTTTAACCTTCTGTTTGTGGTTTGTTAGATAGGATTTGATCCATCTACCAGACCGAGTGTAAACAACACCAAACCAATCCCTGAGGCAGTCAAAAAGGATGTTGTTGTCAATAGTATAGAATGCTGTTGAGAGGTCCAGCAATTTGAGCTCAACCCCTTTACTTGAGTCCATTGAAGCAGCAAAGTAATTTTGGATTTTAAGGAGCATGGTTTCTGTAGAATTCAGCCTCCTGTAAGCAGATTGGTTGACACTGGAGAACCCCTCCCTATTTATGTAGCTATTGAACTGATTAGCCACTGCTTTTTCAATCAGTTTGGATATGAAACTTAGATTGGACACTGGTTTGTAATTCTTCAGAACATTTCTGTCTAGACTAGGTTTCTTGAAAAGAGGGGGTGACATATGCGGTTTTGAAGCAGTCTGTGAAACTCCCTTCTTTGAGCGAGTAATTTATGTTGGTATCAGATCTGGACCACATGATTTGGTAGAAGATTTTAGAATTTTAAGGATGTCATCCTCAGATACTGCCTCGAAAGAGTATTGGGCACTGTTGTTGCTTCTTGGACTAGTAGCAGAGACTGGCGCCGATGACTGTAGTGCAAGTCTGATTTTCATAATTTTGTTGCTTACAGTAGTCAACATTAGGGTTTTACATCCCGTTTAACATCCTGATCTCTCAGTGAGGTTACAGGCTCAAATGTCAGCCTGACGTGGGAATGTTGGTAGATGCTTGCCGGTGCCCAATGGCTTAAATTTCCATACAGAAGCTTGACTACCCAATAGGTACTCATTTCCTATATTCTCCAAACCAGCTGTTGTGATACGACCTATCTATAGTGTATAGAAAGAGACGATAAGGATAGGGATCACATGTTTATAGATTTCACATAAATGGTATCCACAAGAGGATTATAAGCTGCATGTTTTCAAACTATATAATGATAAACAAGTAATTTCACATTTGAACTTTAGAATCACCTTGTGCTATAAGTGTGCACTTGATGGAAGGACAGTCATATATTTGAGAAAATATAACAGTAATTTTATGGTGTTTAGATGTTTCAACAAATATTAGGCCAGGGCTAATTATGTTTTTGTATGATAATTTAGAGAATTGTACTAAGTTTATGATTTTTCATCTTTTGTTGTTACATCTTCCAAGAAGGTTATGTTTTTGGGTACATTCACTTGTCTGTTTATGTTCCCGATTACTCCACAACTAATGAATGCATCCTGATTCTTAAGAATCCTGAATTTTCAGCAAGTGCTTTTTAATCATTTTTCAATCATCAAGATTTTTTAAAAATAAGGCATGGATTTTCTGAAATGTGTGACAGCCTGTCTAAAGCAAGGATGTATCATATTCTGGAGAAAGTTCTGGATCATATTTTCCATGTAAAAAACATCTGGAATGTTAGGAAGTCATCAACGGATGTTTATCAAATTTTTTATATTGGTAGGGCCTGACAAAAAAGAAGTGAATTGATTTTGGAAAGATCCGGGTCATATTCTGAATAAAAAACATCCTTAGCTCTCAACAAGTCAAATTCTTATGGTAATATCAAGGCCATGCTATCCGATTATGTATAGGAAAATTACAAGAAGCAGTATTTAGATGAAATTACAAAATGGAGATATATACTCAGCCTTGGCAGATATCTAGGAGTGCTTACTAGTTTTTGTACTTTTGTAACGGGGATGTTTCAATTGGTGCAACTCTTAAATTTTGGATTTGATGAGAACTGTTTTTGTTTGCAGGATATTTTAACAGATTGAAAAATTTTACTGTTAATTTTTTTCCTGTTGTAAGAAAGATTTACCATTTCCTAATAAAAAGTATTTGTGGGAACCATCCAAATGATTGGCCAATGCTGACACAAGGTCAAGCAGACCAATGGGTAACCCCAGTTAATTACACTCGTATAAAGGTGTTTCAATTTCAAGCTCATTATATAATACTGATTTTTTTATTCTTAAACAGAATTAACACATATTGTTTACATGAGAGAACTGTTCCACTGTGTTTACCTTGTAACATGTTATCTGACTTTTTCAGAGGAATCTCCACTTGGCCGTCACATCTGTCATTTGCATTCACACGATCGTTCAACTCAAATGAAAACTCCTGTGAATTTGTCTGGTCTTTCAAGTGCAGCTATAAACACAAAATAAAGGCTCTAATAAATGCAGAGTGTAGTGTATGTGATATACAGAAACATAACTAGACATGTTCTTGTACATGTTGCATTGAGATGCTAAATAGTGAATATATGTTACAGGCAAACTGTGTAATCAGGCATTTCGCGAAATGCCTAAAAATTCCAGGCATTTCGCGAAATCCCTGATTCACTTTCCAGGCATTTCGCGAAATGCCTGATTACACAGTTTGCCTGTAACATATATACACTCAATCACAATTCTGTAGAATGTATACTTCAAAATGGCATGCCATGGAATATGTGTACATTTAATAGCTAGGATCTATGGAGTGTATATACTTACTATGACCAAATTGTGAAGAGCACATATTCATGAGTTCATGAAGTCACCAAGTACCTGATTCAGTTATCAGTACAGAGTATGTGTGTTATCTAGGAAAAGTAGATACAGTAGGTAACTGATCAAGCCACCAGTACACAGTAAGTACGCAGCAAGTACATGATCCACAAACCAGTACATATTAATTATCTGACCAACAAACTAGTATACACACAAACTACCCAATACGGGAACCAAAATGCAATCAGTACCTGATCAATGCAAGAACTAATGCACAGTAAGCTGAATATGTCAACATCTGGAAAATGAAAACAGCTAGTACAGAATCAGTACATGTATACCTGATTCTGCAAACTAGTAGCAAATTTACTGACAGTAACCTGAACCATGCAGAAAGCAGTAATTACCCGATCTAGGAACCAGTACAGGTCCTGAGTACGTTCTTGTGTGGGATCTAGAATGAGCCGCACTTTGTAGACTTCCTTGATATCTTCTGACTTGATGGCACTGTCTTCAAATTCAATCTGAAACAAAGTCAGAGTTGGGTTCTCCAGAAGCATGTAGATGTTAATGTATATATTGCCCTCACATCTAATTCATTATTGGCCAGAATAATATCTTAACAATCGGAATGGTCCACATTACCCTGGTGATTGGAAATTATTAATTACCATATTTTTAACTTCAAATGTGAAATTAAATTTAAAAAAATTTTTAGTTTAAGACATGATATACGTCACAAACTGTACTAACTCTATGTATGGGTAAAGAGCTAAAAACCACTCACCACCATAAATTGAAACAACTGCAACACAGAGGTTTTTTGTTTTTGTTTTTTGTAATACAAGGTGCAGAGTTTTAATAATAATATGAATTGGTATAAACAAACCTTATAAATTTATTTTAAACAAAAAAAACTTAAATATCGAGATAACAATACAATGTTTTACTTGAAATAAGAGCCCAAAATTGGTACATTATTGATCAGACTAAAGGTTATAACTCATACTTTTATATCAATATTCTTGATTGGATATAGGGTTTAAATTCATTTACTTTATTATTTTGTCCCACTTTGATAGTGGTTGAATCGGTTACCAAATATAAAAATCAGTTTCAAGGGCTTTGAAACAAATGAAATCTGGTGTTTCATATGTCTGTCTCTGTTACGGTGAAACTTATCCACAAAAATGTAGAAATAAAGTCCGAGGTTTTGTGATTTATAACCCCAGATAATTCATACGCGCTCGTCCGTTATTCGCCGGAAATTTGTGAATTATCTGGCGTTATAAATCACAAAACTGAGGACTTTATTTCTATTATAAAGACCGCATTTAGTATTTTTTATATCATAACTGTAATAAATATGGCTACATAACCTTTTTTGTGTTGCACACTATTTTTGCTGTTTTATTGTTTTGGCTGTTCCACCCTGCAAACATGCATGGTGACACATAAACATGAATCACTAAATCTCTCAAACTTTATTTTACTATTTGAACACTTTAACTGTAATACAGACAATTTGCTTTCTAAATTATTTTACACAAACTGTTACATTCAAAAAAAAGAATTCTGATTCAATAATTCTCTATTTTTCATGCCACATTTCCCAGTGCAGGGTAAATAATCGCTTAACGGAATGGACGGAGTACAATTATACGCTTGTATAATTTCACGGGAACAATGTGTGCACTGCAGGGATTTTCGTTGTCTGCGCATTTCCGGTCTTTATAATGGGCCATAATTCACAACAGTTATACTGGAAATTCCTTGTGATGGTATGAAGTGAAAAAAAACTTTACTTTTACCCAGTGTAAAGTAAAAATGTGACATGTTCACAAAATTTCTAGGGTTTTTATTGTTTTTCATGAAGTATCAGATATTAAAAACCCCCAAAATAATAACATTTTTAGTAACTTGCTCAGAAATATTTTTTGCTGACTTTGTCATATCTATCACTATGAAATGATAATACTAAATGCTGTTATATTGTTGACATCAGTAATTTAATATTACCAAACAAAACAGTCGTCACAGGTAGTGACATAACTCACATGTACAGGGAAGTTCTGCAACTGTCCATCATCAAATATTGTATTGGGTTCATCTCCAAATATCACCGGTTTGGATTTGCCACAATTTGTATACAGAACCAAAGCAGCTGGACCTTGAGTGCCTGCCCCTGCTTCAGTGGACGTCACAGTGGTAATCAGCCAGGGGATACCAGGCTGGGGCAGAACAGACAGAGTCCGCTCAATCTGTCCATCATCTTCGCCCTCATCCAACCATCTGAAAGGATAGACAGACAGATGGTAAAACACTCAGTACAACCATTTGAAAAGATACATTGCAAAATACACTCAGCCAGCAATCTAAAGGAATAATCAGATAGTAAAACAAACTCAACAAGCCATCTGAAAGGATTAACAGATTACCCAAATCCAGCCACCTGAAAAAATAGGCAGTAAAATGCCCCCATCCAGTCATCTGAAAACATAGACAAATATTAAAACAGTCATATTTGGGCAGGACCATAGCATTTGTCACTGGTAAGAGCCGAAACCAAATATTTTTACAGACATGTTTTCAGAGGTGGCAGCCTGTGATTAAATGCCAAACTTGCTAACCACTAGGCCACTGTGGGCCTCATACAATAATATAAAGTACATTACACTTTTTTGTAGACTCACTGTGTATATACTTACTTATCACAGGGAAAGTGACATTTCCGCTTTCCGTTCACACCTTCTTTCACCACTATTCTATCCAGGTACCACCCAGAACCAACTCCCTTCCCATCATGTCCAACAACCACCTTTGAAAGGTCATCAAGGTCAACAGCAGGAACAATGAACACATCTCGCTGTTTTAAGGAAAAGAAATACAGCAAGCAATCAGTGGCCAGCAGTGTGGTACAATTAAACCAAGATAATTATTTATGTGTTCCTAGTGTCTTCTGTGTACTGCATACAGAGTACAGTAACTGTAATTAGCACAAGTCAGATGCCCATATATCAATTTGACAAAAGGGAAAGCTGAGGTACCATTAGTGCTCATTTATCCAAAGCTACTACATTGGTCATGTATTTAGGATATGCAGTTGCTCCCTGTTGAGACAGTCTAGATGATTTGTTATAAATAATAAGCTGCATGTGGCAATTCTAATTCAACTGTTTTAAGTCAGTTTCTTCTGAGGTAATGCTTATATACAGGGCTTACGTCACTGAAGTACTTATTGGGTAAACTTGTAGTATTAGTTCTTAGTACTGCTTGACAATGGTTAGATATTTTAGCCCATGTATTGAGTAACACTTACAAAACATTCAAACTTGGCAGTAACCAGGCCTGGGCAAAATGTATTTGTATTCATAAGCATTCAAATACATTTTTTAAAGGATTTGTATTCGAATATTTTTCTGAATAATGCAAAGTATTTGTATTCAAATACATTTCAAAAGTATTCGTATTCATGGATACTTTTATTAACAGATTTAATATTTTTCACTTTTTGTTGATTTTTTTCACCCTGTACTGACAAGTTTTAGATATATGAAATTTCACTGTCTATCATTATGTGCCTAGAAAAACTAACAAGACATATTTAATAAATACTTTTAGTCAGTAAATGTTGTATAACATAATAATGACAGTGTCATATTAGAACAAAATAGTTAGGATTATAACTTCTTCTCTTACATCTCATAAATGCAATTAGTTTGTGTGTTTAACTTTTATATTGATAAATGATTTCATGTGTGTTTAATCCACATTTGCTTTCATAATGTAGTGTTATGTTATTATAAATGAAGTGGCTATTAATCCGTATTTAACGGGCTAATAGTCCCGTGGTCTATAGAACCTTGTATGGGAAAACAATAAATCTGCAGGGAAATTTACGTCAGCTATATTCAGCTTGAGAGTGAGCCACACGCTAGTGACTGGCTGTTTGTGTGTGAATGCATGTGTCTGTATGTCTTTTACAGTGGCGAGCAGTGTGGGTCTGTGTGTGTATTAATGTATGCATCTTTCTTTGGCCATGTCAAATTCGGATGGACATATCGACTGCTATATAGTTAAACTGGAGATTCCATTTTTACAGAATCTCAGGCTAGCATTGATTTTTTTATGTTTGGCTGTGTGTATGGTTCCACAGATGCCTTCTAGAATAAGGGTTAAGTATTTAGCAAGATGAATATCAAATACTTTGTCGTATTTAATCACCTGTGAGTTTAATGTCTGTTACCTATTAGTTACTTATACTGTATGGTGCACAAAAGTTTCTCCCTGGAAATACGTAATTAGACCCCTCTACTGCAGATTTGTTAGTGAATGACGGATTAGTAGAGAGGTTTAGTACAATATTTACAAGGCACGTAACGTTAAATAATTTCCTTAAGAGATATGTTACGTTTGAAGTGGATGCGTTTGTTATATTAGCTTTAGCAATACGTCCATATGAAAGACTGCAGGTGAATGTAGTTTTTTGATGTACTACAAAACATGCATGCTTAGTAAATAGGCCACTGGTATTCATATGGGAAAATATAGTGAACTGGAATGTGACCAAACTGATGTGCATATATTTATGTACCTATGAGGCTGGGCAAATGTTAATCATTTTTATCAACATTTATCACTAGAGTAAAACATTTATTGTACACCATTTTTTTCAACATTTATCACTTCAACTGAACATTTATCACAACAGTATACTTTAACTGAACAAATCCAGTCAATAGCATGACTGGTAAAAACACAAGACAAGATTCATGAACATTGAAATGAGTTTCATTTTAATTGTTTGGCTGACCTCCTCTCAAATTGTGACTCACACCCCGAAGAAAATCTGCTATGGACTTGCAACCTGAAGATCTGTCCTCACAGAGATTGCACAATCTAGTTTGAAGCTGTGTAGATTTCTTGGTTCCCTTCTAGGTTTCTTTAAGGATTTAACCAATTAACCACAAAATAGTCCCTCTTTTACAAGAAGAATCAGCTTCATATAATTACCCCTGAGCAGTCCAATCCTAAGTAGGTTTCAAAGGATACTGTCCCCTTAACTTCATAACTTTATATAAAGAATGAACTTTTTTGACCAAAAATTCAAAAGTACTTCAATTACTGTGAAACTTTTGATCATCACCTTAGCTGTGCTATCCTGAGTTGGTTTCAATATTCACATGCTTGAGCATGCACTGACAAAGAAGTTTAACAAATTTTATAACAAAAAAAGATGTCTGAAACGTCCACTCTTGAAAAAAGGCCTGTCCAAAATGTCCTAGGTTGGAACGTCCTAGGCCAAAATGTCCTAGTCCGAAATGTCCTACATTCAAGATTTACATGCTGTTTATATATTTTAATGCCCTAGAACCAATTATAAGGATAAAGCCTGTTTAGCATGATGACAGTACATGACCTTAAACAAGGGTAAAAGGTCAAATTTGACACTTGCAAAAGATTCACAGGCCATTATATCCTTTAATATGTTTACACATTTGGAAGTCCTAGAAGAAATAATAAGGAAAATACAAGAACTTTTTAAGATGATGAACCTAGTTGACAAAGAAGCAGGGGTCAGAGGTCGAATTTGACACTTGTCAAAGATTTGTAGGCCACAATTTCCTAGTTGTTTTTTCATTCAGATCCCCTTGGACCAATGATAAGAGAGATATTGTCCCTTTTTGATATGATGACCCCCCCCCCCCCCAACCATTTGACATTAAAGATGTGATATGGTGGCCATTTTGTTTTCAAAACAAGGCCAAAATAAATTATCAGGGAAGCTTTCCTAGCCTTTTACATTTTGTGCATATCTGATGCAGCTAGCTGCAATATTTTAAGTTTTAGAACATATTAATGATTTTCAAACAATCAGCTATGGCAGCCATGCTGTTTTTTAAGATGCGGATAAATATTTTTACAGACACGTTTTCAGAGCCATAAATATTCTCTGCAAATTTGGTGAAGATATCTTCATAAATGAATTAGATATAAAGGTTGATGTAAAATGTGACAAACCCACACATACACACACACTCGGACGGCATTTTATAAGCTCCCAACCCCAGCCTTTGACTGGTGGGAGATAGAAATACAACTGTAGTAACACTGGTTTAATAGTGTCTCTTTTTTCAATCGTGAAGTTACAACCAAAAAGTATTTAGAGTAAGAAATCTAAAATTCGCCAGGAATCTAAAATTCGCCACCTCTAAAACCTTGGTTAATTTTATGAAGAAAATGATGTTTTTGTCTAAAAATTGGTATTTTTCAGTTCAAAAAGCCTTAATTTAATATACAGTCAACAAATCTCACAACTATTCATTTATTTTATTAGTATTTTCACCTGTGGCGAATTTCAGATATGTGGCGAATTTTAGATTTCTTACTCTAAAGTGTTGCCAGCTCTAGATCTTCTTGGGGTAAACATATCCCGAGAAATTGATGACAATCTGTGCATAGGTTTAGGCTGTGTAACACCCAAAAGCTTTATGAGACGACTATCCCTCCCTGACTTAACGGGTTGGCTGTTGCCACACATGAGTTAGATTAGGTAAAATCCCACTGGTTCAACTGACAGCATTGAATCTCAGTTGCCTCTAGTGTACTTTGATACAAAGAATAGGTAACCCATTCCACTCACCATTCCAGATTCAAACTTGTTCCCTTCAGTCTGTGAATATAGCATCTTGCGTACCCCAGTGTCACCACGGCTACCACAGAGCATGAGGTGAACGTTTGCGTCTGTGCCGGCATTGGATACATCCTTAGTAAACACTTCTACCTGGTAGTCAAACACTGAAACATAAAAAGTTACTCGAGTTTAACATAACAGTGTGAATTTTTCACCAGCATTACATTATTGTAATAATAAATAATTAATGACTGGTTTTGGTAAATATGAACATTTTAAGCTTTTCTACTGCTAATATTTCATTAAAGCAATAAAACCCGAAACACTTGTATGACCCATCACATTCTGGGGTCTAAATAGGGTTTATCAACTTCCAACCATCTCATTAAACATTTCCCATTTTAATTAGGGTTCATGTACGTTTGCATCTGCATTTTTTCTCAGTGTCAGTGATGAGCATATGAAATACCTATTTATTGAAAGCAAAAAAAAAAAAAAATCTGTCTTTATTAGAAAAAGTTTTGACCACTAGTTTTAGGTCACTTTTAATTAAGTATATTGAATAATGTAGTTGTTTTGCTATATGTCATCAGACTATGAGGATATATTTTGGCAAAATGTCCATAAAACAGGTTTATCATTTTCATTACAAAATAGAACAGAATGGAAACATATAGTGTAAAATTGATACAACATCCTCTGATGTGCTTGAATTCAAAAAGCGGAAGTCCAGGGGCATGTCAGGCCATGATCCAAATCAGCACCCACCAGGGGAGACATACTATGGCGGAGGATATGCTAGTCTAACCAAGTAGGTTTGTTAACTGGCTTCGGAAACCTGTTATTGTGTGCTGTCTGAATGGACTGGTTGTGGATCTGTCCCATTCAATGGGGAAAGCCATTGCAAAACTTCGTCTACCAATGGCCTTTCTAGAACAAGCTGAGGAAAGAGATAACCGATTTCTAAGAGTGAGGCTAACGGTTTTGATCAATTTATTTATTTGGGGTTTTATGTCGCTTTCAACACTGTACAGGTCATATCACGACGGGTAGTTGGAAGGGCAGAGGAAACCAGTACATAGAGTTCGCTAGGGTTCCGTACTGTAAACTGCCGACCAACGGCAAGCAACTACCAGCTTTCCCACATAAGGCCTTGTCGGGGATCGAACCCCGGCCTCAGAGGTGGGAGGCGAGAGGATAAGTACATAGGTTGAGAGAATGTAATGGCCTTGAATGTAATAAGATTATATTTTGAACAAGATGCAGTATGAAATGGGGAGTCAGTCAGGGTTTCAGATTCGCGTCGGCCATCGGTCATTGACCGAATTTTGCAACAAAACCCCGAATTTTAAATAGAATATTAGGACATATTGTCTGAGTCGTATCCGTGGGCGATAATAGAAGATCTAGACGTCTTTTTATTTACAAAATATGAAGTCACGTTACAACCCTAAAATCTCGCGAGATCTACGTGATTTTAAATTTTTTTATTGTAGCAAGGTCTAGACGTCTTTTATGAAATCTCGTGACAAGCCACGTGATCTGCAAGGAAATCCCAGGGGAAATCTGTGTCCTCATATCTTCTCATAAATATTAATGACTTGGGTGCTGTGGCCGTGAGTTCTCGAGTTTAAAGTATTTGATCTTCACCTATGCTTCCATTTTATAAAATATTGCAAGGAAATCCCAGGGAAAATCTGTGTCCTCATATCTTCTTATGAATATTAATGACTTGGGTGCTGTGGCCGTGAGTTCTTGAGTTTAAATTATTTGATTTGCGTCTATGCTTCCATTTTAAAAAATATTGCAAGGAAATCAAATGGAAAATCTGTGTCCTCATATCTTCTCATGAATATTAATTATGGTCATCTGGTATTTTCGTGTAATTGTAGATTTTGTTTTCTGTAGGGTTCCACATAAATTTTACTGTAATATTCTAAATTTTTGCTTTGATTAATATTTCTTTTTATTAATAATTGCACTGAAAAAAAAATCAGATTGAAAGTTTATTTGCTAGCTGTAATGTTTACTGCCAGTGGACATTTTAATAGCATGAAAATCTCATGGATCACCGGTTCACCATACTTAGGTTCTGTGGCCGTGAGTTCTCGTTTTAATAATATATGATCATTGAACATCATAAAGACTTTTTGACATTTTAACTAAAATGAGATTTTTATTATGATTCAGTAAATTTTACTTTATATCCCATTCATATAGGGTCATTGACTTTAATGACTTAATTTTAGCAACCTGTAGAATGAAAAGTTGATTGACAAGAATTCTGTCCTAAATTCTCCGAAAATGTCCTAAACGTTTTCCTAGTCTTAGGACAGAATGTCCGGCCGGACTTTTCATGTAGCAGAATCACTGTCAGTGTAGTTTTTGACGATAGGGAGTAACATGGCTTGTTCTATTAATTCTAAAGACAATTCCACAAAGGGTATTTTGAATCTTTGGGAGTTTAGCCACATTATATTTATTTATGTCATAGAGTAGGGAATTGCAGTAGTCAATTCGGCTGCTAATCATTGGGTTTGCAACCAGGGCTGCAGTATTCATACTTAGGAATTTCTGGATGCACCTCAGGTCCTTGAGGTAATAGTAGCAGGCAAACCAAACCTTGGTTATGTGACTGGCGAAAGTGTTTCCAGAGTCAAAAGTTACACCTAGGTTCTTAACTTCATCAGAGGGGAGATACAATTTCCAAGAAGCTGGGTGGGAAATTTATGCCTGAGGGACTCTGAGGCGTGACAATGATGATGAATTCTGTTTTCTCTGGGTTGGGTTTCAGTTTCACACCATCCATCCACTTTTGATTATGAGTCAGACACTCAGTAAGATCAGCCAAACAGGAATCATAGTTCCTATGGTGAAGTGCTAGATATATTTGGGTGTCACCAGCATACAGATGGTGGGCGACATTGAAACTGGAAATAATGTTACTGAGGGGGGTGGTGTAAAGGATAAAAAGGAGGGGCCCCAGGACAGAACCCTGGGGTACACCATGTATACAGAAATGGGAAAGCATCTGAAAAGCTATTACCCAGTTTAACCTTCTGTTTGCGGTTTGTAAGAAAGGATTTGAGCCAGTCAACACAGTGCCATCAACACCCAACCAATCCCTATGGCAGTCAAAAAGAATGTTGTGGTCAATAGTATCGAATGCTGTTGAGAAATGCTGTTCTAATAACTGTTCACCTTTTGTTGTTACCTCTTCCAAGAAGCTTATGTTTTTGGGTATGTTTATTTGTTTGTCAGTCTGTGTGTGTTCCTGATTACTTCAAAACTATTGAATGCATCCTGATCCTGAAAAATCCTGAATTTTCAACAGTTGCTTTTTCAATCTTTTTTGGTTTGTGGTTAAGATTTTGTAAAAATTAAGGCATGGATCTTTTTGAAATTTGTGACAGCCTGTCTAAAGGAAAGATTATTACATTTAGGAGAAAGTTCTGGATCATATGCTCCATGTAAAAAATCTGGAATGTATGAAATTCATCCACAGATCTTAATGAATTGTTTTTTATATAGGTAGGGCTTGCAGACAAAAACGAAGTGACATGATTCTGGGAAAGATCTGGGCTATATTTTGGATTTGATGATCGACTGTTTTTCTGTTTCTGAGATATTTTACAGATTGGGAAAATTTTAATGTTAATTTTTAAATTCTTTTTTTGTAAGACATATTTACCATTTCCTAATAAAAATTATTTGTAGGAGCCATCCAACTTGTTGGCCAATGCAGACATGTAAACACAAGGTCAAGCAGACCAATGTGTATATACCCTAGTTAATTACACTCATAAAATAGTTTTTCAATTCTTTTTTCGATCGAGCTCATTATATATTACTGATTTTTGATCCTTTAACAGAACAAAATGTTTACATAAAAGAACTGTTCTACTGTGTTTACCTTGTAACATGTTATCTGACTTTTTCAGAGGAATCTCCACTTGGCCGTCACATCTGTCATTTGCATTCACACGATCGTTCAGCTCAAATGCAAACTCCTGTGAATTTGTCTGGTCTTTCAAGTGCAGCTATAAACACAAAATAAAGTCTCTCATCAGTAGTGGTGGAACGATTCGCCGAGAACTCGATTTCCAAACTCGAGTCCGCGTTTTAGCATCTACATCGATCCCTATTGGAAACGTCGGCGACGGAAAAAAAAACCGAAACCACGGAAGACGTTTTGAGTGGACGATAATAGAAATACTGGCTACAATGAAGGAATAACACACAACTAGCGTGGTTTTACAACAAATAGCGATATTATTAACATGAAGGCGAACTAACTGGCTACAAGATACAGTCTCAGAAACATCAGCGGTAACTAAAGTGGTTTTAAATGGGCGATAATCGGGAAGATATGCGATCGCGGTACTTCGTTTTTATGTTTAATGTATGTTTAAATAGCCATAACTTCCTTATTTCTTGTCCAATTTTTATAATTTTTTCACCATTGTGTTCAGTTTAATTAGCTGTATTCTGTCACACTGCGGATATTTTATGTTATTTCAACACATTTGTCACTATTTAGAAGTTTATATGTTAATTATCATCTATGAAACTTAACTGCAAGTTGTGAAACTTCTTGACAATAAAGTGACAGAACTTACATCCATTTTATTCCAGGAAATAACTATTATTATAATATATATTATAATAACTATTATCGTAAATGAATTAAAGATAACATAGACCCACAGTACAACATATATATCATTAAAATATCAGGAACGATTGATAGATTTCAAAGATAATTACTGACAGTTATTTCTACTGGAAACCAAGATCATTATTGTTAATCCGTCACTGACAGTAGTCCAGACCGTATTTTTTATGGAAGGAATTTTGTAAAATTCCTTGTATGACTCAAAAATCGATTCGACTCGATTAATCGTCTCTGGACTTTTCCGATTAATCGATTCAGATTTTCAAGTCCGATTCCCACCACTATGAGTGTAGTGTATACGATTTACAGAAAGTTAAGTGGACATGTTCTTCCAGATGTTACATTGAGAGCTGCATGGTAACAGTGAATATATAAACAATCAATCACAATTCTGTAGAATATATACTTTAAAGTGGCTGGCCATTGAATATGGACATTTACCAGCTAGCATCCATGGAATATATATTTATTATTGTCTATGACCAAATTGTAAAGAGCATATATTCAACAGCTCATGTGGCTGCTAAAAACCTGATTTAATAATCAGTACAGAGTAAAAGTACCTGATCTAGGAAAAGTGGAAAGTAAGTAAATGGTCAATACACCAGTCCACAATAATTATCTGATCCAGGAATGTCACCGAAAGTACATACCCTATCCAGGAACCAAAAATCAATCAGTACCTAATCAATGCAAGAACTAGGACACTGTGTTAAGCTGATTCTGAAATCAACATCTGGAAAATAAAACCAGTACAGAATAAGTACATGTGTACCTGATTCTGCAAACTAGTAGCCAGTTTACAGACAGTAACTTGACCTAGAAAGCAGCACAGAGTAATTACCTGATCCAGAAACCAGTACAGGTCCTGAGTACGTTCTTGTGTGGGATCTAGAATGAGCCGCACTTTGTAGACTTCCTTGATATCTTCTGACTTGATGGCACTGTCTTCAAATTCAATCTGAAACAAACTCACAGTTTTTTTTTCTTTTTCACAGCTGTTAAGTAAAAATTTTAGCAAGAAGAAAATACCACTAATTATTCATGTTAATTAATTTATTTATTTATTTGGGGTTTTACGTCGCTTTCAACACGGTACAGGTCATATCACGACGGGTAGTTGGAAGGGCAGAGGAAACCAGTACATACAGTTCGCTAGGGTTCTGTACTGTAAACTGCCGACCAACGGCAAGCAACTACCAGCTTTCCCACTTAAGGCCATGATGGGGATCGAACCCCGGCCTCAGAGGTAGGAGGCGAGAGTGTTACCATTATTCAGGTTAAAGAAATTCACTGGAATTAATTATCACAAATGGCTATAGTTTCAACTTGAAAGATAAATGCAAATTCCAAATTTCACCCTGAATTAATTTTAACCATACAAGCTAGCTCATTATCTAAATTAGCTAAAAATTAATGTTGAGTAAATGTCAACTTGTACAGTATTTGGACAGATCATCAGCAATTCTTGTTCGTTGCTGTGAGCTGGATTTAAAACAACAACCACTGAGAAGAGAGCCAAGTGATTGACATGGCAAACACGAAGCGATCAAATGTAAATATTATAATTTATAATGCAGTTTATTAAAGCATGAGGCTGCATTCACTGAAAGATTCAGTATTTGAGTGGGAGGGTTGAGTCTGTGACTTATCTTCAAATTAAATCTTTTTCTTAAGCTTAAATCCAATTTTGTTTTGGGATTTACAACTTGCTAAGCCTTTTCCAAAAGCATTTAGATGTTAGTGCATATATTGTCCTCGCATCTTATTAATCCTGATTTTCCATATTAGCCTGGTGATTGGAGATCAGTATTTACCATATTTTAACTTCAATAACAAAGCACACTTTAAAACTTTTTTAATGTTGTAATTTATTATTGTTCCAATGGTGAAATCATGTAAAAAATGTGGTCACAAAAACTACCAATTGGACATATGAAAAAAGAGCCAAACTGATGCACACTTTAAATTGACACAACCGGAACACAACGGCTTATTTGTTTCTGTTTGTGTAATATAGGAATAAGACCCGATAAACCATGGTATACACAGAATTTTACCATGATTATAAACCCTTAAGGCGAAGCCCGAGGGTTTTACTGCCTCTAACCATAGTAAAATTCTGTGTATACCATGGTTTGTCAGGTGTTATTCTTATTCTAACATGACAAAGTATTTTAACGTAATTAATAATTATGATGATAAAACAATTTTTATAAAGGCCATCCATTTTTCATTGCACCGGGTTATTATCAGAGCAGCCAACATGTATACAGGGATTTTACCATAGTGCTTCAGAATCTTACCAATCAGAATCACGGACACAGCTGTGTCATGTTAGAATATAAAGTGAACTTTTTTGATAAAAATATGCATTGGTGAACCTTATAAATACAATTTACACATAAAAATACCAACAATTAATCTTTCAAGGGATGATAATACAATTTTTACTTGAAATAAGAACCCAAAATTGGTACATAACTGATGAACCTACACATTATAACTGATAATTTTTATCTTTATATTCATGATTGGATAGGGTTTAAATTCAATAACTTTATTTCTGACCCAATTTCATACTGGTTGGACCATTTACAAATATCAAAATCAGTTTTGAGGCATTTGAAACAAATGAAACCTGAATTTATATATCTCTCACTGAAAACTAAACACAAATGTACCATTGGCCATGATTTTCAACTGAATATCCCCTGCGTAAGATATTATGAAGAGAAAAAAACTTTTGTTTTACCCAGTATGAAATAAAGATATGAGATATTTAAAAACATTTCTTGGTTTTTTTATTGTTTTCATGAAGTATAAGATACACAAAAAGCCAAAAATAATATTGGTTTCCATAACTTGTTCCTATCTTTTGCTAATTTTATTATTTCTACCACAAGGAAAGGGTAACACTAAAATGCTCTAAAACGTTACACCAGTAGTTTAATATTACCGAACCAAGCAGTAATCACAGGGAAGTGACATCACTCACATGTACGGGGAAGTTCTGCAACTGTCCATCATCAAATATTGTATTGGGTTCATCTCCAAATATCACCGGTTTGGATTTGCCACAATTTGTATACAGAACCAAAGCAGCTGGACCTTGAGTGCCTGCCCCTGCTTCAGTGGACGTCACGGTGGTAATCAGCCAGGGGATGCCAGGTTGGGGCAGAACAGACAGAGTCCGCTCAATCTGTCCATCATCCTCCCCCTCATCCAACCATCTGAAAGGACAGACAGATAGTAAAACACACTTGTGCAACCATTTCAAAGGAGACACAGTAAAATACACTTTATTAAGCATCTGAAAGGATAGACAGATAGTAAAACACACTAAACAAGTCATTTAAAGGATAGACAACTGGTAAAATACAATCTTCCAGCCATCCG
The DNA here is from genome assembly GCA_964017235.1 of Sabellastarte sp. h YS-2021. NCBI lineage: Eukaryota > Metazoa > Annelida > Polychaeta > Sabellida > Sabellidae > Sabellastarte > Sabellastarte sp. h YS-2021. The sequence continues at coordinate 142,947,251 of OZ024929.1, forward strand.
AAAGGAAAGACAGATATAAAACACGGCCACATTGGGACAGGTGTTCACCAGTGCCTGTGAACCTGTGATTAGATACCAGACTTGCTAACCACTAGGCCACTAAGGACCTGACAGATAAATACACTCAACCATTCACTCGAAAGGCTACACTGATGGAACAAATGCACCCATGAGGCCGCAACAGACAAACAGCAAAATACACTCAACCAAACACATAAAAGGTAAAGAAGTAACAATTTTGGTATTGTCTTGCACAAAGGTAATGCCTGGGTCTTTTTAATAGAAAGAAAATAAAAAAAATTATTATATTACACCAACTTTACGCCAACATATCCTCGGACAGGCCATTTTTCTTAACATAGGCAGGTATTTTTTGTAACCCCCATTTTGTGTGATTCACAATTATTATAAACCATTTTTCTTTCTTCTTTTGGAGGGTGGGGGGTGGGGTGTCACAAATTTAATACCTCATTGGCAGAGGTAATAAAGTCTAATATACTTTAACATTATAGAATTTGATAGTATAAATTGACCTCACAAAATACCATGTGTTTAAACTTAAAAGACAAAAAATTTCAACTGGATGCACATCAAAGTGGTAATGTAAATTGTGAAAATAGGCAACTCCTAGAAATAGGAAACTTGTCCATACACAAGTATATTGTTTTCTTCGATACAAACTTTGCCAATATATCAAACTTTATATTTTGGACAATGCAAAAAAAAATTGGAACAAAAATTAAATGGGATATATACCAACAGAAGTACAGTACAGAAAATATGGTAATTGTAAAAATGCAAAATATCAAATATCTTCCAAAATAAGAAACATTATTGGTTTGGTTTTTATGTTTTTAAGAGTATTCTAAGAAAAAGAAGATAAGTGAACATGGAACCAGACATAATAATAAAAATAAAGTATAGTAGTAGTGATGATCAGTTTGTCTAGATGGTAACATGGACCTGTATTCTTAGTTTGTACATTTGTAGTCCGATTTTTGTGACTTTCAGTGAAAAAGAGATCAGGGTGAGAGATGGAAGATCCACCCTTGCAAGTGGTTGCATACTTTGACTCATACCAGAAAATTGTTATCATTGCTGTAATTGTGAATACTTAGAAGTTTATGATTATATTTATTATCTGAAAATGTATCAAAGTATATTAGGTGGCCAATTGTAAAAGGGAGCTAAACAACAGAAACTAATATATACAATCAAACAAAGAAAGAAATGTAACTTTATAAATTTGAAAATTTTAATTACTTAAATGTAGCTTTTATAAGCTACAAGCTTACCATGTGGGACTGAATGCTTTACTGGTTGCCGCGAGGAACTACGACCAACGTCTAAGAAAAAAAGACATTTATTCTTGGCCGTAGCCTCAGGTTGTCGTCACGTGATCTGCCCCTTATGTTACAACTTTTCTCGTTGGTCGCCGCCATTTTACAGTCTTTGGGAAGTATTTACTGCCGTTTTCTATCTATATCTCAGTGCAGTGTTATTGTTATACGTCCCTTTGTATGAATTTCATTTATTATTGTATATAGCACATTCTGGCCAATTTTCAGCACTTCCGCTTTTGTAATTGTCCTTAATTTTAAGTTTTGTGAGCCTGCCTCGACTGGCTTTTCTTCTGCGAGTCTTTATTCGAGGTTATACTCGATGATCCTATATCCCCGGATTAATGTTAATTGCCCTTGCTTTATGTTCTGTTGCGCCTTAGAGTCCATCTGAGATGGAGATTAAGCGCTATAAAAGTCCACATTAGATTAGATTAGTTTGTTTTATTGCGTGTAAAATATGGCATTACAATGTCCCCAAATTATTGTGCGTATAATGATGTGCATCATTACAGGTTTTAAATGACTGATGTTGTTTCAGATCTGTGAAAAATAAACTTTCCAGAGAACTTTACAGGAGATGATTATATAATTTTTGAATTGGTCCCCTAAAACAGAACAAAACTAATCAGATTTGAGAAAAACCTGCATTATTCATAACGCATCAGTAATGATAATTTGTTTCAGTTTGAATGCATTGTTTATGTTTGGTGTAAAACTACCGAGTGAAGTATTTTCTCCAACAAATTTGTATCCAGTAATTCTTTGATAGAAGTAAAACTATAAGTTCTCAAGAAAACAAGGCCGAAAGGGGTTTTGGTCTACTAGTACAAGTCGCAAAGCCATCAGAGACACGAGTAGCGTACTAACATAGCCCACTGCCGCTAGCTTCAATGAAGAGGCAGGCACTCATCACGCTACACCACAATTCATGAATATCTGGAGAGAAAAAAACAAAAAGGAAAAAAAAAAGGGATCTCTAGAAGCGCGAGTCTCGCTAGAGCTTGCGCTTAAAAAAATTCCATTAAAATATTCCTGAATACAAAAATCCTAAACTTTATTGCCAATAATAAACAATCACTATTCTGTGACCATTGCCAGAAGGATCATCTGATGGAACTCTTTTGGTAGGTCAAGATTGTTACAAAATTGCAAATATTGACAACTCCAGGAATGGCCATGTTACAGCAGTGACTTGGGTGGATCAAATGAATAAAAAAAATCCAACTAACTGGTAACAGTATTTTACCCATAAAAAATGAAAATTTCAACTAGACCTACGCATCAGAGAACCGATGTAAATTTGTATCCACTGGAAAGACAACTCACCAAAGCCAGTGAACCATCGTTTGAAGGAGGGGCCAAAGGTCAAATCTAACATCAGAAGATTCCTAGCCCAAGATTTCGTATGAGTTGGTTTCACATTGTAAACCTCTAGGATCAATAATAAGAGAGTTATAAGCACTTTTACATTTGGCTATCCTCTTTTGACCTTGAAGAAGGGGCCCAAGGTCAAATCCGACCACACCAAAAGATTCCCAGCTCATGATTTCCTATAGGTTGCTTTACCATCCCAAACCTCTAGGACAAATAATCAGCGAGTTATAAGCACTTTTAACTTTGGCTATCCTCGTTTGACCTTGTAAGAGGGGCCCAAGGTCAAATCCGACCACACCAAAAGATTTCCAGCCCATGATTTCCTATATGTTGTTTTACCATCCCAACCCTCTAGGACCAATAATAAGTGAGTTATAAGCACTTTTAAGTTTGGCTATCCTCGTTTGACCTTGAAGGAGGGGTCCGAGGTCAAATCTGAACACACCAAAAGATTCCCAGCCCATGATTTCCTATAGGTTGCTTACCATGCCAAACCTCCAGGACCAATAATAGGAGAGTTATAAGCACTTTTAACTTTGGCTATCCTCGTTTGACCTTGAAGGAGGGGCCCAAGGTCAAATCCGTCCACACCAGAAGATTCCCAGTCCATGATTTCCTATATGTTGGTTTACCATCCCAAACCTCTAGGACCAATAATAAGCGAGTTATAAGCACTTTTAAGTTTGGCTATCCTCATTTGACCTTGAAGGAGGGGCCCAAGGTCAAATCCGACCACACCAAAAGATGCCCAGCTCATGATTTTCTATGGGTTGGCTTACCATCCCAAACCTCTGCAACCAATAATAAGCACTTTTAACTTTGGCTATCCTCATTTGACCTTGAAGAAGGGGCCCAAGGTCAAATCTGACCACACAAAAAGATTCCCAGCCCATGATTTCCTAAATGTTGGTTTAAAATCCCAAACCTCTAGGACCAATAATAAGAGAGTTATAAGCACTTTTAAGTTTGGATATCCTCGTTTGACCTTGAAGGAGGGGTCCATGGTCAAATCTGACCACATCAGAAGATTCGCAGCACATGATTTCCTACAGGTTGGTTTCACATTGCAAACCTCTAGGACCAATAATAAGGGAGATATAGGCACTTTTAAAGTCCGCTATGTGGGTTACTTCGGCACTCGTGGATGATCTTGAATTAATAGCTTCAATGTCAAATGTGTGCAAGGTTGTAGAGGACATGTATATCTGCTATACTTTTCACCTATGAAGAGATTCAACCTTCTACCTATGAGAAACAGCCAGTAGAAAAATGTATATTATTTTTTTTAAATGCCCACGGCGGCCATCTTGTTTTTCAGAATGAGGCTATTTATAGTCCCAGAGAAGCTTACCCCCCAATGAAGATATCCTGCAAATTTGGTGAACCTAGCTGGTATAGTTTTCCTCTTAGAGCGTTAACACCAAAAATCTCTCTACACACGGCGGCGGCGTAGCGAACGCAAAACTAAAGTATCCACTGGATGCCTGGAAGCCATTCAACTAAATCATCCGTTTGACCAACCTGTGACAGGGGAAGACATACTCCACTTCAGGCTTCCTTGACTTTACCACAATCTGGTCCAGGAACCATCCTGACCCAGCACCCGAACCATTGTGTCTGACCTTCAGAGTGGAGAGCTTACCCAAGTGAACAGCTTCAAGGTCAAATATATCCATCTGTAAACAGGGTCAGGGTAACAGATAAGCTAGACTACAAATATAACTCAAAAAAACACTTTTTTAAAGAAGAACATATCATTCCTTGAGCTGCAGCAAGGACAATTGCTAACAAAAGCAGAGACAGAGTATTACTAACTGGCTATAAATAATGTCAATAAATTGGCTTTGCAGCAATAATATACAGGTTATCATATGTGAATGCCACCCTATGAAACAGATCTCTTGCAGTCACTACACAGCAATAACCAATACATTTTGACAGGATTCATTTGGAGCTATGCAATCTATGGTGGTCCATTTACTTGATTTTGTTTAAACCTGGCAACCTGCAATATTGAGGTCCCTTGTTTGTGGTACAATGACAAACTTCGTTCAACATAAAATCTGTATGTAGTGGATTTCATTGATACTGTCCACATTTAAGGATTTAAGAATTTGTATGTTTACCTGATTCTGTTCAAACTTGGAATTATGTGTTGCTGAGTGGAGTAGCAGTCTTTCTCCCGTGTCCCCGTTTTTGCCTGTCAACAAGACGCTCACCTGGGCATCTGTTCCCGCACCTGTCACATCGGCTGTGTAGACTTGCAATTGGTAGAAGATCACTACAAGAGAAATAAACAGGCATTAAACAGCTAGGATCACGCTAGGACAGTCCATTAGTGTCATAAGTTGGTTTGTAACTCACAACTGCAGAGGTGACAATTAAGTGATCAGTGGCACAGCATGATCAACACCCCCCCTCTGATATAATGATACACACTAACAATACAAATGTTGACATTTTCCAGCTAGTGAAGTCATCTTGAAAATTGTGACTTCATTATGAGATACTTTAAGTTGAGATATCATGATTGCAATAGAAATATCATACTTCATTTATCAAAAAATTACATCAGATATTCATGAAAGATCATAAGTTCAACACTGTAGTACAAGTAATCAAATTCCTTGAAAATCTCAAAGTAAAATTTGGAATAATGATGACCAAAACATATATTTATAAAAATACAACATTTTGAAACTACTGCATCATCATGATGTATCAGAAAAGATATTGAAACGGTCAATTTTGGTAACGATCTTCTAACACAGGAATCGATAATGATCAAAGTTGGAACATCTTTATAATTATGTTTCCTCCCACAATGCAAATATGTATGTTATATACCTCTGGTTATACTGATTCAAAACCACCTGCATTTCACCATACTTTTAGTTTTGGAATTTAATTCTGTAACTTTTTGAAGCAAGGTATATATTGGGAGCATTAAACAATACACTGTACCTGGTAATGCAGTGCTTCCTTCACTCTGACAGGCTATCTCCTGAATCCCATCCTGTTTGTCACTGCGTACCATCCATCTGCCTGACTCACACTCATACTGAGTTCCTGATTCAATTTCCTGCAGGCTCACAGAAGCAGGTAGCCATGCTTGATCATCATGCGCCTGATCAAAGGCGAGTCGAATCTTGTAGAGCTGACCCACTGATTCCTTCACCCGGATCTGTAGCCGAAAGTAACCCTTATGTCATTCTCAATCATATGCGCCTCTGGTGCAATTGTTAACAAAAAACTCCCAAAAGAATTGTACATCTAACCAGGAAATTTGGTATGAAATTAAAATTTAATGAATAATGCCTGCCTTAGAACCTGAAATTTAATTATTGTGATGATAATCTTCTCAAAAAAACCATCTACTTATAAGCCCACAGTCAAGGGGTCAAAGAGCATTGAAAATCAATCATTCCTCTGTGATACTTGATGATACAGTAAAAAATACTAACATATACATCGCAAGTACCACAAACTTAGTACACATATCAGGGCAGTCATGCTCCTGTGGAAGCAGATTTCACTGTTAAATGGATTGTATGTAATACCTCTGCTGCTGGTTGTGTTTATTTATTTTTTTGGATAACACATCTAAATATTTCAAAAGTGTTCAAAACTGTCTTTTTTTCAGATACGAAAGTGAATTTCAATGAAAAAAAGCCTTTTTAGGACCTGATAATTACTTCAGCCTTTACTAACAGGAGGAAATTAGGCATTTTGACATTAAACTTGGTGTCTGAATTGTAGCTTACTATGATAAGAATATGATGCAAAAGAGCAGAAGTAATCGTGACTGATTCGTGAGTAGTTGCAACATGTAACAAAACTAAAATTGATGACAATAAGGTGCAATTTCTTTAAATCTTTAAAGTTAAATAAACTCAAGCAGTTCAGGTAAAATTAAAATTTATCCAAATGTTGCCATGTATTTCAAAATTTTCAGTAATTCCAACTTAATACAACTGCTGATTAAGAGCTTTTTAAACTAATGGTCATACTGGATCATATATGGTCTTCTGTTACATATATTGCTGTTAAATACATGCTTTTTTGGCTACCAAAAATTACACTTCTGTTGTAATTATTTCAATATTTCTGTGGAACATCCCTGTACATTTTATCTTCTGTGCCAATGAATGACCCAGTGAAATTAGACGTTTAAATCTTGTTGTTATATTGTAAAATACAAATGCTCACTCAATCAGAGTTTAAACTCACATTGAACTCATCAGTCTGTCCAGCCTGGTAGAGATCTGTAGAGAAGGAACGCAGTGGTACAGCCTCACTTGTACCCCCACTCCCACACAGTGTAATGGTCAGCTGACTGGTCATGTGATACTGGGAGGCAGCTCCATCAGCGGGAATTCCAGACCTCACAATTACTTTCCATGGATCACCTGGAACAGAGATGAAGGGATGCATGGTGCTAAAAATAAACTACATTTTGTGTTACGTATACCTTTGCCATGATGTATAATTGGTAAGAGACAGTTATATAGAGTGCCTTTCCCACAATACAATCAAAACTGCTTTGCAGAAGGAAATATCTTTTTGTTTTATCTATCAAAGTTTCTTTGGGCAGAAATATAATAATATTTAATTATTCTTTTTAAATAAGCAACTGTTTGGAAAAGTTCTAATGAATTTTGGCAGTTGGGGCCACAGCACTGTGGCTACAACAAAAAATTATCCATCACCAAATTCAGTCCACATTTTCACTTGTTCAAGTAAAAGATTTTAATTATCTCTGAGTGATTCTAAAATATCTAAATTTTAAAATAATTTACTTTTAGAGGGCTTAATCTCTGCTGAATGCAGAATCTAAGGCACAAAAATTTCAAATCAAAACCAGCCACTGTGAAAAACACCAGAGAAAGAAAAACTAACGTGTATAAGCTTTTAAAAAATAAGCTTCCAGAAAATAAGTAAGCTCTTATTATGATCACCATGTTGTCAAAGAGGTAGCCAATCAGATGTTATCAGGTTGGGCTGATCTGGCTGGTTTTATCACTGATATTAGATCAGCGGGTACTTTGTTTGCCGAGTTTTTTTGGTTGTGGTATGGGCTGTTTCTTCCGTCTGAATAAAGACACTGTGTATCTAGACTTACCTGCTTTTCTGTAATGGCACCTTCTACTTTGCATGATATTGTTGCATCACTACTTCAATGTAAACTCTAAATTTTACACTTTTTCTTTTGACTCTTTTTTCACATCAACACTCGTCTCCCAAGGAAATCGGATGCCTGGCTTACTACATGAAACATGCATGTCTCAATTCACTGTATAGGACATTACACATCTCATCTCACTGTATAGGGCATAATTGAGGACTCATTTCACTGTATGTGGTATAGCATATCTCATTGCCAATATAGTGCCCTGCATGTCTCATTTTACCGTATAGAATATTTCATATGAAATTTAACTATACAGGTCATTTCCTGTATCAGTTCACTGTAAAGTGTTTTAAATGTCTCATTTCACTGTACAAGCCACTGCATGTCTCTAACATTGTAGGGGCCATTGCATGTTTCTTTAAATTTTATAGGTCATTACACATCTGATTTCATTGTACAGGCCATTACATGTCTCATTACACTGTGTAGGGCAATATATGTCTCATTTCAGCACATAGATACCCACCCTCTTCTACAGGTGTCGCCTGTCTCTCCTCTGTACTGCTGAGTTTGAGTTCCCGTTTTGTCAACCCATCATCCTCTCCCTCATCTAGCCACCTAAAACACAAGCCATTGTTTTCAGAAAGTGCTCACCAAAACTGAAAGCAAATAAATAACTGTCAACACTTTTCAACCCACAGGGTATCTCAGAAATGCACTCTTGGCCATTTTCAAAAAAATTTCCCCTCCCCAAAAATGGCGACCACTTTGAATTTTCGAATTTTTGCCAAAAATGGCAAAACACGAATTTGCTTCTATCTCCTTAACCGTGAGAGATAGAGCGATTTCGTCGAAATTATCAAGCAACAGGGTATCTGACCAATGTACTCTTGGCAATTTTCAAAAAAATTTCCCCTCCCCAAAAATGGCGGCCATTTTGAATTTTCGAATTTTTCCCAAAAATGGCAAAACACAAAATTGCTTCTATCTCCTTAACCATGTGAGATAGAGGGATTTCGTCGAAATTTTCGACCCACAGGGTATCTGAGCAATATACTCTTGGCAATTTTCAAAAATTTTCGGCCACAAATGAAACTCAAAACTAAACATTACAAGTACATTTCAGCATCTGTTACCCAGATATGCATGGAGAAGAAGAATTAAGATGATCAATGTTTCATATGGAGTAGAAGTTATTCAGCATAAAACATTAACATAGGGTAATTGTTGGAGACTAAAAATGAGTCCATAAAATTACACATTTGGGCCCTCAGTCCTGACCTGCTGAATGAGACCATGAATCAGAGCTTCAGTAAACATCTGTCAAACTGGACAAGTGAGACTGGGGATTTAGTTCTGACCTGTCATACTGATTAAATGAGACTTCAGTACTCGGTTCTAACCTGTCATGATGGAATAGTGAGAATGGGGGCTATACCTATGACCTGTCAACCTGGCCAAGTGAGATCTGAGCTTTTGCTATGACTTGCAATACTGGACAGGTGAAACTGAGGCTTTAGCTATCACCCGTCATACTGGACAAATCATACCTGGGATTTAGTTATGCCATGTCTGCAGTGATGGAAATTCGTTAAAAATTACTGCAGGCCCACAGGACCTGCTACACCACAAAGTTGCAGGCCCTGCTTGAAAGATGCAGGTCCTGCAGTTAATTTGAATAATTTTATATTTTTCATTCTTTTTTCAACTTGGAAAAAAAAAACATCAAAAAGTTACTGGTCCGTGAGAAAAGTTGCTGGTCTAACAAACTGATAGCTTGGTATTTATAATAAAAATAGCAGAAATCATTAATTCATCTTAAGCTCAATATATTGTTTGTTCAGGTAGCAAAATACCCATTTCTTTGATTTATTGTTTCAGAAACATTAATTACTTCAGGTCTTTTTCCCAAATTATGGCTACTACTGTCTGAATATATTGTACGGTTTGTTTTTTTAGTGCATAATGCACACATTCAGAACATTATTATCAATGACCATAGCCAAGACATTAAATTAACAATAGTTATAATTTGGCTCTTGCTCCAGTGATAGATTTTGAAAGCTAGTTTCTGATTGGTCAATGATACATGGACTCGACGAATCAGAAGAGAGATATGAAAAGCAATGACACTACTGATTACAATATGGCTACTGACGTAAATCCTCTAAAATATGTTGAAAAACATGGGAAATATATGGGAATATAACTTATTTTGAATGTTTCTGGACAAACGGTCCGTCTACTTGCTGGAGTACATCAAATAAAATAAACTCAATTTCGCATCTTTTTCATCTATTTCTATGAGGTAATATGTACGTCATCACTTCCAATAGTAGACAAATTTCTTCGGTGGGTAGTTGTTTTGACTGTTTCTTCTGTGAAACTATATGCAGAAGAGGAGTTAAAAATTCGATAAAAATGAACAAAGATCTCTTGAGAATACCCTATTCTGATGAGAGTTACTGCCAGCTGGATGCATCAAATAAAATAAGCTCATTTTCATGTCTATTTCAATGAGGAAATGTTCACATTGTCCCTTCCGATAATAGACAAATACCTTCGGTCACTGGTTGTTTTGACTGTTTTGATTGGCTACCAAAAACGATACAGGACTCCCGGTCCATGTGGAGACAAATTTTCTCGACCTCACCATAGATTTGCCTGCCTCTGGCAGCCGGTCTGCCGCGAATTTCCCACACTGCATGTCAGTCTGGTCAAGTGAGACTGATACTTTAATTATCACCTTTCACATTGGATAAGTCAGGCTGGGGCTTTGGTTTTAACCTGTGATCCAGAACATGTGAAATCAGGGCTTAGTTATGATCTATGACACTGGACAAATTACACCTGGGCTGTTGGTTATAACCTGTTTTGCTAGACATTTGGAACTATGACTTTAGCTCTGTTTGGTCTCATAAGTCATGTAAAAACAAGACTTTAGTACTAACCTGTCGCATTGGAAGATATGGAGGTTATCTCTCTGGGCTGAGTTCACAATGACTATTTTGCCGAGATGCCAGCCAGAGCCCAAACCCTTCCCATCATGCCACACCAGCACTTTGGTCAGGTCACCCAGGTGAACAGCACGTATCTCAAATGAGTCCATCTGATAACAGACAAAAATATATTTCCTTGTATGTATAAATATCATGTCTATCTGATAAGACAGAAGACAAGCTTACTGGCCAGTAGGTTGCAAAACAACCTTTTGGAACAATTACATGTCTTCATTGGTCAAGAACTCCAACAGTATCCATTTTTAAGGAATAATATTTCCTGATAACATGAACATGGCAATCTGCCAACGTATTGAATAATAACAAAAATGAAATACTGTAAATAATTCTGTCAGTCAGATAATGTAGGCAATAAGGCATTTATATTCATTTCCATATGATGGGCCTGGAAAATACAGATGTCCATCTAATAAGAAGGAATTACGCATTTCCATGTGAAAAGACAATGTGTAAATAAATATTGTCATAAAAGCAAGAACTGCTTTGAATTACTTATACTCAGTTCCTGAACCATATTCAATTTTAATATCAAATTTGGCCAACATTTATTAATAACCCTTAAAAATATCAAATATTGGGAAAATTGCAAATTTAATAAGTAAATTAAATTTTTATAAGTTAATACCCTATCCAATGGACAATTGCTTTACCCGTCGGCGCGACCGGTCCCGCCAAACGCCAGAAAAAGACGTCCTGTATATACTACCGGCAGGACCGGTCACAGAGTGTGCATTCGCCAGGTGGCGCATCGTACTTCATTTCCTGTTTACCTATTGACGTCATAGCATCTTTTTCGTGTCTAATCCTAGTAAGACCCCTAGTAAGCTGATAGCGGGGCCGGTTGGGTGGGCCTTGCCTGTCCATTGGATAGGGTATTAACTTATAAAAATTTAATTTACTTATTAAATTTGCAATTTTATTGCGTTAATACATCCTATCCAATGGACAATTGCTGAATAACTACCGCTTGGTAGGCGGGTAAGCAGCTAGGGACTTATGTGAACTCATAACAACAAATTTTAACAGGCCCATTTGACCTAGGGTCAGAGAACTCTGAAAGGTCAGGGTCGGCACTAACTCACCGGTTAACCGGGAGCCTACCGACGTTGCCCCCCCCCCTTTTTCTTTCCTTTCAGCTTTGGTCTGAATTGGAAAGATAGAGAGAGAGAGGGGCTGAGTTCAGTCCCAGAAGAAATAAACTTCCCAAAGGAAGCAAGTCACAGTTTTTTTTTTTTTTTTTTTTTTGAACATATATGTACATTCAACATTTTAACATTATGTACATATCTAACATATTTACAATATGTACATATTTACATATATACAACATCCCCTCACTTCTGGGCCTGGTGGTGCACCTGCTGGGCAGCCACTACAGGTCCCAGGTGGAAAAGCTCTGAGTCAGCCCAGGCAACATCCTTCAAATAGAATTGGGTGAAGGTGTTGTGAGATTTCCAGTGGCAGGCTGACAAGATCTGATCTAAGGAGATCCCTGATTGGAAAGCCTTAGAAGCAGCAAAGGCCCTAACATCATGGGCTTTAACCTGATGTAAGGTGAGGGCCTCCTGGTCAGAGAGCTCATAGCACAGAACCACAGTCTGTTTGATCCATGAGGAGATGGTGGCAGGCGAGATGTCTTTATCAAAACCCTTCTTGAAGGAGACAAAGACTAACTCCTTATTCTGCCTGAGGTCTGCAGTCCTGTCCAAGTAGTAACGCAGGGCTCTAACTGGACATAGGGACCTGTCACCCTTGAGTGACCTATCCAGAGATGGTGCCAGGGCTGGGATGACCACTGGTGCCACACTATCTGGACCTTCCTTAGCCAGCTGGTTCTTGGATAGGAAGCTAGGTGAGGGATACAAAGACACCTTAGACCAGTCTGACTGGTGTCTGATGTTCTTATGTAACCAAGCATGGATCTCACTCCTGCGTTTACCTGAACCCAAAGCCAGCAAGAAAACAGTCTTGAAAGTTAAATGTTTCAAGGAGGACTCTTTCAGGGGTTCAAAAGGAGCCTTTGTGAGCTGATGTAAAACCAGTGAAAGGTTCCAGGAGGGGATGCCCCTCCTGCCCTTAGGTCTGTCTCTATGGAAACTATCCAGGAGACGAGTGAGATTCTCATCTTTGCTGACATTAATGGTGGAATTGCCCAGTTTGTCAGCAATGGCGGATCTGTAGCCATCAATAGTGCCTGGTTGTAACTTCTTGTCCTGAAACAAGTGCAGGAGGAAGTCAGTAATGGCCTTCAGAGGTGGTGCCCTGAAGTCCACCTGATTACTGAGGCACCACTTTGTAAAAATGGTCCACTTTGCCTCATAGACAGATCTGGTTGATCTTCTTTGAGGAGCCTTAATTCGTGCTGCCACTGCCTCAGAGAAGCCTTGCTCCTTGATTGCTGAGGCTCTAGGAGCCAGGCATGTAGGTTCAGATTCGACAGGTTCCTGTGAAGGACCTGGTTGAATGGCTGAGACACTAGGTTGGGTATGCTGGGCAGACACAGTGGGATCTGGCTTGACATTGCTACCAGGTCCCAAAACCAGGGCATGTTGGGCCACCCTGGGGCAATCAGGATTATTCTGTTGCAGGGGTAGTCCTGGAGCTTCTCCACCACTTTGCCCAAGATGGCTGCTGGTGGGAAGGCGTATGGGTCCAGGTCCTCCCAGGAGAGACTGAGTGCATCTACTGCCCAAGCCTGGGGGTCTGGCACCGGTGACACAAACTGAGGTAGTTTGTTGTTGAACCTGGTGGCAAACAGGTCCACTTTTGGCTGGTGCCACCTTGCGCATACAGCTTGGAATACTGCTGGATGAAGTGACCACTCTGTTTGAATGGTCTGGCCAAGTCTGGATAGCTTGTCTGCTATCACGTTCAGCCGGCCGGGGATGTGACGTGCCCTGAGGGTTACCTGCTGTCTGGTGCACCAGGACAGGATTCTCCACAGTAGGGCACACAGTGACCCCGACTTCATCCCCCCTTCTTTGTTGATATAGGCAACCACTGTTGTGTTGTCTGTAGCTATCAACACAGTCTTGTTGCAGACCAGGGTTCGAAACTCCTTTAGAGCTAGAAAAACTGCTTTTAGCTCTAAGTGGTTTATGTGCAACTTGCTTTCTGGAAGGGACCAGGTTCCCCTTGCAGTATGGTCGTCCAAGTGAGCGCCCCACCCTTCGTTTGATGCGTCTGTAAAGATCTGCAGAGCATGTTTTAGAGGGTGTAATGGTTGACCTAGTAGCACATTGCTTTCCTCCAGCCACCACCTTAGATGAGGGTGGAGGGACTTGGGGACCGGTATCACCTTTTCCAGTGACTCTGGGACCCTCCAATTGTTTTTCAAGTGCCACAGTATGGGTCTCATGTGGAGTCGCCCTAAGTGGACTTGTTTTTCTGTTGCTGTGAGGAGACCTATGAGGGACATGAATTTCCGGACCGGACAAACCGGATCCGACATTATTGATCTGATCTTGTCTGTCAAGGCCTGCCAACGTTCTTCTGTTGGTCTGACCTTGCCCTCTTTCAGGTCGAACTGGTAACCTACGAAGTTGAAGACCTGTTTGGGTGCCAGTTCTGACTTTTCCTTGTTCACCAGCCACCCTAGTTCCTGACAAAGTGTGACCAGGGTTTGGGTATGCTGGAGACAGGTGTGGAGGGTAGAGGCCCTCACCAGCCAGTCGTCTAGGTACTGGTGGATTCTTATACCCTGTCGTACGGCCATGAGCTTGACCTCTTTGGCCACCACTGTGAACTCCATGGGTGCTGTGGAAAGACCAAAGGGCAGGGCCTTGAACTGGTAGGATTGGCCCTGAATGTGAAAACGCATGTACTTCCTTGACTGACTGTGAATTGGTATGTGGAAGTAAGCGTCTTTGAAATCTATGGATGTGACCCACTCCCCTGCCTGTAGGGAGGTTCTTATTGTCTCTGGGGTCTCCATCTTGAACGACTCTGTGTTTAAAAAGGTGTTCAAAGTGCTCAGGTCCAAGATAGGTCTCCACCGGTTGTTGGGTTTGGGAACCAAAAATAGCCGGTTGTAAAACCCTAGGGAGGTCTGATTTGTTACCGGTTCTACTGCATTCTTGTTTGTTAGCTGAGTCAGTGCCTCCAAAAGGAGGGACTGTCTTTGGGGGTTTACATATTTGCTGATGACCATTGGTGACCTGGTTAGGATGGGTCTGAACCGGAAGGGAAGGGTGTAGCCCTCTCTCAGTATTCTGATAACTTTTGGACTCGCACCCAGAGTTTCCCACTTCTCCCAAAACTGCTGAAGTCTTGCCCCTACAGGAAGATTTGTGACAACAGTTGGGACATTTGTGACAATTTTTACAAAACTCAAGTGATCTACACAGGAAACATCTTTCACATGGTTTATTTCTCTGATAGATTGACAATAAACGGGATTTACACCTTTCTTTTGCGGTGACCCGCTGGCAAAAGGAACACTTGCAACAAAAGAGTTTACATGTGGAAACACAGTCTCGCTCTTGTTTGTCACTGGTGGTGGGTTCAAGCCCTCCATCTTGTCGGATACATTTACAGAGTTCATCAATCCGACCACATTTGAAAAACAGTGATTGTCAATATGCTTTTTAAATCCCCTGGCCGGCTTCTGGCTGAAGTTTGAGGCTTTACCACCCCCTTTCTGAGCAGTTTGCCGGTCTCTAATCTGCTTCCATGCCGGAGTAGTGGGCTTCCGGTCTGGCTGGTGAGGGGTTCGATTGGAGGTGACGTATGGATGAAAACGTCCAGGTTTCCTTGGTGTGGTACCAGCAGAACGCCTCTCTTCACTACGTAAGATTTCCTCTTCAGCTTTGACCAGTAAGCTGTCCGGGAAGAGTGATAGTTGGTGAACTGGAGACGTACGTCAGGCAGACAAGGTGTCCGGTTTAATCCCACCTCTTATGAACTCTAAATAACTGTCCCGACGGGCCAGGGTGAGATTAGCCATGCTGATAAAGACTCCCTCTGATAAATCCTGCATGGTACGCTGCATAGCCTGTGAAATTGACCGGTTAAACGTAACCAGATACTCCAGTTCTTCAACAGCTTGTTGTTGTTTCTCAGCACTTTTGCCCTTTGAGGAATCGAACCTGAGGGACTTTAACTGGGTGACCATGGAGTCCTGTACTTTGGTGAGGCATCTAGAGAGGCCAGCAGCGTGATTACACATCACTGATTGTTCTCTGAAGGACCTCTCCCACCTTCTAAGGGTGTCCTGGCTGAAGGTCCGGGAAGCTGGAGCAGAAGGTAAACTGCGCCTTGCAACTCTAGAAAACATACTGTTAAGCTTTGCCGGTTCCGGAGACCAGTCACCAACAGCCTGGGTAGACGTATCCTTCTTAACAGCTTGCATGTCGTACCACTTTGAAGTACGAGGCGTCTTGACAAATTGATCACGCAGCAGACCACTGGTTTCTGTGTTCCTGGAAGGATAACCTTCAGCAATAGTTACATTTAGTTTCTCCAACTTTTTACAAAGCCATTCATCCACCGGCAATTTTACTGACACTTTACCGGTAGTCTTCACTCTAGAACCGGCAAAGGGATTGTCATCCATAGATGCAGCTGAGGTGTCATAATCCGGGATTTGATGCCAGCCCATGAAACTCCTCACCCCTCTCAAGGTTTCCCGGTAATTGGCATCTTCAGAGAGGTCCTGGTCAGTGTTAGTTTCCGGTACATCACCCTGGTAGTGAACACTAGCCGGTGAAGCCGGTTCCGCATCCAACTCAGCCTCACTGTCAGATTCCCTAGCAACCTCAGAATTCTGGCCAATGGGAGGCGACTGGTTAGACAGCGTAGTTTCATAACCAGAAGGCAGAACCTCAGGACCCGCACCGGGAGCCTGTAGAGGCTGGGTGGCAGTCCCTGCACCGGGAACCAGTAAAGGTTGGGTGGCAACAGTCTCAGAGGTACCGGGGCCCTGAACAGGGTGGGTAGCACTCTCAGGAACTTCCTTCACAGCTTGTGTACCGGGAACCCCCAGAGGAGGTTGGGTAGCCGTCAACTGCGTAGCAACGTCACCAGTGCCCTCAGCAAACATAACACTAGTAGAAGCACCCGGATCAAAGAAGGGGTGTTCTCTGGGCACCACAGAAGCAGAATTCACCGGTCTCACCGGAACAGCAAAAGACTGGTTAATCAGCATAGCCTCCAGACGGGAAAATCTCTCACTCCACTTGTCATCAAGGGACTTGAGGTCGTCTGAAGTGGGCTTACTGCTGTGCTTCCGTTTACTCGACCTTGGGGAGCCATCAGAACGCTTCTTCTTCTGCTTGGGTGTAGAATCAACAGGAGATTGCGTCCCTGAATTGACAGGACCCAGCAGTGAAACCTCAGACGGATCAACAAGCTTGGGAGACGTACTTGTTAATTCTTCAGATTTCTTCTGGCTAGAGCGTTCTTTCCGTTCCTTGTAAGTGGGGGTAGCCAACTGGTGGATCTGAGTAGGCGTAAACGCCTTACAGATACTACAATCCAACTTCTTCACACAGGGGTCGTCTCCCACCCCCTTGTCACGACAACGCGCGCATTTCTTATGGTTGTCAAAAAGGGCCATAACGTGCCCGCAAGAACCTCGCTTCTGTCCAGGAGACGACATAATGATCAGTAACGTTGTAGAAATACTCCGTACTAATAAAAAACAAGAAACTTGGAAGAGTTCGTTGTAAAACTTCAAAAACGTATCTCTGAAGAAAATCTTCTGCACACTCTTTTCGCGCCAAACGAAAAAGATGCTATGACGTCAATAGGTAAACAGGAAATGAAGTACGATGCGCCACCTGGCGAATGCACACTCTGTGACCAGTCCTGCCGGTAGTATATACAGGACGTCTTTTTCTGGCGTTTGGCGGGACCGTTCGCGCCGACCGGTAAAGCAATTGTCCATTGGATAGGATGTATTAACGCAATAAAAATGTATATTTGGGCATTAAATTTTCTTGTCATTTACCTGATTTTGTTCAAATCTAGCCTCGTTCTGTGATTTCTTGAGCTGCCGAGGGCCTGTGTCACCATGACTACCATGGATTTCTACGAACACATTTGCATCTGTTCCAGCGGCAGTAATGTCAGATGTAAAGGCCTCTACTTGATATGTACAAACTGTCAACAACAAAATTATACATATTTACACATCATGTAAACTTGTCAACTTCGCACAACAGTGAATAAATAAACACTTCAAAGGCAGAGTAAGTTGATACAAGGCTGAAAAATAAAATAGAAATTTCAATACATATGTTTTAAAGTTAGTGTCTGACTAGGCTGGTTTCTCAAGGAGATCAATATATTTTTCACACAAATACATTATCACATTGACATGAATGAGGTTAGATTTATCTCCACATTAAATCCGACTCAACAGTTATATTCTATTATGTGAGCAAAACTTCTATATGATAAAAAAAGAAACTACATAGCTCCTGCTACTTAATATTGTGTTAACTGCCCTATGTATGTTACCCCAATTACAGACTACGAGCACAGCATTGTTATTATTATTATAAGACTGGGTTTCTTGTACGTACTGCTGGTTCTGATGAATCCAATAGTTTGAGCTTGGAATTTTTTATGTAACAGTTATTGTATATGTTGTGGGAGAGGCATGAACTTTTAGAACAAACTTAAATGTCTCAGATTTATAAAGGGACTAAAAGGGTGTGTACAAAACTAATCAATTTTAGATAACAAAAACAAACCTTTACTATCAGTGAATTTGTTCCAGCAAAGGAATTTGAAAAATCAGTCTTCTACCATGATAACATGGTCTATTGTATCAATCTCTTCAGGATCAACATTCAAATATTTCAGTATAATAGAATCATACTTCAATAGTGCTTAACCTCTGTACCAGCAGGTTCTGAAGTACAGAGACATAATCATTGTTTACAATTCATTCAGCAAGAGCAAAGAATGTGCTCACTTACTTTGTTCTGGGTCTGTTTCTTTCTGTTTCGGTATTTCTGTCCATCCATCCTGTTTTTCATCTCTAATCACATATCCTGAATGTTCAAACCTCATCTGTTCATCAGCGCCTTCTTTCTGTAGTAAAATCTGAAGTTGCACAAAAATACACACAAGTATAGAACCATGTTGAGTCTTAATTATATAACTACAAATACATTCCAAATAAGCAGGGTTTCTACATAACAGGACCAATTTTACTAGGAATGCCCCCCTCCTAACCTACGCCCACATTCATTAACATCCTTATTCTTAAAGTAGATTCTTAATTGAAGACATTTTTTTTAAATATTAACAGGTAATTTCAGAGTAAATTCTTAGAAAATGGAAAATCTTTAAGAGCACAAAATTGTGATGAAGAGTCTTTTCTAATACAGTTTTTCCACTAATAGTACTTCCATGCCCTTTCAACAATTAATACACAGGTGCTACCTGTTTTCATCACAATTGTATACAGTCACTCCACATTAGATTTGAGAAATGTAAAACTTATGAGGAATCTAAAATTTTTTTTCTCGGAAATGTTCTTATTTTAGGTAGTTTTATTTAAAAATGGTTGTTTCTTTCATTTTAAGAAAAAGGTTAATTTTAAGTGTCAGTAGAAGTTGCTGCTTCTTTCAGAGAATTCCAGAAGTCAGAGCTCCTCTGGTTTGTTCCTCTTTTGGAAATTATAATATTTTTGTGATTTTAACCTGAATAGGAATCATACACAACTCTCCAGCATCATTACTGTTTCAAAATTGCCAGCGAAGATTGATTGATATTGGGAAACATTATTCTCTAAACAAATTTACTTCAATTCAGTTAGCGCAGGATTTGTTGGGTAGTCATTAAATCTTTCCATATGAGAAATAAATCAACTTGTTACTTTTCTATAAAAACATAAAACAATAAACTTGCCACAAGTTTCTATTGTGTTTGTTTGCAAACATAACTGAAGGAAATTGCATTTGTCCCATGTTCTAAAAATATAGATTTATGCCTCAGATGTCAAAAAGACTATTGAATCAAGTGTCCAACTTTTCAGATTTTGGATTTGAGTCTTACGTCATCTAAAGTTAAAAAGTTGGTAGTAGCTTACCACTGACTGAAGGTTTTCAGTGACACAATCTTGACCAACTGGTATATACTGCTTTCCTTCATCCTGGGAACTACTGATGACCAATATAATGTGTTGAAAGCAATGTTAATCTCAACTAATGAAACAAAAATAACCCCACATAATTTGTTTGGTCACAAAAGATGGTGTGAGAAGAATGCAAACTCTAAACTTCTTGCATTGTCTCTGACAACAAACAACCATATTAGGACTGAAGACAATAAAAGCACTTACATACTCCAGTGGCCAATTCAGTTCAGAAACCTCTTCAGTGAAACCCACTCGTACTTTGTAGAGGTCTCCAAGATCCTCATCAACAGTGATCTGAAAGCCACAACATAATATGGTGTTACCAATATTGTAAGATGTCGCCATCTGGTGCCAGTGATGCAGCGAATTTCATTGAAAATTTTACTCGATACTTTCAAAGTACTTAATGGATTGACAGCAGACTACCTCCGTGATCTGATATAACTCAAAAATACAGCCAAATATCTCAGACATATTAAAGTAGTTTTGATTGAAGAAGTAAACACTTGGAGTGAGGGTGGTGACAGATCTCTTTCTGTAAAACTGACATGCAGACTCTTGTTTATTAAAAATAGTGAAAAGATTTTTACTCAAAAGAACCCTGGATAGAAAAACAGATATTCCCATTCAATGGCATCCCCACAGTGCTTCCGAACATGTTATGGGAAAGGTGCCACGATAAAATTGTACATTTATATCATATACTACACTATTGTATCAGATGTGAATTATAAGAACTGGTATCCACGTAGAGACCATATTATTGACAAGTCATCACATTCAGCTAGGATGTTGACTGCCAGCAGATTATATGGAAGCTTAATATATAAAATGAAGCTTAAGAAACTATAACCACTTCTTTTATATTTCTGTACATAGTGACAATTCCAGACATCAACAAAGATGATGTTTTACGTAATTATGTAATTGCCAAAAATTGGTTGTATATAACCACTATTATCTCTCAGTGTTAAATAAAGTGTAAAACTTACAGATAGGTTGCATTGATAAATTGTTTCATAGTGTAAATTTTTATGTTAAAGCTAGTTTCATGTCAATTCATCTTGTGTGAAATCTGATGTAATGAAGGGAGTACAGATACAGTTAACTTCTGGTATTGGTTAAACCATTCAGCCATTCTGTATCACATAGAACTGAGAAAGAACCACCACCTCCTGTGATTTAATCAATTTTGATAACAATCATGTGGTGATTGTTAAAATTACACTAAATGTGCATTTGTACATACCTCATACTGTTCAGTCTGGTTTGGCAGGAATCGTGTGGGGTTGGCAGAGTTCAGTGTCTGTGGCTCACTCCGCCCATTTTCTCCATACAACACCAGCAGGGCGTTACCACTAGGGGGTGTGGGAGTGTCAGTACGTTCTTCAGTATCGGGGGAGTAGGGCCCATTACGTACCACCACAGACCATGTCACACCTGCATGAATATGGCAGAAAATGCAGTGATTAGACCATTATGTAAAACACTACAGGAGTACATTGTAGATGACTCGTCAATAACATCCAGTGGACAAAATGTAGCATTTTGGGGTTGGCTGAAAACTCGTGCCGATATTGAATTGAAATATTAGAAAGGATTGCAGTATTTATTCCTCTCCTGAGAGTAGATATGTGCATTTATGTTTAATTTTTTCTATTCAAAATATAGTTCCTTTTTACTTAAATTAACTGGCAGATATGTAAATGAAATGTAATAAGGTCAGCAGGCAGGAGCTTAAGCCATCTATACTGTAAGGTCGCTATGTCAACACTTTATCATTTGGCTACCTAAAATACTGACTAGTCATCTGCCTACGTATTTATATGTAGCTGACTGACTGAACTACTTTCTCTTATAACCCGGATGGAACAACTGTATATCAAAAGTTAGTTTGTATAGCATTTTTAAAGTCACTAGAAATCACCAAACAACTAATTACACCATTGAGGTCAGCCCACAACTTAAGAAGTGTGAGGTATGTGGATTACCCACCTATCATCATGTCCCACACATTTACAAACTTCACAGTCTTATTTTGTAAAAAAAAATAATATTTTCTGACTTTCTACATAATTTTTCTTGCCTCACTTCTTAATTTAAAGTCATAGTCCTGCTCTAAATTTGTGCAAAGAGGATGGATTTTAATTCTCAACAACAGAAAAAATAGACAATCCAATGGAATTTAAAAGGTAAGTGGTTAAAACAACAACAACAAAAATCTTAACTTTTTTAAAATTCAAACAAACACCTCACTGAATATAAAATGTCCACGTTTTTCAAGTTCAGGACATTTTTTCACCTTTTTGTGGCCACTTTGAACTCTGAGTGTATAAAGATCATACTAATTTCTTTTGGAAGTACTTGTTGGGCAGTTTTGTTAATTTGGGTTCAAATTTCAAATTTGGATTTCAAATTTGGCTTTAACTTAAATATACAGCTAGTATTACTTTGTACCGGGCTACAACATTTTGCCCACTTGTCGTTATAATCTACTCATAGCTCAGAAGACACATGACTGGGCATTTCTATACCTGTTTTAGGTTCCTCCACTGGAGCGGGACTGATGAGTTGTGCCTGTAACTCCCTCTCTATCAGCCTGTCATCTTCTCCCTTGTCCAGCCACCTACACAGTTATTATATCAAGAATCTATATATAAATCATTGCATTAACAGTTATTATATCAGAAATATTTCCTCCTCTCCCTTGTCCAGATACCTACACAATCAATAAATTTACAATATTTTCATAAACAATCAATACTTCATGTCCCTCTCACACCACAGGCGCTCATCCCACAGTTAGAAGTTTTTCTCGGCATCGGAACTGCCCCCAGGTCGCCCCATTTCGTTTGAGATGTTCACACTAGAGGCGTACAGCTACTGATTGGACATGGTATTTTAAACATCAATAACAGCAGAATGACTGTGTCACAAATGATGGTCACCATGAAGCAACCTCAATTGACCTTCGGTAGCTGCCAGATGAAACGAAAAATACCTTAACTCACCATATTTTGCCGTATTTCACCGAAAGACGACCGAATCACAACCTTATGTACACAGTGACCAGACCTTCGGAATCGTCAGTGCATGCTCATGGTACAGAAATCAGAGGCGGAAATTTAAACAGTTTAAAACTTCCATGGGATTCGCAAGGTAATGGACGGTTCGCCACTGACTCGCAAGTTTGCAAATGGTTGTCAGACGGTGATCCAAGGACAGGGACATTTCATCAAACGTGGCCTACCACAGGCAATCCCGCCTGTAGTGTTAAAGGGGTATTAAGAGTTACTGCATCAAGGATAATTATAATGTGAAAGATAACACCCTCCTCTCCCTTGTTTATCCACTTGCACAATCAATACATTGACAATTATTAGATTAAAAATCAGTACATAAATAATCATTATATTGATGAAAAGACCATACTCTGTTCCCTTGTTCAGCCACCTACACATTCATTGTATCAGCAGTCATTAGATTAAATTAATTTCAACTAAAACAACAAAATCATTTTCAGCCATATCCAAAAGTCCATATAAAGATGCAGTCCGCTGATAGTCAATACATTAAAAATCAACATATTAAGTGGTATAGAATCAACATTCTTTAGATCTAATTGTATTCTTACAAAACCGCTGCATCAAGTCACAGTTCTGCAAAATCAAGTAAAACTGGTATGTAACGATCAGTAGCAAAGTGAAGTAGATCCTTCTATTATGCCCATGTTCTACTTTGTGAACTGATTTCCACTCAAATGTCAAATTTATATGTCCTCCCTAGTTGCCTCATACTTAAATACGTCTTCTAGTTTACAAGCCATCTATTACCCAAACAAAATTTTTAAGCGTTTCTTTTTTTTTTTTTGTCTCTGGACTTTCATGAATTGTGGCACGGCCACAATGACTGTCTGTCTTTTACAGAAGTGGCGATGGGCTAAGTTAGTACTGGGATGCATTGTTGAAATGTAAAGGTACTGCTGTATAGAGATGGAAAATCTAGCACACTAACTGGAAAGCACTCATAGAGTGCAGACCTCCACCAAGGGGGCCAGGTATCCCCATATTGTAATTTCACCCAAATACTTAATACGGGACTGTTGAAATTCAGGATTTTTTTTTACCTGTATCCAGAATATGATGCGGATGTTATATCCCTATGCCGAAGTCATTGATGGTATGTTAAGTAACTGAACCAGAAAAGATTTGGGGTTAAAGAGATTACGGAGAGTTTGAGATGCAAATACCAACCACAACATGTTTTCGATTGCCCATAATGTCCTCATACACTTTTACATTTTGTTTTTGAGTCTGTTACCTGTCACATTTGAAGTATGCAGTTTGTTCTGCCTGTTCTGACTCTCTGACAGAAATGTCATCCAGGTACCAACCAGAGCCGAAACCTTCACCATCATGACCAATAGTGAGGGATGTGATGTCACCTAAATCTACAGCTTGTATGCTGAACAGGTCAACCTGGAAAATTGCAAAAATGAAAAAAAAGAAAAATGAACTCTTGGATGAAACCTTTAAAGATGCATAAAAAATAAGTCACAGAACCAAAATGCCTGAACTTTATGTTTATCACCAAAAACCAATTTGTCACCAAGCAACACATTGCCAATTCTATCTACTCTTCACCACCAAGAAGTTAAATAATACCAGATGGCAACAACTTAATGCCCCAGTCACATTACAGGCAGTACATTCCGCAGTTAGGGGTTTTACTCGGCAGCGGAACCGTGTAGAAGGATGCCTCATATCTTCTGAGATTTGGTGTTTCCATCAAACTACATGGCGGTACAAGCCAAGGTTATAGGTGTTTTGCAAACTGCCCCTGTCCTTCAACTACCATATGAGGTTCGTATGCGAAGTTGTGACACAATGCCAAAATGTCCAATTACCTCCGCTCACCTTATGTTGCCATGTTACACTGAAAAAAAGGCCGAGTCACAACCTGTGGACTATACCTTCAGTAACCGTAGCAAGAAATTTGTCTGCGTATGTTCACCTTCGTCTGTGCATGCCCATGGTAACAAGTTCAGAAAAAACAATTTTAAACATTTTAAAACTTCCGTAGAAAGTGCAAAGTAGCGGATATTTTGTCACTGTGTCACATGGTCGCTTATGAACCTCAGACGGTAGTTTATGGTATTTAATAAAGGACAAGGGCGTTTCGCCCAATGCCAATAACCACGGGTTATACCATCTGTAGTGTGACTGAGGTTTTAGATATTGTGTTTGTGTAGTCTGCTGGGCACACTGATATTTATATTAAAAAAAAATGTTATTATAATATAACTACACACCACAAAGAATGAAACCTGTACATACTTAATCAATAACAAGAGCACTTAGAGAGCAAAATCCTCTGCCAAGGCACATTATAATAAGTAAACGGGAAAATCCGGCTTTTTTTGTATCCACATAGTGGTCCAGATAACTCTCTAATTTAATGGGATCTCAGTTGGACCAAGACCTATTTCTACACAACTGGTTATTTTTATGAAGATATTTGACAAAAATTTGTATCTTTTTGTTTTACTCACATTTTACTCAAATTAGACGATTATGCAATAATAACTCACACTATCCTGCTCAAATTTGTTGGTTCCATGGAGACTCGAGTACTTGAGTTGCCTTTTTCCTGTATCACCATGTGAACCAAATAACTGCAGGTATACATTGGCATCGGTTCCCGCATTGTGTACATCTTTTGTGTGGATTTTCACTTGGTAAGAGTGAACTAAAAGTATAAAAGTACACAAAAAGTACATCCATGTCAAACATTAAGATTATGTTAAAATTTTTTATATCATATGGTTACTGCATGTGCAATTGGGTATGAATGTTTTAATGTACCAATAGATAAATAAATTTTTACAAAACTTGCTAAGCATGGGTCAATGCCCACAGTATCTCAGTAGTGAGAGTAGTTCACTGAAATACTGTGACAACAGTATACAACTGGTATCTCAACTGTCAATACAAATAATTGAAAGAAAACTTAAAATTTTGTAAAAAAAAATCCAAATCTGAAGAAATGAAAAACTTTTATCCCATATTTTTGTTGATTTTACATTTTTGTAGCTTTTTCTAGGAAGAGAGCTGAGATGTTTTGCTTTCATGAGCTTCACCTCCTGTTAGTGTGTCCATTCGAATGGGAATATATAAAATGGAAAATTTAATAAATAAATTAAATTTTTATAAGTTAATACCTTACCAAATGGACAAATGCATTTGTCCAGCGCTCTGCCAGTCTCCCTAAACGTTAGAAAAAAATGTCCTGAGCTGGGCTCTGGCCGGGACCGGTAGTGTCCTGTTCATTCACCAGGTGGCTGTGTCACCCCCAGCTCTTGCTTGCTGCACATGCATACTTCCTCTTTTTATTTGGCGCAAAGCCGATTAAATGCTTGGAAATGTCATCAATTTGTTTGTGGATTTTTCATATCGAAACAAAATAGTTTACAATGGAAAATGAGTAATTTAGCTCAGGACGTTTTTTTCATTTGGCAAGGCTGGCAGTTTGCCAGACAAAATCATGCATCTGTCCACTAGGTAAGATGTATTAATGCCATAAAATGCATCTTTTTTCAGAATCCTGGATTGAGAATGGCTTTACAATGGTTGGATACTGAGACCAAAGGCTCTTCACCAATTGTTGGCTGATCCCTTTATTTGTTGATATACTGCCTCTTTAACCAATACATTCATAAAATTCTCACCTTGGCGCATTTTTGCTGGGTCTTCATCGAATCGAGGAATTTCTGTCCAGCCATCATGTTCACTGTCCACCAACACAAAGTCTCCATACACAAACACAAATTCTTCTCCTGTCTTGAACCTCTCAAGTGTGATCTGGAATATATTAACACAGGTAATGAAAACAACTTTTTCTAATCCTCCTTCTAACACTGGAACAACAGTAACCTACATCCCCCTATGAATCTGGAACAGTTCAACATGAAACTACATAAAGCCATTAAAAATGGAGCGTCATTCAACCATATGCCCCCTCCCCCTACTAATACTGGAATATGTCAATAAAGTTCCTCAGCAGTGGTCTACATGCCCCCCATTGTTTTAAAATAAAATTTCTGTATTTACCCTTTTATAACCAGGTGAATGGGGACTGGACACACGAGGGTAGCAAACCTGCCATCAATTCCCCTTCACAGTGCTATTCATACACAGTATGAAATTATATTTGTAAAGCTCTTTTAAATCATGCACATAAAAACTGTTAAATACTACATACATTTTCTGACAAAAATAAGAAAGCAAAATGTTAAAAAACAAATTCTTAAAATGGCTGAGCAACCATAAATAAAGCAGATTGTATTCATATACCCAATACCCTCTACATCTGGATCAGCAATTATAACACGGTGACCTAGTAGTAAGCTGCACCTCCATCAAAACTGGAACATGTCCAAACAGTAATTTGTAACAAATTTTATTGTAATTTAACTTTTTGTAAGTTAAATACTTACCTTATCCTCACAAATGCTTACTTGGTTTTGTGGAGGCAAAATGCGGCGACCAACAAGAATATTTAAAAATTATTCTTGTTCGAGAGGTGAACCCCGTAGTTAGTGATAGGTGCGCATGCGCACCACACATTGTCGGTTGGACTTTGTCGAGAGATCTTCATTTAATTTTTGGTCCGCTATGAAAACAAACTTGTCAGGGGAGGAAGGGTGGGTCTGTCCTTGTGAGGATAAGGTAAGTATTTAACTTACAAAAAGTTAAATTACAATAAAATTTGTTACATTTTATTGCGTAAAATAGCCTTACCTTATCCTCACAAATGCTTGATTCCAACCATAACAGGAGGGGTTTGTTTTGAAACCTCCCTGTTAATAGACTATGGGGTTCACCATGAAAGCATTTGATGGAGAGGATAAGATAAGCTTAAGAACGCTGCATTAAGATTACTCATTACTGTGAAAAATCTGTGAAGATAAGTAATGAATGCTAACCTCATGAATATTCATGATGCACTGTTGTTGTTGACACTTGATTCAATTGGTATGTGTTATCTTACAGCTACCCATCACCCATTAACTGCATGGTCGGGGATGGCTTCCTGGGTCCCTCGAGCAAGATGCTGTCATCCACCAGAAAGGCATCCCCAAGCTGACTCCTATGGCTTCTTAAATACAATCATGGGGTCATCTGAAAAAAGAAGACAAATGTCAGTACAAGCTACTGGTATGGCTGAAGACATGTAAGTATGTAGGACATATGAAAAACATGGAGAACATACTCAAAAATTCACCATATGCTGAGCAGAAACCACTGGGCCTAACTTGAAATCTGATTGGTGGGTGGACTGCCAAGCTACATCCTTCAAATACAAAGTGGTGAAAGTGTTGTGGCTTTTCCAATAACATGAGCCTAATACTTGCTCTAATGAGACCCCACCCTTAAAGGCCAAAGAAGCTGACATGGATCTTAGGTCATGAGCCTTTACATGAACATTGTCGGACATAGAATCAGAAGATTGATAGGCTAAAGCAACAGTCTGTTTGATCCAAGATAAAATAGTGGATCTTTGAATATCTTTGTCAAAACCCTCCTTAAAGGAGATGAACAAAAGATTCTTGCCCTTTCTCTGTGTAGAAGTCCTATCCAAATAATAACGAAGAGCTCTAATAGGACACAGAGTCATATCATCAGACAGATCGGAGCTCAGAAACGGTTTTAGAGCTGGAATAACTACAGGTCTGATCAAATCTGGACCCTCAGAGGCTAACTGGTTCTTAGCCAAGAAGGCAGGAGGAGAGATGGTGACCTTCTTCCAGTGAGGCTTATGTCTGAGAGAAGAGAATGTCCAAGTATGCACCTCCCCCTCCTTTTGCCAGATGCCAAAGCCATCAAGAAAACAGTCTTGAAAGTCAAAACCTTAAGACTTGCATCCTTCAAAGGTTCAAAAGGAGCCTTAGTCAAAGCCAAAAGAACCAAAGATAGGTCCCAAGAGGGAATACCCCTATTTAGAATAGGTTTGTCCCTATAAAAGCTTGCAAGAAGTCTATTCAAGTGCATGCTCTTGCCTACTTCCAGACCAAAAGGTCCCAAATGGTCAGCAATTGCAGTTCTGTAGCCAGCAATTGTGGCAGGTTTCAAATTTTTGACAGTAAACAGATGGTTCAAAAATTCTGCTATGTCTGAGATAGAAGGCTCTGCGCTGACCACCTTATTCTGTTGGCACCAGAGTTCAAAAATGGCCCACCTTGACTCATATAATCTTCTAGATGAGGGTCTTTGAGGTGCCTTAATTCTATCTGCCACCTCCTCAGAGAATGATTCAAGTGACTCTGAGTGGTGACCAGGTGCCAAACATGCAGATTCAGATACATGAGATTCTGATGGAACTTCTGACTGAAAGGTTGTTTTAGCAGATGAGGCCAATGAGGAAGTTGTAATGGGGGCTTGGTTGACAGATTAACTAGATTCCAAAACCAATGCATTCTGGGCCACCCTGGTGCTACTACTATCATTCTGCACCTGTAGGTGTTCATTTTCTGTATGACCTTTGGTATGAGAGCTACAGGACAAAAGGCATAGCCGTCCAGACCCTCCCAGGAGATGTTCAATGCATCTATGTTCATAGCATTTGCATCTGGGACTGGTGAGACATAGATTGGTAGCTTGTGATTCAATTTGGTGGCAAACATGTCCACCATTGGTGTGTGCCAAACTTTGCAAATTAGACTGAATATTTGAGGATGAAGAGACCATTCTGTCTGAATTATTTTGTCTTTCCTGGAGAGACTGTCGGCTATCACATTGAGGCAACCCTGAATGTGTCTGGCTCTTATGAGTATGTTTCGAGGATTGCAGTAGGCCAAGATGCGCCAAACCAGGAGACACATGTCCCATGAGTGTGTTCCCCCTTGTTTGTTCAGATAACTGACTACAGTGGCGTTGTCTGTTGCTATGAGAACCCTCTTGTCTAGAATTCTGTTTTGAAAGCTTTTTAAGGCCAGAAACACTGCCTTTAACTCTAGGACATTGATATGAAGCAATTTTTCCTGATCTGTCCAACTGCCACTGACTGTCATGTTTTCTAAATGAGCCCCCCAACCCTGGTTTGACGCATCTGTGAAAATAAGGGTATTGTGTTCCTGAGGATGTAAAGGACAATCCTTTCTTAAATTTTTTGGATCTTTCCACCACTGAAGATAACTTTTCAGAAGATTTGAAACCGGAATCTTCAGGTCTAGAGACTGGGGATATTGCCAATGTGTTTTCAGGTACCACTGAAACGGACGCATGTGGAGCC
The DNA here is from genome assembly GCA_964017235.1 of Sabellastarte sp. h YS-2021. NCBI lineage: Eukaryota > Metazoa > Annelida > Polychaeta > Sabellida > Sabellidae > Sabellastarte > Sabellastarte sp. h YS-2021. The sequence continues at coordinate 142,977,500 of OZ024929.1, forward strand.
TGCCCATTGGTATTGTTTTTTCTAGAGATGCTAACACACCTATCAGAGACATTAATAGCCTCGGAGTAGTTTGTGATACGACCTCCATGTCCTGAACAGCTTTTTCTAGAATTTTCAACTTCTTTTCCGTTGGAAAAACTTTTCCCTGTAACAAATCGAAATGGTAGCCCAGAAAGTCGATTTTTTGTGTAGGTTCGAGCTCTGATTTTTCGAAGTTTATCACAAAGCCGAGATCTTGCACCACCTGAATGAGTTCTTTTGTCTGTACACGACATTGGTGGCTGGTATTTGCTCTTAACAACCAGTCGTCTAGATACTGGTGAACTTGAATTCCGCGAGACTGAAGAACAAGCTTTACTTCTTGCACGATTCGCACTCTAGAGGTGCTGTTGCCAGCCCGAAGGGCAGAGCTTTGAACTGATACGTTCGCTTGTCCACATGGAAGCGAAGCAAATGTTGAGAGGCCGGATGTATGGGAACATGAAGGTATGCATCTTTGCGATCTATGGACACTAGCCATTCCCCTTTTGTAAGCGAATTTCGGATGATCTCTGCAGTTTCCATCTTGAATGTAGGCACATGCAGAAAGCTGTTCAGAACACTTAAGTCTATTACTGGGCACCATTTTTCCCGGGTTTTGGTACAAGAAACAATCTGCTGCAAAAACCTAGAGTTGTGCATACCTTGAGAGGGTAAATAGCTGGCCGAATAGCTATCTTGCTGGCCACGAAAAAACTTGGAACCAGAGGAGTAAGAGGAAGAAGAACGCCTGTCATCAGATAATTATTCGATTGGAAAGACTGGCGGTTATCAGTCTTCAATCTTTTAGGGGATCTGTCCTGCTTCTTCTGTTTTGATCCAGTGTAGTGGGACAAAATAAATCCGCAGATTTGAACCCAGTCCTTCGTAATTTGTTAAAGTCGTGTTCCTGCAAGTGTGATGCACAGACTTTAAGGATGGAATCCCTTCTTGCAAGCTGTAAATTACAGGCCAAAGCAATGGAAAGATCTGTGACAGACTCCAAAGCCTTATCAAGTGAACTAAGGCAGGCCGACTGCATTTGAAGGTGGGATAAAAGCTTGTCAGAGTCCCTGAAAACGTCTGAACCACCCTGTTGAAGCAACTCCTCCATAGAAGATGATGTCTTGCCAATAGCCTTCATGAACCAATTAACATAAGCTAAAATTTGTACACATTCTCTAGTAACAGTCTCCATACTTGTGTGTTGTTTGATAGGCACATGCACTGAAGATGGAATCGCTTTTGGGAAGAGTGATCTGAAGGCATCTTGACATTTGGGTGCAGAGTTCGAGAACTCCACCGTAGATGACCTGTAGAACTTCATGGGAGGCCTGTTATATTGCAAAAAATTATCAGTGTTCACAGGACTGCACTGCAGCCTCTCAGGCTCACCCTTCTTTGGGTTACCAGAAGCCTTGGCCTCATAAAAATCCCAACGCTGAACTATGGCTTCCAAAGGTGGCATGACCATAGGAAGAACTTGTTTTTTCTTTGAATCTTTGTTCTTAGACCAAAAAATTTTGGTAGGTTGGTCAGAGGATTCTTCTGGAACTTCAACCTGTAGCAAAGCTCTGACAGCAGCTAAAGTTTCTCTGTACGTGGGATCTTCTTCAACCTCCTCAAGAGGAGATGGAGATCTGAGCCTCTTGCTTGAGGAAATACTCGTAGATTCATGGACCGAGCTGACATCAGAGAACGTGTCTTCACCAGATTCCAAAGCTCTAGGGCGAGGCTGGTGGGGTGTAGGTAAAGAAGATGAGGAAGACGAATTCGTCTTCAAGGAAGTAATTTGTGACTGCATATCTTCTAATCTCTGTAGAATTTTTTGCAAGGATTCCTCTGCTACAGGCTGAGATTTCTCAGCTGTAGGGGAACGATGAGGGTCAGATTCCTGCCCTAACAGGGAGTCTTCTACTTCTTTGGAAACTATAATGTCTTTAGGTTTCTTCTTTGACTTAGATCGTAGCTTCTTCTTCTGCTCAGAAGTGAATTGTAAGCAGTTAAAGCAATCTTCTTCTTTCGAAGTGACGCAGACATCCTGACCCTTGCCTTTGTCTCTACATGGATAACAGAAAAGGTGGGTGTCCCAATCGTACAGTGGATGACCACACTCTGATGCACGCTTCGTAGATTTTAACTGAGATTCAGCCATAATAACTTCAAAGCAAAAAAAACACGCAGCCTCCACGCCGACCAAAAACTGAATGAAGATCTCTCGACAAAGTCCAACCAACAATGTGTGGTGCGCATGCGCACCTATCACTAACACTGGGATTCACCTCTCGAACAAGAATAATTTTTAAATATTCTTGTTGGTCGCCACGTTTTGCCTCCACAAAACCAAGTAAGCATTTGTGAGGATAAGGTAAGGCTATTTTACGCAATAAAATAATAGTATAATACATCCCTTAATTCAACTGGTATATTTGGACAAAGTAACTAAGTGGTATTTAATCCACCTCTCCCCTTAATAAATAAAACAAGTTAACGCTGTCAGTCAGCAGCAAGCTACACTCCACAACCCCGCCACCAAAAAATAATAAAAAATATGCATATATTAAGCACAGCAACTGAACAATACTCTATGATCCCTCCACCCAGAAAAACAGGAACATTTCAACACCGTAACTCACCTGTACACTACAACCCCCTTAGTGCTGAAACTAGTCTAATATGTTACAAAACCATTCAAATGGCTAAAATGCAAATATCCCACCTTTGTCAGCTGCCAGGCAATGTCCTTGTTGTCACAGAAACCCACACGTATCTTGTACACCTCACCAAGATCTTGGCTGAACTTGACATTAAACACATTCTCCTTGCCCGCTGAGATTACAGCTGATTGGTCCTCATTCAATGTCAACTCTTTCTGCCCTGTATCTCCACAGATCACTATGGTAACAGGTCTTGTAATCTCCTCGGCCTGATCTGAGCCTGTATTAAATTTCACTGCCCATGGCTCACCTATTAAAAGAAAATAAGACTCTTAAACACTTTGTATTTGGTGCACTATTACTGAGCATTACTGAAGAAGGCTATTACATGAATTGAATCCTGCATTTAATATAACTGTAAATAACTTGTCCACGAAAAAATAGAAAACAATTACAATTGTAACAAATTTTATTGTAATTTAACTTTTTACAAGTTAAATACTTACCTTATCCTCACAAGTGCTTGTTTGGTTTTGTGGAGCAAAAACGTATCGACCGACAAGAATTTTTTAAGGAATATTCTTGTCACAAGAGGTGACCCCTTTGTCTGCGCATGTCCGCGCATGCGCCGTACTCATTGTCGACAGGCAATTGTCGAGAGATCTTCATTGTATTTTTGGTCCCCAGAAAACAAATTATGCGGGGAGGTAGGGTGGGTTTATCCTTGTGAGGATAAGGTAAGTATTTAACTTGTAAAAAGTTAAATTACAATAAAATTTGTTACATTTTATTGCGTAAAATAGCCTTACCTTATCCTCACAAGTGCTTGAATACAACCATAACAGGTGGAGGGTATTTGTTTTGGCCACACTGTTAGATGATTGACAGACAAGGGGTCACCAAATAAAGCACTGATAAGAGGATAAGATAAGCTTCCATAATCCACATCTTAGGTTATATATTACTTCTTGAACACAGATAAGTAATTTGCTAACCTCAACAAGAGATCCATGATGTGGTCGTCATTGTTGCTGCTGTTGCTGTTGTAGACAATTTTACAACAAATCATATACCAGTATTAACCATCACCCGGTATTGGCCGGAGATGTCTGCATGACTCCCCAAACAAGATGTCATCATCTGACAATGAGAATATCTCCAAGCAGGCAAACTGAACTGCAAAAACTGCAGATATGGGGCCGTATGTAAATTAAGGCATATGTCAGTGACACAACACTTGTATAACTGGAGAGAACATAAATATGCGAGTCATATGAATAAGATGTATAAGTACATAAAAAAAAATTGACTACATGCTGAGGTGAATCCACAAGACCCAATTTGTTCATGGACTGGTCATGGGATTGCCAAGCTACATCTTCGAGTAGAATGTAGTAAAGACTTGTGGGTCTTTCAATAACAAGAGTTTGATATCTGCTGAGGTAAGACCCCACTCTTGAAAACTAAAGAGGCAGCCATGGATGTAATATGTGTCTCAATGTATAGATTCTGAGAATCAGAATCAAAGGACTGGCAATCTAATCATGCATCCAGATTGATCCAGGAAGAGATAGCAGAACTCAAGATATCTCCATCAAGCCTTCCTTAAAAGATATGAGCAAGAGATTCTTCCCCTCCTTGAAGTACTTGTACTGTCCTGATAGTAACTAAGTACTGTAAGAGAGCAGAGTGTCACAACATCAGTCCAACATTAGCTCAAGAAGGGTTTGTGAGCTGGAATGACCACTGGTTTGAGCCATCTGGGCCATCAGAAGCCAACTGATTCTTGCTAAAAGGCAGGAGAAGGAGACTTTCCCTTTTCTCCAAGCAGTAGTCCTGTCCAAGAAGGATCTAAGTGCTGTAAGAGGACAACGAATCATGTGTCCAGGCAATTTGAGTTCAGGAATGATCTAGAGCTGAAGTGACCACTGGAGGCAATCTAGACCAACCGAGGCTAATTGGTCCTTGTTGAAAAGGCAGGTAGGAGGGAGAACTGTAAACTCCTTCCTATGAGGCTTGTGTCTGAAGGAGCCAAAGTCCCAGAATACACTTCCAATGGCATTGCAACAGTCTTGCAAGTCAAACTTTTTTAGACTGACCTCCTTTGAAAGGTTAACAAGAAGCCTTTTGTGAAAACCAACAGAAGCAAAGGCAAATCCCTTGATGCTGTACCTCTGTTAGCAGTGGGCTTCTCTCTATAACACTTGCAATAGGCCTATAAAGATGCAGGCTTTGGTTCAACTCCTGCACAAAAAATGTAAATGATCAGCTATGGCTGCTGCTAAGCCAACAATAGTGACAGGTTTCAGATTTTTTGCAAGTAAATGGATCAAAAAATCTGGTATATTTGAGACCGTAGGCTCTGAGATGGCCACCTTATTCTGTGGGTACCAGAGCTCAAAATGGCCCATCATGACTCATACATTCCAAGATGAGGGTCCTTGAGATGCCCTAAATCTCTCTATCCCTAGCCCAGAGAACGATATAAGAGATTCTGAGTGGTGTAAAGGTACCAAGCATGAAGGTGCCAATGCAACAGATTCAGATGGTATTTCTGATTGAATGGCTGTTTTTGAGACCAGTGAAGTAGCTGTAATGGAGGTATGGTTGAATGAGTCACCAGACACCAAAGCCAATGTATCATGGGCCACCAAGGGGCCACTACAATCATTTTGCACCTGGTGTTCACTTGTTCAATGACTTTTAGGAATAAGTGGTATAGGACAAAAGGCCTAGCAGTCCAGAACCTCCAACAAGATGTTTAATTCATCTATGTTCAGAGAATTTGCATCCGGGACTAGCAACATAAAATGGAAGTTTGTGACTCATATTGGTGGCAAACATCTCTACCATTGGTATTTGACAAACTATGTAAATCAAATAGAATATTAAAGATGAAGCCTCTCCTATCTGAAATATTTCGTTCTTTGTGGAGAGGCTGTCATGACATCTAGGCAACCCTGAATATATCTGGCTCATATGAGAATATTTCAAGGATTGCAGTAGGCCAAGATGCAGCATACCTGCATAAAACACCTATTGTTGATTTGTGCCAAACTTGCACGTTGTCTAGAACCATAAAGGGAGTAAGAACCATTCTGTACCGATTACTTTTGTCCCTTCTGTAGAGATCATTGAGTATGACATTTAAGTAACCCCAGAATATTTCTGTCTCTTATGAGTATATTTCAAGGATTGCAGTAGGCCAGGATGCACCAAACCTTTATCCCTTCTGGAGATGATGTTGAGTATGACCTTTAAGCAACCAAGAATATGTCTGTCTGTTATGAGTATATTTCAAGAATTGCAGTAGGCCAAGCTGTGCCAAACTAGGAGGTATACGCTCCCCCCCCCCCCCCCCGTTTGTTCAGATAACCGAACACAGTGGTGTTGTCTGATGCTATCAGAATTCTTTTGTGTGGAATTTGTCTTGAAGGCTTTTAAGGGCTGAACACACTGCCTTCAGCTGTATGACATTGAAATGTAATATATACATTTTTAACTGTCCAAAGCCACTAACTGTGATGCTTATAGATGGGATCATCAACCCTGGTTTAATGCATCTACGAAAATAAGGGAATTGTGCACCCGTGTATAGAAAAGGCATCCTATTTCCCATTTTTTGGCATTTTCCACCAGTGAATATGCTTTTTCAGAAGGTTTAGAAACAGGAATTCTCACAACTAGTGACTGGAGATATTGCCAGTTTTTTCTAGATACCACTGAAAGGCACACATACATAACTGACCCATTGGTATAGCCTTTTCCAAAGATGCTAGTATCCCTACCTGGGATATAAGCAACCTTGGGGTTAACTGTGATGAGATCGCCATGACTTGAATAGATTCTCAGGTATTTAATTTTTTCGAGGTAGAAAGACATTTCCTGGTACCAAAATGTAGTGGTAACCCAGGAAATCGATATCACGAAGCCCAGTTGATGCATAATTGGATGAGTTCTTTGGTTTGAACCCAATACTGGTGTCTTTTACGTACACTAAACAACCAGTAGTCTAGGTATAAGGTGAAAGAAATCTCCTGGTACCAAAACGCAGTGGTAACCTAGGAAATCGATATTACGAAGCCAGTTGTTGAATAATTGGGTGAGTTCTTTGATTTGAACCCAATACTGGTGTCTTCTACATACACTTAACAACCAGTGGTCCAGGTATATGGTGAACTCCTATTCCGTGAGACTGAAGAATGAGATTTGCCTCTTTATTACGCGCATGATACTGTAGAGGGGTCGCTAACCCGAATTTCATAATGCTTTAAACTGATAGGTCTGACCGTGTACATTAAACTGAAGTAGATGTTGAGAGACCTGTGAATCGGTACATAGAAGAACGCATCTTTTGTAACCGAATTTCTAATAATTTCTGTTGTCTCCAGTTTAAACGATGCGGCAAGCAGGTATTTATTGACATAGTAAACGAACTTCACTCGTGGGCAGTGACCGTTGAAGTTGTATTTATAAATCAATTCAGGACACTGAGATGTATCAGAGGTCGTCATTAGCCGAGTTTCTATACAAGAAATAAACTGCCATAGAAACCTGGAGTTCTGCAATTCTTGACTGGACAACTTGCAGTCTTTTGAAGCATTTCCAGCAATATTTCAGCGGTATTTACTGTAGCCATGTTTTCCTGTCTGACGTCATCGCTTTGCATTGTGGGTAGTACAGGCATTGGCGAATTCGATTGGAGAGTAACTCGACAATCCCAACTGAAGATTCGCACCACTCTGGGATGGCAATGAAAAAATATCCCATCACTGCCAGTAACACTGCAAGAAGAGCCTCCATGGTGACTTGCATTAATGTAGCCACGTTCTTCTGTATCCCTCTGACCTGGTAAACTAGGCAGAGTGGTACGACGATCTTTTGTGGTTAGTAGGGGAAATTACTGGACATAGCTCCTGTCCTGAATATACTGTGCAAAATACACTGTAAAAGTTGGAAGCAAGGACTTCAACATATAAAATAATATAACATAAAATCTCATCTAGCCAGTTTGATCTTCGTTGAGTTTGCAGAAGAATTCTTCAACAGGGCTGAACAGACAAGCAGTACACATACTGCCCGAAAGATGTCTGTTGGATCTTCATCCAAATTTACAGCAAAGGAAGGTAATCTGTCCATATTTTCATGTCTTGATAAGCAGGAAGTTCACTGTACCTGCTGGGAAAATAAATAATAACTGCAAGGATCCGTGGATACGCTTCTGTAGTCGTTCTTTTGGAGGGAGACCTATTACTGTAACAGAGTGGCGCTCCACTCCCAGTAAAGAATCTACGACCTCCGTTGTAAAGATAACTAAATTCTTTCTTCTTTGTTTCCCACTGGAAACTTCACAGCAAACTCTTCTCGCAACCCTTTCCTCGACAAGCAGGTAGTTCCAGTCGAATAGAAGGTGAGTGCAGCCGTACAACGTCTTCCGCTGAAGACTTCACAGCAAGATCTCTTGTATAAAACATCTTTATTGTGACCTTTTTCAGGACAAGGGAGGTAGAATTAGTGGTAGTACCAGTCCAGTAATGGACAACTACAGCTAGGTGCACGCTTGCACGCTTCAAAACTTCATAGATCTTCGTCTGTAAATGGACGATAATAAAAGAAAATACGTGTTGCTCCCATATCGACCAAAAATATAATGAAGATCTCTCGACAATTGCCTGTCGACAATGAGTACGCAGACAAAGGGGTCACCTCTTGTGACAAGAATATTCCTTAAAAAATTCTTGTCGGTCGATACGTTTTTGCTCCACAAAACCAAACAAGCACTTGTGAGGATAAGGTAAGGCTATTTTACGCAATAAAAAAAGGGTTTTGGGTTGATACTTAGCAAAATTCAAATAGGAGATGAAACTCAAAACCCTTTTGTAAAGTTGGCCCAAGATTTAGACCTGTTTCTGTTCCTGTTTGTCTAGCTTACACAGTGGAATAATCCGTTTCCCTGTATATAAAGTACTTTTCCATTTGTGTAATTACCTCTTAGTAATTTATTTGTCTGTCTGCCTGTATGTTTACCTTTACATTCTCCCTCTCCACTCACCTTCCACCATCTCTTTCTTGCTGACAAGTGGTGTTCTCTCCATCTGTCTAACTTTTTATATGTTTACCTGTTTGTCTACCTGTCTACCCATCCACTCACCCACCTCTTCTATCAACTTACCATCCATTCATTCTTTCTTGCTGTCCAGTAGTGTTCCCTTAAACTGTCCATCTCCCCCTCTGTTTATTTGTTTGTCTGTTTATCTGACTATCTATTCATTTATCCATCTGACCAACAACTTACCCTCTACTCTGTCCTTCTTGCTGACCAGTAGTGTTCTCTCTATCTTTCCATCTTCTTTTCCTGTATCAAGCCACTGATCACATTCAAACCTGACTGGTACTCCATCCACTTTCACTGTCACAAAGTCCAAGAACCAGCCTTCACCAGCACCATTCCCATCATGCCTCACTACGATCATCTGCAACACACCCAGATGAGCAGCCTCTACCAAGAACCGATTCACACTTCCTTGGTCAAATACGGCCCCACCATCCATAGGTTTCTTGAGCCGACGCTCTCCACTGTTTCCAAGGTTACCATAAAGGGTCATGTAAATGCTGGCCTGTGTCCCTGCACCTACACGGTCCCCAGTGTGTACTTCAACCTCATGCTGTACCACTAGAAATACAAAGACCATGCTGACAGGGGTTCCATGTCACTAACACTACCCTGACACCGATGACTAAATGTATCACCAGTGTACAGAGTCTACTCGAAAACTTTCCAGGTTCACTGGGCCTCTGCAGCACAAAATGTTACAGGTCCATAGCAAAAGTTGCCAGTCTGTATTCCAATGTAGGTTAAAACAATATTGAGTTTCAAAACTGGCCAAGATAAATGGCTTTAAGTGTTTTTTTCTATAATGGCAAGAATACTTGTTGTAGCCATAATCCTGAAATAATTTCAGTGATTAAAGAAAAATATATGAACAGTTTTCTTAAGTGACAGGACATCTGGACCTGTAAGTCCAGAAAGATATAGGTCCTTTAGAATAGCTACTAGGCTTGAACAGGGATAAGGTGTACTGTGCCACTGGAAGTGTCAAAATACACACACTGAAACATAAGGAGTTAATTTACTCACTGGGAATGGGTTCCACTCCGGGCCAGGATACTGCAAATTCCCTCCACCCATCACTTTCTGCATCGACAGTCACCCAAGCCTGGGTCTCTATCACAAACTCGTCCTTTGTGGCTTCGTCTTCAAAGCGGATGCGGTCGCAGTACCAGCTTGCTGGATTTGTAGTATCCTCAAAACCAAGGCGGATCTTCTGGATTTCCCCAACTGGCTCACGTAACTGGATCTGTTTAAAACACACAGGAATATTCTATAGAGATGGACAAGTAAGACTTAATCCTAATATGTAAATTATTCTGTCTAAATCTGACTGTGATCCTCCTATTTTCAAAACAGGTGGAGCTGAAGAAAATCTATATCATGGAACAACCTTATATTCCTTATTATTTTCAAGTGTGTTATTGTTATAATACTACCATAAGCATGTGGGTTTTATGCCCAAGCTAGCAACATGAACTGGTACTCGCTTTATATTTGTAAATGGTCTCAACTTCAGCAGTAAACAGTGCCACAGTCCTATTAAGTAGTGAAGTAGGCTGTTTTTATAGAACACTCATTGAAATTAAACTATGTACATTGCGCAGTATACAAGCAACATTGAAGATGAACTTAATTTTATTTGTTTGTGATTGTGAAATTTATATTTTTGTTTGTAAGTTTCTTAAGGTCAACATGGTTATTTCAAATTTTGCCTTCAGAAAATTATTTATTTATACAAAGTAGAAATGTTTCAAAAGTGTGGCAGTTTTTATCAAAGCTACTTAGAATGAAAAAAAAAGGTTTTGATTAGATTTGATTATATTGTTTAATCTTAAAAATATCTGGCACAGCTGCAGTATTTCCCTCCCCAGAAATAACTGAAAGTAGTTCTGTTAATAAACTATCTGTAAATATGAAGACAGATGATTGGTCAGAAGGTCTTCAGTTCATCCATATGCCTATCTATATTATTTAAGGTGGGCAGGTGATATAGAGCTGACCCACTGGCCTGAAAATATAGAGGACTCAGGTGCATGCCTGCCAGCAGTACTGTATTTGATCTATCTGCCGATGTACCTATTTTGCCAATTTATTTAATTGAAAAACACTGCATTTTTGTAAAAAAAAAATAACTAGCCTAATAAATATTACTAAAGTTACTTACTTCAGGGAGGCAAATTTCACTTCCCTTGTGAACCCCTTGTTTGACACTACACTCACCATGAAGAAGTCTGTGTTTCCTGGCTGCAGTGCAGGCTTGTCCGTATCAAAGGGAATCAAGCTGATTGGTGGAGATTCTCCCTCCTCCCCACACAAAACCACCTGCACCTGCCTATCTGTCCCACAATTCCCCTCACTTCCTGTTGTTGTCCACACCTGCCACACACCCTCTGTAGTATATAAGAAGAGTTTATTCAAAGCTCATCAGATTTTTATTGCACTTTAATTCCAGAGTAGCTGAGCTATTAGATATTAAAAAACATTGGACAAGCAAAGGTTGTTTAATAAATTTGTGTAAACACAAGTGATATGACAGAGTCAACAAGAGTAAAACGTTAATACATGTGCAGTCCTTGATGTTTTATCAATTAGTTCAAAACTATGGAAGCATGAATACTGGGCCAACAGGTGATAACATATGTGAAAGACCAACCAAACAATCCCAAATTAAAGGACAATAATTGCATCTTTCTTGAGTGACAAAATTTAAAAATATCCTTCCTGAGAGTAATCAGAGGGTGATCTCATGTGCCTCATGCTCTACTTTATACTCATAATGATATAATTATGTATTATTGTCTGAATCTGTACATAAGCATCTAATTAACAACTTTTGTTTAGTCAACCATAAATACTAAATTTTTACAAACACGCTTGACATTATTGATTTCTCACATGAATTTTTAAAATGTGAAAGTTATTGCTGTGTGCTATTTGTAACTCATCCCTCACTGACAAATTTTCTGATTAACTGAAGCAGTAGAACAATCTACTATTTAAAAACTGAAATTTACCACGAGTAGTTTTCAGGGCAGAGAAAAAGAGTACACACTAGTTGGTAATTATATTTTGAACTGTAAACTGCTAAGCATCGATAAGCAATTACCAACTTTAGCACAGGTTGCGGGTATAAATCCAGTTCTTGGCTACATGTGAGATTTACTGGGGGTTTGTACTGAATGTTAATGTTGAAGGTGAGGTTAAGTGTAAATTTTTGAGTTTCACCCATTCCACTCACCAGACTTGGGCAGATGGGGACATTCATCAAGTGCTATTGCAGTCGGACACTTAAGTGTTTCCACGGCAACCAACTCTACTTCTTTTTTCACTGCTGATTCGTTGTCGGAGATTGTTCTAAAAAGTAGTAATTGTTGTGTATGAAATCAGCTAACACACAGAATATTAATGTAACCCTCTTTATATATTCCATACCAAGATAATTCTCACTTCATCTGACCTAATGGGTCCCCTCTATTCCATAAGGAGATTGAATATTTTACGAGCTACAAAGCTGCTATATAGCTCCTACTACTTTATCTATATGTCAGCCACCTCATTATATTGTTGCCCCAACCACCATCTTGAAAGCCTGGACTCTGGTAGCTACTCCCTAACTCTGATGGGCTGATTTGGTAAACTAAGGCTCCTTTAATATCACTTGAGACTGGCCCTGCTACACTCTACCAGGCATTCACACCTGGCCAGATGCTCAACATGCTAATTAGTAGTATATCTGGTCTGAAATATATTCTAAATTCTTGAAGTGTGAATGCTACATATTGTTGTTAAGAATACTTCTTGAACGCAGACTGAAGAGTTGATACACATTGTGGACAACTTCAGTGTTACTAGTCAGTTCAAACACAAAACCAATACACGGTAACAAGTACAGCAGTGATAAGGTAACCCAGACACTTAAAAACAGGCTCTCTACATTGAGAAACTGGGGACACACTACTGTGGAACACTTCATATTGGCATACTTTATATTTAATTTATTTTTACATCACTTTCTGTATCTTCATGAATATTTTAAATTTGACACAAATGTATCTAAATCAGCCACCATAGTTACATGGTTTACCGGTACTTTTAGTCAGTTATTACTTAAACGCAGGGACCTGGCTTCACCACGGTAATTGCAATATAGAAACCATGGCCAGATTTATTGCCATGAATAAAAACTACAGTTGAGAGAACCAATTGTGGTTTAAATTGGAAAATATGTATTAATCAAAAGATAAGCATTTATGAGAACAAGGCGAGTCTAATTAATAGAACAGTACCATTTATTTTGACCATTTTTTTCATGAAACAATTAATTTTTCCATGAATATTTGGCCTAGGGATTTTGGCCCATGAGTGTGTAAGTCTCAACTAGTTTCCTGAGTAATTTTCTCTGCTTTCAAGACTAATTGTGACATAGTGTTAGTAAATTGTCTTCATAAATTAAACTGTCAGGTATATATTGTAAGACTTTTTTCTTTTGGCCATAATACTTATCTTCTTGGTTGTAAAACTTATCTCTTCAGTCAGGAGGCAATGTATTTTTAATTTGAACGTCACATTTTTTCTGCCTTTTTTCCCCAAGATTAACAATTTACTTAATGTCATATCTAGTACCCTGTTTTGGTTATATTGTAATAGGACTATATTTTAAGTAACCATCCAAGTCACTATGTATCCACGCATACCTGGCCAAGACATTAGACGATCACCCATTAAAGTATTAACCAACCCCAGTGCTGCTTAATTTCAGTGGTCAGATGGGAACTGGTCAAGTGACACCACACAGGGAGATAGCTTTTTTTCCGAAGGATTGCTCCTGTCAAAGCCACAAGATTAAAATCTAAGTCTTACCAGCAATTAAGTGAAACCGAATCAATAGGGCATTAATTACAATGTGAGGACACAACAAAGCATACACATCACAAACAGGAAAACCAATAGATACTTCAATTGATAACTGTCTACATACTGATTGTAAGGAAAGCACCACTCCACAGGAGCAAACTCCGCCTTCTTCACACACACTTGCTGAATGTGTACTGGGGCTCCTCGCCCTTTAGTAAGAACCACCTGAAAAGCAGAAATCAGGGTAACATACAGGGGTAAGAATGTCAGAAATCTCAAGTAGGTGATTTATCTATTGAACAGATAAACCTTTACAAGATGAATAACATTTTCTGTAATTCACTGTAGCATGTAATAAAGAGATATCATCGACAGAACACTGAAAAATATCTTCCCCGATTTTGACACAATAGCAACATTGTGCTAACTTGCACATGACGGCTCATTTAACAGTAGTCTGTTAAAACACTATTGCACTATTAACCAGATGTACCAAACAAATAGATTACCAAGGTGATGCATAACTCAAAAAAAGCATCAAAGATGCCCGTGCCCCACAGCCCGGTTAAATAGTTTTCAACACCATGAGATATAGAAGAAGTGAAACAGTACAAAGATCATGTAACCATGTCAGTTATGAAAAGGTCCAAATAATGTTAGCAGAGAAAATAACGTTGAATAGAGAGAAAATGTCTGTAAATTATGAAGCTGTAAAATTTATTAACAGAAGTATAGCTACCAACAGAAATGGCACAATTCAGTAAAAGTAAAAATAATAATAATCAGTTACAGCAATTAATATATCATTGTCATAAGAAAAAATATCTCTCAATTATGGCAAATGAACACAATTTGGCAGGGCCAAGGTTAAAGTTCATACCATGATGTTGCACACTTACACCCCCAACCAATGTCCCTATCAAGTTTCAACTTCCTACACTTTACGGTTTCTCAGATATACCTGAACAAGATTTTCAAATTCAAGGTCACTTCAGTAAGGATAAAGGTTAAATCAAGGTCACACCATAACAATGCACACCTATAACTCTGAATGTATGCACCAAGTTTCAAAATTCTCCACCTACCAGTTTCTGAGATATTGCCCAGACAAAATTTTTTCCACTGCCAGCCCACCCATCTGAAGCAATGGGTAAAAACAGTATCTGCACTGCCCTTAAAGGTTGTGAGGTAAAATTAAGTTTTGAAAGTGAATTAAGTAAATCCTCAGTCCTTCAATCTTTCTCAGAATTGGTAAAAACAGAATTACTCATTGGCAGAAGTAAACTTCTTACATTTTGCAATTTTGACTTTAATCACAAATCAACCGTACAACCATTGAAATTTCCGAGTACCTTATTGACTGTGAGTAGGTCGACTGCTGAAATAATAAATGTATGTTGTCCTCCTGGTGTGACCAGTTTATCTGCCCCATCCTTGTCAATGGCATTTAGATGACGTGACCCACTGTCACCTGAAAATATACACAAATATGCAAAACTTTATTTTAATTCAACTTTATATATGTTAAATTATAATTATTCTCATAAAGAAATAAAGTAAAATTGTTTCCACCCTCTTTTCCTCGATGACCACTTATAAAATATACATTGTAAAGATACGTCATACAAGACAAGGGTCAGAAAACTCTATTTCAGGGTAGGCTAGCTAGAATGTTTTTCCAGTGGCAAAAGATTAACAACTACACTTAGATAAAAGTTGGGAAAAGGAAAAATCAAAAGCAAATTTAAGCAATCATCTTAAAGTCTGAACTCTTTTAAATGAATGAGTACACTGTGTGACCGTAGGTCTTTTATATCGTGAAGAAAAATTAACTGTCTCACTTACCTCTCTCCCCAAACAGACGGACAAACAGATCAGGGGCTTTCTCTTGCTGTGCTTCCTTGTCCTGAGTGACAATGGTCACTCTGTACTGTAACACTGGCAGCACTACAGAGCCTGGCCGAACCACAGGTAACTCCTTACGGATATCACCTGTAATATATACAAGTATTAGGGCAGGGAAGTAATGTAAATGTATTATCTCCACCAAGGAGGCTATTAAACTTATAATGGTTTATTTGTCTGTTTGTCCATTTATTTGTTTGCTAGCAGAATTACACAAACACTACTGGTCTGATCTTCATGATCTCAAAAAAATGAGAAGATGAGTTCTCCGTCCCACTTTTATCCCATTAAATTGTGAGAGTGATCCAGATTACCACCTGGATACAAAAAAAAATATCAAAGATCACGATTTTCCCATTTACCTTTTAATGAACCTTTTTTTAAAAAAAAATACAAGTCTTGGTGGAGGTATTCACTCTTCGAGTGCTCTTATTTATTTTTGATTGATTTGGGTATGTCTGTTTTGGGATTTGCTTCTGACATACTGGTATGGATCATATCACAACAGTTTGTTAAGGGGACGGAGGATAGCAATGCGTACTAAGTTGGTCAAGATTCCGCACTGAAAACCATTAGCCTACAGCAAGAAACTACCAACTTTCCTACTTTTACTTGGGTCAGAAATCTAAGCCAGGACCTTTAATATAGTGGAGATGTTTTGGAAACTTTGTAAGTGTGTATGGCCAGACCAAAGGAAGAATTCATTACATTTTAGGAAAGATTAGGATCATATTTGTAAATGAAAATTCGGAATATACAAAAATCCCATTTCCATTAAATTTTCAATGTTTTTGCCTATGTGATTGTGAATGTGAAAATAAAAGCAGTATTTGGGTTAAATTACAATACTGGGATAATCGGCTATCTTGTCAGAGGCCTGCTTTCTAGTTATATCTGTGTCAATGTTTATACAAAGTAATAGGATTATGGATTTATTAAAAGCTCACTAATTCCTTTCATTTGTTTCATGCCATTTACAATTTTTTCGTAAGTAAAATACTTTAGGTAAGCCTTATATTCTGTAACGCATACAGGCATAAAGAGATAAAAAGTGATCCAATCATTCTCCAGGCTTAGTGACCCATGTGACTAGCACTTAATTCAAGTTTGTGTGGCATGAAGAAACTTAGAATATTTCTACTCTTCTTAATAGGCTAACAGCCTGTCACAGGTTTACCTATTGACATTAGAGCTGTTACCCATTTGTACACCTGGATCAAGAGGGACACATGTATAGTGTACCCTCTCCAAGGGTACAATCTCAATGACTCCATTACATTACTTTTTAAGCATTAAGAAATCATCAGAACTTTGGTTAAACATTAATTTTGTGCAATTTCACTAACAAGTGGAATGTCAAATATAAGAATTAACATCAGTCACACTAAAAATTTTAGACTGCAAAATTGTTGTCTTTGTAAGTTAGTACTCAAAATAAAACCAGAAAATTAGATATTATGGTATTTTTCTATGTGTACAATTAACTAACATTTTAGTAAAATACAATACCTCTACAATAAAAACTGAACAAAATATTATGACTTTCATCATATGTATTTTCATCAAATGTCAAATAATGACGTAACGTTGTTCTTTAAACAATGTCATCACTAACTTGGTTTAAAAATAATTTTTACTAGTCTTTCAAGAAGACTCTCATCAGTGAAAAACAATAGTGTCATTCTTTGCAAGATTGATACCTCAAATTATTATTTTTCTTTATTTCTGCTTTATTTGTTAATGTCTATATAATTATATGGTTAATGTGTAAAGCGCTACTTAATTGAATCTGTTCAGCATGCATTTTAAAGAAATCTTGTCAAAAATGAAAATATACTGCCTAATCGGCTACCCCTAAGAGTCAAACATTAAATGACTCAAATAATTTCCTATTTAGTTAAGCAGGATTTCAGATATGAGGGAAATTTTCAAAGGAAATGGCCCTCTGTTAGACTTGAAGGAACTCAATCAAATAAATAAAAGTCAGCAAATATTTTTGGGAAAAAAAGGAAAAATTTACCTCTTGATGCAAGTGAAATAGCATTTGGAACCAGAGCTGCCAAAACAAGTAACGCAAACTATTAACTAGAAAGCACTTGTAGAATACAGACCTCCACCTAAACTTCATGCAGATCTGCTCATTACTTTTGAGTAATACCAACCAGAAAGCCACAGTCATGGAAAATACAGGACCTTTCAAAATTCAGCATTATTTCTTTTTTAAGATCGAGAATATTACGCAGATCTTTCCCAAAATTTTATTACTTCTTCCTTTGGCCAGGTCCTAGAGTAAGAAATCTAAAATTCGCCACATATCTGAAATTCGCCACATGTGAAAATAGTAATAAAATAAATGAATTGTGGTGAGATTTGTTGAATGTATAGTAAATTAAGGCTTTTTGAACTGAGAAATTGTAACAAATTTTATTGTAATTTAACTTTTTACAAGTTAAATACTTACCTTATCCTCACAAGTGCTTGGTTTGGTTTTGTGGAGCAAAACGTATCGACCGACAAGAATTTTTTAAGGAATATTCTTGTCACAAGAGGTGACCCCTTTGTCTGCGCATGTCCGCGCTTGCGCAGTAGTCGTTGTCGACAGACGAATGTCGAGAGTTCTTCATTGTATTTTTGGTCCCCAGAAAACAAATTATGCGGGGAGGTAGGGTGGGTTTATCCTTGTGAGGATAAGGTAAGTATTTAACTTGTAAAAAGTTAAATTACAATAAAATTTGTTACATTTTATTGCGTAAAATAGCCTTACCTTATCCTCACAAGTGCTTGAATACAACCATAACAGGTGGAGGGAATTTGTTTTGG
The DNA here is from genome assembly GCA_964017235.1 of Sabellastarte sp. h YS-2021. NCBI lineage: Eukaryota > Metazoa > Annelida > Polychaeta > Sabellida > Sabellidae > Sabellastarte > Sabellastarte sp. h YS-2021. The sequence goes on from OZ024929.1 coordinate 142,995,866, forward strand.
CCACACTGTTAGATGATTGTCAGACAAGGGGTCACCAAATAAAGCACTTGATAAGAGGATAAGATAAGCTTCCATTCGCCACATCTTAGGTTATATATATTACTTCTTCATCAGAGATAAGTAATTTGCTAACCTCAACAAGAGATCCATGATGTGGTCGTCATTGTTGCTGCTGTTGCTGTTGTAGACAATGTTACAACAAATCATATAGCAGTATTAACCATCACCCGGTATAGGCCGGAGATGTCTGCATGACTCCCGAAACAAGATGTCATCATCTGACAATGAGAATATCTCCAAGCAGGCAAACTGAACTGCATGAACTGCAGATATGGGGCCATATGTAAGTCAGGAAAGACATATGTCAGTGACACAACACTTGTGTAACTGGAGAGAACATAACTATGTGAGTCATATCAATAACATGTAAAAATACACAAAAATTGACTACATGCCGAGGTGAATCCACAAGGCCCAATTTGTTCATGGGCTGGTCATGGGATTGCCAAGCTACTTCTTCAAGTAGAATGTAGTAAAGAATTGTGGGTCTTCCAATAACAAGAGTTCCATATCTGCTCAGGTAAGACCCCACTCTTGAAAACTAAAGAGGCAGCCAAGTATGTAATATGTGCCTCAATGTATAGATTCTGGGAATCAGAATTAAAGGACTGGCAATCTAATCATGCATCCAGATTGATCCAGGAAGAGATACCAGAACTCAAGATATCTCCATCAAGCCTTCCTTAAAAGATATGAGCAAGAGATGCTTCACCTCCTTGAAGTACTTGTACTGTCTTGATAGTAACTAAGTACTGTAAGAGGGCAGAGTGTCACAACATCAGTCCAACGTCAGCTCAGGAAAGGTTTGTGAGCTGGAATGACCACTGGTTTGAGCCATCTGGAGCATCAGAAGCCAACTGGTTCTTGCTAAAAGGCAGGAGAAGGAGACTTTCCCTTTTCTCCAAGCAGTAGTCCTGTCCATGAAGGATGTAAGTGCTGTAGGAGGACAACGAAACATGTGTCCAGGCAATTTGAGTTCAGGAATGATCTAGAGCTGAAGTGACCACTGGAGCCAATCTAGACGAATTGAGGCTAATGGGTCCTTGTTGAAAAGGTAGGTAGGAGGGAGAAACTGTAACCTCCTTCCTATGAGGCTTGTGTCTGAAGGAGCCAAAGTCCCAGAATACACTTCCAATGCCATTGCAACAGTCTTGCAAGTCAAACTTTTTTAGACTGACCTCCTTTTAAAGGTTAATAAGGAGCCTTTTGTGAAAACCAACAGAAGCAAAGGCAAATCCCTTGATGCTGCACCTCTGTTAGCAGTGGGCTTCTCTCTATAACACTTGCAATAGGCCTATAAAGATGCAGGCTTTGGCTCAACTCCTGCACAAAAAGGTAAATGATCAGCTATGGCTGCTGCAAAGGCAACAATAGTGACAGGTTTCAGATTTTTGCAAGTAAATGGATCAAAAATCTGGTATATTTGAGACCGTAGGCTCTGAGATGGCCACCTTATTCTGTGGGTACCAGAGCTTCAAAATGGCCCATCATGACTCATACATTCCGAGATGAGGGTCCTTGAGATGCCCTAAATCTCTCTATCCCTTGCCCAGAGAATGATATAGGAGATTCTGAGTGGAGTTAAGGTGCCAAGCATGAAGGTGCCAATGCAAACAGATTTAGATGGTATTTCTGACTGAATGGCTGTTTCTGAGACCAGTGAAGTAGCTGTAATAGAGGTTTGGTTGAATGACTCACCAGACAACAAAGCCAATGCATCATGGGCCACCAAGGGGCCACTACAATCATTTTGCACCTGGTGCTCACTTGTTCAATGACTTTTTGGAATAAGTGGTATAGGAAAAAAGGCCTAGCAGTCCAGAACCTCCAACAAGATGTTTAATTCATCTATGTTCAGAGCATTTGCATCCGGGACTGGCAACATAGACAGGAAGCTTGTAACTCATATTGGTGGCAAACATCTGTACCATTGGTATTTGACAAACTATGTAAATCAAATAAAATATTAAAGATGAAGACTCTCCTGTCTGAATTATTTCGTTCTTTGTGGAGAGGCTGTCATGACATCTAGGCAACCCTGAATATATCTGGCTCATATGAGAATATTTCAGGGATTGCAGTAGGCCAAGATGCAGCATACCCGCATAAAACACCTATTGTTGATTTGTGCCAAACTTGCACGTTGTCTAGAACCATAAAGGGAGTAAGAATCATTCTGTACATATTACTTTTGTCCCTTCTGTAGGGATCATTGAGTATGACATTTAAGTAACCCCAGAATATTCTGTCTCTTAAGAGTATATTTCAAGGATTGTAGTAGGGCAGGATGCGCCAAACCTTTATCCCTTGTGGAGTTATGTTGAGTATGACCTTTAAGCAACCAAGAATATGTCTGTTATGAGTATATTTCAAGGATTGCAGTAGGCCAAGCTGCGCCAAACTAGGAGGTATACGCTCCCCCCCCCCTGTTTGTTCAGATAACCGAACACAGTGGTGTTGTCTGATGCTATAAGAATTCTTTTGTGTGGAATTTGTCTTGAAGGCTTATAAGGGCTGAACACACTGCCTTCAGCTGTATGACATTGAAATGTAATATATACATTTTTAACTGTCCAAAGCCGCTAACTGTGATGCTTATAGATGGGATCATCAACCCTGGTTTAATGCATCTACGAAAATAAGGGAATTGTGCCCCCGTGTATAGAAAAGGCATCCTATTTCCCATTTTTTGGCATTTTCCACCACTGAATATGCTTTTTCAGAAGGATTTGAAACAGGAATTCTCACAACTAGTGACTGGAGAATTTGCCAGTTTTTTCTAGATACCACTGAAAAGCACACATACATAACTGACCCATTGGTATAGTCTTTTCCAAAGATGCTGGTATCCCTACCTGGGATATAAGCAACCTTGGGGTTGATTGTGATGAGATCGCCATGTCTTGAATAGATTCTCAGGTATTTAATTTATTTGAGGTATAAAGAAATTTCCTGGTACCAAAATGAAGTGGTAACCTAGGAAATCGATATCACGAAGCCCAGTTGATGAATAATTGGATGAGTGCTTTGGTTTGAACCCAATACTGGTGTCTTTTACGTACACTAAACAACCAGTAGTCTAGGTATAAGGTGAAAGAAATTTCCTGGTACCAAAATGCAGTGGTAACCTAGGAAATCGATATCACGAAGCCAGTTGTTGAATAATTGGATGAGTTCTTTGATCTGAACCCAATACTGGTGTCTTCTACATACACTTAACAACCAGTGGTCCAGGTATATGGTGAACTCCTATTCCGTGAGACTGAAGAATGAGATTTGCCTCTTTATTACGCGCATGATACTGTAGAGGGGTCGCTAACCCGAATTTCATAATGCTTTAAACTGATAGGTTTGACCGTGTACATTAAACTGAAGTAGATGTTGAGAGACCTGTGAATCGGTACATAGAAGAACGCATCTTTTGTAACCGAATTTTTAATAATTTCTGCTGTCTCCAGTTTAAATGATGCGACAAGCAGGTATTTATTGACATAGTAAACGAACTTCACTCGTGGGCCGTGACCGTTGAAGACGTAGCTAGATCAATTCAGGACACTGGGATGTATCAGAGGTCGTCATTAGTCGAGTTTCTATACAAGAAATAAACTGCCATAGAAACCTGGAGTTCTGCAATTGTAGAGTGGATGAATTGCTTTCTTTTGAAGGATTTCCAGCAATATTTCAGCGGTATATTTACTGTAGCCATGTTTTCCTGTCTGACGTCATCGCTTTGCATTGTGGGTAGTACAGGCATTGGTGAATTCGATTGGGGAGTAATTCGACAACTCCGTCTGAAGATTCGCACAACTCTGGGATGGCAATGAAAATCTCCCATCACTGCCAGTAACTCTGCAAGAAGAGCCTCCATGGTGACTTGCATTAATGTAGCCACGTTCTTCTGTATCCCCCTGACCTGGTAAACTAGGCAGAGTGGTACGACGATCTTTTGTGGTTAGTAGGGGAAATTACAGGACATAGCTCCTGTCCTGAATATACTGTGCAAAATACACTGTAAAAGTTGGAAGCAAGGACTTCAACATATAAAATAATAGAACATAAAATCTCATCTAGCCAGTTTGATCTTCGTTGAGTTTGCAGAAGAATTCTTCAACAGGGCTAAACAGACAAGCAGTACACATACTGCCCAAAAGATGTCTGTTGGATCTTCATCCAAATTTACAGCAAAGGAAGGTAATCTGTCCATATTTTCATGTCTTGAAAAGCAGGAAGTTCACTGTACCTGCTGGGAAAATAATAACTGCAAGGATCCGTGGATACGCTTCTGTAGTCGTTCTTTTGGAGGGAGACCTGTTACTGTAACAGAGTGGCGCTCCACCCACAGTAAAGAATCTACGACCTCCACTGCCAAGACAACTGCATTCTTTTTACTTTTCACAAGGAATATTCATGGTGTGCCATCAAAAGAACCATAAAGCAGTTTTCCACTGAAAACTTTACAGCAAAATCTTCTCGGCATCCCTTTCATCAACAAGGAGGTAGTTCCAGTCGAATAATGGGTGAGTACAGCCGAAGATATACACCGTCTTCCACTGAAGACTTTACAGCAACATCTTCTTGCACATCTTATTCTGACCCTTTTCAGGACAAGGGAGGCAGAATTATTGGTAGTACCAGTCGAATAATGGACAACTACAGGTAGGTGCACGCTTGCACGCTTCAAAACTTCATAGATCTTCATCCGTGAATGGACGATAATAAGGAAAAGTACGTGTTGCTCCCATCTCGACCAAAAATATAATGAAGAACTCTCGACATTCGTCTGTCGACAACGACTACTGCGCAAGCGCGGACATGCGCAGACAAAGGGGTCACCTCTTGTGACAAGAATATTCCTTAAAAAATTCTTGTCGGTCGATACGTTTTGCTCCACAAAACCAAACCAAGCACTTGTGAGGATAAGGTAAGGCTATTTTACGCAATAAAAACCAATTTTTAGACAAAAACATCATTTTCTTCATAAAATTAACTAAGGTTTTAGAGGTGGCGAATTTTAGATTCCTGGCGAATTTTAGATTTCTTACTCTACCAACTTAGAAAAACTTCAGAAAGACCGGTCCATTACTTTTGGATTAAGCACAAACATAGACAGACAAACACAGCCAAAAACATAACCTCCCGCGGAGATAATAATACAATCTTTGTGTGTTTCAGTCAGTGTAAATTCATACTCTGAATAATTCAATGTTCTATTCTTTTACAAGTATATGGGTACTCTTTAGAGCCCTACAAAATAGTCAATGGATAATCAGATCTATCTGGTATGTCATGAGCAGTATTGCGATGTAATGAACACTTTCATGTTGCTTAATGTCCATTATATGACAGGCTCTAAAATGCTGGAGCCACAATAAGGAAGAAAAACTTTTAACATTGATACACATAGCAGGCTGGCACCAGAGATGCCAGGTGAATGGCAGGACTATGGAGGGTAAGCTTTACTGAAAAGTTATGTCTTCTGTTTCCATGTGAAAGATGACAGCAAAACCGTACCTCATATATCATCTGGAAGCTTATTCCACATCATTGGGGCATCATGCACAAAGTACATTTGTGCAATGATGACATGAACTGTGGAAGCAGGTAAGCGGCAGATATATTTAAACCTTTATAGTGCTAAAGATGGATATATCCAATTACTACTGGTGTCCTGATAAACTACAGCTGGTTATATCCATCTTTGAACCAATATTTCTTCAGATCAAGGGAAATATTTTAAAACTTTTTTAACTTTTACATGTACCCTACAAAACAGTTGGAATAATAAAATATTGTTTAAGCAGCCCTTGTTATTCTGTTTAATTTAGTGTATTATATATCAATATTGCTTACAAAACGGCAAAAATATGTATACCAAAATTCAACTGACTTTACTGAAAATAGCCAGTCTGAGAGGCTCACAGGCTGCCAGGCAGTCAGGCAGTTAATTAGGACTGATATATCTCAGTTTTGACCAGCTAACACTAAACTGTAGTCTTGTTCATTCACTAATGAGATATTTATTGACACCAGATCTAACCAGCCTACCTCCTGATTCCCCAACATATGGTGAGAAGTTGAACATCAATTTCTCTTTGGTAGTCACATCTTGGAGCATAATTTGCTGTAAACACCAGGGCCGGCCCAGGGCATTGGTCACTCGGATCTTATACAGCTGGCCCAAGTCTCCCACGTGTAACTAGGAAAATGGAGGTAATGAAAAATAAGTCACATATACTCATCAGGCCATCAAACAGTAATATTCATATTCTCAGAATAATCTACTTTTAAAGAATTTTTGTGACAAACTAGGATAGTCTGAGAAAACAATTCTTAGAATTCTCATGCTCAGACTTTTTAGAATCACCATTAAGGTGTTGTTTTTTTTACAAAAATTTTTTTCTCAAAGCAATAATTTTGTGCTGGTTAACAACAGAATAACTAATGCTATATGTTTCCTACACAACTCCTGCATCCAATTGTCATTATTTTCTTTGGAATTATAGCTGTTTAACATTTTCATGTATTTAGAATTTCTTGTTCTCAGGAAATTCAAAGAATAAGAATGCTAATGAATATGGGCCCAAGCAGTTTACAAAAAATATAATACAAACATACAAAGAGATACAGACTATAGAAATCTCATTACTGACTTAAGTACCCCAATATTTAGCTATAACTAGAGCTACAGATCCCAAACTTTTATAAAATCAAGTATATTTAAACCTATCTTAACAACTAATTCAATGAAAAACCAAATTCACGCAAATAAATGCTTCCAGTACTCGGATACTCAATAAGTACTGCAGCTACTTTTCTGCAATTTGCATAAAATAATCTACATTAGAACAGTTACTGAACAACATATTCAATGACCAAAGTAAAATTCTTCATATTTTTTAACTTATAAGACAAGTATTGATGTAATAACTTGAGTTGTACAATGGACAACTCACATCAAACTCATCCTGTTTTCCAGGGCTGAACATGTCTGGATCTCCATTATTGAGTTCTATTGGTCCAGCTACACCATTGTCACCGTAAACCATGACAGACACTGCTCCGATTCCTTCCATGTCTTGTGTACTGTCTCCTGCACTGTTGTTACAGTTTAACTGACTGAGATAGTTACTGCCCTTGGGTGTACTTTCAACTGCACCACTATTACTAGAAAAATCACAACCAGACTTGAACATCACTTGAGCTTGCTTTCCATCCAAACTGTGAACATCACCTATGTCCCTTCTCTTGTTCATCAACAGTCCAGTTCCATAGTCTAAACTGGGAAGAACCACCAGGCTCCTACTTTGACTAAATTCTGAAGCACCACTATTACCACTGAGTTCATTTCCACAATCACATATCCGGGATTCTCTCCATTTCTTTTCTTCTATACAAATGTCCCTTGTAACATAAATTTTCTGATTCAACTGTTTATTCCAGTCTTTTGTCTTGGTCCTGACACGGTCCTCCTCCTTTTCCACAGTAACACCTTGGTGACAGTCATTTTGTGTGAATTCACTGCCTTCTAACAATAGATCACAGTTGTAGGTTGGGCATGCACCCACAGCACTATCATCTGACCACGTGACTGATGTATCACCATTCTGCACCAATTCCCTACTTCCCACCAATACATCGCAGTCACAATCCATCCACACTTGCCCACAAATGCATCTAAACCCTTCTTCACTATCACTTGTGTCACCATCCAACTCCTCATCATTTGACTGTGTTGTTGCTGTGTCAGATGTCTCATTGTTATCACTACTGCTAATGTTATTGTTTGTATTTGCATTTTCTCCACTATTTGGGTTGGGATTATCTGCAGCTGCTGATGAAACAAATGCCTTGTACATGCCATTGGACTTGGGCAGTTTTGAAGGATCGGATTCTGTGGGGACAGGAAGTTCAAGCATTGGTTTGAGCATGCGTTCAATACGACGGTCACCAATGCCGGTATCCAGCCACTGATGACAGGGGAAGACGGTCTGCGTTTTTTCCGGGGAAGAAGTGTCTGACAAAACCACTTGCTCACAAAACCAGCCTTTTCCACGGCCAAGCCGGTCATGTCCAATAACAATTGTGTTCACGGTACCCAAATCCAGGCAACGAATCTCAAACTGGTCAGTCTGGAAACACAGGTCAGTTAAGAAAACTCATATTACTGATGATAGATTTGAATTACTTGGTGTTAAAGAGAAGTTTACACTATTGAGTTTTGATATCCTAAATCTACTGAATTTGTGCAGTTGCTGCTCCACCACTTAATGGCCTCTAAAATGTGTTGTATTAGATTGTTAAGGCAAAATATCTTCTACTTATATGTTACTTTGTAAAAGGGGAAGAAAGATGAAATGCACAAGTATGTGAAATACATTAGTGAGGAAATCCCCATCTATTGCCTTAATGTTTAGGATATTCTTTACATGTTTGTAGCATCTGTGACTACACATAAGGCCGCTGACTGATCTCCCAATTCAAAATTAGGACAAATTTTGATTATTTCTTATTACTTGTGTCAATAAAACAATGTGGTATACGCTAATATAAAGTAGGGTTCACAATTTAAACCTGCCTGTCAGCCTGAGACAGGCAGAACATCTAAGTGGTGGACAACTTTTATAATCTAGAAGTCACACTGTCAGATTTTTTTACAATAACAACATTGATGAACAAGTACATTTTAATATTCCTCACTTTATACTTGCTGTTTCAAAAAAAATTGTAATGTATGAAAAGATCCTCAAACCTATCAACCATCATCCTTGACCTTACCTGACCTCTCTGGAACAGTTTGGCATGTTGACTGATGGGCTTCACCAGCTTCCTCTTTCCAGCATCTCCATATGGGCCAATCAGATCACAGTATACAGTGGCTTCTGTGTCTCCCTTCACCTCTTTTCCCGTGGTAACAGACAATAGGTAGGTCTTTTCTGCAATTAAGAAGCAGTGTTGGGTCACGGAGCCAGCTGTGAATTGGTGCTAATTAATGCTACATTTGTCAACTAATTAATGCTAAATTTGTCAACTAATCTGGACTTCAAGGTATAACTATTGCTATTTCAGTGAATTTTTTGTTGCAAAATTTATGTGTATCAAGATGCAACTCTAGCAGAGCAGGGTCATTTACAATATTTAAATGCTAGCATATGAATATTCATGAGAAAGATGGCAGTCTTTTAAAAGCTGATCACAAAAACTGGGTTAAGTGTACATATAACCCAAATCAAGGTTGATATTTTCTTGGCTTAAGCATTAAAATTTTAGTTCCTTCTAATTTTAACTGAACAGGTATGTTATTCTATTCTGACATTTTTTATCTACCTCTTGGTATATGTGACCAATGTTTCAGGAAATAAATACTGGAGACTAACTTGTTTTTATTCCCCGGCCCCTTAACTATGGGTATATTTTGTTTGTAAGCATTATATTACCTTTTAATAAGTAACGGTGAAATACATCACTGGAAAGACATTTTTCAGAGCTTTTGCTTATTTTTATTGCATTAAAGCCCATCCAGATATGCTAGGTAAATCTCAAGCTAAAAATTGAAATGTTTATACTCACTGGTGTCCTTTAATATGGTAGGTTGCACAGCTGAGTTTATGCATTCTTTCAGTAAATTATGGACTATTTTAGTTATGGAAAATAAATGTAACATAACCCATGTATGGATTCTAGGGCAGCAGGGTCAGTAGTATATTTCCACTTGAAAGGTAAGAAGGGGGACAAAAAGCCTTACAGGTAGGGTTGAATAGTCCTGAAGATCAATTCAATTAAGTTTTATATTAAGCAATAAGTGAAAGTCCAACACATTTAGGGTCATAAAATTGACTTTGAAAGGCAAGAAGGGAGCAAAATGCCACATCCCTAGGTTTGAATAGTCCTGACAAATAATTCAATTAACTTTTATAGGATTTCAGGCAATTAATTTGTAGATACACTTCAAAAAACAAGAAGTTCATCTTTATGATCCCAGTTTGACCTTGAGGGGAACATCTGACATTACATTTGGAATGCCATGCCAGGATTTCTTATTAGCTCCCAATACATTTCAAAGCTCTAAATCAAAAAATAAAATAGATATTTGACATTTTACATCTCTTCTGCCTGTATACTGCATAGCAAAGACACCAGATTTGGCTGATTTAAGGTAACCGTAACATAAAGATCTAACATTTGACGTTATAAAGCCAATTTTCATGCTTCAATAACATACTGAACCTGTTTAAGGTCTTCAATGCGAGTAGATATGCACAATATGCCCAAAAGGGTCAATTTTAGCACATTATTTTTACTTATCAATAATCAATCAGCTCTCAATCTGTCAATTATGGAACAATTAACCATCGACTGGCGCCTTGTTTTTGATGTTAGAAAAGTGTGTGCCATATTTTGTGGATCCCTATGTAGAAGTTTCTGAGAAAATCTGGTGAAATGGAAGTACAAGAAAAAAAAATTATTTTTGATCATGTGACTTTGATAAAGGTCAAAATTGTATCTGGCAAATAAAATTCACACGCCTGTAGATTATTACTGCCAGAAATCATTTTGATAGGCCTTATATTAAGGAAGATATTCAACTTAGAAAATGGTGCGGCAGCAGCAGCATAGGCTGTCTGAAAACAGGGCAAAACCAGTGTAATTATAACAAAAAGGTGACCCGAGAAACTAATGTCATCTCGCCTTTAACAATTAACCAGAACAAACCTGCTCCTTCTATCTCTGTTATAGTTAGGAAATTTTATGTAATTCTAGTACCATTTTTTTTTCAGCTTCAATTAGTTGTGATACTTTACCTACCAGGGAGCTATGTCTAGTCATACTTGATCCATGTCAAACTATTTTTGTAAGCACTAGCTGATTCTTTTGAGTAAACACTTTACCTGCTAGAGGAGCAATATCTGGCCTTATGGCAGGAAGTTCTACCACAATCTGACTGCCGCCTTTCTCTTTTTTCAGCATCTTTCCATACTCCATGTAGAACTCCTGACCAGATTTCACATTTTTCAGCTTCATCTAAAGGTAATACAGTAAAAACTCTATTATCGGAACACCTGTTATCCAAATTCAGTAGACTATGTACAGGCAGACCCAGTATATGCTATAAATTTCTCACTACTGCGGCAGCTTCCAAAATGTGCTCAAATCCAGAAGGTGTTTAATTTTAGGTTAGTTTAGGGACAAATTAACACTTAAAAACTGCAATTGACAACAGGGTTATATTCTGGCTTTCAAATTTTTGGATTGAGACCTGGCCCTATATTTATATTCACTAACATTCTTGAAACCATTGTTTTTAGAATAAGAACTTAAGAATTCTAAAGATAAGAATGAATAATAGCCAGCCTCAGCAGGCAAAAACCCCAGCCTACAGGTACAGCTAAATGGCCAACAACATTGAGATTTGGGAAAATCTTAGGAACAACTTCTGTTGTAAGAAGTATAGAGAACCCAAGAGATGTTCTACAAAAGATTCACAGGCCATGATTTCTTACAAGCAGTTTTCATATTTTGAAGCCAAAGAAACAAATATTAGGGCGATATAAGGCCTTTTTGATATGATGACAATCCTATTTGGCACTAAAGATGTGATATGGCGGCCATTTTGTTTCCAAAACAAACACACAATTACTCTCAGGCAAGCTTTCCTATACATTTGCATTTTGTGCAAATCTGATGAAGCTAGCTGCAATATTTACCCCCAAAAACCTTATCAGCTTCTCTTTGAGTAAACATATCCTGAATATTTGGTGAAAATCCATGCAGGCGTTTGAGCTGTGGACCACCCACAAACTTTAAGACCTAAAAAATCTTAAAAGTGTTGCCATGGCAACAGTGGTACCCGGATACCCACCAAAACCTAATTAGCTCTAGATCCTCTTGGGGTTTAACATATAATGAAAATTTGGTGAAAATCCATGCAGGGGTTTAGTCTGTGGAACACCCACAAACTTTACGACCCGAAAATCTTAAAAGTGTTGCCATGGCAACAGATATTACTGGATACCCCCCAATCCTAATCACCTCTAGATCCTCTTGGGGTATACATATCCTGAAAATTTGGAGAAAATCTGTGCAGGGTTTAGTCTGTGAAACCTCCACAAATGTTAAGACATAAAAATCTTTAAATTGTTGCCATGGCAATAGATATTACTGGATACCCCCCAAAACCTAATCAGCTCTAGATCCTCTTAAGGTAGCCATACCCTGAAAATTTGGTGAAAATCTGTGCATGGGTTTAGTCTGTAGAACACCCACAATGTTTAAGACTCAAAAATCTTAAAAGAGTGGCCATGGCAACAGATGTTACTGGATAACCCTCAAAACCTATTCAGCTGTAGATCCTCTTGGGGTAAACATATCCTGAAAATTTGGTGAAACACCCACAAACTTTAAGACCTGAAAATCTTCAAACTGTTGCCATGGGTACAGTTGTTACCGGATACCCCCCAAAACCTAATCAGCTCTAGATTCTCATGGGGTAAACATCCTCTGAAAATATGGTGAAAATATGTGCAGAGATTTAGGCTGTGGAACACCCACAAGCTTTATGCCCACCGTCGACGCCACCCGGACGGCGCAGGGGACAACTATAACCCCAGCCTTTATGGGCTGGGGTTAAAAAACTGGATGTAGAAAATGGGTAGGCCTAATATTAGTATTTGCGTCATTGATCAGCATGAGAGAACCATTTTAAGAGTAAGCAAGATGGAAAATATACATAATAATGGAAATTCTGGAAAATTCTTTGACACTTTTTCCAAGATCCCATTTTTCTGAGAAAATTCTGAAAAAAAGAGTATTTCATGAAAAAGAATATTGGTGAATATGGGCCCACAGAAAAACAGAATAATCTATACCAGTATACAGAAAAACTCCATATATGGCTATTATAAGCAGAACCAAAGAGCATTCATTTAAGTGCAATTAAAAAGACCAGAAATGCAAATGGCTGCTCCATCGACATTCTAAAGCTGGAAAATGATGGGAGATATATTTTTTTTCAGAATATAGCTTTATAACAATCCTTCCTTTCTTGCCATTTTCATAAATACACATGAGGTTTTCATAATTACATAGTACACACTGTGGAACATGCATATTATCAGAACTTTGCTTTTTCAATGATGTCTATTTTTTGTGTGAATCACTTTGAGTTTTTGGCCAGACTGCTGAATGGTGAAACCATTCTAGAACTACCAGTATTTTAAATGCCCTTTGATTCATTCTTTAGTTCAGACAATATTAAAATGCTTGCTGATTCATTTTAGATTCTTTATTCTTCACAGTACATATATTAAGTGATATTGTAAACTTGTACTACCTGAGATAATGGTCCAGGCAGATATAGGAGCAGCTGTCATAGCTTAACCTCCTGGACTGTTGTTGGTGCGACTCATTGTGAGATACTTAACATTATAATAAGGTAGGAGGAGCCATGTATTAGCCTCTGTTATCTTTCCTAATGTCTCTGGATCTCAAAATTTATATCTTGGTTTTTCTGCCTGACAAGCCTGTCTTGATGGAGATTGAGCACTCTAGAAACTTTCTTTAGAATGAACATTTGTTATTGTATCAGAGGTGAGCTGTTGAGTTCAATCTAATTTAAAGATGTAGGGTTACCTCAACTTTTGAGAGTTAACTAATGTAACAATATAAGAGACACCTACCTTATCTAGCTGCAAGCTTGGGTTTGGTGTGAGTGGATCTAAGGACAGGCGTACTTTGAGCAGTTCTCCAATGAAACCAACACTGATCTAAACGAGTAGAAAAGGTGCATGTATACACATAAGCTTTATTGATCAAATGTTATGGTATACAGCTATCACAGGGTGCCTGGGTACTCATAAAATAGAACAAATTTAATGAACCAGGTACTCTTAAAGAAACATGGGCATAATCTGATAATCAACAAAACATAATTTGCCTTACTTTTCACATTTTATTTTTGTACTTTTTTAATTTCAATAAATTTGTCGATATCAGCTGCTGGATGTGTTCTGCTAGTACTTCCAGTTGATTTGTACAAAATTTGTGTTCCAGGATTCTGGTCAGTCCCGTTTATCCTCCCAAATCAGACTCTCCTTCTCTATTTAACCTTTCTGGAGGATTCAAAATTGCTATTTCAACTATACTGATTGATCAAGCTATGGTGACTGGCATTTCCTTAACTGCAAGACAGAGGCTCAGGGATGACCATTTATCAATCTCCTCATGGTTCTTTAGCTTGCCACTGGGGATAGAACCAAATGATGAAGGACCACCAATTTAAGTGTTCTAAGTCATCAAGTTTCTGTCTGTACCTGGTTCAAACCCAGGTCCTCCCTCTTTGTAGGTGGTTGTATTACCCATTTTACAATAGTGGCAGATTATGGCAATTGGGATTTAAACCAATTTCTCAGTATGTAATCTTTATCGATACCATGAAAATCAATATTAATGTCCCTTTTATACAGGTGCGGTCAGTTTGATACAACTTCATTTTGTCACTGAATGGATCCAAACCCGTGACCACATGGATGAACACACAGTGATCACAACTGTTAAATCAATGGCACACCATGTAAGAAATAGGAAGAAAAGTTTGAAGAACATGCAGTGTATGTTTAAATACTTTTCAATGACTGACTATAATGGCTACATAGTTTTTACAATTATCTGACAAAATCACAGCACAATTATCAATAAAATGAAGACTCATTAAAGGTTGAGATAGCATAAGTTTTCAAGCACAAAATATGGAGCATACATCAATAAAATTACAGCACCTTTATCACCAAACAGAGTGTTCATAAAGAACTCTAACTTGTTAAAGAAAGTGCAGAAATTCAATACACTGAGGAAAGTTTTAATGAGACAAGACCCCTCTCTGGAATAGATTTAAAAAATTTTTTAGTAAAACTTTATAAACTGTAAGTTGATGGTCAACAAAAATAAATTAGTAAACAATGTGGTCATGTGACTTAATTGGTGGGAGGATGGACAGCTATAACTCAATGGCCTAGTTAAGGTTTTTATCTCACTTTATATTCACATCTATGCACTGGCTATTGGATTGGATGGCTCCAACAAATAGTTACTGTTAGAATATAGTTTGGGTAGTTTGCTATAAAAATTAAGTTTTATTTCAAGGAGGATTCTTCTTGATACCAGCTTCAACTGTTTGTATTTTTTTTAGATTGGTAAAATGTTTACTCTTGTTAATATAGATTAAGAAATCTAAAATTCGCCAGGAATCTAAAGTTCGCCACCTCTAAAACCTTAGTTAATTTTATGCAGAAAATGATGTTTTGTCTTAAAATTGGTATTTTTCCGTTCAGAAAGCTTTAATTTACTGTACATTCAACAAATCTCACCTCAATTTATTTATTTTATTAGTATTCCACATGTGGCAAATTTCAGATATGTGGCGAATTATAGATTTCTTACTCTACTACCTGAAACTTGTCCTCTTTTCCTGGCTTAAAACACTCCCCTTCATTCTCCAACCTCACAGACTCTGAGGTGGCGACAGTTCCACACAATACAACAGACACCTTGGTGTTTGTGGGCGGGCCGGCATGGTGACCAGTGTATGTCCACACAGTCCAGTCACTGCCAGATTCAGACTGACCCTCGGATCTAAGTAAGCTCAGCTCATGACTGGGAAGGGGTGTGTACAACTCTGTACCTGTAAATAACATAATGTCTAAACATAGCTGACAAGGTAAAACAGCTAATGAATGAACACCAATCATAATCATATTTTGAAATTTACAACTATGGATCGATGTTGAAATCTTCAGAGATTTTCCTATTGATATTAAAATGTTGATATTTGATATCTTCCCACTGATAGTGTATTTTCCAGATTTAAGGTAATCTATTTAATAAAAAAATTAAATAAAAGATGACATGAGAAAATAAAACATACTTCAGCTGAAGAACTTGGACTGAAAAAAAATTAATTAGAAGTGAAACTTTAAACCTGTTTTCACCTTTTCAAGTAAGCAGATACTAATCATTTGTGAAAATTAATTCCAGTAAGTTTCATTTAATTTTTGAAATTCACAAAATTTCTAATAATAATAAAAATAAAGTGTAAAATTAGTTTTTTTCTGACTAGACACAAAATTTGAGATTTTTTTACACAGTCATACCTTTGGTAGTGAGTTTAACTTCTGCTGATTCAGAGCCTGGTTCCACTTCCACCCACTCCATGCATGGAAACGTCCACTGGCTCACTGACCAAAGACCCTCCTTCACAATCAACTTGTCCAAAAACCAGGCAGAATCTGGAATAAAGCAACACAATCATTACCATTGAAACTGGCTCAACATAACAACTATGACTCTTTTATACATGCGGCAGATGGATATACATTTCTATTACTGTAAGATCAAACCATTCATCAATCAAGAAAGGAATATTAAAGTAAGGTTGAGTTTCTCCATATTGTATTTTCACGAATATGCTGCTTTTTATTATTTTTGGCATAATCTACCACAACCATAAACCAAAAATAGTTGGAAATGGGACTGTTGAAAACTAAGGATTTTTTCTAACAATATTATGATCCCAATCTTTTTTCAAAATTCAATCAGTTCTCCTTCTACACATATTGTGTTATTCTATTTGTCTATTATTCCCCTACCCACATACTGTATTTCAGACAAGTGCTGCATTAGTTTTGGTGTAATCCCAAACACAGGCCAAAAGTCAAATGCGCCCAAAGACAGAACCTTCTGGAGGTAATGAAATACACTAGCTATAGTCATATTGCCTGCGCAATCAGTACTCCCCCTGCACAAAACATGCAGTCAACACCTGTATCTATCCCATCATTCATTAAGTACACTGTACACATACTGCCTGCACAAAACAGGCAGTACTCATTAGAGGGTAAATCATTTGGCTGTATGGACATTGATATTGAACGTAAAAATATCAGGCGATATATATATATCGGGGGGGGGTGGGGGGTGGTTATAATGTCTACTAACTAGTTCGCATCTGGGAGACTGAAAACGTTTTATTTTAGCAATATCCCCATTCGAATGCTAACCAGAACAGGAAGTAAAATTTACCAAAACAAAACAAGGCAGTTCTGATCAAAAACGCTTGAAATTTACAAAAATTAAGAGGTAAAAGTTCATAATTTCTTCAGATTTAGGGTTTATTTAAAATATTTTAAGTGTAAGTTTTACATTATACATCAGTTGGCAATATTGATATACATGCTTTTTTGCTGATACTGGCAACCCTCTCCTAAAACAATAAATATTGGCATTATCGATAAACAATTTACTCACTAGTACTAACCTGTATCTATCCCCTAATTCATCAAATACATTCTCTATATTGCCTACACATAACATGCAATACTCAGCTGTATCTGTTCCATCATGCATCAAATACACCTTTCATATATTAACTTTACACAAAGATACAGTACTCACCTGTATCCTTCCCATCATGCATCACTTGCACACTCTCTAGGTTTCCCAGGCTCACACATTCAATTGTGAACACGTCAATCTGCCCAGGCAGGAACTTGACTTGATGGATGAGTGAGTCAGACAGAGATCTCACACCACTGTCACCATGGTCACCGAACAGACAGACGGACACATTTGCATTGGTCTCAGCATTACTGACGTCTCCAGTGTAAACACCCAGATAGTAACGTAGGACTAGAAAAGAATAATACAAACACTATCCTCTATATAAATGTACCATACCCATTACTTATTTATCTTTAACTGAATGCATATCACCCAGATTCCACTTCTCCTCTGTGTGACTGGCAGATGCCTGCCCAAAGCTTCATACACTGCATATAAATGTAGTTCAGAATTGTAAATGGATATACTGGTGTTCTGCTTTTCCATTTTGTTTCCGTATAAACAAGCAAAAAATGCAACCCTTTGTGAAGAAATATTACAACATTTTTCACATCTTCATATGTCTGATATATTGAAAAAGAAAACAACAAAAAACTTAAATTTGGTTAAATATTTCACATTTTGACTTTAAATCTGTACAGTTGATAGCAAATGTCGAAATAGGGAATACACCATGAAATTGAAACAGTGTGAAAATTTATCCGAAAAACCCATAAATCATTTCAATATCACTGTAGCATGTTGACAGCTGACAGGGAATGGTAACCAGACATTCACTAAATAATTTACTATTGATGAGAGATTTGCTGGTCTTCACCATCTCTTTATTCAGCATCCCATAAAGAAAATATTTTTTTTTTGTATTTTTTAGATTTAGTTTCATTTTTTTTTTTTTTTTTTTTTTTTTAAACATTAACACTGAACAAAATATAAACAGTTTTTTAACGTACACTCTTATGGCTATTGAACACACTATGTTTAATACTTATATTTTATGTTTTAGATCTTAAATTTGGTATCTTTTAGATCCACAATTTGAAAAAAAAATATCCTTCTAAAATCATCCACCTGGCTTAGAGTCCACCCCTGTTCGTGTGACCGGCAGTTCTCTGCACAAAGAACCGTCCTCCTCACTGTCAGCCAGCCAGCGGTTCACAGGGAACACAAACTGTGCACCAGTGTCCTGGTCCTCAAGTTCAACCTGTCACAACAAGTACATTCAAAACAAGTACAAAACAGGCAGTGTCTGGATTTGAGACCTTTTGAAAATCTGGACTTAATTCCTCAACTTCTACTGATACCAGCAGTGTCAAGACAAAATCCTGACACATGCTTTACATTGCCAATGTGTGAATTAACTTAGTCTTTTCAGTTCTGACTCAGTGCTATTATCCGAAAACTATCTTATATGAAAATAACTTTTCAAAATTTCTACAGAGACCCTTCCCAGGGTTGTAATGAAATTTGCAGTTATTGTTAAACAAGAAATTGTTACATATCACTTACTTTATGTTTAACAAACTCAAGTTATTTACAGTGTAAAAGTTCAAATACAATATAATAACAAGAGCACTCGGAGAGCGCAGACCTCCGACAAGGCACATAATAATAAGTAAATGGGAAAATCAGGATTCTTTGTTTTTGTATCCAGATGGTGATCCCGAGCATCCTCAAAATGTATTAGGATCAACATTGAACCAGGACCCATTTTTTGAATATTTTTTTTCATTAACTTCAAACTAGTATTATTTGCATAATTCTCTTAAAAAAGAAGCACACAAACAGACAAACAAATGGTCATAAAAATGATACCTCCTTGGTGGAGGTAATAACCTACTGGACATTACGCTTTAGTGTTGATAACAAGAACTTCACTTCAGATTAAACTGAAATGCACACATACACATGTACTAGCAACATCTACAATATAAAGTGGGACACTGCTGTTGACATAGTAACAAGAATAATTTTGAAAAACAAAAAAAAAACATTACAAGAGGATCACAATAGTGGGGG
This sequence comes from Sabellastarte sp. h YS-2021, assembly GCA_964017235.1. Classification (NCBI taxonomy): domain Eukaryota; kingdom Metazoa; phylum Annelida; class Polychaeta; order Sabellida; family Sabellidae; genus Sabellastarte; species Sabellastarte sp. h YS-2021. The sequence continues at coordinate 143,015,330 of OZ024929.1, forward strand.
AAAGGTAAAATTTGTCAGTGTTAAAAAAGCATATATTCCACTCACCAAACGCAAGTGCCAGGCTGGGAAGCTGTGTGTGTTGTCATGTTCTATGCGAATCTTTGTGAGGTCTCCAATGTCACCAACACTTATCTGAAAGAGTAAAACAGTGCAGGCATGTGGTTTCAGAAAAAAAAATCGGCTGGATGAAAGAACCAACCCAAGGTCAAATACTTGTGAAAATCCAGAATGACATTGCTGCTGTAAATCGCTACAATTTCCTACTGGAACAATCAAGACGCAGGCACTATTCCACTGTCATTGCTGAAAATAATGGTAACCCCAAGGCTCTGTGGAACACTTTCAAGAAAATCTTGCACAAAACCTCAACTATCATCCTACCCGATCATATTAGTCCTACTGATTTAGCTAACACTTTCGGTCATTTTTTCAGTGACAAAATTGTGAAAATCAGAGTTGCTTTAGAGTCATCAGTGCCTGTTTCCCTCACAATACCGAAGAGTAATAGCAGTGCCCTGACCTCTTTTGAGCCTGTATCTGAGGATGACATCCTCAAAATCCTAAGGTCATCCAATACCAAATCATCCGACCTGGACCCAATCCCTACCGCACTAGTCAAAGAGTGTGCGGACATTTTGGTCACTCCAATCACCAATATTATAAACTATTCACTCAAAGAAGGGAGTTTCCCAAACTGTTTCAAAACAGCATATGTCACCCCTCTTCTCAAGAAACCAAACTTAGACAGAAATCTCCTAAAAAACTATAGACCGGTATCCAACCTTAGTTTCTTATCCAAACTGATCGAAAAAGTAGTTGCCAAACAGTTAAATAATTATATCGATAGCGAGGGGCTCTCCAATGTCAACCAATCCGCTTACAGGAGACTCCATTCCACAGAAACAGCGCTGTTGAAAATCCAGAATGACATTGCTGCTTCGTTGGACTCTGGTAAGGCTGTTGCACTCACACTGCTAGACCTCTCAGCGGCATTCGACACTATCGACCATGACATTCTTTTTAATTCCCTAAGAGATTGGTTTGGGGTTGATGGCACTGTGTTGAGGTGGATCAGATCCTATCTCTCAAACCGGAAACAGAAGGTTAAATTAGGAAATAGCTTTTCAGATGTGTTCTCACTTCCGTATGGTGTGCCTCAGGGTTCTGTCCTGGGCCCCCTCCTTTTTACCCTTTACACAACCCCTCTCAGTAATATCATTTCCAATTTCAATGTCACCCACCATCTATATGCTGATGACACCCAAGTATATCTAGCATTGGACAATAGGAATTTTGATTCCAATTTCGCTGAGCTTACAGAGTGTCTCACATGTATCCAAAACTGGATGGCTGGCGTGAAATTGAAACTCAATCCCGAGAAAACTGAATTTATTATAATAGGTGATAGACAAGCCAGAGAGTCCCTCATTAATAAATTCCCTACTCAACTTCTCGGAAATTCTATTTCCCCTACTGATACAGTCAAGAACCTGGGTGTAATTTTTGACTCTGGAAACACCTTTTCCAACCACATAACTAATATGTGTCGAGCCTGCTACTACCACCTTAAGGACCTAAGACGTATTCGTAAATTCCTCAGTGTGGAAACTGCAGCCTTGCTTGCAAACTCAATGATCAGTAGTCGACTTGACTACTGCAATTCCCTACTTTATGGCATCAGTAAGTACAATGTTGCTAAACTCCAAAAGATACAAAATGCCCTTTGTAGAATTGTTTTTAGACTTGATAGAACTAGCCATGTCACTCCTTTTCTTCAAAAACTACACTGGCTTCCTATCACTTACCGTATATTGTTTAAGTACAATCTAATTACTTTCAAGGCTATAAATTTCTCTCAACCCATATACCTATCATCCTTGATCAAAACCAGTTGTCTAACACGTGGAAATCGTCTTTCTCTTTCCTCAGCCTCTCACAAAAAGGCCATCGGTAGGAGAGGTTTTGTAGTGGCTTCCCCCATAGAATGGAACAGACTCCCACAATCAGTACGATCACAACAAACAATAACAGGTTTCCGTAGCCAGCTAAAGACCTACTTGTTTAGATTAGCATATCCTCCACCATAGTACATCTCCCTGGCGGGCGCTAACCTTGGATCATGACCTCGAACGTCCCTCGACTTTCCCTTTTTGATTTCAAGCGCATTAGAGGATGTTGCATCAATTTTGCGCTATATAAATGTTTCTATTCTATTCTATTGTGTTTTAGTGGTAACCAACTGGAAGTACTAGTAAAGCAAATCTAGAGGTTGATCTTAACAAATTTGTCTAAAACAAAATGTTAAATATCTGTGACATCAGGAAAACTATCTGAAAACTGAAAAATTAGGTGGATAAATCTGACTTAAAAATAAGGTTTTACCCCATGTTACTTATAGAAATAAGCAGAGTTTTAAAAGTTTTTCAAGTACCAGGTTTTGGTCACATCACAGAGAGTGTTATACTCATATTAAGGTAAACAGTGCAAACAACAGTTAATCCATTTAGCAGGACTCTATAATGCAGATTTCCCATTATGGTCCAGTCACACTGTTCTGTGTAGTTATATCAACATACATGTCAACAAACTTGTCATTTTTGTTCTGAAGATGGACTTTGTTTGTGGGTAGTGCACTTTTAAAAACAAGCCACCCTGTAAATTGCAACTCCTCCCAGCTTCTTCCCTCCAGCGTATACATTTATTAATAAGTTTAGCACTGGAGAGACTCTGCAAACATTTTGACAAGTTATTTTGTGCCAAACGGTTTCTTACCTCTGTCATATGCATAGTACCTAAATACAAATCCCTACTTGGCAAACCTTATGGATACTACTAAAATACAAAATGTGTCTAACCACAAATGGACCCTGATAAGTTAACTATTTTGCACTCATATGTAGTTCACAAGGTGAGTACAGCACAGTGTAATCTTGGTATAAAAGAGGAAGTGAATTTCAAGCTGTAATCATGCCTTTGTCTAGTCAAATTTAAGGATATGATAGGTTACCCGGTTTCCCGAAAACGGTCTGAATTCTTTGAGAAACTGAGTAACAAAGTGGAGAACTGGGTAACCGGAAAAAAAAATTAAATATACAGTAAAATGTTGAAATACTTCGGTAAACCTTAGTACTCTGTCAGATTTATCTACCTTATATTAGTTTTTTTACATAATTTTCCTTATTTATACAGATATTTGACATTTTTCGTAGGATTTTGTTTACATCATCCGCCATGTTTGATTCTCTGACACATCCACTGGGTGACAACTAAAATGCGGTTACCCAAATTCGGATCGGTTCTTTCGAGTTGAATACCCGGTGTCGTTTTTCCAACAAAGTCACAGCCTTAGTCAAATTGACACCATTTCTAGGAATTCCTGATTAAGTAGAAGTATATTTTTCTGGATCTTTATTACTCAATTTAACAGGTTAAACTGAAGTCAAAATTGTGAACTGCAAACCACTGGGCAAAGGCAAGCAACTACAAACTTTCCCACTTACTGGATGGGCTGAGATTAGCATGCTATTGCCCAAAAAGTGAAAGCACAAACAGCCTCCCATTTTTCCTTCCTTTAGTCAAGATCTAGTCTCAGTAAGCTTCCTTTACATATAGGTAATTCAAATCTAAAGGCTTCCAAAGACTTCTTCCTCTTTTAAACAATGTAGGTTTCATAAAGTCTCCTTCCAAAGAAGGGAACACTTAAACTTCTAAGAAACTCCCTTAAATCTTGAAATTTAAAGGACATATATGTGATTGTGTAACATTATACTGTTGCAATCAATTGTTTTTATACATTCCTCTGACTAAAATATGCAGTTTGCACCTCTCAAGTTTTAAAAAATACTTTTGGTGAGGGGAAGTAAAGGAGGGTTTGTGAAACAGATTTTACTGGTTGCCTTCCCTAAGGTAAAAAGTACATCTTCCTTTGTTTGAAGATGTCTATGCCACAGCAGGCTTTGTGAAATTATGTCATGAAGTGGCAATATGCAGAAATAGAACTCACCGTGTCTGTAAAGACTGCCCCTCTCTCCCAGTGAGATGCTTCTGCACCTGATGACCCCAGTGCCAGTTTCCCAGAATTCCCCTTCTGTCCATACACAGTGAGGCTGACTTGGGCATGGGTTGCTGCATTCTGAAGGTCACTAGTGGTCACCCGTATTTCATACTTTCCTTCTGCAATGTATGAGAAGCCTACACATATTCAGACAATCTCTAATTATAGAGTTTGTCTCGACATAGCTTATCTCTACAGAGGATAATTTGTCTCAATATGTAGAAAATTCTCTCAAGTGATGCAAAAAAATTCTTTTAAAGCTAAGAATCTTTGTGAATACAGCCCTTGTTTATTATGATGACTTTAACAAACTATAACTCAGCTGTTTACATTAAGTAGAAACCACCTTGGAGACTTTCTGTTGACTGATATTTAGTAAAACTAGAAATAGGACGCCCTGTTGATAGTAGATGCGAATAGAAACAGGATAGCATAGAAGAACACACATTATCATGTGTAATGTCCACCCCATGAACCTTTTGCCAAAATTGTACAGTAGTCTTACAAGACCCTGTTTCATTTGTAAAATATATCAATGATGCTTAAATATTTATTAGAGTAGATGTAAATTATTTCAGCTTCATGCCTTTTTGCATTGGTTGGGTCGAAAATTTTGACGAAATCACTCTATCTTGCACGGTTAAGAAGATAGAAGCAAATTCCTGTTTTTCTATTTTTGGCAAAAATTCGAAAAATCAAAATGGCCGCCATTTTTGGGGAGGGGAAAATTTTTTGAAAGTTGCAAAGAGTACATTCCTCAGATACCCTGTGGGTCGAAAATTTCAACGAAATCGCCCTATCTCGCAAGGTTAAGGAGATAGAAGCAAATTTGTGTTTTGCCATTTTTGGCAAAAATTCGAAAATTCAAAATGGCCGCCATTTTTGGGGAGGGGAAAATTTTTTGAAAATTGCAAAGAGTACATTCCTTAGATACCCTGTGGGTCGAAAATTTCGACGAAATCGCTCTATCTCGCACGGTTAAGGAGAGGAAGCAAATTTGTGTTTTGCCATTTTTGGCAAAAATTCGAAAATTCAAAATGGCCGCCATTTTTGGGGAGGGGAAAATTTTTTGAAAATTGCAAAGATTACATTCCTTAGATACCCTGTGGGTCGAAAATTTCGACAAAATCGCTCTATCTCGCACGGTTAGGGAGGTGGAAGCAAATTTGTGTTTTGCCATTTTTGGCAAAAATTCAAAAATTCAAAATGGCCGCCATTTTTGGGGAGGGGAAAATTTTTTGAAAATTGCAAAGATTACATTCCTTAGATACCCTGTGGGTCGAAAATTTCGACGAAATCACTCTATCTCGCACGGTTAAGGAGATGGAAGCAAATTTGTGTTTTGCCATTTTTGGCAAAAATTCGAAAATTCAAAATGGCCGCCATTTTTGGGGAGGGGAAAATTTTTTGAAAATTGCAAAGAGTACATTCCTTAGATACCCAGTGGGTCGAAAATTTCGACGAAATCGCTCTATCTCGCACGGTTAAGGAGATCGAAGCAAATTTGTGTTTTGCCATTTTTGGCAAAAATTCGAAAATTCAAAATGTCCGCCATTTTTGGGGAGGGGAAAATTTTTTGAAAATTGCAAAGATTACATTCCTTAGATACCCTGTGGGTCGAAAATTTCGACGAAATCGCTCTATCTCGCACGGTTAAGGAGATAGAAGCAAATTTGTGTTTTGCCATTTTTTGGCGAAAATTCAAAATGGCCACCATTTTTGGGGAGGGGAAAATTTTTTGAAAATTGCAAAGAGTACATTCCTTAGATAACCTGTGGGTCGAAAATTTCGACGAAATCGCTCTATCTCGCATGGTTTAGGAGATATGAGCACATTTGCCTTTTTCAATATTCAAAATAGCTAATTACTCATTTATTTAATTAATTACTCACTCATCTATGAAGCAATTCCCCCCAAAAGCAATCCCATACAAGCTATTAACCCAATGAACCTCCATACCAAATTTCAGAAAGCTAGGCTTAATAGCATTCCTTAAAATGTCTGGAAACCAAAGAGCTACTCAAAAGTAGCAAAGTAGCTATTACTCAGTTAGCTATAGAGCTATCATCACCAAAAGCAATCCCATACAAGCTATTAATCCAATAAACCTGCATGCCAAATTTGGTAAAGATAGGATAAGAACTGTTGCCTAAAATGTCTGGAAACCAAGTGGGACGCCGGACGCCGCGGACGGCGGAAAAAGCAAAAATAATATGTCCACCCCCCAGTGGGGTGGACATAAAAGATACTATTCACAGAATCCAGTTTGTCACTTACGTGTGTGTGAATCTTCCTTGGCAGTGGCTGGCTTGTGATTGATTTCCTGCTCAGCTGAAATTATATTATTTTTAATATTTAAATCAGTACCTAGTATTCCTCTAATTATTTCACTACCACGAGTTTCACAATTGATCACAGTACCAAGTTTTAAATACTTTTATTAGTACTACGTTTTGTACTAATTATATAAGTATCACACGTTGTACTAATAATTTATCAGTACCAAGTTTTTTTAAAAGTTATACCAGTACCACATATATTTAGTTTTTAAATAATCACCAAGTGTTTTAACATTTAAATTGCTTCTATGAAAACAAGATTTATCAACTTTATTAATATGTTTGCTCAATCAATACAAACAAATAACCCTGAATAACTAAAAAACCACTGATACGTAGTTATTCACTATATTACTGTAGTGTGTTATTGTACTTTCCATCCCAAAAATTAGACCCTATCCGGCTCCACAATGAGCAACATCTCATTATCCTAGTGTTTGTTCCATGTTCATTATTGTACCAATACTACTGTACTAAGATCAGACCCTTTAAAATCCAAAAGGAAGCATTGCTATTCAAACATTATTAAATAATTGAAAGTCTGGTTAATCTTTCAATTGTAACAAATTTTATTGTAATTTAACTTTTTACAAGTTAAATACTTACCTTATCCTCACAAGTGCTTGGTTTGGTTTTGTGGAGCAAAAGCATCGACCGACGAGTCTTTTAATAAAGACTTTTCTTGTCGAGAAGTGACCCCTTTGTCTGCGAATATCCGCGCATGCGCCGACATCGTAGACGAGAGTGACTGTGTAGTAACTCTTCATTATATTTTTGGTCCCCAAGCTAACAAATTTTTGCGGGGAGGTAGGGAGGGTTTATCCTTGTGAGGATAAGGTAAGTATTTAACTTGTAAAAAGTTAAATTACAATAAAATTTGTTACATTTTATTGCGTTACATAGCCTTACCTTATCCTCACAAGTGCTTGAATGCAACCATAACAGGTGGAGGGAATTTGTTGTAACCACACTGTTAGATGATTGTCAGACAAGGGGTCACTGTATAAAGCACTTTTGATAAGAGGATAAGATAAGCTCAAGTACGCCACATCTCAGATTCAACAGTACTTCTTTAAACAGATAAAGAAAAGTAACTTGCTAACCTTTGTTCAAGTGGCTGAAGTAGTTGTAGTTGTCATCAGTTGTAGTGCAATAAAAGTCATGTTGTCCTCTTAACTAGTCAACAGTGAAGATCAGAGGAGTCTTCCTATACCCTCAGGCTGGCTGCAGTCATCCTATAAGAAGATGCCTCCGAGCTGGAGCTGTAATCCTAACTACAGATGATTATGGAGCCATCTGTAGGGAAAATAAAATACAAAATGTCAGTACAAATACTGGCATGTATGGAGAATAATGAATATGTATGTCAAATGTTGAAATAAATACGTACTTAAACATTGACAATGTGCTGAGCCGAGACCACTGGACCTAATTTATAATCAGACTGGTTATGAGATTGCCAAGCTACATCCTTTAAATAAAATGTAGTAAAGGTACTGTGACTCTTCCAATAGCAGGAGCCTAAAATCTGCTCAAGTGAAGCCCCACCCTTGAAAGCTAAAGATGCAGACATGGCTCTGACATCGTGTGCCTTAACGTGAAGATCCTGAGAGTCTGAATTAGAGGATTGATAGGCCAGTAAAACAGTCTGTTTAATCCAAGAGGATATAGTAGATCTCATGATGTCTTTATCAAAGCCTTCCTTAAAGGATATGGACAGGAGGTTCTTTCCCCTCCTCAGATCATTGGTTCTGTCTAGATAGTATCTAAGTGCTCTGACAGGGCATAATGTCATGTCTTCAGTCAAATCTGAGCTCAGGAAAGGTTTCAAAGCTGGAATGACCACTGGTTTTAGTAAGTCTGGGCCATCTGAAGCCAACTAATTTTTTGCTAGAAACGCAGGAGAAGGAGAAATAGTAACCTCCTTCCATTGAGGTTTGTGTCTGAGAGAGGAGTATGTCCAAGAATGCACCTCCCCCCGTCTTTTGCCAGAAGCTAATGCCAGTTTTGAAAGTCAAAATCTTTAGACTTGCATCTTTTAATGGTTCAAAAGGAGCCTTGGTCAATGCTAAAAGTACCAAAGATAAGTCCCATGAGGGTATTCCTCTGTTAGCAGTAGGCTTATCCCTGTAAAAGCTGGCAATAAGCCTGTTCAAGTCAAGACTCTTGCTTACCTCCTCGCCGAAGTGACCTAAATGATCAGCTATAGCAGTTCTGTACCCAGCAATAGTAGCAGGTTTGAGATTTTTGACAGTAAAAAGATAGTTCAAGAAATCTGCAATTTTTGAGATAGTAGGTTTTGAGCTGACCACCTGACTCTGTTGGCACAAGAGTTCAAAAATGGACCACCTTGATTCGATTGAGGTGCCTTAATTCTCTCTGCCACCTGCTCAGAGAATGATTCAAGTGATTCTGAGTGGTGTCCAGGTGCCAAACATGAAGATTCAGATACAACAGATTCTGATGGTATTTTTGACTGAATGGTTGTTTTAACAGATGAGGCCAGTGAGGTAGCTGCAATGGAGGTTTGGTTGACAGATTCACCAGATCCCAAAACCAATGCATCATGGGCCACCCTGGTGCTACTACTATCATTCTGCACCTGTAGGTGTTCATTTTCTGTATGACCTTTGGTATGAGAGCTACCGGACAAAAGGCATAGCCGTCCAGACCCTCCCAGGAGATGTTCAATGCATCTATGTCCATGGCATTTGCATCTGGGATTGGGGAGACATAGAATGGAAGTTTGTGATTCAACTTGGTGGCAAACATGTCCACCATTGGTTTGTGCCAAACTTTGCCAATTAGACTGAATATTTGAGGATGAAGTGACCATTCTGTCTGAATAATTTTGTCCTTCCTGGAGAGACTGTCGGCTATGACATTGAGGCAACCCTGAATGTGCCTGGCTCTTATGAGGATATTTCGAGGGTTGCAGTAGGCCAGGATGCGCCAAACCAGGAGACACATGTCCCATGAGTGTGTTCCCCCCTGTTTGTTTAGGTAACTGACCACAGTGGCGTTGTCTGTTGCTATCAGAAGTCTTTTGTTTTGGATGAAATTTTGAAAGCTTTTTAAGGCTAGAAATACTGCTTTTAACTCTAGGACATTGATATGAAGAGATTTTTCTTTCATTGTCCAAGTGCCACTGATAGTCATGGTATCTAGATGGGCTCCCCAACCCTGGTTTGACGCATCTGTAAAGATGAGGGTGTTGTGTTCCTCTGAATGTAAAGGGCACCCTAAATTCAGATTGTTTGGATCTTTCCACCACTGAAGATGCTTTAACAAGAGGTTTGAAACCGGAATCTTCAGATCTAGAGACTGGGGGTACTGCCAGTTCGTTTTGAGATACCACTGGAGGGGGCGCATATGTAACCGACCCATTGGTATAGTCTTTTCCAGGGATGCTAGTACCCCTATCAGGGACATTAACAACCGTGGGGTGGTTTGAGATGAGACCTCCATGTCCTGAATCGACTTTTGTAGAATTTTCAATTTCTTTTTTGTTGGATACACTTTTCCTTGATACAGATCGAAATGGTAACCAAGGAAATCGTTTTTTTGTGTGGGTTCGAGTTCTGACTTTTCGAAGTTTATCACGAAACCTAGTTCCTGGACTGTACGAAGGAGTTCTTTTGTCTGGCTCATGCACTGGTGTTGGGAGCTTGCCCTTAACAACCAGTCGTCCAGGTATTGGTGAACTCGAATTCCGCGAGACTGAAGTACGAGCTTCGCTTCCTTTGCAATCCGCGTGAACTCTAGTGGTGCTGTTGCTAAACCGAAAGGCAGAGCCTTGAACTGGTACGTTCTCTTGTCTACATGAAAGCGTAGCAAGTGTTGAGAATCCGGATGTATGGGTACGTGAAAATACGCATCTTTTAGATCTATGGAGAATACCCATTCGCCTTTTGTCAGGGAATTTCTGATAATTTCCGCAGTCTCCATCTTGAAGGTTGGTACATACAAATAGCTGTTCAGGACACTGAGATCTATTACTGGCCGCCATTTTTTGTCGGGTTTCGGTACAAGAAATAACCTGCTTGAGAAACCTAGAGTTGTGCAGTCCTTGAGATGGTAAATTGCGTCTTTTTGAAGCATCTGAACTACGCAATCTTGAAGGAAGCCATGTTTTTCCTGTCTGTCGTAGCCGCTTTGAATTATGGGATATACAGACAGGGGCGGATTCGATTGGAGGAGGATTCGGTAACCCTACCTCAAGATCTGCACAACTCTGGGATGACAATAAAGATTCTCCCATACCTGCCAAAAATGCTGCAAACGGCCCCCATGGTGAGTGACTACGCTGCAGTCACCTACGCTTGCTTCCACCTCTTCTGGAAGGTTGAGAAGGGGGGAAGTTTGATTTTTTGAAGGAAGATGTGGTTTGCTCACGAAAATTCTTCTGATTGTAGTTGGAATGCTGTTTTCCAGTAGTTCTGTCATCAGAGTGCCTTTTGAAAGTGAACGCCTTCTGATCTGTTCTAGGTCTTTTGGGGGATTTTTGAATTTTCTTTTCAACCTCATTTAAAACAGTGGGACAAAAGAGGTCATGAGACTTGAAGCCAGTCCTTCTCAGCCTGTTGAAGTTGTGTTCGTTGAGGTTGGGAGCAAGATTCTTGAGTATAGTATCTCTTCTTGCTAGCTGGAGGTTGCAAGATGCTGCAATCGAATTGTCAGTCACATTTTCCAACACTTTTTCAATGGAAGAAATACAACTGAACTGAATCTGCAAGCCAGACAGCATAGTTTCTAATTCTTTGGCGATAGCCTGATCCTTGGTAGAGTTCTTTAAACTCAACATGGAGGATTCCAACTTGTTAGCCGTTTTTTCTATAGCATTCAGGAAAAAGTGAACATAAGAGAGGATCTGTATATGCTCTCTGCTCACGGTTTCTAACAGAATATGCTGCTTCATGGGTACACGAACTGAAGAGGGCATAGGCCCCGGGAATGAAGAGCGGAAGGAATCCTGGCATCTTGGGGCCTGGAAAGAGAACTCCGCTGAGGTAGACTTGTAGAACTTCATTGGTGCCCTTGTGAAATATAAATAATTATCATAGTTCAAAGGGTTAGTTTTGAGGAGGTGTGGTTGATCTTGTTGAGGGTTTCCAGAGGACTTCTTTTCATAAAAATCCCATCTTTCCAAAACCCCATCTACAGGGGGCATAACCATAGGTAGCAAAGAAGACTTGCGCTTGTCTTTATTTCTGCAACCAAAAATTCGAGAAGGTTGTTCGGAGAACTCCTCAGGAATGGTGAGATCCAATAAAGAACGCACCGCAGCTAGGGTTTGTCTGTACAAAGGGTCGTCTTCAATGTCATCAGGTGAGGGTGATCTATCATGTTTCTTTGAGTTGTTCACCTCTTGAAGGGCGGGATCTTTGTCTGAGGCTTCGCCTTCCTCAGAGTGAATAGAGGCAATAGAAACAGAAACCTCGCTGTTTCTGTCTTTAAGAGCAGTTAATTGGCCCTGCATATCATCTAATCTCTGTAAAATAGTCTGAAGGGGATCTGTCGTATTTCCTTCTGTCGTAGGTAGTGGGTTTGCTGAAACTGAGCTTTGGTGGCACTCCACCCCCAGTAAAGCATCCTCAATTTCCTGTGACACCACGCTAGGTGTAGACTTTTCTTTCCTTTTATTCTTATGGACCAGTTTTCGCTTCTGATCCTCAGAAAACTGCAGACAGATGAAGCAGTCTTCCTCTTTAGATTTCACACACACGTCGTTACCACGACCCTTTTCCCTGCACGGGAAACAAAATTGATGACAATCCCAGTCGAATAATGGATGTCTGCATCCTGGTGCACGTTTAAGTTCCCTCGAGTTTTTTACCTGTGCATCAGCCATAATGATAGAAGAAGTAAACGATGTTGCTCCCAGTACGACCAAAAATGTAATGAAGAGTTACTACACAGTCACTCTCGTCTACGATGTCGGCGCATGCGCGGATATTCACAGACAAAGGGGTCACTTCTCGACAAGAAAAGTCTTTATTAAAATACTCGTCGGTCGATGCTTTTGCTCCACAAAACCAAACCAAGCACTTGTGAGGATAAGGTAAGGCTATTTTACGCAATAAAAATTTACTTTCAATACAGAACATTGATATCGAAGTGAGTTTCTAGATTTTTTACAATAATTTTGGTTGTTTTCAATCTTTTGACATTTGGTATCTACTGGATAGTTGATTCCTTTATATGTGGAAGCAAACATAAACAAAAAGGAAATTTAGTGTTGTGGTTGAATGCAAATTTTAAAACCAGTTACTGAAAGCGGAAATTTGGCAAAAAAAAAACAGGTGTGTTTGATTTAGAAAATGTCAAGACATAAGTTTTGAAATCCATACACGTCATGAGCTATAACTCGCATATAAATAATGAACCGCTATGTGGTTTTTGAAGACTTCTGAGGACAAAATGTCTGATATATTGATAGAATATTACAAAATACTGTAAAATATTTGTTGTAGTTGAATATTTTAGTAAACTTATGTTTAAAATGATGAATATGTGAGGAAACCGGTTTCAATTAAAAATAAAAACGAAAGGTAACTGGATCAGTGTCTTTCGGTCGGCAAATAAGTTTTGGTTTACCGTCTTCTATTAATTTGTGACAGATTTATCTTCTAAGAAATAAAAATTTCACAAACTTACTCAACAACACTAATGGATATCAATACACTTATCGAAAAGTTACTGATGATTAATAATAAATTATTGCTCATTTAAAAGAAATTATAATGACCAATCAAAGAATGGTCCACCCACTGAACTGAGGAAAACTTGTACTGGGAACAACGCATTAATATCAAATGATCTTTGGCCCAAATCATGAATTGCCATTGATGCCAAGAATAATGTGCAACAAACCAGGGCTGTGTCACAATGCCTGGATTCCTGAAAAAGGGCTGTGTAGAGGAACCAAATATAAACTTGTGATCTGATGATTCTGAAAACTACTGAAATACTTCTTATTAAAACTATAACCTAATTTTCAATCAGCTTTGTCCAACATATAACATAATTTTACCTGTTTTCACCGCCATTCCACATTTAATTCCCATAAATTTGTGTAAATTACCAGTACTTCCAGATGGGTACTTCTAAATACAGGTACCTAGATTTTAGCCATTGTTTCGATTTCAAGCCCGTGGCTTCAATTATTTTGTCCTGTTTCACTCCTACTATGAACAGTTAACACACAGTCCAGCCCTGCATAAAGCTGAAATTAGTGCCAAAATCCTTCTTAAATAATGTACACAAAGGTAAAACGCCAATACATGTCATATTTTAGTAGTATGATGAATTAAATGCATTGCATGTGTCTCTAATGATACATTATGCAATGTAAAATTCTTAACTTACAAACAAAATGGAAAATTTAATGGTTAAATTAAATTTTTATTAGTTTATATCTTACCTAGTGGACCAGTGCATTTGTCCGGCGCGCAGCCGGTCCCGCCAAACGTTAGACAAAAACGTCCTGAGCTGGGCTCTGACCGGGACCGGTAGTGTAATCCACATTCGCCAGGTGTCGTGACTGCACCCAGCTCCCCTACTGCGCGTGCGCGCGCATGCGTACTTCCTCTTTTTGTGGCCTACCTAAGAATGTCCCCTTTTTAGCTATTGCGGGGCAGGTAGGGTGGGACTCTCTTGGTCCACTAGGTAAGATATTAACTAATAAAAATTTAATTTAACCATTAAATTTGCAAATTTAATAAGTAAATTAAATTTTTATAAGTTAATACCCTATCCAATGGACAATTGCTAATCCGGTCGGCGCAGACCGGCCCGCCAAACGCCAGAAAAAGACGTCCTGTGTTGCCACCGGCTGGCCGGTCCGTAGTACTGTGCACTCCCCAGATGGCGCCTCGTACTTCCTTCCTGTCTAGACAACCTGACGTCATAGCATCTTTTTCGTTGTCTAAACCTCTTAGACCCCTAGTAAGCTGATAGCGGGGTCGGTGGGAGGGTCTTGTGTGTCCATTGGATAGGGTATTAACTTATAAAAATTTAATTTACTTATTAAATTTGCAATTTTATTGCGTTAATACATCCTATCCAATGGACAATTGCTGAATAACTACCGCTTGGTCGGCGGGTAAGTTACTAGGGACTTATGTGAACTCACAAGTAATAGCAAATTTTAACCTATGGTCTAGGCTGACTTCGTCAGGAGACCTATAGGCCCAGGCCTGGGTTGACCCTAAGGTCAGGAAACCCTGTAAGACCTTGGTCGGTTGCCAACAGCCGGTTACCCGGGGCTATACCGACGTCGCCCCCCCCCCCCCTTTTTAACAGACCTGCTCTGAGGTAGGGGAAGAGAGGGATGAGTTCAGTCCCAGAAAGCCAATAAACCTCCCGAAGGAAGCACATCACATTTTATACTATGTGCTTGTAGAACTGTTACATTATGTACATATATACAAATCTCCTCACTCTAAGGGCCACTTGTGGTTCTGCTGAGCAGCCCACCACCCGGCCCAATTGGTAAAGCTCCGAGTCAGCCCAAACCACACCCTTCAGAAATCACTGTGTGAAGGTATTGTGACTTCAGTGGCAGGCTGACAAGATTGGATCTAAGGAGACTCCCGACTGGAAGACCTTAGAAGCAGCCAAGGCCCTGACATCATGGGCTTTAACCTGATGTTAAAAGTGGGACGCCTGGTCAGAGAGCTCATAACATAGGATCACAGTCTGCTTGATCCAAGAGGAGATAGTGGCAGGTGAGATGTCTTTGTTGAAACCTTTCTTAAAGGAGACAAAAACACCTCTTTATTCTGCCTGATGTCTGAGGTCCTGTCCAAATAGTAGCACAGTGCTCTGACCGGACAGAGGGACCTGTCAGACTTGAGGGATCTATTCAGAGTTGGGGGCCAGGGCTGTTATAACCCCAGGGCCACACTGTCTGGACCCTCTATGGCCAGCTGATTCTAGGATAGAAAGCTGGGTGATGGATACAGAGACACCTTTGACCAATCGGATTGGTGTCCAACATATCAGTTTTGCCAAGCATGAATCTCACTTCTGCACTTGCCCGACCCAAGGGCCAAGAGGAATACCGTCTTGAAGGTCAAATGCTTCAAGGGGGCCTCCTTGATTGGATCAAATGGAGTCTTAGCTGGTGCACGGCCAGCTAGAAGTTCCAGGAGGGTATGCCACTCCTGCCTTTGGGTCTGTCTCTGAGGAAACTATCCAGGAGACGAGCGAGATTTTCGTCCTTACTGATGTTGAAAAGTGAATTTACCAATTTATCAACAATGGATGACCTATAACCATCAATGGTGCTGGGCTGTTTGCCAAGCATGTATCTCACTTCTATGCTTGTCCAAACCCAGGGCCAAGAGGAAAACTGCCTTGAAGGTCAAAAGCTTCAAGGAAGCCTTTAATTTTTCAAAATGAACCTTGTCAGCTGGTGCAAAAACCAGGGAGAGGTTCCAGGAGGGGGTTCCCCTCCGGCCTTTGGGTCTGTCTCAGTGGAAGCTATCCAGGAGACGAGTGAGATTTTCATCCTTAGTAACATTGCTGGGCCAATTTCCAGGCTATCAGCAATGGCTGATCTGTAACCAACAATAGTACTGGGCTGCCACTTCCTGTCCTGAAACAGGTACCTAAGGAAGTCAGCAACTGACTTTACATGTGGAGCCCGAAGTACACCTGATGAATGATGCATCACTTGGTAAAAAATGACCCATTTGCCTCATAGACTGATCTGATTGACCCCTCCTTTGAGGAGCCTCAATTCTTGCTGCCACTGCCTCAGACAAGTCCTGCTCCTCGATTGCTGAGGCTCTAGGAGCCCTGCATGGAGATTAAGATTTGTCAGATTTCTGTGAGGGATCTGATCGAATGGCTGTGAACAGGCTGGACAGATTGGGCAGGCTCAGCGGGATGTGGCTGGACATGGCCACTAGATCCCAAAACCAAGGCATGTTGGGCCACCCCGAAGCAATCAGAATGATTCTCTTGCATGGGGAGTCTTGCAACTTCTCCACCACTTGCCCAAAATGGCTGATGGTGGGAAGGTGTATGCTTTCAGATCCTACCATGGCCGAGTGAGTGTATCCACTGCTGTGGCCAGGGGATCCGGTACCGGTGACACAAACAGAGGCAACTTGTTGTTGAACCTCATAGCAAATAAGTCTATTTGAGCCGGTGCCACCTGCTGCAGACTGAGTGGAAGACCTCTGGAAGGAGAGACCACTCTGTTTGGATGGTCTGGCCTAGCCTGGATAGCTTGACCGCTACCACATGGAGTGTGTCGGGCTTAGAGTCACTTGTTTCCTGGTACACCAGGTCAAGATTCTCCATAGTAGGGCACATGTGGGCCCGACCTCATGCCTCCTTCCTTGTCTATGTATGACACTACTGTGGTGTTGTCAGTTGCTACAAGTACTATCTTGTTTGAGCAAAATTCTTGGAACTCTTTTAAAACCAGGAAGCCTGCTTTAAGTTCTAGATAGTTATGTGCAGCTTGCTTCCCGGGAGGGACCCGGTTCCTCCTGCCGTGTGCTCGTTTAAGTGAGCGCCCCCCCTTCTATTGATGCGTCTGTAAATATTTGCAGAGCACACTTTATTGGGTATAATGGTTGGCCTGTAAGTACATCGTCTTCCTTCAGCCACCATTGTAAATGGGGGTGCAGGGACCTGGGGACTTGGATCACCTTTTCCAGTGATTCTGGCACCCTCCAGTTGTTTTGAGATGCCACTGTATGGGTCTCATATGGAGTCGACCTAGATTAACTTGCTTTTCTGTAGCCGTCAGTAACCTATCAAGGACATGAATTCCCGGACCGGGCAAGCCGGTAGGGATAGCAGTTTTAACATAGTCTCTTGAAGGTTGTCACCGGTCCAGAGTCGGTCGGAACCGATCAGACCTGAAGTCGAACTGGTAGCCTACAAAATCAAGGTCTTGTTTGGGCTCCCGCTCTGATTTCTGTAAGTTCATCAGCCAACCCAGTGGCTGACACATTATTTACTAGTTCCTGTGAATGTTGGAGACCAGCCTGGGATCTGGCTCTCACCAACCAGTCGTCTAGGTACTGGTGGCTTCTTAAGTCCTTGTATATGGTCACAAGTTTTACCTCCTTTGGTATCACAGTGAACTCCAAAGGTGCTGTGGACAAAACCGAATAGCAGGCATTACCTGGATTGTTCTTGTATAGGTATATGGGAGTAGGTATCCCTCCTTGAACATTTGTAATACCTAGTGTCCAGCCCCCAAGGCTTCCTAACTTCCCAAAAAGGGGCTTAGTCTGGACCCTACAGGCCGATTGTGTGCCACATTTGGGACATTTGGTATTTTGATAAACATTTCCTGTCCCTCCGGACACTGGTCCGGTCTAGTGACAATGATCCAGGTTAACAGTCTCTCTGTTCTTATTGTGGTCTGGTGGGACTGACACAACTTTTCATATTAATAGACTCTTCGCCCCGGGCCAGCAGCCTGCAAGGTGCAGCATTTACAGAGCAATTGTCATTCGTGAGATGTCTGACCCCTGGCCGGACATGACCAAATTTATTATCTCTCCAGCCAAGTCCAGCACTGATAACAGATTGCTGAGAGATGTGATAAGGGAAGGTTTCCTGGCAGTAGGTTGGTACACTGTCATGTCACATCACCAAGACCACTGACCGGTCTAAGAATTCTGTAACCAAATTAACCTTAGGCAACTCTGTCCGGTACCAGGACTCCATACCCGGTACTTAACTGTAAGGACTGTGTAGCCAGCACCCTGTTAGTAGACTTGTAACCCGTAGGTTGAAGCAAGTGTACTAGGCTGTGTAGCCAATACCAGTCGGTACACTCTGTAACCAGTTGTTGAAGCAAGTGTACTAGGCTGTGTAGCCAGTACCACCCGGTACACTCTGTAACCAGTTGTTGAAGCCAGTGTACAAGGTTGTGTAGCCGGTACACTGTAACCAGTTGAGGCTACTGTATAAGGCTGTGAAGCCGGTAGCCGGTCGGTACATACTGTAACCAGTTGTTGAAGTGAGTGTACCAGCTGTGTAGCCAGTACCAGCCGGTACACTCTGTAACCAGTTGTTGAAGCCAGTGTACAAGGCTGTGTAGCCGGTACACTGTAACCAGTTGAGGCTACTGTATAAGGCTGTGAAGCCGGTAGCCGGTAGGTACATACTGTAACCAGTTATTGAAGTAAGTGTACAAGGCTGTTCAGCCGGTAGTCGGTCGGCACACTCTGTAACCAGTTTTTGAAGTAAGTGTACAAGGCTGTGTAGCCAGTAGGTACACTGTGTAACCAGTTGCTGAATGAAGTTTACAACTATCTTGACTGTGTTGAATTCAATTTTCTCCATTAATTCCTCTGTAACCGGTTGTTGAAGCAAGTGTACAAGGCTGTATAG
This sequence comes from Sabellastarte sp. h YS-2021, assembly GCA_964017235.1. NCBI lineage: Eukaryota > Metazoa > Annelida > Polychaeta > Sabellida > Sabellidae > Sabellastarte > Sabellastarte sp. h YS-2021. Next base: position 143,034,092 of record OZ024929.1, read on the forward strand.
CCGGTACTGGTCGGTACACTCTGTAACCAGTTGTTGAAAAAATTTACAACTATCTTTTGTGTAAAATTCAGCTGGCTGTAGGTTTCCGCCATTAATAAAAGTATTTCTTGGAACACACGTCTTATTTGTAGATTTTGACAGTTGCTGGGAAAACCCTTGTGAGCTATATTTAGAAACAAATGTTGGTCGGTGTGTCACGTGACCAGCTTGCTGGTCGGAGGGACAACGTGATTGGCTGATTGGAGATGACGATCAGCTTCGTGAACTGGTCGGAAAATCACGTGACCAACTTCGGGGATACGCCCTCACTAGAGGTGTTCTTTCCTCATACCACAGTAAACGTAAGCTTACTGGTCGACTGATGTCTGTAGCAGAGAAGTCTGTACCAGTACGCTGGAGGTGGATTACAGGAACTAAAAACTGGAATCACAGTAGACGTGAGTGCAAAGAATGTACTTCCGACCTTCTTGTTCGGTGAATCACGTGATAAACTTCGTGACTGGTCGGTGAAAACACGTGACCAGTTTCATGAAGACACGCGATTGGCTGACTGGATATGACGTCAGAGGTCGCGTTCTTTTGTGCTGGCCGGCCGGCTGATGCTTTAAAAGCAGAGAAGCCTGGGCCAGTGCGCTCTGTAGATGAAGTCCTGGCCGGTCTGAAGTCGATTCTTCTTTTCAGCCGACTGTACACTCAAACCAGTTTCCTGGCCATCCACCTCCCTTACTACCGACATAATTGCCGGGTCCACAAGGGAGGGACTGAGAGTGATTAAAGATGAAGTTCCTTCTATGTAAATACTAGGTGAGGTCGGCTGAACATGAGCTTGCCGGTCGACTAATGCTTTACAGCAAAGATGTCTGGACCAGTGCGCTCTGAAGAAATCTGAAGAATTCATCTCTTGCTGCTGATGCACATATATATAAGCTTACCGGTCGACTAATGCTTTAAAGCAAAGATGTCTGGACCAGTGCGCTCTGAAGAAATCTGAAGAATTCACCTATTGCTTCTGATGAAAAAACACTAAATACTCGAGCTAGGCTGGTGTGACTGATGCTTTACAGCAGAGAAGTCGGTACCAGTGCGCTCTGAAGAATGCACCTCTTGGGGATTTCCTTCTATTTGCAGTGTTCAAAACTACGTAGATTGAAGATTTCCGTGATATCTATTCGTAGTACTAGAAAAGACGTTTCTATGGTGATTGAACTGGAAGTTACAGAGGGTACATTCAACAAACGAACACGGATAAAAATACCTGTAAGTAGTATATCCATTATTTCCTTAATATTGTCGATCTGCCCCTAACAACACCATGGTTGAATGGGAGGAAACTAGAAAAAAATGGCTGCCTTCATATTCCTCGTCGATTACTGCCCTATCATCAACACTAAATTGAGTCAGCTAGGGAGCGTTTCCAGCAGATTTCTTAAGGTATATCCGTGCTTGATATGCAGATAACATTTCTACACTAAAATATTCCCAAATAAGGTCGAAAATCCGTCATAATGCACACTTTTCCTTTTAAAACTCTGGAGATGATGAAAACACGTCCGCACAGTACACGCGCCAAACGAAAAAGATGCTATGACGTCAGGTTGTCTAGACAGGAAGGAAGTACGAGGCGCCATCTGGGGAGTGCACAGTACTACGGACCGGCCAGCCGGTGGCAACACAGGACGTCTTTTTCTGGCGTTTGGCGGGCCGGTCTGCGCCGACCGGATTAGCAATTGTCCATTGGATAGGATGTATTAACGCAATAAAATTTCCATTTTATTGCGCTAATATATCTTACCTAGTGGACCAGTGCAGAATAACTACCCAGTGGTTGGAGGGTAGCTATGGAAAAAGGGGAGACAGAGACTCTAAGATCTACATATATACTCCGTAAATCCAGAGGGAATCACCCGGGAAGGGTTTCTAACTACCCTGGATAGGAACAGTCTCTCTCCCCCCCCTAGTTTTGTAGCTGACGAGTCCACGAGGAAGTGAAGAAGGGGAATTGAAGATTAAGATGGTCCCCCATCTTCTTGCAACGCAAGACAGACTGCAGGGACGGTTTTTTTTTTTTTTTTTTTTTTTACTATGTACATGTATGAATACATATATACATCACTATATACATGGGAGCCTCTATTTAGTCCCTAATTTGTTGGGCAGCAACCACAGGACCCAAATGGTACACATCCGAGTCTGCCCAGGCCAAGTCCTTCAGGTAAAATTGGGTGAAGGTATTATGAGACTTCCAGTGACAGGCTGCCAAAATCTGGTCTAAGGGAACACCCCCCTGAAAGGCTTTGGACGCCGCGAACGCGCGAACGTCATGAGCCCGAACCTGATGCAACTGTTGCGCCTGTTGGTCTGACATCTGGTAACAAAGGACGATGGTTTGTTTGATCCAGGAGGAAACGGTAGCAGGGACTATATCCTTCTGGAAACTCTTCCTAAAGGAAACAAAAACCAATTCTTTGCCTGAACGGAGATCTTTGGTTCTGTCCAAGTAATAACGTAGTGCCCGGACCGGGCACAGACTCCTATCCTCCTTGAGGGATTTGTCCAATGAAGGAGCCAAGGCTGGAATGATAACAGGGGCCACGCAAGCGGGACCTTCTTTAGCCAGGTGGTTCTTAGAGATGAAACTAGGAGAGGGCGATAAGGAAACATTCGACCAATCCTCTTGGTGCCTAATATTCCTGTGAACCCAAGCATGAATTTCACTCCTCCGTTTCCCAGAGCCCAAGGCTAGAAGGAAGACAGTCTTAAAAGTGAGGTACTTCAGCGAAGCCTTCCTGAGAGGTTCAAAAGGAGGTTGTGTAAGTTGGTGAAGGACCAAAGACAAATTCCACGTAGGAACCCCACGCCTGCCTTTTGGTTTGTCCCTATGAAAACTGTCCAACAACCTGGACAAGTTTTCATCCTTGCTGATGTTAATTCTGGAATTCCCCACTTTGTCGGCTATGGCAGTCCTATAGCCTTCTATGGTACTAGGTTGAAGATGTTTCTCCTGAAAAAGGGACAGGAGAAAATCCGCAATTTGCTCTATAGAGGGAGTTCTGAAGTCCACCTGATTTTTCTCACACCATCGGTGGAAAAGCATAAGCGTCCAGGTCCTCCCAAGGGAGACTTGAGGCATCCACTTCCCACGCTGATCGGTCTGGAACCGGGGATACAAACCGGGGAAGTTTGTGATTGAACCGGGTGGCAAACAGGTCCACAGACGGGCGGTGCCAACGCCGGCATATTTGAGCAAACACCTCCGGGAGGAGGGACCATTCCGTTTGGATCACCTGATTGAGTCGGGACAGCTTGTCGGCAATGACGTTCAGGTGACCCGGAATATGCCTGGCCCTCAGGACAATCTGCCTTTGATTGCACCAAAGCATCAGTCTCCAAAGGAGGGCACAGAGTGAGCCTGATTTCATACCCCCTTCCTTGTTGATGTAAGAGACCACAGTGGTGTTGTCTGTACAAACAAGAACTATCTGGTTGCAACATAACCGCTCGAACCGTTTTAAGGCCAGCAGGACTGCCTTGAGCTCCAACAAATTTATGTGTAAGGCGCTTTCTGACTTTAACCAGACTCCTTTTGCCATGTAATCGCCTAAGTGAGCGCCCCAACCTTCGTTTGAGGCGTCTGTAAACAGTTGAAGGGCGTGTTGAAGAGGGTGTAAGGGTTGACCGGAGAGCACCTTGGCCGGGTCCAACCACCACCTTAGATGTACATGGAGAGATGAAGGAATTGGAATGACCTTTTCCAGAGATTCCGGGGCATGCCAATGCTTTTTCAGGTGCCATTGAATGGGCCTCATATGCAGCCGCCCCGATACTACTTGTTTTTCTGTTGCTGTCAGAAGGCCGATTAGAGACATGAACTGCCTGACTGTGCAACATTCCAGTCCCAGGAGAAGGTTGAGCTTCTGAGATAGACTCCTCCACCTGTCCTGAGTTGGTTTGACTAACCCCTGAGATAGGTCGAAATGATAACCTACGAAGTCGAAGGTTTGTTGGGGAACCAGCTCTGACTTGTCCATGTTGACTACCCAACCTAGAGAGCGGCAAAGGTCCAAAAGGATCTGCGTATGACGTAGGCAAATTTCCCGGCATGGGGCTCTCAGTAACCAATCGTCTAGGTATTGGTGGATCCGAATACCCCTCGATTGAGCCATGAGTTTTACCTCCTTGACCACCTTTGTGAACTCCAACGGAGCCGTCGACAGGCCAAAGGGAAGTGCTGTGAACTGAAAGGTCTGACCTTTTAAGTGGAACCTGAGATATTTTCGCGACCTGTGGTTTATGGGAATGTGAAAATAAGCATCGCTGAAATCCAGCGAAGTGACCCACTCCCCCTGTTGCAGGGAGAGTCTGATGGTCTCCCACAGGTGGATCTTTTGCAACACATGGGGCATTTGTTACATTTGGGGCAAAAAGACACTGATTTACAGACAAAGCACTGTTCACAGATTTTATTTCTATTTGAGAATGAGAGGGTCTTACGTTTTTCTTTTGTAACAGCCCTTTTACAGAAGGTGCAGGAAGAACAACATGCAAATTTACAGTCTCTGGAAAAGTCTCTTTGTTTGCTGATGACACTAGATTGAGGTCCCCTAAACTTGAACTTAACACAACTGGGGGACTCAGTAGATACTGATTGTCATTTATATGGTTTTGTACCACGAGCAGGCTTGGAGTAGTATGTAGAACCAGATCCACCTCTACCACGACCCCTACCCCTGCCTCTGCCCGAGAATTGCCTCCAAGGTTGTTGATTTTGGGAAGAGGAGAAGCCGGATTGACGACTCTCTTTCTTTTCATATGGCTGGTACCGGAACTGATGCTTCTTTGAGCGCTGATATGTGCCCGGGCCGGGACCAGTAGCACTCTTGTTTGAGTCATGCTTTTGAATATCCTGCTCCGCTACTGCCAGTACATCATCCGGGAATAGCCCGTAAGTGAACAGGGGAGCATTTCGTAGTTTATTCCAGGTATCAGGTTTCAGGCCTGGTTTAACGTACTCGAGATAAGAATCTCTCCTCAACAAAATGAAGTTGGCTAGCTGAACAAACAAGCTGTCTGCGAGGTGCTGGAAGGCAGTACCTAAGGCTACAGAAACGCTACTGTGGAAAGCTGACAAGTCTTTCAAGTCCTTGATGGCGTCAGTGACTTCCTTTGGGGCCTTTCCTGAACAATGGTAGCGTTTAAAAATGAAATATGTTGATTCATTTTGTCCTGAATTTCACTCACGCACCTGTTGAACCCCGCTGCGTGGTTGGTAATCAAGGAGCCTTCTTTAGCACATTGCTCCCACCTTCTAAGTATCTCCTGAGGGACAGGTCTAGATGCTGGTCCTGAAGATGGATATGAGGAAGTCTTGGCAATACGGGAGAATTGAGAGTTCAGGCGTGCTTTGGAACCCGACCAGCCAAAGATTGTACGTCCAGGTCTTTGATTGACATCCTGTTTGAGTCGTGACTGTGTATACCACTTTGCCTGGCTTTTGGGTGTTCTGATAAACTGGTCTTGTTTCAGACCTGCGGCTTCCTGGGAACGAGAAGGGTAACCTTCTGCAACACAAGTGTTCAGTTTTTCCATCTTATAGCAAAGCCAGTCGTCAGCTGGTAACTCCACTGAAACTTTGCCTGAGCGACGAGGGTGTTTTCCCTTCCAAGGGTTGTCAGAACGGTTGTCTGTATCACTAACTGAAGCTTCAAAATCTGGTATGTGAGACCAGCCAAGGAAAGATCTGACCGACCGGACCGTTTCCCTGTATTTCATTTCCTCGTTTTTCTCAGTAACCTCAGTATCTGAAAGTTCACCTTCCTCACCAGATTCCTTATCTGACCGGTCCGGAAGGGGTTCCCCGTCTGACAGAGCCGGATCCGGCTGAGCAAAACTATCCAGTGCAAAGGAAGCAGAAGTACTGGTATACTGCGGACCGGTGATGACCGGTTGAGAGGGGGACCCTAGGGAAGAGACACTGGTGATAGCAGGCACAGTTTCCTCCGGTTGGCCAAGAACTTGTAAACCCGGACCGGGTACCACTGTCTTGGGAGGAATAGGGTCCCTAGCAATTTGACTTGAAGAACCAGCAGCAGCGGCCGGTTTGATAGACTTCTTGTGTTTGGATTTCCCTTTTTGTTTCTTAACAGAAGAAGAATCCTCTACGTCCTGACCCGGAGGCCTCACCGGACCGGTGGCTCTGGGGTCAGGAGAGGGATTGATAAAAGGTGTGTCAGAGATAGGGGCTTGATTCGTTGACACAGGCATCTTGGGAGTAGAAAATATGTTGGTTCTAGTAAGGAGAGCCTCAAAACGGGCGAATTTTTCCTCCAACTGATTGTTTAAGAGTTCAAAATCCTGACGGGAGACAAAGTCTCCAGTACTGGTCTGATCAGAAACCGGGAAAGCACCGGTAACAACCCGTCCCTGCGCATGCGCAGCTTCCGGGGACATATCCATTTCATCTTGATCCTTCACCGGACCCACAACAGTAACCTTACTAGGAGAGATTACAATCCCTGCTTTTTTGTCCTTTCGGATTTGATATTGTGGAGTTGCTAGCATACCTTTCTGGGAGTCAGACAATGCATCACACAATTCACAGTCCTGACCTTTGACACAAGGGTCATCTCCCACCTTTTTGTCCCTACAGCGGGCACACTTTTTATGTACGTCAAACCCCGCCATAACATGGCCGCAACTGCCACGCCTCTGTCCTTGTGATGCCATGACAAATATATTTTGCAAATATCCAAACTTTCCTTCTAACACGTTTGCAAAGAAACAATATAATTCAAAGTTTATTCCACAGAAATTTATCCGTTAATACACTATGGCGCCAAACAAAAAGAGGAAGTACGCATGCGCGTGCACGCGCAGTAGGGGAGCTGGGTGCAGTCACGACACCTGGCGAATGTGGATTACACTACCGGTCCCGGTCAGAGCCCAGCTCAGGACGTTTTTGTCTTACGTTTGGCGGCACCGGCTGCGCGCCGGACAAATGCACTGGTCCACTAGGTAAGATATATTAACGCAATAAAATCGAGCCTTAAGCAAGGCTATACACACTCACCAGTGAGAAGTAACTCTCTTTCTGTCTTTCTGTCCTCTTCATGATCATCCAGCCAGCGTCCACATCCAAACACCCACTCCTTCTCTCCTTTCCCCTTCACTCTCACCACCAGTCTGTCGAGGTGCCAGCCTGCTCCATGACCTTGACCCGTGTGACCTATAACTGCACGCTCAAGCTTGTCTAGACTAACTGCCTCGACTAGGAAAGTGTCCACCTACAATAGATGATAGCAATGGTATTCTTACACATAAAAACAAAAGCAAACTGGTACATGTCTTCAAAAAGACATAAATGAAAATCCTGGGATTTTTTTGTCAAATAATTTACCCAAGTGATTGTTTGTTTTGATTGGGGACAAATGACAGAGAAACATTGTAAAATCTACTGCATATACAATGCTAATGCTGATTTGCACCAAATTAATATACGTGTCAAAATAGCATGGACCACCCAAACATAAACAAGTAAAAATTTTAGTCAACTGTTAAATAGGGAGGTTTTAAGCATTTGCCTGAATGCTTAACTTTTGTTTTTCAAACAATTTGCCTCTTTTCACAGGCTTTTATTTTTGATAAGCATATCATCTGCCATATTTTTACTTTACTTGCGCTTCCCCACATATTTGCTATAGAAATGCATCAGCTGCGAAATTTAATATCTTAGGCATGTGAGCTATATGGATGCTCTTCCACCTGGAAATGGGGTCTTTGCAGTCTGGCCTTGTATCACATTGCCAGTGTTGATACTAGAAATTTTGAAATGTGGGGGCAGTTCCCCCCCATGTCCGAAAAATGTGGGGCTTGGTCAATAAAAATGGGAACTTGTACATCTGCCAAAGAGGGATTAATTTCGGAAGCATTTGTCTGTCTGTATGTTTGTTAGCAGGATTACACAAATGCTACTGTATGGATCTTCATGAAAAAAATTGAAGATGGAAACTGATCCAACTTAGATCACATTGATTTTTATTATCTGGATCAGTGCTTGGATAAAAAAATATTAAAAATATTAAAGACCTGGGGCCATATTCTACAACAATACTTTTCTAGCAATATTTTTTTTAAATAGAAGCGCCTCGGTGAAAGACCAAATGCTTTAAACTGGGGAACTCATGGCCATAGCACCCAAGTCATTAATATTCATGAGATTATATGAGGTCATAGATTTCCGATTTCCATTGGGGTTTTCTAGCAATATTTTATAAAATGGAACCCTCAACAAAGATGTAACACTTTAAACTTCAGAACTCATGGCCATAGCTCCCAACTCATTAATATTCATGAGAAGATATGAGGTAACACACATGCTGTATGATCAGAACTGGTTCAACAGTATTGTTGTTAGTATCTGACGTTTGCATCATCCACTTTCAAACTGTAGTATCCATTTTGTTTTCATATGAAATAACATTTTTCACTGAAAAAACGACCTAATATAGCCTTCATGATGATAAAATTAAAGGATTCTGGCGAAATGATCGGTGCCACTGCATTTTGTAAACATGCGGGATCGCGTCTTCTACCGAATGCGCCGAATATACTGAATTGTGAGCTAGTACTAAAACTCGCGAGATATCGCGTATCCCGCGCTTTAGAAGCATCACTGATTGCCTGTCACTGTTAGCTTTTTGATATGATTGATTTCAGATCCATAATAAAGAGGTTGCTAGATATTATTAAATGCTGAAAACTATTGTATTGTAAATCTCAAAAGATGGCTTTTTTGCAGTTTTTGTTGTGTCAATGTCAACTGAATAATCTTTCCTGATAATTTTAATGCGTCACTATCATTACAGTTTTACCTGTGTTACCTGTCATTACATATAAAAACTATGATAATCTCTCTTCCACTGTTGCAAAATAAGAAAGACATGTACGTGCTCATCCATGGTAGAGAATTCCTACAGATATTTCACAAATCTGTGTCAGAATTACATTGAAGACAATAGACCAGAACAGTGTGAAATCCCCCTAAATATAACAGAATACAGGACCTTTGACCTTTTGTTGCGAGAAGCATGTATTGTTCAGTGTTACCTGATCTCTCCTGAATTTCTCCTCAGAACCCTCTGCATGGGTGAGGTACCTCCGTCCTGTGTCGCCTCGTGTTCCATACAATGTCAGATACACATCAGCATCTGTACCAGCTGCCCACCGATCACCAGTGTACACCAACACCTCGTACACCTCAACTAGAAAATGAGGGAATATCCATTCTGTTAATTTCATATTAATTTGATTGAATGATTTGTATAGCACCAAATCAATGTCAGTATCTTCAAACAACACTGTTGAAAGTCAAGCTACAAGAAAAAGACCATACAGTGTGCATAGATCTGTATAGTTTATTAAAACCAAAATAGTGTGTATGGAATCCAATGCATACATATTACATGTGTATAGTGTGTGCAAACTGAAAAGGACTCCATTGATATTAAGTACACAGTAATGTGACAGCGACTTGTTTGGTTGGATTGTTTCTAACAATGCATGTAGTGGCTTATTTAGTGGTACAGATATACAGTGATATGAATGCACTACCTGGCAGGGGGTCTGTCTCCATGACAACAGGCATCTCCCTCACAATGTGATGGTCTCCATCATACAGATCCAACCAACGGCCACAGGCAAACACAAATTCCTTTCTTGTATCCTGGTCAACCAGCCGCACCTAGAGTGGACAGGTTGTGGTAATGTGACAAAAGAGTGACAGAATGTGGTTATATCATAAATTTAACATGAATGACCTGAACAGAAAGATGGTTATATGACAGGAGTGATAGGGTACAGTTATATGACAAATGGAGTGGTATGTGGTTACATGTTTAAAAGAGAGGTTATTTGATGAAATAACAAGAGTAGCTAGAAGATGTGGGGGTTATATGATAAAGAAGAGATGTGAACTGTAAGCCAGTATTTGGTTTTCATTTCCAATAGAAAAAAATATGAACTTGTAATGACAGTTACATAAAGTAAATAGAAACATGTGCCAAAGTAATAAATGTAAAGGCTGATTTAGCTGAATAGTAACTCTCACAATAGAAATAACGAAGGCAAAGGAAAATCTGATAAAAGTAACGAAAGAGCTTGCAAGTTTTTTGTGCTTGTCAAAAGATACACAATTATGAATACACATTTATGAGTCTTCTTCAATTCAAAAGTACTTTTTCACAGAACATTTGCCAATTTGATTGCATGTGATATTACATTATTAAACATACTGAAACAGAATATTTTGACTTTTGTGTTACCTTCTAGAATAGAGATTAAGCACCATAAAAGTCTGGTTAGATTGGACTAATTTAGCAATCCTCTCACCTCCTCCAGATGCCAGCCCTCCCAATTGTCTCCATAGTCCCTGGATATACGGATCTTGTACAAGTCTCCCAACTCACCCACATCCACCTGTATACACATTAATACAGTACAAAGTCAATCAGCTGAACTTCATTCATACAAATATATCCAAAATATTTAATATAACCAAACATCTAGCATTTACTCAGAAGTATTTTTAAGGATTTACAAGATCCTTGTCAGGAAGGTGATGGTATTTTGCTATAAAAATTACCTTTGCTCCATTCATTTCCACTCTCTCTCAAAAAAATACAGTTTTCTACACCTGTACACTACATGTTTATGTCAACCAGGTGTCAGATTCATAAAATATTTTTTTTAAGGTTTAGCCAGCTCTTGCTCAAGTTGCAATAAGATGTGCAAAACAAATCTGGACTGAGACAAACATACTCAGCCAAACGTTTATCAGTTAATCAATATTGTTTTGAGATTTTCATGTAGCCACTGTAATAAAGTTATAAATTTATGTCCCCCTCTTAGAAGTATCATATTTTAGACAAAAATTGAATCAAAACTAAGTTTGACGCCTTTAGTAAAAGCTAAATAAGAAAAAAGAAATTACTAATACATATTTCTGTATATCTGGATTATACACATAGATACAAACTACATTGATGCTTTAACAGGTTAAGCAAAAGGGAGAATTTACTCACTTTGAACTCTTCCACACTTCCAGGCAGAAAAGCTTCATGTGATGAAGTGAGTGGTAGGTCACGACTCTGACTCTTGCTGCCGTACAGAGTGATGAACGCTGTGGAATTGTGGGGTGCTTTGGAATCTGAGGCAGTCTTCACATGCACAACATACTGACCTCCTGTTAAAACCATTACATGTAGAGTTGTAATTGACTCTAAAAATTGTGACCCACACTGTACTAATTAACTGTGAAAACTACACAGCATACTGACCTCCTGTAACAACCATTTAATTCATACAAAAATGTAACAAACTCTAAAATCTGTGACCCAGACTGTACTAATTAACTGTGAAAACCACACAGCATACTGACCTCCTGTAACAACCATTTCATATGGAAATATAACTGACTCTAAAAACTGTGACCTAGAATGTGCTAATAAACTAATATACTGTGAAAACCACACAGCATACTGACCTACTGTAACAAGCATTATGTACAGAGTAAACAGGCCCACTGTACGAACCATTATGCATAGCGCAGTGACTCACTACAAAAAACCTTTGCCAACAGGATCAACTATTAAAATTAGAACAGTATTGACCAACTGAAAAAGAAACCATTACATACAGAATAGTGAAGGATTGCAAAAACCACAATCTAGAGTACTGATCAATTGTTAAAATCATCAGACAGAATAGCGAGTTCTTGCAAAAACCATCATACAAAGTACTGAACAACTGTTAAAAACTACATCCAAGTATGATATCCTGTCAAATAAGAGAGAATGAATAGTCATGTGAGTTTGTATTTTTTTAATGAAAACAATTCTTCACAGAAACCTAAAGGAAATCTGGGAATCATTTGCTAATATATTTGTTATAAATATTATTCTTCTGTAAAAAATGTTATTAACTTCATATTAGTTTTATTGTTTTATATATCCACTTACATATATATACATTACTGAAAATACTAACCTCCTGTAAAAGCCAGAAGGCAGAGTTGTGACCTTAAAACTCTGACTTACCACTTGTGGTTTTTCCTTATGTGACTTACAAGAATCACTAGACAGTAATTCTGTCCCCCCACTCCTCCTTGTCTCTGTCTCTGTGCTACTATGTTACTTACTGGATTCTTTAGGTGGCTCCCCTCTCTCTAGCATCCTCTCTGTCTTTCTGTCCTCCATACCCTGGTCCAGCCACTGGTAACATGGGAAGTGGTACACCTCTGCCTCTGGATGTGGCCCTTCACGCACAGTCACATGATCACAGTACCAGCCAGCACCTGGAGAAAACCCCCAATATCTCTCATACTTGTAACAAGGTCCCTTGGATTCAAATTATCACCGGCTTCACATATGTTAAATACCTACAGTAAAACACTTTCAACACAGTTTTTGCACTGTTACAATATTTCAAATAAGTATGCAGATTCATCACAGTTTTTTCACTATTACCATATTTCCAGTAAGTATGCTGACGCCAGCCTCCAGATGAAAAAATGCACCAAGCAAGTAAGGAAAACAGCAAATTTCTGAAATATCACTTGAAATCAGATTAACACCTAGTTCAAATTCAACTTAATCTCCTTAACAAGCTAGCATTTTTATGGGAAATTAGTCACATGATTGTCAACTGGCTGTAAGGATATCTTTCCAAATAACCCCAAAATGTACTAGTACGGCCAGTAAGTCTGTTAAGTGTGATCTCTTCAGACAACACTAAAAAGTCTTTATTTATGTTAGACTTTTGGTGAAGATTTACAATCACAACTTTCATATTTCAAAATTAAACCATCTAATTAAGCCACTAATTACTAAAACTATAGTTGATAACCACCAAACTCACACCACTATGTTATTTTCACAGAAACACAATGATATTACTGACCTTTCCCCTTTTCGGAGTGACCTAGCCACACTTGTGTGATCTCATCCAAGGTCACTGCCTCTAGTTTGAAGATGTCCAGCTGTCCACTCTGGAACTTTGTACTGTTGTTTTGAGACTTGAACAGCAAGCGTTTCCCCGAGTCTCCATGGCGGCCAATTAGTTTGACATAAATGTCAGCTTCTGTATCGGCCCCAGGTCTACTTCCTGTTTGTATCTCGATTGTGTAGATAACCACTGGAAAGAGAGATGCAGAAAGGGCATTACTGAATTGTATGTTGAATAATAGAAACAATACAAATCAATACAATCGGTTCTTACCCTGAAGTGACTTTTTCTTACTTTATTCTGCCAACTTTTTTCTTACCTGGCAGTGTTTTATCACTACCCAGTAATGTTTTATATCTACCAAGTAATGTCTTATTACTACCAAGTAATGTTTTATATCTACCAAGTAATGTTTTATATCTACCAAGTAATATTTTATTACTACCAAGTAATGTTTTATTACTACCAAGGTAATGTATTATTACTACCAAGTTATGTTTTGTTACTACAAAGTAATGTTTAATTGCTACCATGTAATGTTTTGTTACTATCAAGTAATATTTATTAATACTAAGTAATGTTTTATTACTACCAAGGTTTTATTACTACCAAGTAAAGTTTTGTTACAACCAAGTAATGTTTTATTACTACCAAATAATGTTTTGTTACTACCAAGTAATGTTTTATTAATACCAAGTAATGATTTATTACTACCAAGGTTTTATTACTACAAAGTAATGTTTTATTACTACCAAGGTTTTATTACTACCAAGTAATGTTTTGTTACTACCAAGTAATGTTTTATTACTACCAAGTAATGTTTTATTATTACCAAGGTTTTATTACTACCAAGTAATGTTTTGTTACTACCAAGTTATGTTTTATTACTACCAAGTAATGTTTTTTTTCCCATTTTGTTCTGCCAACTATGTTCTTACCTGGCAGTATTTTATATCTACCAACTAATGTTGTGATACTTACCAGGCAGTGGGTTTTTTCCCGGCAAGACGACCGGTAACTCTCTCCATACATCCAGATCCTCCTCAGAACGGGACATCCACCTGTTCACTTTGAACATGTACAGTTGTTCAGTGTGTTCATCCTTCAGTTTTAACTTCTCCAGGAACCAACCTTCACTGTCAGCATCTTCACGATGGCCAATCCGCACCTGGGAATATGCAGAGAGGTTTTCTTCTGAGATTTTAATATTATTTTAAGATTACACAAGCATTCCTTTTGATATGCATTATAGGTACCAAAGATTACAGCTGGGCTTTTATGTCCCTTTCCGTGGCTAAGTTCATATATCAGGCCAAGCCCTCAGTGGATCCTACATGATGTCATGGGCTGGATTTGAACCCGAGACCAAAGAGGTGAGAATCAAGTTATCAAATACTAAACTAGTTAACCACCCGGCCTCTCTGACACTGTGCAAAAAGGTGAAAAGAGGGGACAGATATATAGAGGTAATTTTATACAATAAAATAGGATGACATAAATACTTTTGAAGCAGCAGGCCAATGATTTAAAGATAACTGTAGATATTACTCCATTAGTTATATACCTAGAATTCTGGCATAATTAACTAGATGAAAAATATGAAAATTTGGTGAAACGAGGAAGAGTTCGTCTTAAAAAACAACCATTTTGATAACAGTTTCCATGCTAGTTTTTCTTAGACACAAATAAACACCTGTCACACAGTTTCTTAATAGATTTTTGAAAAATACATAATCTTCTCAAGTTTTTTAATGAACACTACAATATGATATTCTGTTGAAACATTGAACACCATGTATGGTTATAATACTTTGGCGAAATATTGACTATCACACCAACTTTAAAATTTTCCTGAAAAACTTTAACTATCACTGCATTTCTAGCTATTTTCAAATTTCTGGTGTATCCGGTTTGTTTTATATCTTATAAATAAGGAGGCACCTGGGTTAAGGGTGCAATAAGAGGGCATAAACTCACACAAATATGTTGATACCCATTGGGTGGAGGGTGGGGAAGGCCCAAATGTAAAATAACTCCTTTTTTTAATGTTTGGTGGAGGAATCTGGGCTGCTTTCCTCCCCCATCCATTCCACTATGCTGAATTCCATATTTCTGACACTATGTTTGCGTTGTGTAAAGTGTCTAGAGACTGGTGTTGAATTAATTGCATTGAATTTCTGAACACTTCTGTGATGTTCATACATTCTTTGTCTGATTGGCTTTTTCGTCTCCCCAATGTATTGGATACCATATTCATTGCAATTAATTATATATTATATGACATTGCTCAATTCACATGTGTATTTGTGCCTTGATGGAAGGTTAACACATTTGAAGATTTTGTTAGATTGGAAGTTGGTGATTTGATCCAACTTTTTAAAATCTAGGTCAATATCTTTATCTCCCTAGTCTAGTGCATACTGTTTGGAATTGTGGGTGGACAATTCCCGAATCCTCTTTAGACGGGAATGAAATAGAGGCTTTGGTAAGTATATTTTTCAGATTGGGGAATATTCTGTACTCAATTAAAGGCTTATCTTTGCAAATCTTTTTGAGATCATCAGTGTTTTGGATAATGTTCAAATTATCCCTAATTAATGATTAATCAAGGGGTTCTTTGGGTTATAAGTGGTTACCATGACTGGTGTGTCAATTGGCTGTCTAGGTTTAGTGTCTAATAGGTCTGTTTAAATTGATTGGCCCTTTTGAAATGTCTCCTTAGACTTTCTTTGGGGTATCCCCTTTTGAGGTAATATCCAGTCAATTTAAATGCATTTTCCTTGAAGTCTTTGTCAAGGGTGCATATCCTACTTAATCTGAGGTACTGTCCGTAGAGGCCTTTTTCCATTACAGTGCTTGGATGGGCTGAACTGTAATGAAGGTACAGATGTGTGTCTGTGGGCTTATTGTATAAGGTAGTTATGAGCTCCCTATTTGTATTGAATTTCACTGTAGTGTCCAGGAAATTAATGTCAGTCCTACTGGATTCATGAGTGAATTTAATGCTTTTTTGAAGTGAGTTTAAATACTCAATAAAGTGATTGAGTGATTCTTCTCCATGTGTCCAGATCATGAAAATGTCATCAATAAATCTTTTCCACACTAGGGGTTTTAGTGGGTAGCCTGCCAATGCATGGGTTTCAAATCTGTCCATGAATAAATTGGCGTAGTTGGGTATTAGTGCTGTGCCCATTGCTCTCCCCCTATCTGTAAGTAGTGTTCACCACTGAACTCAAAGTTCATGTTGTGTAGCACCAGTGTCAACAAGTCCAGAAGGAAACTGGTTATGGGTGCCTTAGTGGGGTCACTTCTTAATTTGTTTGCTACAGCTAGAATCCCTTCGTGGTTGGGTATATTAGTGTACAGGCTGGATACATCCAGAGTGCATAGTATTGCTCCATCTGGTATTGGACCTAAATCTCTAATGGTTTTGATAAAGTCCTGGGTGTCCCTTATGTAGGATTTGGTTTGTGGGACATACTTTTTAATATGTTCATCCACAAATTTGCTTATCCTGCTGGTAGGGTGATTAACTGAACTACATATTGGTCTCCCTGGGATGTCCATTTTGTCTATTTTGGGCAACATATAGAATCTTGCTTTTGAGCAAGTTTCTGGGCTGAGATGGTCAAGATTGTTTTCCGTTATAAGACCTTTATTATGCATTTTCACTAATGTGCTAGTGATTCTATAGGCCACTTCCTGTGTAGGATCATGGTGTAGTTTAGTATAGAACTTGGGGTCATTTAGTTGTCTGTACCCTTCGCTCAAGTTATCTGTAGTGTTCATCACTACTACTGCTGAACCCTTATCCGCTTTTTTAATCACTATTTTTGGGTTTGATGATAGTTCCTTAAGTCCTATCATTTGTTCTTTTGTGAGGTTTTGTTGTCCTCTAGTTTTAACTTTACTTTTTAATAAGCCATCTTTAAAAGCCCTTTGAAAAACCTCCAATGATTGGTGTATCCTTGGTTGTTTCCAGGTGCTTTTATCCACGAATTGTTTGTGAATTTCATGGTAAGGATTTTCATTTTCTTCAAGATTATTAAAAAATAATTCATTTTTAACAAGTGTGCTGAGACCTTTAATGAGGAATTGCAGCTGTTTGTTTGTTTGCCTCTGTCTGTTCTGGTTGAAATATATCTCTCAAGAGAGATATATTTGAGTCTTAACCCTTTTGAGTCTTAACCCTTTCGCTGACATACCACTTATTCTGTATTGTTTTATATCTTGGTTGAATTTAATGCCATTTGCACATTTCTTTGAAAATACTGAACTCTGTTACAGCATCATACATAATTACTTTTACCTCATACTTATTTTCACGAATCTGTTTATACTGTTTAAAAGCAGGAATATTTTCGCACCATGTAGTATATCATAGTAGTAATCACCTTGTAAAGCTCCCCAAGGTCACAGCTGAAGTTCACCTTGACCTCATGTGTGTGACCTGCACGAAATGACTCCAGGCCTTCACCCAACTCCACTTCCCTGGAAACGTCTTTGTCACCATAAGCAACAAGAAGCACCTGGTTACGAGTTGCCATGGCAGCCTCCTTCCCAGTTGTCACCCACACTGTGAACTCTCCAGCTGCAAAGTAAAGAAATTTACCATTCATAACCATTCTGTACTCACCAGCATCAATCAGTGAAGATCAGACCAGATTTGAGAAGCAAAGGTCAACTTTTGATCTGAGTTTTTGATCAGTTTAAGCTGATCTGATTTACCTAACTGACCTGATTTTAGGATTAAATCTTGGAATTACTTTGATCTATGTATTTTGATGGTCTAAATTTTGGATCAAGAATGGCTGACAGAAGATGTGTTCAGGAGGAAGATAAAATGCTGAGAAGGAGAGTATTTTGTAGCTGAATGGAATAACTAAATGCAAAAATTGTTCAAATTTGTAACAGATAAAACATACAGATCACATATTTGATCTCTTCAGCTCAAGTTCAGGTCAAACCCAACTTTCCTTACCTTGAGGTGGTGGTGGCTTTGGTGTTGGTGGCTTTGGTGTGGGTTCCCTTGCCTGTTCCTGTGGGGTAGGAGACCTCACCACAGGGGTGGGGGTTCTGGCCTTGGGGGTGGGGGGTTTGGGTGAGGGACTCTTCTTCACTGGAGGTGGTTCTTCCACTGTTCACAAAAATACAAAGCAGTGTTAAAAGCTATGGAGACATTACCACAAGATAACAACGAAAATGTAACAAATTTTATTGTAATTTAACTTTTTACAAGTTAAATACTTACCTTATCCTCACAAGTGCTTGTTTGTTTTGTGGAGCAAAACACATCGACCGACAAGAATTTTTTAAAGAAATATTCTTGTCACAACAGGTGACCCCTTTGTCTGCGCATGTCCGCGCTTGCGCAGTAGCCGTTGTTGACAGACGATTGTCGAAAGCTTTTCATTGTATTTTTGGTCCCCAGAAAATAAATTATGCAGGGAGGTAGGGTGGGTTTATCCTTGTGAGGATAAGGTAAGTATTTAACTTGTAAAAAGTTAAATTACAATAAAATTTGTTACATTTTATTGCGTAAAATAGCCTTACCTTATCCTCACAAGTGCTTGAATACAACCATAACAGTGGAGGGTATTTGTTTTGGCCACACTGTTAGATGATTGTCAGACAAGGGGTCACCAAATAAAGCACTTGATAAGAGGATAAGATAAGCTTCCATACACCACATCTTAGGTTATATGTTACTTCTTCATCACAGATAAGTAATTTGCTAACCTCAACAAGAGATCCATGATGTGGTCGTCATTGTTGCTGCTGTTGCTGTTGTAGACAACTTTACAACAAATCATATAGCAGTATTAACTATCACCTGGTATTGGCCGGAGATGTCTGCATGACTCCCCAAACAAGATGTCATCATCTGACAATGAGAATATCTCCAAGCAGGCAAACTGAACTGCATAAACTGCAGATATGGGGCCATATGTAAGTTAAGAAAGACATATGTCAGTGACACAACACTTGTATAACTGGAGAGAACATAAATATACGAGTCATATGAATAACATGTATAAATACACAGAAAAATTGACTACATGCTGAGGTGAATCCATAAGACCCAATTTGTTCATAGACTGGTCATGGGATTGCCAAGCTACATCTTCGAGTAGAATGTAGTAAAGAATTGTGGGTCTTCCAGTAACAAGCGTCTGATATCTGCTCAGGTAAGACCCCACTCTTGAAAACTAAAGAGGCAGCCACGGATCTAATATGTGCCTCAATGTATAGAATCTGAGAATCAGAATTAAAGGACTGGCAATCTAATCATGCAGCCAGATTGATCCAGGAAGAGGTAGCGGAACTCAAGATATCTCCATCAAGCCTTCCTTAAAAGATATGAGCAAGAGATTCTTCCCCTCCTTGAAGTACTTGTACTGTCTCGATAGTAACTAAGTACTGTAAGAGGGCAGAGTGTTACAACATCAGTCCAACGTCAGCTCAAGAAAGGTTTGTGAGCTGGAATGACCACTGGTTGAGCCATCTGGGCCATCAGAAGCCAACTGATTCTTGCTAAAAGGCAGGAGAAGGAGACTTTCCCTTTTCCTCAAGCACTGCAAGCAGTAGTCCTGTCCAAGAAGGATCTAAGTGCTGTAAGAGGACAACGAATCATGTGTCCAGGCAATTTGAGTTCAGGAATGATGTAGAGCTGAAGTGACCACTGGAGCCAATCTAGACCAATTGAGGCTAATAGGTCTTTGCTGTAACCTCCTTCCAATGAGGCTTGTGTCTGAAGGAGCCAAAGTCCCAGAATACACTTTACCTTGTTTTTGCCAGATGCCAATGCAACAGTCTTGCAAGTCAAACTTTTTTAGACTGACCTCCTTTAAAGGTTAATAAGGAGCCTTTTGTGAAAACCAACAGAAGCGAAGGCAAATCCCTTGATGCTACACCTGTGTTAGTAGTGGGCTTCTCTCTATAAACACTTGCAATAGGCCTATAAAGATCCAGGCTTTTGCTCAACTCCTGCAAAAAAAGATATAAATGATCAGCTATGGCTGCTGCGAAGCCAGCAATAGTGGCAGGTTTCAGATTTTTGCAAGTAAATGGATCAAAAAATCTGGTATATTTGAGACAGTAGGCTCTGAGATGACCACCTTATTCTGTTGGTACCAGAGCTCCAAATGGCCCATCTTGACTCATAATTTCCAAGATGAGTGTCCTTGAGATGCCCTAAATCTCTCTACCCCCTGCTCAGAGAATGATACAAGAGATTCTGAGTGGTGTTAAGGTGCCAAGCATGAAGGTACCAATGCAACAGATTCTGATGGTATTTATGACTAAATGGCTGTTTCTGAGACCAGTGAAGTAGCTGTAATGGAGGTTTGGTTGATTGATTCACCAGATCCCAAAACCAATACATCATGGGCCACCAAGGGGCCACTACAATAATTTTGCACCTGGTGTTCACTTGTTCAATGACTTTTTGGACTGAGTGGTACAGGACAAAAGGCCTAGCAGTCCAGACCCTCCAACAAGATGTTTAATGCATCTATGTTCAGAGCATTTGCATCCGGGACTAGCAACATAGAATGGAAGTTTGTGATTCATATTGGTGGCAAACATCTCTACCACTGGTAGTTGCCAAAATATGCAAATCAAAATGGAACATTTTAAGATGAAGAAACCACCCTGTCTGTATTATTTTGTCCTTTCTGGAGAGGCTGACTGTCATGACATTTAGACAACCCTGAATATATCTGGCTCATATAAGAATATCTCGAGGATTGCAGTAGGCCAAGATGCAGCATACCTGCATGAAAGACCTATTGTTGATTTGTGCCAAACTTGCACATTGTCTTGAACCATAAAGGGAGTAAGAACCATTCTGTACGGATTTTGTCCCTTCTGTAGAGGTTATTGACTATGACATTTAAGCAACCCAGAAAATGTCTATCTCTTATGAGTATATTTCAAGGATTGCAGTAGGCCAGAATGCACCAAACCTTTATCCCTTCTGGAGATGATGTTGGCCATGACATTTAAGCAACCAAGAATATGTCTGTCTCTTTTGAGTATATTTCAAGGATTGCAGTAGGCCAAGATGCGCCAAACTAGGAGGTACATGTGCCCCCCCTCTTTTGTTTGTTCAGATAACCGAATACAGTGGTGTTGTCTGATGCTATCAGAATTCTTTTGTGTAGACTTTGTCTTGAAGGCTTTTAAGGGCTAAACACACTGCCTTCAGTTGTAGGACATTGAAATGTAATATATAGCTTTGAACTGTCCAAAAGCCACTGACTGTGATGTTTTTAGATGGGATCATCAACCCTGGTTTAATGCATCTATGGAAATAAGGGAATTGTGCCCCTGTGTATAGAAAGGGCATCCTATTTCCCATTTTTTGGCATTTTCCACCACTGAATAAGCTTTTTCAGAAGGATTTGAAACAGGAATTCTCACAACTAGTGACTGGAGATATTGCCAGTTTGTACTAGATACCACTGAAAGGCACAAATGCGTAACTGACCCATTGGTATAGTCTTTTCCAAAGATGCTAGTACCCCTACCTGGGATATAAGCAACCTTGGGGTTGTTTGTGATGAGATCTCCATGTCCTGAATAGATTTCTCAGGTATTTTAATTTATTTGTGTTAGAAACAAATTTCCTTGTACCAATATGCAGTGGTAACCTAGGAAATCGATCCTTGTGTGGACTCGAGCTTGGATTTTTATCAGAAAATAATCACGAAGCTGAGATGTTGAATAATTTGGATGAATTCTTGGTTTGAACCAAATACTGGTGTCTTTTATGTACTCTTAACAACAGTGGTCCAGGTATTGGTGAACTCATATTCTGCAAGACTGAAGAATGAGTTTTGCCTCTTTTACTACAGGTGTGAACACTAGAGGGGCGGTCGCTAACCCGAACTTCAGTGCTTTGAACTGATAGGTTTGACTGGGTACATTAAACTGAAGTAGATGCTGAGAATCTTGTGAATCGGTACATAGAAGAACGCATCTTTTGTAACTGAATTTCTAATAATTTCTGCTGTCTCCAGTTTAAATGAAGGGACAAGCAGGTATTTATTGACATAGTAAACGAACTTCACTCGTGAACAGTGACCGTTGAAGTTGTAGTAAGAGATCAATTCAGGACACTGAGATCTATCATAGGTCGTCATTAGCCGAGTTTCTATACAAGAAATAAACTGCCATAGAAACCTGGGGCCGGTTTCATGAAAGGACTTAAGTCTGGTCTCAGGCTCAAATCTGAGACTTTGGGCTCAAATATTGTAAATATTTTGCTGAGTCTGTGGACTCAGACTCAAAGCATTTCACAAACAGGCTCAACTTGAGATTTGGCTCAGTCATGGGCTCAATTTTGAGCCCACCATGGAGGTGTCTCAAATTTTGAGTCCAAAGTTTGTCATCCAATACTTGTGTATAAAGCAATACAATTTGCATGAAAATGAATTTGTTGAATCTTGAAATATTATATTTTTATTTTGCTTACTAATTACAACTACATATTCAATATTCATAATAACAAAAGTCAATGGAATTGACATGCTTTTTTGACCGTTGTCAAGTGACTAGTCTCAAGAGGGGACTCAAAGCTTGACTCAGTCTCAGTTGAGTCTCAAACAATTGGCTTGTTACCAATAATATTATATCAATTTTTTTCATGTGTTAATGCAATTTAAATGGATAATGATGATGAAATAAATGCACTTGCATAAAAAACAAACCAAGGAAGCGTCTTAAATGAAATTTAAAAGTTGAGACTATGACTTGAGACCAGTCTCAGCTGAGTCACCTTTTGTGAAATCAATTTGAGCCAAAAACTCAGCCAAGACAAAAGTCTCAGATTTGAGACCCAGACTCAGCCCAAAACTGGTCTCAAACTGAGACTTTTCATGAAACCGGCCCCAGGAGTTCTTTAATTGTTGAGTGGATAAATCGCTTTCTTTTGAAGCATTTGCCAGAAGTATTTAAGCGGTATTCACTGTAGCCATGTTTTCCTGTCTTACGTCATCGCTTTGCATTGTGGGTAGTACAGGCATTGGTGAATTCGATTGGGGAATAATTCGACAATCCCAACTGAAGATTCGCACAACTCTGGGATGGCAATAAAACCTCCCATACCTGCCAGTAACACTGCAAAAACAGCTTCCATGGTGATTTGCATATATATGTAGCCACGTTCTTCTGTATCCACCTCTCCTGGTATTCTAGGAAGAGTGATTATATGAAGATCTGTAAAATTACTGCTACTCCTGGGTCTCAATGTTTTCCTTATACATAGCAGAGAGTAACAGGACAAATAATTACTGGACATAGCCCCTGTCCTGTGTATACTGTGCAAAACACACTCGTAAAGGTTGGCAGCAAGGACTTCAACACCAAATCTCATCTAGCCAGTTTGATCTTCGTTGAGTTTGCAGAAGAATTAACTCAAAAGTCATAGTATTCCTTCCATTGGAGACATGGGCATAGGAAGGTTTTATTATCTAGTAGATAGTTATTGCAATTCTCCAACAGGGCTGAAAAGACAAGCAGTGCACATACTGCCCCAAAGATGTCTGTTGGATCTTATCCAAATTTACAGCAAAGGAAGGTAATCTGTCCCTATTTCCATGTCTGAGAAGCAGGAAGTTCACTGTACCTGCTGTGAAGCAAAATAATAACTGCAAGGATCAGTGGATGCGCTTCTGTAGTCCTTCTTGTGGAGGGAGACCTGTTACTGAGTGGCGCTCCACCCCCAGTAAAGAATGTACGACCTGCGTTGCCAAGACAACTGCATTCTTTCTTCTTTGTTTTCCAGCACAAGCTAATACTCATGCTGTGCCATCAAATAAGGGACAATAAAACAGTTTTCCACTGAAAACTTTACAGCAAAATCTTCTCTGCATCCCTTTCATCGACAAGGAGGTAGTTCCAGTCGAATAATGGGCGAGTACAGCCGAAGATATACACCGTTTTCCACTGAAGACTTTACAACAACATCTTCTTGCACAACATCTTATTCTGACCCTTTTCAGGACAAGGGAGGCAGAATTAGAGGTAGTACCAGTCGAATAATGGATAACTACAGCTAGGTGCACGCTTGCACGCTTCAAAACTTCATAGATTTTCATCTGTATATGGGCGATAATAAGAAAAATACGTGTTGCTCCCACATCGACCAAAAATATAATAAAGAGCTCTCAACATTCGTCTGTTGACAACGACTACTGCGCAAGCGCGGACACGCGCAGACAAAGGGGTCACCTCTTGTGACAAGAATATTTCTTTAAAAAATTCTTGTCGGTCGATGTGTTTTGCTCCACAAAACAAACAAGCACTTGTGAGGATAAGGTAAGGCTATTTTACGCAATAAAATCCAAAGTTAAAAAACATGTAGTAGACAATTTATTTTTCATTAATAATACAAAAACAAAAAATAGCCTCAATCACCCAGTGTATGAACAGCATAGGAAGGTATGATTTTATTTGGCTAAAAGATGGACTGCAAAACAGAAGAGACATTTTAGTAGAAAAAAATCGGGAAGTGTCAATTTGGGAAAGTGAAAATAAAATCATAAAGTCAAATTTTCAGATATGCAGAAGGTTATCTAATGGGAGTACTACAATACTATGAATTAACGCTAGGACGATGTTTGCAAACTTTGGTATTATCGCTCGCTGGCTCATTGCCGATCAATGATCGGTAAAATTTAAGTACGACCGATGTTTGCTAAATTCATTTCTTTGTAGCCTTTTGGTCACAATAAAACACCAACCGTATTAATATTTTGTGAAAATCTGAAATATTCATTAGTTAAAATGACAAAACTAGCCGTAAATGCAATAAATATAACGTAAATAGAAATAACTTGGGTTTTCCAACTGTTGTCAAGGTAATCATAAAATTAGCCAATCACAAGTGAAGATACATCAAGCATGGTCTGTTAGTGAGGAAGACATCTGTGAATGGCTTTTAGATTATATTTCGGTTATATTTGTGGTAATTTGTGTGTATTTTACTTCTTATTATTTAATATTTGATTTGTCTATCTGGTTTACAATTTTAACTCCATGATCGGAAATGTTCGAAGTTTGTTCACAAATTTCCGATACGAACATCGATAGGTAAAGTCATGGCGATCTCCCAGCACTACTATCAATACATATAATAATTGAAGAATTTGTCAATAGTCAAATTTTTGGTAACATTTTCTTTGGTGCTGGTGACCAGAAAAAGTTCCATATCAGCATAAGATTAGTGACTGGAAACTTACATTTTTGGGAAGGTCTAAAAAACAAGCTAGTACATTTTGTGACACCTGAAACAAGATACTGTAATCCCGTGATATACTGGTGATTGTGGAAGCTTATGGACCATACTATGTTGTCCAATTAGCTACTACTAGTGCAGTAACAGTAAGGAAACAACTGCATTCCCCAGGTAAAGGATCGTGGGGATTTTAAATCTGGGGAAAAGTGATGGTTTCCCCTTGAATATTTCTAAATAATATTGCCTTCTGACTGGGCAAAAAAAATTCCAAAAAAAAATTCTTCATTTTCATTTAATCATTTCCTGCAATAATAGTAGTTTCTAAGTCAGACATGGTACAAAACATTGACGAAACACAGGACATGATCTTTTACCTTAATCAGGGGGTTATGTATTTAGGTGCATCTGTCTGTCTGTGAGGTTGGGACCTGACTTAAGGAAGAAATAATCAGTGACACATTGTTTGGGAAAGATCCGGATCATATCCTGGCTTCAAAAATATCCCAAATTTTCAAAGGTGCCATTTTCAATGTATTTTCAATGACTCTGGCTTTCTGAATGACGTTACTCCAAAAGTAATGAATTTTTCTTCATGAATATTATGTGGGTAGCAACTAGCCAAAGGAAGAAGTGATTTTGTGAAAGATCTAAATCATATTTTGGCTACAAAAAATCCCCAATTTTGGAAAACGTCCCCATGGTGGAAGCTGCACTCTACGAAAGCTTTTAGTTAATCTTTGTTTTTAACAATATTTTCACATATCTGACATTTTATATTTAGTTTCATCTCGTTAGTTTACATCAGCCACTATGACTGATTTAGTGGTACGTCCAGTTGCTTACAACTAAAACATGGGTATCCAGATCTGTGTTGGATATTGCACAATGGATACACAGTCATGTTTTTTCCCATAAGTTCAAACCCTGACTGGTATCCCAAAAAGTTTTGAAAAAAATACACAACTTTCTATGTATCCTAGTCACCATAATCTAATGCAAAGGCTAAACTGACACCATTTACCTCCAATTTTGAGCAAACGTTCCAGTTTTCCATCATCAATGCTGCTGTCCATCCACCTGTAAAGAAAACAGGTCAAAGAGTAACTTAGTCTAAATACATTGTCTCTGAAGCATACAAAGGAAAATATATACACCTGAGATAAGACGTTAAAACGGGAAATTATTTTTGAACAATAACAAATGGACAAACAAGAAACTGTTTACCATATACAAAATAGCAACAATAAAATTGAAAAGGCAACAATGAAATTAATTTATCTTGTTTATGTTGGTTTGTAAAGAATTTGGTTTGTCACCATCAATCTGGCTTTTTGCGGCACATTTTTATAAGGTTTTAATATTTAACGGTTGTTCAATACACTCAGACTTAGTACAAAATATTGGTTTCTATTTCTCTGTTTCATATGTATCAAAGCATCTGATGAGATTTATCAAAAGTGAGAGAATATAATGCAGTACACAACGCTAAATTAACACAAAGAAGAACACTTCTTGCATGACTGAGGGGGCATATTTATTTTTGTTTGTATCCCAAATAGACCTCATATCTTAAAAATTCTCTTGCTAAATGGAAACAGTAAAGACATATATAACCCAAATTCAACGAACAAATTGTCTTGAAAATTAGTGTTTGTAGGGAAACACTAAACGATAGAGGTTTTTTTAGATAATAATCTCAAACTGATCTGCCAAATTGGTTATAATGAACACTAAGCAAGAATGCCTTGTTTTGGGTTGTATCCATAATTGCCTTGAAGACTCACTTGTTACAGGGAAACAGGTATGTATTGTTGCTGTCTTTGCTTTCTTTCACAATGACTTTCTCACACAGCCAGCCTGCGCCTGGACCATCTCCATCATGACTTAGTAACACGCGCTGAACTGAGGCTAGAGACACTGCAGAGATACAGAATACATCCACCTACAAATAGACAGATAGGCATACATGTAGCCAACAGAGAGACACACATACAGGTATACATAGCAAGACCATCTCAATCATGATTAACACATTACATTGAAGCAGGAGACACTGCAGACATATGGAATTATAACATTCACAGACAGACAGATAGCAATTCCTATAACAAACAAACAGATAAACAGAAACAGAGATATACAGATGCAATCCATCCTAAAGTGACTCCACTAGCTGCCTGTTAATTAACACTGTATGTTCAAAACCACAACATTGGTTTATAAAGTTTTACACAGTGGTTTTCCTAGCTATTTTGGACCATCCTTGTTGCTCCAGCATCACCAGGCATAGTCATCTGATGTTCTCTGTGGTGCTTCACCTCTTTTCTGTCAATGGATAGTGAAATTGGTTGACTGTTTTTTTTTTTTTTTTGTTTTTTGTTTTGTTGCACCTTAGAGTCCTCTTTGTATAGGTGAGATTAAGTGCTATAAAAGTCCAATTAGAATTAGAATTAGTCACCTTAATTGTCAATACCTGACAGTTCCTCCTTTCCATGCCTCACTCTACAAGTCATTATAAAGACCGGAAGTGCGCAGTAAACAAAAACCCATCTTTGCGCATAGAATCTGCTGGGAGTAAAACCTCCGATAACCGCCCGCTGAAAAACGGAAGTGTTGTTTCAAATTTCTCGTTTGGAAATTCGTCCACTTTTACGAGGGTGATCATGCATTCAAAACAATATGGCGGCTCCCTTGTTTGTGTCACCTCGTAAAAATCAAGGGATATTTCTTTCAACCAGGTAGGCCGGTCTTTATAATAATAATAAATACCTCATGCTTGGGCGTTTGTTACAGGATATACGCCCGGCAAAAATTCCTTAATAATGCCCTCACGCCTCACGGCGCTCTGGCATTATTTAAAATTTTTGCCGGGCGTATATCCTGTAACAAATGCCCTCACAATCGGTATTTATTACTACAATCAAACACTTTGGTCAAAGTTTTGCTTTTGATGCTCCCAGGATTTGAATGATCTTCCTAATAATGTACACAGTACAACATCCATTGGCCCCTTCAGGAAATAGCTCAAAACTTACCTTGTTGCAAAAGCCTATACTCCATAGTCTTCCTGTAATCCCTGTGTCTTTTTTGGTATGACCTGGCTATGTTATTGGACTTACAATTATTCACATTGTTTTTGCACCATAGAATCTGTCAATTGATGGAGATTAAGTGTTGTAAAAGTCTACATGTGGTTATAGGAATAACCCCTGACCCTTGGTTTTGGAGGGGGTTATTCCTATTCTAACATGACAAATTAGCCACAAATTATTTTAAGATGAATAATTATTGCAAATTTTACTGTAAAATGTTCAGTGTAACGACAGCCATAATGAGCGATAAAAGGGAGTAACAGGGTTATGCTGTATTTTACCGGTGAAGTATTTCGTTGTTTAGCCAATCAGAATTGAGGACACATCCGTGTCATGTTAGAATAGGGTTTCTACTGCAGAGGCAGTTAATATAACAGTAACGTGGGAGGAGCTATGTAGATGTGTATACAGCCAATTAGAATTTGTTCAAGCAATAGACGGGCGCTGCTTAGATCTTACTTGAAAATGAGAAATATCCCAGTAAGGCTTTCTTAAGAGTAATTTAGGGCTACCCCATCTTTTTGAAAGATAACTAATGTGATACATGGTAAAATATATACATAGACACAGAACAAGTTGAATTCAAAAACAAGCTGTATATTTACAGAGACTCAAGAATTTGCCTGGAAATGGTTTAGCTGATAGCTGCATTACCTGACCCTCCTGGAACTTGTTCCTGTGATTAGACTGAAACAGTAACCTCTTTCCCGAATCCCCTCGCTCCCCAAACAGTGTGATGTACACATGGGCATCAGTGTCAGCACCTGGGACATTGGCAGTGTAAGTCTGTACCTCATAGTCAAAGACTGGAATGACAGACATAAGCATGTGAAGTATTATTCTTTTGCATTATATCCATTTTTTCACCAAAATGTAAAGAATTTGAATTGAAAACCATATGTTTTGTAAATTTAAGACCACAAAACACTATGTTACCTTTATAACTGATAATAAAAACCACACATAAAAGTCATATTTTACTGCCTCCTATTTATTACGTATACCTGGAATTTTTTTGTAAATATGCACAGAGGTGTAGTGTGTTAGATGTGCTTGACACAACATTTCAGTTAAGGGCTAGGTCTGGTGTACACTACTATTGCTATGTGTATTCATTTGAGTTCTGCATTAGTGTCAGTTTAATTCTTGTTACAACAAAGCTTAAAACTAGGGTCAAGCCTATGGCCAGGAAAAGTGTCAACATCTGGCACAGCAGTAATCACCCTTGCATTTTCCCGCCACTTTAGTTTACATTCTTACCTTCTGTAGCTATGTATGCATTATTGTTTCAAACATTCAAGGGTGAACACGCACCCGCCCACCTCGCCTGCGTTATGTGCACATTTTATCAGCACTACACTGCTCCACCAGTTATGCTGCTATCAATGCAAATCAACCAATTTACAACATTAAACTCACTAGCTTATACAGTGTTTCTTTGTGGGCCTTTTAAAGTCTTTTACTTCTAACATCATAGTAATAATTGTGTGTGTGTGTCAATGTATTTAAAATATATAACATGTCATGTTTTGTTGATTATGTAAAATAAAGGCTCTTATTCCAACATATATATATGAATTTGTCACTCCTATAAAACTGTAAACTGTATCTTAACTTATCTTGGACCTTGACCTTGACTGTTGTACTTATGCAGTAGAGACTAGAGAGCTAGCCAATATTCTTAAGTGTTATATCTACACTCTGTAGACAAAGTAGACATCACCTGTGATATGCATTGTTCACACAAGCAGCACCCTGTCTTTCATCTGGCACCTCTTTGACAGTAGCTTGTCTTACACCTCAATGATGTGAACCATTTATAACTTCATTCTATACCTGGTATACCTACCTGGCAGTACCTCCTGAGCTGGCCTGATGGCTGGTAGTTCACACATTAAATCCTTGTCCCCGTGCGACCGGGACAACCAACGGTTGAACTTGAACCTTAAAACCTCTTTGGTATTCAGATCTTTGAGTTTTATCTGATAAATACAGAGAAAGCACATTTGTACAACTGCTGCCATTGAACAGCTTAGTTGAACCTGACACAACTGGCAACTGAAATCATGGTTAAGGTCTTGCCTTGTTGTTGAGATTATATGGCTTCATTTTGTCAGAAAAGTGCACAAGATAAGTCCTAACATTATGGAGATAAGTTGTTGTGCAACTAAGATAAGTTACAAATGGCTTATGCCTAAAGTAACTCAAGACAGAACTGGTTACATACAAAGGTTTTAAATATATTTAAGAAATGGGAAAAGCATCTACAATCACTACAATTATGCTCCCGGCCTTAAAGCCATATGACCAATAAGATCACATTGAAGAATACCAGAATGCAGTCAGTAGGCAACTGGAAAGAGTGTAACTCTGGTATTACTTATAAATAAAAATTTCATTAGCAAAATTCGAATATAAGTCAAACTTGTAGAAAAATTTCAAAAATTTGAAATACACAGGTTTTGTACTCTAGAGTTAGCAGTTTGTGTTAAACATAGCCTCAAATGATCTCAAATTCAAATTATATTTCTTTTCATTTTACACAAGAAATTCTTTATTGAAATATCATAAAAGTCTTAAAAATCCAACATGGCTGCTACTAATGACTAAATCTTGAGTATACTTGACCTGCATTCTCACACTCACCTCTCTGATTTTCCACTTGGCAGGCTTCTTGTCTTTCAGTGGTCGTAGTTCCACACGTAGCTTGTAGAGTTGCCCCACTTTGGACAGGTTCACCTTGAACTCATCCTGATTGCCTGCCTGAAACATGCCTGCAGTGCCAGCTCTACCAAGCAGAATGTCGCCTGAGTGACCAGCATCGCCATACACCACCAGAACCACATCTGCATGTTCTGCATCCTCATCTGATAGAACTGTAACATTCCACTCGCCAGCTAAAAGAGAGGAAAGTCCATTGAGAGGGAAAGAGAAATAAGGACATCATCCAATCGGTCAGGAGAGCATTCTGAACAGTCTTCATTATACAGGAAAGTCTTATTTGCAATCAGTTGTTGATGAGGCAAAGAGGAAAAAAAATATCTTGACTCGTAAAATCACACATTTGGAATTATAATATATCTAAACTGAGTGACATAACCACATACGGTCGGGCTCAGAGTATAGGCCAGGCCATGCATCTATTATTACACACTCACACAGATACTTAACTGGTCTATCAAACATTAACAAATGGGTCCTCAATAGCACACTAGATAATACATTAAAAATAGCATCAGAGACGCCCATACCCCACAGCCTGGGGAAATAGTTTTCAACACCATGAGATACAGAAGTAGTGAAAAAGTACAAATATGGGGATACTTTTAGAGCAGTGTCAGTTATATTAAGGTCCAAATGATGTTTAAGTAGAGAAAATAACATCTAAGAGAAACAAAATGTATGTAAAGATAAAGTATTAAAACAAGACAATTCAATAGCATTAATCAGTAAATTAAAAACTATGATGCACACCTACAACCCCTAAGCAATGTCCCAACCAACTATCAACTTCCTACACTATACAGTTTCAGAGATATTGCCTGGACAAAATTTTAAAGGTCAAGGTCACTATGGCAAGGTCAAATGTCAAATCAAGGTCACACCATGACGTTGCACGCCTACAACCCCCAACAAATGTCCCTACTAAGTATCAACTGCCTACACCTTACGCTTTCTGAAATATAGCCCGGACAAGATTTTATAGGTCAAGGTCACTACAGCAAGGTCAAAGGTCAAATTAAGGTCACACCATGATGTTGCACACCTACACCCCCTAACCAATGTCCCTACCAAGTATCACCTTCCTACACCTTACAGTTTCTGAGATATAGCCTGGGCAAGCTTTTATAGGTCAAGATCACTACAGCAAGGTCAAAGGTCAAATCAAGGTCACATCATGACGTTGCACACCTACACCCCCTAACGAATGTGCCAACCATGTATCAACTTCCTACACCTTACAGTTTCCGAGATATAGCCCAGACAAGATTTTATAGGTCAAGGTCATTACAGCAAGGTCAAAGGTCAAATCAAGGTCACATCATGATGTTACACACCTACACCTGCCAACCAATGTCACTACTAAGTATCAACTTCCTACACCTTACGCTTTTAGAGATATAGCCCGGACAAGATTTTATTGGTCAAAGTCAATACGGCAAGGTCAAACGTCAAATCAAGTTCACACCATGACGTTGCACACCTACAACCCCTAAGCAATATCCCTACCAAATATCAACTTCCCACACCTCACGGTTTCCGAGATATAGGCCGGACAAGATTTTATAGGTCAAGGTCACTACGACAAGGTCAAAGATCAAATCAAAGTCACAACATGACGTTGCACACCTACAACCCCTAACCAATGTCCCTACCAAATATCAATTTCCTACACTTCACGGTTTCCGAGATATAGCCCAGACAAGATTTTACAGGTCAAGGTCACTATGGCAAGGTCAAAGGTCAAATCATGGTCCGACCATGACGTTGCACACCTACACCCCCTAACCAATGTCCCTAGTAAGTATCAACTTCCTACACCTCACGGTTTCCGAGATATAGCCCGGATAAGACTTTATAGGTCAAGGTCACTATGGCAAGGTCAAAGGTCAAATCAAGGTCACATCATGACATTGCACACCTACACCCCCTAACCAATGTCCCTACCAAGTATCAACTTCCTACACCTTACGGTTTCCGAGATATAGCCCGGACAAGATTTTCAAACTCAAGGTCACTACGGCAAGATCAAAGGTCAAATCAAGGTCAGACCATGACGTTGCACACCTACACATCCTAACCAATGTCCCTACAAAGTATCAACTTCCTACATCTTACGGTTTCTGAGATACAGCCCGGACAAACTTTTTCCTGCCGCCCGCCAGACCGCCTGCCTGACCGACCGCCCATCATGACACCATGGATCAAAACAATACCCCGACAGCCGACTGATATAGCCTGGACAAGATTTTATAGGTCAAGGTCACTATGGCAAGGTCAAAGGCAAATCAAGGTCACATCATGACGTCGCACATCTACACCCCCTAACCAATGTCCCTACCAAGTATCAACTTCCTACACCTTACAGTTTCTGAGATACAGGGCAGACAAACTTTTCCCGCTGCCCGCCCGCCCATCTGGACACTATGGGTGAAAACAATACCCCGACAGCCCTTAGGGGCTGTGGGGTAAAAATGTGACCATAGCAGTTGTTTAGAAAATTAAGGCTTTTGGAGATTTTATTGGTTTTGTTTTTCTCAGTTTTATACTGGAATGTAGTAATTTTGAATTTATCTCTGGCTATTGATCAACATCTCATATTTTTTTCCAATGTGTGCTGCCTATAACTTATCCTGGCTATTAAAAGTCATCACCTGTCGAGTGTCTGGCCAGGGTCAGAGATGGCGACAAGGAGAGGTTATTCTCCAATGATATGTTTGTTCAATTCCGATCCTTTATTCTCTTGCAACATACATAACCAATGTGTCAAACAGATGCCCCAATACCTTGGCGTGTCATCCCAAACTCCGACACTAATTGAGACAGTGCAGATAGCTATTGACGCAGATGTCATAGCTAAAGCCTTTTAGACTATGGATAGGGTAACTTATTTGGAGATCATTTATATAAAAGCTCAATAGGAGCTATGTAGCCGTTTCTGTGATCAATGGAAATTTGCTTATACAACAGAGAAGAGAGCTGCTTACTAGTTAGAACTTATTTGGAGATGAGAAACATCTACGTTTAGGGTTTCTAAACAGTAATTTGGAGTTACCTCATCTTTACAATAGGTAATTAATATGGCACAATGATTCCTAAATCAATCCAAACACTAAGAACATGATTAATGGAAATTGGAATATCATTTCCAATAGTTCCAACTAGTGGGTGGATTCACTTCAATTTTCATGCTCGATTATTTGTCCATTTTTCCAACCAAGCCAGAATCAGTTATTTTAGTCCACTGGTGGTTTCTACCAAGAAACACTTTCCCGGATGAAGTGTAAGTCAATCCTGTATGAATAACAGTGTAACCAACGTTTAGAAGATCACCAAAATTTTAGGGACAAGCTCCCTAGTATCTCTACGGATAAGTATAGTATTCATCCAGATCACAAACTTACAATCTGCACAAGATTAGGCATACATATTGTCTATTAATATAAAAATGAACACGTCACATGTGAATATACTTCAAAACTCTCCGGTCTGGATATTCCGAAAAATCTCACAGTAATGATAATACTGAATACCTCATACATGGCACAATATGTCACATACAATATGGAGGAGAAACAGGATGAACATTTACAAATTAAAGGAAATCTAAGAAGACAGAGCCTCTGTTGGAAAGGTACCAAAACACCACATGTTTCTCATCATTTTACTATAGATGGACACAGCTATGACAGCAAGAGGTTAAATTATTGAGTTTGAATGGTTTATACAAAAATTCTACACAACCAATACAAACAACTGGACTGAGTTTAATATGATTTTCAAACTACACAGTCTAACATATATGGGCGTCAATCAACATGTGTCTACACATGGGTAATTATCACACTATCAAACACTCGACAGTATTACACCAACATTTTCAACATTATTTAATGTACCCCTCTCTATTTAATGTATTCATTCTCTGAAGCATGCATGGGCAAAATAACCCCAATCTAGGGGAACTGCGTTTTAGCACACACCAACTGGAACTAGAATGCAGTTGATCTCTGCACAATAAAATGTGAAATAACGGCTAAACTAAGGAAAATATTGTTGAAAATAGACATAAAATAAGTAAATTACACCTATTACTGGGTTTAAGTCGAGAAAGTTTACCTCGTAAGAACATCTTGCAAATTTAATAAGTAAATTAAATTTTTATAAGTTAATACCCTATCCAATGGACAATTGCTTTACCGGTCGGCGCGACCGGTCCCGCCAAACGACAGAAAAAGTCATTCTGTATAAAATACCGGCAGGACCGGTCACAGAGTGTACATTCGCCAGGTGTCGCCTCGTGCATACTTCCTGTCTAGTCAGAATGACGTCATCGCGTCTTTTTTCGCTGTCTAAACCTATTAGACCCCTAGTAAGCTGATAGCGGGGTCGGTTGGGAGGGTCTTGTCCGTCCATTGGATAGGGTATTAACTTATAAAAATTTAATTTACTTATTAAATTTGCAATTTTATTGCGTTAATACATCCTATCCAATGGACAATTGCTGAATAACTACCGCTTGGTTGGCGGGTAAGTTACTAGGGACTTGAGTGAACTCAAAACTAACAATTTTCTGGCCCAGGTAGACCTGAAGCAGGCTACTCATTAATGGCCTAAGTCGGTAACCAGGAACCGGTTAACCGGATAGTTTAACCGACACTGCTCCCCCCCCCCCCTTTTTATTTCCAAGCATTTCTGCTCTGAGTGGGGGAAGAGAGGGATGAGTTCAGTCCCAAGAAATAATAAACCTCCCAAAGGAAGCATGTCACAGTTTTTTTTTTTTTTTTTTTTTTTGTTTTTTTTTTGATTGATTTATACTTATCTAAGTATATACACTATGTACATATTTACAAGAATGTCTCCTCCCTATCGGGCTTGGTGGTGGATCTGCTGGGCAGCCACGACCGGCCCTAGATGGAAAAGCTCTGAATCAGCCCAAGCCACATCCTTCAGATAGAATTGTGTGAAGGTATTGTGGGATTTCCAGTGGCAGGCTGATAGGATTTGTTCTAAGGAAATTCCAGCTTGGAAGGCCTTAGAGGCAGCAAAGGCCCTTACATCATGGGCTTTGACCTGATGTAAAGTAAGGGCCTGCTGGTCAGAGAGCTCATAACATAGGATGACTGTTTGTTTGATCCATGAGGAGACAGTGGCAGAGGAGATATCCTTGTCAAACCCTTTTTTGAAGGAGACAAAGACCAACTCCTTATTTTGCCTGAGGTCAGAGGTCCTGTCCAGATAATAACGTAGTGCTCTAACTGGACACAGTGACCTGTCACCCTTGAGTGATTTATCTAGTGTGTGGGCCAGGGCTGGAATAACCACCGGGGCCACACTGTCTGGACCCTCTTTGGCCAGCTGGTTCTTGGACAGAAAGCTGGGTGAGGGATAAAAAAGACACCTTGGACCAGTCTGATTGGTGTCTGATGTTCTTATGAAGCCAAGCATGGATCTCACTCCTGCGTTTGCCAGAACCTAAGGCCATCAAGAAAACTGTCTTGAAGGTTAGGTGTTTCAAGGAGGCTTCCTTAAGGGGTTCAAAGGGAGCCTTAGTCAGCTGGTGTAGTACCAGTGAAAGGTTCCAAGAGGGGATGCCCCTCCTGCCCTTGGGTCTGTCTCTATGGAAACTATCCAGGAGACGAGTAAGGTTCTCATCTTTGCTGACATTAATGGTGGCGTTGCCCAGTTTGTCAGCAATGGCTGATCTGTAGCCATCAATAGTACCTGGCTGTAACTGCCTGTCCTGAAACAAATGAAGGAGGAAGTCAGCAACGGCTTTCAGAGGTGGTGCCCTGAAGTCCACCTGATTACTGAGGCACCACTTTGTAAAAATGGTCCACTTTGCCTCATAGACAGATCTGGTTGATCTTCTTTGAGGAGCCTCAATTCATGCTGCCACTGCCTCAGAGAAGCCCTGCTGCTTGATTGCTGAGGCTCTAGGAGCCAGGCATGCAGATTCAGATTCGACAGGTTCCTGTGAAGGACCTGGTTGAATGGTTGAGACACTAGGTTTGGTATGCTGGGAAGACACAATGGAATCTGGCTTGACATTGCCACCAGGTTCCAAAACCAGGGCATGTTGGGCCACCCTGGAGCAATCAGAATTATTCTGTTGCAGGGGTAGTCCTGTAACTTCTCCACCACCTTGCCCAAGATGGCCACTGGTGGGAAGGCGTACGGGTCCAGTCCCTCCCAAGACAGGCTGAGAGCATCCACTGCCCAGGCCTGGGGGTCTGGAACCGGTGAGACAAACTGAGGGAGCTTGTTGTTGAATCGTGTGGCAAACAGGTCCACTTGAGGGGTGTGCCACCTTGAGCATATTGCTTGAAAAATCTCCGGATTGAGGGACCATTCTGTTTGAATGGTCTGACCCAGTCTGGATAATTTGTCGGCTATCACATTGAGACGGCCGGGAATATGTCGAGCTTTGAGGGTCACCTGATTTCTTGTGCACCAAGTGAGGATCCTCCAAAGTAAGGCACACAGGGGGCCTGACTTCATTCCCCCTTCTTTGTTTATGTAAGCTACCACAGTGGTATTGTCGGTAGCTATGAGAACTACCTTGTTCATACAGAGAGCTTGGAACTCTTGTAGTGCCAGAAGAACTGCCTTTAACTCTAGATAGTTTATGTGCAACTTGCTTTCCGGGAGTGACCAGCTTCCCCTTGCCATATGCTCGTTTAAGTGTGCGCCCCACCCTTGTTTTGATGCGTCTGTAAAAATTTGCAGAGCATGTTCTAGTGGATATAAGGGTTGACCTGTTACAACATTGTCTTCCTCCAGCCACCATTTCAGGTGTGGGTGGAGTGACTTTGGAATGGGGATTATCTTCTCCAGGGATTCTGGTACCCTCCAATTGTTCTTGAGATGCCACTGTATTGGTCTCATGCGCAGTCTTCCCAAATGTACTTGTTTCTCTGTGGCAGTTAACAGACCGATCAGGGACATCAGTTTTCGGACCGGACAGACTGGTTTTGACAAGATCTCCAGTACTTTGCTTTGTAGGGTCTGCCAACGTTCTGTGGTGGGTCTGACCCTGCCTTCCCTCAAGTCGAACTGGTAACCTACGAAGTTGAAAATTTGTTTGGGTTCCAGCTCTGATTTGTCCTCGTTTACCAGCCACCCCAATTTCCTGTAGATTAACACCAGATTTTTTGTCTGTTGAAGACAAACCCGGTGGGAGGTGGCCCTGACCAACCAGTCGTCTAGGTACTGGTGGATCCTTATACCCTCTTTCATTGCAAGCCATTTCACCTCTTTGGCTACCACAGTGAATTCCATGGGGGCTGTGGACAGGCCAAAGGGTAGAGCCTTGAATTGGTAGGTTTTGTCTTGAATGTGAAAACGCATATACTTCCTGGACTGGCTGTTTATAGGGATGTGGAAGTATGCGTCTTTGAAATCTATGGAAGTTACCCACTCCCCTGTCTGGAAGGAGGTTCGTATTGTCTCCGTTGTCTCCATTTTGAAAGACTGTGTTTTCAAATAGTTGTTTAGTCTGCTCAGGTCCAAGACGGGTCGCCACCGGTTGTTGGGTTTGGGGACCAGGAATAACCGGTTGTAAAACCCCAGGGACTGAGGATTTTGAACCACTTCTACAGCCTTTTTGTCTAACAGCTGATGCAATGCCTCCAATAGGTAGCTGTTCCTGTGAGGATCTACATAGCAGCTTGTTACTGTGGGTTTTCTGGTCAGGTGAGGTCTGGACCGGAAGGGTAGGATATACCCTTCCCTCAGGACTGATATAACTTTGGGACTGACGCCTAGTGCTGCCCATTTTTCCCAAAACTCGTGCAATCTTGACCCTACAGGAGGATTTGTTACAGCAAGTGGGGCATTTGTGACAACTTGAACAGAACTCAATTGATCTACACAAGAAACACCTTTCACAGATTTTATTGACTCTTGATGTTCGGGCATTACGCCTTTCTTTTGCGGCAACCCTCCTGCAAAAGGTACATGAGAAGCAACATGAGATAATACAGTCAAATGAGTTTCTGTCTTTACACTTTTGGCCACATAACAGTCCACTCCGGTCACAGGTACACAGTTCAAACTTTTCACCACACTTGAAACATGAGGAAACTTCTGACCGGTTACACTTACAGGAATCAAATTTCCTGTCACATAATGAGCACAGTAATTGTCATTTATACTGCTTCTGTGTCTTGGCCAGTCGCTGGACAAAAGAAGCAGTACGACCCCGGTGAGATCTTTGTCCCCGTCTTCTGCCTAGTTGTTTCCATGCAGGTAGACCAGGCTTGCGTTCTTGTTCCGGCTGTTGCTGTTTAGTGGCTTGGTAAGGGTGGAAACGATGTGAACCCTTATGTGAGGAGCCGGGTGTACGTTTTTCCTCATGTTGCCTTATTTCTTCTTCAGCTTTGCTGATGAGGTGATCCGGGAATAAGGCACTCATGTGCAGAGGGGCAGATCTCAGAGCATTCAAGGTGTCCTGTTTGATGCCTGCTTTAAGATAGTCCAGATAACTGTCCCTTCTTGTGAGGGTGAGATTGGCTACATTGATGAAGACACCTTCGGATAGGTCTTGCATCGTCCTGGCCATTGCTTGGGAGATGCTTTTGTTAAAGGTTATCAGAAAGTCTAGTTCTTCGACAGCCTGGTGGGATTTTCCGGTAGCCTTTCCCTTGCCCTTGTCATTCTGTAAAATTTTAAGTTGAGAAGCCATAGAGTTGTGTACTTTGGTGAGGCACCGGGAAAAGGCAGCAGCCTGATTACACATGTAAGTTTGATCTCTGGCTGCTCTCTCCCACTTCCTTAAAGTGTCTTGTGTAACAGGCCTGGAAGCTGGTGCTGAAGGGAGTGACCAGTTAGCAATATGCGGGAAACTGCTGTTGAGGCGTGCCGGTTGGTTGGTCCAGGATGTGACTTTAGATCTGGAGAATTCCTTCTTCTTAGTATGCATGTCATACCATTTAAGAGTTCTTGGTGGTTTGACAAACTGGTCCTTGACCAAACCGGAAGTCTCAGAAGCTCTGGAGGGATATCCTTCTTGAATGGTAATGTTCAATTTCTCGAACTTCCGGCACAGCCAATCATCTACCGGAACTTTAAGGGACACTTTACCAGGAAGATGAGGTTTGGTACCGGCAAAGGGGTTGTCATCTTGAGCAGAGGAAGAGGAATCGAATTCCGGTACTTGCTCCCACCCCATAAATGATATCACTCCGCGAAGGGTTTCCCTGTAAGTCTGTTCAGTGCTTAGTTCCTGGTCAGTCTCTGTAAGCTCTTCGCGATCCTGACCTACTGACAGTACTTCAGACAGTTTACCCTCATCTAAACTAAGTTCTGGCTGATCACTGAACTGATCTTCCTCTGAAGTAACTTCTTCCGGTTGATCAGTAGTGGGAGGCTGTGTAGTGGGACCTGGGGGCTGAACCTCGGGTCGACCACTAGTAGAAGCACCAGCAGATGAAAAGGCAGCCTGGTCGGTGAGTTGAAGATCTACCCAAGCACTGGGAGCCTCAACAGGCTGGGTGGCTAGTTTCTTCGCACCGGGGGCCTCAACAGGCTGGGTGGCTGACTTCTTCTTCTTACCGGACACACCGGTAGCAGGACTCTGATGAGTAGAATGTTCAACTGGTGGAATAAACGGCTTCTCAGACACCACCACGTTTGAGCTCTGAACCGGTTCCACCGGGAGCTGAAAAGTCTTGGATAAGAAGAGAGCCTCCAGGCGCGTAAAGCGTTCTGACCATTTTTCATCCAAATTCTTCAGGTCAGACTGGAAATCTGGAGCTTTTGGAGGCTTGGAAGTCTTCTTAGGGGATTTGTGAGAGGTCTTTTTCTTCTTAGGGGTTTCACCTCGATCACCAGAATCACCCTTGGCACTCTCGACCTTCCCTACCACAGTAACAGTAGACGGGTCAACCAGGGAGGGAGAGGTAGCTTTCTTCTGAAGTTCTTTCTCTTTTCTTGCTTTATAAGTGGGGGTGGCCAACTGTAGCTTCTGTTCAGCTGTAAGGCTATTGCAAATAGAGCAGTCCTTCTTTAATACACAATCATCTTGGCCCACACCCTTGTCACGACAACGTGCACACTTTGTGTGTGTGTCAAATTGTAACAAATTTTATTGTAATTTAACTTTTTACAAGTTAAATACTTACCTTATCCTCACAAGTGCTTGTTTGGTTTTGTGGAGCAAAAACGTATCGACCGACAAGAATTTTTTAAGGAATATTCTTGTCACAAGAGGTGACCCTTTGTCTGCGCATGTCCGCGCTTGCGCAGTAGTCGTTGTCGACAGACGAATGTCGAGAGTTCTTCATTGTATTTTTGGTCCCCAGAAAACAAATTATGCGGGGAGGTAGGGTGGGTTTATCCTTGTGAGGATAAGGTAAGTATTTAACTTGTAAAAAGTTAAATTACAATAAAATTTGTTACATTTTATTGCGTAAAATAGCCTTACCTTATCCTCACAAGTGCTTGAATACAACCATAACAGGTGGAGGGTATTTGTTTTGGCCACACTGTTAGATGATTGTCAGACAAGGGGTCACCAAATAAAGCACTGATAAGAGGATAAGATAAGCTTCCCTAAGCCACATCTTAGGTTATATGTTACTTCTTCAACACAGATAAGTAATTTGCTAACCTCAACAAGAGATCCATGATGTGGTCGTCATTGTTGCTGCTGTTGCTGTTGTAGAAAATTTTACAACAAATCACATAGCAGTATTAACCATCACCCAGTATTGGCTGGAGATGTCTGCATGACTCCCCAAGCAAGATGTCATCATCTGACAATGGGAATATCTCCAAGCAGGCAAACTGAACTGCATAAACTGCAGATATGGGGCCATATGTAAGCCAAGAAAGACATATGTCAGTGACACAAGACTTGTATAACTGGAGAGAACATAAATATGTGAGTCATATCAATGACATGTATAAATACACAAAAATTGACTACATGCTGAGGTGAATCCACAAGGCCCAATTTGTTCATGGACTGGTCATGGGATTGCCAAGCTACATCTTCGAGTAGAATGTAGTAAAGAATTGTGGGTCTTCCAGTAACAAGAGTTTGATATCTGCTCAGGTAAGACCCCACTCTTGGAAATTAAAAAGGCAGCCATGGATCTAATATGTGTCTCAAAGTATAGATTCTGAGACTCAAGATTAAAGGACTGGCAATCTAATCATGCAGCCAGATTGATCCAGGAAGAGATAGCAGAACTCAAGATATCTCCATCAAGCCTTCCTTAAAAGATATGAGCAAGATTCTTCCCCTCCTTGAAGTATTTGTACTGTCCTGATAGTAAGTAAGCATTGTAAGAGAGCAGAGTGTCACAACATCAGTCTAACATCAGCTCAAGAAAGGTTTGTGAGCTGGAATGACCACTGGTTTGAGCCATCTGGGCCATCAGAAGCCAACTGATTCTTGCTAAAAGGCAGGAGAAGGAGACTTTCCCTTTTCTCCAAGCAGTAGTCCTGTCCAAGAAGGATCTAAGTGCTGTAAGAGGACAACGAATCAAGTGTCCAGGCAATTTGAGTTCAGGAATGATCTAGAGCTGAAGTGACCACTGGAGGTAATCTAGACCAACTGAGGCTAATAGGTCCTTGCTGAAAAGGTAGGTAGGAGGGAGAACTGTAAACTCCTTCCTATGAGGCTTGTGTCTGAAGGAGCCAAAATCCCAGAATACACTTCCAATGGCATTGCAACAGTCTTGCAAGTCAAACTTCTTTAGACTGACCTCCTTTTAAAGGTTAATAAGGAGCCTTTTGTGAAAACCAACAGAAGCAAAGGCAAATCCCTTGATGCTGCACCTCTGTTAGCAGTGGGCTTCTCTCTATAACACTTGCAATAGGCCTATAAAGATGCAGGCTTTGGCTCAACTCCTGCACAAAAAATGTAAATGATCAGCTATGGCTGCTGCAAAGCCAACAATAGTGACAGGTTTCAGATTTTTGCAAGTAAATGGATCAAAAAATCTGGTATATTTGAGACCGTAGGCTCTGAGATGGCCACCTTATTCTGTGGGTACCAGAGCTCAAAATGGCCCATCATGACTCATACATTCCAAGATGAGGGTCCTTGAGATGCCCTAAATCTGTCTATCCCTTGCCCAGAGAATGATATAAGAGATTCTGAGTGGTTGTAAGGTGCCAAGCATGAAGGTGCCAATGCAACAGATTCAGATGGTATTTCTGACTGAATGGCTGCTTCTGAGACCAGTGAAGTAGCTGTAATGGAGGTTTGGTTGAATGACTCACCAGACCCCAAAGCCAATGTATCATGGGCCACCAAGGGGCCACTACAATCATTTTGCACCTGGTGTTCACTTGTTCAATGACTTTTTGGAATAAGTGGTATAGGACAAAAGGCCTAGCAGTCCAGAACCTCCAACAAGATGTTTAATTCATATATGTTCAGAGCATTTGCATCCGGGACTGGCAACATAGAATGGAGGTTTATGACTGATATTGGTGGCAAACATCTCTACCATTGGTATTTGACAAACTATGTAAATCAAATAGAATATTAAAGATGAAGACTCTCCTGTCTGTATTATTTCGTTCTTTGTGGAGAGGCTGTCATGACATCTAGGCAACCCTGAATATATCTGGCTCATATGAGAATATTTCAAGGATTGCAGTAGGCCAAGATGCAG
The DNA here is from genome assembly GCA_964017235.1 of Sabellastarte sp. h YS-2021. Classification (NCBI taxonomy): domain Eukaryota; kingdom Metazoa; phylum Annelida; class Polychaeta; order Sabellida; family Sabellidae; genus Sabellastarte; species Sabellastarte sp. h YS-2021. The sequence goes on from OZ024929.1 coordinate 143,077,774, forward strand.
CATACCTGCATAAAACACCTATTGTTGATTTGTGCCAAACTTGCACGTTGTCTGGAACCATAAAGGGAGTAAGAACCATTCTGTACATATTACTTTTGTCACTTCTGTAGAGATCATTGAGCATGACATTTAAGTAACCCCAGAATCTTTCTGTCTCTTATGAGTATATTTCAAGGATTGTAGTAGGCCAGGATGCGCCAAACCTTTATCCCTTCTGGAGATGATGTTGAGTATGACCTTTAAGCAACCAAGAATATGTCTGTTATGAGTATATTTCAAGGATTGCAGTAGGCCAAGCTGCGCCAAACTAGGAGGTATACGCTCCCCCCCCTGTTTGTTCAGATAACCGAACACAGTGGTGTTGTCTGATGCTATCAGAATTCTTTTGTGTGGAATTTGTCTTGAAGGCTTTTAAGGGCTGAACACACTGCCTTCAGCTGTATGACATTGAAATGTAATATATACATTTTTAACTGTCCAAAGCCACTAACTGTGATGCTTATAGATGGGATCATCAACCCTGGTTTAATGCATCTACGAAAATAAGGGAATTGTGCACCTGTGTATAGAAAAGGCATCCTATTTCCCAATTTTTGGCATTTTCCATCAGTGAATATGCTTTTTCAGAAGGATTTGAAACAGGAATTCTCACAACTAGTGACTGGAGATATTGCCAGTTTTTTCTAGATACCACTGAAAGGCACACATACATAACTGACCCATTGGTATAGTCTTTTCCAAAGATGCTGGTATCCCTACCTGGGATATAAGCAACCTTGAGGTTAACTGTGATGAGATCGCCATGACTTGAATAGATTCTCAGGTATCTAATTTTTTCGAGGTAGAAAGAAATTTCCTGGTACCAAAATGCAGTGGTAACCCAGGAAATCGATATAACGAGGCCCACTTGATGAATAATTGGATGAGTTCTTTGGTTTGAACCCAATACTGGTGTCTTTTACGTACACAAACCACCAGTAGTCTAGGTATATGGTGAAAGAAATTTCCTGGTACCAAAATGCAGTGGTAACCTAGGAAATCGATATCACGAAGCCCAGTTGAAGCATAATTGGATGAGTTCTTTGGTTTGAACCCAATACTGGTGTCTTTAAGTACACTAAACAACCAGTGGTCTAGGTATATGGTGAACTCCTATTCTGTGAAACTGAAGAATGAGATTTGCCTCTTTACTACTCGCATGATACTGTAGAGGTGTCGCTAACCCGAATTTTATAATGCTTTGAACTGATAGGTTTGCCAGTGTACATTAAACTGAAGTAGATGTTGAAAATCTTGGTGAGTCGGTACATAAAAGAATGCATCTTTTGTAACCGAATTTCTAATAATTTCTGCTGTCTCCAGTTTAAATGATGGGACAAGCAGGTATTTATTGTTGTAGTAAACGCACTTCACTCGTGGGCCGTGACCGTTGAAGTCGTAGTTAGAAATCAATTCAGGACACTGAGATCTATCACAGGTCGTCATTAGCCGAGTTTCTATACAAGAAATAAACTGCCATAGAAACCTGAAGTTCTGCAATTGTTGAGTGGATAAATCGCTTTCTTTTGAAGCATTTAAGCGGTATATTTATATTTAGTACTGTAGCCATGTTTTCCTGTCTGACGTCATCGCTTTGCATTGTGGGTAGTACAGGCATTGGTGAATTCGATTGGGGAGTAATTCGACAACTCCGTCTCAAGATTCGCACAACTCTGGGATGGCAATGAAAATCTCCCATCACTGTCAGTAACACTGCAAGAAGAGCCTCCATGGTGACTTGCATTATAGTGTAGCCACGTTCTTCTGTATCCCTCTGTCCTGGTAAACAAGGAAGAGTGGTACGATGATATTTTGTAGTTAGGACTTCAACACCATATCTCATCTAGCCAGTTTGATCTTCGTTGAGTTTGCAGAAGAATTAACTCAAAAGTCACAGTATTCCTTCCATTGGAGACAAGGTCATAGGAAGGTTTAATTCTTCAACAGGGCTGAAAAGACAAGCAGTGCACATACTGCCCCAAAGATGTCTGTTGGATCTTCATCTAAATCTACAGCAAATGAAGGTAACCTGTCCTTATTTTCATGTCTGAGAAGCAGGAAGTTCACTGTACCTGCTGGGAAACAAAATAATAACTGCAAGGATACGTGGATATGCTTCTGTAATCGTTCTTTTGGAGGGAGACCTGTTACTGTACCAGGGTGGCGCTCCACCCACAGTAAAGAATCTACGACCTCCGTTGTAAAGGTAACTAAATTCTTTCTTCTTTGTTTCCCACTGGAAACTTCACAGCAAACTCTTCTTGCAACCCTTTCCTCGACAAGCAGGTAGTTCCAGTCGAATAGAAGGTGAGTGCAGCCGTGTAACGTCTTCCGCTGAAGACTTCACAGCAAGATTTCTTGTATAAAACATCTTTATTCTGACCTTTTTCAGGACAAGGGAGGTAGAATTAGTGGTAGTAGCAGTCCAGTAATGGACAACTACAGGTAGGTGCACGCTTGCACGCTTCAAAACTTCATAGATCTTCGTCTGTAAATGGACGATAATAAAAGAAAATACGTGTTGCTCCCATATCGACCAAAAATATAATGAAGAACTCTCGACATTCGTCTGTCGACAACGACTACTGCGCAAGCGCGGACATGCGCAGACAAAGGGTCACCTCTTGTGACAAGAATATTCCTTAAAAAATTCTTGTCGGTCGATACGTTTTTGCTCCACAAAACCAAGCAAGCACTTGTGAGGATAAGGTAAGGCTATTTTACGCAATAAAAAAAGCCATTGCATGGCCACAAGTCCCTCTTCTCTGTCCAGGGGACGCCATAACACTCCAGAAGTAAGATAAAGTTTATATAACTTCAAATAAAGTTCAATAAAAAAGGTTATCTTTAAAACTTCAAACGTTCCAACACAGTAGAAAAACACGTCTGTACACTCGTGCGCCAAACGAAAAAAGACGCGATGACGTCATTCTGACTAGACAGGAAGTATGCACGAGGCGACACCTGGCGAATGTACACTCTGTGACCAGTCCTGCCGGTATTTTATACAGAATGACTTTTTCTGTCGTTTGGCGGGACCGGTCGCGCCGACCGGTAAAGCAATTGTCCATTGGATAGGATGTATTAACGCAATAAAATTAGCAATTTAATAGTGATAACATAGGACCGTGGAGGGGTGCTAGTGAAAGCAAGGGGCAACAGAGAGCGTGGCACCGGTTTTTTACCTGCAGGTTTTGGTTCCTCGGGCTCTGCTTTCTGTGTAGGTGTTGGAGTTGGTGATGCAATGGTCTTTACTGGCTTTTTATTGCGTGCCTTTTTTGGCTTCATGTCAACTGGAGGTGGGCTAGGGGCAAGCTCAGTACTGAAGAATTTCTCCCGTTTCTTTGGTATGCCCCCTGAAATTATAGAAAAATTGATAAACTGTAACACACTTAAGGTAAACACGTGAAATTTCCCATGAAATCATCTTAAACCCAACCATAAAGTAAATTAAAACTACACATTTGGACTCAACACAGAGCATTCCTAGATAGGGCAAATTTGATGCAATACACAGAATTCCAAGCTTTCTAAAAAAAAAATGGATATGCACAAAGATTTTTATATATTTCAGTGACATTTGATATTACCAAAACATTATAGGCCATGACAGGCTTTGGTCATTTCAATCCTTAAAGACCAATAACAAGGTGAAAACAAACAAAGACATGGCTAATAAAGGTGCCACAGTGGTACAATTTGCTCTCTGGATAAGTTTGAACAATGAGTGCCCAGGTCAAATATCTGCAGGTTTATACAGGACACATACATCTTTTGCATTAATCAAAATGGTGATCAAACTTAGTACAGTATATGAATGTAAAGCCAGAATATGCCAAAATAACCAAAAGTTAACACTCAATGTCCCCAAAGTACTGGCATTCTTTAGTCCTCATTTATGTACTACTGATAAACCATATTAGAAAGGCAATAATGGATGACCTCGTGTTTACACTGGATGACTTCTGTACTTACACAGAATGACACTGGGTCCTCTGCACTTGCATTGGATGACCAATATACTTACACTGGCTAACACTGGATAGCTTCTGTACTATTACCTCTGTTCTTACATCACATGACATCTGTAGTCACACAAGATGACCTACCGTATTTTTCCAAAATATGGCCCGGGCGTTAATTATTTTCAAATGGCATCAGACCAGGCGTTAAGTTGAATCAGGCGTTCTTTTGAAATGCAAAAAACAGTGTTATAAATTGTAAACAGTTTGCTTGGTACCAGGCGTTTATTTGAACCTGGGCGTTATTTTGGAAATTTACGGTATTTACTTATATTGGATTATCTCTCTACTCTCACTAGTTAACCTCTACACTTACACTGGATCACCTCCGGGTAGAATCTTGTGTTTTTCTCGCCTGTGTCCACTGTGGGTCGCACACTCCCATCTGCCATCAGACCAAGGCAGATTCCTTTCTGATGCAGTGACTCAAGAGACACGTATGCCTTGTCACGCACCTTACGCACCTTGAAGTGGCAGTGTGAGTCACCCTTACCCTAAAAAGTGTGGTGAGAAATAACTGAATCATTTAAACAAATACATATCCTAAAACTGAGGGTATCTGATATTTATATTTGATATTTGAACTAAAACTCTCAGCTCAGTGATTAATTATCCACTTATATTACTTTAATACATGTACAACATTATATTTTATGAAACTGGAAAATATTACAGTGCCTTCTGAGCAGGAAGATATAACAATACTGTACAGTATCACCCAGACACACAGATATATCTCACCACTGAACACACAGATGTATCATACCACTGTACAGAAGCATCAAGAGACTTTGTTTAAATGCACAAAATGTTACCAATGAGCAGTAAATCTCACCATCACATCAAACTTGCTGTCTTTGAGTTGAATGAACTGTTTCGGGAACACAACACTCTCAAACATGCGCACACCCCCCGTCCCAACCTTGTGCACAAGGAAGTGAGACAGCTTGTTCCTTTTGCCTGAAATATTATAGCAAATGTGCAGGATTTGTAGAGAGTATCAAAAAATAATAGAACAAATAAGGAAAACAGGGAGAAGGACAACAGAACAGGAACAGAGCTTTAAACTCTGGCCTGCTAGATAGTATAACAGTTAATGTATGGGATGAGTTGTTTGTGGCCAGTATCTCATTGTCAGGAACATTTTACTGAAATACTGTGACAACATATTTACAATATCTCATTTGTCAACACATATAATTGAAGGGAAACTTAAAATATTGTAAACATGGCCTAACTCTGAAGAAGCTGCACGTGTTTATCCCATATTTTTGTACCTTTGGAAATTTTTATTTCAATTTCATTGAGAGGAAACTACCGCGTTTTGGGTTCATAAATTTTACTTCCTGTCAGTGCCCTATTTGACTGGGGGGTGCACTACAATGCATCCTTTTTCAGAATCCCAAAATTGCAACATTTTTTTTATTGGGATACCAGAATAAAAAAATATGCTACTCACCCATCACTACATTATTGTAAAACATCTACAATTAGTTAGAACTACAAGTAAAGCCAAGTACAGGATGCTGTTTTAATTCTGGTTGATTAAGGCAAGAGTTTCCGATATGTCACCACACTTCTGAGATATAAGCTTGATCTATAATGAAATTTATCAAATTAACACCATTAGGTGTCCTTGGTTAAAGAACTTTGAAAAATATAACCACCTTTACAACGGTTCATTGCCAAATTCAAAAGTTTTTACAGAAAAATTCCTCAGAATTGTCAATGCCAACTTAAGCTTCCTACCTGTCCCATACAGAGAGTTGTCATGGTCGATGTTGAGAGTCTGCCTAAGTGAGGTGCACAGCACAATCACTCCTTGATCCCTGAACACACCCTGAAACAGACAGACTGAGTGAATAAACAGAGTGCAGTGCACATCTAATAAATTGCAAGGTGTTATAAATATGTTGGCCAGCAATCAACAGAGAGATTTCATAAAGATGTTTTAGGCCTTTCCATAAATAAAACAAAGTCAATATTACTGTTCTGTATTTAGAAACATGAACTTGCTCCACAGGATGTTTCTGATCACTTTATTATAATATTAATGCTTTGGCTATTATAAATATTTTAAATTATATAGAGTGTCTTGTATCACTTCAGAGTTATAGGTTGTTATGCTCCAATGTTTACATTGTGACACCAAAACTTACATTTTCATAAAAATATCCAGTCTTTTGCCCCACACTTCCATTACACTACTTGCCACTTTCACCCACTCCATTCAATGAGACAAGTGTGAATGGGCCCTTAATCTATCCTTTGGTTAACATTCTGCTTTTGATGAGCATACAGTGTGGAATGAGCTGCCTGGTGAGATTTGTTCCTCCTTATTTATAGCCTCCTTAAGCAAGAAGCTTAAGTCTTCTGTTTCTCCTATTTCTTAAAGAATATCCATTACTGCCCTTTGTTAATTAGGCAGTGTCACTGTGGTGCTGACCTTTTCTAACATTAATTTTCTGGATACTGAAAACTGGGAAGCTATTGTTTGTCAAGATTTACAGTAAGCCTTTTTAGCAGTGACTAAGTGACAAGCAGGTCGGTTAGAAACTTAGAATTAGAGTTACCTTACAGTAGACAAAGAACTGTTTTGAGGGGTCATCCAGTGCACCCCTGGGGTCACCTGGCTTCCCATTCTGAGTTGCATTGATATGCTGCAAACTGTACTTGTTAGACTCAAGTAAAACACTGCGATCTACTTGAACGTGGACCTTGAACTCACAATATGCTCCTCCTCGACCCTACAAAATGTGATAAAAATAAAAAATCTATTATACATACATAGAATATACCATAAAAGCAGATAATATAACTATAACCATACCCATATACCACAGTCTGTGTAAAATACCTTGACATTAAATACCTACAAAATATCACAGAAATAATTAATTAACATATCACATATCTTACTCCTAATATTTCTGTAATTCCGAGGCATATGGCATCCATTAGTTACTCACATGGTTGAACAAACATAAAGGCTAATATACTCACCAAGTTTATAAAAGATCTTTATTATCACATATATTAAATCCCTATCTTTAAAAAAACTTACATGCCCCATGACCTTTGCATTGTCAATAGCGAGATGAAACTTGGGATTTATGGCAGACTGGAAGACACGAAGCATCCCACGCTGTCCCAACACATTGAAGACAGCCATCTGATCCTTGTAGTCGCCACTTGCATCCAGAGACGCATCCTGCTTGATGCGCAACGGAAGTTGAGTAAGACGGGAGTAGAGAAGCACCTGGTTATGGTTGTCAAACTTCCACTTTTCATACTCCCACTGAAAGGAAACAGGATGAAATAATGGATACTCAAAGGAAAGGCATTAAATAACATATACAACTAGTTAAAAGGAAATGATGAAATAATGCAAACTCTATATTAAAGATAATGGATGCTCAAAAAGAAACATGAATTACTAAATACTCCCACACTGAAAAAGATTAAATAATCCATACTCTCAGTGGACAAAGAGGATAAAATAAAACATCCTTACACTGAAAGAAAATCATGAAATAATGTATTCCTTGTGTGAAATATTGAATACCCCCATTGAAAAAAGCATGAAGTGACTAATCGTCTGTTTGAAAAAAAAATGCGTGAAATATTACATACTTTTTCTGAAATCTTAAATACCATATACTGTTAAAGCAAGCTCTTACATTTCAACAAAGCCCCTATAAAAGATGAAATATTACCTCCATACTGTCCCTCCAAGATATGCAAAACACTTAGTAATACGTGTGTACATTGAAATAAGTAATACTGTACATTTTCACTGAAAGAAAATGTCAAAGATGTATACTGTGTATATCGCTGAAAACTTTAAGCAGCTTCCACCTTCCAAGGCTGTGGGAACAATATAAAGAAAGAGGTCCATGCAAGAAAATGATGGTTGACCTTGACTGTAACATCCAATGTCAAACATTAATTCAGTCAGAAAAATGGCAGCCCATGATTTCCTAAGGGTGTAACATTCCACAGCTCAAGCAGAAGCAACAAGGAAAATGTGGCCTTTGTCCCCCAAACTGTTGGCAGGGAAGTTCTTTAAAATATTTGAAATTTTGGTCATGTAACTGTGTGAAAGGTCAAAGGTCACTAGAACAGTAACAGAATATTTCTTCCCAAGCCCACTCTATATTCATGCTAGATTTTAATAAAAATTTGCCTTCTTATTACAGAGTTATTCAAAAATCAAATAAGTGAGCTTACAGATTCCCACAACCAAAAAAAATGTTCCATAACAATTTTTTTTTAATTCCCGAGAATTTTAGTTGTTGACAAGCATAGAGTCATAATCTGTAGCAAATAGTATCAAAGATTCCAGTATTAGCGGAGCCCAGGAAGTGACATAGAACTGTTTTCCTATAATTTTCTTATCTCGTGACCATGAGTTAACAAGTTGTTACCACAAGATACTAAGTCATTCCCATGAGTTAGCAAGTCATTACCACAAGATAATACATCATTCCCACAAGTTAGTAAGTTGTGGGAATGAGATACTAAGTTGTTGGAATGAGATACTAACTTGTGGGAACCAGATACTAAGCCATTACCACAAGATAGTAAATCCTTGTGTTTTCAGTCATACCGATCCCTTACTAACGCATTCCCACCCCTTACTAACTCGATCTCCCCACTTACTACCTCGTTCCCACTATTTACTTACATTTAAGCCAGCATAAGCCAACTGAATTACTATTGAATCCTCAAACTTAAGAAAATATATCTATGTCTATTATGGACATTTTACAAACTGTTGGTATATAAATACAGCTCAAGTTGTGTACAGATTCAATAGGTACTTCTGAAAAACTTTTATTATTGTTTCTTTTATAAGTATTTTATTTGGTTCTTTAATAATAAACCATGTTATTTTATTTCATTTACTAAAATAATTATTGTTATTTATTCTGAATATTTATTGTAATATTGTATTTACAATCCCTTCCCAAGAGCTAGCTGAAAATGCTACACAGAATTTTTATAAAATTTGCCATTTTCATATCTAATAAAAATAATGTGCTCATCCTATCAAAATTTCCAGTAAACTTTGTGCATATTCATATTTTACAGAAAAAGAAAAGAATTATATAAAATGAATGTTAAATCATATTAAATGATTAAAACAAAGTATTCTATATTCATTATCATTACAGGTTAATAATAAAAACATGTTATAGTTAACTCAGTATCAAAAGACTGAACCAATATTTATGTATAAACAGAAAATAGTATCAGAGATGCCCATACCCCACAGCCTGGGGAAATAGTTTTCAACACCATGATATATAGAAGTAGTGAAATAGTACAAAGACCGGAATACTTTCAGCGCAGTGTCACTTATACAAAGGTCCAAATAATGTTTAAATAGAGAAAATAACTTCTAAGAAAAAGAAAACATATGTAAACATGAATTACTAAAACAAGACAATTCAAGATTTTCAAACTCAAGGTCACTACGGCAAGGTCAAAGATTAAATCAAGGTCATACCATGACGTTTGCACACCTACACCCCCTGACCAATGTCCCTACCAAGTATCAACCTCCTACACCTTACAGTTACGAGATATAGCCCAGACAAGATTTTATAGGTCAAGGTCACTAAGGCAAGGTCAAAGGTCAAATCAAGGTCAAACCATGACGTTGCAACCAACACCCCCTAACCAATGTCCCTACCAAGTATCAACTTCTTACACCTTATGGTTTCTGAGTTACAGCCCGGACAAACTTTTTCCCGCCCTTACGGGCTGTGGGGTAAAAATTGTACACGAAGTAATGATATTAGCAATAAAGTAACTAGAACTCTATAACTAGAACCAGGTTAAGTCAAACTTACCTATACATGGAACCAATAATGCGGTATCAACATTAGAAAATGCAGTAATTGTCAGGTATTAGTGGAAATTGGTCGTAACTGGAATCAAATTCTGTGGATATTGGAGGTTTTAGTTATAACGGGTCTACTGTATTTCATTAAGATCAATGGTTCAATTCTCTAGTAATTTGAGACACATTAAAAAAACTATGTGTTCAATGTGTACAGTCCTATTATTTGAGCACAAGATTATTTTAGATGAATCATTAGAGTGTATGTTCATTCAAACATTTTACAGCCACCACCACTAACTTGGCACAACTTGACCTGATAAAGGATTTTTACAATCTAAAACATACATTCACACAAATACAAGTTATAAATGACCACCCCCACACCCCCCACCCACCCACCCCCACCCCCAACCTTGGCAAAAATCTCAGAATCCATGCACAGATTTAATTCCCAATTTGAAAACAATTAATTATGTTCATCATCGCTTCTGCTACCATCATTTTCACTGTTAAAGGTAGGTGTATGATACACTGCCAGAAATGCATAAGTGTTGATGATGATAACTAATTTTGCATAAGAATTTTATATTCTATTTTGAGTCAAGTTTAGGTATGTGCCAAACTAGAGGATCGCTCGCAAAAAAAAAAGATAATGTTTTTGCATAGCAAAAACAAAGCGTCCCGAAAAGGATATAAAGGTGAGTGCTAAAGTATTAAGAAAATGCTTCGTTTCTAGCCTTATACTGTTGTGGCAACCAAAGTCAGCGCAGTCTGCTCTATCTAGCACGGTTTTCAAGATATAAGCATTTTTGTGTTTTGCAAAAAATAAAAAAATTAAAAATGTCCGCTATATTTGGCGAGACAAAAATATTTTGAAAATTGGCATGGCTACTCTGCAGAGATACCCAGCAGGTCCAAAATTTTGTTGAGTTCGCTCCATATAGCACGGTTTTCGAGATATAAGCATTTTTGTGTTTTCCAAAAACTTTGAAAATTCAAAATGGCCACCATTTTTGGGGAGACAAAAATTTTTGTCAAGACCACTGCCGCGGTGTGTATCTCCCGCCGAGCATTAAAGCAGAAGAAATAGCTTTTCCGAGATATTCACAATTTTTCATTTTCGTGTGTGAAAGGTCTTCCAAAAGTAGGTGAATGAGTTATTTGAGAAAAATTGGCTATCTGCAATACTATTAAGAGATAATTCACATTTACTCATTTTGAGTAGGTGAATAATTATCTATGGGTCTGAAACTTCACCAAGTGAAAGCTCTCCCAAAAGTAGGTGAATGAGTTATTTGAGAAAAATTGGCTATCTGCAATACTTTTAGAGATAATTCGCATTTACTCATTTTGGGTAGGCGAGTAATTAGTTATGGGTCTGAAACTTCACCAAGTGAAAGCTCTCCCAAAAGTAGGTGAATGAGTTATTTGAGAAAAATTGGCTATCTGCAATACTTTTAGAGATAATTCACATTTACTCATTTTGAGTAGGTGAGTAATTAGCTATGGGTCTGAAACTTCACCAAGTGAAAGCTCTCCCAAAAGTAGGTGAATGAGTTATTTGAGAAAAATTGGCTATCTGCAATACTTTTAGAGATAATTCACATTTACTCATTTTGAGTAGGTGAATAATTAGCTATGGGTCTGAAACTTCACCAAGTGAAAGCTCTCCCAAAAGTAGGTGAATGAGTTATTTGAGAAAAATTGGCTATCTGCAATACTTTTAGAGATAATTCGCATTTACTCATTTTGAGTAGGTGAGTAATTAGCTATGGGTCTGAAACTTCACCAAGTGAAAGCTCTCCCAAAAGTAGGTGAATGAGTTATTTGAGAAAAATTGGCTATCTGCAATACTTTTAGAGATAATTCACATTTACTCATTTTGAGTAGGTGAGTAATTAGCTATGGGTCTGAAACTTCACCAAGTGAAAGCTCTCCCAAAAGTAGGTGAATGATTAATTTGAGAAAAATTGGCTATCTGCAATACTTTTAGAGATAATTCGCATTTACTCATTTTGAGTAGGTGAGTAATTAGCTATGGGTCTGAAACTTCACCAAGTGAAAGCTCTCCCAAAAGTTGGTGAATGAGTTATTTGAGAAAAATTGGCTATCTGCAATACTTCTAGAGATAATTCGCATTTACTCATTTTGAGTAGGTGAGTAATTAGCTATGGGTCTGAAACTTCACCAAGTGAAAGCTCTCCCAAAAGTAGGTGAATGAGTTGAGAAAAATTGGTTCTCTGCAATACTTTTAGAGATAATTCGCATTTACTCATTTTGAGTAGGTGAGTACTTAGCTATGGGTCTGAAACTTCACCAAGTGAAAGCTCTCCCAAAAGTAGGTGAATGATTAATTTGACAAAAATTGGCTATCTGCAATACTTTTAGAGATAATTCGCATTTACTCATTTTGAGTAGGTGAGCAATTAGCTATGGGTCTGAAACTTCACCAAGTGAAAGCTCTCCCAAAAGTAGGTGAATGAGTTATTTGAGAAAAATTGGCTATCTGCAATACTTTTAGAGATAATTCGCATTTACTCATTTTGAGTAGGTGAGTAATTAGCTATGGGTCTGAAACTTCACCAAGTGAAAGCTCTCCCAAAAGTAGGTGAATGATTTATTTGAGAAAAATTGGCTATCTGCAATACTTTTAGAGATAATTCGCATTTACTCATTTTGAGTAGGTGAGAAATTAGCTATGGGTCTGAAACTTCACCATGTGAAAGCTCTCCCACAAGTAGATGAATGAGTTATTTGATAAAAATTGGGTATCCGCAATACTTTTACAGATAATTAGCATTTACTCATTTTGAGTAGGTAAATAATTAGCTATGGGTCTGAAACTTCACCATGTGAAAGCTCTCCCAAAAGTAGGTGAATGATTAATTTGACAAAAATTGGCTATCTGCAATACTTTTAGAGATAATTCGCATTTACTCATTTTGAGTAGGTGAGCAATTAGCTATGGGTCTGAAACTTCACCAAGTGAAAGCTCTCCCAAAAGTAGGTGAATGAGTTATTTGAGAAAAATTGGCTATCTGCAATACTTTTAGAGATAATTCGCATTTACTCATTTTGAGTAGGTGAGTAATTAGCTATGGGTCTGAAACTTCACCAAGTGAAAGCTCTCCCAAAAGTAGGTGAATGATTTATTTGAGAAAAATTGGCTATCTGCAATACTTTTAGAGATAATTCGCATTTACTCATTTTGAGTAGGTGAGAAATTAGCTATGGGTCTGAAACTTCACCATGTGAAAGCTCTCCCACAAGTAGATGAATGAGTTATTTGATAAAAATTGGGTATCCGCAATACTTTTACAGATAATTAGCATTTACTCATTTTGAGTAGGTAAATAATTAGCTATGGGTCTGAAACTTCACCATGTGAAAGCTCTCCCAAAAGTAGGTGAATGAGTTATTTGAGAAAAATTGGCTATCTGCAATACTTTTAAGAGATAATTCACATTTACTCATTTTGAGTAGGTGAGTAATCATCTACGGGTCTGAAACTTCACCATGTGAAAGCTCTCCCAAAAGTACATGAATGAGTTATTTGATAAAAATTGGGTATCCGCAATAGTTTTTGAGATAATTAGCATTTACTCATTTTGAGTAGGTGAGTAATTAGCTATGGGTCTGAAACTTCACCAAGTGAAAGCTCTTTGGGATAGCTGCTCGTCGAAATCGCTCTATGTAGCACGGTTTTCGAAATATTAGCATTTTTGTGTTTTGCAATTTTTGCGCAAAAATTCGAAAATTCAAAATGGCCGCCATTTTTGGAAAGATAAAATTTTTTTGAAAATTGGCACGGCTACTCTGCAGAGATACCCTGTGGGTCAAAAAGTTCGTCGAAATCGCTCTATCTAGCACGGTTTTCGAGATATAAGCATTTTTGTGTTTTGCAATTTTGCGAAAAATTCGAAAATTCAAAATGGCCGCCATTTTTTGCGAGAAATTTTTTGTTTGAAAATTGGCATGGCTACTCTGCAGAGATACCCTGTGGGTCAAAAAGTTCGTCGAAATCGCTCTATCTAGCACGGTTTTCGAGATATAAGCATTTTTGTGTTTTGCAATTTTGCGAAAAATTCGAAAATTCAAAATGGCCGCCATTTTTTGCGAGAAATTTTTTGTTTGAAAATTGGCATGGCTACTCTGCAGAGATACCCTGTGGGTCAAAAATTTTGTCGAAATCGCTCTATCTAGCAGGGTTTTCGAGATATAAGCATTTTTATGTTTTGTAATTTTTGCGAAAATTCGAAAATTCAAAATGGCCGCCATTTTTGGCGAGACAAAATTTTTTTGAAAATTGGCATGGCTACTCTGCAGATATACCCTGTGGGTCAAAAATTTCGTCGAAATCGCTCTATCTAGCAGGGTTTTCGAGATATAAGCATTTTTATATTTTTGCAATTTTTGCGAAAAATTCGAAAATTCAAAATGGCCGCCATTTTTGGCGAGACAAAATTTTTTTCAAAATTGGGATAGCTACTCTACGGAGATACCCTGCGGGTCAAAAATTTCGTTGAAATCGCTCTATCTAGCACGGTTTTCGAGATATAAGCATTTTTGTGTTTTGCAATTTTTGCGAAAATTTCGAAAATTCAAAATGGCCGCCATTTTTGGCGAGAAAAATTTTTTTTGAAAATTGGGAAAAGTACTCCGCAGAGATATCCTGCGGGTCAAAAATTTTGTCGAAATTGCTCTATCTAGCACGGTTTTTGAGATATAAGCATTTTTGTGTTTTGCGAAAATTTAGAAAATTCAAAATGGCCGCCATTTTGGGCGAGACAAAAATTTTTTGAAAATTGGGAAAACTAATCCGCAGAGGTACCCTGTGGGTCAAAAATTTCGTCGAAATCGCTCTATCTAGCACGGTTTTGAGATATAAGCATTTTTGTGTTTTCCTTATTTGGAAAATTCGTAATGATTAATTAATCATTAATTACTCGGCCATTTCTTGACCAATCAATGCCAAAATCTAATGATTTCCAGATTTTAATAGAATGAATGTATTTGCCAAGTTTCAGGTGAATTGATAAAATTCCTTTCAAGTTATCATCCGGACAAGCTTCCCCATCGAAAAAAGACATTTTTGGTCATGTGACCTCTCTGATTGGTTGAAATGTCACAGCAGCATATTCAAAAAAATTCCCCAAGGCTACTGCCTAAACCTGCCAAATTTGAAAAGAATCCGCCTAATGGTTACAGAGTTATAAGGAAAACAAAATGCGGAGCCGGCGGAGCCGCCGGAGCCTGAAGCTCTCCCATACACAAACAAGCGTCCCTTGCGGGACGCTTAATTATGGCAGGGAGAGGTATCCTTATAAGCATGTGTTTAAAAAAACATGGTGGAATGCTTGCGTCTTTTGATTTTGCATAAATGAACTTCTAGGTACATATATACAGTGACACTCTTTTTATTACAATTTCTAAGACCACTGGGGTAGAGGGTTTGTCTCTCTCCATAGGTTTTTAATTTTTTTGACTTGATTCCAGCATGTGAAAAGATATCAGTCAAAAATTGTACATGAAAATTATATGTGTAATATACATGATTGAAATCTATCAGTCATAAGAAACTGGGGTTGTAGACACCAGAAGGCGGGTAGTGCAATCAGTATCAGGGATGGTAACACATACTAGTACTTGCCATGTCTACAGGATAAATGTATGCCAGATGTATTTAACTCAATAACTGTGATACCGGTCCTGGATATATAAAAATAGTGTTGGGTTCTGTCCTTCAACTTTGTCAAGTTTCAAATCGTTTAGCAGAAGCATCTTCAAGTTACAGTCTGCAAACATAATTTCAAGATGGCAGCCATCTTGTTTTTTCAAATGGCACCAATTTCCAAAACAATCAACCCTAGGTGGTGTCCTATCACCCTGTAAAGTTTCAAATCGATCAGCTGAAGCATCGCCGAAATAGAGTCCGGAAACGAAATTTCAAGATGGCAGTATATTTTGAAAACAACCTAGCCTCTGTTATTCCCACCACCCTGTTAAGTTTCAAATCAGTCGGCACAAGCGTCTGCGAGTTAGTGTCCGAAAATGAAATTCAAGATGGCAGGCATGGCGGCCATCTTGTTTTTCCAAATGGCACCAATTTTGAAAGGAACTTAGCCTAGGTGATGCTCTACCACTCTGCTAAGTTTCAAACCAATCAGCGTAAGTGTGTTCAAGTTGGACTCCAGAAACCAAAATGTTGAAAGACAACGGACTGACACATCAATCTAATAGGCGGGTTTGTTACATGCAACCCACCCAAAAACAATTAAAATCCAAATGTGTCATTAAAAAACTGACTGTTCCTCAATCCACTGTTGATATTCTGAAGGCACATTTAGTGACAGAAACAGATTTGTACAAACTACAAATAACACTCCAATTCATAGCATACAAAAACAGCACCAGTTACTTTGAATTATGAACGAATAGTTGTTAATACCCCCGTCACACTACAGGCACAACGACCCATGGTACTACATGATTGGTGTGACTGGGGCATTAGCAGGAGGGATAGATACAACATATCAGTGTCTAATGGCAATAGATAACTACATTAATGTCTGATGGCAAGTTCAAAATGAGAAAAGTCCAATTCAGGTGTTCTTTAAACTTAATTAATTGTTGCAAAATTAGAGATTCATGTACACAGTACTTTTTTATAATAAAGCTGATAAGTTAAAAAAAATAAAACCTTATTATTCAATTATTAACAAAAAGTGTGAATTTCAAAACAAACAGAAAAATAGCATCAGAGATGCCCATACCCCACAGCCTGGGAAAATAGTTTTCAACACCATGAGATATAGAAGTAGTGAAACAGTACACAGATTGGGATACTTTCAGAGCAGTGTCAGAGTCCAAATAATGTTTAAGTGGAGAAAATAACATCTAAGAGAAAGAAATTGCATGTAAAGAATAAGTATTAAAACAAGACAATTCAGTTAACTAAAAATTATGAAGCTTTAAGACTTCTCCCATTTTGATTTTCATTTGTATGGTGGAATTATGGTTTGAATGTTTTGAATATTACCCATACATACAGATTGTAACAAATTTTATTGTAATTTAACTTTTTGTAAGTTAAATACTTACCTTATCCTCACAAATGCTTACTTGGTTTTGTGGAGGCAAAACGCGGCGACCAACAAGAATATTTAAAAATTATTCTTGTTCGAGAGGTGAACCCCGTAGTTAGTGATAGGTGCGCATGCGCACAACACATTGTCGGTTGGACTTTGTCGAGAGATCCTCATTTAATTTTTGGTCCCCTATGAAAACAAACTTCTGAGGGGAGGAAGGGTGGGTCTGTCCTTGTGAGGATAAGGTAAGTATTTAACTTACAAAAAGTTAAATTACAATAAAATTTGTTACATTTTATTGCGTAAAATAGCCTTACCTTATCCTCACAAATGCTTGATTCCAACCATAACAGGAGGAGGGGTTTGTTTTGCAACCTCCCTGTTAATAGATTATGGGGTTCACCATGGAAGCATTTGATAGAGAGGATAAGATAAGCTTAAGTATGCTACAACAGAATTTTCCATTACTGTAAAATATTTGTAAAGATAAGTAATGATAGGTAATCTCATGAATATTCATGATGTACTATTGTAGTTGACACTTGTCCCATGTAGCATAAAGTTGTCCTATATCTAAACCATCACCCATAACTGTATGGCTTCCTGGGTCCCTCGAGCTGGGAGCTGTCATCCAGCAAGAAGGCACCCCAAGCTGGCTTCTGTGATTTACAAAATACAGTCATGAGGCCATCTGCCACAGAAGAAGACATATGTCCATACAAAATACTGGTATGGAAGGAAGAGTAAAGTATGTAAGCCATATGAAATACTCAAGAACATACTCAAAGCAATCACATGCTGAGCAGAAACCACTGGGCCTAACTGTAATCTGTTTGGTCTGTGGACTGCCAAGACACAGCTTAAAAGGTAGAAAATGTGTTGTGGCCACTCCAATGGCAGGAGCCTAAAATCTGCTCTAGGGACACCCATCCTTGAATACTAAAGAAGCAGACATGGACCTAACATTATGGGCCTTAACCTGTAGGTCCTGTGTATCAAAATTGGATGACTGATAGCCAATAAGACAGTCTCTCTGATCCAAGAAGAGATAGCATCTCATGAAATCTCTGTCAAAGCCTTCCTTAAAGGATATAAACAAGAGATTCTTTCCCTTCCTTAAAGCACTAGTTCTGTCTAGATAGTATCTAAATGCTCTGACAGGGCATGAAGTCATATCCTCAGTCAAGTCTGAGGCCAAAAAAGGTTTAAGAGCTAGAATGACCACTGGTTAGAGCAAATCTGGGCAGTCAGAAGCAAACTGATCCTTTGCTAAGAAGGCAGGAGAAGGAGAAATAGTGATCTCCTTCCAGTGAGGTTTTGTGTCTGAGGGAAGAATATGTCCAGGCATGCACCTCCCCCCTCCTTTTGCAAGATGCCAAAGTCATCAGGAAAACAGTCTTGAAAGCCAAAATCTTACGACTGGCAACCTTCAAAGGTCAAAAGTCAAAGACAAAAGAACCAAAGATAGGTCTCAAGAGGGAATACCCCTATTTGCAATGGGTTTGTCCCTGTGAAAGCTTACAAGAAGTCTATTCAAGTGTAAACTCTTGCTCCCTTCCTGGCCAACATATCCCAAAGATTAGCTATTGCAGTTCTATAGCCAGCAATTGTGGCAGGATTCATCCTTTAGAGGCTCAAAAGGGGCCTTAGTCAAAGCCATGAGGACTAAAGACAGATCCCAGGCTTATCCCAATAAAAGCTCGCAATAAGTCTGTTCAGATTCAAACATTTGCTAACCTCCTGGCCAAAATGATCAGCTATGGCAGCCCTATAGCCAGCAGTAGTGGCAGGCTTCAGATTTTAATAGCAAATAAGTGATTCAAAATTCTGCTGAGATAGTAGGCTCGGAGCTGACCACCTGATTCTGTTGGCACCAGAGTTCAAAAAATGGACCACCTTTAAACTCAGATTCTTCTAGATGAGGGTCTTTGAGGTGCCTTAATTCTATCTGCCACCTGCTCAGAGAATGATTCAAGTGATTCTGAGGTGTCTAGGTGCCAAAACATGCAGAATTAGATACATGAGATTCTGATGGAACTTCTCACTGAATGGCTGCTTTAACTGATGAGGCCAGTGAGATAGAAGTAATGGAGGTCTGGTTGACAGATTCACTAGATCCCAAAACCAAAGCATTCTGGGCTACCCTGGTGCAACTACTATCATCTTGCACTTGTAGGTGTTCATTCCCTGTATCACTTTTGGTATGAGTGCTACAGGACAAAAGGCATAGCCGTCCAGACCCTCCCAGGAGATGTTCAATGCATCTATATTCATAGCATTTGCATCTGGGACTGGTGAGACATAGATTGGTAGTTTGTGATCCAATTTGGTGGCAAACATGTCCACCATTGGTGTGTACTAGACTAAGCGAAATTAGACTGAATATTTGAGAATGAAGAGACCATTCTGTCTGAATTATTTTGTCTTTCCTGGAGAGACTGTCGACTATGACATTGAGGCAACCCTGAATGTGTCTGGCTCTTATGAGTATGTTTCGAGGATTGCAGTAGGCCAAGATGCGCCAAACCAGGAGACACCTGTCCCAAGAGTGTGTTCCCTCTTGTTTGCTCAGATAACTGACTACAGTAGCATTGTGTGTTGCTATCAGAACCCTTTTGTCTAGAATTTGTTTTGAAAGCTCTTTTAAGGCCAGAAACACTGCCTTTAACTCAAGAACATTGATATGAAGCAATTTTCTTTATCTGTCCAATTGCCACTGACTGTCATGTTTTCTAAATGAGCTCGCCAACCTTGATTTGATACATTTGTGAAAATAAGGGTATTGTGTTCCTGTGGATGAAAAGGATAACCCATTTTTTTAGATTTTTTGGATCTTTCCACCACTGAAGATGACTTTTCAGAAAGTTTGAAACAGGAATCTTCAGGTCTAGTGACTGGGGATACTGCCAGTTTGTTTTTAGGTACCACTGGAAAGGGCGCATATGTAACCGACCCATTGGTATTGTCTTTTCTAGGGATGCTAGTACACCTATCAGGGACATAAGCAACCTTGGGGTTGTTTGTGATGCGATCTCCATGTCCTGAACAGATTTTTCTAGAATTTTCAACTTATTTTCGGTTGGAAAGACTTTTCCCTGTATCAAGTCAAAATTTAACCCAGAAAGTCGATTTTTTGTGTAGGTTCGACCTCTAATTTTCGAAGTTTATCACAAAGCCGAGTTCTTGAATCTCATGGATGAGTTCTTTTGTGTGGACCTGACACTGGTGTCTGGTATTTGCTCTTAACAACCAGTCGTCCAGGTATTGGTGAACTCGAATTCCGCGAGACTGAAGAACGAGCCTCTTTTACAATCCGCATGAACTATAGCGGTGCAGTCACCAACCGCAATGGCAGTGCTTTGAACTGATACGTTTGCTTGTCTACATGGAAACATAGCCAATGTTGAAAATCTGGGTGTATGGGCACGTGAAAGAATGCATCTTTCAGGTCTATCGAAACTAGCCATTCTCCTTTTATGACCGAGTTTCCGAATATCACTGCTGTCCCCATTTTAAAATTTGGAACTAGCAGGCATTTGTCCAGGACACTGAGATCTATCACAGGGCGCCATTTATTGCCGGGTTCTGGTACAAGAAATAATCTGCTGTAAAACCTGGAGTTGTGCAATCCTTGAGGTAGTAAATTGTGCCTTTTTGAAACATTTGCGACACAGGTGGCCATGTTTTTCCTGTCTGTAACCGCTTTAAATTATGGGATGTACAGACATGGGAGGATTCGACTGGAATATTATTCGATAAACCTTCTCAAGATTTGCACAACCCTTGTATTTGGTACGGAGATCTGTTGAAACTGGTCAATAACCTTTTGTGACCGAGTTCCTTTATAAAATTTGTCCAAAGATATTGTGGGATTAATGCAAAGAAAATGCCAGGAATGGTCATCCATCCACGGACTAACCTTGCCCAATGCTGTTTAACTTCCTTGAATAGAGAAGAACTCCTGGTGCAGCCTATCCGTACTGTACACTTATAAAGCACATAGCACATCAACGATCTATGTCTTGATAAACAAACAATATTTTCATCCATAAGAAGCACCATTGTGTCAGATATGATAGAAGTAACAATTTTACTGAGAAAATCCAGCGACTTGTAGTCATTTACAGAATAAATTGTGTGTAAATGAACATAGTAAATGTAACACAATATTATCAGCAACATGGCGGGTTGTTTTCCTGTCTGTAGCACCTGCAGTAGAGCTACATGAAAGGGGAGTTTCGATTGGAGGGCTACATAGTACCCATTCAAAAACTGCACAACTCTGAGATGCCAATAATATTTCCACTTAAACCAGCAATTTATAGTTATTTCTTCTACTACACCAGAATCCCCTATTTCATTGAGAATATTGGTGGGAAAGCATATGTATCCCAGATAGCAAGACGCTAGTGGGCCACCGTTGGCTATGGGTGGCAAAATATAGCTTGTGGGCCACCACTGAGCCACTGGTGGCCCACTGACTGCATTTTTTTCAAAATTTTAAAGCATTATAAACAACTTCAAAAGCAACCTCAAATACTGTTTTCTGACATATTATTTAACAATATTCAATGTTAAAAACATATTATTTCAAAATATAAATATATTGCGTGGCCCACTGTTGGCCCACCAACTACCAGAGTCAGTGGCTGCAGCTCAGGTACCAGCCTACACCCACTGGTGTAAAATCCTGGGAAAAATTAGATAAAATGTGTGTTTTCTTTCACTTAACATAAGTTAATGTCATTTTTTAACAAACTTTTCTGTATTCCTTCATTTTGCTCAGTCAGTCTTTTCTCCACTTTATTACTTTATATATTACTTGCTTATATATTTGCCACAGGTGGTCCATCAATGGTCCACCCACTACATAAGTAGTACATGACCCATGATGGGCAGCCAGTGGGCCACTGGTGGCACATATATATATATATTTTTAGTGAAGGTTAAAGAAAGATATTTTCATTTTTTCCTTTTGATATAAATTTGTTTTTTGATGAAACCTAAAACTATCGCAGAATTTGTTTTTGTCTGACACATGCAACTATCATCTGTAAGAGCTATACTTAGTTGGTGGACCAATGGTGGTCCTCTGGTGGCTACACCTCAAGCTCTGCTGAACGGCATTTGTTTTGACAGATCTTGAAGAGAGGCTGTCTTGGCTTAAATTCATTTGTTTCAAGTGAATTACTTTCCAAAAGTAGCTGTTCTGAATTTTATTACATAAAAAAATTGTAAGATTTGCCACTGGTGGTCCATCAGTGGTCCACCTTCTGCCTGCATGGTACACATACTGTTGGCCCACCGGTGGCCCACAGATGGCAAAGTAATTGGATACTTTATGTGTGTGTATATCACCGAGACACCAAAATTTTTAAATAACAGATGTCACATCTCTGCCTTAATATATATTTCTTTTCTTCCCATTCTTGGGCCACAAATTTCTTCCAAGATTTACCACTGGCAGCCCACCAACTATATCAGTGGTATATAAGCTATGATCGATGGGCCACCGATGGGAATTTTCTAATTCCCACCCGCATTTTAGATCTAATCAATAAAATCATCTGATAATTACACAGAAAAGTTAACAGAAGTGAAAGTTTCCCCTATAAAAACAAACCATAAAACATGTACAGGAGAAAAATATATTAAATCAAAACCCTATTAATTGGGGTTGAGGTGTAGCCACCACTGGACGACCCTTGGTCCACTGGCTGCAATATGTATGTGTCCGATAAAATATAAAGTTTCTTAAGTTGAAAGGAATAATTACACTTGAAACATATTCCAATTAGTGGCTGAAATACCCTTGAAAGATATTCTAATAAGCGGCCGAATTACCCATGCCAACGCTGGCCCAATGAAGGCTTGCCAACCAAAACTCAGACTGCCAAGGTTGGGCCAACGGTGGGCCAATGGTGGCTTTTTATTCAAGATGGCGGCGAGCAATAATAGAGGATATTGAGACACTTAGCAAAAAATTATTTATTATGGTATGTCTAAAAATCATATTTCAGTGGGCCCACAATTTTTAACTAACTATTTAACAATTTTAGACATAAAAATAACATTCTCATTAGAAATTCACAGTAAGAAAAGTTGTTTCTGAACATTATAATTTTATTATTTGACTATGGAACACATCATCCTAAGATACTGTTCCACCATTGTTTATGTTTGGTCATGTGACTTATCAGGGATTCCCTTAACTAAAATCCACCCACAATCTGTCAATTATTTGCTTTCTGTTAAACAATGGCCACATAACTTCATGCTGCAATCTGATTGGTTGATGCTATATTATAGTGGTAGTAAAATTTTACCAGTGGTTTGCCAATGTCAGACCGACACATCCACCGGCCAAAAAGCCAGTGGGCCACTGATGGGCCACTAGTAAACCTTATTGTTGGCTGCCAACAGTGGACCACTGTCTATCAGCTGGTCACGCCACCAGAGAACCACCACTGATGGCACTCAACAGTGGGCCACTGATGGGCCACCAGTAAACCTTATTGTTGGCTGCCAACAGTGGGCCACTGTCTATCAGCTGGTCACGCCACCAGAGAACCACCATTGATTGCACCCAACAGTGGGCCACTGGTGGACCACCAGTCAACCTTGTCGGCTACTGAAGGTGGGCCACTGGTGGGCCAATAGAAAAGCTTATCATTGGCTGCCGACAGTGGGCCACTGAAGGACCATCAGAAAACCTTATTGTCGGCTACCAACGGTGGGCCACTGCCTATCAGCCGGTCACGCCAACGGCTGGCCACCGCCTGCAGCCAACGTCGGACCGACAGCTATGTCGCCAGTGGGCCAGCGGTGGCCCTACAGAGTCTTGCTATCTGGGATTATCTTCTCTATAATGAAGTAATAAATGGTCCACCAGCCAGTTGTAGAATAAAGACAAGGCAATGGAGGAAATTAACCATCTTGATGCCTGGTTTGTAGGTTGAAAGCAACGTTGATAAACTTCTGAAGCAGATCTTGTAGGACTGACTGTTTTTCAGGCTACAGGAAATCAGCTAACTGCTGGTATGGTAGAGTACTATTGAATGGTTACTGCTGCATTCATTCATAAAAATCCACCAGGACTTCATGAGAGGGATTTGCTATTGGATGATCTGAAGTATATTTTTGGATTCGAGATGAAGGGTCATCTTCTGTGTGTCTATCAAGTAGACAGGCTACTAGCTTTCTGGAGGTTTAATTAATAACCCCAGAAACGAGTTTTAATCTGCCCAGCTATCAAATCTCAACATCATCTGGTGTTGCAAAAGCAAACTCTAGTAGATCTTCTACTGCTAGCTGTTTTTCAGTCGCAGGAGACCTCTTAACGCCATCTTCAGGAAAAAGTGGCTAGTTGAAAGACTTCTGATGAACATCCCTCATAATGAAGAGGTAGGCAGCTTGAACCCAAAAAACTGAAGAATCTCCTCTAACAGATCCTCTACCAAAAGCTGTTTTACAGCCAAGGGGGGTCTAAGAATGCTGTCATGGATTACTCAACCTTCAGCATGAAATATTGTACTTCAGATCTGTAGAATAGGAAGTTTAAAACTCCTTTCTTCTTAGCACGAACTCTATGAATTCTAAAAGAACGCATCTGCCGTCTTGGAAACGGGCAGAGTAGAAAAAGCTTCACATGTTACCTCCTCGACGACCAAAAATTGAATGAGGATCTCTCGACAAAGTCCAACCGACAATGTGTTGTGCGCATGCGCACCTATCACTAACTACGGGGTTCACCTCTCGAACAAGAATAATTTTTAAATATTCTTGTTGGTCGCCGCGTTTTGCCTCCACAAAACCAAGTAAGCATTTGTGAGGATAAGGTAAGGCTATTTTACGCAATAAAAGTAACAATACATGCTTTTATGTGGAATTGGGGCAAAACCTGTGGCTCACTTGATGTAATGCCATCTGTTACAATGGGAAGTTGCAAAAGTAAAACAGTTAATGACTTCTAATATGACTTTAACAGTGCTTAATCTACACCAAAAGACACCCAAAGGTGCAACAACCAAGATTCAAGTAAAAAGATATAAGAGAGATAAATAGTATCAGATATCCTCATGGAGACATAAAATAGCATCAGATATGCAAGATCAAAGGACAAATCCAGGTCACACCATGACGTTGCACACATATAACCCTTGACCAATGTCCCTGCCAAATATCAACTTCCTACACCTTATGGTTTCCAAAATATAGCCCAGGCAAGGCATTATAGGTCAAGGTCACTACGACAAGGTCAAAGGTCAAATCAAGGTCACACTATCACGTTTTACATCTACACACCCTAACCAATGTCCCTACTCAGTATCAACTTCCTACACCTTACGGTTTCCGAGATAATATTACCCCAGACAAGATTTTATAGGTCAAGGTCACTACGGCAAGGTCAAAGGTCAAACCAAGGTCACGCCATGATGTTGAACACCTACACCCCCTAACCAATGTCCCTACCAAGTATCAACTTCCTACACCTTACAGTTTCCAAGATATAGCCCAGACAAGATTTTATAGGTCAAGGTCACTATGACAAGGCCAAAGGTCAAATCAAGGTCATACCATGACGTTGCACACCTACACCCCCTAACCAATATCCCTACCAAGTATCAACTTCCTACACCTTACAGTTTCCGAGATATAGCCCGGACAAGATTTTATAGGTCAAGATCACTACGGCAAGGTCAAAGGTCAAAATCAAGGTCACGCCATGACATTGCACACCTACACCCCCTAACCAATGTCCCTACTAAGTATCAACTTCCTACACCTTACGGTTTCCAAGATATAGCCCGGACAAGATTTTCAAACTGAAGGTCACTACGGCAAGGTCAAAGGTCAAATCAAGGTCAGACCATGACGATGCACACCTACACCTCCTAACCAATGTCCCTACTAAGTATCAACATCCTACACCTTACAGTTTCTGAGATACAGCCCGGACAAACTTGTTCCCGCCGCCCGCCCACCCATCCGGACACCATGGGTGAAAACAATACCCCGACAGCCCTTAAGGGCTGTGTGGTAAAAAGTATCCAAGAACAATTGTGATTGTGCATACCATTATATTGAGCTTCAGTTCAAATATTTCAAAACCTTGGTAATATCAACCAAGTATAATAAAAAAGAATATGCAGCAAAAATATTTCAATAAAAACATTAATTATTTTGAAATTAATTTACTGTCATTTGAAATTTATAACTGAAAAGAAATCTTTTGTAGCTTTGAGAGCAGGTACGGTGGATAGCATACATTTATAACAGTATCCCACAGACTTGCAGTTTGAACAAATTTTCCAAAACCAGTTATTGGATGACCAAAACAAATGATCTGGTTAAAATAATTTAAAAATTTTCATTGTAATTCACTGAATCCACGAGATGCACCCAGTGGGTACAAACAATTTTTTTACATCATAGGAAGTGATTTTCATAAAAGAACAAAACATGGAAGCTTTAAAAAAGTCCCCAAAAAAATCATTTAAGATAAAATTTCTACAAATTTATTAAAATATTGCTCCCCGCTGTAACTTGGCAAAAGTTGGACAGAAACACCTTATTTTTAGTTGTTTCAGTGTCGTAATGTGGATTTTTTTTATTAAAATATGCACTGACACAAGTGCAACTTAAAATGTTTTTTTTTTACTGACAAAACATCAAAATAACAAAGTTAACCTTTATAGCATTTTTTGAGGGATGATAATATAATTTCTTCAAGAAACAAGCACCTCAATTTGGCACAATTTGCTGAAAGTGATTAATTATTTATGTCATCACTTTGACTTCAATGTTTTATAAGCAGAAATACACAAGTTTTAGTGACAACAATCATATGTTAATAAATATTCTGTCTTCTGGTTTGTGCCAAGCTACAGTGTGTGCCAAGACAAGACACCAAGCAGTACATTCCTCATTTTAAGTTTTCCCACAATTTCATGTACTAAAAATAGCACCTGATGCCTGTACCCCACAGCCTGGGGTAAAGATTTCAACACGAGATCTAGAAGTAGTGAAACAGTACAAAGATCAGTATACTTTCAGAGCTGTGTCAGTTACATAAAGGTCCACAAAATGTTTGAGTAGAGAAAAAAACCTCTAAAACAAGAAAATGTATGTAAAGATAAAGTATTAAAACAAGACAATTCAATAGCAAAGATGGCAGCATTAATCAGTAAACTAAAAATTATGGAGCTGTAAAATTTATTAATTGGAGAAGAGCTATCAATGGAAATAGCATTCTGTAAAAGTACTTATAATCAGTTGCAGCAATCCCTATATCATAAGAGAAACATATCTCAAATATGGCAGGTGAACACACTTTGGCAGTGCCAAAATTAAAAGTCATACCATGATGCACACCTACATCCCCTAACCAGTGTCCCTACCAAGTGTCAACCTTCTACAACTTACAGAATCCATGAAATAGCCCGGCCAAGATTTTATTGGTCAAGGTCACTACAGCAAGGTCAAATCAAGGTCACACCATGAAGTTGCATATCTACAACCCTCAACAATGTCCCTACCAAGTATAAACTTCCTCTACCTTACGGTTTCTGAGATATAGCGCTGACATCATTTTATAGGTCAAGGTCACTATGGCAAGGTCAAATCAAGGTCACACATGATGTTGCACACCTACAACCCTCAAAAATGTCCCTACAAAGTATAAACTTCCTCTACCTTACGATTTCCAAGATATAGCCCCAACATTATTGTATAGCTCAAGGTCACTATGGGAAGGTCAAAGGTCAAATGAAGGTCACACAATGATGTTGCCTAATACCTACATCCCCTAACCAATGTCCATGCCAAGTATCAATATCCTACACCTGCCCTCCTGACCAACCGCCCTCCCACTCATCCGAACGCCATGGGTGAAAGCAATACCCCGGTAAAAATTGAGGTGAAAGTTTTATAAGGTATTTCTGTATAATTATGTTGATTCAGAGATACCTATGCTATTGATACATCCAAAATATTGTTTACACAATATGAAAACTGTCAATTTGATCGATGATACACAAAATGGTGAGTATCTTAAAATAGGAAAAGATAATGTTAGCAGCCTTATTAATTCATTTAGGGTTTTGCAAGAATCAAAAACCACAAAAATCCTGGATAATTGTCCTGGGATACAGTTACTATGCTCACAACTACAAAACGTGAGGTGACAGTGACTATTTGCTACAAAACACTTAATTAGACAGTGACTACTAAACCACCACCAATCTACCAAACCAAGACACAAATACTTACAAACTTGCCCAACTGAAGACAACAAAAAATAATAAAACAAAAAATCACTACATGTATAGAGACTAGATTTATTTGAAAGAAATTTTAGGACTGGATTCACTAAAGGTCTCAGGTCTCAGTTGATTTTGTCTTGTATACTAGAGAGTTTACCTGTCAATCCGAATCTGGAAAAATTTTTATACATGTAAGTATGTAATACATTTCAGAAATATTGCCTCAGTTGAAATAAATACCTGATGCAAAACATCTTGAATGTAATCTTTATCACTATTTTATGCACATCAAATATAGATGACAGGTTTTAACAATCTCCTGGTTTACTAGGTTTCAAAAAGACAGAACACCTAGAGCATATTTCGGAAGACACTGTGATAAGGGAATGTAGCTTTGACCCCTAAATGCTTTAGTCCAAAAAATCAGCATTCTACTTTTCATTTGGTCACAGTAGCGAGGTTTAAATTAAAGGTGATCTGAATTATGAAGAGCCAGTTCTTGATAATGGACACATTTTACAACTATATATGGCCAGTATGTTTTCACCATACCAATGAAAAAGAAAAAAAATAGCAGAGTTTGTATCAAGGCCCAAGAAAATCAGCTTTGCTTTTCCTTTTCATTAAGTGATTGCACCGTTGGTTATATAAATCAGTCTGGACCATTGATGAATTCCAACTGAGACAAAATCTTCAGACAAATATCAGATTTGAAAAACAACCTCATGACCTTTAATGATTAATCCAGTCCCTGTACAACAGATATAGTTGGACACCTCTTTAAAGATGAACTCTAAGACAAGTCCCCATTAATTAGAAATAAATATCCAGGGATGATAGTCAGAACAAAATCGAAAACTAAATGGATTATATTTGAATATGCTGAAACAATTAACCGAATACAAGGTTGCCGAAGCAATAGCCTGGCATCAATATTGTTGGACAGATTAACTTTTTAAGCGCAAGCCTCGAAAGAGCTTGCACTTCTACAGATCACTTCCTTTTTTTTTTGTCTGCGGACTTTCATCAATTGTGGCTTAGCGTGATGAGTATTTGTCTACTCACGGAAGTTAAGCGGCAATGGGCTACGTTAGTACTTGGATGGGTGACCGTCTGAGTTCTAGACCAGCTGTGGGATGTGTCTGAGTTGGAATTTCTTTGTGCCCCCAGACTTTCATAAATTCTAGTGCACTACTCGTGTCTCTGATGGCTATGCGCTCGCACTAGCAGCCCAAAACACCTTTTGGCCTTGTTTCTTCTGTCTGTCACCTCATATTTAAATTTTACAGTATTCTACAGGATCATTAGATCTTTATATTTGGAGTTTTAACCTGCAAAAGGCATGAATTCTATGTGTCCATTATCTTAAAAATATAAAATATGATTTTATTTGGAAATTTTGAAAAACTTTTTTACTTTTCTAACGCCTCCACAACTGCCCTATTGTTTCCAATGTGAACATTCGCAGTGCTTGGGCATCTGACGTTTTCAGTATTTCCTTGGAAACAGTTAGCTGATGACTAACCCCAAGCAGCTACTCAGTGATCAAATTAAGCTAATCATTTCAGCATTTATATCTGAGCTTAAGATTGAGAATTTTATGAGTCCAGGATTCCATAAAGGATTTTCCTAGTCATATTTATGCTGTATATACAATTTCTCTGGTCAAGCAGAAGTATTTTTGTAATCGCTGGGGATTTAACTTGTCAGAGTTCAACTCTAGTTTGACTAGAGTATCCAGCTCACCCAGTCATCTGGAGACTATAACAGTTTTAAACAGAATTACAATCTGTACAGACAGGTTTTCATCAGCCCAGTGTTAATACATTATCAGTATAAACTATACAAGGTCATTGCAGCTATAATGTGTGATGTTTTTTAATATTACACTTCAGTTCTCCATATCTGTGTTTGATATCTGTTTTATTTGCAATTACTTTTTGTATTTTGTTATTTAAACACACATTCTCAGGGAATAAAAACAGAAGTTTTCAGTAAAAAAAACTTCAAAGACCAACATGATTTTAAGCAAGACAAACTGATGCCTTATATGTACATTCAAATGGTTCAAATTTTGTTGTGATAACAGAACTCAGTGGCTCACTTTGTACCAAAAAAATATAATGGTACAATACTGATGCATCAGTTATCCTGAGCATAGTATTTAGGATTCTTTGATCCTATATTAACCCTAAAAATTCCCTGACCCCTCACATGTTTTACATTGTACTCAGACCCCTTCATTTGCCATCAATGACCCCTCATATTCTGTTCACAGCCCCACATTGAAAAATTTCATACAACATTGCACTCTCTGACCCCATATTGCACTCCCTGACCCCACATTACACACTTCCATACAACATGCACTCTTAACCCCATATTAGACTCACTGACCCCACATTGTAATCTTTGACTCCGTATATAAGTACTCGCTCAACCCACACTGCATTCTTCAACCTATAGCTCTATCTGACCCCATCCTATTCAATGATCAAGCATTGTACTCCTTGAACCCACTCACCATCTGTTTCTCTATAAAGTCCTGTCTGTACTCGTCTTGTGGTTTCAACTCACGTACAATCTTTCCGTCATCCTCACCTTCATCCAGCCACCTGTGTCAACATATACCACAAATGCCTCAGTAAACATAACATACCAAAATATACCATATTTATCTGTATTAACGCTCCTCCCTATTAAACATGCCACCCTCTACCTTTGAAAAAAATTTTGTTTTAGTACAACCTCAAACAAATAACCACTAACTAAACATGAAGAAAATCAAAACACATACCACAGTTTGATCTAAAATGCTTTAAAATCTACAAATATACAAGATAAAAGTGTGTAATTTCTTCAGATTAAAGGCTTGTTGGCAACATTTTAACTTCTTCTACAATTATATGTGTTGACAATTGAGATGCTCGTTGTAAAGTGTTTATTTATCATCCAATGCCACCGGATTTCAGAGTAGTTTTTATCCATAATAGTCACCCCCTCCTTTTGAAAAATGCATCGCCCTCCGGGGTATTACTACGGATAAAGATCAGGGGCCGGATTCATGAAAGGTCTTATCTTAATCTTAGTGTTAAATCTAAGACTATTGTCATAACTTTGGACAAAAACTTTGTCCCAAAATTTGATGTCTCATATGCCACCAACAGTGTATTTAATGTGTAGCTACATAAAGTGTACAAAATGAGGTCACACGACACAGAAAACCACAGTGGTTATATGAAAAATCAGTCTTAACTTGGTCTTAACTTTATGACATTTGTACCAGCTAAGACTTGTTTTGTGAATATCTATTTATCACAATTCTTAGCTAGGACAAAAATCTTAGATTTACAACTGGGTTAGGCTTAAGATAAGACTATGATTAAGACCTTTTGTGAATATGGCCCCAGGTTTTAACAACTGTTCGTTTAACTCTCATAACTCAACTTAAAGTGGATATCTCTATAAACCTTCCATGCAGGAAGAGTACAACTATGTAAAAAATGGATAGTAACATGTTTCTTATGTTGAAAAGGCATTTTAATAAGAATTAATATGACATAAATTAGTTTGGTCAGAGAGTAGAAATGGGTTCAGAACATCACATGTACAGATAACGTCAGCTCAGACAATAGAAGTTATGCTGAGGGGCCACAGTGGCGCAGTGGTAACACACTCACCTTCCACCTCTTAGGTCTGCGGTTCAAATTCAAGAACCTATGTGGAAAGTTGGTAGTTGCTTAATGATGGTCAGCAGTTTACAGTAAAGAAACTTGACCAACTGTATATACTGGTTGCCTCTGCCCATTATTCTACCCATTGATATGACCTCCACAGTGTTAAAAGCAATGTTAAAACCCATAAATAGAAATTACACTGGAAGCATTTTAACTTCAAATATTCTTGAGAATTTATATGGCAAGACCTCAGAAACTGGTCTTCTATGTTCACTTTTTTCATATTATTGACATTCTGAGAACTCCTAGTGTTACTTGGGTTTAAATTTGTAGCAAAAAAACTTTTTCAATATGTACTCAATGACTTGGCAATCTAAAAGCACTCGTTGGAAGATATTAGCTCACCAGAAAAAGACTGTCTTACAAGTATGGTGATACAGGAGCCAGTATAATGTAAGAACAAAAGTATGCAATGTGATTAAATTTTTCCAAATTACAGAGAAACTCAAGCC
Organism: Sabellastarte sp. h YS-2021; assembly: GCA_964017235.1. Classification (NCBI taxonomy): domain Eukaryota; kingdom Metazoa; phylum Annelida; class Polychaeta; order Sabellida; family Sabellidae; genus Sabellastarte; species Sabellastarte sp. h YS-2021. The sequence goes on from OZ024929.1 coordinate 143,110,227, forward strand.
AGAAGCAAGGCTAGAGTACATCATAAATTAGGTTTGTTGCTCACACTATAAGTATATGTGCATCTCCCTGTTGCTCACACTGCTTGAGTTCACAATTCCTACTCCTTCCAAATTTAAAATTAACTCCTGTGTATTTACAGATAATAAAAACTGAAACTCTACATAATCTCTTCCTCCTACTCTGTAACCAACCTGCTACAGGGGAATGCCCACTCTCCGTTTTTGGATTTCTCCTTCACTGTGATTTTCTCCAGGAACCAGCCCGCTCCACTTCCTGTCCCATCATGCCCTATTATCACTCGCTTCAGGTTGCCAAGAGACACTGCCTCCAAGGAAAATGTGTCTGTCTGTAAATACAAGGCAATCCATGATACTGTATGATGTTAAGAAATAGTTTCGAACAAAAAAAGATGCACATAAAAAAATTTAAAATAGCATCAGAGATGCCCGTACCCCACAGCCTGGGGAAATAGTTTTCAACACCATGAGATATAGAAGTAGTGAAACAGTACAAAGATTGGGATACTTTCAGAGCAGTGTCAGTTATATTAAGGTTTAAATGATGTTTAAGTAGAGAAAATAACATCTAAGCGAAACAAAATGTATGCAAAGATAAAGTATTAAAACAAGACAATCCAATAGCAAGATGACAGCATTAATCAGTAAACTAAAAACTATGATGCACACCTACAACCCCTAAGCAATGTCCCTACCATCAACTTCCTACACTATACATTTTTAGAGATATTGCCTGGACAAAATTTGAAAGGTCAAGGTCACTACGGCAAGGTCAAATGTCAAATCAAGGTCACACCATAACATTGCACACCTACAACCCCCAACCAATGTCCCTACTAAGTATCAACTTCCTACACCTTACGCTTTCTGAGATATAGCCCGGACAAGATTTTATAGGTCAAGGTCATTACGGCAAGCTCAAATGTCAAATCACGGTCACACCATGATGTTGCACACCTACACCCCCTTACCAATGTCCCTACCGAGTATCAACTTCCTACACCTTACAGTTTCTGAGATATAGCCCAGACAAGCTTTTATAGGTTAAGATCACTACAGCAAGGTCAAAGGTCAAATCAAGGTCATATCATTATGTTGCACTCCTACACCCCCTAACCAATGTGCCTACCAAGTATCAACTTCCTACACTTTACAGTTTCAGAGATATAGCCCAGACAAGATTTTATAGGTCAATGTCACTACGGCAAGGTCAAAGGTCAAATCAAGGTCACACCACGACGTTGCACACCTACACCCCCTAGCCAATGTCCCTACCCAGTATCAACTTCCTACACCTTACAGTTTCCAAGATATAGCCCGGACAAGATTTTCAAACTCAAGGTCACTGCGGCAAGGTCAAATCAAGGTCACACCATGACGCTGGACACCTACACCCCCTAACCAATGTCCCTACTAAGTATCAACCTCCTACACCTTACAGTTTCTGAGATACAGCCCAGACAAACTTCTTCCCGCTGCCCACCCGCCTGCCCATCCAGACACCATGGGTGAAAACAATATCCTGACAGCCCTTACAGCTGTGGGGTAAAAACTGTTCTATAGTTTAAGGCCATAAACACTGAAGGAACAATTAGCATAACCAGCAACATTTTACTGTTTATCAGTCTGTTATTTATGGTGTGACTTACATTTCCTTTCTTGAACTTGTCTGGTCTGTTTGAGTGCAACAGCTGTCTGACACCTGTGTCCCCCCTGTCTCCATACAAGGTAACATAAACATTGGCGTCTGTCCCTCCATTCCAAACCTCACCCGTTTCTACCTGAACATTATACTCCACCACTGAAATGATCAATCAACAAAACAAGGCAAATATAGTCCCACAATCAAAATGTCAAAATTGTTGTTTCATCAGTCCTTAGTGTACAGGTTCCATATTCACAACAGGCATTAGTGAGCCTTGCTAAAGGCTCAGGTTTCTTTGTAATTATTGAAAACATTCAGTTTAGATAATAAAATGTCAGCTTTGTGCTCTTACATGTTGTTTTCTCATCAGCATGCTGCTAAGAGAGTCCCTGTCAGATGAGCTTATATCCCCTAACATGTACAAGTGCTTTATGAATACCAAATATATGTGTATATGTTTGAAAGAAAAAACATTGTACACAACTGAGTCTTAAGCAAGGCTATGCATTAGTGAAAGTTGAGCCACAAATTAGCTTACGTTTGTTGTAAAAAGCAGCACATTTGAGCTGATTTTTTTATGGATCTTTGACTGGTTCCTTTTGTAAATACCAACCTTGAATGCTATACCTTTCAGTATGGCTACTAACAGAATGCAGAGTACTAGTTAAAGAATAGAGAAACTTGGCTTCCTGTCACTCATTGCTTACCCCTTTCACACTACAGGCAGTATCACCCGCGGTAACCCGTGTTTGAGGAAACGTCCCTGTCCTTGGATCACTTTCTGGCATTCATATGCGACCTTGAAAGTCAGCAGTCAACCGTTCATTACCTTGCGCATCCTGCCAAAGTTTTAACATAATTATTTGAATTTTGCTGACTTCGGTACCGTGAGCATGCGCAGATGATTTCACGCATGCGCATATCAATTTATTACTACGGTAACCGAAGGTGTGGTCCAAGGTGTACATAAGGGTGTGATTCGGTCGTCTTTCGGTGTAATACGGCGACATGAGGTGAGTAAGGTATTAGACGTTTCGCCAAGTGTTCGTCCAACGGCTACCAAAGATGAGTTAAGGTTAATGGAGGTTACTTCTCGGTGACCAACATTTGTAGTACTGTCATTCTACTGTGATTGATGGTTAAAAAACAGTGTCCAATCAGCGACCGTCTGCCTGTAGTTTGAACATCTCAGACGAAATGGTAATTCCGCCGCCAAGAAAACCTTCCAACGGCGGGAAAACTGCCTGTAGTGTGAAAGGGACATTAGCATTTAACACTGCCACACTTGCTTACAAGTTTCTTCACAGTGCACAGAAAAAAATGCCTCCTGGAAAAAAAGCCTCCTGGAAAAAAGCCTCCTGTATATTTTGTGACCTTGAAAAAAATGTCTTTTAAGAAAAAAAAATCAACAATGTTTCAAAACAAAATTTATATTTTCCACAAATAATAACCCTCTCTGTGTTTAGGACTTTCAACTTAATCCTTGTTACTTAGTGCTCAGTTCCAACCTACCTGGGAAAGCACTCTCCCCTCTGCGTATGGCTGGTAGCTCTCTGCAGATTTCATGGTCATCTTGGTCACGGTCTAGCCATCGACCACACTTAAATGTCAACTGTTCATCTGTGTGCACATCTTGCATGCGAACCTACAAACAGAGGGCTTGTACAAGTTTCTACATAGTGGCCATCCAAAATACTTTGAACCTTTCCTTAAACCCAGGCATAGTGTGTATAGAACACGCAGAAGTCAATCTGATGGTGTGCTGCTTGAGGTCCCACATTGTGCTTCAATATATAAGTCTAAAAAGCATTTTGGCCTTAGCTTTGCATACGATGCCCCAAGGATTTGGAATGATCTTCCTGATGATGTACGCTCAGCTAAATCTCTCTCCTCATTCAGAAAAAAGTTGAAAACTTACCTCTTTGAAAAAGCTTACCCACCCTAGATTATCCCTAGTTTTTCATTTTGTCTCTCCGTGGTGTCGACCCCTGCAATGTCCCTGATTTAACGATTACGATCTCTGATTTTGGCTTTCTGCGTCTTAGAGTCTATCATTAGATAGAGATTAAGCGCTATAAAAGTACTATTAGAATTAGAATTAGAATTAGAATTATTTTAGAATGACAACAGAACATTTTCACAAGCACACTTCATCTTATAATAATTCTTGGACTTATAACACAGGAAGGGAAAAGGCTCAAACTCACTAACATTAATAAAATTTTCTTATTCAAAAAACTTATGCTAAAAATTTTTCAAGTTGGTGGCCGACTTATCTTTTCAGAAAAGTCTTTTCTTTTTGTAAACCGATAAATATCCAACTGTTTTGAAGTAATTTATACACTTTTCATTGATTGAAAATAAGAATTTATCATAGCCATCGGTTTTGCTGCTATATTTACAGAAAGTGGCTTCATCTGGTAGATACTAAACCTCAGAGGTTGGAAACAACCAACATTTGTTCATAGGCCAAGAAGCACTTTTCAATATTAGTGTATTATAGTGAGAATGAATGTTGCATATCAACCCAGACTTTGATATGTCAATATTGGTGAGCTATTCTTTCCTTGACATTGTGAACTTCCCATCTTTGAAAGTCAATAAAACAAACTTACTTTCCCAAAATCACACAGCCAATTGATAAGCATCATTTGTTAAGCACACGCAGAGTTGCCATGCAACCATGGAATGTTAGGGTGTCAAAACTCTTGTTGAATAAGTAATTTTTTGAGTCTTTGAAACAAGTCAGATAGGTATACTATATGAGACATCACATTCAAACAACATAAATCTGCTGTGATAAACATTAATCTGCATTCAGTAGAGAGCCAGTGAAGTATCTTAAAACAAAATTAATCTACAACATCTCACCTCATCCAGAAGCCAACCAGGAAACTCCTGGGTGTTGTCATGACTGATGCGGACCTTAAAGATCTCGCCAATGTTACCAACGGCAACCTGAAAAGAAAACAAAAAAAAACACGACACTGCATTGTGCTACTGCTACATTGCCCGCATAATATATTCTTATCAAAGTAGAGTCAGATGATTTGACAGTCTTTTATTAACATCCTCTTTCACCAAATTGCTGTTGGTTCTTACAAGCAGCATTGGCTAAACCAAGTCTCATCCTCATTTGACTACAAGAAATCCTCAGAGAAACTGTAAAGGAATTCTGGGATTAACTAATGAACCATCTGGATGTAATCTCTTGTATAATAATTATTTATATTACTGAAATACATCACATATACACAGTTGCCAAACTCCTACAAACCAATGTACCCTTCCAGGGACTCTCATATATAAAGAAAGTAGAAGACTTGGTTATTATTTTGATGACAGAAGTTGTGATGCTGTGATTTTTGAAGTTACTGTTAGTTGATATTTGTACTAATGTGAACTTATGTTGCACAGCAAACTAATTTTACTACTGACAGGAATACTGTACAAAAATATAGAAGTGTACAGATACACATCCCATGTGTACTTAAATACATCAAAGTGAGAAATACTGGTCCTTATAGAGCAGGTGTTAAAATTCACAGAATGTTAAGTACACGCAGAAATGGTATTGGCACAGAGCATTTCAAAATTTTATAAAATCTAATTCAACAAAATATGCTAAAGATTGACTGTTATACAGTATCACTTCATTCATTTTATTTGTGGTATCTTTTATGACTTGTGACACTAAAATATTTCCAACACTTACATATACAGAATTTTAAGGATTTTTGTGAACAAAGTAAAACTGATTAACTGAAACAAATAATCCTATATAAATTGTAATCTATGTTAACTGAAGATATCATGTTTATAAAGAACGAAGAAGAAAAATACATAAATATGTTTTTAAGTCTTAACTTTTTGAATAACTTGGGTTTGTATTTGCCTTATACTGCATGAGAATCATTGTCACAACTGCCTCATCAGAGGCTGGAGTATGGGTGTAACCATCCCCCTGAAGTACTTTTTGAGATGTGCAATTATACATTTTACAGAGACAAATTATTCTGTCAGGGATATGCAATACTCCCTCTTGGAAAGGTTTTCCCTCAAATAGAACACTATCAAATCTGATCGATCATATAAAAATTAGGGAGAAATGGTGAATGTATAATATTGTGGCAATACATCCAATAGGCTTTAATCAATTTACTTATTTAAATATGGGTTCATTTATTGTTCCTTCACACACTCTGAACATTTCCCTTTTTAATTATATCATGTTTATACATACAAAGTGTATAAGGTCATACCTTAGAAAAGGTGGTACAGGCTGATACAGTATGAAACTGGATAATAGGAGTCTGGATAATACGAGGATCTGAAGTTTGATAAAATTTAGTGTATTAAAACAAGCTGCCTCCTAAAACAATAAATTATAGTAAAATAGTATGCAAGCATTTTTGTAACCATAAATATGGTTGATAATTCAACCCAATGCTTAGAAATTATTGCTTCACTAATTTAGTAAATCCTCACCTCAAATTCATCAATGTTTCCAGACTGGAATGTAGAACCATCTCCATATCCAAGTGGAATGGGTCCAGAGTTGCCTTTGTGTCCATACACAGTCAGAGAGACATTGGCATTGGTGCCAGCAGAGGGCAGGTTACCGGTGCTCACCCAAACCTTCCATTTTCCTCCTGAAGATGATTAAACAAAGTAGGCTGTGACCGCAAAAAGATGTTACAAAATAAACTACAAAATTGTAATTATGAATTGCTTTCCCTTGATATCTAAATCCTTGAGTTTCCACTGAATATATCTCTGAATAATGAGCTGCTTTCTTTCTAATTCACTATGTTTTCTGAACACATTTTAAGATGAACTAAATGAGAATGTATGGCACTAATTTGGATGCTGTAGAAGTATCCCACTTACCTTAATTTCAAAATGCAAGTTAGTCTTTGTGTACAAAAATAACTGTTTACTAGCTCAGATCTTTCAGTGATATATGATATCTGTTTTAAGATATGAATGGAAGGCAGTTTGTCCCTCTGTAAATTACTGTCATGTAAGAGTCAATTAAGTAATAACAAAAAGAGTCAGTTTTTCTTTCCCTGAGCAGATCAGTTGCATTTGTAAGAGCCTGTTTGTTTGTCTCTCCATCTAGTTGTGTAGAGAACTTACAAGCATGATCCAGTTTATCCCTATTTGTTTTGGTAAAATATCACTGAATATCAGAGTACCTGCAAGAGCATAAAATAACTACACATTCCAGAAATATCAGACTCTCCTTCAGAGGGTCTGTAATTGTCACTGCACCAACAATTCACCTAGAGTACTTCTGTTACTTCCACCATTTTTATAAGTGTAGATACAGTCAAGGCTGTGACAAAATACTACATACGTGTACGAGCCAGTTTGTCTCTTTTATCTCTCAGTCTCTGTGCGACCACATCAGGCTTCAGTCTGCGGCGGCCCCGTAAAGGTGAGACTGACTCAGAAAAAGGAGTAGGGTCAGTGAGTGCACCAAGACTTTTGAAAGGCTCCCCACGGCTTAATGCATACATGTCAGGACCATTAAAGATGGAGGAGAGACTGCGAACCTGGACATAAATACATAAACAAATAGGGTTTTATTTAAATAAAACATACCTACTGATACATGGTATTCAGGCCATGTTCAAAATTCCAAACCAGTTTTCAGGATATTAGAACAAATGTAATTTGAGATTTCATAAATTTATCAATAATATGTGATAATGTGAACACGACTATACAATGCCACATAATTTTAAATGGGAAGTGTCTTCACAAGTTATTCCTAATTTATTATTAATTAAAAATTTAAAAGTCCCATTTTATTTCTACTGAAAGTAAAAAAATATATATATATCATATATTATTGAAAATGTGTTGGTTTTTAACATTTTCAGCCATAAAAATGATAAAATATTGACCTTTTAATTACTAGTTCTTAACTGTTGTATTTGGTTTGGGTTATGGGTTATGCTTAACACCCCAACAAAACAAAAAGTGGAATATAAGGCCTGCAAAAGGTGATAATTTCTGCTCTGAGGTACTCTTTCACCACCAATCACCACTCTTACAAGTAATTTCACCACCTCTGTGAGAATAAGGAAAAAATATGTGAACAATGAATATCGGTTTGACAATTATGACTAAACATTATGTTTCATCAGTTTTATTTTTGGATAGAAACAATGTTTAGAACATAGATGGCCCATTTGGCCAGGTTCTACTCAGTTTCTCAACAAATACAGACTAATAACAGGTAGAAGCATACCTTATCAGGCTATTACAGACTTAATTTTAGGTACAAAATGACTTCTTTTACATATTAATCCAGAAAAAAAGCTCATTGCTTTCATTTAAAATAAAAATAAATTTTATATGCTCATGCAATAAAGAGATTTTGAGAGGGTCTCTTGGGTTTTAGTAATGCAATCAGCCCTTCAAGCTTTGTGTGACAAATGTCATCAACCAAACTGATGGTTCAAAACCCTTAAAATGTTTTATAAATCCAGCTTTCTTGCTCTACTTACCGGCCTTCCTTCCAGTGTGTAGAGTTTGCTGGCACGTATCTGGAACATCTGGCCAAGGTCTTTGAGTACCTGCTCAAAGTTCTGCGTGGTCCTCCTGTTAAGGAGCAGTATGTGTTTCTGGTGTGGGTCTCCGTTAAGAATCACCTGGATCTTCTTTGGAGTTCGCATGCTGGGGATGGCACCAAACTGACTGTTACCTTTCGGTTTCCAGGCTTTCCGAGGATGTGCTGGAGGTGGTAATGAGTCCCCGCCCCCTTCGGCAAGAGAAGCTAAGTGTTGCTTTCTCCCACTAGGGGGTCGGCCAGTCCGCCAAACTCGACGGCCATGTACCCTTGCAATGTCCACCCCATGAGCATAAGCCCTGTGAGTAGAGCACACATAACGGCCATTGTCTTGTAGAGCTTCAACTGAATCCACTTGATCATGTCCGCCTGGTGTGTAAATACTGCGAACACCAAATGGCAAACCCTTCACCTTACCAGTCAATTCTTTCTTTAGAGTTTCAACACTCCGGTAGCGTTTGGGATTGATGGCAATCCGTATACCCCCAAAGTTTACATCAGCATCTTTGTAGAAGTAACAGACCTTTGTCTGTGGCTTCTGATACAGAGAATCACGAACTCCTCGCCGTGGAAGTAATGGACCCCGGCCAAATTCAGGGTCTGAATGGTTGAAATCACGGTCATCCATCACTGTCAACTCATCTGAGAAAGAAAACAGTTCAAATTGTACACAAAAATGTTTAAGTAGAGATTCATGAACTTCTCCTGTACATTCTAGTACATGAATATTTCATTTCGACAAAGTCACACACACTATCCCACATATATGTTTACAGATTTTTCATACTAAACTACCTATTCATTTTTACCTATTCATGTTCCTGAATAAAGTCTTCCTGTGCCATCTTATTTGGATAACAGACACTGTACACTGTGTAAGTGTTGAATTTAGGAGGTGGCTGAGTGAGTGTGGTAAGTAACAAATTCAACCTCCACTTCAGGTTAACAGGGTTCCAATACAGCCCTGATCTTAAGTGAAAAATTTAGTGGCAGTTTATATAAATACCTTTGAGAATCTTGGCTGACACCTCGATTGCATGTTGTGATATGACCTTTGTAAAATGCATTAAAACAGATATTAAACTAAATGTAATAAAGAAAAGCTTAGAGAATAAAAAATGTATAAATTTTCCGATTCCAATATAGTACAAGATACAACCATCCAGATAAAAGGTTCTTGGAGGTTCCTTAATTCTCTCCATCTGTAAATAAATAAAAAAAAATCACTTTTGAATTTTGATGCTCTCGCCTGTTTCAGAAAAAGGTTAAAAACGTAACTCTTCAAAAAGGCATTCACAACTTAGCATACACTCTATCCAGCATCACCATGGTATTGGACTTGGCAACAGCTATGGAAAGATTATTTTTTCTAATTAGATTTTGGTGTTGCGCCTTAGAGTCTGCCTGGCAGGGATTAAGCACCATAAAAGTAAAGAATAGAATAGAATTTAAGGAATTCACATGACAATATCTTTACTAAAGGTTTCTTGTGTATGAGATTTAATACAGATTTAAAATTTTCCAGTGGCTAGAATACAAAAAAAATTAATTTTGAAATTTCCACTATAATGATACGTCAATTGAAATATGAAAAAAATAACTGGAGACAATTTTCTATTTTCATGAGCATACTGAAATCTCTTTTTAAAAGTACAAAATCTTAACCAGGTGCCACTGCAATGAAAAACAGGCCAGTTTTGATTACCGTATATTATAAAATTTCAATTTCAATATCCTGATATAGCCATCTTAAGTGAGCTGAGGTATTCTATAATTCAGCTTTATGTAGATATTGGCATATCATGCTGGAATCAATTGCATGCCTTTATGCATCATTTTACAAAGTTATGTTCATTCATAAATGCATTATAACTTTTTAAAATGATAATAAATTTGTGAGAATATTGTTATAAATGTGATTATTTTTAACAGTACATAAAGTCATTTGGGGCTGCAACATTAGGAACTAAAAAATGCTAGCTGGCTAATGATTTATTGCAAATAATAATACAGTAAACATTTTAGCATCAATATTGTAATTAAGGAAGTGACAATTGATCCTTGTCCTAATGTTTCTGTAGGCACTCTTCCCTTCCTTGAATAGAAACATATGTTTGCACCTTTTATCCTTGAAGATGCCTTTGTATGATTTTTTTGCAATTTCCCACATTTTATCATAGAAACCAAACAAGCCTTACTTACAGGACTAAATACTAGACAAATATTCCCTGGCACCATTTATTATAAAGAGAATTGATAGAGTTTATATACACTGTCCACTTATCCAGAAGAATGTATTTGTTTTTAGATTGTCTCCAGTGTCTCTGGCACACCAAATGAGACAAGAAAGAGGTGTCCATATTAGCCAAATTTTAAGTTTTTGCATTACAATCAAAACAGAGCTCAAAGGAGATCTAATATATTTGAATGTATTACTATGCTGATAAAACGTTAACACCATAGCTGTAATGGGACCTGGCTGTGAACCTGTTCTGCTAAATGGTTTAATTAAATACGAAGACTGAGTAAATAATCTAATATATACTATAATATCCTTACGTTTATCAGTTCTGTTAAAACTTCAGCTTCTGAGGAATTCAATTTAGTTGATTTTGTTCTACTGTCACCTTTAGTGAAAAATTCACTAAAAACCTCTAAATTGTGCTGTTTAACTTTGGTTTAACTACCAGCAAAGTCTCAAAATATGTTAATTTTTAAAAAAGCCATCTCATTTTGGGTTTGTGGCCAGATGTTTTTGAACAGTTTTAAATACAGTAGAACCTCTATGATCCGACGGTCAATTATCTGAATTTTCAATTATCCAACCTCCAATCCACTCTCCCAACTCCATTTAAAACTGTTATTTTAGGATTTCCATTACCAAACCTTCCTTATATCTGACCAAATTTTACTCTCCCAAGAGGTCAGATAACAAAGGTTCTAGTGTTATTTACAGTATTTAATGCGAATTTTATAATCATTATGGATACCAAAGGAAGCCAATCCAAGCTGTTATAAAATGATGTGACACGGTGCCAGTATTAAAACCCCATTTCCAAAGTGGGACATATTAGAGTGCCTTATTGTAAATATATGTATGGTGTATTACCCTGTGGTTGATTTTTTGTTGTCTTCCTATTTTATTTCTTTGTAACATGTTTCAAAATATTTGGGACATTTGATACTGATATATATAAGTTTGGGTTTAAAAACATGACACAAAGCGGCCTAAAATATACTATAACCTAAACTATCCAAACATCTTTTTAAAAATCAAAGTTTGAGATAATACAGACTTAGTAAATAAGTCTTACAGGACTTATGTCCTTTTGTGAATCCCAAGTTACGAAGTAACAAAACGCAAACATAATCCACCATTTAGCAGTTTTTCCTATTTTTAATATACCGGTGTGTTTTTAGTGCAGAAGTATAAACTTTGGTTGTTTTAACTGTTTTGAAAATAAGTATTGACTGTGTGAGAATTTTGTCTAACTTATTTTGTGAATCCTAATATACACACAAGCAAACATAGAAAAATTAATCCCTTTACCATCCATAACCAAGATGGTAAATGATTCCCTCAGTGAAGGTTCTTTTCCTGATGTTTTCAAAAACATTTTTGTCACCCCTCTCATACAGGAGGTAATAAACTTTTGTTTGGTGTCTCTTTGTCTAAGCAGTTAACGTCCCCTATCAATAGTAACAAGACCACTGCCGCGATGTGTATCTCCCACCGAGCATTAAAGGGGAGAAAATACCTTTTCCGAGATATTCATAATTTTTCATTTTCCGCTAAAATCCAAGATGACATTTTTCCCCTAGGCACAGAATACTGTTGTACTACCCTGTGGGTCAAACATTCGCTCGAAATCGCTCTGTCTGTTACCATTTCGAAGATATTTTCAATGTTTATTTTCTGCTAAAATCCAAGATAGCCGCCAAAAGTGGCGAAAATTGAATTTTTTCCCTTTTGCATAGTACACTCATGTACTACCCTGTCGGTCAAAAATTCACTCAAAATCGCTCTATCTCTTATGGTTTTCGAGATATTAAGACTTTTTCATTTTCCACAAAAATCAAAGGAGCTATTACTCAGTTAGCTATGGACCTACAGGTCTCAAAATTTGCCATTACACAATACATCAAAAAGTAGGTGAACAACATATTTGACAAAAATCCTTTAAATTCAACAGTTTTGCTGTGATAAGCGATGTACTCAATGGAAAACCATGAAAGTAGCTATTACTCAGTTAGCTATGGACCTACAGCTCTGAAACTTTGCCATGACACAGAACATTAAAAAGTACATGAACAACATATTTGACAAAAATCCTGTAAATTTAATAGTTTTGCTGTTATAAGTGATTTACTCAATGGAGCACCATCAAAGTAGCTATTACTCAGTTTATATAATAGTTATGGACTTACAAGTCTCAAAATTTGCCATTACACAGTACATACAAAAGTAGCTAAACAACATATCTGAGAAAAATCCTTTATATTCAACAGTTTTGCTGTTATAAGTGATTTACTCAATGGAGAACCATTAAAGTAGCTATTACTTGGTTAGCTATGGACCTACAGCTCTCAAAATTGGCCATTTCACAGTACATCAAAAAGTAGGTGAAGAACATATTTGACAAAAATCCTCTAAATTCAACAGTTTTGCTGTTAAGGGTAATTTACTCAATGGAATCCCTCAAAGTAGCTATTTAACTCAGGTAGCTACGGAGATACATCTGTGAAAATTTCCCATGACACAGTACATCAAATAGTAAGTGAACAACATATTTGACAATAATTCTCAAAATTTAATAGTTTTGGAGTTATAAGTGATTTACTCATTGTTGAAATTCAAAGTAGCCATTACTCAGTTAGCTATGGAGGTACAGCTTTGAAACGTTTCCACGACACAGAACATTAAAAAGTAACTGATTAACATATTTGACAATAATTCCCTAAATTCAATAGTTTTGGAGGTATAAGTGATTTATTCAATGTTGAAATTAAGAAATTTCAAAGTAGCTATTACTCAGTTAGCTATGGACTTACAGCTCTGAAAATTCACCACGACACAGTACATCAAAAAGTAGATAAACAACATATTTGACAAAAATCCTCTATACTCAATAGTTTTTGAGTTATAAGTGACTTGCTCAATGGCCAAATGTTAAACTTAGTGTAGCTATTACTCAGCTAGCTATGGTGCTACACCTTGGAAACCTCACCATGATATAGTACATAAAGGAGTTGTTCAACAACATATTTGAGACCAATATCGTAAGTAACAGTTACAAAGATAAAAGCAACTTACTCATTTTGATCATTGTTAAAAACAGAAAATAGCTATTACTCACTTAGCTATCAAGATAGACCCCTAAAATGGTACCATCTTGTAGGCATGGAGAAAGTAGCTGAACAACATATTTTACAGAAATGCTGTAAATGCAGTCGTTTTGGAGTTATGAGCACTTTACTGAAAGTAGCCACCATTGCTATTACTCACTTAGCTATGGACCTAGGTCTGAAAAAAAAACATCAAATGAAAAGACATAAGCAATAAGGTCATAAAACATTGAAAAGGCCAAGGAGAAACTGGTGAGGATACCTGCAACACTTTTCTTTGGACAGACCTTTAGGCCTTCCATTCTGCTATTTGCAGAGATTTGGCAAGGCTCTGGCGGCCATGTTGTTTTTCAAAATAGGCCCAAAATCAATACCAAGCAGGCTATTTTTAGGCTGTATAAAAGTGCAACTAAACACTTATGACAGCCATCTAAATCAACAAAAAAAAACCCATGGCAGAACACCTGTAAAAACGTGATAAACGGACACACGCACACACGCACGGACGGACGCACGAACAGAGGGCATTTATAATCTCCCGTACCGGGCCTATCAGCCGGCGGGAGATAATATAGCAGTTAATTGTATAAGGCTCAAAGGTAAATACCAAATATTTGTTATTCATTTGCAAGAATTTAAAGGCTATAGTTGCTATCTGAATATGATTCAATAACTAAATATATATTGGGCTTATGTTTAACTAATAACTGCCTGTGAAACCCATATATCTAAGTTGTACAAACTAGATTGAAACACATTATATTACTTCTGCCAATGGCACCAAGGAGGTTATGTGATCTTTGGATTCTATTTTTTTTTTTTTTTTTTTTTTTTTTGCAACCAATTCTGGATTCAGAATTTTTTTAAGTATTTTTGGGCCTTGGCAGATGCATGCACTGTTCAAGTGCTCTTGTTATATTTAATGTCAGTCTGTTTAGAAAACATGCAGAAGTTGGCTTTTGAAAGCAGAATCAATATTCTAAATAGAAGTATAAATTTATAGAAAATGAACTAACTAGTTTTATATAATAAATGTGTACAAAACTTTTACATTTATGTGAAGCCTTGTGATACAGATATTACATAGAAGCAAAAAGTTTGTAGTTTTTGTAAAACAAGATTACTGCCGAGGTGCTTATTTACCACCAGCTATTAGGCAAAAGTTGAAGCAGTATAACCTTGAAACAAGGGTTACTTGATCATACAGAACTTTAACATTTACAGCAGTGTCCCATTCAAAGAAGATGACAGTCAATTGTTATTCAAAATGATACCCAAAAGTAGTTTCCACATCCAAAGTCAATAGGACCAATAACAGAGATATAACGTCTTTTTAGCATAGTGATCACACTTGACCTTGAAGCAGGGGTCAAAGATTAAATTAGACATTTGGAAATGATTCGCAGGCTATGATTTCCTACAAGTTGTTTTCACATGCCCCAGAACTAATAATATTAAGCAAGATACAAGACCTTTTTTTGTATGATGACCCAACTTGACCTTGAAACAGGGGTCAAAAGTCAAGTTTGACACTTGAAAAAGATTCTCAAGCCATGATTTCTTGACAAGGTGTTTTTACATTTTGAAGCTCTAGAACCAATAATATGAGAGATATAAGGCATTTCTAGTATGATGACACAACTTGACCTTGAACCAGGCATCAAAGGTCAAATTCTGAAGGGAAATGAAGGAAATCAAACATTCACTATGAAATGGTTTGTAAACAGTATACATAAAATGTTTAAAAAACATTGTTGATCAAATGTTTTAAAAACATTTTACCAAAAATGTTTTTAAACCCATATTTTCAGAATGCTTATTAAACCTTCACCTTCAAATATGTCCAAACAAAGATGGCGGAGAGCAATAATAGGAGATTTTAGTGGACTTTGTCAAAATTTCCATACATGCAATGCCTGAAAGTAAGAATTGAATGGGGCACAATTTTTAAGCGACTATCTTACAATTTTAGACATAAAAATAATATTTTGATTAATGAGCAACCTTGAAAAGATTTTGAATTTAACCCCTGACCCCATTATTATTCAGACATTAATATGTTCATTTCCAACGTTTTTCTAACAATTCTCATTAAATGTTTAATAAATGGTATACATAAAACATTTTTAAAACATTCTATAAATGGTTTTCGTACCCATCATTTTGTAACCTTTGCCAAATGTTTCCTATCAAATGTTTGCAAAATGAAAAATGTTTACATGGAATATACAAAAATAAAATAATCAATGAACGAGATTATCTGAGTAAATATTTTTAAGGTTTTTCAATGATATGCATTCATGACAATTTTTAACATGAAATCTTTCATTTTACATAATAAAAGTCAAACAAGTATTCACCTTCTTAACATATTGTTTTAATAAATACAACAGACTTGATACTTTTTTGGAAAATAAGGTTATGTTAAACTTAAAAATAGAAAGTATGCGGATGTTTGTCAGACGATTGAGAAAGCCCACGATATAGAGTTGGTAAAATAGACTATACTTCTTCACATGCTGTCAAAACTGTATTTCTTTAATATCTGTTTTTCTGATATTGTTTGAGTCAATGATTGTAGTATAATTACTGGCAATTGCCCATTGTGACAATTGGGTTTTAACTGAGAAGTAAAATATGCAACAAATAATAATATAACCAAATATTATATAATTTTGAGGTTTAATCTTTATCATATCTGTACATTTCAAATGTCATCATACCATGCAGATTATAGCCAATTCCCACACTGTTAAACCTGTATTTATTTGATCTCCATTTTAACTTAATTTTATTTCTTCATTTAATAAATTATTAACATAAAATAGAAAGATATACCTATCATAATATCAAATATTCCTTGCAACACAGTTTATGTTATTTTACTTATATGTTGAGTTTTTCTTTCTCGCAATAGTTCTATGGGGCGAAAAATTGAAAAATCCAAACTGTCAGATAAAATAAGATTACCTCTGTATTTAACACGATATATCCGATGTTTTGCATTCATAACTTCTTCATTATTATGCATTGTCACATCTAGAGATCTTGTTTTTCTCTTGGTGAGACCAAAACATGTGTGGCATTTATACCACTCTAAACTCAAATAAGTGACGTGTTGATATTGCTTCCGGAAACCATGAAGTGATTTGCAAAGTACATTCGGAGATACTGGGCGGAGCCTTGTGAAGAGAATTTTTTTTTTGTCCATGAACGAAGTGTATATTAGAATCGCTAATACAGACTTGCTATAGAACAAGAATGCATGACGAAAAAAAAACAACACCAATAATTGCTTGAAGCAAAAATTAAAAGTGATTGACATCACATGTATGTTTCTATTGTATGACATTTCAGCATCTCAGTTCCCGGTAATATAATGGAGTAATCTGTCTAAAAACAGGTACAATTATACAAGTATTGGATATGTGTAGGAATCTGCATATACAAGAAGTAAGTTATTGCATTCACCTTTAAAATATGTGTACTAAAATAGATACAATAACCCAGGAAACAATCTCAAGGCCTAACTTTAAGTTTAAGCCATACCCCCTTTTAATGCTTTGGCAAATACAGAGATCCAATGCAATCTCATATGGAGATGGTTTGAAAATAATCAGTAGAACTGGGAACTTTCCTGCAGGACCCAGATTAACTGACCCAAATATACACTACCAGAAGTACATACATCTACCTTTGAAAAGAGATCAAAACTAAAATAGTATCCAGAGAAATTACTTGGAAACCATGTGACTGTGTCCTGTGACCTAATAGAACAGAAAGGCAATTTCACCTGCCACGGCTCCTGCATTAAAGTGGAAAGATTTTGTTCCAGAACAAAAATCCTATTACATTTCACTCTTGGTGTATTTATGGATTTAAACTACACAGAGTGTATCCACAAAATTTCAATATTTTTTCCATGACTTCTCCATGACCAAAGCTTTAGAATCAAGGAGTTTTTACATGCTTTGTGGCATGAAAAAGCCATGTACTGAGGCCACAAGGAAAGATGCGACAGGTCATACTTTTGTCTGTTATATCTTAATTGTTTAATATGTACCTTCTTTATTTTCTGTTACTGTACTTGTATGTTTTCCTATTGTATATATAATAATGAAATGAAAATTGAAAAAAAATCTTTCTACACACAGTGGCAATGGTGCATTTGGTAACTGAAGTTATAATTATAAAGGTGTCCCTATATATTACATCCATTTTTCACATTCCGAGTTTAAATATGGACTTACTTATTATTCATACAGAACAGTGGATGATAAAAGTAAAAGATCCCTCATTAGACATATGCAAAACAAATACATCACAATAAACAATATGCTCATGCTACACCCACACAAATTGTCATCTTCATTTATATGGTGGGGGGGGGGGGGGGGGGCGGGGTTATCAATCTGGAAAATTTGCTATTATTCACAAACTCAAAACTAGTTTCATTTACAGCAGTATTTTTGGGAGTCCATAAAAGTACACTAATACTAGGTTTACAGTAATTACAGGTTGAAGCTGGCCTATATATATTTCATGTTTGACAAAGAAAGGTTTTAAGCTTAATTTTAGTAATATTTAATATGATAACAGGTCAAGCCATAACTGAATATACTAAGAGTTTTTTAAAAGGCCAATTTTGTTTTACTTAAAGCTGATTTAGGATAAAATAAAATGCATTACAGGTGGTCCGAATATGTCCATTCAAAATCCCAGCTAAATTTAATCGAGACATTGAAACCACAGATTATTTAAAAGTATAATCATAAAATTTCAAAAATTTCATGTGACACAACTTTATATCCTGGCCACTTTACCATTACTCAATATTAAAGCAGGGATAGACTGTAGACAACCTCTTGAGTGCAGAATTTTTAAGATATATCTGTGACAAAATGTTGCATGAATAAACTTGAAGATGAAGTTTATCTTTCATTTAATTGTATCTCTTTTAATGGTGATCCTACTAAATTCTGTAATTGTTTATAGAAAAGAGCATGATAATTAATAATTTATCTGTTCATGCAAAATATATTTTTATGATACACTGATGCAGTCATATCTCATAGCAGCGTCAATTTTTCAGGAAAAAAATTCAATATAACAAAAGTTCAAATGTAAAATTGATGAATATGTCTGTTAAAATACTGATATTAATGTTGTAAATTACTTGTGATTGTCAATATTGTATGATAAAATTGATGTATAGGCCCCACTAGAACGGTTGGTGTCACTGAATAAGTTGCACATGATTTTGTTCGTCATTTTTTGTCATACATGTGGTTATGATAATAAATATAATGAAAACAAATAATAGATAATAAAGTCTTTGTGTTTTCTGTATAATATATTATATATGTATATATGTGTCTATATTCTTTGTGTCCTGTAATCCTTATTTTTGCATTATGATCATAATGTATGTTTATTTTTTGTATATTTTTGATACTTATATTAATTTATTTGATCCTGAGTCACTGGCAGTCAGTCTTTGTTTTAAAATACTATTTTATTTGTGTACAGTATATCTTGTTTATTGTTCCTATATATAGTTTTTATGGTGCAGTAAAGAAAACCTTTCGATTGTTTCCCCTTACACTTTTATGGTGCAGTAAAGTATATATTATTTGTAATTGTTCCGATTGATGATTTTTATGGTGCAGCGTGACTTACACCTTGGTGTGCATGCACTCAAATTTTAATTATCCGTCAATATCCCATTTCAAGATTGTACTATATACAGCCCAGATTTAGTAATCAACTTGAAAGTATAACGTAGCGCATAGATCTCCGCCAGGAGGTGTTTCCAAAAATTTAGGATTTTTATGCAAAATATGATCCGGATCTTTCCCAAAATGTGACTACTCCTTCCTTTGGCCAAGCCCTACTCACCTAAAAAATATCATGAAGATCTGCTCATTACTTGTAGAGTAATGTCAACCAGAAAGCTAGTCATTGAAAATACAATGAAACTGAGAACTCCAGGAATTTTTGTGTTCTGAATATGTTCCAGATATTTCCCAAAGTTTTATGACTTCTTCCTTTAGTCAGGCTATACCCACAAAAATTCATAAGATATGTCCAATACATTTTGAGTTATCATGAAAACAGGCTGATAAACAGACAAATGAATGCACCCAAAAACATAACCTCCTAGTTGAGGTAAGTCAGATAACTATAACTTGTTTGACTGTGTACACCGGAAGTTCCATGTATGCAGAGCACAGATCTCCAGTCGGGGTGTTTCCAAAAATTCAACATTTTTTTTTATTTTTGTAACCATAATATGATCCTAGGATCCCTCCAAAAATTTGATCACTTCTTTGGTCTCGTCCTACCCACATAAAAGAAAATTAATAGAGAATAAAAATTGTTCATTACTTTTTCGAGTAATCATAAACACAAACATACCCAAAACATAACCACCTGGCAGAAGTAATAACATATATACATCTGAATAAATCTATAAATCTGTGATAGAATTATAAATGGTGCTCACAGAATACCAAACTTTGAAACCGAAATAACTGTCAAAACATTTTGACAGAACCAAAGGTGTTATAAAGAAAACACATTAAAATTTAATATTAACTATTAAGGGTCATTGACTGCATTGCATTTTGTATCAATTATCAGTGGCTTGATTCCTTTTTTTTTAATTTTCAGGTAAAGTTACTATATATATCATTTCCATACTCTGCAACTATTAACTTATGCATGGCATATCAGAAGGCATTCATAAAATCAAAGGTACAAGAAGTTACATGTTTTTTTTTTATTAAAGAAAATAGTAGTTATTTAACCCTATCAAAGGGAGCTTAGTAAATCAGGAAAAATAGCATCAAAGATGCCCGTACCCCACAGCCTATTTTTAACACCATGAGACATAGCAGTACTGTATCAGTACAAAGGACAGGATGCTTTCAGAGCACTGTCAGTTATATAAAGGTCCAAAACAATGTTTAAATAGAGAAAACAATGTCTAAAAGAGAGATAATGCATGTACTCTTTATCTGCATTTGGCATGGTCGAATTATGGTTTAGATGTTTGGAATATTACCATGCATACAGAAGTGGTAGTACATTCAATGAATGCTTATGTGTGGTGTTGGAGCAAAATCTGTAGCTCACTCGATGAAATTCCATCTGTTACAGTGGGAAGTTGTAAAAATAAAATTCTTAATGAATTCTAATATGACTTTAATGGTGCCTAATCTGCATGGGTGAAAACAATACCCCGACAGCTCTTAAGGGCTGTGGGATAAAAATTGAAATATAAAAGGTGTGACAAGTTCACTGTTTCATTAACAGTTTGAGCAATAAAAAGTGAGCAGATAAATTTGAAAAGAGGTGAAACATATAATTATTTAAGTTAACCTAAAATTTGGACCTCACAGCAGTACTCAATACTAGGATTTGAATTCCTGATGTTAGAAACTCCAATTGAATATAGTGACAAATTATTCTGTCACTCCAAGTGGAGCTTCTTATATCAGAATTTGAAATTGTGATTGAGTTCTGACATGACATACAAATGACTATAATATTCATACTGCATGTGGGCAAAATGTTTATAAACTATAAAGTAAATAAAGTTTAAATTAAATTTATAGCCTTTTATTTTTATTTCATATTATTTATAATTTGCAGCTACAGGATTTTACGTTGTCTCAATAGAATTTTAATTTCTGTCAACTGAGCTTACACTCCCTAAAAATCAATGAAATACAAGGATTGAAAGAAATCTCAGATTCAGTCAGATTTTAATGTCATGAAACAAGTACTTTGATGAGGTTTGTTTATAGCGAAATTGTCATGGTAACCCAGTTACAATCTTGGAATTCCAAGTGATGCTCAGCCTCATGTGCATCACTCAGTGTGGCACAATCTTATATTCTGTTGAACAAATAAAAGGTGTTTGACTGGTATTCCTTGAGTATCAATGTATATGTTGTATTGAATGTGGATAACCATTGAATGTATACATTCAATGGGTCAAGCTATTGAATGTGTACATTCAATGGGCAAATCATTGAATGTGTACATTCAATGGCTGAGCTGTGGAATGTGTAGATTCAATGGCTGGAATCATTGAATGTGTACATTCAATGACCCAAGGTATTGAATGTATAAATAATTAAATATGTAATGGTGAAATAGATTTCAAAGACTTAATTTACAGCCCAGACTGGATAGTTTCTAGCATAATAATAACCAATTAAATTAACTGGAATAAAGGTGCCACATTTTACAAATTAACATGAAAAAGGATCAGTCTACAACTGTTATTTTTTACATTAAAATTAATAAACATATATGTCAAAACATAAATTTAATATATTTCATCGCATTATTTTCTTAACTGTCTTCATATTTTGTAAAGCACTCATTATTACATAATAAGCTTTTGTGTCATCATCCTGCTGTTGCATAGAAAATTACTATTTCTGCACATCAATCCTTTCTGATCAAAGTCATAATGAAATCTGTACAATAGCCTCTACTTTAATCCACAAATATTAAGACACTTTGCCTCTCAATCAAACAGTAAAAGAGAAACAGTTCAAGATAAGTGGTAATTTTATGGTCTTTAAGTGTATTATTCTGAAATGTGACAACAATTAATTCATCTAATTATGTGTGTATTTTGGGGATCTAATTATAATTAGCCCCACAATAGCACCCCTGTAATGTTGTAGAGATTCATTGGGACAATTATATTAGAAAAGAGATCAGGATAAATATTTTGTAAGAAATAACTGTGTGACTGCCTACAGATAATAAACTTATTGCAAAAGTTTATTTTTAAGTTGATATCAACCAGTGTGATGTTAAGAAAATGATAAAAATAAGTTACATTTTATGCAGTATCAATTACTTATTTCCATTTATAAAGTTCATATACACATTCAATGATGTGGACTGTTGAATGTACACATTCCACAGTTAAACCATTGAATGTACACATTCAATGGCTGCTTGCTATTGAATGTGTACATTCAATGGCCAAGCCATTGAATTTACACATTCAATGGTTATCTACATTCAATACAACATATACACTTTAAGTCAAACCAGAAGTTAATGTTTTAAGTTATTGTCTTGTTTTATGCCATTCTAATACACTTCATTAAACTCAAGCATTTTGCACATGTTATATTTTTACAATTAGCAGACTATAACTTTTTCATAAAGTAAATGTCTGAAGAGTCACTTAATGAATTATTTAACCATGAAGAACTAGACTGGTAATCAACAAAAGTCTGCTGACCATGGATGAAGGACTATTGACTTTTGTTTATTGATCTTTACACAAAACTGACACTATAATATCCAAAAGACATGATATGGATGAATTATGTACATACTTAAAAGGACTGATCTATGATGCAATATATGGGACATAAAAGCCTAATTGGAAAGAAGCCATCTACTCCCAGGAACTAAAACATGTGTGAATGAAAAAGAAACAATGATGAATAATCCAGTCATTGCAGAGATCTGATCAGAAGGTTATAGGTACAACTTCACATGTATCATTTAAATAGCTGGGGTCATACAAGTACATAGCTATTCAAATGAAGGATGTGAAAGTCATATAAGGACAGCCTGAACTACATTGGTCACATGTTACCGCGTGTTGGATTGTGGTTGAGATTCCAACTCCCAACAACAGCAGTGTCAGTGACAAGATATCATTTTCCAAATTCAATCATCGGAGGTCCTTACCAATCAAAACTTAAATGAGTGCATGACTGCATGAGTAATACAGACTCTGTCTAAAATGATGAGGTCACTCATAGTTCACTGACAGATACATATGCAACTTGAACCTCAAAAGTCAGATACTGACAGAAGCCTAACCTTGTCACTGACACTTGTCAACAAATGTCTGACACTTGGAGTTAACTGACACTCAATGGCAGAAGTCTAGAAGCCCAATACTCAGGTCACTGACACCTGTCAACAGATGTCTGACACTCACAGATGAACAACAGTCAGAAGTGAATGACACTCACTGGTAGGAGCGCAATATTCAAGTCATGGACATGGACACTTGCAAACAGATCTCTGGCAATAATGTAACTGACACCCACTGACAGTGGTCCAACAATCAGACATTACTGACACTGACAGATGTCCAAGTCCTATGGCATTCAGGATATGATAAGATAAGGATAATATATAAATTTCAGAATTAGTGACATACTGAAGTTATAATCATCTGGAAGAACCTCAATGAATATAATTCATTCATTATTTGGTTTTTCACAGAATTGAACTTTCAACTGCTGGAAGTTATACCTACAGATCAAACATTTCTACTGGTTTACACATCCAGGGTAAAGGGGACATTAAGTGCTATAAATTAGAATTAGAGTAGCATGAGTACTGAATTGGCATTTTATTACCAATATCAAATTTGTTTCTTCCCATAAAGTGCATTAGTTTACAACTAAAATCACATTTTAATGCAGCAATATGTAATGTACCTCAATCCTGAAGTGGCAGTCCTTGCTGCTAATGCCTTGGTTAGTAGTCGTCTGGACTATTGTAAGTCTCTGTTCAGAGGTTTGTCCGGTCTCAATCAGCACAAATTGCAAAGTATTGTTACAAATCATAGAACGTATGCTCATGTTACACCCATTCTACAGAAACTCCACTGGTTGCCTGTTAAGTACCGTTGTATTTTCAAAACCGCAACACTTGTGTATAAATTTTTGCATAGTGGTTCTCCTTCTTATTTCGAAATGTTCTTGTCTTTTAGTAGTTGTCACTATAGTACTAGGCATAGTCACCCAGATCGTCAATACCTTACAGTTCCTCCTTTCCATTCATCAGTCTTTAAGTCAGCCAAACATTTTGGCCATAGTTTTGCCTTTGATGCTCTGAAGATCTGGATGACCTCCCTCAAGATGTTCGCAGTGCAACATCAGTTGCCTCCTTCAGAAAGACCCAGTAAACATTACAAACGTTTATAAACCTAACTATCAACGGTTTAGATTAGGTTTAAAATGATGGGTCCCTAAACGTTTGCCTATAAACGTTTATAAACGTGTAAGCATTAACGTTTATAAACGTTTATATATTAACGTTTATAAACGTTTATACACGTGTTTAAAATCTGGACAAATATTTCTGTAAGTATATCTTGCTGTATCACTGTTGGTTGAAGCCATCATTACATTCTAAGTAGATATATAGAAGTATATAATTTGATGATATTATATACTTTTATATCTCTACTTAGAATATAATGATGGCTTCAAACAACAGTGATACAGCAAGATATAGTAACAGAAATATTTCTCCAGTTTCTCTCAAAATGGCTGTGCTGATGTCATCAACCCAACTGAAAGTGAGGTTAAGATATTTTTAACCCTTTGTAAAGGTTTGAAAACATTTATAAACGTTTATAAACCAAACTAATGTTGCTAAAATGTTTATAAACCCTTAATATTGAATAATTGTCAATATTTAGGTTTATATTTGGTTTAAAAAACGTTTATAGGTTTACTAAACGTTTATAAACATTTGTAATGTTTACTGGGGAAGCTTAAAACATACCTGTTTGCAAAAGCCTACCCACCATAGCCTCCCCTGTCACATCTGTGTCTCCTTGGTACGACCTGGCTATGTCCCTTAATTAACGCTAACTGCCTTGCTTTATGTTTAGATGCGCCTTAGAGTCCATCAGTTGTCACAGAGTTCAAATTTGTAAAACTCTTAAAGATAACTTTTCTGCTGCTTTGATCTCATGTAAACAACTAGTTCTATTAATAGCCTGTGACTAGATGCAGCTCTGTTCACTCATGCATTCCTATTCTCTGGATTCTCATCATCACACAGTTGCTATGGCTACTCACTACTCTCCACTAGCAGATTTGCTCCAGCCTAGCTTATATCACAGATTTATTTGGTATGGCTAGCAATTATTATCCCTGACCATTACCCACAATTCCAAACATCTTTGTTGGGCAGAGTTTGCTTGAGTAACTTCAGAAGGTATATTGTAGCAGAGGAGTAAACATCCATCCTCTGGACAAGGAGAAGGAAACTAGCTCTTGATGGGATAAAATCACCTTCTCCCCATCTAAGATCTGGAGCTAGTACACATATATGTGATGTTATTAGAATGTGGTATTGTTAACTATGGATAATAAATTATCAACAACTTTACTTGATTATACTAAAATATCCCGCACACATCTCAGTGAAGAAGAAACCTTCATAATAATCATCTGGAGAAGAAACTATCCTTGCAATAGTAAAACAAGGGGTGTAGTTTATAAAGTTGTTACCAAGGGGCCTCAACTGTGTGATGATGAGAATCCAGAGAATAGGAATGCATGAGTGAACAGAGCTGCATCTAGTCACAGGCTATTAATAGAACTAGTTGTTTACATGAGATCAAAGCAGCAGAAAAGTTATCTTTAAGAGTTTTACAAATTTGAACTCTGTGACACAGTGATGGAGATTAAGCGCTATAAAAGTCCACATTAGATTAGATTAGATGTTATTTTGTGTAAAATATTTTAAAATAATGATAACTTATATCCTTGAAATCACTTATAATTTCAATCAGTATGACACTTGACCACAGCAAGTTAATTCTACGTCCATTACCCTATTGCATAAATATTTAAAATCCACTTTACACTGTACTTCTTAGGTTGGGGTCAATAGCTTGTGTCATGCAAATTGTTGACACTTCATTTACGTATTTATTCTGAGAAGGCTGCAAGGTTAGTCAACCCTGAAAAATACATGTTAAATGTTAATGCTAATATACAGAGATAGCCACTCTACAATGGAAAACACATCTAAACAATGTAAGAATGTATACAAAATTTATAGTATGTTTACAGAAAAACTATCAAATATCATAAATTTTGAAATACCAAAATGTCATGACTTCTTTAGCATATGAAATCATGTCACATTACTACTTGTGTGATATAAAAAAGACAAGAATGTGCCAGCTACTGTACTGTGATTTGATACAAGTTACTTTGTCTGTTATCAATAATTCTTTTGACTTTTCATTTACAAACATATAGAGTTAGTTAGCTGCACATGCACGAACAAAAACTGACATTATTTAGCCCTGTTCATAAGGACTGTGAAACCCTGATTGTTGTGTCAGGGAAACAAGAAACAAATAATCAAGTTCTAGTTCCTGATGGCATTAGCACGCATAGATTATTAATGATAATATGATGCTTTTCACCTGACATGGAAAATCAAACATTTCACAAAACAATATTAAGCTGACCAAAACAACTTGGATATTTTTATCATGGGAACACTTATGAAGTCACAAATACAGCTACAAAAGAGTGTATTTAAACTGAATATTTATTTTTTCTGTGTTTTTTTTTTTTTTTTTTTTTTTTGTATGCCTGGCTTTATCATTTATATTTTTTTTCAGTTAGATGTTTAAAATGAGAACTAATTAGTCTTATAGTCTTACACCTAAGTCTCACTGCTCCATGCTGCCTCACAATCTACACACAAGAGCAAATATTTAACTTATCAGCCGGTGTACCACGAAATCCTCCCCCCCCGGAAATCCTCCCCCCCGGGGGGGAGGATGTCCTAGGATATCCTCCCCCGGGGGGTAAATTTCCTAGGAAATCCTCCACCCCGGGGGGGGAGGAACTCCTAGGAATATGACCCCCCCCACCAGGAAATAACCCACCCCGGGGGGGGGGGGGGAGGATTTCGTAACAGATCTTCTAGGAAATCCTCCCCCCCCCCACCATACTGTAACTACACAAATTTTGTATTAAAAAAACTGAAAATCAACAGTGTCAGCTAGATCTTGTGTATTCTGAATTTTGTCAATGTACTATTGCAGAAGTGGATAAATATATAAATTACAAATCTCAAGGAAAGATGTTACGTAAAAAATTTAAAAGTTATAAACCATTTTGGAATAGTGAATTAACTAGCTTATGGAAAGATATGTGTCATAAGGAAAGGTCAGCTCGATGTTTAACAAGTAATTTACAACATAAAAAATCATTAAGAATGAAATTTTCAACTGCAAGAAAAACATTTGACAAAAGACTCCGATATTATGAGAGGCAATATAACAAAAATATTATTGCAAATATAGAAACTGTAAGTTCTTCAAATCCCAGGGAATTTTGGCAAAAAATAAAAACACACTGTCAGTGTAATAAAAAATTTATCTATCTATTTATTAACAAAATGAAAAATTTTATGGAACCCCACTTTAAATGCATACTTTTGTCAGTGGCATACTTTCTGTATTATTTTCTGGATTTTTACTGTTGTTGGTAACTCCCATAGAACCCCGAAATGTATATTTTGCATATATATCATTGAGTATAATTTTAATAATGAGCAGTTAAATGGATTGGAAATAATCAAATCAATCTGAATACATTTATATAAGGGACAGCCCAAATAGTTTTCATAAGGGATATAAACTGAACAAATTAGAATATTAATATGATTATATGTCTTAATTTTCAGTTACCTTTTTATGACTAAGTTAGATTCATGTAACCTAAGCCTTTGATGATATATTTTTTTTAAATTGAAGCCCCCTTCTTGCCCCTCCTTGTTTATTGTTGTATGCTTTACATTCTCCTATGAATTGATCAAAGTGTAACAGTTATCCTGTCTTCACTTTGGAAGGATTACAAGTGCAATTGCCCCTACATTGTTAAAAGTACTTCACATAATCTGCTACCTACTCAGGTCTTTGATTTCTACTCCTGTTCAGGCTTTGTAAAAAAAACAACAAAGCCTGGGATGGTTTTGTTTATTGCATCAAAGTTGCTTCAACTGTCTTTCCCATAATTTCCTACCTGTTCAGGCCTTTGAAACCTAATCCTCCTATAGCTACTTTAAAGAACAAAGCTAACTGTTTGATATATTTATGGTGTATAATTGCAATTCCTTCCAGATTTTTGTGTATAAATACCAGGGGAAAATGACCAAAATCATATCATTTTATAATCTCATTGGAGTATTATGTAAAATGGATGCTGAAAAGGACAATTTCACAAGTTCTGAGGAAGGGAAACAAAATTTGGTTTCTAACACAGACAAGTTTGTCAAATTTAAGGAAGATACAATTCTTGTTTTCAATTATGTGGCTAATCAAAAGTATCCTGAGGGGATGTCTAGAGACCAAAAGAAGGAGTTCAGGAGGAAATGTAAATGTTACACCATCAAAGATGGAGTGTTGTATTATGTGGGCTTTGGCAAGAAAGGTAAAAAATATATTTAAATCTTGTGTATTTATGTCTTGTGTATTTCTTCTTATTTCATGTAATCTGTGCATCATTACCTAATTATGTAAACCCAACTTGCCAATCATTGTTCTACACTTTGGGTTAACTGAGAAACTTGAACTGAATAGATTTTTCAATATAAAATTTTTTTCAACAGGCGGGGGGGAGGATTTCCTGGTGGGGGGGATGATTTCCTAGGAAAGTCTCCCCCCCCGGGGGGAGGATTTTCAGGGGGGGAGGATTTCCTTTTACACCGGGACTTGTTTGTGGTTTAACTCGTTCTGTATTTTAGTAGTATCCATTCAGTTCAGCACGCTGCGATTCATGTTTAGGTATGGCACATCTGACACAACATGACAATGTTTTCAGAACAAAACAGATTTTTTGTTAAATGTTACTAAAACCTGGCAGAAGCTCTTATGTGCTCACCTGAAATGTACACACTGGAAGGCTGATGAAAGGGATGGAATGTCTAAATGGAGAGGCTCATTTTTTAAAGTGCACTACCCCACATAGAACATTCATTTATGATACAATAAAGACAAGCTAGCTAGGTTGTTAAGCAAAATTCTATATGTATTGATATGACTGCACAGAACAGTGGGCTATTGACTTGAACAAGAAATCTGTAACAGTTTCAACTTGTATAAGCTCCACATGTTATTACCTGACCAATGTATTTTAATAAATTCACACATGTAAGTGTAAACATATAAAATAGCATCAGAGCCTGGGGAAATATTTTTCAACACCATAAGATATAGAAGTAGTGTAACAGTACAAAGTTCAAGATACTTTCAGAGCAGTATAAGTTATATTAAGGTCCAAATAATGCTGAAGTAGAGAAAATAATATCGAAGGAAAAGAAATGTATATAAAGATGAAGTATTAAAACAAGATAATTCAATAATAAAATGACAGCATTTATCAGTAAACCAAAAATGGCAGAATTATGGGTTGGACATTTTGAATATTACCCATGCATACAGAAGTGACAATACATTGAATGAATGCTTATGTGTGATGTTGGAGAAAAGCCTGTGGCTCACTTGATGAAATTCCATCTGTTACAATGGGAACTTGCAAAAGGAAATTCTTAATGAATTCTAATATGACTTTAACAGTGCTTAATCTGCATCAACAGACAGACCCAAAGGTGCAACAAGATTTTAAAGGTCAATACAGCAAGGTCAAAGGTCAATCAATGTTACACAATGACGTGGCACACCTAAAACCCTCAACCAATGTCCCTACCAAGTATAAACTTCCTACACCTTACAGTCTCTGAGATATAACCTGGACAAGATTTTATAGGTCAAGGTCGCTACAGCAAGGTCAAAGGTCAAATCAAGGTCACATGATATAGCACACCTACACCCCCTAACCAATGTCCCTAACAAGTATCAACTTCCTACACCTCTTATGGTTTCCAAGATATAGCCCAGACCAGGTATTATAGGTCAAGTTCACTACGGCAAGTACAAAGGTCAAATGAAGGTCACACCATGATATTGCACACCTACTACCCCCAACCAATGTCCTCACCAAGTATCAGCTTCCTACACCTTACAGTTTCCAAAATATAACCCGGACAAGATTTTATAGGTCAAGGTCACTACAGCAAGGGTCAAAGGTCAAATCAAGGTCACACTATGACACTGCACATCTACACCACCTAACCAATGTTCTTACCAAGTATCAACTTCCTACACCTTACAGTTGCTGAGATATAGCCCGGACAAGCTTTTATAGGTCAAGGTCACTACTGCCAGGTCAAATCAAGGTCAGACCATGACATTGCACACCTACTACCCCCAACCAATGTCCCTACCAAGTATCAACTTCCTACACCTTACAGTTGCTGAGATATAGTCTGGACAAGCTTTTATAGGTCAAGGTCACTACGGCAAGGTCAAAGGTCAAATCAATGTCAGACCATGATGTTGCACACCTACAACTCCTAACCAATGTTCCTAACAAGTATCAACTTCCTACACCTTACGGTTTCCGAGATATAGCCCAGACAAGATTTTATAGGCCAAGGTCACTACAGCAAGGTCAAAGGTCAAATCAAGGTCACACCATGACGTTGCACACCTACTACCCCCAACCAATGTCCCTACCAAGTATCAACTTCCTACACCTTACAGTTGCTGAGATATAGCCCGGACAAGCTTTTATAGGTCAAGGTCACTACGGCAAGGTCAAAGGTCAAATCAATGTCAGACCATGATGTTGCACACCTACAACTCCTAACCAATGTTCCTACCAAGTATCAACTTCCTACACCTTACGGTTTCTGAGATATAGCCCAGGCAAGATTTTATAGGTCAAGGTCACTACAGCAAGGTCAAAGGTCAAATCAAGGTCACACCATGACGTTGCACACCTACACCCCCAATCAATGTCCCTACCAAGTATCAACTTCCTACACCTTACGGTTTCTGAGATATATCCCGGACAAAATTTTTAAGGTCAAGGTCACTACAGCAAGGTCAAAGGTCAAATCAAGGTCAGACCATGACGTTGCACACCTACACCCCCTAACCAATGTCCCTACCAAATATCAACTTCCCAAGCCTGACAGTTTCCGAGATATAGCCCGGACAACATTTTATAGGTCAAGGTCACTACGGCAAGGTCAAATCAAGGTCAGACTATGACGTTGCACAACTACACCCCCTAACCAATGTCCCTACCACGTATCAACTTCCTACACCTTACAGTTTCCGAGATATAGCCCGGACAAGATTCAAACTCAAGGTCACTGCGGCAAGGTCAAAGGTCAAATCAAGGTCAGACCATGACGTTGCACAGCTACACCCCCTAACCAATATCTCTACCAAGTATCAACTTCCTACACCTTACGGTTTCCGAGATATAGCCCAAACATGATTTTATAGGTCAAGGTCACTACGGCAAGGTCAAAGGTCAAATCAAGGTCAGACTATGACGTTGCACAACTACACCCCCTAACCAATGTCCCTACCAAGTATCAACTTCCTACACCTTACAGTTTCCAAGATATAGCCCGGACAAGATTTTCAAACTCAAGGTCACTGCGGCAAGGTCAAAGGTCGAATCAAGGTCAGACCATGACGTTGCACAGCTACACCCCCTAACCAATGTCCCTACCAAGTATCAACTTCCTACACCTTACGGTTTCTGAGATACAGCCCGGACAAACTATTTCCCGCCGCCCGCCCACCCGCCCGCCCGCCCGCCCGACCATCCGGACACCATGGGTGAAAACAATACCCCAACAGCCATTAAGGGCTGTGGGGTAAAAACGTTATAAGGAGTATTAAATTTGGCTACTCTCATTTGACCTAAAATCTGAGCACATCAAAAGATTCACAACCTATAATTTGTTGCAGGTTACATTTGTTGCAGCTGTAGGACCAATAATAAGTGTGTTATATAAGAACTTTTGATTTCAGATATCCTCATTCAATATTGAAGGCGTTGTCCAAGTTAAGAAAAAGATCAAATAAAAACAATCCAAGCCCATGATTTTCTATATACTGTATTTATTCAATACATATAAATGCCCCCTTCCTATTAAACACCACCCCCTCCACCTTTGCAAAGGTCATAGATTGGAGTTTTAGATCCCTCTCAACAGCCAGCATTTTTGCGATTTTGGGATTCCAAAATAACAATTGTGTTTTAATACTTCCCCAATCGAATACCGGTTACGGGAAATAAAGAAAATCAAAACAAAACATGGCAGTTTTGATCACAGATGCATTAAAATCTACAAAACTAGAAAAATGTTTTTGCTAACAAAAACAAAGCATCCCCAAAGGTTAAATGCAATATAACATAAAGTTTTTGAAAATAAAAACATACAGTGCTGAGAGAAGAAGTGAAAGTTAAGCAGACAACGTGGAGGTTTATGTATTAACATGAAAGAAAAGTCTAAGCTTTATTTTGTTTTCCATGGTCATAAATAGTGAAAAGTTAATTTAATAATTGCTATAGTTTGTAAGAAGGGTAGTTTTAAAGGAGATATAAGGCAAAAACACAAAATCTGCTCTTATTTAACCCCAGTTTGACCAATAACAGGGTGTCAGGGGGTAAATCTGACCGGCTAGACTCTCCTTATATGAAATCCATTCAAAAAGTTGTAAAAGCAATAATAGAGGAGATGTAAGGCAAAAGGATAAAATCTGCTATTTTATTACCCTAGTTTGACCCATAAGGGGGTGTCAGGGGGTAAATCTGACTGGCTATCTAGACTTTTCACATAAGGTTTCCTAATACCTCTTAATACATTCTAAAGCAGTAATAGCAAGAATAAAGGAGATTATAAGGCAAAAACACAAAATCGGCTATTTTATGACCCCAGTTTGACCCATAAGGGAGGGGGGGGGGATAAATCTGACCGGCTATCTAGACTCTTCACATATGGTTTCCCAATACCACTTTATACATTCTAAAGCTGTAAAAGCAAGAATAAAGGAGATATAAAGCGAAAACATAAAATCGGCTATTTTATGACCCCAGTATGACCCATAAGGAGAGGTCAGGGGGTAAATCTGACCGGCTATCTAGACTCTTCACATAAGGTTTCCCAATACCCCTTAATACATTCTAAAGCTCTAAAACCAATAATAAAGGAGTTATAAGGCAAAATGTCAAAATTGGCTGTTTTATTACCCCTGTTTGACCCCTATATGGGGGGTCGGGGGGAAATTTGACTTGTTTTAAAGACTCTCCACATATGGTTTCCTACTACCTCCCAATACATTTTATGGCTCTAAATGCAATATGTAAGAAGATAATAGGGGGGTTAACATGAATTTTAAGCTTTCTGGTTTGGTACCCGTGAGAATACTGCTCATAAATCAATCGATTTTCATCAGACTGCTCCCAAATTCTAATCAGCTTACGCTCTTGATAGTATGAACACGTGTGTAAAATTACAAGCCTCTGCAGTCAGTAGATTTTGCTGAGCAGCGATGAAGGGCGGGTTTACCAAAAAAACCTATTTTTTGATCATGTGACCTTGATAAAAATCAAAGGTCAAATTTAGGCATGTGGAAAAATATTCCCATGCCTAAGATATATAACTGCCAAATATGGTTAACAAGACCACTGCAGTGGTATGATCTCCCGCCAGGGAGCAAAAATGTGCTGTTTAAAGTGAGTTTTACATCCCAAACCTCTGGAAGCAATAATAAGCTAGATATAGGCACTTTTAAACTTGGCTATCCTCGTTGGACCAATAGTAAGACCAATAATAAGCGAGATATAGGCAGGGGCCCAAGGTCAAATCTGAAAACATCTAAAGATTCACAGAACATAATTTCCTATAGGTTGGTTTCACATCCCAAACCTCTAATACCAATAATAAGCGAGATATAGGCACTTTTAAGTTAGGCCAAAATCAGCTAAGTAGGGTACTTTGGCAGTCTGTGGATGACCTTGAATGAAGAGCTTCAAGGTCAAATGTCTGCATGCTTATAGAGGGCATATATATGTGTTAAATATCTGTGTTTTATAATCCCCCGGGCAAAGGTTTTGCTGTTAAAAGTGATTTACTCACAGTAAAACAATCAAAGTAGCTATTACTCAGTTAGCTATAGACTTACAGCTCTGAAACTTTTCCATGATACAGAACATTAAAAATGGCATCAGAGATACCCAAACCCAACAGCCTAGGGAAATATTTTGAACACCATGAGATATAGAAGTACTGTATCAGAACAAAGTTCAGGATACTTTCAGAGCACTGTCAGTTATATAAAGGTCCAAAACAATGTTTAAATAGAGAAAATAACGTCTAAAAGAAAGATAATGCATGTAAAGATGAAGTATTAAAACAAGATAATTCAATAACAAGATGACAGCATTAATCAGTAAAGTAAACATTACAACAGTCTTTATCTACATCTGCATGGCCGAATTATGATTTAGATGTTTTGAATATTACCATGCATACAGAAGTGGTAATACATTCAATGAATGCTTATGTGTGATGTCGGAGCAAAATCTGTGGTTCACTTGATGAAATTCCATCTCTTACAATGGGAAGTTATAAAAGTAAAATTCTTAATAAATTCTAATATTACTTTAACAGTGCTTAATCTGCATCAAAAGACAGACCCAAAGGTGCAATAAGATTTTTAAAGATCAAGGTCACTACGACAAGGTCAAAGGTCAAATCAAGGTCAGACCATGACGTTGCACACCTACACCCACAACCAATGTCCCTACCAAGTATCAACTTCCTACACCTTACGGTTTCCAAGATATAGCCCGGACAACATTTTATAGGTCAAGGTCACTACAGCAAGGTCAAAGGTCAAATCAAGGTCACACCATGACGTTGCACACCTACACTCCCAACCAATGTCCCTACCAAATATCAACTTCCTACACCTTACAGTTTCCAAGATATAGCCCGGACAACATTTTATAGGTCAAGGTCACTACGGCAAGGTCAAAGGTCAAATCAAGGTCAGATCATGACGTTGCACACCTACAACCCCTAACCAATGTCCCTACCAAATATGAACTTCCTACACCTTACAGTTTCCGAGATATAGCCCAGACAAGATTTTATAGGTCAAGGTCACTACGGCAAGGTCAAAGGTCAAATCAAGGTCAGACCATGATGTTGCACACCTACACCCCCTAACCAATGTCCCTACCAAATATAAACTTCCTACACCTTACAGTTTCCGAGATATAGCCTGGACAAGATTTTATAGGTCAAGGTCACTCCTGCAAGGTCAAAGGTCAAATCAAGGTCAGACCATGACGTTGCACAACTACACCCGCTAACCAATGTCCCTACCAAGTATCGACTTCCTACACCTTATGGTTTCCGAGATATAGCCCGGACAAGATTTTCAAACTCAAGGTCACTACGGCAAGGTCAAAGGTCAAATCAATGTCAGACCATGACACTGCACACCTACACCCCCTAACCAATGTCCCTACCAAGTATCAACTTCCTACACCTTACGGTTTCTGAGATACAACCCGGATAAACTTTTTCCCACCGTCCGCCCGCCCGCCCATCCGGACACCATGGGTGAAAACAAGCATTCTGACGCATGCATTTATCTCCCGCCATATAAATTAGATGTACTAAAGATAGTGGAATATAAATTTTCTTGTGAGATGGAGGCATATGTAGAAGTGACAACAAGTTTAATGTTTGATTGCAATACTTTTAAAGACAAAAGGCATTTACTCACTTTAGTAGCTATTACTCTGCCATCCAAAGAGCTACAGTTCTGCAACTTTATTATGCAGTAGATCAACCCAAAGTAGGTAAGGACGTATTTAGAAGAAATTGCCTATCTGTAACACTTTTAGAGATAAAAGATATTTACTTATTTTAGTGGCTATTACTCTGCCATACAAAGAGCTACAGTTCTGCAACTTCACTATGTGGTAGATCACCCAAAAGTAGGTGAATGACTTATTTAGAAGAAATTGCCTACCTGTAATACTTTTAGAGATAAAAGACATTTACTCATTTTAGTAGCTATTACTCAGCAATCCAAAGAGCTCAGTTCTGCAACTTCAATATGTGGTAGATCACCCAAAAGTAGGTGAATGACTTATTTAGAAGAAATTGCCTACCTGTAATACTTTTAGAGATAAAAGATATTTGCTCATTTTAGTAGCTATTACTCAGCTATCCAAAGAGCTCAGTTCTGCAACTTCAATATGTGCTAGATCACCCAAAAGTAGGTGAATGGCTTATTTAGAAGAAATTGCCTACCTGTAACACTTTTAGAGATAAAAGATATTTGCTCATTTTAGTAGCTATTACTCAGTTATCCAAAGAGCTACAGTTCTGCAACTTCACTATGTGGTAGATCACCCAAAAGTAGGTGAATGACTTATTAATAAGAAATTGCATACCTGTAATACTTTTAGAGATAAAAGACATTTACTCATTTTAGTAGCTATTACTCAGTTATCCAAAGAGCTACAGTTCTGCAACTTCACTATGTGGTAGATCACCCAAAAGTAGGTGAATGACTTATTTAGAAGAAATTGCCTACCTATAATACTTTTAGAGATAAAAGACATTTACTCATTTTAGTAGCTCTTGCTCAGCTATCTACACTCTTAGCTATTGACCTACATCTGCAAAAGCAACAAAAATATAAAGGACACAGGAAAGTAAGCTTTTGAAAAAACTAGATGAATAACAAATGAAAAGATTTGCCTAACTTTGGTACTTATGAAGGTATTTGACATTTATTTCTATCATAATTTTGCTACAAATAAGAAAATAGCTATTGCTCACTTATGACATGCAATGGAACCCCAAACGATATGCCATCTTATAGTTAAGGAAAAAGTAGCTGAACAAATTATTTTAGGAAAATCCTGTAACTGCAGTAGTTTTTCAGTTACAATGGATTTACTCAACAGTCACAATTTCAAAGTAGCTATTACTCAGCTGTCCAGTGTGCAACAGGTTTGCTGCTTTACTATCTGATAGCTCATCAAAAACTAGATGAATAACATATTTGAAAATATTTCCCTAACTTGAATACTTTTGAAGATATTTGAAATTTACTTATGTTGTTATTTTGCTACAAATAAGAAAATAGCTATTACTCACTTATGACATGCAACAGAACCCCAAACTATATGACATGTTATAGTTAAGAAAAAAGTAGCTGAATAACATATTTTAGGAAAATACTCTAACTGCAATAGTTTTGGAGTTACAATGGATTTACTCAACAGTCACAATTTCAAAGTAGCTATTACTCAGCTATCCAATGTGCAACAGGTCTGAAACTTTACTATGTGATAGCTTACCAAAAACTAGATGAATAACATATTTGAAAAGAATTCCCTAATTTTAATACTTTTGAAGATCTTTGTAATTTACTCATGTCGTTATTTTGCTACAAATAAGGAAATAGCTATTACTCACTTATGGCATGCAATAGAATCCCAAACTGTATGCCATCTTATAGTTAAGGACAAAGTAGCTGAATAACTTATTTTAGGAAAATACTCTAACTGCAATAGTTTTAGGGTTACAATGGATTTACTCAACAGTCACAATTTCAAAGTAGCTATTACTCAGCTATCCAATGTGCAACAGGTCTGAAACTTTACTATGTGATAGCTTACCAAAAACTAGATGAATAACATATTTGAAAAGAATTCCCTAACTTTAATACTTTTGAAGATATTTGACATTTTCTGATGTCATTATTTTGCTACAAATAAGAAAATAGCTATTACTCACTTACGGCATGCAATAGAACCCCAAACTATATGGCATCTTATAATTAAGGACAAAGTAGCTAAACAACATATTTTAGGAAAATACTCTAACTGCACTAGTTTTGGAGTTACAATGGATTTACTCAACTGTAGAATTTCAAAGTAGCTATTACTCAGCTATCCAATGTGCAACAGATCTGAAACTTTACTATGTGATAGCTTATCAAAAAGTAGATGAATAACATATTTGAAAAGAATTCCCTAACTTTAATACTTTTGAAGATATTTGACATTTACTTATGTCATTATTTTGCTACAAATAAGAAAATAGCTATTACTCACTTATGGCATGCAATAGAACCCCAAACTACCGTATATACCATCTTATAGTTAAGGACAAAGTAGCTAAACAACATATTTTAGGAAAATACTCTAACTGCACTAGTTTTGGAGTTACAGTGGATTTACTCAACTGTAGAATTTCAAAGTAGCTATTACTCAGCTGTCCAATGTGCAACAGATCTGAAACTTTACTATGTGATAGCTTATCAAAAAGTACATGAACAACATATTTGAAAAGAATTCCCTAACTTTAATACTTTTGAAGATATTTGACATTTACTTATGTCATTATTTTGCTACAAATAAGAAAATAGCTATTACTCACTTATGGCATGCAATGGGACCCCAAACTATGTACCATCTTATAGCTAAGGACAAAGTAGCTGAACAACATATTTGAAGAAAAAGTTGTAACTGCAATAGTTTTGGAGTTATGAGCCCTTTACTCCAAGTAGCTAAGATTGCTATTACTCACTTATCTTTAGGCCTAAGTCCATAAAACCAAAAAAATTTTCGAGGGCGTCAAAATTCATTGGGACAATTAATTTACAAAAAATCTGTAGCTGTAGTAGTTTTGGAGAAATCTGCGTGACTAACTAACACACGCACGCACAGGCATCATTTCATAATCTCCCTCCCGGGCTAAAGCCCGGCGGGAGATAACAATACCCCGACAGCTCTTAAGGGCTCTGAGGTAAAAAACTATATTGATCAATATTTAAATACTGATTCATAATTCCAACCCTAAAGTTTGAGTGGAATTTATTCTATTCATCTTATCTTCATTCATTGCTGATAAATCACTACAAATTTGATTCAAGCATAATAGAGCTTAATTTCATCCCTAATATTACTCATAATGCCAGGAGAAAACCCATGTCAGAATATACAACAGGCATTTGAAAACTGTTCGTTTGTTGAAATTTATTTTCTTGCTGTAGGAATTTTTCTCAATTGTAAGCTTAGTCTAACCATGCAAGTTAATATAGGCTTTGGTTACCTGTTAGCTGTGGGGTAAAAAGTAGGTGAACAACATTTTTTACAAAAATCCTCTAAATTTAATAGTTTTGTAGTTATAAATAATTTACTCAAAGGTGAACCATCAAAGTAGCTATTACTCAGTTAGCTATGGACCTACAGCTCCCAAAATTTGCTTGACAAGAATCCTCTAAATTCAAAAGTTTTGCCGTTAAAAGTGAATTACTGAAAGGAAAACAATCAAAGTAGCTATTACTCAGTTAGCTTAGTTTTGCAGTTATAAATGATTTACTCAATGGAGAACCATCAAAGTAGCTATTACTCAGTTAGCTATGGACGTACAGGTCTCAAAATTTGCCATTACACAGTACATCAAAATGTAGGTGAACAACATATTTGACAAAAATCCTTTAAATTCAACAGTTTTGCTGTTCTAAGTGATTTACTCAATGGAAAGCAGTGAAAGTAGCTATTACTCAGGTAGCTATGGAGATACAGCTGTGAAAATTTCCCATGACAGAGTACATCAAAAAGTAAGTGAACAACACATTTCACAATAATTCTCTAAATTCAATAGTTTTGCAGTTATAAGTGATTTACTCAATGTTGAAATTCAAAGTAACCATTACTCAGTTAGCTATGGAGATACAGCTCTGAAACTTAGCCACGACACAGAACATTAAAAAGTAACTGGTTAACATATTTGACAATAATTCCCTAAATTCAATAGTTTTGGAGTTATAAGTGATTTACTCAATGTTGAAATTAAGAAATTTCAAAGTAGCTATTACTCAGTTAGCTATGGACTTACAGCTCTGAAAATTCACCACGACACAGTACATCAAAAAGTAGGTGAACAACATATTTGACAAAAATCCTCTATATTCAATAGTTTTTGAGTTATAAGTGTCTTGCTCAATGGTCAAATGTTAAACTTAGTGTAGCTATTACTCAGCTAGCTATGGTGCTACACCTTGGAAACCTCACCATGATATAGTACATGAAGGAGTATCAACAACATATTTGAGACCAATATTGTAAGTAACAGTTACAAAGATAAAAGCAACTTACTCATTTTGCTCATTGTTAAAAACAGAAAATAGCTATTACTCACTTAGCTATCAAGATAGACCCCTAAAAATGGTACCATCTTGTAGGCATGGAGAAAGTGGCTGAACAACGTATTTTACAGAAACGCTCTAAATGCAGTCGTTTTGGAGTTATGAGCACTTTACTCGAAGTAGCAACCATTGATATTACTCACTTAGCTATGGACCTAGGTCTGAAAAAAACAGCATCAAATGAAAAGACATAAGCAATAAGGTCATAAAACATTGAAAAGGCCAAGGAGAAACCCAAGAGTGTGATGTACAGCCCTTTTTAAAAATGTGACACACACACTCACGCATGCACGCACACATGCACGGAATGCGGGAATCAGGGCGGGAGATAAAAAGCTTCCAACAATAACGGAGATATTCAAGGGAGATCATAATGCGGCGGCGGCGAGGAAACTAAAGCGAAAACAAATAAGCGCCCTTTTTCAGGGATGCTTAATTACGAGATAAAAGTTTATAATGTCTTCAGAATTAAGGTTTGTTTCTAATATTTATAAGCTCTCCCACCGTTATATGTGCTGGCAAGCGAGATCAAGGCTGTAAGTGTACATTATGGCCCATTCCCACTGGACTCAAAAGTTGATGTTTTTAATTTGTAATGGTGGCCACCCCTTTTAAAAAATGCATTGCCCCTGGGGCATTTATACAGATAAGTACAGTATGTTGGTTATACATCAAAATGCTGTGGCCAGCCTGTAGGGCACATACAAACGCTGTAGGAGTAATAACATGTGTGTTGAAATCACTTTTAATTTGGATACGTTTGTTGGACCTTGAAGGGAGCTCTAGGGTCCTAGGTAAAGTGTGAAATCAACAGAATTCCAGCCCTTGATTTCTTATAGGTTGCTACACATCCCAAAGCTGTAGCACTTTTAAGTTTGGATACCCTCATATAATCTTGAAGGAGAGGGTCCGATATAAAATGCAATCCCATGAAAAGAATTCCAGCCCACAATCTTCTGTACAGGATAATGTTACACATCCCAAACCTGTAGGATCAATAATAAGTGTTATAAGCACTTTTAAGTCTGGCTACCCTTGTTTAACTTTTATTAGGAGGGTTCAAGTGTCAAATCTGACCACATCAAAAAAATCCTAGCAGTCTACTGGGTCTAGCACATGATTTCCAATAGGTCAGTTACATATCTCAAAGCTAAAACATCAATAATAAGTGCAGTGTTAATTGGCTGCTTTAATGTGCCGGACAAACATAATTTTGCAAATAAACCAAAACATTTTGCATGGATTTTTTCTTGAAAAGTATCCTTCAAATGTGTTCCAACAAGTTATAATTTTGTTTTCCAAAATAAGTACTCAAATATTACCTGAATACAGAAATAGAACAGTAATTAATCTTTTTCATGATTGTACTACCAATTTAGAAAATGTATGCATAGACTTGTTCCACAGTTTTGGGGCCTCTGTCATATTGGTGATCCTCATGAGAATGATGGTACTAGTTGATTAACTTAATGATTATTCATGCAAATGACTGTTTTTAAGCACAAGCTCTAGCAAGGCTTGCACTTCAAAAGATTTTTTTTGTCTTTTTTTTTTCTTTTTTGCCAGACTTTCATGAATTGTATGAATTGTTGTGTAGCATGATGGGTACCCTTCTCATCACTGAAGTTAAACAGCAATGGGCTACATTAGTACTTGGATCGGTGACCATCTCAATTCTATTTAAGGTATGGGATATGTATCAATCTGACTTAGAATTTCTTTTTGTCATCAGACTTTCTATAGTGCACTTTTTATAGTGAAATTCTATAGTGCACTATTTATGTCCCTGATGGCTTCCGAGCTCTGATGTCAGTGCCTTACTGATTCCAATTCCAATTCAACTTTTATAGCGCTTAATCTCTGCCAAAGTGACAGACTCTAAGGCGCAACATCATAAGCATAGTCACAAAAATCATTGTCCTTATCCATAGCAATGATCGACATCACGGAGAACGCCATATGAGGTGGAAAATACTAAGGAGGGTAAGCTTGGCAGAATAGGTATGCCTTAAGTTTTTTTCTGAAGGAAGCAATAGAAGTGGCAGATCGTACATCATCCGGGAGTTCATTCCATATTTTGGGAACATCATATGCAAAGCTTAGACCAAACTGCTTTGTGGATTTGTAAATAGATGGTTGGTATTGAGGACCATGTAGAATTATACCATCAGATTGACTCAACCGAGTATTATAGGCACATTGTCTAACTTTGAGGAATGGGCTGAAATATTTTGGACAGTTAGTATGTAGGTATTTGTATACCAGCAAGGCAGTCTTGAAGATGCAACGGTGCCTTATGGGTAGCCAATGAAGGGCTTTTCTTAGTGGAGTGGTATGAGAAAGACATGTGGCTCTACAAACAATTCTGGCCAGACTGTTTTGAATGCATTGTAGCTTGCGTAGGTTAGAAACAGATAGACCCCTAAACAAGGAGTTACAGTAGTCAAGTCTACTCCCCACAAGTGCGTTTGCAGCCATAAGAGCAGCATCACGAGTCAAGTACTGTCGAATTTGTCTAAGATCCCTCATCTGGATGAAACAAAGTTTACATACATTTTTAACATGTTTGGTGAAGGAAAAGTCTGAGTCAAACCAGACACCCAAATTCTTAACGGCATCTGAAGGTATCAGTGATTCACCCAATATGCATGTTTACTGGAAAGAATGGATTTAACTTTTCTTGTTGAGACTTGGAGCCAAATATAATAAAGTTGGTCTTATCGGCATTCAGCTTTAGTTTATTTGCACACAACCATAGTTTGACATCTTCGAGACACTTTCCTAGCCGATCGAAGGCAATTTTTGCATTTTTGTGTGTCAGGTGAATAAACTGCTGGGTATCATCGGCATAGAAGTGAAATTTGACATCTGGATGTTTAGAGATTACTTAGCTCAAAGGTGTGGTATACAACGAAAAAAGAAAAGGACCAAGAACTGAACCTTGGGGAACACCAAACTTAAGCTTTCTAGTCTCAGAGAGAACAGAGCCAATCTTGATGCATTGGGTACGATCAGAAAGGTATGACTTGAACCAGTCAAGGCATCTACCCCCGACACCGAACCATTTTCTTAAGCAATCAAGGAGTTTGTCATGATCAATGGTGTCAAAAGCTGCAGATTGA
Organism: Sabellastarte sp. h YS-2021; assembly: GCA_964017235.1. Lineage (NCBI taxonomy): Eukaryota > Metazoa > Annelida > Polychaeta > Sabellida > Sabellidae > Sabellastarte > Sabellastarte sp. h YS-2021. The sequence continues at coordinate 143,153,876 of OZ024929.1, forward strand.
TCAAGCAGCACCACAGCTGTGGCCTCACCTCTGGCTAGAGATAGGTGAATCTGATTCTTTATAGACAAAAGAGCTGTTTCAACATCATAATATTAAATGACAATGGAAAACATAACCAGATAAGTAAATGAACCAACAAAATGCTGCAAAATTGATGGCTTTGTAGCTCACGCCTGTGGATCAAAAGACTTCTCGGCCCTGTTTTGTTGGCATTCTCAAAAATAAACTACTTAATTGTTGAAAATAATCATAAGTTTTATCATAAATTTTGCAGCATTTTGTTGGTTCATTTGCTTATCTGCATGGTTATGTTTTCCATTGTCATTTAATATTATGATGTTGATTTCGACTTTATAATGTGAAAACAACTACAAGGGTTGTCACAATACCATGCATGTCATAATTCCGTGCAACAAACTAATTATTAAATCTATCCATTGAAATTACAGAAAATAAAGACCTGGGCCATAGAAAAAAATCAGTTAAATATAAATTTTATAAAATATTACACGTTGATAGCCGATTTATTGCTGGATAGGTTTCTTAAACAGAAACGCACGGTATTATGACATGCACGGAATTGTGACAACCCATGTACTCGCTTGTAGACCGATTAATCTGTCTCTTGGCCAATTTTTAAAAGATGGATGTACCAAAATGCCATCCATCAGTTTTAAAAAGGCATATTTTGGGACAGAAAACTCGGTTTACTCGCTTGTGTCTCTTAATGATGATCAAATTTACCGTAATTATGACTACGGTATACACATTTATTTGACAAATTAAAGGATGCATTTTCAGTACATAGCTTTGGTATTAAAAATAATGAAATATACACAAGGTGATAACAACATGTGACAGTTTAGCAAAGCTACTGTTTAGGAAAAGGTGGGTGAATGTTCATGTTTCACGGTTTGTTTTGTTCAGTGGTGGCGATAATTGGTAGCCAGGCTGTGTAGCAGTGTATAATTAGGTGGCTTTAGTTTACACGTAACTAAGGGGTCTTTTTTCACTTCATAACTCATAACAAGTCACGAATATACTTACCTTTGAAAGAACATATAGTCTCTTTTAGTATTTAGATAAATATGTTATTATTTATTTCCTATATCAAGCAATAATAAACCTTTTAGTTTTTAACGATTGAGTTTTAATTCCCACTTGACATTTCTGATCTCGTTGCGCGAGATGTTTATAATGTAAACTTTTCTGAGGCTAATTTTTATAAGGTAGATAAAGCATTGATTTATTTTAAATATTACTTTTTATTTAAATTATAATGTTTTGGGTTTAAATATAAAACCTATGGATAAATAAAGCATATTATCGAGAAACATTACCCAGAGATCTCGCGGTGTCTCGACTTAGAGACAGAGGTAAACAAACAATATGGCGGCCTCCTTGTCTGCAGACCAAATTCGAGAAGTTACAAAACAGTCGGTAAGATATTTGGTGTGGTAAAATAGCAAGTTAGCATTCATAAATATGATATTAACATGAACAAAATATTCATTAGTAATAGATTTTGGACAAACATACCGGCCACTTGGAGAATAGCACACGATAATTTCATGCCATTCAACTGGACCCACACACCACAAAGTGCCATCTTTTTAATGTTATGGTAGACTGTCGTTCGCTATGGATGTCCCGTTCGCTAACGTGACCCCCTGTATATGTTGTTATTTATTTTTTGCGATTGTGTTTTTTACACTATTTAAATTTGAAAGATTTTTTAAGACCATTTATCTCGGCTACTGTATGACCGTTTATCTTTGTGACCACCCGTGTAAGAACCCATCCCATATTCTAGCCGTAACTTCGCCTCAACACTTATTGCAGAAAGTAGTTGTGTCCATTAATCCCTTATAACAACTTCTTGCAAGAAATCGTATCCTCTATGGATGGGTTTTCGATATGACAACATCCCAGATATAGCAAGATCGACTCTGTAGGACCACCTAGACCGAGTTTCTGTCCCGTCACCAATTGCTATTGATATGTTGATGGACACAATGGCGAGGGACAGAGTTCACATGTACTAGTTTTCTGTGTAAATCTCGAACTGTGGAAAATTATTTTATTTACTTTAAAAAGTAATAATTATGTCCATGTAGCTGTATCCGGTTTACAGTACATAGTGGTGGTGGACCAATTCACGCCCGTGTACCCATTCACGCCCACCCCTAAATTTATACGAAACAATCACAGTTAAACAATAAATTACAAATGTATATGATCAATTTGATGATTATCTATGATGTGGTAAACATCTTCTCTATGAAAAATTATAAATCTTCAAGAAAATTAAGGGTGGGCGTGAATTGGTACCCGGGCGTGAACTGGTCCACCACCACTATGCTGTTTAACTAGGCTGATTTTACAAGCAAAAAGTTTCTTTTATAGATAATTATGTACTGTTGACGGTTTGTTTACATTTTAAAAACAGGTTGAAATACATGCATGCCAGTTTGATTGGCATTTAAATATTAGTGAACGGCACATAAACATAAAAAAAGAATTCAAATAACACTTTATACTTGTTGTAATATATGTCTAGAAATATGTCGTTCAAAATTTACACAGAAAAAAAGTACATGTGAGCTCTGTCCCTCGCCATTGTGTCCATCAACATATCAATAGCAATTGGCAACGGGACAGAAACTCGGTCTATAGGACCACCACTGGTCCACCAGCGGCATAGCAGTCAGTCCGTTTAGGAAAATACTCCAACTACAATAGTTTTGGAGTTACAATGGATTTACTCAACAGTAAGAATTTCAGAGTACATGTGTACGGGTGGTCATTAAGATAAACGGTCACAGAGATAAACGGTCTTCAAAGTTTTCAAATTTAAATAGTGTAAATAGGCTCAGTGGTGGTCCATTAGCTACATTTTGCCACCAATAGTCGATGGTGGCTCACTAGGGTTTTGCTATCTGGGATGAACGCGTAATGATGAACAATCATTAAAAAAAAAATGTAAACAAAACTGTCAGAAATGTAACAACAAAATTAAATCCCCAAACTCTCTGGTTCAGTGACCACATTTTCATTTTAAAATATGAAAACATCATCTAAAACAAGGCTGTAAGCTTACAGTTTAAATGATCAAAAGCATGAATATATCAAAAACATGTACATTAGCTAAAATGTGATCACATGTGTATGGGCTTTGGCCCCTGCTTCCAGGTGAAACTTTATTGGAATATTGAAAAACACTTAATTATATTTCTCACTATTGGTCTAAGCTATTTGATAACAATTAAGCAACTTGTAGAAAACAAAAAGTTAATCTTTTACCACAGACAACGTTTACTGAGTGTAACAAGATTACCAGAAAACCATCTAGGTTCGCCACAGACCTGCAAGTCAAAAATGTTATTAGTTTATAGCAAAAGTCGGCTGTCCATATTTCAATGTTCCTGTAGGTTAAATGAATATTGAGTTTTAAAACTGACATAGTGCCAATTAAGTCTAATAGAAAAAAGATTTAATGTTAATTTCTATAATGGAAAAATGTTGTGGTGGCCTAGTCCAAGGGTCGATTTCACTATTTAAAGGACTCGGCATGAATCTGGTCCCCGAAATAATTTAATTTTGTACATTCAACATAAAAATGGCAGAAAAGAGGGGTTTTCTTTTTAGGTGGGGGGGGGGGGGGGGGGGGGGGGGGATCAACGCATGATTGATTGTAAGAGATTGGCTCATTTTATTTTTCCAAACCCAGAAACTTTTACATTATTTTACACATATAATTGGGTTTTATGAAGTGTCTGCTGACTGGAGTATCCCTACCATATGACCATTATTTGCTTTTGGGGACTTCAGGGGGGTGGGGGGGCATCGACCATTGTCTGAAATGCTTGCAAATGTTGGTTAAATAAATATGGGGGGAAAGCAGTAAAGTGATTATATATCAATAATTTAGTATTGATCGATATACCTTTCTGAATTTCAACATTGCTATCAAACGTGTTAATTTCAATATTTCCAGCATCCACCAGAAAGAATTTTCAAAATAGTGTTGTAGTTAATCAAATCCCTGGAGTGTGATCATCAATATTCATTCATACATTATAACATTTATTCTGAGATTTTAGGTGAAATTTAATTGCTCCAATAGCCAGCTTGTATTAAATTCATGGTTGGTTTTGAACTAACCTCTTTCAGTCATTGTTATATACATGTACAGATCAGAGCCTTCATGTAGTTGTCATAACTTGATAATACACAATTTCATCAGAATTACTTTTCTGCAGAAAGAAGATGGCAGGGCATTGTTACAGTCTTTTCTGGATTGGCCACAATTTGATGAGGAGGAAGAACCACAGAAAGCTATACATCTAGACTGTGTGTATGATTGCCTGACATTCATGAGCCAAAGAGGTCTGGCCTGGACTCATATCAGCAAGCTGCTGGTTTTGCTGCAAGACTTGCTGGCAGAGTTCCCTGGTAAGATTAAACTACAAATATATACTTTTGCTACTCCCCTCAAACTGTAAACAGTTCTGTCCATGGGCCATAAACTCGGATCAGCCATCCCAAACCTTTTTATTTTTCTTTTTATCATACCAAAGTACCCAAGAATAAAAAACTTTTTTAATATCCAAACAATACCTAATACCCAGCAACTCTGTATGTCTTATATAGTAATTCTTTTCATCAATGTATTTAAAAAGTTTTTTTGATTGGTCCAGTGGGTACAGTAATGGCAGATCTTTATTAGAGTAGAGGGCCATTTTACGTTTAACAAACCTCTCACTTCTTATAACCCTGCTATACCTGTACTTAAGGGTCATATGTGACCAGATTTTTAGCCAATCAAACAGACATATTTATCTCCGAGGTATAATAAATCAGTTCACACCTCACAAGTCATTATGTTGCAAGTTTAAAGGAGAATATGCACACTTTTTTTTTGTTTTTATTTCTTTTTTTTCACATTTACAGGTAAAACTCTTCCTGAAACTGTGAAACTTTACCATTTCAAAATGAATAATCTGCATGATCAACTCAATGAAGCAGCAATGAAGCTCTTCACCGAGTACTTCTTCTCATCGTTTCTGAGGCATTTTAAACTCTATCAGTTTGTGTTCACACGGGATCAAGAAGTCATGAGAACTGTACAGGATCTAGAAGTGTATGTTCCAGAGAATCCACTGCCATTTAAGGAAGGCAGAGACATTAAGCTGTACGAGTATGAACAGAAATACAATGCCTTAGACCTACAATTGACACAGAAACAGGAAGAGCATGAAAAGTCAGCACAAGAATCCAAAAACATTCAGCAGCAAAGACTGAGTAGTAGTTTGGAAAATCTGGAAGAAATCGAGACTCCACTAGAAAGAGAGGTATGTAAACTGAAAAACATGAAATAGGTGAAAGTTAAGGCCCAGCAGCTAGTGTTGGAATTAAATTGAAATTTCAATATTGTAGGTGTACAACATCATGGTCAGACCTTGATTTGACCTTGCCATAGTGACCTTGAGTTTGAAAATCTTGACCGGGCTACATCTCGGCAACCATAAGGTGTAGGAAGTTGATACTTGGTAGGGACATTGGTTAGGGGGTGTAGGTGAGCAACGTCATGGTCTGACCTTGATTTGACCTTAGACCTTGCCGTAGTGACCTTGACCTATAAAATCTTGTCCGGGCTATATCTAGGAAACCGTGAGGTGTAGGAAGTTGATACTTGGTAGGAACATTGGTTAGGAGTTGTAGGTGTGCAACATCATGGTCTGACCTTGATTTGACCTTTGACCTTGCCGTAGTGACCTTGACCTATGAAATCTTGTCTGGGCTATATCTGAGAAACTCTAAAGTGTAGGAAGTTGATACTTGGTAGGGACATTGGTTAGGGGGTGTAGATGTGCAATTTCATAGTGTGACCTTGATTTGACCTTTGCCGTAGTGACCTTGACCTATAAAATCTTGTCTGGGCTATATTTCGAAAACTGTAAGGTGTAGGAAGCTGATACTTGGGGAGGACATTGGTTGGGAGTAGTAAGTGTGCAACGTCATGGTGTGACCTTGATTTGACCTTTGACCTTGCTGTAGTGCACTTGACCTATAAAACCTGGTCCGGGCTATATCTTAGAAACCGTAAGGTGTAGGAAGTTGATACTTGGTAGGGACATTGGTTAGGGGGTGTAGGTGTGCTACGTCAGTGTGACCTTGATTTGACCTTTGACCTTGCTGTAGTGACCTTGACCTATAGGTTCTCAGTGGCCTAGTGGTTAGCAAGTTTGGCATCTAATCATAGGCTGTCACCTCTGTGGGTTCGAGTCCCACAAGTGGCAATTCTGAGGACCTGTCCCAATATGACCCTGGCTGTTGAACGGGACGTAAAACCCCAACTTTGACTTTGACCTATAAAATCTTGTCCCGGCTATATCTCAGAGACTGTAAGGTGTAGGAAGTTTATACTTGGTAGGGACATTGGTTGAGGGTTTTAGGTGTGCCACGTCATAGTGTGACACTGATTGACCTTGCTGTATTGACCTTTAAAATCTTGTTGCACCTTTGGGTCTGTCTGTTGATGCAGATTAAGTACTGTTAAAGTCATATTAGAATTCATTAAGAATTTCCTTTTGCAAGTTCCCATTGTAACAGATGGAATTTCATCAAGTGAGCCACAGGCTTTTCTCCAACACCATACATAAGCATTCATTGAATGTATTGCCACTTCTGTATGCATGGGTAATATTCAAAACATCCAAACCATAATTTGGCCATTTTTGGTTTACTGATAAGTGCTGTCATTTAGTATTGAATTGTTTTGTTTTTATACTTCATCTTTACATACATTTCTTTTCCCTAGATATTATTTTCTCTACTTAAGCATTATTTGGACCTTAATATAACTGACACTGCTCTGAAAGTATCTTGAACTTTGTACTGTTATACTACTTCTATATCTCATGGTGTTGAAAAATATTTCCCCATGTTGTGGGGTACGGGCATCTCTGATGCTATTTTTTTGGATTGTAATTGAGCTGATGATAATACAAGGGATTTACAGAACTAGTCATACTGTAACCTAAATATTGAAAAGAATGTGACCTTTACCTTTGGCTTTATGTGGTTTCAGAAACTACTTGCTGTCATCAATCAGATAGCCAGTTCTCATGTGAGTGCAGCTGCAAGCGACCTCAAAACTGAAATTGATTATACAATGAGTGAATTAAACCTGATGCTAGAAAAGACAGCCTTGCCACGACCCTCGGGACTGGGTGAGTAATTGATCGATTGATTTTTAGGCGGGTTGCGTGTAACCAACCCGCCTATTAGATTGATGTGTCCGACGTCCGTCTGTCCGTCTGTCTGTCTGTCCGTCTGTCCGTCCACATTTTTCGTTTCCGGACTCTAACTTTAAAACGGTTTGACCAATCAAATTCAAACTTCACAGGGAGATAGATCACCATCATAGCTAGGTTCCTTTCGAAATTGGTGAAATTCCGTGTGTTCGTTTGTCCGTTTTTCGTCCGTTTGTCTGTCCATCCATCTGTTTGTCCACATTTTCGTTTCCGGACTCTAACTTTAAAACGGTTTGACCAATCAAATTCAAACTTCACAGGGAGATAGATCACCATCATAGCTAGGTTCCTTTCGAAATTGGTGAAATTCCGTGTGTTCGTTTGTCCGTTTTTCGTCCGTTTGTCTGTCCATCCATCTGTTTGTCCACATTTTCGTTTCCGGACTCTAACTTTAAAACGGTTTGACCAATCAAATTCAAACTTCACAGGGAGATAGATCACCATCATAGCTAGGTTCCTTTCGAAATTGGTGAAATTCCGTCTGTTTGTTTGTCCGTTTTTCCGTCCGTTTCTTCGTTTTTGTCCGTTTTTCTGTCCATCCATCTGTCCGTCCACATTTTTGTTTCCGGACTCTAACTCGAAAACGGTTACTCCAATCTAATTCAAACTTCACAGGGACATACATCACCATCATAGCTAGGTTCCTTTCGAAATTGGTGTAAATCCGTCCGTTCATTTGTCTTGTTTTTCTGTCCATTTGTTCGTTTTTAGGCGGGTTGCGTGTAACCAACCCGCCTATTAGATTGATGTGTCCGACGTCCGTCTGTCTGTCCACATTTTCCATTTCCGGACTCTAACTTGAAAACGGTTTGACCAATCAAATTCAAACTTGACAGGGACATAGATCAACATGATAGCTAGGTTCCTTTCGATATTGGTGAAATTCTGTCCGTTCGTTTGTCCGTTTTTCGTCCGATCTATCAGTTGTGAATACAGGCACTCATGTGGCTCAGTTGGTGGGGTGTTGCACTCATAATCCAAGGGTCGTGGGTTCGATCCCCGGTGATGGCAACTTTATCATGTGGGATAACATCCTTGGGCAAGATATTAACCTGGACTGTGCCTCTCTCCACCCAGGAGCAATGGGTACCTGGTTGCTAGTGGGTTCTTAGTGTGCGCGCTGTATTGTGGCAGCACCCTAGTATGTTCCATGAGGGAACTGAGACAGATACCTGTGTGAAAAAGTTCTGAAAACCCAGGCCAGGGTGTAAATGTAAAGTCGAGTGATAGTATATATGGCATGCTGATACTAGACTATAAACCATAACATTTATATTTTAATATGTTATAGCTATATATTTAAAAAGGCCATTTACATTTACAGTAGGTAAATAAGTATTATGCTTAAAAATTATGTTTCCATAAACGCTGTATATGTAAAGCATCGATTAACCTAACAAAATCCAACTCACAACATATTCGAATAATCAAGATTGCACAGTGTAATCAGGAACATTTTTTTTCACCTTTTAGGACCACCTCCCAGGTACAAAACCAAGACTCCAGTTCAAAATCTGAGTGGCAAACGTCCAGCCAACAGTCGGGAAACACTGAAGTCCCGTGGAGCGTCTTCACGGCCTGGAAAGAAGTGATCGGTAAATGGATGTCTACTCCAATGCAGTATTTATATGTGTACATAATGGTTTACAAGTCATTTGAAAATAATTGAACTCTTCTGGCAACCGGAAAACTAGTTCTTTTCAAACAGGAATTGCCGAAGGCAAGGTACATAACTTTGGCTAAGCTGTCTAAGAAACTAAGAAGACGTCAGACAATGCATTCTTCTAATTTCTCCTCAGCCTGCCCTAGGACCTACACAACATGTTACTCAACTAGGGTGGGACTAGTTGTAAGTCGTCATATTTATAATTGCTTCTGCTGTCAAACAGAACGCTACATAGATGACACACGGATCCTCACCCAAGAATTCTTCTCGACATTGAGCACAAGAAAACTTCATCAAATCTGGCTAAAAAACGCCAGGAATTGCCTTGTTTTGGTTCTGGAGAGGCCATTTTATCTAATAAGCACAATTTTTCAACTTCAGTTGAAAACACTATCCAAATTTGTAGATATTTAAACTTTTCTGCAAACTCTGAGATCTCTTCAAAAACATGTCTGCACACTACATACACCGAACGAAAAAGATACTGTGACGTCATGTTGTCTAGCCACGAAGGAAGTTCGATGCGCCACCTTGCGAATGCACACTACTTGACCGGTCCTGCCTGTAGAAAACACAGGACGTTTTTTTCTGTCGTTTGGCAGGGCCGGTTGCACCCACGAGTATGGGAATTGTCCATTGGGTAGGATGCATTAACACAATAAAAATTTATATTTACTATAAAAGGACAATCTACTTGAGAAAATGTTACAAAGGTGAAAAATTGGACAAAAATAAATTCCTACTAATTTGCAATTTTGATTCTTTCAGCGCCTTTAACTTAGAATTATGAACAACCTTTCTTGCTGAGGTAGAACATCACCTTTTTAATAGAGCCGGTGTTCTATTTTTTGGCTGGATGAACAGACATCATATCCTGAAAACACTTATTTTTTACTGTATACAGTCCTGCAACACACCTTTTCATAAATGTTAAGAAAAAAGTCTCACACAAAACTCTTGGATCTGTTGTGCTTATTTGAATTGGGTGTGAATTTTAAGGCACTTGCAAGGTCAGTATGTTAATTAAACATTACATTTGACCAAGTATACATATTCTTTGACCTCTGGACTTTAGCTTTTGAAAGATGTTCAACTATTATGCACTAATCAGGCATATTCAATCAAAAATGAATCACATAAAGGTACAGACCGATTCCTAAATGGACTCTTTCTGTTGAAATTTACAGTTATTATATTTGTTATTATTGTAAGGTACTTATATAGTACTCTTTCTAAAGTTCAGCTCGGAGTGCAATTCAGAAATTGAGGCAACTTGAGATAAAAGTACTTTTCTGGTTCCGTATGATTCAACTTAAAGGATTCAACTTCTGTGCATTAAAAAGAAACCAGTTACCAATATCCTTCAAATGTAAAAAGAAACCAGTTACCTATATCCTTCAAATGGGCCACAGTTGATATATATTAGATTTGATGCAATGGCAAATATTACTGTTGATTGTTGAAAGTGTGATTGTTGAAGTGGCGGTAACGTTGTAAGTTGGGTTTTGTTTTAAAACCAATTGTGACCATTGAACACTTTGTAAATGACTTGTGTCAAATATTGTACAAGTGCATGTTTAATAATTGTTATATTGTTTATGCTGTGAGTTAATTTAATAAACTTGAACTTCTCTGAATGGCGTTTATACACATCCATTGGGCTTTTGCATTGACAACTGATTATGCAATAGGGATGCTAAATATTAAGCAATCAGGTCAAGATCAGATGGGCTTATTTAACTTGTGGTTTTATGTCCGTTATCAACACAGGACTTCAGTTAATCCCACATATTGCCAGGTGGTAGAGTTGAACACACAACCAGAACATTGTGAGTCAAGTTCTTACACGAAAGGCCAATAATTGAGCATGCTTCGGAATAAAATTAGACTTTGGTTTCCTGATGGCAAAAAATATATATTCTGGACAAAACAATGTGATTAATATTTGATAAAATAGTCATTTAGAAATATACAATCCACTACCTTTTCTATTATTATTATTCAAAGAAAGCCTTTATGACTTTCGGGCATGTCCATTGCTTAAATTTTGCAATACCTCAAAGATGAGTTTTACTTCTTGAATAATTAAATCAGTCGTTTTACAAGAAAACATTTTATCACTTTATACATTGTACACTGTATGACAGCCTTTGACAGGATGTAATGAGAGACTTTGTTCCATTTGGCTGAAAGAAAACTAACTCAGTAACAAAAGTATTAAACCAATGATGTTTCACATATTTATTCAATTCATATTTATATTAATAACATTTTCTAGTGAACAGATTTTGAATTAGAACTCTCAATCACAACATACACTTATCTATGCTGTAAATCTCTATGTGTCAATCTGCGACTTGTGCATCATTCGATTGTAGAAAGGCATAACCAACTTGTCATTGTCTTCAACAATTTTAATTCCTGCAGATTCTTACATTGTTTTTATTTATCATCAATAAATTACAACCTACCGGGCATAGGTTTTATTGGAGCAATTAGCTGAAGTTGTAGTGTTCTATCAGAGTCAAAATTGACCTTTACACCCCTTTTAACAGCTACTGTTCTACAGGGACAAACCATCAGTATTTCCCATGTCACGAACTGGGTTCAAACCTGCAAAGAGGTGTCAACCATCCGTCAGGTGAGGCCCCTCGGGTATTATGGTCACGTGTCAAAAACACATAAAACAAAATTTTGTGATAACCTCTGAAAATAATATTATGTTGCAATTGTTATGTTTGTCTTCTATTGAGCCATATCGTATAATCTCCAGCAAAAATCATACACTTAATACTCATTCTTGAAATGATCATAAAATTTTGACTCCTGTGCCAATTTATCATTCTTGTGATAAAAAGTTACTCAGGTAAACCATTTTTGAGGAACTATGAAGAGGAGTTGAAATTGCAATAAATATATTCTATTAGTAGTCTAAATCAAAGTCTAAATACTGTGGATCAAAAGTGTGCACTCGTACATAACCGTCCTCTCCTCCACTGCTGTAGCTGAAAATACAGAAAAAAATAGCATCAGAGATGTCTGTACCCCACAGCCTATGGAAATAGTTTTCAACACCATGAGATATAGAAGTTGTGAAACAGTACAAAGATCGGGATACTTTCAGAGCAGTGTCAGTTATATAAAGGTCCAAATAATGTTTAAGTAGAGAAAATAATGTCTAAGAGAAAGGAAATGTATGTAAAAGTATGAAAGCAAGACAATTCAATAGCAAGATGACAGAATTAAACAGTAAACTAAAAATTATGAAGCTGTAAGATTTATTGGAGAATAGCAGCTGTCAATGGAAATAGCAAAATAATGTAAAAGTACACATAATAATCAGTTGCAGCAATCCATATATCTTTGGTCATAAGAGAAACATGTCTCAAATATGGCAGGTGAACACACTTTGGCTAGGTTGCACCTTGATGCACACCTACAATCCCTAACCAATGTCCCTACTAAGTGTCAACCCTTATACACCTTACGGAATCCAAAATATAGCCCAGAAAAGATTTTAAAACTCATTAAAAAACTCACTACGACAAGGTCAAATGCCAAATCCAAGATCACACCATGACCTACAACCCCTAATTAATGTCCCTACCTACATCAACTTCCTACAGCTTACGGTTTAGGAGAAATAGCCCAGACAAAATTTAAAGGTCAAGGTCACTACAGCAAGATCAAAGGTCAAAACAAGGTAAGACCATGACATTGCACACCTACAACCCTCAATCAATCTCCCTACCAAGTATCAACTTCCTACACCCTTACAGTTTCCAAGATATAGCCCGGACAAGATTTTATAGGTCAAGGTCACTAAGGCAAGGTCAAATTAAGGTCACACCATGACGTTGCACACCTACAACCCCCAACCAATGTCCCTACCAAGTATCAACTTCCTACACCTTACGGTTTCTGAGATATAGCCTGGACAAGATTTTATAGGTCAAGGTCACTAAGGCAAGGTCAAAGGCCAAATCAAGGTCACACCATGACGTTGCACACCTACACCCCATAACCAATGTCCCTATCACGTATCAAATTCCTACACCTTACAGTTTGTGAGATAAAAGCTATATTGATCAATATTTAAATACTGATTCATAATTCCAACCCTAAAGTTTGAGTGGAATTTATTCTCTTCAGCTTATCTTCATTCATTGCTGATAAATCACTACAAATAATTCAAGCACAATAGAGCTTAATTTCATCTCTATTATTAGACTCATAATGCCAGGAGAAAACCCATGTCAGAATATACAACAGGCATTTGAAAACTGTTTGTTTGTTGAAATTTATTTTCTTGCTGTAGGAATTTTTCTCAATTGTAAGCTTAAGTCTAACCATGTGAGTGAACTGTAACAAATTTTATTGTAATTTAAGTTTTTACAAGTTAAATACTTACCTTATCCTCACAAGTGCTTGTTTGGTTTTGTGGAGCAAAAACGTATCGACCGACAAGAATTTTTTAAGGAATATTCTTGTCACAAGAGGTGACCCCTTTGCGCATGTCCGTGCTTGCGCAGTAGTCGTTGTCGACAGAAGATTGTCGAGAGCTCTTCATTGTATTTTTGGTCCCCAGAAAACAAATTATGCGGAGAGGTAGGGTGGGTTTATCCTTGTGAGGATAAGGTAAGTATTTAACTTGTAAAAAGTTAAATTACAATAAAATTTGTTACATTTTATTGCGTAAAATAGCCTTACCTTATCCTCACAAGTGCTTGAATACAACCATAACAGGTGGAGGGTATTTGTTTTGGCCACACTGTTAGATGATTGTCAGACAAGGGGTCACCATATAAAGCACTGATAAGAGGATAAGATAAGCTTCCATAAGCCACATCTTAGGTTATATATTATTTCTTCAACACAGAGAAGTAATTTGCTAACCTCAACAAGAGATCCATGATGTGGTCGTCATTGTTGCTGCTGTTGCTGTTGTAGATTATTTTTACAACAAATCATATAGCAGTATTAACCACCATCACCCAGTATTGGCCGGAGATGTCTGCATGACTCCCCAAACAAGATGTCATCATCTGACAATGAGAATATCTGCAAGCAGGCAAACTGAACTGCATAAACTGCAGATATGGGGCCGTATGTAAGTTAAGAAAGACATTTGTCAGTGAGACAACACTTGTATAACTGGAGAGAACAAAATATGGAGTCATATGAATAACATGTATAAATACACAAAAAATGACTACATGCTGAGGTGAATCCACAAGACCCAATTTGTTCATGGACTGGTCATGGGATTGCCAAGCTACATCTTCGAGTGGAATGTAGTAAAGAATTGTGGGTATTCCAATAACAAGAGTTTGATATCTGCTCAGGTAAGACCCCACTCTTGAAAACTAAAGAGGCAGCCATGGATGTAATATGTGTCTCAATGTAAGGATTCTGAGAATCAGAATTAAAGGACTGGCAATCTAATCCTGCATTCAGATTAATCCAGGAAGAGATAGCAGAACTCAAGATATCTCCATCAAGCCTTCCTTAAAAGATATGAGCAAGAGATGCTTCACCTCCTTGAAGTACTTGTACTGTGTTGATAGTAACTAAGTACTGTAAGAGGGCAGAGTGTCACAACATCAGTCCAACGTCAGCTCAAGAAAGGTTTCTGAGCTGGAATGACCACTGGTTTGAGCCATCTGGGGCATCAGATTCTTGCTAAAAGGCAGGAGGAGACTTTCCCTTTTCTCCAAGCAGTAGTCCTGTCCAAGAAGGATGTAAGTGCTGTAGGAGAACAATGAATCATGTGTCCAGGCAATTTAAATTCAGGAATGATCTAGAGCTGAAGTGACCACTGGAGCCAATCTAGACCAATTGAGGCTAATAGGTCCTTGCTGAAAAGGTAGGTAGGAGGGAGAAACTGTAACCTCCTTCCTATGAGGCTTGTGTCTCAAGGAGCCAAAGTCCCAGAATACACTTCCAATGCCATTGCAACAGTCTTGCAAGTCAAACTTTTTTTTTTTTTTTTTTGACTGACCTCCTTTAAAGGTTAATAAGGAGCCTTTTGTGAAAACCAACAGAAGCAAAGGCAAATCCCTTGATGCTACACCTCTGTTAGCAGTGGGTTTCTCTCTATAAACACTTGCAATAGGCCTATAAAGATCCAGGCTTTTGCTCAACTCCTGCACAAAAAAATGTAAATGATCAGCTATGGCTGCTGCAAAGCCAACAATAGTGACAGGTTTCAGATTTTTGCAAGTAAATGGATAAAAAAATCTGGTATATTTGAGACAGTAGGCTCTGAGATGGCCACCTTATTCTGTGGGTACCAGAGCTCAAAAAGGCCCCTCATGACTCATACATTCCAAGATGAGGGTCCTTGAGATGCCCTAAATCTCTCTACCCCTTGCTCAGAGAATGATATAAGAGATTCTGAGTGGTGTTAAGGTGCCATGCATGAAGGTGCCAATGCAACAGATTCAGATGGTATTTCTGACTGAATGGCTGTTTCTGAGACCAGTGAAGTAGCTGTAATGGAGGTTTGGTTGAATGACTAACCAGACCCCAAAGCCAATGCATCATGGGCCACCAAGGGGCCACTACAATCATTTTGCACCTGGTGTTCACTTGTTCAATGACTTTTTGGAACTAGATTGGGCCAACTCGGCGCCAACATATCCCCAGACAGGTCATCACTCACGCCACAGGTTTTGATCGGGAATTTTTTAAAACATAATTACCCATTATTATATGAACTTCAGCACATCAATCTACTCGGTTTATATCTTCCAAGGAAGATGGTGTATCCCCAGACGCCGAATACATAACTCAAATTATATTTTCAATCTTCCTGCAATGATAACTCTAAACCTATTTTCAAAGTATTTAAATGATTGATGATTGAATGTCCATTCTAAAATAATAATCCCAAAAGAGCATATCTGTTTCTATATTTGTTGACAAATAAAATATTATTTTTAACTCAACTCATCATACTTTTCAATCTTCCTTCAAAGTATTTAAATGATTGATGATTCAATGTCCATTCTAAAATTCATAATCCCAAAAGCGCATATCTGTTTCTATATTTGTTCACAAATAAAATATTATTTAAAAAAAAATTATTTATATTATTATTTTATTATATTATTTTTAGAATTTGCAAATTGTTTTCAGTTATTCATTTCCTCTATACCTATATATGTGGTCCATATATATGCAACCTAAATATGTGACACAATCTCAGTTCTGACTCCCCTTTGTGTTATATGTAATGAAGCCCCCACCCCCACCCCTCTCCCCTTCTCCACACCTCTCTCACTATTACACAAGATCTGCAACCCCATTGAGTTCTTTGTTTCTCATCTGATATCATTAAATACCTTTGTTTATTTAGTGTCACTCAATATAGCTGGAGGTCCCAGAGGTGGGTGGGGGGAATCCGGGTGGGGGATGCATAAATGGTAAACAAACAATCTATATAAAAGGGGTACTCAAATACAAAAAGAATTGAGAATTTTAAGTATGTGATTATCAACTGAAATGAGTTCATAACTGTAGGAGCTGTGTCAAAATTAACTGAGGCAAGTTGAATAAAACTGGGCTACTTGAGGGTTAAAAATCCCCTACTTTTACTACATAAGGATATAATTTCATTAATATTGGGACTTAAAGCTCACTTAAAGTGTCCATTTTGTCTACTTGAATATGTTTAACCAGTTTCATTTTAAAAAGTTAAAAACTCAGCAAGCAGAGGTATAACACACAAAAATAAGTTCTTAAAAGACTAAGATAGCCATAACATTATTAATATTCAAAATTTAAATAGACAGGCATTTCCTTTTAAAAATTCAAAGATTTCAGCTCTATAACCCACATAGTTTGACAGTTACTGGGCTTTAAAGTGGCATAATGTCCATAAATTGGGTTTCTGTGGGCATTTTACAATTGTTAAAGAGACCTTAGCAATTAAACAACAGATCTGAAACTTTTTGGGGGACATACATAACAAACAAAAATTATATATAATACAGTTTAAGACTTGTCACACTAAGCATTTCCAAATAACAGGGCAAAATACGGAAAAAATGTCCAAAAAGGCACTTGGGCGAGTGTCTATGGCCCTCATACACAGGTTAAATGTCTACTAAAAACCTTGATTTTCGGCATATGTAAAAAGGACATAATAATGCATTCCCAGATGGGATTTCAGCTCCATCAATTACATAGTTTAACAGTCACAGGGCTTAAAGGTGGTTAAAAAGTCCAAATATTGGGTCTCTGTGGGCCTTTTAGAGATCTCGATGTGGCTTTCAAATTAAAGCTTCAGACTTAAAATTTGTTACATACTAAGATTACACATAGAATATGTATCTAATAAAGTTTGAAACTTCTCAGACTTACCATTTCCAAGTTACAGAGCAAAATATGTGAAAAATGTCTTAAAAGGGTCACTCAGGTGGGTGTTTAAGGTCCTCATACACAGGTTAAATGTCTACTTGAAGCCTTGATTTTTGGAACATGTAAAAAGAACATAATAATGTATTCCCAGATGAGATTTCAGCTCTATCAGTCACATAGTTTAACAGTCACAGGCCTTAAAATTGGCAAAAAGTCCAAATACTGGGTCTTTATGGGGCCTTCTAGAGACCTAAATGTGGCCTTCAAATTAAAGCCTCAGACTTAAAATTTGTCACATACTAAGATTACACATAGAATATGCATCTAATACAGTTTGAAACTTCTTAGACTTACCATTTCCAAGTTACAGGGCAAAATATGTGAAAAATGTCTAAAAATGGTCACTCGGGTGGGGATTTATGGTCCTCATACACAGGTTAAATGTCTTCTTAAAGCCTTAATTTTTGGCACATATATAAATAACATACTAATATCTTCCCAGATAGGATTTGAGCTCTATCAGTCACATAGTTTGACAGTCACAGGGCTTAAAAGTAGCAAAAAGTCCAAATATTGGGTCTTTGGGAGCCTTTTAGAGACCTCAATTTGACCTTCAAAATTAAAGCTTCAGACTTAAAATCTGTTACATACTAAGATTACACACAGAATATATATCTAATACAGTTTGAAACTTCTCAGACTTACCATTTCCAAGTTACAGGGAAAAAGATGTGAAAAATGTCTTATAAGGGTCACTCGGGTGGGTGTTTATGGTCCTGATACACAGGTTAACTGTCTATTAAAGGCCTAAATGTTGGGGCACATATAAGAAAACACATAGATATATTCCCAGATGATATTTAACTTAGATGAGAGACATAGTTTGAAAGCTACAGTGCTTGAAAGTGGCAAAAAGTGCATAAATTGGGTCTCTGTGGGCACTTTTGAGACCTTAAGTCGACCCCTTTGGGTAAACCTACAGCCCTAAAATTTTCTACAGACAAGGATTACATATCAAAGTTATACCTAGCGCAGTTTGAGACTCATCAGAATTACCACTTCCAAATTATAGGGCAAAATATGTGAAAAGTATAGCAAAAAATCCCCAAGTGGGGGTATTTATGGGCCTCAAACACAATTTTCTCCTCAACTTAAAGTCGTGATTTTCGGCACATGTACTAAGAACATATTAATGTGTTGTCAGGTAAAATTTCAGCCAGCTGAGCATCATAGTTTGTGACCTACAGGGCTCTAAGTGGCCAAAAGTCCAATTTCTGACCTTAAGGTGGCCATAAGTTCTTTTTTACTGGGAGTTTAAGGTCACCTTAAAATAGGGATCTTCCTTTGGGCACCCTTAACATGTGTACCAAGTTTGAAAAAAAAATATTAATTTGTTTTTGAGTTATCGCGTCCACAAGGAAATTTCTACGGCGGCGGCGGCGCGACGGACCTGAATCCAATATATCCCCGACTTTCGTCTGGGGATATAATAAGTGGTATAGGACAAAAGGCCTAGCAGTCCAGGACCTCCAACAAGATGTTTAATGCATCTATGTTCAGAGCATTTGCATCTGGGACTGGCAACATAGAATGGAAGTTTGTGACTCATATTGGTGGCAAACATCTCTGCCATTGGTATTTGACAAACTATGTAAATCAAATAGAATATTTAAAGATGAAGAGACTATCCTGTCTGTATTATTTCGTTCTTTGTGGAGAGGCTGTCATGACATCTAGGCAGCCCTGAATATATCTGGCTCATATGAGAATATTTCAAGGATTGCAGTAGGCCAAGATGCAGCATACCTGCATGAAACACCTATTGTTGATTTGTGCCAAACTTGAACCATAAAGGGAGTAAGAACCATTCTGTACAGATTACTTTTGTCCCTTCTGTAGAGATCATTGAGTATGACATTTAAGCAACCCCAGAATATTTCTGTCTCTTATGAGTATATTTCAAGGATTGCAGTAGGCCAGGATGCGCCAAACCTTTATCCCTTCTGGAGATGATGTTGGGTATGACCTTTAAGCAACAAAGAATATGTCTGTTTGTTATGAGTATATTTCAAGGATTGCAGTAGGCCAAGCTGTGCCAAACCTTTATCCCTTCTGGAGATGATGTTGGCTATGACCTTTAAGCAACCAAGAATATGTCTGTCTGTTATGAGTATATTTCAAGGATTGCAGTAGACTAAGCTGCGCCAAACTAGGAGGTACATGTTACCCCCCCCCCCCCCCCCTCTTTTGTTTGTTCAGATAACCGAACACAGTGGTGTTGTCTGATGCTATCAGAATTCTTTTGTGTAGAATTTGTCTTGAAGGCTTTTAAGGGATGAACACACTGCCTTCAGTTGTATGACATTGAAATGTAATATATACATTTTTAACTGTCCAAAGCCACTGACTGTGATGCTTATAGATGGGATCATCAACCCTGGTTTAATGCATCTACGAAAATAAGGGAATTGTGCACCTGTGTATAGAAAAGCCATCCTATTTCCCATTTTTTGGCATTTTCCACCACTGAATATGCCTTTTCAGAAGGATTTGAAACAGGAATTCTCACAACTAGTGACTGGAGATATTGCCAGTTTTTTGTAGATACAGCTGAAAGGCACATATACTTAAGTAACCCATTGGTATAGTCTTTTCCAAAGATGCTCGTACCCCTACCTGGGATATAAGCAACCTTGGGGTCATTTGTGATGAGATCTCCATCTCCTGAAAAGATTTCTCAAGTTTTTAAAATTTATTTGTGTTAGAAAGACATTTCCTTGTACCCATATGCAGTGGTAACCTAGGAAATCGATCCTTGTGTGGACTCCAGCTTGGATTTTTATCAGAAAATAAACAGGAAGCGGAGATGTTGAAGAATTTAGATGAATTCTTGGTTTGAAGCAAAACTGGAAAATTTAATAAATAAATTAAATTTTTATAAGTTAATACCTTACCTAGTGGACAGATGCATTTGTCCGGCGCCTTGCCGGTCACGCCAAACGTTAGAAAAAAACGTCCTGAGCTGGGCTCTGGCCGGGACCGGTAGCATCCTGTTCACTCGCCAGGTGGCTGTATAGTCTCCCTGCCGGTGTACTGCGCACGCGCAGCGCATGCGCTCTTCCTCTTTTTGTTGCCTACCGTAGGAAAACCCCTAGGGCTAAAAATAGCGGGGACGGTAGGGAGGGACTCCCCCTGTCCACTAGGTAAGGTATTAACTTATAAAAATTTAATTTACTTATTAAATTTTCCATTTTATTGCGTTAATACATCTTACCTAGTGGACAGATGCAGAATAACTACCCAGTGGAAGGAGGGTAGCCAATAGGGGAATTCCTCAGAACTCCAAACTATGTATAAGAAAAGGTGGATCCGGAATGATTAGAAGCTAGATACCTCGGATCACACCTACTGCCCCCCCCCCCCCCCCCCCCCCCCTTCTTTTCTCAAAGCCCAGTACTGGCTCGCTAGGAGCACAAAAGGACTGAGGAGGGTAAAAGTTCTGACTAACGAGGAAGAACAGGACCTATAAGACTATCTCATCAAGCCCTTAGCCCCACTTTGGATCGCGGCAGACTAAGGACTCAGGATAGTGGAAGAAAGTTGTAAATCCTGAGCTTTCTGGTCGGAAAGTTGATAACACAACAGTACCGTCTGTTTAACCCAGGAGGAAATGGTGGCAGGGACAATGTCCTTCTGAAAACCTGTCTTGAAAGACACAAAGACCAGTTCCTTTCCCTGACGGGAATCCTTGGTCCGGTCCAGGTAGTAACGTAAAGCCCGTACTGGGCACAAAGACCTGTCCCCAGACAAGGACTTATCCAACGTTGGAGCTAGAGCTGGGATGACTACTGGAGCCACTGAAGTTGGTCCATCCCGAGCCAGCTGGTTTTTGGAGAGGAAACTTTACTCCAGTCCTCTTGGTGCCTGATATTCTTAGCTAACCAGGCATGGATTTCGCTTCTTCTTTTGCCTGACCCCAGGGCCAAAAGGAAAACCGTCTTAAAGGTCAGATGCTTCAGCGAAGCCTTCCGTAGAGGCTCGAAGGGAGCCTTGGTAAGCTGATGGAGCACTAGTGAAAGGTTCCAGGAAGGGACCCCTCTTCGACCTTTCGGTTTGTCCCTATGAAAACTGTCTAACAGGCGGGTAAGATTTTCATCTGAGCTTATATTGAGCTTGTCATTACCCACCATATCTGCGATGGCTGTCCTATAACCATCAATGGTGCTGGGTTGCAGATTCCTCTCGTTGAAGAGGTAAAGGAGAAAATCCGCAATATGATTCACAGAGGGTGACCTGAAGTCCACCTTGTTCGATTTACACCACTTGACAAATATGGTCCACTTTGACTTGTACACGGCTCTGGTTGAACCCCTCTGAGGAGCCTCAATTCGTGCTGCCACCTCTTCAGAGAAGCCGTGTTTCCTGATGGTAGAGCTTCTAGGAGCCAAGCATGAAGATTCAGATTCTGAAGGCTCCGGTGAACTAGCCCGTTGAAAGGCTGAGTCACTAGGTCCCTTGTTAGAGGAAGGGTGAAGGGGATCTGAACGGATAGGTCCACCAGGTCCCAAAACCAAGGCATGTTTGGCCAACCTGGGGCAATCAGAATCATCCTGTGACAACCCTGATCCCTTATCTTCGAAACTACCTGAGGGAGCAGGGAGACTGGGGGGAATGAATAAGCATTCAGATGCTCCCAGGACAAGCTCAGGGCATCTACTGCCCAGGCTGCCTGATCCGGGACCGGTGACACAAACCGGGGCAGTTTGTGATTGAACCTGGTCGCAAACAAGTCCACTAGCGGTGGGGGCCACCTGGAACACAACTGACTGAAAACCTGAGGGGAGAGAGACCATTCGGTCTGAATCACTTGATTGTGCCGAGAAAGCTTGTCGGCTATCACATTCAAGCGACCCGGAATGTGCCTTGCCCTTAGCGTTATGCCCCTGTGATGGCACCAGGACAGGAGTCTCCAAAGGAGGGCACAGAGAGAGCCTGACCTCATACCCCCCTGTTTGTTTATGTAAGAGACCACTGTGGTATTGTCTGTTGCCACAAGAACAATCTGATCCTTGCACAGATGCTCTAACTGTCGTAAGGCAGAAGGACTGCTTTCATCTCGAGAAAATTTATATGAAGGCGACCTTCGAGAGGGGACCAAACGCCTCTTGCAGTGAA
Source organism: Sabellastarte sp. h YS-2021 (assembly GCA_964017235.1). Taxonomy (NCBI): domain Eukaryota; kingdom Metazoa; phylum Annelida; class Polychaeta; order Sabellida; family Sabellidae; genus Sabellastarte; species Sabellastarte sp. h YS-2021. Next base: position 143,176,400 of record OZ024929.1, read on the forward strand.
GTCTCCTAAGTGTGCGCCCCAACCTTCATTTGAGGCGTCTGTAAATATCTGAACGGCGTGCTGAAGAGGGTGCAGGGGTTGACCTTTCAGCACATTGGCTTCGTCCAACCACCAGTCCAAATGAGGATGGAGTGACTGAGGGACCGGAATAACTTTCTCTAGGACTTCCGGGACATGCCAGTGTTTCTTCAGATGCCACTGAATGGGCCTCATATGAAGGCGACCTGCACACACTTGTTTCTCGGTGGCCGTCAGGAGGCCTATCAAGGACATGAATTGTCGAACCGTACACTGGTGATGGTCTTTCATGAACCTCAATTTCTCCTGAAGGGTTTCCCACCGGTCCTGAGTGGGTAGAACCCGGCCGGTGATCAGGTCGAACCGGTAACCTACAAAATTGAAGACCTGTTTGGGAACTAACTCTGATTTGGTCATATTTACTACCCAACATAACTGCCGACATAGGGCCAAGAGGGTCTGGGTATGTTGTAGGCAGATTTCCGGGGAAGGGGCTCTCAGTAACCAGTCGTCTAGGTACTGGTGGATCCTGATACCCCTCGCTTGAGCCATGAGTTTCACTTCTTTGACCACCTTGGTAAACTCCAGGGGAGCTGTGGCCAGTCCGAATGGCAGGGCTGTGAACTGGAAAGTTTGATGAAACAGGAAGAACCTGAGATACTTTCTTGATCTTGGGGCTATGGGGATGTGGAAGTAAGCGTCGCTGAAGTCCAGCGAAGTGACCCACTCCCCCGTCTTCAAGGATAAGCGGATTGTTTCCGGAGTTTCCATCTTGAATGTGCCGGTACTGAGAAAGAGATTCAAACGACTTAAGTCTAAGATTGGTCTCCATTTGCCGTTTGGTTTGGGAACCAGGAACAGGCGGTTGTAAAAGGCCAGGGACGACTTGACCACTACCTTTTCTACTACCAACTTTCGCATGAGACTCTTTGAGATGCATGTTTTTGGATGGGTTTGCATAACCACTTTGAACCACTGGGAACCTGGTTAGAACCGGTCTTTGTTTGAAGGGCAAAGTGTAACCCCTTTTTAGGATAGAGACTACCCGGGGATTTGAACCCATGGTTTGCCAAACTTCCCAAAATTCCTGAAGTCTGCCCCCTACATTGTGTTCGGAGACAGCACTGGGGACACTGGGAACAATAGGGGCAAAAACACAAGGATCTACACAAAAAACACTTTTGACAGACTTTATTTTGTTCAGACAATTGCCGGGGCTTACTCCTTTCTTTTGTGGATGCCCGTGTGAAAGAACAGAACGAACAGGACTGACAACAGGACAATACACAGCCCGACGACTCTCGGGTTTGAACAATGGAACCTTGTTTACTGTCTGAAATTTGTCCAAGCTTATGTTTGCAGACACACTTTTGTCCTGACATTGAGGGTCCAACTGAATCTGATGTACTAACTTTACTGTTGGACCACCTAGATAATTGTCATTTATAGGGCTTAAAGGACTGCCCTTTAGAAAAACGGGGGTTAGAACCCCGGCCACGTCCCCTTCCTCTGGACCTATTTCGGCCAAACTGTCTCCATGGCTGACTTTGCTGTTGAGAGGATTGGTCAGTGGAAGATGTTTGTTTCCTATCCTTACGGTCGTAAGGCTTATATCTTTGCGTACCCTTCCAACTTGCGTGCTGAGTAGCACCCGGTCCGGGCCTCTGAGCAACGCTACTAGTTTCAAAATTTTGGATATCCTGCTCCGCAGACATGATGGCTGCATCAGGGAAGAGACCGTATCCAAACAAGGGGGCGTTCCTCAGCAAGTTCATGGTATCCTGTTTAACGCCTTGTTTCACAAATCAAGATATGAGTCTCTCCTTAAGAGAACCAGGTTGGCCATATTCACAAACAAACTGTCCGCCAAATGCTGAAGAGATGTGCCCATGGCCACCGACACCTTTTGATGAAAGGCCATGAGGTCACGCAGGTCATTCAAAGCATTGGCCACGTCCTGCGAACACTTTCCTTTGCCAAGACGAGAGGACAACAGAGAGATGTTCTGAGACATCTTCTCCTGAAGTTCGGTGGAACAGCGACTGATACCTGCCGCATGATTGATGATATAACTGTCTTCACGTGCGGCACGTTCCCACCTGCATAGGGATTCTTGGGCAATAGGCCTGGAGGGAGGGCCTGTGGACGGGTAAGCAGAGGCACGAGTTATCCTTGGGAAATGAGAATTAACCTTGGCCTCAGTGTTTCTCCAGTTGAAAACAGAACGACCAGGACGATGTGGTCCGTCAGTCTTAATCAGGTGCATCTTGTACCATTTCTCCTGCGACTTTGGCACCTTGATGAACTGGTCACGTCGCAAACCTGCGGAATCTTGTCAGCGAGAGGGGTAACCCTCTGCGACAGTGAGATTCAACCTTTCCAACTTCTGGCACAACCAGTCGTCTGGGGGCATGGCCACTGAGATGCGTGTGGGTTTTCTTGGGTTCTTCCCTTTCCAAGGGTTATTTGACTTGTCCGGTTCTGAAAAGTCTGTTTCAAAGGCCGGAATGTGGTGCCAACCCATAAACGCTCTCACAGAACGTACCGTCTCTCTGTAAGACATATCTTCAGTCTGCTCCGGTGGGTCTGCAACATCAGAAAAATTACCGTCCTCAGAACCGGAACCGGAAGCAGACCGGTCTAATTCATCGTCAGATACTTGTTCATACTGTTCTTGAGGAAATGCATAGGCACCGGCACCGGTGATATCAAGACTGGTATCCTGTTCCGGTGGAGCCCGTGGAGTGGAAGATGCAGACTGGAAGAGTGAACCGGATGACTGCTTCACATCCTGACTCTGGTTAGACCTGTCCCCTTTTGAAACACCCGACTGATGAGCAGACTCCGGTCCGGAGCTGGCACCAGGCAAAGGGGAAGAAGAGGGAGCTTTAGTTTTAGACTTTGACACCGGTGTAGGTGACCGGTCACGTCTCTTCTCCGGTTTGGAAACATCTTTGCTGCTCTTAGATTTAGATGAAGATTTGGTATCACTTTTATCAGAATGTTTGTCTTTTCTGGATTTGTGAGATTTCTTCTTAACCTTGGCATCTACCGGGGTAGCAGCTAGTGGAGCCTCAACAGCTACCGGTACCTTCACCGGACCGGTGGGACGGGTAGCTGGAGCTAAGAAGGGGTTATCAGAAATGAGATTCTGAGTGTCGACCGGCTTGACTGAAGATACAGGAGTGGAAAACACGTTACCTCTAGAAAGAAGTGCCTCCATCCTAGCAAACTGCTCTGACCATTTATCCGCAATGGCTGCCAACTGGTCTGAGGTAACAAAACTAGCCGGCTGTTGAGATGAAGAAGGTGGAGTAGCAGGGGGATTAACAGAAGACTGAACCTGCTGGCCAGAAGGAGATTGAAAAGTTGGTTCACTATCCATACCTTCAACCGGCTGTAAAACAGTAACTTCTTTCGGGGAAACTAACAACCCTGCTTTCTTGTCTCTTCTAATTTTATAAATTGGAGTGGACAACATTTCCTTCTGAGCCGGAGTAAAGCCATCACAAATCTTACACGGCTTGTCCTTCACACAATTGTCTTCCCCTATAAGCTTTTCGCGGCACCGCACACATTTTTCATGCAAGTCGAAAAGAGCCATAACATGGCCACAGGAACCCCTTCTTTGTCCCTTCTTATCTCCCGGAGATGCCATGACACTTGTTACACACAACTAACACAAATATTTGAAGCAATAAGCTTGAGAAGAAGTATATAAATTAATATTTTAAAGTTTCTCTTAAATCCCAAGCGTTCTTCACGCGCCAAACAAAAAGAGGAAGAGCGCTTGCGCTGCGCGTGCGCAGTACACCGGCAGGGAGACTATACAGCCACCTGGCGAGTGAACAGGACGCTACCGGTCCCGGCCAGAGCCCAGCTCAGGACGTTTTTTTCTAACGTTTGGCGTGACCGGCAAGGCGCCGGACAAATGCATCTGTCCACTGGGTAAGATGTATTAACGCAATAAAATGGTGTCTTTTATGTACACTTAACAACAGTGGTCCAGGTATTGGTGAACTCATATTCTGCGAGACTGAAGAATGAGTTTTGCCTCTTTACTACTGGTGTGAATACAAGAGGGGCGGTCGCTAATCCGAAGTTCAGTGCTTTGAACTGATAGGTTTGACCATGTACATCAAACTGAAGAAGATGTTGAAAATCTTGGTGAGTCGGTACATAGAAGAACGCATCTTTTGTAACCGAATTTCTAACAATTTCTGCTGTCTCCAGCTTAAACTAGACCTATCGCATCGGAGAACCGATGCAAATTGTATCCACCAGAAGAAAACTCACCAAAGCCATTCTAACATCGCTTAACCTTGAAGGAGAAGCCCAAGTTGAAATCTGACCATATCAAAAGATTCTTAGCCCATGATTCCCTATAGCTTGGTGTGACACTGCAAACCTCTAGGAATACGAATAAGCAAGATATAAACACTAATTTTGGCAATCCTCATTTGACCTTGAAAGAGGGGCCAAAGGTCAAATCTGATCACACCAAAAGATTCCCAGCCCATGATTTCCTCGATTTTGGTTTACCATTCCAAAGCTCTAGGACCAATAATAAGCGAGTTATAAGCACTTTTAAGTTTGGCTATCCTCGTTTGACCTTGATGGAGGGTCCAAGGTCAAATCTGACCACAGCAATAGATTCCCAGCACATGATTTTGTGTACTATCCTCGTTTGACCTTGAAGGAGGGGTCCAAGGTCAAATCCGACCACAGCAATAGATTCCCAGCCCATAATTTCCTATAGGTTGGTTTACCATCCCAAACCTCTAGGACCGATAATAAGCGAGTTATAAGCACTTTTAAGTTTGGCTATGCTCGTTTGACCTTGAAGGAGGGGTCCAAGGTCAAATCCGACCACACCAAAAGATTCCCAGCCCATGATTTCCTATAGGTTGGTTTACCATCCTAAAAGTCTAGGAGCAATAATAAGCGCGCTATAAGCACATTTAAGTTTGGCTGTGCTCGTTGACCTTGAAGGAGGGGTCCAAGGTCAAATCTGACCACACAAAAAGGCTCCCAGCCCATGATTTCCCATAGGTTGGTTTACCATCTGAAACCACTAGGACTAATAATAAGCGAGTTATAACCACTTTTAAGTTTGGCTATCCTGATTTAACGTTGAAGGAAGAGTCCAACGCCAAATCCAACCACACCAAAAGACTCCCAGCCCATGATTTCCTGTAGGTTGGTTTACCATCCTAAATCTCTACGACCAATAATAAGCGAGTTAAAAGCACTTTTAAGTCTGGCTATCCTCGTTTGACCTTGAAGGAGGGGTCCAAGGTCAAATCCGACCACACCAAAAGATTCCCATCCCATGATTTCCTATAGGTTGGTTTACCATCCCAAACCTCTAGGACCAATAATAAGCGAGTTATAAGCACTTTTAAATTTGGCTATGCTCGTTTGACCTTGAAGGAGGGGTCCAAGGTCAAATCTGACCACACCAAAAGATTCCCAGCCCACGATTTCCTATAGGTTGGTTTACCATCCCAAACCTCTAGGACCAATAATAAGTGAGTTATAAGCACTTTTAAGTTTGGCTATGCTCGTTTGACCTTGAAGGAGGGGTCCAAGGTCAAATCTGACCACACCAAAAGAATCCCAGCCCATGATTTCCTATAGGTTGGTTTACCATCCCAAACCTCTAGGACCAATAATAAGCGAGTTATAAGCACTTTTAAGTTTGGCTATCCTCGTTTGACCTTGAAGGAGGGATCCAAGGTCAAATATGACCACACCAAAAGATTCCCAGCCCATGATTTCCTATAGGTTGGTTTACCATCCCAAACCTCTAGGACCAATAATAAGGGAGATATAAGCACTTTTCATGACTGCAAAGAAATGCCTATGGCGGCCATCTTGTTTTACAAAATGAGGCCAAAAATATTCCCAGTCAAGATTTTATAATGAGGAACATATCCTGCGAATTTGAGATCTCTACCTATAATACCCTTTGCTCTAGAGGGCCACCAAAAGTCCTTGTTTAAAGTCGAAAAACGCCCGTGGCAGCCATCTTGTTTTTCAAAATGAGGCCAAAAATATTCCCAGGCAAGATTCTATGGCTATGAATATACCCTGCAAATTTGTGAAGGCTAGCTATAATATTTTTTTCATTAGAGCGGTAACGGTGAAATCTCTCTACACACTGCGGCGGCGGCGGCGGCGGCTTAGGCGTAACGAAGTCAAATCCATAGTATCCACCGGATGCTATCCGGTGGATACAATGAAGGGACAAGCAGGTATTTATTGTTATAGTAAATGAACTTCACTCGTGGGCCGTGACCATTGAAGTCGTAGTTAGATATCAATTCAGGACACTGAGATGTATCAGAGGTCGTCATTAGCCGAGTTTCTACACAAGAAATAAACTGCCATAGAAACCTGGAGTTCTGCAATTCTTGAGTGGATAAATTGCTTTCTTTTGAAGCATTTTCCAGCAATATTTAAGAGGTATTTACTGTAGCCATGTTTTCCTGTCTGACGTCATCGCTTTGCATTGTGGGTAGTACAGGTATTGGTTAATTCGATTGGGGAGTAATTCGACAATCCCAACTGAAGATTCGCACAACTCTGGGATGGCAGTGAAAGTCTCCCATCACTGCCAGTAACATTGCAAGAAGAGCCTCCATGGTGACTTGAATTAATGTAGCCACGTTCTTCTGTATCCATCTCTCCTGGTGAACGAGGAAGAGTGGTACGATGATATTTTGTAGTTAGTAGGACAAATAATTACTGGACATAGCCCCTGTCCTGTATAAACCATGCAAAACACACTCATAAAGGTTGGAAGCAAGGACTTCAACACCATATCTCATCTAGCCATTTTTTAGGCATTGATCGATCTTCGTTGAGTTTGCAGAAGAATTAACTCAAAAGTCACAGTATTCCTTCCATTGGAGACATGGTCATAGGAAGGTTCAATTCTTCAACAAGGCTGAAAAGACAAGCAGTGCACATACTGCCCCAAAGATGTCTGTTGGATCTTCATCTAAATCTACAGCAAATGAAGGTAATCTGTCCTTATTTTCATGTCTGAGAAGCAGGAAGTTCACTGTACCTGCTGGGAAGCAAAATAATAACTGCAAGGATCAGTGGATACGCTTCTGTAGTCGTTCTTTTAGAGGGAGACCTGTTACTGTACCAGAGTGGCGCTCCACCCACAGCAAAGAATCTACGACCTCAGTTGCAAAGACAACTGCATTCTTTCTTCTTTGTTTTTGAGCATACGCTAATACTCATGTTGTGCCATCAATTAAGGGACAATAAAGCAACTTTCCACTGAGAACTTTACAGCAAAATCTTCTGCATCCCTTCCTCGACAAGGAGGTAGTTCCAGTCGAATAATGGGCGAGTACAGCCGAAGATATGCACCGTCTTCCACTGAAGACTTTACAGCAACATCTTCTTGCACAACATCTTATTCTGACCCTTTTCAGGACAAGGGAGGCAGAATAGTGGTAGTACCAGTCGAATAATGGACAACTACAGGTAGGTGCACGCTTGCACACTTCAAAACTTCATAGATTTTCATCCGTGAATGGACGATAATAAGGAAAGGTACGTGTTGCTCCCATATCGACCAAAAATATAATGAAGAGCTCTCGACAGCTTCTGTCGACAACGACTACTGCGCAAGCGCGGAAATGCGCAGACAAAGGGGTCACCTCTTGTGACAAGAATATTCCTTAAAAAATTCTTGTCGGTCGATACATTTTTGCTCCACAAAACCAAACAAGCACTTGTGAGGATAAGGTAAGGCTATTTTATGCAATAAAAATAGGCTTTGGTTACCTGTTTCCATCTGGATGGAAGGCCACGCTGTTGATTGGCCCGAAATGTCCCTTTACCCGCCCAAATTCTTCCTCAAACACTAGATGGAAGAAGCGGGCATCAAACTTGCCGATCTTTGTAGATGTGGTGGTCACATCCATGGCCTCCTGACCTCCCCCCAACACAACCTGTAAGTTTAAAGTAGCAACCAGAATATCATTGATGTCCATACAACAGCTGGGCAATTACAGCAAAAACAAGAAGCAGTGTCTGAGAATGCACAAACACACATCCATGGGTAGACTTTCAACATACTCCTGGCTCAAATCTATGGCAATTTAACATCCATTCTGTCATCACATATAACTTTTGTGATAAATTATGGATTTTATGGCATTAAATGAAATATCAATATAGAACAAGATCTCTGACGCGGTCATTTATCTCCCACCTTAAAATAATGGTGCTGTAGGTAATACATTACAAAACTGTGGTTTTACATTGTAAAATATATTGGAAAACTACATTAAGGATGCATCTATGGCCAGATGCAAGATGCATCCACCTGAAAAGGACAGCTAACATGGTTGTGAAGACAAACAGCATTTTCATGATTAAGAATTAAGAAAATTCTCCATTATTATTCGACACTACAAGGGTAATCCTTAGTACCTAAAGGGAAACATATTTATAACAAACCGCTAAACTGAAAACTTTTTGAAGTTACAAGTGACTTACTCAGTCGCAAAATGTCAAACTAGCTATTACTCAGTTAGCATTATAGCTAGAGCTCTTAAAAGTTGTCATGACACAGAACATGAAAAAGTAGATGAACAACATATTTAATAAACAAGTGACTTACTCCTTGGCAAAATACTAAAGCAGCTATTACTCAGCATTATAGCTACAGCTCTGAAAATTTGCCATCCCACAGAACATCAGAAAGTAGATGAACAACATATTTTACCAAAACCACTAAATTTAATACTTTTGAAGTTACAAGTCATTTACTCCTTACTATAATGGCACAGTAGCTATTATTTAGTTAGCTCAGTTAGTTCCTAGAGGACAAGTCTTTAGTACCCTTTGGGTCCAAAGTTTGGTCAAAATCGCTCTATCTCTTATGGTTTTTGAGACAAACGATATTTTCCATTTCCACCAAAATTCAAGATGGCGGCCGAAATGTGGAAAAGTCTAACTTTTTCAGATATCCTAGAGAAGTAGTTCTTGGTAACCTGGGGAGTCCAAAGTTTGCTCGAAATTGCTCTATCTCTTACAGTTTTCGAGAAAAACAACATTTTCCATTTCCGCCAAAATTAAAGATGGCAGCCAAAAAATCAGAAAAGTCTAAATTTTTCAGAGGTGCTAGAGGAGTAGTACTTAGAACTCTAATGTAAAAGTAGTATATGATATCTTATTAAAAACTCAATGGATAATATATTTGAAAAGATTGGCCTAACTAAAACTTTTAGAGAATTTGGACATCTACTTCTTCTATGATTTAGCCACAAATGAGAAAATAGCTATTACTCATTTATCATATGCAATGGAGCTCCAAACTATGTACTATCTGGTAGTTCAGGACAAAGTTGCTGAATAACATATCTTAGGAAAATACTCAAACTGCAATAGTTTTGGAGTTACAATGGATTTATTCAACAGTAAGAATTTTAAAGTAGCTATTACTCAGCTATCTAATGTGCAACAGCTCTGAAACTTTACTATGTGATTAGCTTATCAAAAACTAGATGGATGACATATTGAAAAGATGAATGACATATTGAAAAGATTTGCTTAACTTGAATACTTTTGAAGATATTTCACATTTATTTCTGTCATTATTTAGCTACAAATAAGAAAGTAGCTATTACTCATTTATGGCATGCTATAGAACCCCCAACTATGTACCATCTTATAGCCAAGGACAAAGTAGCTGAACATATATTTGAAGAAAAAACTCTAACTGCAATAGTTTTTCAGTTATGAGTCCTTTACTCAAAGTAGCGAATATTGCTATTACTCGCTTATCATTAGGTTTAGGTCAACAAAACCAACAAAATTTTCAAGGGCATGAAAATTCATTGGGACAATTACTTGACAAAAAAATCTGTAGCTGTAGTAGTTTTGGAGAAATCTGTGTGACACACTAACGCATGCACACACACACATGATGCATTTTATAATCTCCCTCCCGGGCTAAAGCCCAGCGGGAGATAATTATAATGTAAGACAAAGTATTCAAAATTGGTGTCAATTGTGTATTAGGAGAGGTCAGAAAACCAACGTCACAAAAATCACAAATGCCTTGAAATTTTCCCACAACCCAAAGAACCAGATTGGGGTTTCCTCACTACTGAATCTTACATTCTTTAATCAAAAGCAAAATTCACTGCAAAAGTAAGCTGTGACATAGATATTACAATTGTGTTAAGACCCAAACAGTAATCTCTACTTACATGTGGTTTTGAGGGTGAAATCGCTGCAGAGTTCACCGGTCTTTCTGTCTTGAAGGTTTTCTTACACTCAAGAGAATTCATGTCAAACAGCTGCAAACACGAAGAACATCGTAACTAACAGCGCCCAACCAATAGCGGTACGTGAATTAATAAATACCAGAACAATTCATTACCTAATTTTGTTATCATACAACTGTTCTTTTTGTCTTCCTGTATTTTCAGTGCGACTAATGTACTTGTTTTTTCAATTAATAATTTGAGCCCCCAGCCAAATGTTATTTTCGGTTTACAACTAGGAAACCTAGTTGAGTCAGGTCATTTTTAACATGCCAATATTCACTTATTGCAACTAAGATCAGATTATCTACTTAAATTCTATGCGAAACATATTTCTACAATGGCCACAATTTTTAAGGCTATAACTCTATCCCTGGGTACTGAAAAACTAATAAACTGGGTCCTCCTAAAATTATTAAAATATTGTAGACTTTCAAACCAACATGGGTGGGACCTAACTACTATAAACCAATCTGTGTACTGAATCTTCAGTAACATAACTTTCCTTAATTTTACTGATATTTGACATTGTAATCTTTGATATAATTGTGCATATCAACCAGAATATTTCCTTTTCTGGTACATCCATTTGATTAATACTTAAAAATGAGTACCCAGATCAGGGTTTTTTTTTGCAATACCGATACTCAGCTTTAGTTTTAACCCTAAATAACAGGACTAATTTCTCATTTGTTTCCTGCATATGACACAAGATAGTTCCAATGTTTTTGTTTTTTTTACATAAATGAGCCTAGATGCCAATCTGATAAGATCTGTCACCATGAGAAATACACTGTTCAACTTAGACAGAACTGGCCCTTACAGTGGCCCATTTACCCAAAGATGACATGTACACTCCCTTAAAGAATCTGTGACTAAATTGGTATTAATCTCTACCAGGAATCTCCTAACTGGATTTATTGTATAAACCATTGCACAGATGTATTTACAGGACACTTACCACAAAATTTGTTCAAAAAAATAAAAACCTTCATCAACAGCTTTTCTATTTCATTCTTCAACCAAGAACAACCTTCAGAATGTAAACTTACCCAACTCACTATAGTGGTAGCCTTGCCTTGCTTTCTGCTCTCCCTACACACTTTTCAACAGTGTACTACTGACAAAGATTCATCTTTGTACAAAATATAAGGCTGATTGTAACTTACTATCATTGAAAATATTGCCAAAATGTCACTTGCCACCCACCTTTGCAGTGTTATCTTTTGACGCTGTGATCACCATGGTGAGGTCTATGGATGCCTGAATGTCATTTATCTGCTTGCTGTGAACACTCACATTGTTGGACATACCCTGAGCCTGTAACACAAACAACAATCTTCAGACCTATTGTGACATATTTTGCAACTTTTCACTGCAACATGGTTTAAATCAAGTATCCTAGTGTTCCTGTTTTCATACTAGTGCTGGTATTGTTCATCGATATTGACATATTTATCAATTCTTGCTAAACATGCTGATATCAATAATGTAAGGTACAATATCAATATCGAAACATACTACAAAATAGGGCAAAATAGATGCATCTCTGCTGTCTTCCATTAATATAAAGTACAAAATTTGAAGATTATATTGATTTTCATATCATTTTCGGTAACTTTTACTTACCACGGAAACAGAACTGCAGTATTTGTTTACTTTTCAGGACACTACTAAACCTTGCAAATGAGTTTGGAAGGTGTCCCCCCAGGAAAGCATCTGATGCCCCGATATTTCAATATCGATCGAAAAGAAAGGTAAAAATTTGATTTGATATCGACATACATATCTTTATTTGACACAAACACTATTTCATACCCAGTCAGTTTGAGATGATTATTTGAGTCAACAATATTTTGGCATGCATGTTATGTTTATAAGCATTAACCAATGTAAACAATCTAGGATAGTTTTATCATTTATGAAAATATGTTTGATTGGTATAGATTCACACCTGACTGGTGCAAATTGTTACGGAGTCCTTGGCGGATTTTGTTTGGGGCAACATTCTTGGGGTTTACTACCTTTATATCCCACTGACAGAGTTCTCCGTTTTCATGTCCTGTAAGAATGACCTCATCCAGCGGACCCCACAAAGCTGAGGTGATCTTGGCCTTTGGAATAGGAATTCTCATCAATGGCTCATCATTACCTACACATACAGATTTATTTTATTGAAAGTTTGCTTTCAAAACACTGTGCAGGTCATTCAAAAGATTCGCATTACTGAATAGCTAAAAACTCTAGCAGGAAGAATATTTACTCAAATTTCAAATTTTCTACAACAAAGTTACATCATTGGTCAATTTTTACTAGTTGGTCAAGATCTTCAGCTCTACTGCTGGCTCTTACCCCTGGTTTGTTGATCTGGTACACTGTTCGATCAACTCACACACTGTATGCATGTTTTAACATAACACTCACTGATTTGGTACTCATCTCTCATATCATACACAGAGAGTTCACAGCTCTGCCCCATGGCTCTGTCTGTTGACACCATCACCAGCTGACCACTGTATGAAAATCCACAGGTACGCACAGCAGACTTGGTTAATAGCTCATTCAGCTGTTTCCCTGTACAAAACAAAAAACAACTGGTGGTAGTCAATTAATCATTATTAACAGTGTAACATCACAATTAGTCATTCATGCTTTTTATTTAGTTTTAACTGATTATTATGTTCGATAAGTCAAGAGAAAACTTACAGTTCTATTAAAAATAAAATATTTGGGAACTTTTAACAAGTCTGTTAATCATGTTATGTATGGATAGATTTGTTGCCACACTATTTTAGTTTTGTTTACCATAATATTAATGGAAGTGGGTATTTCTTGGAGATACTAAACATTAAAATTTTTGAAGCAACCAAAATTCTATATGGGGGATGTGACAAGTACAAATAAATGGGGTCGACTTGTCGCCAATAAATTCTGGTTCAACATCGATCCTTGGTGAAGTTAGTATGTACCTTGACTGGAAACAACATCCAACATGGCAGCTCCCATAAACAAAACAAATATAAAAATAAAAGCCTTGGATTATTGGCACAAACTAATGTCATCGTATAAAATAGAGACTATCATGTCAAAAATGGTGCATTATGGGGTTTAATTAGGTGCGTTTATTAAGGTTTTATTATACAAAAATATCAACAACTAGATATTGCATCTTAATGCAGTGTATCCCCGGACGGGACATGGTTGAAGAATGACATACAGAATATTTCAAGCCATTGTAAGTGTGAAAGACATATTCAACCATGAAGGAGGGCCCCAAGGGCAAATTTGACACCACTGAAAGATTTGGGGCACATAATTTCTTATAAGTTGTCTTTACATCTCAAATGTCTAAGACCACAAATAAGGGAAACATATAAGTATGAAGGACCACATTCAAGCTCGAGTGAGGGGTTCACCATGATAATGACCCCACCAAAAGATTCGAAGCACATGATTTCCCATAAGTTGTCTTCACAACCAAAAAAGCTACAACATATTATAAGTTAGACACAGACCACTATAGATATCAGGGACTAAATGCGACTTCCAAGGAGGGGTTAAAGCTCAAATCTGACCCCACCACAAGAATTGGGGCACATGGTTTCCTGTAAGTTGTCTTGACATCCCAAACCTCTATGCCAAACTATAAGGTGCGACCAATAATAAGGGACATAGAGGTCATTATAAGTATCAAGGACCACGTTCAACCTTAGAGGGGTCGAAGATCAAATCTGAACCAACCCAAAAAATTGGGGCACATGATTTCCCATAAGTCGTCTTCACATCCAAAGCTCTACAACCAACTAGATTGGGCCAACTCGGCGCCAACATATCCCCAGACAGGTCATCACTCACGCCACAGGTTTTGATCGGGAATTTTTAAAAACATAATTACCCATTATTACATGAACTTCAGCACATCAATCTACTCTGTTTATATCTTCCAAGGAAGATGGTGTATCCCCAGACGCCGAATACATAACTCAAATTATATTTTCAATCTTCCTGCAATGATAACTCTAAACCTATTTTCAAAGTATTTAAATGATTGATGATTGAATGTCCATTCTAAAATAATAATCCCAAAAGAGCATATCTGTTTCTATATTTGTTGACAAATAAAATATTATTTTTAACTCAACTCATCATACTTTTCAATCTTCCTTCAAAGTATTTAAATGATTGATGATTCAATGTCCATTCTAAAATTCATAATCCCAAAAGCGCATATCTGTTTCTATATTTGTTCACAAATAAAATATCATTTAAAAAAAATTATTTATATTATTATTTTATTATATTATTTTTAGAATTTGCAAATTGTTTTCAGTTATTCATTTCCTCTATACCTATATATGTGGTCCATATATATGCAACCTAAATATGTGACACAATCTCAGTTCTGACTCCCCTTTGTGTTATATGTAATGAAGCCCACCACCTCCCGGTGTACGGAACTTTGCCCTTCAGGTACTTTGCCCTTCAGGTACGTTGCCCTTCGGAACTTTGCCCTTCAGGTACTTTGCCCTTCACTAAATATGAGGGGTAGGAACTTTGCCCTTCACTAATTAGGGCAAAGTACCTACCCCTCAAATTGAGTGAAGGGCAAAGTACCTGAAGGGCAAAGTTCCGAAGGGCAACGTACCTGAAGGGCAAAGTACCTGAAGGGCAAAGTTCCCGGATTCCCACCTCCCACCCCCACCCCTCTCCCCTTCTCCACACCTCTCTCACTATTACACAAGATCTGCAACCCCATTGAGGTCTTTGTTTCTCATCTGATATCATTAAATACCTTTGTTTATTTAGTGTCACTCAATATAGCTGGAGGTCCCAGAGGTGGGTGGGGGGAATCCGGGTGGGGGATGTGGGTTGGGACTTAGTTTAGTTTATTAGTTTATTATAGTGACATGTATTATGTTGACAAGGATTATACAAAAACTATTGAAGTAATACCCAGCCCTATATGGGCTTATAAGTCACTTTAAATAGAGAGTTAATAACAAACAGAGCAAACATATTTTGAGGTAAGATACAGTAAATAAAGACAGCAATTCAATACATAAAAATTAACAATATAATTTACTTTTTCTTTCTTGCCACAAATCAAAAATAAAATTAATAACCATATTGACATTCATATGAGTTAATACCCTTGATAATTGATCTATTAATAATTCAGATTTATCTATATTTAAAATTTTGAAATATTTCATACGAATCAGCTCTAAAGCTGGACAAACACAAACAAAATGTATCTCATCTTCTACATCTTTTTTACACAGTTTACATGTTCTCTCAAAGAGTGCTACAGCATAAATGGTAAACAAACAATCTATATAAAAGGGGTACTCAAATACAAAAAGAATTGAGAATTTTAAGTATGTGATTATCAACTGAAATGAGTTCATAACTGTAGGAGCTGTGTCAAAATTAACTGAGGCAAGTTGAATAAAACTGGGCTAGTTGAGGGTTAAAAATCCCCTAGTTTTACTACATACGGATATAATTTCAATAATATTGGGACTTAAAGCTCACTTAAAGTGTCCATTTTGTCTACTTGAATATGTTTAACCGGCGTTTAACCAGTTTCATTTTAAAAAGTTAAAAACTCAGCAAGCAGAGGTATAACACACAAAAATAAGTTCTTAAAAGACTAAGATAGCCATAACATTATTAATATTCAAAATTTAAATAGACAGGCATTTCCTATTAAAAATTCAAAGATTTCAGCTCTATAACCCACATAGTTTGACAGTTACTGGGCTTTAAAGTGGCATAATGTCCATAAATTGGGTTTCTGTGGGCATTTTACAATTGTTAAAGAGACCTTAGCAATTAAACTACAGATCTGAAACTTTTTGGGGGACATACATAACAAACAAAAATTATATATAATACAGTTTAAGACTTGTCACACTAAGCATTTCCAAATAACAGGGCAAAATACGGAAAAAATGTCCAAAAAGGCACTTGGGCGAGTGTCTATGGCCCTCATACACAGGCTAAATGTCTACTAAAAACCTTGATTTTCGCCATATGTAAAAAGGACATAATAATGCATTCCCAGATGGGATTTCAGCTCCATCAATCACATAGTTTAACAGTCACAGGGCTTAAAGGTGGCAAAAAGTCCAAATACTGGGTCTCTGTGGGCCTTTTAGAGATCTCGATGTGGCTTTCAAATTAAAGCTTCAGACTTAAAATTTGTTACATACTAAGATAACACATAGAATATGTATCTAATAAAGTTTGAAACTTCTCAGACTTACCATTTCCAAGTTACAGAGCAAAATATGTGAAAAATGTCTTCAAAGGGTCACTCAGGTGGGTGTTTAAGGTCCTCATACACAGGTTAAATGTCTACTTGAAGCCTTGATTTTTGGCACATGTAAAAAGAACATAATAATGTATTCCCAGATGAGATTTCAGCTCTATCAGTCACATAGTTTAACAGTCACAGGCCTTAACATTGGCAAAAAGTCCAAATACTGGGTCTTTATGGGGCCTTCTAGAGACCTAAATGTGGCCTTCAAATTAAAGCTTCAGACTTAAAATTTGTCACATACTAAGATTACACATAGAATATGCATCTAATACAGTTTGAAACTTCTTAGACTTACCATTTCCAAGTTACAGGGCAAAATATGTGAAAAATGTCTAAAAATGGTCACTCGGGTGGGGATTTATGGTCCTCATACACAGGTTAAATGTCTTCTTAAAGCCTTAATTTTTGGCACATATATAAATAACATACTAATATCTTCCCAGATAGGATTTGAGCTCTATCAGTCACATAGTTTGACAGTCACAGGGCTTAAAAGTAGCAAAAAGTCCAAATATTGGGTCTTTGGGAGCCTTTTAGAGACCTCAATTTGACCTTCAAAATTAAAGCTTCAGACTTAAAATCTGTTACATACTAAGATTACACACAGAATATATATCTAATACAGTTTGAAACTTCTCAGACTTACCATTTCCAAGTTACAGGGAAAAAGATGTGAAAAATGTCTTATAAGGGTCACTCGGGTGGGTGTTTATGCTCCTGATACACAGGTTAACTGTCTATTAAAGGCCTAAATGTTGGGGCACATATAAGAAAACACATAGATATATTCCCAGATGATATTTAACTTAGATGAGAGACATAGTTTGAAAGCTACAGTGCTTGAAAGTGGCAAAAAGTGCATAAATTGGGTCTCTGTGGGCACTTTTGAGACCTTAAGTCGACCCCTTTGGGTAAACCTACAGCCCTAAAATTTTCTACAGACAAGGATTACATATCAAAGTTATACCTAGCACAGTTTGAGACTCATCAGAATTACCACTTCCAAATTATAGGGCAAAATATGTGAAAAGTATAGCAAAAAATCCCTAAGTGGGGGTATTTATGGGCCTCAAAGACAATTTTCTCCTCAACTTAAAGTCGTGATTTTCGGCACATGTACTAAGAACATATTAATGTGTTGTCAGGTAAAATTTCAGCCAGCTGAGCATCATAGTTTGTGACCTACAGGGCTCTAAGTGGCCAAAAGTCCAATTTCTGACCTTAAGGTGGCCATAAGTTCTTTTTTACTGGGAGTTTAAGGTCACCTTAAAATAGGGATCTTCCTTTGGGCACCCTTAACATGTGTACCAAGTTGGAAAAAAAAATATTAATTTGTTTTTGAGTTATCGCGTCCACAAGGAAATTTCTACGGCGGCGGCGGCGGCGGCGCGACGGACCTGAATCCAATATATCCCCGACTTTCGTCTGGGGATATAATAATAAGGGAGATATATACCCTTATAGGTATCAAGGACAACATTCAATCTTCAAGGAGGGCTCCAAGGTCAAATCTGACATCACCAAAAGATTCGGGCACATGATTTCGTATAAGTAGTCTTCACATCCAAAACCTCCACAAGTAATAGTAAGGGAGATATAGGCAATTATAGGTATCAAGGACCACATTCGACCTTGAAGGAGGGGCCCAAGATTAAATGTGACTCCACCATAAGATTCAGGGCAGTCAATTTCCCATAATTCGTCTTTACCACCAAAACCTCTACGACCAATAATAAGGGAGATATAGGCCATTATAAGTATCAAGGCCCATATTCAACCTGAAGGAGGGATCTAAGGTCAAATCTGACCCCACCAAAAGATTCGGGGCACACGATTTCCTATAAGTTGTCTTCACATCCAAAACTTCTATGACCAATAATAAGGGAGATATAGTCCATCATAGGTATCAAGTACCACTTTCGACCTTGAAGGAGGGATCCAGGGTCAAATCTGACTCCACCAAAAGAATTGGGGCACATGATTTCCTATAAGTTGTCTTCACATCCAAAACCTCTACGACCAATAATAAGGGAGATATACGCTCCTTTAACTTTGATCACCTCAGATTTTCAAATTTGTTGCCATAGCAACCAACCAAACAATCCGACCACACCAGAAGATTCCCAGTCCATGATTTCCCATAGGCTGGTTTACCAGCCCAAACCTCTAGGACCAATAATAAGCAATTTATAAGCACTTTTAACTTTGGCTATATTCGTTATAAGTTATAAGCAATTTACTCAACATTGAGAATCTCAAAGTAGCTATTTCTCAGCTTTGCCATGAGCTACTGGTCTGCAACTTTACTGAGTTTTAGCTGACCCAAAAGTAGGTGAATAACATATTTAAAGAAAATATTCTAAATGCAATAGTTTTCAAGTTACAACTGATTTACTAAACAGTGAGAACCTGAAAGTAGCTATTACTCAGCTATGCCATGACATACAGGTCTGCAATTTCACTATGTTACAGCTGACCCAAAAGTAGGTGAATAACATATTTAAACAAAATACTCTAAATGCAATAGTTTTGAAGATACAAGCAATTTACTCAACAGTGAGAACCTGAAAGTAGCTATTACTCAGCTATGCCATGACATACAGGTCTGCAATTTCACTATGTTATAGCTGACCCAAAAGTAGGTGAACAACATATTTTATTTAAACAAAATATTCTACATGCAATAGTTTTCAAGTTACAACTGATTTACTGAACAGTGAGAACCTGAAAATAGCTATACAGATCTGCAATTTTACAATGTTATAGCTGACCCAAAAGTACATGAAAAACATAAGAAACAAAATACTCTAAATGCAACAATTTTGAAGATACAAGCAATTTACTCAACAGTGATAACCTCAAAGTAGCTATTACTCGGCAATGCAATTAGCTACAGGTCTGCAATTTTACTATGTTATAGTTGACGCAAAAGTAGCTGAATAACATATTATACAAAATTCTGTAAAAGCAATAGTTTTGGGGTTACAAGTGATTTTACTCATTATGAAAAGTACTGAAAAATCAGAAAGTAGCTATTACTCACTAAGCTATCGGAATAGACACCCAGGTTACTCACCATGTTGTAGCTATGGAACAAGTAGCTGAATAACATATTTTAACAAAATGCTCTAAATGCAAGGCTTTCAAGTTATAGGTGATTTTGAGCACGATTTCATGAATTTTAACGCAATAAAAATTATTAAAAAAATTCATAAAAAAAAATTAAGAAAGATCCAGGTCTGATACTCAAACAAGGGAATCTACCTGCGACTTAGTACATATATCCAAGAAATGAGAGAAATCCCTGCAATAGTCACTGAGAAAATTGTGATAAAGAGTTGAAATTTCCACACTTTTGATGGGGGTACCTCCCATGTAATGTCTCTAGCAAACAGAAGAACAGACAGATTTGCATGCCTTGAACAATTTTTCATCCTCGATAGATAAGGTATCTTTTAAAAAAAAACAGCATGTCTCTAGGCCTTGTAGTTTAGGAGAAGTTGTTCACGCGGACACCGCAGAGTGACGACATAAGTCAGCTGACATAAAAAACTAAATGTCAGAAAATGTCATAATATACCAGTATGTGTACAAATATTATGCAGAATTTTGCAAATTTAGTAAGTAAATTAAATTTTTATAAGTTAATACCCTATCCAATGGACAATTGCTAATCCGGTCGGCGCAGACCGGCCCGCCAAACGCCAGAAAAAGACGTCCTGTGTTACCACTGGCTGGCCGGTCCGTAGTACTGTGCACTCCCCAGATGGCGCCTCGTACTTCCTTCCTGTCTAGACAACCTGACGTCATAGCATCTTTTTCGTTGTCTAAACCTCTTAGACCCCTAGTAAGTTGATAGCGGGGTCGGTGGGAGGGTCTTGTGTGTCCATTGGATAGGGTATTAACTTATAAAAATTTAATTTACTTATTAAATTTGCAATTTTATTGCGTTAATACATCCTATCCAATGGACAATGGCTGAATAGCTACCGCTTGGTCGGCGGGTAAGTTACTAGGGACTTATGTGAACTCACAATTAATAGCAAATTTTAACCTACGGTCTAGGCTGACTTCATCAGGAGACCTATAGGTCCAGGCCTGGGTTGACTTTAAGGTCAGGAAACCCTGCAAGGCCATAGTTGGTTGCCAGCAGCCGGTTACCCGGGGCTATACCGCCGTCGTCCCCCCCCTTTTTGCAGACCTGCTCTGAGGTAGGGGAAGAGAGGGATGAGTTCAGTCCCAGAATGCAAATAAACCTCCCGAAGGAAGCACGCCACACTTAATTCTTATGTACATGAAGAACTGTTATGCACATATACAAATCTCCTCAATCTAAGGGCCACTTGTGGATCTGCTGAGCAGCCACTACCTAGCCCAATGGTAAAGCTCTGAATCAGCCCAAGCCCCGCCCTTCATATAGAACTGTGTGAAGGTATTGTGACTTCAGTGGCGGGCTGACAAGATTGGATCTAAGGAGACTCCCGACTGGAAGACCTTAGAAGCAGCAAAGGCCCTGACATCATGGGCTTTAACCTGATGTTAAAAGTGGGCCTCCTGGTCAGAGAGCTCATAACATAGGATCACAGTCTGCTTGATCCAAGAGGAGATAGTGGCAGGTGAGATGTCTTTGTTGAAACCTTTCTTAAAGGAGACAAAACCCACCTCCTTCTTCTGCCTGATGTCTGAGGTCCTGTCCAAATAGTAGCACAATGCTCTGACCGGACAGAGGGACTGTCAGACTTGAGGGATCTATCCAGAGTCGGGGCCAGGGCTGTTATAACCCCAGGGGCCACACTGGACACTCTATAGCCAGCTGATTCTAGGATAGAAAGCTGGGTGATGGATACAGGGACACCTTTGACCAATCGGATTGGTGTCCAATATATCAGTTTTGCCAGGCATGAATCTCACTTTTGCACTTGCCCGACCCAAGGGCCAAGAGGAATACCGTCTTGAAGGTCAAATGCTTCAAGGGGGCCTCCTTGATTGGATCAAATGGAGTCTTAGCTGGTGCACGGCCAGTAAGAAGTTCCAGGAGGGTATGCCACTCCTGCCTTTGGGTCTGTCTATGAGGAATCTATCCAGGAGACGAGCGAGATTTCCGTCCTTACTGATGTTGAAGGGTAAATTTCCCAGTTTATCAACAATGGGTGACCTATAACCATCAATGGTGCTGGGCTGTTTGCCAAGCATGTATCTCACGTCTACGCTTGCCCGACCCCAGGGCCAAGAGGAAAACTGCCTTGAAGGTCAAATGCTTCAAGGAGGCCTATAATTGGTTCAAAATGAACCTTGTCAGCTGGTGCAAAAACCAGGGAGAGGTTCCAGGAGGGGGTTCCCCTCCGGCCTTTGGGTCTGTCTCAGTGGAAGCTATCCAGGAGACGAGTGAGATTTTCATCCTTACTAACATTGATGGGCAAATTTTCCAGACTATCAGCAATGGCTGACCTGTAACCATCAATGGTACTGGGCTGCAACTTTCTGTCCTGAAGCAGGTACCTAAGGAAGTCAGCAACTGACTTTACAGGTGGTGCCCGAAGTCCACCTGATGAATGATACATCACTTGGTAAAAATGACCCATTTGCCTCATAGACTGATCTGATTGACCCCCCTTTGAGGAGCCTCAATTCTTGCTGTCACTGCCTCAGACAAGTCCTGCTCCTCGATTGCTGAGGCTCTAGGAGCCCTGCATGGAGATTAAGATTTGTCAGATTTCTGTGAGGGATCTGATTGAATGGCTGTGAACAGGCTGGGCAGATTGGGCAGGCTCAGCGGGATGTGGCTGGACATGGCCACTAGATCCCAAAACCAAGGCATGTTGGGCCACCCCGGAGCAATCAGAATGATTCTCTTACATGGGGGGTCTTGCAACTTCTCCACCACTTTGCCCAATATGGCTGATGGTGAGAAGGTGTATCCTTTTAGATCCTACCATGGCCGACTGAGCACATCCACTGCTGTGGCCAGGGGATCCGGTACCGGTGACACAAAACAGAGGTGACTTGTTGTTGAACCTTGTGGCAAATAAGTCTATTTTGGGCCGGTGCCACCTACTGCATAGAGTGGAAGACCTCTGGAAGGAGAAACCACTGTTTGGATGGTCTGGCCTAGCTTGGACAGCCTGTCTGCTACCACATTAGGCCGGCCTGGAATGTGTCGTGCTTTAGAATCACTTGTTTCCTGGTACACCAGGTCAAGATTCTCCATAGTAGGGCACAAAGTGGGCCCAACCATATTCCTCCTTCCTTTATGTATGACACTACTGTGGTGTTGTCAGTTGCTACAAGTACTATCTTGTTTGAGCAAAGGTCTTAGAACTCTTAAAGTCAGAAAAACTGCTTAAAGTTCTAGATAGTTTATATACAACTTGCTTCCCGGAGGGGACCAGGTTGCTCTTGCGAAGTGCTCATCTAAGTGAGCGCCCCACCCTTCTATTGATGCGTCTGTAAATATTTGCAGAGCATGTTTTATTGGGTGTAATGGTTGGCCTGTAAGTGCATTGTCTTCCTTCAGCCACCATTGTAAATGGGGGTGCAGGGACCTGGGGACTTGGATCACCTTTTCCAGTGATTCTGGTACCCTCCAGTTGTTTTTGAGATGCCACTGTATGGGTCTCATATGAAGTCTGCCTAGATTAACATGCTTTTCTGTAGATGTTAGTAACCTATCAAGGACATGAATTCCCGGACCGGGCAAGCCGGTAGGGATAGCAGTTTTAACAGTCTCTTGAAGGCTCTGTCACCAGTCCAGAGTCGGTCGGAACCGATCAGACCCGAAGACAAACTGGTAGCCTACAAAATCGAAGTCTTGTTTGGGCTTCAGCTCTGATTTCTCTAAGTTCATCAGCCAACCCAGTTGCTGACACATTATTTACTAGTTCCTGTGTATGTTGGAGACAAGCCTGGTCGGATCTGGCTCTCACCAACCAGTCGTCTAGGTACTGGTGGCTTCTTAAATCCTTGTGTATGGCCATCAATTTCACCTGCTTTGGTATCCCGGTGAACTCCAAAGGTGCTGTGGACAAACCGAATGGCAGGGCCTTGAACTGGTATGCCCGACCTTGGATGTGAAATCTCAGGCATTTCCTGGATTGTTCTTGTATAGGTATATGGACATAGGTATCCCTCCTTCAACAGTTGTACTACCTAGGGTCCAGCCCCCAAGGCTTCCGACGTTCCCAAAAAGGGCTTAGTCTGGATCCTATAGGCAGATAGTGTGCCACATTTGGGACATTTGGTATTCTGACAAACATTTTCTGTCCCTCCGGACACTGGTTCGGTCTGGTGACAATGATCCAGGTTAACAGTCTCCCTGCTCTTATTGCGGTCCGGTGGGGCTGACACAACTTTTCACATTAATAGACTCTTCGCCCCGGGCCAGCAGCCTGCAAGGTGTAGCATTTACAGAGCAATTGTCATTTGTGAGATGTCTGACCCCTGGCCGGACATGATGACAAAATTTATTATCTCTCCAGTCAAGTCCAGCACCGATGACAGGTTGTTGAGAGGTGTGATAAGGGAAGGTTGCCTGGCAGTAGCTTGGGACACTGTCATATCCCTGTCATATCACGAAGACCACTGACCGGTCTAAGAATTCTCTGTAACCAATTTACATTAGGCAACTCTGTCCGGTACCAAGACTCCATAACCGGTAACTCGCTGTAAATAGTAAGTCTCTGTAACCGGCACAAAAAACTGGGAGGCTGGGGTCAACAATGAATTTAAACGGCTACTGGGATACATTTAGCCAGCCTTTTTTTTTTTTTTTTTTTATGTAACCAGTTGGGGTGAAGCAAGGACTGTGTAGCCAGCACCCTGTTAGTAGACTTTTTAACCGGTAGGTTGAAGCAAGTTTACAAGACTGTGTAGCCAGTACCAGTCGGTACACTCTGTAACCAGTTGTTGAAGCAAGTGTACAAAGCCGTGTAGCCAGTACCAGCCGGTACACTCTGTAACCAGTTGTTGAAGTAAGGGTACAGGGCTGTGTAGCCAGTACCAGTCGGTACACTGTAACCAGTTGTTGAAGCAAGTGTACAAGGCTGTGTAGCCAGTACCAGCCGGTACACTCTGTAACCAGTTGTTGAAGCAAGTGTACAAGGCTGTGTAGCCAGTACCAGCCCGGCACACTCTGTAACCAGTTGTTGAAGCATTGTTACAACTATCTTGTGTGTTGAATTCAGCTTGCTGTAGGTTTCCTCCATTAATTAAAGTGCTTCTTTAATCGCACGTCTTATTTGTAGATTTGACAGTTGCTGGGAAAGCCCTTGTGAACTATTTTTAGAAACACTTGGTGTTCGGTGTGTCACGTGACCATCTTGCTGGTCGGAAGACACGCGATTGGCTGATTGGAGCTCGTCAGTTGTGGCGTTCTTTTGTGATACTTAAACATGCAAATGCGCAGTATTCTGCTCATCCACAAACCCCACTACCGACAACGAAGCCGGGTCTGCAAGGCAGGGACTGGAATCACAGAAGACGTGAGTTCTGAAGAACGCACTTCCGACCTTCCTGGTCGGTGAAAACACGTGACCTGCTTCGTGATTGTTCGGAAGGTCACGCGATTGGCTGACTGGGGATGACGTCAGTATTCGCGTTCTTTGTGTGATGTTTTACCGGCAACTTTACAGTCCACAAAACCCCACTACCGACAACCAGGCCGGGTCTGCAAAGCAGGGACTGTAGTCACAGTAGACGTGAGTTCTGAAGAACGCACTTCCGACCTTCCTGGTCGGTGAAAACACGTGACCTGCTTCGTGATTGGTCGTAAGGACACGCGATTGGCTGACTGGATATGATGTCAGAAGTCGCGTTCTTTTGTGCTGGCCGGTCAGCTGATGCTTTAAAAGCAGAGAAGCCTGGGCCAGTGCGCTCTGTAGATGAAGTCCTGGCCGGTCTGAAGTCAATTCTTCTTCTCAGCCGGCTGTACACTCAAACCAGTTTCCTGGCCATCCACCTCCCTTACTACCGACACAAGTGCCGGGTCCACAAGGGAGGGACTGAGAGTGATAAAAGATGAAGTTCCTACTGGTCGGCTGAACATGAGCTTGCCGGTCGACTAATGCTTTACAGCAAAGATGTCTGGACCAGTGCGCTCTGAAGAAATCTGAAGAATTCATCTCTTCCTGCTGATGTACATATATGTATAAGCTTACCGGTCGACTAATGCTTTAAAGCAAAGATGTCTGGACCAGTGCGCTCTGAAGAAATCTGAAGAATTCATCTATTGCTTCTGATGAAAAAACACTAAATACTCGAGCTAGGCTGGTGTGACTGATGCTTTACAGCAGAGGAGTCGGTACCAGTGCGCTCTGATGAAGAATGCACATTTCATGTGGGGAATTCCTTCTATTTACAGTGTTCAAAACTACATAGACTGAAGTTGTCTGTGATATTATTTGTAGTACTAGAAAGACGTTTCTATGGTGATTGAACTGGAAAGTTACAAAGGTACATTCAAACAAAAGACACGGATAAAAATACCTGTAAGTAGTACATCCACTATTTCCTTAATATTGTCGATCTGTCCCTAACAACACCATGGTTGAATGGGAGGAAACTAGAAAAAAATGGCTGCCTTTATATTGTCGTCGTAACTGCCCTATCATCAACACTAAATTGAATCAGCTAGGGAGCGTTTCCAGCAGATTTCTAAATGTACATCCGTGCCTGATCAGTAGATAACACTTCTACACAGAAAATATCCACATATAAGGTTGAAAATCCGTCATAAAGCACACTTTTCCTTAAAATATCTGGAGATTGTTGAAAACATGTTTGCACAGTACACGCGCCAAACGAAAAAGATGCTATGACGTCGGGTTGTCTAGACAGGAAGGAAGTACGAGGCGCCATCTGGGGAGTGCACAGTACTACAGACCGGCCAACCGGTGGTAACACAGGACGTCTTTTTCTGGCGTTTGGCGGGCCGGTCTGCGCTGACCGGATTAGCAATTGTCCATTGGATAGGATGTATTAACGCAATAAAAGTAATATTTAATACCTCATTCACACTACAGGCAGTAAAACCTGTGGTTATAGGCATTGGGTGAAACGCCCTGTTCTTCAACTACTATCCAAGGTTCGTATGTGACTTACTTTAAATTTCCGCCTCTGAATTTGGGACTGTGAGCATGCACAGACAAATGCATGCATGCACAGATTAATTTCTTGCTATGGTAACTGAAAGTGTACTAAAGGATGTATATAAGGTTATCACTTGGCTGTCTTTCGGTGTAACACGGCAACATAAGGAGAGTGGAGGTACATGGGCATTTCGCAGCTGTGTCACCAGGTCGCATACAAACATCGGACGGCAGTTAAAAGACATGGAGTGTTTTGCACAAAGCCTATAACCACCAATTACACTGCCTGTAGTGCGAATAATACACCAATCTTGGAAGTATGTGGCATCCTTTGAGGCAGTTCCCCGACCAAGTAAAACCCTAAACTTTAGGACGTACCACCTGTAATGTAAATGGGGCATTAAGGCATAACAGAGACTTAAAATTTCAGATGCAAGTCAGCACTCATAAATAACATTATATCATAAAGCCTATTTTGACATTTACTTTGATTACAGTCATGAGACCACTAACCTGTTTGACAGTCCCATATCTTGCAGCTGTTATCTGCAGCCCCAGTCAGCACTTTGGTTGTATCCCCTAACTAGGAGTTAGGGAAACAATACACAACTGGCAGTAGCAACCAATGTCAAGATTTGGGTTTTACACGCCTTTCACTGCTGGTACTAGCCCTAAATCATTGACTCAATGGCAGTAGCAGTATTGAATCTGTTATTAATACTACCATATTTTTTTCAAAATATGGTCTGGGCATTAATTTATTTCAAATGGCATCAGACCAGGCGTTCTTTTGAAATACAAAAACAGTGTTATGAATTGTAAACAGTGTGCTAGGAACCAGGTGTTAATTTGAACCAGGCTTTTATTTGAATCTGGTCATTATTTTGGAAATTTACGGTATCTGTAAATAGTTTAATTAGATTTGCAATAAATTAACCTCAACATAAAACTTTGTAAAAACAGAAAATGCAACTTATTTATCTTTTAATATATCTATAGGAGCTGTAAGGTCATGTAGTTTATTCATGGTTTAAGGCCTCAGGCCCATTGTACACTAATAAAAAACAAATACAGTCAAGAGGGACAACAAGAGGGTCAAAGATGCCCCAAAAGACGGGTTGCGCAGACAGCAATAAGCTTAGTGACTGCTGTAATTACATTTAGAAACTAGAAATAGGACGCCCTGTTGATAGCAGCTGCGACATATGAATAGAAACAGGATCGCATAGAAGAACATACATTATCATGTGTAATGTCCACCCCATGAACCTTTTGCCAAAATTGTACAGTAGTCTTACAAGACCCTGTTTCATTTGTAAAATATATCAATGATGCTTAAACATTTATTAGTATACATGTAAATTATTTCAGTTTCATGCCTTTTTGCTTTGGGTGGGTCGAAAATTTCGACAAAATCACTCTATCTTGCACGGTTAAGGGGATAGAAGCAAATTTGTGTTTTGCCATTTTTGGCAAAAATTCGAAAATTTAAAATGGCCACCATTTTTGGGGAGGGGAAAATTTTTTGAAAATTGCCAAGAGTACATTTCTCAGATACCCTGCGAGTTGAAAATTTCGACGAAATCGCTCTATCTCGCACAGTTAAGGAGATAGAAGCAAATTTGTGTTTTTTCCATTTTTGGCAAAGTAGCTAAGTAGCTATTACTCAGTCAGTTATATAGCTATTATCACTAAAAGCAATCCCAAGTAATGCTCATACTAAATTTGGTAAAGATATGTCAAATATTTTTCCTTAAAATGCCCGGAAACAAAAGAAGTACACAAAAGTAGCTAAGTAGCTATTACTCAGTTAGCTATAGACCTATCTTCACCAAAAGCAATCCCATGCAAGCTATTAACCCAATAAACACCCATACCAAATTTGGTAAAGATAGGATAAAAACTTTTCCTTCAAATGAGCGGAAACCAAGCGTCCGGATGCCGGACGGCGGACGACGGAAAAAGCAAAAATAATATGTCCACCCCCCCAGTGGGGTGGACATAACAAGGAAAGAAATGTTAGGTCAAACAGTTAAGGTGAATGTGTTAGACGTGCTAAGAAATGTAAAACTTGAAATCTAGGTTACATAATTGTATCTATGCTATAAACGGACAAACGAAAGGACGGAATTACACGAGTTAGAGTCCGGAAACAGAAATGTTGACGAACAAACGAACGGACGGAATTACACCGATTGCTAAAGGAACCTAGCTATGATGGTGATCTATCTTCCTGTCAAGTTTGAATTTGATTGGACAGAGCATTTTCGAATTAGAGTCCGGAAACAGAAATGTTGACGAACAGACAAACAGACATAAAAACGGACAAACGAACGGACGGAATTACACCAATTTCGAAAAGAACCTAGCTATGATGGTGATCTATCTCCCTGTCAAATTTGAATTCGATTGGACAAACTGTTTTCGAGTTAGAGTCCGGAAACGAAAATGTGGATGGACAGATGGATGGACAAAAACTGGACAACCGAACAGACGGAATTACACCAATTTCGAAAGGAACCTAGTTATGATGGTGATCTATCTACCTGTCAAGTTTGAATTCGATTGGACAAACCGTTTTCGAGTTAGAGTCCGGAAACAAAAAATGTGGACGGACAGACCGACGGACAGACAAACGGACAAAAAACAGACAAACAGACGGAATTACACCAATTTCGAAAGCAACTTAGCTATGATGGTGATCTATGTCCCTGTCAAGTTTGAATTTGATTGGGCAAATCATTTTCGAGTTAGAGTCCGGAAACGAAAATGTGGACGGACAGACGAACGGACGGAATTACACCAATTTCGAAAGGAACCTAGCTATGATGGTGATCTATGTCCCTGTCAAGTTTGAATTCGATTGGACAAACCGTTTTCAAGTTAGAATCCGGAAACGAGAATGTGGACAGACAGAGGGATGGCAGACAAATTGACAAAAAACGGACGGAATAACACCAATTTCGAAAGGAACCTAGCTATGATGGTGATCTATCTCCCTGTAAAGTTTGAATTCGATTGGACAAACCGTTTTCGAGTTAGAGTCCGGAAACGAAAAATGTGGACGGACAGACGGACGTCGGACACATCAATCTAATAGGCGGGTTGGTTACACGCAACCCGCCTAATAATAATAACAAGGTAATATTCTGGTAATTTATCTTTTTTATGCCAAGAATCCACTACTGAGTTTATTGTTATCACTTTATTCCATGCTAGATTAGCTATATTCTTCTGCAGGACTCACCCATTAATAAGACTGAAAAATAGTAGAAAAATCACTTTCTGAATATTTGATCACTGTATTTGAATAATTTGAAAATTTGGTATCTGTTTAAAAGTTAAGTCAGTTGGCTTCTTATACCAAACCATACATTGTCTTCAACTACTCACAAAAATCACAAAATTCATCATGAAACACAAAATCTGGAGCACATTTTAATATCTATATAAATTAGAGCTCACCTTCACTACTACTTTCAACTGTAATTTTAGTCTAAGAATTTGAAACAGGGAAATATTTATAAGCATGAATTTCATTTAAAATATAAATATTTAAATACAAAAACTTGTTGGGGAAAAGCACCTTGGATATACAAATGTTACTGGTAATAAATATTTAAAAAAATATGTTATTGTTGAATCATATTTGAATAGTACTACTGGTGAACACACATTAGTATTATAATTAATATATAAACACCAGACAGAATATGGCAAATTGACAAAAGGATACAGTTAACATCGATGCACCACACTGTGCCTTTGTGACCTTTGAAAGAGCCCAGTCGCTCTCCATTTAGTGAGTACCACACATTGGGTTGGTGGTCTTTGGCAGAACTAAAAAGAAGGTCTCCTTCTCGACTGTACTTAATTTGTGTGATGGCCCGTTCGTGGCCATGCAACATAAGAGGCTTCTGCACAGAAAAATTAAACAGCTTTGTTAGTAAAAAAAAAAATTAATATTTTCATTAAAATGACATAAAACAGCACTGCAATCAGTGTAGATTTTACAGAACTGCATCAGTGTGAAAGAGTCAACACAAAAAGCTTCCCGAAGACACTGCCATTTTAGTTTTTAGTGTATCCAAAATGTATATAATTGCTTTCAAAATAATCAAAGCACAAATTGTAAAAATTTTATTGTACTTAACCTTTTTTGTAAGTTAAATACTTACCTTATCCTCACTATGGCTACGCATTGGCGAGAGCAAACAACCATGATCAACTCGAAATATGCATGCGCCGCGTCCCTAGTTCCTCTATGTACTTCATATTTTAATTTGGGAGTACATATTATGGGAGTATGCAGTTCACATATGCGCAGTGCACTAACAAAAATATTTCTTTTAAAAATATTCGAGTTGGTCATGGATATATTCTCTTGCCAACACATAGCAACAGTGAGGATAAGGTAAGGGTATTTTACACATTGTCAATAAAAATACACTTTAATATGTACTCATTACACCATTGTAAACGTCACTGTAATTAAAACACTCTTCAATCTGTCTACTGTTGTAAGTGTTGTACATTCCAATACATTAAATTTGTACCATCACAGAAATTTTATGACAACTGCCAATAGCAATTAAGCAACTATGTTTTATTATATTTTAAAAATTGAGATTTGGCCCAGAAAAAAGGGAGTTTCAGATAACAATACTTATACTTTGGCAAGATGATATACTAGTGATGTGAATTCTAAATTGGTAGTTCGCCTTTTCTTTTGTTTTACATGCAATAAAGAAATCCAGAAAGAATAGAAAAACAGTATTTTGTTTCATAATGACTGATACTTAATTGAAACAACAAATAACATATAGAAATTGGGAAAATATCAATCATATTTTTACTTTATATTCCACACAAGTCCAGTTTAATACCTTGTAAAGACATTTCTGTAAAGTGACTGCATTTAGGTTTTACTGGATCCCTGAAGGGCAGTAGATACTGGATTTGATATGGTTTCAAAGACATGGAAACTAGTTTTAATTTCCTAAATGGTCCGACCACTACTATATAGATATTACAGCAGGCAAAACCAACAGCTCATGAATTTGTTGATCATAAAATGTAAGTGAAAAATTAACATTCACTTAGTGATGCACTGAAAAGGAGGGTAACTGTTTGCATTCTGCTTGTGAATGCCTACCTACCTATGATAGCAAACTTTACATGTCCTGTTTAGAAATCAAGAATAAATTACAAATGCATCTATGCTTATACAAAACGGGCATTTCTGTAACAGTAGACCCTTTTGGCCAAGTCTTGGGGTCTGATAATTGAAAGGCTAAATGACAGGTTTAAACTGAGTTGAGAGAGTGGGTTGGAGGTTGGAAGATTGAATATTCAGATGATAGAGGGTCGGATTTGAGGTTCGACTGTATTTCCAGATGCTGCTAAAAATGGCTGATACCAGAGGTTATTTGTCCAATAAAATATAGTGCTCAGTCAGCGAAGTTCAACACCCAGTGAAACTAGCGTATTGCTTCTCAAGAGAAAAAGAAATTGTTTTTGCACAGCAAAAACAAAGTGTCACAATAAGCATAAATAATTGTGTCGCAGTGACTATGTTCCTCTGTTTAATACTGTATTTATCTGTATTAACACCCCCTCCCTATTAGTCGCCCCCCCTCTCCTGTCTACCTTTGCAAAGTTCATATTTCGGGGTTTTACATCCCTCTCAACAGGCAGCACCTTTGTGATTCCAGGATACCGAAAAAAGATTTTAGTACTTCCCCAATCAAATACTGCTTACGAGAAATAAAGAAAGTCACAACAAAACAAAGCAATTATGATAAACACAATGAATCTGCAAACATACGAGATAAACTTTATAATTTCTTCAAATTTAAGGTTTGTTTCCAATATTTTATGCTCTCTCGCCATTATACATGCTAGCAAGCGAGATCAAGGCTGTAAGTGTCCATTATCGTCCATTGCCATTGGACTCGAGAGTTGATTTTATTTATATGTAATAGTCCCCCCCCCCCCCCCCCCCCCCTTTTGAAAAATGCATCGCCCCGGGGCGTTTATACGGATATATACGGTATGTTTTTCTATTTAAGCAAAAATGTAAGATTTCCAAGATAAAGGCATTTTTGCTTTTTGCCAGATGAATCTGGATACCCTTGGGAGTAAAAAATTTCACCAAAATTGTGCTACCATGCACCGTTTCTGAGATAGATTAAAATGGTTTTTGTGTTTTACACAGAAATTCAAGCTGGATAAAGAAAATGGCGCAAAAACTATATTTGGGAAACATCGCTGTATCTTGCACCATTTCTGAGATAAATGCGTTTATGCAGAAATTCAAGATGGCCGCCAAATATAGTGGGAACACCATTTTTAGGAAAAAATTGCCAGAGGACTCTGTTGATACCCCGGGACTCAAAAATTTTGCCGAAATCGTTCTTCCTCACACAATCTCCAAGATAAATGGGTTTATGCATTTTACACAGACATTCAAGATGGCCACCAAAAATGGCGGAAAAACAATCTTTGGGAAACATAGCTAGTCGACTCTGCAGGTACCCTGGGGTCAAAAGTTTTTTTAAATATTGCTCTATCTCGCACCATTTCGGAGGTAAATGTGTTTTTGCATTATACACAGACTTTCAATATGCTTAAGATAATCCTCCCTTTGAAATCCTTTATTGTTCCATTGTAAAAAGAATTCACAAAGTCGTACATTTTTCAATCACACATGACTCTATATGTGAATATCATGAAACACTGAGGTTTTTACATAAGGCTTTTTCCATTCTCTCAGGGGCCACGGTGGCAGAGTGGTAACATTCTCGCCACCAACCTCCGAGGCCTAGGTTCAGTTCCTGGCATGGTCTCAAGTGGGAAGGCTGGTAGTTGCTTGCCGTTGGTCAGCAGTTTACAGTACAGACTTTGACGAACTGTATGTACTGGTTTCCTCTGCCCTTCCAAATACCTGTACAGTGCTGAAAGCGATGTAAAACCCCAAATAATAAATAAATAAACTTTCCATTCTCTCAAAAGACAAGACATTCTTTCCACAAGGATCCACTTCCCTGAACTTATAGATAAATGCCCTTGTTTGAATTGTTTACCCCCAAAAAGATTTACTGTAAGCATATCCCTTAATGAAAAGAAATGAATGCATCTTAATATCCCTTATCAACCTTTTCACTCAGTGTGCAGACACAGTGTACATTATTACACAATAGTACTCAGTGTGCAGACTCAGTGTACATTATTACACAATAGCACTCACTGCAGGGCATAACTAGTGAGTGAGACTTTCCATCAATCTGCCTCAAGATAGGTATCACCCAAAAGCAAATACAGAGTTTGGTGAAAGAGAAGAAACAGACAAGTCATTCATTTTCAATTAGCTGGAGATACATAAAATACTGTACAAGAAAATAGCATCAGAGATGCCCATACCCCACAGCCTAGGGAAATATTTTTAACACCATGAGATATAGAAGTACTGTATCAGTACAAAGTTCAGGATTCTTTCAGAGCACTGTCAGTTATATAATGGTCCACACAATGTTTAGAGAAAACTAGAAATAGGACGCCCTGTTGATAGTAGATGCGAATAGAAACAGGCTAGCATAGAAGAACACACATTATCATGTGTAATGTCCACCCCATGAACCTTTTGCAAAAATTGTACAGTAGTCTTACAAGACCCTGTTTCATTTGTAAAATATATCAATGATGCTTAAATATTTATTGGTGTAGATGTAAATTATTTCAGCTTCATGCCTTTTTGCATTGGTTGGGTTGAAAATTTTGACGAAATCACTCTATCTTGCACGGTTAAGAAGATAGAAGCAAATTCCTGTTTTTCTATTTTGGGCAAAAATTTGAAAATTCAAAATGGCCGCCATTTTTGGGAAAAGGAAAATTTTTTGAAAATTGGCAAGAGTACATTTTTTAGATACCCTATGGGTCGAAAATTTCGATGAAATCGCTCTATCTCGCACGGTTAAGGAGATAGTGTTTTGCCATTTTTGGCAAAAATTCGAAAATTCAAAATGGCCGCCATTTTTGGGAGGGGAAAATTTTTTGAAAATTGCAACGAGTACATTCCTTACATACCCTGTGGGTCGAAAATTTTGACGAAATCGCTCTATCTCGCACGGTTAAGGAGATAGAAGCAAATTTGTGTTTTGCCATTTTTGGCAAAAATCCGAAAATTCAAAAAGGCCGCCACTTTTGGGGAGGGGAAAATTTTTGGAAAATTGCTAAGAGTACATTCCTTAGATACCCTGTGGGTCGAAAATTTCGACGAAATCGCTCTATCTCGCATGGTTTAGGAGATATGAGCACATTTGCCTTTTTCAGTATTCAAAATAGCCAATTACTCATTTATTTAATTAATTACTCACTCATCTATGACGCAATTCCCCCCCAAAAGCAATCCCATACAAGCTATTAACCCAATGAACCTCCATACCAAATTTCAGAAAGCTAGGCTTAATAGCATTCCTTAAAATGTCTGGAAACCAAAGAGCTACTCAAAAGTAGCAAAGTAGCTATTACTCAGTTAGCTATAGAACTATCATCACCAAAAGCAATCCCATACAAGCTATTAACCCAATAAACCTGCATGCCAAATTTGGTAAAGATAGGATAAGAACTGTTGCCTAAAATGTCTGGAAACCAAGTGGGACGCCGGACACCGGACGGCGGAAAAAGCAAAAATAATATGTCCACCCCCAGTGGGGTGGACATAATAATGCCTAAGGGAAAGATAATGCATGTAAAGATGAAGTATTAAAACAAGATAATTCAATAACAAGATGAGAGCATAATTGCTGCATAAATCAGTAAACTAAACATTACAACACTCTTTATCTACATTTGCATGGCCGAATTATGGTTTAGATGTTTTTAATATTACCATGCATACAGAAATGGTAATACATTCAATGAATGCTTATGTGTGGTGTTGGAGCAAAATCTGTGGCTCACTTGAGGAAATTCCATCTGTTACAATGGGAAGTTATAAAAGTAAAATTCTTAATAAATTCTAATATGATTTTAATAGTGCTTAATCTGCCTCAAAAATAGACCCAAAGGTGCAACAAGATTTTAAAGGTCAAGGTCACTACAACAAGGTCAAAGGTCAAATCAAGGTCACACCATGATGCTGCACACCTACAACCCCTAACCAATGTCCCAACCAAGCATCAACTTCCTACACCTTACGGTTTCAGAAATATAGCCCGGACAAGATTTTATAGGTGAAGGTCACTACGGCAAGGTCAAATCAAGGTCAGACCATGATGTTGCACACCTACACCCCCTAACCAATGTCCCTACCAAGTATCAACTTCCTGCACCTCACGGTTTCCGAGATATAGCCCGGACAAGATTTTATAGGTCAAGGTCACTATGGCAAGGTCAAAGGTTAAATCCTGGTCAGACCATGACGTTGCACACCTACACCCCCTAACAAACGTCCCATCCAAGTATTTACTTACTACACCTTACGGTTTCCGAGATATAGCCCGGACACAATTTTATAGGTCAAGGTCACTACAGCAAGGTCAAAGGTCAAATCAAGGTCACACCATGACATTGCACACCTACACCCCCTAACCAATGTCCCTACCAAGTATCAACTTCCTACACCTTACAGTTTCTGAGATACAGCCCGGACAAGATTTTATAGGTCAAGGTCACTACAGCAAGGTCAAAGATCAAATCAAGGTCAGACCATGACGTTGCACACCTACACCCCTTAACCATTGTCCCTACCAAATATCAACTTCCTACACCTTACGGTTTCCGAGATATAGCCCAGACAAGATTTTATAGGTCAAGGTCACTACGGCAAGGTCAAAGGTCAAATCAAGGTCAGACCATGACGTTGCACACCTACACCCCCTGGCACCCAGGCTGCTGGTTCGAATCTCGGGTCGGGCACTCCATGTTGAAAAGTTGGTAGTTACTTGCCGATGCGCGGTGGTTTACAGTGCAGTATACACCGGTTTCCTCCACCTGTAAACTACCCGTCGCAATATGACCCTGGCTGTTGAACGCAACGTAAAACAACAAATAAATCTAAACTAGACCTAGCGCATCGGAAAACCGATGCAAATTGTATCCACCGTAAAGACAATGCAAGAAAACCTCTAGGACCAATAATAAGCGAGTTATAAGCACTTTTAAGTTTGGCTGTCCTCATTTGACCTTCAAGGAGGGGCCCAAGGTCAAATCCAACCACGCCAGAAGATTCCCAGCCCATGATTTCCTATATGTTGGTTTACCAGCCCAAACATCTAGGACCAATAATAAGCGAGTTATAAGCACTTTTAAGTTTGGCTGTCCTCATTTGACCTTCAAGGAGGGGCCCAAGGTCAAAGCCGACCACACCAGAAGATTCCCAGCCCATGATATTCTATATGTTGGTTTACCATCCCAAACCTCTAGGACCAATAATAAGCGAGTTATAGGCACTTTTACCTTTGGCTGTCCTCGTTTGACCTTGAAGGAGGGGCCCAAGGTCAAATCCGACCACGCCAGAAGATTCCCAGCCCATGATTTCCTATATGTTGGTTTACTATCCCAAACATCTAAGTCCAATAATAAGCGAGTTATAAGCACTTTTAAGTTTGGCTGTCCTCACTTGACCTTTAAGGAGGGGCCCAAGGTCAAATCCGACCATGCCAGAAGATTCCCCGCCCATGATTTCCTGTATGTTGGTTTACCATCCCAAACCACTGGGATCAATAATAAGCGAGCTATAAGCACTTTTAAGTTTGGCTATCCTCGTTTGACCTCAAAGGAGGGGCCCAAGGTCAAATCCGACCACACCAGAAGATTCCCAGCCCATGATTTCCTATAGGTTGGTTTACCATCCCAAACCTCTAGAACCAATAATAAGTGAGTTATAAGCACTTTTAAGTTTGGCTGTCCTCATTTGACCTTGAAGGAGGGGCCCAAGGTCAAATCCCACCACACCAGAAGATTCCCAGCGCATGATTTCCTATATGTTGGTTTACCATCCCAAACATCTAGGACCAATAATAAGAGAGTTATAAGCACTTTTACCTTTGGCTATCCTCATTTGACCTTCAAGGAGGGGCCCAAGGTCAAATCCGACCACACCAAAAGATTCCCAGCCCATGATTTTCTATATGCTGGTTTACCATTCCAAACATCTAGGACCAATAATAAGCAAGTTATAAGCACTTTTAAGTTTGGCTGTCCTCATTTGACCTTCAAGGAGGGGCCCAAGGTCAAATCCAACCACGCCAGAAGATTCCCAGCCCATGATTTCCTATATGTTGGTTTACCATCCCAAACATCTAGGACCAATAATAAGCGAGTTATAAGCACTTTTAAGTTTGGCTGTCCTCATTTGACCTTCAAGGAGGAGCCCAAGGTCAAATCCGACCACACCAGAAGATTCCCAGCCCATGACTTTCTATATGTTGGTTTACCATCCCAAACCTCTAGGACCAATAATAAGCGAGTTATAAGCACTTTTAAGTTTGGCTGTCCTCATTTGACCTTCAAGGAGGGGCCCAAGGTCAAATCCGACCACACCAGAAGATTCCCAGCCCATGATTTTCTATATGTTGGTTTACCATCCCAAACCTCTAGGGCCAATAATAAGCGAGTTATAGGCACTTTTACCTTTGGCTGTCCTCGTTTGACCTTGAAGGAGGGGCCCAAGGTCAAATCCGACCACGCCAGAAGATTCCCAGTCCATGATTTCCTATATGTTGGTTTACTATCCCAAACCTCTAAGTCCAATAATAAGCAAGTTATAAGCACTTTTAAGTTTGGCTGTCCTCACTTGACCTTGAAGGAGGGGCCCAAGGTCAAATCCGACCATGCCAGAAGATTCCCCACCCATGATTTCCTGTATGTTGGTTTACCATCCCAAATCACTGGGATCAATAATAAGCGAGCTATAAGCACTTTTAAGTTTGGCTATCCTCGTTTGACCTCGAAGGAGGGGCCCAAGGTCAAATCCGACCACACCAGAAGATTCCCAGCCCATGATTTCCTATAGGTTGGTTTACCATCCCAAACCTCTAGAACCAATAATAAGCGAGTTATAAGCACTTTTAAGTTTGGCTGTCCTCATTTGACCTTGAAGGAGGGGCCCAAGGTCAAATCCCACCACACCAGAAGATTCCCAGCCCATGATTTCCTATATGTTGGTTTACCATCCCAAACATCTAGGACCAATAATAAGCGAGTTATAAGCACTTCTAAGTTTGGCTGTCCTCGTTTGACCTTGAATGAGCGGCCCAAGGTCAAATCTGACCACACCAGAAGATTCGCAGCCCATGATTTTCTATATGTTGGTTTACCATCCCAAACCACTTGGACCAATAATAAGTGAGTTATAGGTACTTTTACCTTTGGCTATCCTCGTTTGACCTTGAAGGAGGGGCCCAAGGTCAAATCCGACCACACCAAAAGATTCCCAGCCCATGATTTCCTATATGCTGGTTTACCATCCCAAACCTCTAGGACCAATAATAAGCGAGTTATAAGCACTTTTAAGTTTGGCTGTCCTCGTTTGACCTTGAAGGAGGGGCCCAAGGTCAAATCCGACCATGCCAGAAGATTCCCAGCCCATGATTTCCTATAGGTTGGTTTACCATCCCAAACCTCTAGGACCAATAATAAGCGAGTTATAAGCACTTTTAAGTTTGGCTATTCTCGTTTGACCTTGCAGGAGGGGCCCAAGGTCAAATCCGATCACGCCAGAAGATTCCCAGCCCATGATTTCCTATATGTTGGTTTACCATCCCAAACCTCTAGGACCAATAATAAGCAAGTTATAAGCACTTTTAAGTTTGACTGTCCTCATTTGACCTTGAAGGAGGGGCCCAAGGTCAAATCTGACCACACCAGAAGATTCCCAGCCCATGATTTCCTATATGTTGGTTTACCATCCCAAACCTCTAGGATCGATAATAAGCGAGTTATAAGCACTTTTAAGTTTGGCTATCCTCGTTTGACCTTGAAGGAGGGATCCAAGGTCAAATCTGACCACATCAGAAGATTCGCAGCACATGATTTCCTATATGTTGGTTTACCATCCCAAACCTCTAGGATCGATAATAAGTGACTTATAAGCACTTTTAAGTTTGGCTATCCTTGTTTGACCTTGAAGGAGGGGTCCAAGGTCAAATCTGACCACATCAGAAGATTCGCAGCACATGATTTCCTGTAGGTTCGCTTTACATTGCAAACCTCTAGGACCAATAATAAGGGAGATATAGGCACTTTTAAAGTCCTCTATGTGGGTTACTTTGGCACTCCGTGGATGACCTTGAGTTAGGAGCTTCAAGGTCAAATGTGTGCAAGGTTGTAGAGGACATGTATATGTGTCATACATATCACATATGAAGAGATTCAACCTTCTACCTATGAGCAACAGCCAGTAGAAAAATGTAGATTATTTTCAAAGAAATGCCCGTGGCGGCCATCTTGTTTTTCAGAATGAGGCCATTTTCCTTCCCAGAGAAGCTTACCCCCCAATGAAGATATCCTGCAAATTTGGTGAACCTAGCTGCTGTTGTTTTCCTCTTAGAGCGTTAACGCCGAAAATCTCTCTACGCGCGGCGGCTGCGGCGTAGCGAACGCTAAACCAAAGTATCCACCGGATGCTTCCGGTGGATACAATAAAATCTAACCTACCAGTCATCAACTTCCTACACCTTACGGTTTCCGAGATATAGCCCGGACAAAATTTTCAAACTCAAGGTCACTACGGCAAGGTCAAATCAAGGTCAGACCATGATGTTGCACATCTACACATCCTAACCAATGTCCCTACCAAGTATCAACTTAGAAGTATCAACCCTACACCTTAGGGTTTCTGAGATACAGTCCAGACAAACTTTTTCCCGCCGCTCGCCCACCCGCCCATCCGGACACCATGGGTGAAAACAATACCCCGACAGCCCTCAAGGGCTGTGGGGTAAAAAACTGTTTATGAGAAAGTATTTTTTTCCGAGTCATCTTATCTTTTGAAAGAAATCAAGTCTCAACATTTGACCAATTAACATAGTCTCTGTGAATAAGTAGGCAGATCAACAACTCCTGCTGCAAAGCAAAAGCTGAACTAGACCAAGGACGCATCTGTGGCCAGATGCAAGATGCATCCACCAGAAAAGGCCAACTAACATAGTTAAGAAAATAAACAGTATTTTTCAATAATAAGTGAGTTAAAAGCACTTTTAAGTTTGGCTACCCTCATTTGACCTTGAAGGGGCGGCCCAAGGTCAAATCTGACCACATCAGAAGATTCGAAGCCCATGACTTCCTATAGGTTGGTTTCATATGGCAAACCTCTAGGATCAATAATAAGCGAGTTATAAGCACATTTAAGTTTGGCTATCCTCATTTGACCTTGAAGGAGGGATCCAAGGTTAAATCTGACCACATCAGAAGACACACAGCCCATGATTTCCTATAGGTTGGTTTAGCATCCCAAACCTCTAGGACCAATAATAAGCGAGTTATAAGCACTTTTAAGTTTGCCTATCCTTGTTTGACCTTGAAGGGGCGGCCCAAGGTCAAATCCGACCACACCAGAAGATTCGCAGCCCATGATTTCCTATAGGTTGGTTTGACATTCCAAACCTCTAGGACCAATAATACAGGAGATATAAGCACTTATGCAGTGTAGCAGTAGACGAAAACTTAAAACCACAATACTACTGTTTCCCTGCATAAGTTGGCCGCAGTCATAAGTTGGCTGCCCTCACCACAGCTTCACAGGGCTTTAACATGAGTGGCCTACTACACTCTTAAACCATGTATTATTGTTAAACTTATTATATGCAACAGTTTTCACTGGTGTACAATAATCTATTTGTCTTTCTGGAGCCTGTAGATGAGCCGCGGCCAACTTATGACTGCAGCCAACTTATGCAGGGTAGCAGTAGCACCGTGGCAGGAGTCACTTCGCCCAAAATAAGGCTGCGACG
The DNA here is from genome assembly GCA_964017235.1 of Sabellastarte sp. h YS-2021. Lineage (NCBI taxonomy): Eukaryota > Metazoa > Annelida > Polychaeta > Sabellida > Sabellidae > Sabellastarte > Sabellastarte sp. h YS-2021. Next base: position 143,218,080 of record OZ024929.1, read on the forward strand.
AGTGGGTTAAATCCACTCTGGTAACCGAGCTACCTAAATTTGTCTCGCAATTCGGTATTCGTGTAGTTTAGTATGCACGTTTTTTTTCTTCTCCATAAAAACAATGGTGGCTTCCGGAAACAATGTCTTTGCATTGAAATGGTTGTGAAAGGTATTTAAAACTTATTATATTGTTATAAAATGGGGAATATTATATAAAGTCCTTTATGTACAACGTATTCTGACGTTTTGCTGTGTTGTTATATTTTGTCTTACCAAAAAAACGTAACCTAGTGGGCGACAATATACTATATTGTAGTTATTGACGACTATCGGGTGGACCAGAAAGCACCCGATATCTCTCTAAATCGACCCCATTCATGTTAATGGTGGTGGACCAATTCACGCCCACCCCTAAATTAATCAGAGACAGCTATAATTACACAATATATTACCAATGTATATGATCAATTTTATCATTATCTATAACATGGCAGAAATATTTTCCCTCACAAAAGTATAAACCTTAAAGAAAACGGAGGGCTGCATATCTTATTGGTATGGGTATATTTCAACACATTTTTAAATGTCAACAAAACTTGTTGTGTTATGTACAAAATAAATTTCTGGCTTTCAAAATCAGCTTACTGTAATGACATATGTATTATAAACTGGATATGTATAGTCATAGCAAGGACATTATTAAGTAAATGCAAAAATTGTCTGCTTTTCAAAATTTACACAGAAAACAGGTACATGTGAGCTCTGTCCCTCGTCATTGTGTCCATCAGTACTGCCTTGCTACCAATTATCGCCAGACAGAATTCAAATAGATATAACTTCACCAACGTTTTATTTTCTGGTGGCGATAATTGGTAGCAAGGCAGTACATCAATAGCAATTGGCGACGGGACAGAAACTCGGTCTAGGGTGGTCACAAAGATAAACGGTCTTCAAATTTTTCAAATTTAAACAGTGTAAATAACAAAACAGCACAAACTAAATAACAAAATAAACGTAAACAATGCTTATCATGACATTTGGTTGTTTCATATTGTTAAACCCTTTAGTGGCTTCCTACCAGTAAACGCCCATGCTGCAGTTAATATTTTGAAATTAACTTAGATTTACAGCTTTATATTTTATTCTTCGACCACCAGATTATCAAATGACATACACTACAATTAATACCTGAGATACATTTTGTGACATTTGTTTCAAAGCTTTATATTTTAACATTTTATCTCTATTTTCGGCCGTTTTCACCGCAAACCGGAAATACCAGTGAACGCCCTTTTTGTAGATACATAGCCGATGTACGGGTTTTCGAGATATTCACGTTTTCGATCATTTAAAATATAGGCTCTCAGTCTCGCTTTTGGATGGCATTTTTACAATATTTTAGAAAGAATATGCAGTCACATTGAACCAGTGGATTTGAGGATTCATTATTGTTGTTTTGTGTCTGATAATTTTGTTTGCGTTGGCTGTTATATTCAGCATTGTCCATTTATGTTGTCATATCGAAAACCCGTCCATTGTGGATATAGAAGCATTTGTCCTTGACCTCTAACAAATAAATATAAGGCGGGCGTTCACTGGTAGGCGGGCATTCACTGGTAGAAAGCCACTACTGTAACCGTTTTAGTGTGATTATTTCTAGACCGATTAATCTGTCTCTCGGCCAATTTTTTATAAGCGGTATGTATCGGCGAGAGACAGATGCCATTAGTATGCAAAAAACACAAACGGCATGAAGGGCAACAAATGGCACACATCCTGACATTAAATATGTACTGGGCTACCAACTTGAGTATCAAGTATGTGCCCTGCGTTAAAAGAAATACACTTTTTGCATAGTTAATGGATATATTTAACAAAAATTATTTCACTTGTAAAATTTCATCATTGTTTACACAAACAGGAAGTGCAGAAAAAGTATCTATAGTACTGCAAACACAGAAAATTGTGTTCCTGCATCTAAATGCTTTATACTGTTAATACATTTAAGTGGATATTTTAAAGTTTAAAGCGACAGTAATTTTCAGATATTGAAGTTTTTTGTGTTGCGAGGAACTCTGTCCCAAAATGCCATCCATCAGTTTTAAAAAGGCATATTTTGGGACAGAAAACTCGGTCTAGATTATTTCTGGAGACCGTTTATCTCTATGACCGTTCTTTGTGACCACGTACGGTATGCATAAAAAGTAGCAAATGCCTGTGCATAATCGGCATGGAATGATAGAAAATGAATCCATAAAAATTATTCAATGACATAATAAGTGAAAATTACCATATTTTTCACCGTTTGTTTATATTCTTAAAAATATGTTTACTTCCCAAATCAAAACACATGTGAAACAACCCGGAAAGGTTGATAACGAACGAAAGTAAAAAAGGTTATTACTAAACGCCATATAAAGTTTAAAGTCGAAACTAGATTTTTCCATTTCCTATCCTGTAAAGTATAATACTCATCAACATAGCCTTCAGTTATACTTTAATTGCTTGTAAATCCAGTAAATAAGGTACTTGTTCAAATAGAGACACTATTTTGAAATGTCAAATATTTCATTTGGGTGCTAGTTTTTAAAAAATAAAATCAAAACTACTGGACAATACCTTCAAGGTACTGAATGTTTTTACTGTTGACTACATTGTCTCCCCGGTGATACAAATCTTACCTAAGAAAAAATACCAACATAAGAAATCACTAATGAGCTGGAGAGGCAAGAACTGGTATTAAGTTTGACATATATATGTATCTTTCTCCTTTATTTATTTATTTATTTACCTATTTATTGATTCAATTGGGGTTTTATGTCGTTTTCAACACTGTACAGGTCATATCACGACGGGTAGTTGGAAGGGCAGAGGAAACCAGTACATACAGTTGGTAAAGGTTCTGTACTGTAAACTCCCAACCAACGGCAAGCAACTACCAGCTTTCCCACTTGAGGTAGAGCCATGAACCGAACCCCGGCCTCAGAGGTGAGAGGCACGAGTGTTACCACTCTGCCACCATGGCCGCTTTAAGACATATTGTGTATGTGAAAAGCTTCCAGAATCTAGCTGTCTGTAATTATTCTAATACTTGGTAAATTTGAAGAGTACTTATTCCCCCCATAAGAAGACGGGCCCATAAATCCCTCAGCAGAGAAATAGAAACTTGAAATGCAAAATCCAATGATACTAAAAACTTGTTCAGCATCATTTGCAACAATGAAATATACAAAATATCCTATGGTGGATATACTTTGCAAATAGATAGAATATAGGATTTTTCTTATTGCCATGTATACAGAATTTTTTTATATTAATTTTTGTACATTGGTATTTGGTGTATTGTCTTAAAATGAGCCAATTTTCCAATATATGCATATGTCACTAAATGTGAATTATTATTATTACATGTGTTTATCTAAGTCCCATAAATATGATACAAAAATATGTATTTACAGCCTGAATTGAGTAGATGTATAAAATATTATCTTAAACTTTTGGTTCAAATAATGTTTCATCATAGACTTATTTCGCCAGATGTGCAGCTCCCTGAAGTGAAACAGTTTAGCCAAAATAGTCTGTGGCCATTTTGTATGACATATGTACACCACTGGTGAGCTCCAGTGGTTATAAAAATGTGATTAATCAGAACAGTATGCTTCCTGTTTGGTGTTATTAGTGTCTGGGCTAATATTAGGTTTGGAAATCCAGAGAATATCTCACTAGCTAAAGTAAGTTCATGATATTTGCATGTGGTTTTAATGTCAGTATACATTTAAGTTATATATTGCAACTTTTTATAACTTAACATAATTTGTATACAAATTTTAGGTACCAGAAACTGGTAAGTGTTTCATTTATACAGAGAAATGGGGTTTAAAATGGTTTACATAAGTTAAATATAAATAAAACTGAACCCTCCATCTTTCTAACTACCCATCATAATATAACCGATACAAAGGTACTAGGCAAGACATAAAAACACTAAATCTAGATTTTAGTATTTAACATCAATTATATTCCAGCATAAGATTCAATAATAAATATAAAAATATTAGATTCTGATTTCCCCAATTCAAGCTTAAAATAAAAATTGATTACAATATGGGTCGAGGGGAACCGCTGTGGTGCAGTGGTAACACACTTGACTCCCACTGTGGTTCAAATCCCAGACCCTATGTGTAAAGTTGTTAGTTGTTTACTGATGGTCGGCATTTACAGTACAGAAGCCTGACCAACTGTATCTAATGCTTTCCTCTGCCCATAAAACAACCTATTGTGGTATGACCTATACAGAGTTGAAAGTGACGTTAAATCCCAATTAAATAAGTAAAACAATGTAGGTCCTATACATGTCAAATAGGAGTTTTCACTATTTGCCATAAGGAACCTATGCTAAACTCATCTTTAGAAGATGAACTGCAGATATCATCAAAAGTCTGTCACAGATGGACAAATAACAATACGCATCTCATGAATACAGGTCAAACAAATGCATCATTATTTCAAAAAGGCATCAATTCATATTAGACAAAAAGATCAAATGCCCTCCCACCAGGCACAAGACGTTATTTCGATATCAATGATTGGTCTAAACTGGGACCTGATGTCATTTTGATAGCATAATGATATCTAGACATTATTTGATGGAAACAGACCTGTTGGTCATTACATGTGATGTCAGTTTGACATCATTTAATTGCGCAAAATCTGATGTTTTTCTCTCCACATCATTTTGATGTCATTGTGCCATCAGAGGATAGATTAATGTACCCCATAAGTTGGTAATTTTTGTGACTTCCTTTTGACTTCTTCAAACTTCCCCTATATTTCTTCTTTTTGGCTCAATAATGTCACTGTTACATCATGAAGTTCATAGATGTTTTTTTTTTACTTTAACATTTCTTGACACATCATTTTGATGTCATTATTGACACTTATTTCTCATATTTAACATACAGTCTTTTTGAGTTATATATTTATGTGTAACATCAATCCAATTGTCAGTCAATCCCAATTGATTAATTACTAATCACTGAAAAGAATTTTGATCACTTCCATAATCAAGATTTCACTGAGAGCAGATTTTACCTACTACCAAAAAATTACAAAAAGGACATCAGTGGCAGACAAATTTGCAGTACTACAAACCACTCAACTTTTTGAATAAGTAAATATTAAAAAGTATATGGCAGGAGCACCCCCTTAGATCAAGGACACTACTGACTTTTTAAAACAACTGTAACTAAAACCAGCATTACCGTATGACAGTCTGCTGGTAACCCTTGATGTAACTTTGTCATATGCAAACATTCAAAAGGAAGAAGGCCTTAGGTATCAGTCTGAATACTTTAACATTTCTAGAGGTATCAGACAAGGCTGTCCACTCAGTGCTCTCTTGTTCTTGTTGCCGGCTGAAGTTATTGCTATTATAATCCGTAGCCTCGATTCAATAAAGGGAATTTGTGTCAAAAACACCTGCATAAAGCTATGTCAACTCGCGGATGACATGACCCTGTTTTTAAGTGACAATCAATCCATTCTGAAAGCACTACAATCTTTTGAAGAATTGTATAAATATGCTGGGTTAAAGTTGAACAAAACAAAAACTGAAGCAATAATTGTACAAAATGATGGCTCAATGTATGAAGACACAAATCTTGGAATTAGTTGGATAAGAAATAGTTTCAAAACACTGGGCACTTATTTCACCCTCAACTATAAAGATACTGCTATTTTGAATATAAACCAGAAAGTGCAAGTTATCAAGGACATATTAAATGCTTGGCAAGCTAGGTCTCTATCACTGAAAGGCAAAATCACAGTTGTAAAATCCTTAGTAATACCACATATTCAGGTGCTGGCCTCAACGTTACCAGTAGACTCAAAAACTATAACTGAACTCGATACCTTGTTGTTTAGCTTTATTTGGAACAATGGAAAACCTTTAATAGCTAAAAACACTCTGATTCAGCCTTTGGATCTGGGTGGTCTAAAAATGGTATCGGTATTAGAGGTAGTTAAAACAGCACAAATCATGTGGTTTAAACGACTTATGAACCCAATCAATGCGAAATGGAAAGTTTTGTCTTTCTACTTGATGGGCATTACCAAGGAACATTTATTTAGGTAATTAAAATTTTCTTCTCTACTGACTTTTCCAAGAAACATATTTTATTGTGGTATATTATCAAACTGGCTTGACTTTATCAATGCCAAACCAACAAGTTTTACTGAACTTCTTGCTGAACCATTGTTTTTTAATGATGTATTTCAAATTGGAGGCCAACACATATCCACAGAATATTCTGATTGGATGCAAGCTGGTATTTCAAATGTTTCAGATATTTTACAAAGCAATGGTTCCTTTAGAGGGAAAATAGAACTTGAAAACCAGTTTAAAATTGTGATTCCCCACCTAAAATATAATAAAATAGTAAGTTCAATAAAACAAGTATCATCTTCCATAGAAACAATACATGTTACTGCCAGTAGTGTCGAAACCTTTGGCCCGAAAAAGTTAAATGAAATTAGTAGCCAACAGATTTACTGTCAATTGATTAAGCACTTATATCAGGCTCCCACTAGCCAGAACAAATGGGTGGAATATTACCCTTTCTTAGACACAATTAATTGGAAATCTTTTTATTTACTGTCAGGAAAAATAATTCGTGCCACACATTTATTAAGTCTACAGTATAAAATACTCCATAGAGTTTTTAACTGTAGACACAAACTTTTTTTGTGGAAGATTGTTGAATCTCCAAATTGTCTAGAATGTGGTGAAATAGATAATTTGGAACACTTTTTCTACTATTGTGAATCTTCTAGAAGATTCTGGATTTACTTGGAAAATTGGCTTAGCAATATATTCTCTAAACCTGTAAATTTCACAATCTTAGAAATTTTGTTGGGATGTATCCATGTTGATAAACTACATTTTTATGCCATGAATTATATTATCCTTTATGGTAAATACTTTATTAATAAACAAAAAAGGTCACAGAAAGAAATTTACTGGGATCATTTCTGCAGAGCCCTAAAATCTAATTTGGTTACTGACCATCTTTCCCACATAAATCGAGGCAAAGAACAGGTTTTCTTTCAAAAATTTGGTGTGCTTTTTTAAAATTTAAGGGCATTATGATTTGTCATCTACAATGATATTGTGTGGGAGATTTTGTATCAGTATGCATGACCAGATAATTAATATGCAAATTGTTTTTCTGTTTTGTCTGTAAACTCTTTTTTTTACTGTATTAATGAGTATATCTATATTACTCCTTTTCTGTATATTTGCTTCATGTAACACCTTGACTTGCTTTTGAAAAAAAAATGAATAAAAGATAAAAAAAAAAGAAGGCCTTAGGGTAGAAAATTACCAATTAAGGGACCCTAGAATGATCAAACATAGACTGTATACATAATGAAGCTTATGAGATTAGTATTACAAAATACAAACTTCACTTTTATTTATTTATTTCACTTTTAAAAGCAAATAACCATCAATTTGTGCTTAAAATATGTTTTATTAAAGTAAAATACTTGAAATACTGCAACAATAGACCGGATATATACTCTAATCTCCAGGTAATTAAAATTTCTAGTTGTTGGTGGCAATTACAGGCAATAATAGACAGTTTGGGTCATTTTCTTGTTTACAGTCATTCAAGTATTAGGTTGATGGACCTGTGATTGTTTGTTAGCTTTTCTTACAGGCATGATAAAGTGAATTTGAGATGTAGTGGCACTGATGTTTTGTTGTGTAATTGCTGTATATGAAGTGTACTAAAAGTACCAATATATTTTTATTCACATTCCTGTTTATCACTCTCTGTAGGTACCACTGGGAAACTGATGCCAATTCTTCATTATACACAATTCCTTATTTAATAATTTAGTTTTATGTTATTTGAACAAAATTTAATTAATTTAAAATTTAATTTATTATCCACCGCACATTGTATTTGACCAGTATAGAGGGCCTCAATCACTTCCAGTTTTTCACCAATATCTCAGAAACTGTGTTACCTACAAATATGTATTATATATCATTAGAAAGTTCTTCTTACAGTGCTTTTACTCATGTTTGTTACATAAAAATTCATGCAGAAATGATAGATATTGCAGGTTAAAGATTGCAGTTGTTATATTCACTGGTGCCCATGATGCTTTCTGACATCCTTTTTCACATTCTCTCATCAAATATTCATACTATTGAACCCATAAATCGTACAAAATGGTAGATAATAAAAGTAAAAAACATCCCTCATCAGACATATCAAAATTTTTCAATCAAGAAGATTAACAATATAATACTGTTTTCTTCATTGTGATATATTCTTTCTGTATATGTCATTGGGGAAGTTTTCCTATTGTAATGAAACTGTTCTCAAAAGGACGTATATAATTTTGGATGTATTTGAAACTTTAAATTGCTTTTGATTTGGATGTCATAAAAATTTAATTTTGATATAATATATGATGTCATTTAGAGTTCCCAAAAAGGATGTCATTTTGATATCTTGAAAATAATGTCTTTTTGATGTCGTGAAAATGATGTCATTAGAACTTTCAAACCAAATAAAAAAGACAGTTTATTGACATTGGGTCCATTGTCATTTTGATGTCTAAATGATGTAAGTTTGCCCACTGGGTTAGTTGGCCCGTTTATATTTAAATATTACAATTATATTTGTAGGAAGCTTATTTATCTCTATGTAAGCTTCCTACAAATATTTATCTCTATGTAGGGGCAACGGTGGCAGAGTGGTAACACTCTTGCCTCCCACCTCTGCGGCCGGGGTTCGATCCCCGTCATGGCCGTAAGTGGGAAAGCTGGTAGTTGCTTGCCGTTGGTTGGCAGTTTACAGTACAGAACCCTAGCGAACTATATGTACTGGTTTCCTCTGCCCTTCCAACTACCCGTCGTGATATGACCTGTATAGTGTTGAAAGCGACGTAAAACCCCAAATAAATTTATCTCTATGTAAATTGGTTTCTTTCACAAAAATGAAAATATAAACCTTATGCCTTTATTTTATTGCTGAAGGACCGACTTTCTAGGACATGTGTTGTGTGATTCTTTTGACACTATGTAAAGCTTTATAGATGCTTACGTATGTCACTATTTGTAGCCACTTATATCATTATATGAACCATACGTCATAAATGTGTGTTTGTATAAAATTGTTTTTGACCTATATCTGAACCTACATTAGCCCATATTTGGGTATACTATGTTTATGACAAAAAATCTGCAACTGTGTGATATGCCCAATCCTCGAAATTACCCATTTCATGAAATATGCAGAAATTGTGTCCATTTCATGAAAATGGTGATTTATCCAGGCTTTGTCTGACTATTTAGTGAATGAAACGGGCAAGAACTGAGTTTTTACTGTATATGAAAATTAAGTGTTGTGCATAAAAATATTTTATGGCTTTAATGCTACAGTAAACATTAATTCACACTTTATTTTCATATTTTTATTTATGAAACAACATATTAAAACACACAAGTACCTGTGAAAACTGTTAATTATAGTACTACAATTGTCAGAACACAGTACATGTCCATAACCAGCTAAACCTTTGTAGCCACAGAACCCAATTGCAATCACACACCAGGACCTGGGGTTGTTAAAAATAAATATTTTTAATAATTCTACCATTTATTGTCTAATATTTAATTGCATTCGTGTAACTGGCAACAAAAAGATAACATATTCCAAACAAGTGACACATAAACAGTGGGTAAACATGCTGCAACCTTGAAGTTAGCAGTTTACAAACTTGGCTGGCTGAAATAAGAAGGGGTACTTTTAATCCAGATAAAAGAAAAAGTTTGCTCAACACATTTTAAGGCAGACGATTCAGATAGGAGACATGGATAGTACTGGCTACTAGGACAAAACCCTTGAACTAATTTCAAGGGGGTGGACAAAACCCTGGAGTTGTAATTCTAGAGAAATTATCATAAGATAAAATATGAAAATTAAAAGAAATCTTTATTTATTCTTTGTTAAACAATTAATTATACCTTAAAATCATACACACAAAAATATATATCAAATGAGAGCACCATATTTGTTCTTTGTTTTGAAGTTTGGTCATAAAACATGACTGAAAGTTTAAAAAATCCCTGAGCACTGAATATCAAATTTCTATTAAATCCCCTTGTGTTTCATCTCGATTTAAGAGACAATTATCTGAGCAAATCTGTCCTCTGGATTATTGTCCTTCGGGGTATTGTCCACTGGGGTACAGACATTTTATATGGTGTTTTGTGGGGTGTGAATCTATTGGTTGTCTATAATTTTAAATCAATATTTAATATATGTACTATGAAACATATCCTAAGCATTTAAGGTAATTACTGTTAAAAGCAGTTATTCTGTAGGCGAAAAAATCATTACTGAGATGATTTATTTTGTGTTATTAATTTTTTAACCAGGTAAAGAGTGGCAAAAAGTCCATAAATTGGGTCTCTGCGGGCATTTTAGAGACTTTATAGTGACCTTGAGATTAAGCTACAAACTTCAAATTTCAAGAAAGTGCTTAGTAATATCAATAAAATTCATCAATTTTAAAATTTTTGGTATGAAAGTCCCAGGCAGGGTATGAACTGTCTGGGTACAAATTGTCCTGGCACAAAATATCCTGGTACGAAATGTCCTACACCCTTGTCCACCATTCGAGAGGCATAAACACTGGGCCCATAGCTTGTGGTCATTTCCTACAGCAGTTAAAGCGTTATGAATGCATTGTTCTAAAATAAAAAAAATTGTAGCCTTTATTATTGAATGTTTTTATATGTTTCTCCTGATATTTTATGATTTGCATGTTAAAAGTATTAACATTTAACTTCATAACCCAGTTTAATTAAGCTGGTGGTAAAGCCATTGTGAATAGCACACCCCAGTAAACATAGCAAACGTTTATAAACGTTTAGTAAGCCTATAAACGTTTTTTAAACTAAATATAAACCTAAATATTGACAATTATTCAATATTATGGGTTTATAAACGTTTCAGCAACATTAGTTTGGTTTATTAACGTTTGTAATGTTTACTGGGACAGTGCATCGTATACAATACACAGGACTTCACTAGATCAGTGTAGTGTAGTGTTTGTTTACCCAATAATGTGACGTGGAGGGGATATTGATTTGGTCTATTTCGTATATTGGGCATAACATAAAAAGCCTTCTCCTCTATCAGTTATGGATTTATCAGAACAGGGACTACATTTCTTTTTTTTTCTAAATGCTTTTGTATGCCAATTATAGATTGCATTCTTGCTACAGAACCCAGATAGCATTCCACCGTCGGACCGACGTTGGCCCAACGTCGGCACATCCGTCGGTCCGACGTTGGCTGCCGACGTTGGGCCAACGGCTTTTTGACCGTCGGGCCAACGTTGGCCCAACGTCGGCAAGCCGCCGGTGAAAATTATATTCTATGTATAGCATAAGCCAATCAGATGATGTTCATTGATAACTTTTGTAGTGTGAATTTTTAATGAGAATATTATTTTTATGTGTAAAATTGTTAAATGGTTAGTTAAAATTTGTGGGCTCACTGAAATATGATTTTTAGACATACCATAATAAATATTTTTTTCTAAGTTACCCCAAATCCCCTATTATTGCTCGCCGCCATCTTGAATAAAAATCCGCCGTTGGCCCAACATTGGCCCAACATTGGCAAAATATACACATCTAACCTGAGTGTTGGTTGGCAAGCCAACGTCGGCCCAACGTTGGCCCAACGTCGGCAAAATATAGAGACATCTAACCAGAGTGTTGGTTGGCAAGCCAACGTCGGCCCAACGTCGGCCCAACGTCGGCAAAATCTGCCGACCATGCGACCAATAGCCAACGTCGGTCCGACGGCGGAATGCTATCTGGGAAGGAGCTTAAAATTTGTATATAAATATTGTAATTAGTAAGAAGTTTATATAAGCTTATTAAGCTTTGCATTAAAAATATTGTAGTTTTTATATATATGTAAGGTCAGAGATATTGCAAGATTCCTGATGTTCAAGGCCAGGGAATGCCTTTGACCAGATGCACATATGATATATTGCCACAAAACATAATAGTAGGATTCTTCCTACCTGGAACACATCCGAATATATGTACTTTATAAATAGAAGTCAATATGATGATTTGGGAGTCAACTCATTTTACATAGTTCTGCTTATGAGGTTTTTCACTGTGGCAACTGATGTAACACATAATCCAATTTTTTTAATTTGCAAAAAAATAAAACCAAAACATGTAGTATTTTGTTCTCAGTGCATCTTCAGCTTATCCATAATGTTATGTTATTCAGCAAATACTTAGTTATGATAAAAGGCTGTGTCTACAAATGATCTTTAACCAGGGCATCATTACATAGTTGTTTCCAAGTTCAACCAATGGTCAAATTGACTCTCTGCTCTGTAGTCATAGAATTTGAATCTACCTCATGAAATTGGGAAATCCTGCTGTTTTATTATAATATAACTCTGGCAGTTAGAAGAGATGCAAAACTGTCCTCAAATTTAATAAACCTCCAAGTGGCAATAAATCACAGCAGATTTCTTAATATGTAAAACCAGAAAATTCTTTAAAAAATTTTATTTAAATTATACACATTTTGCATAAACAAATTGTACATATAAATATAGGAAAATGCATAAATAATATATTAAAAATAACTGTAATATTTCCAAAACATTGCCCAAATAATAATAATAATAATTTAAAATTAACAAACCAGGTGTTAATTTAAACTAGATGTCTATTTCAAATTTGTAAAGATTATTGCCAAAATTCTGCCATTCTGCACCAGTGAATAATGCTAAAATTTAAATCTGGGTGACATCTTAGAAATTTCTGGTGTTTGGTAAATGAAGATCCCTTTGCAGCTAGCTGCCATACAGCCCTACAGTCTGAGCAGAAATTACATGGTGATTTTTTCATCTTCTAAATGAACAAATCCAACTGCAGCCTCGCCACCCTTCCACTTGAAGTTCCTCCATCTGACAAAATAGATTTTTTTTTCAGTTAGAACCATGCTGTGTGACTTCTTCATGTCATACAGATAAAATATAATTTGTTGGGTGATACAGTCTACATATTTGTATGAATATTTCGCAGGATTACAGAACATGATTTCCTTGGTCATATAATCTCCAAGCTGCATTAAGTGCGACACAGAGTTGTAATTTAAGAATATTATAACTAAACTCTCAAATGAAAAATAACACACCTGAACCACTAGAAAATTCAGGATACTTAGGATACCAAGCATTTATACGTTATTTAAAATTTCAAGTCACATTAAAGCAACTATAATTTAAGATTTGTTGACTACTGTCAATTAAACAGCATTCTTCTTTTGTTGCAGCCAGTGGGCTGAGATTTTCATTCTCCAAAAATAACTTTTAGTTTATCAAAAGTTAAAAGCAGTGCAAGAGTTTTTAATTGTACTTCTTGTATTTTTTTCAAAACTAAATACAAAGTGACAATTATTTCTCTTATTATCTTAGGTATGAACTGAAGGCACTCAAAAAGCACAGATGTGGACGAGCTTTTTTCCAAAAAATAAATTCGGATTTGTTTCCAGAAAATGACACTGGTCTTTCTCAAAATGTAATCATTTTTTCCTATTGCAGGGCCCTACCAACATAAATAAATTTCATAAAGATTCATTTGTTATTTTCGAAGTAATGGCAACCAGAAAGTTAAAGTCATCACAATAGTTTTTCAAAGCTAAAAGCAACATGAAAATTATTTCCCTTATTATCGTCGATGTAATCTAGAAAGCACTCAAAGAGAACAGGCATTCACCTGTCAGGTCAGGGCTTATCCTCATAAAAAATTCAGAAAGCTCCATTCATTACTTTTGGAGTTATCGTGAATAAAGACAAACAAGGAAATAGACAGACAGATAGACAAACAAAAACATAACCTCCTACTAGATGCAACTTAAATTACTTCGGAGCTCTGTTTAGAAAAAGCTAAGCATTGTAACAGCAAACAGAGTTCAAATATTATCTTTTTGTAGATACTTTATACTTACTTGTATATACTTATGATGATGACTGATACGGTAAATAAAACAACAGGTATAAGCACCAATGTAAGAACAGAAGCCTTTGACAAAACTGCAAAGAAAAAGAATGATTAAGATTTACAATATATAATCCTTAATTTAATCAATAGAAGATTCGATGTTGCAAAAAAAATTATTTAAAAATCTTAAAGCCAATGGGTTATGGATGAAAGCCATATGTAGCCTTGCTTATGGCTTAACTTTGTACTGACAGGCTTTTCACAAATGCAGACAAATCATAGATGGTCAGAAAGTACTTATACACGTTAGGAGGTATTAGCTTAACATACAGTCTCAGCAATATATTGATGTAAAAGCTAGTATGGTATGTATGTAATAGTACATAATGCAAACTAATAACGTTTTTCCCAGTTATGCAGAAATTTGAGCCTCTCAGCAAAGCTAATAGTTATACAAATGCACCCAAAACATCCATCAAACCACCATCACTCCAACAGTTTACAAACTTTATTGTCTATACAGTTAGACTGAGTGTATACATGACTGTGATTAGATTACCTGGCACCGGGTGAGTAGACAGCAGAGTAGTAGAAGAGAATTCATATTCATGTTTTGGAGCATTGCTACTTCTGAAGCCTGTTGAAACATAAATAGGTCATCAACACCAATCTTAGAGTGAGGCACAACTAAAGTCTATAATATACAAACGGTTGGTTAGTTGAAACTATTTAGTTTTCTGAAACAGACATTATTTTATTCTGTGTGACTTTCAAGCACAGCAATGTCCAGAAATCAAGAAATAAAAGTTCTTATGAAATTCATATCTTTGTGCATCAAATAAAAGAAAAAAAAAAACATGCTCTATAATGCAACCAAACATACAAATGTTTATGTCAGAAATTAATGATATTTCTCAACTGATAGTTTGATGCCAGAAAAGGTCCTTGGTAGCCTAGTGGTTAGCAAATTGGGCATCTGATCCCAGGCTGTTGCCTATGTCTGAGATTGACTTCCACAAGTGACAATGCAGAAAGACTGTCTCAATATGACCCTGGCTGTTAAACGGGAGGTGAAGAACTTACTTTGACGTCAGCTTTGTAATGTAACAATAATGCACACTTGTAGAGTTCCCTTTAACAGCCACCTGTCCACACAGAATCTATTATGTTATTGCTAAATTGTTGATATTTCACGATTTATAAATAAGTAATAACAAACACTACAATAAGTGTAAGATAATACATATTTACCATGCATAATATATTATACCTGTAGACGTTTGTTGAAGTGACTTTTATCATTTTATAACCCTGTGGGCTAGCACTAGAGAAACCAACATAACTTCATTTATAACTTTCCACATACCCATACATATCATTAATGTATATTTTTTCATTGTGACATTGTCAAACTGCTTATCCCCTTAAGTTCATCAATTGCAGTCTACAAAAATATTCTTACTGTTAAACGGGATGTAAAACCCTTACCTTGACCTTTTTCTACAACAATATTAATGTCTAGGTCACACCTTTTCATGATGGCGTCACAAGCCACATCCAAATGGGCTCATATACATTCGGTTGTGGTTTGGCCCATCTCATATTTGGGTAGAACCCATTTAGGTTGATATGACCTGACTCATAAAATGATTTGTGTTTCAGAATGCATTTGTAGAATGTTTGAAAAACCTCACATAACCTCTCATGGTCTTTATTACAATATACACTCTGGAGGGTTGAGGGAGGAGGAGCGGGGTGTATATAAAGAGCATCTCTTTCATCAAGGTGTATTGCTATGATACACAGTCTCTATCTGGATCAAAAGGATGAGGTCGTCAAGTGAGAAACAAATACATACAGATACTACTGCAAGTTAAGGTGTGACCTAGGCATAACACCTCTTCACAATGAATGTTCAGTCTAGATTTGTACTTTACTTTTGTAAACACTTGGTCAATTGTCCCTTTTGATGCCCAGGGGCCGGTTTCACAAAGCCTCCTTTGTTTTTTCCTTCCTTAAAGTAAAGGAAGGGGGATTTCTAACCTTTGGCAAGGCTTCCCTTAAATTTTGTTTCACGAAGCCTCCTTTATTTCACCTTACCAAAGATTTTCCTTAAAACAAAGGAAGGGTCATTCCCTGTATAACCACACTGCTTGGAATTTCCCCTCCATTACTTCTATAACCTTCACACAATTTATTTTAAATATTAAGGGAGTAAATTGCATTTTAACTATTTTAAACTTGGTACATTAGGTACATTTTAATTTTCAGATACATTATTTGCATTTTTATATCTTTTGGGAGTTGTTTCCAAAACCTATAACCCCACCAATGTTTTTTTTTCACTGTAAGTACATGTGTACCTGTGCACTTATTTTGTACCTAAATTACCTTATGGAGGCAATGTCCTTATTGTAACACTGTTAAAGATCAGTAAAGTCAGTAAATCTATATTTTACTATATTTTAGTAAATTTTATAAAATGCAGATTGCTTATGTTTATATTTTGTAAATTTATACAATAGGTCACATGACAATGTTTTACCCAAAGTAAGGGAGGGGTCCTTTATGTTCAAGGAAACTCCATGAATATGTTCCTCATTTCAAAAGTTTGAACATCAATTTTTCAAGAATTAAACAACCAAATTGTGTGAAATAAACGGCAAAACATTGTTTGTGGAAGTAGGTTTGACAATAATGTTTCAAGTTCTATATAGTTAGGTGGATTCACCTTAAAATGTTCATTAAAGTTAATAAACATTCCTTGAAGGAAACTCCCTTAAATCTAAGGTAGGTCCTTAGCTTCCTTGAAATTCAAGGGAGTTTTCAAGGTCTCATTTAAGGAAGGAGGCTTTGTGAAACTGAGATTTTTAAAGGAGGGAGAAAATCAAGGAAATCCTAAAATTTAAGGTGACCTTTATCTTAAGGAGGCTTCGTGAAACCGGCCCCTGGGGCCGGTTTCACGAAGCCTCCTTTGTATTTTCCTTCCTTAAAGTAAAGGAAGGGGGATTTCTAACCTTTGGCAAGGCTTCCCTTAAATCCTGTTTCACAAAGCCTCCTTTATTCCACCTTACCAAAGATTTTCCTTAAAACAAAGGAAGGGCGATTCCCTGTATAACCACACTGCTTGGAATTTCCCCTCCATTACTTATATAACCTCTACACAATTTATTTTAAATATTAAGAGAGTAAATTGCATTTTAGCATTTTAACTATTTTAAACTTGGTACATTAGGTATATTTTAATTTTCAGATACATTATTTGCATTTTTATTTCTTTTGGGAGTTGTATACAATACCTATAACCACCCCAATGTTTTTCTTTCACTGTAAGTACATGTGTACTTGTGCACTTATTTTGTACCTAAATTACCTTATGGAGGCAATGTCCTTATTGTAACACTGCTATAGATCAGTAAAGTCAGTAAATCTATATTTTACTATATTTTAATAAATTTTGTAAAATGCAGATTGGTTGTGATTATATTTTGTAAATTAATACAGTAGGTCACATGACAATTTTTTACCCAAGGTAAGGGAGGGCCCTTTATGTTCAAGGAAACTCCATGAATATGTTTCTCACTTCAAAAGTTTGAACATCAATTTTTCAAGAATTAAACAACCAAATTGTATGAAATAAACAGCAAAACATTGTTTGTGGATGTAGGTTTGACAATAATGTTTCAAGTTCTATATATTTAGGTGGATTCACCTTAAAATGTTCATTAAAGTTAATAAATATTCCTCGAAGGACACTTCCTTAAATCTAAGGTAGGTCCTTAGCTTCCTTAAAATTCAAGGGAGTTTTCAAGGTCTCCTTTAAGGAAGGAGGCTTTGTGAAACTGAGATTTTTTAAAGGAGGGAGAAAATCAAGGAAATCCTAGAATTAAAGGTGACCTTTATCTTAAGGAGGCTTCGTGAAACCGACCCCAGGTAACACAATGGAGAGGGTGCTACAATCATCTTTGCGAATGTAGAAGAATAAAGGAGATTTCAAATTCACCAGAATTCACAACAAAAGAGATGGGAAACTGTGGTCACATGATAAAATGTTCTTCACAGCTCTATGATGTTCTACAGCATTTTACGACTGTCCTGAGATTAAACCTCGACTAAGAAAGATTTTACTGGGGATTTTACAAAATGGTGAAGATATCTGGCAATGTTATTACAATTACCACAAGAATTAGCTACAGACAGGAGAGAATCAATGAGACTTTTCTACCAAAAAAAAAGAACGAAGTGATAACAAGGAAGAATATCCAGTAAATTAACTGAGAACAATAAGGTAGTACGACTTGTTCCCGAATGCTCTATGACAGAGATATGACGTAGAATTATATACTAGCTATAGTGGCGAATTGTCTTAGCGAACTTAAAAATCAGGGAATACTGGTGACAATTTTAAACATCAGGTTGTTGTCACCGTGAATTAGCAAATAATGAAGAGGACTGAAAACAAACAAATAATAATGAGAAATCCACCAAGAACATTGAAAAAATTGATATTTACAGATATTCATCATCAAAATTCGCCACTGTGTGACCTGGGCATAAGACTTTTTATTGCAAGTGAAAAACTTCACTGGGTGACAAACTTCACTGTTTAACCATTACATGTCCTACCTGGAATCTTACAGATGAAGCTGAATGGTGAGTTACACTTTTCGGTGAACATATAGTACACATCTGGTGATACACTCATGGGAGACTGCTGCTTCTTCAGTAAAATACATTCTTTTCCCTGCTCTAGTGTAAGCAATTGAAGAAATATAAGAAGAACAAATGTATAAACTTTCTGAAGTTAATTTTAACTTTTTATATCTACTTATAATATCTGTGAAACAATATGTTTCTTAAAGGTTTGACTATATTTCAACATTAGGAATATATACAAGCTGAAGCATGTGTAGCTTAACTGCACATTTTAGAAATAAAATTATAGTATAAGTAAAATTAAACAACTAAACCATAAAATGCAATATAAAAGTATAACATAAAAATGACAGAATATACATAGGAAAGGCACAAAACAGATAGTTACACAACTGTTCTAAAAAGTTTGATGTAAAGTGAGTTATTTTGATTTTGTCTGCATAATTACCTCTGCCTAGGAGGCTGTGTTGTTAAGAAGTGAAACCTTGATCTTTTTTTAATGTAGTAGATTACATGTTTCTGTTGAGATTTGATTATTCCTTCACTTAATGTTGCTTTTGAAAGGACACCTACATTTGATTCCATTTATGCGGGTTTAAAATTGCATCCACTATGTATTGGTTTTCCTCTGCCCTTAAAGCATGCTCAGAGCAATTTGACATAACTCACTTGCATTTGGCACAACTTAAAAAAAATGTTTCCAATAGCAGGGGAAGGAGGAAATATGGATATACAAGGCAACTCGTTCTCCAATGTACATTAGCCAGATACAAGGTCTCTTTTCAGAACCATAAGGGGGAGTGTGGCATGGGCACTGTAAACCACAGGTCAGTGGCAAACAATTATCAACATTTCCCTTTAGGCCTGAGTCAAGATCCAGACCATGCCATGGGTGTTATGAGATGTGAGATAAGTGTCTTGCCACTGCAAATACTGAACTCTTTTGTTGGTATTTCAAGAGAAACAATCAAACTTATAAGCCAGTTTCACTTCTAAGACTTATTGTAAGACCTCCCCCGATTTATAACTCAAAAGACTGCTACAAATGATCCTGGTGAATAAGGGAAGGAAGCCAGACAAAGGCTATGTTTTCTAGATTGAAAAGATAAGTTTTATGATGGAAAAGATGACCTGCTCCCAGCTGTTGTGCTTCATAAACATAACTTGTAGTATTAAGTCAAAATCATTCTTGGAAAGTTGAACAAAATTAGTTGGTGGACTCATGTGACTGAGCTTAACATGAGACAAGATTATTTCACTCAATTTTTGTTGTAGCAGCCAAAAGTCATTACATCCTAGTGATAAATTATCTCAACCTAAAGATTAGTCCTAGCAAACTTGGACTGGTCAGGAGGCATACTCGTGACAGTGGAAACTGGACCTATTGTCAGGCCATGTAGTTTTTACTTTTTTACTTACCCGGTTGGCAGTGACCCCATTTGAAATACTCTGCAGTTCCTATGTGGTGCAGGTTTCCACCAATCCAATACATCTCTGGAGACACACCCAGGCCATTGAGTGTACCTGTGAGTTGAGCCAGCTCCTGTTCAGACTCTATCACCACTAAGCCAGCTCTGGATCCATACATGGTTGAACAATATCTGTGTGCCTGGGTGTGGGACAGACGGCGACCAGTTTCAATATGGTAAATATTATCATCTATGCTGATACTTTCGGTCTTGTTGTATTCTTGAAATAAAAAAACAGGTACTGCTAATTCAGTGAAAACTGAACACAAAGAGCTTTTTGTTAAGCTTATTTATTTGTCGCCTTGATTTCTTTCTTGAGAGAAATGTACCTTCACTTGCACTTCCAAGTGAAAACATATTTGTATATTTGTATCATATTATTCTCTTGCTCTTACATGGCATAAAACTATCCTTTTTTCATTTCAAAACCTGTAAATTTAATTAGCTAAATTTGTTACTTTTACATTTCATTCTGAAAACCAGAATAAGCCATTCTGATTTATACTATGCTGTCATTTAAGAATGGCTAAAAATAAGCCAATGAGAAAACCTGATCTTTAATATTTTTGGATCCAGATAGTGATCCGGATCACTATCAAAGTTTAATGGGATCTAAGTTGGACCAAGACCCATCTTCTTTTCATGAAGGTCCAACCAGTAGTATTTGTCTAATCCTGCTAGCAAACAAACAGACAAACAAACGGTCATGAATCTAATACCTCCTTGATATTTAACTAAATAGTCTCTACTAACCCTGCCCAATATATGAAGCATATAAAGAATACATCCTACAAGCCAACCAGGAATCTGGTTTCTTCCGGAAGTAAAAGGTATCCCCTATAGAGTACACCTTCTGTGCACCCCCGGGCATATACATTACACCCCCTTGTCTCTGACATGAAGCCAAGCTGCTGTCAAATGGAATGGGATTGTGGTCCTCAAAAGCCATACCAAGGACATCACCAGCTTTAAATTCAATCTGTTCATCAGACGTGAGATTATAAGTGTGTACACCAGTCAGTAGCCCAGTATAGACTGTCTGTCCTTTCAGAAGGTATTTATCCTCTGACTGTTTGCTCCAGACTTGCAGAGCAATATTTGAGGGAGTTTCGCTGTTGATGTAAAATGTCCAGCCGATGATACTGCCGATGCCCCAAGGAAGGAAAGAGTGCGGTTGTGGGATGAACACGCCTTCCTTCCACTCGTCCAGATGAGGCCTGTCTACAGCAGGATATCCGAATAAACCAATATCTACAAAAATACGATAATAAGATTGTTCTATGAATACAAAACCATGTAATATGTGTTGAAAATCTTCAGTATTTCTTTGTACAAGTCAGAGGCTGTATAAACAGAAGGGATTAACGAAAGATGAGCTAAAAATTAGCTTAAGTATGAAGCCTTTCAAAGTAAACTTAAAGCCTTTCAAAATAAACTTAAGCTAAATTTTCGATATCTTTTGCTAATCCCTTTTGTGAAATACAGTCCCTGATATTACATTTGTTTAATTTAATTTATTATCCATTCGTATATTTAACTCCATGGATTGTTTTTTCCTGTTTGCCATGGTGCCAAATCCTGTCTAAGTGGCCATGAAGTTTGGATTTTAGAATCCTGTCTTTCTGTCTAACATGCCTTAGAGACTGTTGCTGGAGATGAAGTGCGTGTGTAAAAGTATTAATTTGAATTAGAATAGCTCATATCACAAGTAGTTGATTGATTGCAGGAAAAAGATCGCCACTAGTTTGTCCGGATTCTACACTGTATACTGCTAGGTATAGCCAAGCAATCCCCTCTTAAGAGCATTGGGTCATATACGTGGTTATTCAAATTACCATGGCAAGTAGATAACCGAGTTGTTAAAAATATTCTAAACCATTAAGTTTGTCAAGAGTAATAAAAGCTACATGACTTCAATTTGAGCATCTTAGATTGTTTCAACTGTTAGAGCCAGGGACCATATTCACAAAAGATCAGTAAAAATTAGCCAAAAATTAGCCTAAGTTTTGCGATAAAAGGCTCAGTTAATCTAGACAATCTAGCTAGTCTGGATTTTAGCCAATCTTTTGCTAATCCCTTTTCACATGATATTGTCACATTGAACACACTCACCCCTGGTGTGTAGTACGAGACACTCAACTCCTGCATCCTCTAAATGGTCACAGTTACTCTGTCCCCACGTACTATCCGAGTCACAATCTAGTATATCGTCTTCTGTACCATTACACGCAAGGTCATCCATATAGATTGGCAAAGAGTCATTCACACTGCCAAAATAAGGTGCAAAGCGGGCAAGTCCAGCTGGAAAGCAGACAATACGGGGTAAGGGTTTGCATTTTATGTACTTTATGTTCTGCACTATTGCTTTTATGCACTAGCATTGTCAAGGTATAGTACAACATTTATGGGTCATAACAAATGCTAAAGTAGATATGGTGGTTTTAAATTATTAAGATAAGCATTTGTTTTAGTCATTAACATTTTCGAAGTCAGCACAAAGTCGGCAATCCAGGTCAAACAAAAAAGGCTGGTTGTATATATAAGACGGGTATTCATGTTTCATTTGCAAAATATTACATCTTAAATGTTTCTTTCATTGGAAAGCTGAAACAAAATCATTCTACAAACTTATGTTAAGTTATCTAGTAAAGTTTTAGTTAAAAGGCATTTTGGTTCATTGTTATAACAGCATTTATTTCGTTAGTCATTTATCACTTTTGTATTGAAATATTTAACTTTGAAGCCAAAGCATTCCCACTATGGCTTCTGCACTGGAGTATTTATCATCTGCATCATCCAGATTTCTGTAATATTTAATTTGAAATATTTATATTTGAAGCCAAGGATCCTGCAGATTTCTGTAATGTTTACGTTGAAATATTTACCTTACAAGTCAAGCATCCTGCAGATTTCTAAAATATGTAGATTGAACCATTTACCTCTGAAGCCAAGCATTCTGCAGATTACTGTGGCATCTGCGTCATCCCAGCCATCATCACACACTGTACCCCATGGTGACGGGGACATAATTGGGGCATGGCGTTGCCGTATTAACACCAGACCTTCCTCGTGTGTCCTTCCATGGATTAGCCGCACATCTAGACATGTGAAAAGCAAGATATATGTAATTGAAATAACAATCGTCAGAGGATTGTGTTTTATGTTTCTTTCAACAGCTAGGTAACTGAACATGAATTCCACAACATTCTGATATATATCTCAAAACATTATTTCATAACTAACCCACAAATATGTATAGTATTAGTGTGAAAATAGGCTGTACCATAAAAACAGAAAAAAAACAATTAAAAATTTGTCTGTTATTAATCCAGTCAGACCAAGATACATATCTCATGTCAATGAGTGAGAAGGTGTTCCAAATTACGACAAGGAATACAGAATTCCTGGAAGATTCTTGGCCATTCTTAACTTAATTCCTTATTACTGACTTCTGATGAAATGTGACAAAATCTTATTTGCAAGTGGTAACCAGTGCAATTACAAAATATTGCTAAATTTTGTGAAAAAAAACATAGTTTTTTTACATACTCATGCTTTATTGGTTTTACCAGATTACACTGTCTGGCAACTTGGAGACGAAACTGGATGTCAGAGAATTATTTAGCTTCTTAATTTAACTTACCCAAGTCAGTGGGTGGAGTAATTTCAGTCACAGGGCTGATGCTGGTGGGTTTGTAAGCTTGGGCTGTGGAAACAAAAAAAAAATCAATTGAAATTTGCAAAGCAATTTATTACCAAAAATTACAGAATATACGATGTGTTTGGGAGTGTCACATCATGGTTTACAGTCGTAGGGTGTATCTACATGTGGCTTGAGTGGCTTTGATCTGGTAGTCATGTTTGGATCAAATCTTATTAGCCCATAAATCTGTTACAGTAAAACAACCATCTGACCTGATATAGTTTTGTTGTGACTCTACGTATACAGGAGCATGTGGTTAGCTTTTATCCAATAAAAGTAGAGTCTAACATTGGTGTATAAAAAGTATATTGACAGGATATACATATTGTGCGTGTGTGTATTTGTTGTGTTTGACTTTTGTCAAAGTCACAAAATACAAAATTTGGTCAAAGCTAAGAATTAAGTTAGCGTTTCTCCTGTAAATAAATGATTAAAGAAGGTTTCAAGAAGGCTCCAAGCTCAATTTTGTCTAAGACCATTTGTAAATCTGGCTCTTGGCATATCAAAGGTGAAGAAATATTTAAGGAAGTCTACGAAACATCTGTCACAAGTAAGATGTCACAATATCTTATCGATGTCACAATAATCACGGATACAATACTTGTCTGAGCAGTGGCTGAAATTATTGTTAAAAGACTTGACACCTTTTTTTGTTTAGTTTTGGTCCTGGCACATCACCTGTTAATCAACATTTAATGTCCAAAGCAGATGGGTTAAAACTGACCAAGAATCACTTACGTGATCCTGAAATTAAGATATATGTGTCAAGTTCTATGTAACTTCCCCTTTAAAGCAACCAAAAGAACACATATCACCAGTAATTATGTATTGGTACAAATGATTTTGGTACAAGATTTTATTACATCCAATGGGAGGTTATGTTTTGGAGTGCATTCGTTTGTCTGCTTACTCCAAAAATAAAGAACAGATCTTTCTGAAATTTTTAGGTAGGGAGAGCTTGACCAAAGGAACACGTGATTAAATTTTTGGAAAGATTTCTGATCATATTCTAGATAATTAAAAATGCCTAATTTTCAAAGGTATCATTTACAATGTATTTCAGTGACTTTGGCTTTCTGGTTGACATTTTTTATTTTGGGTAGGGAAATGCACCCTGGAGGAGGTTTGCGCTCTATGAGTGCTTCTAGTTTCATTCCTGCTGTTGAATCCACGGAATAGATCACTGATTTACCCTGTTATGCTATTGTCTAGTTCATCTAATCCACTTATCTAATCTACTGTTCTATGTGTGTTATATCTTCCCCACAAGTGGGAACTCTGTGTGCGAAACTAAAAAAAAAATGGACAAAAAATGTAATAGTAAAGGGACGTTTTGTTTTAGTATTGCAGGGTTGTGGATGTGAACAAAGGGATGATATGAAGTGGGGAAACTTCAGTTGAAGGTGTAAGTCTAAGGATGCTTCCTAAAACCCTATTCACACTATAGACAGTATAGCCTGCGGTTATAGGCTTTGGGCAAAATGACCCTGTCCTTCAACTACCATCCAAGGTTCGTATGCCAACTTGTGACGCAGTGGCCAAATATCCATTACCTTGCGTGCCCTATGGACATTTTAAACTGTTTAAAATATCTGCCTCTGAATTTTGCACCATGGGCATGCGCAGCATGAATGCGAGAATGTCAGGGGCGGATCCAGCTTTTATGTAAGGTGGGGGTTCACATCGAGTAAGGTGGGGGTTCACATTGAGTAAGGTGGGGATTTACATCAGACATATTATAACTAAGGGGGTCGGGGGGCATGCCCCCCTGGAAAAAAATTAATTTTTGGTAAAAATAGAGTGCATTTCCTGTAAATTTAACACCACTGTCAAGAAATAATTTTGTACTTTGGGTTGAACCCCTTTACATTATTTTTCAAGGGGGGGCTGTTCAAACCCCCTGAACCCCCCCCCCCCCCCCCCTTGCTATGGTAACTGAAGGTGATGGTGTATATAAGGTTGTCACTCAGTTGTCTTTTGGTGTAACACGATGACATAAGGCAAGTGGAGGTAAATGGACATTTCACCATTGTGTCACAAGGTTGCATACGAACCTTGGATGGTAGTTTAAGGACAGGTGTGTTTTGACCAACACCTTTAACCACGAGTTATACTATCTGTAGTGTGAATGATACACCAATTCTCAGAAGGTGTGTGGTGTTCTTGGGGAAGGTTCTGCCACCAAGTTAAACCTCTGACCTAAGGACGTACTGCTCTCAGTATGATACAACTGAGGGGCTGATTCTTATATGAAAAGACAGAGCATTCCAAAAGGTTGGTGCTTACTGGCTGAAGGTCTTGTGAACTTTATTGTAAAAACAGGGGACTTAAAGGACCTTAAATTTTGGGCAATTGTATCTTGTATGTGTAGATTAGGTGTATACGTGGAGTTTTACCAGTGAAATATATGGGTTGTATATGATCTGCCTAATTTTGAAGTGCATCTTGTTTTTCCTAGAAGCCACTGGGGTGATGTCGCAAAACCTGGAGAACTAACTGTCCCGCAAAGTCAATTATGAACACATTCAAATGTTAGATTTGTTTTTCTG
The DNA here is from genome assembly GCA_964017235.1 of Sabellastarte sp. h YS-2021. NCBI lineage: Eukaryota > Metazoa > Annelida > Polychaeta > Sabellida > Sabellidae > Sabellastarte > Sabellastarte sp. h YS-2021. The sequence goes on from OZ024929.1 coordinate 143,244,504, forward strand.
TAACATTAAATTTAACTTCTACACCATATATAAACAGTATATGCAGTATCATAAAAACTCATCATCGAAGGTCAACCCCCTTTTTCGCATTAGCACCAACCAATCCCCCCCCCCACTCCCCCCCCCCAAAAAAAAAAAAAAAAATGAAATAGAACACACATCAACAAGAAAAAATACATAGAATAATAGAAAAAGCAATGTTTCATTTTTACCAAAGAAGATATGTTTATGTCATGCTAAATATTTGCATAAATTATTAATATCCATTAATTCATTATTTACCATTATTTTTATTTGAAATACTGATTACCTAATAAATTTAGTTAAGCATTAATTAATTGATTAATTTTAAAAAGTAAACACAAATATAACCTTTAAAGACATTATTTGCAAAGAAACCAATGGTGTATAATATTAAACTTTGCTATGAATCTGGTTAACATTGAATTTGGTAAAGTGATCAATATAATTCACTAACCCTTTGAACTACTGTCTTAAAATATGTGTTAATTTAAAAATAACTATCTTCAAACCAAAAAAGTAAATAACAAAGGTTAAAAATAGACTTCAGAAATATTTCCCCCCCCCCTATCCTCTGCCACCAATAATTTCCAAGATAAAAGTACTGAAGCTTAAGCATACTCAGTTCCCTGTTGTTCTATCCATCTTTGGATCATTAAATAATGATGGAGGGTTATAAGTTCAATGGATGCTTATTGTCCTTCGGGATTGCAGTAAATACCAAGTGAAGAGCCTCCTTATGTGAAAAAGGCTTGCTTCTATAATGCTATCTGGCATTCATATAAGGAGAATGGATAAGTTGGCATCAGTGCCTATAAATAATTCTGAAGAGGGGGCAATCATCGGATCATATCCAGTGGATTGAAAGCTGTATGGAGGATCACAGAACGTATACCTAGTGTTCAGACTATCATATTTACCCGGCTTTGCCTGGATTGAAGCAGATGAGAGGTCAGGCTAAATGCTCAGAACTTTGGTTGATCCGGGTAAATTAAAACACCGTCCAATAAATTTAAGTAGACTGAAGCAGATTTGCACAGCCTTATTCAAAGCCTCAACTTGATTTAACATTGCACCTAGAACCTTGTTTTGAGTTCATTTGATACAGGCTGAATTAGTCTGACCCAGCCTCATAACCTGAATCACTCTTAACCGGATTGTTTTGGTTATATTGCAATGACACTGCTATTTCAGTGAGGATCAGAGTTACCATGTATCGGCCCATACTTGCCCCAGAACTCATATGGCCAGCCAGCCAATTATTTATAAATCCCAGTGCTGCCTCACCTCAATGATCAGATGTGAACTGGTGAAGCTACAGCACATAGGAAAATCTGGTTGAAGGGGTTTGGATGTTTTAGTTTTGTAACCAACAAAGTGGGATCCAGTTAGTAGTTACATTTAAACCCTTTTAAGGAGGTCATTTGATACAGGCTGAATTAGTCTGACCCAGCCTCATAACCTGAATCACTCTTAACCGGATTGAAGCGGGTTGAGTGTTTGAGTACTGTAAGCTACTGACATACTGCTGAGAGGCCTATTTTTACCCATAATTCTCTAACCAAGAAAAGGCTAATGAGAAGTAACCACTTGGCAACATGTTGCAAGATATGCAAGTAAGCTTTAACTTATTTGCAGCTGCTAAATAAATAAATAAAATAGTCAAATGACTGGTTCAAATTTCTATAGTTAAAAGTTAACCTTACTAAGGTGACTGATCACTAAATTATTATCTAGCTTTCATAATATACCCACTTTTATATCCAAGTTTTATGGAGTGTCAAAAGTATAAATGCTAGATGCACTACCGTATGTCAAGGATTCTAATAAGTGTGAAAGTCTGGAATCATTGGCAGTAAAATACAACGCATATATACACTGTATTTATATACATTCTTTTTATGAAGATGCACTCAAATCTGCTTCAAACCCTCAATTCGTGACAACCAGGTCTATGTCTGAACCAAGCCATAAACTGTATTTGTCTGATGGAAAGAAACATAAGGTCTGCGGGGAATTGTGGGTAATCAGAAAGGGCAACAAGTTGTTATTGAGTTTTATACTTGGCATCTCTATTTATTTTTATTTCTGAAAATGACCACTGAAGTTGCAGTTAAATGCATCCTCTATTTAACAACTTGTTTATTTTGGCCAATCAGACACAATTTTTTTCCTGATTATCTCCAGAAATAATGACATGGTGTTCAATCCATGATATTGTTAAAACTCCAGTTATGTTTCTCAGCGTGGTTCTCAGATAGCCCCAACCACCAGCCAGGAAATGTTGATCGGAACGTGTGGCTCTGTCCTTGTAACATAATTCCTTTCCAAGACTTATCATAAGGCCTACCCGACTCGGGTGTCTGCTACAAATGGTCCTGTAGATTAAGGGTGGGAAATACAGTGAATTAATCCCGAATGAAATGAGTGCAGGTTCTTTTTAAAAAAAACAACAAAAAAAAAACAAAACAGTACTTTCCCCGACTGGTTTACTCTAAAATTCAATATTACTGTTCACTCCACTTCATATAAACCACTGGTGCATCAAGAGTAAACTTCTAAATTTAAAGCCCCTTACCTATATGTCACTTTGAGGCCACCTCAAACAAAATATAAACTCAAAAACAAACTTTCACTTTAGGAGCTAAGGTCCCCTTGAAACATGTTATCTCAATCCCACCTGTATCACAGCATTCCCTAGTTCTAGTGACCTCTGTATCCTTGGTAACTGGAGCGCAGCCGTATGGCTTGCCATTGTATGCTCTCATAGAAATTTGACTAGTGTCACTTTCAAAAATGTCTTTGAACTGACCAGATGTGTGATTGAAATGCCCGCCCTCCCAGCCCATGTGATTGTTTGACACGTTTTTCCAGTTTCTTTTAAAACCTTTGTTTTTAATGTTTTATCATCTTTACCATGAGTATGTTTTAGTGTATTTTAGGGCATTTTCTTACATATGTAATTGTACAGTTCTGGTTTTCAAATAAGTATTTCATTAATTTCAGGGTCCTCTCACCCCTTTGGTCACTTAATGCATGGACTGGACTCTATACTTGTATTACTGGCTTCAGTTATTAATGTAGTAGTCATATTTATAGTATTACTTTATTATAAACATTATATTACATGTCAATTATATGTATAATAATAAATTTATGCTCCGCATTTGTCTATTTTCTCCCTGGGGGGGGAGGCTGTTATCTCAATCCTTTTATTGTTTACCGTTCTTTGGTTAAGCTGGCCACAAACTGCAGCTAATGTAAAGGTAAATAATATTGTCCAAGTGTATATATAAACACAGTGTAGTTGTAAAGTATGCAAATAAACTGTTATATTGGGGTTTCTATTTTCTTCACACTGGACTGGGACAATGATGAGTGCTTTGTTCACAATGAAAATGCAACTTGTACGGCCAAAAAGATAAGCCTTTGAAGCTGCTCCTGGTCCTGATTCACGAAAGGTCAAATCTTGAGGCCTAAATTCACGAAAGGTCAAATCCTGGAACCTAAATTGGCTATATTTGTATACAAAAGTTTAGCCTAAGACTTGGCTAAGACCTTACGTGAATGCAGACCTTGAATATTAAAACTCCTAAATCTCTTGTGCATAAACCTGTATCAGCCCTGTACGACTGATCCTCTATTTGGAAAAGCTCATTCAATTAAAAAAAATGTCCTCAAAGTGCTTTTGAACAGTTCACAAAAGTGCTCTGTAAAGCTGTCCATACCATTACATATTACAAGGATATATCCATTACATTACATATTAGATTACATATTGTAATGTACAAGATTCCAGATAAAATTGTATTGTAAAGCTTGGCAATTTCACTTTATAGTGACAGTTTTCCTCCCTGGTTCTGGATTATTCACTGATGATGCAACCAAATCATTTCTTTGGTATCTTTGCCTTTTATATAATGGAGGGTAACATGTATGTATTGGTTACATCCTTGCTTCCCACCTCTGAGGTTACAGTTTTGAATCTCTATCCTATCCAAGAGGTTAGTAGTTACTTGCAGCTGTCTGTTAGCTTACAGTGCAGAATCTTCACCAGCTAGAATGCCATACTTTCTCACACCTTCAAAACTACCCATTTGGATTTGACCAAAACACCATGTTTATGTTTATATTTGCATCCATACAGTTGCTTACTTTTCAGGCCATCAGTTTCTCCCAACCTTTCTAATTGTCATCTTTAATCGAGTCTAGCAGTCTCACTTAAGGAAATAAGCTATCACTTCCCTCAAATTGTTCATAAAAGGTGAATTGAAAGATTGCAACAGCTCATGTCAAGTTTCAACAGCCAACTCGAGACCTACATGTTCAGCCTGACATGCCCACCATCATAGGCACCCTTCTTTGACAAGCAATTACTGGGTTACAACCTCTTCTTGGTTTTGAACTTTCCCTATTTGCATTCCAGGGCATTGTATTAATGGAAGGTCAGCAAAATTGCATTGCAATATCTGTGTTGCTGTGTGGGTGAGTTGTTGATTTTACAATATTAAACTGCTCTTGTCCATAATTATGTTGAATATTCAAGAAAAGATGAATTGCAGTATTTCTCTCCGGGAATAAACTACAAGAATATTGATAGACAAGTGATAAGGTTGATATGTGTTAGCACATTGGATGAATCTACTGAGGTACATAATATTCATACAAAAGTAGCAGTAGGAACCTACCTGCTGACCTTATCATATACATATTTTCCATCATTTAGGAGGGGAATTCGGTTTTCCTTCCTTAAGAAATATTGAACTATTCAGGATGGCCTAATGTCAAATATGAGTTTTAGATATATGGTACAATTTTAAACAACCAGAAAAAAACATCAAATCTAATTACAGATCATAACTCGCATATATGGAAACGTTCTTTGTTATGACAGCTAGCATAAGCCTAAAACCCCCTTGAGAGCTTGCAGCTCAGCTGATCAAAGGTAATTGGATTTCCTATTTTCAAATCTCCCTGGATCTGGTGGTTACACACAGCTAGCGATAATCACCTCTGAGCTGTTTTAAGTATTTACCCGATCTAAGAAATAGGTCTCTTTTTAACTTTCTTTTGATTCAAAGGGAAAGAGAAATCAAGTAAAATAAAACTAGAGTTTGCCTCAACCTTGGATTTTATGTAACTATTAATTAGCAGTATGAAAAAAAGACAGTTGCAAGTACAAATTTTAAAATAATCAGTTCTGACTTAATGCGTCAAGCATACAAAGTAAAAGTTGATGTTTCTTCTGAAAAAGAGCCACAAAAATATGTATATGTCATGTTCCCCCTCAATGGTAATGATATTTGACACATTTACACATTGACCCAGGACAGACCTTGATAAAACCTATGTCTCACTCGTCTGTTCCATTGCACCAACACCCCCCCCCCCCCCCTCACATCCTCTGTGTTTATTGACCTGGGTGTCTTCTTCTTCTAAGCCTTTTCACCCCAACTAAGGTATCCTACAGGCCGCCATTAAGTTCCGTCCAGTGGTTCAAGTCCTGGGATATTCTTCACATTTGCCCCATTATGGGAGGGCCAAACTCTTTCCCTCCAACCTTTATTGAATATCACCAGGCAACTCAATCCATATATTTTGTGCATCACAAGCACAGCTATGGTTGAAATGTTTATTTGATCAGTGAATGGTTGAAATGCGTGCTTGCTGGTAGTTGTTTAAATTATATTTAGAGTAGTAATAAAAATAATATGGTTAATTTAGTTTGTATCAATACTTGCATTTTTAGAAAGCAGTCAATGAGTATGTTAGATTTTATTAATTCAGGTATTTTTAAATTAGAAAATTGTAAATGCCTTATTGCAATGAGAGACTGTACCATCATCAACATAAACTGTACCATCATCGACATCATTTCAGTCAAAAGATTATAATTTTAGGCTGGACTATTTTTCTGTAAAAAAAATTAAATTCAACAGTAAATACGCATGTTGTACATACTATACATATTTTTCCATAGATAAATTGGTATGTACAGCTTAAAGACACCACTTGCATTAAAACTGACCTTGTGTTAATCTTACATAGCAACTGAGAGGCTCACAATTATTGTCTGCTACAAGTTATAACCCCAGTAGAGATTTGCACTAATAAAATCTCCTTGGTTTAAAAGGATTCCACAGTGGCAGTGAATTTGTATGTATGGGGACATATTTCTGCAGCATGGCTATCCAATTGATGTAGTCGTCCTTTACCCTGGAAAAGTCCATTAATGGGAACTAATGAGCCAAGACATCCCAGAAATGGCCTGATTATTTACTGTGCACCTAGCCTTTCAGAAGGTGCAAATATTTACAAGGGACGTTGGGCTTTTATTCTTCTTTACTCGTATCGGGATAGGTCTTCAGTATTGTCAAGATGTGCTGATGAGCTAGAGTAGACCCCACGACCCCAGAGATAAAGCAAAGTGATAATTTGCCAAATGAGATAACCACCATAGAGCAATAAGGCCCCAAATAGTTTATTTATTTATTTACCTATTTATTTATTTGATGCTTTACTTCATGATTGGTACTGATGTATGGATTAGATAGTAGTTGAAGTGCGGAGGAAACCAGTACATACATTTGTCAAGGTTCTCTACTGTAAACCGCTAGTCAATGGCAAGCAACTGCTAGCTTCCCACTTGGGTTGAGGCTGGGATTAAAACTCTGATCTTGGAGGTGGGAGGCCATAGTCGTACCACTGTCCCACCATGGCCCCTGTTGCCCAAGTATGTTTCAGAAGTTTTGTTAAGAATTTATGGCCCGTAAATGACACATAAATTTACATACATTTCAACAAATATATCTACATGTGTAATTTTTAAGCGTTAAATGATATCATGAATACATTGATACATTTCATTTATATTTCAAGTAATTTCAACTGCAATACGAGATGAGAGTGGAGGGCTAAATGTATTTTGCAGACCTGTGGGCATGCATAGAATAATAACGACTATTAGTATGTGTCACTCAATCTGATTTCCAGTCAATTAAATTCACAGATTTTGCAATTGGGCCGGTCTGGGTTCTTTGCTAGATGAACATTGGGCAATAATGGAGATCTAAACCACTGTCTCACTTTCATTTTCCAGTGCCACAATGACCCCCAGATAAAATATGAAAACATTGTACAATGAAAGCTTTTTTCCAAGCCACTATGACAGCTTTTAAATGAACCGTACTGTTACTGCGAGAAACCAAAACTGGGAAGTTTTTGATCCAGGGACTGCAATGTTTAAAAACTTTAAGGCTCCTACTGCTTTTATTATTTTAACTACATGGTGACTTTCTAACAAGAAGAAGGTAGATTTGTGTATGTGGTTATGTAAAGCTATGTTAAATCATGAGATACTACAAATGCTCCATTAATTTCGTGCTATGGAACAAAACAGAAACCACATAAAACTGGTGTGGTCAGTGTGAGATGCAATTTATTTAATATTGGAATGGTCTTAGACTATTTAATCAAATCATAGGGATTACGATCAGTCGAAATAATATTATCTTTCTTTCATACTATTTTTCTAAGGTCCTCGGTGGCCTAGTGGTTAGCAAGTTTGGCATCCTAACCATAGACTGTCACCTCTGTGGGTCCCACAAGTGGCAATTCTGAGGAAGTATCCCAAAATGACCCTGGCTGTTGAACGGGACGTAAAACCCCAACTCTGACTCTGACTCTGACTCTTTACTATTTGTCTATGTTATATGGTAATAATTTAACACTGGATTCGTTTGTACAGAGATGTATGAAAGCCCCGTAATGAATTGGAAAGGAAAAGTACTGTCGAAATAGACAGATAATGAACCTAAATAATAACAACTTTATATGAAAAGTCTATAGTACACAGTAGTATGATAAAACAACAAATGAAGTTTTGAAACATCCATTGGAATTGTTAGGATAATAAATCTTCCCTTTATGGAATCATTGGGTGGGTACCTACTTTTTTTTTGTAATGGGGGAACACTTCCAGTTTACATAATATCCTCTTACAAAGAGTGTCTTATATATCAACATACTGCTAGGATAGAGAATGGTCTTTTAACATGTAGGGGTGCTTTATGAATATAAATCCTTTGCCCACATGCCTGGAAAAGGCTTTTTAATGCACATTTGAGCCTTACACAAGTCTAGGTTGATAGTAAAAATTTAAGCTAAATATTCAAATGCTGTCTCTGAGTGATAAAACAACATTAACTCATTTCCAAAAATAAATAGTTTAGTTTTACACAAAGGAATGACTTTTTTCCTGTATTCTGTTTTTTCATATGTTCTCATTCATTAATAGCATTACCCCCATAACAACCACGTGGAAAACTCTATTCGAATCCATTTTATTGAGAGGTATTCATGAAAAATTAATCAGGTGGGTTTTTATCAACTGATTATCCACAGAACTAGTTTGCTGATAAACAGCTGGGATTCAAAAACAAGGTTTTGTTCCATCAAAAATATCTTAACTTTTAGAAATGATGTAATGCTGTTCAGCATTATTATTGTTAAGAATAATTAACCACGTTAACTAAAAAAGTCGAATTCATGTTTTTGGCCATAGAGAAAATACCAAATAATCTAATTTGGGGGTATTGCTTTTTTTATAATTATCACTAACATTCGTATTTTGCTGTTTACTGGGTTGAATGTCAAATTTTTCAAACATGGGATCCCATGGAGTATATTCAATGGACTCCAACTTTTAGGATGTTCGAATTAAATTTGCATAGTCTCCATAGCTTATGACCAGAAACATTGAAAGAGTGACCACATAAACTTCTCCTTTTTGTGTCTATGTTGCCGGATGCCACTGTAGCTGTTTGAAGATCTAAGTTCTGGACTGAATATAGCTCTTGTTGGATCAAGAAGATATTCAAAGGTAATCAGAAGCCCAATTGCTCTAGGCATTAGAAGATAAATTGAATTTGATTGTGGACTCTAATCTAAAGCCAGTGTTACAGTTTTCTTATTTGTTTGGAGCCATTGTATTTGAAAGATTCTTTTATACTGGTTTCATAGCATCATATTAATAGATTTTTGTGTAAGCCTAACAGGTTTTCAATTGAATAATTCAGATGAGATGTAACAAGACTGGTGATAACAGTGTGTTGTGTCTTCAGTAAGAATGTTTCTGGTATTCTTGATTCTATGGATGTTCAACGTAGTACCATTGCAGAAGTGACCACTACAGTTTCGTTGCTTAGCTAACATCGAATAAGGTTTTTGAATCAGTATTGTTCATAGTAAGGAAAATGTTACCAGAACAAGTTTTTCAATAGTGAGTTATAGCCAGATTTGATATTTTCTGTTTTACTCTGTTTTATGTTATCCTCTGTCTTGTAGTAATAGCCATAGTTTGTATAACATTACTGTCTGATGACATCTTTGACATTGAATGATATTTTGATGGCATGGTTCTCTGCATATGCATGGAGCTGCAGACATGTTAGAATAATGTACCCCATGGTGCCTGTACGGAGGAGTTTGGGACTGGCCCCATGTAACCTCTCTGGAGAACCGAAAAATTGAGAGGTGAAATGGTTTGAGTAACATTTTTGGCTGTTAACATAAAATTATCTTGAAATACAAGTTATTTTACTTTGTGTGTACACTGATTGGTATGTAAATATACACTGAGTTTAAATCAGCATGTTGTTTTAGGTAGCTATGAAATCAGTTTTAGATAGCTGATAAACCAGTTTAAACCCAGTTCTTAGTAAAGAAATCACGGTAGACTGTGATAGAACGGGAAGGTAAATTAATTGCCATAATTTTATTCTAGTCTATTCTGGACTTTAATGGTGCCCCCCTTTTGCATCCAAGGCAGACTCTAAGGCATAGGGAACAGAATTAGAATTCATCAGCCCATGTGACACAGCAATGGTTGTTTCCACAGAGACACTGTGTAAGTCAGAAACTAAAGTTGAGAGGCCTTGGCAAACAAATATTATTTCAGCTTCTTCCTGAAGGAGGTGACAGATGAAGCAGATTGTATATCATCAGGTAATTTATTCCAGATGGTATGACCATCAAAGGCAAAGTTATGACCAAAATGTATCTTAGATTTTTGCAAGGATGAGCTAAACTAAGGAATCTCCATGATTCTTCTATCTAGCCTTCATTGTCTTGTCATATTTGCTGCTACAGGAGACAGAAATTGACCAAGGACTGAAGTAATTAGGACGACTATTTCTGAGAAACTTACAAACAAGATTAGCCATCTTAAATATACATAATTTCGGTAACTTTCTAATGCTGAATTCACCAAATGATGTCAGCTATTAAATTCACATTCACCAGCTATTTTTTCACAAGCCCAGTTTCACATGAGTAGTTTTCTGTGAAAAATAAATAATAGCTTGGCAGCAGCTTATTGCTTCAGCATAAATATTGGACTGTTGAGGAATGGTAGCAGAATAAGCAGTCAAGTGAATTGGGCTTTTGTTAGCTTTTGTTGTTCACACAATAGACCAATCAGGTCTGCTTACAACTGATTAACTGTGAAGAGATGGTTTTTGTGCTGTCTGAATAAATCCCTACTAGTGCTACACTAATGAATCTTTGCAGTAAAAATCCATGAGATTTTATCATGAACAAAATTTACACTGTATCCATGTGAGTGAAATCTTGGTCCTCCAAATGGTTTTCACTGATAATACATGGTATATTTTATAGCAATTTTAAACACATGGTCAACGAATGTTAAAGCCTGTTTGCATCTAATTATTTCTACTCCTGGGCCAGGATTCACAAAAGGTCTTAAGTCTTGGGCATTTTTTTGCTTAGACCAGTCTTAAAGTTATGACTTTTGTCTTAGCTAAGATTCTCTTACATTGGGATTCACAAAAAGTACTTAGCCAAATCTTAGCCGAGACAAAATTTGATTTGGCTTAGCCGAGACAAAATTTGTGCAAAAAGTCTTAACTACTTTGAATTCAAATTAACAAATCTTAGTAAAACAAAAACATTTTTCATCAATAAATACACCAAACATGCTCTTTAAAATTATAAAACAGATTTGTTACTTTTTTTTATAAAATTATGTAAAAATAGTAGTCTTTGTGTTTTATTGTGAGTCAGCCATTTTTATGACAATATTTTTACCACAAGAAGGTAAAATGTGGAAATTTATAGGTAATTAAATGATGTAAATTTTTATTACAATCCACAGCAATTACTTTTATAGGAAGTATAGATCCCCATAGTATATTTTTTGTTGGCATAACAAAGGGTAAAATGTAAATACATGCTATGGAATATTTTAAAAATGACTTAAGTCTGCCCTGCAGTGGTCTTAAAGTTATGACAAAATCTAAGACAAATTTTTGTCTAAGACCTTTTGTGAATCCCATTTTGTCTAAGCAAAAAAAGTCTTAACTTAATGACAAAATTCTTGCACAGTTAAGACTTTTCTCCTGAAGTTATGACAATTTTTGGCGTAAGACCTTTTGTGAATCCCGGCCCAGAACTGAAAAAACACATTCACTTACTGTCTGTCACCAATCATCTTCAGATAAATGAAAAGTCTTGACACTTTTTTCATGATACCTAAACTTGTGTTTGTAATTTGAAGATTTATGGCCATGTGTGAAAATGGCGAGAACTGCTGGGGGGTTCAAATGGAAACGAATATACCCAGCAATATGTTATACATGTGACTACGGTTGCTTGCACAAAATAAACTTATGCTCATTGGCATCATTGGGTTATATTCATTGTGTCATAATGAAGGTTGTCTTCACATCTTATTCATGAGGTATATAAAATCTGATTCAAAACGTTTCCAATAAGCTACCCCAATTTATGTCTGTTTGGGAACTGGTTTGAGTCTAGTAAAACTGTCACAGTACTTTATAAAGTGTGTGATGAGATCAATTTTGTATTCACAACAAAACTAAGATATTTTAGATAATGTACAACCACCAATATTGATTAATATTTTTGTTTATCTTGCTAATAATTTCAAAAGATAGGATGAGCTTCATTTCTGTGTTGAATGCATCTGTATGCATAATGATGGCAAAGAAATTTCACTGTTACAAGTGCAAAATAAAGATACCAATCTAAATCTATCTAAAATGGACTTTTATAGTGCTTAATCTCTACTTTAATAACAGAAGTCATCTTTTTGATTTTGCAGCTATCTTAAATCTATCTCCTCACTCGCAAAACAATCTTTTCCATCTTACAGTGATTTCAAACCTATTTTAAACCTATTTTTTTTCATCTTAAGTGAATGTTTAAGGTTCGTAAACCTATCATAAACTTTTCGGGAGCTTTTGTATGGCAATCTTTGTATTGTCAGGATGAGATCTTAAACCGATCTCAAACTACACCCATGGATAGTGCAATATTTAAATTTTTCCCAGTCTTAAAGTAGGTTTATAATCGGATCGCCACAATGAACAACCCCAATAGAAACTAAAACAAAACTGAAGCTCCAATGACACTGAAAATACTGCAGGTGATAAACAAACTCTCAAAAGATGTTCAACAATATGTTTCTTTCAGAAACTTTTATATAGACTAACCATGACTAATGTAAAATATTTGCACTATAATTTCCTTAGCCACTAGCTCATATTATTTCCCGAACAGAGTAATTGCAAGCCATTAAACATTCAGTATCACCGGTAAATTACACCCCATCGAGTATTAGGTGTCGTGATTTGAATGTTCGCACCTGGGGTAAGTACTATTCTACTAGTCACTCACCTGTACTAAGACTATGCACTTTCTGGACTAAAAACGACCACAGTAGAATATAAAGAACTGCCGACCGGAAGTTCAGCGCGCAAATAAAGAATGACGTCATGTCCTTTTGGTCACTTGTCCATGCAGGTGCGTGTGTGTGAATATATAAATATATTCTCTCTGTCTGTGTTTAGAAATGTATATTTTATCCAATTTTAAACAGAGAAGTCCACCGATTGCCAAATCATTGTCATATTCTTTTTTTTACCCCAAATAAATGAATCATGTAATACAAAAGGTAGAATGCTACAGTAGATTGAGCTATTAAAATTAACTCCTCATATATATCCAGGACATATATTCCTTTGTTGTATACATACAAAATATACTGATTTATATCACCCACAACAATACACAACAATACACAAAGACACACATTTTTATTCAACCTCATTATCCATATAAAGGTAACAAGTGTGTTTCTATTGGAAACCAGTACAAAATGGGGATGTTTTTCTCACTACTATCTCTCTGTTTCAGAAACCCACTCTGTAACTTCACCCAATGCCATACTGGTGATTGACTGGGAGATGATGTATTTAATGATGTATTCAAGAGATTGCATGCTTTATTCCTCTGCTAATCAATGCCACAGTTTGTCATTTCAACCCCTCTGTATTACCCTATTCGCACATAACCGATTTTTTTCACTTTTCATGGATTGTCTACAATAATATAAATAGCACTAATTATTCACTTTCTTCTCGTTTGGGTTTGTCAGTATTTTGACAATACATTCTAATTATTTAACCATTTCATTTGTACTTTTATTAAATTATTTCAATAATAATAATTATATGATACTTTACAGAGTTTTATCACGCTTCGTGTAATGTGGGTATTTAAAGCCTGACACATTGAGACGTTGTTTTCAAAGCCAAAGCTAGGATTTTACATCCATTTCAGGGTCGTCCTTACTATTGCCACTTGTGTGAATGAAAATCCGACACAGTATGTTTACACTAAGCACAATATCCCCATTACTACAGGGCTGAAAGTGTTCTTTGATCCATACTACTGCCCAAGCACTTGTTACTAACATTTGCCACAATGAAAGACAGAGGCTCAGGGATGACCATTTATCAATGTCCCTAGGGTTCTTTAGCCTGCCACTACGGATAGGACCAAATCACATAGGACTGCCATTTTGTGTGGTTATCTGAGCCACTATTTTTGTATTTGTATTTATACTCTGCGAAATATCTCCATGTACTACAGGACTCAAAGGGCTATATAACCCATTCAACTTTACATCTAGTACAACTCTCAGTTTACTGACATTCCCCAAACTGAACAACTGAGGCTCAAGGATGACCATTTATCAATGTCCTTGAGGTTCTTTAACCTGCCACTGGGGATAGAACCCAATGGCAGAGGACCGCAATTTTAAGTGGTCAACCGAGCCACTATGTATCTGCCTGCACCTGGGATTGAACCCATGTCTTCTGTCTTCCTAGGCAAGTGTGCTACCCACTAGGCCACAGTCACAGATGTGTCCAAGTCTCTGCCTTTGAACTATGTGTCTGTCTGAAGCCTAGATCAAATCCAGGCCCTCTGTGTTCCTGGGTGAGTGTAACACACACTGGGCCACTGTGCTACTGAGGATCTTATAAGCCACATTGTTTTATCAAGTGCTGGGGTCTGTGACAGAATTCATCAAAGAAATTTTAAACTTTTAAACTGTCATGGTACAAGCCCTAAATATGGTTGTTTTACCCAATTTTACAGTACATGTTACATGCATCAATAAAGTCATGTAATCACTGGATTCTGTTTCTTTGTATTTTAGCAAGGTTACAAAACATCTACGGTCCAAAATGTTTTATATCAAATTTTCACAGTAAGTGTGCCTTGGTCTAATACAGAACTGATTTAATTTTGGCAATAATCCATAACCAGTTCTGGAGATACAAGATTTTTAAATGATTTTTTTTTATCATTACAAACATAAGCAAAAGTGGAAATTAGTACTTTGGCGGAGGCATGCTCTCTGTCTGTGATAATACTCTAACAACCAGCATTCTGGACTCTCCTGGTACCTAAGACATCGGTTGTCGCTGCCTATCATAACTTGGGACAACCTGGAAGCAAAACCTTGATTTTTATGTGTTCAAGTGTAACAAGAGCACACAAGAGCGCAGACCTTCTAGACACTAAGCTCTGGCACGGAGACGTGTCATGTTCATGTTTCACAGATGTTTATATTATATCATGTTATATAACTGTATTTAGCTCCATTTCTAGTAAGATGTGAACATTTTAAATTAATATATATGTATATGGAAGTATTCACCCACTTTCCTGACTGGATATATGGCCTAATTTGATCCAGAGAAGTGTAAACCTCAAAAAGGTTTCTTGCTGCTGAGATATGTGTGTGGTGGTGGAAATGGGGGGTAATATAGTAGGTCTAAGATGACTTGTTCAACTCTATTTGACAACTGACTGATTACAAGCTATTCACACACTGATAGCAGGGCAGAGCTCTGTGTGACGAGGGTAAAAGGGGAGGGGATTTTGAGGTAACCGATTTTTTCTCCTTTTGGAAGCTCATTTGGCCAGCCATTGTGTCATCGGAATTGTGATCACTATTGGTGATAGGATAAGACAAAGGGTTTCTCATTGTACTTCCACTAAATCACTGGTCACATTTGTACGAATCACTGATTAAAAACAACTACTGTATTTACATTTGAGTGTGAAATCAGTTATCATCATTTACTTTTTGCATGTTTCTAAGGAAACTAAGTTACAATTGTACTAAATATCTGGTCTCATTTTACCAATCATAGTGATAATCAATAAAGACCTCATTACTCAGGTTCCATTGATTACAGTTATTAATCATAGTAGTACATAACAGAAGCAGTAATAGTAATAGAAGTGACAGTAGTAATAGCAGGCAGTAAAAAAGTAACAGTGATACTAGAAGAAGTAGTAGTAGCAGCAGCAGCAGTAGTAGTAGTATTGGTTAGTAATAGTAGTAGTAGAGGAGCTACTAGTGTCAGTTTTGGAGCCACACTTGAGTAGAAATAGTACTCGCAGGCACTTGTCCGGATAAGTGATACTAGAAGTAGTAGCAGTAGTAGTAGTAGCAGCAGCAGCAGTAGTAGTAGTAGTAGTATTGGTTAGTAGTAGTAGTAGAGGAGCTACTAGTGTCAGTTTTGGAGCCACACTTGAGTAGAAATAGTACTCGCAGGCGCTTGTCCGGATATGTGTGAAACTACCACAATAGAGTTCCTTTGGCGTAGACTAGATTGGGGTAATACAGCCAGTCTGTGATGACTTATTCAACTCTATTTGACAATTGACAGATTACAAGCTACTCACAGGTTCAAAGTGGGAGAGGTTTTCATTTGGTGGTTGGGATGTGTGTTAAATTGGGGGGCGGGTGGTCAAAGTGAGCAAGTTCATCTCTTTCAGAAACTTATTTAACCAGCCATTGTGTTAACTAAATCATGATCAATATTCGTAATATGGTAATATGAAAAACAGAGGATTTTTGTTGTACTTGCATGTTATATAAAGTATGAGACATATTGCTTTTTCTGTTAAAGGGCGGACCTACTGCAACCTTTTGGCTTGATCTCAATTGAAAACTGTATTATCCCTGTTTGGTCCTAGTTGCACTGCTTTGCAATGGTTCTGTTCATACTAAACAGACCAACCCCAGACCTTATGTGGGAAAGTTGGTAGTTGCTGTCCTATTATAGACAGTTTACAGTACAAAACCTTGACCAACTGTATGTAGTTGTTTCCTCTGCCCAGAGAACTATATATATGATATGACCTGTACAGCGTTGAAAGCGACGTAAAACCCCAAATAAATAAACTAAACAGACTATTTCAAATCTTGTATATTTACACTCAGAGCAAATATTTTCTTCTACTACAGGCCAATATATGACCCCTCCCAACTCCCCAAGGACAGGCCAAGCTCTCAAGTGATTAAAATTTCCCTGACTTAAAGACAGAGGCAATGATCATCCATGAGGTTCTTTAGCCTTCCAGTGGGGATAGAACATAAAGGCAGGGGACTACAATTTTAAGTGGTCATCTCAGTCACTATGTATCTGCCTTTATGTGGGATCGAACTCGCATCTTCTTCGGTCTTTCAAGATGAGTGTGTTATATACCCACTAGGCCACAGTTGCAGATAAACGGTCACAATTGATTCTACGCTGAGCTGTATAAACTTAAGTCTTTCACTATACAATGCTCTTAACTTGAACCTATTTTGTTATGTGTATACAAACGTGCAAGAAAAGTTCAGCTGCATGTGAGCTAATATTGACTAAACTGTAGGAGTGCTTCATGAATACCTAACCTCTGTTTTCATGTTGTGAAAGGCATTTGGTACAAGTTTAAACCAATCACAAGCCTACTCTTTGTAGTTTATCCACTGTTGAAGGGGATATCATCTGTATAAAAAATAGTGCAATTGTAGAAGGGGCACCAGTCCGCTTTAACAAACATGGGATTGGTATTGCCTGTAGTGACCTTCACCTAGTCCATCAGTATTTTTGTAAAATAAACTTAATTTCTTATAGCTAATTTGCACTGGTTTAAAACTGTTTTAAAATAATTAATCTGGATTATAACATAAATATTGATAATGAAATGAGAGAATATTTGATTTGGTAAGCTATTCAAATGAAGTATGTAATTATTTTGCTAATGACAATGAAGGATGTGAACCTTTCGAGTGGTTTTCCATTAAAGTACGATTTTCTAAAATTGTCAACCAAAAATAAACATAAAAGGGGTACATAATATCAAAGTATGCACCATGCAGGTTTATTAATAACATACTTTATTACCTTTTATTGGTAATACCTTTAACTGCAACTACCAACACAAATAATCCAAATGGTGGCCCATATCACACCCCTTTTGCATAGAACAGTGGTACGGGAACCACTCCAGACAAGCATAATCGTTCCTTAACAAATAAAATACATAACAACTGGGTTCAGTGAACTCAAATCAAAGTTGTATATTCATGTTCCTTTCAACGGCTAAATTTAAGGTGATATTAATATTGGGACAGGTCAGAGTTCGGAGCCAAATATAATAACCACTGGTCCAGTATGGTCCTTCAAGTGAACTCTGGCCCAAATATAATAACCAGTGGGCCAGTATGATCCTTCAAGTGAGCTCAAGAATTATGTATTAATTTGTTATATAACCATGGACATATCTAATTAACCACAGCTAAAACTCCCACGGAGATGATGTATTTTGAACAAGAATGGTGTGAAGAATTAAGGATTACAAACCTTTTGGGGAATGATGTGTTACAATTTGAGCAATTATGTCACATGCTTGTCCAATTGAAAGTGGTCATGATAAAACTTAGAGGGTCTGTTCCACTTTATGAGGGACTGAAGTTTTTTTTGAATAAGAATGAAAATTGATATTTCAATAACATTTTATACACAGAAGATCATTGTTTGGCCATTGACATAAAAGGTGCAAAGTATGACTTAGTTAGTCAGTCAGTGAGCAAAGTCAAAGTTGAGCTTTTACGTCCCATTCAACTCCCAAGGTCATATTGGTACAGGTCCGCAGCATTGTTACTTTGTAGGGTTTGAGCTCACATAGAGATGACAGCCTGTGATTAGATGCCAAACTGGCTAACCCCCAAGCCACCGAGGGTTTATATGATGTGAGAAATACATTTATGCCAATGTGCTATTAACTATAAAAATTAAATATTTCTTCTATGAAGATTTGACAGTATTAAAATGGTTCACTTTGATTGTAATTTCTCCTGTGCAGAATTCCAAAAAAAGTTTAATCCACTGTAATTGGTAAGCAAATATCAATAAACTAACTTTTAGATGAAGAACTCTTATCAGCACATCACGTCCTAATGTACAGGCCTTTGGCCATAATGTAATCATTTCTTTCATCCTTTCGCTTGTAATCAAGTTATTAGGACTTGATGGTTATTGAGTGCTAATAATTTATTGATGACGATATTGTAAT
This sequence comes from Sabellastarte sp. h YS-2021, assembly GCA_964017235.1. NCBI lineage: Eukaryota > Metazoa > Annelida > Polychaeta > Sabellida > Sabellidae > Sabellastarte > Sabellastarte sp. h YS-2021. The sequence continues at coordinate 143,263,272 of OZ024929.1, forward strand.
AAAACTGTTAATAATGGCCCTTTCTCAACTCTGGCTGTTTCAGCTTGATCATTGGCTGTTTTGAAATGACCAAATGACTTTTTCAGCTATTTTATATACTTTTAAAATGATATTTATACCTTTTCAATACATGTTTTATTTGACATACATTTGTTGCCTTGAAAGCATAAGTTGACAAAAAATAAGTAAGATGGTTTTGAAATGACAGGTTATTTGGTCGAAGCTAATTCAATGCCTGGCCTTGGTTTTGAAACGACCATCCGTTATAAATAACAATATCATAATTAGGATAACAACATGGTATTTTTATGGTTATGATATTGTTTAGACCTTGACTTTTATTTTGGATGTTTTTGATGTTGTTTCATGTTCATAAAATTTGCTGCAAGAAATCAGTAGTTTTAAGAAATATATATTTTAAAATATCCAATTTTTCTGTGTCCAAAAATATTTTTTGACAAGTGATACAGTCTTATACCACGATTCTCCAATACTGAAAATTTGCCTCTTGACCGCCCTGATTATGCTAGCAGTGATGTAGTATCAATGACGTCACCAACCTTTAAACTTTCTAATGAGGAAAGCTTAATAAACTAGTGGTTCCATATCTCCGACTTTGCCCTGATCCTTGTCCATTTATTTAAGTTTGAACCCAATTTTTGGAAGGTGTGTACATATTGGGAAGCAAAATCGGAAAGATTCACAAAAGTCATAAGAATATCAAAGATGTTTGATATTTTCTTAAAGTCAGAGACTTTGCTTCCAGATTTTCAGCCTAGGTTATCGTAACATCATTAACAAATTTCAATGAGGTTGAAAGGCATTGCAGTCATATCTTATCACCATTTCATCAAATCATCATTTAATCCTATTGAAATCCTACAGGTCAGGCACCTATCTCCTGCCATCTAATTACTATTATTTCAATTGCTAAACACTGAAAGAGTCAGGGATCTGAACCCACCATAGCCTCCCAGTAAACATTAATATGTTTTAAAATGGTTTAAACATTTACAAAACGTTTTAAATCTCTATTTTCAAGTAAACTTTACATTATAATGTTTAAAACATTCATAAACATTCTCTATACAAGTGTTTGGGCTGAAAACATTTATTAAACATTTACAAAATAGAGTCTGAGATTTTACTGGAAATATTTTTTAAACATATATGAAATAGATGAAGAAATGAAGGTTATGCTGGAAATGTTTTCAGACATTCACATGAAATGTATAATAAACAGTATATATGTCGTGTACAAGTTGTTATTTTGTACAAGTTATAACTTGTACAAAATCTTGTACAAGTTAAAAATTGTACGGCTGAGTTGTACAAGTTATAACTTGTACAAAAACTTTTTCAAATTTTGTACAAGTTATAACTTGTACAGATTTTGTGCTTCTTACAAGCTTAACTTGTACAAATGAGTTGTACAAGGTAGGACAATACACTTTTTAATGGTTTTGAAGCTGTACAAGTAAGTTTTTAATAGTTTTGGGCTCCTATAAAGCCTGCCTTAATTAACTGATTGCAGTTAATGGTATAATTTAGGTGAACAATTTGGGTCAATCTTTTTTTGATAGTTTTCAAGCTGTAAAATTCAAGTGTTATAAATAAGTTTGATCTTCCTTTCTCCAAATCTAGACAAGTAACAGGGATACTGTAAAATTTAAAACTTATTTAAAGGATGACATCAGCGTTTTTTACACTTAACTATTTTTTAAGTGTTAATTCAAGCTTTATATATTATAAATATACTGACAAACTTTTATGTGTCAAAGTTGCCTATATCTGCTGTAATTTGCATTTAAAAGTACAGAAGCACTGCCTTATTTGGGTAGTCACATGTTCCCTCCGGAAAATTGCCGAGTGCACATGAAGTAAATAAACATGTGTGGGTGACGTCATTTGTTTTCACTTGCCTTGGTTTTAGCTTAGAACTGTTCTGATATATATTGCTTTTTATATTACATTATCTGTTATAAAATGGAGCATTTCAAGGACATAGTAAAAGTAACAATGTTTTAACTGTAGTTTGAGCCAATAAAACTTACAAAATGTGTGAGTTTATAGAACAAAAGATAAATATAACATGATCCACTATGGGGGTGGACAGCCAACACTAATACTGAGAACAAGAACTGTTTATATTCTTTGCTGTGAACAGTGTATATTTATAACACTCCCTTCTTTTACCAACTATAAGATGTGAAATGAGATGAGTTTCTGGTGAATGTTTCATGGTGAAAGTATACATGCACTGCAGTATCAAGTATTATCTGGGCCAGCTAGCCTTTTTGTGTGTACAAAGAAGGTATATCAATTCAGAAAAGCTTCAGTTAACATTTGTTTTACTCTATAAAGTGCACACTTATTATTAACTTTGGAATTCTAAAATTTAGTTCATTTATGTAAATATTTAATTCTAGTATATTATTTAACTATTCAAATAACATATAAAGAAATAGTCCAGAAGGCAAATAAATATTATATTACTTGCTGGTATTTACAAATATATAATCTCAAGCCTTCAACAGGGATGTATTTTGTAATTGCTGAATAATACACTACAGGTGTAAGTTTTCTTCTGTTTTAATGTTGCTTTGAGCACTGTATAATAGGTCATATCATGACAGGTAGTTTATGGGCAGAGGAAACCAGTACATACACAGTGCTGTCCTGTAAACTGCCAACCATCAGTAAGAAACTACCATGTTTCCCATATAGGGTTCTGGGTTTGAACCGCCTACATCAGAGATGTAACTATTATAATTAAGGTAATTCAACTCCAGACTGCTGACTGACTATAACTATGTTCTGTTCCCCCCCAAACCCTTCCAATTTCCATCTATCAGAGAAGTGTTAATCCACAGTATTAGATTATTTATGTGCATTTTAATGAGATTTTTGCAACACAAGTGCTGTCCACCAGTTCTGTTCAAAACAAGTGTGTCTAGAGGTTTCAATAAATGATCCAACATATAAACTATGTGACGAGAACAAAGAAAATGATCAGTCACAATAGTATATAAATAGTTGGTTATAATTTAGTTTTTACTTACAGTGCAGAAGTTTTTACTTCAGGATTCAAAATCACATGAAAATGTTGAAAATTACTTAACTCTGGTTTCATTATTTTCTGTAAACCTCCAGACTTTCATCTCTGTGGTGATGGATTTAAATATATGATATAATTGAATAAATGATGATCCTTTGTTGCAATGTGACCTTATAATTATGATAAAAGTGATATAAACACTCAACATGGAGCCAACTGTTTGAAAATTTACATCTCTCTCCTTTTAGCTATTGAATTGCCTTGACCAAGGTTGTAAAATTGAATAACTGACTGTTTCTGAACAGCATCATTATCTAAATTTACTAGCCTCAGTATCTAGATATTAAAATTCAGCTGAGATCATGTACAGATGACCTTTGTGTCTGAGATAAATGTGGATAAATTGAAGAGAAGAGAATAGTATGAGAGAAAAATATAGGTTATGTTTTGATCATTTTGAAAAATCAGAAAAAAAATCTTTTCTAGTTTTCTTTTGCTACTTATATAATTCTTAATTTTATCCTTCAATAACTATGTACAATTTACCATTTTAAACTGATAATTGCAAAAATAAATTGAGGAGACAAAAACAGATATACTGTATACATAGCACTGTTTTTATCCCTGCATACACAGCCCATGAACACATATGATGCAAACACACCACGTGACTGGTGAAAAGAGCCGAAGGAGGCAGTTGTAAATTTGAAATTTATCTCCTATTATAAAAGCTTGTTTATGAAGTAAGCAGACTACTTTGGGTACTAATAGTACCAGATATATGTTTTAAATAGGCAAGCGTATCATATCCTGCATTTAACTCAGAAGTGAAAAAAAACTGAAGTCATCCTTTAAAATACATCAATAACAACTGAATAAAGTAGTAGTGCAAGGTAACACAGGTTATAAGTGATAAGGAAATTACAAAGTTAGTTACATAAAGAACCGAGTTAAATTACAGATAAGCTCTTTTGCACCAAAATCTAATAATTTATTTTAAACAGTGTGGATTTATACAGGTTGCACTTGAAAGACTTAAGAAACCCTTTGTTGGTTAAGATGGATTAAATAGTGACTGTTAGTCTTGAACATGATTGTAATTGACTGACAAAAGGGACTTCTAGAGGTTGCCACACATTTTATAATCACTGTCCATCACTGCAGGGTTGATGTAATTGTAAATGCCTTACAATAGGGGCTTCTTAAGCCTGCCTGACTTTTTATTATTAGTTTCAATCAAAGCTATAAGAAGACCATCAATAACAATAATTTGCATGTGGCTTCCTTTGGCTTGGGCATCCTTAAATGACATTCAATCATTTTTCGCTTAGATCAAAGAAATCAGAATTAAAAGGCTTACCATTTCATGTTAATATTCTGCTTATGGTGCACTATGCTAAACAACCTAAACACATCATCACTATTACTTAATATTTCAAAAATTTATTCCATGATGACTTTGGAAAATTCTAACTTAAAAAGTTTTTAAAGTTTTTGTTAGGTTAAATGGAATACCAATATTAAAAGCTAATTTAATTAGAAATGTTCAAAGCAAAAGTATATTAAAAACATACAGTCAAGACTATAAAAAATTATCTGTTAGAATCTTTCTGCGTAAACTGATATAGAATTTGTCACATTACTACAATTTCCTTAAATGGAATACCTATATTAAAGCCTACTGTAATTTGAAAAAATAAAAGCAAAAACATATTACCAAACATCAATAAAGAATAGCACTGTACGAGTTATAACGTGTACAGGCATAATTTTTGTACAAGTTATAACTTGTACAAAATTTGAAAAAGATTTTGTACAAGTTATAACCCGCACAATTCAGCTGTACAAGTTATAACTTGTACACGACATATATAAATGTTTGAACAACATTTGTTGACAATGTTTTGCAATGTGTTTGATCTGAAAATGTTTTACAAACATTCATTACCAACTGGTTTTCAAACCCATCATTTTAAAACGCTTTTGAGATGTTTCTAACAAATGTTTTGACAACATTCTATCACAAACGTTTTTGTACCCATATTTTTAGAATGCTTATTAAACATTTACCTTCAAACATTGGGAAACAAAGATGACAGTCAGTATTTTTGAGACATTGTTATGTTTATTGGTAATATTTTTCTAACGTTGGTCATTAAATATTTAGTAAATCGTAATAATAAAACATTTTGATAATCTTTTATTATAAATCAGTTTCTTAGCAATCATTTTTAAACCTTTACCAAACATTTCCCTCCAAATGTTTGTAAAAGTCCAAAAATGTTCACTGGGTTATATCACCAACATGCCTAATGCGACTGTACATGGCAACTCAATTATAAATGAAAACAAGATTGGTTACTACAGAAGCCTCATTATTGATAATTGTCAACATTCAAGAAAACTGTCGTGCGTTCTTCCTCATTGTCTTCATAGGATCCTAAAGATGATTCTTCCTTAGCTGCAGTCAGATAAATCTCTTGCCAATCAATTTGCTGACTATTTCTCGGAAAAATCCATAATAAATGCAGTGGATTCCCAAATACGATTTCAACAACTGGTTCACCAATTTCAGTTCCTTCCATATTTTGTAAATTAAGTGAAGATCATGACAAATTTGCCAGCCAAATCAAGTCTCCGGAACCTAATCTTTCCTTTTCTTCTGAAAGAGTGTGTTGAGCTTATTCCAACCTCTGTTATTAAGTTGGTGAATTTGTGTCTGTGGAAATGACCGGTGTTTTGCCCATGTACTGATAAATTTAAATATGGTTCATGGTTGTCACACTTTTCAGGCTGCTTAAATACAGATATGAAGCACTATAAAAGGTCAAAATAGAGCTCTCTCAACATTCCCAATTGAAAAATAAGTCATGCTACTATTAAGTTTTATTTGGAACTACATTACTGGGGTATTCAGGAGACAAAATCTTGTGGCAGTGGAACAGGGGTATAAAAGTTTTTGTCACCGAACTGTCTGCAACCTCATCTGGATCTCTTAAGCCTTTGCTTTATATATTATACAGTAAAAAGAGTCCAAAATGATTTGTTATTGGTTTTGGGAAATTTTATTTTGACTCCTTCCCACTCCCTTTCGAAATGTAGTGTTCTGGGCTGTGTAGGTACTGGTGTCAATTTTGAAACAACACATCGAGCCATTTCAACATAACACTAAGGAATTAAAAATGGGCGTAGAAATGCCTGCGTCAGTTAAATGGATGTAAAATGTAGGCGTATAATGTAAAATAAAAAAATGAGTTCATTAGCATAGAATAAGAAATATTTAAAATATGTAATTTTTATATGCAATAAAAATATCAAAATGATTGTGAATAAATGTAATTCGTTAGCATTTCACACAGAAGTTAACAGTAATGTTTTCAAAATGGCTTGAAACATGTATTAAAATAAAATATCTTTTTGCTTTGTAGGTTTCAAATATGCACAATTTTTCACTCATTAATAGATTTTATACTAAAATTGATTTGTAATAATGATAACAGCAAGAAGACACTTTATAGTACTTAAGGATTACCAAATATAATAGATTTTATTATAAGGTGTTGAAATGTCCAGGCCATCTTAACATCAGATGCCAGTGATGAGCTGACGAAACTGCGCCAAATGGAAACGACACACTATGCTAAAATAGCCTCTAACAGTAGCATGTGGAACTGCCACATAAACATGGAGGTTTGGAACAAGATCTGGGTTTCCCATGTTTGCACTATGCATAGTAGAGGAATTATCATAACTTGTTACAAAAGTATTCACTGATATCTCCCATCTGAGAAACTTTGTATGTGACACAATTGCAACATATGGAATGATGAGCGCATCAATGGAATATGCCACTTTTTCAAAGAAATCAATTTTTGTGTTCAGCAATACCTTTTCAGATGTCAAAATGCCAGTCAAACCTACTGGATGTGTTGTCATGAAGTCTAAAAACCATTCAAATCATGTCTTTTTTATTGGATGGATTAATTTTTTATTTTTTTAGATCTATGGTAACAATGGCACCTGTGACCATTTGTGTTTGTTTGCCATATCAGTTACGCTTAAACTGATTAAAAATGAAACACACTCTTAAACCTGTAACAGAGACACAAGGGGGACACTAAGGGGACACCAGCTGTTTCAGTTAGTGGAATTAATTTAATACAATTAGCAAAGCCTTTTAGGTACAACAACACAAATGTTCCATTATTGCTACATTTATTACCTTTACAATCCCTTGTAACATCTCTACAGTATTCATTCCCTAACTGTTTTATCACATTATGCCTCAGTCACACTATTGGCAGTACATCCCGTGGTGGTGAGAGGTTTTCCTCAGTAGTGGAACTGCCTCCAATGCTGTCTCATACCTTCTGAGATTTGATGTATCCGGCACATTGCAGCCAGTATAATCCACGGTTATTGGGATTGGTCAAGATGTCCAATCCTTTACCATCTGAGGTTTGTATGCCAAGTTGTGACACAGTGGCAAAGCGTCCATTTACTGCCATCCCCCTCTCGCCGTATTACACTGAGCGAAGACTGAGTCACAACCTTATACACCACGAACTGCACCTTTAGTTACCATAGCAAATAATCCTTCTGTGCATGCTTGCATTTACCTGTGCACGGTGAGGCTGTCAGAGGTGGAAATTTTAAATATTTTAAAACTTCTGTTGAACATGCAAGGTATCAGATGCTTTGCCAATGTGTCACAAGTTTGCATATGAACCTCGGATGGTAGTTGAAGGACAGGGGCATTTTGTTTACCACATATAACCGCGGGTTATGCCGCCTGGGGTATTTTTTCCACACAGTTAATAAAGGCTTGTGTTAAATACAACTCAAGTAAATATTAGAAACGTTTTAAAATGGTAACCTATTTAAACCCTATCTTATGGTTTTCTAAATGTTTTCAAGTATACGTTTGTCACCGTGATCGCGGCTGGGTTTTAGGACTCATCGATAATTATTTTATTTAAGTGGTTAGAAATAAAAGAAGTTTACTTCCGCCAGCTTGTGTGTTACAATCGTGGGAAAACGGACATTTTGTTCAGTTTTGTAGTTGATGTTAGAGATTAAGGTCTGGTTTAACTTGATGTCCTAGAGAATCTTGCAGACAACTTCACCCATGGTGTTTTGTAAGGTCAGTGACCGGTCCTGTTTAACTTGATGTTCGGGTGATTGTGAACCACTTCATCCATGGTAGGACCACCATAGCTAATAAACTAGTCAAGATTTTAGTCAAGTGTTTCTGTCCTCACGTCCCCTGTAAGTCCCTTGTCTGGTGATCTGTATAACTCACTGGGAGACGGCAGCAACATTGGAGCCCCTAATGAGATCTAGCGCGACATGAGATCTTGAGACCAGTGTATGATACATACAGATTTCCATGGTCAACCAACTTCCACTTTGATGTTGTGCAAGTACTGTAGTTAAGAGTGTGTTTCTTCTGTGAACATCTTGTGAAGGTAATTTGAGCATAAAAGACATCGTTAACTGTTCGAGTTGTTCAATAATTCGTTCAAACCTCTGCTGGAAGATGTGTTTCGAGACAGAGTAAAGCTAAATGTTAAGATATTGATTCAGTAACATCTAGAATCAAACCTTTGATATATTCGATGAAGGAGATGGAGAGAGTAATTTCCGGAACAGTTATTGTTTGACTTAACTATAGGTGAATTTAAGTAAATACTGGTTAATGTATGATCCATAGACTGATTTGTTTATTTTTTTTTATTTTAGTTTCTTTTTTTTCCTCTCAAGCAACAGTTCTGCTTTTGTGCTGGTAAATTAAAATACGAACTGACTGATCTTTCAAGTATAAATCCTTAGTATGTGTGTAGTTTTTGAGTCTTTGTCATTTGTGTTTCATTTATGTAATACATGCTGTTTTTATTTTGTTCATATGTGTGTTGAATTTTGAATTTTTACTGCCTGATTTACAAATGCCACTTTTTGCATAGTTTGGATTGAAGGATTTTCACATTAAGGTCAGATTATAATTTGGTATAGAATTCATTTGTTCAAAATTTGTTTCTCTTTCTGGTACTTTTGACAAGTAAAATTTTGTGGTTAGTAAAAACGGGATTGTAGGTTGATATTGAGTTTTTGAAGTTTAATTACAGTGTATTTTTGGTAAATTAGTTTGTAGTTCTTTTATTATTCCAGACATAATTTACATGTAATGCTGGCATTATTTTTGCTTTGAAGTCTTAATTTAATTTATCTGAATCATTTATGTATATAATTAAGTGAAGAACTGTGTGCTTAATTTAATGCATGTGGATTGGTAATACTTTAATTTCTAGTCAAGTATTTGAATTATTGCATGTATTAACCTTTCTGCTTTATTTTGTACTTAGTGACATTGAGTGCCATTTGCCTGGACTGATTGACAGTGATTGATGGGTGGTTGATCAGAAGACTTGGGATTGAATTAGCAGTTTGGATATGGGAATGAGTGATGAATGCTGAGAAAATGAAAGCTTATGTAAGATACATATTACTTTATTGCATTTCAAGGTGCTTAATGTACATGCTTATTGTGTAAGGCATCCACTTACCATTTTGATTGCATAAAACATACTTACCACTTTGATTGCATAAAACATATTTACCATTTATATATCATTAAACATACCATTTTTTTGCGTAAGACATACTTACCATTTTTGTTGAGTACATTTCTCACCTTGGTAAGGTTGATTGATGGATACGGACTCCAGTTGTCTTCACTATTTTCTTGTTTACTTACTGACTTACTGTTTACTTCTTGTTTACTTGCTGACTGTGATATAACTGATTCTTCAATTAACATTTATGATTTATTGTTCATATGTCCAAATCTTTATATTGTGTATTTGAAACTGTGACCTTAAATATGACTGTGCTTTTGTTTGATTTTGATTGATGATTGAGCCTTGTATTTTTATTTATAAAACTTTTTGATTTGATACAGTAAGCATTATTTAGTTGTAGTTAATTGATAAATCACTGCTGCATAAATATTGATTTTTATCAGTAAAAAAGAATTGCCTTAGTGCTCTAGTAAATAACAAGTTTATTATTTTTTTCTTGTCTGGATTATTTACAGTTAGCTATCTGGTATAGCATGACTATGTAATATTCTGCTATGTAATATTGTGTAGAACTTCTGTGTTCTGTGTAGTTCGTCCATTGGCATGATGGTGTGTATGTATGTTTTATATATGTATTTTGTGCACATAGAATGATTTGAATTCTTTATTATTACACTGAGTGATCATTGGATATTGCGTTACATAGTTGTTTGTCAGCCTGAGTACTTCTTGGTTTTGATTTTGATATCTAGTAACCGAGTTGTGACTTAATCCAATTCTGGATTTATACTTCTTAGTTAGTATTTGATATGTATACTATATGGTACAGTTGATTTGTTTTGACCTGTATAGCTTGTTTGATTGATTTGACTTGATACTTTGATTTGAACCAGTTTGACCATCATTTATTTTGAGCTTGGATCATAACTGAAACAATGTTTGAAAATGTGATGTATATTAGTCAGTTAAGGCCTGACTTTGATGTCATACATTTAGAGAATGAACTTCAGTTAGATGCAAATCCGGATGAGGTGATTCTTGATTATGCAATACACAATAACAACGCAGTATTTTTGGCATTTGTCGACTCTTGGATTCTTGAAAAGATCATACACCAGTGTCATGGGAAAATGTTTCTTGGATCGATGGTTCAAGCTTCAAGACTCTCAGTTGAGTTGATGAAGGTACTGAATCATATGAAACTCAATTTGGGGCAAAAATGTTCATTCTGGAGTAGCCCAAGGTACTGAAGCTCCAACTTCAGGTGCATTCAGCTGGCATCCTGCTAAAGGCCAAAGTAAGCCACTTGCTGGACTTAGTGACATTTTTGAGACATTTGACAGCTTGACAATGGAATAGCAGTTGCAGTTGAAGACTACCTTGCAGCTCAAGCCAGTTTCATCACCTCTTGTAGCAGCCACACAGTCTAAATCAAGCAGTCCATATCATGCGACCTCCAGCTTACAACAGTGAGTTCATGCAGGTCAACAATTAGCCTACAGTCCCAAGACCTGGGCATCTGTCCAACATCAGGAACAATGTTTTCAGTTTGGATCTTCCAACATCAACAGTACATCAATACTTTCTTGAGAGGACCGAAGGATTGTTCTTTCGAACAGTTCAGGTATGACATCTAGAGTCTCATTAAGAAGGGATGCTCAGAAGCATGGAGCCTCACTGCCATCCAGAGATCCATCAAGGACCAGGAACAAGAAATTCTTCTGCACATGGGGGAAGAGGCTTCTGTAGCTGACATACTGGCATGCTACGAGATGATGTTTAGAGATGCAGATCCTTCACATGTGCTGTTAGCACAGTTTTATGCTGCAGTGTAGAATGTTAATGAAAGCATGACAGCGTGGCATGCCAGATTGGAAGATCTTTCAAGTTGAATCATCAGGAAAGATGCTTTCATTATTACGCCAAAACAACTACGATGTGATTGTGAATATGCAGTTTTGGACCAAAATGTCCAATGAGCAAATGAAGAATGCTCTTAGACATAAATTTGATGTCATGGCTACTCAATTGCAGTTTGTGGTTGAGGGAAGGAAGATTGAATCATAATTCGCTGCAAGAACAGCAAAGATTCAACAGGCTACTGCAGAGCCTACTTACTGGTTGAAACAGAGTTTAGGTTCTATCAAGGATAGACTCTCAGCTCTGGAAAATAAATCCAACAATCTGTCAACTCCATCAGCGGATACTAGAAACACACCTAGACCTTCTAAAAATGCCAGGTCCAGGGGTAATTGTCAGGGGAAACCCTCTAATAGTCGTTGTTGGGGATGTAACCAAATTGGGCATGTCAAGAGAGACTGTCCTTTAAACACCAACCAGTCAGAAGGAAGGAGCGGTCCAACTCAGTAAGAAAACGCTCGTTTGTTGATAAAATCATTGGTAAAGCCAATGAAGTTTCACTGACTGTTCATGAGCAGCTGGTAATAGCCTTATTAGATACCGGTTCCATGGTTAGTACCATGTCAGCCAGTCCGAGTGAATCTCTCGATTTAAAAGTTCAGCCATTGGAGCATTTACTGACTGTTGACGGAGCAGGAGGGCATAAGTTATTATACCTGGAGTATGTGGAAGTAGACATTACTCATGCTAACATCAACATCTTTGACTTGTCAGTAATCATGCTTGTAGTTCTGAACACCAAGTACCATGGTAGGGTCCCAGTTCTTCTTGACACTAACATTCTTCGACTTCTGACAGATAGACAGGCAGTACAGAACCCTATTTTGCATTATGTGTTGGCAAAATTGGCTAAACAGCAAGTAATGGCCAAAAGTGAAAGTTCACTTGGGTTCTTGAAAACCACAAAGCCAATCACTATACCCCCTAAGGGGGTATGATCATCAAGGGTCAAACCCATGTTAGGGCTGTATGTTCCTGTATGACCATTTGCTTGGACGGGTCTGAAACAAGATTGCCCAAAGGTGTAGTGATCTCCCCAAGTGTCAACTATCTTGAGCTAGGTACATCGACATCTAAGTTGTCTGTGGAAGTGGTGAATCATCTGCAACAAGCTGTTACTATCCCAGCCAAGGCCAGGGTATGTGACTTGTACAGCACCAATGATGTTATCACTCTGGCTCAGCAGAACTTGGATTTAGATACATCAGCATCCGAATGTGATGAAGCCAGTTTTCTCAAACATTTTCAACACATTAAGGATACTTTGCCAGAGGAGAAAGTGGATGAGGTGCTTGGACTATTACAGAAGTGGCCCAGTGTCTTTTCACATCATGAGCTTGATCTTAGTCTGACCAATCAAGCTGTACATCACATCAAGTTAAAGGATGATACGCCTTTCAAGGAAAAACCAAGACCGATACCACCCATGGTGTTTGAAGAGGTTCGTGATCACTTGAAGGAAATGAAAACACCTTGGGCGTTATCCAAAGGTCCCAAACCCCTTATGCCTCTAATGTGGTCATTATGAGTAAAATGAATGGTGCCCTCAGGTTCTGTTTTGGAGTGCACCATCTTAATCAGCTTACTGTACCTGATTGTTACAGTTTACCCCACATCGACTTAACACTGAATGTATTGTCAGGGTACAGGTGGTTTAGTTGTTTTGACTTAAAATCAGTGTACTGGGAAGTCCCATCTTCAGTAGGACATATGAAGAACACATACTCTGTTTGGCAAAACTTGATTCCACAGGACACCGTTGGGTTGCCCAACTGGCAAATTATCGCTTCACTCTGAAATACTGTACCGGAGCTTCAAATTCTGTTGCGGATGCATTGTCACATATCCAATAGCCTGAAGTCAGTACTGAAGTGTTGAACCAGGTGAGGACTGTTCACCTAGATAACCATCCTTTGGAATTCCTGTTGAGGTAGAATATCAAGAAGCCCACACCTTGGATCAGGTTATTGATTGGGCACAGGAGCAGGATCAAGATCCTGTGATCAAGTCTGTCAAACTTAGGCTTGAGAATAAACTCAGAGATTCTGAGCTGTCCTCACAAGCAAAGTCTTTGTGGAAGGAAAGAAACCATCTTTCAGTTATTAGTGGTAAACTAATGCGTAGCAGACTTTGCGCAGATCTGAAGCAGTGGCAATTGGTTTATGGTAAATACCATAAGGTGGCTCTGGATTATGTACACAACCATACGGGTCATCTCGGGCGAAATAGATCAGTTGTCAAAAAATCAGTTGTCAACTACATTGCCCAGTGTGACAGATGCATGTGACAGAAACACTATCATTCTCTGTGTGCTCCACTTGTTAATAAACAGATTTCTCAGCCGATAGAGTTAGTATGTATCGACTTCTTGAAACTTGAACCTTCCAAGGGTGGTATTGAAAATTTTTTAATGGTCACAAACCATTTCACTAAGTACGCTCAAGCGTATCCGACCCAGAACCAGACAGCAAGCGCAACTGCTAAAGTGTTGTTTGACAACTTCTTTGTGCATTTTGGTTTCCCAAGTTGGGTACGTAATAACCAGGGTTGGAATTTTGAAAGTAAAACCATTCAGCAGCTTTGCCATTTAGCAGGAGTACATAAGAGTAGAACAACTCCTTACCACCCAATGGGTAATGGGTGTACAATTGTACTAATATAATAGTACAGGATTTTCACCTTACTATTTGATGTTTGGTCTCATTCACGCATAGTTGTGGATCTTGCTTTAGGAAGGGAGTCAGTTGAAGCACACACAATACCAGATTGTTACATATCCAATTTGCATACAAAGCTTAAGAAAGCTTATGAGTTGGCCGAGGTTAACTCAAGAAATACTCAAGTTGAACAAAAAAGGTTGTACGACAGGCATATCTAAGGTGTTTTCTTAGAGATTGGAGACAGGGTTCTGGTTTGCAATGTAGGGTTGAAAGGAACAAACACGATTGCTGACAAATGGAGTGAGCAAGTTTATTTTGTTGTATCCCAACCTAACCCTGACATCCCTGTGTATGCAGTGAAACCAGAGATTGTTCAGTTTTGAAGTTTCACATGCATCAGATAGTCCACCAAATCACACTTGTCCTATTGTTTTGTTTCTTTGCGACAATAAATGTAGATATAAAATATGGCCATAGCAACTCTGGGTCAACAGAGGTCAATTGAGGTGAATGCTGGTTGACCTGGAGTAATATAGCTCTTCTGGGAACCGCAGGTTGTCATCATGGCTGTCCATGGAAACTTCTGGCGATGTTAAAAGCCATTACAGAGTCTATTAAACTGAGAGTGATCTGGATCATTGACAGGATGCAAACTATATATATATATATCCGGATTTTCCCATTTAATTATTATTGGCGAAGGCATGTGCTCTCCGAATGTTCTTGTTTTTAATATGCCATTTGGGAAGTTTTACCCTTATACATACATATAATGGGAATATTCCTCAAGCCTCTTATGCTTTTAAATTTTATCATAAAAGAAGATAAATGTATCATTTTCAGTTAAATTTTTGCTAGCTAATGATTTACCTGACTGACTGGAGAGTTTCAGACTTCCTCAAATATCGCAAGCTGTCATTTGGCTAATGGGTGAGGCTCCACTGGTCAAGTTGGGAATGATACTACGGAATGCCTTTTTTTCTGGTGGGACCTGCAGTTGCCGGGCATAGGCTATTGTGTGACAGTAAGACTTTATTTTATAAAATTTAAATTTCTTAGTATGTAAGGTAACTTAAGTTTAATCTTGTGAGATGTAAGACATTTATTTTTTTGCCATAAATTTTGTATATTTGTATTAATAAACTTTAGAAATAAGTGTTAAACTTACTTTGCATTTATCTGGGTTGTCTCATGTCACCGGGGAATGTGTAACATAAACTAAAAGCCAAAAAAATTTCATTGATCTCTAAATTGAACATGAAAAGGCACGTTGAAAGGCTATGACATTTAACAAATCCTTGATATAACTCACGGTGTCACATTCATCGTGGCCACATGGGGTGAATGAGTGATTTTAAAAATTCAAAAGTCATATAGTCCGTCAAAGAATGAGATGCACTTTTCAAGCTTTTGTTTATTTCTATACAACGTTCTCACATGGCAGTGACATGAATAAGAGTATGTTGACTGTGGATTATTTGAGGTCTTGGTAAATCAGTTTGAAGCGCAAGTGAAAATGTACTTTTAATTTGCCTTCATGGGATTTGCGCTTGTGGATTGTGTAAAACATTTATAACATACTGACGATAATAATGCAGTTGTGAAAGCATTTTAAAAATGTTTATCAGGTTTGTATTTTTCCTTATCTTTAAATCTATATGCCAAATTAAATAATATTGTTAAAGAGTCATTGAACATATACTGAAAACTTATGTCGAGGGAAATAGATGGGGTGAGAGAAGTGATTTGAACATACCACACAACACATGTAGTATACAGAAGAATATTTATTTTCTTTTTAACCAACCACTTAAAAACCACCATCTACTTGATAATTTTGGAAGCCAAGCTGGGATCAGGCTGACCAAAAGAACCTGCTGGGATTTATTTGATCAAGAAGACCTTCTAGGGGCAATCTGACCCCCAAAAGCCTTTTTGTGAAACACAAAAGGAAACCTTATTTAGTTTTGAAATGAAAATCCTGAAGAAAACGCTGTGGGAACAAGTGTTATTTAGATGTATTACCCTATCTGTGATCAACAGAAGGTGCTGGGTTCAATTCTACCAGAATGCTGTGGCTTTGCAAATCTGACATGCTTATCATCAGAGTTCACATCTAAGAACCAAGTGTCTGTTATGAAGATACACAATAGCTTTCTGGCATGAAACTAGAATGGAAACATAAGTGAAATACATTCAAAAAAACTTTCAAATGGAAGACATCTCGGGGGTGTTCTAATGTACATTGACATTGGTAATTTTTACCTGTTTGTGGTAAGAAATGTTACCATTTCACTGTCGATGGTAATATGTAAATAATACCATTGCTGTTTTTGTGGTTTGAATAAGAATTAATATTGTTGCATATTATTAGTTTCTCTTTCCTTTGAGGGTTAATGTAAAATGTTGATTTAAAATTAATGATATGTAAATGAAAAACCTTAATGACAGGTATGTATTCTGTTCTGAGCCACTACTTTGTCAAAACCAGTGCCCATGCTCACAGGTATACATTTCTAGGGGTGCTTTCTTTTGCTGTCCCAACACTCCATAATAGTATGATAAAAATAAGAATTAAATCAAAATGAAATCCAGGCTTCCAAAGGTTATAGGTGTAATGTTTAAGTCACACCTTTCTATGATCATCTCTGTAGATATATGATTTCCGCTTTATGACCTTGTTCATGTGACTCAATGAAAAGACCTCGTATCTGGCAAGTGCACCTTTAAGAATGAACCCCTCTCAACTCTTCAGCGATCCTCCTACAGACCACATAAAACAGAATTCATTTTAGAACATGGTGGTGTTACTGGGGCTTCATGGCCGTTCACTGTTCCTTGCATGTGTCTACTACCATCCGGGATCATGTAACTTTCAAGATAAATTTATGTCTTTTGTTATTTCCTGTTATCTATTAACTCTTCATTATTATATTTGCAGTGACTTCAACATTCATGTTGATGTACCAGTTGGTGATGGTTATAAATTTATGACCTTTCTTGACTCGTATGATCTGAAATAGTCAACTCATTCTATCCCCTCAGTGATTAGGATACTATTTTTGATATCAAAATTTGTGATTTTCTATCTAATCATGCATTAAGCAAATGCTCTATTGCCTTTCCTCGTTAAGTGACTCATACTCCAAATTAAGTGCAATACAAGAGTTACCACCATATCAACATGTCTGACCTCTGCTCAGTTCTCAAAAACACTTCCTTTGTCAAGTCTCCAGCTAATGCTGCAGTTGATCTTTATGAACAATATGTGTGCGATTTGGGTGATGTTCTTGAATTGCTCTAAAAAAATTTTGTGTATATTCTTTATTTTCTATGTATGGTATTGCCTAATTTTTGCCCATTTCATGAAATGGGTAGGCATAATTCTTGCCTATTTCAAGAAATGGGCAATTTCATGGATTGGTCGTAATGTATATGTTTTTCTTTTCATTTCAGAAAATCAAAGTATATTTTTATGTCTTCTGTTGTGATTGTGATCATGATGTTGCTATCATATTTGTCCCTTAATAAACCAAGATGGCTGCCACAACGGTCTGTTGATTATAGTGGTATGTACTTAGTTCTCATTTATTACCTTCGCAGAGAAGGTTATGTAATTGGTGTTGTGCATTATTCTGTTTGTTCGTAGAATAACTGGAAAATATATGGATGGATTTTAATTAAATTTTCAGTAAATGTTGACAGTCGTACAGTGAACAAATAGTTACATTTTTGTGACAATCTGGATCATCATCTAAATCTAAAAATTTTGCAAATGACTTTTTATCTTTGCACTCACAGACAATATTGGAGGTGTTGGGACTTGGTGGAGGTAAGGGCTCTATAAGTGCTCTTGTTTCATCTACAGGGGTTCTCCCTCTACAAAATAAAATAGGTAGTTAGTATAACATCCTAGTCTGGACAATGGCATGTGGCCTGCTGTTAAGTCAGGTCCTGCTGGCTCACATGTGTACTGGCCTTCAACACACTTCGCATTGCAAGTTCACCTGCTTTATGATGTTTGGACTTTGGATTGGACTACTGTATCTGTCTTGTTCTTCTGGTCATCACTTGCTACCATTTGGAATCTGATGTCAACAACTTACCTACTTAAGTTATTATATTGGACGTACTTCTGTGGCTGTAGTTGGTATGTTTGATTCCCAGTTATATAGCAACTTGTTCACAGGTACAGGTTCACTGTTTAGAAGTTACTTAGGAACTCATGCGTAAGCATCGGACTTAATATTAAGAAATTCTTATCCACATATCTGGTACCATACTGGGAATCTTACAGAAAGGGACTAGTGTTATATTCAAACCATCATCCACAGTATTTTGTCATTGCTGTTGGAACTTTGTGGAATTCTCAGGATTACTACAGACATTTTTGGATCACTTCCAGGACTTGTAGTCTTAAAGTGTTTTATTGGAACTTTAAGAACCAAGAACATTTTATTTATTTATTCATCTATTTTTATTTAGGTTTTGTACACAAATTACAATGTTTACAAAAACAACAAAAAAAAGACAAAAGCCCCATAATAATTACATAATAATAAACATACATAATTATATATACATATAAAAATGATGATCGAAGTTAATTTGTCATATGTAAATGATGAGTAGTTACGGTTTTCTCTATGGTATAACAAGTCACATATATTACCAGCGTTACACAATACATATTCAGGAGTTTAATTCTCCTTGCACTAATGAGCATTCTGACCTTGCACAAATGAGCAATTACACAGTCCAACCGAAGCCCAAAACATCAGATTATGAAGTAGTTCTGTGATAAGCTACAGAATGAAACGGAAATTGGGAGAAGACTTTTATTTTACACAGACATACTATTCAGACTACCTGACTGTCTTTTTCACCACAACATTTCCAGTCAAAATTCCTACAGAGTAAAACACTTAAAAATCAGAAAACTTGGCAAGATAAACAAACTGAATTCATGTCTGATATTGTAAATTCTGAGCTTATCCAGGCTCCTTACAAAACAGCTAGTTTTCTATCACACCATTATTTTCATACCGTTAGGAACTTACTTGACAAGCACACATCTACACATGAACACAAAACTCCACATCAACTCAACAAATGGTTCATAAACAGCGAGATTATGGCAGCAAAAAGACACGAACCCAAACTTGAAAGGGAGTGGCGAAGGGACAACTCTGCCATAAATCGCAGTAGGTATAGAGCTGCAGTGAACCATTTCAATCACCTCTTGGAATGTGCAAAAACCAAATACTATAGTAAGATGGTTAGGAAAAATGAGGATAACCCCAAGGCCTTGTGGAATTCCATAAAGAAAGTCATCCATAGATCACCAAAAATTGTACTTCCAGAACATACTACCATCAACAGTTTGATCAACACTTTTGGCAAGTATTTTTCAGACAAAATTCCTAAACTAAGATCTGGATTATTGTCTACTGATGCCGAGCCCCCTGTCTCAGGTTCCTACAAAAATATGTTTGTTTCTTTCTGGACGATGTCAGAGGACGAAGGCCTTAAAATCATGTGACTTGGATCCAATCCCAACATCATTGGTCCTTGATTGTATCAGTGTACTCTTGACTCCTATTACAAATATTGTGAACTACTCCCCACAGGAGGGCAGTTTCCCATCCTGTTTCAAGACTGCACATGTCAAACCCTTGCTGAAAAAGGCTGGTTTTGACAGAAATACTGTGAAGAATTATCGACCAGTTTCCAATCTCAGCTACATCTCCAAACTCATAGAGAAGCTTTGGCTAGGCAGATAAATGAGCACATTGCTCACAAGGGTATATCCAATGAAGATCAGTCTGCATATAGAGTTTTTCACTCAACTGAAACAGCATTGCTAAAAATACAAAATGACATTGCCACCTCAATGGACACCTCAATGGGTGCAGCTGTTGGATTAGTCCTTCTGGACTTATCTACAGCCTTCAATACAATAGACCACTCAATCCTATTCAGCTGCCTTCAGCACTGGTACAGCATTGATGGGGTAGTGCATAAGTGGGTTTAGTCATATCTCAATTGAAGGAAACAACAGATAAAAATAGATGGACATCTTTCAGATGCTTTTCAACTCCCTTCTAGGGTTCCCAGGGCTCAGTTCTGGGGCCAATCCTTTTTACCCTATACACAACCCCTCTCAGTTCAGTCATATCTAGATTCAATGTGACCCATCACTTATATGCAGATGACACACAAATTTACTTGGAACTTGACTCAAGGAACTTAGATTCTAGTATCACTGAACTGACAAATTGCCTTGAGGCCATCCAGGCTTGGATGGGAAATAATACACTTAAATTAAATCCTGACAAAATGGAATTCACAGTGATTGGTGATGATCAAATTAGAAGCTCCCTGAAGACATCTTTCCCAGTGAGTTTGCTTGACAACATCATGGAACCAGCTGAATAGGTCAAAAACCTTGGTGTCATCCTGGATGCTGAAAATTTAGTGCAAAGACACATGGAAAACCTATGTCGCATAAGTTACTACCATCTCTGAGAACTACGAAGGGTCCGCAGATACTTAAATCATAAAAAAGCTGTAAAGGTGGCAAATGCCTTGGTTAGCTGTCGCCTGGATTACTGTAACTCACTGTTTTACAACACAAAAAAGCATATACTGGCAGACTACAGAGAGTAGCCTTATGTCGTACGGTGTGCAAACTAAATAAATTTAGTCATGTCACACCCTTCCTGCACAAATTACACTGGCTCCCCATTCATTACCGTATATTGTTCAAATATAATCTCCTTACTTATGAAGCAATACATTTCAGCCAACCTCCATATATTGGGAGTGATCTCACATGGGGCAATCACCTATCAATTTCATCATCTAAACCAAATAAACACTCAGGATTGCGCAGCTTCATAGTAGCTGCTCCCACAGAGTGGAACAAGCTTCCTCAAGCCATTAGAACCATAGAAAGCATTTCTGGGTTCAGAAAACAATTGAAAACATATCTTTTCAGATTAGCCTATCATCCACCATAGCCTATCTCCCCTATCAGATGCTAATATGGAAATGGACCTCCTTTTGGAACTGGAATATCCCTTTTTGGACATCAGCGCCTTAGAGGATGTTTACATCAATTTCAGCACTTTATAAGTGTTTCTTACTTTACTTACTTACTTTTACACATTAAAATTAATAGGTTAAATTACAAAAGAGAGGACGTAAAAGGCCCAAACCCAAATAGGTAGAGAATATTTTTTTTGAAACGTGGATGCTACTGTGGATGATGCTTTGGGGTGTGTGTTTTAAGTAGGTATGAATGGCAGAGGAGCACCAGCCCCCATGGGCTTTAAGGTTTTGCAGAGGCACATGGAGTCTAGGTCCAATACAATATGATAGATGATTGGCTACTGATTTAGATTCTATGTACACCATATAATCAAAACCATTTTCAGGTTCATCTTGTGAGTACACCAAAAAATTGGTATTTTTAACATTAAAAATGATGTCATAATCTTTACCAAACCTATCTGCAACATGTACTATTGATTTTAAACCATAAAGTGTCGGACTTAGCAGTGTCACAACATCTTCATACCCAAGAGCACCAAAGTACATATCCCCAATATGACAACCAAGCTTACTGTTTTTAGTCTTTAAAAAATTATTTATTGTAAGTTATAATCAAGATAGGTGATAAAACATCCCCTTGTTTCACACCAAGTTTTTCCTTATTTTATTCTCATTCACTGATTTGTGTATAGATTTAACAATAATTGTACAACAGATGCGTATAGCCTCTTATCAAAGTCAAAGTTGGGGTTTTACGTCCCATTCAACAGCCAGGGTCATATATTGGGACAGGTCCCCAGCATTGCTACTTGCGGGATTCTAACCCACAGAGATGACAGCCTATGATTAGATACCAAATTTGCTAACCACTAGGCCCATACCCCCTTATCAATCAGTATTGAAAAAAGCGTTATACTCGATCAAATGCTTTACAGCAATCTAACATAAGGACATAAACAGCTGTCTTATTATTAATGAAGTATTGTATTGTTTCATGTAAAGCAAATGCACATTGTGTTGTAGAATGGCTTGGCTTAAACCCAAAATGAAGTTGATCTGTCACAAATACATGTGTACTTTTTACGTATAATTAATTTGTCATCAGAGCCCAAACACTAGCTAATTTTTGGAATAGGTATAACAGTAGACAAAAGCAAGTCTCCAGGAATATAGTTAACTTTTATGATAAGATTAAAAAGTAGACATAAATAAACAGATAACTTTCTTGGGCCATAAATAATATGAAATGACCCAAACACTGTATTTCCATCACTTTTACCATGTTTTAGTTGCTTTATACTTTCGTTAATATCACTGACAGTTATGCAGTGGTTGTTATAACAGTTACCATGTTTACAATTGCAGAGCGCCTTTTTCTCTATCTGTTGTTTTAAGTGTGACATTTGAATTTTATCATAAGATAAACTTAAAAACAATTTTTTGTATTGTAAGAGAACACATAAGCTATATTTGATTCCCCACTGACACCATTTACTGATAGTGGTAGATTATTAGATTTATTATTTGTCATGTATTCATCTAATTTCTCAGTTAATATTAAGTTAGTATTTGTTTAACACATCTTAAACAGTAATAATACCCTGTTCTGGTTTTGTTTCTAATGAACTGAATAAAAACACTTTGTGGCCTGCTGTTTTCTTTCCAAATTTTATGCCACATCAAAAAATATTTTCTATGTGGTTCTACAAAATCTTCCACCAAGGTAATGCATTATTTTACAAGACAACCTTTTACATGGTAAAGTCAATAAACTAGCAAATAAACAACACTGGGTTATGTCATCATGAAAATGTTGAATTAGTACATTATTTGATTCGTCAAAATAACGCTGAACCTTATAATATCTCAAGGGATGTCAATATCACTTAACATCTTATCCAACTTTGTCTTGGAGTGACTAATGTCAGTAGGTGAGGCTTTTGTCCACAGAGTTTTACTTTATCATAATTACAGAAGACACTTTACCACAGTATATAAGAGGGACATTCATAAGAACCTTTACTGTGTTATGATCATATCAATTGTCTCCTTCATCAATAATTCTATACTCTAGCACATCTCTTGAACTCTGACTGAAAATAATCATTAAGATCTATAGTCAGTACTTTTGCACATCTCTTGAACTCTGACTGAAAATAATCATTAAGATCTATAGTCAGTACTTTTGCACATCTCTTGAACTCTGACTGAAAATAATCATTAAGATCTATAGTCAGTACTTTTGCACATCTCTTGAACTCTGACTGAAAATAATCATTAAGATCTATAGTAAGTACTTTGGCTCTTAAAAGTATATAGATTATCAAACACATTGGAATCTATGCTACAAGAAAAACCATATGTTGTCATAAAGTTTTAATAGATTCTTGGCGGATGCCAGGTCTCCTGAAATCAACATTGAAGTCCCCTCCAATAATACAATAGTTTGGAACTGATGCTATTTCATTCAAAATTTGATTATATTTATTAATATTGTTGCAATTATTAAGTCCAGTGGGCATAGGAAGACAGAGGTATTACTCATATCAAAATTGGACAGCACATATTCTGTTGCTTAGTATTGTAACTTAACATACATTTTATACAATGTTATTTTTCCAGACAATGGCACAGCCACCATATGGCCTTCCACTACTTATGCACTGACCTGACATACCAGATATCATGTGACAACAGCCTTCATTCAATTGAGATTGATATGAATTGAACTGACTTTCATATAGCCAAATAAATAAAATCAAACCTAAATAAATGATTTGGAACTTTTACATCAAGTGCCCCTGATACCCCTTTTGCATTCACCTTCAGTCTTGTAGTGACCTTCAGAGGTTTTCCGTGTACTACTGTACAAATTAAAGCTTTATAAATAATAAATGTTTTATATCCTCAGTAGCTATCAACATTCTACAATTCATATTCCCAAGACAAGCAGTACCCACCATTCTTAATTTGATTAGATACAATAATGTAAAGATAAACCTAGCTTTGCTGAAACCAAATTATAAATTTGACTTTAAAATATTAAAGATCATTATTGACCTAATTTTAGTTTAAAAAAACTGGAAGATCTGATTTTGCAAAGATACGTTGGCCTGAAAGATGTCAGTGCTTAATCTGTCTTAATAACTTTCTTTCTGTGCGGATGAATTTCATTTGAAAGTGAGAGAGGAGCTTCAAAGAAATTAACAATACCCACCAAGAGGGTTGCCTTTACTTTAACCATCTACTGTTTTACTTAAATACAAATTAAAACTAGTAAATACTTAAAAGCGCAGAATTCCACGGGCAGGAGTGTTGCTAAAATATTAGGATTTTTTTGTTTCCAGAATATGTTATTGATCTTTCCAAAAATGTAATCATTGTTTCCATTGGCCAGGCCTTACCTACATGATTTTCAACGTGATGTCAACCAGGAAACAAAGGTCATTGAAAACAGGATCTTTGGAAACTTGGGATTTGGTATTGAGAATATTTTCCAGGATTCTGTCAAATATAATCACTCTTTCCTTTGATAGGGCACTAGCTGGCTAAAAAAACATAAGGATCTGATTATAACTTTTAGAGTTAATCTGGAACACAGACAAACAATCAGATAGTCAGACAAATGAATGCACCAAGAAACATAACATATTAGTGATCGGTAATAAGGTCATCGTTACCAAAATAATGCAAGATATATTAGCTATGAAAGGTATCTATAGTTACAGGTACCACTGAATCTCTAACTTTTTAAGTTAGAAAGAGATTTTTCAATCCTTTTTGCCTATAGTTTAATGGCAAATAATAATAAAATGAAATAAAAAATAAAACGGTAGAAGTTCTGTAAAGTGCAAAAATAATCTTTTTTATAATAAATAAACTTTTTATGCAATTTTTTTTTCAAATTTTGATCAACTGGCACAATTTTATCCTTATAAAAAGGTTTTCAGAAAGTATTGATTACTTTAAATGAAAGCATGGCAAAAATGAATAAAAAAATAATATTAATTGAATCCCTATCTTCTTGTGTGTACGATTTGTTGGTATAAGTATGTAATTGTCTTCAAAGTCACGTATTCAGCCCAAAAAATCAGCCCCGGTTCTAAAAAAATCCATACACTTTGATATTGATTAACTCACATTTCACATAGTTTATTTTATTTCTTTGGGATCCTTAAAGATCAAAAGTTACACTTACGTTTCCGCCTTTTGTTCATTATAAAACGATACCCCCCCCCCCCCCCCCCCCCAAAAAAAAAAAAAAAGTATAAGTTTCCTAAAAAGGAAAAAAAAAACATAAGCAAGTTTTTCACTCTCCTTTTTATTTCGTTTTAAAAAGTTTTCTGCGTTTAATTTAGGTCCAAACAGTCTAGCTGATGTTCAGGTTATGTGTATAACTTATAAAACCAATCTTTTGGGGCTAAGGCCCCCACAGGTGCAGGACCGGACGATGCCCCATGAAGCCTTATATTCAACAGCAACCTTAAAATTTTAGGTCATTTTACACATGTTCCAAAGACAGACTCTAAGCGCACCAAACAGAAGCAAAAAACTGTAATCATAAACCTGAGACATAGCAAGGGTCAGCGCAGTCTTAAATATGGAGCGTTGTTCAATAGGCAACCAATGTAGAATCTTCCTAACAGGAGTGATGTGTGAGTACTTGGTGGTGTTGGTGACAATTCTAGCCAGACTATTTTGAACACATTGCAGCTTACGAAGATCAAGAGCTGAGAGACTTCTAAACAAGGAATTACAGTAGTCAAGTCGACTTCCAACCAGGGCATTCGCAGCCATAAGGGCAGCATGATGTGTGAGGTAACCTTGGAGATGCCTAAGATCCCTGATTTGAGCAAAACAAGACTTGCAGATATTTTGGACATGTCTCGAGAAGGAAAAATCACTATCAAACCATACACCGAGGTTCCTGACCTCACCAACAGGAGAGAGGAAATTGCCAAGAATGTTAACTGGAAAGGATTTGTTGAGTTTTTCACGGTGAATTTTTGAACCAAAAACAATGAATTCGGTTTTATCAGGGTTGAGCTTCAACTTATTTGCAGATAACCACTTTTTGACATCCTCCAGGCACCTTTCCAACCTGTCAAGGGCATGAGACACATTCTTATGTGTGAGATGAACATATAACTGTGTATCATCTGCATAAAAGTAAAAACCTATGCCGGGATGATTTCGAATGACTTTGCTGAGGGGAGTAGTATATAAGGAAAAGAGTATAGGACCTAGGACAGAGCCCTGTGGTACTCCACACAGGAGCTTCTTTGCACCAGACAGAATAGAGCCAATCTTAACACATTGCAAACGATCAGAGAGGTAGGACTTAAACCATTCCAAAACTATGCCACCAACACCAAACCAAGAACTCAAACATCCTAGGACAACTAATGTACAGTCCCGTAAGCTCCACCTTTCTGCTAGTTTAAGGCAATGCTAATAGAAGTTCTAGGAATGGGAGATTAATTACAATTGATCATTGTCGAAATGGCTGGATACATTGTGAAAGCCAAACCTTGTAATATTCATTTGCATTGTTTTGCTGTGACATTGGTTACAAAATAGATTGTTGCATCTGTTATGAAATATTTCCTGCTTTGAGCAAATTGCCATAGTTTCGGCCATTATTCCTTTTTAAATAGTGGGAACTGATTATTTAAACATGGTGCCTAATATCATCAGTTATTTTACACCAATCAGAAGATCGATACCATAGAGATTATTCAGATGGGAAAACTTCATATTTTGTCGGATGGAAAATGGTGGAAGTCTTTCACCTAAAAAATCCTGTCATTTTGTTGGCCGTTACAATACTACCATGCTGGAAGCGGAGAGCGGGTTTGATCACGACTCGAGTACATGAATTGGCCATGCTGAGAGATCACAGTATTTAGTGGGATCTCAAAGATATCCATGATGACGTCCAGCGTCGACTGCCACCTGGTCTATCCTATACTTCTGAAATTGGACTTATTATATCTAATATCATTTGAAAGCCAGAAACAGTACCTGAAGTCAAAAGTTGCGTTATAACATCCAAAAAGTTTATATTGATCCCACAGATAGAAGGCACTTCTTGATCCTCCATGTTTGTTTTGGTTTACTTCTTATTAAGATCCAGGAGCTGTTCCTAGGACTTTGGCTCAAGATAACACTCTGCATGCATAAAACTTTCTCTTCGGACACTATGAGCCATGAACCAACCTGTCTCAGACTGACACAATGAAAAGTTCCAAACTAAGACTGGAAGAAGGAATCTTTACATAATCAGATTTTACTGGCGCATAAAGGGGAAAGTTACATAAATACACAGTCATAAAACCATATAGATGATTGAGTCTTATGCTGATAAATACAGTTTGTTGTTTATTTATTATTTTACTTGGAGCTTGATTCAAGAAACTTCCAATGTAGTATCACTGAACTGCTTTTAAGCTGTCCGGGTGCAGAAACCAAAACTCAGATCTAACAATCTAAATTTCTTCTGATTGGTGACGATGGAATGAGAGATTCATTGAAGTCAGTTATGAAACACCATTCTTGAATAAACTACGATGAATGCCAGATGAATATCACATACTGTTTATTACAATATTTCCATATAAAAGCAATCAGTTTGACCATCCTCAATCACTTTCATCTCTCATCAAGCATAATGGCCTCACACAGGGTACCATCTCTTGGTTTCCTCAGCCAAACTAAAAAAAAAACAACTGTATGTACTGGTTTCCTCTGCCCATAAAACTACCCGCTTTGATATGACCCAAATATTATAAATTGGGCCAGGCCTGTATTATTAGGGCAGTTGGGAGCAAAGTCTGGACTATGGAATTGGAGTTTTAATAGTTGCTTGTTGAAGCATTGTTGGGTGAGAGGATTGTAATCACGCCCGTATCTTTTGTGCATCTTTGATATGCATAGTTATATATTTTTTTACTTTTGCACTTAAAAGCTAAAACTAAAATCCTTTAAATACAAATCAAGACAACACCAGACATAGTTAGCAAGATAAACCTTGTCTGGGTGTGTCCAATTTTGTTCTCGTCAGTTCAAATTGATGAAGATATTTGATGAAAATCTAATAGTGTGACTCGTCATTCAGCAGTTCTCTGAACAAATTAGATAAATAGGTTAATATAGATGACAAATTTTACAAATATAAGTCAGCAGAACACAAGACAAATAAAGACAGCACCACACATAGCCAGCAAGATAAATCTAGTCTGAGTGTGCCAAATTTGGTTACACCTGATGAAACATTTAACTGTTTTACATATCATGTTCCAAAGCTGTGGAATGAAACTGCCTCTTCATATTCACAGTGCTATCTAGCTGATATTGCTGAAGAGGAAAGGCTTAACACATGTTAGACATTTTTCATTGTCACTGGGAACAACCTCTTAGTTAGCAATGAAACACATAATTTAACAGTTCTCTCAACATATCGAATATATAGGTTAATATGGGATTCGTTCATGTAGATACTCATGTCAAATTATTCAATGGAAATTGTTTTGGGAAAATATTACATTAATATTTAATATCTCCTACATCCCAGCCTATGGGGGAAATAGATCTTTGCAGTTGTGACTTACTTATAGTGACTCCTGCGATCTGACTGAGAGATTTTATCCCGATCTTCTGTTATTACAATATTTTATTTTTTATTCATTCCGACTCTCCTAACTTGATATTTTTATATTGTTTTACATTGAAATACCTCTTCAGTTTTAAATGTTTAGATAAATAGGTTGTAAAATATTTATTCTGCTTGAGAGTGAACTAATTTAAAAACATCTCTATTTACAGCTTCCTTTGTAAAGCAGTATAGAAGGAAAACATTCAAAGGAGATTACTTTGCTGACCACATTATTGTAAGCAACACATCTATGAAAAACATCACAAGGCCTCTTCAGAGCACCTATGGTCCGACTGGACCTTCATGGCATATGCAAACCAGTGGAGGGAAGGTGATACTCATCCATTCAGCATTCTATGATGACAGACCACACGGTGACATATTGGCGAGTCTAAGAATTTTGTCCATATCTGATGTGAATCATAAGACTAAGTTATTCTGCTATGTGTGGTATCCAGGAGTGAAATATCCTCATATAACAGAAGGCAAGTTGTTTGATATAGGCTGGCCACATGCAAATCACAAAGATATGCACCAGTACTTGCCTTCAAATGGATTCTTTATGGAGTACATCATATCGTGTCAGCTTCCCACAAAACAGATTGTGCCAGATTTTGTGTCCATTGTAACCGATAAGACTGAAGAGTCAGATGTACTGGTACCAGTCACAGTTCCGATAAAACCAGTGTATCAGATTGATTTCGGGGTATGCGCTGCTGCAAGCTTTGGAAATTTCAATACATCCACCATGGTGGAATGGTTCGAACTTCACAAAATATTCGGAGTCAAAGAGTTCAATCTATACAATGTCTCAATGAGCGGAAGCATGAAGAAAGTCCTGGGTTATTACACTTCAGCCAATGATTTGATCCTTCATCAAATGCCTCCTGTCATACCCCGGTATGGTGAGGTGACAGGTTACTTAAATACACTACCTTCACTCAACCATTGCTTCTTCTCCAACATGTACAGATACAAACATGTGGTGATAGTGGATTTCGATGAATTCATCACACCGAAGAAAGAAATGACCTATGCTCAGCTTGTCAAAGAAATTCAAAAGACAAATAAAGGAAAAGACACATGGGTCTCGTATACCTTTAACAATGAGTATTTTTTCTTTGATTACCCTGTTGATGAAACTCAGATGAAATATTTATCAGTTCTAAGGTACAGAAAGAGATATAAAACCAACCTTTTCATGTTTCAGCCCAAATCATTCATAAATCCCAAAACTTGCATGATTGCTTCAAACCATTACTGTGTCAAACAGTTCAAAGGGGAAAGAATCACTGGGATTTCACCTAAACTTGGAACAGTTCATCACTACAAAAAGTGTGGGTTTCCTAAAAATCAACCAGCATATGGGAAGTGTCCTGTGTACTTGAATATATCAATATCAGACGACACCATGCTGGGATACCAAAAAACCCTGGAGAAAAATGTCAATTATGTTCTTGGTAAATTGAATTATTTCGGTTAGACAATTATTTTACTTAGTCTGGGGATTAAAATGTTAGTCTAATTTCCTTTTCATTGCTGTTGTGTATATAAGAATACAATTTTTACAGGTTTATCAACTTCACCAAGGAGGTAATATTGTCATGACCTTTTGTCTGTTTGTCCTATTTTCCTTTTTTGATATGTTTGTTTGCATGTTAGCAGGATTATACATATACTACTAGTGAGAACTTTATGAAAAAAACTTAAAAAGACCCATCTTCTTTGTCCAACTTAGATTCCATTAAATTTTGTGACTGATGTAGATCACCATCTTGATACAGAAAAAAATCCAGATTTTTTCCATTTACTTACAACGTGCCTTGGCGGAGGTCTGCGCTCTATCAATGCTCTTGCATATCAGGTCATTTTTCAAGATTTATGCTCATTCATCCTTTATAAGCTGGTGACGGATTCATAAAGAACTCAGGTCTAAACTTGAGTTTAAATCAGCACTCAGGTCAAAGATTTTTGTCTCAGCTAAGCTTGGACTTGGGTTGGAATTCACAAAACAGCTGTAAGTCCAATAACTAGCTGAGACTTTTATCTCATTTAAGTCCTATATAACCGATTGTTTAGTTAAAATAAATACTGTCAAAAAACAACTAAAGTTTAAATTTAATAGACAGGAAGTAGGAAAAATTGTATTTATTGATACCAGAGGTGCAAAAATCCAAGGTTGGACAATGTTTGAAATGTTTAATTTACATTTTTTATTATTATTCTTTTTTTACTAAAAGAGTAGTGTCCTGTTACCTTTGTGTTATTAATTTTACATCATCATTCTGTATTATAGAAACAAATATTGATTTTTCAAACTAGTTTGGATAACGGGGGTTGTCATATATGTTTTACGCATACCTTCTGCCACTAATGAAGCAAACATGAGGGCAATACATAAACATTTGAACTATATTGGAAGACTTAAGACCCTTTTGTATCCGGTTCAAACTTAAAATCATGAAGGTTCCCGATTCATGACAATCAGATGGCCACTTTAAAAAGAAAAGCTGTATGACAACCAGACTAGGTGAAGGCCACGATAGGCGACACTAGTTAGTGGGGACTGGTGTCCCGTTTAAATTCTCATGTTGATATGCCAAATAACACTATATCCGCTGACATAATACTGCCAGTGTAAAGGATATGAAACCCAAGTTTGGATTTGTATGATTTATATATTTATTGGTACTGAATTATTGACACAGCAGTAAACCTGAAGAACGTAGGTAAAGATTTCACTGAACTGTATTATGAAAATGTTGGACAGCAATGCCAGAGTTCATGTAAACTCTACCAAAGAATAAATAAGTGTATCTCTGTAATGTTTTAATCTTCATTATTGTTTATATGCACTATAATGTTGTGATGGACAAAGTAAATATAATACATGGTGGAAATCACCCATAGAGTGCAGGTCACTACCAGGGCACATTCCTGAATATTTAGGATTTTTTAACCATAATATAATCTGGGTCTTTACCAAAACATAATCCCTTCTTCCTTTGACAGGCCATACCCATAAAACAATTCATGAAAATCCTATCCTTGTTTTTGCAGTGATGTCAACAAGAA
The DNA here is from genome assembly GCA_964017235.1 of Sabellastarte sp. h YS-2021. NCBI lineage: Eukaryota > Metazoa > Annelida > Polychaeta > Sabellida > Sabellidae > Sabellastarte > Sabellastarte sp. h YS-2021. The sequence continues at coordinate 143,295,273 of OZ024929.1, forward strand.
GGCCAAAGTCACCGAAAAAATACATTTAGAATGGACCTTTGAAAATTCTGGATTTTCTGTATCCAGAATATAACACAGATATTTCCCAAAACCTAATTTTAACTTTGGTCATGCCCTTCCCTACGGAGTCCATGACATAGAATCATTTTTTAACTCGATACCACAAGATAGTAAGTCACTACCACAACTTAACAACTCATTAGCATGAGGTACTAAGTCATTCCCACAAGTTAGCAAGTCGTTTCCACAAGATACTAAGTCGCTCCTACAAGTTAGCACGTCGTTCCCACAAGATACTAAGTCGTTCCTACAAGTTAGCAAGTCGTTCCCACAAGATAGTAAGTCGTTCCCACAAGGTAGCAAGTCGTTCTCACAAGTTAGAAAGTGGTTACCAGAAGATTGAAAGCCATTCCCACAGGTAGCCAGTCATTACCACAAGTTAGCAAGTCATTACCACAAATTAGCAAGTCCTTCCCACAAGTTAGCAAGTCGTTGCCACAAGATAGCAAGTCGTTCCCACAAGTTTGAAAGTCATTACCACAAGTTAGCAAGTCGTTCCCACAGGTAGCCAGTCATTACCACAAGTTAGCAAGTCATTACCACAAATTAGCAAGTCGTTCTCACAAGTTAGCAAGTCGTTGCCACAAGATAGCAAGTCGTTCCCACAAGTTTGAAAGTCATTACCACAAGTTAGCAAGTCGTTCCCACAGGTAGCCAGTCATTACCACAAGTTAGCAAGTCATTACCACAAATTAGCAAGTCGTTCTCACAAGTTAGCAAGTCGTTGCCACAAGATAGCAAGTCGTTCCCACAAGTTAGAAAGTCACTACCACAAGATAAATTGTTCCCACAAGTCAGCAAATTGTTACCACAAGACAGCAAGTCATTACTACAAGATATGAAGTGATTCCCACGAGTTACAAAGTCATACTTTGATGCCAATGTATAGGCAATTTCTTTGTCTATGATACTAACTTATATACATCACAAATCTACTAGCATACCATTCAAGCCTGTAGACTTTTAGCGACCATCAGAGGTCGCAGGTTTTCTATGGCTTTACATGTCCAACTTTTATACTGTTATGGTTATCATTTTAGCAATTTTAATGGTTATTCTTCTTAGTTACCTACCTAGTGACCTTCAGAGGTTACCTACTTATTATTACAGGTATAATGCATTACCCGTGTTAAACAAATTATAAATTTTTTGTGTTTTTTTTGTTGTTGTTGAGTGTATGAATGAATAGCTGAACTATAATCTAACTATATGTAGTCTTCTGTTTTACTTCACATGTTTCAATTGTGTTGTATTTCTCCATTTTCATTTATAATGTATTGTTGTACTATGGGTAAATAAATAAATTCATTTCAGTTCAACAATTTGCTCAACTGGAACTTTTAAGAGTGACTTTTTTCATGGGCGATAATACAATCAATATTTACAGTCAGCACCATAATCTGACATATCATTAATCAGCATACTGTACAGCTATAACTTAAAAACTTCTAAATTTGCATCTGCTATCATGGGTGGCACCATCATTGGAGATCTCAAATGGAGAAAAAATGTTGGGAGACAAAATGGCAATTCAATTAAAAAAAACATCAAACACTTACACCAGTTCAGATGAGAAATTATTACATGTTGTAGCCAAACAATATCACCAAAGTGAATCATTTTAGTGTCTTTATTGAATCATCAAATTTTAGGGTTGAATAAAGTCATAACAACATAGAAAAATCGACAGTCCCAAATTATAGATAAGTGGGTAATTAATTTTAATTGCAGGCCTAGTAAACTTCATTGTTAGTTTAGTATAACATGAATAAAAAGTGAGAAGACAAAAAAGATATCATAAAGCATGAAAGTTGGAGAAAGTCTATTTTACATTTGCATACACACTACAAACACACTACATACATTGATTTGAGACACATGTCTGACATATGTGCACAAATACGGAGAATATTTTTGTTTCACGAGGGTTCAGTTGAAACTGTAACTGAAAGAGATAGCCAGGAACGTAGGCCATTATGATAATTTTTAATAGGTGACTGGAAAGCATGCATGTCTTTTAAACTGCATAGTTCCAAAACTTATTTTCTGTGTATATAACCTTAGATAACCTTAGACAATCAAGAGGGAATTAAAGACATAGAAACCCAACTGTGGGATTGAATATATTATTTATTCCACTATTCATTGACTGTTTGGTAATATACAAATTAACATGTTAAAATAGTCCATAATTTAAATGCAAATGTTAATTTATATAATCTACTTCAATCTAGAAATTACTCCATAGGATACTATATATGTGTTGAAGGCTTTACAAGTCAGGTAGCAAGACCTGGAAGGTACCTCTGGGCACACTTTGGTCAGAAATAAAGGTACTAATAAACTAAGGCCAAAAATGGTTGAAAATAGCCCAAACTTATTTAAGAGTACATTATCAATAAAGGAACAAAATATACCCATAGGAGCCTGATTCGAAAAAATGTCTATCTGAAGTAAAGCATAGGGAAGAATTGGAGTAATATGACAGAATAAAAGTTACAAGTAAAATGAGATGAAATAGGTGATTAAGATGCAAAGAGGCACCCACCAAAATTAAACACGTAGGAGACATTGGAAGGTGGAAGAAACTGGAGATGAAAGCTGTGGAGTGGATTTGATACATTTCCATATGCATAATATGGTGTAAAGGAACGTCATTATGAAAGGCCCAAGTTGCCCCAGACCACCTGCAGTCGTGAAATCTCAATGGAAACCAAAAATAGGGGTTTATTGGACTTGTACAAAATCCCAACAATCCAAAATCCCTGTTTTGCATTGTTTATATGCCTATAACCATTTGTATGTTTGCATGAGTTTAGAACTAAGTTAAAATCTCTACACATTACACCATTTCCACAGTCGCTGTTTTGTTTTACTTTTTGTATTTTGGAAAAGAAAGCAGAGTTATTCTTCTTTGGTGTACGTATTTTCATTAGGTTTACAGTCACAGAGACAAGTTTTAATTTAAGACTTATTTATCTTTTCCTTTTATACTTTTAACATGACATTACCTGATATTTCAAATCCTTTTCTGAAGAATTGCTGCACCTTTTGCATTTGTTTTTTATCTATTTAGCAATCACCATCCCATAAAGTTTAGATATATTTTGAAGCCTTTTCCATCCAATGTTTATCATTGAAGATATATTATATTGGCATTTGGTTCTCTAAAATACACTAAAACAACACCTTGTACGTTGACAGTTTGTGGGCAACACTTTCAGCCTATTCCCAGACACCATAATCAATATTATATTTTTCACTCTATATTGTATATATTTCATCTTACTTGGGCTGGCACACATCAAACCTTGAAAATATTTTATTGACATAAAGGCAAAGTGGCATATTTGTTAATATTGCTGATAAAGCTTGAAAATTTGGTCCTGATCCTTTGCAATCTGGTCTGCATGGAGCTCTTGTAAACTATAACGATGAATAATACAAATAAACAGAAAATTAATTAACCTTTTATTTTTGTTTGAAATAGAATTATTAAAATATTACTGGAGATATAAAGATTTAAACCTAATAAGTTTGTCATCAGAATACTTACATATGTATTTTTATTCACAAGATTGTTTTATTAAATACAAAGTTACATTCCAGTAATTGAATTGCCAATGTCTTTGGAGATGCTACATTTTATTGCAAGCCCTATTCATAGTAAAGTTATGTGTAAGAAAGTCTAAGTATATGTGACAAAACACATGATATTATTGTGCACACATGTAATTAACAAATTTATTATATCAAACTAATACCATACCTGGAAAATGTTTGCATACGAAACAGACTTTTCTATTCAGAGGAATATACATGTCATATTTAAGGGCTTTCACTGATGTGACCTTACACAGATCTATTGACCTCTTACATTAGCATACACATATGATCTGTGAAACTGATGTTTGCATGCAGTGCATACCTTAACCTTGAATTAATTTCTACTATATATTTGCTAGCTACAGCTATATCTGAGAGCTGTAATATTAAATTTCATGTTTTAAATTGTGGTGCATATATTTATACACATAATAAGGTATGGTTTGCATACTTTAAGATTTTGTACAGAATTAGAACAAATATGCATTTAGGTTGTCATTATTTGCATCCATACAGCAATGTAGTTTTCCAGTTTTTTATTGATTTAGATTTCATGAAATGATGCAATCAAATTACTTTTATGAACACTTTCCACCATCATTAGAAAATAATAAGACGAGTATTATTTGAAAAGGCACACGTAACTCCCTCTGAACTTAACAAGCACTAAGCAATATTATTCTAATTAAGACACTCTTTTTATATTACTGCACTAAATGTAGCTGTCGTTGCATACAACCATTATTTTGTTTTTGTTTTTTCTTTCATTTACCTCGTGTCACATTGTTGAACACAGCTTTTTTCACCTCAAACTAAAAGTTCATCACTTTAATTTAGTTCATCACGCAATTTTAAACTAAAAGAAATGAATAAATAAATAAATTTTGGTAAATCCTATTATCGTTTTACTGAGTCAAATGAAGTTTTTCTTTACTTATAACAAATTTATAATATTAATATTGTGACGGATCTGAGCGGTGTATCCATCACATAACATATTCTTCCAAAGTAGGGCCACTAAATGTACATTTCAAGGCACTACTATAAATCACAGAAGTCTACAGATTCAGGATAATCCATCAGGACTTCCACAGACACAAAGATCACATCTTGTGATCCTCCTGCATCCAGATGACATCACTACATGTAGATTCCACAATATCATTATGCAGCATAACATCACTGACATCAAATTCCATGATGCTACCAAGATTTACACTAGTATTGGAATTTCCATAACAAGGACCACTTTTGTCCTTAAAACCTATATCATGACACTCCACTGTGTCATACAAGAATAGGCCAATTTTCTCCTTAGAAAAATATAGGATTGTTGGGGGAGTACCAGCCTTCCCCATGGACAACACAATGATGGGCATTGCAATAAAATGGATGAAATGATGAGAATTGATTATTAGATTCCACTGGGCGCTTTCCAGATTCCCAAACTAATCTTGTTCACAACTGATGGAAGAGGTACCCTTTAATTATGTATATCAACTGTCACTCCCTGGCATTTGATAAGTGTCACTCAATCACTCTTCACTGGATCTCTGGATTGGTGGTTTGCACACCTGTCACTGCAAAAAGGGGTTTACTTATTTACACTTCATAGGATCTCTCACTATGCTGGGTTGTCAGGTAGTACACCTGTCACTGCAAAAAGGGTTTACTCAATTACTCTTTATGGGATCTCTCACTATGCCAGGTTGTCAGCTGGCACACCTGTCACTCTGCAAAGGGTTCACTTAATTATTATTCTTCTGGCTGGCAACAGGACTGACATCAGTGAGAGTTCAGACACATTATTGGGTTTCTTAAGTAGGCCAGGTAAATGACAAGTCATATAGCAATGAACTCAATGTATTTATTAATAATACACATGACTATAGTTACAAAGGATGTTTAACACCAATTATTCTAATCTGCTTGTTAAATGACTGCTTTCATATATAACAAAAGATTCCTTTCACTATATCTTTTGAATAATGGGGTATTATCCACTGGATTCTGGTTGCATAGCTCTCAAGATTCCCATCAACCTGCTTCTGAGATCAAACAATTCTGATAATAAGATTCAGTGTTGATTTGCTCCAGAGATCCTTTGCAGTCTGCTTCAAGGCTTCAGTATATGGCCATGCAAATCCCAGGATCAAGGAAACCTGTGAGATGAAAGATAATCTGCTACCAGGATCAAGTAATTCTGGGATCAAGGATGATATGCTCCTGGGATCAAGATGATCTGCTCCCGGGATCAATCTGATCTGCTCCCGGGATCAATGATTCTGCTCCCGGGATCAAAATGTTCTGCTCCCGGGATCAAGATGTTCTGCTCCCAGGATCAGTGTGATCTGCTCCTGAGATCAAGAGGACCTGCTCCCGGGATCAGTCTGATCTGCTCCCAGGATCAATGATTCCCGGGATCATTGGTTCACCACTGATCCGGTGGCAATCTGTTGATTATTCTTTACCTTTCCTTCATCCCTTTTCTTGTTGTTGCCCAGTGGAATTCAATTCTGAATTCTGGCTCCCAACTGCAGAATCAGCTTTTATATAGAGACTCTAGTGGTCACGTGCTCATCCAGGAATAGGCCAAATGGGAGTAGATGTAAAATGGGGTGGTAATTTGTGGGATTCATAACATTTTGTGCATTTACATTTCATAAATGTGTAAAAGAGGTCTAAAAGATTAAGATTCATTATTTAGTGCAATACACCTTGCACCAAATCATCATTTTTAGCTCTAATTCAAATCTAACTGTCCGAAATCATCTTTCAATAAACCTATCACCCCTATTTCATGAATAATCCATTCTTGCAGTTTAAAATGTCCAACTAACAATAAAGAATAGCCAAAATCTACAGATTACCAAGCTCTGATAAGCTAGAAATACATTTCAACCCAAGATAAAGTGATTATAAATGATTTCTCTGCATATTAGTGAATATTATGGTCTCAATCTAAGGTAAAACGGCTTATTTATCCTTATCACCCATACTGCCAGGATGAATATTAAGAAAACAAACCCCTTCAACGAGCATTTTATGGACCAAAAATGGTTCAAAAATAACCGGAAATAGCATTGAAAGTAATATTTATCTTGATTTCTATCTTAAAACAGCCCAAAGGACACAAATAACAAGTAAAACTGTGGAAAATAATAGCTAATTTACTGCGAAATTTACCAGGAGTTGTGAAATCCAAAATGTGGACTTTAAAGTCGAGCCATAACAATATGATGGTTTATCAAAACAAAATAACCGTATAAGTATACATATAAGATACATTTCAGTTACCCTAGTATATGAAAAAAATAAAAGCTAATGTTATTTAGTATTTATTCAGTAGAAGTGCCTCAGCTAAATTTATAAGTTTAAGCTGCAGTATAATTTTTAACTTGTTGAATATAACACTTAATTGTGATTTCATAAAATGATACACTTGTATTCCTCTCTGTGAAGATTTTTTATTTGTAAAAAATATAATTGAAATTTACTAATTTATATTAAATCCATTGCACCAATTGCATTTTTATTACAAAAAAGTGAGTACTTCAAATATAGGTGAATTATTATTCCCTGCCACCCACCATGTATTATTTTATCAGAACTAATAACAATTGCCCCTACATAAAACTTCACGTGGCACTTTCAATTAAGAAAAGCAGCAACATAAAAATGGAATAGTCTTTCTTCAGGCCTTCATACTAAAGTTAAATTAAATCAGCAACAAAGTAACAGCAAATATCTATCAATACAGAGGTGTTTTCTCTTTCATTTAATCAATGTTTTCAACTAAACCTCTATGAAACATGATTTATTTTTATTCTATCAAGCTGACACCTATTTCTAAACATAAATCTTTATGACTTCGACTGGGAATGCCACATTTCCATGTAGCAGGTGAAATCTATACATTCTTAAAAAAACTAATTTTCTAATTTGGGATTTACAAAGGTGATATGACACAAACAATATTCTTAGACAAACCAGAAAACAAGACAGAGAATAATGGAAGTGCATACATGCATACATACATACATACATCAGCTATTCAAAAAAAATTTACAACTGGAATACATGCACTTATAAAACAGCATCATGAATGAACCATAAACATCTATGTTAAAGGAACAGTATCGAGGAAAAGATTTTATATTATTGATGAAAAGATATACAACCACAATGAATAATTTAGGTTTTAGTGTTATCCGTCTATGAGGACGGTTGTTTCTAAAGTTCGGAATTTCCGTTGGGCGATACGGAAAATCGCCTAAAAATCGCCTAAAATCGCCCAAATATCGCCTAATTTACTTTAAAATGACCCCTTGAACAGCAACATCATTATTATGTGGAGAATACTCGTAGATAGATAATTAAACTGGTAACTTAACTTAAGATACGTTAAAAGTAAGATATTCATGGACCAAATCCACGGAAAAAATCGCCCAATTAAAAACACTGGGAAATCAAAGGCTATGTTAAAATCCCTGTAAAATGCTTAATATTTGCTTGATTTTAATAAGACAACCACCAAATTGTTCATTATAATGTGGATAATACTCATAAATAGACAATTAAACTGGTAACTTAACATAAGATATCTTATAATATATTCATCACCAACATCCACGGAAAAAATCGCCCAATTAAAAAACACTGGGAAATCCAAGGCTATGTTAAAATCCTTGTAAAATACTCAGTATTTGCTTGATTTCAATAAGACAATCACCAAATTATTCATTATTAAGTGGTGAATACTCGTTTATAGGTAACATAACTGGAAACTTTGCATACGATACCTTAATAAAAGTAAGATATTCATGAACCAAATCTACAATTGTATCAAAGGTCAAAGTTGGGGTTTTACGTCCCGTTCAACAGCCAGTACAATTGTATCAAGAAAAATAAAATATGTAGATACAATAAATAAGTAAGCTACTGTGTCATTGTTTCATTGAAACTTTATCTATGTACTAATATGTATAGAACTCGTTTTTATTTGATTTCTAGATCTATGGCTAATTTGTATATTAGGCGATTTTTAGGCGATTTTCCGTTTCCGTCACGGAATTCCGTCACTTTTCCGTGGTTTAGAAACAACCTATGAGGACACCTGGCGAATACAACCAGCACGATATTTGTTTACTTGAAACCATGAGAAGTTCTATGTTTTTGGTAGATTACCATTACCTTTTCTAGTGATTGTCATTTCTTAAAAATCTATGTTACAAGCCATGTACTGTAAATATTACACGGTGACCCATACAAGGTGTCTGTGATAAATTTTTAATTAAAAATATCGTCCCTTTTTAAATTGCACTGCACCCGGTGTCCAGTCACCACATCGGCCCTAGACGTGGTTACCTCGGCTCTACTTGCGTGTAGAGCCGTGGCTCGACCCCACATAGAACTTGAGATTTGCATAAAACACAAATTCCATACAAATGTGTACAAACAACTGTTCCCACAAAAAATGTTCTTTTGTTATAAAAATGTTCTTTTGTTATAAAAGTTGTGTAAAATAGCATATATTTTATACACATGCTGTATTTACTGTGTCCTAGCTTAGCTTAATATATCAATTGTTTTTAACTACATTAATTAATTATACCTTTTCCAGTCATTTCATCAAGTTTTATGCAACAAAAAAGGATTTTATGCAAATCTCCGGTTTTATGTGGGGTCGTGCCACGTACGGCTCTACACGCAAGTAAAGTACAGTCGAGGTAACCATGTCTACATCGGCCCAATTAAGTGACGAGCAATCAATAAATCCTCCCCAAAATATATATAGTGGATGATCGTAAAGTCAGTCACTTAAGGAAGACTTATAAATAGCTGCTGTTCTCACTGAATAAGATTAAAATCAACCTCAAAATATATTAAGGTACATTGAAAAATACGACTTTGTAAAGTAAATTAACTAACAAACTGTTTTTTTTTTTAGACTTTTTAGATTTTTTTTTCAACAGAAAGTTCAAACTTGGATTTTAAAATGCAGAAAACAGACTGTCATTTGGAAGATTGATCATTAAGTTGATCACCCAGTACCACCACTTATATATGTTATGTACAAGTTGAGATTTTGTACCAGTTGCAACTTGTACAAAAAATCTGTGCAAGTTGCAACTTGTACAAACAGGTTGTACAGGTTGACTTGTACATATGTTGCAACTTGTACAAGCTTCATATTTATCAGTTGAACAATGTATTATAATGAAATTAAACTTAAAAATACATGAAGTGAACAGATCTGATGTTCACGAATGACCAAATCACTGTAAATTATACTTCTTAGATGACAAAGCAAACTGCATGTTGACTATATTTTCTTAATTTTGTTGACAATTTCTACAACTTTAATGCATATCTTATATTATTATAAAAGTTTGAGTCACACTTGCCCAGCTGAAGCTTGTATCTGACTTTTGGGTTTGTTGGTATCCTTATACTGTATAATGATTATCATGTTTTCTGTCAACAATTAACCGAAATTTATTTACTCCTTAACAAAGGTGTAAATTCATTATTTTACTATGATAAAACCACATCTGAATTTTAAGATTATGCAAGGATGAAAAGCATGTGTCAATTACAATTATGACTATCATCTGTTCTTTGATGCTTTCCCTTACACACTTGTGAATTTGTGATCCTAGTTTATTGCCTAGAGGTATATTACAAAACAGCCCTGATGCTATGGGAAGCCACACCAAGATGGTCGATTGCATTTAGAATATTTCTATTTCTGATTTAATACTTTTTAACTTTTATCTTTGAAGTGTGATTATTATTACAAACACTTTTCTACCCAAGTCTTTTTAAAATGAAAAAAGACCCCAGTCCCGGGCCTGGGACAAATACTTTCAAAAGTATTCGAATACGAATACGAATACTTTTCATTTCCATGAATACGAATATGAATACGAATACATCAGTTTCAAAAGTATACGAATACGAATACTTTTTGAAAAGTATTCGAATACATTTACGAATACATTTATGAATACATTTTAACTAAACCCCAATTCATACAATCATTTTTAATAAATTTTAATAATTTTACCTATCTGAATAAAATATACAAACATGAAAGCACAATTCAGTAAATGATGGTTCAGATTCACATCATATTTGACAAGAATTAATTTTTGTTCCAAGATCTGAATATTCAGTCTAATAAACATGAGCTACTCAAAAGAGGTTTTTTTTTCCATTTTTTTTTTTTTTTTTTTTTTTTTTTTGAAAAGGACATCATAGTGCCCTAAACATCTTGTATTTAACTGAGATAGCCATTGTTTTGGAAATCTTTATGATGGGATTACTACTACAACAAGACTGTCACAATAGGTGTCACATAAGTTTGCCTAAGAATTACCCATATATGACCAATGACACTGGTATTGAAACACATACAAGTTAATCCCCTATTGTAGCAAAGGCAAACACAGTTGTCATTTTAAGGTAGGTAGCTTGGTGTTTATAATTTCATGAATTTTATAATGACATAACACTATATTATGAAAACCAATGTGGATTAAAACACACATGATGTCATTTATCAATATAAAAGTTAAACACAGGCTGATTGCATTTATGAGATGTAAGAGAAAAAGCTATAATCCTCACTATTTTGTTCCAACATGACACTGTCATTATTATGTTATATAATATTTACTGACTAAAAGTATTTATTAAATATGTCTTGTTAGTTTTCTTAGGCACATAATGATAGACAGCCAAATTTCATATTTATATCTAAAACTTGTCAGTACAGGGTGAAAAAAAATCAACAAAAACTGAAAAATATTAAATGTATTCATAAAAGTATTCATGAATATGAATACTTTTGAAATGTATTCAAATACGAATACTTTGCATTTTTCACAAAAGTATTCGAATACGAATATGAATACTTTAAAAAATGTATTCAAATACTTATGAATACGAATACATTTTGCCCAGGCCTGCCCAGTCCACAGTTCCATAATCCCAAAGATAACAAAGGTGGAGCCTTACAAGCATTAATAAGGAAATGCACAAATGCTGAACTTAAGTATTTCACATAAAAGTTTATTTTTCTCTGCATGATAAACAATGTAAATAACTTTACATCAAGTGTTAAAGCACCATCTTTATATTTAATCGAAGTGACTTGATTACCGCCGCCGGTTGCCAATATAGTTATCTGTGTTACCGTCGTCGGTAAACAAAGAATTAATCAAATCCGCCGACGGACTTGATCAATAATGACGGAAAATGACAATTAATATCAACTCTCACCTTTAATTGTTTATTTCTATCCTGTTGTCACTTATTTACTCTAATACAGCCCCATTTTTTTTTCGATTGCAATCACAGTGTTGTGACAAAATCAATGTCAACATAACTGAATATTTTGAAGTGGGATTTATCAGCCAGAGATAATTAGATTGCATCTATGATTGCACTTTTATGTTGACAAGTGTAAACTTAGTGAGCATTCTACTGGCATTAGTCCACAACTAGTAATTGCAATATACTCATGTGTTATGCTTATTTGGGTATAAATAGCCCCACAAATCTGTCATTTGTCATTGTCATTCAGTACACTTCACTTGTGATACCAAGATGTCTTCTTTTGATGTTGGAGTAAAATACACAGATTTCAAGTCTCTTGAGACTGAAATTGATCAATTTGAGAAGGAAAATTTTGTCAAGCTGTCAAAAAGTGACTGCAGGAAAATAAAAGCAGCCAGGTCAAAATACCCCAGCAGACAGTTTAAGGAAGAGTTGGTGTATGCAAAATTAAAACTTTGCTGTCATCATGGGGGGAAGAAGCTGACATCTAGATCCAGGGGTGAGAGGCCTAACCAGACTACAGGAAAACTTGGCTGTCCATTCATCATCAGATTCAGGGCAACTACTGATGGACAGTTCTTAGAAGTAGTCAGTAGAGACTTGAGCCATAATCATCAGGTCACAGAACTAGAGTATAAGTATCATCCAAAGGTCAGAAAAGTGGATCAGCAGATGGAGCATGAAATAGCCCAGCACTTGAAGTTTCATCCTAACAGAAAACTTGTGCAACAGTCTTATGCAGAAAAAACAGGAAAGAAGATCACACTGAAAGATGTCCACAATATAGCAACAAGGATGAAAGCCTCAAACTCTGTGCCTCCAGCTGCAGCAGCCAAAGGTCTTTATGACTGGTTGAAAGAAGAGCACCCTTCCCTCTATTGTGACTTTGTGGTGAAAGAAGAAGTACTTTCTGGGATCTACATGCAGGATGCTGAAATGCTTTCTACATTCCAAAGATTCTCTGAAGTACTGCTGTGTGACTCCCATATAAAACCAACAATGCCAATATGGCTTTGTATGTTCTCATAGCCATTGATGGTCACAGTGAAAGTCAAGTTGTGGCAACTTTTCTTTTGTCATCTGAAGATAAGCTTTCTCTGCAGCAGATGATTGCCAAATTCAAAGAAAAGAATGAAAATTGGTCAAATATCAAATGTGTCATTACAGACAAAGACATGACTGAAAGGTCTGTTTTCAAAGCTGAAATGACACAGGTTGAGATGCAAATATGTCTCTTTCATACATTAAGAACATTTGGCCGAGAAGTGACCATTGATAAGATGAACATTACATCAACCCAAAGAACAGAATCCTTGAAGATGCTTGAGAAACTGTCATATGCAGCTGATGAAGATAGTTACACTGAAGTTTATGAAGATTTTGTCCAGAAGGCCCCAGTGTCTGTTGTCACTTACTTCAACAAGAACTGGCACACAATCAAGAGAGAGTGGGTTAGAGGGCTCAAGTCTTTCCATCTACAGAATGACACAACAAACAGAGTGGAATCATTCTTCTCCCACTTGAAGAAGTACTTCCACCCCAGGTCAACACTGAAAGATATGATTGGAGGCCTACTCAGTTGTATAGAAGCCCACAGGTCTGAGAGAAGGTACAGACATGCAAGATCCATGAACCGTGTAAGGACAGCCTCACACATCCCATCAGGGTTCCAGCAACAATACAACAAACTCCTGACACCCTTTGCATATGACTGTCTTTGTGCAGAAATCAAGAACATAGATAGATCTGACAGCAGATATACTACCACTGAAGACTGCTGCACTTGTAGATTCTTCAGTTGTATGATGCTTCCTTGCCGTCATATACTGTTACAAAGAAGAGAAAAGGGCTTGGACATGTTTCTTTTGGATGGAGTGGCTGAAAGATGGAAAAGGCAGTACAACAATGCTCTAAATACGATTCCATTAAATCAGCAATTCCAGTCTTCCATTTCCCAGGCAACACCAAGGAAGAAGAAGAAAACTTTGTCAACAAATGAAATATACAAAGTGGCACATTCCACTGCTCTTGAGATGGTCACGCTGATGGCAGAACAGGGCATGGATGATTTCAACAAAAAACATGCCCAACTAAAGCAATTACTGGCCACCTGGAAGGAAGGCACATACTCTCAAGTTGGAGACATTCCAATAGAAGTAAGTGTAGGAGAAAATTTTGTGGAAGAAATTGAGGAAGCTCCAGAAGATGACAATACACAGGAAACTCCCTTGCAAGAAGATTATGCACAAGATGAAAACACACAAGAAGATGTCATGAATGGGAGCCCACCAAACCTGAATGGAGTTTCATTGCCACATCCTACCAAAAAAAGAGGGAGGCCCAAAGGATCAAATAAAAGTGTGTTGCCCAGGAAGAGATTCAGGACCAATATGCCACAGAAACTAGTCCTGAAGTGCATTGAAGGCAGTTCCTCATGGGCGTGTGACAATTTATAATGTGATTGTTTTTTTAAGTAACTGTGTTGTTTAATGTTTGTTTATCTGTAATTATTGTGTTTTTTGAAGTAACTGACATTGATGTTTGTTTATCTGCAACTATTGTATTACTCCTTTATTTGTCACAAATCAATGCTGTAGCTATTGCATTTCTCACAAAATAAATACTTTGGAACAGATAATATTTTCTCTCTCTCAACTTATTTAGATGGCTAAGATATTAAATTTTCAGTTAGTGTGTGATACCTGTGAAACAAACAAACCAAACGTGAATCAAAAATATCTGCAGTAAAACAACTATCAACTAATATTTCGCCAAGCAAAGGTGAGTACATTGGGAAATTAAGTAGAAATATCTGGACAGTAAATGAATGAAATATTTGTGTCACCGCCGACGGTAACACAATATATAATTCTAATTACCGCCAACGGTAGTACAGTCACGCCGATATTTAATTTATTAATATAAATATGTTAAAAACTTTTTTGTATTTCAACTGTTAAGCTTTCAAAGTTTTTCTGTAATTCCATGCTAATTTTTTATGGAAAAATTAAAAACATATGACAGTCTTACATTAATTTGGATATTTATACACATAAAATCAGAGATATTTTCAATAAAATTGTGAATATAAACAAAATTCTTTTTAACATCCAACTTGTACAACAGTATTGTACAAGTTGGGTTTATTTGATGGTGAAATTCTGTACAAGTAACAACTTGTACAGCCAATCTTGTATGAGTTGCAACTTGTACAAACTGCTTGTACAAGTTGCAACTTGTACAGGCTCTTTGTATGAGTTGCAACTTGTACAAAAATCTCAACTTGTACATAACATATATACTATATTGCATGGGATCAAAAATATGAAAGATTTGTTACAAGATGATCAGTTTCATCTATCGAACCAAAATTTTTGTACACATAATTTATATTAGTTGTATTTTTATAAACTGGATGGTTTGTTTCTGTATTTAGGTAATATTTTGTGTTTATTTCTGAAAGTGTGAAAATATATCTACTTGGAACACATTGCACGAGTGTTCTTGTAGAATATATTCAAGGAAAGGGTGTTTGTTTATTTGCAAATTCAAGTGAAGTTTGCTATGCGCAGTAAAGCTGTCAAGGCTGACCGATCGGCTCAATGAGCATATTGACATTACGATCATCTACTATAACATATATTGACCTATACTACATTAGTTCAGCTACAATAGCAGACAGTTGTCACCGTACTTGTCACTCATTTTGGGGCTAATTGTATCCCCGACGCGAAGCGGGGATACTATGGATTCATCATCGTTGTCGTCCGCGCCCTCGTCCGCGTCCGCGGAGATTTCTTGTTAGCGACCTACAGTCCACATTTCTTTCCGGATTTCTTTCATATTTGGCAGGTGGCTTGATATGGTAGAGGACTCGCCACCCTATCTTTTTGGTAGGCTTTATGTCTAAATTAGGCCTGTGGTAGACAAAAATGTCTAAAATGTGGAATATTGCTTGTTAGCGACCTAGAGTCCACATTTCTTTCCAGATTTCTTTCATATTTGGCAGGTGGCTTGGTATGCTAGAGGACTCACCACCCTATCTTTTTGGTAGGCATTATGTCTAAATTAGGCCTGTGGTAGACAAAAATGTCTAAAATGCATTAAAAGTCATGAAATCATGCACTAAATCACTTATAACTTGAAAAGTGTTGCATATAGAGCATTTTGTTAAAATATGTTATTCAGATACTTTTTTGATAGCTATAACATGGTGAGTAACTTGGGTGTCTGTCTCAATAGCTAAGTGAGTAATAGCTACTTTTGGGCTTTTCAGTAACTTCCATCATGAGTAAAATCACTTGTAACTTGAAAACTATTGCATTTACACAATTTTGTATAAATATGTTATTCAGCTACTTTTGGGTCAGCTATAACATAGTAAAATTTCAGACCTGTAGCTCATGGCATAGCTGAGTAATAGCTACTTTTAGGTTATCACTGTTGAGTAAATTACTTATAACTTCAAAAGTATTACATTTACAGTATTTTGTTTCAATATGTTATTCACCTATTTCGGAGTCGGCTATAACATAGTGAAGTTCCAGACCTGTGGCTCATTGCATAGCTGAGTAATAGCTACTTTGAAGTTCACACTGTTGAGTAAATCAGTTGTAGTTGGAAAACTATTGCATTTACAGAAATTTGTGTAAATATGTTATTCAGCTACTTTTGGGTCAGCTATAACATAGTGAAATTACAGACCTGTAGCTCATGGCACAACTGAGCAATAGCTATTTTCAGGTACTGACTGTTGAGTAAATGACTTGTAACTTGAAAAATATTGCATTTGGAGTATTTTGTTAAAATATGTTGTTCACCTACTTTTGGGTCAGCTGTAACATCGTGAAATTACAGACTTATAGCTCATGGCATAGCTGAGCAATAGCTATTTTCAGGTTCTCACTATTGAGTAAATCAGTTGTAACTTGAAAACTATTGCATTTACAGTATTTTGCTTAAATATGTTGTTCACCTAATTTTGGGTCAGCTATAACATAGAAAAAATTCAGACATGTAGCTCATTGCATAGCTGAGTAATAGCTACTTTGAGGTTATCACTGTTGAGTAAATCAGTTATAACTTGAAAACTATTACATTTACAGTATTTGTTTAAATATGTTATTCACATAATTTTTGGTCAGCTATAACAGAGTGAAATTGCAGACCTCTGTGTCATGGCATAGCTTACCAATATCTACTTTCAGGTTCTCACTGTTGAGTAAATCATTGTATCCACTGGATAGCCGCAGTGTGTAGACAGATTTCACCATTACCGCTCTAACAAAAAAAATATTATAGCTAGCCTTCTCAAGTTTGCAAGGTATATTAGAGGGTGCACCACAGTATTCTATTGGTAGGCTTTATGTCTAAATTAGGCCTGTGGCTAAATTACTTGCCTACTAAAAATGAGTAATTCTACTTTTTATCTAAAAGTATTGCAGATAGCAAATTTTTCTTAAATAACTCATTCACCTACTTTTGGGAGAGCTTTCACATGCTGAAGTTCCAGACCTGTAGGTAATTACTCACCTACTCAAAATGAGTAAATGCGAATTATCTCTAAAAGTATTGCAGATATCCAATTTTTCTCAAATAACTCATTCACCTACTTTTGGGAGAGCTTTCACTTGGTGAAGTTTCAGACCCATAGCTAATTACTCACCTACTCAAAATGAGTAAATGCAAATTATCTCTAAAAGTATTGCAGATAGCCAATTTTTGTCAAATAACTCCTTACATACTTTTGGGAGAGCTTTCACTTGGTGATGTTTCAGACCCGTAGGTAATTACTCACCTACTCAAAATGAGTAAATGCAAATTATCTCTAAAAGTATTGCAGATAGCCAATTTTTGTCAAATAACTCCTTCACCTACTTTTGGGAGACCTTTCACTTGGTGAAGTTTCAGACCCATAGCTAATTATTCACCTACTCAAAATGAGTAAATGCGAATTATCTCTAAAAGTATTGCAGATAGCCAATTTTTGTCAAATAACTGCTTCACCTACTTTTGGGAGACCTTTCACTTGGTGAAGTTTCAGACCCGTAGGTAATTACTCACCTACTCAAAATGAGTAAATTCGAATTATCTCTAAAAGTATTGTACATAGCCAATTTTTCTCCAATAACTTATTCGCCTACTTTTGAGAGAGCTTTCACTTGGTGAAGTTTCAGACCCGTAGCTAATTATTCACCTACTCAAAATGAGTAAATGCGAATTATCTCTAAAAGTATTGCAGATAGCCAATTTTTCTCAAATAACTCATTCACCTACTTTTGGGAGAGCTTTCACTTGGTGAAGTTTCAGACCCGTAGGTAATTACTCACCTACTCAAAATGAGTAAATGCAAATTATCTCTAAAAGTATTGCAGATAGCCAATTTTTGTCAAATAACTCCTTCACCTACTTTTGGGAGACCTTTCACTTGGTGAAGTTTCAGACCCATAGCTAATTACTCACCTACTCAAAATGAGTAAATGCAAATTATCTCTAAAAGTATTCCAGATAGCCAATTTTTCTCAAATAACTGCTTCACCTACTTTTGGGAGACCTTTCACTTGGTGAAGTTTCAGACCTGTAGCTAATTATTCACCTACTCAAAATGAGTAAATGCTAATTATCTCTAAAAGTATTGCAGATATCCAATTCTTATCAAATAACTCATTCATCTACTTTTGCGAGAACTTTCACATGGTGAAGTTCCAGACCCGTAGGTAATTACTCACCTACTGAAAATGAATAAATGCAAATTATCTCTAAAAGTATTGCAGATAGCCAATTTTTGTCAAATAACTCCTTTACCTACTTTTGGGAGAGCTTTCACTTGGTGATGTTTCAGACCCGTAGGTAATTACTCACCTACTCAAAATGAGTAAATGCAAATTATCTCTAAAAGTATTGCAGATAGCCAATTTTTGTCAAATAACTCCTTCACCTACTTTTGGGAGACCTTTCACTTGGTGAAGTTTCAGACCCATAGCTAATTATTCACCTACTCAAAATGAGTAAATGCGAATTATCTCTAAAAGTATTGCAGATAGCCAATTTTTGTCAAATAACTGCTTCACCTACTTTTGGGAGACCTTTCACTTGGTGAAGTTTCAGACCCGTAGGTAATTACTCACCTACTCAAAATGAGTAAATTCGAATTATCTCTAAAAGTATTGTACATAGCCAATTTTTCTCCAATAACTTATTCGCCTATTTTTGAGAGAGCTTTCACTTGGTGAAGTTTCAGACCCGTAGCTAATTATTCACCTACTCAAAATGAGTAAATGCGAATTATCTCTAAAAGTATTGCAGATAGCCAATTTTTCTCAAATAACTCATTCACCTACTTTTGGGAGAGCTTTCACTTGGTGAAGTTTCAGACCCGTAGGTAATTACTCACCTACTCAAAATGAGTAAATGCAAATTATCTCTAAAAGTATTGCAGATAGCCAATTTTTGTCAAATAACTCCTTCACCTACTTTTGGGAGAGCTTTCACTTGGTGAAGTTTCAGACCCATAGCTAATTACTCACCTACTCAAAATGAGTAAATGCAAATTATCTCTAAAAGTATTCCAGATAGCCAATTTTTATCAAATAACTGCTTCACCTACTTTTGGGAGACCTTTCACTTGGTGAAGTTTCAGACCTGTAGCTAATTATTCACCTACTCAAAATGAGTAAATGCTAATTATCTCTAAAAGTATTGCAGATATCCAATTCTTATCAAATAACTCATTCATCTACTTTTGCGAGAACTTTCACATGGTGAAGTTCCAGACCCGTAGGTAACTACTCACCTACTGAAAATGAGTAAATTCAAATTATCTCTAAAAGTATTGTACATAGCCAATTTTTCTCAACTAACTTATTTGCCTACTTTTGAGAGAGCTTTCACTTGGTGAAGTTTCAGACCCATAGCTAATTATTCGCCTACTAAAAATGAGTAAATGCGAATTATCTCTAAAAGTATTGCAGATAGCCAATTTTTGTCAAATAACTGCTTCACCTACTTTTGGAAGACCTTTCACTTGGTGAAGTTTGAGACCCGTAGGTAATTACTCACCTACTGAAAATGAGTAAATTCGAATTATCTCTAAAAGTATTGTACATAGCCAATTTTTCTCCAATAACTTATTCGCCTACTTTTGAGAGAGCTTTCACTTGGTGAAGTTTCAGACCCGTAGCTAATTATTCACCTACTCAAAATGAGTAAATGCGAATTATCTCTAAAAGTATTGCAGATAGCCAATTTTTCTCAAATAACTCATTCACCTACTTTTGGGAGAGCTTTCACTTGGTGAAGTTTCAGACCCGTAGGTAATTACTCACCTACTCAAAATGAGTAAATGCAAATTATCTCTAAAAGTATTGCAGATAGCCAATTTTTGTCAAATAACTCCTTCACCTACTTTTGGGAGAGCTTTCACTTGGTGAAGTTTCAGACCCATAGGTAATCACTCACCTACTGAAAATGAGTAAATGCAAATTATCTCTAAAAGTATTCCAGATAGCCAATTTTTGTCAAATAACTGCTTCACCTACTTTTGGGAGACCTTTCACTTGGTGAAGTTTCAGACCTGTAGCTAATTATTCACCTACTCAAAATGAGTAAATGCTAATTATCTCTAAAAGTATTGCAGATATCCAATTCTTATCAAATAACTCATTCATCTACTTTTGCGAGAGCTTTCACATGGTGAAGTTCCAGACCCGTAGGTAATTACTCACCTACTGAAAATGAGTAAATTCAAATTATCTGTAAAAGTATTGTACATAGCCAATTTTTCTCAAATAACTTATTCGCCTACTTTTGAGAGAGCTTTCACTTGGTGAAGTTTCAGACCCGTAGCTAATTATTCACCTACTCAAAATGAGTAAATGCAAATTATCTCTAGAAGTATTGCAGATAGCCAGTATTTCTCAAATAACTCATTAATATGAAAACAACTTATAGGAAGTCATGGGCTGCAAATCTTTTCATGTGGTCAGATTTGACCTTGGGCCCCTCCTGCTTATTATTGGTCCTAGAGGTTTGCAATGTGAAAACGACTTATAGGAAATCATGGGCTGCAAATCTTTGATGTGGTTAGACTTCACCTTGGGCCCCTGCTACAGGGTCAAATAAGGGTAGCCAAACTTAAAAGTGCTTTCAGCTTGCTTATTAACGAAAAATGCTGTTTATCTTCTAAACTATGTTAGTTGGCCTTTGTCGGTGGATACATCCAGCATCTGGCCACAGATGCGTCCTTAGTCTAGTTAAGTACATACCCAGATAGCATTCGGACGTTGGGCCAACGTCAGCACATCCGTCGGTCCGGCATTGGCAGCTAATGTTGGCCCAATGGCTTTTTGGCCGGCGGAGGCGACGTTGGCCCAACGTCGGCAAGCCACCGGTAAAAAAATTCTACTCAATGTATAGCATCAGGCAATCAGATTGCAGCATGGTATTATGTGGCCATTGTTTAACAGAAGGCAAGTGATAGATTGTGGGAGGATCTTAGTTAAGGAAATCCCTGATAAGCCACATGACCAAACATTAACAATGGTGGAACAGTGTCATAAGGTGGTAGTCCATAATCTAGGGATAAAATTATAATGTTCACAAGCAACTTTTTTAGTGTGAATTTATAATGAGAATATTATTTTTATGTCTAACATTGTTAAATAGTTAAAATTTGTGGGCTCACTGAAATATGATTTTTAGACATACCATAATAAATCATTTTTTATTAAGTTTCCCAAAATCCCCTATTATTGTTCGCCGCCATCTTGAATAAAAATCCAACATTGGCGCAACGTCTGCAAAATATAGAGATATCTAACCTGATCAGTGGTCGACTAGCCACTGTTGGGCCAACGTTGGCAAAATCTGCTGACCATGTGACCAACAGCCAGCGTCGGGTATATGTATGTTGTTCCTATGTAACTTCAGCATACTAAGAGACTGATCGTGTATATGCAATAAATGGCAAAAATATTTAGTAAAATAAAACTACTTAATGGCACCTTACGTCTTTTCACACAGATCCCACCAAATATGTAGACGTGGTTACCTTGGCTCTACTTGGTTGTAGAGCCGTGGCACGACCCCACACAGAACTGGAGATTTGCATAAAATGTATTTCTGTTGAGTAAAACTTGATAAAATGACTGAAAATGGTTTAATGTAATTAGAAACAATTGATATTAAGCAAAGGACACAACATATTTATATTTTATGCAAATCTCCAGTTCTCTGTGGGTTCATGCCACGGCTCTACTTACACACAAGTAAGGTAGAGCCAAGGTAACCATGTCTATCAAATAAATATATATTTATTAAAAGTAATGTTACAATCGAAAGTAAATATGGAAACCGGGTTCCGAAAACAAAAATTTGGCGAAAACCGGATTCGTTCGAATTGGTATACACTAAACTGTGGTCAATCTGTAAAATCTTCTGTGCGTGTACATGAACAATTACTTCAACTAAAACACAGTTTATTTTTTGACAAAATCTGACATTTTGGATATTCTTTCACTGTATATTGGCAAAATGTTACACAAGTAAATATTTTTAAGCAATTCTGTGCAATATTTTATGTTTCATGTGAAATGTGTGACATTTCGGGAACTGGTTGTTGGACTTTTGTCTTCGGATTTTGTTTATGTTTAAAAATCTTGAATTGTCTTGTTTTAGTACTTTATCTTTACATATGTTTTGTTTCTCTTAGATGTTATTTTCTCCAAACATTATTTGGACCTTTATGGAAGTAACACTGCATTGAAAGTATCCCAGTCTTTTTACTGTTTCACTACTTCTATATGTCATGATGTTGAAAACTATTTCCCCAGGCTGTGGGATATGGGCATCTCTGACGGGGCGCTTATTTGTTTTCACGTAAGTTCGACTGGTCATCGCCGCTGCCGCAGCACAATTATGGTCTCCCTTGAATAACTTCTTGGGCTTTCAAATTTTTCTTTCCTTCTTATCTTTCTTTAAAACTATAGGGACGGGAAAATTTTTTTGGATACTGTGCGGAGACCTTAAGCTTTACTTAAGGTAACCTTAAGCATTTTTCAAAAACACCCCGTCATCGCGTTTCTGAGAAAACCACACACACCTGTGCTATAAAATTTATCAGGTACATTCTAGACCTAAATCCGCAGGTCGGAAAGGATTTTATGATCAATCGGAGCATAGATGCCTGAATGGGAGGCGTTTTATTTTCGTAATTTTTTTTTAATGGGTACTTGATCTGTATCTCAAAAACGGTCACGATTTCGGTATTTTGTTGGAATAACTTATTCAGCTACTTTTTGATAATCTTTCACATGCCAAAGTTTTAGCCCTGTATCTGCAATCTTAAGGTCACCTTAATGTCATAAAAGGGGGTTTTAGCCCTCCAGTGCACTTAGTTTTTTACCTTTTTCAACCAAATTTGGCATATATATTAAAATTTACCAAAGGATTATCCTGACTTTATGGTGACCTTGAACTGTTAATATAATTGGAGCTATGGTCCTCCAAAGGCATAAAATTAGAATAAAACCGTCTGGCCCCTTTCTTTTTCCATATCTAACGTATATTGATATTGAAGGGACATTCTCAGTTTATGGTCACCTTAAATTCGCAATATGAATGAAGTTATGGTCACCTTACAGTGAAAAAAGGAAGTTTTCAGCCTCCAGCTATCTTATTGTTCAACTGACGTAAGTTAAACTTTATGCACTTATAAAGGATGACAAAAGGGACATTCTTATTTTATGGTCACCTTAAAGTCCCAATATGAATGAAGTTATGGCCACCTTGCAGTGAAATGATGGAGTTTTTAATATCCAGCTATTGTATTGTTCAGCTGACCTCAGTTAAATTTTGCACACTTATTAAAGATGAAAATAGGGACAGTCTTATTTTCTTTCCACCTTGGAGTTCCAATACAAGCACAGTCATGACCATCTTGAAGTAAAACTGAGGGTTTTCAGCTCCCAACTGACGTACTGTTCAATGAAATCAGTTCAACTTAACACATTCATTAAGTTTAAGGAAGACTTCTAATGACCTTTTTATTTAAAATTCCTGTTTTTAAGAGACTTTGGCCAAATTAACATAATAAATATATAGTTTTTCC
The DNA here is from genome assembly GCA_964017235.1 of Sabellastarte sp. h YS-2021. Taxonomy (NCBI): domain Eukaryota; kingdom Metazoa; phylum Annelida; class Polychaeta; order Sabellida; family Sabellidae; genus Sabellastarte; species Sabellastarte sp. h YS-2021. The sequence continues at coordinate 143,319,388 of OZ024929.1, forward strand.
ACCCACCTCATTTATTTTAAGACTGTTTAAAACCACATGTATACTTAAAACAAAATTTCTGTTATCTGGCAAAGCTAACCTCCTAGTGTTTTTGAAGTTATGGCATCTTCAAAGGAAAAATGAGGTATTTAGCATGCAGTGATGTGGTTATTAATATATTGCAGCTGATTAGTGTTCATATAATATAAATTCCCAATTTTAGGCACATTAAAAAAATCCCACATGTGGATATGACTTTTCCTTTTTGGGAAAAAAAAGCTTTACTTCAGCTTTTCTTTAGCAGCAGGAGTTGTTGATCTAGCTACTTATTCACATACACTTTGTAAATTCATCAAATGTATAGACTTGACTTCTTTCAGAAGTGCCACTTCAGCCACCTTATATTGTATTGATAGATCACTAAAATAACATAAGTGTTGCAAATGATATTGAATTGTCAACATATGTTCTGTCTTCAGGTTTGTTTCAAGATAAGTTTTATGCCCAGTTATGACACCAAGCAGTACAGAAAGCTATAATTTTCCTTTATACAATAACACAATAAAAACAATGGGTCAGTACATGTAGATGTTTATTTAAATTAATTGTTTCACTTGGAAAGAAAAGTATTATAGGTTCTAATACTTGTTAATTAGCTATAATTATACTGTTTTATAACGTATGTTCATCGAATTTATGACAAAATAATAAGGTATATTTTCATTGTAGATGCTTTATGTGGATCATAAACTCTGAAATGATATTTGTTAAAATCCAGCAAGAAATGAAAATATTATGAAATTTTAACCACTTATATAATTTATTTTGGGTAAACGCATTTAATATTTAAAAGTCAGTGGCTTCAGAAATGAACTTTCTGTTCCGTTTTCATCAAAATTGCCATTTTCATCATTAAGGGACACCAATTACATGGTGACTGAGTTTTTTTATTTTTTTGACTCGTTTATCTGAATATATAAAATGGCACATATACAGGTCAGAAAAAAACAAATATTATTAATAGGAATATAAAATGAAGGGAATATATACGGTGTATCCAAAAATTCTATTCTAAAATATTTTATGGAAGTGTGCTAATATTAGGGCTATTTAGGAGATACGCTTTATTTTTTTTAGTTTAGCAGCACTTTAGTTTACATTTTTTTCAACAGATGTTCACAAAAATGAAATTGTTAGTTAACTTATTTTCTACACTTTTGTGCATATAGATGTCTACTTATCAAAAGAAATGACATTTCTAATTGAAAAAATGTTACTCTTTGTGCACTTGAGTAAATACAAATACTAAAATAGCATTTTTATCCCTGTACATGATTCTTTGCAGACACTTGCTAGAGCACTAAGATGGTTAACAAATAGACAGAACTTTTAAGTTCCTGCTCATGTAATCTGTTTGTACAGTATCGGCGGCAAATAATGGTGCCAATTTGCAGACAATTGTTTTTGAGCATTTTTGCATGCTGTTTCCTCATGTAAAAGTTATATTTTATACTGTACATATTTGCTAGTTTCTAAGTACCATTGAACTCTGTCACTATTAGCTTTCCCTTAATGCAACACAGGCCATGATAGCAACAGAATGTCAGTTCAAAAGCTTCATATAAGAGGAAAATGGCTCCAGTGCACCCCGACAAAGGCTTTGTGAATTCAGACATCCTCTCAGCAAAGCATCTGAAGCGCAAGTGTGAGCGAGTATGGCGCAGTAACAACTCTGCAATCAACCGGAGAAGATATCGACCTGCTGTCAATCGCTACAATTTCCTACTGGAACAATCAAGACGCAGGCACTATTCCACTGTCATTGCTGAAAATAATGGTAACCCCAAGGCTCTGTGGAACACTTTCAAGAAAATCTTGCACAAAACCTCAACTATCATCCGACCCGATCATATTAGTCCTACTGATTTAGCTAACACTTTCGGTCATTTTTTCAGTGACAAAATTGTGAAAATCAGAGTTGCTTTAGAGTCATCAGTGCCTGTTTCCCTCACAATACCGAAGAGTAATAGCAGTGCCCTGACCTCTTTTGAGCCTGTATCTGAGGATGACATCCTCAAAATCCTTAAGGTCATCCAACACCAAATCATCCGACCTGGACCCAATCCCTACCGCACTAGTCAAAGAGTGTGCGGACATTTTGGTCACTCCAATCACCAATATTATAAACTATTCACTCAAAGAAGGGAGTTTCCCAAACTGTTTCAAAACAGCATATGTCACCCCTCTTCTCAAGAAACCAAACTTAGACAGAAATCTCCTAAAAAACTATAGACCGGTATCCAACCTTAGTTTCTTATCCAAACTGATCGAAAAAGTAGTTGCCAAACAGTTAAATAATTATATCGATAGCGAGGGGCTCTCCAATGTCAACCAATCCGCTTACAGGAGACTCCATTCCACAGAAACAGCGCTGTTGAAAATCCAGAATGACATTGCTGCTTCGTTGGACTCTGGTAAGGCTGTTGCACTCACACTGCTAGACCTCTCAGCGGCATTCGACACTATCGACCATGACATTCTTTTTAATTCCCTAAGAGATTGGTTTGGGGTTGATGGCACTGTGTTGAGGTGGATCAGATCCTATCTCTCAAACCGGAAACAGAAGGTTAAATTAGGAAATAGCTTTTCAGATGTGTTCTCACTTCCGTATGGTGTGCCTCAGGGTTCTGTCCTGGGCCCCCTCCTTTTTACCCTTTACACAACCCCTCACAGTAATATCATTTCCAATTTCAATGTCACCCACCATCTATATGCTGATGACACCCAAATATATCTAGCATTGGACAATAGGAATTTTGATTCCAGTTTCGCTGAGCTTACAGAGTGTCTCACATGTATCCAAAACTGGATGGCTGGCGTGAAATTGAAACTCAATCCCGAGAAAACTGAATTTATTATAATAGGTGATAGACAAGCCAGAGAGTCCCTCATAAATAAATTCCCTACTCAACTTCTCGGAAATTCTATTTCCCCTACTGATACAGTCAAGAACCTGGGTGTAATTTTTGACTCTGGAAACACCTTTTCCAACCACATAACTAATATGTGTCGAGCCTGCTACTACCACCTTAAGGACCTAAGACGTATCCGTAAATTCCTCAGTGTGGAAACTGCAGCCTTGCTTGCAAACTCAATGATCAGTAGTCGACTTGACTACTGCAATTCCCTACTTTATGGCATCAGTAAGTACAATGTTGCTAAACTCCAAAAGATACAAAATGCCCTTTGTAGAATTGTTTTTAGACTTGATAGAACTAGCCATGTCACTCCTTTTCTTCAAAAACTACACTGGCTTCCTATCACTTACCGTATATTGTTTAAGTACAATCTAATTACTTTCAAGGCTATAAATTTCTCTCAACCCATATACCTATCATCCTTGATCAAAACCAGTTGTCTAACACGTGGAAATCGTCTTTCTCTTTCCTCAGCCTCTCACAAAAAGGCCATCGGTAGGAGAGGTTTTGTAGTGGCTTCCCCCATAGAATGGAACAGACTCCCACAATCAGTACGATCACAACAAACAATAACAGGTTTCCGTAGCCAGCTAAAGACCTACTTGTTTAGATTAGCATATCCTCCACCATAGTACATCTCCCTGGTGGGCGCTAACCTTGGATCATGACCTCGAACGTCCCTCGACTTTCCCTTTTTGATTTCAAGCGCATTAGAGGATGTTGCATCAATTTTGCGCTATATAAATGTTTCTATTCTATTCTATTCTATTCTATAACGGTTCTCGTTCTGACAGCTCTACTTGGGATGATGGTAGCTCTTCTTTTGATACTGACAGTTTTAGTAACAATGCTTAGCCTAGTTGTTTCAGTGAAGATAATAAGCTATGCACATGATCCATATATCCCACTCAAATTTCCTTCACTGAACCTGAGCTCACTAGCTGAAGCCAATCCCAGTAGGCATTGTTTACAAAAATTGTGAAATACAAAGATAAGTGATTGCCTTAAATTATATAAGAAGTATCTCGGCAAAAAGTGATAAAATGCTCGTTTTAATGGCCTGTAATAAACATAGTGAGAAGTTCCAGTATTCCATTGACTGAGAATGACTTGCAGCTTCTCATAATATTGTTTGTGATAGCAATTTAAAATTATAATATTATCATAGTTAAGCATTCCATACATTTGTCAAATATTGTACATAGATGCCTGAAATTTAGATATATATATTGCTGATTTACTCTCTGTTCAAAAAGGCAGTAAATCGACACTTTCAGTGTCATAATTGTGATATCACAATATCAGTGTATTGACACTGTGATGCCACTTTTATGTCATAATGTCACTACAACTACATAGAGTTAAACGTCAAAAAGTAAAATGTAAGATGTATATCGCCAAAAAGTGATAAAATTTCTTGCAAATGGAATATAGTACCAGTGAAAGTTTCAGTTATTTTGAAGTTCCATTGACTGGCATGATTTAAGCCTCATGAAAGGGGCAACTTAATAAGTACATCTGTTGAAACCTGAAAAGTTCTCCACAAAAATATTTGTCTTTGTACATGTCACTTCTTGTGTTTAGGATCCATTGACTGATGATGTCTGAGAGCCCTACAGAAAGGGAGGCTCTGGAAGCCACTCTGTGCGACCTCTGTAACAAGGTGCATGTTGGATCCGCCTGTGGCGAGGATATGTGAGTAGAAAGTAGCAGGGATAGGTTTTGAATGCCAAGTGCTTTTTTTTGGCATCATAGTGTTAACAACTTGGTTTAAATATTTAATACCATCAAAAAATTCTGGGGTCAGCCAAAAATTTGTGAAGAACTAATAAGTAGTATTAGAAAACAATAGTTCTGTTTACTTTATACTTGATGGAGGATCTGCAAAAGCAATTGCTAACATGGTTCCACATTTGCATATTTTAAAACTTTGGCCAAAATGGAAAGTGAAATTATTGAAAGTATTATCACAAAACCCTGAACATCCAGAATACTACACTTAGTGTGACTCATTTGATGTTCAGTTGGGGAATGTATTTGCACAAATCACACTCATTCTGTAATCCATATAATTCATTTTTCTATATTCAGCAAGGACTTAGCAAGTATTTAGGCATTTTTATAGCCCTTGCTTCAGTGAATTTAATTATTGCCCTTTTTTTCTTAGATTGGAAAGTGATGATCACTTTATCCTGGAATTTGAGCAGCTCCCTCCAGATGAACACATCAGTAAGTTGCGCAAAAATATCCAGCAGCTGCGTGATGGCAGGTGGCAAGCCACAGAAAAGGCTCAGAATTACAGGTAGATAAACCCCAATCAAACTCCTCTTTTGCTAATTAAGCGTCCTTGTTTGTGTATGGGAGAGCTTCCGGCTCCGCCGGCTCCTACGGCTCCGCCGGCTCCGCATTTTGTTTTCCTTATAACTCTGTAACCGTTAGGCGGATTCTTTTCAAATTTGGCAGGTTTAGGCAGTAGCCTTGGGGAATTTTTTTGAATATGCTGCAGTGACATTTCAACCAATCAGAGAGGTCACATGACCAAAAATGTCTTTTTTCGATGGGGAAGCTTGTCCGGATGATAACTTGAAAGGAATTTTATCAATTCACCTGAAACTTGGCAAATACATTCATTCTATTAAAATCTGGAAATCATTAGATTTTGGCATTGATTGGTCAAGAAATGGCCGAGTAATTAATGATTAATTAATCATTACGAATTTTCCAAATAAGGAAAACACAAAAATGCTTATATCTCGAAAACCGTGCTAGATAGAGCGATTTCGACGAAATTTTTGACCCGCAGGGTATCTCTGCGGAGTAGTTATCCCAATTTTCAAAAAAATTTTGTCTCGCCCAAAATGGCGGCCATTTTGAATTTTCGAAATTTTCGCAAAAATTGCAAAACACAAAAATGCTTATATCTCAAAAACCGTGCTAGATAGAGCAATTTCGACAAAATTTTTGACCCGCAAGATATCTCTGCGGAGTACTTTTCCCAATTTTCAAAAAAATTTTGTTTCGCCAAAAATGGCGGCCATTTTGAATTTTCGAAATTTTCGCAAAAATTGCAAAACACAAAAATGCTTATATCTCGAAAACCGTGCTAGATAGAGCGATTTCGACGAAATTTTTGACCCACAGGGTATCTCTGCAGAGTAGTTATCCCAATTTTGAAAAAATTTTTCTCTCGCCAAAAATGGCGGCCATTTTGAATTTTCGAATTTTTCGCAAACATTGCAAAACGTAAAAATGCTTATATCTCGAAAACCCTGCTAGATAGAGCGATTTCGACGAAATTTTTGACCCACAGGGTATATCTGCAGAGTAGCCATGCCAATTTTCAAAAAGATTTTGTCTCGCCAAAAATGGCGGCCATTTTGAATTTTCGAATTTTTCGCAAAAATTGCAAAACATAAAAATGCTTTTATCTCAAAAACCCTGCTAGATAGAGCGATTTCGACGAAATTTTTGACCCGCAGGGTATCTCTGCAGAGTAGCCATGCCAATTTTCAAACAAAAAATTTCTCGCAAAAAATGGTGGCCATTTTGAATTTTCGAATTTTTCGCAAAATTGCAAAACACAAAAATGCTTATATCTCGAAAACCGTGCTAGATAGAGCGATTTCGACGAAATTTTTGACCCACTGGGTATCTCTGCAGAGTAGCCATGCCAATTTTCAAAAAAATTTTATCTTGCCAAAAATGGCGGCCATTTTGAATTTTCGAATTTTTGCGCAAAAATTGCAAAACACAAAAATGCTAATATTTCGAAAACCGTGCTACATAGAGCGATTTCGACGAAATGTTTTATCTTCAGGGTATCTCTGCAGAGCAGCTATCCCAAAGAGCTTTCACTTGGTGAAGTTTCAGACCCATAGCTAATTGCTCACCTACTCAAAAAGAGTAAATGCGAATTACCTCTAAAAGTATTGCAGATGGCCAATTTTTCTCAAATAACTCATTCACCTACTTTTGGGAGAGCTTTCACATGGTGAAGTTTCAGACCCATAGCCAATTACTCACCTACTCAAAATGAGTAAATGCGAATTATCTCTAAAAGTATTGCAGATAGCCAATTTTTCTCAAATAACTCATTCACCTACTTTTGGGAGAGCTTTCACTTGGTGAAGTTTTAGACCCATAGCTAATTACTCACCTACTCAAAATGAGTAAATGCGAATTATCTCTAAAAGTATTGCAGATAGCCAATTTTTCTCAAATAACTCATTCACCTACTTTTGGGAGAGCTTTCACTTGGTGAAGTTTCAGACCCATAGCTAATTACTCACCTACTCAAAATGAGTAAATGCGAATTATCTCTAAAAGTATTGCAGATAGCCAATTTTTCTCAAATAACTCATTCACCTACTTTTGGCAGAGCTTTCACTTGGTGAAGTTTCAGACCCATAGCTAATTACTCACCTACTCAAAATGAGTAAATGTGAATTATCTCTAAAAGTATTGCAGATAGCCAATTTTTCTCAAATAACTCATTCACCTACTTTTCGGAGAGCTTTCACTTGGTGAAGTTTCAGACCCATAGCTAATTACTCACCTACTCAAAATGAGTAAATGCGAATTATCTCTAAAAGTATTGCAGATAGCCAGTTTTTCTCAAATTAATCATTCACCTACTTTTGGGAGAGCTTTCACTTGGTGAAGTTTCAGACCCATAGCTAATTACTCACCTACTCAAAATGAGTAAATGCGAATTATCTCTAAAAGTATTGCAGATAGCCAATTTTTCTCAAATAACTCATTCACCTACTTTTGGGAGAGCTTTCACTTGGTGAAGTTTCAGACCCATAGCTAATTACTCACCTACTCAAAATGAGTAAATGCGAATTATCTCTAAAAGTATTGCAGATAGCCAATTTTTCTCAAATTAATCATTCACCTACTTTTGGGAGAGCTTTCACTTGGTGAAGTTTCAGACCCATAGCTAATTACTCACCTACTCAAAATGAGTAAATGCGAATTATCTCTAAAAGTATTGCAGATAGCCAATTTTTCTCAAATTAATCATTCACCTACTTTTGGGAGAGCTTTCACTTGGTGAAGTTTCAGACCCATAGCTAATTACTCGTCTACTCAAAATGAGTAAATACGAATTATCTCTAAAAGTATTGCAGATAGCCAATTTTTCTCAAATAACTCATTCACCTACTTTTGGGAGAGCTTTCACTTGGTGAAGTTTCAGACCCATAGCAAATTACTCACCTACTCAAAATGAGTAAATGCGAATTATCTCTAAAAGTATTGCAGATAGCCAATTTTTCTCAAATAACTCATTCACCTACTTTTGGCAGAGCTTTCACTTGGTGAAGTTTCAGACCCATAGCTAATTATTCACCTACTCAAAATGAGTAAATGTGAATTATCTCTAAAAGTATTGCAGATAGCCAATTTTTCTCAAATAACTCATTCACCTACTTTTGGGAGAGCTTTCGCTCTGTGAAGTTTCAGACCCATAGCTATTTATTCACCTACTCAAAATGAGTAAATGCTAATTATCTGTAAAAGTATTGCGGATACCCAATTTTTATCAAATACTCATTCATCTACTTGTGGGAGAGCTTTCACATGGTGAAGTTTCAGACCCATAGCTAATTACTCACCTACTCAAAATGAGTAAATGCGAATTATCTCTAAAAGTATTGCAGATAGCCAATTTTTCTCAAATAACTCATTCACCTACTTTTGGGAGAGCTTTCACTTGGTGAAGTTTCAGACCCATAGATAATTATTCACCTACTCAAAATGAGTAAATGTGAATTATCTCTTAATAGTATTGCAGATAGCCAATTTTTCTCAAATAACTCATTCACCTACTTTTGGAAGACCTTTCACACACGAAAATGAAAAATTGTGAATATCTCGGAAAAGCTATTTCTTCTGCTTTAATGCTCGGCGGGAGATACACACCACGGCAGTGGTCTTGACAAAAATTTTTGTCTCCCCACAAATGGTGGCCATTTTGAATTTTCAAAGTTTTTGCAAAACACAAAAATGCTTATATCTCGAAAACCGTGCTATATGGAGTGAACTCAACAAAATTTTGGACCCACAGGGTATCTCTGCAGAGTAGTTATCCCAATTTTGAAAAAATTTTTGTCTCGCCAAATATAGCGGACATTTTTAATTTTTTTATTTTTTGCAAAACACAAAAATGCTTATATCTTGAAAACCGTGCTAGATAGAGCAGACTGCGCTGACTTTGGTTGCCACAACAGTATAAGGCTAGAAACGAAGCATTTTCTTAATACTTTAGCACTCACCTTTATATCCTTTTCGGGACGCTTTGTTTTTGCTATGCAAAAACATTATCTTTTTTTTTTGCGAGCGATCCTCTAGTTTGCAGTGTTTTCTCCCTCATGGGTAATAATGTGCAATTTCATCCTCGAGTAGCCAAGACTGTGAGCATACTAGATTTGAATCTGATTGAAAGTCAATTCAATCATTGTAAAATGGACAAAACTGTCCAGGTGTAAATTCGAAACTGCACTTTTTTGGTCCAGTGGGGTCACGTTTCATCGCTCTAGCTATGTTCTAGTGTTCTTCATGTTTTCACTTTGTAGGTACTCTTTCGATTTATCAAAGCGGTTTATTTATAACAATGTTTTGATTGTGATGTCACAACATAACTTAATCGCAAAAAATTTAAAGTCTCCCCTTCTTTACATTATAATTTTGGCTGTCCTGTTTAACGTTTTACTTAAATGAACTTGTGAATAAATGAAGAGAAGGCTGTCAAAGCTGCTCATTGTCAGCTTTTTAGAAGGAAGTACATTTTCCCTTGACAGGAGAAAGCTTGGAGAGAAAAAGGGATTATACTGGTGAGAAAACTTTATTCTATTTTAACAGGAGGAAACTTATGGCTGTACAGCATGTGTTGCCAGGTGTGGGTGAGGAGCTGAGGAAACAGAAGTTTGTGTTTAGTCGTCTGAAGACGCAGGCAGAACAGTTGAACAGGCTGGTGCAGACAGAGGTGAAGGTCATTCAGGGGCTGGTGGATGATGCAGTGAAACGAGTGGCTGCAAGTGAGAAATGTGATGGCAGCTGTGTGCACCTCCGACAGAATTACAGCAGTAAGTGTAATACAGAAATTTTGTTTGAGAAAGACAAACTTGAAGTGGTTTACTCCAGTGATATGTTATCTGTAGGACTAGAATTTGTTGTACTGACCTTAGCTATTGTATCTTATAGTTGTACTTTCTTGAACCCAATTTTATGTATATATATTGCACTGACTTGACCTCTCTGTATCTTGCACTGACTTGACCTCTGTCTGTCTTGTGGTTGTACTGACTTCACCTCTGTATATCCTGTACTCATTTGATCTCTTGATCTCTGTGTATGTTCTAATTTTCCTGGCTTATTCTAACTTCTGTAAATTTTGTAGTTTCATTGATATGACTCTGTGTAGCTTGTACTGACTTTACATCTTAAAATCTTCCAGGGTTACAAGATGAATTTGCCTCTCTAAAGTCGCTGGCCCAGTCTAGGCAGGAGCGTATTACCATACTAGAGGTACAACTGCAAGAACGAGGAAGAGAGGCTGATGCAGCAACCCTACATGCAAAGCATCGGGACATGAATGCAGATCAGAAAGTACTAAAGTGAGCAACAATAAACAAAGATGCCAGCATGAATGGAAGTGCATAACATATGAGTGTTGATTGGAAGTGAAAACTTAAAAAATAACATTTAAATTGGTGTGTGGGTATTGAGTTGAAATTTCAATATTGACAGCGGCTAAAGTTATATTTTACTTTCTGCATTGATCAATATTGAAATTTAAAAAAAATAACATTTAAATTAGTGTGTGGGTATTGGGTTGAAATTTCAATATTGACAGCAGCTAAAGTTATATTTTACTTTCTGCAGTGATCAATATTGAAATTACTTTACTCCATTGCAGTGCATCTCTCAACAACTAAAGTATTAGTAATGTTTCATTTACCAATATGTTTTGTTATTTTAAATAACACCTTTAAAAATCATTAGATCTTTTATAAAACATTGTAATGAAGCTTTAAGATATTCAGTTATTGTACCTCACAAAAAAAAATCAAGAATATCACTTGGTTTTCAGATTACAGAAAGATAATGCCCAGATGGATTTAGACCTGAAATCACTCCGTAAAGACTTGATAGTGATGCAGCACCATTTGGAAGAGGAACGGGAAAACTTGGAGCAGACACAGAAGCACATACTGGAGCTACAGGGTGAGTCATAATACAAATACAGTGTGAACAAAAACAGGTAATGCCCAGGTCACACAGTGGCGAGGGTGCTACGATGATATCTCCGAATATAGAAGAACAGAGGCGACTTCAAATTCGCCAGAATTCGCCAAAAAAAAGCGGGAAAGTGTAGTCACGTGATAAAAGATCTTCATACTTCTACGACCCCTCTACGATGTTCTACAATGCCTTTCGAATGTCCTGAGACAAAGCAAGAATATACAAAGAATACCCTACGAACTGGTGAAGATATCTGGCGAATTTACCCACGAATCAGCTACAAGTAGGGGAGAATGAATGTGATACTTGAAGAATCTTCTACGACAAAGGAAGAATCAGTTGAGAACAAGGAAGAATATCTGGCGAATTTACTGAGAACAAGAAGGTAGTACGATTTGCTGGAGAATGTCCTACCACAGAGCTATGATGTAGAAGAATCTGCTACCAATAGTGGCGAATTCTAATGGCGAACTAAAAAACGGCCACGAATCGGCGAATACCGACGATAGTTTTGAACAGTTTGAAACTGTCGTAGCTAGATGACGATCCATGGAGAATGGTGGAGAACAGTGAAGATGGACCAAGAATTTGCTACCAACAGGGAAGAACTTAAGGATCGTGCATATTCGCCACTAAAAGTCGCCACAGTGTGACCTGTCTTTTATATACAGACTAATACAGTGCTATGAGAATCCATACATAGTAAACAATAATTTTGGCTGATACAAGGTAATTGAATAGTACAAGGTAGGGATGGACGGTAGGCCCGGTATCTGGGTATTGAGAGCATTTTAGTGAAATACCGTGACAAGATTTTAAAACCGCCACTTCACTTGCCAACACATATAATGGAAGGAAGAGTTAAAATAGTAGAAACATACCCCAAATCTGAAGAAATTATAAGCTTTTCTCCCATATTTTCATCCATTTGCAGACTTTTATAAGCGATACATTGAGCAGAACTGCCATGTTTTGGTTATGACACTTTATAACCTCAATTTCGCTTGTCAACTCATATAAATAAAGGAAAACTTAAAATATTGGACAGAAACCAGAAATATGAAGATATTATACATTTTATCACATATTTTGTGCATTTATGAGCTTTTATTGCGACATCGTTGAGGAAACATCCATGTTTGTTTGGGGTGTACTAAAACACGGAGTCCCGAATTCGGTACGATTTGCATTGGCGACCTCCCGATGGACACATTTTTCATACCGACCCATCCCTGGTACAAGGCAGTATATAAGTTGAGCGATAATACAGACCAGTACAGAGTAATCAAAAATACAGGCTAATACAGTATAAGTGATAATGCAAGCAGATACAGAGGGAGTGAGATTATAGAGTGATACAAGGTGAATGAGAATGCATACAGATACAGGAAGTGATAATACAGATCCATATAAGGTGAGTGATAATACAGTCTAATACAGGGTGAGTGAAAATGAAGGCTTATATAGGGCTTATATAGAGAAGGTGAAGTTACTGAAGGTGTGTGGTGACAGACTTATTCCATCAGAGGCATGTGATGGACCCACCATTTAAAGATTCAGTCACAAAGTTTAGACTCCGATTCTATAGTTATCGGTGATTGGCAAGCTATTACAGCTACTGGAGAAGGCGAGCAGTAATAAAGGGTTATTCTGTCGGAGATATGTGATAGACCCTATGGCTGAAATGGTTGGCATAAATTGGTCACTGGTTAGCAGCTGACCTACTGGTTAGCTATTTCCAATTTGTAGTATCTCTGGAGAAAGAGGAAAACCAGAAAATATCAGATGCACACACCCCAGATGTAAATATTGCAAACAAGATGGCTGATCTCCAGGTGGTTGAAATGTAGAAAATTCAACTTTTTTTGTGTAATTTGCAATTAAATATTATGTTTTTTATATTCATCATAATATATAAATAAAATGCTTTGAATTTTTAATTACTAACTTTTTAAGTTGGGACTGCAAATATTAAAAAAAAATTAATTATTGCATAAAGTCCCAATGTTAGGTGATTTACATTAAGAAAACAGTAAACTGGTTCAACAATATTAGTGTCAGCTAATGTTTAGGTAGCTAATATTCCATAAATACTGTTAATTGTTTCAGCCGTAATAGACCCATCATCTTAAGGTTCAACTTAGAAGTTTGCACTCAGATTCCAGCATTATGAGTGTTTGTCAAGCTATTTTCAAATCTTTTGCGTTTAGTGGGTATTTGTTGTTGCCAAAGTATATTTACATTTATATATTCAAGTGATCTCTCTGGAACAATAATACCTGTTTTTTAGCCATAGTATGTTGTTGCTGTGTTATAGGTACAGTGGAAGGACTAAATGGAGAACTAAGTGCTGCTCATCATGAATCAGAAGAAATCAGACAGGAGAGGTGAGGTGGAGTGGTGAAAATACTGGCAATGCTTTGACTTACATAATATGTCTCATTCACAGTATGAAACATGTGACTGTATAATTGTAACAGATGATTTCAGTTCAGGGGACCTACTTTTGCAGGCAAAAAAGATGAGTTAACGGTATATCTGGAGATGACATACAGTTCTACTGTATGACATATGAAAGTGACAACATTTTGTATAATATTATATCAGATGCTTTAATATAGGTGTCTTAGTTTTAGCATAATTGTGTATTATAATCTGCTGGCTCCTACTTACAATTTTAATACTAAAATCAGGCGTAGTATCTGTTGTCTAATTGTGTTCATTATTGTTCACTTTGTAATTCTTCATCCATTAACTTAATGTCTGTCTTAACCTTCAGAAATGACCTTGAAGCAAAGGTCAATGCCATGCAACAGGACCTAAAGAAGACCAATGCTGGGGTAGGTTTCTATTGTGGATAAACTGTCAACATGTAATTCTTTGTGTTTTTTCCCAAATTTACCAGTCAAAGATATATGGTGTTTTGCAAAAATACAGTATGTGTCAATAAATGCTTGAGCAATGATTTCCAACTGTATTTGAAAATCTAAACCAGTTTCTAGGTCTTTGAAATGAACGAAGTCTGGAATTTAACTTGCTTGCCATTCATTGTCTCTTGAGTATTTCTGCTGTTGAAGGCGAGTGGTTTTTACATCAGTCAGTCTTGTTTATAAATTTATAAGACACAGTTTTTGCTACAGTTATTATATCCTTCCCTCTATATGCACAACAAAATGTAACACAAGAGGTAGTAAGGCCTTCTTAAGCAACTTAACTGTGCTATCTTTTGAACAATCATTCAAGAAGTCCAGAAAAAAACCATTTCAATGACAGCCTCTTGTACTATGCTTTTAGTCTCTACACTGAACTGCCCCCTGACATCTAGTGCTTCATTTCTGATCTGCTTCACGATAGGGCTTTGAAACCCACTTTATGGCTTTGTTTTTCCCCTTTCATTTTAATTTGTTCCACAGCTTCTTTGGTTTTTCTCTTACCTCTGCATGTTTATTGGCATAATTACATAAAAAATATATTTCTGTGCCTTACAGTCTGCTGGTTTGCAGATTAATCACTATAGAAGTATGATTTGAATAGTGACCAGGACTTTGTTATTTCTTCAGATGTACCAGATTTTTGGGTTTCATCCTGTTTCTAATTAGCAAATATGGAATTTTTTTAGCCCAATAGTTCCTTACTTTTTGAGAAAAAAGTGTTAAGTTTGTACACATATATTTCATTTGGAGTAATTAGTAAAGGTGCATTATTTTGTAAAATGGAGAGGAAATAGCAACAGAGATCCTACAAACAGTGACGGCACAATTTTTTTTCAAAATGTTATATTCTTTTTCAAAGCTATTGTTTGTTCTATATGTATGCAGTTTCATCATTTGTGTATCAGTTTTGAGAAACATTGACTGAAGAATGATAATCTTATGCCAGGAAAAAATTGGGGAAAACTTTATAACCCTGCAAAGGATTTCCCCTTTAAACCAATGGATTTTAACATCTAACTTGTTTTTGTGGTAATCTGAAGTATCCATTTTGTATCCTCTTGGATATTTGTCTTTATGTTTAAATAGCCTAGTCATGTGACATGTTATTGACCACATCTCTCTTTACCTGAAGAACCAGCCTTGTTATTGTTGTATAAAAATGTATTTATTCTGTCATTTTATTAACCCACAGCCCTTAAGGGCTGTCGGGGTATTGTTTTCACCCATGGTGTCCGGATGGGTGGGCGGGCGGCGTGAAAAGTTTGTCCGTCTGTATCGCAAAAACTGTAAGGTGTAGGAAGTTGATACTTGGTAGGGACATTGATTAGGGGATGTAGGTTTGTAACGTCATGGTGGGACCTTGATTTGACCTTGCCACAGTGACCTTGAGTTTGAAAATCTTGTCCTGGCTATATCTCGGAAACCGTAAGGCGTAGGAAGTTGATACTTGTTAGGGACATTGGTTAGGGGGTGTATGTGTGCAATGTCATAGTGTGACCTTGATTTGACCTTTGGCCTTGCCTTAGTGACCTTGACCTATAAAATCTTGTCCGGGCTTTATCTCTCAAACCATAAGGTGTAGGAAGTTGATACTTGGTAGGGACATTGGTTGGGAGTTGTAGGTGTGCAACGTCAAGGTGTGACCTTGATTTGACCTTTGACCTTGCCGTAGTGACCTTGACCTATAAAATCTTATCTGGGCGATATCTCAGAAACTGTAAGGTATAGGAAGTTGATACTTGGTAAGCACATTGGTTAGGGGGTGTAGGTGTGCAACATCATGATGTGACCTTGATTTGACCTTTGACCTTGCTGTAGTAATCTTGACCTATAAAATCTTGTCCGGGCTATATGTCGGAAACCGTAAGGTGTAGGAAGTTGATACTTGGTAGGATCATTGGTTAGGGGGTGTAGGTATGCAACGTCATGGTGTGACCTTGATTTGACCTTTGACCTAGCTGTAGTGACCTTGACCTATAAAATCTTATCTGGGTGATATCTCAGAAACCGTAAGGTATAGGAAGTTGATACTTGGTAGGGACATTGGTTATGGGGTGTAGGTGTGCATCGTCATACTGTGACCTTGATTTGTCCTTTGACCTTGCCATAGTGACCTTGACGTATAAAATCTTGTCCGGGCTATATCTCAAAAAGTGTAAGGTGTAGGAAAAGTTGATACTTAGTAGGGACATTGGTTAGGGGTTGTAGGTGTGCAATGTCATGGTGTAACCTTGATTTGACATTTGACCTTGCTGTAGTGACCTTGACCTTAAAAATTTTGTCCAGGCAATAACTCTGAAACTGTAAAGTGTAGGAAGTGGATAGTTGGTAGGGACATTGCTTAGGGGTTGTAGGTGTGCATCATAGTTTTTAGTTTACTGATTAATGCCGTCATCTTGCTATTGAATTGTCTTGTTTTAATACTTTATCTTTGAATACATTTTGTTTCTCTTAGATGTTATTTTCTCTACTTAAACATCATTTAGACCTTAATATAACTGACACTGCTCTGAAAGTATCCCCATCTTTGTACTGTTTCACTACTTCTGTATCTCATGGTGTTGAAAACTATTTCTCCAGGCTGTGGGGTACGGGCATCTCTGATGCTATTTTTCTGAATTATATCATTATATTATTAAACTTAAATATAATTATATTATTTAAGGTTTAATACTACAATGGCTAATATTCCCAAACAACTCCATGGATTTCATTTCTTGCAAGTCCAAAATATGATTTAATTATAAAGTAAAGTTAAGGTTACAACTGATGCTTAGTATTTCAAAATGGCTGCATGGTTTTGATGTATATTTGATGTCTGGGTACATATATATGTTCTAGGAATGTACATATAACCTGTTATACATATTTTGTCGGTTAGTCCTGCTTATGCCCCTCAAAGATAAGAGAGAAGACCTTAATTTCAGTTTTAGTTGGAACATCACCAAATTTGGTATATCTGTATATATGTCAATCACTCTTGCACATCTGTATTAAAATTCAAAAATAATATTACAGTGAAGTTGAGTGAACCCTGGTTAACCTTACACTGACTTATTTTACCAAACAGAAACATGCTCAGTGCTTCTGGTGAGCCTCTCTAGCAAGATCATGCAAGTTGAAAAAATTGTAATTGCACTATCTAGTAACTGATGGGCAGTAATAACCTACATTTGTAGGTTAAAAGTGCAATTTTTAAGTATTCTATCAATCACATAAATAACTTAGTGAAACAACAAGCAGTGGATATTGCTTTCTTTCAGTTGCTGTCTAGAAAAATGGGTAGTGAATGATGTATATGGTATTGGATTTCACATTTCATGGATTTGGAAGGACTTTTCAGAAGCATTCTTCTCTATTCAGTTTTTTACTTTCATAGAGCTTAATCTCTACTAAGACAGACTCTTGCATTTTTGTAATCAAATAATTTTTTATGTAGAAAATATGGAAAAAATACTTGCAGTGTAATAAACGGAATAATAAACATTTCATTCGGGGCAATATTGTAGTTATGATGCCCTTGGCCAAGTGATGTTTCCCTTGGGTCTTGTTTATGCTAAGACGTTTGTACTAAGACGTAACCTGTATCAAGACATGTTCCCTGCACTATAAGCTGTATTAAGGCTTTTGTTTGACTTGCATTATAACCTGTATTTAGATGTCACCCTGCATTATAATCTGTAATGTTACCTGTACCCTTACTCCCTGTGTTGAAGGTAAAAGATAAAGTGGATCAAGAGATGTTGAAGATGATGCAGGAAATGGATGAATACCAGCACACGGTGGAGAGGCGATTACAGGAGGTAAATAAAGTAAACGAAAAGAGTAAATAAAGGAAACAGTGCAATGTGAATACAAAATCAGTACTAGGAGGTAATGCTTGGATAGTTGAAGGAGACAAGCAACGTAAAACAAAGAGATTAACACAAAGTAAACAAACTAATGGGAGAAAGAAATTAATACCAGGGGTTAGTAGAAGGAAAACAGTAGAAAGAGGGTATATATGACAAAGTAATGAAAATAAAATAAGAAGAGGGAGAGTACATGGTAGTGGGTACATTGTTTATCCATATTGGTGGTATTTATATTTTGGGGACTGGGCTGCTGATATCGATATGCAAAGACGTACATCAGTATTGCTATTTTAGGTAGAACTGTAAAGTAACACTAAAAATATTTGAAGTCTGAAGAAATTATACACTTTTATCTCACCTTTTTGTAGGACAATGCTAGAACAAAACGTTTTTGGTATCCACAAGTTCCAGGGTGATTGAAAAACCATCTGAAGGGAGTAAGGAATGTTAAAATAAAGGTTAAATAGTTTATGAACAATGTCAACTAAACAAAATATAAACATAGTATAACCTCTTTTTTCCAGATATACTTGTCGAGTAAGATTGTGTTCAGATCATAGGAGGTTTCTGAATTAGAATAGGCAGTTAGCACATACCAGAAGGCAACTACACATTTGGAAGAGTGTAAATTATATGAAAAGTGTAAATTAGTTCATAAAATTGAATATTCTGTCAATAGAAGTTTGAATGCTAGAGATTATGTTACTGTATAAGAGTGGAGAGATGGTAATAATGTACCAATTGTGTCAGCAAAGAGAGTGAACAAGTTAACCAAAACTGTGTTACCAAATATGGGAAGAAATTAAAATGGATGTATACCAAATGCTGTGTCCCACAAGGCTCTGTTTTGGGCCCACAATTATATTGTGATTATACAACACCATTGGGGACAATTAGTAGAAATTTTCTGATTTCATTCCACATGTATGCAGATGATTCTCAATTGTATAAATCAGTATCACCAAATATCGAGGAAGATCAACTAACTGCCATTTCACAGCTTCAAAATTGTATATCTGAGATAAGCGACTGGATGAACAAGAACAAATTGAAATTAAATGAGGACAAGACTGAATTCTTGATAGCTGGAACATCTCATAAGCATGCAAAAATAATGATTAATTCTCTAAGTGTCAGTGGTGCAATTATACCAGCTAGCCCGTATGTTAAAAACCTTGGTGTCATCATTGACAGTGAACTTACACTAAGTGATCATGTGACCTACATCTGCAAGTCCAGCTATCATTGTCTGAGGAATATTCGCACCATCCGGCCATATTTAATTGTATCATCAGCTAAGACCATTGTTCATTCTGTTATCTCTGCGAAACTGGATTATTGCAACTCTCTCTTCATTGACATCCCAGATTATTTAATCACAAAGCTACAACGTGTCCAAAATGCTGCTGCTAGTATTGTCTTGAATTTGAAAAAATATGACTCCATAACACCTCATCTCATGAAACTGCATTGGCTACCTGTTCGACAACGTATTATCTACAAACTGAATCTGATTGTGTTCAAAGCATTGAAAGGCGATGCCCCTGATTACATTCAATCCTTGCTTTCATTAAACCAACCACCAAGACCACTACGATCGAGCGACAAAATGTATAAACTAGAAGAGCGTCGGTGGAAACTTAAAAGCAAGGGTTTCAGATCTTTCTTTGTCAGCGCACCTCGCTATTGGAATAGCCTCCCTGATGACATCCGAAACATCGACCTGGACTTGAAAGAATTTAAAAAAAGACTCAAAACATTTCTGTTTAAAAGTGCTTTTTATTGGAGTAGCGCATTGATTAGTCAAGTAATGACTAGAATTGCGCTATATAAGATCTAACTATTATTATTATTATTACCAGGAGATAGTTGGGGAACAGTTGATGGCAGTAAATAATGTTAACACACAGATCAGGGTTGACAAGTTAATTTGTTGACTAACCAGTCTTTTAAAGCATTAAGCTTTGTGCTTGACGATCCTAGGGTACAAAAATGTCGTAGTAACATGGCTGACATAACAAGCATGTGCCATTTGGTTGATTATTCTTTTCTACATTATTTTTATAGAACCCTTAACTAATTTTCCAATTATATGTTTATTAAGCGTCCCGCAAGGGACGCTTGTTTATGTATGGGAGAGCTTCAGGCTCCGGCGGCTCCGCATTTTGTTTTCCTTATAACTCTGTAACCGTTAGGCGGATTCTTTTCAAATTTGGCAGGTTTAGGCAGTAGCCTTGGGGAATTTTTTTGAATATGCTGCAGTGACATTTCAACCAATCAGAGAGGTCACATGACCAAAAATGTCTTTTTTCGATGGGGAAGCTTGTCCGGATGATAACTTGAAAGGAATTTTATCAATTCACCTGAAACTTGGCAAATGCATTCATTCTATTAAAATCTGGAAATCATTAGATTTTGGCATTGATTGGTCAAGAAATGGCCGAGTAATTAATGATTAATTAATCATTACGAATTTTCCAAATAAGGAAAACACAAAAATGCTTATATCTTGAAAACCGTGCTAGATAGAGCGATTTCGACGAAATTTTTGACCCGCAGGGTATCTCTGCGGAGTAGTTTTCCCAATTTTCAAAAAATTTTTGTCTCGCCCAAAATGGCGGCCATTTTGAATTTTCGAAATTTTCGCAAAAATTGCAAAACACAAAAATGCTTATATCTCGAAAACCGTGCTAGATAGAGCGATTTCGACGAAATTTTTGACCCGCAGGGTATCTCTGCAGAGTAGTTATCCCAATTTTGAAAAAAATTTTATCTCGCCAAAAATGGCGGCCATTTTGAATTTTCGAAATTTTCGCAAAAATTGCAAAACATAAAAATGCTTATATCTCGAAAACCCTGCTAGATAGAGCGATTTCGACGAAATTTTTGACCCGCAGGGTATTTCTGCAGAGTAGCCATGCCAATTTTCAAACAAAAAATTTCTCGCAAAAATGGCGGCCATTTTGAATTTTCTAATTTTTCGCAAAATTGCAAAACACAAAAATGCTTATATCTCGAAAACCGTGCTAGATCGAGCGATTTCGACGAAATTTTTGACCCACAGGGTATCTCTGCAGAGTAGCCATGCCAATTTTCAAAAAAAATTTCTCTTGCCAAAAATGGCGGCCATTTTGAATTTTCGAATTTTTGCGCAAAAATTGCAAAACACAAAAATGCTAATATTTCGAAAACCGTGCTACATAGAGCGATTTCGACGAAATTTTTTATCTTCAGGGTATCTCTGCAGAGCAGCTATCCCAAAGAGCTTTCACTTGGTGAAGTTTCAGACCCATAGCTAATTGCTCACCTACTCCAAAAGAGTAAATGCGAATTACCTCTAAAAGTATTGCAGATGGCCAATTTTTCTCAAATAACTCATTCACCTACTTTTGGAAGAGCTTTCACATGGTGAAGTTTCAGACCCATAGCCAATTACTCACCTACTCAAAATGAGTAAATGCGAATTATCTCTAAAAGTATTGCAGATAGCCAATTTTTCTCAAATAACTCATTCACCTACTTTTGGGAGAGCTTTCACATGGTGAAGTTTCAGACCCATAGCTAATTATTTACCTACTCAAAATGAGTAAATGCTAATTATCTGTAAAAGTATTGCGGATACCCAATTTTTATCAAATAACTCATTCATCTACTTGTGGGAGAGCTTTCACATGGTGAAGTTTCAGACCCATAGCTAATTACTCACCTACTCAAAATGAGTAAATGCGAATTATCTCTAAAAGTATTGCAGATAGCCAATTTTTCTCAAATAACTCATTCACCTACTTTTGGGAGAGCTTTCACTTGGTGAAGTTTCAGACCCATAGCTAATTACTCACCTACTCAAAATGAGTAAATGCGAATTATCTCTAAAAGTATTGCAGATAGCCAATTTTTGTCAAATTAATCATTCACCTACTTTTGGGAGAGCTTTCACTTGGTGAAGTTTCAGACCCATAGCTAATTACTCACCTACTCAAAATGAGTAAATGCGAATTATCTCTAAAAGTATTGCAGATAGCCAATTTTTCTCAAATAACTCATTCACCTACTTTTGGGAGAGCTTTCACTTGGTGAAGTTTCAGACCCATAGCTAATTACTCACCTACTCAAAATGAGTAAATGCGAATTATCTCTAAAAGTATTGCAGATAGCCAATTTTTGTCAAATTAATCATTCACCTACTTTTGGGAGAGCTTTCACTTGGTGAAGTTTCAGACCCATAGCTAATTACTCACCTACTCAAAATGAGTAAATGCGAATTATCTCTAAAAGTATTGCAGATAGCCAATTTTTCTCAAATTAATCATTCACCTACTTTTGGGAGAGCTTTCACTTGGTGAAGTTTCAGACCCATAGCT
Organism: Sabellastarte sp. h YS-2021; assembly: GCA_964017235.1. NCBI lineage: Eukaryota > Metazoa > Annelida > Polychaeta > Sabellida > Sabellidae > Sabellastarte > Sabellastarte sp. h YS-2021. Next base: position 143,341,740 of record OZ024929.1, read on the forward strand.
ATTTATTCACCTACTCAAAATGAGTAAATGCTAATTTTCTGTAAAAGTATTGCGGATACCCAATTTTTATCAAATACTCATTCATCTACTTGTGGGAGAGCTTTCACATGGTGAAGTTTCAGACCCATAGCTAATTACTCACCTACTCAAAATGAGTAAATGCGAATTATCTCTAAAAGTATTGCAGATAGCCAATTTTTCTCAAATAACTCATTCACCTACTTTTGGGAGAGCTTTCACTTGGTGAAGTTTCAGACCCATAGATAATTATTCACCTACTCAAAATGAGTAAATGTGAATTATCTCTTAATAGTATTGCAGATAGCCAATTTTTCTCAAATAACTCATTCACCTACTTTTGGAAGACCTTTCACACACGAAAATGAAAAATTGTGAATATCTCGGAAAAGCTATTTCTTCTGCTTTAATGCTCGGCGGGAGATACACACCACGGCAGTGGTCTTGACAAAAATTTTTGTCTCCCCAAAAATGGTGGCCATTTTGAATTTTCAAAGTTTTTGCAAAACACAAAAATGCTTATATCTCGAAAACCGTGCTATATGGAGCGAACTCAACAAAATTTTGGACCTGCTGGGTATCTCTGCAGAGTAGCCATGCCAATTTTCAAAATATTTTTGTCTTGCCAAATATAGCGGACATTTGTAATTTTTTAATTTTTTGCAAAACACAAAAATGCTTATATCTTGAAAACCGTGCTAGATAGAGCAGACTGCGCTGACTTTGGTTGCCACAACAGTATAAGGCTAGAAACGAAGCATTTTCTTAATACTTTAGCACTCACCTTTATATCCTTTTCGGGACGCTTTGTTTTTGCTATGCAAAAACATTATCTTTTTTTTTTGAAAGCGATCCTCTAGTTTTGATTTTGATTGGGTTTATTGAAAAAAAAAACCCTTTTATTTCATTAATGGTTTTGTGTTATTGTTTTGTGCAAATTTGTTTCTCCTGTATCTGTATATGTTCAGGATGCAAACAAGCAGTTGACACTCACCGAGCAAGGCAAATTTGATGAAAATTTGATCTGAATTTTAAGGGTCGAGTGCTTGTGTGCACTTAACAACCTATTGAACTGGTTACGTTTTTTTAGGTTATAAAACATAAATAACACACCTTGCGTACATTAAATCACATAATCCACCATTTATAACATAATATTAAGTATATTATGTGGCGACACCAACTAATTTCAGGGATTCAAAGCTTTTGTTAACCCCAGCCCATAAAGGCTGGGGTTATAGTCTGCGGGGGGCATAAAGCGGGGGGCATAAAGCTTGTGGGTGTTCCACAGCCTAAACCCCTCCACGGATTTTTACTAAATTTTCAAGGGATATTTACCCTAAGAGGATCTAGAGCTGATTAGGCTTTGGGGGGTATCCAGTAACAACTGTTGCCATGGCAACACTTAAGATTTTCAAGTCTTAAAGTTTGTGGGGGTTCCACAGACTAAACCCCTGCACAAATTTCACCAAATTTTCAGGGTATATTTACCTTAAGAGAATCTAGAGCTGATTAGATTTTGGGGGGTATCCGGTAACAACTGTTGCCATGGCAACACTTTTAATATTTTTTGGTCTCAAAGTTTGTGGGTGTTCCATAGCCTAAACCCCTTCACAGATTTTCACCAAATTTTCAGGATATATTTACCCCAAGATGATCTAGAGCTGATTAGGTTTTTGGGGGTATCTGGTAACATCTGTTGCCATGGCAACACTTTTAATATTTTTTGGTCTCAAAGTTTGTGGGTGTTCCATAGCCTAAACCCCTTCACAGATTTTCACCAAATTTTCAGGATATATTTACCCCAAGATGATCTAGAGCTGATTAGGTTTTGGGGGGTATCTGGTAACATCTGTTGCCATGGCAACACTTTTAAGATTTTCAGGTCTTAAAGTTTGTGGGTGTTCCACAGCCGAAACCCCTGCATGGATTTTCACCAGATTTTCAGGGTATTTTGACCCCAAGAAGATCTAGAGCTGATTAGGTTTAGGGGGGGTATCCGGTAACAACTGTTGCCATGGCAACACTTTTAAGATTTTCAAGTCTTAAAGTTTGTGGGTGCTCCACAAACTAAACCCCTGCACGAATTTTCACCAAATTTTCTGGGTATGTTTACCTTAAGAGAGTCTAGAGGTGATTGGGTTGGGGGTATCCGGTAGCAACTTTTGCCATGGCAACACTTTTAAGACTTTTGGGTCTTAAAGTTTGTGGGTGTTCCATGGCCTAAACCCCTGCACGAATTTTCACCAAATTTTCAGGGTATGTTTACCCCAAGAGGATCTAGAACTGATTAGGTTTGGGGGGTATCCAGCTACCACTGTTGCTAAGGCAACACTTTTAAGATTTTTGGGTGTTAAAGTTTGTGGGTGTTCCACAGCCCAAACCCCTACATGGATTTTCACCAAATTTTCAGGATATGTTTACCCCAAGTGGATCTAGAGCTGATTAGGTTGTGAGGAGTATTTGGCTACCACTGTTGCCACGGCAACACTTTTAAGGTTTTTGGGTCTTAAAATTTGTGGGTCGTCCACAGCCTAAACCCCTGCATGGATTTTCATCAAATTTTTAGGATATGTTTACCCCGAGTGGATATGGAGCTGATTAGATTTTGGGGGGTATCCAGCAGCAACTGTTGCCATGGCAACACTTCTAAAATTTTCAGGTCTTAAAGTTTGTATGTGTTCCACAGCCTAAACCCATACATGGATTTTCACCAAATTTTCAGGATATGTTTACCCTAAGAGGATCTACAGCTGATTAGGTTTGAGGGGTATCCACAGGCAACTGTTGCCATGGCAGCACTTTTTCAGGTCTTAAAGTTTGTTCTAACATCTTTAATGTTGTCTGTAACCTAAAATATTGCAGCTACCTTCATCAGATATGAAAACTACTTGTAAGAAAACATGGCCTGTGAATCTTTTGTAGAACACCTCGTGGGTTCTCTATACTTCTTACAACAGAAGTTCTTCCTAAGATGTTTCCAAATCTCAATGTTGTTGGTCATTTAGCTGTACCTGGGGGCTGGGGTTCTTGCCTGCCGAGGCTGGCTATTTTCTTTAGATATTTTTTTGTTTACGGGAGCCGCCATATTGGATGTTGTTTCCTGTCATGGTGGATACTAAACTTTCTGAGGGCTCGATGTCGAGTCAAATTTTTGTCCACGAGTAATCAACCCAAATTATTTGTACTGGTCACACCCCTAGTATTCGTAATACTGTTTTAAGTTAGCTGATGAAGTAGCTCTCAAAATGTACTTGTCTGATAGAGTTTGTGATTGAGCTATTATATTTTCTTATACTAAACCTGATGAATATTCTTATTTGTACATTTAACTTTTATTAAACCCCAAACCTGTGTACTTAATCTTCAATGCTTTAATATTCTTAATATTCTGTGCCTTTGCTGAGTAATTTTCTCTCATTACAACATTCATTAAGTTTCATCCTTATTTTGTGTCAGTTAATATTAACCATATAATAAATTTATGGAATATTAGAGTTAACTCTTAATTCAATTTGTAATTGTACTATATTTTTTTTAATTGAGATTCTGAGAATAGCCAAGTCATATGTGAAATAATAGTTTGTCTTTGTGCCTTGTTACTGTTTTGTTATTTCACTTTTCTTGCATTTTCTATTTGTAATCTTTTCTCATCTATTTCAGAGCCTGACTTCCTGTCTTGCATTAACACTGTTTCCATGGTAACCCTTTTGCTTTTTAACTCAGAAACTCATTTTGTGTTTCACTTCCAAGATTCTGTAAAAGTCATAGTTCAGGGATATAATGAATAAATACATGTATGTGTTGTTATGTGAATAATACATCAAAACCTACAACTGTAACAAAAGGCATTAAGGATGGGTTTCATCAGAGTGTGTTTGTGTAAATAGGATAATTTTAAAAGCACAGAACCAATATTAATCAGCTGTGGAAATGTGGAAAGTAATATACACCACCAGCACAGTGTTTGAAGATTACAATTTAAAAAATTAACACTTGTTTAATAATAATAGAAAAAAACATGAAAGAAAGCTCCGCAACTCTCCTTTAGACATAACCATAAAAAGGAGGTACTAAACCTTGTGTCTTTCTTTTGGATGTGATAAAAGTGGTCGAAATGTTATCAGCATTCATTGATAAAATATAGGAGTTACACATTTAGATTTTATCAGTTTTTATTACTACACAGCCCTTAAGGGCTATCGGGGTATTGTTTTCCCCCATGGTGTCCGGATGGGCAGGCGGGCGGGGGGAAAAGTTTGTCTAGCCTGTATCAGAAACCGTAAGGTGTAGAAAGTTGATACTTGGTAGGGACATTGGTTAGGGGTTGTAGGTGTGCAACATCATGGTGTGACCTTGATTTGACCTTTGGCCTTGCCGTAGTGACCTTGACCTATAAAATCATGTCCGGACTATAACTCGGAAACCATAAGGTGTAGGAAGTTGATACGTGGTAGGGACATTGGCTAGGCAGTGTAGGTGTGCAACGCCATGGCTTGACCTTGATTTGACCTTTGACCTTGCCCTAGTGACCTTGACCTATAAAATCCTTTCAAGACTATATCTCAGAAACCGTAAGGTGTAGGAAGTTGATACTAGGTAGGGACATTGGTTAGGCGGTGTAGGTGTGCAACGTTGTGGTTTGACCTTTGACCTTGCTGTAGTGACCTTGACCTACAAAATCTTGTATGGGCTATATCTCAGAAACCGTAAGGCGTAGGTCATGGTGTGACCTTGATTTGACCTTTGTGTAGTGACCTTGTCCTATAAAATCATGTCTGGGCTATATCTCGGAAACCATAAGGTTTAGGAAGTTGATATTTGGTAGGGACATTGGTTAGGCGGTAACGGTGTGGAACGTCATGACTTGACCTTCATTTGACCTTTAACCCTTGCTGTAGTGACCTTGACCTATAATGCCTTGTCCGGGCTATATCTAGGAAACCACAAGGTGTAGGAAGTTGACATTTGGTAGGGACATTGGTTGGGGTTATAGGTGTGTAAAGCCATGGTGTGACCTGGATTTGACCTTTGATCTTGCATATCTGATGCTATTTTATTTCTCTACAGGGATATCTGATACTATTTTGTCTCTCTTAGATCTCTCTTATATCTTTTTACTTGAATCTTGGTTGTTGTACCTTTTGGTGCCTTTTGATGTAGATTAAGCACCGTTAAAGTCATATTAGAATTGATCAAGGGTTTTACTTTTGCAACTCATCTGTATGTATGGGTAATATTCAAAACATTCAAACCATAATTCAACCATACAAAATGAATATAAAAATGGGAGAAGTCATAACTCTTCACACTAATGTACCAGGTCACTTTGGTATGGTCGAAAATATTGAAAACGTGCACACTATAGTTCAACTGTGCGAAATGTGCATGTATAACCATCTTACAACTTCCAGGACAAACAGACTGGCAATGTCTTAATCTTTTCAACCCAAAAGCATTTCTGTCGGTCACAGACTGGCGGATCGATACTAATTTTGAACCCTGCCTTGATTTGACCTTGACCTATAATATATTGCCCGGGCATATCTTGGCAACCGTAAGGATATAGATTGTTGCAACTGATTATTATATGCACTTTTACATAATTGTGATATTTCCATTGACAGCTATTCTCCAGTTAATAAATTTTACAGCTTCATAATTTTTAGTTAACTGAATTGTCTTGTTTTAATACTTAATCTTTATATGCATTTTGTTTCTCTTTGATGTTATTTTTTCCACTTAAACACTTATTTTTTACATTATTTGGACACTGACACTGCTCTGAAAGTATCCCAATCTGTATACTGTTTCACTACTTCTATATCTCATGGTATTGAAAACTATTTCCCCAGGCTGTGGGGTACGGGCATCTCTGATGCTATTTTCAGAGATGGGATCAGTCAGGAAGTTTTTAAAAAAAACTCGCTAATTTTCGAAAATATTGGTGAAAATTTTGTTACATTTTCATGTTTGCATTTATCTAAAATGTTGGCTTGAAATGTTGTTTTTCAGGATGTTGAGAAGGAGAAACGAAAAGCTCAGAAAGAACTTGAAGCCTTCATCACAGAGTACAGGGACAATGAGACTAAGGTATGAATGAGTGCATTATTATAACAAGTTTTTAACTTGAGACTTAATAAGACTTTAAAATGAAACACTTTTTTATTTTGGATGTTCTTACAAGAAGTGAGAAATGGTGAATATTATCTTGGTTTGATTTCAAATGCAAAAGTTTAAATGTGATCTCAACTACTGTAGAGTAAGAAATTTAAAATTCGCCAGGAATCTAAAATTCGCCACCTCTAAAACCTTAGTTAATTTTATGAAGAAAATTATGTCTTTGTCTAAAAATTGGTATTTTTCAGTTCAAAAAGCCTTAATTTACTATACAGTCAACAAATCTCACCAGAATTCATTTATTTTATTAGTATTTTGACATGCGGCGAATTTCAGATATGTGGCGAATTTTAGATTTCTTACTCTACCTCAATGGCTAAAAATTGGGGAGTTTTGTTTATTGATAGAAACATTTCTTTGTACCGCATCACCCAGTATAGTCCTACAGACTGTACACCAAAAGATTTGTTTCAGATGTGATCTGAGCTTTGACCTCAAAAACTAGTGTTCAAACATAATTTATGCCACAACTTATCCACATATTGACTGTTGATGCAAAAGGTCTATATGAGTACATAATCAAAAAATGTAAATATGTAATTAAATATTTTGAGTGCAAAGTTATTTAATTATTTTTTTCAAATGTTCCCACAGAATTGTCCACAGAATTGTCCTTCTGTGGGATTTTCTGAAGAAAAATACCATAACGTATATCTATTTCAAGCAAAAAATAAAACATGAAAAATAAGACTGGTTAAGTTCAGAATAATGGCACGTGGAGGACATAAATACAAATATTACTTCTTCTTTGAGGCCTAATTACAACATTTTTTTGAGACGGCACTCTGGTTTTAGTGGCATGAGTTAATAGATGAGAGTTATCCTGTAAAAACCCTTGGGGTATTCCTCACCAATTCCTTCAAAGAACAGATTGCCCATCCATCTGTTGAAAGATGGAGCTCAGGTGTATTTAGAGCCCACTTGTATGGATGTCACCATAAAGAGATTTTTCAGGGAAACTGAAACTGCATTGGTAAATAAGAATTTAAATTGGCCAAACGAGTGTGAAAGAAATGGTGAAATAAAAATATTTTTGATCATTATTTAGGAATTAGTGTGTGTTACTCTAGTAGTTTTTAAATCTACTTCTAGTGGGGCTTTCACATGTGTCTGGACAAATACAGACATTATAAGTACGTCTCTGGTTGAGTGGAGTAAGTTAGCATTGTTTAAAAAGAAATGTGTACTACTTACTGACATCACACAGGACTCTGACCCATCCAGAAAAGTCAGGAAAATATTTTCTGCAAATCTTGTAAATGCCATTGAATTGTTCGACATTTCTACTGTTGAAAACTAAATACATTTCCAATACATAAAGTTACATACAGAGTTGTTCCACATAAATTCTGATTTTTATCATTCCAAAAAATCAAGTAAATTTCATTTTTAGTTTAGCTGAAGTTTTTTCTATATATTTTACTCAGTGTGGTCCACTAAGTAACTTAGGTTGTCTTCACTTAAGAAACATAGGACCCACGTAGCCAAAATGTAAAGTAATTTTTTAGAGTAAAGGGACTACAAATCTAAAAGATGGAACAACATCCAAGAAAATGTTTGGAAAAAATTTTTTAGAAAAATAAACAGCTTCAATTCTTTTACAATTCTACATTGTTCTTATGAGATAGAAGGTATCACTACATCATTAAAACACGTACAATGTAGTAGTCACATAGCTCCAAAGTGATAAAGTGTGAAACAGGATGTACAAAAACTGACCAACTTTCAATTCCATCACACTAATTTATTCTCAGTTTAATGCAGCTGCAACAGCCTCCAATGTGGTATTTTCACAGGTTCATGTAGCATGAACTAAGTGGTCAGATTTGCCCTTTGATCCTGGCTTAAGGTTGCCCCAGCCAGGAGCCATTATATCTCCCCCCCCCCTCATTATAAGTTCTCAAGGTTAAGAATGTTGAAATGAATTCATATAAATAATGGGCTGCATTGTAATGACTTTGTATGCATTTAATGTATTTCCAGATGATGAACTCTATGCGTCAGACCAGTGAACGACACAGGGAAACCATTGCTGACTTACAGCGACAGATTGAAGACTTAACACAGCAAACAGATGAACGGGAAAAACTACTCAATACAGAGATAGCACAGCTCAACAAGAGGTTAAAGAGGGCAGAAAGTAAGTGTACAACAGAGCCTCCATTATCTGTCCTGCAGTTATCTGAATATTTCAGTTCTCGCCAAATTTCTAGTTCCCTACTGTGTTACACTAAAAAGGCCTGTCTATTTTATCACCCTTCTATAATCTGAACACGAATGAGGTTACTCTCTCAACATGTTTGGATACCAGAGCTTTTGCTGTGCAAGCTTAGAGATAAGAGTGATGCAATAAGTCATACTGACAGAATACTAGGCTATCCAAGCACCAGCCAATGCTAATATTGTTGAACCAGTTACTTTTTTTATATATGTCACCTCATATTTGATTTTTACATGGTTGCTAGACTTGTTAATATTTAGAGGGGGTGGAGAGCAGACTTTTCAGAAGAGACAGAGTTTTTTTGATGATTTCTATACCAGATACTTTGTCCTGTGACTGGAAGATTTGAGGGAGTCTGTTCCATTTGTTCCATTCATCTGCCACTGTTAATTTGTTGATCAAGTTGCATACGTTAACCTGTTTGTTAGTGTAGGTGTTGGTATGTTTAAGACTTTTCTCTTGGTTCAACTCTGGAAACATTAGTCCCCAGTGACAACCTCTGTATTTAAGGTCATCAGGTTTTTTTTCAGTACAAATCCCATTTGATGGATGACCCCCACATTTTTCCCATAATGGGCCAAACTGATGTGTAGGTTTTCTTTTTTTTAATCCCTCTTTTTCTGGAAGTAAAATCCCCAACAAAACTGAAATGTTTCATCATGTTCAATAAATCTTCATGGGCTTAAATTCTGTGTATAAATTTTGTGGCAAGTTTTAACAGAGTAGAAAAAAATTTGGTATATGATTAAATGTCAATTTGATTACTTGTTGGGTTATGGTATTTATTCACATTTGGTTACTGATAATCTTAAATAATTGATTATTTAATGGAAATCCCATCTCACTCAAATTTACCAAGTATAGGAAGAAGTTTAGCCACTTTTTATTGATTAAACAAAGAAAAATTGTCCCTATTTATACCAAGTGTATGTCTACCGGCATTTTTACAGGCATTGGTTATTTTGGGTAAATACTAACTGTCAGGAGTTTTGAAACAACCAAAAGAATGGCTGGCTGACATGCATTTCAACCTGACGAGTATATCAGATTATATTGACCAATAAAACAATGAATCGGAAAAATAAACATTAATGATTTAATCATCGGTCAGAAAAATTGATGATTAACATACAAATTTGGATATGTTTAGCATTACTGATGGAGGTATGCAGTAATACAGCATTGTAAACAGTGGTCCCACAACAATGAACAGAGAAAATTTTTAAAACTTCCCAATGGCATATGCAGAAAAAGTATATCACAATACTATACAAGTATTATATTGCTAAGCTTCATGAGTGATGTATTTTTTCGGCTAGTTTTTACTTTACCGGTACGAGATTTGGGCAATAATATAAATAACGTTTTTAGCAATTCCATCCTTTTATTTTTATTGTAATACACAGGAATACTATTTATGGGGGTTGGGGGATTGCCCCCATTTATTATTCTGTTAATTTTATTTCATATTTCCTTCACAATTTCCTGCAATTATCAAATATGGCGGATCCCATACGGGTAAAGTAAAGTTGACCCATTTCTTCTGTACATGTCTTATGAGGGATGTTTTGCTTTTATTATCGAACATTTTGTATGATTTGTGAGTTAAATATAGCTATATTTAAAGAGAGAACGTGAAACGACTGTCATATATACGTGGGCATCAGTGAATAAAAACCTCATCCTTTAACTTGTTAGCCATTTATGGGTGGATTTTTATGAAACAGAACCAAACAGAAGCACTGTATGAAGACCTTTCAAGTGATATTTTATACATATTTGTATGTTACATAAATTCAAAGATATCAATGGAGTATTGGTGCTCATTGATGCTAATTATCCACAGTACAGAGGCGCCGTTGTATAAAAAAATTTCGCTCAGTATATCCCCCGATACGGGTTATATATGGCTCGTGGTGGAAAATAAATTCTTGCATATAATAATGTGGTATTTCAGTCAAATTTGTATTGTTTTTCAGTCAAACCTGTGTTGTATTTCAGTTCTATTTGTGTTGTACATAATTTTGTGTTGTATTGTATTTTCCAGCACTATATGTGTGGTAATCATATTTGGGTTGTGTTTAGGTCATTTTTTGTGTTGTATTTTCAGGATTTGGTCGTAAATCCACCACCCCAGTGGCTGACCAGTCGTTTTTGTTATTGGAAAGAGAGGAGAAGATTGCTGAGCTCAGCACAGAGTTGGACTCGTTGAAAGAACAGGTTTGTGAAAATACCACAAAAACAGCAGAAGATTAAACCCCAGTCTCCCTTATCCATTTTGAATACTATATTATCACTCGGTTTCAAATCATATTTCAAAGTGTGGATCCCAAATGAAAAAAAGCCCAATGTCTGCCAATGTTTTTTTTATTAAATATATTTTAAAATACATACAAGATTTGTGGCAAACCCAAAATGTGAGTTCTTTCAGGAAATGGTCACATTTTATTGTACATTTTAAGTACTTGGCAGTTATCGTTTATTCCATTTTCAGCATTTCTTCAATTGAGTGACACTGATGTGGTATCACACCTTGAAATTTTAAAACTCTATATTTTTTTTATATTTTTTTTTTTTGGGGGGGGGGGGGGGATTCCTCTACTTTAAAGTTCATAAATCCTAATAATATTTGTCTTGGTCTTTAGACATTCTGGAACATCTATCCTCAGTCTTTGAATAAGAACCAGTTCTTCAGTAACATCTTTTAGGAAACATCTTGAGACTCGCCTCTTCAAATCAAGTTTCCCCACATAAAATTGGATGAAAATTGTTTCCGGACCATGTGACCAGTAACTTACAGTCACATTCCAAAGATTCTGGTTCCGCTGTAAATATCTATCAGTCCAGTAAGAATATTGTATATTTCAGGGTTCCCACAACCTTGAAAATCCTTGCAAAAAGATTGCTTCATTTTCAAGGCCTAGAAAGTCCTTGAATTTGGCCAAAATTGAATAAAATCATTAAAAATTCCTCGAATTTGTTATTGCCCAACTTCTTCATCTGCATCATGTAGTTTTACGGCTATGGCAGACTCGGCAAAGCAAGTATCCTCCAAGATGTGTTAACTAGCATTGTTGTAATGAGTTTATAAAATGTTAAAATCATGTGACAATAAAGAATTTTGTGGGAGGAGCGGACTTCTAGAAGTGGAGGTAAAGGAGGCCATACCTTAAAATATATCCTTGAGAATTGTTGTTGACCTTGAAAATCCTTGAAAAGACTTTGAATCCAGTTATCAAAAGTCTGTGGGAACCCTATATTTCTACTAAGCACAATATCTTGTTGTACTACAGGACTCAAAGCCCTGTTTGACCCATTTCCATCTACAGAAGCACAGCCCAAGCTCTCTAGTGACTCATTTCACTAGCTGAAGACAGGGGCTAAGGGATTTATCAAAATCCCTGAAGTTTTTTGGCCTGCCACATGTGATACTATCCAGTGACACAGGACCATCATTTTTTTAAGTGGTCATTCGAGCCACTATATATGTGGGTTCAAAGTTCTGACTGTATGTGGGTTCAAACACATGTTCTCCGTATTCCTTGGCGGATGAGTTACCCAGTAGGGACCAGGGGCAGATTAACAATATAAAATGGGTTAGCCATTTGCCAATAAGAATAGTGATGCCAAATGTTAGGCAAGGTCTATTAGTATATTGAAAATTAGCAATATAAAAGAAAGTATGAAGAATATGAAAAAAGATATGTGTAAATCAGTTGTTAGTTTTTGAGAAACATTTTCTGAAAATGGGACTCCTAGATTAAAAGAGTTGTTGACCCCTGCTTTACAGGTCACGTTATAATTGATAGGTGCTACATTGGCACTGCCAATCAAGAGTGGGTTTGTCAGCAGTTAAATGTCAATACTTTAAGTTACCATAAACACTGTAATAATATATTTTTCTGAGATAAAGAATAGAAATAATTTTGTATATCATCCATTTAGATCAGGTTTTTAGAGAAAGAATTAGCACAACATCAACAAGACAGGCAAAAATTGGCCAAGGTATTGACTAGTGAGGATTGTGATAACTGTTACTACAGAAACACGAGAAAGGCTTTAAACCAAAGAAACTACAGCTGTAAAATTGTAAATATTTAATTTTTCAATCTCCATGTAATTAGACAAGGTAACCTCAGCTTAACATAGTTGCATGTAGAGCCAGAGCATCACCACACCTGTATACTATACAAATGTATACATCAATGTATTCCTAAAATGGGTACATTCCTCACAATATGCAGACATATTTCCATATTTTATTTTCAATGTTTTTTTTTTTTCAAATTCTTATAAATTGAATAAATGCTTTCTACTGTAAAGGTTGTGTGAAAGAGCCTCTATGTCACTGTATCTGCATATTTGCTTTGTAGTTACTTAAAACTGAATTTAAATGTATAAGTTTTATTCAACAGCAAACCCATCAAATCTCCACTTTTAAGTGGGGTCTTGCACATGATAAGGTTGAGCAAATCTAAGCATTTCTACATCGTAGCTGACTCAATGACTGATCATGCTTGTAATATGATTTTGCCTCATATTTTTAAGCCAAACTTTTGATTTGATCCTGCAGACCTGCAATATTTTTGGATCTTGCTAGTGTAGTGGTATCACACTCCCTTTCTAAGTGCAGATTCTTTACCAACAAGTGCACACAGGTTTCCTCCGTCCCTACAATTACCCGCCGAAAGATGGCCAATAAAGGTTGTTGGTTCACATTTTAGTGTTGATCATGATTGAGTATTACAATTCTAGGTAAATTTGAGACAGTAGTAATTTGAGTTTGGGCCAATAGTTTCTGATGGTAGCCTTTCTGTTGGTTCTGTGGTGACAGGTGTAGTTCTATAATCTGAGGTTTTTGTGTGTGTTTGTGTTAACTGTATAGTCAATTTGTTTTAATTTACCTCTTACTAATGTATGCTGTGGTTAATAGAGCAAAATAGAGTGCTGGCATAGCTTGATTTCAAAAATGCAGAAAATACTGTCCAAACCGACTTGTCCGGTCAGGCAGCTGATGTCCCTGATAGCCTAGGGTTATTAACAGTTACAGAAAAACAAGTCCACCTTGGTCGGCTTCATATGAGGCCTATACATTGGCAATTGAAAAAGAATTGGAGGGTACCAAAATCACTAGAAAAGGTGATCCATATCCCAAGGTCAAAACTCCCTCACTTCAAATGGTGGCTTCAGGAAGAAAACATTCTTCAAAGTCAACCATTAAACCCTCTCAGTAATGCTCTGCAAATCTTTACAGATGCATCCATCTAGACAAAGTGGTCTCTCTTTCCAGAGGTCTTTCAGGTGCACCAGGTGTTACCAACCGCAAATGACCTGTTTGCAACGAGATCCAACAACATACTGGCTCAATTTGTGTCACCAGTACCAGACCCCCTTGTCTGGGCAGTCAATGCACTCAGCCTGTCTTGGGAGGATCCAGACCCTTATGCTTTCCCACTAGTAGCCATGTTGGGCAGAGTGGTGGTGAAAACTACAGGAGTACCCTTTGAAAAAATTGTACTGGGGTGGCCCAACATGCCTTGGTTCTGGGACCTTGTGGCCATGTCAAGCCAAATCCCTCTGTGCCTGCCCAATCTGCTAACCCATCTGCTCAGCCAGACTCCTCATGGGAATCTGTTGACTCTACATGCTTTGCTCCTAGAGCCTCAGCCATCAAAGACCAAGGCTTCTGTGAGGCAATTTTAGCTCTAATTGAGGCTCCTCAAAGAGGCTAAACCAGATCAGTCTATGAGGCAAAGAGGACCATTTTTACAAAGTGGTGCCACAGTAATCATATGGATGTCAGGGCACCACCTATAAAATCCATAGCCGACTTCCCCCTGTATCTTTTCAGGGAATGGAAGTTACAGCCAAGTACCATTGACAACTACAAATCAGCCATTGCAAACAAACTGGGAAATTCACCCATTAATGTCAGCAAAGATGAGAATCTCACTCGTCTCTTGGATAATTTCCATAGAGACAGACCTAGGGATCAGAGGAGTATCCCCTCCTGGAACCTTTCTCTGGTACTTCACCAGCTTACAAAGGCTCCTATGAACCCCGTAAAAGGGCATCACTGAAGCATTTCACCTTCAAGACTGTCTTCCCCTGAACACAGGAGTGAAATCAATGCTTGGCTAAATATGTACATCATACACCAGACAGACTGGTCCAAGGTGTCTCTTAACCCCTTGCCGAGCTTTCTTTCCAAGAAGCAGCTGGTGAATGATGGTCCAGACAGTGTGGCCCCAGTGGTTATTTCTGCCCTTGCCCCAACTCTGGACAAGTCACTCAAGGCTGGTAGGTCACTATGGCCAGTAAGAATCCTGCACTACTGTTCAGATAGGACCTCAAACTCAGGCAGAATAAGGAGCTGGTCTTTGTCTGCTTCAAGAAAGGTTTTGACAAAGATGTCTCCCCAGCCACTATCTCCTCATGTATCAAGCAGACTGATCTATGTTTAAGCCCCCTGATCAGGAGGCCCTTACCTTGCATCAGGTTAAGGCCCATGATGTGAGATCCTTTGGTTCTTCTAAGGCATTCCAGTCAGGAGTTTCCTTAAAATAACTTTTACCCACCTGCCATTGGATGTCACATAACACCTTCATGCAATTCTACCTGAAGGATGTGGCCTGGGCTGCTTCAGAGCTCTTCTACCTGGATCCATTGGTGGCTGTCAAACAGATACACCAATAACCCAGTTTCTGTGGGAATAAAAAAAGACATTATCTCCTTCCTTACTAAGAGGACCTCGTCAGGGACAGAACTCAGACCTCTCTTCCCCTACTTCAGAGCAGGTCTGTTGAAAAAGGAGGGGGAGCAATGTTGGTATACTGCCGGCAACCTGGACACCAGCAACTGGCTTATATGACCGACGTGAGTCCTGTTTAAGGCCATTATTGCCTTTAATTTTTGAGTTAACTTGCAGTCCCTAGTACCTGACCCACCTTACAAGCAGTAGTTACAATAACAAATTGTACATTAAGGTAAGATGTATTAACACAATAAAATTGCAAATTTAATAAGCACCTGTCCATTAGGTAAGGTATTAACTTTTTAAAATGTAATTTACTTATTAAATTTGCAATATCATATGTTTGTAACTGATATGGTAAAATCTAAACGCAAGTGTATACGAGGCCTTAATAGCAATAAGTTATTACTTGGAAATGCCCTCACAAGATATTATTAAGCAAACTTCATTTTTACTCAGTGTAAAGTAAAAATATAAGATATTTCTCTAGTCATAATAGCTAGTCAATTCTATTACTGCTCAGACAAATAGAAGCAAAGTTAAAGTTAAATGTGATGAAGTGTGGTGGGGGAACTTGGCCAGCAAAAAGGAGGAGGGAGAGTTGGCCAGTGACAATGGTCATAGGCAAATGGCAGATTTTGTTAGAAAACCCCCATGGAATTCTGTGACCTCATATTTCCTGATTAATATCGTTGAGTTTGGTTGTTATGTCTACATATTGCAAATTTGAAGTTTTTAATTTGAAGGTTTAATACTAAAGGGTGGATCTAGGAGTAATTCTGTGTTCAGCCTTTCTATTTCTAAAATATCCACTAGCCAAATCTTCACTTTGATCCAAGAGGAGGGGGCTTTTTAGTTGAGTGTGTTATATGCCCAGCTAATCAAAGCCATAACCACATTGCTGCCTCACTACTTCAGTCCAAGTAACATTCCAAGTTAGACTAATTCCCAGTTTTATGATATACCCTTAATCACACTAACGTAACTACTTTTATATTATATATGATAATATTGTTGTGTCATCCTGAAAACTTGCTAACATTGTGATGTTACTTTTGTATCATGAGAATCTCTGTACTTACCACTAACAGTTATTGGGTTGTGGGCTTTGGGTTGTCCGGACCATATCTCAGGAACCACAATGTGAAGTGAGTTGATACTTGGTACGGACATTTGCTGGGGCCTGGGGGTGTAGGTGTGACCTTTATTTGACCTTTCCATAGTGACTTGAGTTTGAAAATCTTATCTGGGCCATATTGCATAAACATTGAGGTGTAAGAAGTTGATACTTGTTAGGGGCATTGGTCAGGGGTGTAGGTGTGCAACGTCATGGTGTGACCTTTATTTGACTTTTGACCTTGCAAGAGTGACCTTGATCTTTAAAATCTTGTCTGGGCTATATCACAGAAACCATAAGGTGTAGGAAGTTGATACTTGGTGGGGACATTAGTTAGGGGTGTAGGTGTGCAATGTGATGATATGGCCTTGGTTTGACCTTTGACCTTCAAAGACTGTCCTTGATCTTTAAAATCTTGTCCAGGCCTTATCTTGGAAACCTTTTAAAAGGTATAGGAAGTTGATAGTTGGTAGGGACAGTAGTTAGGTGGTATTGGTGTGCATGATCATTGTGTGACCTTTAACCTCAGCTCTGCCAAAGTTTGTTCACCTGCAATATTTCTCTCATGCAAAGATTGCTGCAACTGATTATCATATGTGCTTTCACGTATTTGTGCTATTTCGGTTGACAGCTATACTTCAGTTAATAATTTTACAGTTCATACTTTTTATCCCACAACCCTTAAAGGCTGTCGGGGTATTGTTTTCACCCATGGTGTCCGGATGATTTGGCGGGTGGTCGGGTGGAAAAAGTTTCTCTGGGCCTTATCTCAGAAACCGTAAGGTGTAGTAAGTTGATACTTGGTAGGGACATTGGTTAGGGGGTGTAGGTGTGCAGCGTTATGGTGTGACTTTGATTTGACCTTTGACCTTGCTGTAGTGACCTTGAACTATAAAATGTCATCCAGGCTAGTTCTTGGCAACCGTAAGGTGTACGAAGTTGATACATAGTAGGAACATTAGTTAGGGTTTGTAGGTGTGCAACATTATGGTGTGACCTTGATTTGACACTTGTGGTGGTGACCTTGACCTTTAAAATCTTGTCCAGGCTATATCTCTGCAACTGTAAGGTGTAGGAAATTGAACCTTGGTAGGGACATTGATTACGGGATGTAGTTATCCAACTTCCTGGTGTGACCTTTATTTGACCTTTGACCTTGCCATAGTGACCTTGACCTATAAAATCTTGTCCTGGCTATATCTCGGCAACCATAAGGTGTAGGAAGTTAATACTTGGTAGGGACCTTAGTTAGGGATTGTAGGTGTGCGGCGTCATGGTGTGACCTTGATTTGTCCTTTAACCTTGCTGTAATGACCTTGACCTATAAAATCTTTTCAGGGCTATATCTGGGAAACCATAAGGAGCTTTATTTGTAGCTTTATATAACTGACACTCCATTTATCCAGTATCCAGATCATTTGTACTGTTTCACTACTTCTATATCTCATGGTGTTGAAAACTATTTCCCCCGGCTGTGGGGTATGGGCATTTCTGATGCTATTTTTAGTTTACTGATAAATGCTGTCATCTTGCTATTGAATTATATTGTTTAGCACTTTATCTTTACATACATTTTCTTTTTCTTAGAAGTTATTTTCTCTACCTAAACATTATTTGAACCTTGTTATAACTGACACTGCTCTAAAAGTCTCCCGATCTTTATACTCATTCACTTCTTCTTTGTCCCATAGTGTTGGAAAACTATTTCCTGGGGGTGTGGGAAACGAGCAGCTCTGCTATTTTTTCTTTAAAGTCAAGATTTGACCTTTAATAAAAATACAGAAGAAATTCTTTAAAAAGTAAGATAGTTCCTAAAAATCCATAACATCTAATGCCTTCAAGGTTGCCTTTTGCCATGCTTTTGTTGTTACAATAAAATACAGATTTTTTATTAATAAAAATTCATTCTAAGCAACTTTTATTATTGATTGTTGTTTTTAAACTAAAAAAAATCAGTAGTGTGTAAAAGTAAATCTGAGATCTCATTTATGCAGATATCCAAATGAATAATTGGTGATGAAAATATATACCTGAGTTACATAAATTTTAAAACTGGTACAAAATTGATATCCAAGAAGATGACCAAATGTTTACACATTTTTTTTTTTAATCTTTGGTGTTAAAGTAATATTAATGCTGTTAGTTTAGTCAAAGTGTCGCAGATCATTTTGGTAATGTGGATATACTAGATTCAGATGTAATGTTATTACAGTTATTATATTTCTCATTAATTTTGATTTATGTGAACACTAAATGTTATATAAAGGCTGCACCGCTTCTGTTGGATTTTCTCATTTGTACATTCTTATGTTATGGTCTTTCAGTGGATTTTCTTAAAATCTTGTATCTGGCTACTTTACTTATTGTGTTTGTCCCTGTTTTAATGTTTTGTCAGCATATAGTGGGATAATATTTTTTTATTTTTCATTATTTGTAACAGGTGACTCAGTTGGAAGAGCTTGTTCAGAAAGAAATTGAAGAGAGAAAAAATCTGATGGAAGAGTACAGTCAGGTGAAGGAAGAACTACTACGCCAAAAGATGCAGAATATAGGTAAGTGTGTCATAGGTCATGGGTAAGAGGATGACCTGATTACAGGCATGTGAAAAAAGAACTCCATCCTCGCAATGCAAATCTGGCAAGTGTACCAAAGGTCGGAGGTCATAAAATGACCTGAATAAAACCAGGCAAAGGAAGAACTGCTTCACCAGAAGATGAAGGGTATGATACATGTAGCAAAGGTCAGAGGTCATAGAATGACATGATTGCAACCAGGTGGAGGAAAAATTGTTACAACACAAGATGCAGAGTGTAAATGTGACAGAATGGTCTGGTTGCACTCAGATGAAAGAGGAAATAATGTACTATGAGAGGGGGAATGTGTCAGATATACAAAATACAAGCTTTTTCAAAAACAGATTCATAACTGAATAAGTTGAGCATGAGTCAAAGGTGAATAGAGTGTGGAAAACGTGATGAAATAACTTTTCTTCAGTACTGTTTTGAAGCTACAGTGTAGGTTATTAAGTGACATGTAGACTTGTAATCATCTAGAATTTCTTGATGACTTTTACAAAACATACGCTTCAGCTGGAATGGGATTTATTTATGGGATGATTTTTTACCACAAGAGAAAATGTTATACTACTCCACCTTTTGGTTGTGTTTGCATTGTAAAATTTGACTGCTGAAATGCATGTAAGCAGTTCTAACCTTGGTGATTCAGTGCAAAACTAGTAAATTGATGGATCAAGCCATCATACTTCATTTGTCAGAGGGTGACTGAAAAAACTCACACAAGGCAATATAATGCAATCTGTCACTGTCTGTTGCTCTTTTAAAAGGTCAGCCAAGTTCATAGATGACATGTGTAGTTCTACTATTCTCTTTTGTTCTACACTTTGACTGCTTGCCTTTACATGCCTGAATCAGCTGAAGCCAGGCAAGATCAAACTTTAAAAAGTGTTTTGAAAATTCTTTCACCATTGTGTTCAGTTGAATGAGAGATTTATTTTCACCAGGAAAAATAAAATACATATATATACATGAATATACAAGAATATATGCCTTATCTTGATAGCAATGGGGTAGATCAAGCAAAAGTCAATCACTGCTCCCAAATTCACACAAAACCCATCAGCAAGGTGCACCCACAAGTCATGCACATCGAAACAGTCCTATTTAAAGTTTTAAGCGCGAGCCTCGAAAGAGCTTGCACTTCTACAGATCACCTTTTTTTTGTCTCCGGACATTGATGAAATTTAACTGTGCAGTCTGAATTTCCCTCTCTTGCTCTCCAATACCTGAAAAGACACATGTCCTTTTGCCTTTGTCTCTGGACTTTGATTACATTGACAACAATCCAATAGCTAAAAGGACACATGTCCCTTTTGCTTTTGCTCATGCATATGTCCTTTTGTCTCCGGACTTTGAAGACATTAACAACCTCTGTGCATTCTGAATTTCCCTCTCTTCCTCTCCAATAGTTAAAAGGACACATGTCCTTTTGCCTTTTTCCCATACATATGTCCTTCTTGCATCGGACTTTCAGGAATTTTGGCAGAGAGTGATGACTACCCAGTAAACATTTGAAACGTTTGAAAAAGGTTTAAACATTTGCAAAACGTTTTTAAAACCTATGTAAACCCTATCTTATGGTTTTCTAAACATTTCCAAGAAAACATTTTTGCTGCCATGTTTAAAGACGTTTTAAAAACATTCTATTTACAAATGTTTTTACTGAAAACATTTATTAAATGTTTATAAAATAGCTCAAGACCCTAGGTTTGACTGGAAATATTTTTAGGCATTTATAAAATAGCTAAAGGAATGAAGGTTATGCTGGATGTTTTTTAAACATTCTTTATGAAACGGTTTATAAACAGTATACATAAAATGTTTAAAAGACATTGTTGATCAAATGTTTTAAAACCATTCTATCAAAAACGTTTTTTTTAAACCCATATTTTTTCAGAATGCTTATTAAACCTTCACCTTCAAACATGTCCAAACAAAGATGGTGGTGAGCAATAATGGGGAATTATAGTTATAATTATAGGACTAAAAGTAAGAATTGAATGTTGGCACAATGTCTAAGCCACTATCTTACAATTTTTAATGAGCAACCTTCAAAAGATATTGAATTTTGACCTCTGACCCCATTATTATTCAGACATTAATATAATGTTCATTTGTATCATTTTTCTAACATTTAACATTTATCATTAAACATTTAGTAAATGGTATACATACGTTTTAAAGACATTCTATTATAAATGGTTTTTGTACCCATCATTTTTTAACCTTTGGCAAACGTTTCCTACTAAACATTTGCAAAACCAAAAAATGTTTACTGGGTATTTGTCTGCTCACTGAAATTAAGCGGCAATGAGCTATGTTAGTACTTGGATGAGTGACCATCTCAGTTTGGGACCAGCTGTGGGAAGTATCTAAGTTGGAATTTCTTTCTGTCATGAGACTCGATTAAATTCCAGTGCACTACTCGTGTCTCTGATGGCTTTGCGCTCACACCTTTTGGCCTTGTTTGTACTGCAAGCCACATACCGCATCCACAGAGTCTTTCGTGTAGCTACAACTTCTACCTTACAATTACAAAACACAGCTTTCCTGATATTTGTTGCATAAAAAATAGACACTCTTTAAAGTAAAACTCCCGCATTGTAAAAAGTAAAGCATAACAGACAAATTTGTGAGACAATGTAATTAAGAACTTTTGAAACATATACAATGTATGAAACAAGTGTGATTCTTTGTGTAAGCAGTGGATAACATGTTATTGTCACTTTTAAATGCAAAGCTTTAGTATTTAGGCAAATATCAAGAATAAAGCATTAATCGCTATCTTAAATACATGTGGTCAGTAGTCAAGATATATTCACATAATCGAGTTTAGAGGTTTGAGGAAAACTATCTAATGCTGACTAAATCACAACCAGTTTTAATGTTCAATTGCCAAGGTACATAATAAAATACTGTACAACAGGTTTTCTGGTGTTCTTTTCGGTTATGGTTGTTTCCAAGTTTTTGGCATTGAGCCTGTATTACACAGTCTGTCTTTCTGCAGATATGGTGTTAAATGTAAACAAAACAGCTGTGACAAATTTATCATTTTAATTGAATCAGTAAAAACTACATAAATTAAATAATTTAAAGACACTTGGACATTTATTTGATTGTAGAAAAGTAAGATGTGTGTTGACCTGTTGCTTATTAAAAAGAATTGATGACTACCCACTTGTATACTGTGTAGTTGAAGTAAATGTGCACAGGGAACAATGTAAGAATATTAGTCCATATTGATCCTGAGAATGGTTTAATCCCTTCTGTTCATTAGAAAGACAAAAAAAGAGTGAACAGAAATTTATAGAGTAAAAAAACACACAGAATGGCATTGTAGCATTAATACCAACACAATACACAGGCAACCTGGCTGTTCAGACACAAGGCACACACACCTGCATCCTGCAAGCCCTCCATGTATACTTGATGTGACATTGCGCTATTTATTGCCACACTAACAGTGATTTGACCTTGTGGTGTAATAGTCCAAGAGAATACCTTTATTTTTATGCTCTGTAAGTGCTTTCAGACTGTCATTACTATAATCTGAAAAAAAAATAAAGTGTCACCAAAATCCAAAATACCTGACTTAAAATAGCCTGGTTTCTAGTTATTAGTGGGAAACTGATATTTGATGTATATATATTGTCAAAATACCTTTTTAAGCAACAACTTATTTAAAAAAAATAAAGGATGTGGTTCGTAATTTACTTTTACTTTATGCGAACAAGTTCAGATTTCCTTGCCAAAATGCTAAAATTCATAAGATTCCCTTGAGTCTAATTATTCATACAGCACTTAATAAAACTTGATGTATAATGTGTTAAAACACCTTTTTAAGCAACTGACATATTTTTAAGGATTTACCCCATAATTCATGTGGATACACGTGTGTCAGTTTCCTCCTGCATTTAATCTATGGCGGTGCAGTATTTAATAAGCTGTCCATCAGTCTCACACTTTACCCGAATTCATTTTAAGGACACTGTAGGTTGAAACTCAGACTCCCAATTATATATATTTCATATGTTTCATAACATATAACCTGATTTATTTATGCATTAGTTGGCATATGCCCCACCCCCTTGCGAAGAAAATAGTTATATTTACCACTTGATCATATTTTAATATCAGTGGACTAAGTCACAAAGTCTGAGTAAGAGTTTAGGTTTAATATTGTTTTAATTCAAGAACTAGTCCACCCTCCCTGGGGACAGATCTGTCCATGAATAATGAAAGAGTGTGATGTAAGGTGACAGGTTATCATTCACCAATCTGAAGCCATTAGAAAACCTGCTGACAGTCCTCATCCTGCTGTCAATTTTGTTGTGGTCTCATTTTGACGAATGGTTCATTGATCACTGTGGCAGATTTTAAGACAAATTGAAATTACCCTTATTTCCACAGACATTGAACCCTTTATTTCTGACATATTTAGTTATTTTGACCATCATATCTTCTTAACTGATATCTTTAGTTGGTTACATCTAAAATGCTAATACCCAGATTTGGGACGGCTTTTTGTAATACCGATATCCAGCCAAGTTTTGATCCAAGTCAAACTGTTATTACAACTTACAAAGACATTTCCCGGTAAAGTATATCTCTGTTTTGACTGTTCCAATACAGTATACTCAACTATGTTATATCTGTCCAGACTACAGTGTTGGTGATGACCCTAAAGTATATGGAGTTCCCAGAAGTCCATAAGTGTGAATCAGCAGAGTGCATCAGACAAATTTCTGAGTCCTTGCCTTTTCATCATTTTAAATGAAATTGCCCCCAGTATAAGCAAGTATATGAGAATATACTTGAATTTGGCCAACTAGTATGCATTAATTTCCTCCATCCCCCCCAATTATCAATTGTGATAACTGTTGTTATCTGATTATCCTTGTGCGACACTTAATTTTTGTACCAGCCGAGACCTGATTGTAGCTCACTATGACCCATATAATTATTATAAGTGGCATTAAACCACATCCAGTCAATGATTTGTACAGGTTTTAAGTATACATCAAATTTCTCTACATCTTCATCGGCTATAGTGCCCAAACAATCCCATGGCAACTTGCCTGCTCCCCACCTCCATCCCTCCACTCAAGATCATGTTATGGCCAGACTGATAGGCATAAACCTATCCAAACTCCCATTGGTACAGCATACCACAAACAAAGGTGCACTGAGAAGCAATACATGGTTTTTCATACCAGTATAATGATTTCATAGAGTGAGACCTAGGTATATCCATGTATTTTTTACTACATGAATGGTATACGTGACTAAAGACACAAAATTAGTTCTATAGTCAGTGGCATTACCCTACAGCATTTTTCTCACAACAATTGGCTTTTAATTTTAATGAAATTTTATTGGGCTAGTTGTTTGGGGAGGATTTTAGGACAGGTGATGGGGAAGTTTGAATTATTCACGACAGCTTTTTTATCTCTGTCATTAATGGCGTATCCAGGTGTATTTGATTTAATGTGTCAAGGTGAAAATGAGGACGATCCAACTATTGTACAGAGATTCACTTGTTCAAGTTTTTTGTGCTCAAATAATTTAATTCACCTGAAGTCTCTTGCACTCAGATTTTTGTTGTATATGACATAGTTCAAGATTCAGGAGTGTTTTGTCAAACAAAAATAGCTATATTCTCACATACTTCTTTCAATCTCTCAGACAAAGTGTTTGAGTCCTGGCCTTTATTTAATTTGTGTAGTTTGTAGTTGTTTTCAGATGCCTGGTGGTTTACAGTACAGAATCTTTACCAACCAGTTTGCACTGCCTTTCCTCACCTTTACATATTTAAATCCCTGTCTTCGTAAAATCCTACCAACTCATGAAAATATCACATGGGTTAGCGTGAATTGGGTCAATTTCTTGGGGGTTTTTTCGGTGCTGTCTAGAAACTGAAGTACATAGAAACATTATATATGGTGACACCAAAATATAGAAGAAAGTATTAGGAGTAACTTTTTGAAAGTAATATTCTCAAAACTTGCTTTTCGTCTTTGCCATTTAACAAAATATCATTGAAAAACATCCATATGAAACGGTCATCAACTAGGTTGATTTGTTTCTGAATCATACTTCTTTCTTATTAATAGTATTACAGCATGAGTCCATTTCTTTATTTTTAACATTTAGATATTCATGAAAAGAGTATACAAATAAGAAAAAGCAAAGTAAATATGTTTTGTAAATATGGCATGGTGTCATTTTAGGTCGGCTGTTTCATGATGTAGTGGAAAAAGTTTTAATGTTTAAATTCTTTAATTTCCTAGATATCAGAACAACCTAAACCAATATGTCATAGTGTAGCATTGTACTGTGAAACATTTCACAGTTTTTAGGATGCAGGTATGCATATTTTTGCAATTTTGTATAAATTCCTGAAAAATGATTTAAATCTACCCACTTCATGCTAACCTGTGTAATTTCTGACAACTTGACTGCTGTAATTCCTTGTTTAGGAGTCTCTCTGCTCTTAATCTTCATAAGCTGCAATGTGTTCCAAATAGTCTGGCTAGTATCATTACCAACACTTTTAAGTACTCACACATCATTCCTGTTAGGAAGACTCTCCATTGGTTTCCTATTCAACACTGTTCTATATTCAAGACTGTCTAATGCTGGTGTACAAGTTCCTACATATGATAGTGGTCATGCAAAATATTTTTGTACCTTTCCTTGAACCTAGGGGTAGTGTTTATAACACACGTAAAGGCCAAGATGATGGTTGTGTTGCTTGAGGTCCCAAACTTTTGCCACTTCAGAATCTGAGTCTACCAATCATTTTGGCCTTGGCTTTGCTTATGATGCTCTACAGATTTGGAATGATTTGATGATGTACATTCAGCCACTTCTCTCCACTCATTCAGAAGGAAGCTCAGAACTATCTCTTTCCTAAAGCATATCCACCCTATTTTATAGCGAAATACCCTTACAATTTCCTAACAGTAGCTATTTGTTGGAGCCATCCAACCCAATGGCCAACGCAGAGATGCGATTTTAAGGTTTACTAACAACCTTAACCAAGCCATTGGGTTACAGTAGTCCGTCCTCCCGCCAAAGAGGTCACATGACTACATTGTTTACCTCATTATTTTTGTTGGCCATCATCAGTATGGACGTCTTTGGGAATTAGTAGAAGTTTCTCAAGGTTTTCATTTATTTTTTGAGATTTTGCTGTGAATCTCACTTTATATTTTATATGTATATGATACAGAACTGATTCATTTATTGAATCTTCGAAGGTATGCATTTTATTATTCAAATAAAGGACTTTTTGGATGGAGACATCGAAAGTTGTATCGTCTTCAACCTCGAGGAAATAAGTCTTCATAAAGAAGGTCCTACTGCAACAATAATAATATTATAGCTTGCCAGTCGTTTGGTTCAGTTTGCTGGACGTTGGTAGCTATAATTTTGCAGCATACGTATATAGAAAGAATGTACTCTTCAATTACAGAAGCGATCTGGACGGCGCCATCTTGGATGAGAATGATAATTCGAGTGGCCGTTATTGCTGTTCACGTCGGGTTCTAACAGCCAGGCGTTGAAAGCAATTTCTTTATCACAATATACATCCCAGTCAAATAGATTGTCGACGATTCAGCAGAAGGAATCTCCCTTGGAGGCGGCCATTTACGTTGCCGTGGACACTGCATCGTGGAGGAGTTTTGAATGTAGGAAAGACTACCTCTTCGGAAAATTCTTCTGTCGAGGTCCAGTCAAAACATTCAGTAAAGGAAAATACCTGCATGACGTCATTCAAAGACAATCGAGTTTTCTATTCCTCCCAAAAGGTTTAGATTCGGGTTGTCAGATGGCGGGGAGTGTCCTTCATATCTACAAGTAAAAGCTTTTGATTCAAGGTTTTGGGACAAGAATTTGAATACACTCAGGTTTCTATACCTCTCAAAAGGTTTAGAATCGAGTTTTCAGGTGATGGGGATTGTGATTTTTCCCAAGAATACAAAGAACTTAGTCCTTATGTTTTCAGAGTGTTGCTGACTATTATTAAGTGGTTAGTTATTGATATATAACAGTCACAGGCAGTGTGAATACTTCCTTGTTTTGTCATTTTTACCTACATCTTGGAATTTCCATTTTTATTGCGTTAATACATCCTATCCAATGGACAATTGCTAATCCGGTCGGCGCAGACCGGCCCGCCAAACGCCAGAAAAAGACGTCCTGTGTTGCCACCGGCTGGCCGGTCCGTAGTACTGTGCACTCCCCAGATGGCGCCTCGTACTTCCTTCCTGTCTAGACAACCTGACGTCATAGCATCTTTTTCGTTTGGCGCGTGTACTGTGCAGACGTGTTTTCAACATCTCCAGATATTTTAAGCAAAAGTGTGCATTATGACGGATTTTCAACCTTATATGTGGATATTTTCAGTGTAGAAGTGTTACCTTCTGATCAAGCACGGATATACTGTTAGAAATCTGCTGGAAACGCTCCCTAGTTGACTCAATTTTTTGTTGATGATAGGGCAGTAATCGGCGGGAAATATGAAGGCAGCCATTTTGCTAGTTTCCTCCCATTCAACCAGATCGACTTTATTGAGGAATTATGGATATACTACTTACAGGTATTTTTATCCGTGTCTTTTGTTTTGAATGTACCATCTATAACCTTCCAGCTACAGTCACCATAGAAACATCTTAGAAATCACGGAAAACCTCAGTCTACGTATTTTTGAGCACTGTAAATAAAGGGGATTCCCCATGAAAGGTGCATTCTTCATCAGAGCGCACTGGTACAGACTTCTCTGCTGTAAAGCATCAGTCACACCAGCCCAGCTCGAGTTTTTGATGTTTTTTAATCAGAAGCAATGAACTCTTCAGATTTCTTCAGAGCGCACTGGTACCGACTTCTCTGCTGTAAAGCATCAGTCACACCAGCCTAGCTCGAGTATATTTTCATCAGAAGCAAGAGGTGAATTCTTCAGATCTCTTCAACCGACCTCTCCAGTATTTACTACACAGAAGGAATCTTTGTCACTCTCAGTCCCACCCTTATGGACCCGGCCATTGTGTCGGTAGTAAGGGCAGTGGATGGCCAGGAAACTGGTTTGAGTGTACAGCCGGCTGAGAAGAAGAACCGACTTCAGACCGGCCAGGAATTTCATCTACAGAGTGCACTGGTCGAGACTTCTCTGCTTGTAAAGCATCAGCCGACCGGCCAGCAAAAAAAGAACGCGACCTCTGACGTCATATCCAGTCAGCCAATCGCGTGTCTTCACGAAGTTGGTCACGTGTTTTCACCGACCAGTGACGAAGTTTATCACGTGATTCACCAAACAAGAAGGTCGGAAGTACATTCTTTGCGCTCACGTCTACTGTGATTCCAGTTTTTAGTTCCTGTAATCCCTCCAGCGTACTAGTACAGACTTCTCTGCTACAGACATCAGTCGACCAGTAAGCTTACGTTTACTGTAATATAAGGAAAGAACGCGTCTAGTGAGGGCATATCCCCGAACTTGGTCACGTGATACACCGACCAGTTCACGAAGCAGATCGTCATCTCCAATCAGCCAATCATGTTGTCCCTCCGACCAGCAAGCTGGTCACGTGACACACCGACCAACAATTGTTTCTAAATATAGCTCACAAGGGCTTTCCCAGCAACTGTCAAATCTACGGAGAAGACGTGTGTTTAAAAGAAATATTTTAATTAATGGAGGAAACTGAATTCAACACAAAGATAGTTGTAAACTTCATTCAGCAACTGGTTACAGAGTGTACCTACCGGCTGAACAGCCTTGTACACTTGCTTTAGCAATGGGTTACAGAGTGCACCGACTACACAGCCTTGTACACTTGCTTCATCAACTGGTTACAGAGTGTACCGACTAATACTGGCTACACAGCCCTTATACCCTTGCCTCAACAACTAGTTACAGAGTGTACCGACCTGTACCGGCTACACAGCCTTGTACACTTGCCTCAACAACTGGTTACAGAGTGTACCGGCCGGTACCGGCTATAAAATTCGTTGCTGACCCCAGCCTGCCAGTTTCTTGCCAGTTACAGTTTTTTTATTACTGGCTACAACTGTTACAGAGTGTACCGGCTGGTGCTGGCTACACAGCCGTGTACACTTGCCTCAACAACTGGTTACAGAGTGTGCCGGCTGGTACTGGCTACACAGCCTAGTACACTTGCTTCAACAACTGATTACACAGTGTACCGGCTGGTACTGGCTACACAGCCTAGTACACTTGCTTCAACCTACGGGTTACAAGTCTACTAACAGGGTGCTGGCTACACAGTCCTTACTGAATAATGGTGCGAGCCAACTGGTTACAAAAAAAAAAAAAAAAAAAAAGAGGCTGGCTAAATATAGGCCAGTAGCTGTCAAAATTGATTGGTGACCCCAGCCTGCCAGTTTTCTGCCGGTTACAGAGAATTGCTGGTTACAGTTAAATACCGGGTATGGAGTCCTGGTACCGGACAGAGCTGCCTAAGGTTAATTTTGGTTACAGAGAATTCTTTGACCGGTCAGTGGTCTTGGTGATGTGACATGCCAGTGTCCCAACCTACTGCCAGGCAACCTTCCCTTATCACATCTCTCAACAACCTGTTATCAGTGCTGGACTTGGCGGGAGAGATAATAAATTTTGTCATGTCCGGCCAGGGGTCAGACATCTCACGAATGACAATTGCTCTGTAAATGCTGCACCTTGCAGGATGCTGGCCCGGGGCGAAGAGTCTATTAATATGAAAAGTTGTGTCAGTCCCACCAGCCCACAATAAGAACAGAGAGACTGTTAACCTGGATCATTGTCACCAGACCGGACCAGTGTCCGGAGGGACAGAAAATGTTTATCAAAATACCAAATGTCCCAAATGTGGCACACAATCGGCCTGTAGGGTCCAGACTAAGCCCTTTTTCGGGAACTTAGGAAGCCTTGGGGGCTGGACCCTAGGTATTACAAATGTTCAAGGAGGGATACTTACTCCCATATACCTATACAAGAACAATCCAGGTAATGCCTGCTATTCGGTTTTGTCCACAGCACCTTTGGAGTTCACTGTGATACCAAAGGAGGTGAAACTTGTGACCATACACAAGGACTTAAGAAGCCACCAGTACCTAGACGACTGGTTGGTGAGAGCCAGATCCCAGGCTTGTCTCCAACATACACAGGAACTAGTAAATAATGTGTCAGCAACTGGGTTGGCTGATGAACTTACAGAAATCAGAGCGGGAGCCCAAACAAGACTTTGATTTTGTAGGCTACCAGTTCGACTTCAGGTCTGATCGGTTCCGACCGACTCTGGACTGGTGACAGAACCTTCAAGAGACTATGTTAAAACTGCTATCCCTACCGGCTTGCCCGGTCCGGGAATTCATGTCCTTGATAGGTTAGTGACGGCTACAGAAAGCAAGTTAGTCTAGGTCGACTTCATATGAGACCCATACAGTGGCATCTCAAAACAACTGGAGGGTACCAGAATCACTGGAAAAGGTGATCCAAGTCCCTAGGTCCCTGCACCCCCATTTACAATGGTGGCTGAAGGAAGACGATGTACTTACAGGCCAACCATTATACCCAAGAAAGCATGCTCTGCAAATATTTACAGACGCATCAATAAAAGGGTGGGGCGCTCACTTAACGAGCACACTGCAGGAGGAACCAGGTCCCTCCCGGGAAGCAAGCTGCACATAACTATCTAGAATTTAAAGTAGGCTTCCTGGCTTTAAAAGAGTTCCAAGAATTTTGCTCAAACAAGATAGTACTTGTAGCAACTGACAACACCACAGTAGTGTCATACATAGACAAGGGAGGAGGCATGAGGTCGGGCCCACGTGTGCCCTACTATGGAGAATCTTGACCTGGTGTACCAGGAAACAAGTGACTCTAAGCCCGACACATTCCAGGCCGGCTGAAAGTGGTAGCAGACAAGCTATCCAGGCTAGGCCAGACCATTCAAACAGAGTGGTCTCTCCTTCCAGAGGTCTTCCACTCAATCTGCAGCAGGTGGCACCGGCTCAAATAGACTTATTTGCTATGAGGTTCAACAACAAGTTGCCTCTGTTTGTGTCTCCGGTACCGGATCCCCTGGCCACAGCAGTGGATACACTCAGTATGCCATGGTAGGATCTGAAAGCATACACCTTCCCACCATCAGCCATATTGGGCAAGTGGTGGAGAAGTTGCAAGACTCCCCATGCAAGAGAATCATTCTGATTGCTCCGGGGTGGCCCAACATGCCTTGGTTTTGGGATCTAGTGGCTACGTCCGGCCAAATCCCACTGAGCCTGCCCAATATGCCCAACCTGTTGCCAGCCATTCAATCAGATCCCTCACAGAAATCTGACAAACCTTAATATCCATGCAGGGCTCCTAGAGCCTCAGCAATCGAGGAGCAGGGCTTGTCTGAGGCAGTGGCAGCAAGAGTTGAGGCTCCTCAAAGGGGGGTCAATCAGATCAGTCTATGAGGCAAGTGGGCCATTTTTACAAGTGATGTATCATTCATCAGGTGGACTTCGGGGCCCCTCCTGTAAGTTAGTTGCTGACTTCCTTATGTACCTAGTTCAGGACAGGAAGTTGCAGCCCAGCACCATTGATGGTTACAGGTCAGACATTGCTGATAGACTGGGAAATTCGCCCGTCAATATCAGTAAGGATGAAAATCTCACTCGTCTCCTGGATAGTTTCCACTGAGACAGACCCAAAGGCCGGAAGGGAATCCCCTCCTGGAACCTCTCCCTGGTTTTTTGCACCAGCTGACAAGGGTCATTTTGAACCAATTAAAGAGGCCTCCTTGAAGCATTTGACCTTCAAGACAGTTTCCTCTTGGCCCTGGGGTCGGGCAAGAGTAGAAGTGAGATATATGCTTGGCAAACAGCCCAGCACCATTGATGGTTATAGGTCACCCATTGTTGATAAACTGGAAATTCACCCTTCAAGATCAGTAAGGACGAAAATCTCACTCGTCTCCTGGATAGTTTCTTCAGAGACAGACCCAGAGGCAGGAGTGGCATACCTTCCTGGAACTTCTCACTGGCCGTGCACCAGCTAAGACTCCTTTTGATCCAATCAAGGAGGCCCCCTTGAAGCATTTGACCTTCAAGACGGTATTCCTCTTGGCCCTTGGGTCGGGCAAGTGCAAAAGTGAGATTCATGCCTGGCAAAACTGATATATTGGACACCAATCCGATTGGTCAAAGGTGTCCCTGTATCCATCACCCAGCTTTCTATCCTAGAATCAGCTGGCCATAGAGTGTCCAGTGTGGCCCCTGGGGTTATAACAGCCCTGGCCTCGACTCTGGATAGATCCCTCAAGTCTGACAGGTCCCTCTGTCCGGTCAGAGCATTATGCTACTATTTGGACAGGGCCTCAGACATCAGGCAGAATAAGGAGGTGGTTTTTGTTTCCTTTAAGAAAGGTTTCAACAAAGACATTTCGCCTGCCACTATCTCCTCTTGGATCAAGCAGACTGTGATCCTATGTTATGAGCTCTCTGACCAGGAGGCCCACATTTAACATCAGGTTAAAGCCCATGATGTCAGGGCCTTTGCTGCTTCTAAGGCCTTCCAGTCGGGAGTCCCCTTAGATCCAATCTTGTCAGCCTGCCACTGAAGTCAATACCTTCACACAGTTCTATATGAAGGGCGGGGCTTGGGCTGATTCAGAGCTTTACCAATTGGGCTCGGTAGTGGCTGCTCAGCAGATCCACAAGTGGCCCGTAGATTGAGGAGATTTGTATATATGTATAAACAGTTTCTTCATGTACATAAGAATTAAGTGTGGCGTGCTTCCTTTGGGAGGTTTATTTGCATTCTGGGACTGAACTCATCCCTCTCTTCCCCTACCTCAGAGCAGGTCTGCAAAAAAGGGGGGGGGGCGACGGCGGTATAGCCCCGGGTAACCGGCTGCTGGCAACCGACCATGGCCTTGCAGGGTTTCCTGACCTTAAAGTCAACCCAGGCCTGGACCTATAGGTCTCCTGACGAAGTCAGCCTAGACCGTAGGTTAAAATTTGCTATTACTTGTGAGTTCACATAAGTCCCTAGTAACTTACCCGCCGACCAAGCGGTAGTTATTCCGCAATTGTCCATTGGATAGGATGTATTAACGCAATAAAATTGCAAATTTAATAAGTAAATTAAATTTTTATAAGTTAATACCCTATCCAGTGGACACACAAGACCCTCCCACCGACCCCGCTATCAGCTTACTAGGGGTCTAAGAGGTTTAGACAACGAAAAAGATGCTATGACGTCAGGTTGTCTAGACAGGAAGGAAGTACGAGGCGCCATCTGGGGAGTGCACAGTACTACGGACCGGCCAGCCGGTGGCAACACAGGACGTCTTTTTCTGGCGTTTGGCGGGCCGGTCTGCGCCGACCGGATTAGCAATTGTCCATTGGATAGGGTATTAACTTATAAAAATTTAATTTACTTATTAAATTTGCAAATTCCTTGGGTGAACAGCCAGCTTTGAATGTGGCTTTTATTTTGGGTTTCAAGGAGTTTGAAGCCTCTGGTGTTTTTATAGAGCAGTTATGCAGGAAGAAGTTTCTGCTTGGATTTTCTTACTTACATCACTTTCCTGGACAGCTCCTTAGTTGCAGGAGGTCTGCAGGAGGAACATGACCTTTCAGACACTTTGGGAACAAGGTCCCTGGTAGGGGACTGTAAGAGAGAGGAAGTGTGTATTGACTCACTTCTTCAGTTCAGGTCAATTTAGACGATCCTGCCTTGGACTGGGTGTAGTGATGTTTGCATTTCCAGTCCAGTCAACCAGTTTGTGTTCAAATCTTCTTGTTGCAGTTTGACCATGTCTAAGAACATGTGACTCAACAGGAGGGATGTAACTTAGAATGCCTTTAGCAAACCTACAGTGCATTTTTCACTCCTAAGGAGGTTATCTTGCTGGACATATCAGATGTTCAGAGGATTTTCATCTAGTGTTTTCATGAAATAAGGATGATTAGTAAGTCTAGAAGTGAGCATGCTCCTAGTCTAGACTAATAAAGGGACACCAGGCCACAGTTACCTTGGAATAGAGTTACAAGTGCTTCCTACTCCTCAGCTAGTTAAAAGGCGAGAGGATCTTACTTTACAAGCCCTATGGAAGCAGGGATGGTAGTTGGCTTCCTGTGGTTTCAGGGAACCTTTGCCCAGTTTTTGGTAGTATTCAAGTCTTGGTAACAGGATAATATTCAGCCAGACCTTTCAGAAGTGAGGTTGGCAGAAATAAAAAAAAAACAAAAAAAAACGAGAGAAACAGCAGTTTTGAGAGAAGCTGTTTATGGAATGATCGACAAAAGGGCGATAACACCAGTCACCAGTGTCACATCGCTTCAGTTTACAGTTTATTTCTTGTAACAAGCAAGGAAGAAATGGCAGCCAGTAGTTGTTAAGGTCAGGTAAATGAGGTTGCATGTACCTTACTTTATATAGAATGCTTAATATTTGGAATTCGTCTATAGAAGGCGAGTGGATGACGTCACTCGACCTTATGGGTACACACTCGTCACCGGTAGACTCAGCTAACAAGTATCTTCGCTTCATTGGAGGCTGCAGATTCTACCAGTTCACTGCCTTACCCTTCAGTATTGCTACAGTTTTCTCTCGAGTCCACCAAGGTAGCAAAAGAGTTGAAGCTGATGGTTCTCGCAGAAGGCATCAGTATTCGCCAGTATATAGACAGTTGGCTAATGACAACAAATTCAAAACAGCAATGCCAGGGATACACCCACTGGGGGTGCATCTTGTTGAGAGCCTGGGTTGGATCACAAATTTCTAAAAATCAGATTTATTTCCAACTCCATTGATCGAAGTTATGGTTACAATTCGACCTCAGGGTAGGTCTAGTCTTCCCAACTCAAAGGAAATCTATTGTCTTCTTGGAAAGACAGTTACCATGTTGAAAGCTTCTCACTTATCTCCAGGGAAGCTCATGTCACTTGGAAGGCATGGTTTCAATGGAGAAGACTATACCATTGGGTTATCTGCACATGAAGTCATTCCAATGGTATCTGGAAACACGGCTGATTTTTCCAGTCTCTGGATATCTCATTTCTTGGGTTTTTGGTTCAGGGTTCATCTTCACTGGTGGACCAATAGTTCAATT
Organism: Sabellastarte sp. h YS-2021; assembly: GCA_964017235.1. Lineage (NCBI taxonomy): Eukaryota > Metazoa > Annelida > Polychaeta > Sabellida > Sabellidae > Sabellastarte > Sabellastarte sp. h YS-2021. The sequence goes on from OZ024929.1 coordinate 143,376,712, forward strand.
TTGAAGGAGGACTCACCACTCCTTCAGGAGCACAGTTTTTCTCTCCATGAATCATCCACAGCCATTGGTCTGTGGAATCAGGAAGCGTCAAGACTTCTCATAACATAACATTATACAGCTGGAAGCTATGTTGTTACCTTAAAATGATTCAGAAATCAGCTGAGTTGAAATCAGTTGATTTTCACAGATAATTCTTTAGTGGGCGCCTGTGTGAACAGCCAGGGAGGCTTCCACTCAGGGAATAGGTACCTTCATCTGTAGAATCATGGTTCAGTCCAATGCCAAAATGATTCAGATTCAGAGAAGTACATCCCAGGGAATCTACATATTCTGGCTGATTCCTTGTCTAGGAAGATAAGTTTTCAGACCAAAGGGGCTATGAATCGTCAGGTTTTCAATCAAATTAGACATTGCTGCCATCAATCAGTGGTTGATGTGTTTGCAATAAGATGAATCACAAGCTTCCTATGTAGCTCTGCTGTCAGGCTCTGGAAACAGGTGCTTGAACATCTGTTGTGAAGGTCTGGAGAGACATGTGTTTTGCCCAGGGTCTTGGTCCTGCAGGTGTGGTAACATGTATATGTCTCATGTCCCAGACAGTCAGTCTTGGGAAACAGATGCATTGAACATCTCTGGGGAGGATCTGGTCAGTTATGTCCAGTGGCCCTCATCCTTCAGGTTTTTCAACAGATGACCACCTACAGGTGCAGAATCATCATGATTGGGTGGCTAGGAATTTTTTAGTTTTGGGATGTGGTGAATCTGTCCACAAAACTTCTTCTAAGATTTCCCTTGGGGGTAAATCTGTTTGACTCAACTATTCAGTAGCAGACTTCACAACAATCTAGTTTACGTGAATCTTCATGTTTGGCATCTGGAAGTCAGGCATGAATATTATGGAAGATTCCCTGAGGAAGTGGTGAAACAATGAAGGAGCACTCCTCAAGGATAATCTGAGAATCAATTGTTCTTTTTTGGGAAGTGGTGTGAATAGAGCCAGGTACCATTCCAAGGAGCAAATTTCCTGTAATAATAGTTTAAGGAAACATCCTAATACCATCCATTATTGTGGGCTATAGAACAGCAATTGCGGATGGTTTGAGGCCAAAAGGGTCAAGAAGTATCTAAAAGTTGAGATAAATAAGACATTAACAACTTTTAGTAAGAGACAGACCAATGTTTGGAATTTGTCATTGGTCCTACATGCTCTTATCAGACAACCTTTGATCTTGTGAGGAAGGCTTTCTTGAAGTTATTTCCTTTCAAGACAGTCTTTGGTCTTGGCTTCAGGTAAAGTAGTGACAGTCATGTTTGGACCCTTCCCTTAGTTATAGGGAGAATGGGTCACAAGTAACTTTGGCCCATTGACTGCCTTTTTGGCCATGAACCAGTTGGCTTCAGGTGGGCCTACTGCAATTACTGCAACTGGGCCAGTGGTCTTGTGTCTCTGTGGATTGCAGAGTCATGGTAAGGAGTGACATTAATGCTTGGACATATTCTTCCTTTAGTTATAAGGAGAATTGGTCACAATTGCCAGATCCAGTTTGCTTTGGATGGGCCTACTGCAATTAAGCCTGTGGTCATGCCAGCTCTTAGCCTCTTTGGACAACAGTTTCACTCAATGTGGGTCTGTCTGTCCTGTTAGGGGTTGGTAATCAAAAGGTTTGAGATAGAACAAAATCTTTGTTTTTACTGCCATTAAGAAAGTTTCTTAATAAGACTTATCTTTTGGCATCTATTTCATCTTGATTGGGTCAAGATTGAGTCACGGAAACCATTGATGTATGTTTATGATTGCATCTTTAGTTTTCATAGATGATTTCCTTACATGAGTTTCTTGATACATGTTATTGGAAATTGCATCGTATGTATACCTATTTCTGTCTGAAAAACCTCTGTTGTCATAGGGTCAGTTTTGAAATTGGTTCCTACAGTTGCAGTTACAGTTTGTTACTTTATAAGTATGTGTTTCATACTTATATTGGTACATTTGCAGTTTGTGGCTGGTATGTCTGCAATGTAAATAGGTGGCACCTGGGTTAGGGGTGCATTAAGATGACACTACAGCTCACACAAACATATTAATGCCTGCAGGGTGTAGGGTAGGGAATTCCCAAATGTAAAATAATTTTTGGCCTCTACGGCCTGCAGTGTCATTTGGGTTATTACTATCCCCCATCCTATGTAGCACTGAGAACTCCATGTTTACAGGAGCACCCGAGGCTAGGGTGTTGAATACTGATCCTGATTATACTTCAAGACCATTCATTGCAGTGCTGAGGCCTGATTCACTTGCACTGAATGTAACCCGAGGAAAATACAAATAAGTCAATGTGTAAGTGAATAAATTGACTCCTGGGCCTTATAAACTATCATGTACTGATGTTTATTTCGATTATCTCTCATATAGTAATCTCATCAGAGGCAATGGTAAAAATCCATTTTTCCTCCTTAAGGTGAAAAAAATGGCTCCGCCAGGCTCCTGCGGATACAAGGAGCTGATCATGTGCTCCTGTGGATCACAGGATCAGTTTCAAGTATTATTACTTACATTACTTTGACACAAAGTAATTTTTATTACTAAATAAAAGTTTTTTAGTAACATAAAAGCAATAATACTTATTATTGGGCTATTTTTAACTTCTCTGCCAATTTTTGGGATTTATTGATTTTTTGACTCCCAAACTGATCCTGTGATCCACAGGAGCACAGGATGAGCTCCTTGTATCCGCAGGAGCCTGGCGGAGCCATTTTTTTCACCTTAAGGAGGAAAAATGGATTTTTACCATTGCCTCTGATGAGATTACTATATGAGAGATAATCGAAATAAACATCAGTACATGATAGTTTATAAGGCCCAGGAGTCAATTTATTCACTTACACATTGACTTATTTGTATTTTCCTCGGGTTACATTCAGTGCAAGTGAATCAGGCCTCAGCACTGCAATGAATGGTCTTGAAGTATAATCAGGATCAGTATTCAACACCCTAGCCTCGGGTGCTCCTGTAAACATGGAGTTCTCAGTGCTACATAGGATGGGGGATAGTAATAACCCAAATGACACTGCAGGCCGTAGAGGCCAAAAATTATTTTACATTTGGGAATTCCCTACCCTACACCCTGCAGGCATTAATATGTTTGTGTGAGCTGTAGTGTCATCTTAATGCACCCCTAACCCAGGTGCCACCTATTTACATTGTTTCTATATTTGACCACTCATACAAGAGGCCCATAACCATACCCGGTTCAATATGATGTAATTTATGTCAATATGACGTAATATCAACTCTATGACATAATTATGTGTCTTTGATTATGATGTCATTCAGTTTCTAGATGACTCACCTGAGTTGCCTAGTTACCACTCCTGCTTTTAACTGAGGCATTTTCAAACTGAGTTGCATATTGTCAACAGCAGTGTTTTATATTTTTGGAGTGTATATTACTCAAATTGTGGATTTTGAGCTCATATTAGGAGCATAATTCCATTTTGTTGGGATCTGTAAAGATTTCCCATTAGCCTTTTCTAGCGCAAATCATGTGTGTTAATTTTGTCTTATTAATGGCGAAATTAGTGTTATTTTCCATCAGAGGGAAACCTACCACTTGTCTACCACTTCTACACTAAACAATGCATTAATGTGTTTGGCTGTCTAATTTCTGGGAGCCAAGTATGAGTACACACATGGCAAGTATTATTACTTACATTACTTTGACACAAAGTAATTTTTATTACTAAATAAAAGTTTTTTAGTAACATAAAAGCAATAATATTTATTATTGGGCTATTTTTAACTTCTCTGCCAATTTTTGAGATTTATTGATTTTTTGACTCCCAAACTGATCCTGTGATCCACAGGAGCACAGGATCAGCTCCTTGTATCCGCAGGAGCCTGGCGGAGCCATTTTTTTCACCTTAAGGAGGAAAAATGGATTTTTACCATTGCCTCTGATGAGATTACTATATGAGAGATAATCGAAATAAACATCAGTACATGATAGTTTATAAGGCCCAGGAGTCAATTTATTGGTATGTCTGCAATGCTGGATGTATTTGTAGTTAGATATCAATGTTTGCCTAAATCTGATTTGGGAAGGATTTGGCATTATGCTGATGACACTTACAGGTTGGTTTGACCTTGTTTTGGGGTCGGATGTTACAATGTAGATGGGATATCTATTTATGACATCTTTTTGCAACACCAACATTGTCAGCAGTTGTGAGAACTACAGCTACATACTGCCATTTTTTGGAGTTGTATGTTGTGAATATTTGGAAGCTATATGTTCATTAATGCATGTAATTCCATTATGAAGTTCTCATGATGTCTAGTTGTAGGTTAGGTAGTGGTTTTCTTAATAAGAATTCCCTCCATCCTACAAGGCTGAATTCAGCTACTGTTAGGAAATGGTAAGGGTATTTCGCTATAAAATTGAAAAATTTAATAGTAATTTAAATTTTTATTAGAAATACTTACCATTTCCTAACACTCAAATTTCCCTCCCGCCTCCCCGCAAGTCATTCTTTTACTTGCAACAAAAATAATGAGGTAAACAATGTAGTCATGTGACCTCTTTGGCGGGAGGATGGACTACTGTAACCCAATGGCTTGGTTAAGGTTGTTAGTAAACCTTAAAATCGCATCTCTGCGTTGGCCATTGGGTTGGATGGCTCCAACAAATAGCTACTGTTAGGAAATGGTAAGTATTTCTAATAAAAATTTAAATTACTATTAAATTTTTCAAATTTCTGCTTTTGTTGGTTTCTCTCCGTGGCACTGATCCCTGCTATGTCTCAGGTTAATGATTATACTTTTCTGCTTTTTCTGTATGGCGTGCCTCGAGTCTAGATGGAGATTAAGCTCTATAAAATACTATTAAAATTTCTGCTCTTACTTTATGCAAGTGTTGAATATAAAAATTGTTGCATTTGATTGCAACTTTTCTCTGTAGATTCGTGAAATTGTTCACAGTAGAATCTGTGTAAGAAAAGCCAGTATAATTTGAAGTTAAGTATAAGTGAAATCAATTACAAGGCCCCAACTTTGGAACATTCAGTGTTTTTGTAGTTATAAATGGTACTTGGGAGCATTTCCAATGTCATTCCTAAATAAGGCTTGCATGAGAAGACCTTTACCGTCACATCAGGGACGCAAACTTTTATCTTTGGGAAATACTGTGTAGCCTCCGGGAGGGTGTCAAAATCTGCTTGCAGTCAGAGAGGATTATATTCCAAATTAGCAAGAAGTTGAACACATTTTCCTCAGAACTTGATCATATGGGTTATACAGGGATTGTTCCTGAGTGAGTCGTGTCAACCTCATTGACTCTTCTGAAGTATGTATGACAGTGCTAAACAGAACACATCTGAGACTGACACTCACTGACCGTGAAAACTCTGAAATGTATTCTTACAACCAAAACTGACACATTGTAACCTTTTTAATATTAAACAGACGTGCCTGACATGAATATTGCTTCTGAAGGAAACATAAGAAAGTTGTTAATATAAGGGGTTGGGAGTTTGGTCATTTTTTTCACTCAAGTACAGTATGTCATGTCTGACATTAATTCTTTATTTTGAGCACTGAAACATAAATAACGGCTAATTTTCCTTTGAAATATATTAGAAAGTGACTTGATCATTTTATTCTGGAATCTTCTTTCAATTTCTTCCTTTCTTTGATGAGTATTCCCATTTTTTTTGTTCAGCCTTAGTAAATACGATTAATAGTACATGATGTCAAAAATAATTTTTCTTGTAAAAGAACACATAAATTTTATCCAACATATTAATTAAGTTATATTAAATAAAATCATTTGGCTGATATAATTATACAAATTATCTGCCACATTTTTCCTGCTTTTAGTCAACCCCAATCCATTTTGTTTCTATAGAAACATGCAAGCTCAAATGGAGAATTGGACTTCCCCTTTAGGCAAGATATAATTTGTCTGTGTATAGCAATGTAAATAAAAGTGAGATTCTACTTTAACAGAAACTTTAAATACCACACTTGTGTCCTCTTAGTAAAAGTGAAATGCTGAACTGTAGGTTTTAGGTTTCACAAGTCCAAAGTGATTCCAATATTTTATAACCAGTTAACTACTGCTATAAGAAATCAAAGAACACAAGAATAAAGCATTTATAGTCGGTTAAATGACTTGTCACTTCAAATGGATATCAGACCATAGAATTGGACAGACCACTTCAGCCTTACATGGCAGTCCTATCTTGATGAAAATGGTTAATTACAGATTAGACTGATTTATGCACATGCCTATGATGTTGGGTAAACGGGCACTGTGAAAATGGTGTACAATTTGACATAACAGGAGAAATAGTTGTTGGTATGAGTTTTAGAGGGAGATATTATTGTGAAATATGGGTTTTATTTTCTGGATGTGTAATTTTTTTATTGTAACCAATTTCAAGTATAACTGTTTTTATTGTGGAGTGTGAAAATTATCAGAAGATACTCTGTATTGCATAATTTAATGAAATAAGTTGATAATATTTATTATTGTACTTATGGAGTGAATTTTTCATTTGAGTTTTATTTCATTATTTAATATGAAAAATATCCTTACAACTCAGGACAGTAGCCAGCAACTTATTACAAAAACAAAGTGCTCCCAAAAAACAGCAAGTGTTGTAAAGTTATTTTGTTGTGATTTCTTTCTGCTTTATACCAAATTACAAAATATTACATATGACGTAAGTATTTATTTGAAATCCAGTCCTTTCTTCATTTACCAGATAATATGTAATTTGTGTTGCATTATTTATATAGATACACAGGGTACGCACACAGTCACTGGATAGTAAACTTTGCAATCCTTGCTGTTTCTAGAGTTAGTGACTTTTATTTCAAAATTTTTAGCCAGGTTTTCCTTTGTTATTTCTTTCCAGTTATTTCTGCTTTATTTTCTGTTGACTCACTGAATTATTTTTTCCATTCACACTTACAAGACTAACTTAATGTTTTTTTCCCACTGATTCAGTTATTTTCTCTTGCTTAGTGGTTTTTTTTTCACTGACCACCACCACCCCCCACCCCGCCCCACCCACAAAATTTTTTTTAAAAATCACTCATTTTCACTCACATTGACTCACTCATTCTGTTTTTCCCACTTATTCCATTCTTCAAACTTAATTGTTTTTTTTTTTTCATTTTTGTGGGGATTGCTTTATCATCTCATTTTGTGGCGTCAGCGTCGTCATCATCGTCTGTCATCACACTTTCTATTCCAGACAGTATCTCAAAACTGGCTTGTCAGTTTAATTCAAATTTGGCATGTGGATGTAACTGCTCCTCAGGGTGTGCTGTATACTTTTGTGACCTTAAACTCCTACTGGTAAGATACTTATACTGAGTTTAAGATTTTTCGTTTCCGGACAATATCTCAAAATAGCTTGATGAATTCATTTCAAATTTGGCATGTGGTTGTAATTAGTGTGGAAGGTGTAACCTAATTTAAGGTGACCTTAAACACCCAAGTATAAAAAAATTATGTCCAGTTTACAGTTTTTCTTTCTCCATGGAGTATACTGAAAGTAACTTCAGAAATTTCATGCAATTATATGTAAATGGCCATAGGTAAGTGCCACACAATAAGGTGACCTTAAACTCCCATTAATAACAGAATTCTATTCACTTTAAGTTTGGTAATTTTTGGACAGTATTTCAAATATTGTGCAATTCTAGGCATTTCAGTTGTGGATGTCACAAACCTTGAACAGAACTTTCAGGAAAAGATTACCTTAAACTCACTACAATATACAGCAGTGCAAACAAACTTTGAGTTTAAGGTTGGAGCAATATTTTTGGTGTTTGGAAGATGTTTTATATGTTAATTAGGACTTTTTACATTGATATTCATCATGTACATATATCTCCACCAAAAACTGGTCTCTTTTGTAAGGTTATAGTAAATTGCTGATATTTTATAAACTGATAACTTTAAGGTTGCATTAGTTTGTGTCACTAGCAGCTTTGATGGAAGACATAAATGGTCAATGTCGTCTTTACACTTACTCTCCAGAGAGTATCTTAAAAATGGCTTGGATAAATTAAATTCCAATTGGCATGTTGATGTAACTTTTCCTCAAGGTGTGCCCTATTTAAGATGACCTTAAACTCACAGTAGTAAGGTACTTATATTGATTTGAAGGTTTTTCGTTTCCGGACAGTATCTCAAATTTGTTGACGGATTCAATTCAATTTGGCATGTGGTTGTAACTGGTTTTCAAGGTGTGCCCTATTTTAAAGTGACCTTAAACTCTCATGTATCAAAAAGTTATATTGATTTTACAGTATTTTTTCATAGAGTATACTGGAAATAACTTGAGAAATTTCATTCAAATTTTGCATGTATATGTAACTGGCCATAGATAAGTGCCATACATTAAGATGACCCTAAACTCCCAGTAATAGCATATTGTCAGTGTCGTCGTCACACTTCCTTTCCAGGCAGTATCTTAAAATGACACGATGGATTCAATTCAAATTTGGCATGTAGATGTAACTAGTATTCAAGGTGTGTCTTATTTTAAGGTGACCTTAAACTCCTATGTATAAAAGAATTATGTTGAGTTTAAGTTTTTTTACTTTTCCGTAGCGTATACTGAAGATAACTTAAGAAATTTTATTCAAATTTTGCATGTATATATAACTGGCCATGGATAAGTGTCATATATTAAGGTGACCTTAAACTCCCAGTAATAACACATTGTCAGTATCATCATACTTCCTTTCCGGAGAGTATCTCAAAAATGGCATGATGGATTAAATTCCAACTTGGCATGTAGATGTAACTGATCCTCAAGGTGTGCCCTATTTTAAGGTGACCTTAAACTCTCACTAGTTACATACTTATATTGATTTTTAAGTTTTTTTGTTTCCACACAGTATCTCGAAAATGGGTTGACCGATTCAATTTACATTTGGCATATGGTTGTAACTGGTATTCAAGGTGTGTCATATTTTAAGGTGGCCTTAAGCTCCTCTATATAAAAAATTTATATTGAGATTCAGTTTTTTATTTTTCCATAGAGTATACTGAAGATACCGTGAGAAATTTCATTCAAATTTTGCATGTATATGTAACTGGCCATAGGTAAGTACCATATAATAAGGTGACTTTAAACTCCCAGTAATAACACATTGTCAGTGTCATCACACTTCCTTTCCAGATAGTATCTCAAAAATTGCATGATGGATTAAATTCAAATTTGTTTTGTGGATGTAACTGGTCCTCAAGGTATGCCCTATTTTAAGGTGACCTTAAACTCCCACTAGTAACATACTTATATTGATTTTAAGTTTTTCTGTTTCCAGAGAGTATCTTGAAAATGGGTTGATGGATTCAATTCAAATTTGGCATGTGGTTGTAACTGGCATTCAAGGTGTGTCCTATTTTAAGGTGACCTTAAACTCCTATGTACAAAAGATTTATGTTGAGTTTCAGTTTTTTATTTAGTATATAGTATAGTATATAGTATACTGAAGATAACTTAAGAAATTTCATTAAAATTTTGCATGTATATATAACTGTGGAGGTTTCATGGCATGAGAACTTCTGCTTTCTTGGCAATTTCTGCAACAAGTGTTTCCATGGCAACACTTTTCCTGTTTCTTGGTCTTTTATTTTGTGGGCAATTATCATTATTCAAAGCTTTCAAAATATGTTCATTACAAGAGGAACTTGTGATTTGGTTTTAGGCAACATTTGCCAACAGCTGTTGCCATGGCAACACTTTTCCTGTTATTTTCACTTTTAATTTGGTGGGATCTTTTTAAATAATAGTATTTTTAGGATATATTTCTTACAAGGGGAACTACAAGAGTAGTGATGATGCTTTTTTTGCAAGTTTTTGGTAACAGCTGTTGCCATGGCAATACTTTTCCTGTATTGTTTTTCAAGTTGTGATTTTGTGGGTACTTGGCAACACTTTCTCTTGTTTCTTGGGTTTAAAAATCTTTTTGTGGGTTCTTTGCATTCCAAACCCCTTTCGAGCTGATTACTTTTTTGGCAATACCTGGCAACAAGTTTGGCCATGGCAACACTTTATCTTTTTTTGGACCTATATATAAACATTTTTGTGGGTTGTTTGCATTCCAAACCCCTGCATGGACTGGAGCTGATTAGTTTTCGGCAATAATTTGTAACAAGTGTTGCCACAGCATCAGTTCTTTCTGTTTCTTGGACTTACAAATATTTATATGGTTTCTATGCATTCCATACCCCTGCACAGATTGGAGCTGATTAGATTTTCGGCAGTAACTTGTAGCAAGTGTTGCCACAGCGTCAGTTCTTTCTGTTTCTTGGACTTACAAATATTTATATGGTTTCTATGCATTCCATACCCCTGCACAGATTGGAGCTGATTAGATTTTCTGCAGTACCTGGCAACTCCCGCCATTGCAACACTTTTTTTTACCCCACAGCCCTTAAGGGCTGTCGGGGTATTGTTTTCACCCATGGTGTCCGGATGGGCGGGCGGGGGGGGGAAAGTTTGTCCGGGCTGTATCTCAGAAACCGTAAGGTGTAGGAAGTTGATACTTGGTAGGGACATTGGTTAGGATGTGTAGGTGTGCAACATCATGGTCTGACCTTGATTTGACCTTTGACCTTGCCGTAGTGACCTTGAGTTTGAAAATCTTGTCCGGGCTATATCTCGGAAACCCTAAGGTGTAGGAAGTTGATACTTGGTAGGGACATTGGTTAGGGGGTGTAGGTGTGCAACGTCATGATGTGACCTTGATTTGACCTTAGACCTTGCCGTAGTGACCTTGAACTATAAAATCTTGTCGGGGCTATATCTCAGAAACCGTGAGGTGTAGGAAGTTGATACTTACTAGGGACATTGGTTAGGGGGTGTAGGTGTGCAACGTCATGGTCTGACCTTGATTTGACCTTTGACCTTGCCGTAGTGACCTTGACCTATAAAATCTTGTCCGGGCTATATCTCGGAAACCATAAAGTGTAGGAAGTTGATGCTTGCTAGGGACATTGGTTAGGGGTTGTAGGTGTGCAGCATCATGGTGTGACCTTGATTTGACCTTTGACCTTGTTGTAGTGACCTTGACCTTTAAAATCTTGTTGCACCTTTGGGTCTGTCTTTTGATGTAGATTAAGCACTGTTAAAGTCATATTAGAATTTATTAAGAATTTTACTTCTATAACTTCCCATTGTAACAGATGGAATTTCATCAAGGGAGACACAGATTTTGCTCCAACACCACACACATAAGCATTCATTGAATGTATTACCACTTCTGTATGCATTGTAATATTCAAAATATCTAAACCATAATTCGGCCATGCAGATGTAGGTAAAGAGTGTTGTAATGTTTAGTTTACTGATTAATGCTGTCATCTTGTTATTGAATTATCTTGTTTTAATACTTCATCTTTACATGCATTATCTTTCTCTTAGACATTATTTTTTAAACATTGTTTGGACCTTTATATAACTGACAGTGCTCTTAAAGTGTCCTGAACTTTGTACTGATACAGTACTTCTATATCTCATGGTGATAAAAATATTTCCCTAGGCTGTGGGGTATGGGCATCTCTGATGCTATTTTCTGGTTTTAGGTTGTGGATATAAACAGTCCTGAAGAAGATCTGTAGGGTTAAGTGACCTTTCACTCCCCAAGATTAGACAATGATCCGGCTTGTTTGCTGTCCCACAAAATAGCTGACAAATATAAGTAGTTCCTTCTTTCCCCCGTGAACAGAGGAGGCAGACAAAACCGGAACCATGTTGCACAGTGCATTAACTTATATGGGCATATGACTAGCAGTTTAATAGTAGGTTACCCAAAAAGATACTTTATTGAATTTCCTGCTTTGTGCTGACATCTAAAAAAACTTGGTAAGTGATAACTTCATATGTATGGCTCTCTGTCTGCCTGTGTCCATTTGTCATATCCTGTACATTGGATTGGAAGTTATATTTTTCAACAAGTTGGAGCCTCACCATGGCTTGGTACTTCTCAAGGATTGTCTGGATCTGCAAAAATACTGCCAGTCAGCCAACTATTTATGTGCAGCATAATTTTTGTCCTTTTGAATTTCATTCGCTTCAGTCTTTAACCAAAGCTGGTGACACAGTACAATTCTTTTGAATCACTCAGTCATTGTTTTTTTCACATACTCACTGTTTTATTCACTCTGTTTTTTGACTCACCACACAATTGTTCGTCCTCTTTCTTTTTTCCACTCAGTCTGTTTTCCCATTGCCTGTTTTTCACTGACTTGCTTCTTTAGTCCACTGACTGTTTTTTTTCCACTCACTCACTGTTTTATTTCACTCACTGTTTTTCCATTCATTGTATCACTCATAATCATTCTCACTGACCCACTTTCCTTTTTTTCATAGACTTTGTTTTCCAATCACTGACTTGCGGTCACTTTGTTTTTGTAGTCAGTCGCTCTCCCGACCTGTCTGTCAACTACAAGTTACTGCTGAACCTCTTCAACAAGCGCACACAGCACAGGTACCCACTGTACAAACCACACGGGACCCTGTGGGTGGATGTCAGTCCCCACACAGAGACCCAGACCCACAGGTCACTGGATGGAGGAATATGTAACCCAGGATACCCAGCTACAGACAGGTCATACCCAGGTCATCAACAGGTCAAATCTACCTCAACAGACAAATTCCCTGAGAGACCATCTCCTTATGTATATACTCGCTCTAATAGCTCAGTACAAAGTCTATTTAGCCATCCAGGATACAGGTCAACAGGATCTTTGTCAGGGTTTAGATATACTAAGGAGACTAGCTTTACCAGAAACAAACCCCTACCGTCCATCAGCAATAAAGATATAGAAAATATGAGCAAGACGAATTATCATCAGTCAGACAGTAATTTGTCTGAGAGTAAGTCGGATAAAAATCACCTACAGAGTAAAGCATGGCATTTTTCCTGGAAATCCAGTCACCAGAATGGGTTTTTGCCTGTGCCAAGTATATCTCTACCAGGAAGAGCATCTGATAATGAGTGACAACCTCTTTGAAGACAATAATATTGCTGGTATCAGCACAGTTTGGATAAATTAGCAGACTTAGGCATGAAAGACCCTGACAGAATAGTTTTACTTGGTTTGAGGTTATAAAGTGTGTGTAGTGATATCTTTATCAATCAACAAATCACGATGTCATACAAGGTGCTTGATATTGAGGCATTGTCATTTCAGAATTGTGATACACAGAAAGTCTTTTGAATTTAGGTCACGTGTAAATTGAGTTAGTATATAGAAATATTAAACTAAAACATTTTGCAATCTCTGTCCATATCTTTTTAAATGCATCAAAATTCTTTGCTACTTCTGATTTGTTTTCCAGTTAGAGTGGCACTAATTGAAATTTTGTTGCCATAAAACAACCAAAATAATGGCCTTGTTTTGTTGTGGTGATATAGTTCTGTAAAAAATGGAAATATTGTGATGCTACTGTTAAAGCATAATCAGTTTTTCTGAGTGTGTTAGACATGCCTGTTTCATGTGAACTACAATGACTTTTGGTTATGTTTGGGTAAAACTATGTATCATTATGGTTGAGTGCAATTCAGACTCTTTTCAAAGAGATGTTGAGACTGTCAGTCTGAGATGTGGGATGTTGATGAAGAGTACTTGAGTACTTGTTAAACAATATAGTTGAATAGCAAATGTAGTTTTATTGCACTTACTCTAGTAGTGGAGGAGATTCTAAGCACAGAGCCTAGTAGTGGGTACATTGTTTATCGTTGTTAGCACTATGTACTGTAACTATTGTTTTGGGACAGGGTTGCTAATATCGATGTGCAAAGACATGTACAACTATAAACTTACACCACAAATATTTGAGAAAAAAAACCTGAACTTTATATATCTTGCATTTTGTAGTTTTTAATGAGTTTTTTATCAGAACTACCATGTTTTGTTTTGATAAACTTCACTTCCTGGTAGAGATTTGGGATATGCTAGAACCCAAGTTTTTCTCAGAATCCTGGATTCGGACTCTTTAATTCTAATTCTAATTGAACTTTTATATTTTTACTGGACTTTAGCAGACAATATTAAGCCCAACCAATGCCCATCCCCACTGTCAAACAATGTTGAAATGTTTTTGCATTCAATATCGATATTCACACAGGCAAATGATAAACCCACTAATAGAGCCCCCATTACAGTTCAAAGTATATGAAGTCATTGGACATGGATCTGTCACAAAGGAATTCATACCTCCAGGAAGGAGGATATGTGATCATTGTATACTGTTTGTTTGGTTGTTGGTTTGTTTGTATGTCAGCAAGATTACCAAAACACAAGTGCACAGATTTACATTAAATTTTCACAGTGTGTGTGTCTTGGTGTGATATACGGCTGATTTAATTTTGGGAACAATCAGCAACTGTTTCTGGATCCAGGATTTTCAAAATGATGTCTTATCATTGCATTCATCAACAGTAGTGGAGGTGTTAGCCTTGGTGGATGTATGCAAGAGTGTTCTTGTTATGCTTTAGCTTTTGAAGTTACAACCTTCAGGCTTGGGCTCCTGCCAGCCTAGGCTGGCTATTTTTGTGATCATGTAACCGCAATCCTTCTAATGTTCATACAGTGTCAGTATATTTACCACAAGTGCACAAGAATATATTTTGATAATAACCTAAGTATAATAAAATTGTGATCTGCAACACAGTTTTCCCTCCTATAGTACCTTCATGCTGCCTGTGTTCTACATATCTTCTGTATCGAAGTTGTGGTTATTTAATAAACCAAGGGCATCTGGGTGGGTTGGTAGTCAGACAAGTAGTGGGAAAATTTTGTCTGAGCTATGTCTCGCAAACTGTAAGGTATAGGAAGTTAATACTTGATGGCGCAGATGTGCAACTTCATGGTGTGACTTTGATTTGGCATTTGACCTTGCCATAGTGACCTTGACCTTTAAAATATTGTCTAGGCTCTATCTCAGAAACTGTAAAGGTGTTGGAAATTGATACTTGGTAGGGACATTGGTTGAGAGTGTAAGCGTGCAATGTCATGGTGTGTCCTTGATTTGACCTTGCCCTATTGACCTTGACCCTTAAAATCTGGTCTAGGCTATATCTTTGAAAATATAAGGTGTAGAAAGTTGATACTTGACAAAGATATTGATTCAGTTTAGATGTGAAACATAATCGTGTGACCTTGACTGTGAGCTTTAAAATTTTATCCAGGCTGTATCTCAAAAAATATAAGATGTAGGAAGGTGTTACTTTGTATATTGGTTGGAGGGTGTAGCTGTGCAACATTTTGGTGTGTCCTTGGTATGCCCTTGACTTTGGCTCTGCTAGAATGTTTTTATTCAATTGAGCCACCTTCATTGACAGCTATACTTCCATTATAATTTGATAAATTAATAAATTTTACAGCTTCACAACTTTTACTTTAATCTTTTACATATGAATGCTGTAATCTTGCTGTTAAATTGTCTTATTTTGATACTTTTTTTAAATTAATTTCCTTCTTCAGTGTTATTTCTCCTGCATCTTTCCATGTCTTATATTTCAGTTCTGAAATACTTCTTATCTTTGAACGTCTTTACCTATTCTGTATCTCATGGTGTGTCCAGGCTGTTGGCTGTGGATATCTCTGTTACTATTGTCTGCTTTCGTATCAGGTGAACAAAATATGAAATTTTACCAAAGTATTTTTTCACAGTTATATTTGAATAAATTCAGTTACTTTTACATTTTTCAAAGAACTATGGGATTAAAAACATCCTCTGCGAAAAGAGCCTTTCACTCATTCAGCATTAACAGCAGAGTAATCTATTTGAAAAGAATTGCAAAAGATCTTTTGTTGTGACAGATGGTACAGTACACAGCCCTGGCTCCATAAAATTGATGTGAGCACATCAGTTTCATTCTGTCAGTTGTGGTGGTTTATCTGTTTAACATCCCCCTCTCTATCTAGTTTCAGAGACATAGTAACTCACCAGTCACTGGCTTCTCTTCTTCATCTGTTTGTTGTTTATTGTCCACTGACATCCTCTGCCTTGACAGCTGGTATTCTTTTAAAACAGTGAAATGCCATTCAGTTGATAATGTGCCAGTTCCACTGTCACGATTTTATCTCTTGACTGCCCTGAGAATGCACTTGGAGGTCCTCTATGGGCAGTAGTGATTGGCAAGTCTGACAATTTATTACAGACAGTCACCTCTGTGTGAGTTTGACTCCCACATGGCACGTTGAAGGCCTTTTCCAATATGACCTTGCTATTGAACAGAATTTGAAACCCCAACTTTGACTTCGGTAATGCACTCAGCAGAGTTATTTTGTTCCTGCTGCAAGATATCTTTAAACTCTTTAAGGTTGGGAGCATAGCAATAGTAGACAACAGGCCCATTTTACAAACATGCCTGAAAAGTGAAAATCTTTGCAAGTAAGCATTTCACAACAACTCACATTACTTACACCCTCTATTGCCAGTCGTTAGTGTCTTGCGGTATATCTTTTTTAATAATAGGACAAATCTTAACTGTTCAATTTACTTATTACCTCAGCCAAAGAGCTATTATTTTCATGACAATTTGTTTGTCCGTTTGTTAGCAGGATTTTGCAAATACTTGGCGTTGGAACTTCATGAAATATTCAGGAGCTGGGTCTTAGTCCAAGTGACATCCCATTAAATTTTGAGATTGATCTAGATCACCGTCTGGTTACAACAAAAAAATCTGGATTTTACCATTTACTTATTATTGTGTGTCTGGACAGAGGTCTGTGGTCTCTAAGTGCTCTTGTTATGTTCACTCTTTTCATGACAAAACTGTTTTTTCCTGCTGAAATGTAACCAAATTATCTTTTTCCTATGAAAAGACAAGTTACAAGTCTCTCAGTTAATTTCCTGCTTTCAAAGAATGATTGTGCCTTGATGTTAGGTGTTATATATTCTTGGTTTGTAGTGTTTGGGAACAACTGGTAATACAGTTGTACTTATTTTCTTCACTTGCATAACATATCTTTTTGGTCATAAATTGTTTAATCGTTTAATGCTTAAATGGAGTGTTACATTATTTCCACTTTTCTTTAGACACAACTTCTGGTAGCAAGGCCCTACTTGTGTAGGTTTTACAATAATGGAACAGCAAATATGGAACAGCAGATTAAGTTCTCAGGTATTCTAGTCATCAACAATAGTCAGACTCTGGTCATTGTCCCTGTAAAAAGTACTCAGTATATCTGTACATGTTATTTCAATTAAGTCCCATTAATTTTAATCCCAAAGGCCCACAGAAAAGCTTTTTTTTTCTTAACCAGGAATTCCAAATAAAAAAGCCTAACAATGTCCCTGATTTCTAGTTTAACAGGTGTGCTACTTAAAGGAATTCCCCTCAATGTGTATGTACAATGGCTGAGTGGTTAACAGGTGTGGCTCTCCCCAATATGGACATGGGTTCAATCCAGCCAAGGGCATTATGTCTAATTTAATTTAGGTGGAATTTACATTGGGCCTGTGCTGTTATCAGAAATCCTTGTTCAGTATAAGTATCTTAAAAGAGACTTTAACCTTTAAGGGTTTTCCCAGTTCAGATGGCCAGCATAACCTAAGCTGTTACTCTTGTGCAAGTTATTTGACTTTGCAGGGCTTAATTGCATTGAATGTTTTCACAAATTTATGTTCCCACAACCGAGAGAACCATATGTGTCTTTTAAAGTAATTTTGCACAATAATAACACCTTGTTTGAACTCTTTTTTAAAAGATCTCCTTCTTTTAGTGCTGAAGACTTATTGTCATGTCCTCAGTCTTTAATTAGAGCCGACATGATCCTTTAAATAATACATGTGTTGGCAGCCACTTGTCACACATAAACTTACAGAGCTGCTTCACTGAGCTATCTGATGTCCTGCTGGGCAGATTTACAGTGTTTTATAGGCACTTGAGTTCTTTTGAAGAAACAAACTGAGAATCTTGATGCAATGAATGGGTTGCCCATGCAGTCCATTATTTGAAGACTAGCTAAGCCCGCAGTAATAAACATACATTAACCATGCTTGTTTAAAGTTGGTCTAAGTTGCATAGCTATTAATGATAAGAACTGTGAAAATTACATATCCTCAGAAATAAACCCCTCAAAAATATTATGGCATCAAATGTATAAATGTAATGTTAAGCAGTGTTATTATGCAGATGACACCTTCATTCAATTAGAGTATTCATTCAATAATGCAGCAGGTACCAAAGAGATGATTTTGGAACCCTAATGAAGCTAATATTACAGTAAATCTGTGCTGTGCATCTGATGGGCGAAAAAAAAGAACTTCCTTACATATTCCTTAGCAGGAATAGCTCTCTAGTATTTGGTTGAGTGCAAGTCCAGCAAGTCATTGCCATGTGCCAGTTCTGACCCTTGTTAGTACTGCCAGTAATGACCCATGTTAGGTTTTTCTGTTAAAAGACAGCTTCTATTTTCAGAAGAAATTTCTGGTAGCAGAAAATGTTTATTATAAACATTAATGGAAAACAAGACAAAACAAAAACTGGCCAAATCATTCCAAAAACACGTCCAATCAGTAATGCAACCGTGTTTGAAAAAATATATATATATTTATCAAAAAAATAACTAGTTGGCCGTCTGATAAATTTTGAATTTATTTTTATATTCAGAAATGAAATAAGTCGCTAAAACAAGTCAAGCTGCACCAACATGCACACTTTTTAAAATTTTTATTGTTAAGTAATATACTGTGTCATTTCTATGGATTGTTAAACATTGTGTAGCAGTCCATAAAGGCTTTGGTTTAATAGTAGTGTGTAATATGTAGTATAAGTCATGAGGCCTTGGAGTATGGCCTCACAGGTTGGTCAAGATTCTGTATCAATGAACCAAGCATCAGTATCTTCCCCACCAGATAGTGTCAATCCTAGATCCAAACCCACAACCTCAGAGGTTGCCTGAAAGTGTATTATTACATCACCATGTGTCCCCTACACTTGCTTATAACAGAAACTGATATCATATCAGCAAATACAAGTAAAATTTGGTACTATATTGGTCATAGTGGTTTAAGAGTTAATACCACCTTTACTTCAGACTATGTAGCCATTATAAACTGATCTTTATATTTTGTAGCTGGAAAGAACAGCCCTGATCCTTCCATGAACCCTGACATGCCACTCAACATTTTCCGCAAGCGTACAGTAGACAAGTATGCCTCGTACAAACCCTCAGAGTCTTCAGGTTATGATATGAGTGAATTGGCCAAATCAGCACACTCCTATAGATCCCTATATGATGATCAAGCCCAGCTTGGAGCCAAATCATCTAAGTCTAGCCGCTACTCGCATCAACAAGATACCAACAGCATAGCAGGTGGTCCAAAGTCCTCCAAATCTGTGCGTTCATCCAAGCAGGATAGTCAGGCTACAGGAGTGTTGTCCTCAAAGTCAGTACGTTCAGTGCAAAGTCTCCTAAGCCAGATGGGGAACCGGTCCTCTCAAACTGTGCGGTCCTTGCATGAGATACTTGGAGGCCCAGGGCACAGATCAGTTCGAGACATTATGGGGGCAAAGTCATCCAAATCCAGGAAGTCTGTGGCAGATGATTCTGCAGTCACAGACACAAAAAATGATAACATTGGGGCAGGCACACTAAAGAAGTTCAACTCTTTGCAGCAGCTGTCAATCACAGCAGGGGAAGGAGCTGAGCTTGTTAAGCCCCTCCCACCAGTTGAACAGACTTCAGTTAGACAGAGTCTAATACAACATCTCTCTCAGACATCCACATCACAAGCAATCAGCCACCCGGATAAACCTCTGCCACCCCTGGACAAGTACTCCAGCAAACAAAAATCCAACCTGGATACCTTTGAGAGGTTGTCTCAACCTTCTACCCACCAAGAGGAAAACCATGAGAGTCCACCGAGACAACACAGAGGAGGTAAGGTAACAAAACCAGGCTTTATATCAGCAGAAGCTTCACCAGACTATATGCAAGCGGACAGGTTACACAGAGACAAGGTACCCCCTCTACCCAGGAAGAAGTCTGACTTCTCTTGGAAAGTTTATGACTCAGATCATCCTGGGGAGACTTCAGCCTATGTACCCATGATACCCTTACCAACAGACAGAAAGCCAAAGACCAATTGGCACCCTTCTTTCGATACCATCACCTCCAAAAACAGCACTCCAAGTGTGTATGGTGCCACACCCACTAGTGATCACCAGCACCCATTGCATGGCCCTTACACCAATTCCCTCACCAGTATGAGCAATGCAAGCCGGCACACTGAGGCTTTTAAACTGCCTGGCACTGGCCAGGGACTTCGAGAGAAGAATTCTGTGGATCTTCCTAGGATGAGCATGATGAAAGCTGTCAGCAACAACAAGAAGGCGTCTGGCACCGCCTCCAATTCAGCATGGAAAATCTACAGGAACCTTAAAGTGGGAAACAAGTTACCATAGGCTTTTTGATGAGATATTGTAATGTCCTCAGAAAACACCAACAGCTATGGAATGGTCATAGAAAGGTCAAAGCAAACCAAATAGCACTTAGAAGGAATTTTTGAAAAGGAGAGAGCAGCTGGGATCAAGCTTTTGGAAAATGTGAAAAAAAAATTGAAAAGAAATGATAGATGTTAAAAGTTCCTGTTTAGCATCATGCACTCACAAATGGGTGTATTAGTACATAAGTAAGTGTAAAGTAAGTAAGCCAAATTGAAGTTGTGTAACAGCCTCTAAAGTCAGTCTTGAAAGTATTTAGGAATTTTAAAAAGTTGGAAGTACAATTGCCATATACAAATTAGAGTACATGCCATAGATATTGCAACAGGTGGGAAAAGATAGATAAAAGGTATATTTAAGTAACAAAGTACCCTCAGGTATAATATATGGTTTGACAGATATTGATAGCTATTAAATTTTTGTCATTGCACTTTTTAACATATAATTAGATCATATTAGTACTGAGAAGGATTAGTGTAGTGCTCAAGTTGTAGTTGTGTGTAAAATTAATATTTGTCCTTTGTTTCTGATGTCACAAGGCTGTGTCGTTTTTTTTCATTTTGACGGCAAAATATCAGGCTTCTACAAACAGAACACGTGGGAGGGGATACCCTATTTCTAAAAATTAATTGCAAATTAACTGAATGTTTAGAACTGAACATATAAAAGTACAGACACTGTTGTATGTATTACAAAATTTAATTCAGAAGAAATATGGAATGATCTTTCTTTCTCTTGTGATTGACTTTATTGTAACAAGCATAAAATGCATCTCTCAACTTTATTCAGACTTCTCAGTGTCAGCAATATTGATTTCTCTTTATTTGCATATGTCATTTAAAGTTAGTTTAAAAGGACTGGTTAACAAAAATAGAACTGTAATTTTTCAAGATCGATTAATGGTAATATTTAACAGCTGTATCTATATGTTAAAAAACAGCAAGAGCTGAATTAGTATCTACAAACAGCAGTAAAGTACAGATGTGTAATTGCATATGTTCAGTAAATTTGTAACAGTGTGGTTAAACATCCAGTAACAAAACCATGAATCAGTAGCTATCAGGATTTCAGCGAATCACATGGAAAAAAAAACTGTAATGCATGTATTTTAATGTAATTATGATGTTGCCCAAAACTCCTCTGTATAAGTTGGGCTGACACCTCAGTAAGGGTTTTCTGTACATAGATTTAACAGGTGAATAGCCTGATAATTTTGACTGCTGCATTATTGGAGGTTTCTCCATAGACTGCAAAATCTTGAAATCTGTTGGTATCATGTAATTGTCATCAGCTGATTATTCATATTTTTGTTGTTCACTGTGAAATATCATTGCAAACGTCCATCTCATTTAACCCGCTATGCATTATTTTAGCATCCCATTAAATGTGGGCTGAATTTGGTATTTAACCTATGTTTGCTGTGATATTTTCACATATTTATATAGTACTGGTGCTGGGTTGCAATGAGCAGTTATTTTCATCATTAAATACTCCTTCACCATAACTCCATTCTTCAACAATCATGTCAGTGAAAATGATCAATTATGCTTTAAGAAGTTGTTTAAATCGATCATTTACTCCTTAATTTGTTAGTGGTCGGGACCGATTCTGAAAATAAAAACTGGTTTCTGGGGCTTGAAACCAAACGAATTCTGGTATTTTGAGATATTTAAAAGTTTATAAACATCATTTGCAATGAATGTAAGATAAAAATGTAAGATATTTCCTCAAATTTATATGTTCTTTATTGTTTTGATGAAGTATTAACCAGTAGAAAGCCTAATATAATGATGTTTTCAATAACTGTAACTTAAAAATTCTTTGCAGATTTTGTCATTTCTACCTAAACGAAAAGAAGTACGGTATGCCGGTTTACTGTCAAACCACTATAATTTGGTCAATATTAAAAAAAAACTACCAACCAATGTTAAAGAAAGAGTATTCTCCAGTTCATCTATGAGCTACACTTCAACAAGTGCTCAGATACCCTTGAACAGCCCTAACTCATAGAGAAGGAATCATCTGTCAGGATTTCAATGGAGCTGAGTGCAGCTTCTGGTTTCCGATACTGATAGTGAAAGTTTGATTTCAGTATCATTTCTAACAGTTCATAACTTTGCAAGCCAATGTTTTCTAGATGTTTGTCAATCAATCAATCAATCAGTTGCTTAATCTCCGTATCTACGGATTCTAAGGCACACCATCCAGTTCGTAAGGCATAAATCATTGAGTCATCAGACATGTTCCAAGTCGTACCCAGGGAGTCGATCCGGTGTTCGTTAGTTAGAAATTATGGTGGAAATGATTTCTGAAATAGGTAGGTTTTTAGTCGACTTTTGAAACACGAAAGATTTGGAGCACTGCGGATATCATGTGGAAGATCATTCCATAACTTAGGGGCATCATATGAGAAACTGTTGTTGAAGTGGACCTTGGATTTATGGATGGCAGCACAATAATGAGGAACCTGGAGGAACAAATTTTTTGGGTTGGAACGTCTTGTATTCATGGCAGACTTGTACAAGGGGAGATATGGTGCAAAATACTTAGGCTGGCCAGTGGTGAGGTACTTATAAATCAAAACTAGGGTTTTGAAGATGATAGGTTGTCTGATGGGTAGCCAATGAAGTGTCCTCAGGGTGGATGTGATGTGGATGTGATGTTTGTGTAGTTTAAAAATACTTTATATTTTGATCATAAATGCTCACATTTTTTGGTGTGTACTAGTATGTGTTCTGTCTGACATGTTTTGTCATTTGTTCTTTTTATTTTTCAGTAATCTGACAAGCCTTTTTAACTGTTGCCTTTCAGATAGCTATGTTGGGATGCATAATGATTTTTGTGCACAAAAATGTACATGTATGTTAATGTAAATGTTTTTCTGGTTATTGATATTGATTTTACATGCCACAGCCATTTACTTGCTATGCAATATCTGTAATGATGTATTCTTTATCATGATATTGTTGTTTTTTTTATGTTGTTTCGCTTGAAGCAAAACATAATTGAACTTTAAATTATTGTAATACTTGTATATATCTTGTCATGAACATATTATAAGCCATTGAAATGTTTTGTGTTTTTTTTTACCTGCAATCAATTACAGAAGTCCCAAAAGAACAGAAATTTGAGAAGCAGCCAGCCTCAATGAGCAAGAACCCAAGTTCACAGTTATAATTTATACTAAGCACTTATAAATTTTTAACAGATATGGTTTGGTTTGTAGCAATAAAATAAACTTGTTTAGAGTTAAAATAGCCATCACAAGGTCATGTTAGTTGAACCACAGTCTAAGCTGATCAGCTGTACAGCTTGGCACAACTACAATACTGAATTGTTGCACTTCCTTTTTATCAAGACATATGAATTAGTACAAGCACAACTCATAGATATACTTTACGAGGAAGAAAGTTGGATAATGAGCTAATTAAGAAGTGACACTGTAGTTTTATTTAAAGTAACTGGTCGCAGTTTAGCAGATGACCAATTAACATCCAGCTGACAAAATGTATTTCTCGCTGCCAAGGAGGTATTATTACATTGCAAAATTTTTGGTAAATATATTACTCAGTCTGTTTGCTTTTAAGTTTGTCTGTTTGATTGTTTACAGCATAACTCTATAACTACTGCACGGATGGAAACAAATTTTTTTTTGGAGCATCAGAACTGTTACAAGGAAGAAACATCTCAAGTCTTGGAATGATCGGGTCAATTTCCTTGATTGTGGAGCAAATTTCTGTTACATTACCAAAGAAATCAATGAGATCATTTATTTAATGCCCTGTGGAAACATTTTGTAAAGTCTGCATCACCCTCCGAGTGCTCTTGTTTGTTTGCAAGATTACGCAATACAATACCACTGCTTGGATCTTCATGAAAAAATGAGAAGATGGGTCTTGCTATAACTTAGATCCTATGAAATTTTGAGACTGATCCAGATCACCATCTGGATAGATCCAGATTTCGTGATTTACTTGTTATTACATGTCGTGACGGAGGTATACATTCTCTAGTGCTCATTATTATTATTATATTGGCAAAATCTGCTTGGCTTAAAGATGACTTCATTGTTTATTTTTGTATCAGTTATGTGCCAAATTACCAATCCCAGCAGCAGAACACATACTTTGTGTCCAACACCCTCACAGCAGGGTCATACCAACAGCAAGCTATTTTATGTTGGGACTTTAACATGGCAGCAATGAAAAAGACAAAATGACAACCAAAAGAGCAATGTATCTTTTATTGAAAGACACTGCCCGAGATGTCGGCAAATAAGTACAACTTGTATCATATAACTTTGTGAGAAATATTTCCTGTCACTTTTGGTCTGGAAATGATTTGGTTGCTGTAGTTTTTGCGCATGTGGAGCTTATGTATATTTTGAAAGTCAGTGGGATTACAAATACTAAAGACATGTCATACTTGTCTGTATACTGCAGCTGTTTTAGAGTACAGTATGTGATGTTTACTGGCATATAGTTGTTGGTCTGAATTCCATTGGCACAAAATTAGGAGAGAGCTATCTTTTCTTTGTTTATACCTGCATTTTTACCCCACAGCCCTTAAGGGCTGTTGGGGTATTGTTTTCACCCATGGTGCCTGGATTGGCGGGTGGGGGGTCGGGCAGGCGGCAGGAAGAAGTTTATCCGGCCTGTATCTCGGAAGCCGTAAGGTGTAGGAAGTTGATACTTGGTAGGGACATTGGTTAGGGGGTGTAGGTGTGCAACGTCATAGTGTGACCTTGATTTGACCTTTCTGTAGTGACCTTGACCTATAAAAACTTGTCCAGGCTATATCTCGGAAACCATAAGGTGTAGGAAGTTGGTTCTTGGTAGGGACATTGGATAGGGATTGTAGGTGTGCAATGTCATGGCGTGACCTTGATTTGACCTTTCCGTAGTGACCTTGACCTATAACACCTTGTCCAGGCTATATCTCGACAACCGTAAGGTGCAGGAAATTGATACTTGGTAGGGATATTGGCTAGGGTGTGTAGATGTAAAACGTCATGGTGTGACCTTGATTTGACCTTGCCGTAGTGACCTTGACCTATAACACCTTGTCTAGGCTATATTTTGGAAACCACAATGTATAGGAAGTTGATATTTGGTAGGGACATTGGTTGGGGGTTATATGTGTGCAACGTCATGGTGTGACCTTGATTTGACCTTTGATCTTGCATATCTGATGCTATTTTATCTCTCTACAGGGATATCTGATACTATTTTATCTCTTATATCTTTTTACTTGAATCTTGGTTGTTGCACCTTTGGGTGTCTTTTGATGTAGATTAAGGACTGTTAAAGTCATATTAGAATTGATTAACCATTTTACTTTTGCAACTTCCCATTGTAACATATGGTATTGCATCAAGTGAGCCACAGGTTTTGCCCCAACTCCACATTTTGCATGTATTGCCACATCTGTATGTATGGGTAGTATTCATAACATTCAAACCATAATTCGACCATACAAATGGATATCAAAATGGGAGAAGTCTTAAAGCTTCATAATTTTTAGTTTACTGAAAAGTCCTGTTTTGATACTTAATCTTTACATGCAGTTTCTTTCTCTTAGGTGTTATTTTCTCTACTTAAACGTTATTTGGACACTGACACTACTCTGAAAGTATCCCAATCTGTGTACTGTTTCACTACTTCTATATCTCATGGTGTTGAAAACTATTTCCCCAGGCTGTGGGGTACGGGCATCTCTGATGCTATCATTAAAATTCCTCGCGTATAACTTCCCTAAAATGAGTCATGACATGACAACGTCTGGCTTTGGACTGGGATTACAGCACATTACAGTAATTTTATCAATTTTGCGCAATGTAACTGTTTATATTCTTATTATTTTCACATTATTCTATGTTAGAAATTGTACTGTTTTAGGAGCAGCAGTAATGGTAATATAGTACTCCAGTACAAAAACTCCCACTTAATATTCCACTCCTAGATTCCATGTGCAAACCACTAGGCAAACAATACGATGTTTCAGGAAAAAGGGTCAAGGCCAAGGTTTCTTACCCATGACCTTGTTAGTTAGGGGAGAGTGTAACTGCTGAAAAATTATCTGTTTAATTATAAACAATTTTAATTTTCAAAATTCCCTCCATTTTCGTTTCGTGCTTTATATGAAAATATTTTATGGAATATAGATTGATTCACAGGGTGGAATATTCCATAGTTGACCAACGGTATGGAAGGGAGGGAGGAAAAGCAGTACACAAGAGTTGGTAGATTCTGAGGTCTAAATCATGTGTGTCGATAGACAACTTCTTTTTTTTTACATGTAAGGTAAAATTCATGCCCTGGACAATACTATACTGCCATACCTCCCGTTTGATCATAGAAGATTGAGACATGATATAATCAACTGACTTCAATAGTTATTTTATTATAACAATTTACAGAGCTTATTAAATAGCAAATATGTTGATAAACAGGATAATGTAATTATTCCATTCAGCAGATTATTCTCTTTTAAGATCTGCAGTTTCCCTGGAGATGGAAGTTTCAAGATCACTTGAATCCATACAGATACCGTTTCATTCCCTGAAAATATACAAACAAGATGGTAATCACTCTGGTTAAATGAAATCTTAAATTGTTCTTTGAATTGACTATATAAGTGACCCTAACAATTGATTGTATGGTCTTGACCCAGTGTTTCCGTACACAGTGATATCATACTGTCTGTATGAAGTATGTTGCATATGGCTATTTCACCCCCAATGGGACCAGAAAGTGCAACTCTGTTTAGTGAAAAAAGTATCTACAGAAGCTATATAATTTATAAAGACATAACTTTTATTTTTTGTCAAGGTACAGCACTAATATATTGTGTTTTAAAATTGCATACAAAATGGAAGTTGTTTACTGAAAACATCACAGCTCAAAAAGGCCATATCCGTCAAAGCGCTCAGATAAGGCCAAACCCTACTGTTTCAGGAAATAATAGTCAAAGCTGGGGTTTTATTAATTTATACTGGAAGATCCAAGTTAGTGAAAACCTGGAGGACTATGGGTGAGAGTTTCATATAATTTTATCCTTTACTAAAATTCTACTGGCAAATAAAACCAATTATAGCTCTGAGATTTAATAAAATGTAACTTCTGATGAGCAGTTCACAAAGTTCACTGGAAAACTTTATAGGTCAAACGGAATTGTAGCTTAATACAGTTACAGGCCCGTAGTAAAAGTTTGCCACTCCATGTTACAATGTAGGTTAAACCAAAGTTGAGTTTCAAAACTGACAAAGTGCTAAAGAATAAATGTGTAATGTCATTTTTTCTATGATAGCAAGAGTCTTGCGGTGGCTCTAGTCCATAAATAATGAACAGTTTTCTTAAGTTACAGACATCCGGAGTTGTAACTCTAACAAGGAATTTATCTATTGGGCTGTGTCAGCTGACCTTGCATTTTGAGCTTCAGAGTGAAAGTAGGGGAAAGGGACTAAAAGTAGCAAGGACTAATTTGACCTTGAAGGCAAGGTGGAAGGTCAAATTCGAACCAACAATGAGATATGGGACACAATTTCCTAGACATTATCTTCACGTCCCCACTTGACCTTAAAGGAAGGGCCAAAGGTCAAATCAGACCAACCAAAAGATTTAGGGCATATGATTTCCTATTATCTGTCTTCACATCTTAAACCTGTAGGACAAATAATAAAGGCGATACAGGGCACTGAAAGTATCAACAACCCCATTTGACCTTTAAGGAAGGGTCAAACTCGATCCCACCAAAATATGCAAGCCACATGATTTCCCAAAAGTGGTCTTCAAATCCCAAACCTCTAGGATCGATAATAAAAGATATCATTATTAAAACAGCTAAAAGTGAGTAAGTAGCATTGAATAGCCAGTCTGAAACTCTTAATGTGTTCTAGTTTACAAAAAGATAAATGAACAACACCTTGAGAGAAATTGTGTGCATGTAATACTTCTGAAGACAGAAGCCATTTACTCATTGTGGTAACGCTGAAAAGTGAGAAAGATCTCGTTCACTCGTATACCGAGCAACTGAAACTCCACTATATATGTTCTAGTTCACAAAAAGTACATGAACAACACCTTGAAGAAAGAAATTGCATAGCTGTAACACTTTTGACAACTACAGCTACAACGTCTTCAAAACAAATTGTGTAGCTGAAATATATTTGAAGATACAAGCCATTTACTCATTAAGTAACTGCTGAAAAGTGCAAAAGTAGATATTACTATGGAGATCGACTTCCAAACTGTTGACCATGTTGTAGCTATGAAAAAAGTAGTTGAACAACATATTTCAACAAAATGTTCTATATGCAACTGTTTTCAAGTTGGAAGTGACTTTACTCATTTTGTACTGAAAAGTCAGAAAGTAGCTATTACTCGCTTAGCTATTGGATAGACGCCAAAGTTACTATATTCTAGTTATGGAAAAAGCCGAACAACCCATTTCAACAAAATGCTGTTAATGCAATACAAGTTACAGTTGATTTACTCAACAGTGAGAACCTGAAAGTAGCTTTTGCTCAGCTATGTAATTAGCTACAGCTAGGTCTGCAATTTTACTATGTTATAGCTGACCCAAAAATAGGTGAATAATACATTTAAACAAAATACACTAAATGCCATGGATTTCAAATTACAAATAATTTGAATTTTAATCCATTTAAAAATGCATTAAAAATAATTATGAAACATCGGGGTCTGATACTCGTACAAGGGAATCTGCTTGTGGCCTAGTACACCCATGTAAGACAAGAGGCAAATTCCTTCAATAGTCAATGAGAAAACTGATAAATTGTTGAAATGTTCACACTTTGGGTGGGGGTATCTCGCTGTGTAACAGCTGTGGGGAATAGATGGACAAATCTGCATGCCTTGGAACTTTTTCATCCTCAATAGATAAAACATTTTTAAAAATAAACAGCATGTCTGAGGACCAGATGCAGACACAGCAGAGCGATGCCATAATGTTAGCTGCTGACATAAAAATATATAGATCCATTACAAAAGTTGCCAGCCTCGAACAGGGGGGCTAGAGTTAATTACGTACACTGCTGATGACAAATAAATAAAAAGACCAAGCACATATAACAAACATAAGAGAAGAAAATTGTTTTGGCAACAATAAAAAAATACACAAAGAAAATTGTTTTGGCAACAATAAAAAAATACACAAACCCAAATGACATTGTACAAAACAAGGGAAGCCTAAATGAACACGGTGCTGGAGTCCACTTACTACTAACAAGGTGCTTATAAAATCTCTGCTTATTTGCAGAGACTATAAAATTGGTGGGAGTTTGTAACTGCACAACACAATGGTAAAATCTCCCCATTACAAAATGATTGATCAGAAAACATGTGAGGGCAAAGCAATTTGAACACAGAGATAATAAGATAATATAATTTGGTACTTAATGTCCCAGACAAAACAGACGAGTTTTCATTACCCCATGTTTAAATTTTAAAAACTTTATATTTGATCAATTTCTTCCTTTTTTCTTTCTTTATTGGATGGCAGTGGGTGTTCAAAAGGCAAAACTTAACTGATACTGAATAAAATACATGTGAAATTGTTAATATTTTT
The DNA here is from genome assembly GCA_964017235.1 of Sabellastarte sp. h YS-2021. Classification (NCBI taxonomy): domain Eukaryota; kingdom Metazoa; phylum Annelida; class Polychaeta; order Sabellida; family Sabellidae; genus Sabellastarte; species Sabellastarte sp. h YS-2021. The sequence continues at coordinate 143,406,785 of OZ024929.1, forward strand.
TGTGAAGCTTGTTGCTCCAATCAAAAACCTTCCTGTACTGGGCATATTTTACATATTAGATGGTAAGGATTTTGCAATTAAAATCATCAGGCACTGGCATACAACCGTCCCACTTTAGGCCGGGGCCTGGAAGTGAACTGTCAAAGTTGAACAGCCAATGCCAAATAAGTATATTATAACATTTTCCCTAAAACAGCTCAGTGATGCGACAGCAAATCTATAAATGTCATTCAAAAGTGCAAATTAAGAGTATCACATAAACTGTTGCTCAGTTTCCTTCTTCAGACCTATTTCAGAGTAATCTTATAATGTTTAAAATTGATACTAAAAGTGGTATCCCCACTTAAACAGTGTATCCTCCTTAAACATGGGTAGACCTGTTGGAAACTGGACTCGACCATTTCGAAAATATGAGAGAAATGTGAGAACACCGGAACATGGTGATGGGCTCCAGAAAGTAACACTCATAGTAGTTCTGATGCCGAAAGTAACCGTGATGGCAAGCTGAGTATCCAGACAAATGGTGAAATGGAGGTATCTTTCTTTCTAAACTGCTGTGGGCATTGCCATATATTAAATATTAGAATCATTGTGTGAAATGTGTCTGGATTAAGACATTGGGGCTACATTGCTATGGGCGATTAACTTAATAGTCCAAATGCATCATTTAATGAAGTACATCATTGATTAAGTTGTATAAATGATTTTGATATTTCTTACAGTACAGTTTTAAATCCCTTTTAATTCAATAATGCATAAAATAGGCAAAGACGTAAAATTTGATCACAAGGTAACCCTGAACAGATTCGAAGGCCATCCCTAAAAATGCCGTTAGTGCAAGAAAGTCTCTCACCATGGGCCTGGGAGTTTCCTTCTCGCACCACACCACCAGTCCAGTGTAGGGAATCTCCGCATACTTCTCATGGTAACCAAGGCAACAGGGCGCTGGGCAAATGTTAACTGCCTTGATTTGTTTGGGACCTGCCATACAGCAGTCAAACTGATAAAAAGAAAAGAAAACATATGTTGTGTATTATGTCCAGCACACAGAACTGCCCATTTCTGGGAATGAGCAAGAATTTTCCTCATTTCGTGACACAGGCATTTGATCTGCCCTTTTCATGAAATTATAAATTGATTGTGGCTTGCCCATTTCAGGCAATAGGCAGTCTTATTATACATGACAATATGATTTCTTTTTGGTTTACGTATGATAGCCGTTGATGCAAATAGCAAGATGTATCATACAAGCCAAGCTAAATTATTGTTGGATCGTCCTGTATTGTCTTTGATGTGTATGTTTGCCATTTTGAAACCATTGGCCATTTCGAAATAGTCAAGTAATTTTGATGGCCATTTTAAAACCCAGCTCAGGTTTTGATCTGGCTTGGCTCTTTCAAAACGGCCAAATAAACCTTTTGACCATTTCAAAACCATCTCATTAATTGTAACCAGTCGGTGTTTTCAATACTGGTTTTGGAAATATTTAATCTCAATTTTAATAATTTGTACCCGAACTAACATGTAATTACTAATACATGTACTTTAATAAAAAGTCTTCTCTCTGATACCCCAACAATGGGGGGTGGCTGGGGGGGGGGGGGGGGGGGGGGGGGTAATCAAGTGTTTACTTAAAATAGTGATTATGGATTATTTCTTCGGGCATGAATGTTAACTTCTGCTGTTGATTTACATAGACTAGTCTTCCTATTAAAACAATAGCCAACTTCCATTGCGATGAAACGTGTTTTCTTTGATTCCCGAAAAGGGGAAAATTTAATTAAGTGAGTATTTGAAGAGTGGTTGGGCAATTAATAACAAAAGGAAATCAATAGCCATTCTTTTCAAATTGGATTATATTGTAAGCTATGTATGAGTTACATAGCTTGCATTTATGCTTACTATAAAGCTCACTGTTAAACCGTTGTGTTTTGTGGAATTCACCTGTATCCATGGCTACAGACTAGCACATGATTACAAGCATAAAACCTGATAACAATTTGAATCAAAAAGCAACATTAATCAGGTCTATGGGAAATGTAATTACAGGTTTATCCATTGGTTAGACAAATAGAGAAAGAAAAATCTAGTCTCTACTTAATTTTTTTTTTCATGAAACCTATACTTATAATTCTGTTACTACAATAAACAGAAAAAAAAATTGTCCCTCTTCATGTGAAGACCACATAAATATACCCTAAGTAACAAAAATACTTGTTTGGGATCATTTTTTTTAAATTTACCTTTACTTAAAATTATTCTATGAAAAAGAATGGTTGTTAATATGGGCCTAGGACAGTTTTCTGAAAGTAAATTTATTAGAGTACCTTTCAATGCATCACTTATAAATATTTTATTTTCAAAAATATATAATTGATGAAGTATATTTTTTATTTAACCAAAATTGAAAGCATCTGAACAGAACTTGCAATATGACTATATTTAACAACTTTTGTGTGCTTTATAATAACCGATTATTTTATTTTTAATTTCAGAGTTTATTTCAATGTTGTACACACGAGATATACCTTTTTATTTTTCATTATGACCCTTTCACATTGTTCTGTACAGTCGTGTCAACATGTATTTGAATTTTAATTCACGATCTTGTTCTTTATGTTAAATACATATACCTCATCTGCCACTGTGGCCTAGTGGGTAACAAACTTGTCTAGGAACTCAGGGGACGTGGGTTCAAACCCAGGTACAGGCAGATACATAGTGGCTCAGATGACCACTTAAAATGGCGGTCCTCTGTCATTGGGTCCTATCCCCAGTGGCAGGCTGAAGAACCTCAAGGACGTTGATAAATGGTCATCCTTGAGCCTCTATCAATCTATCATCCTTGATCCTCTATCTATCTTATATATCTCCTGTATTATATGGAGATAACGCGTTGAGTATAAAAAATAAATACACAAGTACACCTCATATGTAGGTAGACACATTAAAAATGAGCCACACTGTAAAGTGGTTTTCTTCCTCTTCACCCTTTACTTTAGCAAATGAGAGCTCATGGCTATTTGTGGCAGGTTCATGGTGCCATGTGCTGAAAATGATGTCCGTGTTATGTCAAACCTATCCTGCCTAAATACATATCCCAACTTACACTTATCGCAACAAGCTGACACGACCGTAATAAACCATGAACTGATTTTAACTACAACCAAGCCGTTATGAGTTAAATATTTTGACCCAGTATGTAGTTCATGAAATCAACTGTGATTTAGGTATAAATAAATTCTTGAAATATGCAGTGAGAAGTTAGTATGCAGTCTGCCAGATATAATTAAGTTTTAATTGTTTATTATGATAACCAAAGGATTATAGTAAATCTAAATAATAGGAATGATTACATTAATAATAGTCTAAAAGAAACGGTTATATTTTGATACATAGTCTAAATAAGTTAATGTCAGCGCTCTATCCACAGTAAAAAGTAAATTGATAGTCAAACATAAATTTACTGTAAAATGCTGGCATAGCTATGTTAAATACTGCCTACCTAAATACGAATCCAGACTTACACTTATTGCAAGAAGCTTATACTACTAAAACATAAAATGCACTGAATCACAAACAAATCCTAATGGGTTAAATATTTTGTGCCACTCGTGAATTCAGCATGGAGAGTTGATCTAAGTATAAATAAAATTCTTAAAGTATGTAATAGAGAAAAGAAGTGAGTGGATACCTTGATAACTGATAAATTAGCTTTAAACAGCTAAATTAGCTTTACACAGCTGGCCCAACGTTATTGAAAGATTAGTTCATGTAATTTTGTAAGATTTACCATTTTGCATTTCCTAGACAGAAATGTGTATATAGAGAAAAAATAATAATAGCCTCAATATCATTCTGCCAGATAGAATTAAGTTTTACTTGTTTAATTATGGGAACCAAAGAATTATACAGTAAGTATATATAACAGAGGTGCTACATTTATAATAGTCGAAAAGAAACAATTTTTGATACATATGTAGCCTAAACAAGCTAATGTTTGGTTCTAACCACGTTAGAAATTAATTATTAGTCAAACCTATTTCTTGTAAAATCTCAATAAGTTATAAGTTTTAATTATTAGATATCGTTATTTATCCACCTCAACCCGAATTACTTACTTTGGTAAGCTTTAAAAAAGAAGTCATTTGTTCTTCTCAAGATTATTTTGTCTATAAAATTAGTATTAATACAATTTGATTCATATCTTAAACTTTAAAATATTTAATTTCATTACCATCTTAATTAATATCTTAATTACAATCTTATGAACATAGCTTTTAAAAAGAACTTGCAAATTGTATACGATAAAGAATGAAATTTCCACAATGGTATAAAAATTTGACAAAATATATTTCCAAAATTGTATTTGTCAATTTTAACATTCCCACCTGATCATCTGCTTTCAAAACCACTGCACACAACACGAAAACAACCAACAAAACACAAGTCACGTGACCATTGAGTGACATCCTCAACTTCCGCTAAATATCGTCTGCTGCAGGGGAATTAGCGCAGTCTTTTATATATCTGCTTCCTGGCATCACAAACTCGGTCATAAATAACTCCCTCTAGCGAGTGTGTGGGGTCACAAGCTACGTCATAACGACGTCACGACATCCACAAGAATACCACAGAGATTGTAAGTTTCTATGTAAACAGAGATTTTATAAAAAAACATTCCACTATGTCATCGAGGTTAGATGCATGTTTGATGGAAGAAAACATTTGTCAGTCTTGATTTGAAATTAGCAAGTACTTAATAAAGAAAAATGGACACAGCTTCAGTCCAGAGCACTATATCAAAGTAGTAGGGCTAATTCCACTACAAAAAGGGCATATTATCAAATATTAATAGCAGTTTCTTAATGAAGAAGGATAATTTATAACCATCTATTTTAGCACCATTGTGGGTGGATGATTAACCTTTTTATGAATTATGTAACATTTTGAGTTAAGCTATTGAGTAAGGCTGATAGGACGTTGACACACGTGGTTCAATTAATTACACAAAGGTCAGTGTGTAACACAATAGCTGTCATTCAGCTGACTCATTTTGCTGTTGCATTGTTTCTGGTGTTAAGATTTTGCCAAATTTGCAGGTGTTAAATCTGTCAGTTTTAAAATCTGGAAACCCCATTGGCTCAGGATGCCTTTTGAAAGTTGATATATTACAATAATTTTAACTGTCTTTTTAAAACAACCACAAACTTTCTGTATTTTGGCCACTTGATGTCATGTTTCTCTTCTAATTTATTAGTCACTACATCACACCGTAACTTGGCACGCTTGATTTATTTTGGGCAAGCCACATAGTTTTTCAATGCATGTTTTGATCAAAAGCACAGTGGCCTAGTGGTTAGCAAATTTTGATCTCTCTGATCTCTGAAACTCTGATCCAGTCAGAGGCTGTCAACTCTGTGTGGATTCAACTCCCTCGTGTGGCAATGCTTAGGATCTGTAACAATATCACCCTGGCTGTTGAATAGGGCGTAAAACACCAACTTTGACTTAAATCAAAGAAATTCATCATAGGAAACATAAAGCCAAGGCTAAACAAGAGCACTTAGAGAACACAGACAGCCACCAAGCTGTGTATGATTTTTTTTAAATGGCTGATAATAAGTAAATGGGAATAACAGGATATTTGATAGTTTCGTGTCTATGTGGTGATCCGTATCACTGAAAATTTAATGTAATCCAAGTTTGACCAAGACTCGTTGTCACAGTTTTTTCACGAAGTTCCAAGCCAAAATTATTTATGTAATCCTGCTAACAAGCAGAGAAACAGACAAGCAAACAATCATGAATTTAATAACTCCCTGGCATTGGTAATAAGGATTTTGTGCAAAGTTGTATAAAGTTGTGAAGGAAAGCATTAGAGCTGCGGCACTGATAGGCTACCCTGATTTTAACAGTTCAGAAACTAATTTTTGCTATGTTTAGAACTATATATCACAGAAATATTACCTCCACCAGGAGGTTATATTTTGTGGTTTGTTTGTCTGTCTGCCTTTATAATAACTGGAAAAGTAATGAACAGATCCTTCTAAAATTTCTATCGGATTAGGACCTGATCAAAGATAGAAATTACTAAAATTTGATAAAGATCTGGGTCAAATTCTGGATACAGAGAAATCCGGAATTTTGAAAAGGTTCTATTTGCAATGTATTTTCAATGATTTAAGTTTTCTGGTTGACAGTGATGTTTGTAGGGCCTAGACACAGGAGTTAGTGATTTTGGAAAACATCCATATCATATTCTGGTCACCAAATACCACCATATTTGAAAACGCACCCTGGTGGACATCTGTGCTCTATGAGTGCTTTCTAATTTTAATGAGTTTTTTTTTGCAACATGCAGAGAAAAGTTTGCTAAAAGTCATTGAGGATTTGCCAGCATCGCAATGTTTTAGATCATTTGCTAAAAGTAATTGAGGATTTGCCAACATCACAATACTTCAGACCATTTGCTAAAAGTCATTAAGGATTTGCCAGCATCACAATGCTTTAGACCATTTGGTAAAAGTCATTAAGGATTTGCCAGCACCACAATACTTCAGAGCATTTGCTAAAAGTCATTAAAGATTTGCCAGCATCACAATGCTTTAGACCAATTGCTAAAAGTAATTGAGGATTTGTCAGCATCACAATACTTCAGACCATTTGCTAAAACTCATTGAAGATTTGCCAGCATCACAATACTTCAGACCATTTGCTAAAAGTCATTGAGGATTTGTCAGCATCACAATACTTCAGACCATTTGCTAAAAGTCATTGAAGATTTGCCAGCATCACAATACTTCAGACCATTTGCTAAAACTCATTGAGGACTTGTCAGCATCACAATAGTTCAGACCATTTGCTAAAACTCATTGAGGATTTGTCAGCATCACAATACTTCAGACCATTTGCTAAAACTCATTGAGGATTTGTCAGCATCACAATACTTCAGACCATTTGCTAAAAGTCATTGAGGATTTGCCAGCATCACAATGCTTTAGACCATTTGCTAAAACTCATTGAGGATTTGTCAGCATCACAATGCTTTAGACCATTTGCTAAAACTCATTGAGGATTTGTCAGCATCACAATACTTCAGAGCATTTGCTAAAACTCATTGAGGATTTGTCAGCATCACAATACTTCAGACCATTTGCTAAAAGTCATTGAGGATTTGCCAGCATTACAATGCTTTAGACCAATTGCTAAAAGTAATTGAGGATTTGCCAGCATCACAATACTTCAGACCATTTGCTAAAACTCATTGAGGATTTGTCAGCATCACAATGCTTTAGACCAATTGCTAAAAGTAATTGAGGATTTGCCAGCATCACAATACTTCAGACCATTTGCAAAAACTCATTGAGGATTTGCCAGCATCACAATACTTCAGACCATTTGCTAAAAGTCATTGAGGATTTGTCAGCATCACAATACTTCAGACCATTTGCTAAAACTCATTGAGGATTTGTCAGCATCACAATACTTCAGACCATTTGCTAAAACTCATTGAGGATTTGCCAGCATCACAATACTTCAGACCATTTGCAAAAACTCATTGAGGATTTGTCAGCATCACAATACTTCAGACCATTTGCTAAAAGTCATTGAGGATTTGCCAGCATCACAATACTTCAGACCATTTGCTAAAACTCATTGAGGATTTGTCAGCATCACAATACTTCAGACCATTTGCTAAAACTCATTAAGGATTTGCCAGCATCACAATGCTTTAGACCAATTGCTAAAAGTAATTGAGGATTTGTCAGCATCACAATACTTCAGACCATTTGCTAGAAGTCATTGAGGATTTGCCAGCATCACAATGCTTTAGACCAATTGCTAAAAGTAATTGAGGATTTGTCAGCATCACAATACTTTAGACCATTTGCTAAAACTCATTGAGGATTTGCCAGCATCACAATACTTCAGACCAATTGCTAAAAGTCATTGAGGATTTGCCAGCATCGCAATGCTTTAGATCATTTGCTAAAAGTAATTGAGGATTTGTCAGCATCACAATACTTCAGACCATTTGCTAAAACTCATTGAGGATTTGCCAGCATCACAATACTTCAGACCATTTGCTAAAACTCATTGAGGATTTGTCAGCATCACAATACTTCAGACCATTTGCTAAAAGTCATTAAGGATTTTGTGTCCAAGCCGCCCTATTTATGCTGTTATGGACATAACTATGTAGGTTGAGTGATTTATCGTATGAGCAGGAAAGTTTAGAGAATAATCAAAGCAATTGTAGACCTCAAACATGTTTAAACCTTTGCTTGGAAGCCACTCTGTCATGACTGCTTGGGTTCAATCTTAGCAGTTAAAACTGCGTTAAGTTATATATACATTTGTATATACAGGTATATATTCAAGTGTAAGACGTATCTCTTCATCTCTTCAGTGATTAAATAACATGTAACAATCAAACTTGACACAGGTTATTTATAACATTAATGTTATTAAGCCTGACAGGGCACTTATTTGTTTTCACCTCAGTTTGCTCACCGTCGCTGCTGCCTTCATATGAACCCCCTATTGTCTTCTTAGGTATTGCATTTAGAGCCATAAAATGTATTGGGAGGTAGTAAGAAACCATCTGTGGAGAGTCTAGAAAGTAAGTTAATTCCTCCCCCCACCTGACTCCACTGTACGGGTCATACTGGGGTCATAACACAGGGGATTTTGACATTTATATCTCCTTTATTATTGCTTTTACAGCTTTAGAATGCATTAAGAGGTATTGGGAAACCATATGTGGAGAGCCTATATAGCCAGTCCGATTTACCCCCTGACCCCCTTATGGGTCAAACTGGGGTAATAAAATAGCAGATTTTTTCTTGTATCTACTTTGTTATTGCTTTTACATCTTTAGAATGTATGAATAGGTTATAGGAAACCATATTCATAGAGTCTATATAGCCTGTCAGATTTACCACTAACCCCCCTCCTGTTAGTCACACTGGGGTGATAAATTAGCAGATTTTGTCTTTTGTCCTTATACCTCCTTTCGTATTGCTTTTACAGCTTCATAATTTATTGAATTTTTCTATTTTTATACTATATTGAATCTAACTTTGGGGACGCTTTGTTTTTGTAAGCAAAAATATTTTTCTAGATTTTGGTTAGGCCACCTTTCCTGTCATTGTGGTTCTGCCACTTTCTTGCACAAAGGCATTGGGCGTATTTCACAACCGTAATCCGTCGAATCTAGATTCGTCAGATCAACGGATTCGCTTGTTTTGTGACTTGAATCTGAATCTGGATTATGAATCTGTTGATCTACCTCGAGAGGTAGATCAACGGATTCAGAGTCCTTGGATTACCCATAATTCTTTGTAAAATAATGACAGCAACATGTGGGGAAAAATTTTAACATTTGGGAAATTTTTATTATATTGTAATATGATAATATTAATTTACTATATATTGGCATATATTAATATATTATATTTATGTCGGTTCATCTTATTTTCATATTTTAGATTCAGATCTATAGAAAATTGCATTTCACGAATCTAGCTAATCCAACGAATCCAAATCTGAATCTAGATTCGACAGATTGTGCAGATTCTTGGTTGTGAAATACGCCTAGTATGTTTGTGACATGAATAAAACTACTAAAAAATGTGAAACAGCACCATAAATTAAGAAACATTCAATGGGTATCTTTGTCTCTGGATCGAATCGCCAGATAAATTCCATTTATTTCAATTTACTCATGACAGCTTAATTTCCCTTTTGCCTTTTGGGGGTGGGGTAGGGAAGTTTTTACATTTTACATGCTCATATTTGTAGATTGTATCAGTACATGATGACAGATGATCTCAAAACACAGGGTAATTACAGAAGGAACCACGCTTTTGTCATTAGGGGTTCTGTTTGTCATAAATATGACCAAAAATGGAGATTTATAAAGCATTAAAAGGTATTTAGTGCACTGATATGCTTTGTCTTGCAAGTAAACACAGTCTATTTGGTTTACTTTTTCAGCTGCACTCGTAAATTTTGTAGTTGTAAAAAACTGTTATGGAAATATCCCATTCTTTAAGATTTGTAAAATGATTCGTTACAAAACATATAAAAATGCAGATACAGAATTATAGAAAGAAAATTTTGGTTAACATTCCTTTAAATATTTAAGGTCATATTCAGATAGACCGATCAATGAACCCAACTTGTCGCCATAAGTTCAGTTTGAACCCACAAAAAGGATGTTCTGTTGGGTAGTACAAAATATCACACCAAAAACAGTTTGACATCATACCATTGTAAGAGGTCATAAAGTTGACAACAGACTCACCACTGACCCCTTGATCTCTTGTCCTGGGTTAAATCATTGTGTTATCATGGTATTTGCCAAGGGTTCAGAAAGCTTTCATTTCAAAACAACTAGAATCCTGACAAATATGCACTCCATCTGCTGAGCTGCCTAACATGATATGACAATGTGTTGGAAGCTATGTTCAACCAAACTCATCAAGAACCAATGGAGAGATCACACCTCTGTCAAGACCAAATACATCCATTATTGCTTTTGAGATGCTCCAAAAGATTCCTGTATCCAGACTGTAATCCGGATCACCACCAAAATACCAATTTGGGCATTTCCTGAGAAAAACGAAAAGGAAACAACCCAACAGAAAAACGCATGCCGCCACTGACATAATCTCCTTGGTGGAGGCAATTAATAATTTTAAAATTTTATGTAGAAAAGCTACACATACATCTTGTCGTAGTCAACTTCTAGACCTGTCCTATAGTGTTACGATCTTGTTGGGCAATAAATTAATAATTTTAAAATTGTATATAGAAAAGCTACACATACATCTTTTCATAGTCACTTCCAGACCTGTCCTATAGTGTTACCATCTTGTTGGGAAACACTTCCCAGCCTCTTGTATTCAAGGACCCCGACATCACTTCATGAAAAGCTGTAGAACAATAACGACCTTTTTTGAAAGGAAATGAGCCTATCATAAGCAACCAAGACCTGATTTGGTGTCAAGACAGGAAGTCATCAAGTCTTTGGCTGCCGAGTAGGTTTCATCACAGCAGGACAAGACGTAATAGAAACTAACAAATGGGTTACAGCAACACACAAGCCGGGACGTGTATAGGACAGATCTGGGTCATTTCAGTAATTCACAGCTTGTCATTTATGGGATCTGTGGAGGAATCAACACACAGAATGCATCATTTGGATTTGCAACAGCAAAGTATGAAAACTGATGAAGATGAGATAGACTTTTGTTTTTTGGAAATAAAGTGAGGATTTAGTGCACATATGTAACTTTTGCTGGCTAGCTGATAGGCTACCTTGATTCGATTCATAAGATGGGTCCTAAAAACTGCTGACATCCATAAGAGGATAGAGGAGGGGGAACAGAGGGAGATGGGGGAGGCAGAGAAGCAACAGAGGGCAGAGAGGAAGGAAGCCAGGAGGTCGGAGGATACTCAGCAGGAAATTTCTCAGATGGAGGAGACAGCGCCTGGAAAAAGACAAAGAACTGACAGGAGTGAACGTGATACGGACACAGAGTGTGGAAGAGAGGCCAGCCAAACAGCTACTTACTACCGATCCAGGGCATATGATGGAACATTTATTTACCAGACTCAGACTCAGAGGCTATAGTAGACTTTGTCATGGATCATGAGGAGCTTTACAGCAAAACCTATGAGCAGTTCAAGGGCAACGCCAGGAAGGATTGCGTCTGAAAGATTCATAAGCAGATGCAACCTCTCAGCGAAAGAATGAAAGACTTGGTTTGAATCCCAAAGAACTCACTATGGAGAATTAGCCCAGTCCAAGTCTGGCCAGGCTCCTAAAGAAAAACAGGTAGAACTGGATTCAGGATAATAATCTCTAGTTTTTAAAGAGTGACATAAGAAAGAAGGGCAAGTCTTCCAGATTTAAGTCATCACAGAGGAGCCAGTGCTAGTGCAACCTCAGCCTCATAAGGACCAATGGATACACACAGTATCGAGACTAGCATCTGCTCTGAAACAACACCCTAACCATTCTTTGTCAGCCCTGCCAGTACTACTGTAGTGTCTCAGCCTTCATCAGTCAACCAGAAGATCATGAATCAAATTGCCCAGATGAAGACTATTCTCACATCTTTCCTCAGCCCAGACAGGAGACTACTAGAACAGCCTTCTGTAACTATCTGACATCTGAAGTTGAAAACTTGGACGAAAGAGACTTTCAGACTTTAGAAATGAGGCAGCTAAACTTTTAGTTGGTATATAGAGAAGGGAAGAGGAATGGAACCATCAAACACAACAACCTATATTTTCGGTGCCCCAGTGCCACTTCCACATAGGTGTCACAGGCTTATCAGCCACAGCAGCCGCTGCCAGTAATACATCTTGACTATCCAGACACTCAAATGCAAGCAAGCCAGGTCATACAACCAGTTCAACCCAGCCAGGTTGCGTCAGGAGGACAACAGCCCAAAGGGCAGCAAACCTCATACATAGTTGTCGACCATCAACAACCTGGCATTTCATCAAGATAGCTTCATTTCGTAAACAACCCAACCAAGAGATTTAACACATAGCCTATATCAGAGTAGAAGAAACTTCACACATCTCAGGTCTCTCTGACCTTTTTGGTAACCACCAGCAGATGGACACGCCTCAACCGTTTCGTCCAACCACTCAGCAGCAAGACTTTGAGAAACTTTGGAAATTTTAAAATTGTTTTGACATTTGAGATATTTCTCAAATTTGAAAAAGAGTTGGACCTTTGATAAAATATTTAAATGATTTGGACCTTTTGATTTGGACCATTCACTTTGACTTTTGATAAACAAAATCTGATAGTTTACAAATTTTAAATTTGACTTGTTTTCAAGTTAATAGACATTATTATGAGACAATTTGGAAATTATGATTTGTTTGGAAATTTGCTAGAGATTTTTTGAAATTTGTGGGAAAATGGTGCAACACTATCTTAAATAAAAGTTTATTGGAATAATTGGGTAGTCTTGCAAAGGACTAATAGAAACCAGCTTCTTCTGCACCAAGGGTAAGTCCTTGTCAAATCTCAGATCCCTTCCTCCTACCCAGAAAAGGCACCAATGTAGTTGAAGAAATCCTTGAGTAGGTCTCGCTGTTGCTTTGCCTTCCTCGAGGGATTCCTGTTTCCGCTCTTCTGAAGTTATAGGGCAGATCAAATACTCTTCAAGGAATTCAGCAATGATGGCCCTGGAGACAACAGGGATGAATTTTACATATGGTTATTTGGCCAGCTATCCAGTGATGCTGAATTGATTTGTACTTTTCTACTGTTGCACTGGTGTCTTGGTGTTATTGCCAGTTTCAAGCCAACCTCTAAGGGCTTCCCCTAAAATTGGTGAGTTCCTTAGTGTTATTGCCAGTTTTAAGCCAACTTCTAAGAGCTTCCTAAAATTGGTGACTTCTTTCTTGATGCGGTGATGTATTCATTTTCCAATGAGGTCAAAAACAGCAGGGGGCATCATGACAAAATTCTAGTAACCTGGGGTATTGGTCTGTATTAATTTAGCCAGGAGGTTGTTGTAGCATCCTTTTTCTTCTGCTTGAAGAATCCGTGGCATGACCCAGGGGTTTTGTGGCTTCCTTCTTGGTTTGGGTGGTGATGGGGGCTGTGGTGAAGGTACTGGCTGTATACTGTATGGCAGGTACTGGTCCTGGGTATTTTTCATCCAATAAGAAACAACTTATAAAGAAAGTATCTCTTATGTATAGCTGGTATCTTTGCAGTGATAAATGATGAGTAACAGCAGCAACAAGGGGTTTATATCATGTTGACTGGATCCTGACAAGCGATCTCGACTCCAGAAATTAATCTGTTTGGTCAGGGTGGATCGGGACACTGCTCCAGTCTTGTCAGTTTTGTCTTCTACAGCAAGTCCCAATACTTCCACAGTCAAGTTTGCAAAAGAACATCCCAACCTCAAGTCAGGTTGGGATCTGGATACAGTCAAGCTGGGATGTACTACATCCTGTCGGGGTGTGAAACCAACCCATAATTTTCCCGCCCTTTTCTCTGGATTTTTGTCCATGATCCCTGACTCAGTTAAATGACCCTTGAATCGGTAAGGGATTGGTTAGGGTCAGCTCCAGTGGAACACCCACTTTACTGTGTTCATAAGCCTCATACTGTTTTTAATTGTTGATTGTAAGACCTGGCCTATGTTAAACTTGCAACGCTGCTTCAAGAAATCCTGGGTAAAAAGACAACATATATGTGACCATTCGATTGAAGAAATTTTGCCTTACGACCAAGAAGATGAGTCCTGAGGTTGAGAATATAAGTCTTATGACCAAAAAAAGATTAATATAATGATCTACAGCCACTTCAAGACGATAACTCTAAGTTACAATCAATCTCCGGGGAACAGGAAATTTGGAAGACTCGTTTGGATTTACCATCTCATGGGACAAGATCAGTGGGGTCCTTTGTACAGGAAGAATAATCGTGCCCTAAAAATATGGTGAAAATAATGCAATTGACAAGAAAAATTAAAAACATGAAAAACAAAAGTGTAACATTTATTTATCAGCTTATTAAATATCAAAAACTGCACTCAAGATACGTTTTAGAAATAAAATTTCCAAAGTCATTATAATTCACACAAGTATGTCCCTTTGAAAGATGAACTGGTATTTTTATGTCCACATTAAAAATTTCATTCAGGTTTTGCAAAATGTAATCAAGAAGTTAGCTTTGAATTATTACTCTTCTGAAGCAAATCACATTTCAGAGTCAGTTTGCTTAATGAGAAAAGTCATTAAAAGAAAAACTTGCTAATTAAAGTCAGGCATGCTTATCAGCAAGTTACAATGGTCAAAGAATGGTTGAAGTACCCTCATTTGGAAATGTTTCTTAATGTCTAACACAATGTCAGGATTTTCAAAATCTAAAGTAACTCAGGGTGTTCTAAATTTTATTCCCATGATGAGACGTTTTCTGATTAAATACCTGTCATTTCTCCTCAAAAGCTCTTAATTTCCTATTACAATTATAAAGATAATTTAAAGTTTTTACCAAAATTAAGTTAATCAGATCTGAAAAGTAAAATCATTCACCAGCCCCACCAACAAAGTAACATAATGGGATTAATATTTTATTATATACAATAGAATAAATGCGACTACTACATTAAAAGTGCACGGCATTCTTATCAAGAACGTGCACATGTAAACATAAATCGTTAATAATGAACTCATATATAAAATTCAAAAAGGTCACACAAAGGTCAAACTTGAAATCAAGGTCACAATTGCTTTCCAACGAAAAAGGAGCTTCTGTAAAGAGAAACCCCAATTAAGATCAAATAAAAGGTCAGGAAGCAGTGAAAACAATATCCATTAAAAGTTAAGGTCACAAATGAAGGTTAAGACAAGGCTAGGGCCCAATGATGGCATAAACTAGTCAAGAAACTCTCAACAGAGAAAGTATGAAACCATAAACTATGTACCGGCTAGGAGCCAGGAAGGTAACAAATATATATAATGAAATCCTATACATGAATGCGACAATATCACAAAGATGAGGGGAAGCAATGTCCCAAAGTCCCAGTAGGGGTAGCTAGAGAGGCAGGTGTGCTTAGAAAGTTCCCAGCTACCTGTGAATAAGAAGCTTGATATACCTCCAAACACAGAAGAAAGTCCAGGTGCCATGGGCCTGAATCTGGTGGATGGGAACCCTTCTCAAAAAAAAATGCCCAGGTTGCACCAATTCTTCTGAAACGTGGAATGTGAGAGACCTAAAAAAATTATTTTTTGAGAAACTTGTTTGAGATGTTTCTTGGCATCAGAGTCAGTGAGAAATCGGGGACCAGTATGAGACTGTACCTGAAATAAAGGTTGATCTGGAGCGGTTATTCTGTCAAGGAGAGTCCCTTTTATAGGAGTCACTGGACAAAGGGTCAGTATTCTAAAATGGTGTAGCAACAGTAGCAGTGGAGATTCTATCTTGAATGGTTTTCGACCACTTAATCAAAATAGTGGCAACTTGAGGTGAGAAGATAACGTCTCCAACACAGGTACCCAGTGATATCAAAGAATTGATGGAATAAGGCAGAATATTGGACAGTTTAAGAAAAGAAAAGAAGGCCAACAAATATAAAGCTTTAAACACAAAAGGAAATTTTAACCCAGCAGTGACGGTGACAAAATTGAAAAAAAGTGAATTTGCAGATGACACTACTATTATTTTAGATGGCAGTCCAAACTCTTTGCAGCAGCATTGAACATTTTAGAGATATTTGGTGAGATTTCAGGGCTCAAAGTCAATAGTGAACAGAACAAGCTAATTTGGATTGGAAGTGAGGTAACCTCAAAGAGAATGCTAAAAGTATTACAAAAATTATGTTGGGGAGATACACAGTTTAATCTATTAGGAATTCATTTCTCAAGTGACCTGACAAAGCTACCAAGTTTAAACTATCAAAATGCTTTAGGAAAGGCCAAGAAAACCATAAATATCTGGAAATTTAGACATTTAACACCTATTGGGAAAATTGCAGTTATAAAATACTAATCCTCTCTATATTTACTCATTTAGTTCTGACACTACCAACCCGTGTAGAAACATTAGACGAAATAAATAAATTGTTGTTTAACTTTATGTGGGATGGAAAACCAGACAAAATTAACAGGGACAGAATCTGTACCACCCAGTTGAATGGGAGTCTTAAAATGATAAATATACACAAATTTTAAAAGTCTATGAAACTGAGGTGGTTAAAGCAAATATTTATTGAAAATAAAAAGAGTTGGCGTGACCTGCTGTTAAATAATATTAATCTTTCTTATTTTTCATCTTTCGGAAGCCAATGGTGTTTATCAAAGTTAGCAAAACTGAACCCATTTTGGAAAATATTAGTTACATACTATAACAATTTTTGCCACCAAATAAAGTTTAAAACAAATTATGACCTCTTAAGCTCAAGTATCTGGTTGAATAAACTTGTAGGAACAGAAAAAAACTTATTTTGCTGATTGCTTTCACAATGGGATACATGTTATTGGGGACATTATAAACTCTGACGGTCTAATTCTGACATTTGAGGAAATAAAAGCTCAATTTAGATTTAAAGTAAATTACTTGAACTACTTTACTGTAAGGAGCCTTGTCAAAAAGTTCATGGAAAAAAATTGTAGTAGCACTGACTTTGAGTTTCAAAGACCATACAGTCCACTCTACATTAAAGTTCTGCTAGGTTCTGGTGCTGGAAGTAAAAATATCTACCAGGTATTTCAACAAAGTCATATTGTGAAATCCAAAAGTAAATTAAAGTGGAATTTAAATTTATCTCTAGAATGTAGTTATATCCCATGGAGGACTGTGTATAAAACTTGCTTCTATTCAATAGAAGATAATGAGTATATATGGTTTCAATACCGTATTTTACATAGAATCCTTGGTGTTTGTGATTTGTTATCTAAAATGAAGATATCAAACACAGACAATTGTAGACTGTGTGGTGAACACTCTGAAACGATTAGAGTAAGAAATCTAAAATTCGCCAGGAATCTAATATTCGCCACCTCTAAAACCTTAGTTAATTTTATGAAGAAAATGATGTTTTTTCTTAAATTTAGTATTTTTTCAGTTCAAAAAGCCTAAATTTACTGTACATTTAACAAATCTCACCTCAATTAGTTTATTTTATTAGTATTTCAACATGTGGCGAATTTCAGATATGAAATTTTAGATTTCCTACTCTACCCATTTATTATCTAAATGTACAAAATCAATCAGTCTGTGGGAAAATCTTTTATTTTGGATCCAGTCAAGTATAAATATCAGAACAGATTTAAACAAAATTAATAAAATCTTAGGCTTTATAGAACAAGACCAAAATTTTGGGCCTTTAAATTTTATACTTATAATAACAAGATTCTATATTTTCACCAGTGTAAAAAATCTGTTCAACTAAATATTTATCACCTCCAAAATTTAATTAAGAAAAAAATATGCTGAACAAAAGATGCTATCGAAGTTAAATAATAAAAGCATTTCTTTTGGGAGAAAATGGTCATTATTATTATTATTGCATTGCAATAAACATAAGACACTAAAAGTCTAAACAAAGATTGACTTAACAATACGTTTGTGTAAAAAAAGTTTTTAAAGTTTCTTAAACTCTACACTTTCTGCAGTTTTTATCTTGAGAGGGAGACGGTTTCACAGAACTGGGGCTACAGTTGTATCAACCTTCCTCATTAATTCAAGTGTAAAAAACTAATAACCTAAAAGCTGTGCAAAAATAGATATTTCAAAGTCAACATGACCACATGGGGCTAGTGAAGGCAAGGACGGGGAGGTCCAGGACATATCACATGTTTCAGTTATAGTGTTAATTTTTTCTAAATGTTTCTACTTTTTGTACCTACAGATTGACTTGTACAAGTTGCACAATGTACAAGCTCCATATTTATCAGTTGAACAATGTATTTTAATGAATCTATACTTCATAATTCAAATTCATAAAATCAACATATCTGTTCTTTATGAATGACATATTCACTATAAAGTATACTTCGTTTCGAGAAAGCAAACTGTTGACCTGTATATTTAATATAATTTTGTTGACAATTATGACACTTTTAATGCATATCTGTATATCGTTTTTAAAGTATGAGTCACGCTTTCCCAAATGAAGCTTGACTTCTGTATTTGTTGGGTTTGATAACCTTATAATTTATAATCATGGTTTCTGTCAACAATTCTCCTAAATTTATTTCATCTAAAACATAGGGATAAATAAAATTAATGTTTTTATGATGATAAAACCAAATCTGGATTTTAAGACTATACAGGGATTTTTATAAATAAAAAGCATATCCCAATTCCAATTATCCCGCATATACTATATCATATCCATTTGATGCTCTCCCTCACCCACCTTTGATCCTAGTTTATTGCCTTAGGCTAGAGGTAAATCACCAGATAGCCTGATGCTATAGGAAGTCACACCAAGACAGTTGATTGCATTTAGAAGATTTTTGTTTCTATTTCTTACTTTGTTAACTTTTATCTTTGAAGTCTGATTATTATTATTGAATCTTTTCTGCCTAAGTATTTTTAAAAAGAAAAAAGACCCCAGTTCTATAACTACAATGAGAACAAAGCTGGAGTCTTACAAGCATCAATAAGGAACAGTTCACATTCATGCTGAACTTAGTATTAAGTAACACAAAAGCCTAACTTTTTCTACATGTTAAACAATGTAAATAACTTGACCCTTGAGTGGTCACCTTAAATATCAACTTAATTTATTAATATACATATACTTATCACTTTTTTGTATTAAATGTTACTGGCAAAATTTGTTCAATTTGTTTTATAAATTCAGTTTTAAGTTTTTATGGAAAAATTATATTTATGTGACAATCTCACATTAATTTGGATATTTATACACACAAAATAAGAAATATTTTCAACAAAATTGTTAATTTAACCAAACTTCTTTTTGAATCCAGCTTGTACAACAGTATTGTAAAAGGAATTATTTGATGGTGAAATTCTGTACAAGTTACAATTTCTACAGCCAATCTTGTACAACCTGCTTGTACAAGTTGCAACTTGTACAGGCTCTTTGTACAAGTTACAACTTGTACAAAATCTCAACTTGTACATAATATATATCTATATACAGATTTAGTTAAACAATAAATTATGATACACATAAAAATTCAATAATAGTATGAGGTTCTCACAAGAGTGAATGCACTAAAATGTGAATAATACATTTACTCCAGATTCAAAAAAAAATTACCAAGTGTGGGAAAGACTGTGTACAAGATTAAAAGTGAACAAAATATATATGAGGTATCATAGTATAAGCTACATATTTGGGTCACACCATTGGCCCTGCGGCTAAAACTAAAGCTATGGAAGATGTTATTGATAAATTTATTGTTGCACTAAATCGCATTATTGCTACATAGTCCGGACCGTAATTGGACTTGATCGCCCAGATTTGTCTACAAGCATGAAATTTGGCACAGATATAGATTGGCATATAATGATTCCATTTTTTGAGGGCATTTTTTGGGTATTGGGTACAGATGTACATAAGAATATTTTGATTTCTTTTTTGAGGGTGCTGAAGCCAACAGTCATTTATAATGACATACTGGTCAGTTTAATATGGTCAGTGGTCAGTACTGAACTTGAAACAGAGAATGCATTGTGAAATTAATTTACAGGCATGGTATTAGGTACAGATGTACATTAGGATATTTTGATTTCTTTTTTGAGGGTGCTGAAGCCAACGGTCATTTGTAATGGCATACCAGTCAGTCCATTGTTGACACTGGACAGCATTTAACATAGTACCAAGAAAGGATTGTGCCAATTAGTCTACAGGCCCGAAACTTGGTACTGATGTAAATAAGGATATTGGGATTCCATTTGTGAGGGTACTAAAGCCAATGGTGATTTGTAAAGGCATACTGGTCAGTATGGCAAGTGGCCAGTATTGGACATGGAATAGAGAAAGGATTGTGCAAACTGGCCTACAGACCTAAAATTTGGCAAAGGTGTAGATTAAGATACAGTGCTGCCAGTTTTTGAGGGCTATGAAGCCAATGGTGATTTGTAATGGCATACCGGTCAGTCCATTGTGGACATTGGACCATTCTGAACATGGTAACACAGAGAAGGGATTGTGCAAATTAGTCTACAGGCATGTATTGTGATCACATTTCTGTGGGGTCCAAAGTCAGCGATGATTGCTTATTGTGACATCATGATATCATTAAGTGCTATAAACTACACAGCTTTCTTCATATCCAATACCCCTATGTTTATGTATAGACCAGATACATGAAAATAAATACAGTTACAATGAGATATATCTGTTTACACATATAGACCATTGAGGTTACGCAGAGGTTATAATCAACATTTAAGGTCACCACAATGTAATGCAATTTAAAGCAAGTAAAGGCAAATTAAGATTGATTTCCATAACACAAGCACTAAAACAGTAGATAATAGCAGATAGAGGTGACCATAACCCACAGCAGGACCAAGATTTGTGATTATACCTCCCATTTATACAACCAAGTTTGCTGTAGGCTAAGGAGACCCAATCTGAATTTGAAGAGTTTTATGAGCTGGAATACATATACATCACCCCCACATGAACAAGAGTAAGATAATTCCCCTAGATATATAAAATAAAGCATAAAATACCACAATCATTGTAAACATGTAAAAGTGTAAACCTGTAAAACTAGATTAAAATACATTCGGGCACCTCAATAACTTATATCAGGGGAAAATGTTTTGACCGTCCATTCTCAGTGCTGTGAGCTTTGAAGTTAAGGACAAAGGTCCACAACTGGGGTCAAAACAAAAGGTCAACCAATCAGTTTAAACTTGTTTACAGGTTGCTAGGAACTGAGGGTTAATTACATGGAGGCCCCACTGTTATCCAGTTAAGGTGTTACTTTAGGTAGTTGCATACTCACCCCCAGGGTGAGGGACTGACAGATATGATGTCAAAACACCCCTATTGAGAATCTCCAGTTGGCCAGAAGGGATACAATTTGAAGCAATGTGGCCACCACCTTTGCATGAACATGACCGCAATAGGTTGAGAAGGTCAGGTTTTATGCTTACAGACTTATTTTCTCCTAGGATTCTGAGCGCAGTTTAAAAATTTGAGAGGGAACATTTTTTAAAAAGACAAAAGATGAATCAACAAATGACAAAAAGACAAAATATGAATCAATCTTCCAATCCAAGAAATCTGTATTTGGTCAGTATTTAACTTGCAGAAAGTTAAATTACAATACAAGTTTTGCAATTGACTATACTCATTTCATGTTGCTATAGTAATTAATAAAACAACTTTACATATTATAGCTATATAGTTGCTTACATGATTGTAATAAATAAATATGGATTGGTTGATGTAAAATTTCCACATATTTATCAAGGTAAACATCTACCTTAGCTTATGATTGATAGTGAAGCTATAACAACCAAAATATTTTTAAAAAATAAGCAACTACCATACAACAGGAAATCCCAGACTTTAGTGAGTGGGGTAGGTGGAAGGAAGAAAACTGGCTACCACACCGGACATGTCAAGAAGATGCCAGCATAGCTTGTTCCATTGCTGCGTGCTGTGGTTGTGAGATATCAAACACTAGCAAATGTAAACGTAGTAGAGCAGGCACCACTGCACAAGTTAACACAAATGTAAAGGGGATGCATAAATAATTAAGTTGTTTTTAGAGTAGCCTATACAGATATCTTATAATCATATGTCAAGACTTCAGCATTTCATATGTTAAACTAAAAGGTCTAGGGTTAAGATTACTTTAGATCTATCATGGTAAAATATTCTGACTGACCAGTCACTAGTATCCCAATAAGCTGGATTGAGTAAAATAAGAATATTAAATGAGAAATAAGTTGCACATGTTACTTTTGTATGATTTAAGTGTTAAACTTTTCATCATCTGCAGCAAGGACTACTGGCCATATTTGACTGACCGGTATGCCATCACCAATGACCATTGGCTCTGGGGTCCTAACAAAATAGAAATACAATATTCCGTCACACATCTCTGTCAAATTTCGTGCCTGTTCATAAATTTGCATAATTCCTTTTTATAAAGCTTATTACATGTACTAAAGTGACCTGTGGCCATATTTGACTGATCGGCCACTACCATTACCAATGACCATCAGCTTTGGTGTCCTAAAGAAATGGAATTACAGTACCCTAAAATACATCTGTGCCAAATTTCATGCCCGTGGATGAATCCCCTGTCTCTTAAGTTTATTCCATATTCAATACTGACCAGTTGTCATATTTAACTGATCGGTATGCCATTACAAATGACCATGGGCTTTGGAACCTTGGCTCTAACAATATGTCATATTTCTATGTTACATGGCGTAAAAGCATTAGAAAATTGTTGAGGTTACCTTTCATAACACATAATAAATACATGCCTCTGATCTGTGATGATCTACCCATTGATTGACAGTTGTTTAAAAGGTTGAATAAATTCTTGAATAAAGCCTTATGTAACAGTAATGTATGCATTAGAAGTTCAGGCTATAGTTAGGCAAACACAAACTTGGAGCGAACAATTTTATTATTCCAAAATCAACAATAAAATTGCAATGACAATTGACATAACAACAACCACAACATACTAGACAGTCACGACAAACAATTAGACATAACATACCCTTAAAACCGTATAAGACACACAGTACGATTTCATTGAATAATACATTAAAACCAAAGTTACGACTTGTCTAACTACTTTATGATATGAAACTGGCAAGTGATTACATGAGGACATTATGAACCCAACTGTCAAATAATCTCACTACAGTATAATTAGGAACTTCCAGATATGGCCCATGATATTATCAACATGTTAGCATTGCCTCATTACATGATATATGCACCGTGTAGTTATGTGTCGACTATATTAAGATACACCTTATGAATATACAAACTAAAACAGTTACACATAAAAGCCCTATATGAATACATATTACATGTTATTTACACATAAAAGCCCTATATGAATACATATTACATGTTATAGCCCAAAATGAACAAGTTATATTCATGTTATAGTCAGATTATAGCCAACTTTTAACCCGTGTACCTCCCCCTTTTGTAACATGGCTTACATTTAATAATATATATAAGACATCATCAGGGTGGGACTAGGGTGGGTGATTTAAAACTTAGTTTTTAGGTGTTGACTCTTCAAACTTTTACTCCAGAATGAACTATAAACTGACAAGCCAAAGCCAAGCCAAATAGGCGGGAATAATTTAATTACCATTACTGACACATGAACAACTCCTGCACTAACACTTTTGACCCTACCACTCCCTTTCAATATTGTTTTATGCATGCCAACCCAGCCTGAATATCAAGGCCCCTGGTAGGCCTAGAACCACAGGCTATAGTTAGGCAAACACAAACTTGGAGCGAACAATTTTATTATTCCAAAATCAACAATAAAATTGCAATGACAATTGACATAACAACAACCACAACATACTAGACAGTCACGACAAACAATTAGACATAACATACCCTTAAAACCGTATAAGACACACAGTACGATTTCATTGAATAATACATTAAAACCAAAGTTACGACTTGTCTAACTACTTTATGATATGAAACTGGCAAGTGATTACATGAGGACATTATGAACCCAACTGTCAAATAATCTCACTACAGTATAATTAGGAACTTCCAGATATGGCCCATGATATTATCAACATGTTAGCATTGCCTCATTACATGATATATGCACCGTGTAGTTATGTGTCGACTATATTAAGATACACCTTATGAATATACAAACTAAAACAGTTACACATAAAAGCCCTATATGAATACATATTACATGTTATTTACACATAAAAGCCCTATATGAATACATATTACATGTTATAGCCCAAAATGAACAAGTTATATTCATGTTATGGCCAGATTATAGCCAACTTTTAACCCGTGTACCTCCCCAACCTCCAAACAATCAACATATTTTGTTAATCTACTGTGCACAGTCATTGTCTAAGCATTTGTTCAATAGTGGTCGTCACTTTATCAGATGTGCAGGCATCTTGGACTATATACCTCCAGACAGAATCTCCGGCCCATGTACCATGTTTCTTGATCTCATGGACAGGGACATTGTTTTGAAAGGCGAAAGACGCCCCCGACCGCCGAAATGTATGGAAAGTTAACCCAGTGTTATCTATACCCAAGGAAGCAAGTACAGATGCCAGCACTTTCCTAACTTTAGCCTCAGACAGACTGACATACCCGGTTCCCTGAGGAACACAAAACATGGGTGCATCTGCATGCAAAGGAAACAAGTTACACATATTGACATACGCACTAACAGGGCACAACTTTGACTTGCCCAGATTTGGAAGTCCAAAACACTTGTACTCCCCTGGCTTCTGTATTGTTTTTGACCACTTCAGTATTAATGTAGCAGACGCATCGCTCACAATAACATCACCTCTAGCTAAATGTTTCTGAGCATCAAATTTGATAGCAGAGCATGGAACAAGATTCGACAAACGTAAAAAGGCGAAAAAGGCCAATAAGAACACTGCTTTGTAGATAACACCATTCTGGACAGTATCGCACACATCTACGATTTGTTCCAATTGTTCTAATGACAACACACCTTTTAATTTCTTAGCCACTGGCACATTTAGTGAAATACTCCTAAGACACAGGGCCACCCATTCATGTTCTAAGGGAGCCAGAGAAAAATTAAACAGTCTAAATTTTGCTTTGATTGATGACAAGTAATTAAGCACACTGTTATGTTTAATACCATTATGAACCAACAACTCAATGAATGCTATGACAGTTATATGATCAATGTCTTCTAACGATATATCTACAAATTCAAGAAACTGGAGAAATGTAAGAAAGTGACCATTTTGAGCTCTGACTGTTTTTGGCCTGAACGCCGATGACACTCTATCACACTCCCTCTGACTCAACATGTGCAACACACCAGAACCTGAAATCAGATATTAATGTTCAACAACAACTGATATGTCTTCACAAACACCCATTGCAAATCAGGAATAATTGATTTCAACACACCCTCGCTACCTATGCTTTGCCATCGCGATAGCATATCTGCAACAACATTGTCAACACCAGGTATGTGATCAACCACCAACTCGAAATCATGAGTAGCTTTCTCAAGCCATATATTCCTAGCAATACATGCCAGAGTACTATCCCTAGTCTTACCACTCTGTAAAACTTGCACAACGGCCATGTTGTCACATTTGACTTGAATCACTCTGCCTTGCCATACATGACCCCATACCCGACAAGCAGCCAATATGTTATACATTTCGAGATGGACAATTGACATATCACAGGGCAACTGGACATCAACAAATTGTACTTTGTAAACCTGATTATTGAATCTAGCACCCATGCCCGATAAACTAGCATCCAGTTCAACAACATCAGTATTATCAAGAGGGACATGTGCATACTGCGACTTGCCATTGTATTTTTCCAGAAATGTAATAAACCACTGAATGTCACGACGCATATCACAACACACAGGGATTTTCTTAGTTGTCATTTGCCTTAATTGAGACAATAAGCTATTAGTGAACAACCTAGCGGGTCTAACCGCTTTGTGGACAAACATCAAACTGCCTATCAGCGACTGTAACCCCTTTTTTGATATCTGTTTAAGCGCAAGACATTGTTGACATTTTTTAAGTATTTCTGAACATTTTTCAAATTCATAAAATTGAAATGACCCAATGTATGTTTTTGTAGTGATTTTTTTCTTTGTTCCTGTTTTTATTGTCTTATGCCAGTTTCTATGTTCTGGTTCAGTTTTTTTTATTTTATTTTCCTCTCTGTACATTTACTCTATATGAACCATTCCATTGAATATGTGTACCTAAGTGTATGAATGATGAAATAAGTAAATAAAATTAATTAATTAATTATTGTGCTCAAAACCGATTAATCAGACCAGCAAGGATTAAATGCAAGCAACGTATCACCTATTAACACAGTATCAAATCAACATAAAATAAATGGCTTTCCATTAACATAGAAATAGGGACATTTAATGATTAGTTAATAGCTATGTAACGGGATTTACTCAGGCCTTGTGTAGCTGGTCCTTCTTCAATTTCAGTAGGAATCAGTGCCTCTAATGTTGATTGTCCACTCTTTTAACAGGTTGATAAGTTGGCTAGATTTAAGCTGTATCGGCCTTTGGCCAGACGGTATTTGGCCAGTCACATTGTCTAACTTTAGATTAATATCAACTTAAGAGTGCTTATTTACAGACAATTCTATCATTTCTTTTTGGAATCACCTTCAAACAGCATACAGTAAATTATGAATTCACCATCCTGTTTGCCTAGATATTTGCGTCAATTTAAGGTATGTGCCAAATTAGCAGTGAAAGTTATAAAACTGACTACTCTTCTGAAAGGGTTTAAAACTGAACAGGGGTACTCAGAGAAATTATAATTCTTCCAAGACCCAACACCTTCACTTTTGTTTGTGACTGCAGTGACAAAATTTCCTTTTAAAAATCCTAAACCCAGAATTGGTTGGGGATCATTCCCAAAAGGAATTCAGTTCTATGCTAGGCCAAGACCCATTGAGTATGAAAGTTTAATGTAAATCTGTTCACTAGTTTTTCCATAATATTGCTAACATACAAACAAATGAACAAACAAACAGAATCTAACAATCGCATAACCAACCACTCAAGTGAAGCTAACAATCTAATTTTTCTTCATTTGTTTTGACAATATATGCTCTTATTTGATTTTCCCCCAGTAGAAAGATTAAAGTGTCCTTAGCTTCTTGCAAACACACAGCTAGTCTCTGCTTCTGTCCATCATGTGACCAGAATTTTGAAGTCTCACTGTTTTGGTTGGCTATACAACCTCACTTATGTCAGCATCAATATCTCCATAGACCACATTGTCTACCATCTTTATTACACTGTTAGGTAAAGCATCATTGGACTGCTGTCTGCTATTCATCTGCTGTGCTTCTGAATGGCTTTCAATGGAGCACCCCGTGTTGCCTGATTCTATGTCACATGTTAGTGCATCACTTGCCTGGTGTACTTTTGGGTTTATTGCATCAGCTTGTTTACTTTTGGGCATTGAAACTGTGGCAGACCTTTTCTCAGAAGACCTACTGGAATTATTGCCAGCCTCATTTGCTTGAACAGGCCAGGGAGGTTTCTGTGTTTCAGGTTTGTGGGTGTTCTGATATTTCTCCATTTGCTTCCCTGCTGGTGTTACAGCTTCTGCATTTTCACCATTCAAAAGTCCCCCTATAGGCTGTATTGAGGAACATCCAGTTTTCTTTGGTAAAGCAATCACATCATAACCATAATTATCTCCATCAACAGCATCTGTTTGGTCTTTACAGATATATCCTTTTGTTTCATCTTTCTTTAGTTTTGACTGCTTCACTATTGACAAGTTCTGTTCATGAGACTTCTTACTTGGTTCATACAGAAAATTCTCCACCATATATATTGCACTATCTCTGTTATCGCTGCTTTCTGTGGGCCGGTTACATTCTGTAGGTGATTCAGTGCCATTTCTTGGTGAAGAAACACCCAATTCATAGGTCTCACTTTCATTTTTATTTTGACACAATGTTCTTGGTTGAACTGCCGAAGGTTTTGAATTGGTTATCTGAACTTGAGTATCTAATTCATAAATACATTGTTCTTTTCTATTGCCAATTTCATTGGATAATCCCTGTGCCAAGCAGTATTGATGATCTATTCTTGTCTCTTTCTGATTGGCTAAATTTGGAAGCATGAGGTATTGATCTGTCACATATCTGTCAACCTGATTGGTTGAATCAGTTACTTCTCGAGACAAGCCTGGTGGATTTTTTTCTACAGGTAATGGTTTGGCAGGTAGCTTTCCTAAACCAAGGTGCCCTCTTCTTTTTCTGTTAAAAATACAAACACTCAACATTTTAAGCAAAGCTGTGTAACTAAATATTTTCAGGAAATTAATCCTAACATTAGCTTTATTTCTACGACATTTATTCTATCCCATTTAGGAAACAGTTGTTTTGATGTTGGGTGGCAACTCCCGGCAGGGTACAACTCGAGTTGTTCCTTGCGCCAACTTGCGGGGGCCAGTTGTGCAAACATCTCGAGATATACTGCCACATCTTGAGTGGGTGCTGCGCAAACTTTGCCCTATAATTCAACCTGATTTTCCCTTCATAGAGCATAATCTATATGGAAGTGAATGTTATGTAGACAACCAAAAGTGGTGAAGTGTAGTGGTTATTTTATTATATTATTCTGACTGATGTTTCTCAATTGCATTTAAGTAATTATCAGGCTATTTTGTTGTTGACTTTTTACTTAAATAGGAAGACTAAGGGGCCGCTACCATGATTGGCTTGTCTCTTGATTGCCATTATATCTAAGATTGTTTTTGTCAAATGATTATCACTTTGGATGTAAGCTTTTGAAACAATGATTAATACATTCGTGCATTAATACACACATATATGAAATATAATGTGTTATGATGTTGTTATATTTACACAACTCCTATTAACAATTACATATTGCCAAGTTAATAACGATTTTAGACATTTAAAAAAGGTTTGTTTATTATTGAAGTGACTGTATTACACTAAACATAAAGTAAAACCTACAAGATAACCTTATTAAAGCTATCCAGCCCTTTTGGGGGCATGTATATTACATTGAATACGTACACAGATGGTACAGAATAACAAACACCACACTGAAAATTAACATTTACAGTATTGACTGATTAAAAGGACATTTTTTCTTTTGTAACATATTTTTCTATATAAATAGACAAAGCTTTATCATTTATTTGCAATATATAAACTTATCCTGTTTAAAAACTACCAAAATCATGTTTACAAATTGCAGTTTTTGAAATATAGTTGGTTAGCAAATAAGGTGAGGACATATGTTTAGTACCTTAATTAAATTAAAAGTCTGCCTTGTACACTTGACTACTTCTAGCCAAAAGTGAGTGTAAATTATTAGCCAATTACAATAGAGGATTAAGTTGGTACAGCAATCATCTTAAGATAGAAGCCACATTTTAGATCAATAATTGACCAATCAGAAGCCATGAAGTCACTGGCCAATACTGGACATTAGGGGGTTGAATTGGTGCAGCCACAACTTAAGATGGCGTGCACATCTCGAGATGTTTGCCACAACTCGCTCTCGCGAGTTGGCGTAAGGAACAACTCCAGTTGTTCCCTGTCATTTAACATAGCCTAATATTACTTTGATTTGGCGTGTTTGTGTATTGGTAAATCAAAACCTGTGGAGTAACAAGTAGAAACCGTCGGGTTTTGAAATACATTTACTACATTCCCCTGTCTCCCTAGTAAGATTTTAACTACTTGGATGTCAATCTACTAATCATTGTTTATCGTGACTTTAGCACTTTTCAACACTGTATTTTCTTGTGGTGCTTCAGTATATGAAAACCGCGGGCCATTCTGCCTGTAGTGTGAATGGGGTATAAGACTAAATTAGATGAAATTGAATTTTGGAAATGAAGAAATGGCAAATGTAAAATATTTTGACCATGCTGGTGGTGGTTATATGCAGTATTCAATTGAGTACACATAAGTTTTAGGTTCCTCAAAACACGATCTAAAGCAAGTGAATTTATTAGTTTTGGTCATGGTTTTGAAAGTAGTCACAGCATGGTGAAATGAAATAACATGGCAGTTTCTAGGATATTGGGAGCCGTGCTCCCTCAATTTTCTTATATTTAAGGCTATGCTAGTACTACTATTGTATCCAAGTCTTATTTTCACAGCCACATTTGGTAGAAACATATAGAACTCCATTTTTATTGTGACATCACAGTTTAAACCTGACAAGACTATCTTCACCTCAATCTTCTCTCAGTCTATTTTATCTAACTGGTCAACCATATATACATACATCCACCTCTGAGGCCGGGGTTCAGTTCACGGCACGGCCTCAAGTGGGAAAGCTGGTGGTTGCTTTCCGTTGGTCAGCAGTTTACAGTACAGAACCTTATCCTACTGTATGTATTGGTTTCTTCTGCCATTCCAACTACCCGTCGTGATATGACCTGTACAGTGTTGAAAGCGACGTAAAACACCAAATAAATGAATAAATGTACATATATAAATGTTTGAATAAGTGAGAACAAACTTTTTATCTTACCTGAGGTAAATGGTGACTATGGCAACAACAACCACAATGATAAGAAGACTAACAGCTGATACTGTAAGCGCGACAGAAAGACTCGAAGCTGATCCTGAAAGAGTGACAGGAAGAGTTTCACCTGACACAGGAATAGTTTGACTGATATGATCTGCAATAGATACCACAGTTTAAATGCATTTCAGAAGTAAAGGTTATGTTCCCCTGGTAACATAAAAAGTTAACCATGTAACAGAAACTGCGGTAGGCAAGGATGTTTTCAATGTTCATTGATAAAAAGTCAAAATTTGATTGTTAATTCCTTCTCTAACAGGTAATATCTAATTTGTTTAGGCTATCAGTGTTTTCTAGATAATGTTAGGAGCTTGGTCTAAGACCACAGAGGTGAAGCCTCGGTGATTATTTATCAAAACTGATTAGTTCTAGGTAATTGAAGAATCCAATTCCCTCTTGATTTTAAACCATGTAATATAGTTGGATTCTGGAACAAAAAGTTTCTGTTGTAGACTGAATAAAAATAACAAATCTGTGTTCTAGATTAGATTATAACTTTGGATATGGTTGGAAAGCATTGGCTTCAATTAGGGAAGAAGTCATTCAGCAGAATTGAAATTTTGGGTTATCTCCCAATCTCAACCAATAATATTGATATGGAAATTCCAGATCTTTAATGAATTTTGTAAATGTGAATTATGTTGAATTGTTCTGCATTTGAAAGAATCAATGTTTACTGGATGAATGGTTACACCTTCCCAATTGAAGTAAACTTGTATAAGAAACTATGTATCTACTCACTGCCAGTTTATTTAAAATAGTTATTTGCTGACATTATATATTGAATTAATAATTGTCATTGTTTTCACAGCCGTCCATTGTTTTCAGAGGGTGGGTTTAAAATGGCATGAGCCATATCTCTATCAAAGTTACAACATATAATGCTCAGAATTGTGGTCGTTTTCCTACTCTAGCAATAATATCTAGTGAGCCAATCACGTTTTTCATGAAATCTAGTCATCTTTTCAAGCATTCATTTTGGTAATGTCACACTTCTCCAGATGAATTTCTCCTCTATACACCTACCATGCACACAACACTATTGGTGACACGCTACTTTAACTAAGGATTCTTCATTTCACAAGGAATCTACGAAAACCCTCAGTGAATATAGGTTTTAAGATCACCTTAACAAGCAGATAACAATGTTGGGTGCACTCAGTAGCTAAGGATACTATAAGCTTTCCCTTTTCTTATGCAAGAATTAATAAAGGAATCTTAATTAAACAGGTTGAAAGATCACTTTACCAAGCAGATAACAGCGTTGCTTACACACTGCTTTAACTAAGGATGCTTTATTTAAGATTTCCTTCAGCAAGGAAGCCATACAGGAAATTTGGTGAATGGAGGTTTCAAGGTCCTCCTATTAGAGGAGATTTGTCAGCTTCTTCTTTTAGTACAGGTACTTTAACACACTCGCCTCCCACCTGTAAGATCAGAGCTCACGTCCCAACCTGACTTCATGCAGGAAAGCTGGTAGTTGCTTGCCATTGGTCGGCAGTTTACAGTACAGAACCTTGACCAACTGGTCCCAGCCTAGCTCCATACTGGATAGCTTGTAGTTGCTTGCCATTGGTCGGCAGTTTACAGTACAGAACCTTGACCAACTGTATGTACCGGTTTCCTCTACCCTTCTAACTATCCATCACAAAATTACCGATAAGATAACAGGCAAGATGACCTTAAACTAAAGGAGGTTCCATGAATATGAGCCCAGTTCGCTAAATTACTAGAAGAATGTAAAAAGTGCCCTAATTAACCAAAAGCAGCCACATTTCAGTGCCATTATAGTTTAACAGTTAACCTATATGAAAACAAGTTCACCACAGTTGCTAGAGTTAAAGCAATGGCAAGTGAAACTGAGGATTGGTTTGACATAGGCCAAAAGTTAGGTTGAAGGTCAGGAAAGGTCAAATTCATTGCCAAATACAATTGGTGCTTTGGGATATTTTTATTTACATGTTAGTACTAAAAGATTCAAGCTTTGAAAATGTTACAAAGTAATATTTTAAAAAGCCCCTTACACAGAAGGGGGACCACAAAGTGGTGATAAATATATAAAATACCGTGTGGTGTAAAAATAACATGTACATATCACAGATTTACTACAGTACCCTAAGATAAGAAGAGTCTTGTGTATAGTCCAGTCAAAAGTCACATAAGAGTCAATCCGAGATTAAACTAGTGGCTGCCAGTTCTTAATGTAATATAATTAGCTTGAGAAGGGGAGCACCAGGTCAGCCGGGTCCAGCCTGGTTTAAGGACTGATCTCAGCCCACACCCTTGTGGGTTCGAAACGAAACATACCCAGAATCAGATGAGCCACATCAATCCGAGGAGACCTCCCCTCAGGGGGGTAAATCCTGAGGGGTCCTGCTCAACTTCGAAATCGAAAAGAAAGAGTACCCAATGGTAGTCTTAGGTCATGTTCAGTAGGGGGTACCTGGGTCAGCCAGGTCCTGCCTAATCCCAAGATATGTTTTTACAGCCTCAGGAGGGATAAATCTGAAGCTGCATTTAGCCACTGAAATTAGTGAACCCAGATCCATAATGAGCTATATCAATCCGGAGAGACCTCCCGACAGTTGGGTTATGGCTGAAGGGGTCCCACTCATTACTCGAAAGCGAAAGATAGGTGATACCTATGGTTTAAGCCATTGCTAAAGTGGTGGGATGGCGGGTAAGAATTCTTCATGTATACACAATGGCGTCCAGTTTGAATGTGACCCCAGATTCAAGCTGGGGCCAATAAAGCAGTTGTCCTAGTTTCCTGTTGGATGACCAGGGGTCAAGACTGGTATTGAGGCTGTGGGGTTATAAAGGTAGAGCCAGATTTAAGGTAGGTAGCAACTGCCTTGGCAGGCCCCTCACTGGGCCGTGCCCTACCTACCCTTTATCGAACAAGACACATTTCCAAAGAGGATGTACTTCAGGATGCCTTATAAGAGAAGTTTGAATGTCATATTACCAATGAAATCCTACATGGAAATGATCAAAAATGACTTAAAAACACCATACCTGTAGATATGACGCATCGGTAATGTACTGTCACCCATTTGGACCAGAAATATGCTGCATTATTAGGATTTGTGTAACCTTGGACGATGTCTCTGCAGTTTTCAATCAGGTTTACTGGTTGTATGGTTATAATGCACTCCTTC
Source organism: Sabellastarte sp. h YS-2021 (assembly GCA_964017235.1). Lineage (NCBI taxonomy): Eukaryota > Metazoa > Annelida > Polychaeta > Sabellida > Sabellidae > Sabellastarte > Sabellastarte sp. h YS-2021. The sequence continues at coordinate 143,440,780 of OZ024929.1, forward strand.
ATTCCTTTACATCCTTCCCTGTATTTGTCATCACTGTCCATAATGTACTCACATAGGTTTTCAGGTTTTTCACAATCTGTTCTGCAGACTTTATAATCCACTTGCAAATTGCAGTCTGAGGGGACTGGATATTTTCCACATTTGTTTTTCCATGTCTTTACTAAGCCATGATTACACCAGTCTGAATAACTCAATGAGATTGAGAGACTGATGTTAATAATGTCCACAACCAGATTTGTGTCCATACATGACAGTTTAGCAGTGACGTTCAGAATATCCCTTTCATTTGGCTGAAAACACCACTGATGTAAATCAGGCCTCTTTTTAAAATATTCTGCATAATTATATGTCATTTTAAAGTCAGATACAATTTTATCAGCAAATATTAAACTATTCGCAACAATCCAGAAATATAACAATAAAATGAATGAAGTATACCTCATTTTGATGAAAGCAATATACTACATTGAATTCATAACATTGCATATAAGAAATATGTCTTCTTAAGTTTCAATTCAGTTTTGACATGAGTGAAATACAGTTTCATCCACAAAATACAATTGTCAGAAACACAGCATTCGTACAGTTTTTATTGTTAAACTAGGAAGTGAAGTTTTAACATAAAAGTCCCAAAAAGTGGGAAAATTATTTGTTTTAATATTTAAAGTTATGCTAATATCTCATTGTTCCATTTTGACTTATACACTTATTTACGGCTTATTTGACCACTTATGAAGACTGAATGCATACTCTAAGTATGATAAATAGTAGATGCTATTTAAAAATTTTAAACGTATTTTGCGAGAGAGTATTTTCTTCAGAGTACTCACGATCAATCTGATTAGTTATATTAGAGTAGTGTCTAATCTTTAGTCACTTATATTCATGATATTACAACTTATTTTTGACTGCTACTGATTGTCTTTAGTAAGACTTCTCCAATTGTAAAAAATAGAGGTGTAGTATATTCTCAAATTAAGATTAGCCATTAAAAGCCCCCAAAATACTGCAAAAGAGTAGTCATAGCTTAGTATTACAATTGATTTTTATGAGTCATAACAATTAGGGTCAAGTTTCAAGGGTGATTTTTAGTAGTATGACTTATCTCTTCACTCAGAACAAATCAACTTGTGGGTTAATTATCCTACCTGGCCCTTTTTCAGAGGATTAATAGATAAAATTGAAAAAAAATACAGGAGTTTAAAATCGGCAAGATCCCAACAAGTCCAAAATGTGGAACAACTGTATTCGATTCCAGCAAAATGGAACACAAACACGAACGTGGTTATTTTTCAATCCACTGAAAGTCATACTTCATTACTTCTCTATTACGTTCAGGCTACGTTTAAAGTCGATTTTCCATGTTATAACTGTTGAGCACCAACTCACGATCGGGAACATCTCGAGATTGTCCTTCCACAAACTCAATATCTTAGGTTTGTGCAGCCCAATCTCGAGATGGGATCTAGAGATTGGGCAAAACAAACTTAAGATATGTATCCTATGGCTGTCATTTGCTAATCAGGGTCTGTATTCACAAAGATTGTTAGAATTTTTCTTAGAATTACACTTAAGTCTAAGAAAAATTCTAAGCTAATAATTTTCTTATTCTTAGAATAAAAACCTATTCACAAAACAATTCTTAGCTAAGAATCATTCTAAGAATAGAAATAAAAAGAAATGTGTGCTGAGGTGGTTAGACTTAGTGTACTTCAAAGATTCTTTGTGAATACAGGCCCAGAAGTGAGTTTCTGTATGAAACTCAACAACCTATTAAGTCAATGGTTTAAAGTAAATATAGGCGTGAGGCAGGGAGACAATTTATCCCCTACTCTATTCAGCCTATTTATAAATGATTTGGCAATAGAAATAAAAAAATATGGGACTATGTGTTTCAAATGGAAATAATAAAGTATCAATCCTTCTATATGCAGACGACATTGCAGTTGTGTCTGACAATGAAACTAATTTACAGCTGATATCAAATCAGCTATATGAATGGTGTCAGAGTTGGTGTCTGACTATCAATACTGATAAAAGCTAAATTGTGCATTTTAGGGGGAAAAAAGGAAGAAGAGATCAGATTTCTCATTTTCTGTTGGTCCAACACAGTTAAAAATTGTTGATCAATATAAATATTTAGGGATAACTTTGAATGAAAATCTTGATTACGAAGTTTTTGCCCAAGAACTTGCAGATGCTGGCTACTGTGCAATAGGTAGCTTAATATCAAAATTCAAACCATATAAAGGTGTTGGTTATAGTACATTTACAAAATTGTATGAACAGGGAGTAATACCAATAACCGAATACTGTAGCAGTGTTTGGGAGTTTTCAAACTCCTCATTTGCAGAAAAGATTCAAAAAGGGCCTGTTGATATTTTCTGGGTGTTCATTCAAAAAGCCCTCTGCATGTACTTCAAGGTGGTGTAGATTGGTTGAAACCAAAATATAGAATTTATTTGAATATACTTAAATACTACAATAGACTTATTAAAATGGATCATGACAGACTAACTTATCATATATTTGAACTTGACCTTCAGAATATAACAAATGATAGCTGTTGTGGAGAACTAGAGAATATTCTTGACCAGATAGGCATGCTGGGAAATATAATCTAATCTTATCTCCAGACTTTCATGAATTGTGATGTAGCCGGACAAGTGCCTGTCTCTTCACTGAAGTTAAGTGGCAATGGGCTATGTTAGTACTGGACTGAGTGACTGCCTCAGTGCACTACTCATGTCTCTGAGGGCTTTGCGGCTCATGCTGGAAGACCAAAACCCCTTTAGGCCTTGTTCATTGCAAAGCCTATTTATAACTATTTTTGTCAATAAATTTTTTAATCAAAAGAAATCTAACATGTCAGACAAAACAAAAACAAGAACAACATCTAGAAAGCACTCATAGAGTGCAGAATACCGCCAATGTGGTCCGAGTATCCGTATATTGCAACATGGGCCATACCCATGTATAAAGTTCATAGAGATGTGTTCATCATTTTAAGATTATTTGCAAACACAAACAAATGCACAAATGCACCCAAATACATAATATCCTTAGCGGAAATCAATAAGGATTTTGTGTTGAAGGCGTACCAAGTTGTGAAGCCAAACAGTGGTATTTATCATTTCTGGAACACTGATCATCTAGTGATCAACTCTGTGGTCGAGGAATCCAATCAGTTTCTATACACGTGGAAAATACAAGACTACCTATTACGTCATGACCCAGGCTGTTTTCTGATGAGGTAAACACTCAATTTTGACCGAGTATTGATACATGAGATGTACCCTATTTTTAAGCCGTATTTTAAATAATTACTCAAAAATATAAATAAAAAATATAAACAATGAGTTTTCTCATATCCGTGAAATTCCTTCCATGTCATTCACAGTTCATAGTTACATACATATGTCAACCATTATAAGCATTTAAGAATGAGAAAAAAATCTCTGATGATTGTCAATTGTACATAATGACTCACACTAAAACTTTTTATACCATGACAAATAGTGGTTTTGGACATAAAAAGTGATTACAGTGTGATATGTGGAGGCTTCAGCGACCATTTTAAAACCATGCAAAAAAACTTGCAAAGTGTGCATTATTTTCCTAGTAAGGCACACTTTTTCACAGTACAACCATGTTACTTATGGGGGATATTTTACATTTGCCATCTACACTTGAAAAATAAAGGATAATGTATCAATATTCATCTACAAGTGAGAAAAAATCACTTTGCAATTTATGCATAGTAAGGGGCATCAGTGAATGTGAAAACTTTAGGATTTTAAATCAGATATTTTATCCATTTCTGTATGGATTTTCATGCAACAAAGTCGAGGGAAAGCTCTATAAAAGTACTTTTCGAGTTAAATAAATATTGTATGATTGTACCTTACACAGTTATTAAAAATTTTATGCACTTGTTCATCCGTTTGTAGCACCAATGCGTTTGTAGCACCAATCCATGGTAAGGGGCACTAAGAAGAGTCAAATAATCATTGCCTTATCTTTATTTCCTAGAATTTAACAGAAACACTGATAAACAAATTTTAGAATTAGCAAGGGCCACATTAGACCATTTCTGGTTCATTAGGGCTCAGTCAGTGTTATCTTATCCATGTTCCAACTGTGTTTTGACCCTGTCTGTTGCATCAGAAACATGTCACAACCTAAAATATACCATTTTATACAATTCAACTTGGGATAATCCGAGAATGTGTCCTTTTGTCTGAAGAAATGTTAAATTGCCATAATCAGCATTTATTTATACAAGTTGTTGACATTGTTATGGATAGGAGAAAAACATCAAGTAATTATTTCTACATGTACGTAGAATTCAGGATTCTACATGGATGGGTCTACACACAACGAATGGAAGACAAGTTCTCCCTTGTCAGTCCTTGGAACACCAAAATTTGCCTTATTCATCAGAATTCCAAGATGGGGCATAAATCACTAGTGGTGTCTGGACATCACGCCTGTCAGTCCTCCACTCCAGGGGAAGTGTACATGCACCCTAAGTCTCATTTGGGGTGCATGCCTCAGTTTCTGGGAGCCCCTTATGTTGTACTTGGTTACCATTTGAATCATTGCCCCTGATTGGCTGACCCTTCAAGGACCCACAATTTGGAGGCAAAATGTGTCACTTGTGTTATGTAAACTGAACTGGAAGGATTGATTGTGGAAATATTTGATTTGAAACATTTGAAACATTTTATTTGATTTGATTTGAAATGGCTTAAACTTTATACTGACTGGAATTTATGTTTTTATTTGAACTATGTTTTAATGTTAATGAACGTATACTGTTTATGGACATAGATTTTATGATTTTTAATGGCTGTTTTATGTTTTTATTGAACTGTTATGCTGAATGTACGGATTGACACTCTCAGTTGGCGTTGACTTGCTGCATTGACAACCTCAGGCTTGAATTGGCTGCGTTGAAGGGACGGTCTAACCTATTTATTGCACCCTTGCTATACATAGCCAATTTAATTCTGATTAGTTGTCTCTGCAGTAACTCAGGACCAGTTCCTGTTTTTGTTTAGATATTATAACTATGGGAAAACAAAAAAGGTGGTGTAATGTTTGTAACGATCGCCACATACCACCCACTGGTAAAAAATGTACAATGAATAAACAAAAGTACAGAAAAGTGCGTCAGATGTGTCGGGACAGATAAACTATAGTAGTTTTGAAAGTAGCAGTATGGATTCTGACAGTGGAAGTGAACAGGCCATGAGTTCTGGTAAATTACCTGTGAGTAAGAACAAGACCCCTGGAGGAGGACAAAACAGTTCTGTTAGTGGGGCTTCGGCCCTGGGGTCTCACACCGTGGCTGAGAAGGAGCAGCAGTCGCAAGATGGCAGCTTAGCTGGAGATGTGCAAGTGCTCATTCTACAAGAACTCAGAAGAGTCAGCAAAAGATTGGACGTCGTGGAAGAGCAGATGGGGGCACCTACAACTTCAGTGGTCACCAGCTCTCGGGAACCAGTCTCAAAGTTAAGTAAACATACTGCTCATGATTCAAAGTCTAGTGTTAAGAAGAGTAGGAAAAAAACAGTTATGACCAGTGATTCCTCAGACAATGAAACTGATATCCCAGATTTAAAAGTCATTAGATCCTCTAGACCGTTGCAAAAGAAAATTGACAAAACATTGGCCAGTATGGACAAAGAAAAACATAACCAAGGTAATGAAACGCCCAAAATTAAGTCCAAAAGGGGGGGTACTACTGAAGTATTAGTCAATAATAGAGTATCTTGGCCCCAAGATCATATTCTGGGGGGGCCCAACAAACAGCGTGTGTCGTACGACCAGCTCAGCTTGACCCAGTTTGTCCAGGGATTTGCTAAAAACATCTTAGAGGAATCAAATCATAGTTGTAGGGAGTATATGTTGCACTACTTGGCTGACTTAATGGAAGATGCCAATGATTTTTCCTGGGCAAATGCAAAGGCTTCCCACGCTGTACTTATGTGCGAAATGGAAAGGGGGGTAGTAGACTGGTGGGACACCACTCGCATTGACAGGATTCGTAGGGCCCATGCACAGAAACATAACCCTCCACAGAGTCAAAATTGGGAAAAAAATTGGGAAAAGAAGAAACCTTGGTATTGTAAAGCTTTTCAGTCGGGCACATGTCAATTTGGGGGGGACCATGATGTCAATGGTAGAAATCACAAGCACATCTGTGCAAACTGTCTAGTTCAAGGGCGAATATTAGCCCACCCACAAAAAGATTGTCAATTTTCCAAAAAGCAAGTGTCAAAAAACGAGCAGCAAGCTGCTCAGTACTAGGTAAGGATCTGAGCAGCAAAGTATATACAGAGCAGATACAGGACAGAGTTGTCGAAAGTGTTTTTAAACCAGAGACGTTTGTTGGCAAACCTGTAAATAGTGTCAAACATGTAAACAGGGAGAAAGTTATCAAAAGTGTTGTTACAAATGTCAGGCAGGGCCACCCTGGTCAAGGTCAGTCACGAGAGGTTCAAACCAGGATGTTTTACAATTCTAATTGTAACAAAAAACAAGTGCAAGGCCTTCTGGCTAAGGGAAATAGCAAAATGAATCTCAAAAAAGTGGGAAATTCATGGGAAAAACGTAGAACCTATACTGACAGCAGGGTGTCCAAGCCTAAAGAAAAATTTAAAAGTGATTATTGTATGAATAAGTATGTCAATGTTGATGTGAATATGGATGTATGTCCTCAAAACACCCATGTGGGACGCATTCCCACAGGGCCCATTAAACAGGTTGCACCAATTGTTAACCCAAGTTGTGTCATGCAAAGGGGTGATGTGAATCACTATTCTCAATGTGAAACAATGCTTCACGTACCTAATGTGAAGCAAGGTATTCAGGCTATTAGTGGTGACACTGCAGACAATGGGTGTAAAGTGGTGGACAATGGTCAGTGTGCATTGACACCCGTGGTAAAAAAGAAGGTGTTAAAACAAGGTGTGCAGATTTGTGACCTCAATGGAGGTGAGAAAGTGGGAGAAAGAGGTGTGAATAAAAGCACAAAAATTCATGAAACAAATGTTCACAATGTTGAAACACACACAATGCCTCTCTTTGATATTGACTGGCATACAAATGACGATAAGTTTGTTAACACCCTGTTTACAAAACTTGCAAAATCACCATCAGCAAGTCTTGAAGTCCAACAACTTTTAGAGAAATGGCGTGAACAAACTGATTTTTCATTTGGATTTGTACCTTTGTCTGAATTTATTGTCTCAAGTGTCCATTCAAAGGCTGGTGACAGGATAAACTGTCCTTTTGAAAAGCACAAGCGTGTTAAATACAGTGGGGCGCCCAATTTTTTAAAATGTCGCTTTCCAGTGGATTCCCAGCTGAACATAGAATACTGGAAAAAAGTTCTTGCTGATTATTGGGATCACCAATTGATTCATTTATTGGAGTATGGATTCCCACTTGATTTCAACCGGGAATGTCCCCTGTATTGTGAACATAAAAATCATTCTTCGGCAAACGATTTTCCAAAACATGTTGACGCCTATCTTGACGAGGAGCATCGTTTTGGTGCCATATTGGGCCCCTTTGCAGAAAATCCAATTACAGGTGGCCACTCATCTCCCTTCATGACAAGGGAAAAAAGTGATTCAGATAAGAGGCGTGTAATTGTAGATCTATCATGGCCAAAGCATGCTTCTGTAAATTCAGGTGTGGACAAGGATTCTTATCTGGGTACCGACTTTACTTTGACATTTCCCACGGTTGACGACATTACTAGCGAAGTTAGGTCACTTGGTAGAGGTTGTCACCTTTATAAGGTTGATATCAGTCGTGCGTTTCGTCACGTCAAGATTGACCCTCGTGACTATGATCTGTTAGGGCTAGAATGGGGAGATGCATCATATATTGACACCTGCCTGCCGTTTGGGAACAGGCATGGGACGCAAATGTTTCAGAGAATAAGCGACGCTGTACGCTACGTCATGCGTCAGAAAGGCTTCAGAGTTCTAAATTACGTGGACGATTTCGTCGGGGTCGCGACGCCTGACGTCGCGCGTCATTCTTTTGACGCTTTACGCGCCCTTCTTGCCCATCTTGGTCTGGACGTCAGTGCTAAAAAGCTTGTACACCCAGGTACCTCTGCTGTATGCTTAGGCGTCAACATTGATACAATTGACGGTTCCATATCAATCCCAAAAGAAAAGTTGCGTCAGATTTGTATGATGGTTGATCACTGGGGTTCCAAAAAGTTCTGTTCAAAGCGTCAACTTCAATCACTCCTCGGCTACCTTCTATATATCCATAAGTGTGTAAAGCCCTCTAGGACGTTTTTAAACAGGATGTTAGCCCTTTTAAGAAGCAATTATGATCAAAAGTCCATCACTTTGACCCCTGAATTCAAAAGGGACTTGAGATGGTTCCAACGTTTCTTGACCCAGTTTAATGGGGTCTCATTTTTTGATCACACCCGGATTGATGGTACTCTCGAACTTGACGCTTGCCTTACCGGTCTAGGGGGTAGGTGGGGCAGATTTGTGTATCACCTTCCTCTAGAAAAGCACTTACAAAACTTAGCAATTGTTCACCTTGAAATGATAAACATTCTGGTGGCCATTCGCATCTTTGCAAAGTACTGGTATAGAAAACACATCCTGGTCAGATGTGATAACATTGCAGTAGTCCAGGTCCTTAGTTCAGGAAAGACAAAAGATCCTTATCTGGCCACATGTGCTCGCAATGTGTGGTTTGCAGCGGCTCTGGCGAACATTGACCTTGAATACAGGCACATTAAAGGTCGTGACAATGAGACAGCCGACTTGCTGTCCAGGTGGTCTTTTTCTGAAAACCAGTATGCAAAACTGCATTCCCTGGTCCATGAACCCATTTGGGTAAAAACGACCAGCCAATTATTAGAACTAGATTATTATATATGATGTGTAACTTCCTTGTATTCATGTGCTATTTGTGTGTCATCCTTGTATATGTATTGCATGCCTACTGCCATGTCATCCTTGCCAGTGGATAGACTTATAATGAGAATTCTTATTGCACTTTGTTTCAGATGAGAAGTCCCTGAAGCCCCTTATCCAGGATGCAAATACCCGGATCAAGGATGCTTTTCGTCCAAAGACCAGAAGGTGCTATGAGTTATTGTTCAGGCTGTTTGTTGGGTTTTGTATATGCAGTAGTGTTGAGGTGGCAAAGCCCACTTTGTCAATTGTCATGGCATATTTAGAATTTTTGGTAAAAAATCAAGTTTCTGTCAGTATGATTGCAAATCATGTCTCAGCTTTGAAGGCCCAGTTTATAATCTATGGCCTTTCTTACCATCTGCTGGATCATCCAGAGATAAGGTATTTCATCAAATCCCTTAAGATAAATAGACCTCTCACCTCTGTCCCTAGAAATATTATGTCCTTGGACAATCTCACTGCGTTGGTCAGGCAGTGTGCTTTTATTCCAGATGGTAACGTGTTCAAGTCCATATTTTTAATAGCCTTTTTTGTTTTTTTCAGGATATCTAATCTGGCCCCTCATTCTCTCACTTCATTTGACCCTTCTAGGCACCTAACCCTCTGTGATATCACTTTTAAGTCTGATTGTATGCACATAGCTGTGAAATGGTCTAAAACTCTACAAACCAGGGATAGAATTCATATGGTCACTCTACCTAGGCTACATGGTTCACTGTTGTGTGCTGTAAAAGCTTTGAAAACAATTATCAGAGTATATAACCCAAATCCACATTCCCCTATCTTTCAGAGAAACACTAGTGCTGGTTTAGTGGTAGTTACTGATAGTAAAATCAGAAAGATCCTTTCAAAACTAACCAGAAGATTGGGCTTTCCTCCAGGTCATTTTACCTTCCACACATTCCGGCGTTCAGGAGCCACCCTTGCTTTTAATTCACATGTTCCTATTCAACAGATAAAACATCATGGCTCCTGGACGTCGGATTGTGTGTGGAGGTATATTCAACAAGATGAAAAATATTCTAAAGATATTGCTACTACATTTGCTACTGTTATTGCCTCTCGCTAAATGTTTTCTTTTGGGTCTTTGAGGGTTTTCTCTATATTGTATTGCTCACATTGTATATCCAATTGTAAACTCAACTTAAGGTTACCTTATCATCTTCACTTTACTCAACCTTAAAATCCTTCTTTTACATTTCTTATTTATTTTTCCCTTGTACTTAAAATTCTTAACTTGTCTTTCACTTAAGGTCACCTTAAGCGTGGGTATTTCATGTGTGTATTGTGATTGTAAACTTAACCTAAACTTTAGTATACTTTAACTTATCAGATAAAACTTACTCTTGATGTTATACATATAAATTGTACTATATTTATGAACATGGACAATGAACTGTACATATGCATAAAAGACGCTGGACTGTACATAATTGTAGTAACTATGCATTTATACCCTTAAAGTATCTATTCTCCTATTAGTATTACTTGTTTTGTATTAATAAACTCTTAGGGCTCCGCAGCATGGTGTTTGACTTGCCCTGGGGTGGGGGGGACTGTCACTAGTGGTGTCTGGACATCACGCCTGTCAGTCCTCCACTCCAGGGGAAGTGTACATGCACCCTAAGTCTCATTTGGGGTGCATGCCTCAGTTTCTGGGAGCCCCTTATGTTGTACTTGGTTACCATTTGAATCATTGCCCCTGATTGGCTGACCCTTCAAGGACCCACAATTTGGAGGCAAAATGTGTCACTTGTGTTATGTAAACTGAACTGGAAGGATTGATTGTGGAAATATTTGCCCACCCACCCTTATACCCAAGGATTCGGTTGTTCACCATATTTTACAATTTTTAGTCATTTTTTAGTTTTTTAGTATTTTATTGTGTTAAGGGTTTTCTCTATATTGTATTGCTCACATTGTATATCCAATTGTAAACTCAACTTAAGGTTACCTTATCATCTTCACTTTACTCAACCTTAAAATCCTTCTTTTACATTTCTTATTTATTTTTCCCTTGTACTTAAAATTCTTAACTTGTCTTTCACTTAAGGTCACCTTAAGCGTGGGTATTTCATGTGTGTATTGTGATTGTAAACTTAACCTAAACTTTAGTATACTTTAACTTATCAGATAAAACTTACTCTTGATGTTATACATATAAATTGTACTATATTTATGAACATGGACAATGAACTGTACATATGCATAAAAGACGCTGGACTGTACATAATTGTAGTAACTATGCATTTATACCCTTAAAGTATCTATTCTCCTATTAGTATTACTTGTTTTGTATTAATAAACTCTTAGGGCCCCGCAGCATGGTGTTTGACTTGCCCTGGGGTGGGGGGGACTGGTACTTCAAATCTAACTATAACCAAAGTTTATGGTACTTTTCCCATTCAACATCAATACTAGATTAGTATACATGGGCAAGATTTAATCTTGAGGCACTTATGCATAAAGCCAGACTCATCCATTTGGGATTACTTTGTCAATAGCATGTGTACTTTCATCTGAATAATTCGGTGAACCACTTGTGCACTGTGTACTTTGACTTTGTCAAATAGATACTATTTGTAGCTCATATTGCATGTAAACCTGGAGTACTCTCATCATGCCCATTTGTCTAATGTTGTGCTAGGCCCAAAATAAAAGAAGAAACATATGAACTAGTGACTGGGCTTCAAAATGCCATCAAAAGCTACATGCACACCAGATGTGCAACAAAAGCACTCATTCTTTGTTCAGCCCAGTATGTAGGTGTCAGGAAGTTCATTCCTGGAAACCATATATTGCCAGCTTTAAATTTAGTACGTCCATATATGTTTTCAAGTTTTGAGAATTAATTGGCTGGGCAATTGTAACTTTTACTGCTTCCAGGAAGGGGCATTCTTTACATGCTGGTTTGTATGCTAAAAGGGGGGAGGTTTCACTATTGTGTTTAGGTTCTGGGTTCAACTCCAACCCAGTTAACATTAAAACCTTTTAAAATGGTTTAAACATTTATGAAACCTTAAACCCCTATTGAACCCCTATCTTTGGGGTTTCTGAAGTAAATATTCACATTGTGATGTTTAAATAATGTTTGATCAACATTCTCTATACATATGTTTTTGCTGAAAATATTTATAAAATAACTCAAGAAACTGAGGTTTGACTGAAAACGTTTTTAAACATTTAGAAAATATGTTCAAAAATGAAGGTTATGCTGGAAATGTTTTTCAAACATTCATCATGAAATGAACAGTGTACATGAAAAGTTTACAAAATATTTGTTGACGATGCTTTGCATGTGTTTGCTCTGAAAATGTTTTGCAAACCTTTCATAACAACTGGTTTTTATACCCATCATTTTAAAACATTTGATATATTCTATATCAAATGTTTTGACAATATTCTATCACAAACGTTTTTGTAACCATATTTTCAGAAAGCTTATTAAATATAATATATTTGCAAACAAAGATGGCAGCGAGCAATAATAGGAGATTTTTGAGGACTTTGTCAAATATTACCCCACGTGCAATGCCCAAAACTAAAAACTGAATGGGGACATAAGCAATGCCAAAGTAATATTTTTGAGACATTGTAATGTTCATTTGTAATGTTTTTCTAACATTTGTCACCAATCGTTTAATAACTGGGATTAATAAAACATTTGATAACCTTCTATTATGAATGGGTTTCATACCCATCATTTTTCAACCTTTATCAAACATTTTCCTCCAAACGTTTGTAAAACTAAAACATATTTACTGGGCGCTGAACTTGTTTGAGTCTTGGCCTTTTAATGCAATTGAATTTTGTTTTGTGTGGGGCTTTCTTTGTTTTTTTAAGCAAGGGGAGGGGAGTACAAGCTTAAAGTTCTGGGAATAATTTGGTCAAAACTGAAAATGAGCTCAGGGTTTCTTCTCGTAACCTTATGTTTTGCTAAATAGCAGTCTAGTCTATGGATTTTGAACATGATCAATGTCTGTGGGTGGTCCAGGAATAAATAAGTCCACTGAAGTCCATGGATGTCCCTTTGAAGTCCTTGGTATTTTCTTAGAAGAAACAAATTTGTTCAAGACCAAAGTATGTGTTCAGACAGTACATGCCTGAAGTTCAAAAGCTATAATGCCAGCTTTGGACATGCTATAGCATTTAACATACTTTTCATGATGATATTACCTTTTTAATTAAATTAAAACAACGACCCAAGATTATCTGATCCACTCCAGAATCTAGAATACAATTAATACGTTATAAATACATATGAGGTATTGAAAATCCTGAATATAACCTCATAGAATAAAATAGATCCAAACAACACAACAAAAAAGAAATTTTGTTTGAAAAAAGGTAACTTAATATGAACATGGTTTGGCTTTCTATAAATCAAGTTGTTGTAGCTTATGCAGGTGTTCCACTGGAGCCGACAGGCCGGTAACTATACATTATTGGAGAGTCTGGACCAATGTTTACATGGTCGGTTAGGGTCAGTTGCAAGTTACCGGCCTGTCACGGAGAGTCGGTGAAATATCAAACATATTTCTATGACTATTGCCGACCCTTGTATCCAACCCTAATTTCAGCCCCCTAGCAACAGGCCTGTCAGTTAACTTAACAGCCTGTCGGTTACACTTCCCGGCTTGTCAGTTAATTAAACAAGCCTGTCTGTAGCAAGTATCCGGCCTGTCTCAAATATGGACTTCCAGACTGTACTGATGACTCACCGACCATGCGAGAAGTGTTACAGTACAGTCTGTAACTTTAGCCACCCTGTCTGTAAGTGTTCCGTACAGGCCTGTAAAGTTTCAAGGCAGGTCGGTAACTTTAACCGACTGGGTCCTAGAGTCTGGAAAATTTGTTACTGACAGGCCGTAAACTGAAACAGATAAGCCGTAAACAATAACCGACAGGCCTGTAACACTAACAGACAAGCCGGGAACTGTAACCGACAGGCCGGCAATATTTTTGCGTCTTACGGCGGCCTGTCGGTTTCAAAATCTGTGGGTATAAAAAGGTGAGTCGGTAGACAATCTGCGTATATTTGGGCTTTGACTTGTCGAGAGACAACTGGTGTACAGCTTTTCTATTAGGTTTTTTATTATTTTGTAAAATTAATTTAAGTTTTGAGCTTGGCTGGACTGGTTGGGAGTGAAAAGTTTAAGTTTTGTTTTTTAAACAAGCTGTACAATTGATTGATTGATCAGCATGCCAAGGGGCAAAAGGAGAAAGATTGAAGTACCAACTGACACTCAACCACAGTTTGAGTTAGGAGATACGGCAGAGGATATAGAAAGAATGATTAGGGAGAGAGAGGAGAGGGATAAGAGAGAGAGGAGGGAACAAGAGGAGAGGGACAGAGAGAGGATTGAGAGAGAGAGGAGGGAAGAGAGCCAGGAAAGGGGAGAGAAGAGAATGCAAACTGACATGGATACTGATGTAGAATCAACTCAATCCAGACAGAAGAAGTTCCAGATGAAGTCCATTTTCCTGAGTGATTCAGACGAAGAAGCCATCGTGGAGTTAGTTAAACACCATGAGGAACTTTATGACAAGACCAACGACAGTTTCAAAGACAAGCAGAAGAAAGAAAGACTTTGGGAGCAGATAGCATCTACCAGAAACTTGCCCATCAAGACTGTGAAGTGGTTCGAGACTCAACATACCAGATATGGCAAGCTCGCTCAAGCGAAGTCAGCACAAGCAGCTCAGAAGAGCACAGAATGACAGACCTGGCAGAAGGACAGTTTCAGTTTTCTACGAGGTCACATCAGAAGGAAGGGAGTTTCCAAGTCTTCTGCATTCAAGTCACCCCAGAGACCTTCTGCTGCCACAGCCTCAGTTTCAGATACATCCAGGGACACAGAGTCTGAGATGGAAATCAGCATTGCATCAGATGTTACTCATCAGCCTTCAAGCACCATTCCCAAGCGACGACAGCCTCCAGTAGTGACTACCACCACTTCTGCAGATCCAGTCTTAGATCAGTTCCAGCAGATGAGGTCAATGATTTCCACATTTCTGGGTCCACACCAGACAGTTGTTCAGCAACTATCTCCACTCTGAGATTGAAAACCTGGAAGAAAAGGACTTTTTAACCTTCATGAATGAGACAGTGAAGCTTCTCAGTGAAATACAGTACAAGGCCGAAGAACGCAAGAGACAGGTCACCATAAGTCAAGAGGTCACCACATTTTAACTTCCAGAAGCATCACAGGCCACCAGGACGTGAATACATACTCACCATACTGGAATCTTAACCAGTCTCCATTCAAGTTGTGCAGCCTACACAGACAGCCACAGGAGAGCCTGTTAGAGTGATTGCCAAAGTAAAGCAACCACCAAGGCCTTCATCAGCATCAGCACAGCCAACTTCTTACGTAGTTGTGGATGACCAACAGCCTGGGACTTCCAGACAAATGATTTTCAACCCACCTTCAGTTGCACCTTTACCACAGGAGGAAAGTCAGCACAACGCCTCTGGATTATCCAGTCTCTTTGGAGCTATTCCCAGTGTACTTCAGTATCAGCAGATGGACACACCACAGCCATTTTTAGCCTTTCAACTTCAACTTCAACCAGAACCGTAACCAGTAATATTCCACTCATCATAAATAGTCAAGACCTCCCAGCCAGTCCAGCCAGCAGAATCAGTGGATTAGCCTGCACAAGTCGCACCAACCAGACCCTTTTAAGAGCCACCCGAATCTTCCAGAAACAATTAACAAGCTACATGTCTGCCCAAAAACATAAAAAGCACACTGTCCAACACTTACACCTCCCCACAGTACATGAAAAAAATTGTGTGAATGAATGAATGTTAAACAAATATTAATAACGTTCCACCACAAAACAGAGGAAAAAAATAAACAAAAAGTCTCCTAAATAAAAACTAATCCCCCTAAGACATTAAAGTAAAATCACCCCACCCCCCCCCCCCCCCCCCCAACAAAACTCCATTTTAAAAAACACACTCCCCCCAAAAAACCCAAGATCCAGATTCAAACCCACGTCCCTCCCTCCCAAAACCCAACTTGAAATAAAATGCCACATGCACACTCACAGACAAACAAACGTGAGGCCTAACAAAATACTCAAACGTATGAGTCGCAAGGGAGTAACAAACTGAATAAAAAAATATATTAAACTGGGACTGCAAACCTGTATAATTTTGTCTTACAAATTTCCTAGCACTTTTTTTTTAATTCTTGGCAGAAAATATTTTCAGGTATTTATTTGGAAACTTTTTCTTTCATATTACTTTTTAAGTTAGTTTTTCTAAGAATAAAGCCAGGCTATGTTGGGATGGGATGTAAACTTTGTAAATTGAGGACCTGGGTTTTAATCTGTAAGTGATGGAATTTTTTTTGTGAACTGAGTTAGGGATGGATTTGTGTTTGTGATGGGGAATGGTTTTGGTGAAATTGATCTAATACAAAAGAGTTAGGAAATTGGGGTTATTTTTGAGGCAACACTTTGCTAAATAAAAGTTCTTGGATTATTTGGGTAGTCCTGAAAAGGACTGATAGATGACAGCATGTTCTCCCCTCAGTCTTCTTAAACTCTGTCCTCCTGCCCAGCCAGCACCCCCACGTGATTGATGTAGTCTTTCAGCAGGTCTCGTTGATGTTTGGCCCCCGTCGATGGGTTTCTTAAGTTCTCATGATGTCTCTGTTCCCCCTGATCCCCCTGTGGTAGTTGTATGTCGTCAGCTGGAGTGGGTGGTCTGTCTGCTCCCCCCTGATGGCTTCTCAACACATTATGTAGTATCACACATGTTAACACAATCTATCTTACAACTTTTGACCTCTGCTCCATTGTGGTCAACAGCACCCTGAATTGCTTGACAAGTATACGAAATGAGTTCTCGACCACCCACCTCCCCCTGGATATCCTGTAGTTGGCTATTCTCTCTTCTCTGGTCAGTTGGCGTCTACTGTAAGGCTTGACCAGCCAAGGCATCAGGGCAAAGGCGTCGTCCCCCACCAGGAAGTAGTGTAGATCTGGCCCAAGGTTTCATTTTCAATTCTTCTTTTCAGTTTGCTGCGGTTGAAAATTTGTGCATCAGATGATGACCCACTGGCCCCCGCATTGACCCACAGGAACTTGTAATCTGCATCGACTAAAGCCAAAAGTACCAGAGAGAAGTAGCCCGTGTAGTTGAAATATTCACTGTCAGACCTCTTGGGCTTCTTGATAGCAATGTGTTTTCCATATAATGTACCGACTGCATAGGGGACATTCCATCTGTTTCTAAATCTTTCTTCAATTTTCTTCCACTCTTCAGGATCAGTGGGACACACCAGATACTCTTGTTGAAATTCTTTCAAAGTGGCTTTGCAGATTTGGGGGACAAATTACCAGATGGTCATTCTTCCAACCCTCCAGTGGTATTGCAGTGACGTGTAGCCTTCCCCTGTGGATAAGTGTCTCAAAGTAACTCCCAGTTTCAGCCCGACTTTCAGTGGCTTCCTGAAGTTGATGATTGACTTCCTGAGATGGGGGGTGATCCTTTCTTCAATCAAATAAAAAAATGCTGGCTCCATTCTGGTGAAATGTCTGTAGCCTGGTATGTCAGTAGATATTAGCTCGTCCAAGAGTGTTCTGTAGCAACCTCTCTCCTCTCTCTGCAGTATCCAGGGCAGCACCCATGGATTCTGTGGCTTCCTTCTCCTTCTGGGTGGTGGGGGTGATGGTGATGCTAGCTGGGCAGGTGCTGGGTTCTGCTGTCTTCTGTGTGTTGAAATCAAAACATATAAAAATAAATTCAACTCAATAAAAAACAAAAGGACCCTCAAGTGATCTATCAGTTGCTCTTGATGCGTTCCTGTCATCTTTGAAGTGTGAAATGAATGGCACATCACAGGGGATTGGGGTTTATATAGTGTGATATGGATCCCAATTCTGGATCAGGACTATAGATACCGTTTTTGCAGGACCTCAAGAGATGGGCCAAATATATATGAAAAAGAGGTCAAATTAATTGGGCTCAAGGTTAAGCAATTTGTCTTAACCTTGAAAGAAGAAAGGTCAAACAAGGGAGGGCAGAGTCCTGAACCAATGGACTAAAGGCCACAGTAAAAGTGAGGGCATAGAACCAGTAGATACAGTGTATCTGTTCATGTTGAGATGAACAGGTGGGGAAAGGTCAAGCCACATATAAGTAAACCTAATATTGAAAAGTGGCTGGCAAATGTTGTAATATGTTCATTTACTGGGTGGAGGAAAGCCATACCACAGATAAATAAACCAAATATTAAAAAGTGGATGCCAAATGGTGTAATTGAGAAAATAGAGATTTGTAAGGTTCTAAAGGTAGTTAGTTTAGGCACCCAAGTGCCAAGTAGGAACATTTTTCTTGGGGAGGGGCCTTTGCCTTAGGAGTAGGAACGTAGCATTATATGAAAATATTAGTGATCTCAAACAGGTTTCCAAATATCTGGGTACCCGAATGCCATCTCAGCATTATTACTGTCAACATCGTCTATTTTGGATGACTGAGTACTGACATAACTCGACTGCATAAACTCATCTCAAAATTAAACTATTCAATTAAAATGTACAACAATATTGTTTTCTCACCTTTATACACCATTTATAGCTTTATTTTGTCTTTTATTTTGGTTGTTTCTGCATTGTCAAATGATCGACCCCTAAAAATCGTCAGTATATTAAAATAATTATCTAATTCCGACAACATAAAATGCTGTATATAGCTATATATAGTGACATACACAGCTTAAATAAATAAAAGTACAATGTTTTCACATAGTATTTGATAACTTATTATATTTGATAACTTATTATTCTAACATATTTGTAACAATATGATTGACTTACCTACCAGGGAAAAAAATTTAAAATAAAGTTGCAATTCTGAAACTACATTCGAGCAATAGTTTAATCCATTCCTAATAGGTCATGTGATTTCATTTTTATGGACAATGTAATAAACAACTGTGTT
Organism: Sabellastarte sp. h YS-2021; assembly: GCA_964017235.1. Classification (NCBI taxonomy): domain Eukaryota; kingdom Metazoa; phylum Annelida; class Polychaeta; order Sabellida; family Sabellidae; genus Sabellastarte; species Sabellastarte sp. h YS-2021. The sequence goes on from OZ024929.1 coordinate 143,459,707, forward strand.
TTTAATGTACAGAAGTTTTCTATTTAACACTTGTTCCGTGTCTTGGTGTTTTGAATGCATTGACGAGCAAGGCATTGTAGAAATAAAGCAAATTGGAACCCATGATTTTTGTGAGTTTTAAGTCTGTAAATGTGGAGATTTTTGTAGTATTACCTATTATCACCCACCGGTGCAAACCAAGGTACCCACCTGTTAAAATCACTACCCACTCGGTCCCACAAAAATCGGTATATTGAGAACACTAGAAAATATATTTGATTTTCTTGAAATAAAGTGACTTAAAAGGTTGATATACCATGGTTTAAGGTAATATTTAATATATCTGTTGCCTGGGGTATTACTTGAAAATGATATGTCAGATTTGCAGGACTTTTTATGAAGTGAGTTAAAGGAAAACTTAAAATTATAAGGTAACCTGTGACAAAACTTCAGGATTTTCTCCAGTTACCTGAGATGTATTGTCACCATGTCCGGATACCACATTTTGTAAGCTTTAAAATTGAATATTATTTGTCAAAATTAAGCCAAAATAACATTTTTATTAACTTTTTCCATTCATCATAATCAAGTTACTTCCCTAGTTTACTACAATGTACTATTCCAATATGGCGGCCAGAATTCTGGTCTCACAGAAAGCTGTTTTAAAAAGAACTATAGTTTTATTGTATTATATAAAATTTCTGTGCACAACCTGTCTTCTAGTTAGGTCACCGGTGTATGTGCAGAAAGTATGCATAAGTTTATTATTATCATTTTATTTATTATAGTGACATGTATACATTCCACTTTCACAAAATAGCATGTAATACAACAATTATCAGTATACCCAGCCCTCTGTGGGCTTATAAGTCACTTCAAATACATAGTAATTTACTGTGTATGTTTACATTTAACTGTTCAATGATGCTTTAAGAAAAAACTTTTTTCTCTTATTCCAAATGCTTTCAATGAAATTTGCAAGATACTTGGACTTCAAGTTCATCAAAATACACAATTGTTCATCTGGGATTAAATGGTTGAAATTAGGAATTAATTTAAACAAATTGTCATGCTCAGCATTATATACCCGACACGAAAGCAAAAAGTGATGTTCATCTGCAATAGAGTTTTGATTACACAGCAAACACAATCTTTCATTTAACTCTTTTCGGATGTATCGCCCAGTTTCTATATTTAAAGGTAATATGCCCATGCGAAGCTGGGCAAGTAATGATCTTTGAGACCTGCTAATATTGCTTATGACATAATCTTCTACATTAATGTTCTGTTTAAATTTCACATAGTTCCTTAACTTTGGTTTGTAACCAACTGTATTGGACCACTCTTTGTGCATAAGATCAGAAAGTTCAAACTTTATATCTGTCAGGTCAATTTCTTTTCCTTCAATAATATAATGAGATTTATTAACAATTTCAAGAATGTTATACAAATTGTTAAACCAGCTTGAATTGTTTATATTAATTAATTGAAATTCTGCAACCCTTTTTTGTCAGTCTTTCATTTTTCATTTTAAGAAGTCTGTTCCCAAATCTCAGGATAGAAAGAAAATGCTGGAATTTCACACTAATCCACCCCATGTCAGCTTGAACTGCATGGGTTGGGGCATTTTTATGTACACCTAAAAAGTATCTTATGGCCCTATTTTGGACCATTTGCCCAAACTTATCATTCCCGTATCCCCAAACACTTGCTCCATAACTAATAATACTATTTACACCAGTATCATACAATTTAGTAAATGTGTAATGGCCAATGTTTTTAAATTGCTTGAATTTTGATATTATTGAGCTGAGTGCTCTGCCACCAGACTCAGCTAGAGTTCTGGCACAGAGTTCAAATGTCAGGTATTCATCAAAATTTACACCAAGGTATCTATAATTGACAGTTAAATTTATCTTACAGTTATTAATTTTGAATTCATATTTTGTAATAGGTTTTCTTTTATTTTTAAAATGAATGATTTTTGTTTTGTCAATATTCACCTTCATTTGCCATTTGTTACACCAATAACCAACACGGTCAAGCTGTTTCTGTAAATTTTGTTCATTCTCACTTATGAAAACTATGTCATCTACATACAACAGAATGCAAATTTGAGTGTTTCCTAGTGCAACGCCAAGTTCCAACTCTTTCAACTCTTTTGCGAGGTCATTGAGATATATATTAAATAAAGTAGGTGATAAGTTATCACCCTGTCGTACCCCTTGTAAGGTACCAAACCATGTAGTTGTTAGACTATTTATTTGAACACATGATTCTGTTTCTTTGTAAAGTGCAATAATTGCATTATAGTAATTTCCATTAATCTTATTTTTTAACAGTTTGAAATATAGCATATTACAATTAATACAGTCAAATGCCTTTAACATGTCAATAAAGGCAGCAAAGGTACTTTTCCCTTCATGTTTCCGACTGTCAATTATGGAGGACAAGAAAAAAACATGATCTTCGCATGACCTTGAACATCTAAAACCATTTTGCTCTTCAACTAGAGTATTATTATCTTCAAGAAAGGAGGCTAACTAGGTTCAAAAGACTAGAATATATCTTTGCAATGCATGATATTAGGCTGATGCCTCTGTAGTTTTTTGTCAAAAATTGGTTTTTATTGGAATTTTTCGGTATTGGCTTGATTAAGGATCTCAACCACATTTTAGGTACCACTGAATTATTGAAGCAATAAACAAAAAGTGTAAGTAATAATTTTGTTATGGATGGGTTTTTTATAACTTCATTTGGGATTTGGCCAATGCCTGGAGCTTTATTGTTTTTACAGTGACTTATAGCTTTTTCAACCTCCCTCCAGTAAAATATGGGTATTCAAGGTAGTTTGAAATTCTGCTTTCCTGTCATTTTCAAGGTCATGTTTTTGCTTTTCAATTTCATTAGCAAAGACAACATCCACGTTTTCAAGACTAGGGTTATACAATTTTTCAAAATCATTTTTCCAAGTGTCCAATACAATATCTGTATCTGTAGTTATAATTCCATTATGTATAACTTTAAAGGGGATTTCTGATTTACCTGGACCCATACTTTTAATTTTTCTCCAAAAGTCCCTGTGATTGTGTTTACTCATATTTTCAATATTAATAACAACATTTTTGTTATATTCCCTTTCACTTTTTCGCAGCAGTTTATCAAAGTAGTCACGTGCAGAGAGAAACACGACCCTCAACTGACTATACATCCCATAAATTTGGTTAAATATGACTTAAGTCTGATAATAAAGTATAAGAACATGAAGAAATTAGTTTAAAATCATTTCCTTCACCAATAAAGCTGTCAACTGTGATATAACCAAGTGATATTGAATATGTGGGGAATTACTTATACCCCTAACAGTTATATATAAATAAAATGTTATAGAGTTTTATGGAATGTATGGTTCACCATGCCAACTTTTCCATTTTATACATAATATACATAATATAATATAGATTTTGTAAAGCACCTTTCCTATAATACAAAACATTATAGTTATTATAGTTGTTTCAAATGTGTTCCTTTGAAGGATGAACTGGTATTGTTTGTCTACGTTTGATTAAAGCAAATTTAAATTGTAATTAATTACCTTTGAAATATCGTATTTCTGAAGAATAAGATCACATTTCATCATCAAGTTAATTTAATGCGAAACATCAACCAAAAGGTTTTTTTAAAATGCTAATTAAAGTCAGTCAAAACTCTCGGGAATTGAAACGAAAAATTGAAATTGTTCCTTTAATGTATGAAACTGTGGCAGGGTTCTACCAAAGTCTAAAGTAAACCTACATATATTAGGCATCCATTATCCATACAAAATCAGCATTCTAAGCCCATTTCAATAGCCAGAGTCATGTAGGATCAGGTTCTAAGCATTGCCGTTTGTGGGAATCGAGCCCACAAAGAGGTGAAGGACAGTAAGCAAATGACAAACTTGCTGTCAACTGAGTCATTGAGGACTTCCCATTAGTCCTACAGCGTCAAAGTTTGATGTCCCTGAGTGACACTTTCTAACATACTATAACTTTGATTTTATCCAGGAAATTTCTTTCCCTTGTCTCATCTGCTTAATTTAAGCATGTCTGAATTATGCAGCAGACAATAGACTGTAAAATTGTTGACCTTCGGCCATATTCACAAAAGGTCTTAGCCAAATCTTATCCTTAAGTTGGCCATATTTGTACACAAAAGTTTAGCCAAAGACATACCTAAGCCGTTTCATGAATACAGTCCTTAGTATTTTATCTTTTCTATCTATGTCATCAGTTGCAAATATTCAAAGTACAATGATGTATTGATGGCTCATACTGAAGTAAAACAATGTCATTCACTTGTTTGACTATACATTGTGCTTAAGTTGTATTGACTAGGGTTTTTTAAAAATATCCCTTACATTTTGGAACATGTCTTGTTTAGCCAGGTCTTAGTCCCGACATAGATGCTGTGTAAAGTAGTGATCCACACTTTGTAGCTTTGGAATTTTCTGTTCAGAAGTCTGCTGTTTGAGTACCTACATGGCCTGAAATTTTATTTCAAAGGCTCCTGATATCTCATTACAATGCTTTTAAACTAATCTAAAAGTTTTTTGCATAGAATCAGTCAATCAAAGCTAAAATATTCCTTTTTGATCCAGACAAAATATTTTCATGTTTTCTCTAGCTGCAAAGTCAATAATTACTGAAAGAATGAAAACAAACTAGGCTTGAAAGAAATTACCTGATTGGGGTGTCACAGCAGCAATAAATGTATCCAAGAAATGTTAAATTAAGCCCAAGATTTGGGTTTGAAAAACACCCGTCAGGTTATGGTGGACACCAAGCAGAAAGCAGGAAACCTGGTTTTGTTCCCACCAATCAAATCTAATCAAAGTTCTAAATCCTTTATATCCCAGTTCCATTTTCACAAGTTACCATAAGAGCAACTGGCTACAATGACTAGACTTTCCCTATATCATTTTGCTTAGGTTTTATATGAGGACTGAATGACTTTTTTATCAGAATGTGTGGCTGACATTTCAGATAAGTCTTTGTATTGTATGGTTTCATAATGATACCATGTATGTCAGATTTGGTGGAATAAGAAATACAAAGACTTGGAGCAAGTTTATTCTATGACTAGTTGCAAGTGTAGTTGCAAGTGAGTGGAAAAAAACTGACAAATTACTAGATTTTCCCTGATGAAAAGATAAGTCAAAAGATTAAGAAGACCAACCTAATGACCCGCTCCTGACTGCTATGAATCATAAAGATAGTGTGTAATAATAAGCTTTAACAAAGCCGAAAGGGGTTTCAGTGTACTTGCTCGAACTGCAAAGCCATCAGAGATACAAGTAGTGCACTGAGGCAATCATTCATCCAGGTACTAACATAGCCCATTGCTGCTTAACTTCATTGATGAGACAGGTACTAATCACACTACGCTATGATTAATAAAAGTCCAAAGACAAAAAAAGAGGAAAAAAATGATCTCTAGAAACAGAAGCCTCGCTAGAGTTCACGCTTAAAAGCCTCTCCATCTCTCTCAGTTCCATTTCAATAGCATACAGGATTAACCACAACACCATGATGATAAGTTCAAGCACTATAAACAATAGGTAGTAGTAATGTCATGACAACATGAGTTGGATTTGTGAGAGCCCAATGATTAATTGCTATAATTGTAGACGACTGGGTCACTATCAGTTCATGTGCATATAAAAACATATTCTTTCCACTGCTTTTCACCACTAAACAGTTTGATTTATACCACCCTCAAAGATGCCAGTGTTACATTTAAAACAGAGGTTATAAACGACCTTGGTCATTTCAAATCACTTTTACTTCAGTCTGTGTTGTTTAAGTAAGTAGAAGACGTATTTCAGATGATACAATTATTTGACATAAACATTTAAGCACACATGGAGACTTTAGCAATTGGTTTGTTTTAAACTGAACTTCGTGAAGTATGTACCATAACTCACTCTGTGGGGGTTGTCTTGTTCCTCCAGATTTCCTCACCACGACTGAAAAAGTTCCATTGGTTTCCAGTTAATGCCCCTGTTCCAACACAAGACTAAGGCTCCCGATTAAGGGTTTTTGGGGATCGGATTTAGAGTCCTGGACAGTTTGTTTGAGTCTGTTTGGATGTGTTATGGTCCGTATAAATATCAAACATGTTTGATATTTTTCACGACTGTAACCGATCCACTTTCGCCCCTACCCACAAATTCCCCAGTCTCAGGCTTCCTAAGGCCTCCTCAGACACAAATTTACACAATCATATGTTGTCTGAGGCGTCCTGCGACCCTTAAGCCCAGGACACTTAGTCCTAGGAGCCATTGACTTAGTCCCAGACCTTAACAAAAATCGTCCATTGCTGTCTTATGTGGGTGTTCCACCACACGACTAACGCTCCCGATTAAGGGTTTTGGGGGGTTGGTTTAAAATATTTGCTTAGTCCCAGACCTTCTGTAAGGGTCGGTTGTTGTCGGTTGGGGCCATGTGAAAAATCAAACATGTTTGATATTTCTCACGACTACAACTGATTCATATTTCCCGCCGTCAACAAAATGTCCAGTCCCAGGCGTCCTCAGGCCTCCTCAGACCCAAATTTACACAGTCGTGTGTTGTCCCAGGCCGCCTGCGACCCTTAGTCCCAGACCTCCCTAGCTTAGTCCCAGGAGGCCGGTCCCAGACTCAAATATGATGCGTATGAATTTCATGCGTCTGAAAGTGAGTCGGTTGCATTAGTCCCCAGAAGCCTCAGATCGTCTGAGGTGTCCTGGGACCCAAAAATCAAGGTCTGGGACTAAGTCCCGACTAAGGGTAACGGACCCTAACCGATCCAAACCGGCCTCCCCAGGACGCCTGGGACAGCACAAATTTAGTCTGCGACGGTCTGAGGACGTCCCAGGAGGCCTGGGACTAACAACCGATTAAGAACCAACTGTTTTCCGCGCGTCGGAAATTAAAACGAGGCAATGAGTAGGTCTGGGACTATATAAGCGACCGCGCACACTTTGTCATTGTTACTGACTGTTTGGCTACTGAGAGACGTGTGTCACTGATTTGTAGGGGTTTTCAGTTTTTATTTTATATATATTATACTTGAGCTTAAGGCAAATTTCACAGTTAGGAGACACATTTTACTATTTTTTTATTATTTTGTCGACTGGATTATGAAGAAAGAGAAAGGAGGGAAGAGAGGAAGGAAAAAGATGGATGACCAGGAGAAGGAAAGTGAAGTAGAGGAAAGAGTTGAAGTTACAGAGGAGGTGATTGAGAGGAGAGAGGAGGAGGAGATTGAGGAACATCCAGCTATTGAGGAAGCTGTGGAAGAAGAAGAGAGGTGTGAAGAAGATATAGAATGCCATTCTTCAGCCAAGAGAGCCAGGGTGTGTGCAACTTTTACTGACAGTCAGGAAATTTCCATTGTGGAATTTGTAAAGCAGCACCCAGAACTGTATGACAAGGAACATCCACGTTTCCATAACAGGACCAGAAGAGAGGCTCTCTGGGCAGAAATATCTGCAGAACTCAAGCTCCAGCCCTTTGATGTGAGACGTTGGTTCGAGTCCCAGCGAACGCGTTATGGAAAGCTGTCTAAGCTCCAATCTGGCCAAGCCCCGAGGGAGATGACCAAGAGACAGTCCTGGGTCTACCAACAGATGGTTTTTCTTAAAACCCACATCAGAAGAAAGGGGGCCAACAGAAGTTCAGGTTTGGAGGCCAGTCCAAATACCAGCAGGCAGGACGAATCACGTGGGTCAACTACTGACACAGAACACCTTGAGTCCAGTGTCCTGAAGGAGAGGAGTCAGTCCATCATTACATCTACACCCGTTTCAACCACAGACTCCAAGATTCTCGAACACTTTGAGCAGATGAGGACACTAATCTCAGGTTTTCTGCATCATAAGTCAGACAGGCAGCCCTTCTTTGACTACGTGGCATCAGAGGCCAAAAAGATGACTCAAGAAGAATTTGAAGAATTAAAGGGCAAGATATTTAGAGACATTGAAACTATTAAGAGCAACCGTAGACATCAGCCATTGCCCAGAAGATCAGCCACTGTTACCACAGAGTCCCAGACGGTCGGCCTACTGCCAACAACCACTCCACAGGTGTTTAGTTCCACTCAAGCAGCAGCTGGCAGCAGTTTTGTGTACTATACACCAAGCCCCATTGGCTTCAGCAACCCTACATCTGTCCTAACTGTACTTGACGAAGTGAGCAGACACAACCTGAGTGGACTATTAAGCCAGCTACCTGATCTGACATCAACACAGATCGTCGAGCAGCCTCAGCAGCTGCAGCAACCGCAGCAGCAGCTCTTTACTATCACCACTTCAGCACCGCCTCAACAGCAGCAGCAGCCTCCTCAGTAGCCATCCAGTCAGGGCTGGTCTTTGACCTGCCAGGCCCTTTTCAGGGCCACCAATTCTTCCAAAAACAATTATTCAGCTGCAAGTTATTCCAATTCCCCTCCCAAAACAAAAAAGTTCAATACAAATACTTATCACAAGAAAAAAAAATAAATTCAAGTCCAACACCCACACCACCCCAAACATGAAATAAATAACCCATGGTACCACACATAACAAAAAAGGCCACATAAAAAAAACTCCCAATATGGCCATTAATCAGCCCATTTTTAGATTAAAATCCATGGGATAGTTTAAAATCTGTAATTAAAAAGTCCAACACTTACACCTTCCCTAGAGTTAAAAGGCATTATCACCTACTTACCAACCCACAAACAGACAAACCCAATACCAAACATAACCCCCAACTAACAAACCCACTACCAAACCTAACACCAAACTGCCAAAAACAAACCCAACACCAGTAACCACCAACCAAGAAACACACAAACCCAAAAGTAAATAGAACCCATGCCAACGAACTGACAAACTATTTTGCAAACACAATCCCCCATTATTGAAAACAAAACTAGCTCCATGGTTATATTTTCCACATATTTGTGAATAGAAGTGAAGATTTAAAATTGAAGATTTCCATGAAAACATTTCTGCTACAAATAATTTTCCAACCCATGAACAAAACAAAAATTGGTGAAATTAGGATGTGGATTTCAAAATATATACAAAAATAATTCCATTTAGGGTATTATGTGTGGCTTTGTGTCTGGCTTTTGTTTAACACTGGGTTTGTCTGTTTCTTGGATGGGTAACTTGTGCTTGTCTGTTTGTCAGTCTGTGTAACTTATGTTTGGCATGGGGTTTGTCTGTTTGTCCGTCTGAACAAGTTATGTTTGGCATGGGGTTTGTCTGTGTGTCCACCTGTACAAGTTATGTTTGGCATGGGGTTTGTCTGTTTGTCCGTGTGTACAAGTTATGTTTGGCATGGGGTTTGTCCGTCTGTAGCAAGCATAGCTGATTAATTGTTTTTGGAATATTTGGTAGTCCTGAAAAGGACTTTTTGTTAGTCCTGAAAAGGATTGTTATAGTTAGTCCTGAAAAGGACTGTTTACTGCAACAGGACTTATATTCTGCCATCTTGCCAGGCCACTGCTCCCTCATTATTGAAGTAGTCCTTGAGGTAATCCCTCTGTCTTTTGGCTTCTCTAGCAGGGTTTCTGTCTTGGCCACCACCACCAGCACCACCAATCAATCCACAATCACCAGGCACATCATCATCATCATCCTCCCCAGGCTGCTGACCAGCAGGTTGACCTTGATACTGGCTTCTGAGTATGTTGTGCAGAACCACACAGGTCATGACCACTTCTCTAACTGTTTCTGGGGGTAGTTCAATGGTGGTCCTCATCACTCTGAATCTTGAAACCAGGATGCCAAAAGCGTTCTCCACAACTCTCCTGCCCCTTGATATTCTATAGTTGGCAATCCTTTCCTCTCTTGTTAACAGCCTTCTGCCATAGGGTTTCATGAGCCAGGTCTTCAGGGCAAAGGCATCGTCTGCCAGAATGAAGTAGGGGACATCTCTACCACCCTGTGTTATAGGAGCTGGGTCAGGGAAGCCTATCCTGCCATCTTCAATCCTCCTCTTCAGCTGAGAGGCATTAAATATCTGGGCATCTGAGCAAGATCCAGCTGTACCCACATCCACCCATCTGAAGTTGTACTGTCCATCTACCAGGGCCAACATCACAATGGAAAAGAACCCCTTGTAGTTGTGGTAGAGGGCTCCAGAGTTCTTGGGTTTCTTCAGGGCCACATGCTTCCCATCCAGGGCTCCCAGGGCATGTGGAACATTCCACCTGATCCTGAATTCCCTTTCCAGTTCTTTCCACTCATCTGGAGTAGTAGGACATTTGAGGTACTCTCTGGTGAACTCATCCTGGATGGCCCTGCAGACCTCTATTAGAAACTTGGAAATGGTGGATCTGCCAACCCTGAACTGACAGGATAATGATGTGTATGACTCTCCAGTGGCCAGATATCTGATGGTGAGGGCTAACTTCTCCCCAACACTGATTGGTGCTCTGTAGTTGGTGGCCTGCCTGGCTAGATGTGGTTCCAGTCTGGCCTTTATCATTTCAAAAAATTCAAGGGTCATCCTCATGTAGTTGGTGAATCCTGGAATGTCTGTGGCATACAGATCAGCCATAATGTTGTGGTAGGCCCCCCTCTCCTCTCTCTGCAGTAGCCATGGCCTGACCCACATGTTGTGCCTTCTTCTAGGTCTCTGTATGGGTGCTGGTGGTGCTGGTGGTGCTGGTGGTGGTGGTTGCTGTGCTTGACGTAAAAAATGGAAATACATGATTATTTGTAACTGAATAAAAACCAAAAAGCCCTAAGTTGTTGTTGAATCTGTCTTCCATTAAAAGGTGGCATCCTGCTGTGTTCCTAGAAAAGCAATGGTGATTAGATCGCGGATTTTATATATATATACCCAGAAAATCCAGCAACTTTGCAAAACAAGAATCGGCGGTCCTGGTCTGGGGAAGACTGAGGAGGCCTGAGGACGCCTGAGGACGCCGGGACTTAATCGTGGGTTAGTCGGCTCTTAGTCCCAGGAGGCCTGAGGCGTCCTGGGACCCAGTCGGTATGTGTACGACAGGATCGTGGTTGAAACCGACCAGAAAACTGGCTTAGTCGGTTCTTAGTCCCAGAACAGTCGAAGACTGTCTGCAGCCGCCTGAGGCGTCCTGAGGCTTCCTGAGGATGATCTGTACTTAATCCCAGACTTCAATACCGACTCAGTATTCCCGCCCATTTTTGTTTTTTTTTCCACCGACTGTCCACGATTAAGGGTCCCAGACAGGATTGGGACTTAATCCTTTGGTGGAACAGGGGCATAAGGAAATCTGTTATTAGTCCCAGGGGGGACTGAGGAAGCCCCAGGCCAGTCTGAGACCCAGTCGGTATATTCCCAACAGGATCAGCGTTGAAACCAATCACAAATGTGACTTAATCACCTCAATAGTCGGGGAACAATAGTGACTTGTCTGAGGACATCTGAGGCTTCCCAAGGCTTCCTGAGGATGATCTGTGCTTGATCCCACATCTGGATCAAGATTCCATTTTCCTGCCTATTTTTCAGATTTTTTTCACAGACTCTCAAGGATTAAGGGTCCCAGGACCAACTGGGGCTTAATCCTTTGGTGGAACAGGGGCATAAATACATAGTACAGTTCATAATAGGCCTGATCACACAAAAATCTTAAAATATTGTCACCCAGCATACCTCAGTGAATAATCTATCTGCGCACTTTATCAAGAAATACTAGATGTAACAGCCCAAAGTTAAGCTTCCCTCTTTCTACCATAAAGTTCACAGATCACATTTTTCCAATATACTATATCGGCTATACTTAAAATGCATTACAATATTATACCAAGGTGTGCTTAAGTAAAAGAATATCCAACTAACTTTGTCATTCATATATATATGTTATGTACAAGTTGAAATTTTGTACACGTTGCAACTTGTATAAAGAGTCTGTACAAGTTGCAACAATTTGCTGGTTCGAAGAGTATGTGCTGTAAAACTGTTTGGTTACATTAGATTTATAATATATACACCATTAAATTCTTCAACACATCAGTGTTACAAGCTTTTCTTTAAGTTCATCTTTGTACGATATCGTTTTACAACATATACACAGATATTTGGTATTCATAAAGCACTCGTTCACGTTAGAAAATATAAATTCACCAGACAGAGACAGATGTAAATAAAATAGAATGCATACAGTACAGCCAGTGGGGGGCGAAGCTATTAGGAATTTGGGTTTAAGCAAAATTTACAAGACATTCTATCTTAACAGTAAGCAACCATATATGAGAGTATATTGTACAAACTTTCACCGAAAGTTTTTCCTAATTACAAAGAAACTTGAGCCTTTATCAAGGCTACATACGTCGTATATGTCCTATACGTTAAGCAGGATCTCCAAGTTATAAGAGATTCATATTTCTATGATTACTTTGTACGTTTAAATTTATCAAGAATTTGATGTAATACGCAAAAAAGAATAAATACTTTCACAAAAATAAACTACATTGACAAATTCCATGATACAGCTTCCTCACCTACAATTTTTGAGCATTGCTTGAAAATAAAATGGCATTGAAATATGGTTTATTTAATCAAACAAATAAATGATTTTGTTGACCCCGCCAAATAAAATGGCCAGAGAAATCTCCACCTCAGTTCAATTTTTTAAAAACTTCTCGATTCACAGCACAAAAATTCTACCAGAAAAAAAAACCCTGCACATATACATATGAACCAATACAGAAGCAATACAAATATGTCATCAGATAATAAGGTAAGTTGGTACATGTAATAGTTTTCAGTACAGAATTTTGATCAACTAGTATCAACTGCTTTCATCACTCCCCTTGATTTCGTGACATGATATAACTTATACCATGTTTGAAAACTATGTTAAAGCCAAATCAAACAAATCGGAAAATAAAAGGAAATAGACCAGTTTGGTTCTCGTTTTGGTTTTACTCGAAAAAACACACAATAGCCACCATGAAAACCATAATGACTGCACTCCTACAAGATTGGTCAAGGAATCCAGTAATCCTCGTATTGTAAGTTCACCCAAATATTGTTTTTATTTGGCATGACCATAATGATCACACCAACGGCTGTTGAAAATTTGGAATTTGGTATCCAGAGTATGTTTAAGATCTTTGCCAAATGTAATCACTTGTTCCTTTTGGTCAGGCCATAGCCACAGGTAGACAGGCAAACACACCCTAGAATATAACCTCCTGGTTGGTGGTAAAAATAGTTCCACTCATAAACGAAAAACATGGAAAATATTAAATCCTTATTTGTGCTTGTTGGATGTACATTGGAGAGATTTTAGATTATAAAATGCTAACATAAAACGAGAATACAAATTCTACTTTTCTCTGAATAATATCATAGTTTTAGAGTGCTTATTTAGGGGCAAATATACCATATCTACATGGAATCAGTCACAGATCACATACATCTTACAAAAACTAGTTTTGCATTTGCCATCCTGATTGCCTAGAGTTTGAATATATTATTTAATTGATATTTGTGTCGATTTTATTGCATATGCCAAATTATAGTGTGGAGCAGTGGGGTACCAAACTGATTAATCATCTCTTTTGAAAGAGTTAGATACTGAAAGAGAGCACTCAGAGAATGCATTCTTCTGCTAAGGCTCAACACTTTCACTATTACTTATGTGTATACAATGATAAGAATTGCTTTTAAAATTCCTAAAACCAGAATTGATTGTGGATAATTCCCAAAATTTAACCAGTTCTATGTCAGACCAATACCCCCCTTTTTATGTAAATCACTGCAGTGATTTCTTGGTAACCTTGCTAACATACAAACAAACATAATCCAACAAGCACATTACCTCCTTGGTCAAGGTAACAATTTGAATGGGTTAGTCATCCATTTGTTTTGGTATAGTTCTTGAGGTGGTTCCCCATGTCCTTGGCTTTTCCTAGACACACAGAAGTACAGCTAGGCTATTCTTATGCTCATAGCTTGTCCAGATTTATGATCTGTCCTGTTTTCAGTTGGCTATACAACCTCACTTCTGTCGGGATCGATATCTCCATAGGCCTCATTTTCTACCATCTCTATGACACTGTTACATATAGCATCATTAGAGTGCAGTCTGTTATTCATCCAGTGAGTTTTTAATTGGCTGTCAATGAAGTAGCCCTTATGGTCTAATTTTGTTTCACACACATGTGCATCCCTTGCCTGGTGTTCTTTTGGAGTTATAATCTTGGTTTGTATACTTTCAGACATTGATGCTGTGGGAGACTTTTTCTCACAAGACTTACTGGACTTATTTCCAAGGTTATTTGCTTGAGCAGGCCAGGAAGCTTCTTGTGTCTCGGGGTCAGTGGTGTCCTGACATTTCTCAATGTGCTTCCCTGGTGATGTTACAGGTTCTGTTTTTTCACCTTCCAAAAGTCCCCCTATAGGCTGCATCGAGGACCATCCGGTTCTATTTGATGAATCAATTGCCTCATAACTATAATCATCTTCATCAACGGCACCTATTTGGTCTTGACAGAAATCTCCTTTTGCTTCATCTTTCCTCGGTTTTGATTCCTTCTCTGTCAACAAATGTTGTTCCTTTGACTTCTCACTTGATTCATACAGAAAGTTTTCCATCATATATATTGTAGTTTGTCTGTCGTAGCTGTTTTGTGAGTGCGGGGTACATTCCAGAGATGACTCAGAGCTAGCTGTTGATGAAATATCACCTAGATTGCGGGTCTCATTTTCATTTATATTTTGACGCAATGTTATTGGCTGAAACGTTGAAGCTTCTGAATTGGTTATTGGGACACGAGCCTCTAATTCATAAATACATTGATCTTCTCTATTGCCAAATTCACTGACCAAGGAGAATTCACTATTTGTTCTTGCCCCTTGCTTCTTGAGACAAGTTTGAAGGATTGCTTTTTACAGGGAATGTCACAGCATGTAGCTTTCTTGAACTAAAATTCTTTCTTCTTTTTCTGTTTAAAAATACACAAACCAAGGATTTTAAGCAGATGTTCTCGATCGCAAATTGGGATTTAACATGGTCATTGAACACAGTCAAATTATCCTTTTGGGGTAATGTTTTGATAAATGATAAAAACATGTGAGGTAATATATAGAAACTGCAGGGGCTATTACTTGGATATACACTTACTGTTATCCTCAGTGCCCCTAATAAGCTTTTACCCACTTAGATGTCAATCTTTTTAACCACTGTTTATTCTGATTAAGCACTTGTTGTGGTGCTTTAGAACACCAAAAAGGAGATTAAATATCATGCTACAGTGGTAACACACTCGCCTCCCACTTCTGAGATCAGAGTTCGAATTTTGGCTCGACCTCAAGTGGAAAAAGTTGGTAGTTGCTTGGCGTTGATCGGCAGTTTACAGTAAAACACCTTGGCCAAATGTGTTTACTGGTTTCCTCTGCCTTTCCAACTTCCTGTCATAATATAACCGACGCAAAGGTACTAGGTGTGACGTAAAACATTAAAAATAACTAACAAATTTGAGCATACATAATTAATAAATTCCCCAAAAACATTGTTAACAGCGAGTGAATTTTACTAGATTAAGACACACCGCTTCACACGCTTGCCAATTCTGGATATAAATGTATTGCTATGTACGGAATGCAGGAAGCCTGTGACCAGTGGCCTGATCACCACCATAAAGTAATGATATATTGATATGAAAATTACACAGGTGGTCAGATGGTTGTCATTGAAGATATTGAAATTAATTGGTCACATGGTTCCTCATTAAATGAGATGAGTGGCTGAGATGTGTAAAATATTTACAGTTATATGAAAATGGTGTTCACATTACTTTATAGTCTATGATTTTCGTATCAACGTCATTGGGTGTATCAGAATCGTCAGAAATTGCACTTGGTTGCATTTAAAATTATAAAGAAAAATAAAAAAATCTGTAGTGATTTGGTTTGCCTGTATCTGTTTGGTTGAGTTTGTGATGGGGGGATGCAGAGACTGTTGCAACATGTGTGGTCCTCAGTGTGGTTAATAAAGGTGATTATCTTTATAAATAAGATGAATCAAAAATCCACCCAGGACTGCCAGTCTGTTAATTATATGTAGTGGTTTTGATTTACTTCAAAGACAGATGATCTTAGATATCCGTCAGAAAGAATAAAGAATGTGGTGCTTTAATCCAATCAAATCTTACACAAATCAGTCCCAAGATTAAATACCTTCGTCAAATCGGGATCACAAAAAATCACAAGCGAACAAAAGCCATGGATTTAACCTAACCCTTTTTTGCACATAATCCCCATCAGAAAACTTATACATTCAATAATTGTAACAAAAATAAGTGACCACAGAACAATGGATAAAAAGTATTGATCACAGCATCCAAAAATATATGTTAATTTCACTTTTGCTGAATAGCATTTAAGAAGTTGTCACCCTTGATATACTGTGATACTAAAGGTTATGCCAAAATTATTTGACATTAAATGGAACCAGATGACAAGTGAGAGGTTGTTTTCTCTTTGATTTGGCATACGACAGATTTGTCCAGCTGTCTTCTGTTCTACCTTCCTAGATAGTCACAATGGGCAGTCAGACTAGGGGGCTAAGGTTGTTATGGTTTGAGATTTAGGGCGGCTGTATTGCTCAACTATATTTGTAAGTTCGAAAGTATATTGTGATATACTGAATGATTGTTTTAATCAAAATGATAACTAACCTACCTGGCTTGCTACTACACAGACCACATCAAATTAAGGTATGTAGGCATGTTTAATATACAGATACATTTAGCAGTTGATATACCATATCTGAAAAAATGTGAACAGGCACATATTCTTACCTGAGGTGAAAGATGACTATGGCAACAACAACCACAATGACAAGAAGACTCACAGCTAACACTGGTATAGTGACAGGAAGACTCACATCTGATACTGAAAGAGTGTTAGGAAGACTCACATCTGATACTGAAGGGGTGACAGGAAGACTCACATCTGATACTGATGGGGTGACAGGAAGACTCTCTTCTGATACTGAAAGGGTGACAGGAAGACTCACATTTGATACTGAAGGTGTGACAGGAAGACTCACATCTGATACTGAAGGTGTAACAGGAAGACTCACATCTGATACTGAAAGGGTGACAGGAAGACTCATATATGACACTGAAACGGTGACAGGAAGACTCACATCTGATACTGATGGGGTGACAGGAAGACTCACATCTGATACTGATGGGGTGAGAGGAAGACTCACATCTGATACTGAAGGGGTGACAGGAAGACTCACATCTGATACTGAAGGGGTGACAGGAAGACTCACATCTGATACTGATTGGGTGACAGGAAGACTCACTTTTGATACTGAAAGGGTGACAGGAAGACTCACATCTGATACTGAAGGGGTGACAGGAAGACTCACATCTGATACTGATGGGGTGACAGGAAGACTCACTTCTGATACTGAAAGGGTGACAGGAAGACTCACATCTGATACTGAAAGGGTGACAGGAAGACTCATATATGACACTGAAACGGTGACAGGAAGACTCTCAGCTGATACTGAAAGAGTGACAGGAAGACTTTCAGCTGATACAGGAACGGCGACACTTATACGAAGAGAAAACAGTTATACTTAAACAGAGATACAGTTTGAAAAATACATTTCAGCAGCAAATAGTTTTGTTCCCCTGCCAATCAAAAAACCTTTTACCAGGCTAACAGAAACTGTGGGAAGGCTAGGAATTTTTCAATATTCATTAATGAAAGTTAAAGTTTGACATGTTATATTCCCATAAATAGCTAACATCTTATTTTGTACAGACCAACAGCATTTTCCAGATATATTGTTATAACTTGGGTCTGAACCCATGGTCACTCAGGTCAGGGCCAAGTAACTATTAATCAAACCTGATTAGCACTATGTCATTGAGGAATCCAATTCCCTCTTGATTTAAACCATGAAAATTCTCAAGCTAAGGTATTGATATAGTTGAGTGTGGTGCCTGGCGTTCTCTGTGGTGCTTGACCCATTTTGCTTCCCTGGATGGTGAAATTTGGTTATCTTGTGCTGTTGTGTCTTACTTAATAGAGTGGAAACTTATTGCTATAAAAGTCAAATTTATATTAGATTAGATAGAAATTTCAGGATCATTTTAAACAAACATCCATTCTATATACAGTAGTTTCAAAAAAGAAACAAACTGAAAACACAACAAAAGAAAAAGAAAACAACAGGAGGTAGTACAGTGAAATTGCTTCATTTCTAAGGTATATCAGCCTAGAGATGAAGCATGAAAGCAATAATTATTCTTCAGGCACTGATTAATCGATCACTGATTATTGGTCAGGTTTGGTCATTTGCCTCTCAGCTCTATAGTTGTGGGTTTAAACCTAGGTCGTGATGGAATTTTAGATTTACTTATTGACCTGATGTGAACCTATCTGTTGAAAATCCCAACTTTAACCTTTGACCCTTAACCCTGTGGATTATATGGTTATAGTTGGTTATACTTATACATTGCTTTTTTTCTGCAGTTTTGCCTTTTAACATATGTCAATTTTTGGTCAGTTTTGGCTCTCTATGTCAATTTAAGATTAACCTCATATGTAACAAAAGTACTATGTAATAAACAATGATAAATAATATTGTATCTTGTATTAAACTTAATATGTGGCATAATTGCTATGCAATAAACAATAATAAACAATGATAAACGATATTGTATGTTACAATAAACTAATGCTTGTAGCTTCTCAAACACTCCTTTGTCCAGTACCTAACCCCCTCTCAAAATAAATAAGGTAAATATATAGGTAAATAAATAAATAATCTAGTTATAAACTTGTTATCTCGCTAAATCTAAGAAATTCTCTTGATTTATCTGGTTAGTAAGTCCTCAATTTAAAAAAAAATAAATTCTTAGGATTGCCCTGCTATTCATCTGTAATGTTTTGTTGGTGTGATGTCAACTTTTAACTTTTCCAGATAAAAATCTGCCTGCAGATAAACAGAGCAAACTATACAAGGTAGGGAAGAGCTTGAAATTCGGTAAATGTATCCATAATTATAAAACGCCTTCCGTATGTGCGTCCATGCAAACCTTAATATCTCATTTATTTATAAAGATATCTTCACCAAATTTTCAGGGAATGTTTATGCAAAGTTTTAGCCTCATGTTGAAAAACAAAATGGCCACCATAGCTAATTGTTTGGAAATCATAAAGGTGCTCTAAATCTTGAAATATTTCAGCTAGCTTCATCAAATTTGCACAAAAGCTATATGGCTAGAAAAACTAGCCTGATGATAATTTTGGCCTAGTTCAAAAAACAAAATGGCCACCATATCACATGTTTAATGTCAAACAGGGTTATCCTATAGAAAAGGCCTTATATCTCCCCAAATATTGCTCCTAGAGGTTCGGAATGTCAAAACAACTTGTAGGAAGTCATGGCCTGGGAATCTTTTCCAGGTGTTGAATTTGACCTTTGACTTCTGCGTCAAGGCTAAATGGGGTGTCACACTAAAACGTCCTTATTTCTCCCTTACTATTTGTGCTACGGCTTCACAATGTAAAGACAGACCATGAAAAGTGAAGGCTGTGGTCAAGAGATTATAAAATGCCTTCCATACTTGCATCCCTTTGTGTGTCCGTCAATGCATCCGTTCATCACGTCCTTAACATCTCATTAATTTATAAAGATATCTTCACCAAATTTGCAGGGAAATTTTTATGGCTATAAAAACCTGTCTGTGCAAAATTTTAGCCTCTTTTTGAAAAACAAAATGGCCGCTATAGCTAATTGTTTGAAAATCATAAAGTTGCTCTAAACCTCGAAATATTCCAGCTATCTTCATCAAATTTGCACAAAAGATATATGGCTAGAAAAGCCAGCCTAATAATAATTTTGACCAAGTTTTGAAAATAAAATGGCCATCATATCACGTTTAATGTCAAATGGGGTTATCCTATTAAAAAGGCCTTGTATCTCCCCTAATATTGCCCTTGGGGGTTCAGAATGTAAAAAAATTGTAGGAAGTCATGACCTGGGACTCTTTTCCAGGTGCTGAATTTGACCTTTAATCCCTGTTTCAAGGTTAAATTGGGTCATCACACTAAAACGTCCTTATTTCTCCCTTATTATCGGTGCTATGGCTTTAGAATGTAAAGACAGACTATGAAAAGTCCTGGCCTGCAAATGTTTTGTCTGAGAAAAATTTTGGCCATATTTTGAAAAACAAAATGGCCGCCATAGCCAATTATTTCAAAATCACTAAGATGATCTAAAACTTGAAATATTGCAGCTAGGTTCATCAAATTTGCCTTGTTTTATTTTAGTTTCATGTTGTGACATGCAGAGGAATTACCGATCACTAGACAAAAAAGCTTAAAACATTCAGATGATTTTTGTCATGGATCTGAATTGTGAACTGTTATTATTATTAAAAAATACTGTAACACAAGATCAGACTTTGGCGACCTAATGGTGGAGCACAAATTGGCCATCTGTATGACCTCCCATCTATTTCACAGAAACATTCAACATGTACGTATGTTCTAATTATGAGTAGCATGCATGAAACATAGACTAAGGACTGTCATTGCAGGTTAGACATATCTCTGGCTCTGTTAAAAAGGATGAAGCTGATACTGGCGGCATGAAAGTATACCTCGATTAGATAGTTTTGTCATCTTCATCAAATACATTTCTACTTGGAAATGATTTAGTCAATGCGATTAATAAACCATGTTTGTTAAGGTTTCAACCGTTATCAAAATAGTTCTGATCACCATCCCAGCACCAGCCTAGACAATGATCTAGTAAAAGTACTTTGTAAAAACAGTAACACTATACCTTTGGCACTGACACATCTGTAATGTATTGTCACCCATTTGGACCAGAAAAGTTCCCTCACGCTAGTATTTATGTAACCTTGGACAATGTCTTTGCAGTTTTCAATCAAATTTATGGGCTGTAGTTCCATTGTGCACTCATTCATGCCTTTGCACCCTTCTCTGTATGTGTCAGCATTGTCCATAATGTATTCACATAGCTTTTCAGGTTTTTCACATGCTGTTCTGCAGTCTTTAGTATCAATTTGCGATTTGCAGTCTGAGGGGACTGGAGATTTTCCACATTCACCTTTCCAAGTCTTTACTAAGCCATGGTTACACCAGTCTGAGTAATGCAATGAGATAGAATGACTGATATTAACAATGTCCACAACCAGATTTGTGTTTGTACATGACAGTTTAGCAGTGGCGTTCAGTATATCTCTTCGATGAGGCTGAAAACACCACTGGTGTACACCAGGCCTGTCTTTAAAATATTCTGCATAATTATATGCCATTTTAAAATCAGATACAGTTTCATTAGCAATCACTGACCTGCTAACAACAGTCCAGAAAAATAACAACAAAATGAATGAGGTACTTCTCATCTTGATAAATGCCATATCACTACTTTGAACAGATCACAGTGTCTAAATGAGTAGCACTCCTCCTGTTATGAAGTTTCAGTTCTGCTTCTGACATAAGTTATATACAATTTGAATGACCATCAACTGCAATTTATAGCATTCTGCTTTTATGTATAGATAACAACTTTCATTTTCATCCAGATCACACTGTTTCATGTTATCCTCACATGTTACATACAAGCGTAAAATTTGTACCTCGTCTGGACTGGTTTCTGTTCATGTGGCAGACCTTTTAAAATGCCATCAACAGACCAGCAGATATGTGCTGGGGGAATGTGGGGTGGCCAGAGTGGATAGTAGGGCGGTTCATCATTGCATGTGCTTAATTGAAATAAAAAATAAACCCAAAGCTTCATCCACGGTAGCCACTACATTCAAGCAGGTACTAACTACATAATCGGTTTGAGGCCTTTTGTTGTCCTATTTTATGTATAGTTTAACAGTACTAATTTTATTGTAGATATGGTAATGTATGTCCTTGTAAAATAAAAGACTCTGTCTCCCTTCCCCTGCTGTGTCATTATACTAACATCATCACAATCGTCCAACTGTGACCTCACCTTAATCCCACTATCTTATCTCTTGGCTGGACTGATTGCATGTGCTTAATTGTTTCAAGCTAATGAAGTTTAGTTTCTAGCTCTTTGATATTCGATTCTTGCTCACTTCTGGCTTGTTGGTAAAATTGACTGCAAGTCTTTGTAAGGACCTGTCCATCCTGGTTATCACCCATGGAACGCCTTCCTCATTTGAAATGTTATAAGAAAGATAATTGCATGGCTATTTTCACTGACTGTGGTGTTGCTACACTGGTAACTGATGGACTTTATTTAAATATATTTTAATTGGGGTTTTAAAATGTTTTTTATGATATTTCTATCTGTGGAACACTCAAAATAAGTTTTAAAAAGTAATGCATTTCCACACAAATCACATGCAATTTATATTGACCATGTACTAGGAGTGTGATGGTGACCTAACTTTGGTAATTGTTGGTGACATTTGCTCATCATAGCTTCCCATTTGTATGACTTAATAGTTAACATTTCTGTATGAAAAAAATGATGGTTTGAACAATGAAAATGTGAACTTAAATAGTGCTTAATCTCCATCAATTGACAGACTCTAAGACGAAAACTGAACAAATACAATGTGAATAATCCAGTCATGGATGTATCTTTATCAAGAAGGCCACCAAGGTCTTAAATATTTTTGTCATACAATTCTATAGCAAATTTTGCAATATAACTGATGAATAGAATATCAAAAACCTCTGCTTGAAATTTGTGAATATCTGTTTTATGGTATGGTCGATACGATACTCTGGTTGATTTGGGGGTTGTAGAGAGCTGACAGTCGAGATGGAACTTTACTATATCATGATCAGGGACCGGTTTCACAAAGCCTCCTTAAGATAAAGGTCACCTTAAATTCAAGGATTTCCTTGAATTTCTCCCTCCTTTAAAAATCTAAGTTTCACAAAGCCTCCTTCCTCAAAGGGTACCTTGAAAACTCCCTCATATTTCAAGGAAGCTAAGGACCTACCTTAAATTTAAGGAAGTGTCATTCAAGGAATGTTTAATAACTTTAAAGAACATTTGCTTTAAGTTTCAAGGAAGACCTTTGGTAAAAAGAGGCTTGGTGAAACTGAATTTTAAGGTGGCCTTCCCAAAGGAATAAAAATGACCTTCCTTTACTAAAGGAGGTCCTTTCCAAAGGAGGCTTTGTGAAACCGGCCCCAGATGATAGAAAAGAACATCCCTGACTAAATATTATTCACTTGCGGTGTGCAAAATATTAAGTATATACCCATGAGTTTTGGGTTGGTTTCTGAAGAAATCGTGTTAGTTTGCAGAACTGAAGGAGACTATATAATTTGGTTTTATCAGTGCACTTAATATCCAGCTGAAAGTTGATATCATGACTAATCTCGAGCTAGTAGCTAATAAGTGTTGATAAAAATAACCAACAATACTAAAGGGCACTAGTAAATATAAATATAGCACCAGAGATGCCCGAACCCAACAACCCAGGGAAACAGCATTGAACACCAAGATATATAGAAGAGGTGAAAGAGTATAAAGGTCAGGAGACTTTCAGAACAGACAGTGTTAACGAATTATCAAAATAAGGTAATTCTAAAGCAAAATGGCTGTATTAGCAAAGTAAAAGTTATAAAGCTGTAAAATTTATTAATTGAAGTATAAGAGATAGTACACTTAGGTAAAAGCACGGAAAATAGTCAGTTACAACAATCCATATATCTTCTCTGTGAGAGAAAGTTGTTTCAAATATGGCAGCACAAACCATTTTGGCAAGAATGAGGTCCATCTTGCTCTGGCTAGAGGTGAGGCCATCTCTGTCATACTGCTTGACCAATCGGCAGCATTTGATATGATTGACCATGACACGATCCTAGAGTCTGAGATTTTGGTTTGGTGTTGGTGATGTAGATTTGTATTGGGTCAAGCCTTTCCTCTCTGATTGTTTGCAATGTGTCGAGATTGGCTCTATCCTATTTGAGACAAAGAAGTTTTGTTTGGCATGCCTAAGGGCTAAGACATAGTGTCCATAACACATGTAACAGCCAAGCTGATGGTGTGTTGCTTGAGGTCTCACACTCCAATTCAGTATATAAGTTTACTAAGCATTTTGGCCTCTGCTTTGCTTATGATACTCCAAAAGATTTGGAATGATTTGCCTGATGTGCATGTTCAGCCTCTTCTCTCCACTCATTCAAAAAGAAGCTCAAAGCCTATCTCTTTGCAAAAGTGAATCAGTTGAGAACAAGGAAGAATATCTGGCAAATTTACTGAGAACAAGAAGGTAGTACGATTTGCTGGAGAATGTCCTACCACAGAGCTACGATATAGAAGAATCTGCTACCAATAGTGGCGAATTCTAATGGCGAACTAAAAATTGGCCACGAATCAGCGAATACCGGCGATAGTTTTGAACAGTTTGAAAGTGTCGTAGCTAGATGACGATCCATATGGAGAATGGTGGAGAACAGTGAAGATGGACCAAGAATTTGCTACCAACAGGGAAGAATTTCAGGATCGTGCATATTCGCCACTAAAAGTCGCCACAGTGTGACCTGGCTTTAAGAATCAATATTCTATACCTGACAGTTGGCGAGATATAGCCCAGACAAGATTTTAATGGTCAAAGTCACTACAGCAAGGTCAATGTTGAAATCAAAGGTCACACGATCACATTGCTCACCTGCACTTTCAAACCAATGTCCCACCAAGTATCAACTTTCTACAAATTACAGTTTGCGAGATATAGCCCAAATGAGAGTTTCAAATACAAGATTATTTCAGCAAGGTAAAGGTCAAATCAAGATCACACTATGACATTGCACACCTATACCCCAACCAAAATTCGGGGAAAAGGTTATTGTTCCTGTCGCCAACCCTCCGAACCAGTTCCATGGGTCAAAACAATGCCTGAACAGCTCAGATTTCTCTGCCTCAGAGTTTCATGCAACAAAGATAAACCAAAAAAATCCACAGAAGTACATTTCTGGTGAATATATAACATGATTAATAGCCACATACTTTTTACTCATTTGTTCATGCATTTTTAACACTTAATAATCCATGCTAAGGGATGCAGAGGAATGAAACAAATCATTACTTCATTTTCCTTATTTCCTGGTATTTAGGCCAAATGCAATGCTTGTTGAATAATAAAGTATAAAATGTGGGGATTAAAAATGAAATATTTTAAGTAACTCCAATTCAAAATCAATTTACTTTCAAAATAGAAAGTGTTTCACAGATGTTAAATTTAGTTGAATAGGAAGGAAGGTACAAACAAAAATGTCTGGAATTACCCAAATTATCCAGGAAATTTTGCTTTCACCAGGTTGTAGGGTTTTAAATTGGAAAATTGTACAAAAATCCTTCCATTTATGTCACTCTTTTTTAAATATGACATATTAGCCATTTCCATTCCATAAAATTGGACCACACATTGTACACCTCACACAGTTGTAAAACTACTGTCACACTTCTCCATTCATGTCATTGCTATATAAACTCTTAGTACACCCCTTCAACCATCACCTTTTGAAATGTTGCAGAAATGGTTAAACCTTTTCTTACCAAAAGTCTCAAGAATATCTAAGGGGAATATAATCACTAACCATTTAACATTTCTTCTGAAAAGGGTTAAGACAAGTCGTAATTGTTGAAAATATTATTTTGATTATTATACACCAAAAACTGATCTAATCTATATATACATTTGCACACGTTGTTAACTTGACATGAAGATAAATTATTTTAAGTGATGATCCAGTAACACATTTTCCTTAGAATCACATCTGCATGTATTTGTTTTCCACTTGACAAACTTGTTCTTATGATTCTATATAAAGAGACCCTCACATCTGGGTAGTACACATTGAAGATCAAAAGTAGATGAGCCCGTATGGTTGTAGCTTGTGGTTCCAGCACGGAAAGCTTGAACTATGTATATGGTTAAGAAGAACTTTGAGGCCACCTTAAAGTAGAAAAGCCCAGTCACTTTAGGAAATGGATAGTTATAGTGAATGAGTAACCTAATTTACAGCTGGATCTGGGTAAGGTCACTTTAAGGGTTAGATACA
This sequence comes from Sabellastarte sp. h YS-2021, assembly GCA_964017235.1. NCBI lineage: Eukaryota > Metazoa > Annelida > Polychaeta > Sabellida > Sabellidae > Sabellastarte > Sabellastarte sp. h YS-2021. Next base: position 143,485,755 of record OZ024929.1, read on the forward strand.
TGAATTGAGGATTTCTTGTTATTTATAATATTTTTTGGATTGCTGCTAATACACTGCCTGAAGGTCACCCGGTAGCTAGGGTCTTACATAACAATACAGGTTCTATGATAGTACCAAACATACTGCACTATTATTTTTTATAACATGAATATGATAGGCTTCGTTTAACAAATTATACAATTATCATTTTGAAATCAATTTTTATGTGTGGACAATAACTTAACTTTAATAGGGTTTAAATTTACTGCTAGTTGAAGATATACTTCCTATATTCCGAAATAGGGTTAAACCTTGCAATGCTATTATTAAATTTTGACAAACTTCCTTCTTCCAATATGTTTTTTCAATAGAGATTGTAAACGTTTTATACTCCAACTGTTGATTTTATATTCTAACTATTGACTATGAGGAACTTGGTTTCCCTCCCCTTTGTGTGTAAGATTTAACCAATGGACAATGCTAAGCTCGCTTTATGGGCCCTCTGAAAAAAAGAATAATATTTAGGTATCTTATGGTTGACCCTCGAGGTCAATAATAAATTCCCACCAGCTTCATTTCACAACTATGTACCAAAGTGGTAAATTGAATCAATCATACAATTTACTGAAAATAATTATTTGATTTTAAATAAGAAGACTTTTTCTTTACATAAGCCATGTTAACAGCTTGTATGAATCATTCCCCAAGTGTCCCCACTCAAAGTTAAAAGCCAACTGGGATTTAAAAATTTATATGTAATTCTTTTTAACTTGAGATTATTACAACAACAATATATTATGATAATTATTATTCTTCCAGAATTTTTTAGAAATTCTATACTCCCAGTAACTTATATGGGTGCATTATAGATACATACCAATGCTAAAACAACGCGAATTAACATATCTTGAAAATGATAAAAGTAATAAAGTTATTTAGCCCAACAGAATTCATACTGGGCCACCAGTGACCCTCCCAGTGACCCAAGGAAGCCCAAGAGGGGCCACCAGCGGTCGAGAAATGAGCGAAAAAATGTGAAATTTAGAGAACATGCAAATTTATGTGTGACTATGACCTGTAAGGTCAAAGGGAGGTGAATGAGAGACCCCAAAAGTTTAACCGTCAGGCAAGACCAAATGCAGGAACTAGATTCAACCAAAACTGCAATGAAATACCTAGTTTAAAGCATAGGACCTCTGGATGAGGCTAAAATACATAAACAATAGAAAGTATGGTTATTTACTAGGTTATATTAGGTCTACAAAGTATAAATACCGAGTGACAAGAGAAAAATTTTCTGAGCAAAAAGACAAACTACTATAATGACCATAGAATAAATAATCTTAGGGATTGACAGGCATAGATTATGCAGCAAAATAAAAAAAGTAAAATAGTTGTCAGATCAAGGCTATAAACGTTTAACAAACACACGATTAGACGAGTAACCCGACCTGCTCAGCTGTAAAATAGGATTTGAACTTCTGGTCAAATTGAGAGCCCACCAATTAAAAGAAACTGGGCCTGTCAAGATCGAAATAGGATTTGAGCTTCTGGGCAAATCGAGGGCCCACCAATTAAAAGAAAGGTTAAAACCTAGTTCAATCATTTGATTTGGTGACTTGACCCAAGATCAAATCAAGTTGCCCAAGCCAAAAATAAAACGCACTCGACAACAAAGGCGGCAGTTTATCTGTCTGTAGTAATGATATCAGAAGCCATAGTATATAGTAAATAACTGATGCCCATAATACATTTAAAATATTACTCAGTAAATGCATAAGCAAATAGTAAATGAGCAATAATATTTACAATGTTACTAATTTGTAAGACAACAGCAGAGGAAGTAGCTCCCATGATATGCAAAGATAGTATACTGGCAAGTAATTGACATTACCACACATATGCCAAGTTACTTAGGACCATACTCAAATATCTAAGTATCCAATTAACCTATGACAGAGTGTCCACTTTTCATTAAGAATACAGCACCGCCAGGGGTTCTGGGGTTCATAGCTTATTGACATACACTACATCAGAAAACAAACACAAGCAGTTGCTCTCTCTACTTCTCTACCAAAGCAGGCGTCTGCTGCTACACCTGCAGTGAGAGCCTGACAGTGTCCTCGCCCAAGGAAGTGGTTGGGAAACAAAAGTAGAAAACCCCATGTGTAGATGACCCAGTGCAACTTCCTTTCATTCTAGCTATCATGCATTAGGACATTATGATCTTAAGAAGTACAGTCCCTCTGAAATAATGTTTAATGCTGATGAGTGTTTATCAGTGTTGCTGTGGAGTGGTAAGTTGAATCTTAGGGTCTTCTTTCCGATAACCATCCGATTCTACAAATTTTAGGAAACATATACCATAAACTAAAGTTATAATCTTTGTTAATCACTCCTTTACGGAATAACCCCTCAAATTGTCAGCTTGATCAAATAGATTTTTTTCATCACATTACATGTAACCATTTATCATCAATCCAAATCTTAATCCTAACTTTTAGGTCATCTTAACACATAAACATCAAATTTCTATATATAAAAGTAACCCTGAATGCAGCCCTAAGCTAGGCCACTGACTTATTCACCACAACTATTCATTTCTTTCAACTGTATGGTCTTTCTGTTTTAAGGCCTCAAAGCTCTTCTTAACCTATCTTCAAAAAAGTATTGTGTTTATAGTAAGTCAACCGTATGTGCAACTGTATATAAAAAACTACATCAGTTCTTTGGGTATAGTTATAAAAATAATATTTCACTGCCTTAAACCTGGTCTGAGGCAATGTGGGCTATGTGACCTTAAATGCTTCATGCTTATTGCTCCAGTTATTTTAGAAGGGTTATTTTTCTTTGTAACTCCTTAATATCCTTGGATGAGCTTTGACCTATGTCAATCATTATTCACATTAAGAAGTAAGGGTTTGTCATTTTTGAAAGAAAAATCAAACTGGGCAGACGCCATTTTACAAGTATATATTTAATAATAATGGCAAAACGCCCAAGTTTCATGCGAACTAGACTTTCCTCAGGACCTTTTGTCTTAGGTATCATATGAGGACTGAATGACTTTTTTCAAGAATTTGGTGCTGACAAAAGTTTTTGTATTTCCTCAGACAGTGATATCCCCCCCACCCCCACCCCATTATGATGATCCCATGTACGTCAGATTTGGTTGAATAAGAAATACAAAGACTTGGAGCAAGTCTACATGTGAACCAGAAGTACCTCAAAATACCTATTCCTTATATGTATTATCAACTCCAAATGTAAAGACTGAAAAAGCAAAAGGTGTAAACTGGAATGATGTGTAATATATCCTTTATCTTCAGAGAATGAAGACAATGATCAAAGATTCTTCTCATATTTGTAACTTAATTATGAATTCTTTTGATCGTGTATGTTTCCAATGAATAAAAATCACTGAAAGAAAAACAGAGGGTCATATGCAACAAAAGATATGCTAGGAAGCTTAAGGCAAGAAATATTTTAAATAGTAATAATTTATGCATAAGATCAATAAGAAAAACAATACGTAAAGGTGAATGCTTTAGAGAAATGCCAAATTTAAATATTTCATAGAAAATACTTAAGGGACACTATAATTATAATTGTTAGAGTATTTTCTAAATATTGATGCATAACTTACATAAATTTTTAATATGCTAAAATACATAAATATAAAGATTTAAAAGTTTAAATTTGAAAAGAGTATAGAATGTATTAATTTTTGTATAAATATAGTGAGTTAAAGTTACCTTAAGAGAAGAACAATGCATTATTCCTATAAGTTTTAAAATTGATGGAAAATTCAATGTATTATGAAAAAAATTAAAACTTACAGTTGTATCATTATATCTATTTTAAAAGGTTTGCTATTCATATTTATCCAATAAATACACAATATGTTCTAATGTGAAAACATATGAAAGTATGACCACACTTTCTGACAAATGGATTAAGATTTATCAAAACATTGCCTTAAATGTAGTAAGTTAGGGCTCCCTTAAGTGAAGAAGCGTTTATTATACCCTCAAGTTGTAAACTAATCACAATATGTAAATATGACTAATGAATATATTAAAGAGATTCTTTGGATATGTTTCAAGTTTAACAAAATATCTCAGCATTGTTTTTTATGTAAATGTGATTTTAAAAGTTTAATTAATGGATTGATAATATGATGATTATTTATGCTATTCTTCATTTTTAAGAAATTTAATATAATCAGTTGTCACTAATGGATAGTTTTTAACCTGAGATTAATACAGATTCAATATTTCACTAGAAATTAATTTTCACTATCCAACCTCATGGGATGTAATAGCTCAAATTAATGCTTATTGAAAATCTCAACTAATACAGTAACTTATTTAATACACATTTGACGAATTAAGATTCGTGATAAGACGTGTCTCGTAAAGATTTTCTGTATTGGATGGTAATGTCAGTAATTTACAAAGTAATACAACATTTTACGATTACTTAAAACGATGAACATTGCTTACAATAACTTCACCTCACAAACTTTCACAAATTCGAAACACAACTTTGTGGTATATTTTTGAGTGTAAACAAACCAAACAAAATGTTTATTTTCTGATTTATGCTAGATTTGTTAACAAGAACTTTAGAAATATTATCAAAATTTGCTTTTGACAAAATAATTTTCATTAAATGTGTCAAAAAGTTGTTCATTAACCATATTAATTACAAATAACATTACTGCATCATAATATATGATTGTAAAGACCTTTTTTACTGTTTTTAGCGGCTCTCTAATTAGGTCAAGTCATTTTTGTCTTCTTCATTTTCTTTGCACATTGTGGTTAAAGTTGTCGCCGATCACCCCATACTTGTAATTTACAAACAAAAAGTCAAAATGGTTTATCTAAGGAGTCCTTTAACAGCTGTTATAATATTGAGACAGTCTCTGGTGTTCTCCATTTGTTGTCACGAGTTTCAATCTCCAACCAACAATCACATAGCTGACAGTCAACTTATTCAATACCAAACTTATATTTACCACTCAGAAACTGAAGCATTTCACAAACATTTTATGTTCAGTTTATGTACACTGGATCAGAAAACTTGTTAACAACTCAGTGACCTAGTGGTGGACAAGTTTTGCAATGTAATAATTGGTCTTTCATCTTTATGATTGTCAATTTTAATCCAACTCATGGTTCAGGGTATTGTTTGTTTGTTTGTTTGTTTGTGCACATAACTCAAAAATAAATATAGATGCGGGTCATGTTTTCACACAAGGTCGGGTCTAACTGTTGCTCAGTCCTTCCCAAAGATGGTCTAGATACAGAACGGGAATGTGAATCCACAAATGTGTTTGTGATTTTTTGGCAATAACCACAGGCGACAGTTTGAGCATTCTCAGGAACTGTTTTCTGTCTGTTGTATTGTATGAGGGCATGGTAGTATAACGCTAATACACTCACCTCTGACTTTTGTTTGAACCTTGGTTATTTATATATTTATTTACCTATTTATTTACCTATTTATTTATTTATTGCAGACTCTTGGTCCATATGTAAATATACAACTGTGTAACAAAATAAGTAAAACTAGCAATATTATAGATAAAAGTGTAAAATTGGGGCTACAAAAGTGCCCAGTTATAAGCAACAGAATCAAAGGATGCATCAGTGTATAAACACCTAAACACTCATGGTAGTTGATGTACTGCTTTCCTACATCCTGTAAAACTACCCATCATGGTTTGATGTAATACAATTTGTTGAAAGCAACATTATACTCAATATTATCACTGTTGGCTCATCCTGAGATCTTAGCAACAGAAAAGGATTTAATTTATTATTATTATTATAACGCTTGACAAATTAATTAAATTGACTGGATGCTGGAATTCCACCAGAATCTGAGAAAGGCTAATGGATATAAACACAAGTGAATATAAACAATGCTGCGACTAAACCTTCCAATGAATTCAACCATTTTCCAAAAGCATCTTTTATTGCAATACTAAATAAAGCTCTCTTGTACTTCACCAGTTGAGGATCTACATATGTTGAATTCATGCCCTTGAATGAGGAGCATTATCTTGTATTTATGACTTATCCAAACATAGCTAATGCCAGTTTAAAATGTACAAGTTTCCTTACACAATTCAAAGCATGTCATGATTTATGACATCATTTCACACGGTCACGTTTTAAGATACAATAAATTTATTTTGGGGTTAACTGGTTTAGTCCAAGGCCTTCACAGTTTAAAACTGCTAAACTTATTTCACTGGTATTTTTCCTTTTTGTCGACCTTAAAGAGTTTATTGTGTGAAGAAAATATACTTATTTTACTGGAGGTTTAATAAAACCTTTTAACAGACACTAGAAAAAAAATCAGTTTGTACACAATTTCAGAGAATCAAGAAACGTTTCTTTAAAATTATTATTTGATGCGCATGTATGTTATTTTGCCATATTGGCAGAATATACTTCCATTAACCTAATGTTTGTGGTCCAATATTTTCAGACTCAATACATCCCTGATAATGTATGCATAACCGGATCAATAAGAACACACTGTAAACAAACTTCCACTCGAATTGGGATCGTGAGTTTAAATTACCGCCAACTATAATGGTGGCAGACGACAAATAGATAGCCATTGTGTTCACTAATATCAGTTGTTGTTTGGGAGAGAAGACTTATAAACTGATTTTCTCAACTTCAGAATATACTCCCTCATTTGCAGTACAGGTGTATGTGATATTAAAAATATAGGCTATTCATTGGTTTTAAAAAGTTGTGTAAGATGTTATATGTTCATATTTACAAATTGTATATCCGCTGACATTCATACACAGTCGATAATAAGAGAAAGAGAATAATAAAGATATTTTTATAGCAAAGAAGTGTACATGTTACGTTTTTATTAATAAAATTCTCAAATATTTACTTTAATGTTCATGATTATTGGAGTACAGCATTATTTTTGGATCAAGTCACGTGGCCATATAAGACAGAAGTATGTGAAACTTGTGAATAGATGTGAGGATATTTTAAAATGAAAAAAGAGAAAAATGTATTTTCCACATTATCTAGGCATAAATGTGAAAGAATGGTAAAAAATTAGCAGGTTTTTTTCAAAGTTATAAATGGAAACAAAGAATTGAGGAGGAGTCTTGAACAATATCGGATACAGATATAATCTATTTAATTCTATACACAATTAATACATGACTAGATATTTGTGTAAATTACTGAAACTTTAAGCTTGTCTCATAAGTGGGTGCGTCATATTAGACTGATACAAAATATCATTGGATATTATATAATGTTGTTTACACAAGCCTAGATTATATGCGATATGTATCCACAAAATTTAGCAAAGTACAATGTAGTTTTAAATTATAAAAGGAAACAAACTGAATAACAATTGGTACCTATACAACTCTAAAAATAACAAAATGACGCAAATACATTCATTATTGTTCCTTATGCTGTGTATTCTGGGGATAGCTGCCATTCCAAAAGGTTTGTACATATTTCCAGTGAAACTGTTTATATTGATATACCCCTCTCATATGGGGATGTTCCATTTCTGCGATATATTGTAGTCCTTTCTCCCGATTGTGAAAATTCACGGTTCAGGGTATAGTTTACGACAGGTTCTATGATGCTTATAGGATGTGTCCCAATGCACAAGACACATATTCCCGATGGCTTCCAGATTGGCGGCGCCATTGCCTCAGAAAATCTTCCGATAGGTTTGCGATACTTTCCCAATCCATCCTATTAGCTAACGAGTCCCTTAAGATGAAACAGATCAGTTTGTCATCTCTATAAGATGGAAAAGATTGTTGTACAGGTGCAAGATAGGTTTCAGGTCACTGTAAGATTAAAAGATGACCATGCGATTGGTTAGCAATCTTTTCAATCCTATAATGATCGTAAACCTATCTTTCTAACAGTGTTAAGGTTGTTGCACACAGGAAACAATCCTACGCGATACGATCAGACAAAATATATAGCCCATGGTGTTTCCTTGTAATGTATGCACACACACTCCTATCCTATTAGATAAGACACTGCAAGACATGACCTGACATTTCTAAATTAGAAAAGTGCCCAATTTTTATCTGGTCGTAGGGAGGGGGAAAGGGGGGGGTTCTCCATTGCCCATGTCATTTCTAGAGATATGTGTGTAATAAATGCCTTGGAAAGCCTATATGAAACAGGCTGCATTAATGAAGTATAGGTTAATGGCCAAGTAAGTGTCCAATATTGGAAAATAATGGCCTGTTTATGAGGTCCCGAAGGGACCGAGTCAACAGTCCATTATTTTCCAATATTGGACACTTACGAGGCTATTAACCTATTTAAATTACACCTCTTCTTTAATTTATATTTTTAAAGATATTGTTTAACATCATTACTTTTCATTTCAATATTTTTGTTGTGTATTGTTTTGGTTTTTATGATCATTTTAGTTGAAATAAATGTGAAAGGGTTTCTTTGGAAATGTGCCAAAAAGACTTCTATATATGGTCAAAATCACAAAGTGGCCAATAGTGAAAGATATTGGACACTTTTAACAAAAGAAAAACTCTCAGGTGTAATTTAAAGGGATTTAAGGTACAACATAGTCTTACCCAAAGCTCAATTCTTTTTATATTGAGCCAGAATATTGGTGGACACAGCACAATCTAAATTATACTCTTACATATCTTAGCTTTTAAATTAATTTACTACTTATTCTGCCTCTCCTAAAACATGTAATACTTCATTATGACACCAGGTATTTATATTTTAAAAACATATTGTGCACTTTTAAGCTCAGGTAAAGGCTATGCAAATCACAAGATGTACACGCAAAGTGAAAAAAAAACTGTTGTAAAATAGCAAAACAAACGGATCGGATCGGATCCAGTGTGTTTTGACATGTCTGTCGACCTCCAGGCAAACTGTCAGTAATATGTCGGATCAGGTCGGGTCGTTTGCTGTGTGCAACACCCTTTACTGTTAAACAGTGTCACTTCTGGAATATCCAAGAACAGACTGCAACTGGCTACAGGCCACACAGTGGGTTCACATACACGTGAGTGTATCATATGACATGTGCAAACCCTTGGGAAAATCCACCTTGTTTGCATGTGCAAATCTCTACTACCCCACTACCAGGCTAGGCATATAATTTTCAACAATATTAGCAGCCCACTTACATGTGTATACACGAACGATGGGATGTCAGAGAAGGTTTAAGCTACAAATGTGATTTTATAACAGAATATCAAGGTTGCAGAGACCCCACAATGAAAATTTTCATGCAGATTTGGAAAATACTTGAGGTCAGAGCTTTGGGCAGATGCCACCTTTAGTGAAAACATAACCCCGGTTTACAGGTTACATGTAATGTGAGTCGACAAACACAGACAGACCCATGTGTATACAATACTCTCCCCTTTCGGATGGGGGCCAGGCGGCAAGGGGAGCAACTGCATAACAGCTATGTTGTGAGAACCTTTTAATTACTGGATAAAATCGAGGTATAGATCATTTTTGAGGAAGAATGAATCACTTGTAGACGCCACCTAGCGTGAAAATATGACACGTAACTAATGTAAAGTTTTTGAGTTGTGTGGACTGACAAGTAAACATGATGGTTACAATATTTGGGGTGCATTCGTTTGTCAGTCTGTCTGTCTTTATGATAACTCTTAAAAGTAATGAATGGGCCTTTCTGATTTTTATGTTGGTAGAGCCTCACCAAAGGGAAAGTGATTAAGGTTTGGATAATATTCTGGATACAAAAAAAAATCCCGAATATTCAAAAGTCTCATTTTTTATGTATTTTTAATAACTTTGGCTTTCTGGTTGACATTGTTGATAAATGACTGCCTGGTTGAGGTCTGCGCTCTTCAATTACTTTTTAGTGATTTCCTCTTTTGGTTTGATTCTCAAAAACTTCCCTAAAATTTAACAATAAAATTAGCTCTTCACATCAGGATGCTTAGATTCGTGAACAGGAATCTACTTTTTTAGCAGTGTGAATCATTATGCAATTTTATTGTGCAATCACGACTTAATTATCAGGAACTCAAATTATTTATCACCATTAAAAGACACGTTTGTAATCGTCACAGTAGGAAAACGAAGCTGCATTCCCAAATAAGGTAAAGGTCGTGGATGTTTTGTCAAACTACGGAGAATAACTGAAATCTATTAAAAATTGAAAGAGAAACAGTGTTGTATTTGTTATGAAACATGCACAAGCATGATGTTTGTATTTTCCAATATATCTCAATGAACACCAATGCATAATGCTAATTATCATGGTTTCCTCATTCTAAAGCTAATTATACTTTTAAAGTGCTTAATCTTTCTCTGAAAGACAGACTCTATGGTTCATTATATCACACGAACTGTGCATTCTTAAAGATTTATTCAATATAACTTGAACATAAACTTTGTGCTTGTTGTTCTTCGATATAATTTAAATCTATTTACTTGAAATTGTGTGCATAGGTCCAATATATTAAGGAAATTTTCATAAGTTTGTCATAATAATGAAAACACAATTCTATTTTAAGATTACTTCACACAAACACCAATTTCATTTAAACTACAAGGGCGCAGGGTTTTTGTGTATCAGCGAACAAATTTGTTTAAAGTTTGAATTTAGGTTTTACCTCGTGTTTCTGCAGATTTGTTATCTGTTGAATTCATCTGTGAACTGCATTACCAAACTGGTACAATAAGTGTCCAAATTCACTAACAGTTTTTATTCTTATAATTTCCCTTTATCTTAAAACGCCGAAGAGACCTTCATGGAGTAAGAGAAGTCTTAGAACAAAAACTAAATCAGAATAATAATTTGTAAATGTGGAATTTGTAAATTCCTTCGAATTTTTAGAATATTGAAATATAAATGGTAAACTGGATGCAATGACAAACATCTAATCTAATCTAATCTAGTGCTTTGCAGGCGCAATATCTTCCCCACTAAGGGGAACTCAGCGCGCTAGTTGAATGCTTGTAGAAAAAAACTGTGCATAATATACTTACTCATGGCCCTCAAATCCATATCTTCTAAGACAATTCTTTCTATGAAGAATGTTAGTCAATACTGGTCCAGAACAGCAATTAAGAATACTCTAAACTGTTACTGAATTACTTCATAGAGCATTAGTAGTCTTATAGGGCTGTTCCATTATAGCCATTGACCTACCCGATTGGATTACAATCCTGTGAATTTGCCAATCGGAATGATCGGGGGGTTCCTGCTTATTAAAGAGTTTTACAATATCATAAACTGTTCTCGATCCTTATCAGATCTTGCATTCTGGAACCCATCACAAACCTATCTGAAATCTATCGTAACATTCACAAAGCAATATTTTCCATCTCAAGTCAATCTTAATTATTGTATAGGGCTTCTTGAAGGTTCATAACCTATCAGATAGATCAGAAAACAACCACAAATGTTTCGGGAACCTATCACTAGACTTCTTGAACTAATCGCAATGTCACTGTGAAAAGCTATTGTGAAGATATCAAAAACATACCATAAATCTCTTCCTGGATCATGAACAATTTTTTGTTGTTTTTTTTCAATCAGGAGGTAGGTTTATGATTGGATCGCCAAAATGGAACAGACCTCTAAGTGTTATCAAATTGGGGAAATAATCCCTTGGTTTTCACCTCTGTAGGTTGAAAAACAGGGCAAGGCAATATGAGGGAAATACCAAAGGTTTACCCAACATTACCTTAGGCGTCATGCAACGTTAAAATTCATTTTTGACCTTGAATTATCTTTATTAACATTTAAAGCACACTTGTGATGTCATTCTATTGTTAAAAGTGTGCATTATTTTTAGGTAATGCACACTTTTTTGTTCCAATTTACAGACACCTGAAACAGTCAAATGGTGCCTATTTTCTAGACCAGAAAATTGTACATTACAAAATAATTCACCTTTTCATCAATAGGATGACACAAGAATTAAGTGTGTTTTAATTCCAGTAAATCAGTTGAATTATCCAGTTCATTTGCTCCAAAAGTGTTCTAAGTTACAAACAGTTCTCAGTTATAAACAAATTATTTGAGTCACTTTTATTCCTGCAATCCATTTTAGAGTAAAAATTCTACAGAACTGACAAAATACCATAAACCAATATAAACACATGGGCAATATACAAAGACAAATATAAAAATAGCCACAAATCAAGTGCATTGAGATTTAGGTTAATTGGTTTGTCAAGAGGTTTTGAAACATTTCTATAAAAATGGAATTATTTTGGGGGTTGTATCCAAAAGTTGGTGAGCTTTAAGTTCGGTTTCGGGGTCTCGTAAAGTGTGCATTATTTTCCCAGTAAGGCACACTTTTTCATACTTTACCTATCACGTATATATAGCATATATAAATGAAAAAAAACCTCTTTGACACTGGTATTTCAACTGTTCCTTGTTTTTTTATACAGGGTGTGATGGTAATGTAGACCTGGTTTTTGCCCTTGATTGTTCAGAGAGTGTCCTTGACCCAATACACACCCATACACATCCCCTACAAACGTGGGAGCTATACAAGGGTTTTGTCAAGGCCATCATACAGAGACTTCCGGTAGGAATTTCCACGCAAGTAGCCACTATTGTATTCTCATCCACAGCTGAAGTAATTTTCCACTTCAATGAGTATAGAAACTCTATTAACATCCAGGATGCTGTCTCAGGGATACAATTTATGGGTGGAAACACCAACACAGCACACATGTTGAGGCAGGCACAAGAAGAGGTTTTTAAACCAAACAGTGGGGACAGACCAAGTGCCCGGAATGTTCTAGTCATATTAAGTGATGGTTTGTTTAACATGAATATTGACTCAGCTTTTCACCGAGCAGTTGATTTGAAAGCCTCTGGTACTGAGATTTACACCATGGCTTCAGGAATGGAAATCCATGCAAACTATCTACATAACCTAGCTTCTGAACCAACTGATAAGTATTTCATTCATAGCACAAATGTTTCACAGCTAGAAGACATTGCAGATGTGTTAGTACACCGGATATGCGGTCTTCCGGATCCTGATCCAGTCCCAACTGAACCTCCAAGTAAGCTAATGTAACTTTGCATTGTATTTTTCCCCTTAAAACTGTAATGCCTGTGTGTCTTTTGTCACTAATTATAGATTGGACTAAAGAGGTATTCTAGTTCAAGCTGCAAACGCAGCAGAAAGGCCTAGCATCACATCTTGAATAAGGAATAGTAGTTTTTCTACATAACGGAAAACCAAGTAATTTAGCTGTAACGATAGAATTATATAGTCAGAGAAGACCTGAAGACAGGTCATCAGTGAGGAGTGACGTGAGATATATTTGCACAATGACTCTAATTTTCTCTTGGGTTTAAGGAAATTCCCTTTAACTTAACCTGTTGAAATCTCAAAACACTACATAACACTTTAGTACATGCTCAATTTTGTGTTTTAAATAATTCAAACTTATTATATATCGCTATGTTATGACCTTGATGCTCTCATGGTTCTGCTGAACTGACTCTGGAGACTTTCTGTTGTGTACCACATTTGGTAGATTATAAATCAAACACTCTATAGTATGTCTTGGACTTTCCATGGTTCGTCTGACGTTTCATGGTGTATGGTATGTGAAGCACTGTCTATTGTGTTTCCGACATTTCAGTATGTAAAGTAGAGCAAATAATGGTGTGCCAGGGGTTTTCTGTTGTATTTCTAATATGTCAGAATGTGGAGTAGAGATTTAAACCAAGGCTGCCATCTGTAGTCAAAGATTTGAATCCGACAGAGACATTCCCCTCCCACCTGTTGGGTCTTGGATTTGATATTAGACCCAAACTTGAATGGGGAAGTTGGTAAATGCTTGCCATTGCCTGATAATTTTAAGTGCACAATCTTGACCAACTAATTAGCACTGTTTTCCTCCATTCCCTTACCTACCAGTTATAACATTACCTATGCAATGTGTTGAGGGTGCCATTAAACCCAAATCGACCATACAAAGCTAACACATGGTTTCTTGAGGGAAATAGTGATGGCCTGTCCCAATCTGCATGGCCCTAGCTATTAAAAGGAGATGAACACCAAACTGGGAATCTGTGTTTCTAACATTTCAGAGTGTGAAGTGGAGTACTGCCAGCTGTGTCAGGGAGAACTCTGTGAGTCCTGTATACAGGGCATGTACTTCAATGGTTCTCATTGTGTTGGTGAGTAGAGACCAGGATGTAAGTATATCTGTAGTAGAACATTCATTGTCTTGAACATTTTTGAGAGGAAGGATATTTTAGGATGAATTAACAGAAATATTGGGAGACGGAGCAAATATTCACAAAAATGTATGTTTGTTATTTTATAATATAACCTCAGAAATAGAGATTATGGTGTACTTCCATTTTTTATCACATAACTAGTGGAACAAGAACGACAGGTGTAGTACTCATAAAATATAAAAATAAAAATAATTAAGTCAAAAGCTTTATTAGTCAGTCAGATTCCATTTATAATTTCCACTACACCACCTTTAAACCACAACAAAGGGATTGTACACAATTAAATCATTTTTACCCCCTGAGTGAAGAAGAAGTAAAAGGTATAATTTGTGGCATGGCTAGCAAAAGCTGTGATTTAGATGTTCTGCCAACCCAAATGTTAAAAAGAATCCCCAGAGCCTTAATTAAGCAAATAACCTACATCATCAACCTGTCATTGCAAACTGGTACATTTCCAAGTAGATGGAAGAATGCAGTGATATGACCACTCCTGAAGTAAAAAGATCTGGACTTAGAGCTATGTAATTACAGACCAGTCATAAATCTGCCATTTTTACCTAAAGTTGTAGAAAAAGCAGCTTTAAAACAATTCATTGACCATGTTGAGTCTCAAAACCTCTTTCCTGACTATCAGTCTGCCTACAGAAAAGGCTATTCTTATGAAACTGCACTGGTTAAATTAACAAATGACATTTTATGGGCCATGGAACATCAAGAAGTAACTGCTATGGTGGCTATAAACTTAGCAGCAGCATTTGATACAGTTAATCACAGCACACCACTTGAAGTACAAAACAAACAATTTGGCATAACTGGAAACTCTTCAGACTGGTTCATAAATTATCTGCAACCGAGATCATTATGTATCAACGTAGGTGAAACCTACTCAGAAAACATTTCACTGGAATTTTCAGTACCAAAAGGAAGCTGTGCTGGTCCTACTCTCTGTTCTAGTTATGCAAGTACTATGAAATATATTGTTCCAGGAAACATTTCACTGCTACTGCACTGCTAACGCACTGGTGCAGAATTGCAATGCAAAAGGTTAATTTAATTAGAAACATCCAATCCACCCTTACCATGGATGCAGCACACACATAAGCGTTAGGTCTGGTAATGTCATACCTCGATTTCTACAATAGTGTGCTGTTTAATCTTCCTCAAAAAATTCATAAAATGCAAGTTCAGAACAACTGCCAAACTGGTTCTGAACAAACAAATGTATGACAGTGTGACTGAATCTAAAAAGCTTCTTCACTGGCTTCCAATAGCTGCAAGGATTGAATTCAAAATATTAGTGTTTGTGTATAAATGCTTTCAAGGTGATGCCCCTGAATACATACAGAATTTGCTGACAAGAAAAAGCCAATACTCAAAGAAGGACTAAGATTTCCCAACACTCAAATTTGCTCCTAGTTCCTAAAACAAACTGAAACACCTTTGCATCAAGATCATTTAGTGTGAGTGGGCTTTCATTGTGTAATGAATTACCGGCCAATATCAAGAACTCTACAAATCTGAAACTGTTTAGGAAAAATGTTAACATATATCTCTTCAATAGATACTATAAGTAAATTTGTATGTAATAAACTGACTGTGTATTTAAAACAGACTTGTATAAATGTGCAATACTACATGTAATATGTTATTTCTTATCCAAACACAGCTTGTCAGGTGAAGGCTGACTTGACCGTGCTGATGGATGACAGTGGTAGCATCCGGGACAAGAATCCAGAGGATGGTTCCTATGACAACTACCAACTCCTCAAAGACTTCATCAAAAAGCTTCTACAACGTCTGGATATAGGACCAGATGGCACAAGGATATCTATAATCAGGTAAATGCAATATTAAAGCCCATTTTTAAGCATGACAATACTTATGCATAAATTTTACCAGAGGTTGCTGTTTTCTGTCATTGTTTGTGCAAGTCAAATTTAAAAAGTCTACAAAGACTATAAAGCCAAGTTAATCAAGATATATGAGGTTAACCCTGAACGAAAAAGCCAACCATTGGGCTGATAATTTTGTTATCAGTGTTTTTTATACAAGTAGAAAGTTATCATTAAAAAAATTCTTATCTTCAATAAAACACATGTTTAACATAAGTTCACTTTATTAACTGACAAAGTGGGCAGGTAAGGTAACCCTAATAATATAGGTTTAAGTTTAAGGTGAATATCAAGTAAATGTTAACTTTAGGTCTATTTTGTATACATTTTAAAAGGTGGCCTTGACTCAGAGTTTGGGGTCAAGTGTTATTGGGGAATTTAAAAGATGAATTTAAACTAAAATGTTTTTTAGCTATAATAATACTAAAACTCTGAATAAACCTCTTGTTTTAAAAGCATTTACAATTATTATGTTATTGTACTTTAGATGTATTACTTGACATTTTAACCTATAGATTCTCCACCACTGCAGTGCTAGAGTTTAGGCTAGACCAGTACAGTTCTGCATCAGAGATGAGTGATGTGGTAGATAACTTTCCATACAGTCGTGGACACACAAACATATCCGGCGCTATCCGGACCATGCGAGAACAGGTCTACCTGTCTGGAAGAGGGGATCGAGAGAATATTTTGGATGTTGGACTTATAATCACAGATGGGGAATCCACAAAGGATGCACATCTGACTTTAACTGAAGCAGAACTCGCAAAGAATACAGGTATTACACTATTTGTAGTCGGTATCACAGATGAGGTGAATGAAGAAGAATTATCTGGCATTGCCTCAGATCCAGATAATGAGCATTATTTCAACTCTACAGAAATCATCTACCTGGATCAGATCCTGACACAAGTGACGAAATATGTGTGTGCAGCCCAGAGTGATGTTGCAACAAGGACAAAGCGAGGTTAGTTAAAGATTATGGGAGATAAAACATTGAAAATAGAGAATTAAGGGGATCTGAAGGGGGGGGGGGGGGGGGGCTTCATTAATTTTTGGCTAATGTGCAATAAATATATTCATATTCATACCAAAACTCAAATTCTCAAATTTGCTGTTTTTAAACTTTAATCATAAATTTACTATCACATATTATGTTTATTAATTGTCCTTTATGAATAAAACTCGTATGATATGAGTTATGTAGTACGAGTTTATTTTAAAGGCCAGCTGATTAAATGTTATTGATAATCTGAAAAACACAACTTTTCTTAAGGTGTCCGTTACTGTCCCTGTGCTATCTATTTCTCAATCAGGAAATTATTTGAAGGAATATTAAACATTCAAAAATAG
Source organism: Sabellastarte sp. h YS-2021 (assembly GCA_964017235.1). NCBI lineage: Eukaryota > Metazoa > Annelida > Polychaeta > Sabellida > Sabellidae > Sabellastarte > Sabellastarte sp. h YS-2021. The sequence goes on from OZ024929.1 coordinate 143,503,253, forward strand.
GTTATTGGCGGGTTCTTGCAAAATTTTTGTGTACTTTGAGTACGGCTCAAAGATATACTTTTTGCTCTCTTATATTTTCACCACACCTATGGTGGATGACTTCCTTACTTTCTGTTATTTATAACAGAAGGATATGAGACTCTGACTTAGTGCCTAATAATTTGTTATTGCATAAATAAGAGGCTAAGAAGCTTTAACATAAATATAGTGAGAGAAAGTATTACCTACTCTACTATGTCTTCTAAGTTCAGACCAAACACAGATAAAACATGAGAAGTATATATTTAATACAGTTTATGTTTATTGGAAGGAAGTTTAATTCTAAAGCTCAGTATATCTTTACTTTTGTATTGATAGCAACTGCATCTGATGACAATGGAAGAGCTCCTTATGTTGATGACTATGCCAAAGATCATTATGTCAACGTACAAGACTCCATACATGAAGCAAGTTTTGTAAACTCAATGGGATATGAAAGAACATTGGACCATTCAGATAGCATCCATGGCTATAAATAACATACAAAGTACTTTTAACTTATCCACAACTATGAATTATTTATAATGAAATATGCTCAACATAGCACTGTTGATTTAAGAAAACTATTGTTGGTAGATTTAGTTTGTTCATGGTATTAGTCTTGTTAGGTAATTACAATACACTACATACCTTCTGAAGTTATTACCTCTGCCAAGAGGGTTAATTTTGTGGCTGTCTTTTGTTTATCCATCTGTTTGTTTGTATGTGTTCGTGACAACTCCAAAACTAATAAACAACTTTTTATGATATTTTGGTTGTGAGTAGGACCTGACTAAAGGAAGAAGTTGTTAAATTTTGGGAAAGATCTGGATCATACTATGGATACAAAAACTCATAAATATTATACAGTCCCATTATCAATTTTACATAAATTACCACTGTTAGTACTCTGTCTATGTACTTACAATGTAGTGTATGCCTCATACCGTTAATGTTACATCAACTCTTAGTTCTAAATTAAACATTTGAAAGACCATACTTTCTTTGTCATGCCGGATAGATGATATACTATAGAATCCACCATTATGGAGATCAAACACTTGGATGGGGCCACGGTGGCAGAGTGGTAACACTCTCGCCTCCCACCTCTGAGGCCGGGGTTCGATCCCTGTCATGGCCTCAAGTGGGAAAGCTGGTAGTTGCTTGCCGTTGGTCGGCAGTTTACAGTACAGAACCCTAGCGAACTCTACGTACTGGTTTCCTCTGCCCTTCCAACTACCCGTTGTGATATGACCTGTACAGTGTTGAAAGCGACGTAAAACCCCAACAAACACTTGGATTGTACTTGAAAACAGAGTTATTTTACTTTGCATGCCTTACAATCTACTAAGAATATAAGCTCTATAAAAGGCTGATTGAATTACGTGAGACTATCAAATTGCAAGCCCTAATGATGATCAAACGAAACAAACCTTAGATTAAACCTGTGAAAAATGATCATTTATCGTCATGCAAAATGTCTGCTCCACTATTAATTCCTAAATGCCTGAGTGTATATTAAATACTGTTCAATTGGTACCATTGCTATTTTTCATTGATGGGAGCTGCCACATTGGATCTGGATTTCCAGTTATGGTACAAACTAAACTTTGTGAGTGCTTAATGTCAGGCCAAATTTTTTATTTGTGAGTAGTCGGCACCAGCTAAACGACTGCAGTTTTATCACTGAAATATTTTACTTTTGTACCCCACAACCTGCTCCCACTAGTAGACATTATTCAAAAAGCGGTGTTGGGGCCACGGTGGCAGAGTGGTAACACTCTCACCTCCCACCTGTGAGGCTGGGGTTTGCTTCCCAGCATGGCCTCAAGTGGGAAAGCTGGTAGTTGCTTGCCTTTGGTTGGCAGTTTACAGTACAGAACCCTGATGAACTGTATGTACTAGTTTCCTTTGCCCTTCCAACTACCTGTCATGATATGACCTGTACAGTGTTGAAAGTGACGTAAACCCTAAATAAATACACCAAAAAGCTGTGTTTTACCCCACTCCAATGTAATTTGCATATCCCCCACTCCATTAAAATCAATGTAAACCTGTTGTTTCTACCAGAGTTTCCACCAAAACTCCTGTTTATTAGTATGCTAATTGGTCATGTGTCTCAAATGGGAAAGGTGATTCGTTAATTATGTTAGGTGGTGGTTTTATTTCTATGATCTTTAAAGAAATGACCTGCAACTTAAAGTGAAAAGATACTGTAATGAACAATTTGATACAATTGAATATGAATATCAGTGTATGTCATTTGAAATAATTCACTAAATTTTAATCATTTTTGACAGTTCAATAAAGAAAGATCACCAAACTTCTACGCATGATATAAAATATTCATTCTTCACTTAATAACTAGAAACTATGGCATATTGACAAAAATACTTATAGTTTGGGTGTAAGAGTGTTTATTTTACCTTTGGCAAAATCCACCTCTTAAAGTTGAAACTTAGATTTAAAAAACTACATTTTAATGCATTTATATTTTAGTGGTTTCACCCAGCCTCACCCACCAAATAGTTACGTATGTTGCAGGTCAGTAAGTATGTGGAAATAAAATATTAAATCTTCTTATTATCACAATCTTGCATAAACAATGTATTTAATAATTAAATATTCTAGTCCCCACTGCCTTTTTATTCATTACCTCCTTTCACAATACTGACCTACATCTGAAATTGAATACAAATCATTACAGATACCGAAAATTTTATAATTAAATGTCTCTTATTTAATAAATGCTCCTTTTATGACAATCTTATAATAGAATCAGTCAATAATTAAAATATAAAGACAGTATGGATGTTTTAACTGTTTCAGTAGATAGCTTATTTTCAGGAGAACATAAATCAAATGACCATCAAATATAATCTAACAAATAGTATTGTTGATTGTCTGTCCCAATGTGATGGTGGCTGTTAAACAGGTAGTGAAAACCCTAAGTTTGACCTTTGAACTTTGCTATTTGTTATGTATTGTTGATGAACAAGTTCACCGCAAAACCTGAACCAGTATTCACCAATTGGCCATAGCCAGGGCTTAGGCTTAAAGTTAAGATGTTTGTATAACTTTCTGGGAAAAAATAGTATGGTAGGTGTGAGTCTTAGGTTTTTGAAATAGATCTTAAATATGATTAAGATTAATTATGAATAGATTAATTACAGTGTCTCTTTATATATGTGTATCTGTATATAGTTGATGTTATTTATTGTAACATTTCAACTTTATATCATATTTTTTGTGCAATTGATTTCTGCACATTTTTATTTATAGGAATAGCTTAATTCTGCAAGAAAATCCCAGACAAACACTAGCAGATGTCTGTTTCTTGCAATTACATAGACTCGATTTTGGTAATAACTATATTGTATGCTGTAGTTTGATTGGCTTGCTGATATCATTTATTTGGCTGTGGTCCTAAAATGTTAAGCCAAAGTATTAGCTAAATCGCCTTTGTACACACACATTTTAGACAAAACTTAGCTGAAGCAAAAATCTTAAGTCTGAGCCCACAGTTGAGCCTAAGGCCTGGCTAACTCTAAGCCCCTTTGTGAAAACCAGTCATAGGGCCCTATTCACAAAGGGTGTTAAACTTGGCCTAGACCTAGGCTAAGTCAGGGACTTCAATTTTTTTAGGCTTTTATCTTAGCTATGTCTAACCACTTTCACAAAGGGTGACTTAGCAAAGACCAAGCTTTTCAAATAACCACACAGTGGTTTCATATGTCATGTGACCTTTTATTTCTATTCAAAATATACTATTGCTGACATAAATTATTTGTTTAGCACATTTTATCTTATGTAAAAAAACCTTGTAACTACATAAAAATTAACCAAGGACTACTTTAGTGAGGTGCTCTATACATTTATACTTTTTACAGCCATTTCAAATTGGAAAAAGTGGAAAAAGTATGGCAGCGATATTTCAGCCTTTGATTACAAAAATGGGGCCACTGTGGGAGAGTGGTAACACTCTCGCCTCCCACCTCTGAGGCCGGGGTTCGATTCCCGGCACGGCCTCAAGTGGGAAAGCTGGTAGTTGCTTGCCATTGGTCGGCAGTTTACAGTACAGAACCCTAACGAACTGTATGTACTGGTTTCCTCTGCCCTTCCAACTACCCGTCTTGATATGACCTGTACAGTGTTAAAAGCGACATAAAACCCGAAATAAATCAAATTGATTACAAAAGTTAAGCCCACTGACAGGTGGACTTGACTTTGAGCCCAAGACTTAGCCAAAGCCTAGAGTTTGGTGTTTTGTCAAATCCACTAAGTCTAAGACCACATACTCAAGCTTGAATAAAAGACAAAAGTCTTAACTTTAAGCTTAAGTCCAGACTATGTCCTTTTCTGACACTGGGCCCTGGGCAAAGTCTCTTTATTGAAACAGACCCCGGGTGTTTATCAGATAGAATATGCTACATTAAGTTTTTCATAGTCACAAGTTTGATGAACACATATATTGCTGGATTAGATTGGAAAAAGCTATTCCCAGAAAAATTCTTCACCTTTAAGGAGTTCTAATCCATATTTGAATTTTTTGCAATCCAATTTTTAAGAAAACTGATGATGTACATAGATGCTCATATCAAATATTTAAAAACAATTACCTATAATCAATCCATTAATAAGAAAATAAATTATTGAAAGTTGGGTTTTGCATTACAGCTACATACTTGCCTTTGGAATCCCCAATATTTTAAATAGATCTACAACAAAATGCTTTCAAAATTATAATATCATGCTAGAACATAGAGCTTTAGGTCTGTCCTAAAAAGAAATGCGCCTAAAAATGGAGCAAAATTGAAAATTTGTTGTCCCTCTACCAGAAAAAAATTCCAATCTAAGCCGCCCTATAACTAATTAATTTGTAAAATGACATGCACTGTCTATTCAATAGTAAAGCCTTGAAAACCTTGAACGAAAATTGCCTCTTCCAAATATGTAAATATTTGGTGTTTCTCCCAGTGTTTTGAATAAACACCAAAATCAGGGTAAAACACTGCTTATTGAATAATGTCCACTGAGATTAAGCTCTATAAAAATCTTGTTGTATTAGATTAGACTAGATAATTACTAGTCTTCAAGATTAGATAGAATTCAAAAGATATATTCTTCGTGCCCACATGTGGGTGTGGGCGAGGTCAGTTCTGGGCAAGTTGGTGTTACCTTAAACTTTTGTGTTACTGGTAAATTGATTTTTCTATACTGATTGTCGATTATATATGTGGCCTACTGTTATTGGCCACTCATTGGTCAGTGGTTATAAACATCCCTTCATTCTGCCATTTTGAAGTTGGAGGCACATGGGAACACATCTATGAAATTTTCATTTCAAAAGGAATTGCACAAGCACACAATTTTAAGTGGTTTATTTCATTATTTTATTTTATTTTAGTCTTGTGTTATACATGTACAATGGCAGAAGCTGACAGAAAACACTATAACTTGCGTTCTGGTTCGGATTCAGTAAAGCTCCCTACCCATTTACAATTGTCAGATTCGGAATTTCTTGCTAGTATTGTTGATAATGATCAAGATTCTGATTCGGGCGAATCTTGTGGCTCAGCATTAAATTGCAGTGCTGTCATTGAAAACTCCGACAATGAGGAAGTAAACAAACACAATACACCAAGTACTTCGAGTATTTCGCACAGTACTTCTCAGGTGCAGTCTTCCTTGTCGGATGTTGCTGTTCAGCAGGCGATTAATGTCAAAATATTATCACAACTTTCAGCCATCAGTGACAGATTAAATGCTTTGGAAAAAACTAATGTAAAGAAAGATTCGGATCCGAAAAAAATTAAAGGAGCTTCCAAAAAGAAAACCAGTTCACATGTTACCCCTGTCACAGTGCCCCCAACCGGATTGCAACATTTTACAGTGCAACCAACCGGATTGCAAAATCCCACAGTGCCACCAACCGGATTGCCAAATTTATCATCTCTAAGACAGGATGCATACATTCAAAGCCAAGTGGATCAACGACTCCGGGATCTGGTTAATACTGCCACTTCAGGTACAAAAATCAAATCTTTAAGGGGGGGTCCAGTTGAAGTAGTCGTACCGAATCGGGTCAAATGGCCACAAGAGTTTGTGTTATCCGGATCCAAGAAAGAACGCATTCAGTATGACCAGCTTTCCATTGTACAATGGGTGGCTGGATTCTGCCGGATCTTAAGAGAAGAAACTAACAGTCAAACTAAAGAGCACATGCTAGATTATTTAATTTCATTGATGGAAGACGCAAACGACTTCTCTTGGGATGCGGCACGGGCCAGCCACGCAGTCCTGCTTTGCAGGATGGAGCAGGGGGAGGTTACAGGTTATAACGAAACTGATAAGTTAGACAGGATCCATAGGGCAAACGCACAAAGACACTTGCCTACTCCGTCAAATGACTCTTACAATTTTTCGAAGAAGTCAAAAGTCAACAAAACCCTCACTTGCTCTTATTTTAATCAGGGCACATGTATGCATCAGAAGTCACATGACAACAAAGGTGTCATGTATAGACACATTTGTAGTTATTGTTTTCAACAGACCGGCAAAACTTATCCCCATTCCGAACAAAATTGTAGGAACAAAAATGCTAAGAAAATTGGGTCAAAAAACGAGTAACCGGGGGGGGTCAGACAGCTGTCCCTACCCACAAAGTTTGGTCCCGGACTGTTTACAATGGGGTTTTTTCAATGTGTCGGTCAGAATTGAAGGCTGACAAAAGTACAGCACTCAAATGGTTGGCATACGACAAAGCGTTTAAACCAATTGACAATGACAAAACGTATGCACAGGCGTTGACACAAACAAAGTCTAATAAATGTTACGATGTTCAACCCCTGCGCGCCGCTATCGCCAAACCAAACAAACAATTTTTACCAACACCTAAGGTACATCGCAAGTATCAAAGCAAATTGTACCATAATAAAGCAAGTTTGGCAAATAATGGGCGAGGCCCTGGTACAAACATTCGTTCCGGCGACTTGCAAACAAATAAGGTCATATTTCGCGAGAACAAGGTCGGTGTCACTGTGGCAGGGGCTAGCCCTTGCAGGGCTCCAGTGTTACTTAAAAACAGATTTTATCCCTTGCAAGCGTTCTTATCAGATGACTATAATGATGAATCAAGTCAAGATTCTTTTCAAATTACAGAACGTGCCCAAGGTCATAGAAAACATACTTACAGCATTGAGAATGCTGTTAATGTCAGCAAAACACAGCCTAAATTTACGCCCCTTGTGGCGACACAGGAAAATAATCCTTTGGCGGGAAAAAAAAACAAAATCGGGAGTTTTGACAGGGGGAATAGTGTAGGTGGTGTTGTCGAGAATCACTCGAAGAGTGCAAACGTCTGCCAGACTGTACCTGCAGGGATATGTTCCATACACAAGACAATTGATCAAACAGTATTAGACAGAAACTTGAAACCTCAGTATACAGGCCCCATTACGGAGTCTCGTTATGAAAATGAAAATGATAAAGTAGTTCACACAGACAGGAAGTCAGACTTCAGTCAGAACTTCCACACGTTTGGCTTCGTACCCAAAGCACCTTTACAACTCTATACTGGGGAGGTAGTTCATTGGCAGAACATTCCAAGTATTATAGAAGCTCACTATTTAGTCAAATCTTCAAAAATGCCCAATTATATGAAATGTCGTATTCCTGTACAGTCAGGCCTCAATATTAGAGCATGGAGGTCACGCTTGTCCAATTATTGGGATCAGCAGTTATGCGACTTGTTAGAGTTTGGGTTTCCTCTCGACTTTGATAGGAATTGTCACTTAATCTCAGCAGAGTCCAATCACGCTTCGGCCGTACAGAATTCGCAACATATTAGCCAATTTATTCAAGAAGAGCTTGACCATAATGCTATGCTTGGTCCTTTTGATTCTAAGCTAATAGACATGCACATTTCCCCCCTTTTAGTTAGGGATAAACAGAATTCCAGTAGTAAAAGGACCATCATGGATCTAAGTTGGCCTAAAGGCGCCTCTGTCAATGACGGAGTTATGAAAAACATATACTTGGGCACAGAATATGATCTTTCTTATCCCTCAGTGGATAACATAACGGATTCTTTGCGAAAATTAGGCACATCTGCTCAGATGTATAAAATCGACATCAGTCGAGCTTTTCGCCAGATTAAAATAGATCCTGCTGATATAGATCTTCTGGGCTTACAGTTTCAAGACCAGTACTTTCTCGACCAATCGGTGGCCTTTGGATTCAGGCACGGGTCTTTAATTTTTCAGAGATGTACGGATGCTATCCGCCATATCATGAAAGAAAATGGGTTTCCGCACTTGTTTAACTATATTGACGATTTAATCTATACTGGATTGCCCTCTGATATACATTTTTCCTTTCAATTCTTAAAGGATTTATTGTTAGAATTAGGTCTGGATATTAGCGTTAAAAAATTGGTTCCTCCATCCACCTCGGTAGTGTGCCTTGGTATCCTAGTAGATTCCCTTACTAGGACTGTTGCAATACCTATAGACAAGCTGTCCGAAATTAGACAACTATGCCTAGATTGGACCTTAAAGACGTATTGTAGCAAACAAAAGCTTCAGTCCCTTCTTGGTTCGTTACTTTATGTAACCAGGTGTGTTAAGTACTCACGGTTTTTCTTGAACAGAATGCTCCAATTGCTTAGAGATAACGTTCATAACAATAAAATCCTTATCACTTCTAATTTTCGTAAGGACTTAGCTTGGTTCAACCAATTCTTGTCTCACTATAATGGAGTTACGTACTATGACAACAAGTATTGCCATGAAGAAGTTCATTTAGACGCTTGCCTTTCAGGTCTAGGGGCCAGCTTTCAATCTATGGTGTATGCTCTTCCCATACCCAAGAATTATAATAATTATAATATTGTCCATTTAGAGCTTCTCAATATAGTTGTTGCACTCAAAGTATGGGCTGCATATTGGACCAATAAGAAAATAAAAATTCATTGCGACAACATGGCTGTAGTCGAGGTACTCCAAAAAGGTAGGGCCAAGGACGCCACTCTTGCCCTCCTTGCCAGAAACGTGTGGCTAATTTGTGCATTGTTCAATATACAAATACTTGCGTGTCATATTCCAGGAAAAGACAACATATTAGCCGATCTCCTGTCCAGATGGCAGTTTTCAGAGGCCAATTATGAACAATTGCTGCATATAATACCTAGCCCTAATTGGGTCCCAACTCACTTGGACCTTACCCTGTTAAATTATCAGATCTAAAATGTGTTCTTTCTGTTTTTTCAGAACTTTCGGGCGAAGCAGCCCAGCTGGCCACCTTCGCCGCTGATAGGTTGTTATCAGGCTTCTGTCCTTCCACTCTGAGACAGTACCAGAGGATGTGGAATGACTTTCTGGCTTTTCAGGTGGCAGCTGGGCTGCTGCCTTCTCAGGTAACTGTGCAATTGTTACTTTCTTTTCTGGAATGTCTACACCAAAATAACATGAGTCAAACTCAAATTGCAAATTATCTTACTGCCATTCGGGCGTTACACATTGTTTATGGCTTGGATACAAATGCCTTCAGAGATGAGCGTTTGTCGTTGTTTTTGAAATCACTTAAGCTGCAGGCTCCTTTTAAGCCCAAGCTGGTGCTTTCCTTGGACATACAGCTCCTGAGGAAGATTGTGGACCAATGTGACCTTCTCCAGTTCCCAATTGTTTTCAAGCCATTATACTTAGTCGCCTTCTTCTCCTTTATGAGGCTATCTAATTTGTTGCCACATTCTGTGGCTACATTTGATTATACTAAACAGTTGGCAAAGGGGGACGTAATCTTTGGTCACCATGGGGCAGTCCTTGTGATCACCTGGTCTAAAACAATGCAAAATAGGAAAGATTTTGCCACTATTCCCTTGCCTGACCTTTGTGGGAGTCCCCTTTGTCCAGTTGCTGCCCTTAGAACCCTCTTCCAGGTTTTTCCTGGTGACTCCAACTCTCCGGTGTTTGTAATACCAAGGAAAAGTGGTTTAGTACCATTAACTGATTCAGTTGCCCGTAAGCATCTTAAAGATATTTCTAGGGCCCTGGGTCTCCAAAAAAGCCTAACTTTCCATGATTTCAGAAGAGCTGGGGCTTCTTGGGCATTTCAACATGGGGTTCCACTCGAGCATATCATGAAACATGGGACTTGGAAGTCCGACTCAGTCTGGACTTATCTTTCCTCCTCGGTATCTGCCACTAACCCTGTATCGCTTGCCTTCCAACGTGAACTACTTCCCTAGACCTACTGGGGTTTGGGTGCTTTTTCTTGCCAGATTTGTATACACACTGAATTAAAGAACGGTCATATGCATGGCCATATTACATTTTAACTACCATCTTACACCTGATTTCAGTGTGTGGCAATATATTAGAATACACTGACTATTTGCTGGCCAACTTACCTCCCTTACTTTCGGTCGTCGGGTGGGAATTTTGACCTAAACTTGACCTTGCAGGTCGTTTACCTTTGACCTCCTAAGGTTGAATTCACTTCTGGCCTGGTATGGCCGTTTGTGGGATAGGCAGCTAGATTGGGCAGAGTTGGATTGATATGAACAATGAACTTTAAAAGTATTTATATTGCTGGCCAATCTGTCTGCCTTTCCTGTACATTGTCTGATTTAGTTCACCTGGCTTTGACCTTCAGGTCAAACTGTCATTGCGTTTGACTTTGGTTCTTGGTTCGGTTTGGCAGGTTGCTTGGCCAGCCTAGGTCACACATAAACATTATGAATTAAAAGACCATTTTATTATGTGCTTTTACAAAAAACAAAGTAGTTTTACAAAGTGCAAGAATAAATTTTATATCCCATGTTCCTCTTTCTTTCCACTTGCTGGGAACTGTTCGTGCCCACATGTGGGTGTGGGCGAGGTCAGTTCTGGGCAAGTTGGTGTTACCTTAAACTTTTGTGTTACTGGTAAATTGATTTTTCTATACTGATTGTCGATTATATATGTGGCCTACTGTTATTGGCCACTCATTGGTCAGTGGTTATAAACATCCCTTCATTCTGCCATTTTGAAGTTGGAGGCACATGGGAACACATCTATGAAATTTTCACCCGCCCTGTATACCCTTCCCCTTTTCTTTTTCTTCATATAAGTTGTTATAATATTACATATTATTATCATGTTGTTTTATGAACAGAATACTGTGTGAGCTGTTTTTCAGATCACCATGAGTAACAATGGTGAGATGTACTTCATTTTCATTACCATCAGCAGCAGCTACTGTGTCACAGGATTACTCCTTTGTTGCTCCTTCTCTATGGACACAATATATGTGTTATGTTTCAACCCTGCATGTATAGCCTTAGCTTGCTTGGGCTATTGATTGTCAGCTGCCTGTACTACTGTGCTTATGAGGAGTGCTTTTCTTCCTGTGCTTCCTGCTTCAAAATATTATGAACTATAAGCTGCTATTTTATAAATTATATGCTATCAATTATGTATTATTATGTGTTATTATAAATCATAATATACTATTACAAACATATTTTACATTAGTTGGTCTGGTGATCATTCAGTCTTACTTGAGGTCTTGAGCTGATATGTTGTTAAGCAGAGGCTGCATTGGGCAGTCACTAAGGTTGTAATAAAATATTTATAGTGAGGGGACCTCAACGATCACCTTTCCAACCTATAGTATAGCAGTGTTTTCTTTTACTGTCTTTTATCACATTATTTTAATTAATACTGGAATGCACTCTTGTGCACTTCCAGTACTTTTTATCTGGCTTATGCACCTTGATCTTAATTCTGGCATGCACATTCGTGCATTCCCAGTCTTGAATTCTGACGATTGAGCTAACATACTATTACTATTGTCTAATGCACTTTCATCTTAACACTGGCATGCACGCCTGTGCACTTCCAGTTTTGAATTCTTATAACTGGGTTGGGTGCTTTTTCTTGCCAGATTTGTATACACACTAAATTAAAGAACGGTCATATGCATGGCCATATTACATTTTAACTACCATCTTACACCTGATTTCAGTGTGTGGCAATATATTAGAATACACTGACTATTTGCTGGCCAACTTACCTCCCTTACTTTCGGTCGTCGGGTGGGAATTTTGACCTAAACTTGACCTTGCAGGTTGTTTACCTTTGACCTCCTAAGGTTGAATTCACTTCTGGCCTGGTATGGCCGTTTGTGGGATAGGCAGCTAGATTGGGCAGAGTTGGATTGATATGAACAATGAACTTTAAAAGTATTTATATTGCTGGCCAATCTGTCTGCCTTTCCTGTACATTGTCTGATTTAGTTCACCTGGCTTTGACCTTCAGGTCAAACTGTCATTGCGTTTGACTTTGGTTCTTGGTTCGGTTTGGCAGGTTGCTTGGCCAGCCTAGGTCACACATAAACATTATGAATTAAAAGACCATTTTATTATGTGCTTTTACAAAAAACAAAGTAGTTTTACAAAGTGCAAGAATAAATTTTATATCCCATGTTCCTCTTTCTTTCCACTTGCTGGGAACTGTCAATGCCTTCGGACTAATAAGTAATTTTATAGAATGAATCTGTTTTGGTTGAGTTCAATATTACTTCCAACACAGTTTTGTAGATGGTAAGTCATTCACAGAGGTACATCACCTCTCCACCTCTAAATCTCTCCATTGCAATCTGCATGAACATATCTAGAGCTCATAAAGACTGTGGACATCAGACATAATGATTTCTTCTAAGCACATGTGGTAATCAGTTCAAGTGATAACTGAAAGAAGGCAGCTTATTTTCTTTTCACTTCTTGGGGTATTTGACATGTATTTCCCATTATCTTGAGAGCTTTATCTTCATTAAGGCATCATATGAACACTGGAGAGCAAGGCTTTAATAACAATGCTTCACTTTGTGAACAAGGATATTTATCTCTAGAAATGATCATTTATCTTCATGCAAACGTATTGAATTGTCCTTATTCTGTATAATTAAATGTATTGTACTTTCTGAGTACAGTCCTAAAATATGCTATTCAATTAACCAAAACTAACATGTCTAACTTTTACTTGACAACGCAATTTCTTTCCAAAATAAGCACACATACTTGAGCAAAATATTGATTGATTGACTGTCTAAAAGCCTTCGACAATCCATGAAACTGATTGTGAAATAAAATGGGTACATTTTTAACTGAGCTCTTGATGATTATAACTTAATCACAGGAGTGGTTTAATACATAAAGCATTATTATTTAAGAATTTACTTAAACTTAACATATGGGTAACATATTGTTTATAGAATAGGTTCAGGATGTTTGACATAAGCTGACGGTAGGGGTTACATTAATTCATGTAAACAGAAAACTCCCTGACTTTCAAGAATAAAAGGCTCAATATTTACTGAATTTTGGCCCAAATAAACCTCACTGTCATATAATGGAATCTTGACCTCAATATCCATAGATATAATTGTTGCATCAATTAATTGTTTTAAGTAACTTTGCTGGATCGTTTATCAAATTTTCAAAGCATCTAATCTAATAGGCAGTTTTATAGAGCTTAATCCTCATCATTATATATTGGATCTAAGGTGCAATAATCTAAAATCCTGTTTAATAAGAGTTAACCCATTAATATAAACTGGTCATTCTAATTCTAATTTAAATTTGATTTTGATAACAATTAATCTTCTTCAAAAGGCACATTCTAAAGGACATCAACTAATAGACCAAAATCTCTTAGTCATGAGGGGTAAACAGGAAGATCAGTACCACAGAGACATTCAGAAGAATATGATGAACTTGCTGCTTTTGCAAAGCGATAGGTATTGAGTCTCTTTCTGAATTCTAGAAGAGATGTGGTAGAGCGGATGACACAAAAGGTGGTGTGGTTGTGGTGGGTAGGCCTTTGCGAACGGGTAGGCTTTAAGTTTGGTTCTGAAGGTGTGTCATTCTAGAGTTTAGGTACAACAAAGTCAAAACTGTGGCAACAATGTTTGAATGTTTTAGTGAAAATTAGTGAAAATTTGGAACTGGTCTGTACTTCTGGTAAGGGTGACATTATTTGGTAGAAGTAGCTGCTCAGAGATTTTAATTAAAGAGAACAAAAACAAATGCCTTCTGATAAAAACTATACTCAAGAATAGAAAAGACAAACCACAATACAAAACATGATACATTAAACTGTGACTAAACTCCACCCACTGTATTGTAATATTGAGTTTAATATTGAGGTAATATTGGTAATATTGAGTTTAACAAGTTATGAGTAATTCCAGCATATTCAAGGTACAAATTAGCCTCGTGTCTAGGCTTTCAAACAAAGACTATAAAGATATAAAAGAGAACTAAACCTTTCATAGAATAAGGTAGAACGAAGGTGATCAAGTAGGTTTCTTTTCATTCGTTTCTATGAATTTTGTTTTAAGTTTTATTTGTCATATAGAGAAAAACCATCCAAGGAAAGACTAACATTCCATGCAACTTTAATCCAACCAGAAGTAATTGATCATTTTTTTCAGCTAAGTAAATGACAAGGAATATTTAATGCATAATCCTCTGTAGAATAAATATTCACACACAACAGACTCTCTCACCCCTGGGTATTATTTCTCAAGGGGGATAGATCAACCAAAGTTTATGTAAAGCAAGCCTCAGTTAAGTGCTTGCCATCTACTGCATATGAGATCACATCCTCAACATTTCTGGGTGTACAAGTGGGTACCAGCTTAGTTTGTTCTGTACTTGAATTCTGAAGGCAGTGAATTGGCACTGATGTAATGAGACCCTGTTAATTCGTGTCAATATTGTATGTCCATACAAATTTTGTCATAATATTTATACATGCATTTTTAACAATGTCCTTAAACATTATTGAGACATTTTCTTACTAGGCTCTTAACCATATACATAATGGTTGTTATATGAAGTTTATGTGATAACCCCATGTGATAACCTCAAACATGCTGCTTTGGTAATAAGAAACATATCATATATGTCTAATTCTTGTTTTGGTTTTAGGGTAGACAGAAAAATGAATGTGATATATATTTAGTATAAACTGGATAGATTATTACCATATGATACTTAAGAAAAAAATCTAAGTAAAGCATTTCAATCTTATTAACCAGTCTTTATACATAGGATTTATGCATAACAAATATCCAATATGGCTGGAATTGAAGGCATGGCAACGGTAAGTTACAGAATAAGTATTATATATTTCAAATGGTTTAAAATAATGAGTTTATCAAAGAAAACATCAATGGCACAAGAATTTGAGCCCTTCGAATTCTTTCTCTTCTCAGGAATTATGTTTGGCTACTGTTTTCAGTTTGCCATTACATGTACGGTCATTTCTGTATGTATATACCATATGCCCCCAAAACGAGACTGTATTGTATCTGAGTAGTGCACTTTGAAGTACGAACCAACTTGTAAATCCATCCCACCCCCACCCTTCACCCCTCTAGCATGATCATTTTAATACAGCTTGTCAGAGGACATAATGGCTATTTTAAACATTTTCGAAATGAACTCATATCAAATTGTGGGGCCAAGTTGGTACGGTGGTAACGCACATTCCCTTCACACAAGTTTGAATCCCGGCCTAACATCATTGTGGGAAGGCTGGTAGTTGCTTGCCGTTGGTTTTCAGTACAGAACCTTCAACAACTGTATGTACTGGTTTCATCTGCCCTTCCAACTACCTGTCACAATATAACTCATAAGGTACTAGGTGTGACATAAGATGCTAAATAAATGTATCGAATGGTCCTAAATGAATGTGTACTACCTGAATGCAAATTCCACCAACTACCAATCAGTGTATCCTACCAAATCTGAGGCTGGCTGAACCATAACTGTTGGGTAGATGAGCCCACTTGGTTTTAGCTCCTGACCTAGGTATTAATATGATGTGGTTACATGAAAACCTCACAAGGGTTTCACTGACGAGAAAAAAATCTAAATACTATTTTCTCAATTAAGGTATTTTTTTGCAAATGTCATTGCAACTTGAGGAAGCTTAAAAGTGAGACCTTTCGCAAATCATGATCAAAAAGGCTCTTTTTCTCTCCTTGTTACCAAGAAAGATGACTGGACATTCTGTGGGTTACTGACTCTGTAGTTTTTGTCCAAGAAGAATCCATAAGAAGACGTATTATTCTTAGAGAAAGAATTTTTATTGGAATTATTCTAAAGGATAATAGTTTTTGGTATCCACCAATTTCTTCTTATTGAAAAATTTTCTTATTCATAGAATTTATTTGAAACTTACTCAAAATAGGCAATGTAGAAATACAGGCCAATATTATCACAAATAATGTATGCTTCATCAGAATTTTATACCAAATATTCTTGTTCAAAATTTGATTTAACTACTCTTGACATTAAATGTCTAGGATCCTTTCTGTTCTAGGGATTTGAACTAGTGTTAATTATGTGTTTTAATGGATCACTGTATTGGCCATGCAAAACACCTGGTGATACAATGTTTTGATACCAACTTGTACCATCATTGTTTGTGTGAATATACCTGATGCCACGCCATTAAATTTGAAACGTAAAAATAATTCACTTTGTGTAAAAAAGTATAAACCTAAGCAAGAAATGGTATCAAATTAATGGTCTAATAATGACATGTAAGTCATTTTTTAGACTCGGCTCTGCAAACCACTCCAAAAATAAACACAATAGGAAGGCACTTAATTTGCCTCGGATAAAAAATTCACAGGATATTCAATAACCTCGTTAAAATAATAAAGTAATAAAATAAGTATGACAAAGTGTTTAACTTCCTTCAGGCTCAAGCTAAATGGTAAACTAAATTTCCCAAATAAGTGTTTTTCAGGTTTCATGAAACAGTGAGATGGAGGGAGGACTGGAACTGCTATGACTTCGGCTATTGAAACTGACATACAACCAAACTTTTACTTTGATTGAACAATTGCTTTTGCATAACCTTCACCTGCTGTGTATTTTAATTTTCCTCTAAAATGTAAACTATACAGCTGTTGCCTTTTTGCCAGTTACAAATTTCATTTGTATCTGATTAAAACATACATTAACATAACCGTGAGATGTACAGCTTTTTCACAAAAAACTGCCATCTAATTTTTTGGAGGACTTAAATGCGGGCAATAATAAAATTTCTGTCATACGTCTCTGTGGTTTAATCTCTGCTAAGATGATGATGCCGTACATTGGCACATCTAAATCCAATAATAAATGAGTATTAACTTTTAACTGGGTCAAGTTATGAGTATTTATTTTTAATTGGGTTAAGTTGTCAGAATTTTTCAAGTACTTTCATAAGCTAAATATGCTGGTTCAAATACATGACTACAGAGATGAATGCCAATTGGACAACATGTCAAACATGATAACTGCTAATCACTGATACCACTCTGTAAACCAATTAATGTACTACTAACAAAGCTTTATTTTTGGTACTGGTGATTCTTGTTTTTAAAAGTTTGTTTTTATTTTTCACTTCCTGTATGTGCCAATGTACGGCATCTTCTAAATTACAAAGTCAAACAGAGCACTTATGTCCTTAGCAGAGATTAAACCACAGAGATGTAAACAGGCTAGATTTGGAGGTATTAAGTAGAAAGCTGCATTTTCACTTTTTCCCTTTAAAATGCCTTAATGTCTTTTGTCTTTCAAGCCCTGTAATACCAGTCAAAGTGCTAGTGTAATTTAATACCAGTCAAAGTACTAGTGTAATTTAGCATTGATACTTTAAATAGCCCAAAGCATAACAATGAGTGAATAAAGTTACGCCAAATGGTGCATTGTCTCTCAGTCAGAGAACTAGGCCCAGTATTATGGGTGTCGAGGTTCCATTGGTATGAAAAAGTCTTTTTACAGGTAGTGTATAATCCATCATCACACTGTATGTAAAGTATGCACCTAACATTTTGTCTGACAGAGAAACCAGTTCTGTAAAGGTTATGATCTTCGCATTTGAAAGGACGAAGAACCTTTTATCTTTGCAAAGTTAAAAGATAGAGACTTACACAGGCTAGATCTGCAGGTGTTTGGGGACAAAGTTAGAAACATCAATATAAAAGGATGCTGTGGCCTTTCACACACACATTAGCAATTGATGCTAAACAAACCAACCAAAAAGTCATTAAGAAAACAAAGCAATTTGAATGTCACCACTGAGTAAACAATCAGGCAACACAGTAAAGTGTATGTAAGATCCTGTACAAACAGTCATCTGTGTTATGGTACATATTTTTGTCACTTCCTTTTGGTAAACATATAAAGCCAAGACATAGATGGTGCAGGAGTCCATTTCAACAAAAAAAATAGCATCAGAGATGCCCGTACCTCACAGCCTGGGAAAATAGTTTTCAACACCATGAGATATAGAAGTAGTGAAACAGTACACAGATTGGGATACTTTCAGAGCAGTGTCAGTGTCCAAATAATGTTTAAGTAGAGAAAATAACATCTAAGAGAAAGAAATTGTAAGAGAAAGAATAAGTATTAAAACAAGACAATTCAGTAAACTAAAAATTATGAAGCTTTAAAACTTCTCCCATTTTGATTTTCATTTGTATGATCGAATTATGGTTTGGATGTTTTGAATATTACTCATACATACAGATGTAGCAATACATGCTTTTATGTGGAATTGGGGCAAAACCTGTGGCTCGCTTGATGCAATACCATCTGTTACAATGGGAAGTTGCAAAAGTAAAACAGTTAATGACTTCTAATATGACTTTAACAGTGCTTAATCTACACCAAAAGACACCCAAAGGTGCAACAACCAAGATTCAAGTAAAAAGATATAAGAGAGATATAAGAGAGATAAATAGTATCAGATATCCTCGTAGACATAAAATAGCATCAGATATGCAAGATCAAAGGTCAAATCCAGGTCACACAATGACGTTGCACACCTTTGACCAATGTCCCTACCAAATATCAACTTCCTACACCTTATGGTTTCCAAAATATAGCCCAGACAAGGCATTATAGGTCAAGGTCACTACAGCAAGGTCAAAGGTCAAATCAAGGTCACACCATGACGTTTTACATCTACATACCCTAGCCAATGTCCCTACTCAGTATCAACTTCCTACACCTTACGGTTTCCGAGATATAGCCCGGACAAGATTTTATAGGTCAAGGTCACTACGGCAAGGTCAAAGGTCAAATCAAGGTCAGACCATGATGTTGCACACCTACACCCCCTAACCAATGTCCCTACCAAGTATCAACTTCCTACACCTTACGGTTTCCGAGATATAGCCCGGACAAGATTTTATAGGTCAAGGTCATTACGGCAAGGTCAAAGGTCAAATCAAGGTCATTACGACAAGGTCAAAGGTCAAATCAAGGTCAGACCATGACGTTGCACACCTACACCCCCAACCAATATCCCTACCAAGTATCAACTTCCTACACCTTACGGTTTCCGAGATATAGCCCGGACAAGATTTTATAGGTCAAGGTCACTACGGCAAGGTCAAAGGTCAAATCAAGGTCATTACGGCAAGGTCAAAGGTCAAATCAAGGTCAGACCATGACGTTGCTCACCTACACCCCCAACCAATATCCCTACCAAGTATCAACTTCCTACACCTTACGGTTTCCGAGATATAGCCCGGACAAGATTTTATAGGTCAAGGTCACTATGGCAAGGTCCAATCCAGGTCATACAATGACGTTGCACACCCCCAACCAATATCCATACCAAGTATCAACTTCCTACACCTTACGGTTTCCGAGATATAGCCCGGACAAGATTTTAGAGGTCAAGGTCATCACGGCAAGGTCAAATCCAGGTCACACAATGACGTTGCACATCCTTGACCAATGTCCCTACCAAATATCAACTTCCTACACCTTATGGTTTTCCCGCCGCCTGCCCGACCGACCGACCGCTCGCCCGCCCACCCGCCCATCTGGACACCATGGGTGAAAACGATACCCCGACAGCCCTTAAGGGCTGTGGGGTAAAAAGCACTGGTATTGCCTGTGGTGACCTTCACCTAGTCTGTCAGTATTGCAATGCATTGTGGTCATAATTCAGGAACTTCAAAAATTTTTGTGAAATAAGTAACATTTTTATATCTTTACCCCACAGCCCTTAAGGGCTGTCGGGGTATTGTTTTCACCCATGGTATCCAGATGGGCTGGTAGGCGGGTGGCGGGAAAAAGATTGTCCGGGCTATATCTCGGAAACTGTAAGGTGTAGGAAGTTGATACTTGGTAGGGACATTGGTTAGGGGGTGTAGGTGTGCAACGTCATGGTCTGACCTTGATTTGACCTTGGACCTTGCCGTAGGGACCTTGACCTATAAAATCTTGTCCGGGCTATATCTCGGAAACCGTAAGGTGTAGGAAGTTGATATTTGGTAGGGACATTGGTTAGGGGTTGTAGGTGTGCAGCATCATGGTGTACCTTGATTTGACCTTTGACATTGTCGTAGTGACCTTGACCTTCAAAATCTTGTTGCACCTTTGGGTCTATCTTTTGATGCAGATTAAGCACTGTTAAAGTCATATTAGAATTTATTAAGAATTTTACTTTTATAACTTCCCATTGTAAGAAATGGAATTTAATCAAGTGAGCCACAGATTTTGCTCCAACACCACACATAAGCATTCATTGAATGTATTACCACTTCTGTATGCATGGTAATATTCAAAACATCTAAACCATAATTCGGCCATGCAGATGTAGATAAAGAGTGTTGTAATGTTTAGTTTACTGATTGATGCTGTCATCTTGTTATTGAATTATCTTGTTTTAATACTTCATCTTTACATGCATTATCTTTCTCTTAGACATTATTTTCTCTATTTAAACATTGTTTGGACCTTTATATAACTGACAATGCTCTGAAAGTATCCTGAACTTTGTACTGATACAGTACTTCTATATCTCACAGTGTTAAAAATATTTCCCTAGGCTGTGGGGTACGGGCATCTCTGATGCTATTTTTTTTATATTGGTCTAAATTTGTTTTATGATGAATAATCGAAATAATAATATCAATTATCGATAATGAAATGAAAGAATTTTTGATTTGGTTATTTAATTAAAATGAAGTAACTAGCATGGTGAGCGATTATGAAGGTTTAAAATCTTTTAAAGTTCTGTATATTTTCCATTCAAGTAAGGTTTTCTTAAATTATCACCCAAAAGGAATAAACATAAAAATAGCAGCATAATATCAAATTGTGCACTGTAATTACCTACTTCATTATCTTTTACCCTTATTAACACTTTTTATCCCAATTATGTAACTACAAATGCTAATTATTCAAAATGGTGCCAATACTGAACCCTTTTTTGTATTTATTTATTTGGGTTTTAATGTCACTTTCAACACATTATATAGGTCATATGACAATGGGTAGTTTTATGGACAGAGGAAACCAGTACATACAGTTGGTCGAGGTTGTGTACAGCAAACTGCCGACCAACAGCAAGCACCTACCACTTTCCAACTTCAGGTCGAGCCGGGAATCAAACTCCGATCTCAGAAGTGGGAGGTGAAAGTGTTACCCCTCTGCCACCGTGTCCCCGACCCTTTTTTGTATAGCAAGGCAGTACTAGAACCAGACCAGTCAAGACATTGGATATTATCTGGACCACAATACAGAGAGGTATCAGTGATTAGCAGTTATCATGCTTGACATGTTGTCCAATTGGCATTCACCTCTGTAGTCATGTATTTGAACCAGTATATTTAGCTTATGAAAGTATTTGAAAAATTCTGATGACTTAACCCAATTAAAAATCAATACTTTTAACTTGACAAAGCTAAAAATTAATACCCATTTATTATTGGATTTAGATGTTTGTTTTTCATGCAAAACAGAAAACACTGCTGAAAATACAAGATAGAGGATGAAAAAACAGTTTTTTAGCAAGTTAGATATTATTAGCTCTCACATGATGTATTTTATGATATGATATTTTAGTATCAAGTTCTCGAATCAAAGTTGTACTGGTGCTTCTAAAGCTTCGCAGTCTATCACACAACCTAGGTAACTTTAAACATGTGGCCTTATGGTCATGGCAAAAAAGCAGGAAAAATGTTATCTTTCAATCAAGTATTAACCTATAAGTGTCAAGATATCTCTTATGGCCAAAAAGATAAATCTTAAGACCTATGGAAGACTGCCAAGATAGTTCCTTAAACCATGATAAGGTGAATCGGCAGCAGAGAAGATTTATTGGAACACTCATTAAGATTTATTACCTCCAGCAGGAGGTTATATTTATGGGTGCATTCATTTGTCTGTTTGTTTGTGTTCATGACAACTCTTAAGGTTACGAATGGATTTTTTTGTGGATAGGGGTTGGCCAAAGGAAGAGTGATTACATTTTGGCATCTGGATCATATTCTGAACACCAAAAAAAATCCTGATGCACTTGACAAAGATCAGACACGATCAGTCAAGACAAAGACATTCACTTGAAAAGGTTTTTAAACATGTTTGAAGAACAAAATGGGACAAAGGTTCGCGATCACAGCAGCTTCACTGTCAGCTTTAACGACTGAGAAGATAAGTCACACAACCGAAACAATAAAACTCCCAAATGTTCAAGCACCTTTAGATATGACAGCATAAGCATTTACTTTGCATGTGTTGTCATTCCATAATCATTTAATTTGTAAAGCTGCAGTACTTTTTCTTGGCAAATGTTTCAGGGTGAAAAGCCAATAAAGTAATTAGGCTATTTCATGGGAAGAAAACCATACTGCACAGAAGATAAGCAATACAAAGTCTTGTAGAATGTCAACATGTAAATATTTACACACTAATGACGTTAGTGGTCTAATGTAAGGTTATAAACAAAGTTTGAAACAAAGTTTAAACATAGACAATAGGTAATCTTGTGCCCAGGACTAATTCTTTGGTTTATAATCCATAGTCACAGAGTAACATGTCTAGACCCCTTTTCTCACTTCTCCGTGGCATTGCCCTTATATAACCAAATCCATTTTAGAAACGTCACCAGTTTCTCCTCTAAATGTAGCCTAAATTGATGGATTTGGATCCATTTTCACATTTACTGTATTCACCATACACTGAACAAATATAATAGGTAACAAACCTGAAACTTTGTGGCTTTTGATCAGGTACAAGTCAATTAGCATCACTTTCCGGGTTATTTTGGCTTCCATGATGACACTATTTTAACTATGTAGTGATTAATAAAATACTGTTAGAACTGCATTGTCCTCTGTTTCCATTGTGACACCACAACTTAAAACAAGACAGCATGAACACTTTCAGCAATAATGACTGTTTCCCTGTCCATTTAGTGTGTCCTATGCAATCGGAGAAATCTGACAGACACCATGAATTCCTATAATCTCAATAAAATGGAAATTTCCTTTACAATACATTTGTTATGCCCTTTCTGGTCAATGACACAGTCTATCCTCAAAATTTGGGACAAAATATTGAATAAATATTTTTTCATGAAATCTTTGGAATTCTCTTGGTACGATAGTTTGCAACATTTTATGCAACTGACACGTTATTCCAGCACAAAAGGTTATGGTTTTTAGAGGCATTTTTATAAAATATACTTATAAATTCTATCTGGAGATATAAATAGGCGCCTACATTTGGTACAAAACCCAATCAACATGTAGATTGCAAATCTAATATTATCAATAATTCTGATTGGTTTAAATTGCATATTGCTTTATATTCCCAGGTTATTGTCAATTTAGGGCGTCTGCAAAATTACCTTGCCATATACTACACTAACTTTGTGATTTAAAAAAATCGTATCCCCCATTTTTGAAGCAATGTTATTTAATTTTAGCTTCCCTATTCATCCAAAGAATATCTGTTATGGCAAGTAAACACAATTATTGTTGCTAATTGGTTGTTACCTGAAAAATTAAAAAAAGCAATTTGGCATAAAGATTCCTTACAAAGCTTTTGATGCTGTTCACCATAAAAATGTTAGCAATGTAATAATAGAAGATCAATGGGAGTTTCATAAAAAATAATGAAAATGGGTATTAGCCTTCTTCAAGGCTTATATTATTCAAAGATAATATCATTCCATATGATGCTAAATTTTACATTTCGATGAATTTACATAATTTTATAAAACTATAGTATTTGTAAATAAGATTAATCTGATTTAAGTCTTTACGAAGTGACTCAGCTAACATAAATGGTGGTTATAGCCAGGTCACACTGTGGCAATGTTTAATGGCGAATATGCGCGATCCTGAAATTCTTCCCCGATGGTAGCTGGTTCTTGGTCCATCTTCACTGTTCTCCACCATTCCCCATGGATCATCATCTGGCTACGATAGTTTCAAACTGTTCAAAACTGTCGCCCGCCCCCCACCCCCTTCGTCCAGTTCTTTGTAATTCTTCACAAATGGTGGTGGGTTCATCAAATTCGTAGCATATTCAGTAGGTTACTTCGGCACTTTGTGGCAGGCTTCTTCATTGTTCTTCACTGTTCGCCAATTGTCCTTTGAAGACTGTCATGTGAAAGATGAAGAATATACAACAATATTCGCAGCAGGGAAGCCATCCATCGTCACCCCGGAAGAATATGCCACAAACCCCCGGAGATATTCGTCACCATTCTTGCGAATTTTTCGTCCATGCATTGACATCGACAAACTTTGGATTAATTTTTGGAAATATTTCATAGTAGAAATATGATGAAGAGGCCTGGAGTAGGAAAGAGAAAGAGGGTCACTCTGCCTCAGATTGAAGCAGCAGATTAGCCTGAACAGCCAGATGAACTGCCTGACACACAAGCATCAGACCCTGTGGATACAGCCACCCAGGCCACCCAGCCAGAGGACACAGAGGACTTGGATGAGGCCACCCAAGACAGCCAGTCCCATGGGAGATACAAGAAAAAGGGGCTGGTGAGGATGACAGACGCCCAGGAGGATGAGATGGCTGAGTGGCTCAAGAACCATCCTGAAATGTATGGCAAAGGCAAGAAGGAGAACAGGGACATGGACAGGAAGGAGGCTACTTGGACCACCCAGGTCAGGGCCATGGAAGGAGAGTTTTACTTACCCTTATACTATTACCTTTTCATAATTTGAGGAGATGATGTAATAATTCTCATTTTGCTCGAGGTATTTTGTGTAGAATAATGTGTAAATTCTGTGAGTCTGGACATTTAATTGATGTCAGCAATGTAATATTTTATTATGTGTATTTATTGTAACTTATATACCAAACCACATTGTGACCTACCTGGTTTCACCCATTGACAGATGACACATCAAATGTAATCTATGTTTTTCGATGAATTTTTCCAGACATGCTTGCCTGTGTCATAATTTTAACCATTTCTTTCAGCTCCCTACTGCAGCTAAATATAACTCATTGAATTTTCAATCATAAGTTATAATATTCACCTACCTAATGTTTTCTTGTTTGCTTTTGTATTTGCAGCCATCTACCTGAGGATCTGGTTCAAGGGGATGCGGACCAGGTATGGGAAGCTTACCTCCAAGAAATCTGGTGATGGGGCCAGGGAATATACAGACAGGGACTTCTGGATCCTGAGGTCCTTTTGCTTCTTGGATGACCACATCTCCAGAGTCCCCTCAAGGCAGTCCTGCAATGTAAGCATATTCACACTGTAGACTTACCTTGATATCCATATGTTGGTTTTGCATAGTGTGCTCAGTAATTTTTTTTAAACAGTGACTACCTATGGATACAGTCTTATGAAAACAATGTAGCTGTAACAGAATTGTTTTGCCAAAGTATGTAAAACCTTATGTAGTCAGGAAAAACTTACTAATTCATAGTTGAAAGTACTTACCTGAACTGTTTCGTATAACAATATGTCATATGCTTACCATTTGTGTTTGATTTCTTGCATTTTCAGCTGAAGCCAGCTTTTGCCACATCTGCCTCTGCAACCTCTGTCTCTGCCAGCTCCACCTCCACTACCTCTGCCTCTGCCACCACTGCCACTGCCGCTACCTCCTCTGCATCTGCGTCTTCCACTGCCACCATGCCTAAATACCTTTCAACAGATTTTGACCCAGCAGATGAGCCTGTGGAGTCAGGATCTCTGGGTGAACCATGAGTTTGTAGCACCCCTCCTCCAGGTCTCAACCTTTCCTCTACAACAGCAAGGAGGAGCACCAGTACTGAGTCTGAGCTCCTGGACAAGATATATGAGCAGAGTGACAACAGTGCCCAGATCTCTGACAGGCTGGAGAGACTCTGCACATTCATGCAGGCTCAGTCCAATGACAGAACTGCTTGGGCTGGCTGGATGTCCAGTGCCGTGGGCAAGATACACAAGGACCTCTGGCCAAGCTACCAGATGAGGAGGACCTCCTCAATCAGACCCCCAAGAAGTCCAAGCTGCTGGCACAGAGGGATGTCCAGAGGCAGGGGCTGGACAAGGAGAAGATGCTTGATGACAGGCAGAAGCAGCTGGACGACAGGCAGAAGCAGTTTGACAGCAAGCAGCAGCAGCAGTTACAGCAGCAACTTATCTTCCAGCAGCAACAACAGCAGCAACAGCAGTTCACAATTACACAGATGACATTAATTAATCAGGATGTTTCTCAAGCTTCGTAACTGTCATAGCCTAAAAGTAATTTTTCTGGCATGTGAAAAGTAATTTTCTGACATGTAAAATGTAATTTGCTCACATGTGAAAATAAATTTTCTGACATGTAAAAATTACTTAGGAAACAGGTGTAAAGTAATTTTGTAATAGTCTTGATGACTTCATTACAATCTTAACATAATTTTATGATAGTCTTAACATGTCACAGTGAGATGATTGTGTCATGTTTTAAAAATAATTTTGTTACAGGTGTAACCAGATTTAATTAGAGGTTTGCGTGTAGTAAACCAAGTTTCACTTTGTATTTTCAAGCTGTGAGTTCAGCCAACTGTGGGGTGTAGTAAACCATTTTTTATGTATTGTGAGTGCAGATGTATGTGTCATCTAATTTTCTTAATTTGTTTAGTGGGTAATGTAAAACCAGGTGTCTCTGGTACTTCATGATGACATTATTGTGATATGTCCCTCTTGACATTGTTGATACAATATAATTTGTAATTCTATTGCTTGTTTTTCTTGTGTTCAAAACATACTGCATGAACATAATGATCCAAAACTTTGTAAGAGTCAAATTTTGGCATGGATGATCCAAAGTGGCCTAGTGGTTAGCTTGGCATGATCTAATATGAACCAATATGACCCAGTGGCTGCAGAACTTGCGCAATTCTAGAATAAAATCCAGAAATGGAATATAAACAAATTTTAGCAGGTGGCCAATGTTACAATTTGCATATAGCCATTTTTGGATTTTATTAAGCTCTTAATTCAAGGCAGTTGGTTGTTGTTGCATAGAGTTTTGACCTTTGACCTGCTTAGACTTTTGACCTGTCAGCGTGTTGACCTACATTTTGGCTTTAACCTTGATTGAAGTCTGATCTCCGTGACCTAGTTTGGCTTGTGCTGGTTCAGTTGTGAATGATTTAGTGTGATCTGTTCATTGTTGGACCATTTGCTTGCTTTGGTTTGTTTTCAACTTGACCTCCTAGACCTTGATAACAAGACAATCAACAAATGAATGTAATATGATAATAACTTTATTGTAATACACCAGAACTGTAAATTTATTTCAACAAGTGCATAATGCTCAATATACAAAGTAACACAGATAATGCTATTGCACTGAATAAGGAAAGTATATAATGCCCAATACACAAAGTAACACAGATAATACTATAGCTATGAATAAGGAAATCACTGAAGATAATACATTCATTGCCATATGTCAAAGTAACAAATGTCCTTGGCCAAAGTGAAAGTCTCAAATCATGTCCCTTTGCCATGCCGTGGCCCCTACTGGAGCATTGTAATAATGCTTCAAGTACAGTCTCTGTCTCTTGGCAACCTGTGTATCCCTGTTGCCACCAGCCACTTCCTTAATGTCCTGCAAGCAAGCACCTGGCCACCACTGTCCTGGGATAACTTTGTACATTTTCGTTTACTTTGTTAATTAATAATTATCCTTTATTTTTTTATAGTTTCGACATTCACTATTTGAACACCGGACCCCAATGGTATGTTCTCATCAATTTGTCATCTTACTAATATTGAACAATACAATAATGCAGTTTTATGGTTTTATTATTATTTCTGCTTACTTATTTTTGCTAGGTGCTATAATGGGCAATACTTTCGGCTCATATCTTTCTAGTACAATTCTTGATTTCCAGCCTGATGTGAATTGGGAAGGTTTGTAGTTGATTGGTTTTCAACTGCAGAATCTTGTGTTTAGTTTTGTATATTTCTACCCAGCACAGTATATCTTTGTACCACATGAATCAACAAGTGATTTCATCAATCCCAACTGCACAAATACAGCCCAAGCTCTTAATTGACTGACATTCCCCTAAATGAACTATAGAGGCTCCAGGATGACCATTTATCAATGTCCCTTAGGTTCTTTAACCTGCCACTGGGCATAGGAACCAATGACAGAGGACACCCCAGTTTAATTGGTCATCTAAGGCAATATGTATCTAGCTGTACCTGGGTTCAGACCCACGTACTCTCTGTCAGGAGAGTGTGTTATGCAATACACCACAGGGACTATCCTGACCAATTAGTTTGCACTGTTTCCTCTATTTCCTAAACTATAGTCATTGTGATATGACAATGTGTCAAAAATGATATTAAAAACAAATCAATCACTTAATTTAACTTCATCTTCTTCCTTTACAACTAATAAATAACTCTTGTCTAAATTTCACAGTTTATTGAACTCTCTATCATTGGCTGATAAACCCTAGGGTCATAACTTTTGTTTGTGTTATCTTATTAAAAGGTCCTAATAGTTTTGAAGTGGACCTCTGAAGATAGTATTTACAGAGATTTCTTGGTCGTGTTATCTCTATGTAGAAAGTGCCTATTGTCACATCTTTATACAGACAATATGTTATGTAAACAAATATATATTTAAGATAAGGGATTTTATTAAATAAACATCAAACTAATTATGACAGCCATATGTATTCATTTCAGTTTATTATTGAGATTTGGTGCAAGCACACTTTCAAGTTTCTGAAATAATGTAAAATTTGACAAAACAACTTCTCAGTTGTCATTTGCTGTATAAGTTAATTTTTTGTTATCCGACCTAATTCTCACTTTCCTTTTTATTGTTTACGTACTATCTATAAATGTGGCATTACATCTGGTTTTACTATGTGCTATAATTATTGTACATATATGGTATAGGTAATGCATTGAAGCTTAAATAGGCTTCGTATGGTAACTTGATAATTGCTGAATTGCAGTATCCCCCTCCTGGAAATAGTTCCTTCGCTAAATTTTATATAAAATGTAGTCAAAATGAAAATACATGTAGTTGTTTTACTTCCTTACTTTACAATCTGATTACCTCTTTACATGTTAACACATGTATTTTACTGTATTTGGGGATCCTTAAAAACCCCCACCATAAAAACTCCACTTTTTTTGAAAATTCATGAAAAGCCTCCCACAAATTGTAGGGAGTGGGGGCATAAAGTGTGAATTTCTTAATATGGCTTTATAAAGGTGATTTTAATTATGAGTGTAACTACTCCAAGGAAACCAAAAATTTATATACAATAGGGAGAAATGAAAAAGTCCATTTATTTATTAACTCATCTGTATGAATTAATCCAAAGGATAATAACACTATAAAAAACAATGGCAGTACAATAGACAAGAGCCTGTTCCTTTATATAACCAAGTGCATAAAATTAATGATAATTAACACTGGTACTACACTAAACCATCTGATATTTTTGCCAGTCCTTTACAATAAATAATCACCTAAAAACCAATAATGGCATTCCTTGTTACATGGTGTTAGGTGGCTTCTAAGACGTCTGATGCCTTCTGAATATAAAAGAGGTCCCCCATTCATTTAGCACTATGTTTAATCTTCAAAAGAATAACTGTAAATAGTAAAAACCATAAATTTTACCCTTGGTATGTGAACAGTTGATGTGACATCTTAGTAAGAACTCCCATCCATATCTAATTTTAAAAATAAGTTCCTTATAAATTTCAGCTTATGCAACAAAACAGATATTATAACCGATAAATATCAGCTTATGCAGCAAAACAGATATTTGTCTTTCTTGATAAAATCTGCCAATTTATCGCCAAAAAAGATTTTTAAGCCATGATCAACTTTGTGAAACTCCATAATAATAAAGTTTCATAAAGTTTTCGCGAAGGAAGTTAGTTTATTTTTAATAATGTGACAAATGTGAGATACTATTTGTAGGAATGATAAAGTTATTCTTTAAAAATAGCAAATTTCAAGTGATTTTATGCCAAGGTTAAGGGTTGGGCTTTTTATGAGGTCACTAAAGCAGTAGTGTTTTATGGTGGGTTTCTGTGGTGTTTTTAGCAGGTATTATATTTATCGGCCCACGTGTGTCCCCCCAATTGGTTTTATTTTTTAAGGAACTATATTTTGGCACTAAGTCACATCATAATTATGAGTACAGTTGCCTACTTTGGGTGGGGAATTCTGCATTTTTTTTCTATTTTGATTTTAACATGTAACAGCATACACCCAAGATATATGGAGTCCGGATTTTCTCCACTGATGCTCATAAATGAGTTATATCCACAAGGCTTTTCTTCAAGTGGGCTTTTATCCTTGTATCAAATGGTATTAAGACGTGAACGGGATCACAGTGTTTAGTGTATAATGATACCTTACACATCTTATTATAAGGCCCTTTTCCATATTCAAGGAGTGTCAGGACAGAAACTCCAACTTTAGAGTCTGAGAAGATCATCAAAGTGCCAAAAATGCCAAAATGGGTGGGGAATTGAAATACATTCTGATCTTGGGGATAAAAATATTAACTGCCTGACTTATCTGGGAACGTATCCTGACCAGACTGAACCAAAGTGAGAGTCCCCAGGCCTTTTGACCCTGACCTATACAATTACAGTACAATTTCAGAGAAGCTCAAACCTAACTCTTTGCAAAAACATACCCACCCTAATTTCTGCTTTTTCTTTGCCTTTCTCCATGGCGCTGACCCCTGCTATGTCTCAGGTTAATGACTATAGATCTCTGCTTTTTCTGTATGATGCACTTAGAGTCTGTCATCAGATGGAGATTAAGCGCTATAGAAATACTATTAGAGTTAGAATTTTGACATGACCCTCGACAATAAAAATAATGGCAAGCTTGTAGCTATTCCATATCATCGATCGACAGTCCCCATTTATACTCAAGGGGGCCACGGTGGCAGAGTGGTAACACTCTCGCCTCCCACCTCTGCGGCCGGGGTTCGATCCCCGTCATGGCCGTAAGTGGGAAAGCTGGTAGTTGCTTGCCGTTGGTCGGCAGTTTACAGTACAGAACCCTAGCGAACTATATGTACTGGTTTCCTCTGCCCTTCCAACTACCCGTCGTGATATGACCTGTACAGTGTTGAAAGCGACGTAAAACCCCAAATAAACAAACAAACCATTTATACTCAATACGATTAGAAGACACAGTGACACGATTTCATGTACTGACCATAGGATTTAGCTGGAGTGCTTCCCAATAATTTGGCATGAAGTCATTAATATACGGATTGGAGATCCTAACTTTAGGAGTCAGAATGGAAAATTCCTGACTTTTCAAAAAAAGTACATGTGTCATGATCTCTTGATTTTGTCAACCTTCCTGATTTAGCTTCCCAATGCATATGATTTTTAAAATCACAAGTGGAAATAACCAGGGGCTCTCTCAATATGACCATGTTATTATTTCATTTCTCTATTATTTCGTGTTAATTCAGGGGCCCTACTCACAAAAGGGATCAAGCTCAAGTTGAGCCAAAAATCAGCTCAAGTTTATTACAAACAGCCATTTTTGACTCAACTTGACCTTGATCCCTTTTGTGAATACCAGCTCTTGGCGCTTGTCAAAATACCAATCCACATCAGCTCTATCATTTTTATACAATTTTTTATTCTGTAAATTTATGACACAAATGATACTTTACTTAACGGTGTAAAAATAGTATTATAAAACAAAACATGTGAATCTATATTTGATGTTTTAATATTTGTAAAGTTAACAAACTCATGTTCACGGAAGCCCTGAAGTGCCATTCAAAGTTTAAAATAAAAAATACTGTACTTTGTGTATAGTTTGTTAAGTGCACTGGTTATATGCACATTACGGTCGATTGTTTTTAACATAGAAATGCATTGGCACAATCGTAAGTTAAAAATTTAAATATTAAACATGAAATATTACACCAATGAACCTTTTAATCGTGCATTTTAATGGGGTTTAATATAATTAGTACTTACTCTAAAAGAAACGTGAGGTTTATAAAGAATAAACTACAATATATGTCTCGTTTCTGTTTTGCTAAATGTACAAGAACTTCATGAAACCAGCATCCCAAAATCGTCATGTGATCAATCAACATAAACCTTACAAGGAACCTATAATATCTCAGAGACCCTGTTAGGCTGTTATCGATTTCATTATGTACTTAATTTGAGAAGAGTGTCGAACTGCCAAGTGAGACGCTTCAGTATTTTCGAATATAGATGACTTTTTCAGGCTTCCATATGTATTCTAAAGGCGATATCAAACAATGTCCCTTCTGTTTGCTTCAAAACTCTTTTGCATTGACTAAATATTTATGCAGTGGTAATTAAAGGAGACTTGGTACAGACAAAAAGATGCAGTTTTAAAAAAATACGATGTTCTGGAAACTACATGCCGAATACAGTCTTTATAGGACTAAAAACAACTACATTGTTTTCATATAAATATTTGATGTGACACAGTGTCAATTTGAAATGTTTTGTTTTGTTTTAATAATATTTCTCCAACCGTACATTAACAGATCAATTTAGTAATATTTTTTTTCGTCTGACGCAACACATGAAATGAGATGGACTGCGTTTGTTGCCATGTTACTCATAAATTACACGTGTTTGAAACAGGAATAAACTTTCAGTATGCTCTCATAACATCAGCAGACGACAATTGGACTTTTGGCGCCAAGATACTGTCATTGGTTTTCACTGTAATCTATTTAAACGGATTCTACTGTTTTTATACTTTGAAGCATAGCATAGAAAATTATAGCAGACAACAACTGGAGTTTTTGCTCCAAGATATTATTTTTGGTCTCAGTATAATTTTTAAGTAAGTTTAGGTTGTAAGTAAGTAAGGGGGTTGTTATGTTTATTAATTTTATGGATGATATAAACACAGAACTACTCTTTGTGGATATAAAGTTGTTACCTGATATCTTAGCGATAAATATATTTTGAATTGTATATAAGACGGAAGGAATTGGCTTCCAGTACAACGGCTTGGGTTTCAGGCACGTAAAATATAAGGTAAGGTTTTTGTTAATTTAGTATAATAAATAAATTGTGCTGTTTGATTGAAAGGGGTAGAAAGATTTAGCTGTATGCTTCATAAATTGTACATGTATTTCCTTTATTTTCTTTCGTTTTATTTCCTTTCTGTTTTATCAGACAGGTCCACTTCCAATGACAGTCCGGGGGCAGTTTGGGGCAGTACTTTTTGGTGGGTGGGCGAAGGTGGCAAATCTTGTAGTCCAATAGCTTTTGCTCCTGAAAGTTATCATTTCTTTTTAACCCTTCATGGTCTGGTACCAGTGCTACCGGAGATATCCAATTAGTGTTCCAGGATTTGGTCCCGGATCTCCCGGAATGTACCCGGATCTGTCCTCTGACAATCTACATAAGGCTTAAGTAAAAATTGATTCCAGGGCACCTGCCTATGGACAGGATTGCTCCTGAACATGCCCATTCCTCCTCCCCCCACCCCCCTCACCCTAGTTTAAAGAGGGCTGACAAAGGACTCCCAATGGTCATTAAACAAATTAACCACTACGACCCCCCCTCCCCCCCCCCCCCCCCCACGACTCCCCAGCCTGCTCCCAGAAATTATGTGCTAAATATCATTTTAGACATTAGTATCTTTGGTATATGAGATTATGTGACACCAGGTTGGATATCAAAATTAAATAAGCAGCAAAAACATAAAAAACTGCCAAAATAAATTATTCTGTCGCTCATCTAATATTCATATCTTTAAGTTTGGGGATACTGATATTTCTGTCAAATTACGCTTTCAAAATCTTGAATTTTTTTGCCCAGATTGGTTATTTTACTTATGTTAACACATGTTCACGGTTACATTCTAAACTGTTATTCTTTCTCGTCCTTTTCTTCATTCCACACCTCCACAAAAAAAAAACTCTTTTCTATGTTGACAACATTTCCCTTAAATTGATGATAACTTTGTATTTCTACAGATGTTTGTGTGTGTGTCTGTGTTTTCTTAATATAATCCTAATTTTATATAGTATATAATATATGGGGGGTGTTCGCATACTAAAGTTAAGAAAATGAGATAAAAAATAAGACTTTTAAACGATTAAATACCAAATAAAATCTTAAGAAATTGTTGACCCAATAAATTTGTTTGAAAGATTTTTTGTATTATGAGTTTATGCATTTCCTCTTATTATTTTGAAACACACTTCAACAACCCATTGTTAAGAACATGAAATACGGATTAAACTAAGATATCCAAGGTTACAGCTTTTGTTAGTTACTAATAATAATTCTCTGTTCAATCAATAGCTATAAATAAAACCTATCGGTGTAGCGATAGATAATGACTGTTTATAAATAAAGTTTTAAAATCTGTACAGACTTCCCTTGGGTAACAAGGCCGTTATCTTCAGCACCCAGACATACAAGGTTGATACTTGGGGACCTGTTTATGCCCATGATAAGTATTCTTTCAATTAATTTATAATACAAATTCATATACATGTAACAGTAAAGTTGTACTGCAAAAAATACCATAAAATTCCCAAATACTTTAGGGATTGCACGAAATTCCTAAATTGTTCAGTAATTTTGAGAAATTCATAAAATCTTCAGTGATTAAGAAAAATTCCCGTTAAAATGTGTTTTAAGAATTGCTTTTTTCAGCACACGAGCTTTGGTTGTAATGGAGAATAGGCCTCTTTTGGTGCTGTGGTCGATAGCCTAAGAATCGAGAAATTAATTAACTGAATAGTAATTAATATTAAAGAGGTTCGCTGAATGAAAAAAATGTCACAGAGATTCGGTACGTGGAAATACAGCCCTATAATA
Organism: Sabellastarte sp. h YS-2021; assembly: GCA_964017235.1. Lineage (NCBI taxonomy): Eukaryota > Metazoa > Annelida > Polychaeta > Sabellida > Sabellidae > Sabellastarte > Sabellastarte sp. h YS-2021. The sequence goes on from OZ024929.1 coordinate 143,538,433, forward strand.
TGAGATTACAGCCTGGACTTGATTCTTTTGTAAAATCTCAACTTATACCCGAACTAAGCTGAGTAAAAAGGCTAAGCCTAAAGCCAGCTTTTAGATTTAAGGCAGAGACATAAGTTTGACCCTAAAGTTCTTTTTGTGAATCTGGCTAAGTTCTCTACCTTGACCACATTACATCACAACTTAAATCTCTTATTCTTGTTGAAGATGATGTAAAACCTTAACTTTATACTTTGGTATTGAAATGAAAAGTCTTGATTCCTGTTTGTTACCTCCCATAAGGATGTATTATTTCAATACCAATCTGTGTGTCTGTTTGTTAGCAGGATTACACAAATACTACCGGTTGGAACTTTATGTAGAAAACTAGGAATTGGGTCTTGGTCCAACTTAGATCCCATTAAATGTTGAGACTGATCTGGATCACCGTCTGCATACAAAAAAACAGTGTCCATAAATGGGCTCTGTATCAGCTGACTGTGTTTTGCGATTTTACTATGTTATAGCTGATCTAAAAGTAGGTGAATAATATACTTGGCAAAATATTCTAAATGCAATAGTTTTCAAGTTATAAGTGAATAACGCAACAGTGAAAACCTCAAAGTAGCTATTGCTCAGCTATGCAATGAGGTACAGGTCTGCAATTTTACTATATAATAGCAGGCTCAACAGTAGGTGAATAACATATTTCAACAAAATACTCTAAATGCAATAGTTTTCAAGTTACAAGTGATTTACTCAACAGTGAAAACCTCAAAGAAGCTATTGTTCAGCTATGCAATGAGCTACAGGTCTGCTATTTTATTGTGTTATAGCTGACCCAAAAGTAGGTGAAAACATATTTAAACAAAATATTGTAAACAGTTTTGAAGTTACAAGTGATTTATTCAATCGTCATAACCTACAGTAGCTATTGCTGAGCTATGCAATGAGCTACAGGTCTGCAATGTTACTATGTTATAGCTGACCCAAAAGTAGGTGAACAATTATATCCACAAAATACTCTCAATAGTAAGAACCCCGAAGGGGCTATTGCTCAACTATGCAATCAGCCACAGGTCTGCCATTTTAATATGTTACAGTTGACCCAAAAGTAGGTGAATAACATGTTTGAAGCAAAAATACTCTAAATGGAATAGTTTTCCAGTTACAAGTGATTTACTCAACTGTGAGAACCTCAAAATAGCTATTGCTCAGCTATGCAATGAGCTACAGGTCTGCAATTTCACTATGTTAAAGCTGATGCAAAAGTAGGTGAATAACATATTCAACAAATTATTGTAAATAGTTTTCAAGTTACAAGTGATTTTACTCATTATGGAAGGTACTGAAAAGTTAGAAACATCTATTACTCACTTAGCAATTGGGATAGACTCCCAAGTTACTCACCACGTTGTAACTATGGACAAAGTAGCTGAACAACTTGTTTAAACAAAATGCCCTAAATGCAATATTTTTAAAGTTATAAGTGATTTACTGCATGATTTCACGAATTGTAATGCATTAAAAATTATTTTAGAAATTCATTAAAAATAATTTTAAAAGATCCAGGTATGATACTCACACAAGGGAATCTACTTGTGGCCTAATACATATATGTAAGATAAGAGAGAAATCCCTAAAATAGTGAATGAGAAAATTGTGATAAAGTGTTGAAACTTTCAAACTCTGAGGAGCTACCTTCCTTCTAATGGCTCTGGGGAACAGACCGATCTACATTCCTTTAACGGTTGATCATCCTCGATAGATAAGGTATTTTAAAAAGTAACAGGATGTCTCTTGACCTTGCAATTTAGACGAGAAGTTGTTCACACAGATGTGTATGTGGACACCACAGAGCGATGCCATAATGTCAGCTGACTGATTAGTCAGCTGACCTAAATATCCGAATTATCCCGTTAACTTATTATTACATGTTTTTGGCAGATGTCTTCACTCTCTGAGTGCTCTTGTTAAATTTTATTCAGGCAGGCTCCCTTTGAGTGTAATCTAGAAATCTACTTTACACAAAAAATATGTTAATTAATCAACCAAAAGACCAATCATCACACAGCTTAAACCTACGATATATTGTGTACTGTATAGTTGTATGTTAGTTGGTTTTATGATTATTTTTTTTTTCCATTCGCGATCACAAGATCATCATACTATGAATGAGTTTAACATACCAGTCCCAGGGCTACCAGTTTTTTAAAATTATTTTTGTCTACAATCATAAGCATTATGAGAGTTTTTTTTCTATCTTGGGCAAAACATGGGCTGAAAATGTGTCAGTTAAAGCCCTTTTGTTTCACGATGTTTAGGAAATGTGCAAGAACCATCAGTGAAATATACAAATGACATTCATTTGGAAGCTTGTAGTGTGCATCAGCCAGTTTTCAAACTATTTGACCCCCATTATTGGTCAGAGGCCCGGATATATGTTTTAGAGCACTTGCTCTTCAAATTTGATCTTTTTTTCTGTTTCTAATCAACTGGTGATCTTACTTTGTTCCATCTGGAGTAACAATATCCCATGGCTGACCTGTGCCACTTGCCAGGGAAAATAATTACAATCATCTAACAAGGCAATTAAATGACATTAGATTTTTATAATTTTGACTGTTTTCTTCCCTCATAATGCAAAAAACAGTCATTCATTGTATTATATTCATATCCTTATAAAAAATTCTATCTTTAGTATTAACGGCAAAGACGAATTCCCAAGGCAACTTGACCCATTGCCTACTATCATCTGATCTGCCTCTGAGATTTAAATTTCAGATCCATGCCTTTTTCATCAAGGTCAGACAGTTGCCCGAGGAGTTTCTCAACCTCTTGAATTAACTTTTCACGCCTAATAATCTGCAAATCTGGCAAATTTTTGTACAAAATATTCCTCAGTAGAGTATGTGGTGAGATTTGAACTGGCAGCTGGCTGTTTACACAAAGATATTTTAGGCCTAGACCAAGAAGCAAAAGCTAAAGTGTTTCAATAGCAGTCATTGACTCATCAATTCTGTCCACTCAGGATAAAGTCCTTTTATTAATAAGGTCCTGGTCCGATGTTTTCTTGCCCTTACCTTGTGGTGCTCTATTTCAGACTTTCTAATATATTCAGCCTTTGAGTTGATACAGGAGAAACTTGTTCGAAATCACTCTTTCACCGCATCAATATCTGAATCAATGTCACTCTAACTATTGGAGTGATCTTCTGCTGGATATATTTAACCAGGAGTGGGCTGTGAAGAAAATTCCTTTTACAATGTGCCATCATCCTCTACTTGGAGTTCAATTGGAATCACAACTTTTTGCACAAAATTGTTGCCCGCCAGTTTTTATTCTTCTACAATGCTGTCTTTCTGTTAGTTGAGTGTGCTATCAAAGGCAAGATCAAATATTAAAATATTAAATAAATTCAGCAACAAAATATAATCAGTTCAAAAAAATTCTTAAAATGACGGTCCAATCTTTATGACTTGCAAGTTCATATATGACCATTATCTCTTTGACCACACAAAGGATCAAATCACTGAGTAAACCAAGAGCCACTGTGTGGCCAATACACCAGTTCATTATTTTTACAGGGGTGAAATTATGGGGGTTGGCTAAAGGAATGATTAAGCTTGGTACAGTAATGTCAACCCGCAATTGGTTAAAATATTGGTTGGGAGTTTCAATAGAATAATTACATCTTCTTGCAAGATGTGACAGCTGCTAAACAGACTGTAATTTCTTCATCACTGGGCCACATAACACTAGTTCTTTAAAATGTGGTATTTTATTCAGTAATCTAGCAAAACAAACCCTGATCTATCCTTGTGTTTGTATTTTTTGTATTAGTCTTTGGTCTTGCGAGATATAATATTTCCTACAAAATACATGAGACCATGGTGAAGTGTTTAAATGTGAGGTATGGATCCATAATGGCCTCATGCAGGTTACCTACAAAGACGTGTCTAATATCAAGTTGACAAAGGTACAAATGCATATAAAATGCATTCTCATTGGCTTCCAGTTGAAGTTCGCTGCATCTTCAAAACCGCCACTCCAGTTTACAAGTTTCTTCACAGTGGTCACCCAGTTACTTTGGTTCTCTTTTGTCTACTGGTGGAAGATATAGTACAAGATACAACCATCCAGATAAAAGGTTCTTGGAGGTTCCTCAAATCTGTCCACCTGTACATAAATAAAAAACACTCCGGCCACAGCTTTACTTTTGATGCTCCCACAGTTTGGAATGATTGACCTGATGAGGTCCCTTCTGCCCTAACTTTAGCCTGTTTCAAAAAAAAGGTTAAAATCGCATCTCTTCAAAAAGGCTTTCCCAACTTAGCATATACTCTATCCGGCATCTTCATGGTATTGGTCTTGGCAATGGCTATGGAATGAAGAATTTTGAACTGGATACTGGTGTTGCGCCTTAGAGTCTGCCTGAAAGAGATTAAGTGCTATAAAAGTACAGAATAGAGTAGAATAGTAATAGTTGGAAATTTTCACTAAACGTATCATTTTAATAATTTAATCTCATACACAGTAAAAATAAAGTTCAGTTAAAGCTTAAATTTTTAGCTTGAAGAAATTTTTAATGAAGTACAAATTTAAGAAATTTAGTGAAATTTAATTTCACTGATGCAGGTTTCTTCTTAAGTTCTGCCTTAACTTTGACCCAGACACAAAGGGGACTTAAATCTTCGAAAAAAATATAAAATATTAATGCATTGCCCTGCCAAAGGCGTACTAAAAAGGCCCTTTTTGCACTTCCTATATATTTAATACAGGTTTTTAACTTCCTTTGTAGAAACATACACTTTTTAATGCTTCATTGAATTCAAGACAAATTCTAAGACAAAATTCTTGTCTAAGTTATGGCATAAAGTTCTTTCTTGAAACCCAAGTTCAAGACAAAAGTCTCAGACTTAAGTCAGGACTTAGACTTAGGTTATAAATTTAAGTGAATCCACCCTCTGATATAGCTATATATGGATGCAGTTATGGATATATGTTTTACTTGGTTCTTCCGAAATAGTTATGGATATCTGAAGTCATGTACACATATTTACCAACGTGGGTGGTCATGAATATAATTTATTTTTAAGTAGGTGGGTTTGCAACCATGGCCTTAAGGTGAAACATTTTAAAACAACAGCACTCAGAGATGTGCATACCTCCACCAAGGCCCAAAACCTCTAACATTGCTTACAAGTACAATGATAAAAATTCCTCCTTTAAAAATTCCAGGAACCAGACAGTGATCTGGATCCCCTCCAGAATTTTATTATTCTGTTCTGTTTAATTATTTGTTCCTTGAGCCATTGTCAACATTTACTGAATATTTCATCAGAATCCATCTATAACTTGTCGAGTCCTTTTGCAAGCAAACAGACAAATCCACCCCGCCAACAACATAACCTCCTCTGCATAGGTAGTAGCCAACAAAATAAATGTAATGTCAGAACAACAGGCTAATGGAAAGTCTTGGCAGCTTACTCGTTCAATATGAGAATAATTAAGACTTTTATAAATCGACAGTTTAAGAAAAGGCTTATCTTTAGTTCAGAGTCAAATAAGATTATTATTAATTCGGGGGATTTCACCTCATTAGCTATTTACTGCTATTGACACTTTATTTACACATGAAGCAAACTAAATACGAATGGTGCTAGAGCAAATATAGAAACAGCAGACTGTTCAAATAAATCTGTGAAGAGATATATTTACTCTTTCAGAACATATATTACATAAATCAACAGTGGTATTTACCTTTGCTCCAACTTTTGCAACTTAAACAGGATTAATTTTTCTCTCGCCTCATAATTCAAGTAAATTCTGATATAATCTTGAATAATGATTGAACAACAGAGAAGCTATTGTCTGATATAGGTGTTACTTGCTGGACTATTGTCATGTAATAATTAAACAAAGCTTACAAATATCTTCAAAAGGATACAGTTACTGAACAAAATAATAAAATGGCATTACATTCCAAGAGTCTACCTGCCTTTTTGGGGACACAAGACAAGTATGAGGTCAGATAGTCTTGTATTTTTTGTTGTTTTTTTTCTCTTTCGTTTCTCAATGTCTTGTCAGTCTTTTTTTGTAGTTTATGTCATTGTTATAAACCTGTATATAAAGTATAATTCAGGATTAAACCGTGACTGAAAATCTAAATTAAAATATAATTAAATATTATATTCATCTAAATATTGAATTCTAGTCGTTCATAACAAATCTGCCAGATTTACATACAAGTTCCATAATATATAATAATTGAAATTTCAAACTTCTTCGTTGTTCTTATGTCACAGAAATTTTTTTAAACAACTTCACGTTAACCTAAACCAAACTTATTCCACTGTTCCACCACATGACTAAGGTATTTTGGGAATTGGTTTCCTCAAAATGTGGAGTCCTGGACAGTCAGCTTGAATCTGTTTCGGTCGGTATTGGTTGGTATAAATTTCAAACATGTTTGATATTTCGCACGACTGCAACCGATCCACTTTCACCCCTACCCACAAATTTCACAGTCTCAGGCCTCCTGAGGCTTCCTTAGACCCCAAAATACACAATCCTATGTTGTTTGAGGCGTCCTGCGACTCTTAATCCCAGGACTCTTAGTCCCAGGAGGCCTGGACTTAATTCCAGACCTCAACAAAAATTGGCCCATTACTGTCTCTGTAAATCGGTTGTTAGTCACAGGAGGCCTGAGGAAGCCTCAGATCAGTCTGGGACCCAGTCTGTATATCCCAGAGAGGTTCAAGGTTGAAACCGATCACAAAGGTAACTTAATCGCTTCATAGTCGGGGAACGATTGTGACTTGTCTGAGGAGGTCTTAGGCTTCCTGGGGGTGATCTGGGTTTGATCCCAAAACCTGGATCAGGATTCCATTTTCCCGCACATTTTTCATGGGTTTTTTCATTGACTCTGAAGGATTAAGGGTCCCAGGGTAAATCTGAGCTTAATCCTTTGGTGGAACAGGGGCATTAAACACAATTTGTGATCTATAGCTGCATCTGTATACGACTGGGGATTGACGTGGACAGCCCAACTTGTGTTTTGTTCGACTGGAGTTGATATGAACAGAATGTACGCTTATTCATAGAGCTGTACGCACCATCCTGGTATTAGTTTAGAGTGGGGGGCTCTTTTCAAACAGAATAAGATGGTAAAAATTAAATGGGTCCAGCAGCATAGACGTTTTGTTAATTTTTAAATGTGGCTCTGTGTTAATTGCTGATTGTTACCTAGTGATCTGATAAAACATTCTAAAATAAAAACTGTTTTGTGTCAAGTCATCAATGGTGCCAATAGCAAGTTATATGACTCGCAGTCATCTTACCAGATCATATAATCCTGTATTGATATAGATGCGCTGAGGCATTAAGAATGAAATCAGAATCTCCACCATGTTAGGTTATTGTCCCAGAGTATGTATGCAGTACTGGAACAGCTGGTCTAGAACTAGAACTTGAACTTTTATTCTTTATCCTCTACATTTCATACATATATTCAAGTATCTATTATTAACAATCATATAATTTCTCAAAGTCTCTATATAAATAATCTTACGTTTGATTCGTCTGACAAAACCTTCATTTTAAACCAAACTCTCTGGTCTATGTAACTGATATGCTTGTTTTTTTTTATTTTTAAACACCTACTCATTGGGGTGACTTCACACAGAAATTATAAACATAATGAAAAGGAGGCGCACAGTGACACCATACATCACATCCAAGGAATTTTATTTGATAATAGGTATTTTCGTAGAACAGCAAAATGTGCTGAGAATGAAAGTTACTCAGGAGTAATTTAAAGGCAGTTATGTATAATATTATCCTTCGATAAGTTGACATTAACATTATTCACCTATATTTTTCTTTACTATTCATGAAGTCTCATGCAAGATGTTTCAAACAATTTTTTAAAAGTGATCCCGAGCACAAAACACCTGGGTGATGTCAAATCTCAACGAAGGCATCCTACCAAATTACAAAGCAGACCAAACCAGACTCAACCAAAAGTGCACGAGTCCCTTCAGTTATAGTGCCCGACTCCAGATAGGGGAGGTATGAACTAGGTATCATGTAAGGAAACTGTTATCTGTTCTGTCAAGCAACCTTAAAATACTATTAACTTAGACTCCTTTATGTTTTCCTTATTTATAACTGACTAACGAATCCTATAATTAACAGAATAACACAAACTGTCCAAATGTAAACTTTGTACTAAAAATGATTAATTTGAATAAAGGAGAGTTAAGGGATACGAGCCCCAGTTCTTGACCACCTTGTGTGCACTACTGCCCTGCACTGTTACAACTACGGTTTGTGATGCGTCCTATTTGTGTGGAAAGCAATATTGAAGTCAAATCTGTAGTGTTAGCTGAAGTATTAGCTTATAGGCACTGATTATCAACTGCAAACTTTACCAACTATAGTCCAGAGCAGATATACAACAGGACTTAGAGAACACATGCCTCCATCAAGACCCAGCAGCTCCAATAGTGAAATGACAAAAAAATATCCTTTAAAAAATTCCTGGATCCAGACAGTGATCCGGATAATCACTAAAATTGTTCCTTTGCCATTGTCAATATTTTCCTTCCAATTTTATCAAAATTTGTCTATAACTTTTCAAGTTGTTTTGCAGACACATCCCAAACAAAACATCACCTCATTGGTGGAGGCAAATATTCAACTCGTGATAAAATATAAGAATGTTTTCCTTTGCCTCCTCATGGAATGCACACTTCTCCATTCCAGTGCCACAATGGACCCATTTTTGGACATGGAAGTGTGAATCCATCCCTGAAGGTGTCACGAAGTCTGTAAGCCTGGTAGATTAAGTACCATTGTGAGAGTCACTACTATTACAGCAATTTGCTTTTCCAGTACTTGATTTGCCCGATATACTACAGGGCCGGATGAAAAATGCATTCCATAAAGATAGCAGTAACCCCCTAACCCACTCTCTTAATAGAAGGCATGTATCACACCTGATGGTCATTATTTTTATTCACTGTTATCTCTCAAGAAACTAAAAGAAAGTAAAATCTAGGCCTAGAATCATTTTAAATTGGCATACTTTTTGTGGTACATATATGAAATGGAGCTGCTGTTGGACTTACTACTGCCGTGTTTCATCCTAATTTGATTTTTTAGAATTACTTTACTGTTATACTGTCCATCTCTCAACTATATAGTGACACTTTTACATTAGAATTACATTGATGTAATTTTCCTGCCATGTTTGGTGTGCTCTGTTCAACCAGACATGTTTTACACCCATGTTTGTTGCTATGGGCTATGAGCTCCTTAGCATGTTTACAAGATTTTTCTTATTTTTTGCTCCTATTGGTTACTAGGTGCCCCGTTCACACATGATGGATGAGCAGACATACAATGCCAACTTTGAGAGTATGCGGAAAGTCCCAGGCCACCGGCCCAGTAAAAACAAACAGCTCATCATGGTGCATAAAGACTTACAAAAACGCTGTGACAGAACCATCAAAAAGCATGCATTTGACACCAGGTATGTATGTCATGCCACCCAAAGGTTATGTTTTTTATTCAGGGTTTATAGGGAGTTACTAGAATAAGCATAGGTGTTAAATCTGGCACTTGATAAGTTATGCCTTTCTTATGAGTAAAAACTTATGCACATATACCTTCTTCCTATACTGGTAGAATTATGTTACATTGTGTACATGTTGTATTTGATACGAGGCATTTTTACGTCTAAGTTTTTTGTTGGTGCTTGTATGATCACTCAAAAAAAAAAACACAAGCTATACTATTTTTCATCACATTTACCAAGAGTACACGGCATGTTTAATGACATCAGATACAATGTTATGGTTACCTTCAGCCGAGAGTCCAGAGATTTAATGACAAAGTTGTTGCCAACTGAGCCGTGGAGACCTCGTTATGGAGGAGCCATACATGAAACTACAGTCAATTGAAGGAAGAGCCAATTGATCATTCTGCAAACTTGACAGAACCACAGGGTCAGGGTAGTGTCCTTGTGTAAAAAGAAAACTATTAAGGTTTCATCTTCTTTAATAAGCTGGGAAGTTTGTTAGTTTCTGGTAATGGCACACTCGCCACCAAAATCCGCAGTTGTAGTATCAAGTTTCGATTTCAGCAGTAATCTTATGCCCCTGTTCCACCAAAGGACTAAGCCCCGATCCTGTCTGCAACCCTTAATCGTGGAAAGTCGGTGAAGAAAATGGTAAAATGGGTGGGAATACTGAATCGGTATCAAAGCCTGGGATTAAGTTCAGATCGGTCTCAGGAAGCCTGAGGAGGCCCCATGAGACCCCACACAGTCCCCAACTGTTCTGCGACTAAGAACCGATTAAGCCATTTTTCTGGTCAGTTTGAACCACGATCTTGTCGTACACATACAGACTGGGTCCCAGGACACCTCAGGCCTCTTGGGACTAAGCCCCGACTAACCCCCGATTAAGTCCGGGCTTCCTCAGGCGTCCTGAGGCCTCCTCAGTGTTCCTCAGACCACGATGGCCGATTCCTGTTTTGCAAAATAACTGGATTTTCTGGGTATATATATAAATTCAGGGAAGTAATTATCATTACTTGTCTAGGAACACAGCAGGATGCCAGCTTTCAATGGAAAACATCTTCAGCAACAAATTAGGGTTTTTTAAAATTTTTATTCAGTTACATATACTGATGTATTTGCTATTTCTACATCGACCACACCAACCATCACAAGCAGCACCTCCACCACCACCACCACCACCATCCATACAGAGACCTAGAAGAAGGCACATGTGGGTCAGGCCGTGGCTACTATAGAGAGAGGAGAGGGGGGCCTACCACAACATTATGGTTGAACTGTATGTCACAGACATTCCAGGATTCACCAATTTTATGAGGATGACCCCAGAATTCTTTGAAATGATAAAGACCAGACTGGAACCACGTCTAGCCAGGCAGGCCACCAACTACAGAGCTCCAATCAGTGTTGTGGAAAAGTTAGCCCTCACCATCAGATATCTGGCCACTGGAGAGTCATACACATCATTATCCTGTCAGTTCATGGTTGGCAGATCCACCATATCCAAGTTTCTACCAGAGGTCTGCAGGGCCATCCAGGATGAGTTCACCAGAGAGTATCTCAGATGTCATACTACTCCAGATGAGTGGAAGGAACTAGAAACAGAATTCAGGATCAGGTGGAACGTTCCACATGCCCTGGGAGCCCTTGATGGCAAGCATGTGGCCCTGAAGAAACCCAAGAACTCTGGAGCCCTGTACCACAACTATAAGGGATTCTTTTCAATAGTAATGTTGGCCTTGGTTGATGGACAGTACAAGTTCAGATGGGTGGATGTGGGTACAGCTGGATCTTGCTCAGCTGACCAGATATTTAATACCCGTCACCTGAAGAGGAAGATTGATGATGGCAGCATAGGCTTACCTGACCCAGGACCTATAACCCAGGGTGGTCGAGATGTCCCCTACTTCATCCTGGCAGATGATGCGTTTGCCCTGAAGACCTGGCTGATGAAACCCTATGGCAGAAGGATGTTAACCAGAGAGGAAAGGATTGCCAACTACAGAATATCAAGGGGCAGGAGAGTTGTTGGGAACACTTTGGGCATCCTGGTTTCAAGATTTAGAGTCATGATAACCACTAATGAACTACCCCCAGAAACAGTCAGGGATGTGGTCTTGACCATATTGGGAGATTATTTATCTTTTTTTTCCTATGTGGCCTTCTGTTGTTATGTGTATTACCATGGGCAATTTGTTTCATGTTTGGGGTCGTGTGGGTGTTGGGCTTTTTTCTTTTTTTTTTTTTTGTATTTGTACTGAACTGTTATGTTTTGGGAGGGGAATCTGAACAACTTGCAGCTAAATAATTGTTTTTGGAAGATTTGGGCGGCCCTGAAAAGGGCCTGAGGGGTCAGAGACCCAACCGGACTGGCTGGCTACTGAGGAGGCTGCTGCTGTTGAGGCGGTGCTGTGGTGGTGATGGTGTAGAGCTGCTGCTGTTGCTGATGCTGAGGCTGCTCAATGATCTGTGTTGTTAGATCTGGTATCTGGCTTAGTATTCCACTTAAGTTGTGTCTGCTGCCCTCGTCCTGTACTGTGAGTACTGATGGAGGGTTTCCAAAGCCAATGGGGCTGGGTGTGTAGTAGACGTAACTGCTGGAACTGCCGCCTGCTGCAGCCTGGGTGGAACTAGACGCCTGTTGAGTGGTTGTTGGCAGTATCCCGACCCTCTGTGACTCTTTGGTAATAGTGGCTGATCTCTTGGGTAGAACTTGACATCTATGAGTGTTCTTTACTTCTTCAAGGTCTCTAAAAATCCTGCCCTTGAGGTCCTCAAACTCCTCTTGGGTCATCTTTTCAGCCTCTAATGCCATGTAGTCAAAGAAAGGCTGCCTGTCTGAGTTCTGCTACAGGAAACCTAAGATCAGTGTCCTCATCTGGTCAAAGTGCTCGAGTATCTTTGAATCTGTAGAAACTGGGGTAGATGTAATAATTGGTTGACTTGCACTCTCCCTCAGGACACTGGACTCAAGATGTTACGTATCAGTAGTAGAGCCACAGGATTCTTCATGCCTGCTGGTGTTGGGACTGGCCTCGAACCCAGAACTTCTGTTGGCCCCCTTGCGTCTGTGGGTCTTCAGGAAACCCATCTGCAGGTAGACCCAGGACTGTCTCTTGGTCATCTCCCTTGGGGCTTGGCCAGACTGTAGCTTGGAGAGCTTTCCATAACGAGTTCTCTGTGACTCAAACCACCTTCTGACATCAAAGGGCTGGAGCTTCAGTTCTGCAGAGACTTCTGCCCAGAGAGCCTCCTTCCTATGTCTGTCGTGGAAATGTCCATGCTCCTTGTCGTACATCTCTGGGTGCTCCTTCACAAACTCAACAATGGCAATTTCTTGGCTGTCAGTGAATGTAGCACAAACCCTGGCTCTCTTGGCTGCTGAGTGGCACTCTGATTCTTCCCCACACCTCTCATCTTCTTTGCAAGCTTCCTCAGTAACGTCTAAACCTTCCTCTCTATCCTCTCTTCCCTCTCTTCTGTACCCTCCTCTGTCCTATCCTCCAACTCTCCACCTTCCTTCTCCCTCTCCTCTTGCCTCTCCTCCATCTTCTTCTTTCCTCCTTTCTCTTTCCTCATAACTCCAGTGAATATCACAAAAAAGTAAAAAAACTGAAATGTGTCTCCTATCTGTAAATTTGGGTCTAAGGAGGCCTGAAGAAGCCTGGGACTGGACATTTTGTTGACGGCGGGAAATGAGAATCAGTTGGATCGTGAGAAATATCAAACATGTTTGATATTTCTCACGGCCCCAACCAACAACTACCGATCCATACAGAATGCCTGAGACTAAGCAAATATTTGAAACCGACTACAAAAAACCCTTAATCGGGAAGCTTAGTCGTGTGGTGGAATACCCACATTAGCAGGTATCTGGGGATGCCAAGAAGTTTACAGTGCTGAATGTGGACCAACAAGAATACACTGTAATCCTCCGTCCTATCAACTAATATGGCTAAATGTCAAGGTAAGAAGTATCTGACACTCATAAATTTTACAAGTGGGTATCAGAAGCCAATATTTGGTCTAAACTGAACTCAAAATACCATTAATTTTACACTCTTCAAAGGACTGTTCTGGGCTTCCGTACATGTGTACAACATTACCTATGCAAAGTAACTGCCTAGAGATTTGTCATTATTTTTGGGGCAGATATCAAAATCAAAATTATTGGTAAACTGTGTATATTTGTAGGCACCTCACAGCAGAAATCAAGCGAGAACAACAACTCTTAGAAAAGAAACAGGAAAGCTTCAAGAAACTTCAGCAAAAGTATGTTTACGAGAAACATAGGACTCATTACGAACTGGAATATTTCAAGAAGATGCACATCCATAATAGGCAGGCTTTCTTACAGGACTCCTTCAAGCGAGAAACTGCTCTGCTGGACTTTGAAACAACCCTTATACAAGCCATAGAAAAACTACCACTCCCTAAACAAATGAAAGAAAGGCTTGCAATCCAAGGTTACAGCAGCGAATTTGCAAATTCGTAACACAGGAGAGATTTTGAACAGGCCGAAAGTGTCAAAACTAGACATGGTTGTATGAAAATAGTGTATAACTGTCATACTGTTATACAACGTCCTTTACCTACAGTTTGAATCATAATCTATGTGGAAAACTGTTGTGAAATTTTAAATTACCAAAGGAAAAATCAACAAGAAAAACATGCAAAAAAATGAAACAATAAACATTTTGGATCAGTTTTGAGATTCAAGACAATTTGTTCCAAAACATTGTCTGGAAGAGGTTTATAAAATTAAAATAATAACTATCATAGCTTTGTTTAAATTTAAACTTCAGGCTTTGGAGTACATAAAATTAAACAAAGCCCCAATATAATCGCTAAAAAGGTGAAAAAATGCCATGCCCTTTTATATTTCTAATAAACTACATTTTGATACTCTAATTTGACTTAGTCTGAATAAAGCAATACATTCCACAGTTAAAGGTGTTTTTATAACGAAAACCATAAAATACACAGCAATAAAACATTTTTTTCATTGTGTTTTTTTAAAGATTTATTCCATGATTGCATTGGTAATACCACAACAACCTACTACAGCTTTTGCCCATAATACACAGCAATCTCAGTGACTAGAGGAATTACACAATAACAGGAAAACAACTGAGGTTTGGCTGCAATATTACACAAAGGTTAAGGGTCAAAGCTAGTTCACATCTAGTTCAATAGCCAGGGTCTTATTGGGACAAGCCCTCAATTTGTGATAAGACGCCAAAATTGCTAACCACTATTCCACAAAGGACCTCTTAATATTATACTATTATGGAAAGAAGAATGAAATAATATACATTTGCATTAATTTACAATAAAATTATTCACAAAACGGATCTGTCAAATATCATAAAAAATCAGCTCAAATCCAATGCTTTTTGTGCTGAACTTAGTCTGATTTTACTCTTATCTTTCACTTGTCAGTTTTGTGAATATGGCCACAGTAAAATAAGTAGACAAAACTTATTTGAACATTGTTTCAACATACAGTACAGATTTCATCACAATAGGTAAAAGAGTGCAGGGAAGCAGTATTTACTAACTTACTGGTTGGTCAGAATTGCCAAAAAGCAGCTACCAATTTTCCCACTGTAGTGGCCAACTTAAACCAACAACCCCAGGAGATGGAAGGGGAGTTTGTTACCATTGCATGTCACCATGCACTGAAAGTGCACACCAATATAAAAAGGTAGATATTTTCATAACCAAACTAATTGTTTGTGAATACATTCAGAGAGAACCCCTGGCTGGCTGCAGTCCTGTGGAGATACTGAAATACAAATTTCATATGACTGCAATCTGTTCCAAATGGACACATATATGATACAGCCACCTTAAATGTTCAACACAATATATCAATACAAATACACTGAAGAAATGTGGTAGTTAATATGCAGATTAACGGGCATGATACAATAAGCTATCAAAGGCCATGGTATGTGGTTAACAGACATGGGGGTGAAGGCTTTACTGTAAGATTTAAGTGATAAATTAGTAATAAGTATTTTGTTTCAATACAGTATCTAGCAGACAAGTTATATTACATGAAACACAATGCCAGAAAGGTTTTAAACACTAACTGCCTTTACATATATTTTTTTATATTTTCTACAACTTACTTTCACAGTTACACAATGAATCTACTACTAAACAGCCTCTTTACAACAGATTTGGGGCCCTATTGACAAAATATTTTTTTTAAGATTAAGAAATATTCTTTAGTTTACAGAAGTTTTTTTATTGTAATTCTTTATGGGAATTGTTCAAATTTTTAAATTATGAGCTGTTTAAAAGCTTGAAAGTTCATTTAAAAATACCTCCACTAATTGTCGAAGTTTTAGTATTGCCACCCCTGTTTTTTAAATGAAGACAATCTTTCTGGAATGTAAAACAAAGACCCATTTGTCAACATAATAAAAAATTTCTTTGACAAAAGAAAATTTATTTTGAAGCCAAGAGCATGTAAATAAAATTTGTAAAAGTGTCCCCTGATCTGGATGAGGTATTATGTTATACATATAGGTTATTCAGAACTACATGCTGGTCCTAAGTGAAATATATTTCCTACTTGCAAAGCACAACAGAATTATTATTATCTACTTGTAACAGACACTTATTTCCTACTTACAAAGACTGCAAGTCGTAACAATGGAGTATTTGGTTCTCTGTCAAGAGAAATTTTTGCTACTGAAGCATTTGTCCTCATTGGAAAATAATGGTTACTGTGTAACAATGTTTTGACTGAAAAAAATCAATTTATTTATGGTTCTGTTAAAGTAACACATGTATTATTTGATGAAAATATCCCTGTAATCACCACTACATTATAAACTTGGCATTTGAGGCTACAATTAGACCAAAGTATTTTCTCCTCAATATAAAAGGTCTAAAAATACGACAACAAAGTGAACTATGTCAGGGTATTTCTGCATTGTCAGTGTTAGTGGAGTCATAAAGTTTCTAAAGGTCAGGAATCCTGCTGGCTGAGTTTAATGGCCAGCTCCAGGTCCCTCTGCTCCTGCTCCTGCAGCTGCTTTTGCCTGTGCCACTCATCATGACTTGTCCTGGTGGCCCATGCCACCTGGTCTGCTTCTGATGCATTATCAAACTGTGACAAAGACAAAACAAAATTTGCAATACCAAATCATCTGGTTCTGCAGAAATAAACAGCACATGAACTGGTAGGATTTATCTGGTCCACTTTTCACAGACTACTAATCAAGGAAATAGCAACAGGAGACAGTGAAGTCCAGTGTGGTTACTCTGGCATTGGAGGTAATACTAAGATATTTGCTGGTCTCAGACACAGTGCTAAACTCAGACAAACAAGAGCTTACAACATAGAAAGTCTCATAATGTCTTGGTTTTTATCAGTGGTAATGTCAAACTATTCACCTGTTTGTCTCTAGTTCAACACAGAGGAATATCTATTTCCTGAAGATGTTGGCAGTTTGAGATTTTCTTTGCTTACCAGAAGGTTCATAGTAGAAGAGCTATTTCAGTTGACAACAGTATGGAACAAGCAATCAGTGCCCTTGAACGGGCTCTGTCAGCTGACTGTGTTTTGAGTTTCAGAGTAGAAGTGAAGCAAAAAAGGACACAAAAAAGGTCCTGTGCAGGTGGTATTCAGAAGTAAAGTACAAAGTTAACTGTTAAGGTGTAAAAATAAGTGAAAACATATTCAAATACGGAGCCCCTAATAGGACATGGTAAAATAAAATTTGCACCATGTATTAAGTCGTGTGCACAAGATGATCTCGTGATAACGAGAAAATAAGTCATGTATTAAGTTGTGCGCACAAGATGATCTTGTGATAACGAGAAAATAAGTCATGATAATGAGATGATCTCATTATAATGAGATAATAAGGCGTGATAACCAGATCATCTCATGATATCAAGATGATCTGGTGATAATGATATCATCTTGTGATATCAAGATCATTTTGTGATAACAAGATCATCTCGTTATCACAAGTTATTTTCTTATGATAATGAGATCATCTCATTAGCACCACTTGTTTTCTTGATATCACAAGATCATGTGGTGCTCACCAGATGATCTTGTGCTCACTAGATAAAGTGGTGATCACCAGATGAAGTGGTGATAACGACTTAATAAGTGGTGAGCACTAGTTGATATGGTGCTCACTACTTATTTTCTAGTTATCACAAGATGAAGTAGTGATCACCACATCATTTAGTTATAACCAGATCATCTCATGCTCACCACATCATCTGGTGATAACAAGAAAATAAGTAGTGAGCACCACATCATCTGGTGATCACTAGATGAAGTGGTGAGCACGAGATGAATTAGTGATAATAGAATGATCTGGTTAGCACCAGATAATGTAGTGCTCACTACTTCATCTGGTGATAACAACATAAACAACATGGTGATCACCACATAAACTAGTGCTCACTATTTATTATGTCGTGATAACTATTTTATCTGGTGATCACCACTTTATCTAGTGAGCACAAGATCATCTGGTGAGCACCAGATGATCTTGTGATATCAAGAAAACAAGTGGTGATAATGAGATGATCTCATTATCATGATTTATTTTCTCGTTATCACGAGATCATCTTGTGTGCACGACTTAATACATGGTACAATTTTTATTTTACCATGTCCTATTAGGGCTCCATAAACAAATCACTTTAAATGTGATATTTTTCAAGTTACAGCTGATTTACTGAACAGTGAGAATCTAAAAGTAGCTTTTGCTCAGCTATGCCATGAGCTACAGGTCTGCAATTTCACTAAGTTATAGCTGACCCATTAGCAGATGAATAACATATTTAAACAAAATTCTCTAAATGCAATGGTTTTCAAGTTACTATTGATTTACGCAATAGTGAAAATCTGAAAGTAGCTATTGTTCATCTATGCAATGTTACTATGTTACAGCTGATACAAATGTAGATGAATAAAGTATTCAAAGAAAATACTATAAATGATAACAAGTCAGCTGACATAATAAAACATTGGGGAAAGCAGAACTGTGTTTGTTAAAATCGAATATTTAGATAATGGAAGTTATAGAATAAAAAAGGTTCTACTTTGCGAAGTGGGATAAAAACAAGAGGAGAGTGCCCGTGAACGGGCACTGTGTCAGCTGACTGAATGTTTTTGATTTGTGATGGTGATAATGAGAGGAAAGCATAATTATCAGGGAAAGGGCTGTACAGAAATACAGTAAATGGTAACTGAACAGCATGTTCGAAAGATATTCCGAAGCTGACAGAAGAAAAGGACTAAAAAGTTGTGCCCTGCAAATGGTATTATGAAATAAAGTAACAAGGTAATTGTTTAAGTGTAAAAAGTAGGTTAAAAATATTTAAAGAAATACTATAAATGCAATATCCTCATTCGACCATGAAGAAGGGGTCCAAAGGTCAAATCTGACCATACCAAAAGATTCCCAGCCAAAGAATTTAGGATGGTTTACCATCCCAAACCTCTCCGACCAATAATAAGTGAGTCATAGGCACTTTTTAAGTTTGGCTATCCTTGTTTGACCTTGAAGGAGGGGGTCCAAGGTCAAATCCGACCACACAAAAAAATTCCCAGCCCATGATTTCCTGTAGCTTGTTTACCATCCCAAACTTGTAGGACCAATAATAAGCGAGTTCTAAGCAATTGTAAGTTTGGCTATCCTCAATTGACCTTGAAGGAGGGGTCCCAGGTCAAATCTGACCACACCAAAAGAATCCCAGCCCATGATTTCCTATATGTTGGTTTACCATCCCAAACCTCCAAGACCAATAATACGCGAGTTATAAGCACTTTAAGTTTGGCTATCTTCGTTTGACCTGGAAGGAGGGGTCTAAGGTCAAATCCGACCACACCAAAAGATTCCCAGCCCATGATTTTCTATAGGTTGGTTTTCCATTCGAAACCTCTAGGACCAATAATAAGTGAGTTATAAGCACTTTTAAGTTTGGCTATCCTCATTTGACCTTGAAGGAGGGGTCCAAGGTGAAATCCGACCACACCAAAAAATTCCCAGCTCATGATTTTCTATAGGTTGGTTTTCATTCCAACCTCTAGGACCAATAATAAGCGAGTTATAAGCACTTTTATGTTTGGCTATCCTCATTTGACCTTGAAGGAGGGTTCCAAGGTCAAATCGGACCATATTAACAGATTCCCAGCCCATGATTTCCTACAGGTTGGATACAATGATTTACTCAACAGTGAGAACCTGAAAGAAGCTATTGCTCAGCTATGCCATGACATAGAGGTCTGCAATTTCACTATGTTATAGCTGACCAAAACGTCTGTGAATAACATATTTAACAAAATACTCTAAATGTAATAATTTTCAAGTTATAACTGATTTACTCAAGAGTGAGAACCTCAAAGTAACTATTACTCAGCTATGCAATGAGCTACATGTCTGAATTTTTGCTCTGTTATAGCTGACCTAAAAGTAGGTGAACAAAATATTTAAGCAAAATACTGTAAATGCAATAGTTTTCAAGTTACAACTGATTTACTCAATAGTGAGAACCTGAAAATAGCTATTGCTCCGCTATGCCATGAGCTATAGGTCTGTAATTTCACTATGTTATAGCTAACCCAAAAGTAGGTGAACAATATATTTTAACAAAATACTCCAAATGCAATATTTTTCAAGTTATAGCTGATTTACTCAACAGTCAGTGCCTGAGAATAGCTATTGCTCAGTTGTGCCATGAGCTACAGGTCTGTAATTTCACTATGTTATAGCTGACCCAAAAGTAGCTGAATAACATATTTGCACAAATTTCTGTAAAGGCAATAGTTTTCCAATTACAACTGATTTACTCAACAGTGAGAACTTCAAAGTAGCTATTACTCAGCTATGCAATGAGCCACAGGTCTGGAACTTCATGTTATAGCTGACCCCAAAATAGGTGAATAACGTATTGCAACAAAATACTGTAAATGCAATAGTTTTCAAGTTATAAGTGATTTACTCAACAGTGATAACCTAAAAGTAGCTATTACTCAGCTATGCCATGAGCTACAGGTCTGAAATTTTACTATGTTATAGCTGACCCAAAAGTAGCTGAATAACATATTTATACTAAATTCTCTAAATGCAATAGTTTTCAAATTACAAGTGATTTACTCAACATTGAGAACTTCAAAGTAGCTATTACTCAGCTATGCAATGAGTCACAGGTCTGGAACTTCACTATGTTATAGCTGACCCCAAAATAGGTGAATAACATATTGAAACAAAATAATCTAAATGCAATAATTTCCAATTATAAGCGATTTACTCAACAGTGATAACCTAAAAGTTAGATATTACTCAGCTATGCCATGAGCTACAGGTCTGAAATTTTACTATGTTATAGCTGACCCAAAAGTAGGTGAACAACATATTTAAGCAAAATACTGTAAATGCAATAGTTTTCAAGTTACAACTGATTTACTCAATAGTGATGACCTAAAAGTAGCTATTACTCAGCTATGCCATGAGCTACAGGTCTGAAATTTTACTATGTTATAGCTGACCCAAAAGTAGCTGAATAACATATTTATACTAAATTCTCTAAATGCAATAGTTTTGCAATTACAACTGATTTACTCAATAGTGAGAACCTCAAAGTAGTTATTACTCAGCTATGCAATGAGCTACAGGTCTGAAATTTTACTATGTTATAGCTGACCCAAAAGTAGGTGAACAACATATTTAAGCAAAATACTGTAAATGCAATAGTTTTCAAGTTACAACTGATTTACTCAATAGTGATGACCTAAAAGTAGCTATTACTCAGCTATGCCATGAGCTACAGGTCTGAAATTTTACTATGTTATAGCTGACCCAAAAGTAGCTGAATAACATATTTATACGAAATTCTCTAAATGCAATAGTTTTCCAATTACAACTGATTTACTCAATAGTGAGAACTTCAAAGTAGCTATTACTCAGCTATGCAATGAGCCACAGATCTGAAACTTCACTATGTTATAGCTGATCCCAAAATAGGTGAATAACATATGAAACAAAATACTCTAAATGCAATAGTTTCCAAGTTATAAGCGATTTACTCAACAGTGATAACCTAAAAGTAGCTATTACTCAGCTATGCCATGAGCTACAGGTCTGAAATTTTACTATGTTATAGCTGACCCAAAAGTAGCTGAATAACATATTTATACGAAATTCTCTAAATGCAATAGTTTTGAAGTTATAAGTGATTTACTCAACAGTGATAACCTAAAAGTAGCTATTACTCAGCTATGCCATGAGCTACAGGTCTAAAATTTTACTATGTTATAGCTGACCCAAAAGTAGCTGAATAACATATTTATACGAAATTCTCTAAATGCAATAGTTTTTAAGTTACAAGTGATTCTACTCATGATGGAAGTTACTGAAAAGCCCAAAAGTAGCTATTACTCACTTAGCTATTGAGACAGGCACCCAACTTACTCACCATATTGTAGCTATGAAAAAAGTAGCTGAATAACATATTTTAACAAAATGCTCTAGATGCAACAGTTTTCAAGTTATAAATGATTTTGTGCATGATTTCATGAATTTTAATGCATTAAAAATTATTAAAAAAATTTATTTAAAAAAAAGTAAGACAGATCCAGGTCTCATACTCACACAAGAGAATCTACCTCTGGCCTAGTACATATATGCAAGATATGAGAGAAATCCCTGCAATAGTCACTGAGAAAATTGTGATTAAGTGTTGAAATTTTCACACTTTTGGTGGGGGTACCCCCCTTGTAATGTCTCTAGCAAACAGACGAACTGACAGATTTGCATGCCTTGAACAATTTTTCATCCTCGATAGATAAGGTATCTTTTAAAAAAAACAGCACGTCTCTAGGCCTTGTAGTTTTGGAGGAGAAGTTGTTCACGAGTACACGGACGCGTACGCCCACGCCGCAGAGTGACGACATAAAAAGTATGTGCAATAAATACTCCTGTGCCATATCTTATTTTTGCCAGAGGTTTTGGCAAATTGGGACAAACAAAAGGATTCCACAAAAAACTTGTACAACTTATCTCAAGTGACAGTAATATTAGGCTTGTACATTCCTTTATCAAGCTCAGTTCAGAATGGTATAGGATTTAATGCATGTTTTACTGGATTTGCTTCAGATGTAATATCTAACTTGGCAAGAATTTTTGTAGTCTGCTTAGAGAAACCCACTACAAACTAACAAAATGGGTATTCATGAAATAAAAGAAATTTGAAAATTTAACTAGAGGATCGCTCGCCAAAAAAAGATAATGTTTTTGCTATGCAAAAACAAAGCGTCCGGAAAAGAATATAAAGGTGAGTGCTAAAGTATTAAGAAAATGCTTCGTTTCTAGCCTTATACTGTTGTGGCAACCAAAGTCAGCGCAGTCTGCTCTATCTAGCACAGTTTTCAAGATATAAGCATTTTTGTGTTTTGCAAAAAATTCGAAAATTCAAAATGTCCGCTATATTTGGCGAGACAAAAATATTTTGAAAATTGGCATGGCTACTCTGCAGAGATACCCAGCAGGTCAAAAAGTTTGTTGAGTTCGTTCCATCTAGCACGGTTTTCAAGTATAAGCATTTTTGTGTTTTGCAAAAACTTTGAAAATTCAAAATGGCCACCATTTTTGGGGAGACAAAAATTTTTGACAAGACCACTGGCGCGGTGTGTATCTCCCGCCGAGCATTAAAGGAGGAGAAATAGCTTTTCCGAGATATTCACAATTTTTCATTTTCGTGTGTGAAAGCTCTTCCAAAAGTAGGTGAATGAGTTATTTGAGAAAAATTGGTTGTCTGCAATACTATTAAGAGATAATTCAGATTTACTCCTTTTGAGTAGGTGAGTAATTACCTACGGGTCTGGAACTTCACCAAGTGAAAGTTCTCCCAAAAGTAGATGAATGAGTTATTTGATAAAAATTGGGTATCCGCAATACTTTTAGAGATAATTCGCCTTTACTCATTTTGAGTAGGTGAATAATTAGCTATGGGTCTGAAACTTCACCAAGTGAAAGCTCTCCCAAAAGTAGGTGAATGAGTTATTTGAGAAAAATTGGCTATCTGCAATACTTTTAGAGATAATTCGCATTTACTCATTTTGAGTAGGTGAGTAATTAGCTATGGGTCTGAAACTTCACCATGTGAAAGCTCTCCCACAAGTAGATGAACTAGATTGGGCCAACTCGGCGCCAACATATCCCCAGACAGGTCATCACTCACGCCACAGGTTTTGATCGGGAATTTTTAAAAACATAATTACCCATTATTATATGAACTTCAGCACATCAATCTACTCTGTTTATATCTTCCAAGGAAGATGGTGTATCCCCAGACGCCGAATACATAACTCAAATTATATTTTCAATCTTCCTGCAATGATAACTCTAAACCTATTTTCAAAGTATTTAAATGATTGATGATTGAATGTCCATTCTAAAATAATAATCCCAAAAGAGCATATCTGTTTCTATATTTGTTGACAAATAAAATATTATTTTTAACTCAACTCATCATACTTTTCAATCTTCCTTCAAAGTATTTAAATGATTGATGATTCAATGTCCATTCTAAAATTCATAATCCCAAAAGCGCATATCTGTTTCTATATTTGTTCACAAATAAAATATTATTTAAAAAAAAATTATTTATATTATTATTTTATTATATTATTTTTAGAATTTGCAAATTGTTTTCAGTTATTCATTTCCTCTATACCTATATATGTGGTCCATATATATGCAACCTAAATATGTGACACAATCTCAGTTCTGACTCCCCTTTGTGTTATATGTAATGAAGCCCACCACCTCCCACCCCCACCCCTCTCCCCTTCTCCACACCTCTCTCACTATTACACAAGATCTGCAACCCCATTGAGTTCTTTGTTTCTCATCTGATATCATTAAATACCTTTGTTTATTTAGTGTCACTCAATATAGCTGGAGGTCCCAGAGGTGGGTGGGGGGAATCCGGGTGGGGGATGTGGGTTGAGCATAAATGGTAAACAAACAATCTATATAAAAGGGGTACTCAAATACAAAAAGAATTGAGAATTTTAAGTATGTGATTATCAACTGAAATGAGTTCATAACTGTAGGAGCTGTGCCAAAATTAACTGAGGCAAGTTGAATAAAACTGGGCTAGTTGAGGGTTAAAAATCCCCTAGTTTTACTACATAAGGATATAATTTCATTAATATTGGGACTTAAAGCTCACTTAAAGTGTCCATTTTGTCTACTTCAATATGTTTCACCAGTTTCATTTTAAAAAGTGAAAAACTCAGCAAGCAGAGGTGGGTGGGGGGAATCCGGGTGGGGGATGTGGGTTGGGACTTAGTTTAGTTTATTAGTTTATTATAGTGACATGTATTATGTTGACAAGGATTATGCAAAAACTATTGAAGTAATACCCAGCCCTATATGGGCTTATAAGTCACTTTAAATAGAGAGTTAATAACAAACAGAGCAAACATATTTTGAGGTAAGATACAGTAAATAAAGACAGCAATTCAATACATAAAAATTAACAATATAATTTACTTTTTCTTTCTTGCCACAAATCAAAAATAAAATTAATAACCATATTGACATTCATATGAGTTAATACCCTTGATAATTGATCTATTAATAATTCAGATTTATCTATATTTAAAATTTTGAAATATTTCATACGAATCAGCTCTAAAGCTGGACAAACACAAACAAAATGTATCTCATCTTCTACATCTTTTTTACACAGTTTACATGTTCTCTCAAAGAGATGGAGTGCTACAGAAAAAATGGTAAACAAACAATCTATATAAAAGGGGTACTCAAATACAAAAAGAATTGAGAATTTTAAGTATGTGATTATCAACTGAAATGAGTTCATAACTGTAGGAGCTGTGTCAAAATTAACTGAGGCAAGTTGAATAAAACTGGGCTAGTTGAGGGTTAAAAATCCCCTAGTTTTACTACATACGGATATAATTTCATTAATATTGGGACTTAAAGCTCACTTAAAGTGTCCATTTTGTCTACTTGAATATGTTTAACCGGCGTTTAACCAGTTTCATTTTAAAAAGTTAAAAACTCAGCAAGCAGAGGTATAACACACAAAAATAAGTTCTTAAAAGACTAAGATAGCCATAACATTATTAATATTCAAAATTTAAATAGACAGGCATTTCCTTTTAAAAATTCAAAGATTTCAGCTCTATAACCCACATAGTTTGACAGTTACTGGGCTTTAAAGTGGCATAATGTCCATAAATTGGGTTTCTGTGGGCATTTTACAATTGTTAAAGAGACCTTAGCAATTAAACTACAGATCTGAAACTTTTTGGGGGACATACATAACAAACAAAAATTATATATAATACAGTTTAAGACTTGTCACACTAAGCATTTCCAAATAACAGGGCAAAATACGGAAAAAATGTCAAAAAAGGCACTTGGGCGAGTGTCTATGGCCCTCATACACAGGTTAAATGTCTACAGGTTAAAATCTTGATTTTCGCCATATGTAAAAAGGACATAATAATGCATTCCCAGATGGGATTTCAGCTCCATCAATCACATAGTTTAACAGTCACAGGGCTTAAAGGTGGCAAAAAGTCCAAATATTGGGTCTCTGTGGGCCTTTTAGAGATCTCGATGTGGCTTTCAAATTAAAGCTTCAGACTTAAAATTTGTTACATACTAAGATTACACATAGAATATGTATCTAATAAAGTTTGAAACTTCTCAGACTTACCATTTCCAAGTTACAGAGCAAAATATGTGAAAAATGTCTTAAAAGGGTCACTCAGGTGGGTGTTTAAGGTCCTCATACACAGGTTAAATGTCTACTTGAAGCCTTGATTTTTGGCACATGTAAAAAGAACATAATAATGTATTCCCAGGTGAGATTTCAGCTCTATCAGTCACATAGTTTAACAGTCAAAGGCCTTAAAATTGGCAAAAAGTCCAAATACTGGGTCTTTATGGGGCCTTCTAGAGACCTAAATGTGGCCTTCAAATTAAAGCTTCAGACTTAAAATTTGTCACATACTAAGATTACACATAGAATATGCATCTAATACAGTTTGATACTTCTTAGACTTACTATTTCCAAGTTACAGGGCAAAATATGTGAAAAATGTCTAAAAATGGTCACTCGGGTGGGGATTTATGGTCCTCATACACAGGTTAAATGTCTTCTTAAAGCCTTAATTTTTGGCACATATATAAATAACATACTAATATCTTCCCAGATAGGATTTGAGCTCTATCAGTCACATAGTTTGACAGTCACAGGGCTTAAAAGTAGCAAAAAGTCCAAATATTGGGTCTTTGGGAGCCTTTTAGAGACCTCAATTTGACCTTCAAAATTAAAGCTTCAGACTTAAAATCTGTTACATACTAAGATTACACACAGAATATATATCTAATACAGTTTGAAACTTCTCAGACTTACCATTTCCAAGTTACAGGGAAAAAGATGTGAAAAATGTCTTATAAGGGTCACTCGGGTGGGTGTTTATGGTCCTGATACACAGGTTAACTGTCTATTAAAGGCCTAAATGTTGGGGCACATATAAGAAAACACATAGATATATTCCCAGATGATATTTAACTTAGATGAGAGACATAGTTTTAAAGCTACAGTGCTTGAAAGTGGCAAAAAGTGCATAAATTGGGTCTCTGTGGGCACTTTTGAGACCTTAAGTCGACCCCTTTGGGTAAACCTACAGCCCTAAAATTTTCTACAGACAAGGATTACATATCAAAGTTATACCTAGCACAGTTTGAGACTCATCAGAATTACCACTTCCAAATTATAGGGCAAAATATGTGAAAAGTATAGCAAAAAATCCCTAAGTGGGGGTATTTATGGGCCTCAAAGACAATTTTCTCCTCAACTTAAAGTCGTGATTTTCGGCACATGTACTAAGAACATATTAATGTGTTGTCAGGTAAAATTTCAGCCAGCTGAGCATCATAGTTTGTGACCTACAGGGCTCTAAGTGGCCAAAAGTCCAATTTCTGACCTTAAGGTGGCCATAAGTTCTTTTTTACTGGGAGTTTAAGGTCACCTTAAAATAGGGATCTTCCTTTGGGCACCCTTAACATGTGTACCAATTTTGAAAAAAAAATATTAATTTGTTTTTGAGTTATCGCGTCCACAAGGAAATTTCTACGGCGGCGGCGGCGGCGGCGGCGGCGGCGGCGGCGGCGGCGGCGGCGGCGCGACGGACCTGAATCCAATATATCCCCGACTTTCGTCTGGGGATATAATGAGTATTTGATAAAAATTGGGTATCCACAATAGTTTTAGAGATAATTAGCATTTACTCATTGAGTAGGTGAATAATTAGCTATGGGTCTGAAACTTCACGGAGTGAAAGCTCTCCCAAAAGTAGGTGAATGAGTTATTTGAGAAAAATTGGCTATCTGCAATACTTTTAGAGATAATTCGCATTTACTCATTTTGAGTAGGTGAGTAATTAGCTATGGGTCTGAAACTTTACCAAGTGAAAGTTCTCCCAAAGTAGGTGAATGATTTATTTGAGAAAAATTGGCTATCTGCAATACTTTTAGAGATAATTCGTATTTACTCATTTTGAGTAGGTGAGTAATTAGCTATGGGTCTGAAACTTCACCATGTGAAAGCTCTCCCAAAAGTAGATGAATGAGTATTTGATAAAAATTGGGTATCCGCAATAGTTTTAGAGATAATTAGCATTTACTCATTTTGAGTAGGTGAATAATTAGCTATGGGTCTGAAACTTCACGGAGTGAAAGCTCTCCCAAAAGTAGGTGAATGAGTTATTTGAGAAAAATTGGCTATCTGCAATACTTTTAGAGATAATTCGCATTTACTCATTTTGAGTAGGTGAGTAATTAGCTATGGGTCTGAAACCATGTGAAAGCTCTTCCAAAAGTAGGTGAATGAGTTATTTGAGAAAAATTGGCTATCTGCAATACTTTTAAGAGATAATTCACATTTACTCATTTTGAGTAGGTGAGTAATTATCTACGGGTCTGAAACTTCACCATGTGAAAGCTCTTCCAAAAGTACATGAATGAGTTATTTGATAAAAATTGGGTATCCGCAATAGTTTTTGAGATAATTAGCATTTACTCATTTTGAGTAGGTGAGTAATTAGCTACGGGTCTGAAACTTCACCGAGTGAAAGCTCTCCCAAAAGTAGATGAATGAGTTATTTGAGAAAAACTGGCTATCTGCAATACTTTTAGAGGTAATTCGGATTTCCTCATTTTGAGTAGGTGAGTAGCTATGGGTCTGAAACTTCACCATGTGAAAGCTCTTCCAAAAGTAGATGAATGAGTTATTTGAGAAAAATTGGCTATCTGCAATACTTTTAAGAGATAATTCGCATTTACTCATTTTGAGTGGGTGAGTAATTATCTACGGGTCTGAAACTTCACCATGTGAAAGCTCTCCCAAAAGTAGATGAATGAGTTATTTGATAAAAATTGGGTATCCGCAATAGTTTTAGAGATAATTAGCATTTACTCATTTTGAGTAGGTGAATAATTAGATACGGGTCTGAAACTTCACCAAGTGAAAGCTCTTTGGGATAGCTGCTCTGCAGAGATACCCTGAAGATCAACAATATCGTCGAAATCGTTCTATGTAGCACGGTTTTCCAGATATTAGCATTTTTGTGTTTTTGCAATTTTTGCGCAAAAATTCAAAATGGCCGCCATTTTTGGCCATTTTTTTTTGAAAATTGGCATGGCTACTCTGCAGAGATACCCTGTGGGTCAAAAATTTTGTCGAAATCGCTCTATCTAGCAAGGTTTTCGAGATATAAGCATTTTTGTGTTTTCCTTATTTGGAAAATTCATAATGATTAATTAATCATTAATTACTCGGCCATTTCTTAAACAATCAATGCCAAAATCTAATGATTTCCAGATTTTAATAGAATGAATGTATTTGCCAAGTTTCAGGTGAATGGATAAAATTCCTTTCAAGTTATCATCCGGACAAGCTTCACCCATCGAAAAAAGACATTTTTGGTCATGTGACCTCTCTGATTGGTTGAAATGTCACTGCAGCATATTCAAAAATATTCCCCAAAGCTACTGCCTAAACCTGCCAAATTTAAAAGAATTCACCTAACGGTTACAGAGTTATAAGGAAAACAAAATGCGGAGCCGGCGGAGCCTGAAGGTCTCCCATACACAAACAAGCGTCCCGCAAGGGACGCTTAATTAATAAATAGTTTATTCGTTAATACCTTACCCAATGGACAATTAGCTATACTGGTCGGCGCCAACCTGTCCCGCCAAATGCCAGAAAAAGACAATCTGTGTTTTCACCGGCAGAACCAGTCGTAGTGTGCATTCACCAGGTGGTGCACCCTACTTCCTTCCTGTCTAGACAATGCAACATCATAGCATCTTTTTCATTTCCTAAACCTAGATAAACCCCTAGTAAGGTGATAGCTGGGTCAGCTGGAAAGCCCTCTCTTGTCCATTGGGCAAGATATTAACTTATAAAAATTTACTTTACTTTTTAAATTTGCAATGTTATTGTGTTAATACATCCTACCCAATGGACAATTAAGTAGAATAACTACTGCTTGACAGGTGGGTAGCTTATTGGGGACTTAAAATTGAACTCAAATGAGACATTAACAGTCTCTGAGGGACATCAGCTGGTCCCACTGGTCACCCCCACTTTGTTAAAACCTTTCTTGAAGGAGACCAGTTCTTTGTACTGATGTTTTTGTGTTGCCAATCATGGATCTCACTCCTGTGTTTGCCACAACCCAGAGTTATGGAGGAAGACAGTCTTGAAGGTCAAATTCTTCACAGGGGCCTCTTTAAGGGGTTCAAAAGGCACCTTTGTCAATTGATGCAAGGCCAAGGAAAGGTTCCAAGAGGGAATGCCCCAGGTCTGTCTCTATGGAAACTATCCAGAAGACGAGTGAGATTTTTGTCCTTGCTGACAATAATGGGCAAATTTCCCAGTTTGTCTGTTATGGCTGATCTGTAGCCATCTATTATACTTGGCTGTAACTTTCTGTCCTTGAACAAATACTGGAGGAAGTCAGATACAGATTTTATAGATGGTGTCCTGAAGTCCACCTGATTACTGTCGCACCATTTTGTAACAATGGTTCACTTTGCTTAGTAGACTGACCTGGTTAAGCCTATTTGAAGCCTCAATTCATGGTGCCATTGCCTCAGACAAGCCTTGCTCCTTGATCACCGAGGCTCTGGAAGCCAGACATGGAGATTTAGGTTCAGCAGATTCCTTGGTGGAGTCTGGTTGAATGGTTCGCAGATTGGGTAGGTTGGGCATGTACAGGGGGGATCTGGCTTGACCTGACTACTAGATCCCAGAACCAGGGCTTGTTGGGCCACCCTGGAGCAATCAGAATGATTCTCCAGCATGGATAGTCCATGGCTACTGGTTTGAAGGCATAATGGTCCAGGTGCTCCCAAGATAGATGAGTGCATCTACTGCCCAGGCTAGGCTGTCTGGAACTGGTGACACACACTGGGGCAACTTGTTGTTGAACCTCATTGCATAAAGGCCTATTTAAGGTTGGTGCCACCTGGTGCACATCAACTAAAAAACCTCTGGAAGGAGACCATTTTGTCTGAATGATCTGGCCAAGTCTGGATAGCTTGTCTGCTAAAACATTCAGCCGGCCTGGAATGTGTCTGGCCTTGAGAGTCACCCGTTTCCTGAAGCACCAGGTCAGGATTCTCCACAACAGGGCACACAGGGAGCCCTACCTCATGCCTCCTTCCTTGCTCATATATCCTCCAATGATTTTTCAGGTGCCACTGAATGGGTCACGTGTGGGCCAAGTCCAGATGCATTTGCTTCTCTGTAGCTGTTAACAGGCTATGACTGACATGAGCTGTCTGACCCAAGAGTAAGATATGGTGAGAAGCTGCCAACATACTAAGGTGGGTCTGACCTAATGCCATCTCTGAGGTTGTACTGGTAACCTACAAAATTGAAGATCTACTTGGGTTCCAGTTCTGACTTCACCATGTTTACTACCCAATCTAATTCCTGGCACAGAGCTTTAAGGTCTGGGTATGCTGGAGACAAGTTTGGTGGGATGTGGCTCTGACCAACCAATCGTCTCAGTATTGGTGGATTCCCATACCCTTGATTTTGAGCCATCATTTTGACTTCTTTGATTACTGTTGCGAATTTCATTGGAGCAGTGGACAGACAAAATGGTAGTGCTTTGAATCGGTAGGATTGACCCTGAAACTGAAAACACAAGTTCTTCCTGGATGGTGGGTTTATGGATATATGGAAGTAAGTGTCCTTGAAATCTATGGACGTTACTCATTCGCTTCTTTGCAAGGAAGTCCTTATGCTCTCTGGTGTCTCCATTTTGAAGGTTTCTGATTTCAGATATTTGTTCAGTGAGCTAAGATCTAGAATAGGTCATTTGTTGTTAGGTATTGGAACCAAGAAAAGTTTGTTGAAGAAAGTCAGAGATGTCTGATCTGTGACCTTTTCTGCTGCATTTTGAATAAGTGCATGTAATACCTCCATCAGGTAGCTGTACTGAGGGGATTGACATAGTCACTTATTATCATTGGACACCTGGTCAAAATTGGTCAGTTCTGGAATGGGAGGGTGTAGCCTTCCTTGAAGATTCTTACTACCTTGGAGCTGGCCCTTACAGCAGCAAGCCCAAGTTTTCCAAAAACTGGTTCAGTCTGCCCCGTACAAGCAAATTTTGAGTAACTCTGGATATTGGTGACAGGTTGGACAGAACACTACGGATCTAAACAAGAAACATCTTTCACATATTTTATTTGTTTTACCATTATGGGACTTAAGTCTGGGACTTGTGGCTGCCCAGCAACAAAAGGTACATGATTAACAGCAACACAATTTCCTTTTAAAGTCTGACAATTGTCCACAAATGTCTTGATCGTTTCAGCCATTTCTACACTACCCCACTGGGGTACACAGTAATTGTCATTTATAAGAACTGTGGCTCTTGGCCGGTTGCTGTGAATAGTTGGAGGCCTTGACTCAACCTTGTTTGCTCTGCCCCCTGTGACTGAGTTGCTTCTATGCTGGTAGACCGGATCACCTACCAGTGTCGGGTGCGTTCTTTGCTGGTGGATTATAAGAATGGTATCGGCCAGACTTCCTATGAGAGCTACCAGAGTAGTACCGTGGTGCCCAAATTCCTCGTCTGCCTTTGTTATAGCATTGTCTGGGAAAGGAGAGGCTATATGAAGTGTCGGCCTTGACCCCTGGTTCAAGAAATCTAAATAACTGTCACATCTCATCAGAGTGATGTTGGCCATGTTAATGAAAACAAAGTCTGAAAGGTCCTGCATAGTTCTAGCCAAAGCGTGTGATACTTTGGTTGAAAGTCATTAAGTAAGCCAATTCATCCACTGCTACCTGACTCTCAGTGGCCAACTTTCCCTTGCCTTGTTCAGCTTAGATCACCTTCACACGAGAGGCCATGCCTTCCTGCACCTTTGTTAAACAGCGTCTAAAGTCAGATGCCTGGTTACACATACAGGTTACGTCTCTGGCTGACCTTTCCCATTTTCTCAAAGTGTCCTGTGGAACAGGTCGTGAAGCTGATGCTCTGGTAGCAAGGTTAAGTCAAGCAATTCTGGTGAAAGCACTGTTGAGTTTTGCCGGTTCATTATACAAGTAGTGACCTTGGACCGAAAAAAAATCTTTCTTATCAGAATACACGTCACACCACTTCTGTGTCTGAGATACTTTGACAAACTGACCTTTAGCTAATCCATTGGGATCAGTACTTTGAGTAGGATAACCTTCTGTGTCAAGTTCAATCCGTCTAATTTTCAGCAAGGCTAGTCATTAGATGGTAGTTTGACAGAGATTTTACCATTTGATTGGTTTCTTGGACTGGCAAACAGGTTGGCATCCTGTGAAGAGGCAGAGCTCTCAAACTCGGGCACCTGGTTTTAACCAATGTAATATCTGAACCCTCTCACACAGTTTCCCGGTAGTTCTGCTCTTCTGATTAACCTGATCAGGTTCCTCTTCCGCTGTACCGGTTTCTGGTCAGGCAATTCTCCCTCTTCCTAAACAGTATAGATGGGGGTAATGGGGTCAGACTGCTGATCAAAGTCATAGTCTGTATACTGAGAAAGCAGCACCAGCATATGAAGTAGAAGAAAGAGTTTTGTCACTAATACCAGTACATGGTTGTGTGACAGTAGTCTGATTAGTTGGTCTAACAGGCTTGAGCACTGGCATCTCACCAGATACAGAATGTTGAGTAGCAGGATGAACCTCCTGGTAGGTACTGGCAGGGGCCTGGCTGGCAGTAAACTGGCTGACCGGTTCAGTAGGTTGATTTACAGATATTTCTTCAACAGTAGCTGATGTGACAGGTTGACCATCCTGGTAGGTACCGGTAGGGGCCCGTGTGGTAGCAGGCATCACTGACAGTTCACCGGAACTGGTAACTGGCTAGCTTGGGGTCTGACTGACTGGTCCGGGCTGTATAAAAGGTCTATCTGAAGTAAATGTACCCACTTTCCTTGGTGATACTGATTGCAAAGTTCTGAAATTTCAGCTGACCGGTAGTGGGTTGAACGCTTCTTGCTAGCTGCATGGTCTCAAGACGTGAAAAACATTCTGGCCACTTGGCATTCAGTTGTTGTATCTCCTCAGCAGAATATGTGGACAACTTGGCTGACTACTTCGTGGTGGATTCTTTGTCCCTAACAGGAGTTGCCTTCCTCTTATCAGAGGTAGTTGAGGATCTCTGCTTAACTGCATGGCAAGTATACACTTCCCATAGGATTTTAACAGAACCTGGCTTAAAAAGTTGGGAACTGGTCACTTTTTTTCCTTTTCTTTATGTACTTTGTAAAAGAGAGTGGCAAAGTATGACTTCTGAGTGGAAGTCAGTGAGTTACAGTGAGTCACAGTCTTTCCTCAACACACAAGGGTCACTACCTACCCCCTTCTTGTGGCATCGAGCATATTTGGTAGGTAAAAACGCAGCCATCACATGCATACAACTGCCACATTTCTGTCCTGGAGAGACCATGATATAAATGTAATTACTTGATAAACACAATTTCTCAAATTAAAGTCTCTTAACAGAGTATTTTACAAAAAAGTTCACCACATTCGAAAAGCGACTGAATGGACATGCGGCAAACGAAAAAGAAACTATAATGTTGCATTGTCTAGACAGGTAGTAGTGTGCACAACCTGGCAAATACAAACTATGACCAGTCCTGCAGGTGGAAACACAGGACATCTTTTCTCTGGCATTTGGCGGGACCGATTAGCGCTGGTAGGTATAGTTAATTGCCCATTGGGTAAGGTATTAACTTATAATAATTTAATTTACTTATTAAATTTGCAATTTTGTGCTTTTGACTTTTACCTCTTTATTATTTCCACAAATACTATTCCTGATATTCATTTTTACCAACATTTTCTTCATTTTGTCTGATTTTAACCATTGGTTTGAATTTGGCCAGTGTGTTGGATGGCACCAACAAATAGCTATGGTCAGGAAATGGTAAGTGTATTTTTCGCAATAAAAAAATCTGTTTACATGATCTGTTGCATTTGTATTAGTACTACTTTCAGCCGGTTCACACAAAAGTACCAAGAATCGACACAATACAGATACCAAGTCACACTATTAGTCTTAAGTGGGAAAGCTGGCAGTTGCTTGCAGGTACCAGATGTAGTTATTTGACCATGTGGTGTGAACACTAATTTCCTCCATCATTGACAACTGTTCATAATGACATGACCTACATTACGTGTACTAAATTCACATCAAACCAATGATATTTCTCTCTGGAGCCGCTTGAACCTGGCCATGTTTCTTTTACGGATAAACAGTGGAATAGTCCTCATTTGATCGAAGGTGCTAAAGTTCAATATGCATTATCCTTCTGGATGATGGACTAACAGAAAGCTGGTGAACAAGCTATGTGAACTAGAAGTTAACAAAGGACTGCGCTGTGCAAGTGAAAAAGGAATCCTATTTCATAATATTTCTGTCATATGTCTGTGATAAATGAGTGATCCTGTGCAGTCATAAACTGGAAGTGAAAATTATTGGTTGATAGTCATCAAACTATTTTGACACATATTTAAACAATATCTTAAAACTCTTGAAAAACAGATGGAAAATGTATTTTATGTTTTTAAGCAACTACAAAAAAATAGCTAACCTCAGCAGGAAAGAACCCAATCCTGCAGGTACAACTAAATGGGCAACGGGATTCAGATTTGGGAAAATCTTAGTAATAACTTCAGTTATAAGAAGTATCTAGAACCCAGATGTTGTCTGATGAAAGATTCACAGTCCATGATTTCCTACATGTTGTTTTCATATTTTGATGCCCTAGAACAAATTCTAAGGGATATATAAGGCCTTTTTAGTATTTAGATGTCCCTGAACCATGGGCCAAATGTCCAATCTGACACTTGTAAAAGATTTGCAGACCACATGATATGATGGCCATTTAGTTTCAAAACAAGGACAAAATTACTCTCAGGCAAGCTTTCCTAGACATTTAAATTTTGTGCAAGTATTTAAAGCATTGCCATGGCAACAACTGTTGCCAGATACCCTCCGAAACCTAATCAGCTCTAGATCCTCTTTTATGCCTGCCACCACCGCCTGGACGGACCAGGGGACTATAACCCAGGGTTAAAAAACCTGCTTTTGTTGTGAATATTTTATTAATGTGTAATGTGGTAATACAGACACTCCATCACTTGTAAAAAACAAGTTACTGGAAAAATACCTTCATTTTAAATCCAAAGCATTGCTGTTTCTTCTTTTCAAAAAGGATTGCAAAGAAATAGTGACTTACATCAACATTAGGAAAAAGAAAATCACAAGACCTTAGGTACACCAAATTGAGATTGATTTTAGTTCACAAATGAAGACAATGTATGTTGTTATAAAGATCCTCAACCACAAAAAGAAGAGAAAATAAAACACAAACAAGATGCAGAGTTTTAGTTTTGAAAACATACAGCAAAACAATATCACACATTGACATGAACAATAGGAATAAAGACAAGAATTAACACAAACCAACATCAAATGAAAAACACAACATGATAAAGCATGTTACTGTCAGAGGTCACTTGCATTTTGACATATTACTAAGACTAGAAAGCACTCATAGAGCGTGGACCTCCACCAGGGAGGGGAATGTTTCCGAGAATTCCGTATTTTTTTTAACCAGAAAATGAATTGGATTTTTGCCAAAATGTAATAATGTCTTCCTTTGGGTGGGCCCTACCACACAAAAAAAATTATAATGATCTGCTTATTACTTTAGAATGTTATCAAGAATGCCGACAAACAAACCCACCTAAAAACATAACCTCCTCTTGGAGGAAATAATCAATTTTAACAATTGTTTATTTTAATGCTGAATAAATGTTAAACAATGTTACTTAAATTAAATGGATGTAATACTGCTTTCTATGAAAATTAGATTTAATCAGTCAACGCTGGGACTTAATCCCTTTTAACAGGGTCCCACGCTGACAAAAACTATAAGTATTTATACATGTTGACATTTGTCTTCCATTATCCACCAATGTTATATAACTGGAACCAATCACCAATTAATATTCTTGTTTTACTCACTGGTGCCCCTTGCCAAGGATACCTTGTGCCAATTATGAGCTAATAAATATTGATTTTCATAAATATTTCTACAAGTATACAACTGAAAAATATGTTAAACATATCATTACAAAGGTATTTTCTCAGAGCGTTTGCTCACTTTTGTTGCATTCAAATCCATGCAGAAATGGCAGGGCAAATGGAAAGTTAAAGGTTTTTTTTTTCACATTCATTCGTGCTACTTACTATGGACAGGACATTATTTACAACTGAAAGTGTTTAAATAATGCCTAATTCTGCTTCTGGATATGTGGTGGATAATATAATATATCACAACCCTTGCAATGTATATATTTTCTTTTTAATTTTATCAGTTGTGAAGACAAAATATACAACCCTTACCCAATATGTATATATGTCTTGTCTGATGGAAAAATTAAAATTATGCATCACTCGGGTTACTTTCACATTTTACAACAAATGGTATAGGTCCATTCATGTCGGGTTGTTAAAATGGTGGTGCAACATTTGTTAAAGCCAACTGGCATCTACAAGCAACTTTTCAACATAAGCTCAGGGCCAAGATTTGAACTCATGACCACAGAGAGGACAGGCAAGTGTGTTTAACCTGCACTACCCACCCATTGTAACACTGTGTACATATTACAACTGCAGCAGGAATATACTGCAATTTTTTTATGAATATAAATTTTAGTGTAAGAATAGCCATCATTTGCATGGTTTAGATTCAAAACGAACAGAATTTGAATAAACATTTCACAGAAAATTTGGAGAAGATGCTAATATAAAAAAAGAAAGGAGTATTTTGATATCAGAATAGTTCCACTTTTCCTGAAAGAGTCGTGGAATAGTCTTCAATCAAAACTAAAACTCTACAACACAAACATCTAGTTACAACTACAGCTAGTTAAATGCTAAGAGAGAAAAGAAACACAAGATTTTGTTGTGAAACTCTTTGGAATATTTCTTCAACAAAAAAGTGAATGGCAAAGTATCATGCCATATATTGTTTCTCTCACTGAAAGAAAATTGCAAATTTAATAAGTAAATTAAATTTTTATAAGTTAATACCCTATCCAATGGACAATAGCTTATCCGGTCGGCGCAGACCGGCCCGCCAAACGTCAGAAAAAGACGTCCTGTGTCTCCACCGGCTAGGCCGGCCCAGTTCTGTGCACTCGCCAGATGGCGTGTCGTACTTCCTTCCTGTCTAGACAGCGTGACGTCATAGCATCTTTTTCGTTGTCTAAACCTATTAGACCCCTAGTAAGCTGATAGCGGGGTCGGTGGGAGGGTCTTGTGTGTCCATTGGATAGGGTATTAACTTATAAAAATTTAATTTACTTATTAAATTTGCAATTTTATTGCGTTAATACATCCTATCCAATGGACAATAGCTGAATAACTACCGCTTGGTAGGCGGGTAAGCTACTAGGGACTAAAACTTGAACTCTGGTTAGAATAATGACCATTTCTTCCTAACGCCTGGGTAGACCTTTAAGTCAAAAAACCCCTTTAAGGCTATGGTCGAATATCATCATCCGGTTATCCGGAAGGGAACCGTCAGAATCGACCTTGCCCCCCCCCCCTTTTTAACAGACCTGCTCTGAGGTAGGGGAAGAGAGGGATGAGTTCAGTCCCATAAAATTAAGTCTCCCGGAGAAAGTACGTGAGATTTTTTTTTTTTTTTTTTTTTTTTTGTTTTGCTCCTTAACTATCTGTGCAATATATATACAAATATGTACAAATATTTACATAGGTACAAATCTCCTCTAGGTACCGGCCTGCTGGTGGATCTGCTGAGCAGCCACAACCGGTCCAAGATGGTAGAGCTCTGAGTCAGCCCAAGCCACATCCTTCAGATAGAATTGGGTGAAGGTATTATGAGATTTCCAATGGCAGGCTGCTAAGATCTGCTCTAAGGAGACCCCCGACTGGAAGGCCTTAGAAGCAGCAAAGGCCCTGACATCATGGGCTTTAACCTGATGTAGGGTGTGGGCCTGATGATCAGAGAGCTCATAGCATAGGATCACAGTTTGTTTGATCCATGAGGAGATAGTGGCAGGTGAGATGTCCTTGTCGAAACCCTTCTTGAAGGAGACAAAGACTAACTGCTGGTGTTGTCTGAGGTCTGAAGTCCTATCCAGGTAGTAGCGCAAAGCTCTGACTGGACACAGGGATCTGTCAGACTTGAGGGATTTATCCAGGGTAGGAGCCAGGGCTGGTATGACCACTGGGGCTACACTCTGTGGACCCTCTTTGGCCAGCTGATTCTTGGATAGAAAGCTGGGAGATGGGAAAAGGGACACCTTAGACCAATCGGATTGGTGTCTGATGTTTTGGTGCTGCCAGGCATGGATCTCACTCCTTCTTTTACCTGAGCCCAGGGCCAAAAGGAAGACAGTTTTGAAGGTCAGATGCTTCAGAGATGCTTCCCGAAGAGGTTCGAAGGGAGCCTTTGTTAGCTGGTGTAGTACCAGGGAAAGGTTCCAAGAGGGAATCCCCCTCCGCCCTTTGGGCCTGTCTCTGTGGAAGCTTTCCAAGAGACGAGTGAGATTATCATCTTTACTGATATTAATTGCTGTATTACCTAATTTGTCAGCAATGGCAGACCTGTATCCATCAATGGTGCTTGGTTGTAACTTCTTGTCCTCAAAGAGGTACATGAGGAAGTCAGCCACCGACTTCACAGGTGGTGCTCTGAAGTCCACCTGATTAGTGAGGCACCACTTTGTAAAAATGGACCACTTTGCCTCATAGACTGATCTGGTAGATCTTCTTTGAGGAGCCTCAATTCTTGCTGCCACTGCCTCAGAGAAGCCCTGTTCTTTGATCTTTGTGGCTCTAGGAGCCAGGCATGGAGATTTAGATTTGTCAGATTTCTGTGAGGGATCTGATTGAAGGGCTGTGTCAGCAAGTTGGGTTGGTCGGGCAGGCTGAGAGGGACCCGACTGGACATGGTCACCAGGTCCCAAAACCAAGGCATGTTCGGCCACCCCGGAGCAATCAGAATGAGTCTCTTGCAAGGGGAGTCCTGCAGCTTCTCCACCACTTTGCCCAATATGGCGGTCGGTGGAAAAGCGTACGCATCCAGATCCTCCCAAGGTAGGGTGAGTGCGTCCACTGCTACTGCCAGAGTGTCCGGCACTGGAGACACGAATCGAGGTAGTTTGTTGTTGAACCTTGTGGCAAATAGGTCTATCTGTGGCCGGTGCCATTTTCTGCACAATTCCCGAAAGATGTCCGGAAGGAGGGACCATTCTGTTTGGATGGTCTGATTTAGCCGGGATAGCTTGTCTGCTATCACATTTAAACGGCCAGGGATATGTCGGGCCTTTAGGGTCACTTGTCGCTGGGAACACCAGGTCAAGATCCTCCATAGTAGGGCACACAGTGGGCCCGACTTCATTCCCCCTTCTTTGTTTATGTAGGCCACTACTGTAGTATTGTCTGTGGCCACTAGGACAATCTGGTTTGTGCAAAGGTTTTGGAACTCTTTTAGGGCTAAGAGTACTGCTTTTAGTTCCAGATAATTTATGTGCAGCTTGCTTTCCGGCACTGACCAGGACCCTCTTGCAGTGAACTCGTTTAAATGAGCGCCCCACCCTTCTTTTGATGCGTCTGTAAAAATTTGCAGAGCATGCTGTATGGGGTGTAATGGCTGACCTTGAAGCACATTGCTTTCGTCTAGCCACCACTGTAAATGTGGGTGCAGGGATCTGGGTAAAGGAATAACTTTTTCCAGGGATTCCGGTACTCTCCAATTGTTTTTGAGATGCCACTGTATGGGTCTCATGTGTAAACGGCCTAGGTGAACTTGTTTCTCTGTGGCCGTTAACAGACCTATCAAGGACATGAACTGCCGGACTGGACAGGCCGGTAGTGAAAGTAGTGTTTGTATTTTCCCTTGAAGGCTCTGCCACCGGTCCGGTGTCGGTCTGACCCGGCCGGACCTGAGGTCGAACTGGTAGCCGACAAAGTTGAATACCTGTTGGGGCTCCAGTTCCGATTTTTCTAAATTTACTAGCCAGCCTAGATCCTGGCACATCTTGACCAGGATCCGGGTATGCTGGAGACAGACTTGGTGGGTTCCGGCTCTGACCAACCAGTCGTCTAGGTACTGGTGGATCCTTATACCCTTGTGTGTGGCCATCAGTTTCACCTCCTTTGCCAATACAGTGAACTCCATGGGTGCTGTGGACAGACCAAAGGGCAGTGCCTTGAACTGGTAAGTCCGACCCTGGACATGAAATCTGAGATATTTCCTGGACTGTTCCTGTATTGGTATATGGAAGTAGGCATCCTTGAAGTCTACTGAGGTTACCCACTCCCCTTGTTGGAGGGATGTCCTGATGGTTTCCGGTGTCTCCATTTTGAACTTTTCCACCTTGAGGAAGGGATTTAGTTTGCTTAGGTCTAGTATGGGTCTCCACTTGTTGTTGGGTTTGGGTACCAGAAAAAGTCGGTTGAAAAACCCTAAAGATGTTTGATTTTGGACTAGCTCTATTGCATTTTTGTCCATAAGCTGATGTAATGCCTCCAACAGGTAGCTGTTCCTGTGGGGATCGACATAACGGCTTATGACAGTGGGGGACCTTGTGAGGTTTGGCCGGATCCGAAAGGGGAGGGTGTAGCCCTCTCTCAGGATTTGAATTATTTTCGGTCCGGCACCCCTCTCCAACCAAGTTAGCCAAAAGTTTTGAAGTCGGGCCCCTACAGGCAGATTTGAGACAACATTCATGGCATTTGTTACAGGTTGAACACAAGAGAATTGAATGACAGAAGAAGCACCTTTGACATATTTTAATTTGCTTTTTGACTGATGACAACCTGCTGACCCGGGACTTAGCTCTCTCTTTTGGGAGTGCCCGGGCGCAGAATGAACATGGTTTACAGCAAGATGCTTTACATTTAAACTTAAACAGTTTATTGTCCTTCTGGGTAGTGCACTTGTCCGGGTCAACAGCCTGTCCGGTAACAGATTTACACAGTAATTGTCATTTATAAGGCTGTTGACCCTTGGCAGGACGCGATGAGTACTGCCGCTTGCCTTTATTTCTCTTGTTATGGCCACGTGAGAGGTTCTTCCAAGCCGGTCTATCCGGCTGTCTGTTGTCTGGTTTAGTTTCCGGCCTTTCATAAGGGTGGAAGCGATTTTTCTTATATGTTGAGACAGACCGACCCTTTTCAGAAGCACTAATGTCCTCCTCGGCTTGTTTTAGTACACTATCCGGAAATAGGGTGGAGAGGTGGAGAGGTGCTGTTCTAAGAGCTGCCATAGTATCCGCTTTAATTCCAGCCTTCAAGTACGCTAGGTACGAATCTCTCCTGAGTAAGGTGGTGTTGGCCATGGTCACAAAAACAAAGTCTGTTAAATGTTCCATGGACTTGGCCATGGCCTGGCAGATACTAGCATTAAAGTCCAGAAGGAACTGCATTTCCTCTGTAGCTTCTGTCACCTTGGAAGCTGACTTCCCTTTCTGTTCTGATCTAATTGTCTTTAACTGAGACTGTATGTCCTGCTGCACTTTAACTAAACAGCGGTTGAAACCTGCAGCCTGATTGCAGATAACAGACGACTCCCGTGCACTTTTCTCCCACTTCCTCAAGGAGTCTTGAGAGATTGGCCGCGATTGGGGAGGGCTGGTGGCGATTCCGGCCTGTCTTGCTATCCTCAGGTAGCCACTGTTTACTTTAGCTGCATCTGAGCTCCAGGATGACACCGTATCATCAGTACTCTTAGTTTGCTGGTGGGCCCCATACCACTTGGCCTGAGATCTTGGGGGTTTAAGGAACTGATCCCTGTGCAAACCACCGGCTTCTGCCCCACGGGATGGGTAACCATCTGTAAGAGTCAGGTTCAGTTTAGAGATTTTTCGGCAAAGCCACTCATCTGTTGGAAGTTGAACTGAAACCTTGCCCTGGGTTTGCATCTTAGGCCCGGCAAAGGGGTTATCATCTGAAGAGCCGGCAGCAGATTCCATATCAGGGATGTGGGTCCATCCCATGTAGCTTCTGATGCCCCTCATTGTCTCACGGTATGACTGCTCTTCTGACAATGTTTGTTCGGGGTCGTTACCGGCATCCGGATCCTCTGATAACTCGCCCTCCTCTACAAAAATGTCCAGGGGGGGCTGGTCAGATTGTTCACTGTCCGACTCTGAATCACTAGTGTCCTTTCTGGTCAGCTGGAAGGCACTGGAAGGTTTATCAGAGGTTGAAGGTCGGTCAGCTTTCTTAGAAGAGGCCGGTGGGTCGGTGATAGCACCTACAGCAGGTCGGTCTGAAGATGTGGCCGGTAGATCAGAAGACTGGGTAAAAGGCTGGTCGGCAGGGTTGATAAAGGGCTCAGACCTGGTGACATTAGCTGGTGGCGAGTGGGTAGGGACCACCTTCACAGTGCTGAATGTCGGTTCCTGCTGAGGTCGGTCTAGGGTCTTAGCTAGTAAGAGAGCCTCAAGCCGGTTGAACCGGTCCGACCATTTCTGATCCATCTCCTGAAATTTCTGGTCGGTGGAAACTGCAGCCGCAGTTGAGGTAGAAGGCTTGGGTTTAACCGACTTCTTCTTTTCCTCTACCCTTTTCTTTTTCTCTGCTGGTTGTGCACTCAAACCAGTGTCCTGGCCATCCACTGCCCTTATTACCGACACTCGTGCCGGGTCCACAAGGGTGGGACTGAGAGTGACTGACGCTGAAGAAGATGAATCTTTCTTAGATGGTGTAGATTCCGCCTTATCCCGCTTCTCCTTTTTAAGTTTATATGAAGGGGTTGCTAACTGGGAAGCTTGCTCTGGAGTAAGGGTTTTACAAAGCTGACATTCACCATTAGGGTTCTCTACACAGGGGTCCTTACCCTTCTTCTTGTCGCGACAGCGTGCACAAAAACTGTGCAAGTCAAAGCCAGCCATCATGTGGCCACAACCCCCCCTACGTTGACTTGGAGAAGACATGAAGGTCTATAAGGTGTGAAGAATCCGTAGATAAAATTTCACAACACTTTAGCAACTAATCTGGCAAAAAAACTGAAATTAAGCTCAGAAAAAATATTCGTGTACACTTGAACATGCGCCAAACGAAAAAGATGCTATGACGTCACGCTGTCTAGACAGGAAGGAAGTACGACACGCCATCTGGCGAGTGCACAGAACTGGGCCGGCCTAGCCGGTGGAGACACAGGACGTCTTTTTCTGACGTTTGGCGGGCCGGTCTGCGCCGACCGGATAAGCTATTGTCCATTGGATAGGATGTATTAACGCAATAAAAAACTATTTTATTCTATTTGAACTTCAAACACACTACACATTTTGCATTTGAAATGTGCTGTATCTTCAGATTAAAACTATATTAGTCCCATCTATGTTCCCACAAATGTTCATAGATTCTAGTTATCACAGAAAATTCTTTTTGGTTGCTGATTGGAACATCACTGGCTTGCATCAGTGTGTTACTAGATGTCTGGAAGCACACGCTTGGTTGGTGTCAAGTGTAGCTAGGAGTGTTAGGACACAAAACACAACACACAGCCACTATCACTACAAAGCACAGAAAAACACATGCATGTTACACGGGAATCACAATGCGCTAATACCCAAGGTCAGAAGGTCAAAGGTTGGGTTTCTAATATCCCTTTTTACAGGGAGGGAGAATTAAGGTGCAATCAAAGTAAGTATATAATC
Source organism: Sabellastarte sp. h YS-2021 (assembly GCA_964017235.1). Taxonomy (NCBI): domain Eukaryota; kingdom Metazoa; phylum Annelida; class Polychaeta; order Sabellida; family Sabellidae; genus Sabellastarte; species Sabellastarte sp. h YS-2021. Next base: position 143,583,299 of record OZ024929.1, read on the forward strand.
ACTGTTAAAAGGCCAGAATGCAATCAATGCCTAAGTATGAAGGTAAGTGATGCCCAGAGATAGATTTCAAACAAAGCCCAAAGTTTTAATGCAATCAAGGCACAAGGTTAAAATGCAATTTATGTCTAGTGTTATAATCTAACTAATACTAAGCGCTACATATAATTCAACCAACGCCCCAAGGTTATAATGTTATCAATACCTATGGTTTAGACTGCAATCAATGATCTAGGTTACTATATTACCAATGCCCAGGGTTAAATTGCAATGAAGGAAAAATGTCAGAATATAATGAAAAACAGAATGCAATCAATGCCAAATTTAGGATCTAATCAATCTTCATGTCTAGAATATAATCTATACTGAAGAATAGAATGGAATCAATTGTCAGAAGTTTTCAGCTACACTAATTTCTTGCTGTAATGTACTGAATATCTATACAACAGTATTCATAAAAGGGAGGTGGAGACCAATAGCACATGAAAAGTATCTAACTAATTTTAGCTTCAAAATAATAGTTCTTCATTGTCCCTTACTGTAATGAATCCCCTTATTCAATTTTAAAGTTATCCATAGATATTAGCGTGCAGAAACATGCTTTGTTTACAACATCAATGCTAAACAGAGAAATTCAATTACACAAAAATAAATCAACATTCACACAAATTTAATTAATGGACATACAACTAATATAGATTTGATTTATCTGAGTTAATTTTAACAGACAGCTAGGTCATATGATGACACTACGCCACATACTTTAGCAAAAAGATCTGAATGCAAGGAATACTTTTCTATGCCGCAATATTTTACTATCAGATGAAAAATGACTTGAGTAGTTATGATGAATGATGCAAATACAGTAATATCAGGCTTGTGGTCAAATCATTTTGAAAGGATTTAAATAAAAAATCAAGTCCTTTGTAATTTTCTCAAATCCACATCAAATAAACATTCATAAAAACCGAAAATTGTTCAACAAAAAAAGTAAAGGCAAAAAGGAGAGAAAAAAATGCATAGGTGAGACCAAAAAGAGAAAGCAAAATCAGAATGTTTGCATCTCTGCTGTAGACAGTGACATTTCTATATTTTTTCATTTATATATATTACTGGTAACATTTCACAAATTCAAGTTTGTCTTGCTGAAACTGTGAAATATAAAGACAAAATAAATATACTGTGTACAAAACTATTGTGCACAAAAAAAGAATATTGTCATTAGAAATACACCTCAGTGAATATAAGTAAAAATAGTTTGATTTAAATTTTTGGTATAAGGGTTTCCTGTTAGGAACATCGGGAATTACTACATATTCACAGGTATTTGTGTCAGTACAAGTCACAGAAAGCTAGAAGTCAACAAATATATTGAGGATATTGGAGGTACTATGTATCAAGTGTCTACTGTGTGATCACATAAATCAAACACCGTGACCCCTATAAAAGGGGCATCTACATATCCCCACTCTGAATATATCTGAACCACTGCGTGTTGCCACAGTGGGCTATGCTTTGTGAGAATCGATTAGTAATTTAATTCTATGTTTGCACATGAGATGATATCATTTAAGCAGAGATGTCATACTAGGGCCCACATTCTTGTTCTGACAAGAGTCTTATTTACAGAATTTTCAATGAGAACCTTGGAAAAATTATTCAAATAAGAAAGATGCCTGAATTCTCGACTTTGAAATTTCTTCTTCTTTTTTTTAAAAAAAAAATTTATAGATAGCTCTGTTCAAAATTGAAGGACTTGATTATCAAAAAACCTGAACTGGAAACAGATCATAAATTTTGAAAATTTATTCATATCAGAAATTTTTCTTATTTTTTTGCGACTTTTTTTCTGACAAAAATTAATTTTTTTTTCTCAGAAAACTGTTAGAACAAGAGTGATTTATGAATAAGCGCTCTTGTGAATACGAGCCCTGGACTTCATACTGGTTATACACTGTTCACCACCTTTTTATCAATGAACATCAACATCTTTCTTACCTTGCTAGGACTAAAATCAGCGAATCCCGACCCGCCAGTGGACAAGCCCCCACCTCCTTGACTACCAGCATTGTTTGACCCAGAAAATGGATCAAAGCCTCCAAAAGGATCATCTGGAGGCATTGGACTTGAACCTGGGGTGTGTTCGCCCAGGGGTTTGGTGGATCCAGGCCTAGGGGCAGGGGGTCTGGGTGGGGGTGGGGCTTTCTTCTGTTTTGGGGGAAGGATGGGGACTGGAGGGGCAGGGGATTTAGAACGGCGGCCGCTTGGGGGCACAGGACTCTTACTGGGACGAGGTGGGGGGCCTTTAGTACCCTTTCCATCTGGATTGAAGGGATCTGTGCCAAAGGGATCTGAAGGCTAGTGAAAGAAATAAGAACATATAAATTAAATGTGTATGAAATGAGAGAGGTTTAATATTGTCCTGAATACCTTACATAAGCCATAATACAATGTGATATACAGGCACAGTGAAATACTGAAAAGTCAACTGAGTGGGTGTCACAATTGACACAAAGCTTTAAGCCATTTTCAATAGCGCAAATGATAATAACTGAAGTGGTTCCAACTTTAATTGATTCACAGAGCTTTCAGTTAAAAAAAAGTTACTTGTTAAAAAAAAAAAAAGAGCAACAATTTTGGTGATGCTCCAGACACCACCCGGATCAAGGAATTATTACAGGATTTTTTATCATTGTACTCATAAGCAATATTGGAGGTGCTGGGCTTTGGCAAACAAGGGGCTCCAAGAGTGCTCTTGTCTGCCATATGAAGTCATGACCAAAATAAAATACCAACCAACACTTTCTTACTGGTTAACAAGTCTCAGACCCGACAATTATTTCTCAGATGGCATCCAGTGAAGGACTCAAGATTAATATTTTACTTATATTTTGGATAAATACCTAAAAAATTTTATTTTTCTAATATATTTTTTTTTAAATGTCATTTAAGCCTTTTTCTTAAACTCTGGCACAGTGGCGATATAAATATTGCAAGATTTTAATTAACATGAAAATCTCAGCTTTTTAGCGTACTCTAAGCTAAAGCGCTTTTTGAATAAGTCTTGAGACTTTGTATTTTTTAACAACAAGACCACTGCCGCGGTATGTATCTCCCGCCGAGTACCGCAGGGGAAGAAATACTACATTGAAATTTTTCCCCTTTGCATAGGACACTGTTGTACCATCCTGCAGGTCGAAAATTCGCTTGAAACCGCTCTATCTGTTATGCTTTTCGAGATATTGACACTTTTCCATTTTCAGCAAAAATCCAAGATGGCCGCCGAAAGTGGCGAAAAATGAAATTTTTCCCCTTTGGACAGGACACTCTTGTATCACCCTGTGGGTCAAAAAATCGCTCGAAATCGCTCGATCTGTTACGGTTTTCGAGATATTGACACTTTTTCATTTTCCGCAAAAAATGTAAGATGGCCGCCAAAAGTGGCGAAAATTGAAATTTTCCCCCTTTGACCAGGAGACTCTTGTACCACCCTGCAGGTCAAAAATTTGCTCAAAATCGCTCTATCTCTTACGGTTTTCGAGATATTGACACTTTTCTATTTTCCGCAAAAATCCAAAAAGGCCGCCAAAAGTGGCGAAAATTGATATTTTACCCCTTTGCACAGGACATTCTTGTACTACCTTGCAGGTCAAAAATTCGCTCGAAATTGCTCTATCTCTTATGGTTTTCGAGATATTCACACTTTTTCATTTTTTTCCGCTAAAATCCAAGAAGGCCGCCAAAAGTGGCGAAAATTGAAATCTTTCCCCTTTGCATAGGACACTTTTGTACTACCCTGAAGGTCTAAATGCAATAGTTTTCAAGTTACAAGTGATTTCACTCATGATGGAAGTTAGTGAAAAATCCAAAAGTAGCTATTACTCACTTATCTATTGAGATAGACACCCAAGTTACTCACCATGTTGTTGCTGTGGGAGAAAGTAGGTGAATAACATATTTTAACAAAATGCTCTAAATACAATACTTTTCAAGTTATAATCGATTTAGTGCATGATTTAATTAATTTTAATGCATTAAAAATTATTTTAATAATTCATAAAAAAACTTTAGCATGTGAAATATCTCCAAAATGTAGGTGAATGAGTTATTTGAGAAATACTGGCTATCTGCAATACTTTTTTGTGATAATAGGCAATTACTCATTTTGAGTAGGTGAGTAATTAGATATGGATCTGAAAATTCACTAATTGAAAGTTCTCCCAAAATATAGGTGAAGTGAGTTATTTGAAAAATACTGGCTATCTGCAATACTTTTAGAGATAATTCGCATTTACTCATTTTGAGTAGGTGAGTAATTACCTACAGGTTTGGAACTTCACCATGTGAAAGCTCTTCCAAAAGTAGATGAATGAGAGTTATTTGATAAAAATTGGGTACCCACAATACTTTTAGAGATAATTAGCATTTACTCATTTTGAGTAGGTGAGTAATTACCTACGAGTCTGAAACTTCACCATGTGAAAGCTCTTTCAAAAGTAGATGAATGAGTTATTTGAGAAAAATTGGCTATCTGCAATACTTTTAGAGATAATTCTCATTTACTCATTTTGAGTAGGCGAGTAATTAGCTATGGGTCTGAAACTTCACCATGTGACAGCTCTTCCAAAAGTAGATGAATGAGTTATTTGAGAAAAATTGACTATCTGCAATACTTTCAGAGATAATTCGCATTTACTCATTTTGAGTAGGTGAGTAATTAGCTACAGGTCTGAAACTTCACCAAGTGAAAGCTCTCCTAAAAGTACATGAATGAGTTATTTGAGAAAAATTGGCTATCTGCAATACTTTTAGAGATAATTCGCAGTTACTCATTTTGAGTAGGTGAGTAATTAGCTAGAGGTCTGAAACTTCACCATGTGAAAGCTCTCCCAAAAGTAGGTGAATGAGTTATTTGAGAAAAATTGGCTATCTGCAATACTCTTAGAGATAATTCGCAGTTACTCATTTTGAGTAGGTGAGTTTTTACCTATGGGTCTGAAACTTTGCCATGTGAAAGCTCTTCGAAAAGTAGATGAATGAGTTATTTGAGAAAAATTGGCTATCTGCAATACTTTTAGAGAGAATTCGCATTTACTCATTTTGAGTAGGCGAGTAAGTAGCTATGGGTCTGAAACTTCACAATGTGAAAGCTCTTCCAAAAGTAGATGAATGAGTTATTTGATAAAAATTGGCTATCTGCAATACTTTTAGAGATAATTAGTATTTACTCATTTTGAGCGGGTGAGAAATTAGCTACAGGTCTGAAACTTCACCAAGTGAAAGCTCTCCCAAAAGTAGATGAATGAGTTATTTGAGAAAAATTGGCTATCTCCTATACTTTTAGAGATAATTCGCATTTACTCATTTTGAGTAGGTGAGAAATTAGCTATGGGTCTGAAACTTCACCATGTGAAAGCTCTTCCAAAAGTAGATGAATGAGTTATTTGAGAAAAATTGGCTATCTGCAATACTTTTAGAGATAGTTTGCATTTACTCATTTTGAGTAGGTGAGTAATTAGCTACGGGCGTGAAACTTCACCAAGTGAAAGCTCTCCCAAAAGTAGATGAATGACTTATTTGAGAAAAATTGGGTATCTGCAATTCTTTTAGAGATAATTCGCATTTACTCATTTTGAGTAGGTGAGTAATTAGCGAAGGGTCTGAAACTTCACCAAGTGAAAGCTCTCCCAAAAGTAGGTGAATGAGTTATTTGAGAAAAATTGGCTATCTGCAATACTTTTAGAGATAATTCGCATTTACTCATTTTGAGTAGGCGAGTAATTAGCTATGGGTCTGAAACTTCACCATGTGAAAGCTCTTCCAAAAGTAAATGAATGAGTTATTTGAGAAAAAATGGCTACCTGCAATACTTTTACAGATATTTAACATTTACTCATTTTGAGTAGGTGAGAAATTAGCTACAGGTCGGACACTTCACCAAGTGAAAGCTCTCGCAAAAGTAGGTGAATGAGTTATTTGAGAAAAATTGGCTATCTTCTATACTTTTAGAGATAATTCGCATTTACTCATTTTGAGTAGGTGAGAAATTAGCTAGGGGTCTGAAACCTCACTAAGTGAAAGCTCTTCCAAAAGTATATGAATGAGTTATTTGAGAAAAATTGGCTATCTGCAATACTTTTAGACATAATTAGCATTTACTCATTTTGAGTAGGCGAGTAAGTAGCTATGGGTCTGAAACTTCACAATGTGAAAGCTCTTCCAAAAGTAGGTGAATGAGTTATTTGAGAAAAATTGGCTATCTGCAATACTTTTAGAGAAAATTCGCATTTACTCATTTTGAGTAGGTGAGTAATTAGCTATGGGTCTGAAACTTCACCATGTGAAAGCTCTTCCAAAAGTAGATGAATGAGTTATTTGAGAAAAATTGGCTATCTGTAATACTTTTAGAGATAATTAGCATTTACTAATTTTGAGTAGGTGAGTAATTAGCTACGGGTCTGAAACTTCACCAAGTGAAAGCTCTCCCAAAAGTAGGTGAATGAGTTATTTGAGAAAAATTGGCTATCTGCAATACTTTTAGAGAGAATTCGCATTTACTCATTTTGAGTAGGTGAGTAATTAGCTATGGGTCTGAAACTTCACCATGTGAAAGCTCTTCCAAAAGTAGATGAATGAGTTATTTGAGAAAAATTGGCTATCTGCAATACTTTTAGAGATAATTCGCATTTACTCATTTTGAGTAGGCGAGTAATTAGCTATGGGTCTGAAACTTCACCATGTGAAAGCTCTTCCAAAAGTAAATGAATGAGTTATTTGAGAGAAATTGGCTATCTGCAATACTTTTCGAGATATTTAGCATTTACTCATTTTGAGTAGGTGAGAAATTAGCTACAGGTCTGACACTTCACCAAGTGAAAGCTCTCGCAAAAGTAGGTGAATGAGTTATTTGAGAAAAATTGGCTATCTTCTATACTTTTAGAGATAATTCGCATTTACTCATTTTGAGTAGGTGAGAAATTAGCTAGGGGTCCGAAACCTCACTAAGTGAAAGCTCTTCCAAAAGTATATGAATGAGTTATTTGAGAAAAATTGGCTATCTGCAATACTTTTAGACATAATTAGCATTTACTCATTTTGAGTAGGTGAGTAACTAGCTACGCATCTGAAACTTAACCAAGTGAAAGCTCTCCCAAAAGTAGGTGAATGAGTTATTTGAGAAAAATTGGCTATCTGCAATACTTTTAGAGAAAATTCGCATTTACTCATTTTGAGTAGGTGAGTAATTAGCTATGGGTCTGAAACTTCACCATGTGAAAGCTCTTCCAAAAGTAGATGAATGAGTTATTTGAGAAAAATTGGCTATCTGCAATTCTTTTAGAGATAATTCGCATTTACTCATTTTGAGTAGGCGAGTAATTAGCTATGGGTCTGAAACTTCACCATGTGAAAGCTCTTCCAAAAGTAGATGAATGAGTTATTTGAGAAAAATTGGCTATCTGCAATTCTTTTAGAGATAATTCGCATTTACTCATTTTGAGTAGGCGAGTAATTAGCTATGGGTCTGAAACTTCACCATGTGAAAGCTCTTCCAAAAGTAAATGAATGAGTTATTTGAGAGAAATTGGCTATCTGTAATACTTTTCGAGATATTTAGCATTTACTCATTTTGAGTAGGTGAGAAATTAGCTACAGGTCTGACACTTCACCAAGTGAAAGCTCTCGCAAAAGTAGGTGAATGAGTTATTTGAGAAAAATTGGCTATCTTCTATACTTTTAGAGATAATTCGCATTTACTCATTTTGAGTAGGTGAGAAATTAGCTAGGGGTCCGAAACCTCACTAAGTGAAAGCTCTTCCAAAAGTATATGAATGAGTTATTTGAGAAAAATTGGCTATCTGCAATACTTTTAGACATAATTAGCATTTACTCATTTTGAGTAGGTGAGTAACTAGCTACGCATCTGAAACTTAACCAAGTGAAAGCTCTCCCAAAAGTAGGTGAATGAGTTATTTGAGAAAAAATGGCTACCTGCAATACTTTTAGAGATAATTCGCATTTACTCATTTTGAGGAGGTGAGTAAGTAGGCCAAAGTTCACCAAACCATTTTCCCCTTAGCATAGGATACTCTAGTACTACCCTGTGGTTCAAAAATTTGCTCGAAATTTCTCTATCTCTTACAGTTTGAGAGATATTTCTGATTTTTCACATTTTCACTAAAAGTAGCAATAAAGTAGCCATTACTCACTTGTACATTGAGCAACAGTTGTGAAACTTAAATATGTTACAGTTCACAAAAAAGTACATGAACAACATATGTGAGAGAAATTGTGTAGCTGCAATACTTTTGAAGATATAAGCCATTTACTCATTATGGTTATCATTAAAAATTGAAAAAGTAGCTATTACTCACTTAGCTATGGAGATACACTTCCAAATTACTGACCATGTTGTAGCTGTGGAGAAAGTAGCTGAACATCATATTGGAACAAAATTGTGTAGCTGCAATACTTTTGAAGATATAAGCCATTTACTCATTGACAGTTATAAGTCATATAATTATATTAGGTAAAAGCGCTATTACTCACTCAAAAGTAGGCCAAAGTTCACCAAACCTTTCCCCCCTTAGCAATAGGATACTCTAGTACTACCCTGTGGGTCAAAAATTTGCTCGAAATTGCTCTATATCTTACAGTTTGAGAGATATTTCTGATTTTTCACATTTTCACTAAAAGTAGCAATAAAGTAGCCATTACTCACTTGTACATCGAGCAACAGTTGTGAAACTTAAATATGTTACAGTTCACAAAAAAATACATGAACAACATATTTGAGAGAAATTGTGTAGCTGCAATACTTTTGAAGATATAAGCCATTTACTCATTATGGTTATCATTAAAAATTGAAAAAGTAGCTATTACTCACTTAGCTATGGAGATACACTTCCAAATTACTGACTATGTTGTAGCTGTTGAGAAAGTAGCTGAACATCATATTGGAACAAAATTGTGTAGCTGCAATACTTATGAAGATATAAGCCATTTACTCATTGACAGTTATAAGTCATATAATTATATTAGGTAAAAGCGCTATTACTCACTCAAAAGTAGGCCAAAGTTCACCAAACTTTTCCCCCCTTAGCAATAGGATACTCTAGTACTACCCTGTGGGTCAAAAATTTGCTTGAAATTGCTCTATATCTTACAGTTTGAGAGATATTTCTGATTTTTCACATTTTCACTAAAAGTAGCAATAAAGTAGCCATTACTCACTTGTACATTGAGCAACAGTTGTGAAACTTAAATATGTTACAGTTCACAAAAAAGTACATGAACAACATATTTGAGAGAAATTGTGTAGCTGCAATACTTTTGAAGATATAAGCAATTTACTCATTATGGTTATCATTAAAAATTGAAAAAGTAGCTATTACTCACTTAGCTATAGAGATACACTTCCAAACTACTGGCCATGTTGTAGCAGTGGAGAAAGTAGCTGAACAACATATTGGAACAAAATTGTGTAGCTGCAATACTTTTGAAGATATAAGCCATTTACTCATTATGGTTATCATTAAAAACTGAAAAAGTAGCTATTACTCACTTAGCTACGGAGATACACTTCCAAACTACTGACCATGTTGTAGCAGAGGAGAAAGTAGCCGAACAACATATTGGAACAAAATTGTGTAGCTGCAATACTTTTGAAGATATAAGCCATTTACTCATTATGGTTATCATTAAAAATTGAAAAAGTAGCTATTACTCACTTAGCTATGGAGATACACTTGCAAACTACTGACCATGTTGTAGCTGTGGCGAAAGTAGCTGAACAACATATTGGAACAAAATTGTGTAGCTGCAATACTTATGAAGATATAAGCCATTTACTCATTATGGTTATAATTAAAAATTGACAAAGTAGCTATTACTCACTTAGCTATGGAGATACACTTCCAAACTACTGACCATGTTGTAGCTGTGGAGAAAGTAGCTGAACAACATATTAGAACAAAATACTGTAAATGCAATAGTTTCAGAGTTATAAGCCATATAATTATATTAGCTAAAATAGCTATTACTCACTCAAAAGTAGGCCAAAGTTCACCAAACCCCAAAAATATTGAAGAGCAAAAAAATTGAAATATTTTTTTCCTTCCGGTTTCATGTTTAGTACTTCCCGGTCGGTTACCGGTTAACCGTCTCTTATTTAAGAAAACATGAGAACCAAATAGTTTCCATACTGTAAAACAGGAATTCTAACATAACACAGATGTGTCCTCGATTCCGATTGGCTAAAAGACGAAATATATGGTATCTGTGAATTATCGCTCATTATGGCTGTTGTTTTACAGTAAAATGCAAATAAAAGTGGATTATGACATTTATTTTGTATGACTTTGTAAGGTTTGTAAAATTTCTTTATATTCAAGTGTAAGCGGAAAACCGGTAGCTGGACTTTATGACGGTTTGCAGTAATTTATTTACCGTACCGACGATACCAGTACTACCGCAACAGCCCTAATGGAAATAAAAGGACGTGTGAGTGAAAATATTAACATTACTGTCCCAATCACACAATTAGGGACAGCGAGTGGGAGGCAACTGGTGTAAAAGGAACAGGGGTATATTTACTTTAAATATTAATACTTTTTAATGTTGTAAATTGCGGTGTAAACTGATTTCCAAGAAAACATACCAAGAAAACAACTCAAAACCTTCCGCAGATTAATAATAGAAACAAGTGGTAGAGTTGACAGAATTACAAAGAATTAAACTAATTATTAAAGTCATCTACAAATACTACTTACATTGACTGGGGAAACAATCTGATTGGCTCCTCCAAATGGAGCAAATGGATCACTTCCCCCTAAAAAATCAGAAATATTTGGAGGGTTAAGACAAACACAAGTTTTTATTTTACTTGTGTACTCAGTTTAGCACTTGTGTACCTGACTAATTATAGTCTATCTAATTTAGAACTTATGTACTCAGTTAAATTCTTATGTAAACAGTACCTATTTACTGTACTTATTTTAATACTTACATACCCAGTTCAGTAACTACACACTCAATTCATTACTTATGTCCTCAGTAAAGTACTTCTATATCTCAGTTCACAACTTATGTTATGAGTTTGGTACCAATGTATATAGTCTTTGAATTCATGTTCAAAAACTTTGGAAAAGTGTTGAAGGCAGTTACAAATATTATTAGAAACATGCAAAGCTTTTAACACCAGCCTTACCTTTACTTTCATAGTTTTAAAACCTAGTGTGGCTTGTAATATTAAATTTGTCTTACCTGAGGTTGTTATTGATCCAAAAGCCCCTCCAAATGGATCTCCACTAAATGGATCATTCTATCAAAAATGCATAAAATACAGGCATTATAATCCAGACATAACAACACTCAAGGTCATAAAGTATGAATAAAACTGAATCTGATGAATCATCTGTAGATTGGACACTGGGGATATCTTACTTGATTTGATTCTTTTTAATGAGCCACAATTAAATACATATCCTATCTTTCTATAAAACATAAATAACCAAGCATTTTTAAATTATTGTATTATAGTATCCACCGGATGCATCCGGTGGATACCATGGTTTTCTCGGGGGTACGCCGCCGCCGTCGTGTGTAGATGTTTTCTCGTTACCCCTCTGCAGCCAAAACTATTAGCAGTAGAGGCCTCAAATTTGCAGGATAGGTTCAATGGTACAAAAGCTTGCCTCAGAGTTTTTTTGGCTTCGTTTCCAAAAACAAGATGGCCGCCACGGCCGTTTCATTCAAATTTTTAGGGACTTTTGCTGCCCCAGTATATCAAAGGGCATGCAATGTACACTTTCCAAATTTGCAGGATATGTTCATCATGGTCAAAGCTTCCTTGGGAATTATTCTGGATATCTGGACAAAAACAAGATGGCCGCTGTGGGTGTTTCTTTGACTGTTTTTTTACAAAATACAAAAAGTGCAAATATCTCGAAAACCGTAAGAGATAGAGCGATTTTGAGTGAATTTTTGACCCACAGGGTAGTACAGGAGTATTTGGTTATAATTATGAAAAATTCCAAAATTTACAACTTTTGGCGGCCATCTTGAATTTTTGTGGAAAATGAAAAATGGCAAATATCTCTGAAACTGTCAGAGATAGAGCGATTTCGAGCGAATTTTGGACCCGCAGGGTAGTAGAAGAGTATTCTGTTGAAACATGAAAGTTTTCAATTTTTACAACTTTTGGCAGCCATCTTGAATTTTTGCAGAAAACTAAAAATCACAAATATCTCTGAAACCGTCAGAGATGGAGCGATTTCGAGCGAATTTTGGACCCGCGGGGTAATAGAGGAGTATTCTGTTGAAACATGAAAATTTTCATCAAATAACTCATTCATCTACTTTTGGGAGAGCTTTCACTTGGTGACGTTTCAGACCCATAGCTAATTACTCACCTACTTAAAATGAGTAAATGTGAATTATGTCTAAACGTATTGCAGATAGCCAATTTTTCTCAAATAACTCATTCACCTACTTTTGGGAGAACTTTCACTTGGTGAATTTTCAGACCCGTAGCTAATTATTCACTTACTCAAAATGAGTAAATGCGAATTATCTCTAGAAGTATTGCAGATAGCCAGTACTTCTCAAATAACTCATTCACCTACATTTTGGAGAGCTTTCAATTAGTGAATTTTCAGATCCGTAGCTAATTACTCACCTACTCAAAATGAGTAAATGCCTATTATCACTGAAAGTATTGCAGATAGCCAGTATTTCTCAAATAATTCATTCACCTACATTTTGGAGAGCTTTCACATGCTAAAGTTCTTTTAGGAATTTTTTAAATAATTTTTAATGCATTAAAATTAATGAAATCATGCACTAAATCAATTATAACTTGAAAAGTATTGCATTTAGAGCACTTTGTTAAAATATGTTATTCAGCTACTTTTTCCATAGCTACAACATGCTGAGTAACTTGGGTGTCTACCTCAATAGCTAAGTGAGTAATAGCTACTTTTGGATTTTGCACTTACTTCCATCATGAGTAAAATCACTTGTAACTTGAAAACTATTGCATTTACAGAATTTTGTGCAAATATGTTATTCATCTACTTTTGGGTCAGCTATTACATAATAAAATTTCAGACCTGTAGCTCATGGCATAGCCGAGTAATAGCTACTTTTAGGTTATCACTGTTGAGTAAATCACTTATAACTTGAAAACTGTTACATTTAGATTATTTAGTTTCAAAATGTTATTCACCTATTTTGAGGCAGCTATAACATAGTAAAATTTCAGACCTGTGGCTCATTGCATAGCCGAGTAATAGCTACTTTGAGGTTCTTACTCAACACTAAATCATTTATAACTTAGTATTGCATTTAGAGCATTTTGTTAAAATATTTTATTCAACTACTTTTTTCCATAGCTACAACATGGTGAGTAACTTGAGTGTCTATCTCAATAGCTAAGTGAATAATAGCTATTTTTGGACTTTTCACTAACTTCCATCATGAGTAAAATCACTTGTAACTTGAAAACTATTGCATTTAGAGAATTTTGTGCAAATCTGTTATTCACCTACTTTTGGGTCAGCTATAACACAGTAAAACTTCAGACCTCTAGCTCGTGGCATAGCTGAGTAATAGCTACTTTTGCCTTTGCCGGTGGATACATCTTGCATCTGGCCACAGATGCGTCCTTGGTCTAGTTTACTGTTACTGCTGTTATTATTATATTAAACTTTTCATCTGAAATCATACATTTTTTTATAATTTTTTATTTTATAAACATTTTCCAATATATTTGAAAAAGTGGCTATGTACAGTAGATACTAACTCATGAAAGTTGGAATCCATCCGAAGTCCATCCTAATACCCAGAAACCTTTTTCAATATTAAACTAGAAATGGGACGCCCTGTTGATAGTAGATGCGAATAGAAACAGGATAGCATAGAAGAACACACATTATCATGTGTAATGTCCACCCCATGAACCTTTTGCCAAAATTGTACAGTAGTCTTACAAGACCCTGTTTCATTTGTAAAATATATCAATGATGCTTAAATATTTATTAGTGTAGATGTAAATTATTTCAGCTTCATGCCTTTTTGCATTGGTTGGGTCGAAAATTTTGACGAAATCACTCTATCTTGCACGGTTAAGAAGATAGAAGCAAATTCCTGTTTTTCTATTTTTGGCAAAAATTCGAAAAATCAAAATGGCCGCCATTTTTGGGGAGGGGAAAATTTTTTGAAAATTGCAAAGAGTACATTCCTTAGGTACCCTGTGGGTCGAAAATTTCGACGAAATCGCTCTATCTCGCACGGTTAAGGAGATAGAAGGAAATTTGTGTTTTGCCATTTTTGGCAAAAATTCGAAAATTCAAAATGGCCGCCATTTTTGGAGAGGGGAAAATTTTTTGAAAATTGCAAAGATTACATTCCTTAGATACCCTGTGGGTCGAAAATTTCGATGAAATCGCTCTATCTCGCACGGTTTAGGAGATATGAGCACATTTGCCTTTTTCAGTATTCAAAATAGCTAATTACTGATTTATTTAATTAATTACTCACTCATCTATGAAGCAATTCCCCCCAAAAGCAATCCCATACAAGCTATTAACCCAATGAACCTCCATACCAAATTTCAGAAAGCTAGGCTTAATAGCATTCCTTAAAATGTCTGGAAACCAAAGAGCTACTCAAAAGTAGCAAAGTAGCTATTACTCAGTTAGCTATAGAGCTATCATCACCAAAAGCAATCCCATACAAGCTATTAACCCAATAAACTGCATGCCAAATTTGGTAGATAGGATAAGAACTGTTGCCTAAAATGTCTGGAAACCAAGTGGGACGCAAAAATAATATGTCCACCCCCCAGTGGGGTGGACATAATTATTAATATATGCCGAGAATCACTACGAGTGATTAATTTCCCTACTCAGTAGCATTACGCAAGAATACTTACCTGAGTCTTTTTGGGTGCTGTCCCACCTCCTGGGATATCCAGCCCATCAAATGCACCACCGAATGCCCCGTTCTTTTTACTGCCTGCTGACTTTCTGCCTTCATCAAACGGATCACTGCCTCCAAACGGGTCCGACTTGAAGGGATCCGCTGTCAAAACAAATGCAGAAAATACAAGTCACATTGCCGCCTTCATCAAACGGATCACTGCCTCCAAATGGGTCCGACTTGAAGGGATCCGCTGTCAAAACAAATGCAGGAAATACAAGTCACATTGCCGCCTTCATCAAACGGATCACTGCCTCCAAACGGGTCCGACTTGAAGGGATCCGCTGTCAAAACAAATGCAGGAAATACAAGTCACATTGCCTAATGAGTCACAATTACTTATAAAATAAAAAATGTTTAGGGTTAGAACCATTGTTAGAAAAGTCTTAATTTTTCCAGAAACGCTATCATGTTTAATGCTAAAGGTGATTTTCTTTTCTCCTTCTGTCACCTTACTGAATGAGCTGCCACATACTCATATTTGCATATATAAACTAGATTGGGCCAACTCGGCGCCAACATATCCCCAGACAGGTCATCACTCACGCCACAGGTTTTGATCGGGAATTTTTTAAAACATAATTACCCATTATTATATGAACTTCAGCACATCAATCTACTCTGTTTATATCTTCCAAGGAAGATGGTGTATCCCCAGACGCCAAATACATAACTCAAATTATATTTTCAATCTTCCTGCAATGATAACTCTAAACCTATTTTCAAAGTATTTAAATGATTGATGATTGAATGTCCATTCTAAAATAATAATCCCAAAAGAGCATATCTGTTTCTATATTTGTTGACAAATAAAATATTATTTTTAACTCAACTCATCATACTTTTCAATCTTCCTTCAAAGTATTTAAATGATTGATGATTCAATGTCCATTCTAAAATTCATAATCCCAAAAGCGCATATCTGTTTCTATATTTGTTCACAAATAAAATATTATTTAAAAAAAAATTATTTATATTATTATTTTATTATATTATTTTTAGAATTTGCAAATTGTTTTCAGTTATTCATTTCCTCTATACCTATATATGTGGTCCATATATATGCAACCTAAATATGTGACACAATCTCAGTTCTGACTCCCCTTTGTGTTATATGTAATGAAGCCCACCACCTCCCACCCCCACCCCTCTCCCCTTCTCCACACCTCTCTCACTATTACACAAGATCTGCAACCCCATTGAGTTCTTTGTTTCTCATCTGATATCATTAAATACCTTTGTTTATTTAGTGTCACTCAATATAGCTGGAGGTCCCAGAGGTGGGTGGGGGGAATCCGGGTGGGGGATGCATAAATGGTAAACAAACAATCTATATAAAAGGGGTACTCAAATACAAAAAGAATTGAGAATTTTAAGTATGTGATTATCAACTGAAATGAGTTCATAACTGTAGGAGCTGTGTCAAAATTAACTGAGGCAAGTTGAATAAAACTGGGCTAGTTGAGGGTTAAAAATCCCCTACTTTTACTACATAAGGATATAATTTCATTAATATTGGGACTTAAAGCTCACTTAAAGTGTCCATTTTGTCTACTTGAATATGTTTAACCAGTTTCATTTTAAAAAGTTAAAAACTCAGCAAGCAGAGGTATAACACACAAAAATAAGTTCTTAAAAGACTAAGATAGCCATAACATTATTAATATTCAAAATTTAAATAGACAGGCATTTCCTTTTAAAAATTCAAAGATTTCAGCTCTATAACCCACATAGTTTGACAGTTACTGGGCTTTAAAGTGGCATAATGTCCATAAATTGGGTTTCTGTGGGCATTTTACAATTGTTAAAGAGACCTTAGCAATTAAACAACAGATCTGAAACTTTTTGGGGGACATACATAACAAACAAAAATTATATATAATACAGTTTAAGACTTGTCACACTAAGCATTTCCAAATAACAGGGCAAAATACGGAAAAAATGTCCAAAAAGGCACTTGGGCGAGTGTCTATGGCCCTCATACACAGGTTAAATGTCTACTAAAAACCTTGATTTTCGGCATATGTAAAAAGGACATAATAATGCATTCCCAGATGGGATTTCAGCTCCATCAATCACATAGTTTAACAGTCACAGGGCTTAAAGGTGGTTAAAAAGTCCAAATATTGGGTCTCTGTGGGCCTTTTAGAGATCTCGATGTGGCTTTCAAATTAAAGCTTCAGACTTAAAATTTGTTACATACTAAGATTACACATAGAATATGTATCTAATAAAGTTTGAAACTTCTCAGACTTACCATTTCCAAGTTACAGAGCAAAATATGTGAAAAATGTCTTAAAAGGGTCACTCAGGTGGGTGTTTAAGGTCCTCATACACAGGTTAAATGTCTACTTGAAGCCTTGATTTTTGGCACATGTAAAAAGAACATAATAATGTATTCCCAGATGAGATTTCAGCTCTATCAGTCACATAGTTTAACAGTCACAGGCCTTAAAATTGGCAAAAAGTCCAAATACTGGGTCTTTATGGGGCCTTCTAGAGACCTAAATGTGGCCTTCAAATTAAAGCCTCAGACTTAAAATTTGTCACATACTAAGATTACACATAGAATATGCATCTAATAGAGTTTGAAACTTCTTAGACTTACCATTTCCAAGTTACAGGGCAAAATATGTGAAAAATGTCTAAAAATGGTCACTCGGGTGGGGATTTATGGTCCTCATACACAGGTTAAATGTCTTCTTAAAGCCTTAATTTTTGGCACATATATAAATAACATACTAATATCTTCCCAGATAGGATTTGAGCTCTATCAGTCACATAGTTTGACAGTCACAGGGCTTAAAAGTAGCAAAAAGTCCAAATATTGGGTCTTTGGGAGCCTTTTAGAGACCTCAATTTGACCTTCAAAATTAAAGCTTCAGACTTAAAATCTGTTACATACTAAGATTACACACAGAATATATATCTAATACAGTTTGAAACTTCTCAGACTTACCATTTCCAAGTTACAGGGAAAAAGATGTGAAAAATGTCTTATAAGGGTCACTCGGGTGGGTGTTTATGGTCCTGATACACAGGTTAACTGTCTATTAAAGGCCTAAATGTTGGGGCACATATAAGAAAACACATAGATATATTCCCAGATGATATTTAACTTAGATGAGAGACATAGTTTGAAAGCTACAGTGCTTGAAAGTGGCAAAAAGTGCATAAATTGGGTCTCTGTGGGCACTTTTGAGACCTTAAGTCGACCCCTTTGGGTAAACCTACAGCCCTAAAATTTTCTACAGACAAGGATTACATATCAAAGTTATACCTAGCGCAGTTTGAGACTCATCAGAATTACCACTTCCAAATTATAGGGCAAAATATGTGAAAAGTATAGCAAAAAATCCCCAAGTGGGGGTATTTATGGGCCTCAAACACAATTTTCTCCTCAACTTAAAGTCGTGATTTTCGGCACATGTACTAAGAACATATTAATGTGTTGTCAGGTAAAATTTCAGCCAGCTGAGCATCATAGTTTGTGACCTACAGGGCTCTAAGTGGCCAAAAGTGCAATTTCTGACCTTAAGGTGGCCATAAGTTCTTTTTTACTGGGAGTTTAAGGTCACCTTAAAATAGGGATCTTCCTTTGGGCACCCTTAACATGTGTACCAAGTTTGAAAAAAAAATATTAATTTGTTTTTGAGTTATCGCGTCCACAAGGAAATTTCTACGGCGGCGGCGGCGGCGGCGGCGGCGGCGGCGGCGGCGGCGGCGCGACGGACCTGAATCCAATATATCCCCGACTTTCGTCTGGGGATATAATAACAAATATCAATACAAAAAACTCTTGAGGCCGGTGGCAATGGACGGTAAACAGACATTTTAAAACCAGCATCTTGATTGCAAGCAAGTACAATTGTGGCATTAAAAATAAACTTTTAGTCTGAAGAAATTACAAATTTTTTATCTTGTATTTTTGCAGATTTTAGGGCGTTCTGGATCAAAACCGTCATGTTTTGTTTCCTGATAGTGGTTGTTTTATTGGGGATATACTAAAGCAAATTTTTTTTTCATAATCCAGGAATTGCAAAGGTGGCGAGGATGTGGAAGGGTGTTTATTAAGGATGGGGCGTTTATTTGAATAAATAAAGTAACATAATGAGCAAAAGTTGACAGACTATGTATGTTCTAGTCTCTAGGTCAATGTCTCAGCAATGTTGGCATGAAGGGGAAAAAGGTTTGGTGGAGAAACTCCAGATGAAGGAGCAGAGTATTAAAGATGCATCCTAAGGTAAAAGATACTGCTGAGGGATGGGTTTATCATGTATTGAGAAAGAGAATTCTTGAAAGTAGGTGCACAATGGCTAAAAGAAACCTATCTGCTAAAGCTTTAGCTTTTGCCCCCAGTGGAATATATTGCATCACACACTGAGGTCTGGAAAAATATTTCCAGCAAAATTAAACCACAAATCCCTCATAATTTTGAAAAGACAAATATTTAAATGTATTCAAAAATAAAGAAAATCTGACTATTTTACACAACTTACAACACAGAATTTCCTGGAATTTTAAACTGTGCAGTTACAGAAAATACTCATCCACTAGTCACTGCTAGATAATGTGGTATACATTACATTTACCTAACTACCAAGTCATATAAAATACTAGCTAACATGTCAATAATAGACAGAAGATGGAGAGACACACTGAATTTTTATTAAATTTAAGTTATAAATGGTTTACTTGCAAAATGGACCACTCCCTACAAGCAGGTGTGACTAAAAGTTATCCTGATAATGGCATACACAAAATATACATCACATGGCAGCTCTAATGAGCAAAAGCTACATTGTACTAGGACACATGCTTGTGGTGATGGCTCAATTTGTTACCCTTTTTTTAATTTTTCTTGTTTTTATTGTCACATTCATAAAACTGTGGAATTAGTCATAAACAGGTGACAAGTACCTCAAACCAAAATTACTTGATACATATTTTTTGCTTGACCTTTTTGGACCATGCATATCACTATAATGAATAATCTATAAAATAAATAAAATATAATAAAATTTTGAAATGAGATGCTTGTATACTGACATGCAGTAACAAAAGTGAAACTTGATTTCAAAGAAACCATGTCATTTTACTTTTACAATTATTTTATGAAATTTTAAGACCATTTATTCAGCTATTGTTTCTCTTCCCTAATACCCCTTTCACACTACAGGCAGTATCACCCGCGGTAGCCCGCATTTGGGGGGAACGCCCCTGTCCTTGGATCACCATCCGATGTCTGTATGCGGCCTTGTAAGTCAGTGGCGAAAGTCCATTACCTTGCGCCTCCTACCAAAGTTTTGAAATGTTTGAAGTTTCCGCCTCTGATTTCGGTACCGTGAGCATGCACAGACGATTTTGCGCATGCGCGTATGAATTTCTTACTATGGTAACAAAAGGTGTGGTCCACGGTGTACCTAAGGTTGTGATTCAGTCGTCTTTTGTAATACGGCGACATAAGGTGAGTTAAGGTATTGGTCGTTTCACCGAAGGTGAGTTAAGGTTAATGGAGGTTGCCTCTTGGTGACCAACATTGTAGTACTGTCATCCGACTGTTATAGACGGTTAAAACATTGTGTTCAATCAGTGGCCGTCCACCTGTAGTGTGAACAACTCAGGCAAAATGGGGTGACCCGGGGGGGCAGTTCCGCCGCCAAGAAAAACTTCTAACCGTGGGACAACCACCTGTAGTGTGAAAGGGGCATAACTATTTCTTCTTGTAATTTAACTTTAAGAGGTAACTCAAACGGCAGCTTTAAATCATTTCCATTTTCACTCTATGAATGCCAAGCGTGATAAAAAACTGTGATAACTAATGCTGAAACAATAAACATACGAAATGCAATGCAGTATTGACACAACAGAATTTTTATTGAGACACAGTCTGTGATTACACAGTTTGACAGACAAATCCTGCAAAATAATGTTTCATAATTTATACAATAATGCATTGCACTTCTTTCATCTTTTGTTGCATATTTTAGTCGACAAACACTCAGAATATTACAAATAAGACATGTCCAAACTAGATTGGGCTAACTCGGTGCCAACATATCCCCAGACAGGTCATCACTCACGCAACATGTTTTGACTGGGTATTTTCCATGGGACCCATCTTCTGTGTGACATAATTTTGAGGAAAACATAATCAACCAAGAACTTACGCAATTCATTCTAAAATATTTTTATTTTGTATAGCAAAATTATATCCCCAGACGACAGATGTGAATCCAAGAACTTTGCCCAATGTGAACTCTACCCACATGACCTCTGCCCACAAGGAACTTTGCCCACCACAATCTTTAAAGGGTAGGATGTCCACCCTCAAAACAAATTTTTCTTACTACATAGATACTTTCATTTTTTATCAATCAATCAATGATACCCACAGGACCTTTGCCCACAAGGAACTTTGCCCACTACAATCTTTAAAGGGTAGGATGTCCACCCACAGTACAAATTTTTCTTACTACATAGACACTTTCAGTTTTTATCAATCAATCAATGAATCAATCAATCAATTGATCAATCAATACTTCCCTTAGATAACTACTCAGGGCATATAGTGTTGAAAGCGATAAACATTAACTGTACTTCCTAAGTCACGCTATATAAAGTAGATAAGCTAATTTCATTGGCATTTAATTCAGTATTGATAGATTTACAGAGTATTGCAAAAAATATTAAAAAAAAAATAGAGTTGGCCAAAACCTTTGCAATAAAGAATACACATATTCTAAAAAGGTTTCAAGCAAGTCCAACATTCATTGAGAATGTTATTATATTGTAAACATTACATACTTATAATTCAATAACATACCAAGAAGATGACCCTTAACATGGTAGATATTGTACACATATACTTCAATAAAACATTAAATTTTGTGATTATGGTAGATATTGTACATTAAAAAGTTAATTTTGTGATCATGGTAGTTATTGTACACTTATCCTTTAAAAAAAAACATTAAAAAGTTAATTTTGTTATATTATTTCTTATCATTATTTTGTGCAAAGTTCCTCCCCTGTAAAAATGTGGTGGGCAAAGTCCTTTGTGGGTAAAGGTACTGTGCATAGGCGGAGGAACTGGGAGGGGCAGCGGGGGTGGGGATATCTTTTCACACACACACCCCCCCCCCCAACTTATTGCTATAGAACTAACCTCCAATTTTGAAGTTTATGTAAATTTTTACAGGTAACTCAATAATATGTGGTCAAATTGTGTAAGCTACCATTTCAACTTATCTATAAAATACTTTTTTTCCTGATTTGCATTTTCGGTTAACCTGTCATGGGATTTGTAAAATTCCAATGATTATACATCCCTCAAAATTTGGGGATATACCTTGCTAAAAATAGATCTTGTCTCAACTCGGCACTTGAAGGAAAGGTCACAGGTTCTGGAAACATGTAGTAAAGATATTAGAAATACCTTTCAAATGCAGAGGTGAGTATATGTATTTCTATACCCGGACAAGGTCGGGGAAACTTAGGATTTATGTCAGTCACAATGTCGTCACAAAGATTTCCTTTGGTAAAGGAACTTAAAAATATTTTAATTGTACCATTTGAATTAATTTGTATATTACCTAAATGCAATACATTCTATAAAATTTAAAAAATTTGTTGGTGTCGAGTCGCGGTACAATCTAGTTCCTTGCCCCCCCCCCCCAACCAAAAATTGCTTCCTACGCCCTGCTTTGGGCAAGACTCCTTATGAGCAAAGGTCCAGACACAAGTTTATCTCTTTCTATGTTTTAAATATTATAAAGCACATATGTGATTAGATCAAATTAAATTTTAGCCAAATGAGCCTCATAGTTTGTAACCTAGAGGGCTCTAAGTCGCCAAAAGTCAAATTTCTGACCTTAAGGTGACCATAAGTTCTTTATTATTGGGAGTTCAAGGTCACCTTAAAATAGGGATCTTCCTTTGGGCACCCTTAACAATTGTACCAAGTTTGAAAAAAAATACTGATCCGTTTTGGAGTTATCGCGCACACAAGGAAATTTCGACGGCGGCGGCGGCGCGATGGACCTGAATCCAATATATCCCCTACTTTTGTCTGGGGATATAATAATGATTTTGTATTCAAGTTTGTGTTAAGTAACTATAACAAACTGTAGACATTTTATGAAATCCATTCTGCAGGCATTTTCATGAAATGGCTAAAATTTGGTGAGCTTACCTAGACTTTTCCAGCTCAACACCAACATATCCCCTTTGCAGGCCATCTCTCACACTACAGGTGTTGATTGGGTATTTAAAATGGGACCAGTTAGCTTGTACCATAATTATTGTGAATTATTTTTTATTACTTTATTTTCAATCTTCATTAAAGTAGCAAAAATTCAATAAAATGGACCTCCATGTGTATGTCTTACAGACCTTAAGATGACCTTAAAACTCTCTACAAGGAAAGATCACACATAGAAGTTATATCTAGCACAGTTTGAGGTTAGTTAGAAAAAACCTTTCCAAGTTACCAAGCAAAGTGTGTGCAAAATGTACAAAATAAGTCCCTAGGTGGGTCTTTATGGCCCTTATACACAGGTAAAATGTCCACTTTAAAAAGTTGATCTTTGGCGCATGTAAAAAATTGACATATTAATACATATGTTTATTTATCAGAGAACATATTAGCTGGATGAGTGACATAGTTTAAGAGATACAGAGCTTAAAGTGGCAAAAAGTGCATGCGATTGTTCCAAGTGGGGTCTTATGGGCCTCAACTACAGCGTTAAAATCAACCTAAGGTTTTGATTTTTGGCATATGTGAGAAAACTATTAATATGTTCTGTGGTGAAACTTAGCTGGATGAAGAACATAGTTTGTGACATAGATGTTTTTAATTGGCAAAAGGTCTATTTCTGACATTAAGATAGCCTGATTTTTTCATTATTGGGAGCTTAAGATCACCTTAAAAGAAAGTTCCTCTCCTGGACCAAATACATGCCTGTTCAATTTTGAATTAATCTGTGAAAGCATTTCCGAGTTATCAGGCATGTAAATCAAAGCACACTGTGGCTGCAGCACAACACGAGTGAATCCAGTGCATCGCCTGACTTTTGTCATGGAATATTATTACACAATTTGCACGATGTATTCTAGGCAAAGCCACAACAGTAATGAACTGTTTAAAAATGTAAAGCAATTTTTGCAATAGATTTGACAGTTGGCTTGTCATACACTTTATGAAATATCTGTGCTGTACTTAAACCAAAATTGTGACAACAATTGACACAAAAGAAATATTGTGAAATCAGATTTTCAAAAAAAAATATGACACAACAGACATTCGTAAAATATATTCTACTTAAAAACTACATATCTAAAGAAATTAATGTCTACACACTCTAACTGTGTCAACAATCGTGAAACAGATACTCACCATAGCATGTGAAATTCACCATCAAGAAACATGACAGATCGGGAAAAAAATCATAAGACTTCTTGAAAGAATTGCAATGTCAATCGGAGGCCCATCAGGAAGATATTGAAAACCTATGATAAACTACACCCATGTATCATGAATGGTTTTATTTTTGCCAAATCAAGAGGTAGTTTTACGATGCGATCATTATAATGTCACAGGCCTATTATAGGCAACTTATATGATACAAAGTCTGAGTTGGGATTTAATTATTCTTTTCAACATCTGTGGTTATATAAGGGCACGCTCTCAATGCATTCCGCATGTTTCCATGTGCTGAACTCGAACCCACGACCCCATGGCAGAGAGCCAAGCAATTAATACAAAAATGGTTATCCCCCTTGGTAACTGAGACCTCACGTGATGCAGAATTCCCAAGAGTTTGGTTTCCTTTGAATAATTTTATACGGATATTCCCAATGGCCAATTTCACATGCTGTGTAAAAATTCACATTAAATGGCTGACTGGCTGTGTTTCCATGAATGCAAGTTATGATCCCTGTTAATGCCATTTCTGTGTTCCAATGTACAGGTGCTCGGAATCTCCCTAAATTTTCTGGATTAAATAATTGCCCACTTTGCAAGCCATAGAGTATTTTGGAATAGAGTATTTACCTTTTTAGATATCAAATACAATATTCGTAGACCAAGAAATACTTTCCAGCCTGTAGTACATATCAATCCAGCACAAATTACCGTATTTTTCCAAAATATGGCCCGGGCGTTAATTATTTTCAAATGGTTATCAGACCAGGCGTTAAATTGAACCAGGCGTTCTTTTGAAGTATAAAAACAGTGTCATAAATTGTAAACAGTGTGCTTGGTACCCAGGCGTTAATTTGAACCAGGCGTTTATTTGAACCTGGGCGTTATTTTGGAAATTTACGGTATGACTTTTTCTCAAAAGTTTCTGAAACTTAATATTTATTAAAAATATCCGACTTTTTGAAAACATTGTGGTAAAGCTAAGCAGAAGAGAGAGTTATGACAAACTGGTGAGTTTAGTGTATGAACACTGCGCAAAATATCTCAAAAACATATTGATATTTAATTAAGCATGTATGTTGCCCACTACAACATAAGCAAAGTTTCTGTACAATTAATTTCTCCAAATACGCCAATTTTGAATACATATTCAGTAAATTATTACAAAATATTTATTGCCCATTTTTTTCACTCTTGAAGTGAAACAATCCTGTTCACTTTTCCCTGTTGCTTCTGATATATAAAAAAATTTATGGTTTTGAAGGACAAAAGTGACATCTCAGTTAAGGCTGTGATAGGATATATCCAATAACCTCAAAACAGTCTGAAATCTTTGTGAATCTGAGTACAAAGTGGTGAAGTGGATATCCAAAAAAATATTTAAATTAGTTTAAGTCTGTAAAATACTTAGCTAAACTTAAGTATTCAGTCAGATCTGTCTACCTCATATTAGGTTCGCAAGTAATTTTTCTTATTTATACACATATGTAACAATATTTTTTTTTAAAGTTTGTTCACATCAATCGCTACGTTTGCTTCACTTGCAACTTCCAGTTGATAAGAACCAAAATGCAGACACCTGAATTCGGATCGGTTCCTTCCCAACAAATACCCAGTGTAGTTTTCCTAATGAAGTCACAGCCTTAAGCTCATACATCTATAACATAGACTAGTCTATATCATATCCATGCAGTGCACAAGTTAATTATATGACTTTATCACATTAACACTATGAAAATTTTTATTATCAAATTTGTGACAGCACACAAGTTAATCATGTGACTTCATCACAATTGCATTATTGGAATTTTTGTATGCAAGTCTGATGCAAAATATCCATGAACTTTGCTTTTATAATTAGTAATTAGAAAAAGGTATCCCCAGTGGACAATTTCTATGAATTTGGCTTATTTTTAAGTAATTTTAAGGTGGTATGCAAGTGATAAATGTCCATAATTTTGCTTCCCAAATTTTAAAGGTTAATCCCCACTAATAAACATATATGAATTTTTACATATTTTTGACTAATTTTATTTCACACTTTATTTACACAAATAACGATATAACACAGACGATGTCTACTGCTTTTTTCCATGCAGTGCACAAGTTATAAATGTGACTCCATCACTTACCTCGATGATGACCTTTGATGAGAGACGGAGGTCGCGGGGGTGCCACTTCTTTGTACAGGGAGTTAGTGAGTGAGAGTTAGTAAACACACAGTTACAATGTGTAATCACTTGACATAAACAACTAGGAAAAGGTTACTATTGTACTTCAATGAAATTAGTGCAAGTCTCAAATTTAAGACTAAATCCCAGACTAAATGTAATTTCAACTTGATTATTATCCCTTATAAATTTTTAAGGTGCTATATTAAGAAAACAAAATGAAATTGATGGATGAACAAAAAATTGAACATACAATCTTTTGACATGCAGCGATTTTTTTGCATTTCTTTGAACCAGAGTAATAATTGTGAAAATTATGGTAATTTAATCTATGTTTTTTTAATACCAATGCAGGACAATTAGTTTCCCTCAAAAGGGTCAGAGCAAACTTCAGTCAAAGTTGTTATACAAAACCATATGAACCACTCACAGAAAAAGAATATTGCACATCCAGGCAATATCCACAAATGGCTTTATTCACGAAAAGGATCTGTGCAATAAGAACTAAGGATCCCATATCAAAAAAAAAATGACTATTGTAATAAATTTTAACAATTTGCTGACTCGGCACCTTTCAACTCTATAGCACGTCATTACAGCAAAACCATTAGAGAGATCAAGTTCAGGTTTACTATGTTTATTTTAGGGATCAAGGGGGACAACTTTAGAGAAAAAAAAGTTGTGTCCGATTGTCTTCATACTTTGTACAGTCATTGATATTAATTATTACAGGAACTCTATTCATTTTGGAAAAATTGCTAAAAAAAAAAACATGGCCGCCAGTGGTGATTTGTAAAGCGTGACTTCACCAAGGAATGAATGATTTCAAATTGCCCTTCCATCCCTCAACTTTGGCCTTTTTAATACATACAGTTTTATAAACACACTTGACCTAATTGTTCACAGATCACAGATCTTTCACTGATCCCTTTTGCGCATAACAAGCCAAGAGCAGCAATACCTCACTTTGTACTTACTGCCTTTAAAGGGATCGTCACTTTTAAATGGATCTTCAGTGAATGGGTCAGTACTACCACCTGTAATCCCATTCATGCTTGGAAAGGCATCCTTACCACTCGACACACCATTCTGTTCAAAAGATGAAAATTGGGAAAGAAACTTGTAGATTTACATTAATATAATACTCAATAATTGAAAGGAAACCTCAGCTATGCTAAGTAGAGAATTATCAAATATATTCTGTGTACAAAGGGAATTTTTATTATAGTTATAATTTGTACAAAATATTGTACGAGTTATAATTCATACAACTGAGTGTTAAAAATTTGTACAAACTGTTTGCTTATAAAAGTTACAATTTTTACAGAATCCTAATGTGTATGATACATGATACACATAGTAACACATTTCAGAGTTCATTGTAACACGTTCAAAATGAGTCTGGGAGTATGGCTTCTGAAAAGAGTTTATAAATATTTTAGTCTCTAAAAATGGTGAGGCCTCAGTTGGCAATCACTTATAAGGTGGTTTGGCATTTAATCATCTGGCCCAGAGTTAGAATCTAGGATAAGGAAACATGTGTAATTAATTGGGGACCTGCCTTATATGACCTTCACTTTGAAAGGGATACAACCTCCAACTTTCTCTTGGACTATTAAAATTTTACCCCCTATCACAGACATTCAAAAATATTTAAAGCATGTATTCTCGAAACCCACATCTGTTTCTTGAAAATGTCTATGAAAATCCTCAAGCATTTGCTATGAACCACAAGGTAAAACATATTTCTATATATTTTTATTTTTATATATAAAATGAGTATCTAGTTGTGACATGTTAAATGTGTTTATAGCAACTATATGAAGCACAAAACCACTTGACATCTTTAAACTACCGGTAATTGACATACACAAATAGTATTTATAAAATAATCTTACTTAAAAGCAATCACATACACCATTTAAATACATGAAGATTCAGGAATGTTATCTTAATATTTCATATATACGTATAGTCCAGAAGACTCTGCTAAAAAAAACTATGTTCAATTTAATTATAAGTTTAACTAGTGCTAAGGTATCACCATCACAAAAGGCTGTATGTATTTGTGGATGCAAGAGGAAGTCAGCCATATCTATAAGTTTATCAGGAATATTGGTGTTTCCAGTTATACAGAGTCTACCATAACTTAATTAAGCCCATAATATAAACAAGAAATCAGTGCCTATGAACGGGCTCTGTGCCAGCTGACTGTCTGTTTTGAGTTTCAGAGTGACAGAAGAAAAGGACACAAACATTGTGCCCTGCAAATGGTATTCAGAAGGAAAGTAACAAGGTAACTGTTGAGGTGTAAAAAGTAGGTTAAAAACATATTTAAAGAAAATATTGCAAATGCAACAGTTTTGAATTACAACTGATTTACTCAACAGTGAGAATCTCAAAGTAGCTTTTGCTCAGCTATGCAATCAGTTAAAGGGCTGTAATTTTAAGTTGGTAAATAACATATTTAAAGAAATGCTGTAAATGAAATAGTTTTCAAGTTACAACTGATTTACTCAACAGTGAGAACCTGAAAGTAGCTATTACTCAGCTATGCAAAGAGCTACAGGTCCGCAATTTTACTATTTTATAGCTGACCCAAAAGTAGGTCAATAACTTATTTAAACAAATACTGTAAATCCAATAGTTTTCAAGTTACAACCAATTAACTGAACAGTGAATATCTAAAAGTAGCTATTGCTCAGCTATGCCATGAGCTACAGGTCTACAAATTCACTATGATATAGCTGACCCATAAGTATGTGAACAACATATTTAAACAGAATACTCTAAATGGAATAGTTTTCAAGTTACATCTGATTTACTCAACAGTGAGAACCTGAAAGTAGCTATTGCTCGGCTATGCCATGACATACAGGTCTGCAATTTAACTATGTTACAGCTGTCCCAAAAGTAGATGAACAACATAGTTATAGAAAATACTTTAAATGCAATTGTTTTCAAGTTACAACTGATTTATCCAACAGTGAGAACCTGAGAATAGCTATTACATAGCTATGCCATGAGCTACACGTCTCCAATTTTACAATGTCATAGCTAATTCAAAAGTAGATGAAGAACATATTTAAAAAAAATACTCTAAATGCAATAGTTTTCAAGTTACAACTGATTTACTCAACAGTGAGAACCTGAGAATAGTTATTACACAGCTATGCCATGAGCTACACGTCTCCAATTTTACCATGTCATAGCTAATTCAAAAGTAGATGAAGAACATATTTAAAAAAATTCTCTAAATGCAATAGTTTTCAATTACAACTGATTTACTCAACAGAGAAAACCTCAAAGTAGCTATTGTTCAGCTATGCAATGAGGTACTGGTCTGCAACTTTACTATGTTATAGCTGACCCAAAAGTAGGTGAACAACATATTTAAAGAAAATACTCTAAATGCAATAGTTTTCAAGTTACAACTGATTTACTCAACAGTGAGAACCCGAGAATAGTTATTACACAGCTATGCCATGAGCTACACGTCTCCAATTTTACAATGTCATAGCTAATTCAAAAGTAGATGAAGAACATATTTAAAAAAATTCTCTAAATGCAATAGTTTTCAATTACAACTGATTTACTCAACAGAGAAAACCTCAAAGTAGCTATTATTCAGCTATGCAATGAGCTACTGGTCTGCAACTTTACTATGTTATAGCTGACCCAAAAGTAGGTGAATAACATATTTCAAGAAAATACTCTAAATGCAATAGTTTTCAAGTTACAACTGATTTACTCAACAGTGAGAACCTGAAAGTAGATATTACTCAGCTATGCCATGACATACAGGTCTGTAATTTCATTATGTTATAGCTGACCCAAAAGTAGGTGAACAACATATTTAAACAAAATACCCTAAATGCAATAGTTTTCAAGTTACAACTGATTTAGTCAACAGTGAGAACCTGAAAGTAGCTATTGCTCAGCTATGCCATGACATGTAGGTCTGCAATTTCACTATGTTATAGCTGACCCAAAAGTAGGCGAACAACATATTTAAACAAAATACTCTACATGTAATAGTTTTCAGTTACAACTGATTTACTCAACAGTAAGAACCTAAAAATAGCTATTGCTCAGCTATGCCATGAGCTAAAGGTCTGCAATTTTACAATGTTTTAGCTGACCCAAAAGTACATGAAAAACATATAAAGGAAAATACTCTAAATGCAAAAGTTTTGAAGATACAAGCAATTTACTCAACAGTGAAAACCTCAAAGTAGCTATTACTCGGTTATGCAATGAGCTACAGGTCTGCAATTTTACTATGTTATAGCTGACCCAAAAGTAGCTGAACAACATATTTATACAAAATTCTGTAAATGCAATAGTTTTTGAGTTACAATTGATTTTACTCATAATGCAAGGTACTGAGAAATCAGAAAGTAGCTATTACTCACTTAGCTATTGGAACAGACACCCAAGTTACTCACCATGTTGTAGCTATGGAAAAAGTAGCTGAATAACATATTTTAACAAAATGCTCTAAATGCAATACTTTTCAAGTTATTGGTGATTTAGTGCATAATTTCATGAATTTTAATGCATTAAAAATTATTTCAAAAATTCATAAAAAAATAATTTTAAAAAATCTAGGCCTGACACTCGCACAAGGGAATCTACTAGTGGCCTAGTACATATAAGCATGATAAGAGAGAAATCCCTGCAATAGTCAATGAGAAATTAAGTGATTTAGTACATTATTTCATGAATTTTAATGCATTAAAAACTATTAAAAAAAATATTAAAAAAATAAGACAGATCCAGGTCTGATACTCACACAAGGGAATCTTCTTGTGACCTACTACATATACGCAAGAAATGAGAGAAATCCCTGCAATCGTCACTGAGAAAAATTTGATAAAGTGTTGAAATTTTCACACTTTTGGTGGGGGTACCTTCCTTGTAATGTCTCTAGCAAACAAACAGGTTTGCCTGCCTTGAACAATTTTTCATCCTCGATAGATAAGGTATCTTTAAACAAGAGGAGAGTGCCCGTGAACGGGCACTGTGTCAGCTGACTGAGTGTTTTTGATTTGTGAAGGTGATTAGAGGACAGAATAATTATCAGGAAAAGGGCTGTACAGAAATACAGTAAATGGTAACTGAACAGCAAGTTCGAAAGAAATTCCGAAGCTGACAGAAGAAAAGGATAAAAAAGTTGTGCCCTGTAAATGGTATTATGAAGGAAAATAACAAGGTAATTGTTTAAGTGTAAAAAATAGGTTAAAACATATTTAAAGAAATACTACAAATGTAATATCCTCGTTCGACCTTGAAGAAGGGGTCCAAGGTCAAATCTAACCACACAAATACAATCCCAGCCCATGATTTCCTATGGTTTACCATTCCAAACCTCTAGGACCAATTATAAATGAGTTATAAGCACTTTTAAGCTTGGCTGTCCTCATTTGACCTTGAAGGAGGGGTCCAAAGGTCAAATCTGACCATACCAAAAGATTTCGAGCCAATGATTTCCTATGGGATGGTTTACCATCCCAAATCTCTTTCACCAATAATAAGCGAGTTATAGGCACTTTCAATTTTCGCTATCCTCATTTGACCTTGAAGGAGGGTTCCAAAGTCAAATCGGACCATATCAACAGATTCACAGCCCATGATTTCCTGTCTGTTTACCATCCCAAACCTCTGGGACCAATAATAAGCGAGTTATAAGCACTTTTAAGTTTGGCTATCCTTGTTTGACCTTGAAGGACGGGTCATTGAAGGTCAAATCTGACCACACCAAAAGATTCCCACCCCATGATTTCCTACAGGTTGGTTTATCATCCCAAACCTCTAGGATCAATAATAAGGGAGATATAAGCACTTTTCATGACTGACAAAAAACACCTGTGGCGACCATCTTGTTTCTCAAAATGAGGCCAAAAATATTCCCAGAGAACATTTTATGGTTATTAATATATACTGCAAACTTAAGAAAGCTAGCTATAATATTTTTTTTCATCAGAGCAGTAATGGTGAAATCTCTCTCTACACACTGCGGCTATCCAGTGGATACAATGATTTACTCAACAGTGAGAACCTGAAAGTAGCTATTGCTCAGCTATGCCATGACATAGAGGTCTGCAATTTCACTATGTTATAGCTGACCAAAAATTCTGTGAATAACATATTTAACAAATTACTCTAAATGTAATAGTTTTCAAGTTACAACTGATTTACTCAACAGTGAGAACCTCAAAGGAACTATTACTCAGCTATGCAATGAGCTACATGTCTGAAATTTTACTATCTTATAGCTAACCCAAAAGTAGGTGAACAACATATCTAAGCAAACTACTGTAAATGCAATAGTTTTCAAGCTACAATTGATTTACTCAATAGTGAGAACCTGAAAATAGCTATTGCTCCGCTATGCCATGAGCTATAGGTCTGTAATTTCACTATGTTATAGCTGACCCAAAAGTAGCTGAATAACATACTTGCACAAATTTCTGTTAATGCAATAGTTTTCCAATTATAACTGATTTACTCAACAGTGAGAACTTCAAAGTAGCTATTACTCAGCTATGAAATGAGCCACAGGTCTGAAACTTCACTATGTTATAGCTGACCCCAAAATAGGTGAATAACATATTGAAACAAAATACTCTAAATGCAATAGTTTTCAAGTTATAAGTGATTTACTCAACAGTGATAACCTAAAAGTAGCTATTACTCAGCTATGCCATGAGCTACAGGTCTGAAATTTTACTATGTTAGAGCTGGCCCAAAAGTAGCTGAATAACATATTTATACGAAATTCTCTAAATGCAATAGTTTTTAAGTTACAAGTGATTTTACTCATGATGGAAGTTACTGAAAAGCCCAAAAGTAGCTATTACTCACTTAGCTATTGAGACAGACACCCAACTTACTCACCATATTGTAGCTATGAAAAAAGTAGCTGAATAACATATTTTAACAAAATGCTCTAAATGCAACACTTTTCAAGTTATAAGTGATTTACTCAACAGTGATAACCTAAAAGTAGCTATTATTCAGCTATGCCATGAGCTACAGGTCTGAAATTTTACTATGTTATAGCTGACCCAAAAGTAGCTGAATAACATATTTATACGAAATTCTCTAAATGCAATAGTTTTCAAGTTATAAGCGATTTACTCAACAGTGATAACCTAAAAGTAGCTATTACTCTGCTATGCCATGAGCCACAGGTCTGAAATTTCACTATGTTATAGCTGGCCCAAAAGTAGCTGAATAACATATTTATACGAAATTCTCTAAATGCAATAGTTTTTAAGTTACAAGTGATTTTACTCATAATGGAAGTTACTGAAAAGCCCAAAAGTAGCTATTACTCACTTAGCTATTGAGACAGACACCCAACTTACTCACCATATTGTAGCTATGAAAAAAAGTAGCTGAACAACATATTTTCACAAAATGCTGTAAATGCAACACTTTTGAAGTTATAAGTGATTTAGTGCATGATTTCATGAATTTTAATGCATTAAAAATTATTAAAAAATTTATTAAAAAAAAAGTAAGACAGATCCAGGTCTCATACTCACATAAGAGAATCTACCTCTGGCCTAGTACATATATGCAAGATATGAGAGAAATCCCTGCAATAGTCACTGAGAAAATTGTGATAAAAAGTTGAAATTTTCACACTTTTGGTGGGGGTACCCCCCTTGTAATGTCTCTAGCAAACAGACGATCAGACAGATTTGCATGCCTTGAACAATTTTTCATCCTCGATAGATAAGGTATCTTTTAAAAAGAACAGCATGTCTCTAGGCCTTGTAGTTTTGGAGAAGAAGTTGTTCACGCGGACGCGGACGCCCACGCCGCAGAGTGATAACATAATGTCAGCTGACTGATAAGTCAGCTGACATAAAAAAGACAGCATGTCTCTAGGCCTTGTAGTTTTGGAGGAGAAGTTGTTCACACGGACGCAGACGGGCACATGTACGCGGATGCCGCAGAGTGACGACATAAAAACAGAAAAAATACATAAAATACAAAAGTTATAAACACGTGGGTTTATAACAAATTTCACAAATTAACCAAGGTAAACAGCAAGTGAGAGGTTTAATTCCTGAGAATCTACAGAAAATTCTATAAATTTAAATATCTATAAGTGAGGAATCTATTAAGTATTTACACACACAACAATATCACAAATTTAACATAGAGGATTATAATATGATAACAATCTAAGATATCGAGTTATTATGTAGCACAGCACAGAAACAATGATATGAATGATTAGTAAGCTGTACCATGAGGTGAGTCAGCCAAATTATCTATGTACAGAGTTAGATCCTATATGAAAAGTTCATGTTTACAGCTTTAAAATATGAATAAAAGTGGCAAGTTTCAATAAATAAAAAAAATATGAAAGAAAATATAAAATGTAAATCTAGACAACTGCATGGAGATCTATCAAGTGTATTTGAAGCAAAAAAAAGCAAATTAACTGAACCTCTGCCACAAAATAGGTCTTGCTAGTTGATTGAATATAAAAACTTTGGTTAGCTTAACATAAAAATAAAATAGTCTGAACTGCACCACCAAAGAAAAATAAGTGAAAAATCCTATTAACAACAAATTGATAGTATACAACTGTTTGTTGTTGTTTTTTTGTATTGTATTTGTCAGGTAAGCTATTTTAACTACTAATCTAATTGTGTAAAATTTATCAAGTATTATACAGTGGGTATAATATTATGTTTAGAATAAAAATTTAATGCAGGCATGTAATGCACTGACTGGTGGATGCCATAACCCAAATCTCTCATACAATATTTTGGTAACCTGTGATCAAGCACTGTGAGAACTTTCTGAGTTGTATTTCTGTGTATACTGTATTTAGTGGTGTCATCATGAGTGGCCATATCGCAGCTTCACTGGTGATAAAATAAATGCCTTTATTTATGGATGATAATCAAGGATTACTGATCATACGCAATGCATCTTATAAACATTAATTACCATTAACTTTATCTTATTTTGGGGGGGGGATTTAATAAAAATATGATGAAATATTCATATAACTTGACATTTATGCTGTTTTGTTTTGATTTGTGATGTAACTATGGTGATGACCACTTCCACTTCCAACATGAAGTAGAAAAACCTAAGTTTTCTTTACTTTTGATTGCTTCAAATATTCACCATTTTAACAATAGTCAGCACAAAAGAAACATAAAGTCTAATATTTCTTTAAAAGTTATCAATGCACATCTATTTAATAATCAAGTGTAGGTTTAATTTGTGAAATGATGAGACCTGGGGATTTCTCTCATGAATTTGTCCATGGTATCAAGACCTCATATACCCTGACGATGACACCATTAATTGTATATAATACTGTCACCTATACTCTCAGATCTGTGACTTAAGGTTTTCCTAAAAATGGTATAATATTGTTATCTGTACTATTAGTCTGTGACTCTAGTTTCTTAACTCTAATATTATAGTAGTAAACACCTGCAATTTAGTTAATCTACTGTGGTAAAATATTGTTACCTGTAGTATCTGATGTTTGACTTTAGTGTTCCTACTTTAGTTGTATTAGTGAGTTTGCAATATTACAACCTGCACATGTATAGTTGAGACTTCAGCTTCTCTCTGTCTAGTCTGTAAATGTAACACTCTGCTAGTGTAGCTCTGTGTCATTAGTTTTCCTAGCTATGGTATTATATTACAACAACCTGTGCTGATGTAATAATTCATTTGTCTATGGCTGGTATAATATCATATCAACCTATATTGGCATAGTTGTGCATTGAGTATTCCTACATGTGATACAATCTATCTTAGTGGAGTCATTGCTTAGTTTCGGCAAAGTAAGACTGTAATAACCTGCAAATGTGTAGCAATGACTTTACTGTTTGCAATATACTGGTTTGTAACATGATAACCTGAACCAGTGTGTTCGAGGTTTTCATTCTCTCATATTTTTCTGACATAATTTTATAGTAACCTGTAGAGGTGGAGTTGTTGCTTTAGCCTGTAAGGCAGCGAGTTTGTCCAGGTTGGGTCCACTTGCTGTGGTATCGTCGCGGTCAATGAGTTCCTGGTACTGCTTGGTGTAGTCAGTGATTAGGGGTTGAATGGCACGCAGATCATCAAGCTGGCATGACGTCTACAACATGTTATGTGTACGTGTTTCTGTGCAATTACCCAACACTAAAACAGCTGAAGTCTACAATGAGTACTCTTTTTATCAAATTTGTCAAATTATATCAACTTACTTATTAATAAAGCAAAAGTTTTGTCAAACTAGAAATAGGACGACCTGTTGCTTGTAGCTGCGACATATGAATAGAAACAGGATAGCATAGAAGAACACACATTATCATGTGTAATGTCCACCCTATCAACCTTTTGTTAAGAAGATAGAAGCAAATTCCTGTTTATCTATTTTTGGCAAAAATTCGAAAATTCAAAATGGCCGCCATTTTTGGGAAAAGGAAAATTTTTTGAAAATTGCCAAGAGTACATTTCTTAGATAGCCTATGGGTCGAAAATTTCAACGAAATAACTCTATTTTGCACGGTTAAGGCCAGTTTGTGTTTTTCCATTTTTGGCAAAAATTCGAAAATTCAAAATGGCCGCCATATGTGGGGAGGGGAAAATTTTTGGAAAATTGCAAAGATTACATTCCTTAGATACCCTGTGGGTCGAAATTTTTGACTAAATCGCTCTATCTCGCACAGTTAAGGAGATAGAAGCAAATTTGTGTTTTGCCATTTTTGGCAAAAATTCGAAAATTCAAAATGGCCGCCATTTTTGGGGAGGGGCAAATTTTTTAAAAATTACCAAGAGTACAATGCTCAGATACCCTGTGGGTCGAAAATTTTGCCGAAATCGCTCTATCTCGCACGGTTAAGGAGATAGAAGCAAATTTGTGTTTTGCCATTTTTGGCAAAAATTCGAAAATTCAAAATGGCCGCCATTTTTGGGGAGGGGAAAATTTTTGGAAAATTGCAAAGAGTACACTCCTTAGATACCCTGTCGGTCGAAAATTTCGACGAAATCGCTCTATCTCACACAGTTAAGGAGATAGAAGCAAATTTGTGTTTTGCCATTTTTGGCAAAAATTCAAAATGGCCGCCATTTTTGGGGAGGGGAAAATTTTTGGAAAATTGCAAAGAGTACACTCCTTAGATACCCTGTGGGTTGAAAATTTTGCCGAAATCGCTCTATCTCGCACGGTTAAGGAGATAGAAGCAAATTAGTGTTTTGCCATTTTTGGCAAAAATTCTAAAATTCAAAATGGCCGCCATTTTTGGGGAGGGGCAAATTTTTTAAAAATTACCAAGAGTACAATGCTCAGATACCCTGTGGGTCGAAATCTTTGACGAAATCGCTCTATCTCACACAGTTAAGGAGATAGAAGCAAATTTGTGTTTTGCCATTTTTGGCAAAAATTCAAAATGGCCGCCATTTTTGGGGAGGGGAAAATTTTGGGAAAATTGCACAGAGTACACTCCTTAGATACCCTGTGGGTCGAAAATTTCGACGAAATCGCTCTATCTCGCATGGTTAAGGAGATAGAAGCAAATTTGTGTTTTGCCATTTTTGGAAAAAAATTCGAAAATTCAAAATGGCCGCCCTTTTTGGGGAGGGGCAAATTTTTTAAAAATTACCAAGAGTACAATGCTCAGATACCCTGTGGGTCGAAAATTTTGCCGAAATCGCTCTATCTCGCACGGTTAAGGAGATAGAAGCAAATTTGTGTTTTGCCATTTTTGGCAAAAATTCGAAAATTCAAAATGGCCTCCATTTTTGGGGAGGGGAAAATTTTTGGAAAATTGCAAAGATTACACTCCTTAGATACCCTGTGGGTCGAAAATTTCGACGAAATCGCTCTATCTCACACAGTTAAGGAGATAGAAGCAAATTTGTGTTTTGCCATTTTTGGCAAAAATTCTAAAATTCAAAATGGCCGGCATTTTTGGGGAGGGGAAAATTTTTTGAAAATTGTAAAGATTACATTCCTTAAATACCCTGTGGGTCGAAAATTTCGACGAAATCGCTCTATCTCGCACGGTTAAGGAGATAGAAGGAAATTTGTGTTTTGCCATTTTTGGCAAAAATTCGAAAATTCAAAATGGCCGCCATTTTTGGGGAGGGGAAAATTTTTTGAAAATTGTAAAGATTACATTCCTTAGATACCCTGTGGGTCGAAAATTTCGACGAAATCGCTCTATCTCGCACGGTTAAGGAGATGGAAGCAAATTTGTGTTTTGCCATTTTTGGCAAAAATTCAAAATGGCCGCCATTTTTGGGGAGGGGAAAATTTTTTGAAAATTGCAAAGAGTACACTCCTTAGATACCCTGTGGGTCGAAAATTTTGCCGAAATCGGCAAAAATTCTAAAATTCAAAATGGCCGCCATTTTTGGGGAGGGGAAAATTTTTTAAAAATTACCAACACTACAATGCTCAGATACCCTGTGGGTCGAAATTTTTGACGAAATCGCTCTATCTCGCATGGTTAAGGAGATAGAAGCAAATTTGTGTTTTGCCATTTTTGGCAAAAATTCGAAAATTCAAAATGGCCGCCACTTTTGGGGAGGGGAAAATTTTTGGAAAATTGCAAAGATTACATTCCTTATGTGGGTGTTCCACCACACGACTAAGGCTCCCGATTAAGGGTTTTTGAGGGTCGGTTTCAAAAATATGCTTAGTCCCAGGCTTCCTGTAAGGGTCGGTTGTGGTCGGTTGAGGCCGTGTGAGAAATCAAACATGTTTGATATTTCTCCCGACCCCAACCGATTATTTTTTCCCGCCATAAACAAAATGTCCAGTCCCAGGCATCCTCAGGCCTCCTCAGACCAAATTTACACAGTCCTATGTGGTCCCAGGCCGCCTGCGACCCTTAGTCGCCGACCCTTAGTCCCAGACCCTCTATTCTTAGTCCCAGGCTTCCTGCGACCCTTAGTCCCATTGCAAAACAAAAATCGGCTATCTCGGTCTGGGGACGCCTGGGGACGCCTCAGGACACCTTGTGGGGTCGGGACTTAATCCTGGGTTAGTCGGGGCTTAGTCCCAGGAGGCCTGAGGCGTCCTGGGACCCAGTCGGTTTGTCTACGACAGGATCGTGGTTCAAACCGACCAGAAAAATGGCTTAGTCTGTTCTTAGTCCCAGACCAGTTAGGGACTGTCTGGGGCCTCCTGGGGCGTCCTGAGGCCGATCTGTAGTTAATCCCAGACCTTCATACCGATTCTGTCTTCCACCCTATTGGTCAATTTTTTTTCCATTTTTTCCAAGACTACCCACGATTAAGGGTCGCCGACAGGATCGGGGCTTAATCCTTTGGTGGAACAAGGGCATTAGATACCCTGTGGGTCGAAAATTTCGACGAAATCGCTCTATCTCACACGGTTAAGGAGATAGAAGCAAATTTGTGTTTTGCCATTTTTGGCAAAAATTCGAAAATTCAAAATGGCCGCCATTTTTGGGGAGGGGAAAATTTTTGGAAAATTGCAAAGAGTACATTCCTTAGATACCCTGTGAGTCAAAAATTCTATCCAAATCGCTCTATCTCTTACGGTTTCTGAGATATTAAGATTTTTTCGTTTTTCGCAAAAATTCAAGATGGCCGCCAAAAGTGGCGAAAATTTTCAATTTTCAATTTTGTACATAATACTCTTCTACTACCCTGTGAGTCAAAAATTCTGTCGAAATCGCTCTATCTCTTACGGTTTCTGAGATATTAGCAAATTACTCAAAAGTAGTACTGAAAATACACAATGAAGTACCTAAATGGCTATTACTCATGTACTGACAAAGCTATCAGTCCCAAATGCAATACCAAGCGAGCTATGGACATAACAATCTTGTATTCAAAATTGTAGTAAAATATCTTTAATTATCTTGGCTTAAATGCACGGAAACCAATGGGTACTGAAAATAGCTGTACTTAAGTATTACTCAGTAAGCAAAAGAGGTACAACAGCCAAAAGCAATCCCAAGCAAGCTACTGACCCAATAAGCCTGCATACCAAATTTGGTGACAATAGCTCTAATACTTTTCCTTTAAATGAGCGGAAACCATGCGTGACGCCGGACGCCGGACATCGGACATCAGACATCGGACGCCGGACATCGGACGGCGAAAAAAGCAAAAATAATATATCCACCCCCCAGGGGGGTGGACATAATTTTATGAATATACTTAACAAAGAACAAAGCGAAAAAGCAGAAGCTTAAAAGCAAAACCCCATTTGACCTCGAACAAAGAGACCAAGGTTAAATCTGACTACATCAAAAGATTTTTAAGTCTTGATTGTCTATATGTTGATTCCAAATTTCAAACCTCTAGGACCAATAATAAGTAAGATTGTACAAAATGCAGTGATATTTAAGTTCAGCCAGTTGTACTTTATCTTGACTGAGAGGTCTCACAGTCAAAAGCAGACCACAACATAATTCTAGCCCATGATTTCCTGTAGGTTTGTTCCAGATTCCAAACCTGTATGACCAACAAAAAATAAGATAATGGCACTTTTAAGCAGGCCAAGGAAAAATGGGACTACATCAAAAGATTCTGGCTTTAGTATCCCAAACCACTTGAACAAATAATAGGTGAGATGGGCACTTGTAAGGCTTGGCCAAAATTGGCTAAGTGGGATACTTTTCCACTTGAAGACCTCAACGGTCAAATGTCTCCTAACTTATAGAGGACATGTATGTGTCTAACATATAAAAGAAGTTCAAGCCTCTACAGCTGAGAACCAATTTTCTAGTATATTTCAAAGGCAGCCTTTGTGTACTGTTGTAAGAAACGTGTGTGTATTTTGGGTGTACCGAACAGAAATAATCCTTTTCAATAACCCCAATGTATACTGCATTTGTTGAATGAAACCCTTTCTTGTCGATACAATTAGACAGATAGATAAATATTAAGGAGCAAACACCAACATAAGTACACCACTGTCAATACAACAAATTTGATACAGTCAAACCTACTCAGGAAATCAGGTTAAATGAAACAAGACATTGTGTTAAAATGCATCAATTTAATAGAACAAATATATCATAAATATATTATTAGGGATGGGTCAGTATCAAAAATGTGTACATCGGGAGGTCGTCAATGCAAAACCGTACCGATTCCGGGACTCCGCGTTTTAGTGCACCCCAATCAAACATGGACATTTCCTCTTAACGACATCGCAATTAAAGTCCCCAAATGGCCAAAATATGAGAGAAACCTGTATAATTTCGCCATATTTCTTGTTTGTTCCCAATATTTTAAGTTTTCCTTCCATTTTATGTGCTGTCAAGCGAGATTTAGGTTATAAAATGTCGTAACCAAAACATGGCAGTTCTCCTCAATGTCTCGCAAAAAGTCTGCAAATGGATGAAAATATGGGGATAAAAGCTTATAATTTCTTCAGATTTTGGGTATGTTTCTAATATTTTAACCCTTCCTTCCATTATATGTGTTGACAAGCAAAGTGGCGGTTTTAAAATCTCGTCACGGTATTTCAGTAAAATGCTCTCGATACCGAGATACCGGACCTACCGACCCATCCCTATATATTATACGATTGAAGATGCTCACTCTAGAACAATTACCATAGCATGACTTTAGCGGAGAAAAAAAATTGAATTTTACCAAGTGTCATTATTTTTACAGTTTATGTAGCAGTTTCATGAATATTTTTGACTGTATTCAATATCACAGAGAGTAACTAATGATCACCTCAATACAAAGCACTTTAAATACAGTAGAACCTCACTTATCCGACCCTTAATATTCTATATTTCCCCATTATCCGATCTGAAATCTTTTCTCCCAAATAAAGCATGGTGTAGCACTAGTGATCATAGAGGCTTTTACAATTTTTACAAACTGTTAATTCTTGTCCTTTGTAAAACATACCGTCAACAGAAAAGACTAACTTCTTTGATCTTTTACACCACTGTTTCAATTGAGAGTGATTATATTAAACTGCTTCATCAATGATGAACCATGTAGTACTACATATTTGGTGCCCAAAAAGAACTTTCTCCAATTCTCAACCATTGGGTAACCCCACAGATGGTCAATTTCAGGTGATTTTGGGTATCTGAACTCCTCACTTATCCAAATTAAAAATTTGTCCCCGATGGTGTTCGGATAAATGATATTCTACTGTATACTAATTACAAGTGTATGTCATAATAAATAAAAATTTAATTAATGTTATAATGGGGTTTGTGTATAAAAATCAGTAGAATAGTACACAGAAACCAAAAACAGATTGAGCATTATTGAATAAATATGAAAGATTTTGAAGAAAATTAAATTATTTAGAAAACGAATTATTAAACCACACTAGGTAACCTAGAAATTATGATAATACAGACTGTACAGGAAGA
Organism: Sabellastarte sp. h YS-2021; assembly: GCA_964017235.1. NCBI lineage: Eukaryota > Metazoa > Annelida > Polychaeta > Sabellida > Sabellidae > Sabellastarte > Sabellastarte sp. h YS-2021. Next base: position 143,626,237 of record OZ024929.1, read on the forward strand.
ACAAATTGAATACTAGAGGATCACTTGCAAAAAAAAAACTAAGACAATGTTTTTGCTGTGCAAAAACAAAGCATCCCAAAAAGGATATAAAGGTGAGTGCTAAAGTATTAAGACAATGCTCTGCTTATAGCCTTATACTGTTGTGATGGCTAGATCCAGATGGCTACTTTGCAGGGATACCGTATGGGTCAAAAATTTCATGGAAATATCTCTATCTAGCACAGTTTTCAAGATATAAAAATTTTTGTGTTTTGCAATTTTTGCGAAAAATTTGAAAATTCAAAATGGCCGCCATATTTGGCGAGACAAAAATTTTTTGAAAATTGGGATGGTTACTCCAGAGAGATACCCTGTGGGACATAAATGTCGTCAAAATGGCTCTATCTAGCACGGCTTTCGAGATGTAAGCATTTTTGTGTTTTGTAATTTTTGCGAAAAATTCAGAAATTCAAAATGGATGCCATTATTGGCGAGACAAAAACTTTTGGAAAAAATTATAAGTTAATCTGCAGAGATAGCCTGTGGCTCAAAAATTTCGTCGCAATCGCTCTATCTCGCACGGTTTTCGAGATATAAGCATTTTTGTGTTTTGCAATTTTGGCGAAAAATTCGAAAATTCAAAATGGCCGCCATTTTTGGAGAAACAAAAATTTTTTTAAAATTGGAATGGCTATCCTGCAGAGATACCCTGTGGGTCAAAAAAATTTCGTCAAAATTGCGCTATCTAGCACAGTTTTCAAGATATAAGCATTTTTGTGTTTTGCAATTTTTCGAAAAATTCGAAAATTTAAAATGGCCGCCATTTTTGGCGAGATAAAATTTTTTTGGAAAAATGTGTTAGTTAATCTGCAGAGATACCCTGTGTATCATAAATTTCGGCGAAATCGCTCTATCGCGCACAGTTTTCGAGATATAAACATTTTTGTGTTTTGCAATAAATTCGAAAATTCAAAATGGCCGCCCTATTTGGCAAGGCAAAATTTTTTGGAAAATTGGGATGGCGACTCTGCAGAGATACCCTGTGGGCCAAAGATTTCGATTTTCGAGATATAAGCATTTTTGTGAGATATAAGCATTTTTGTGCTTTGCAATTTTTACAAAAAATTCGAAAATTCAAAATGGCTGCCATTTTTGGTGAGCTAAAATTTTTTGGAAAATTGTGTTAGTTCATCTGCAGAGATGCCCTTCGGGTAAAAAATTTCGTCGAAATCGATCTATCGCACACAGTTTTCAAGTTACTGGCATTTTTGTGTTTTCCTTATTTGGAAAATTCATAATGATTAATTAATCATTAATTACTCGGCCATTTCTTAACCAATCAATGCCAAAATCTAATGATTTCCAGATTTTAATAGGATGAATGTATTTGCCAAGTTTCAGGTGAACAGATAAAATCCCTTTCAAATTATCATCAAAAAAACACATTTTTGGTCATGGTTACCTCTCTCGTTTGTCGAAATGTCACTGCAGCATATTCCAAAAAAATCCCCAGGGCTGAGGCATACACCTGCCAAATTTGAAAGGAATCCACCCAACAGTCGCAGAGTTATAAGGAAAATGAAACGCGGAGCCGGCGGAGCCTGATTTCCTCCTATATACAAACAAGTAACCCTTTCTTTGTTTTGAGAAGAATTTGAGAGAAATACATCAACCAACAGCGTAACACAGAAATAAATTATTTCATTAAATATAGAAAAGCATTGTTTTGCTCAGAAGGGTGCCACTACGAATGCACAGCACAGAGTATTAAATTAGAGTATCTATTCACAAAGCACACAAAACATAAAGTGGTGATTCTAAGAAAATACTGCACTAAACTACCCGACCAAAGCATCACCATAACCACCTGCTCAGAGCCTAGTTAACTCTGCTATGGGAAAAGTATTAGAACCAGATATATTCCACATAACAAGGGAAATTTTTATATTTATCTCAGCTGATTCTAATATGCTGTACACTTATCCCAGCTGTTTCTTACACATTGTATATTTATCTCATCTGTTTATAACCCATCATATATTTATCCCACCTGTTTCTTACCCACTACAGACTGATCCCACTTCGTTTATTTATCCCATCTCTCATAATACAATGTAACCACATTGCTGTAACTCCCTATATCTATATTCACATGCTTCTTATGCATTGTATATTCATTCTACCTGGTCCTAACACACTGTATATTTATCCCATCAGTTTCTTATTTATTATATATTTGGTTGTCGGACACTGTGTATTTATCCCACCTGGTTCTAACTGACTACATATTTAGCCTACCTTGCCCATGTTGTTCACTGTAGTAGCCAGGGTTTTATTGAACTGCTCCAGTTGCATTCTTCCAGCTTCCACTTTCTGTTCTAATTCAGATTCTTCTTTCCGCAGAGTATTAAGTTCGTCTCGCATTCTTCTCAATTCTGCCTCTTGGTTCTTAATATATTAACAGATTGACCGACTCATTTGGTGTAAGTGTTGCTATGAACAAGCTGTACAGGTACAAGTACTATCAATTGAACACATGAAGGGAAAATGTTGAGGACAGATTTGGCAGATAAGCCTCAGCTACTGTGTGGTTAACTAGTTTGCAGTTAATTTCTGCCTATTTACTGCTAATTAATTACCCTGATTATAGTTTCTGTTTTGTTTACTGTGGCTGTGAATCATTGTTTTCATCCACAGACTGGATTAGCCGTTACCTTTGCTGTAAACTCTGTGTTGTTAATCATTTCTCTCAGTCTTCCAACTTGAGCTTCCTCTTCCTCACACTTATCTTTGTAGTCTTGTATGTCTGCATTTAATATGGTTTTCTACAAAAGAGAAATTTAATTTAAACTATAAAGATCACGTAAAAAGTCTAATCCTTTCAGTAACAGTAATAACAATGTTCTGACAGTCCCTACGAAGTCAGTCGCAAAGAAGTATCCCCAATCTCCCTTTCTTAACAAGCAATCAGTGCCCGTGAACGGGCTCTGTGTCAGCTGACTGTGTGTTTTGAGTTTCAGAGTAGAAGTGACAGAAGAAAAGGACACAAAAGTTGTGCCCTGGAAATGATGTTCAGAAGGAAAGTAAGAAGGTAACTGTTAAGGTGTAGAAAGTAAGTTAAAAACATATTTAAAGAAAATATTGCAAATGCAATAGTTTTAATTTTACTATGTTATAGCTGACCCCAAAATAGGTGAATAACATATCGAAACTAAATACTCTAAAAGCAAAACTTTTCAAGTTATAAGTGATATACTCAACAGTGATAACCTAAAAGTAGCTATTACTCAGCTATGCCATGAGCTACAGGTCTGAAATTTTACTATGTTATAGCTGACCCAAAAGTAGCTGAATAATATATTTACACAAAATTCTCTAAATGCAATAGTTTTCAAGTTACAAGTGATTTTACTCATGATGGAAGTTACTGAAAAGTCCAAAAGTAGCTATTACTCACTTAGCTATTGAGATAGACACCCAAGTTACTCACCATGTTGTAGCTATGGAAAAAGTAGCTGAATAACATATTTTAACAAAATGCTCTAAATGCAATACTTTTCAAGTTATAAATGATTTAGTGTTGAGTAAGAACCTCAAAGTAGCTATAACTCCGCTATACAATGAGCCACAGGTCTGGAATTTTACTATGCTATAGCTGACCCCAAAATAAGTGAATAACATATTGAAACTAAATACTCCAAATGCAATACTTTTCAAGTTATAAGTGATTTATTCAACAGTGATAACCTAAAGTAGCTATTACTCAGCTATGCCATGAGCTACAGGTCTGAAATTTTACTATGTTATAGCTGACCCAAAAGTAGCTGAATAACATATTTACACAAAATTCTCTAAATGCAATAGTTTTCAAGTTACAAGTGATTTTACTCATGATGGAAGTTACTGAAAAGTCTAAAAGTAGCTATTACTCACTTAGCTATTGAGCTAGACACCCAAGTTACTCACCATGTTGTAGCTATGGAAAAAGTAGCTGAATAACATATTTTAACAAAATGCTCTAAATGCAATACTTTTCAAGTTATAATTGATTTAGTGCATGATTTCATTAATTTTAATGCATTAAAAATTATTTTTAAAATTCATAAAAAAATAATTAAGAAAGATCCAGGTCTGACACTCACACAAGGGAATCTACTTGTGGTCTAGTACATATATGCAGGATATGAGAGAAATCCCTGAGAAAATTATGATAAAGTGTTGAAATTTTCACACTTTTGGTGGGGGTACCTCCCTTGTAATGGCTCTAGCCAACAGACAAACAGACAGATTTGCATGCCTTGAACAATTTTTCATCCTCGATAGATAAAGAAAACAGCATGTCTCTAGGCCTTGTAGTTTTGGAGGAGAAGTTGTTCATGCGGACGCGGACACCAACGCCGCAGAGTGACGACATAGTCAGCTGACATAAAAATGGGAGTTGCTGGGTCCCTATTATCATCTACTAGTAGGTGTAATGATTCATTTCAATGTGTTTAACATTCCTTGTTATCACTTAAATTTAATATACTTACACATATTGAGCCATTAAATTTACTAAATGTATTTACACATATTGTGGCACTGATCTGATTTTAATGACTGGATTTGATGTTTTTAGACACACCTTGTCAATGACTTGATATAATGTGTTTACATACCCTGTCATTGATTTGATTCCATTTAATGTATTTACAGTTTGCAGCATGCCATGGAGTTTTCACACATACACTGATTTATCTTTATGTATTTACACATACCCTGTCATCCAGTTCATCCAGTCGTTTCTGAGCCTCTCCTTTCTGATTCTCTAACTTGGTTACCGTTCCGTTTATCACATCCAGCTCCTTCTGCAAGTTCTGCACCTCAGCATTCCGTAACTTTACCTCAGCGTCATACTGAACCTTCTGCTGTTCTAACTGCATCTTTTCCCTAAAATACAGGCAGGGTGTATCCACAAAATTTCAACATTTTTTCCATGACTTTTCCATAACTTCTCCATGATCGAAGCTTTAAAATTAAGGACCTTCTGCATGCTTCGTGGCATGAAAGAGACATGTACCGAGGCCACGAGCTCCCGCCGAGGCCAAGAGCTTCCACCTGTTTTGCCTTTGAGAACCACTCACAAGGTTCCACTCACAATGTTGAAGACACCAAAATTTGATCCGATTGCATAAACGTATCCTTGTATTGAAATGCTGGATGAAACAAAGGAGCAACGCCGTTTCGCGAAAGGAGTCAATTTCCATGACTTTTCCAGGCCTGGAAAAAAATAATGGAATCCCATGACTTTTACACGTTTTCCATGACTGGATACACCCTGTACAGGGGAATAAAATACAAAGCTTTGGAACTTCAGCATAAGTGGACTGATGTACACAATCTGCAGATTTATCTCAGTATTATACTAAAACATCTGAGTTTGCATCTACACACCTTCAAAAAACAGATCATTGGATCATCAGCATATGCAAATTACAGTTCCAAAATATAGCAGATTTACAACTGATTTAAATCTTTGACCTTGCCGGAGTGACCTTGGGTTTGAAAATCTTGTCAAGGCTATATATCGGAAACTGTTACGTGTAGCAAGTTGGTACTTGGTAAGGACATTGGTTAGGGGGTTGTAGGTGCGCAACATCATGGTTTGACCTTGATTTGACCTTTAAACTTGCTGTAGTGACCTTGGCCTATAAAATCTTGTCGGGGCTATATATCAGAAACCGTAAGGTGTAGGAAGTAGATACTTGTAAGGGCATCGGTTACGGGGTTGTAAGTGTGCACTGTCATGGTGTGACCTTGATTTGACGTTTGAAGTTGATGTAGTGACCTTGACCTATAAAATCTTGTCGGGACTATATCTTGGAAACCGTAAGGTGTAGGAAGTTCATACTTGTAAGGACATTGGTTGTAGGTGGTAGGTGTGCAACGTCATGGTGTGACCTTGATTTGACCTTTGACCTTGCCATAGTAGCTTGACCTATAAAATCTTGTCCAGGTTATATCTCGGCAACCATAAAGTGTAGGAAGTTAATACTTGGTAGGGACATTGGTTAGGATTTGTAGGTGTGCATTATCATGGTGTGACCGTGATTTGACCTTTGACATAGCTGTAATGACCCTGACCTATAATATCTTGTCCAGGCTATATCACAGTAACCATAAGGTGTAGGAAGTTGTCACATGGTAGGGACATTGGTTGGGGGTTGAAGGTGTGCATCATGGTGTGACCTTTAAACTTATACTCTGCCAAAGTGTGTTCACCTACCATATTTCTCTTAACATCTTTCTCTTATGACAAAGATATATGGATTGCTGCAACTGATTAATATACTTACTTTTACATAATTGTGCTATTTCCATTGACAGCTATATTCTAATTAATAAATTTTACAGCTTCGTAATTTTTAGTTTACTGATTAATGCAGTCATGTTGCGATTAATACTTTATCTTTACATACGTTTTCTTTCTCTTAGATGTTATTTGCTCTGCTTAAACATTACTTGGACCTTTATATAACTGAGACTGCTCTGAAAGTATCCCAATCCTTGTACTGTTTCTGTACTACTTCTGTCTCATCGTGTTGAAAACTACATCCCCAGGTTGTGGGGTACGGGCCTCTCTGATGCTATTTTTTTTTTTTTTTTTTTTTTTTTTTTTGGGGGGGGGGGGGGGGGGGGCTTATCGTCCCTTTCAACACATTGAGTAGGTTATATTTTGACAGGTTGCGGTTCTCGTAAGTTCCGTATGAGCAAAAATTAGAGATTATAACAGTTTAAGCTCACCTCTCGTGTATATCGTCTTGGTTATAGCAGTATTTCACCTATTTTACTTCATTAAAGCATATTCTAAACTTAAGTTAAGGGTTATTTGCTCGTTTAGAAGGAAATCTATGAGATTTCTTTGTGGAAACAATATTTTGACAGTTATAGCAGTCAATAAACTTCAGCCGGGGGTTAAACCTTTTCAAAACAATTGGAGTAAGTAAAGTATTTGAATTTTTGCATGCAGTTTATAATATTTCTTTTACATCGGTGTGTTTATGATGTTAAAGTATTAATTTAGGCAATGTTGCACAATATTTAACATAATTTATGCGAATGCTGGTTTTAAGTTTAAAAGCTATCACCCCTCCAGTCATTTTCAGTGTTGTCCTACTGGTCATGTGACCTCTCGCAAGGTAAATATATTTGCCGCGATTCTAAGATTCAGGGAGAATTCAGTAGTGAATTCTCATTGGCAGATAGCCGGGAAGAGAGCCGCGAAGCCGTGAGACAACAGAGCTGTGAAGCCGTGAGTCAACAGAGCCGTGAGACAACAGAGCCGCAAAGCCAGAAACAGTTAACTCATCAGAAGGAAGGGAGAGAATACCCTGTAAGTGGTGGCCACAAATTTGAAAATTTTAATTACTTAAATGTAGCTTTTATAAGCTACAAGCTTACCATGTGGGACTTAATGCTGTTCTCGGGTTACCACACCCGGGGCCAACGTCTTAGAAAAAAAGATCGTTCTTGTTAGCCACCGGATATACTGGTAGTTGTCGTCACGTGATAACTTCTGACCAATCGCCCTACTTTCTCGTTGAAATTTTTTAAACCTACCCCTCAGCTGTAAACAGCGGGGAGGCAGGGTGGGACTCTCCTAAGTCCCACATGGTAAGCTTGTAGCTTATAAAAGCTACATTTAAGTAATTAAAATTTTCAATTTTATTACGCTACAATAGCTTACCATGTGGGACTTAATGCTGAATTCAACCGCCCGGTGGCGGGATTACAGCTGAGACTGGAAGATATGTAATTTTTTTCTAAGATTTTGAATTAAAAGTATAGAATAGTGCCAGAAATACCAGTCTGAGTCCCATTTACAGTGCCCTGATCCCGAAGGCCGGGCCTGTAACGAGCCAAAAACCTAAGTAAATGAGAGACAGTGCTTAAAACTGTCTAAATGTTTGATTGTAGGACGGAAGTGCAGCAGTGCTCACTTCGAGGTCTAAGGGTCCCAAAGGGCCCTTCACGTGTGACTGACCAACCCAGTGGTTGGGCATCTCATAAATTTTTTTTTTCTTTTAAACCTAAATATGAGATTAATGACAACTAAATAAGTCCTTAATAGAAATTACTTTGATAATCAAAGAATAAAATGACCTTACCCGTAACATCTTGAAGGTAAAGGAATACCTAGATCCTGGGAAAGACTCCTGAAGACTTGGTTGTAGCGGATGTGCCCCCCCCCCCCCCCCCCTTTTTTCTTTCCGAGGACAACTGGTCTGAGGGGAAGGATCTAGGACTTGTTGTGCCGCCACCACGGGTCCCAGATACATATTGTTGTCGGTGTCCGACCAAGTAAGGTCTTTTAGGTAAAAATTTGTAAATGTGTGATGAGCTTTCCAGTGACAGGCTTGCATGATTTGGTCCACCGATACCCCACCATAAAAGGCCTTAGAGGCCGCGAAGGCCCGGATGTCATGCGCTTTGACTTGGACCAAGTACAAGGCTTGTTGATCTGCTTGTTTGTAACAAAGTAGGATGGTTTGTTTCAACCATGAAGAGAGTGTAGCGGGTCTGAGGTATGTCCTTTCTTAAAGGAGATGAAAAGGAGAGAACGAGACCCTCTCAGGTCTTTAGTTCGGTCCAAATAAAACCTCAGGGCCCGCACGAGACACAGGGTCCTGTCTTCTTTAAACTGTCTATCTACAATGGTAGTCAAAGCAGGGATAGTCACTGGTGACACACTTTGAGAACCTTCTCTTGCTAGTTGGTTTTTGGCTATGAAATCAGAAGAAGGGAACAAGGCAACCTTTTCCCATTTGCCTAGATTAGAAACTTTGTTTGCGACCCAGGCATGGATTTCGCTGCGGCGCTTGCCGGAGGCCAAGGCTAGCAAGAAAGCAGTTTTGAGAGTAAGATGTTTGAGGTCTGTGTCTTTCATGGGCTCAAATGGTGTTTTGGTGAGCTCGTTAAGGACAACAGAAAGGTTCCACTTGGGTAAATTTCTGGAACTTTTAGGACGATCCCTGTGAAAACTGGAGAGTAACCTATGAAGGTCTGCATTGTGTGCAATATGTTGGGCCATTGGGCCCAAAGTGTCAACGATTGCAGTCCTGTAACCATCAATGGTCGAGGGGCGCCTGTTTAAGTCTTGGTACAGGTACATGAAAAAATCTGAGATTTGTTTCACAGATGGAGTGGAGAAATCCACCGAATTTTCTCTGCACCATTTTTCAAATAGGGCCCACTTTGACTTGTAGATGGTCCTTGTTGATGACCGCGGAGGGGCAGCAATTCTCTGTGCCACCTCCACAGAGAAGCCTTGTTCTTGGAGTTGTCCGCTCCTAGACAACAGGCGTGGAGGTTCAGGTGCTGGGGGTTGTTGTGGAACACCAACTTGTGGGACTGTTTGAGTAGGATCGTTGACACTGGGAGTTGCAGTGGGATCTCTGTTGAGAGCTGCACTAGGTCCCAAAACCAGGGCATCCCTGGCCAGCCTGGGGCTATTACGATGATCAGGCAATGACATTGCCTGATCTTTTGGATCACCTTGTGAAGGAGGGCCGTAGGTGGGTACGCATAGGCCGTGAGGTTGGTCCAGTTTATGTTCAGAGCATCTATGTCCCAGGCCCTTGGGTCTGGGATAGGAGACACGTATAGTGGGAGTTTGTGGTTCAGGTGAGTGGCAAATAAGTCTACATGAGGTGTGAACCACTTCTGGCAGATCTGTTTGAACACCTGTGGGTGCAGAGACCATTCTGTTGACTGCACTTGGTTGGACCTGGATAGTAGGTCGGCCATCACATTCAGGCACCCTGGAATGTGCCTGGCTTTCAATGTTATGTGGTAGTGATGGCACCAGGTCATGATCTTCCACAGGAGAGCGCACATCTCTGCTGAGTGTGTTCCTCCTTGTTTGTTGATGTAGGCTACCACTGTTGAGTTGTCCGTCGCAACCAACACTGTTTGATTCTGGCACTGGTCCTTGAAGTCTCGAAGGGCCAGGGAGACCGCCTTCAATTCTAGGACATTTATGTGTAGCCTTTTTTCCCGATCTGACCACAGACCCTTTGTAGAATTTTGGTCTAAGTGAGCGCCCCAACCTTCGTTTGAGGCGTCGGTAAAGAGTTGGATACTGTGGTCTTTGGGATGAAGGTCTGCACCTTTCATCACATTGGAGGGATTTTGCCACCAATCTAGGTGGGCTGCAATGGCTTCTGTCCAGGGAAGGAGGTTGTCCAGCGACTGAGGATATCTCCAGTGCTCCTTGAGGTGAAACTGAAAGGGCCTCATGTGAAGGCGTCCCTCCGGGACCATTTTCTCCATTAAGGCTAGCAACCCAATTAGAGACATCAAACATCTTGCAGTCAAAACACGTTTTGACTTGAGTCGTAGGATCAAATCCTGAAGTTTGAGTGGGTTTTACAAGGGCTGAATCTAGGTGGTATTCGTAGCCCACGAACGAAAACACCTGAGTAGGTTTCAGTTCTGATTTTTCCTGATTTATTATCCACCCCAAGGACTGAGTTAGGTCTACCACTGCCTGAGTGTTCACTTGGGCTTCCTCCTGAGACTGGGACCTGATCAGCCAGTCGTCCAGGTATTGGTGAATTCTGAGTCCTCTTGAGAGGGCCATTAGTTTCACTTCCTTTACGATCATTGTAAAGGCCTGGGGGGCTGTGGCCAGCCCGAACGGGAGGGAGGTGAACTGGAACACCTGAGCCTTGTAGCAAAACCTTAGGTATTTCCTTGAGTTTGGGTGGATGGGGATGTGCAGGTAAGCGTCCGACAGATCTATCGACGATACCCACTCCCCTGGAATCAGGGAGGTCCTGATGGACTCTGGAGTTTCCATTTTGAACTTTTCTACATGTAGAAAAGTGTTGAGCCTGCTTAAGTCTATGACTGGCCTCCACTTGGGTACTAGGAACAGGCGACTGTAAAACCCGAGAGATTTTACATTTTCTACCCTTTCGATGGCGTTCTTTGACAGGAGAGACTGGATACAAGTGACCAAGGCTTGGTCTTTTTGTTGGGCCTTGTACTCTGATAGAATCAGAGGAAATCTGATCAAGTTTGGCTTTGAACGGAATGGCAGAACGTAGCCATTGGTGATAATGTTTAACACGTTTTGAGAACATTTGTTTGTTAGCCAGTCTCTCCTGAAAGAACGGAGGCGACTTCCTACTGGTGGACTGAGTGAGGCTTTGGAGGAGTCATTGGGAAGGGGGGTTTCCACGCCCCCTTCCCCTATTGTGGGGTCGAAAACAACCCCTGGAGCCTCTGAAGTTGGGTTTTCCTCTTCCCGAGGGAAAGCACTGGTTACTGCTTTGAGAGGTATTGCCCCCATAGGGGCGTTTTCTGTAGGAGCCTCTTTTCTTGAGGGGACCACGAAAGGGCTTATTCTGGTAGGGTGCAAAACCCTGAGAATCTTTTGAGGTGCCTTTTTTGAGAAGGAAGTCCTCACCTTCCTTCACTAGTTGAGACTCGAACAAGGAAGGGCCCCAAAAGGACGAGTTCCTGAGTTCTTGACATCTCGTTTCTCCTAATTGTGGATGTAATAGAGTCATCTCGGCTTCGCGCCTGAGCAAGCCGGTATTAGCCATAGAGTATAATTCCCTCTGCAAAATATGGGCTAGAGATTTGCTGAGACAAGTGAGGGCCCTGTGTTGGACAAGTACTGTCTTGTTCCAAAAATCTAAGTAGTCAGCTACTTCCTCATATCCGCGCTTTGCCGCTTTCTCAGGATTAGCACCTTTCTGAATCTGAGATTTAATCTTCTTGACCGTAGACTTAATGCTATGTTGGCATTTTTCCAATGAAGCATTGCAAGAAGAGGAGGTTTTGGCAAATGCAGCGGTGAAGTTGAGGGTTGAGATATTTTGTCTAGCCTGAAGTTCCAGCTCCTTGAGAACTGGCAGGGGAACTCTGGCTACTGGGGCCCCAGAAGGTCTAGGAGTAATACAGATCTTAGCAAAGTCCGTATTCAACTCTTGAATTTTGTCCTGAAAAGTGGGCTGTCCCACCTTGTACCACTTGGAAGTGGAAGGAGGAGGCTTGACATATTTTCCCTCAGATAAATTGGCAGCCTTAAAGTCATGTTGGAATTTATCAAAGGCGTCCTTGATAACTGAGCTAAGTGGAAGGATAGAGGAAGGACCTCTAGGTCTGAGCTCTTGACGGCCTTTTTCATCATCCAGACCTAATACCGAAGTGGACGACCTGGGCATAGATTCCCTGGGGTCAGGGAGAGAGAGAATACGCCTGAAGGTGTCTACTTCTTCAGAGTATTGTGAGGGCATGTCAGACAAAGCTACTTCCCTATAATAAGGGGGGTCTGGATCATGTTGTGGGAGGTCTTGATCAGAAGCTACTCCTGAGGGCTGAGCCCTAGAGGGCTTAGAAGACCTGTGTCTGGCTACAGGGGACTGATCTTCCTCTGAAGAGAATGACACATATCTAGATCTTGATTTATGTTTGCTCTTGTCAGAGTGTTTTTTGGATCTAGAAGAAGGGATCCGAGGTTCGTCGGAATCCTCATTTAGTTGGTCCGAGGCAGAGCTCGGGTCAACTGGCTGCCTATGGCTTTGCTTTTTGTGAGAGTACGAGACCTCTTCGGGATGACCTTCAGAGGGGGCAACGTACTGTTCCGAGGAATCTTGAGTGGGTACTAGACGAGGAGGGAGTGCTGGACCGTAGTCCACATCCATAGCCTCGCTTGGAAGGTTAGTACCAGATCTCGGAGGGGGTAAATCCAGAGGGGCAGCATTGTTACTGGACGAGCCAGGTTTGGAAGCAAGAAGCGAGGACTCTACCTCGACTTTCTTTTGTGTAGCCAACTCCTCTCGGAGTGACTGAAAAGCTTCCAACATGGATGCCTGGAAGGAACCCATTTGCTGCTGTATATGTATATTTAAGGAATCACCCAGGGATTTCTCAAGGTTTTTCTGGATTTTATTTTGCAAAGCAGTACCTGGGGTGGGTGGAACAGTCTTGGCTGGGGTTTTTAAGGACAGGGAGCTGAAGGCAAGAGGTTGAGGATGGGGGGGTGAGGTGAAAAGGTTATCAGCAGCACACTCGAGGTCTGCATTGGATCCAGTGAAGGAATCCCCGTCGCCTTCACCCAAAAGATCTAGTTCATCATCTTTGGAACTAGTTGCCGCTTTTTGCTTGTTTAAATAACGTTTCCTGTTCTGAATTTTCTGTAACTGCTCATCTGAAAAAGACGTGCAGATTTGACAGGGTGTTTCAAAGGTGACACAGGGGTCGTCTCCCTTGCCAGCCTCCCTACAGGTAGGGCAGTAGTTATGTATATCAAAACTGAAGCAAAAGTGGCGGCATTTCTGAGCTCTCGGTTTGTCTTTATTTGCTTGGTGAATCGACATTTTATACGCAATAAAAAGACGTACAATATAATTGCCTGTACCGAGGAAAACTCAAAACACGCGAAAATCAAAGAAATACTTATCCTGTGAAAATTAAAATTTTACAGAATGATCTATGACATATATATAAAGAAATATGCAAATATGAGCCTCCAACAATAAGTAAAAACTGAGAAATAAATGAAAATGTCTGTATATTTACAAACTGCTACCAGTCAATCGTGGCCAATGAGAAAGTAGGGCGATTGGTCAGAAATTATCACGTGACGACAACTACCAGTATATCCGGTGGCTAACAAGAACGATCTTTTTTTCTAAGACGTTGGCCCCGGGTGTGGCAACCCGAGAACAGCATTAAGTCCCACATGGTAAGCTATTGTAGCGTAATAAAATACTGTATTCAGTAGTGAATACCCATCCAGAATTCAGTCACTGAATTCTGGTCCATGAAGTGACCTGTCCACCATTGATGTAGCTGCCTATTTCATCCTTAGTGACTGCCTAACTCATCCTCAGCAATATTTCTGCACAGACCACCAAACCCCCCCCCCCCCCCCCACCCCCACCCCCACCCCCTTTTACCTATACGTAGAACCCATAACCTGTCCAACTGAAGCCGCATAGCCGTGTATATACATATAGCATAGGCCCCTCTATAGCCACCCCTATCCATGTTAAGCTGATATGACATTGCAAATACAGTTTGTAGTTAAATAGACAAGATTCCCCATATATACACCCAACCCTTGTGGAGCTGATATTTTAATTGCAACAGCAACTTGTGTTACAGATGATAGTTCCCCAAACAGTCATTCCATCCCTGTCAGGCTGATTTTGTGAGTGCAAACATAGCTTGTAGTGTATGAATTAGACTCCCCTAATCCCTGTTAAGCTGATACCTTGATAGTAGGCATAGCCAGTGTAGCATATTAATAGTTGGAAATATACATTACAGCCACTTTTATGCAGTCATTGTTCTTTTATTATAAATAAATATTTATAACCTTGTACTTTACTGCTTGCTTATTTTGTCACTATCCTTCTGACAAGTTATGAGTAATTAAGACTGTTGACAAATACAGAGAATATTAGAGGAGCATTCCTTAAACCAATGACCGCGAGAGGGATTCATTGTAGAATCTGTGTGACATTGCAGGAGACGTCTTGGGTGTGTGTTGGTACCAGAAAGTCCTATAAGCAGGTGTGAGGGTCGCAACCACAGGAGAAATTCCTGTTGTAGGTGTTAGATTCAGTGATTGAATCTGTTGAAGTTCCAGTAGTGGGTGTTAGATTCAGTGATTAAATCTGTTAAAATTATTGTCCCGGGTGTTTGATTCAGTGAGTGAATCTGTGGAAATTCCTGGACAGGTGTGTGCAGATCAGGTGATCTGGAAGGCGAGAAGCCTTGTTTGCGGCACGTGAAATCTGACGTCAGTTGTGCCACTGTTTCGAAGTTGTGAGGATTTGTCACTTGGATCCGTCACAATATGGCCACGGAAAGTGGAGAGGATAGCAGAAAGCAGTGCATACAATTGGTTAAGATTACTAATTGAAAACCATCACACACCAGGAAACATATACCAACTTTCTCACTTTGGCCTGGGCCAGGAATAGAACCTACAACCTCAGTGGTGAGAGGTCAAGGTCATACCCACTACAGGCTCCCTCTGGAACTTGACTTTTTAAACCAACGTAGTCAACTATCAAAGTAACTATAGCAAAGACAATCCTTGAGATACCACTAGCGATAGGTTGGTATAAAAAATGTGCAGATCAGGAGGCCACCAAACCAAAACCGTTCCAATTCCGGGATTAAAGAGAAAGATGTGTTCTAGTATAGTCCAAATCAAATAGGCACACCAACTGAAAGTGAAACTAATTTTATTTATTTATTTCATTTATGAGTGTTGATAATTGAGATAGCAGTTTTAAGTTGCTGTCGCCATATTTCAGTTAAATGCTATCGATATAGATACACCAGGGGCACTGATCCATACATGGGTACAACGAACCTTATTTGTTATAACTCTAATGTAAACACTACACATTTCAGGATTGTTATCAGTCAATCTTTCAACTTACCGCTTGATATCGTCGATTTCTTTCTGTATCATATCAAGCTCTTTCATTCCAACTGTACTCTTCTCTGCAACTGGCCCAGTCACCATGTCCTATGATACAGAGACAATCCACAATCCACAATGCACTGGCATAAGACAAGACAATATTTAAATCAAAATTTCTCATGTGATGCTCCTGAGAACTGGAATGAATTTCATCTCTAATTTCCTGTCCTACCTTGCAGATGAGTGGCAGATAGGGGCTTAAGTCCAGAATGTATCATGTGTGGATGCCTCAAATAAGTGCTTTGTTACTTTTTTCTTCATCTGACATGTTTGCAAAACAGACTATCCTCAATATTATTTTTAATTTTACAGACTTACGAAAGAATCTTCTTTAAATATAGTATTTCTGAAAGGTAACACTGTGTATCACCAGAACTACTAAACAGCCTGTCATACAACCTGTCTCGTACATGATTCATCACTCACCATTCCTGGAGCCCTCATAGACGGAGGGATCATCTCAGTCGTTAACTTCTCAGGAGGCTCAATGCCTTTCAGTTTCTGCTGAATGAGGTACATTGCAAGTGCAAACTGGTCAGAGTTCAACTTGCCCAGAAGCTTAGTGTCACACAGGTTCCTGGGAAAACAAAGAGAGCTTTGGTTAAACTACACAATATCATGGTCTACTCTTTCATATCAGTATATACATGTATTTGCCAAGACATGGTTTTTAGGTAAAGGCAGCATTAGGACAGGTCTTTTCTGCATCAATTAATCGGCCAATTTCACACACTGTCATGCACAACATCAGTTATTAATCAAAGACACAGATATTCTAAATTAATTTTAACCTAATATTTCTCATTCTTCAAATCATATTTTAGGCATAGAATCTCCTCTTTTCTGTAAGTGAATTCCAAGTTGCTACTTAACCCCTGCTACATTGCCATTACCTTAACCTTCACTTTATAAGGTCACCCCATAGTTTTTAAGGATTGACAAACTAATATACCTCAGATGGGAAACAGTCATAAGCACTTCTGATTTGCATACACAGATAAGTCTGACAGACTGAGTTGCCGGGTAATCCCCAGAAGTTTCAGCAGCAGAAGTGCCATTATAAACCATGAAATTACAGAAAGATTGACAGAGTAAGCTGACAGATAATCCCCAGAGGTTTCACCATAGAATCACCACTACAAACAAGATTTGACCTTTGACCTTGTCATGGTGCCCTTGAGTTTGAAAATCTTGTCCGGGCTATTACAGAAGCCACACAGTGAAGCAACTGGGGCAAAGTCTCTCTGTAAGAAGGTGATCTTGATTTAAGTGTTTGATCTCCAGCTTTGCACAAAGAAATACATAAGCAGGTATGCACATACAGACACAAACACACTTACTAGATGCAAGGCTGGACAATCTGGGGAGGTCTTTGCTGTAACAAAGTATTCTAGGTATTAAGGAATACACACACTTACCAGATGTGGGCCAGGACAGGCTGGGGTAAGCCACTTTGTAAGAAGGTGGTTTTGATCTCCACCCCATTCACAAAGCCATCTTTGTCTGTATCTGCAATCTTGAACATCTCGTCAAATTTGGACTTCTCTGAAGGAGAGACCACCCAGGGGATGGGGCTCTGGAAATATTGAGCAAATTTTATTACAATGTAAAATATACTTAAGGTTGTGAAATTCAATTTATCATTGTGGGAGATTCCCATTGTTGTACTCAAGTTAGTTTTCATTGTTATAAGTTAGGGTACTTATGGGGGATGCTGGGAAGAGTAATTTCGCTGATGCACTGATAACAAATTGACCTGATATTAATTCCCATCAGTATAGAGATTATTTACCCGAATAAAATACTTCAAAGATACTTAGGTTAGGATTCAGTTTGACTAAATACATTATTGGTATATTTTTGATAGCATTTACATTTGCAGCAAAAGAGCCTGCCATTTCATGCAGATAAGTGAGTCTGTTTCCTCACAATATGTCACTGAAAAATTGTAACAAGAGATACTGTTCACTGCAACTGTTCACCTGAATCTTACTTGGCAGAAGGTGTTTCACTTGAAAAGGGACGAAAGCTTGGGGATTATATTCAACAAAATTGTCTCCCAACAAATGCTAAATTCCTTACGATTAGGATTCAAGTGATATTAATATCAAATTAACCAACCTTAGCATTTGTTTTAATCATTTAAGTACATTTTTATGGAATAAACTGTATGTACCAGTTGTGAATACAACAAGTAACAGGTATCATCATCCAAAACAACTTCTTCTTTACACTTGAAGGACCTGATGAGAGTGGCTGTGAAAGATGCATTGACAGTTTTTGCACGCAATGTACACTCAGGGCTTTATTGATGAGATCTGGTAAATATTAAGGCCTGTTCACAATGTTACATGCAGTTGTATCAACACTCGTATGAAATTTGCTTCTTGACCTTGTGCCTAGGTTCCAAAAAGAGATCTCTTACCTCAGTAGTGCACTTAAAAACAAGAAAAAGAGTTCATAAAATGAAATATTTGGACAATAGAAGGGTCAGATAATAGAGGTTGCACTATATCAAACATTTTGTGGGTTTTTTTTTTGTTTTGTTTTTTTTTGTGTGTAAATTCAGGCCAGAAATCTTTTTCAAAATTTCAGTGATTTCTTGTTACTTGATTTAACGATATAACCAGTTAATATAAAATATTTGTTCATTAAGTAATGTTTACAAAACTCACCCCAGGTCCAAGGCTAATATCCCCTGCCAATCCAGGTAGTGGTACAGCCCCAGCCAACATAGCCTCTTTTTTCCGCTTAGATGGTGGAATTAGGCTGGGTGGTAGAGTGGTGGGCACTGGGTCCTTCTCCAGGGCACGGTAAACCAGGTGCATTGCCTGGAGGAAAGCATAGATGATAAAATGCAAACCAGCCATTGGTCAAAACACATTTTAACTAGAAAAAGGTTTTTGCTAACAAAAACGAGCGGCCAGGATGGAGACTTGAGTTAATAAAGCTGTAGTAGTTGTGGAATGTGACTGTAAAGAGAAGGTAAGCTTTACTGTGTTTTGTATCTGATGGAAAAGTGGATTATCTAAAAACTGTATCAGCTGCAGTATTAGACTGTAAGCAGAATGAGAGCTTTATTGAGTTTCACAGAGTGGTATATTTCATGAAAAGAATATAGCATTTTTGCTGTAAATTTGGGATTGTAAATTTTTTCCAGGAGATATTTAATCCTAGATTTATAATGATAATGATACACTGTAGTAAACTATAATTGGCTATAGATAGTGACATTCATATGTTGTATATCTTTGAGGCATTTTATGCCTCTGAAACTTCATTGCTATTTGATATTTTTATGAGATAAATATGCTTAAGATAATCATATTTGTGAAATCCTTTATTGTTCCATTATAAAAAAAAATACACAAAGTCATGTTGTCAGATGTTATTGTTAGCATTTTTACACATTCACACATGACTCTATATCTGTATATCATGAAAGCCCAAGGTTTTTACATATTATTAAGGCTTTTTCCATTCTCTCAAAACTGACAAGGCATTCTTTCCACAAGGCTCTAATTTCATGAACCTAAAAATAAATGTCCTTGTTTGAATTGTTTACCCCCAAAAAGATTTACTGTAAGCATATCCCTTGATGAAAAGAAATGAATACATCTTGATATCCCTTATCAACCTTTACATTCAGTGTGCAGACACATTATGTAACACACAGATGTTAACACACAAAGCACAGTGAGGCATCAGTGAGGCAGGGGGGCTTGCCATGAATCTGCCTCTAGATATACCCTGTTCACACTACAATCCATGTTGACAAGGATTGGGGGTTGAAGCAGATTGGAGCAGATTCATCTCAATCCGGATTGAGTGTCCACACTACAGAGTTTAATCTGGATTGAGAAGTTTCATAAAACTTAGTACAGTAAAACCTCAAAAATTATCTTTATAAACAAATTTGTTAAAATAACAATTATTTTTCTAATTTTGACAAATTTGATACAATTAATTTTGATTATTTATAATTTTTATTATTTACCCCATAGGTAAAATCTTATAAAGTAATTATTATAAATCAAATAAAAATATTTTATTGTCAAGAATGTCTTACTTGTGCAACAACAGAACAAATGTAATCATATTATTAATCAATTATCCTGTTATATTTGCAAATTTTCTTATATACAGTTTATTCATAATTGCAATCATGTAAAAATTACTTAAGGGTATACTCTGATGGTCTTTGATTTAATTAGGTCCTCCTGCTAATAATGGATTAAGGTAGAGATAAGTGACATATGAGTTTTAGTTTAAAAAATAAGTCAATTGTTTACAGTATCAGTGCACTCAATCCTTGTCAACCCGGATTAAGAGGGTTCACACTATAAAGAGGGTTAAACCAATCTGCTTCAATCTGCTTCAATACACCTCTTGAGTGGGGTTGAGATTTACCCTTGTCAACCCGGGTTGTGAGCGTTCTGACTAGTCTCCAATCTGGTTCAATCTGTGTCAACCCGAGTTGGATCTCTAGTCTGAACGCCAGGATAGATATCACACAAAAGCAAATACAGAGTTGGAGCAGAAAAAAAAGAACTCAATCATTTTCAATTAGCTGAAGATACATTTAATATTGTACAAGAAAAACTGTTTATGAGAAAGTGTTTTTTTCCAGTCATCTTGTCTTCTGAAAGAAGTCAAGTCTATACATTTGACCAATTTACATAGTGTATGTGAATAAGTAACTAGACCAACAACTCCTACTGTTAAACAAAAGCTGAATCCACACAATTCCACAAGAATGGAATCAGAAGAATGTGGGATTTTTTTAATGTACCTAAAATTGGGAATTTACCATAAGATGCCATAACTTCAAAAACACTAGGAGGTTAGTTTTGCCAGATAACAATCCACACAATTCCACAAGAATGGAATCAGAAGAATGTGGGATTTTTTTAATGTACCTAAAATTGAGAATTTACCAGAAGATGCCATAACTTCAAAAACACTAGGAGGTTAGTTTTGCCAGATAACAGAAATTTTGTTATGCGGGTTGCGTGTAACCAATTCGCCTATTAGATTGATGTGTCCGACGTCCATCCCTCCGTCTGTCCATCCACATTTTTGTTTCCTGACTCTAACTCAAAAACGCTTTGTCCAATCGAATTCAAACTTCACAGGGACATAGATCACCATCAGAGCTAGGTTCCTTTCGAAATTGGTGTCATTCCGTCCATTCGAGTGTCCGTTTTTTGTCCGTTTGTCAAAATTTCCATTTCCAGACTCTAACTCGAAAACAGTTTGTCCAATCAAATTCAAACTTCACAGGGAGATAGATAACCATCATACCTAGGTTCCTTTCGAAATTGGTGCAATTCCGTCCATTCGTTTGTCCATTTTTTGTCCGTTTGTCTGTCCGTCAAAATTTCCATTTCCGGACTCTAACTCGAAAATGGTTTGTCCAATCGAATTTAAACTTGACAGGGAGATAGATCACCATCATAGTTAGGTTCCTTTCGAAATTGGTGTAATTCCGTCCGTTCGTTTGTCTGTTTTTTGTCCAATTGTCTGTCCATCCACATTTCTGTTTACAGACTCAAACTTGAAAATACTGTGTACAATCAAAACTTGACAGGGTCCAATTCAAACTTGACAGGGAGATAGATCACCATCATAGCTAGGTTCCTTTCGAAATTGGTGTAATTCTGTCCATTCGTTTGTCTGTTTTTGTCCATTTGTCTGTCCGTCAACATTTCTGTTTCCGGACTCTAACTCGAAAATGCTGCGTCCAATCAAATTCAAACTTGACAGGGAGATAGATCACCATCATAGCTAGGTTCCTTTCGAAATTGGTGTAATTCTGTCTGTTCGTTTGTCTGTCAACATTTCTGTTTCCGGACTCTAACTCGAAAACGCTTTGTCCACTCAAATTCAAACTTGACAGGGAGATACATCACCATCATAGCTAAGTTGCTTTCGAAATTGGTGTAATTCCGTCCATTCGTTTGTCCGTTTATAGCATAGATACAATTATGTAACCGAGATTAAAAGTTTTACATTTCTTAGCACGTCTAACAGATTCAACTTAACTGGGTGACCTAACATTTCTTTCCTTGTTTCTAAATATAATTACAGCAGTCGCTAACTTTATTGCTGCCTGCACAACCACCTTTTGGGGCATCTTTGACCCTCTTGTTTTAAGTATATATGTGGCAGGTGTAGTTATCTTAAAATAAATGATTTGGAAGTAAAATCTCTATATTTATTATGTTAAGATGGCCAAAGTCTCTTAAATACAGGAATTTTAAGTAAAAAGGTAATTAAAAATCTTCCTTAAGCTTAATCAATGTGTGAAGTTGAACTGATGTCATTGAACAGTAAGTCAGTTGGGAGCTGAAACCCTCATTTTTACTTCAAGATAGCTATGACTGTACTTGTATTGGAACTCCAAGGTGGGACGAAAATAAGAATGTCCCTATTGTCATCTTTAATAATTGCGCAAAATTTAACTGAGGTCAGCTGAATGATACGATAGCTGTAGATTTAAAACTCCATAATTTCACTGCAAGGTGGCCATAACTTCATTCATATTGGGACTTTAAGGTGACCATAAAATAAGAATGTCCCTTTTGTCATCCTTTATAAGTGCATAAAGTTTTAACGGAGGTCAGTTGAACAGTAAGATAGCTGGAGGCTGAAAACTTACTTCCTATTTTCACTGTAAGGTGACCATAACTTTATGCATATTGTGGCTGTAAGGTGACCATAAAATGAAAATGTCCCTTCTGCCAACCTTTATAAATGTGCCAAGTTTTATTTTAAAAATTTAAACATTAAATGAGCTTAGGGCTGAAAACCCCTACATTTTAAGTTTAAGATGGAAATAACATCATTAATATTTAAATCATAAGGTAGTAACAGTCTTCTTTTAATCTACTTCAATATCAATACATGTTAGATATGGAAAAAGAAAGGGGCCAGATGGCTTTATTTCAATTTTATGACTGTGAGATACAGGGTAAAACTTCGGCATATGAAAGATTATCAAAAAGTAGCTGAATAAACTAGATTGGGCCAACTCGGCGCCAACATATCCCCAGACAGGTCATCACTCACGCCACAGGTTTTGATCGGGAATTTTTTAAAACATAATTACCCATTATTATATGAACTTCAGGACATCAATCTACTCTGTTTATATCTCCCCAAGGAAGATGGTGTATCCCCAGACGCCGAATACATACCTCAAATTATATTTTCAATCTTCCTGCAATGAAAACTCTAAACCTATTTTCAAAGTATTTAAATGATTGATGATTGAATGTCCATTCTAAAATAATAATCCCAAAAGAGCATATCTGTTTCTATATTTGTTGACAAATAAAATATTATTTAAAAAAAAATTATTTATATTATTATTTTATTATATTATTTTTAGAATTTGCAAATTGTTTTCAGTTATTCATTTCCTCTATACCTATATATGTGGTCCATATATATGCAACCTAAATATGTGACACAATCTCAGTTCTGACTCCCCTTTGTGTTATATGTAATGAAGCCCACCACCTCCCACCCCCACCCCTCTCCCCTTCTCCACACCTCTCTCACTATTACACAAGATCTGCAACCCCATTGAGTTCTTTGTTTCTCATCTGATATCACTAAATACCTTTGTTTATTTAGTGTCACTCAATATAGCTGGAGGTCCCAGAGGTGGGTGGGGGGAATCCGGGTGGGGGATGTGGGTTGAGCATAAATGGTAAACAAACAATCTATATAAAAGGGGTACTCAAATACAAAAAGAATTGAGAATTTTAAGTATGTGATTATCAACTGAAATGAGTTCATAACTGTAGGAGCTGTGCCAAAATTAACTGAGGCAAGTTGAATAAAACTGGGCTAGTTGAGGGTTAAAAATCCCCTAGTTTTACTACATAAGGATATAATTTCATTAATATTGGGACTTAAAGCTCACTTAAAGTGTCCATTTTGTCTACTTGAATATGTTTAACCAGTTTCATTTTAAAAAGTGAAAAACTCAGCAAGCAGAGGTATAACACACAAAAATAAGTTCTTAAAAGACTAAGATAGCCATAACATTATTAATATTCAAAATTTAAATAGACAGGCATTTCCTTTTAAAAATTCAAAGATTTCAGCTCTATAACCCACATAGTTTGACAGTTACTGGGCTTTAAAGTGGCATAATATCCATAAATTGGGTTTCTGTGGGCATTTTACAATTGTTAAAGAGACCTTAGCAATTAAACTACAGATCTGAAACTTTTTGGGGGACATACATAACAAACAAAAATTATATATAATACAGTTTAAGACTTGTCACACTAAGCATTTCCAAATAACAGGGCAAAATACGGAAAAAATGTCCAAAAAGGCACTTGGGCGAGTGTCTATGGCCCTCATACACAGGTTAAATGTCTACTAAAAACCTTGATTTTCGGCATATGTAAAAAGGACATAATAATGCATTCCCAGATGGGATTTCAGCTCCATCAATCACATAGTTTAACAGTTACAGGGCTTAAAGGTGGTAAAAAGTCCAAATATTGGGTCATTGTGGGCCTTTTAGAGATCTCGATGTGGCTTTCAAATTAAAGCTTCAGACTTAAAATTTGTTACATACTAAGATTACACATAGAATATGTATCTAATAAAGTTTGAAACTTCTCAGACTTACCATTTCCAAGTTACAGAGCAAAATATGTGAAAAATGTCTTAAAAGGGTCACTCAGGTGGGTGTTTAAGGTCCTCATACACAGGTTAAATGTCTACTTGAAGCCTTGATTTTTGGCACATGTAAAAAAAACATAATAATGTATTCCCAGATGAGATTTCAGCTCTATCAGTCACATAGTTTAACAGTCACAGGCCTTAAAATTGGCAAAAAGTCCAAATACTGGGTCTTTATGGGGCCTTCTAGAGACCTAAATGTGGCCTTCAAATTAAAGCTTCAGACTTAAAATTTGTCACATACTAAGATTACACATAGAATATGCATCTAATACAGTTTGAAACTTCTTAGACTTACCATTTCCAAGTTACAGGGAAAAATATGTGAAAAATGTCTAAAAATGGTCACTCGGGTGGGGATTTATGGTCCTCATACACAGGTTAAATGTCTTCTTAAAGCCTTAATTTTTGGCACATATAAAAATAACATACTAATATCTTCTCAGATAGGATTTGAGCTCTATCAGTCACATAGTTTGACAGTCACAGGGCTTAAAAGTAGCAAAAAGTCCAAATATTGGGTCTTTGGGAGCCTTTTAGAGACCTCAATTTGACCTTCAAAATTAAAGCTTCAGACTTAAAATCTGTTACATACTAAGATTACACACAGAATATATATCTAATACAGTTTGAAACTTCTCAGACTTACCATTTCCAAGTTACAGGGAAAAAGATGTGAAAAATGTCTTATAAGGGTCACTCGGGTGGGTGTTTATGGTCCTGATACACAGGTTAACTGTCTATTAAAGGCCTAAATGTTGGGGCACATATAAGAAAACACATAGATATATTCCCAGATGATATTTAACTTAGATGAGAGACATAGTTTGAAAGCTACAGTGCTTGAAAGTGGCAAAAAGTGCATAAATTGGGTCTCTGTGGGCACTTTTGAGACCTTAAGTCGACCCCTTTGGGTAAACCTACAGCCCTAAAATTTTCTACAGACAAGGATTACATGTCAAAGTTATACCTAGCGCAGTTTGAGACTCATCAGAATTATCACTTCCAAATTATAGGGCAAAATATGTGTAAAGTATAGCAAAAAATCTCTAAGTGGGGGTATTTATGGGCCTCAAACACAATTTTCTCCTCAACTTAAAGTCATGATTTTCGGCACATGTACTAAGAACATATTAATGTGTTGTCAGGTAAAATTTCAGCCAGCTGAGCATCATAGTTTGTGACCTACAGGGCTCTAAGTGGCCAAAAGTGCAATTTCTGACCTTAAGGTGGCCATAAGTTCTTTTTTACTGGGAGTTTAAGGTCACCTAAAAATAGGGATCTTCCTTTGGGCACCCTTAACATGTGTACCAAGTTTGAAAAAAAAATATTAATTTGTTTTTGAGTTATCGCGTCCACAAGGAAATTTCTACGGCGGCGGCGGCGGCGGCGCGACGGACCTGAATCCAATATATCCCCGACTTTCGTCTGGGGATATAATTATTCCCAGAAAAAAGCCAAAATGCTGACCAATTTTGAGATACAGACTAAGTACCCATTATTAAAAAATTTACGAAAATAAAACGCCTCCCATTGAGGCATCTGTGATCCGATTGATCAGAAAATCCTTTCCGACCTGCAGATTTAGGTCTAGAATGTACCTGATAAATTTTATAGCACAGCTGTGTGTGGGTTTTTGTCCAAAACGCGATGACGGGGTGTTTTTGAAAAATGCTTAAGTCTACCTTAAGTAAAGCTTAAGGTCTCCGCAAAGTATCCCAAAAATTTTTCCCACCCCTATAGTTTTAAAGAAAGACAAGAGGGAAAGAAAATTTTGAAAGGCCAAGAGACCATAATCCAGCGGCGGCGATCAGTCGAACTTACTTGAAAACAAATAAGCTCCCCTGACGGGCCGCTTAATTCTTCAGCTAACCTCTACATGTATAGTGGATAATATACCTCCATATTTTTTATTTCAAATACAATAGTGAACAAATTATTTTAAATATATCAGCTTTCCACAAGGCTCCATTTTTTGTGACAAACAACTTCAAATACTAAATACAAAACTGAACAAAATATCATAAATACAACAACTTTTCCAACATTAAATGTTAGTTTCTGTGGAAAAAATGAAATACAAAATTCAATAATCAGTTTCCAGTTGTGCACTTTTGATTTACTTAAAAGTCATATATCTTCAAGATTTCTGTTTCTTAAAATACTATCACTGGAATAGTTTTACCAAATGTATATGGAACAGGGTCAAAAACTTCAAAAGTAAGCCAGCAAACAATTGCCAGGTTTCCTAAAATAAAGTCAACTATGAAATTTAAAGCAATGAGCAAACTGGTAGATGAACCTGTTACCTACTACAATATATAGCCTCCTGTTTGTAATAATTTACCCATTAACAAAAATTGTAACTATTATTCACGACCACTGAGCCTTCTCTATAAGATGAGAATTATAACTAATAGTAATGATTCTCATCTTATTAACTATCATACCACTGCAAACTCTTCCCTGTCCAGCATCCCATCCTTATCATAGTCACTGAGTTCCCACACTCGCCCGAGAACATCCCTCGGAAGCTTTGAATTGATCAGCACCTAAAACAAAGTGAACAGGCCAATAGAAAGCAAGGAATAATCATACTCAGACTCTTTAGTAAACAATATTACATGTACTTGCAATAACACTAAGAGTGACTTACCGGTTTGACTTTATCCCCAGAAAGCATTCCATTCACTGGATGCAAGTCATCAAAGATCTGGTCATACTTTACTTTCTCTGCAGGAGGGACATCCCAATTCTGGTCAACACCCTGTGGCAAGGGACCCTAATGACACAAGTGGTAAAATATGACCATGAATTTCATAAAAAAACAGCCGAAACTTTAGTTTAAAGTTCAGGTTTAAGTTTAAAGTTTAGTTTCAAGTATTCATTTGTAATCTGATGACAATAAAAGGATAATGCAACAAGGACTTCAATAAAACAGCAATGAGGTTTAAGCTCGTGCACATCAATTCTACTGACTATACCAAAGATATTTTCAATATTTGTTGGTTAGCTTTTCCTTAAACTATATTTCTCCCTCCTCAAGCTATTTTTAACACTGCTAACATACATTAAGACTGAAAACATCAATTTATACTTCACAGTAAAGATAGTACGAAGATACGTAACCATCTGACCACTAAGCATCACTATAGGAGCATTTACCAGTTTAATATGATTTTTACTCGGCAGTGTATATCTAAGGTATATACTTGACTTGCACTTTCTTTATCTTTTGGGTATTTGATACCGTTTCCAGTGAGGCTGTGACCTGGTGGTCAGTATGCATGATTGGGGTCAATTTGGGAAGACCTGAAGTGCTTTCTGATGTGCTTGATAGTCAATAATTACTGCATATTTATTATATTGTCACCCACTAGATGACGTTTTTCAGTGTGGCAAAACATGGCAACACAGCAAAACGTCAGAATACTTTATATTTTGGAAGTTTCATATGATAATTTTCATTTCATAACAATAAGTTTTAAATACCTTTCACAGGGATTTTTAATGCAAAGACATCATTTCCGGAAACCACCATTGTGTTTATGGAGAGAATAAAATGTGGATACTATATCACGTGGCTCGGTTTCCAGGCTAGATTTTTACCCCTCATCACAGCCTTAATTTGCAGCACATTGTGTTGGTCCCATATATAACATACAAACAATTCAGATAACCGTCAACATTCTGACATCTGCAAACCATTACCAAATTCCCTATTAAGGCCTCCACAGCCTCAGAGGTGGGAGGTTAATGTCATGTGCCAACATTCCTGTACATTGTTGGCCATTTAATGTGTGTAAATCAGTCCCATATTTAGTTTTAGCCTCACCAGATTTGGCACCAGTGCATCCTTCTTAATATCAGCCGCTGAAACCTCTAGTCCACTCTGTGCCACAGCAATCAACTTCAAAGCCACAAAGAAGCCCTGCTTGTCAAGGTAACCCTTACCACTTGGATCTGCAAGCTCCCAGATCTGAAAGGTGAACAATCGGTAACCTGAGTAGCCACAGCATGTATAGGTTCACCGGCTCCATAATTGGTTACCAATGAATACAATAGTATTGTAACCACAAGAAGTAGCTTTATGACCACAAAATAACTCTTCCCACTCTGTGGACTGCCAGCTCCCAGACCTCAAACACTGCAGCGAAAACGAAACATGTACACTGGGATAACAAGCTCACACATCTAACATAAAAATAGCATCAGAGATGCCCGTACCCCCACAGCCTGGGGAAACGAGATATAGAGGTAGTAAAACAGTACATAGATTGGGATACTTTCAGAGCACTGCATGTAAAGATTAAGTTTTAAAACAAGACAATTCAGTAAACTAAAAGTTATGAAGCTGTAAATTTCCTTAACTGGAGAATAGCTGTCAACGAAAACATCACAATTATGTATGTTCGAATTATGGTTTGATTGTTTTGAATATTACCCATACATACATATGTGGTAAAACATGCTTACATGTGGAGTTGAGGGAAAACCTGTGACTCACTTGATGCAATACCATCTGTTACAATGGGAAGCTGCAAAAGTAAACCCCTTAATGAATTCTAATATGACTTTAACAGTGCTTAATCTATAGCAAACAACACCCAAAGGTGCAACAAACAAGATTCAAGTAAAAAGATGTGAGAGATATAAGAGAGATAAAATAGTATCACATATCCCTGTAGAGAGATAAAATAGAATCAGATATGCAAGATCAAAGGTCAAATCCAGGTCACACCATGACGTTTGTTACACACATATAACCCCCGACCAATGTCCCTACCAAATATCAACTTCACGCACCTTATGGTTTCCGAAACATAGCCCGGACAAGGCATTATAGGTCAAGGTCAATACAGCAAGGTCAAAGGTCAAATCAAGGTCACACCATGACATTTTAGATCTACACACCCTAGCCAATGTCCCTACCAAGTATCAACTTCCTACACCTTACAGTTTCCGACATATAGCCCGGACAAGATTTTATAGGTCAAGGTCACTATGGTAAGGTCAAAGGTCAAATCAAGGTCACGCCATGACACTGCACACCTACACCACCTAACCAATGTCCCTACCAAGTATCAACTTCCTACAATTTATGGTTGCCTAGACATAGCCTGGACAAGATTTTATAGGCCAAGGTCACTATGGTAAGGTCAAAGGTCAAATCAAGGTCACACCATGACGTTGCACACCTACACCCCCTAACCAATGTGCCTACCAAGTATCAACTTCCTACACCTTACGGTTTCCGAGATACAGACCGGACAAACTTTTTCCCGCCGCCCGCCTGCCCATCCGGACACCATGGGTGAAAACAATACCCCGACAGCCCTTAAGGGTTGTGGGGTAAAAACAACTAGAAAAAGATTTAACAAAAACGAGCAGCCCGGATGGAGACTTGAGTTAATAAAGCTGTAGAAGTTGTGGTATGAGACTGTAAGGAGTAGGTAAGCTTCACTGTGTTTTGTATCTGATGGGAAAGTGGATTATCTAAAAACTGTATCAGTTGCAGTATTAGACTGTAAGAATTTTTTTTTTTTTTTTTTTTTTGTAAGACAGAAAAGATACACACATTGCACACATATTCTCCTCTTTGTTTGAATGGGGAAAAGTGAGATTTACAACACACACATAATCTCACTTCCCCATCTCACATTCCCCCATCCCCCATACACAGAGGCAATTCTTTTCCCTTTTGTCACCCTTTATAAGTGCATAAAGTCTAGCTGATGTCAGTTGAACAATAAGATAGCTGGAGGCTGAAAACGTCCTTATTTCACTGTAAGGTGACCATAACTTCATTCATATTACGACTTTAAGGTGACCATAAAATGAAAATATCCCTTTCTGACAACCTTTATAAATGTGCCAAGTTTTATTTTAAAAAGTTAAACATTAACTGAGCTCAGGGCTGAAAAACCCTACACTTTAAGTTTAGGATGGCCATAACATCATTATTATTTAAATCATAAGGTAGTAAGAGTCTTCTTTTGATATATTTCAATATCAATATACGTTAGATATGGAAAAAAAGGGGCCAGACGGCTTTATTCCAAATGTTATGACTTTAGTGGGGGCATAGCTCCAACTATATTAACAGTTTAAGGTCACCATAAAGTCAGGATAATCCTTTGGTAAATCTTAATATATATGCCAGGTTTGGTTGAAAAAAGTGAAAAACTAAGTGAACTGGAGGGCTAAAACCCCCTTGACATTAAGGTGACCTTAAGATTGCAGATACAGGGCTAAAACTTCAGCATGTGAAAGATTATCAAAAAATAGCTGAATAAGTTATTCCAACAAAATGCCGAAATCCTGACCATTTTTGTGATATAGACCAAGTACTCGTTTTTAAAAAATTTATGAAAATAAAATGCATCCCATTCAGGCATCTACGGTCCGATTGATCAAAATCCTTTCCGACCTGCAGATATAGGTCTAGAATGTATATGATAAATTTTATAGCACAGGTGTGTGTGGTTTTTCCGAAACGCGAAGACAGGGTGTTTTTAAAAAATGCTTAAGGTTACCTTAAGTAAAGCTTACGGTCTCCGCAAAGTATCCCAAAAAAATTTTCCGCCCCTATAGTTTTAAAGAAAGATAAGAAAGAAAGAAAAATTTGAAATCCCAAGAAATTATTCAAGGGAGACAATAATCCGGTGGTGGCAGCAGCAGCGATCAGTCGAACTTACATGAAAACAAATAAATGTCCCTGATGGGCAAAGTATCCCAAACAATTTTTCCGCACCTATAGTTTTAAGGAAGATAAGAAAGAAAGAAAAATTTGAAATCCCAAGAAATTATTCAAGGGAGACCATAATCCGGCGGTGGCGGCAGCGGCGATCAGTCGAACTTACATGAAAACAAAAAAGCGTCCCTGACGGGCCGCTTAATAATTAGAAAATGTTCTAGTAGAGCCCAAGCTAAGGCATTTGTGTAGAAATTAAATGATAAATTTACTGATATCATTATTGTGATTCCACTTGACAGTGATGTCTTTAATCCCCAGTAACAAACATGTACCTGACCAAGGACCTTCTCAGAGATTCCTGATTTCTTTAGGAATGTTGCAGCATCCAAAGCACCAATAATGCCACTCTTTTTGGCATCTGCCTGAAAGTTAACAAAGGTACAATACAATACAGAACTGCAAAGAATTACCAATTTACAAAGCATCAGATACTCAACAAATTTAGCAGTGGGTTTAAATTCAAAACACTGGTTCAACTAAATCTACAGCGAAAACACCATAATAAATATCTGTCATGTCCTTGTCTATTGAAATTATCTTTGGTGTCTGGAAATCTAGGTCCAACAGAAGTCTTTTCTGCCAATACCTGGTAATATGACACTTTATTGGATTCAGTTGTGTACGATTTTGTGATACTACTGAATTCTTAGTATCTAAGTAATTAACTGGACTTCACCACTGCGAATCAATTAAACATGACTCCTGTTACATGTGGACCCTGCAAATACAATATAATTTCAAACATAATAATTAAACCTTGTTAGGCCAGAAAAAATCTATAAGCAGTTAACCAAGATTTCTAAATGCCAAAGAAGGAGAGCTCATGAGGCTTAGCCAAAAACTTCCACTTAATAGATATATCTGTTTGACACAGTTCTAGTCACAGGACTTCAACAGAAAGTAATGTCTTAAGTTTCTTTACAGCAAAAGAATTTAACAACCAGATTCTGCAATAGATACAACTGTTTGACAGAGTTCTAGTCACAGGACTTCAACAGAAAGTAATTTCTTAAGTTTCTTTACAGCAGAAGAATTTAACAACCAGATTCTGCAAATCAATGTCGTATATTCCACAATGAATAACTTACATTTGGGTCCAATGAAGTATAAAACTGAAATAAATTTAATTGGTTGGAACAAGCATTTCATAGTGATTATAAATTTTTTCTGTAATTTTAAAAGATCCAGAAATATGAGACTTCTCTAAAGATAAAGCTACAGATCGCTTCTAATTTTGAGACACAAAAATCTATATTTTTACCTCAATTTCTTTTCTGTAATTTTAAAAGACCAAGAAATATGTGAGACTTCTCAAAAGGTAAAGCTATATATCATTTAAAAGTTTAAGCATAACTGTGACAAAGAGTTTGGTACTTACCTGATAAAAGTATGCTTCATACACTGCAAAATGGCTCCCAGCAAGCTTAAACAACGATAAAAAAAAATGTGTAGAAAAGCAACAAATGTTAACTTGAATGTTGAAGCTCATTAATATGGCCAAATTTCTTGTTCCATTATGATGTAATGGAACTTGTACAGGTTGAATATTTGTCAGACTCAAACATGTGAACCTAGAAAACACTA
This sequence comes from Sabellastarte sp. h YS-2021, assembly GCA_964017235.1. Taxonomy (NCBI): domain Eukaryota; kingdom Metazoa; phylum Annelida; class Polychaeta; order Sabellida; family Sabellidae; genus Sabellastarte; species Sabellastarte sp. h YS-2021. Next base: position 143,658,762 of record OZ024929.1, read on the forward strand.
TTTTTTTAACTCTTGCCCCCTAAAGGGGAGGGGCAAGGGCATTGTAACTGGGTCTGCTTGTTTGTGTGCATGACTCAAAACTATATATCAAATGTGGGTCATATTTTCACACAAGGCGGGGTTTACCAATGACTCAGTCTTCAAACACGATTTAGATTCGGATCCCGATAGAGTCGTCAGAATTTTTTTCCTTATTTTTCACAAATATTTTGTACTTATTGCACTCAAAAGACTATGTACACAAGACAAAGAAGGTGTGTGTAGTGGGGTCATTAAGTGCCAACCAATTAATGGGGAAGAAATGAGATGTTGACAGTCACAGTGGGATCCACTTTTTAAATTTCTACGACTCCACCAAGTATGGATCTGTGGTGGGATTTGTAGAGCTGAAATGATTATTCGTACTAATCGATTATTTGGTTATCAAAACACTAGTCGATGCCAATATTGTGAAATCGTTAACTGTTTTCTTATGTATATCACCACATACTAGTAGGGGATTTGACGTGATCATTAAAACTATTATTTTTCAAATATCAAATATTATGTTATTAGCCAATTTACAAAATAATCTGGTGAATTTTTCGCTTTTTCTGGCATCTTGTGAACTGCCATTTTGTTTGTTTACATCTGGAACTCCTATACATGTGACGTTTTTGGTATTTCTCTAACATGCTAAACCTTGGAAACAGTTAATCGGTTAGTCGACGGTTAATACAAGCGACTACCCGGATAGCAAATTTTTGCTAATCGTTTCAGCTCTAGAGATTTGTGGGGGTTTTTTCAGAGCTACACAAACTACCAAAATAGCATGTTTATTATTTGTACTAGAACTGAATGAAAATAGCATCAGAGATACCTGTACCCCACAGCCTGGGGAAACAGTTTTCAAAACCATGAGATATAGAAGTAGTGAAACAGTACAAAGATTTGAATACTCCAGCTCCCAAAAATATTTAAGTAGAGGAAATAACATCTAAGAGAAAGGAAATGTATGTAAAGATGAAGTATTAAAACAAAACAATTCTATAGCAAAATGACAGCATTAATCAGTAAACTAAAAATTATGAAGCTGTAAAATTTATTAATTGGAGAATAGTTATTATTGGAAAAAGCATCACAATTATATAAAAGTGCATATAATAATCAGTTGCAGCAATCCATATATCTTTGTCATAAGAGAAAGATGTTTCAAATATGGTAGGTGAACACACTTTGGCAGAGCCAAAGTTAAAGGTCACATCATGATGCACACCCACACCCCTAACAAAGATTAAATCTATTACATCTAAAGTAAGAATTGTATATTGTTTGGTTACTTGCAACCTGCACAAGATCACTAGAACTTGTTGACATATTATATGAAAAAGGCAAAGAAACATTAATACAGTATATATTAAAAATAGACACACATTACACTATTAAAATTTTAAGGATTTTAAAAAGCAAAAGGATTTTGCCCAAAAACAAAAAGTTTTAAATCAATTCCAAAAAGACTTGGATTTCATAAGGTGTAGAAGGTTGATAGTTAGTAGGGACATTGGTAGTTTACAGGGAGTAGGAAAGGGAGTACAGTTGAAAGAAGCCTCTGTCAGTATTTTGATGAAATAACACTTAGCTTTCATAAACTTAATAAACATAAACAGGATAGAAATCCACAGTGAGCAGCAATGGGATCACAGTTGACAGAGACCTTAGTACTTGTGAAATGCAATTAACTTCTCGGTTTGTGCATAAAAGATACCTCATTTCTTTTAATTGCGTTTAGAAGAACCAGGAAGTAGCGAAAATCAATTTATGTTGATACTGTATATTAATCCATATATGTTATAAAATTATTAATTTTTTTAATTTAGTTCTGTTTACACAATGGAATTTATGTAAATTATCTGCCGCAGTTTTCAGCCAATATCTCCTATTTTCGCCCACTGCAAGTCGTCAACTAAGCATTATACACAAGTGCTGATTTTTCTTTGATATTTCTCAAACCTACATATGTGTTACATGCATCAAAAGAATGGTATTTTTCAGAGCTTCTGCTTGTTTTTGTTGTATGAAAATCCATATAGAATTGGGGAGAGGTTTCGCGGAGGTTTGTTGGCTCTGAGTACTCTTATTTGCACAGATAGCATATAACACCATTGAACCAACATTGGCTATTGGTCTCTTATGGTCAGCAGTTTTTCCCACCCTTGGGCCCACATGTTGGGCCAAATGTAGCCACCTTTCTAACTACTATTCCAGCTGTATATCTGTAGATTTGACCTCTGTTATGCCCACATTGGACCAATGCTGCAATGCTCTCAAGGTTTTTTTTTTCTCTGCATCTTCACAATGTAAAACCATGGGAAAGGTTATTATGTGCAGAGTTTAACTAGACCTACGCATCAGAGAACCAATGCAAATTTGTATCCACTGGAAAGACAACTCACCAAAGCCAGTGAACCATCGTTTCACCTTGAAGGAGGGAGGAAAGGTCAACTCTAACCCCAGAAGATTCCAAGCCCAAGATTTCCTAAGAGTTGGTTTCACATTGCAAACCTCTAGGATCAATAATAAGCAAGTTATAAGCACTTTTAGGTTTGGTCGTCCTCGGTTGATGTTGAAGGAGGGGCTCAAGGTCAAATCTGACCACACCAAAAGATTCCCAGCCCATGATTTCCTTATAAGTTTGTTTCACATTGCAAACCTCTAGGACCAATAATAGGCGAGTTATAAGCACTTTTAGGTTTGGCTAGCTTCGTTTGACCTTGAACGAGGGGCACAATGTCAAATCTGACCACATCAAAAGATTCCTAGCCCATGATTTCCTATAAGTTGGATTCACATTACAAACCTATAGGACCAATAACAAGCGAGTTATAAGCACTTTTTAAATTTGGCTATCCTCGTTTGACCTTGAAGGAGGATCCAAGGTCAAATCTGAACACATCCAAAGATTTTTAGCCCATAATTTCCTGTGTGTTGGTTTACCATCCCAAACCTCCAGGACCAATAATAAGCCACTTATAAGCACTTTTAAGTTTGGCTATCCTCATTTGACCTTGAACAAGGGGCCAAAGGTCAAATCTGACCACACCAAAAGATTCCTAGCTGATGATTTCCTATAGGTTGGTTTACCATCCCAAAACTCTACAGCCAATAATGAGTTATAAGCACTTTAAAGTTTGGCTATAACGTTTGACCTTGAAGGAGGGGCCCAAGGTCAAATCCATCCATACCAGAAGATTCCCAGCCCATGATTTCCCATATGTTGGTTTACTATCCCAAACCTCTAGGACCAATAATAAGCGAGTTATAAGCACTTTCAAGTTTGGCTATCCCTGTATGACCTTGAACGAGGGGCCCAAGGTCAAATCTGACATCAAAAGATTCACAACCCATGATTTCCTATATGTTGGTTTACCATCCCAAACCTGTAGGACCAATAAAAAGCGATTTATAAGCACTTTCAAGTCTGGCTATCCTCGTTTGACCTTGAAGGAGGGGCCCAAGGTCAAATCCGACCACACCAAAAGATTCCCAGCCCATGATTTCCCATATGTTGGTTTATCATCCCAAACCTCTAGGACCAATAATAAGCGAGTTATAAGCACTTTTAAGTTTGGCTATCCTCGTTTGACCCTGAAGGAGGGGTCCAAGGTCAAATCTGACCACATCAGAAGATTCGCAGCACATGTTTTTCTATAGATTGGTTTCACATTGCAAACCTCTAGGACCAATAATAAGGGAGATATAGGCACTTTTAATGTCTGCCACGTGGGTTACTTCGGCACTCTGTGGATGACCTTGAATTAAGAGCCTCAAGGTCAAATGTCCGCAAGGTTGTAGAGGACATATATATCTGTTATACATATCACCTATGAAGAGATTCAACCTTCTACCTATGAGAACCAGCCAGTAGAAAAATGTAGATAATTTTCAAAGAAATACCCGCGGCGGCCATCTTGTTTTTCAGAATGAGGCTAATTTCCTTTCCAGAGCAGCTTACCCCCCGATGAAGATATCCTGCAAATTTGGTAACCTAGCTGGTGTAGTTTTCCTCTGAGAGCGTTAATGACGAAAATTTCTCTACATGTGGCGGCAGCGTAGCAAACGCTAAACCAAAGTATCCACCGGATGCCTCCAGTGGATACAATAATGATGTTCTTTTGTGTATTGCTGGGTGATAAATTTGAAAATATTAATTACTTAAATGTAGCTTTTATAAGCTACAAGCTTACCATGTGGGACTTAATGCTGTTCTCGGGTTGCCACACCCGGGGCCAACGTCTTAGAAAAAAGATCGTTCTTGTTAGCCACCGGATATACTGGTAGTTGTCGTCACGTGATAACTTCTGACCAATCGCCCTACTTTCTCGTTGAAATTTTTTAAAACCTACCCCTCAGCTGTAAACAGCGGGGAGGCAGGGTGGGACTCTCCTAAGTCCCACATGGTAAGCTTGTAGCTTATAAAAGCTACATTTAAGTAATTAAAATTTTCAATTTTATTACGCTACAATAGCTTACCATGTGGGACTTAATGCTGAATTCAACCGCCCGGTGGCGGGATTACAGCTGAGACTGGAAGATATGTCATTTTTTCTAAGATTTTGAATTAATATATACAGAATAGTGCCAGAAATACCAGTCTGAGTCCCATTTACAGTGCCCCGATCCCGAAGATCGGGCCTGTAACGAGCCAAAAACCTAAGTAAAAGAGAGACAGTGCTAAAAACTGTCTAGATGTTTGGTTGTAGGACGGAAGTGCAGCAGTGCTCACTTCGAGATCTAAGGGTCCCTGAGGGACCTTCACGTGTGACTGACCAACCCAGTGGTTGGGCATCTCATAAAATTTTTAACCCTAAATATGAGATTAATGACAACTAAATAAGTCCTTAATAGAAATTACTTGATAATTAAAAAAAATAAAATAAAATGACCTTACCCGTAACATCTTGAAGGTAAAGGAATACCTAGATCCTGGGAGAGACTCCTGAAGACTTGGTTGTAGCGGATGTGCCCCCCCCCCCTTTTTTTCTTTCCGGGGACAACTGGTCTGAGGGGAAGGATCTAGGACTTGTTGTGCCGCCACTACAGGTCCCAGGTACATATTGACCAAGTCCGACCAAGTAAGGTCTTTTAGGTAAAAATTTGTAAATCTGTTGTGAGCTTTCCAGTGACAGGCTTGCATGATTTGGTCCACCGATAGCCCACCGTAAAAGGCCTTAGAGGCCGCGAAGGCCCGGATGTCATGCGCTTTAACTTGGACCAAGTCCAAGGCTTGTTGGTCTGCTTGTTTATAACAAAGTAGGATGGTTTGTTTCAACCATGAAGAGAGTGTAGCGGGTCTGATGTCTGAGGTATGTCCTTTCTTAAAGGAGATAAAAAGGAGAGAACGAGACCCTCTCAGGTCTTTTGTTCAGTCCAAATAAAACCTCAGGGCCCGCACGGGACACAGGGTCCTGTCTTCTTTAAACTGTCTATCTACAATGGTAGTCAAAGCAGGAATAGTCACCGGAGACACACTTTGAGAACCTTCTCTTGCTAGTTGGTTTTTGGCTATGAAATCAGAAGAAGGGAACAAGGCGACCTTTTCCCATTGGCCTAGATTAGATACTCGCGACCCAGGCATGGGTTTTTTGCTGCGGCGCTTGCCCGAGGCCAAAGCTAGCAAGAAAGCAGTTTTGAAGGTAAGATGTTTGAGGTCTGTGTCTTTCCTGGGCTCAAATGGTGGTTTTGTGAGCTCGTTGAGGACAACAGAAAAGTTCCACTTGGGACGATCCCTGTGAAAACTGGAGAGTAAACTATGAAGGTCCGCGTTATGTGCAATATGGTGGGCCGTTGGGCCCAAAGTGTCAATGATTGCAGTCCTGTAACCATCAATGGTCGAGGGGCGCCTCTTTAGGTCTTGGTACAGGTACATGAAAAAATCTGAGATTTGTTTCACAGATGGAGTGGAGAAATCCACCGAATTTTCTCTGCACCATTTTTCAAATAGGGCCCACTTTGACTTGTAGATGGTCCTTGTTGATGACCGCTGAGGGGCAGCAATTCTCTCTGCCACCTCCACAGAGAAGGCTTGTTCTTGGAGTTGTCCGCTCCTAGACACCAGGCGTGGAGGTTCAGCTGTTGTGGAACACATAGTTGTGGGACTGTTTGAGTAGGGTCGTTGACACTGGGAGTTGTGGGATCTCTGTTGAGAGCTGCACTAGGTCCCAAAACCAGGGCATCCCTGGCCAGCCTGGGGCTATCACGATGATCAGGCAATGGCATTGCTTGATCTTTTGGATCACCTTGTGAAGGAGAGCCGTAGGAGGGTAAGCATAGGCCGTGAGCTTGGTCCAGTCTATGTTTAGAGCATCTATGTCCCAGGCCCTTGGGTCTGGGATAGGAGACACGTACAGTGGGAGCTTGTGGTTCAGGTGAGTGGCAAATAAGTCTACATGAGGAGTGAACCACTTCTGGCAGATCTGTTTGAACACCTGTGGGTGCAGAGACCATTCTGTTGACTGCACTTGGTTGGACCTGGACAGTAGGTCGGCCATCACATTCAGGCACCCTGGAATGTGCCTGGCTTTCAATGTTATGTGGTAGTGATGGCACCAGGTCATGATTTTCCACAGGAGAGAGCACATCTCTGCTGAGTGAGTTCCTCCCTGTTTGTTGATGTAGGCTACCACTGTTGAGTTGTCCGTCGCAACTAACACTGTTTGATTCTGGCACTGGTCCTTGAAGTCTCGAAGGGCCAGGGAGACCGCCTTCAATTCCAGGACATTTATGTGTAGCCTTTTTTCCCGATCTGACCACAGACCTTTTGTAGACTTTTGATCTAAGTGAGCGCCCCAACCTTCGTTTGAGGCGTCGGTAAAGAGTTGGATACTGTGGTCTTTGGGATGAAGGTCTGCGCCTTTCATCACGTTTGAGGGATTTTGCCACCAATCTAGGTGGGCTACAATGGCTTCTGTCCAAGGAAGGAGGTTGTCCAGCGACTGAGGATATCTCCAGTGCTCCTTGAGATGAAACTGAAAGGGCCTCATGTGAAGGTGTCCCTCCGGGACCATTTTCTCCGTTGAGGCTAGCAACCCAATTAGAGACATCAAACATCTTGCAGTCAAAACACGTTTTGACTTGAGTCGTAGGATCAAATCCTGAAGTTTGAGCCATCTCTCGTGAGTGGGTCTTACAAGGGCTGAATCTAGGTGGTATTCGTAGCCCACGAACGAAAACACCTGAGTAGGTTTCAGTTCTGATTTTTCCTGGTTGATTATCCACCCCAAGGATTGAGTTAGGTCTACCACTGCCTGTGTGTCCACTTGGGCTTCCTCCTGAGACTGGGACCTGATCAGCCAGTCGTCCAGGTATTGGTGAATTCTGAGTCCTCTTGAGAGGGCCATTAGTTTCACTTCCTTTACGATCATCGTAAAGACCTGGGGGGCTGTGGCCAGTCCGAACGGTAGGGAGGTGAACTGGAACACCTGAGCCTTGTAGCAAAACCTTAGGTATTTCCTTGAGTTTGGATGGATGGGGATGTGTAGGTAAGCATCTGACAGGTCTATCGACGATACTCACTCCCCTGGAATCAGGGAAGTCCTGATGGACTCTGGAGTTTCCATTTTGAACTTTTCTACATGTAGAAAAGTGTTGAGCCTGCTTAAGTCTATGACTGGCCTCCACCTTTGGTGAGGCTTGGGTACTAGGAACAGGCGACTGTAAAACCTGAGAGATTTTACATTTTCCACCCTTTTGATAGCGTCCTTTGACAAGAGAGACTGGATACAAGTGGCCAAGGCTTGATCTTTTTGTTGGGCCTTGTACTCTTACAGGATCAGAGGAAATCTGATCAAGTTTGGCTTTGAATGGAATGGCAGAACGTAGCCATTGGTGATAATGTTTAACACGTTTTGAGAACATTTGTTTGTTAGCCAGTCTCTCTTGAAAGAACGGAGGCGACTTCCTACTGGTGGACTGAGTGAGGCTTTGGAGGAGTCATTGGGAAGGGGGGTTTCCACGCCCCCTTCCCCTATTATGGGGTCGAAAACGACCCCTAGAGCCTCTGAAGTTGAGTTTTCCTCTTCCCGAGGGAAAGGATTGGTTGCTGCTTTGAGAGGTATTGCCCCCATAGGGGCGTTTCCTGTAGGAGCCTCTTTTCTTGTGGGGACCACGAAAGGGCTTATTCTGGTAGGGTGCGAAACCCTGAGAATCTTTTGAGGTGCCTTTTTTGAGAAGGAAGTCCTCACCTTCCTTTACGAGTTGAGACTCGAACAAGGAGGAGTCCCAAAAGGACGAGTTCCTAAGTTCTTGACGTCTCGTTTCCCCTAGCTGGGGATGTAATAGAGTCATCTCGGCTTCGTGCCTAAGCAAGCCGGTATTAGCCATAGAATATAACTCCCTCTGGAGAATATGGGCTAGAGATTTGCTGAGACAGGTGAGGGCCCTATGTTGAACAAGAACAGTCTTGTTCCAAAAATCCATGTACTCAGCGACTTCCTAATATCCGCGCTTTGCTGCTTTCTCAGGATTGGCACCTTTCTGGATCTGAGATTTAATCTTCTTGACAGTTGACTTAATGCTATGTTGGCACTTTTCCAAGGAAGCATTGCAAGAAGAAGAGGTTTTGGCAAAAGCAGCGGTGAAGTTGAGGGTTGAGATATTTTGTCTAGCCTGATGTTCCAGCTCCTTAAGAACTGGCAGGGGAACTTTGGCTACTAGTGCCCCAGGAGGTCTAGGAGTAATACAGATCTTAGCAAAGTCTGTATTCAACTCCTGAATTTTATCCTGAAAAGTGGGCTGTCCCACCTTATACCACTTAGAAGTGGATGGAGGAGGCTTTACATATTTGCCCTCAGCTAAATTGGCAGCTTTAAAATCATGTTGAAATTTATCAAAGGCGTCCTTGATAACTGAGCTAAGGGGTAGAATAGAGGAAGGACCTCTAGGTCTGAGCTCTTGACGGCCTTTTTCGTCGTCCAGACCCAACACTGAAGTTGAAGACCCAGGCATAGAGTCCCTGGGGTCAGGGAGAGAGAGAATGCGCCTGAAGGTGTCTACTTCTTCAGAGTATTGGGAGGGAATGTCAGACAGAGCCACTTCCCTATAATAAGGGGGGTCTGGATCATGTTGTGGGAGGTCTTGATCAGAAGCTGCACCTCAGGGCTGAGCCCTAGAGGGCTTAGAAGACCTGTGTCTGGCAACAGGGGACTGATCTTCCTCTGAAGATAACACATATCTGGACCTGGATTTATGTTTGCTCTTGTCAGAGTGCTTCTTATGTCTAGCTGAATGGATCCGAGGTTCGTCGGAATCCTCATCCAGTTGGTCCGAGGCAGAGCTCGGCACTACTGTTTGCCTATGGCTTTGTTTTTTATGAGAGTACGAGGACTCCTTCGGTATAGCCTCAGAAGGGGCAACGTACTGATCCGAGGTAGTTTGGTTAAGTACTAGCCGAGGAGGGAGTGCTGGACCAACGTCCACATCCATGGCCTCGGACTGAGCATTAGTACTGGATCTCGGAGGGGGTAGGTCCAGATGGGCAGCAATGTTACTGGATGGACCAGGTTTTGAAGCATGAGACGAGGGTTCAACCTCGGATGTCTTTTTTATTGTCAATTCCTCTCGGAGTGATTGAAATGCTTCTAACATGGATGCCTGGAAGGAACCCATTTGCTGCTGTAAGTGTATATTTAATGAATCACCCAGGGATTTCTCAATATTTCTTTGAATTTTATTTTGTAAAACTGTACCTGGGGTGGGTGGAACAGCCTTGGCGGTCTTTAAAGATAAAGAGCTGAAGGCAAGAGGTTGAGGACGGGGGGGTGAGGTAAAGAGGTTATCAGCAGCACTCTCTAGGTCTGCATTGGAACCAGTGAAAGAGTCCCCGTCGCCTTCACCCAAGAGATCTAGTTCATCTTTGGAACTAGTTTCCGCTTTTGGCTTTTTAAAATACCGCTTCCTGTTCTGTATTTTTTGCAATTGTTCATCAGTAAGAGACGTGCAAATTTGGCAGGGGGTTTCAAAGGTGACACAGGGGTCATCTCCCTTGCCAGCCTCCCTACAGGTATGGCAGTAATTATGATGATCAAAACTGAAGCAAAAATGGCGGCATTTCTGAGCTCGCGGTTTGTCTTTGTTTGCTTGATGGAGAGACATTTTAACGCAATAAAAAGACGTACAATTGGGGTTGCCTGAACCGAGAAAAACTCAAAACACGCGAAAGCAAGAAAATTACCTAACCTGTGAAAATAAAAATTTTACAGAATGATCTATGATATATATTAAAGAAAATATCCAAAAATTAGCCTCCAACAATACGTAAAGTCTGAGAAATAAATGAAAATGTCTGTATATTTACAAACTGCTACCAGTCAATCGTGGCCAACGAGAAAGTAGGGCGATTGGTCAGAAGTTATCACGTGACGACAACTACCAGTATATCCGGTGGCTAACAAGAACGATCTTTTTTTCTAAGACGTTGGCCCCGGGTGTGGCAACCCGAGAACAGCATTAAGTCCCACATGGTAAGCTATTGTAGCGTAATAAAATCTAAGATTCCTTTAAATATGAAGCCCCAACAACCACAGGGGCAGCAAAGACCTAAATTCAAACCCAAAATCCAGAGGTCATATAGAGATCAACTTGAAGATTTTTGTAAACCAACCCAAAATTCATTTGGACACAAAATGAAAAAGCCACTGGGCCAGTAATGCCATCGGATTCAAACCCAAGACCTAGAGGTCACGCAAAGGTCAATTCAAAACACTTCATAGTCCATCCCTAAGTTGTTATATGCTGTCATAAAGTCATGTATCTAGTAGTGTTGGTACCTAATAATAAAATATGTATCGATATCAAACCATATTTTCGCCTTCTGTATGGATCGATATTGAAATATTGGGTCATAGATGTTTTCTGAAAGAGACCTTCCAAACTCTTTCGCAAGTTTTAGTAGTTTCCCGAAACGTAAACAAATATGGCATTTCCGCTTTAGCGGTAAGTGAAAGTTGACAAAAATTATATGAAAACCAAGATATTCCTCAATTTTTGTATTTTATTTGAATAGAAAACGACTTAATTGCATCTATTAAACTAGAAATAGGACGCCCTGTTGATAGTAGATGCGAATAGAAACAGGATAGCATAGAAGAACACACATTATCATGTGTAATGTCCACCCCATGAACCTTGCCCAAATTGTACAGTAGTCTTACAAGACCCTGTTTCATTTGTAAAATATATGAATGATGCTTAAATATTTATTAGTGTAGATGTAAATTATTTCAGCTTCATGCCTTTTTGCATTGGTTGGGTTGAAAATTTTGACGAAATCACTCTATCTTGCATGGTTAAGAAGACCGTTTTTCTATTTTTGGCAAAAATTTGAAAATTCAAAATGGCCGCCATTTTTGGGAAAAGGAAATTTTTTTGAAAATTGCCAAGAGTACATTTCTTAGATACCCTATGGGTCGAAAATTTCAAGGAAATAACTCTATTTTGCACGGTTAAGGCCAGTTTGTGTTTTTCCATTTTGGGCAAAAATTCGAAAAATTCAAAATGGCCGCCATATGTACAAAGAGTACATTTCTTAGATACCCCTTGGGTCGAAAATTTTGACGAAATCGCTCTATCTCGCACGGTTAAGTGGCCGCCATTTTTGGGGAGGGGAAAATTTTTTGAAAATTGCAAAGATTACATTCCTTAGATACCCTAATTTCAACGAAATCTCTCTATCTCGCATGGTTAAGGAGATAGAAGCAAATTTGTGTTTTGCCATTTTTGGCAAAAATTTGAAAATTCAAAATGGCCGCCATTTTAGGGGAGGGGAAATTTTTTTTTAAATTGCCAAGAATACAATGCTCAAATACCTGTGGGTCGAAAATTTTGCCGAAATCGCTCTATCTCGCACGGTTAAGGAGATAGAAGCAAATTAGTGTTTTGCCATTTTTGGCAAAAATTCGAAAATTCAAAATGGCCGCCATTTTTGGGGAGGGGAAAATTTTTTTTAAATTACCAAGAGTACAATGCTCAGATACCCTGTGGGTCGAAAATTTTGACGAAATCGCTCTATCTCGCACGGTTAAGGAGATAGAAGCAAATTTGTGTTTTGCCATTTTTGGCAAAAATTCGAAAATTCAAAATGGCCGCCATTTTTGGGGAGGGGAAAATTTTTTTTAAATTACCAAGAGTACAATGCTCAGATACCCTGTGGGTCGAAAATTTTGACGAAATCGCTCTATCTCGCACGGTTAAGGAGATAGAAGCAAATTTGTGTTTTGCCATTTTTGGCAAAAATTCGAAAATTCAAAATGGCCGCCATTTTTGGGGAGGGGAAAATGTTTTGGTAATTGCAAAGAGTACACTCCTTAGATACCCTGTGGGTTGAAAATTTCGAAGAAATCGCTCTATCTCACACAGTTAAGGAGATAGAAGGAAATTTGTGTTTTGCCATTTTTGGCAAAAATTCTAAAATTCAAAAGTGGCCGCCATTTTTGGGGAGGGGAAAACTTTTTAAAAATTGCCAAGAGTAGAATTCTCAGATACCCTGTGGGTCGAAAATTTTGCCGAAATCGCTCTATCTCGCACGGTTAAGGAGATAGAAGCAAATTAGTGTTTTGCCATTTTTGGCAAAAATTCGAAAATTCAAATTGGCCGCCATTTTTGGGGAGGGGAAAATGTTTTTTAAATTACCAAGAGTACAGTGCTCAGATACCCTGTGGGTCGAAAATTTTGACGAAATCGCTCTATCTCGCACGGTTAAGGAGATAGAAGCAAATTTGTGTTTTACCATTTTTGGCAAAAATTCGAAAATTCAAAATGGCCGCCATTTTTGGGGAGGGGAAAATTTTTGGAAAATTGCAAAGATTGCATTCCTTAGATACCCTGTGGGTCGAAAATTTCGACGAAATCGCTCTATCTCGCACGGTTAAGGAGATAGAAGCAAATTAGTGTTTTGCCATTTTTGGCAAAAATTCGAATATTCAAAATGGCCGCCATTTTTGGCGAGGGGAAAATTTTTTTAAAATTGCAAAGATTGCATTCCTTAGATACCCTGTGGGTCGAAAATTTCGACGAAATCACTCTATCTCGCACGGTTAAGGAGATAGAAGCAAATTTGTGTTTTGCCATTTTTGGCAAAAATTCGAAAATTCAAAATGGCCGCCATTTTTGGGGAGGGGAAAATTTTTTGAAAATTGCAAAGAGTACACTCCTTAGATACCCTGTGGGTTGAAAATTTCCACGAAATCGCTCTATCTCACACAGTTAAGGAGATAGAAGGAAATTTGTGTTTTGCCATTTTTGGCAAAAATTCTAAAATTCAAAAGTGGCCGCCATTTTTGGGGAGGGGAAAACTTTTTAAAAATTGCCAAGAGTAGAATTCTCAGATACCCTGTGGGTCGAAAATTTTGCCGAATCACTCTATCTCGCACGGTTAAGGAGATAGAAGCAAATTAGTGTTTTGCCATTTTTGGCAAAAATTCGAAAATTCAAAATGGCCGCCATTTGTGGGGAGGGGAAAATTTTTTTTAAATTACCAAGAGTACAATGCTCAGATACCCTGTGGGTCGAAAATTTTGACGAAATCGCTCTATCTCGCACGGTTAAGGAGATAGAAGCAAATTTGTGTTTTACCATTTTTGGCAAAAATTCGAAAATTCAAAATGGCTGCCATTTTTGGGGAGGGGAAAATTTTTGAAAAATTGCAAAGATTGCATTCCTTAGATAGACTGTGGGTCGAAAATTTCGACGAAATCGCTCTATCTCACACGGTTAAGGAGATAGAAGAAAATTAGTGTTTTGCCATTTTTGGCAAAAATTCGAAAATTCAAAATGGCCGCCATTTTTGGCGAGGGGAAATTTTTTTTTAAATTGCAAAGATTGCATTCCTTAGATACCCTGTGGGTCGAAAATTTCGACGAAATCACTCTATCTCGCACGGTTAAGGAGATAGAAGCAAATTTGTGTTTTGCCATTTTTGGCAAAAATTCGAAAATTCAAAATGGCCGCCATTTTTGGGGAGGGGAAAATTTTTTTTAAATTACCAAGAGTACAATGCTCAGATACCCTGTGGGTCGAAAATTTTGACGAAATCGCTCTATCTCACACAGTTAAGGAGATAGAAGAAAATTTGTGTTTTGCCATTTTTGGCAAAAATTCGAAAATTCAAAATGGCCGCCATTTTTGGGGAGGGGAAAATTTTTTTTAAATTACCAAGAGTACAATGCTCAGATACCCTGTGGGTCGAAAATTTTGACGAAATCGCTCTATCTCGCACGGTTAAGGAGATAGAAGCAAATTTGTGTTTTACCATTTTTGGCAAAAATTCGAAAATTCAAAATGGCTGCCATTTTTGGGGAGGGGAAAATTTTTGAAAAATTGCAAAGATTGCATTCCTTAGATAGACTGTGGGTCGAAAATTTCGACAAAATCGCTCTATCTCACACGGTTAAGGAGATAGAAGCAAATTAGTGTTTTGCCATTTTTGGCAAAAATTCGAAAATTCAAAATGGCCGCCATTTTTGGCGAGGGGAAAATTTTTTTAAAATTGCAAAGATTGCATTCCTTAGATACCCTGTGGGTCGAAAATTTCGACGAAATCACTCTATCTCGCACGGTTAAGGAGATAGAAGCAAATTTGTGTTTTGCCATTTTTGGCAAAAATTCGAAAATTCAAAATGGCCGCCATTTTTGGGGAGGGGAAAATTTTTTGAAAATTGCAAAGAGTACACTCCTTAGATACCCTGTGGGTTGAAAATTTCCACGAAATCGCTCTATCTCACACAGTTAAGGAGATAGAAGGAAATTTGTGTTTTGCCATTTTTGGCAAAAATTCTAAAATTCAAAAGTGGCCGCCATTTTTGGGGAGGGGAAAACTTTTTAAAAATTGCCAAGAGTAGAATTCTCAGATACCCTGTGGGTCGAAAATTTTGCCGAATCACTCTATCTCGCACGGTTAAGGAGATAGAAGCAAATTAGTGTTTTGCCATTTTTGGCAAAAATTCGAAAATTCAAAATGGCCGCCATTTGTGGGGAGGGGAAAATTTTTTTTAAATTACCAAGAGTACAATGCTCAGATACCCTGTGGGTCGAAAATTTTGACGAAATCGCTCTATCTCGCACGGTTAAGGAGATAGAAGCAAATTTGTGTTTTACCATTTTTGGCAAAAATTCGAAAATTCAAAATGGCTGCCATTTTTGGGGAGGGGAAAATTTTTGAAAAATTGCAAAGATTGCATTCCTTAGATAGACTGTGGGTCGAAAATTTCGACGAAATCGCTCTATCTCACACGGTTAAGGAGATAGAAGAAAATTAGTGTTTTGCCATTTTTGGCAAAAATTCGAAAATTCAAAATGGCCGCCATTTTTGGCGAGGGGAAAATTTTTTTTAAATTGCAAAGATTGCATTCCTTAGATACCCTGTGGGTCGAAAATTTCGACGAAATCACTCTATCTCGCACGGTTAAGGAGATAGAAGCAAATTTGTGTTTTGCCATTTTTGGCAAAAATTCGAAAATTCAAAATGGCCGCCATTTTTGGGGAGGGGAAAATTTTTTTTAAATTACCAAGAGTACAATGCTCAGATACCCTGTGGGTCGAAAATTTTGACGAAATCGCTCTATCTCACACAGTTAAGGAGATAGAAGAAAATTTGTGTTTTGCCATTTTTGGCAAAAATTCGAAAATTCAAAATGGCCGCCATTTTTGGGGAGGGGAAAATTTTTTTTAAATTACCAAGAGTACAATGCTCAGATACCCTGTGGGTCGAAAATTTTGACGAAATCGCTCTATCTCGCACGGTTAAGGAGATAGAAGCAAATTTGTGTTTTACCATTTTTGGCAAAAATTCGAAAATTCAAAATGGCTGCCATTTTTGGGGAGGGGAAAATTTTTGAAAAATTGCAAAGATTGCATTCCTTAGATAGACTGTGGGTCGAAAATTTCGACAAAATCGCTCTATCTCACACGGTTAAGGAGATAGAAGCAAATTAGTGTTTTGCCATTTTTGGCAAAAATTCGAAAATTCAAAATGGCCGCCATTTTTGGCGAGGGGAAAATTTTTTTAAAATTGCAAAGATTGCATTCCTTAGATACCCTGTGGGTCGAAAATTTCGACGAAATCACTCTATCTCGCACGGTTAAGGAGATAGAAGCAAATTTGTGTTTTGCCATTTTTGGCAAAAATTCGAAAATTCAAAATGGCCGCCATTTTTGGGGAGGGGAAAATTTTTTGAAAATTGCAAAGAGTACACTCCTTAGATACCCTGTGGGTTGAAAATTTCCACGAAATCGCTCTATCTCACACAGTTAAGGAGATAGAAGGAAATTTGTGTTTTGCCATTTTTGGCAAAAATTCTAAAATTCAAAAGTGGCCGCCATTTTTGGGGAGGGGAAAACTTTTTAAAAATTGCCAAGAGTAGAATTCTCAGATACCCTGTGGGTCGAAAATTTTGCCGAAATCGCTCTATCTCGCACGGTTAAGGAGATAGAAGCAAATTAGTGTTTTGCCATTTTTGGCAAAAATTCGAAAATTCAAAATGGCCGCCATTTTTGGGGAGGGGAAAATTTTTTTTAAATTACCAAGAGTACAATGCTCAGATACCCTGTGGGTCGAAAATTTTGACGAAATCGCTCTATCTCGCACGGTTAAGGAGATAGAAGCAAATTTGTGTTTTACCATTTTTGGCAAAAATTCGAAAATTCAAAATGGCTGCCATTTTTGGGGAGGGGAAAATTTTTGAAAAATTGCAAAGATTGCATTCCTTAGATAGACTGTGGGTCGAAAATTTCGACGAAATCGCTCTATCTCACACGGTTAAGGAGATAGAAGCAAATTAGTGTTTTGCCATTTTTGTCAAAAATTCGAAAATTCAAAATGGCCGCCATTTTTGGCGAGGGGAAAATTTTTGGAAAATTGCATTCCTTATATACCCTGTGGGTCGAAAATTTCGACGAAATCGTTCTATCTCGCACGGTTAAGGAGATAGAAGCAAATCAGTGTTTTGCCATTTTTGGCAAAAATTCGAAAATTCAAAATGGCCACCATTTTTGGGGAGGGGAAAATTTTTGGAAAATTGCAAAGATTGCATTCCTTAGATACCCTGTGGGTCGAAAATTTCGACGAAATCACTCTATCTTGCACGGTTAAGGAGATAGAAGCAAATATGTGTTTTGCCATTTTTGGCAAAAATTCGAAAATTCAAAATGGCCGCCATTTTTGGGGAGGGGAAAATTTTTTGAAAATTGCAAAGAGTACACTCCTTAGATACCCTGTGGGTTGAAAATTTCCACGAAATCGCTCTATCTCACACAGTTAAGGAGATAGAAGAAAATTTGTGTTTTGCCATTTTTGGCAAAAATTCTAAAATTCAAAATGGCCGCCATTTTTGGGGAGGGGAAAACTTTTTAAAAATTGCCAAGAGTAGAATTCTCAGATACCCTGTGGGTCGAAAATTTTGCCGAAATCGCTCTATCTCGCACGGTTAAGGAGATAGAAGCAAATTAGTGTTTTGCCATTTTTGGCAAAAATTCGAAAATTCAAATTGGCCGCCATTTTTGGGGAGGGGAAAATTTTTTTTAGATTACCAAGAGTACAATGCTCAGATACCCTGTGGGTCGAAAATTTTGACGAAATCGCTCTATCTCGCACGGTTAAGGAGATAGAAGCAAATTTGTGTTTTACCATTTTTGGCAAAAATTCAAAAATTCAAAATGGCCGCCATTTTTGGGGAGGGGAAAATTTTTGGAAAATTGCAAAGATTGCATTCCTTAGATACCCTGTGGGTCGAAAATTTCGACGAAATCGCTCTATCTCGCACGGTTAAGGAGATAGAAGCAAATTAGTGTTTTGCCATTTTTGGCAAAAATTCGAATATTCAAAATGGCCGCCATTTTTGGCGAGGGGAAAATTTTTTTAAAATTGCAAAGATTGCATTCCTTAGATACCCTGTGGGTCGAAAATTTCGACGAAATCACTCTATCTCGCACGGTTAAGGAGATAGAAGCAAATTTGTGTTTTGCCATTTTTGGCAAAAATTCGAAAATTCAAAATGGCCGCCATTTTTGGGGAGGGGAAAATTTTTTGAAAATTGCAAAGAGTACACTCCTTAGATACCCTGTGGGTTGAAAATTTCCACGAAATCGCTCTATCTCACACAGTTAAGGAGATAGAAGAAAATTTGTGTTTTGCCATTTTTGGCAAAAATTCTAAAATTCAAAATGGCCGCCATTTTTGGGGAGGGGAAAACTTTTTAAAAATTGCCAAGAGTAGAATTCTCAGATACCCTGTGGGTCGAAAATTTTGCCGAAATCGCTCTATCTCGCACGGTTAAGGAGATAGAAGCAAATTAGTGTTTTGCCATTTTGGGCAAAAATTCGAAAATTCAAATTGGCCGCCATTTTTGGGGAGGGGAAAATTTTTTTTAAATTACCAAGAGTACAATGCTCAGATACCCTGTGGGTCGAAAATTTTGACGAAATCGCTCTATCTCGCACGGTTAAGGAGATAGAAGCAAATTTGTGTTTTACCATTTTTGGCAAAAATTCGAAAATTCAAAATGGCTGCCATTTTTGGGGAGGGGAAAATTTTTGAAAAATTGCAAAGATTGTATTCCTTAGATAGACTGTGGGTCGAAAATTTCGACGAAATCGCTCTATCTCGCACGGTTAAGGAGATAGAAGCAAATTAGTGTTTTGCCATTTTTGGCAAAAATTCGAAAATTCAAAATGGCCGCCATTTTTAGGGAGGGGAAAATTTTTGGAAAATTGCATTCCTTATATACCCTGTGGGTCGAAAATTTCGACGAAATCGTTCTATCTCGCACGGTTAAGGAGATAGAAGCAAATTAGTGTTTTGCCATTTTTGGCAAAAATTCGAAAATTCAAAATGGCCGCCATTTTTGGGGAGGGGAAAATTTTTGGAAAATTGCAAAGATTGCATTCCTTAGATACCCTGTGGGTCGAAAATTTCGACGAAATCACTCTATCTCGCACGGTTAAGGAGATAGAAGCAAATATGTGTTTTGCCATTTTTGGCAAAAATTCGAAAATTCAAAATGGCCGCCATTTTTGGGGAGGGGAAAATTTTTTGAAAATTGCAAAGAGTACACTCCTTAGATACCCTGTGGGTTGAAAATTTCCACGAAATCGCTCTATCTCACACAGTTAAGGAGATAGAAGAAAATTTGTGTTTTGCCATTTTTGGCAAAAATTCTAAAATTCAAAATGGCCGCCATTTTTGGGGAGGCTCAGATACCCTGTGGGTCGAAAATTTTGACGAAATCGCTCTATCTCGCACGGTTAAGGAGATAGAAGCAAATTAGTGTTTTGCCATTTTTGGCAAAAATTTGAAAATTCAAAATGGCCGCCATTTTTGGGGAGGGGAAAATTTTTGGAAAATTGCATAGATTGCATTCCTTAGATACCCTGTGGGTCAAAAATTCTGTCGAAATCGCTCTATCTCTTACAGTTTCTGAGATATTAGCAAATTACTCAAAAGTAGTACTGAAAATACACAATGAAGTACCTAAATGGCTATTACTCATGTACTGACAAAGCTATCAGTCCCAAATGCAATACCAAGCGAGCTATGGACATAACAATCTTGTATTCAAAATTGTAGTAAAATATCTTTAATTATTTTGGCTTAAATGCACGGAAACCAATGGGTACTGAAAATAGCTGTACTTAAGTATTACTCAGTAAGCAAAAGAGGTACAACAGCCAAAAGCAATCCCAAGCAAGCTACTGACCCAATAAGCCTGCATACCAAATTTGGTGACAATAGCTCTAATACTTTTCCTTTAAATGAGCGGAAACCATGCGTGACGCCGGACATCGGACGCCGGACGGCGGAAAAAGCAAAAATAATATATCCACCCCCCAGGGGGGTGGACATAATAATATGTTCCGATATTGATATTGTACCCTACATTATTGATATCGACATATTTAGCAAGAAATGATAAATATTTCAATATCGATAAACAATACCAACACTAGTATCTGGAAAAAAAAAAAAAAAAAAAAACTAGTATCTAGCATAAACCATAGTATCCAACTATCCATCAGTTCTAACAGTTCTTCAATTTCAAGTCCAGTACCCCCATGGTCAAAGCCAGGTAGAGAAGTACATTACCATCAGCATATGAAAGATGTGACAACCAAAGCTGCTGAAATAACAAAATCTTTTTTTTTTATTTTGGGTCATTTATTTCTACCATTAAACACACAAGATATTATAGTAATATTAGCACAAACTGTAACATATTTACAAATATGGTTCAGAAATAAATGGGGCTGTCCTCAACAAAAAAAAATTTTTTTTTTTTTTTTAATTTGGGTTATTGCCTTTTTGGGTGGGTGGGTAAATCTTCACCATGTGTCTGAATAGAGTATCCCTCTCTAATGTACACAGCAACATTGATACACCAAAATTAAATTACACAAGCCACAAATTAGCCTAACCTTCATGAATATTCATTAGTTCACTCTGAAAGTTCCTCACAACCATGGCACCAGACCAAAACTCATGCATATTCTATAACATCACCTGATCAGTGCATGTAATAAATGCAAAAATATAACTTTTACTATAAAACCTTTCATATCTTTCTAATGATATATATGATTGTTTTACCTGTTTCCAGTCTATTAACAAAATTGTGCAGTGGTTTTTCACTGTAACTTTTGAAACATTTTAGCACACTTTTCTTGTTCCACAAAAATATGTGTATACCCAAAAACAATTTTATTTTAAGAATATATAAGTTCTGTTTATATATTGGCACAAAAACATGCATATGTCTGATTTTAAAACCATTTAGACCAGAAAGTGCAATGGAATGGATTCTGGTTCACGAAGTATATAACCTTTCAGTAGCTTAAAGAGCGTACAAGATATTAAAAATGAATAACTAGCATCTGTTCATGATTTGTAATTAGGGCAGGGTCGGTAACACCGGTATCTCGGTATCGAGACCAATTCACTTTAACACCGTGGTGACACTTTACAGCCGGTATTTCGAATGTCAGTATAAAATATTGTGAGAAAACGTAAAATATTAGAAACAAACCTCAAATCTGAAGAAATTACAAACTTTTATCAAATATTTTTATATATTTTAGCACTTTCATTGTGATTTCTTTCAGAACTGCAATGTTTTCTTTTTGCAAATTGTACTTTCACTTGTTGGGCCTATTTGATTGGGAATACACTAAAACACAATTTCTTCTTTCGGTATCCCGGAATCGGTACGATTTTACACTGGTGAGATACCGGAATGGAAAATCTGTTACCGACCATGCCCTATTTGTAAACCTCTTGGAAGTCCCTATTTTTGCCCACCTTAGATGGCCTAAAACAATATTTAAAATATCTTTCACTGGTGACAAAACACTATTTCGTAGATCCATATTTATATTTTTCATAAAAATTTACTTTGATATGTGTCATGCAAGGAAACCTATACTTCCTTGCTACCATTTATCGCCGGGTATGTACCAATTATCGCCAGGCAAAGTTAAAATAGACATAACTTGGAAAATATTCACATCTGAAATTTGTTAAGGTAACACTGTTTCCAAACTGAATGTGAGAAATACACACAAAAAGTGCAGGCAGATATGCGGCCATTACAGAAATATGAACATTTTATTTTCAAGTGGCGGTAATTGGTACCCGGTGATAATTGGTCACAAGGCAAGGCAGTATTATTGTCATTTTGCTCCATTTAAAAATCCCTTCCTGGTTTAGATTCTGACATTTATTTTTACCCACTTTACCCTTCAACGACATGTGCTGGAGCATGCGCAGACGAAACCGTAATTTGGCTTATTGTTTGTACATATTTGCAAACATTTAGAACTAAATATCTTCTATTTTCGAAGTGGATTAAACAACAAGCAGGATGTAATATGTACCCGTACTAGCATGTGACGTTTCTTACTTCCGAACCCCATGAGCCCCTCCCTCCCCCTCCTCCTCCGGGGTGACAGCAATTGGGCCACTGAAGACAAGTTTTATACGCCGTGATTCGTAGTTACAAGGTGTTGGATAAGAAAACATATATAAAGTCGTCTAACAAATATATTTATAAAATAAACCAGTAACTAAAACAAAAATAAATATTTTATCAGTTTAACAGAAGTTTTTTTTTTGAATAATGCAAAATGAGAAAATTATTGAAAATGCGACAGCAATTGGGCCCCTAATATAACACAATATAAATATGATTTTTTTTAAATCTGTCTAGATTTCTAATATATAGCATACATTTCTATCGATTTTTTATCTCAAAAAAGGGGTTTTACATAAAAATAAAACTTAAAAATTTCAATGACATGGGTAGCTAAAAATAGACCAGGCTATGCTAACCCCATCATCAGAAGGTTTTGCAGTACAAAAAGAGAATCAGTAAAATGAATTATGAAATTCTTATTTCTTTCTTGATTTTTACAAATAGTATATCATTTTAAAGCTAACATCTAACACAAATCACCTCAACTGGCAAATACAGCTGCGGTTATTAAAAACATGATTGAAAAATAGAACAAAGACATTTTAATAAATAAAAAAAATTATCAAAATAGTTTGTGATTTCCTTCTGATTTGTTGATGAATTATTATTGTAATTAATGCAGCTGGAATATTTTAATTTAAAAAGTATTCAAAATTTAAAGTTGGTTTCTCCACTGTGTATTTTTAACATGAATAAAAAGTTACCATAGCCACTGTTGCCAGGATGATGTCATTATTGAAGTTTTGGGGAAATCCCTACATGTAGTGGTGGTGGACCAGTTCACGCCCGGGTACCAATTCACGCCCACCCTAAATTTTCTTGAAGATTTATGATTTTTCATAGAGAAGATGTTTACCACATTATAGATAATCATCAAATTGATCATATACATTTGTAATTTATTGTTTAACTTAGACGTGGTTACCTCAGCTCTACTTTACTTGCATGTAGAGCCGTGGCACGACCCCAAATAGAACTGGAGATTTGCATAAAATCTTTTTCTGTTGAATAAAACTTGATAAAATGACTAAAATGGTTTAATATAATTAGAAACAGTTGATATTATGCCAAAGACTCAACAAATACAATATGTGTATGAAATATATGCTATTTTACACAGCTTTTATAGTAAAAGATCATTTTTAAACTTTTGGAGAAATGGTCCAAAAACCCTGGAAAATCAGGAAATGTCATTCATATTTTGTCAAACATGTTTGCACGTCGACTGACTGTTGAAGAAAATGAAACAAAATAGTTGTGGGAACAGTTATGTGTTCACAATTGTATGATATTTGTGTTTTATGCAAATCTCCAGTTCTATGTGGGGTCGTGCCACGGCTCTACACGCAAGTAAAGTAGAGCCGAGGTAACCACGTCTATGTTTAACTGTGATCATATACAGTACATTTGTAATTTATTGTTTAACTGTGATTCCACCACCAAAGCTATTTTTAGATTGAATAGTTTTTATTCTCAAAAACGTTTATTAGTGAAATAAAATAAACTAAAACTGTATAATGCACTGATCTTTCATAACAAGTTGATTTTAAATTGTGAAAAGTATTTTAGTAAAAACGGCCCAATCGCTGTCGCCCCCGGATGGAAATTGTCAAAAACATTTTCTTAAATTCGATTACATTACAAACATTAACAGCTACCGTAAAATTTTAAAATACACCCATGGTATTATTACCTTGTCTAAAGGTGGTGCTGATGCCATTATTATACGTACAGTACTGAAAATATAAAAACGAAAAAAAAAATATCAATATTACGACTACTTTTCACCGACAAATGATATCGGACCGAAGAATGCTAGTTACTAAAAACGTTTGTGGATATGGTCCACAACATAGAAAATTATCAAATTGATCATACACATTGATAATTTATTGTATAACTGTGATTGTTTTGGAGCAATTAGTGGGTGGGCGTGAATAGGTACGCAGGCGTGAACTGGTCCACCACCACTAGTAGATATGACATAAAGTGTCATGATGTCCAGGGGGGGTATTCACCAAGGGTTTTAGACTAAGCCAGGTCTGAGGCTTAAATGTGGTCTTAAATTTGAGACTTTTGTCTTAGCTAAGTTTTGTATTAAATCCGTATTCACAAAAGGGGTCTTAGCTGAGACTTTTGTCTTTACTCCTTAACACCACCAATATTAAAGTCACGCCTGCCATCCAATCAAATCTTCACTAACAATGCAGTGCATGATTTTGTGTAAGGTCAAGGCTATGTAAACAAACACATATCATGTTAATATTTAAGCCTCCAACTTGCCAGTCTTAAAGTTGAGCCCTTGACTAAGCCTAAGACCGGTCTAAAATTCTTTGTGAATACCACTAAACCTAAGACAAAAGTCTTAGTAGTTTTTGGCAGAAACTTGAGACAAAAGTCTCAACTTTAAGCCTAAGTCTGGGGTAAGACCTTTCGTGAATATGGGCCCTGATGTTTATTTATCAGTAGAGATAAATTGTGAAGTATTTTATCAAAACTTTATTATTTAACAAGGTCAACAAATATTACACAAACATAATACACATAATAGTATAAAGTCCATATTTAGTCCATGGCCTAAATAATAACCACATAATAGTATACTGTCACAAAATAGTACAATGTCAGATATATATACATATAAATGTCACTGTATTATTTCTAAAACCCCCAAGTGACTCCCAAAAATTTGATTCTGATGCTTCTGCAACTCCATCTATGTAAAAGTGACTCTCCCCCAAAAAATTGATTTGGGGGGTTTATACAACTCGATCTATATAAAGGTGACTCTCAAAAGATTCTATTCTTGGGTGTGTACAACTCGATCTATATAAAAGTGACTCCACACATTTACCATGCGGAGAGTACCATGTGGAGCCCCGAACAGTGTTTAGAGGGACTGGTTATACCGGTGTTATGCTATACCTTTCAACCGTCTGGGTTTTCAGAACAATCAAAAATGCATTCTCTTTTTTTTTTAAATCACATGTAATTAAAAACAGAACACAATTTTCCAGGATATAAGTTTTAAAAATAGAAGAGTGAAATTTGCTAGTTTATCTTAACTTCAAATACTGCTCGGTGACGTACCTTGACACACAAGGCACAAACGAGAAGACAGAATGTTTCTCAATATTTGGTTGTGATCAGTAACAATCATATATTTCCACATATTGTACAGGGTAGCCAAAGTGATAATAGACAAAAATCAATTATTTTCAGGAATTTCTGTATGCAAATTCTGAGACTGTCCAAATTTGGGTTGCAAATTTCAACAAGAAGTTATATTATTGCCCCTTCAAAAACTATTTTGAAAGGTTTACAGGTTTAATTTTACATTACTAAATATATATTTTTTAACTTGCACTTATGTAAATTATCGTGCATATTTTGATAAAACCAAAATCCTTGCAACTATGTTTTGCTTAGTTATGTTTGAGAGTAGCAGCTTGGGAAGCATAAGTAATACTTGAATTTATCATTTGATATTTGAATATTGCATGAAATTATTAATATACATTGCTTTACTTTCTCCTTGACCACAATATTTAAACCTTTTTATTTATTTCTTAACATATTCTAAATCTATTGTAACTTTTAAAAGGTCATAATGTTGCTGATTTTTTACACAGTACTCTTATTTTCTTTCTCCCTAATTGTTACAAAAAAACTAAGTGCAAAATTTTAATAAAAATTAATTTTTTACAAACCAATTAATTTAAAAGAAATACATAAATCTTAACTTTACATATCGAAATATATAAAGTAAAGTTTCATAGTCAAGGCGTAACTTAAATTTTACATGCCAACTAAATGACACCTGGAAGGCAGTTGTCAATATTAATGTGATATGGCGAAGATTGGGATTAAACTAAACTTTGGGTTTTATGCCCCATGCAACAGCCAGGATTATATTAGGGTAGGTCATAGCCACTTGTGACAGTCAAACCCACACAGGGATGAAAGCCTGTGACTAGATGCCAAACTTGCTAATCAATAGGCCACTGGGGACCTCAGATATTGGGATTTGGAACTACCATTTAGCGATGTAGTTTTACTTTCACCTATACAGACAATAAAGAAAGTAAAAAAAAAATTAAATCAGGATTACAGCATAAAAAATTAAATAAAGTGTTTTTACAGAAAATAAATTAAAAACTACAAATGATGTTTTATTTCTAACTGTTGCAAGTATGTAAAAGCTAATTTTTTGCTCATCTTTACTTCTCAATAAGTAAATGCTTAATGGAAAAAGATTAAGTTTCCATGTACATGTATTTCTGAAACTAATAAAGCCTAAATGATTACTTAGCTCTCATGCACCTCTGATGCTGTGGATCAGTGCACATGTTCTTCAGTTTCTCCCTACTTTAATGAAACCCAGTTTTACAAAGCTTCCTTCATTAAAGGAGACTTTGAAATTTCCAGGAAACTTCTTTAAATATTAAGGAACAGAGAACCTACCCTAAAGTTATGAAGTCTTAATTTTTCATACATAGTAAACCCCTGCTTTTCACCTTCTACTGTCTCAATATCCAATTTATGAATACATTTCCGCTCTCCTACACATTTGCAGCTCCCAGTTGTTTTCTTAGAAAATATATCTTTTATATTATGAAACTTCTGTTATTTGAACAAAAACCTCACTCTCATTACTTCTCCAGATAATAGATGTTCTAACTGTACTAATATATTGAAAGTATCTGTTATTATGCACATAATATTTTGTCTTCTTATTACACACATGAGTGATATATTATCCATTTTCAGTACATTATTTTACAGAACAGCACATACTATAGACAGTTTAACATCTATTTGAAACTTACATTTCAACAGGAAAACATAATTATAGTGTTGATGTAATTAAAATCACTGAAATATTGTTTCCTAATTTTGTACAACTATTTCTTCTGTTGTTTTTTTACAAGAAAATTCTATAAATGTCCATTGTTTTGATGAATGTATTTTAGAGTTATATGCATATGATTTTACCATTTTTTATGCACGCAAAAATAAAACAATATCCATATTATTCTCACAACTGAATTTAAAGAAAAAATTTACTACTGTGCAGTTTATACGAACATTACAAATATCCACACTGTTTTGATAAATAAAATTTTTGTAATAATTTCTGTTCCTGACAAAGTCCCTATACATTGTTTTGAAAACAATTTTAAAAGTTTAATTATTTATTTGGGGATTAAAGTCACTTTCAACACTCTATAAGCATAATACAATGCATAGTCTAATGGGAAGAGGAAACCAGTACATACAGTTGGTCATGGTTCTGTATTTTAAACTGCCGAGCAACTGTAAGTAACTTCCAAGTTTCCCACATAGGGTCTGGGGTTTGAACCACAAACCTGAGAGGTGGGAGGTACATGTGTTACTACTGCGCAACCATGGCTCTTTACAATTTTAGAAGATAGATAATATTCTGATATTGATGTTCTGGGGCCATGGTGGCAGAGTGGTAACACTCTCACCTCCCACCTCTGAGGCTGGGGTTCTGTTCTCGGCACAGCCTCAAGTGGGAAAGCTGGTAGTTGCTTGCCGTTGGTGGGCAGTGTACAGTACAGAACCCTGACAAACTGTATGTACTGGTTTCATCTGCCTTTCCAACTACCTGTCATGATACGACCTGTACAGTGTTGAAAGTGACATGAAACCCCAAATGAATAAATATTGATGTCCTGTCCTTTAGTGAGTTTATTATGTAAGAAAATCTGATTGGTTGAATTCTCAAATGCAATTAAGTGTGTTGTTGGGTGGACCTTTGATGTACCACTTTGACAAAAAAAATTACACCAACATTACACTGGGTAGCTGTGATCCTAGTTGTGTAAAGGACAGAAAACAAAAAAAAAAACTTTTTCACAAGGCGGAAAATATTTTTAAGTTATTATTTTATATTTTATTTATTTTAAATTAAGTGTTATGACCTGAAATGATTGTTGAGTTTTTATTTTTCTAAATCTTTAAAACATATTTTAGACTTATATAAAATTAATGTAAGTGTACTAATGAATCGAAAACATAACGGGATATTTTTCTTGAGCACTAGAATAACTATGTTAAATTGTTAAAATTGATATTTGTTGATGTGTACTGTAAAATCAGAGGAAGGAGTTGCATGTGTTACTACTGCGTCACTATGGCCCTTTACCATTTAAGAAGATAGATAATATTCTGATATTGATGTGCTGTCCTTTAGTGAGTTTATTATGTAAGAAAATCTGATTGGTTGAATTATCAAATGCAATCAAATGTGCTGTTGGATGAACCTTACATGTGCCACTTTGACAAAAATAATTACACCAACATTGCACTGGGTAGTTGTGATCCTAGCTGTGTCAAGGACAGTAAACAAAAAAAAATTATTTCACAAGGGGGAAAACATTTTTCAAGTTATGTATTTTAAATTAAGTGTTATGACATGAAAGTGATTGTTGAGTTTTTATTTTTCTAAATCTTTCAAACAGATGTTTTAGAATTATATGAAATAAATCTAGTTGTACTAAATTAATCGGAAACATGATAAACGAAAGGGATATTCTACTTGCACACTGGGATAACTATGTTGAATTGTTAAAATTGATATTTGTTGATGTGTACTGTAAAATCTGCCAACTTACTCTTGATAAAAGGATCAGAAAAAATAGGATTTATAAGAATTGCAGTGGAAAACCTTTAGCCACTAAAATCCTTTAAAAGTGAACTTCACAGAGTTCTTCAGTTCTTGTAAATGTGTTTCTTTTTTGTGGTATTTTTAACTTTGAAGTTGAAATATATACATATGAAGATCATATTCATGCAGACCAATTGTTCTGGTGTGTGCAGCATTCTACAGCTGAAATCATTATAGTTTGTATCCAATCTGTCAACTAAAGGAGGGAGCAAACTCCCCCCTTAAGTCTTGAGGAAGATCTTTGGAAAGAACAGTTAAAGGAGGCATTGTAAAACTGAATTTTATGGTGGCCTTACTAATGGAGAAAGTCGATATTCCTTTATTTAAGGAAGTCTTTTCCAAAGCAAGCTTCATGAAACTGAAACTGACAGCCTAACAACTGGATGCACTAACAATTCTTTTACAGCTCTTTTGTTGATCTTTTTAAAACATAATTAATTGTATACTAACAGCTATGTAGATTTATTCAGGGAATCAGTCCAATTGAGTTTCATTTGCAATCACACAACTTTGATTCTTTTGATTAATTCTATCCTCAACATTCTATCTAGCTTAGACAAAAGTCATGGATACTTAGTTTTCAGATGGTCACACTGTGGTAGCGGCAGAAATTTCCTGCCTTACACAAAAACTTGAAAAGTATTTGTGCAGATTTTTTACATTTTACACATGTTAAATCTAATCTAGTACAATCTAAACATCTGCTTTTTTATCACAATATCTTCCCAAAAATAGAGAACCCATTGCACAAAATTAACAAAATAATTTGGGTATTATGGCCAAGGCCTCAAATCCTACTATTTTGTGGCCCCAGCTTTCCACCATAAGACCAATGATAGCCTTCTAAAGGTCAAATTCGGGGCATTTCTTCATATTGTGGTATGGACAACAGATCATCCTCTGACTGATATATATACAAAGTGAAAGTTGGGGTTTTATGTCTGGTTCACCACCAAGGGTCATATGGGGCAGGTTATCAGCATTGTCACTTCTGGGAGGTAAACCTCCTAACCCACTAGGTCACTGAGGATCTCTGGGTGATATGTATATGTTCCCTAAAATAAAGTAGAAATTTGACCTTCTACCTCTTGCTTCAAGGTTATTGATGGGCTCCAAACAATGGCATGCCAGCCTTTTCTCTATATTTCGGGACAATTTATAACTCCTTTATTATTAATCATTTAGGTTCAGAAAATGTGAAATCAGCTTGTTGGAAATCATGAGTTGAGAATCTTGTGATACAGCTGGGTTTGACTTTGACCACTGCTTCAAGGTCAATCTGTATTTGCTTACTAAAAATGCCTTATATCTTTCCAACAGAGTTCCCTTAAAATGCAATAACTTCAAAACATTTTGTGTGGACCTTTCAAATTTTGTGTGGGGGTATATATGAGTGTGACCTTGGAAACTTTTTTGTGGCTTTGGCCTTCCACTATAACATCAATTGCATCCTTCTAAATGTCCAATTTGGGATATTGCTTCGCATTTTGGCTTGGTTGTCACATAAAAAGGACAGATATATACAAATATATCCTGTGAGCATGCCGAAATTTGAACTTTGACCTATTTCTTTAAGGGTATGCCTGGCCTCCAAACAATGGCATGTCAGCCTATTTTTGGATATTTTCATTTGTAACTCCTTTATACAGATAAATAAACTTTGAACATTTGGGGTTGGCTTTGAACATTTTCAGATGCAATAATTTGATTTTACATTGAACTTTGATCATTGAATACATATGGTAGGATTTAATTTAATTTATTTGGGTTTAATGATTATTTTAACACATTGTATAGGAAATGGGTAAGCTACTTGGCAGTACATTAATGTCCTACTTTTATATATAATATGAGGGGTGTTAAGTATCAGCACTGCATGACTTTAATTGGAAAAGGGAGAAAACTGAAATCAATAAACTCAGATATTGCAAACTGCATACTGAAGCTAGCCTGGTTATCAGCTTTAACATGACACTAGGAGGTATGGACCTTTCCACGGTGTCAATCAAAATACCGCAAATCGGCATACATCCTGTTTACTACAATAGCAACATCCAATCATTTCGTCCGATTTTCATCGGCGCCAATTTGAATCACAAAAACGTGACCATTTTTAGGGACATATTTGTAAATATTATTGCTCTCTGACAATGGAACAAAAAGAAACCACAGTGTAATTTCATAAAAATATCATATCATCAATCCTACCTACTTTAAAATGTCCGCAATGCATACATATGTTCCCAAGCTGCCATTGTTTACATATTACTGCAATGCACGAGGATTTGTTTTGATCAATAAATAATAATAAAGATCTTTTATTAAAACAATGAAATAAGTAACAAACTAGCTCAGTTATCCTTGACACATTTTTTGTTGATAATATCTTTATGAACATACTAGTATTACCAAAATGTGCTTGAGGGAGATATTTTGTTCTCAGTTCTTCATACAAAGGACAGATTAATAATACATGAAATTCATCTTCTATATGATTTAGGCCCCTTTTTAAACAACAGACACAAAACCTCAAATTGTATGGTACATTACAATGCCTACCACTTTCTACACAAAGGTCATGACTTGAGCACCGAAAATTGGGCAACGCAATTCTGTACTTTCTGATGTCATCTACTGATAATTACTTTTCCATTTCAAAAATGCTTTTGTACTTACAATAGAACTTTAGCTTTGATGTTTCATTTGTACTACTAGTCCATTCCTGAACATAGTTGTCTTTCAGCCTCTGTTTAAACAAACATAAGAACTGCATTTGATCACCAACTTTTTGATATTCAAAAGCAAAGCCAAACCCATATCTAAACAATAGGTTTTTAACATGAGACCCAGTTAATCTTCCCTGCCTCACCTTAGGCCAAAGACATATTATAAGCACTCTTGGGTAATTCACCATTTTTCATTGTTAACAATTTTAACCAATACTTAACCCATTTTGTATAATATATGACAAAAAGTGGAAATCTACCGCATTCACCAAGAACTGCGACATTTGGAGTATGAGAACCAACACCAAGAAACTGTCTGCACATTTTCTATTAAATTA
Organism: Sabellastarte sp. h YS-2021; assembly: GCA_964017235.1. Classification (NCBI taxonomy): domain Eukaryota; kingdom Metazoa; phylum Annelida; class Polychaeta; order Sabellida; family Sabellidae; genus Sabellastarte; species Sabellastarte sp. h YS-2021. The sequence continues at coordinate 143,690,509 of OZ024929.1, forward strand.
TAAACTTTGTACCCCCATATTTCAGATGCATAAGTTACTGTTGGAACAATTACAGTGTCAAAAATTTCAAACAATACTTCTGGTGGCAGATTAATGCATTTACTCTGTAACATTCTAATCATATGCAAGGATTTACTTGATAGTACGCTAAGACATTTAGTAGCATAAGACCAATTAAGTCTTGATGAGAAGAACAGGCCCAAATACTTGTAGTAAGAAACAACCTCTTTTTCTTGTGTATTTATAAACCATCTTTCATTTTCTTTCACGATCCCATCATTTCTGAAAACAATTAAGTCTTGCTAACATTTACTTGCATACCTGACTTAGTACAAAATGTTTGTAAAGTATTTATCTGATCCTGCAAGTACCAAATTCGGTCAGAAAACTGGGCAATGTCATCAGCATAAAGTAATAAAAAAAGGTTTGAAAACATTTCATCAAGAAATATACCCTTACTACCATCATTATAGTTCAATTCAATATAACTATTTAAATATAGAACAAACAAAAGTGGACTCAACATACAACCCTGTCGGGTTCCAGTCAAACATTTAAAAAAATTTGTAAGACCTTCATATGTGCTCACACAAGCAAATAATTGACTATACATAGACCTCAGAATTTTCAAAAATTTACCATGAATATCCATAGTAATTAGTCTATGGAACAATAACAGATGTGGCACCCTATCAAATGCCTTCAAAAAGTCTATAAATAAGCAATAAAACCTTCCCCTTGGCTTACAAAGGTATTTGCTTATGATAGCCTGTATTTATTTATTTGAGGTTTTACGTCGCTTTCAACACTGTACAGGTCATATCACGACAGGTAGTTGGAAGGGCAGAGGAAACCAGTACATACAGTTCGTTAGGGTTCTGTACTGTAAACTGCTGACCAACAGCAAGCAACTACCAACTTTCCACTTGAGGCCGTGTTGAGGATCGAACCCCAGCTTCAGAGGTGGGAGGTGAGAGTGTTACCACTCTGCCACCGTATGATAGCCTGTAAGACATATATATGGCCCACTGTGCTTTTAGATTTTCTAAAACCGATTTGTTCATTATATAGCTTACTATTTTCTTCAACCAATGGCTAAGTCTTTCATTCAATATATCAGTAAATAGTTTACTTAATGTGGATAACAATAATATGCCACGATAGTTTTTAACATAATTTATATCACCCTTTTTCAACAAAGGTACAATTATAGCTTTTCCCCTCTCTTCAGGGAAAGTACCAGAATCTAATATACCATTAAAGACATCAACTATGTAAGGTGTTAGGAATGAGGATCAGTGTTTAAGCATTTCATTACACAGATCGTCAAGGCCTCCTGCTTTACCATTTGGAAGCTTTCGTGTAAATGATTCAACTTCCACTATTGTAAACTTTTTATTAAGGTCAACGGGCAAGTTTTCATTACATGACATACAAATTCTGTTGTGATAGTCCATATTTGCTTTGACCTCAGTCCAATAATTCTCATCTATAACACTTTCAGAATTCAATAGATTATTAAAGTGATTAAACCATTCACTACCGGTAATTTCACATTTAGAGCCTCTTCTCTTTAATACCACAGACTTAATAACATTGCAGAAAGCCTTTTTATCTTTTTGACTACATATGACTTTATCCTTTATCTGCCTTTTATACTCAATTTTTTTTCAATTCTACCATTTTTTTTAAACATCTTGTTCACATGTAGGTATTCATTTAGAGTTACATTACTCCTGGTATTACGAAATAGTCTCAACAGCTTGTTCTTTTTCAATTTTAAGTTACCCAGCTGGGAATCCCACAAACCAGGTTGACATGGTTTACTACAAATTTGATTTCCTACTGTATTTCTTACTGGTTTTATATGTTCAGCAGCATTTTGAAGCACAACAGTGAATAGAGAAATTGCATTATTGATATCATTTTCATTTAAGGATGTCCTTACTTCTTTTAACTAGTCAACTGATTGAACATTCATAAGATTATTTTTAAATATTTTTGAACCTTCAGCTGTCCATATAAACTTATTTCTATCAACAATGTTTTCTTGCCCCTTCTCACTGATAACTGAACCTGAGGAAAGGCAATATTTAAATAAACACACTATTGGTAAGTGGACACTTGATGTTGGTTGCTCAGGGCAAACTTCAAAGTCATCAATAAAACAGAATAGATCTGAAGAAACTATGACATAGTCCACCAGGCTTGGAGAGACAAGTAAAGTGACCTTCTCTGTCACTAACTGTACGACGGTTAACTATGTGGATACCTAGTGACTGACATAGCCCGAGGAGATGATTACCAAAATTTAAAAAGAACAAGCTTTTGAGACTATTTCGTAATACCAGGAGTAATGTAACTCTAAATGAATACCTACATGTGAACAAGATGTTTAAAAAAATGGTAGAATTGAAAAAAAAATTGAGTATAAAAGGCAGATAAATTGTTTAGCTTATCAAAATGAAGAAAACATCTAAAGTCTCTTTCAGCCCTGTGTTCTTGCTTTAGTTGTTTAAGGTGTGGCACAAGTTTCCTCTTTACATCCCTCACTCTTTCAGTAAAATCTTCCGTGATCCGAAAACTACCAAATTTCATGCGGGTCTGCTTCTGTGACATCAGTGATCTCACCTTCTTCAGATACAAAGGTACATCATACATGAAGTTGATTTACTTCATGGGGGTTTTGGTGTTCCCTATTTTAATTGACTTTCACAGATATGTATCAGAAGTAAATTTATTGGAGACTCTAAAATATTTGTGGGAGAATTTAATGTTTAATGTGGTAAACTGAAGGAAATCAGGTAATGAATACCATATGGTTTGAAATGATATTAAACTATATTTTTGGCTGCAAACCTGTCTATAAACTTATTTGCATAGTTTGAGACTGGGTCTGTACCCACTGTTGTTCCTTCTATTTGAAGGAAATGGCTATCATTAAGTTCAAACTTCCAATACTGTGTGATATTAATTTGAGTATATGTCAAGTATTAATTTAGCTACATCAGAAGAGTCATTTCTTAATTTCTCTGCAGCAGCCAAAATATCCACTTGATGGGGATAATGGTGAAAATGTGATAACACATCAAGTATACAAAGTACACCTGCCTTAATATACCCCAACTCTTTAATTTTTTAATAAAGGCCTTTATCTTTTACTTCCATAAAGATTCAAAATGTAATTTTTCATGTTTGAGTTCTGATAGTCTCTCTAAGGTAGTCAGTTGTTACATTATACTATATCATGAATCTCAGCTAATTGTTTGAGTTCTTATTTTTTGTTTATTAGCAAACTTTAGTGATTTTACTTTTTGGTAAAAGATTTGAGTAGACCATTTTTGGAACCTCTTTGCAGACTGGTGAATTCTAGAAAGAATATATTAACTCAAATGAAACTGTGGTGGCTTTTTACCTTCTTGAAGTTCCCAGCTAAGAATTCAAAAATTTATAAAGTATTCTAGCTGTCCATTATCTTTACTAAAGTGATATCTCATACTAAGCATTGTATAAATAACATCAGCTTAGTTAATAACTGTGTGTACCAATTAACCTTTTCCATTGATTTCCATGTAAACTTTGAAAACATATGTGACATGAGTTATTTAAATATAAGATAGCAAAGCATGGTCAAAGTCTGGGCTATGACCATTATCGGGTGCCTTATAAAACTTGGAACTCTGGTCAGAGGGGTGCGGTTAAAAATATTTGTAAAGCATTGCTAGAAATCTCATCCTAGTCTCATGTTTCTTCAATAGTATTAATGAGGTTGGTGTGTACACCAGTACGATGTAATATCTTATCTTTTATTTGCAAAAATATTGGTAGAAACCCTAATGGGCCTCATTTCCTTCACTCTGCTTGTGTACAAAAACCAGCATTTGATATTCTATTTGTAATACATTGCTGGTATTTTAGAGATTAAGTATTGCTAGATCTTTTATTTGTAAAATATTGCTAGAAACCCCATCATGGCCTCATACATACGAGTCAGTCATCCATCAGTAACAGTAAACTTGTGATGGCCATCAGTATACATAAATTATAATTAACAGACATTTAAACTCACAGGTAATTATGTAAGTACAATATCACAATATTATATTTTTCCTTACTTTGGGTGTAGCTTGTGGATTCCTTTCTAGTAATAGAAATCTGTGTCCTCATATTTTCTATGCAAAAACAGTATAAATGTGTGTGAATTCAAAGTATTTGATCTTTATCTTGCTAAATGCCTAACTCCTAATCCAGAAAGTATCTGTGGAGCCAAAAAACAACCAGATGTACAAAATTAATACTGGCCTTTGATTTTGTAAAAAGGACTCCCTACCTAAACTACATAGAATTCTATCTGTCCATCAGAATTTCACATGGGCTCTTCTAATCAAGACAAAGAAAAACAGGCAATCTGCAAATAAGAGCACTTGTCATTGAAGCTGGTTATGGGGAGGAGATGTATTAAGGTCGAATTTCTGACAAAATTGTCAACCTTAATAAAAGCCGGGATCTTTGAATTTCCAGTTTGTTGAAGCTGAGAAGATGAACACCAATTTTCAGCAATATTTTTATTGATATAAATGTACAGGTAAATGTCATAAAACACTTTCATAATTTATTGGAGAATATAGTACCTAACTTTTCCATATAAGATGTACCACACACAGAATAGTTGTTGTTCATTATGATTATAATACGTATTGCATGTTCAATATCTTTCCATATAATTCTAAAGCAGCATGAATGATCCTATCACTTTTATACAAGTCCAAACTTCATTTTAGCTAACCCCTCTCTAATCGTGCTTTCTCCATGTTCCGAGCTTAAGTATAAGAGTATGCATTTTCCTACTGTTTCCCTTGTGTTACATATCCATTTCCAACTTCTAAACTCTGGTAATTTCTCTCTTGTAATCTCTCTAACTATATCAATCTATCTATCTATATATCTATATCTCCAGTGTGGATTTGACCCTTTATATAAACAAATAGGTCAGTTACTCATTGATCGGCTTTTTTAACAGATCAATTACAATTATTTCACAATCAATGTGATTGAGTCACCACTGGGTTTCCATGACATCATCCTCATTGGGAGGGGAGAGGTGATGTCATGGGGAGGGGCAATGATGTCATGGGGGGAGAAATGACATCATGCAATTGAAGTGGGGAGGCGCCCATCAATCAAATCAATGTAAGAACATTGATTGAGGAAAAAGGGGGAGTAAAGATCAATGTTAAGTGAGGGGAGGGGGTACTTGGGGGTGAGAGTGGGGAGGGGTTATCAACCAAATCAATGCAAGAACATTGATTGGAGAAGGAGGGGGAGTAAAGATCAATGTTGAGGGGGAGGAAGGGGCACAATGGGGAGGGGTCCATCAATTAAATCAATGTAAAGTTTGTATTTAAAATTATGGTCAATGTTTAGGGAGTGGGAGGGAGGATTTAGACAATAAAAGACTAATGATTTTAGAAGTTGAATCAATGTGAGGGGGGGTTTGAGGGGAACTTATTATTGACCACAGCTTTCTAGTTATTGATGAATTGGACTTTGTTTATCATATGACTAATTAGAGTTCTTCTTTCACAGTTCTTGAAGCTAACTGTCGGAATCCGTACATTGAAAAATGGAAACTAAATACCAAAACACTCTGTGGATACTTAACTTAACCATGATAGGATATTAAAATAATCTATAGATATTTAACTTGACCATTTTAGTTGGTAATTATCAATCGTCTGTTAATACTTATTCCTCACTATTGCTGTATTTTCTAAATTAAAATAGCTTATACCATAAACTGTAGTTTCAAACCCAATACCAGATATATAATTGGAACACATAATACTTCTAAACACTACATCAAATTGTAATACAACAGTTAAAATTAATAAGAGTTATTAAATATGTATGTTGAAGGAATTTAGGTCTTAATAACTGCGTAATCCTCCTGAGATCCCTCAAATTTGTGAAGTAGGATCTGCAGACAGCATTGACTTGATTGGGAAAAGTTAAATTGTAGTTGAATAAGACACCAAGGTTTGTCACAAGCTTCAACTAGTGTGAAACTTGTGTAAAGAATATGTGTTCAGTGGACAGAAGCTAACCTCTCATGTCGGGCCGGCATACCAACCAAAATAAATTCAATTTTATATTAGTTGAGTTTAAACTTATTTGTATATATATATACATCTAAATTTAGACTAAATCTAAACACAAATCAACATCATTTGATTGACTGGATATGATTAAAATGGTTTGCAAAATCTATTTAAATTTCAACCAGGTTTCATTGTTGGATTCATTCTGGGACCAGTTTCACGGTGAATCTTGTAACCAAATTAGGTACTAAGCACAACATATAATTGATTAATCAATCACAATGGGTTTTAGACAGAGCATGGACTTTGGCTAAGCAACATTGTCAAATCTGAGCCTTTTCAGGTTTTTCTCTCAAATTGTTGGTACTCTTTCAGCTTATCAAATAACCACAGTGCTTTTCTGTGTCATGTGACCCTTTATTTCTTGTCAAAATCTTGGCAGATGATATATATTTTGTTTTCTTTTATACATTTTATCTTTGGCAATTTTTAACTTTTAAACATTTCTTTCATGGGGATTTCTATTTATATTTGTAGCTTATTATTTTCATTTTAAGGTTGTAGTGAAGAAAAACATGTGGAAATCATATATGAGCCTTTGCTTACAAATTTAAATCCACTACCTACCTGTCTCAGTATTTCAGTCAGAGGCTCAGCCAAATCTGCAACTGAGAGCATTATGAAATTCATAAAGCCCATGGGCTCAACTAAAATGTTCCAAAACTTTGAGACAAAAGTCTCAAATATAAGGCTGAGAGCAGGTTAAAAACCTTTCATGAAATTAGCCTCTTGTGAAATTGATAAAGTCAGGACCCACTGGCTTAACTAAAATATTCCCAAAATTTTACACCAAAGCCTTAAAGGCCTAGTAGCACCTAACATACAACTTTGTCTCAAATGTTCAAGTAACATACACACATCCCAGTAATTATAACCATACAGCTGAGAGTTGTGTACTTAGATAAACATTTCACTTTTTATGCTGCTTGTCGGCTTTCTGCTTCAACATAAACAGTAGCCATTTTATCTCTTGTGCGCACGTCATCTGTTGTGTGTACAGTCAGTGTGCAGTACTGACTTGACTATATGATATGCTGTTTGTTGATGAACTTGATAAAAAAACTGTCAAGATTACATTGACCAATTGATATTTATAATTGCTTGACTATCAGTAAAGATTGTAATGAAAATCTATTGATTGAAAATCCCCAGATTAAAAATCCCTGAATATTTTCAAACCCATAGAAAATCAAGATGTGGCATTAAAAATCACCAATATAAAAACTCCTAATACTATAGTATTTACAAATACATTATTATTTTGTCTTGTTATTAATTCATTTCTGTATACACATGTAGACCTTTAATGTGACTTCCATTTCCTGTTCTTCAAAACAGAAATGTAGTTGTTAATTACAATCAGGGAAAATAGTTTTCACTTAATTGTCTTGTCTATGTAGAAGTTAAACAACATATATAATGAAAGGTATACAGACTTTAATTACTGCTATTAGGTCAAGCTTACTGATTTGTTTTTTAATAAATACTTAGAGGGTTAAAGGTACAATGCACTTTATTTGAGGGGTGTTTGAGTATGTTTCAGACATACATTAACTAAAATGTTGAGTCAAAACCATTTGACTAAACATTTTAGTTAATGTATGCTCTAAAACTAGTGGTGGGATCGCCAGCTACAATGGCAGATCGAGGATCACCTGTGAGAAGCGAGTTGAACTCGGGTTAAACTCGAGTAATTTTCGGGATAAAGTATTTCGTTTGTTCGCCAATAATGTGGGCAAATATTTTACATAGTCATACGTGAACCAAAATTTTGACCTGAAGATGGCTTTCACGATATAATTTATGTTAAATCTTCATTGATTTTAGACAGAATAAAGTAAAAATGGAATACATTTTGGAAAATTTGGGATATATTTGTTGTTTTGATGAAGTGTCAGCCCTTAGATGGCGAAAAGATTGACGTTTTCAAAAAATCGAGTTTCACTTGCGCAGATCGAGGCGACCCTAATTATCGCCCATCGAGTTACAACTCGAGTTTCTGTCAACTCGTCCCAGCACTATCTAAAACATACTCAAACACCCCTCAAATAAAATGTATTGTATATTATTATTATTTTATTCTCTTATTTCATGGATATTTTATCTTGGGGATTTTCAATCCTACATCTTGCGATTTCTGTGCAAATATTGAATGATTTTTGATGTGGGGATTTCAATGTGTTTCAAAAGTGAAATAAAAAATTATTTGGAAAGCAAATTATAATATATTTTAGATAATTTTCCCTCCTTTAATAAGTAACTAACATTGTTAATTTAATCAAGTAATATGTGACATATGTTTGATATCCAGATCCTGTGGAAACATTGGATGTATTTAAATCTACTGCCATATTCATATACAGTAGAACCTCAATTATCCGGCCTTCTATTATCCGAATCTCCAGATTAACCAAACCGAAATTGTGTCTTCCTACATATAATAATGCACCGTCTAGCATGAGCGATAACACAGGATTTTGCACAGTCTCAGAAACTATTAATTCTGGTGCTTTATAAAATGTACCATTCACAGAAACACCTATAACTTCTTTGATCTTTATCAACATTGTTACAATAGAGGAGGTATTAATTCAATTACACGACCCGTTACCCAATTTCTTTCATAATGCGCCAATCAATAAAGGTATGTTCGATTGGCTTTCGGAATTTATAACCTCCCGGAGTAGCTATAGGTTCACAGACTGACAACATGTATAAAAGAAAAGACGTTGACAATGCATTACCAACCAAACACTTTTTTTACAATTTTACAATAAATAATCTCCAAGAGTTTCTCAATTGACAATTATCTAAAATTAAAATGCAATCAATGCATGTACCAACCGAACTCGCCCAGTTAAAATCTGAGTAATATTTTAAATAAAAATGATAATATTCATAGATATGGAGCAAATAAGTGACAATTAGAGGGTCAGTCACAATATATTATACAGATATATTAAACATATCATCCATGAATACCGATGTCTATATTAAGTGCATAAAAGAGATTTTCTATTATTGTCAACCCGATAACCCCTAGACGGTGAATTTCAGTTTCCTTCATCTATCCAAACCCCTCGATTATCCGACTAGATTGTATGTCTCCCACTGGGTTCGGATAATCGAGGTTCTACTGTACATTATATTCATTTATTTATTTGGGGTTTAACATAACTTTGAACACTGCACAGGTCCCTGATGACGGGTAGTTCTGTGGACAGAGGAAACCAGTGCATACAGTTTATGTAAACTGCCTACCATTGGTAAGCAACTACCAGATTTCCCACATAAGGTCCCGGGTTTGAACTCTAGACCTCAGAGGTGGGAGGCGAGTGTGTTACCACTGTGCCACTATGGCCCCTCATTAACATTATAATCTACTTTACTGTTTTGAAGATTACTGAGAAAATTATAAGAAAAAGATTATTTTTAAAGGTTTATTTAAATATTCATTCTAAAAAGTGGAATAGTACTGTTTTGATAGAAATGAAAAATTCAGATAAACCTATGGTAATGCTTTCATTTGTAAAGGTTAAAAGTTATATCTAACCCCTGATTTTCAATTTCCAAACCAAGATGTCCCATATCCTCACAATCACCCAGAACCTATAAAACCAGATGTGAGATATTGCACATTTTTAAGATTCTCACAGGTTCCAGATATAAAATGTTTTTTATTGTCCAATATGATAATGCAGTATATATCTCATTACACAATCAAATATTGTCAATACTGTCTTACCAATGAGGTAAAGGTGAATAATTTGGTCCAAATTATCCTTCTTATTACTACTTTCATAATCAGATATACAGGCCTCAAAGTTTTACTCTTGTACATTCCTACCAATCCTATCTGGTAAGGTCTGTGTTCTCTCCATCATTTTTGCTACTTGGTAAACTATTATTATCATCAAAATCAAATAAGTTTTAAAAATTATTTTCATCAGATATATCTTTGATAAATGATGTCAGCCAGTTTGATTATCTACACACACAAATGAGAAAAAAAAACATACACCACACTGAAACTGTGTTTCTGCATACACACACAGAGCATTCACAGTACAAGCATATTTGTTGTGCACAACAGTTGACGTAGTACACACAGTTTCTGAAGGGGAGGTTTTGACAGGAGAAATGGCTAATTTAGAGTAAATAAATCAGCTGTAGAATCATGAATACTGGATTGTTTTTCACAAGAGTGGTATTTATGTAAACAGGATGATCAGTGCAATGTTTTAAGCCTAAAATATTAGTATGTTAGATTTGACGCTACTAGGCCTTTAACTTTCAGCATGTGAGTGTTCAAGTACTGACATCTGATATTCTTTTTTTTTTTTTTTTTTTTTAATTTTTATTTTTCCCAAAAAATCTGTACAGACAGTTAACTACAATAGTAAACAAAAATATTACATATATGCAAGCAACAGATGTATCTGAAAAAGAAATTAACAAGAAAATCAAAGAACATCTGCAATATAATACTGTATGAGTAAATTATTTTATACAGCTTTATTGAGTGATTTGGCAGTTTGATGTCACTGTTTATGGGCTAAGTTATGCAGACACACATTGGAAAACACAATATAAATTTTGAGGCAAAAAAAAAAAAAAGAAAACAACGAACTATTCAGTACTAACTAAATGAGGTGTAAACTGGTTGCCATCTTAACCAATTTTTGTTAAAGGCTTCTACAGAATTTGACACTCTTGCTAAGTATTGGAGTTCCTCAAAACTTTGACTTAGTTTATGTTGGAGGCCATGTAAGCTTAAAGGGCTATTAGCTTTAGCTGTATTAAATATATACTTTTTTGAAATTAACAGTAGGTTATTAAATGGTTCTGAATTTTGGTCATTGATCAATGAGCCAAATATAATAGTAAAATCCGTAAATTTTATGTTATAATTCGCCTTATCAGAAATATATTTGGCAAGGTTGTTCCAAAACCTTTGTACATAAGAGCAATCTACAAACATGTGTAGAAGAGTTTCAGGAAATATGTGACATCTTTGACAATTATCAGAATCAGAAATCCCTACTTTTTTCAGATAATACTTTGTCCCCAGAATCCTGTATATAATTCTTAGCTGGAACGAAATTAAAACATTATCAGGTGTAGTATGATGGCAAACTTTAAATATTCTGTTCCAGCTTTGGTCATCAATAACTGAATTGAAGTCATGATTCCATTTTTCTTTCATGCTATGCTCATTCTTCAAGCTGCATTGAGCATATTTGTAAAAATCTTTTGCCCCCTTAATGGACTTATAAAATATTTTTGTATGATGTGGGATGGCAGGTCTCAAGGTAGGCTCATTTAAAAAATTACTGTTTTTCATAAAATCTAAGGTATCCATCTTGATCTTCAAGTATCATAAGAAATTAATGTCTTTGATGTTATACAGTGTTTGTAAATTTCTGATAGACATGAAATTACCATCTTCATCAACAACATCTGATACTAAGTGAATACCTTTATTAAACCAATCAGGTATAAATAGTGGATCTTCTGAGATATTTTGGTTAAACCATAAAGGAGAAGTCAGAATGTGCTGACTTTTTAAAAGTCTTTGGTTTTTTAAAATACTGTGTGATGATTCAAAAACGTCAGGCCCAGAAATTGTTTGTAGCCCTATTCTTTGCTTTGATAAAATACTCTGGGCCTAATATTATAAAATTATTAATGGTGTTATTCATAATGAGTTCAAACAGTTTAGACCAAGGTGCTTCTGGTCTGAGAATGAGCCGTCGCAACCAGGTTGTTTTCAGTGATATCTGATATTCTAGTTGTAAAATATTGCTAGAAAAGTTTAACAGCAGGTTCAGTGAGAGTAAAATATTGCCAGATCTAGGATATTTGTAAAATATTGCCAGAAACCACCACCATGGCTTCATATTTCCTCCCAATAGTTGGTGAGGTGAGAGAATAAAATTGCTACATCAAAATGCACTCATACATTTCTTGGATAAACTTGGGTTTGTCTGTACAAAAAGTATTTGAATTTTTTTGTTTTTTCGTAAAATATTGTTGAAAAATCCCATCGTGTCCTCATATCTAGCATTGATATTCTGTTTATAAAATATTGCCGGAAAAGTTCAGCAGAAGGTGCAGTGAAATTAAAATATTACTAGATCTTCTATTTGTAAAATATTGCTATTGTAAAATATTAACCAATCAGAGATAAGAGAGCGGTAAGAGATGCGCCTCTGAGTAAAGTTCTAACTCCAGCTCCGAGTTTTTTACGCACTCTATTATCGATCCTACCTTTAGGACCTTTGGTAATACGTAGGGTTTCAAACTAACAAGGAAGTAAACAAAAGTTTTTCAAACTTGGACTTTCTCTGAGTTCATTGACAGTCAATCTGTGCATCACATTTTATATTTAATATTAAAAGAAAGCAGCCTTTGCATATTTGTTAAATTATTATTTGGATAATAGGCCAGTATTTTTTAGCAATAATGCTACTTGAAGGTGGTTGAGAGAATCGAAACCGGACGTCCCTTTTATGTTCTCCAAAGACTTCGTGTAATCAGTACGTACTGTAGTTGTGATGGATCTTCAACACAACAGCTGAGGTATGTCCTGCTGTCTTTGTCTTACAATTAAGTTCCCAGAAGTTATTTGCATTGTTGGTGGGATGCAGTATCGTTGTGTCGTCTATTATCGACGGCCGCGCATCAATACATACTGCTCAGCCAGTGAAGTTAGACCGAGTTTCTGTCCCGTCGCCAATTGCTTTTGAAAAGCTGATGGACACAATGGCGAGGGACAGAGTTCCCATGTACTTGTTTTCTGTGTAAACCTTGAACTGTGGGGAATTATTGCATTCACTTTAAAACATTATTGTTATGTCTATTATACCTGTATCCAGTTTCCAATACATATGTTGTTAAATTAAACTGCTTTTAGATGCCAGGAATTTTTTTGTAGAGAACTATGTAATGTTGAAGGTTTGTTTACATTTTGAAAATAGGTTGAAATACATACATGGCAGTTTGATTGGCATGAAATATTAGTGAACGGCACACTAACATACCTCAAAGAATGCAAATAACACTTTAAATTTGTGGCAATATGTGTAGAAATATGCCGTTCAAAATTTACACAGAAAACAAGTACATGTGAGCTCTGTCCCTCGCATTGTGTCCATCAGTATATATCAATAGCAATTGGCGAAGGGACAGAAAACTCGGTCTACCAGTGAAGTTTGTCACCCCAGTGAAGTTCGTCACCTACATTTTATGACAATATTAAAGAGTTTTTACTGTCCAGTTACAGCATATATGGATACCTTGCTGTTGAAAGAAGCTATTCCATTTATTTAAATGTGCATATTGCCTGTCCTTGAGCGTTTTTACGGCAGGTGACGAACTTCACTGGGGTGACGAAATTCACTGGCTGACCAGTAATAGTTCTATGCACGTACTTTTCATCTCAGTAAAAATAAAATAAAATAACAGTATATATTAACCTTTATTTACAATATATTGTATTGCTCTTAATACAAATATTGTTTTGAATTTGATGAAATAATGTTTCTTAATGCATGATGCATTAAAATCGTGATTTTGTTAAGTAAAATAATCTATCAGTGTTTAAAGCAAAATAAAGTATGGTTGTCATTGGCAACACTCATGACTTTCCGTGAAATATGCAAATTTTATCCTAAAAAAGTACAGTTATTTGATATGTTGTAAAAGGCAAATAGATTTATCATTTTTATTTTACAGTATAAAACACTATATATTTTATCAAATTAACCCTTATGTAATCTAGTGTCACAGACAGAATGTGTTTGTTCAGCAGCCAAGAAAAGAAAAACATACCACAAAACAATTTGACTTTTGGAGGTTATAAAATAAATTAACCATGCCCATGATCATTAACATAAAATCACGTGGTTTAATTGACACAAAATGGAAGAAACCGCCTTCAAACCCAACTTTTTAAAAGTAATGATACAATTGTCTATGAAAAAAAAATTATGTGCACACCTTCAAAAAAGAAGGTTATTTGCAATTTTATGATATAATTGCAACAATCATTAACTAGTAAGGACCCATCACGGAGACGCCGTAAATTTTAACAGCTATTTTATTTCCGTTTCTGATCGTCACTATACACATATATTTCATATATTATTGATGGTTATCTGTCTTTTTACTGATATTATTTCATAAAGTTGTTGGTGGGAGTTTATCTATGTTGATTTACAATAATATTTCCTTGTGCTGATATTTGCGGGTATTATTGCCCACTACCGGGAATTATCGTTCTACAACCAAGTTCTGTCACATTGTGTTTCTACTTTCCTTTCACACCAAATTACTTGCACAACACCATACTCCAGAATTTCCATCTATTTTAGGTCCCAATAAGGCTTTCCTATGTTTTTCCGGCCCCTCTAAGGGTTTTATTTTTTATTTTCTTTGCAGTGGCTCCAGTGGGGTAGTTAGGGTGCCTGTGAGACGCCCACAGGAAGAAGATTGACTTGAGTGTAAGTTACTGAACCGACTGTAAAGCTTAGTGGACACTATAGCTATAAGGTCATTTTTATTTTAGACTCCCCACAGTCCTTCTGTGTGTTAAGGCTCTGGAGTATGAAAAATGTACCTTGTTCACTGTCTGGTATTCATCAGTCTTTTCCTCATCAGTACGTCCGACCATAAAGTGCAGGTCAAGGGTTGTTTTGTGGGCTTCGTACTACCTCGATCTTTCAGACTGGCTAGTTCTGTTACAAATGCAAGATGCTTTCCCTCATCAGTGAAATCACGATCCCTCTGTGTTCTCTTGCTTTTATGTGGGGATATATCCCTAAATCCTGGACCTATTGTGATGGCGGTTGCTAACTGTCGGTCTGTAAGAAACAAGGTTCCTATGATTTCTGACATTGTGTTCAATCACTCACTGGACATATTATCACTAGTCAAAACTCATATTCGCCCGACTGATACCGATTGTCTGCTTCAATCCATCACACCACCATCTTATAAATTGTGTCAAAGACCTCGTGCACATGGCTCGGGTGGCGGAGTTGGCTTTCTCATAAATAGCAGCCTGTCTCATAGAATTGTGGATCATCCCACTTTCACCTACTTTGAATGTCTGATAGTCAGTATTGGATCGAATGCTCATTCTACACTGGTTGCTTGTGTTTATCGTCCTCCAGGTTCATGTTCAAATCCTTTTTATGATGAGTTTCACACATTGGTTGAGTTCCTCTCATCTATGAATTCCTCCGTCATCATTTGTGGTGACTTTAATATTCATATTGACACAACCTCAAGAGACAGTGTTAATTTCCTTAATACTCTTGACTCCTGCAATATTACTCAACATGTTCACTCTGCTACCCACCTTCATGGCCATACCCTAGATCTCATCCTTACTTCTGATAGTTCTCTGGTTTCAAATGTGGTTGTCAGTGACTACATCTCCGACCATGCAATGATCAAATGTCAAGTTGAAACTCCAACAACTGCTAAATCACAAGCTAACAGAGTGACTTACAGGAGATATCATAAAATAAACATGGACACTCTACGCAATGACTTGAGCAATTGCTCCTTTGTTGCTTGTCCGGGTGACACTGCGAAAAAACTGTATGATCAATACACTAATGATCTTTCCAACCTTCTGGACAAACATGCTCCAGAGGTTACTCGCTGTCTTGCCAAGGAGCCAGCAAAGTGGATATCAGATACCTACAAAAATGCCAAATCTATTCGACGACAGTTTGAACACATCTGGCGTAAAAAGAAAACTCCTCTTAACCGTGCAAAGCTGCGTAAACAAATTGCCAGGTGTAATTCACTTGCCAATAAAGACAAAGCCACATATTACAGAGCTCTTGTTAATGAAAACGGTGATGACCCAAAAAAACTATGGCAAGTTCTGCGTTCTGCCTTGCACCATATCCCTGAAAAGGTTCTTCCATCAAATAGTTCACAAAAAAAATTGGCTGAACAGTTTGCCGCTTTTTTCACCAATAAGATTGCTAAAATCCGAGAGTCTTTTTCCAGTTTTTCATCTTTTTCCTTGCCATCTCCAGTGAATCCGCCAGGACTTTTCAAATTTGATGATGCCTCACCTGAGAATATTGCGAAGGTAATCAAAAATTCACCTACAAAATCCTGGATCCTTGGCCCACTTTCCTAGTTAAGGATTGCCTTGATATACTGCTTCCTTCTATCACAAAACTTGTGAATTGTTCTTTGTTGGAAGGTGCTATCCCAGATGGCTTCAAGAGTGCTGTTGTCACTCCACTGATAAAGAAATCTTCTTTATCAAAGGATGAACTAAAAAACTATCGCCCTGTGTCTGGGTTGAGCTTTATCTCAAAACTCGTGGAATGTGTAGTTGCCTCACAACTCAGTAGACATGTCTCTCTCCATGGGTTGGAAAACGAGTATCAATCTGTCTATAGACGTGGCCATTCAACTGAAACAGCTCTTTTGTCTATAAAGAACCAGATTCACCTATCTCTAGCCAGAGGTTAGGCCACAGCTGTGGTGCTGCTTGATCAATCTGCAGCGTTTGACACCATTGATCACGACAAACTCCTTGATTGCTTAAGAAAATGGTTCGGTGTTGGGGGTAGATGCCTTGACTGGTTCAAATCATACCTTTCTGATTGTACCCAATGCATCAAGATTGGTTCTGTTCTGTCTGAGGCTAGAAAGCTTAAGTTTGGGGTACCACAAGGTTCAGTTCTTGGTCCTACTCTTTTTTCGTTGTATACCACACCTTTGAGCAAAGTAATCTCGAAACATCCAGATGTCAAATTTCACTTTTATGCATATGACACACAGCTGTTTATTCACCTCAAACACAAAAATGCAAAAATTGCCTTCGATCGGCTAGGAAAGTGCCTTGAAGATGTCAAACTATGGCTGTGTGCAAATAAACTAAAGCTGAATGCTGATAAGACTGACTTTATTTTATTTGGTGCCAAGTCTCAACAAGAAAAGTTTAACTCATTCTTTCCAGTTAATATATTGGGTGAATCACTGATACCTTCAGATGCCGTTAAGAATTTGGGTGTCTGGTTTGACTCAGACTTTTCCTTCACTAAACATGTTAAAAATGTATGTAAACTATGTTTCATCCAGATGAGGGATCTTAGACAAATTCGACATTACTTGACTCGTGATGCTGCTCTTACGGCTGCAAACGCACTTGTGGGCAGTAGGCTTGACTACTGTAACTCCTTGTTTAGGGGTCTATCTGATGCTAACCTACGCAAGCTACAATGCATTCAAAACAGTCTGGCCAGAATTGTTTGCAGAACCACATGTCTTTCTCACACCACTCCACTAAGAAAAGCCCTTCATTGCCTACCCATAAGGCACCGTTGCATCTTCAAGACTGCCTTGTTGGTATATAAATACCTACATACTAACTGTCCAAATTATTTCAGCCCATTTCTCAAAGTTAGACAATGTGCCAATAATACTCGGTTGAGTCAATCTGATGGTATAATTCTACATGTTCCTCAATACCAACCATCTATTTACAAATCCACAAAGCAGTTTGGTCTAAGCTTTGCATATGATGCTCCCAAAATATGGAATGAACTCCCTGATAATGTAAGATCTGCCACTTCCTTTGCTTCCTTCAGAAAAAAACTTAAGGCATACCTATTCTGCCAAGCTTATCCTCCTTAGTATTTTCCACTCATATGGCGTTCTCCGTGATGTCGACCATAGCTATGGACAAGGACAATGATTTTTGAAACTATGCTTATGATGTTGCGCCTTAGAGTCTGTCACTTCGACAGAGATTAAGCGCTATAAAAGTTTAATTGGAATTGGAATCATCCAGTTTAATTATCAAATAATCAATTTTAAGGGGTCAGAGAAAAATATACAACCTGCAAAAATGAATTAAAATCCGTATGACCGTCGAAAACTGACAACGCAAGGATACTGTACATTTCTAGTTTCCTCCAACAAAACTTATGTGGTGGTATAGCCAATGCACAGGTTTTCGATATATTCACGTTTTTGATACTTTAAACTAGAAGCTCATAGTCTCATTTTTGGATGAAGTTTTTATAATGTTAAAGAATGATTATACAAGCACATTGAACCAGAGACTTTGGGTGGATTTAATATTGTTGTTTAGTTATATGTCTGATAATTTTGGTGCAACTTGATTTGATAGTCACCATTGTCCGTTTACATTGCAATGTTAAAAACCCAGCCAGCCATTGAGAATATAAGCCATTAGAAGCAATTTACAGACATGTTACACCCACTGTGAATCGCTACTGCTAACTCGCACCCACGAATCACACCCGTGATTTTTAAATTTATTTCCTCTTTTTTTTTAAATTTCTTGTCTTATCTCTTTTGTTTATTGCAACCTTGGTTCACCCAAATAATATAAGCTAAGTTCAAATATGCTGGGAAACCCCACAGTAAAAAAGTTTTTTGTGTGCATCAAATATATTCAAATAAATATATATATGAATACTCAAAGACTAAGTATTGTGAGCTACATATAAAATTATGCCAAAATTGAACAGGTTGTTGTGACACTGCTACTATCACGGCTATGGTGTGGAGACAATTATAGAGGATGTCACTGTCAGTATTCTGAGGTCCAGATTTTATCTTTGCTTAAAGAAATAAATGCTGAATGTTTTTGTTATATTCCTGTCTAAAGGTGTTATAGTATTATATCAAACATTTTATTACTTAAGATATAAATACAAAGTACATATAAAATTAAAGCATATGGTCCATAACTTCAAAGAAAATTACAGTAAACTGTTTAAAACATGCACAAATGATGAACATTTGTGAAGCAATATCTATTATGATCAATATATAAAACCGGTGAACACATGTGTAGCACAGGAGTGGAAATAAAATCAAAGTCATATTTATTTGCATGTATACATATTAGTATGATAATACTGTATTATTTTCTTCATCTTCAATAAAATCCTTTGATAGCATTTCAAAGAAAATTGTACACAAAACACTATTACAATTAATTATTTGGGAATAATTAAATAGATGGAGTTACTGTTGACACAGAAGTCACAAACAGTTTAGTCTTCATTCCAACAAAGTGCAATTGGATTGAGAAGCCATCGTAAATTTGTGAAGGCCTGATATCAGAGGGAATCCTGTGAATTCCTTTCACAACATTTAAAAAAGATACAGACAGAACCAGGTGCTTTGAGTTCCCCATTGTAGTGAAGATATTGCACCTGCAAAGCAGTAGGTTAGATTACATTTTAAAATGACCAATCGCTGTTTTGAAAGTGCCAGAGTTGAAAATTTCTAGGGACATTTACCACCCTCTTTCCCATATTTATAAGTATATAATCCTTTCACAATTAACAACAAGATGCACTCAGAGAGAGCAAAACGCTTGACTTCATGTGACCAGTCTTGCAAGTGTTATAAAATATGATCCAGATCTTTCCTGAAAATTAGTCACTTAATTCTTCCTTTGGCCAAGTCCTACCCACAAAAATTTTTTATAAAGATCTGTACATTAGTTCTGGAGTAATCTAAACACCAAAAAACCCCCCAAAAAACAGACAGACAGACAAACAGACATACACAAAAACATAAACTCCTGGTAGAGGTAAAAATATTGGTTAAAGTTACTTCTTTGTGAAAATCACTCGGGGTAATTTTTTTGTGATGGACTATCAAGGAATTGAAATGGAAAAAAAGAAAATGAAACAGAAATAAAAATGATGAATACACCACCTCCCTTTTTATTATCTCCCGCCGGGCTTTAGCCCGGGAGGGAGATTATGAAATGATGTCTGTGTGTGCGTGCATGCGTGCGTGTTCTTGTTTACACATTTAAACTGAGGACATGACCCTGGTTGCACACCTTCTAACCGAGGACGCACTGCCAACCGAGGACGTCCTCAGTTAGAATCATGTTAGAAATCCAATAAGTATACACTAAATAACCTTTTCTCAAGTTTTCATTCAATTCTGAGATATGTCCTCAGTTAGACTGTAAAACACCTAGCACATATGTATGGAGTTATAGGAATTTATTAAAAGCTGTTAATCTTCTCTATGCACTCCATGTCCTCAGTTCCTCCATAAAAATCCAAGCACACTCCATGTCCTCAGTTGTACATAAAAATTCCTGCACAGAATTCTAGTGATGTCCTCAGTTATACAGGTTAATACTTGGACACCTATGTCCTCATATTGGTATTAAAATGCCAACTGTGTGCTTAAATTGGATATTTTAAATTTTTCATCTCTAAACAATGCACAGAGATATTGCTATATATGAGGGACAACTAAAGTTAGTATATTGATCTCATAATTATTGTACCAAAACTTGTTTTTCGATTTTTTTTAATAATAAATGATTAAAAACAGATTATAGACAACATGTCTTAAACACCAGCTATGTGGTAAGATATCACAATAGATATATGCATAATTTATCCTCATTTTAGTGGTTGAATTGATATATAAATTAATAAATATAATTAAACTAATTAAGCAGATTTATTCTTTCAAAATCTAAATTGGCCTTTAGTGTTCAATATGTGATGAAAATGACAAATATTAATACTTGTTTCATTTAAAATTGATGGATGCTCTATAATGTAGATGATCCCATATCAACTTATTCAAGGAATAATATGAAATTAACATATTTATGAATTTGCTAAGTTTTTAAAAAAGATATGGAGACAGAAATAACAAGAATATGGGCTATGCAAAAGTAAAATAACTTAACACAAGAAAGAGTTGAATATGTTTTTGTCTGTCAGTTATGTGGCTTTTCCATAATTAAGATGAAGTAGGAATACTCCTTTGTGCAGGTTATTTAAATCAAATTCTTAATGAAAAACAATAATTTGAGTGACCTTAAATGTGTTTTTATTAAGAACAAGATAACTCAAAAACTTATGGATGGATTTTGATGAAATTTTAAGGATATGTCTGAAAAGGAAGAAATGATTAATTTTTGGGAGTGATCCGGACCACTCTCTGGATCTTCTGCATCCATGAAATGTAATTTTTAAACACAGATAACGCAAAAAGTTATGGATGGATTGTGATGAAATTTTCAGGAAATGTCCTAAATGGGACAAGGAACAAGTGATTAGATTTTGGGAGTGATCTGGATAACTGTCTGGACCATCTGGATTTGTGCTGCCAGATAATTGTATCCACCGGAGGCATCCGGCGGATACTTTGGTTTAGCGTTCGCTACGCCGCCGCCACGCGTAGAGAGATTTTCGGCATTAACGCTCTAAGAGGAAAACTACACAGCTAGGTTCACCAAATTTACAGGATATCTTCATTGGGGGGTAAGCTTCTCTTGACTGAAAATAGCCTCATTCTGAAAAACAAGATGGCCGCCATGGGCATTTCTTTGAAAATAATCTACAGTTTTCTACTGGTTGTTTCTCATAGGTAGAAGGTTGAATCTCTTCATAGGTCATATGTGTGACAGATATACATGTCCTCTACAACCTTGTGCACATTTGACCTTGAAGCTCTTAATTCAGGGTCATCCACAGAGTGCTGAAGTAGCCCACATAGCAGACTTTAAAAGTGTCTATATCTCCCTTATTATTAAGGCTGCAATGATTCTTCAGTTACTCAGAAAACAAACAATTTTATTGCGTTAATACATCCTATCCAATGGACAATAGCTTATCCGGTCGGCGCAGACCGGCCCGCCAAACGTCAGAAAAAGACGTCCTGTGTTTCCACCGGCCAGGCCGGCCCAGTCCTGTGCACTCGCCAGGTGGCGTGTAGTACTTCCTTCCTGTCTAGACAGCGTGACGTCATAGCATCTTTTTCGTTTGGCGCGTGCCCTGTGTACACGAAAATTTGAGAGTGAATTTATATTTTGGAATTTGTCAAGTTATCTTCAAGAAGTGTTTCGGAAGTTATATAACATTGTTGTGGGAGTGTCATAGAACGTTTGTATCTTATTTTCACATCATTTCAGTACATTATGTCTTCTCCTAGCCAGAAACACGGGAGCTGTGGTCACATTATGGCCAGTTTCGACAGCCATAGTTTCTGCGCTAGATGTAGAGAAAAAAGTAAAGGCTCAGATCCTTGTATTTCACATAATGACTGCCCTGCTTGCAACTCCCTCACAGAGGACCAACGCTTACAGTTGTCCACTCCTAGTTATAGGATTAAAAAGGAAAAGCGAGAGCTTAAGAAATCTTCTGATACACCAAACAAAGACTCAGCTAGTTCCTCTCTCATCGACCCGTCCTCAGTGACGGTAGTGGGAGCTGTGGACGCCCAAGGGGTAGTCAAATCCCCGGGTTTGAGTTCTGAAAAGAAAAAGAAGAAAACAGAATCCCAGGAAAAGAAATCTTCCGCTAAACACAAGACTGCTGAAGGAAAGCCTTCTAAATCGCCACCTCAAACTCACAAATCCGCAGCAGATTCCCGGATTGACGAGTTAGACCTTAAATGGTCGGAGAGGTTTAATAGACTAGAAGCTCTCCTCATTGCAAAAACCTTGGATAATCAAGAACCGACCTTTGCTCCGGTTAAGATCACACCGACGCACACCCCACCAGTTGGTGTAGTTAAATCCTCAGAACCTTTCATCCGACCGGCTGAAAAACCACCAACCTCAGATTTGTCCAGCACCGACCACTCTCCTCAGAGACAGGCAACGGACAAATCGCTTTCATCTACTGTCAAGAAATCTTCAGATTTGCAGGGTGTCTCTCAGATTGGCTCCAAGTTTCAATCGACCAGCAAATTGCCTCAGGACAAAACAAACACCGACCAACTTTCAGATTTACCTGGAACCGGCTCACCTTTTCTTCAGGCCTCCAGTAAATCGTCCTCAGCACCGGCCGGCAAACATGACTCAGCTTCCATGGACACTGATTCCGAATCTGAGTTTTCCGACCGACCCCCAGTGGATATCTTCGTAGACGAAGGGGAGGTGTCCGACAACGACCCGGATGACACTGTGACTGATCCCGACCAGACCCTCTCAGAGGATCAGAATTACAGGGAGACGATGAGGGGGATCAGGTCCTACATGGGGTGGACAGACATTCCGGATATTGATACCACAACATCTACATCGGACGACAACCCCTTTGCTGGCCCAAGGACTCAACCCACAGGGAAGGTGTCGGTCAAAATGCCTACGGATGAGTGGCTGTGCAAAAAAATGGGTAAACTTAACTTGACCTTGGTAGAAGGCTACCCGTCTCGCAGCTCAGAGGCGGGTGGTTTACTGAAAGACCAATTTATACGACCAGCCAGATCACAGCAGAAATGGTACGGTTTGGCATCTGACCCACAAAAGTCCGCTTCTGGCAAGTCATTGTCTTCTTGGAATACCGACTCAGCCAAAGTTAACAGCACCTACAGCAGGATTGCCAGAGCAGCAGGTATTGCCTCCACCCCTCCCCCTTCGCGTCAGATCTCTCAGGACAACCTACGACGCTGGGAGAAGGCAGCCCGCGAAGCATCCACCATGTGCAATCAAGCCGCAGCATTCAATAGGTGTCTGAACAAAGTGCAGGACAATATGAGATCACAGTTAAAAGCCATTAAGTTGGATCTTAGTAAGGGAAAATCTTCATCCAAGGTCTCTGGTGCTGCTGAGGAATTGCAGTTCCTCCTGGATTTTAACTCGGGTATCACCCAAGCTATGGCCAGGACCTTTGAACATCTTACTGATTTTGTCTTCATTACAGTGGCCAACTCCACACTCACCAGGAGGGATGCATACCTATCTCACCTCAAGCCTGGTATAAAGCCGGACACCTTGGCTGCTCTCCGGACAGGTCCGCTTAACATGTCTACACTTTTCCCAGAGGAAGCCTTAAAGCAGGCAGAGCAGGACATAGCCGCCTTTGAATCGAAAGGACAGATTCACACCGGGAAGAAAGCTCGCTTCCACCCATATGAGCGACCTGAAAAGCGACCAGACAATAAAAAGCCGGATCGTCCAGCTTGGAAAAATGTGGGATACAGAGGACAAAGCAAGAGAGGCAGGGGCAAATCATCTTACTACTCCTCGCGACCAGCCAAGGGCCAGCAGTCCTATAAATGACAATCAATGTGTTCTCAAATCACAGGAAGGACTGCTGGCCGGGAGCCCAGTTACAGATCAAAGACAATACAAAGACACTTTTGTAAAATTAAATGTTGTGAACCATGCTCATACTGCCCCCGGGCTTTCGCAAAAGAAAGAAATAAGTCCCGGGGTAGCAGGTTGTCATCCCTTTCAAAAGAATCATACAGTAAAATATGTGAAAGGTGTTTCTTGTGTCACTCAATTGTCTTATGTCCAACCTGTAACAAATGTCAGAAATGTTGTCACAACTTATCCTGTAGGGGCTCGATTCCAACACTTTTGGAAAGTTTGGCTGGAGCTAGGGGCCGGTCCGAAGGTTACTCATATTTTGAAAGAGGGCTACCCCCTCCCCTTCCGGATTCGACCCAGGCTAACAAGATATCCCACAGTCGTAAGTTGCTATGTCAATCCTCACAGGGACAGCTACCTGACGGAGGCATTACATCAACTTATCGACAAAAATGCAGTGGAACTAGTTCAAAATCAAAAGTCCCTAGGGTTTTTCAACCGGCTATTTCTAGTTCCGAAACCAAACAACAGGTGGAGACCTATCCTAGACCTGAGCAAACTAAATCTCTTCCTCAAGGTGGAGAAATTCAAGATGGAGACACCGGAAACCATCAGGTCATCACTCCAACAAGGGGAATGGGTCACATCCATAGACTTTCAGGACGCCTATTTCCATATTCCAATACAGGAACAATCCAGGAAATATTTGAGATTTCACGTCCAAGGGCTAACATACCAGTTCAAGGCCCTGCCGTTCGGCCTGTCCACAGCCCCCCTGGAGTTTACTGTGGTCGCAAAGGAAGTGAAACTGATGGCCACACACAAGGGTATAAGAATCCACCAGTACCTAGACGACTGGTTGGTGAGATCCAAATCCCGCAAAACTTGTCTCCACCATACCCAAGTCCTGATCAAAATGTGCCAGGACCTAGGTTGGCTGGTGAATTTGGAGAAATCAGAGCTGGAACCCAAACAGATCTTCGACTTTGTAGGTTACCAGTTCGACCTCAGGTCCGGTCGGGTCAGACCTACACCGGACCGGTGGCAAAGCCTTCAGGACAAGATACATCTACTCCTGTCGTTACCGGCCTGTCCGGCCCGACAGTTCATGTCCCTGATAGGCCTACTAACAGCCACAGAAAAACAGGTTCACCTCGGCCGACTACACATGAGACCCATACAGTGGCATCTCAAGAACAATTGGAGGGTACCAGAATCTCTAGAGAAGATTATCCCCCTACCAAGGTCCCTGCACCCCCACTTACAATGGTGGCTAGAGGAAGACAATGTGCTTCAAGGCCAACCACTACACCCAGTAAGACATGCTCTGCAGATATTTACAGACGCATCAAAAGAAGGGTGGGGCGCTCACTTAAACGAGTTCACTGCAAGAGGGACCTGGTCGGTGCCAGAAAGCAAACTGCACATAAATTATCTAGAACTCAAAGCGGTCTTCCTGGCCCTCAAAGAGTTTCAAAACCTTTGTGTAGACAAAATGGTTCTGGTGGCAACCGACAACACTACAGTGGTAGCTTACATAAACAAGGAAGGAGGCATGAGGTCGGGCCCACTGTGTGCCCTACTATGGAGAATCTTGACCTGGTGCTCCCAGAGACAAGTGACTCTAAAAGCCCGACACATCCCAGGCCATTTAAATGTGATAGCCGACAAGCTATCCAGGCTGGGTCAGACAATCCAAACAGAATGGTCCCTCCTTCCGGAAGTTTTCCAACAACTATGCAATCAATGGCACCGGCCTCAAATAGACCTATTTGCCACGAGGTTCAACCACAAGTTACCTCAGTTTGTCTCTCCGGTACCGGACTCCCTGGCTATAGCAGTGGATGCTCTCACCCTGCCATGGGACGATCTGGATGCATACGCCTTCCCACCGACCGCCATATTGGGCAAAGTGGTGGAGAAGCTACTGGACTCCCCGTGCAAGAGACTCATTCTGATTGCCCCGGGGTGGCCCAACATGCCTTGGTTTTGGGACCTAGTGAACATGTCCAGCCAGGTCCCTCTCAGCCTACCCAACCTGCCCAGTCTGCTAACACAGCCCTTCAATCAGATCCCTCACAGAAATCTGACAAATCTAAATCTCCATGCCTGGCTCCTAGAGCCACAAAAATCAAAGAACAGGGCTTCTCTGAGGCAGTGGCAGCAAGAATTGAGGCTCCTCAAAGAAAGTCAACCAGATCAGTCTATGAGGCAAAGTGGACCATTTTTACAAAGTGGTGCGACACTAATCAGGTGGACTTCAGGTCACCACCTGTAAAGTCAGTAGCTGACTTCTTAATGTACCTCTTTAAGGACAAGAAATTACAGCCCAGCACCATTGATGGATACAGATCTGCCATTGCTGATAAACTGGGTGACACATCAATCAATATCAGCAAAAATGATAACCTCACTCGTCTCTTGGAAAGTTTCCACAGAGACAGACCCAAAGGGCGGAGGGGGATACCCTCCTGGAACCTTTCCCTGGTACTACACCAGCTGACAAAGGCTCCCTTCGAACCACTTAGGGAGGCGTCTCTGAAGCATGTGACCTTCAAGACTGTCTTCCTTTTGGCCCTGGGCTCTGGCAAAAGACGGAGTGAAATCCATGCATGGCAGCATAAAAACATCAGACACCAGTCGGACTGGTCTAAGGTGTCTCTTTTTCCATCCCCCAGCTTTCTCTCTAAGAATCAGCTGGCCAAGGAGGGTCCACAGAGTGTAGCCCCAGTGGTCATACCAGCCCTGGCTCCTACTCTAGATAAATCCCTCAAGTCTGACAGATCCCTCTGTCCAATCAGAGCACTGCGCTACTACTTGGACCGGACTTCAGACCTCAGGCAACACAAGGAGTTAGTCTTTGTCTCCTTCAAGAAGGGTTTCGACAAAGACATCTCCCCTGCCACTATCTCCTCATGGATCAAGCAAACTGTGATCCTATGCTATGAGCTCTCTGATCATCAGGCCCACACCCTACATCAAGTTAAAGCTCATGATGTCAGGGCCTTTGCGGCTTCTAAGGCTTTCCAATCGGGAGTTTCCTTAGAACAGATCTTAGCAGCCTGCCACTGGAAATCTCATAATACCTTCACCCAATTCTACCTGAAGGATGTGGCCTGGGCTGATTCAGAGCTCTACCATCTTGGACCGGTTGTGGCTGCTCAGCAGATCCACCAACAGACTGGTACCTAGAGGAGATCTGTACATATGTAAATACTGCACATATTTGTATATATAGCACATTTAGTTAAGAACAAACAAAAAAAAAAAAAAAATCTCTCACGTACTTCCTCCAGGAGGTGTTATTTTATGGGATTGAACTCATCCCTCTCTTCCCCTACCTCATAGCAGGTCTGTTAAAAAAGGGGGGGGGGGGGGGGGGCAAAAGGTCGATTCTGACGGTTCCATTCCGGACAACCGGATGATGATATTCGACCATAGCCTTAAGGGTGCCTTTTGACTTCAAGGTCCACCCAGGCTAAAGTAGAGATGTTTATAATCTCGGACATAAGTTCAACTTTAATCCCTAGTAACTTACCCGCCGACCAAGCGGTAGTTATTCAGCTATTGTCCATTGGATAGGATGTATTAACGCAATAAAATTGCAAATTTAATAAGTAAATTAAATTTTTATAAGTTAATACCCTATCCAATGGACACACAAGACCCTCCCTCCGACCCCGCTATCAGCTTACTAGGGGTCCAATAGGTTTAGACAACGAAAAAGATGCTTATATAATGACGTCACGCTGTCTAGACAGGAAGGAAGTACTACACGCCACCTGGCGAGTGCACAGGACTGGGCCGGCCTGGCCGGTGGAAACACAGGACGTCTTTTTCTGACGTTTGGCGGGCCGGTCTGCGCCGACCGGATAAGCTATTATAAAAATTTAATTTACTTATTAAATTTGCAATTCAGTCTAATACTTGAGTCAAGAAAAGTGAACCAGGTGTTCGAAAACAACTAAAAATAGACGTATAATCTACCACAAAATTAGATTTTTCTTTAAAAATATGAACATATTTGTATATTTTACTAATATAAGGTGTTTTCGTTTTCAATTTTTATATTTTAAGCATTTGCAAACTTTAAATTTTTGCGTAACAATGTTCCTATAAAGATGGCATTTTAATATAACATATTTCGAAGACGCCTCAAATCTCGCAATGTTAAAATGGCTAAACGTTCCTGTTTTTTGCATTATAAATACGTATTTATTCCAAAATTCAATGAATTATCAACATTCTTTCCTGTTGTGTGCATTTTAATAATTTTATAAGGCTTGATATGTGAAAATATGAAGCAGTTAATTTTGTGGGCGATAATCAAGCGAATAACCGAGTCTGAGTCATTTTTTTTCAAAATGAGGACTCGAGGCGCATTTTCGGGTTCGCTTGCAGCCCTACTTATTGTTGGATTATTGGTCCTAGAGGTTTGCAATGTGAAACCAACCTATAGGAAATCATGTGCTGCGAATCTTCTGATGTTGTCAGATTTGACCTTGGACCCCCTCCTTCAAGGTCAAACAAGGATAGTCAAACTTAAAAATGCTTATAACTCGCTTATTATCGGTCCTAGAGGTTTGGGATGTCAAACCAACCTATAGGAAATCATGGGCTGGGAATCTTTTGTTGTGTTCAGATTTGACCTCGGACCCCTCATTCAAGGTCAAACGAGGCTAGCCAAAGTTAAGTGTTTATAACTTGCTTATTATTGGTCCTAGAGTTTGAGATGGTAAACCAACCTATAGGAAATCATGGGCAGGGAATCTTTTGGTGTGGTCAAATTTGACCTTGGACCCCTCCTTCAAGGTCAAACGAGGATAACCAAACTTAAAGGTGCTTATAACTCACTCATTATTGGTCCTAGTGGTTTGGGATGGTAAACCAACCTATAGGAAATCATGGGCTGGGAATCTTTTGGTGTGGTCAAGTTTGACCTTGGACCCCTCCTTCAAGATCAAATGAGGATAGCCAAACTTAAAAGTGCTCGTAATTCACTCAAACATTTGCAGGGGATGTTTATGGCTATGAAAACCTGTCTGTGTAAAATTTTACCATCATTTTGAAAAACAAAATGGCTGCCATCGCTAATTGTTTGAAAATCATAAAGGTGCTCTAAATCTTGAAATATTCCAGCTAGTTTCATCAAATTTGCGCAAAAGCTATATGGCTAGAAAAGCTAGCCTGATAGTAATTTTGGCCTAGTTCAAAAAACAAAATGGCCATCATATCGCATGTTTTATGTCAAACAGGGTTATCCTATTAAAAAGGCCTTATATCTCCAGTAAAATTGCTCCTAGAGGTTCGGAATGTGAAAACAACTTGTAGGAAGTCATGGTCTGGGAATCTTTTTCAGGTGTTGAATTTGACCTTTGACCCCTGCTTCAAGGTTAAATCGGGTCATCACACTAAAACACCCTTATTTCTCCCTTTTTATTGGTGCTATGGCTTTAGAATGTAAAGATAGACCATGAAAAGTCCTGGCCTGCAAATGTTTTTGAGAAAATTTTGGCCTTATTTGAAAGACAAAATGGCCACCATAGCCGATTATTTCAAAATCATTAGGATGCTATAAAAATGGAAATATCGCAGCTAGGTTGATCAAATTTGCACAAAAGATATAAGGCTAAAAAGTTAGCCTGATAGTAATTAAGCGTCCCTGAAACGGCGCTTATTTGTTTTCGCCTCAGCTTCCTCGCCGCCACCGCCGCCGCTTTATGGTCTCCCTTGAATATCTCCCTTATTATTGGAAGGTTTCAAACCATATTTGGCAGTTATATACCTTAGGCGTGGGAAAATTTTTCTGCATGCTTAAATTTAACCTTTGACCTTTATGAAGGTCACATGATCAAAAACAATTTTTTTGAAGTACACCCCCCCCCCCCGTCATCGCAGTTCCGGAAAAACTACATGCTACACAGCCTTATAATTTGACACACCTGTTCATACTATCGAAAACGCGAGCTGATTAAATTTTGGGAGCAGTCCCTTGAAAATTGTCTTATTTATGAGGGATTTTCTGACGCCTTCCAATCTGAAAGCCTTAAATTTAGGTCAACCCCTCTATTATCTTCTTAAGTATTGCATTTAGAGCCATAAAATGTACTGGGAGGTAATAGGAAACCATATTTGGAGAGTTTAAATAGCCAGTCAGTTTTACCCCATGGCCCCCCCTTATGGGTGAAACTGGGGTCATAAAATAGCTGATTTTGAGTTTTTGCCTTATATCTCCTTTATTGTTGCTTTTATAGCTTCAGAATGTATTAAGAGGTATTGGGAAAGCATATGTGAAGAGTCTAAATAGCCGGTCAGTTTTACCCCCCGACCCCCACCTTATGGGCCAAACTGGGGTCATAAGTAGCTGCTTTGGAGTTTTTGCCTTATATCTCCTTTATCGTTGCTTTTATAGCTTCAGAATGTATTAAGAGGTATTGGGAAAGCATATGTGGAGTCTAAATAGCTGGTCAGTTTTACCCCCCGACCCCCCCTTATGGGCCAAACTGGGGTCATAAATAGCTGCTTTGGAGTTTTTGCCTTATATCTCCTTTATCGTTGCTTTTATAGCTAGCTTCAGAATGTATTAAGAGGTATTAGGAAAGCATATGTGGAGAATCTAAATAGCCAGTCAGTTTTATCCCCGACCCCCCCTTATGGGTCAAACTGGGGTCATAAAATAGTTGCTTTGGAGTTTTGCCTTATATCTCCTTTATTGTTGCTTTTATACCTTCAGAATGTATCAAGAGGTATTGGGAAAGCATATGTGGAGAGTCTAAATAGCCGGTCAGTTTTAACCCCCGACCCCCCCTTATGGGCCAAACTGGGGTCATAAATAGTTG
Source organism: Sabellastarte sp. h YS-2021 (assembly GCA_964017235.1). Taxonomy (NCBI): domain Eukaryota; kingdom Metazoa; phylum Annelida; class Polychaeta; order Sabellida; family Sabellidae; genus Sabellastarte; species Sabellastarte sp. h YS-2021. Next base: position 143,721,606 of record OZ024929.1, read on the forward strand.
CTTTGGAGTTTTGCCTTATATCTCCTTTATTGTTGCTTTTATACCTTAGAATGTATTAAGAGGTATTGGGAAAGCATATGTGGAGAGTCTAAAGAGCCAGTCAGTTTTACCCCCCGACCCCTAACCTTATGGGCCAAACTGGGGTCATAAATAGCTGCTTTGGAGTTTTTGCCTTATATCTCCTTTATCGTTGCTTTTATAGCTTCAGAATGTAGTAAGAGGTATTGGGAAAGCATACGGCGCAGCTTTGTGCATTCTTAGCTTTACAGCATGCTTATTAAAACCACAAAGCATTTTAAACTTTCAGGGATGCTTCGCTTTTTGTTAGCAAAAGCATTCCTCTAGTTTGACCTAGTTTCGAAAACGAAATGTCCATCATATCAGATTATGTTAAATGGCATTATCCTATTAAAAAGGTCTTATATGTCCCTTTTCATTGCTACTAGGGGCTCCAAATGTGAAAACAACTTAAAGAAAGTCATGGTCTGAGACTTTGCTAACTGCTGACTTTTACTTTTGACCCCTTTTTCAATGTCAAGTACAAAGGCCTTATTATTATATTTCCTTTAGTTCTCCATTATTACTGACTCTAAGGCGGGAGATAACTGCTGCGGCAGTGGCCTTGTATATTTTGTAATTGATTTCAAATAAACAGTGGCATATGTTATCAGCTACAAATTGGGGGCCACGGTTGCAGAGTGTAACACTCTCGCCTCCCACCTCTGAGGCCGGGGTTCGATCCCCGTGACGTCCTTAGTGGGAAAGCTGGTAGTTGCTTGCCGTTGGTTGGCGGTTTACAGTGCACAACCCTAGCGAACTCTATGTACTGGTTTCCTCTGCCCTTCCAACTACCCGTCGTGATATGACCTGTACAGTGTTGAAAGCGACGTAAAACCCCAAATAAATAAATCAGCTACAAATCTTATCAAGTAAATTTAATCATTGATATTGTTAAGATCATTGACTGTTTGACAGATCATCTTGCAAATGTATGTCCTCTGTCATATAGATTAATTCATATATGTGTGTCCTCAGTTTGGTGGCAAATGTACCATATGGTGTGTCCTCAGATTGGCAGAACACATGTAAAATGTGTGTCCTCTATTGCATGTATTAATTCCTATAATTGTGTGTCCTCAGTTGGCTGTAATATATAACTAAGTGTGTCCTCAGTTTGACAGGTCATGTATAAAGTGTGTGTCCTCTATCATGGGTATTAATTCCTGTACTTGTGTGTCCTCAGTTTGCTATTTAATATATGACTTAGTGTGTCCTCAGTTTGACGGATCATACAAAAGTGTGTGTCCTCTATCATGTGTGTTAAGTCCTCTACCTGTGCGTCCTCAGGTTGCTGGTAAGAGTACAACTAAGTGTGTCCTCAGTTTGACGGATCATTTTTGAAATGTGCGTCCTCAATCATATGCATTAATTCCTATATACTTATGGTCCTCAGTTGGATAGTAAACATACAACTAAGTGTGTCCTCAGTTGTCTTGTAAAAAACCAACTTCCAGAAAATAAGTTTTTTCTCAGATTTAAATACATGGGATGATATAAAATAATTCATTTTATGCATATCAATCAAAATCTGATATGTAAACACAAAAATAAAGATGTCCTCGGTTGGATAGTAAAAAACCAGCGTCCTCGGTCTACACCATAAACCTGTAGGGGTGTGTGCATGCGTGCGTTAGTTAGTCACGCAGATTTCTCCAAAACTACTACAGCTAGAGATTTTTTGTAAATTAATTGTCCCAATGAATTTTCATGCCCTTGAAAAAATTTTTGGTTTTATTGACTTAGGCCCAAAGATAAGTGAGTAATAGCAATCATAGCTACTTTGAGTAAAGGGCTCATAACTCAAAAACTATTGCAGTAACAACTTTTTCTTCAAATATGTTGTTCAGCTACTTTGTCCTTAGCTATAAGATGGTACATAGTTTGGGGTCCCATTGCATGCCATAAGTGAGTAATAGCTATTTTCTCATTTGTAGCTAAATAACAGAAGAAGTAAATGTCAAATATCTTCAAAAGTATTAAAGTTAGGGAAATCTTTTCAAATATGTTGTCCATCTTCTTTTTGGTAAGCTATCACATACTAAAGTTTCAGACCTGTTGCACCTTGGATAGCTGAGTAATAGCTACTTTGAAATTCTGACTGGTGAGTAAAGCGATTGTAACTCCAAAACTATTGCAGTTAGAGTATTTTCCTAAAATATGTTGTTCAGCTACTTTGTCCTTAGCTATAAGATGGTACATAGTTTGGGGTTCTATTGCATGCCATAAGTGAGTAATAGCTATTTTCTCATTTGTAGCAAAATAACAGAAGAAGTAAATGTCAAATATCTTCAAAAGTATTAAAGTTAGGGAAATCTTTTCAAATATGTTGTCCATCTACTTTTTGGTAAGCTATGACATAGTAAAGTTTCAGACCTGTTGCACCTTGGATAGCTGAGTAATAGCTACTTTGAAATTCTGACTGTTGAGTAAAGCTATTGTAACTCCAAAACTATTGCAGTTAGAGTGTTTTCCTAAAATATGTTGTTCAGCTACTTTGTCCTTAGCTATAAGATGGTACATAGTTTGGGGTTCTGTTGCTTGCCATAAGTGAGTAATAGCTATTTCCTCATTTGTAGCTAAATAACAGAAGAAGTAAATGTCAAATATCTTCAAAAGTATTAAAGTTAGGGAAATCTTTTCAAATATGTTGTCCATCTACTTTTTGGTAAGCTATGACATAGTAAAGTTTCAGACCTGTTGCACCTTGGATAGCTGAGTAATAGCTACTTTGAAATTCTGACTGTTGAGTAAAGCGATTGTAACTCCAAAACTATTGCAGTTAGAGTATTTTCCTAAAATATGTTGTTCAGCTACTTTGTCCTTAGCTATAAGATGGTACGTAGTTTGGGGTTCTATTGCATGCCATAAGTGAGTAATAGCTATTTTGTTATTTGTAGCAAAATCATGACATAAGTAAATGTCGAATATCTTCAAAAGTATTAAAATTAGGGAATTCTTTTCAAATATGTTATCCATCTACTTTTTTATAAGCTATCACATAGTAAAGTTTCAGATCTGTTGCACATTGGATAGCTGAGTAATAGCTACTTTGAAATTCTACAGTTGAGTAAATCCATTGTAACTCCAAAACTATTGCAGTTACAATATTTTCGTAAAATATGTTGTTCACCTACTTTGTCCTTAGCTATAAGCTGGCATGTAGTTTGGGGTTCTATTGCATGCCATAAGTGAGTAATAGCTATTTTCTTATTAGTAGCAAAATAATGACATAAGTAAATGTCAAATATCTTCAGAAGTATTAAAGATACGGAATTCTTTTCAAATATGTCATTCATCTACTTTTTTGTAAGCTATCACATAGTAAAGTTTCAGACCTGTTGCACATTGCATAGCTAAGTAATAGCTACTTTGAAATTGTGACTGTTGAGTAAATCCATTGTAACTCCAAAACTATTGCAGTTACAGCTTTTTCTTCAAATATGTTGTTCAGCTACTTTGTCCTTAACTATAAGATGGTATATATTTTGGGGTTGTATTGCATGCCATAAGTGAGTAATAGTTATTTTCTTATTTGTAGCAAAATAACAACATAAGTAAATGTCAAATATATTCAAAAGTATTAAAGTTAGGGAAATATTTTCAAATATGTTATTCATCTAGTTTTTGATAACCTATCACATAGTAAAGTTTCAGACCTGTTGCACATTGGATAGCCGAGTAATACCTACTTTGAAATTGTGACTGTAGGGTAAATGCATATAGTTTGGGGTTCTATTGCATGCCATAAGTGAGTAATAGCTATTTTCTTATTTGTGGCAAAATAATGACATAATTTTTCTCAAATAACTGCTTCATCTACTTTTGGGAGAGCTTTCACATGGTGAAGTTTCAGACCCGTAGCTAATTATTCACCTACTCAAAATGAGTAAATGATAATTATCTCTAAAAGTATTGCGGATATCCAATTTTTATCAAATAACTCATTCATCTACTTTTGGGAGAGCTTTCACATGGTGAAGTTCCAGACCCGTAGCTAATTACTCACCTACTCAAAATGAGTAAATGTGAATTATCCCTAAAAGTATTGGGGATATCCAATTTTTCTTAAATAACTCATTCACCTACTTTTGGAAGAGCTTTCACTTGGTGAAGTTTCAGACCCGTAGCTAATTATTCACCTACTCAAAATGAGTAAATGCTAATTATCTCTAAAAGTATTGTGGATATCCAATTTTTATCAAATTACTCGTTCATCTACTTTTGGGAGAGCTTGTACATGGTGAAGTTCCAGACCCGTAGCTAATTACTCACCTACTCAAAATGAGTAAATGTGAATTATCTGTAAAAGTATTGCAGATATCCAATTTTTCTCAAATAACTCATTCACCTACTTTTGGGAGAGCTTTTACTTGGTGAGGTTTCAGACCCGTAGCTAATTATTCACCTACTCAAAATGAGTAAATGTGAATTATCTCTAAAAGTATTGCGGATATCCAATTTTTATCAAATAACTCATTCATCTACTTTTGAGAGGGCTTTCACATGGTGAAGTTCCAGACCCGTAGCTAATTACTCACCTACTGAAAAAGAGTAAATGTGAATTATCTCTAAAAGTATTGCAGATAGCCAATTTTTATCAAATAACTCATTCACCTACTTTTGGGAGAGCTTTCACTTGGTGAATTTTCAGAGCCGTAGCTAATTATTCACCTCCTCAAAATGAGTAAATGCTAATTATCTCTAAAAGTATTGCGGGTATCCAATTTTTATCAAATTACTCGTTCATCTACTTTTGGGAGAGCTTTCACATGGTGAAGTTTCAGACCCGTAGCTAATTACTCACCTACTCAAAATGAGTAAATGTGAATTATCTCTAAAAGTATTGCAGATATCCAATTTTTCTCAAATAACTCATTCACCTACTTTTGGGAGAGCTTTTACTTGGTGAGGTTTCAGACCCGTAGCTAATTATTCACCTACTCAAAATGAGTAAATGTGAATTATCTCTAAAAGTATTGCGGATATCCAATTTTTATCAAATAACTCATTCATCTACTTTTGAGAGGGCTTTCACATGGTGAAGTTCCAGACCCGTAGCTAATTACTCACCTACTGAAAATGAGTAAATGTGAATTATCTCTAAAAGTATTGCAGATAGCCAATTTTTATCAAATAACTCATTCACCTACTTTTGGGAGAGCTTTCACTTGGTGAATTTTCAGAGCCGTAGCTAATTATTCACCTCCTCAAAATGAGTAAATGCTAATTATCTCTAAAAGTATTGCGGGTATCCAATTTTTATCAAATTACTCGTTCATCTACTTTTGGGAGAGCTTTCACATGGTGAAGTTTCAAACCTGTAGCTAATTACTCACCTACTCAAAATGAGTAAATGTGAATTATCTGTAAAAGTATTGTAGATATCCAATTTTTCTCAAATAACTCATTCACCTACTTTTGGGAGAGCTTTCACTTGGTAAGGTTTCAGACCCGTAGCTAATTATTCACCTACTCAAAATGAGTAAATGTGAATTATCTCTAAAAGTATTGCAGATATCCAATTTTTATCCAATAACTCATTCATCTACTTTTGGGAGGGCTTTCACATGGTGAAGTTCCAGACCCGTAGCTAATTACTCACCTACTGAAAATGAGTAAATGTGAATTATCTCTAAAGGTATTGCAGATAGCCAATTTTTATCAAATAACTCATTCACCTACTTTTGGGAGAGCTTTCACTTGGTGAATTTTCAGAGCCGTAGCTAATTATTCACCTCCTCAAAATGAGTAAATGCTAATTATCTCTAAAAGTATTGCGGGTATCCAATTTTTATCAAATTACTCGTTCATCTACTTTTGGGAGAGCTTTCACATGGTGAAGTTTCAGACCCGTAGCTAATTACTCACCTACTCAAAATGAGTAAATGTGAATTATCTGTAAAAGTATTGCAGATATCCAATTTTTCTCAAATAACTCATTCACCTACTTTTGGGAGAGCTTTTACTTGGTGAGGTTTCAGACCCGTAGCTAATTATTCACCTACTCAAAATGAGTAAATGTGAATTATCTCTAAAAGTATTGCGGATATCCAATTTTTATCAAATAACTCATTCATCTACTTTTGAGAGGGCTTTCACATGGTGAAGTTCCAGACCCGTAGCTAATTACTCACCTACTGAAAATGAGTAAATGTGAATTATCTCTAAAAGTATTGCAGATAGCCAATTTTTATCAAATAATTCATTCACCTACTTTTGGGAGAGCTTTCACTTGGTGAATTTTCAGAGCCGTAGCTAATTATTCACCTCCTCAAAATGAGTAAATGCTAATTATCTCTAAAAGTATTGCGGGTATCCAATTTTTATCAAATTACTCGTTCATCTACTTTTGGGAGAGCTTTCACATGGTGAAGTTTCAAACCCGTAGCTAATTACTCACCTACTCAAAATGAGTAAATGTGAATTATCTGTAAAAGTATTGCAGATATCCAATTTTTCTCAAATAACTCATTCACCTACTTTTGGGAGAGCTTTCACTTGGTAAGGTTTCAGACCCGTAGCTAATTATTCACCTACTCAAAATGAGTAAATGTGAATTATCTCTAAAAGTATTGCAGATATCCAATTTTTATCCAATAACTCATTCATCTACTTTTGGGAGGGCTTTCACATGGTGAAGTTCCAGACCCGTAGCTAATTACTCACCTACTGAAAATGAGTAAATGTGAATTATCTCTAAAGGTATTGCAGATAGCCAATTTTTATCAAATAACTCATTCACCTACTTTTGGGAGAGCTTTCACTTGGTGAATTTTCAGAGCCGTAGCTAATTATTCACCTCCTCAAAATGGGTAAATGCTAATTATCTCTAAAAGTATTGCGGGTATCCAATTTTTATCAAATTACTCGTTCATCTACTTTTGGGAGAGCTTTCACATGGTGAAGTTCCAGACCCGCAGCTAATTACTCGCCTAATCAAAATGAGTAAATGTGAATTATCTGTAAAAGTATTGCAGATAGCCAATTTCTCTCAAATAACTCATTCACCTACTTTTGGGAGAGCTTTCACTTGGTGAAGTTTCACACCCGTAGTTAATTATTCACCTACTCAAAATGAGTAAATGCGAATTATCTCTACAAGTATTGCAGATAGCCAGTATTTCTGAAATAACTCATTCACATACATTTTGGAGAGCTTTCAATTAGTGAATTTTTAGATCCGTAGCTTATTACTCACCTACTCAAAATGAGTAACTGCCCATTATCACTAAAAGTATTGCAGATAGCCAATATTTCTCAAATAACTCATTCACCTACATTTTGGAGAGCTTTCACATGCTAAATTTTTTTAATGAATTTTTAAAATAATTTTTAATGCATTAAAATTCATGAAATCATGCACTAAATCAATTATAACTTGAAAAGTATTGCATTTAGAGAAAAATTGGCTGTCTGCAATACTTTTAGAGATAATTTGCATTTACTCATTTTGAGTAGGTGAGTAATTAGCTATGGGTCTGAAACTTCACCATGTGTAAGCTCTTCCAAAAGTAGATGAATGAGTTATTTGATAAAAATTGGGTATCCGCAATACTTTTAGAGATAATTAGCATTTACTCATTTTGAGTAGGTGAGTAATTAGGTACGGGTCTAAAACTTTACCAAGTGAAAGCTCTCCCAAAAGTAGGTGAATGAGTTATTCAAAAGTAGCTATTACTCACTTAGCTATTGAGATAGACGCCCAAGTTACTCACCATGTTGTAGCTATGGAAAAAGTAGCTGAATAAGATATTTTAACAAAGTGCTCTAAATGCAATAATTTTCAAGTTATAAGTAAGTAGCTATGGATCTGAAAATTCACTAATTGAAAGCTCTCCAAAATGTATATGAATGAGTTATTTGAGAAAAATTGGCAATCTGCAATACTTTTAGAGATAATTCGCATTTACTCATTTTGAGTAGGTGAGTAATTACCTACGGGTCTGGAACTTCACCATGTGAAAGCTCTCCCAAAAGTAGATGAATGAGTTATTTGAGAAAAATTGGCTATCCGCAATACGTTTAGAGATAATTCGCATTTACTCATTTTGAGTAGGTCAATAATTAGCTAGGGGTCTGAAACTTCACCAAGTAAAAGCTCTCCCAAAAGTAGGTGATTGAGTTATTTGAGAAAAATTGGCTATCTGCAATACTTTTAGAGATAATTCGCATCTACTCATTTTGAGTAGGTGAGTAATAAGTTATGGGTTTGAAACTTCAGCATGTGAAAGCTCTCCCAAAAGTAGGTGAATGAGTTATTTGAGAAAAATTGGCTATCTGCAATACTTTTAAGAGATAATTCGCATTTACTCATTTTGAGTAGGTGAGTAATTATCTACGGGTCTGAAACTTCATTTAGACATTTTTGTCAACCACAGGTCTAATTTAGACATAAAGCCTACCACAAAGATATGGTGGCGAGTCCTCTAGCATACCAAGCCACCTGCCAAATATGAAAGAAATGTGGACTGTAGGTCGCTAACAAGCAATATTCCACATATTAGACATTTTTGTCTACCACATTCCTAATTTAGACATAAAGCCTACCAAAAAGATATTGTGGCAAATCCTCTAGCATACCAAGCCACGTGCCAAATATGAAAGAAATCTGGAAAGAAATGTGGACTGTAGGTCGCTAACAACCAATATTCCACATTTTAGACATTTTTGTCTACCACAGGCCTAATTTAGACATAAAGCCTACCAAAAAGATAGGGTGGCAAGTCCTCCACCATATCAAGCCACCTGCCAAATATGAAAGAAATCTGGAAAGAAATGTGGACTGTAGGTCACTAACAACCAATATTCCACATTTTAGACATTTTTGTCTACCACAGGCCTAATTTAGACATAAAGCCTACCAAAAAGATAGGGTGGCCAATCCTCCACCATATCAAGCCACCTGCCAAATATGAAAGAAATCTGGAAAGAAATGTGGACTGTAGGTCACTAACAAGAAATCTCTGCGGATGCGGATGACGACGATGATGAATCCATGATTAAATTCTGCATAGTTTAAGCTGATCAAACAATAAAATTAGGTTTAAGATCTTGTCACTTGCGTTATCATAATTTAAAGAACATATATTAATATTTTTCAGGTTTATGCCATTAAATATGGATGGAAAAGATTCTTGGGGTAAGCCATCACGGCAGAGACAACCTTCATATAAGAAATGTGGACTGAAAACTAAGGTCAATATACCCAAAGGTGGACCAACCAAAAAGACCTTTGGGACAAGTACCACCAATTCAGCAGAGAATGAACTATCCAAAGTTTTTGCAGCTCGAAACAAAAAAATTGCACAAACCACAGAGACATTTAGTGACAGTTCTACTCTGCCTGTGGAAAAACCAGGAGTCAACAAACTTATACAAAGATTTCAAGACGGTGAAAATGAGACCTGTACAGGGCATTCTTCAGCCGAAAATCAGTCCAACAGTAATTCTGCAAAGAATGTACCAGATTCTGTGAACAGCCTTAAGAAACCCACTGTTGTGTCAGACTTTAAGACTAAAACTGGTTCTTCACAACCAGTGAGCAAGCCATTTCCATCAACAAAGCCAGTTTTACTCAGTGGACAGAAATACTCAAAGGATAGCTTGATATCCACCTCAGGTGAAAGTAAGGATAAAGAGGACAATCCAAATACCCATGACAAATTTTCTTCTAGTCAAATAAAACCTGGGCTCAAAGGGAAACCGTCAAAGGTCATTACAAAGTTTGAAGATACTCAGGGCAGTAAAAGCTATAATAAAGCTCCACCACCTCCATCAGGAAGAAAACCATCAAATGTAGTGGGGAAGTTATCTGATAAAGAAGCAGCTCATGTGAATCAATCATTATCTGGGATATCTCCTACAGTTTTGAGAAAAACTGAAGGTGGTGCAAGTAAAACACCAGCAGAAACCACACAGTCAAATGTTGTGCCTAAGAATAATTGCAATTATCAGTCGAGTAGTGTGAGTATTAATAGTGTCAATCAAAGGATTGAGACTTCAGAACAGGGGAAACAAGCTGGTATGACCATTTCTGAAAATCAAATGAATAAAGCACCACCACCCCCAAGGAAGCTGACATATGCAGGAGGGGCACACAGTCGGAGTCATACAGTAGCTCAGTTAAGAGCAAAAATGAGTTCACCTAAAAATGATGGAGTACATGACCAAGTAAACAAGGCATTGAGTGTCCAGGTCATAAAGAACAAGGCACCCACACCACCAAGAAAACAGAAATCTGAGACACAAGAAACAGAAGAGGTTGTGACAAAGGATAATAACTTCAACAATGTGAAAGATGTCACAGTCCTTTGTTCTGTGGATTCAGGTTAGTAACTTATCATGGTCAATGGGAGTTTAAATCATTAAGATCTGAGACCTGATTTGCTTCAGCTTTTTAACTTTTTTTGTTTCATATCTAAGATATTTTTGTCAGATGTCATGATTGTTGAAAAAGAATCTTAATTAAGCATACCTGAAAGGGCACTTGTTTGTTTTCGCGTCAGTTTCCTCGCCACCGCCGCCGCATTATGTTCTCTCCTCAATATCTCCCTTAATATTGGAAGCTTTTTAACCATATTGGGCAGTTATATACTTTAGGCGTGGGAAAAGTTTTCCACAGGCTTAAATTTAACCTTTGATCTTTATCACGGTCACATGATCAAAAAATAGTTTTTTGGGGGTACACCCACCCATCATCGCCGCTGAGGAAAATCTACTGGCCGCAGAAGCTTGTAATATGCACACATGTTCATACTATGAAAAACGTGAGCTGATTAGATTTTGGGAGCGATCCGATGAAAAATGACTGATTTATGAGCGATTTTCTGACACCTACCAACCAGAAAGCTTAAAATTCATGTGAACCCCCCTATTATTGCATTTACAGCCATAAAATGTATTGGGAGGTAGTATGTGCAGAGTCTAGAAAGCAAGTCAAATTCCCCCCACCCCCCATCCCCACCCCCCTGTAGGGGTCAAACTGGAGTCATAAAATAGCCCATTTTGACATTTTTCATTAATTATTGGTTTTAGAGCTTTAGAATGTGTTAAGAGGTGAAACCATATATGAAGAGTCTAGATAGCCAGTCAGATTTACCCCCTGACCCCCCCACCCCCACTTTTGGTGTGGTCAGATTTGACCTTGGACCCCTCCTTCAAGGTCAAACGAGGATAGCCAAAAATAAAAGTGCTTATATCTCCCTTATTATTGGTTGTACAGGTTTGAGATAGCAAACCAACCTATTGGAAATTATGGGCTGGGAATCTTTTGATGTGGTCTGATTTGACCTTGGACCTCTCTTTCAAGGTCAAGCGAGGATAGCCAAACTTAAAAGTGCTTATAACTCGCTTATTATTGGTTGTACAGGTTTGGGATGATAAACCAACTTATAGGAAATCATGGGCTGGAAATCTTCTGATGTCGTCATATTTGACCTTGGACCCCTCCTTCAAGGTCAAACGAGGATAGCCAAACTTAAAAGTGCTTATAACTTGCTTATTATTGGCCCTAGAGGTTTGTGATGGTAAACCAACCCATAGGAAATCATGGGCTGGGAATCTTTTGGTGTGGTCAGATTTGACTTTGGACCCCTCCTTCAAGGTCAAACAAGAATAGCCAAACTTAAAAGTGCTTTATAACTCACGTATTATTGGTCTTAGAGGTTTGTGATGGTAAACCGACCCATAGGAAATCATGGGCTGGGAATCTTTTGAAGTGGTCTGATTTGACCTTGAACCTCTCCTTCAAGGCCAAATGAGAATATCCAAACTAAAAAGTGCTTATAACTCGCTTATTTTTGGTCCTAGAGGTTTTGGATGGTAAACCAACCTATAGGAAATCATGGGATGAGAATCTTTTGGTGTGGTCAGATTTGACCTTGTACCCTTCCTTCAAGGTTAAGTGAAGATAGCCAAACTTAAAAGTGCTAATAACTCGCATATTATTGGCCCTAGAGGTTTGGGATGGTAAACCAACCTATAGGAAATCATGGATTGGGAATATTTTAGTGTGGTCGGATTGACCTTTGGCGCCTCCTTCAAGGTCAAACGAAGATATCCAAACCTAAAAGTGCTTATAACTTGCTTATTATTGGTCCTAGAGGTTTGCAAAATGAAACCAACCTAGGTTTAGGGAGAAGAGGGGGTGTTGCCGATTGTATTAAATAGTTTACTATCACGAACTGTTCCCCAATCGTTATCAGATCTTACATTCAGGAACCCATCACAAACCTATCTAAAACCTATCTCAATATTCACAAAGCATATTCACAAAGTTAGTCCTAACAGTATTAATGGAATAAGACAACAGTTGATGATCTACCTATTGTTGTTAGCTTATCCTCCACCATAGTCCTCCCATATTGGACGCAAACATGGACTTCCTTTCAGAAATTAGACTATCCCTTCTTGAACATGAGCACCTTAGAGGATGGCGTCATCAATTTGACACAGTATTAATGCTTCATACTACTACTACTACTACAAAATAAACTCTTTTTTCCGACACTCTGTTATCTGAATTTTTCAATTACTATTATCCAACCTCAAGCCTACTCTCCCAACTGCATTTAAGTCTGTTGTTTGGCCTTCCTATTATCCAACATTTCTGTTATCTGACCTATTTGTTACTCTCCCTAGAGAATCGGATAATAGAGGTTATACTGTACTACTACTACTAACAATCATATAGGTGTTCCTTAAGGTTTGTAAACTATTCAAATGGATTGGGGAAACTATTGCAAACGTTACAGGAGCCTATCAGAAAAATTCTTAACCAATCACCATGCCACTAAAAAGCTGTCAGGAAAATTTTGGAGCCCTGTCATAAAAATCACCCATTGATCTTGAATAGTTTTATTTTTTCCAACCAGGAGGTAGACTTATCCTTGGATTACCATAATGGAACAGCCCTATTAGAAATTTTTAAATCAGGTTGCACATTTCATTTGTTAAGCTAGATTACCAAAGGTCGAGATGTTAAGATCCAACATACAATGATACAAATCAACATTACAGACTTTAAGAGGGAAGGAATTGAGTCTGATACAGGCATGAGTAATTTTGTATTTTACAGACAGTGATGAATGGGTATCAGAACAAGAAGAGACTTCCACAAAGCACAAGTTAAGGCAAGTAAAATATTACTTTTTTGTTCTTGTATTTTTTTATTATTTTTACCTTTACTATTCACATATTTTCCATGTAACTTATTTCATTTTGTAATGTCATAATTAAGCGTTCCTGAAAGGGCGCTTATTTGTTTTCGCCTCAGTTTCCTCGCCGCCGCCGCATTATGGTCTCCCTTGAATATCTCCCTTATTATTAGAAGGTTTCAAACCATATTTGGCAGTTATATACCTTAGGCGTGGGAAAATTTTTCTGCATGCTTAAATTTGACCTTTGACCTTTATGAAGGTCACATGATCAAAAACAATTTTTTGAAGTACACCCCCCCCGTCATCACAGTTCAAGAAAAACTACTTGCTACACAGCCTTATAATTTGACACACCTGTTCATACTATCGAAAACGCGAGCTGATTAGATTTTGGGAGCAATCCCTTGAAAAATGTCTCATTTATGAGTGATTTTCTGACACCTTCCAATCTGAAAGCCTTAAATTTAGGCCAACCCCCCCTATTATCTTCTTAAGTATTGCATTTAGAGCTATAAAATGTACTGGGAGGTAATAGGAAACCATATGTGGAGAGTCTAAATAGCCGGTCAGTTTTACCCCACGGCCCCCCCTTATGGGTCAAACTGGGGTCATAAAATAGCTGATTTTGAGTTTTTGCCTTATATCTCCTTTATTGTTGCTTTTATAGCTTCAGAATGTATTAAGAGGTATTGGGAAAGCATATATGGAGAGTCTAAATAGTCGGTCAGTTTTACCCCCTGACCCCCCCCTTATGGGTGAAACGGGGGTCATAAAATATCCGATTTTGAGTTTTTGCCTTATATCTCCTTTATTGTTGCTTTTATAGCTTCAGAATATATTAAGAGGTATTGGGAAAGCATATGTGGAGAGTCTAAATAGCCGGTCAGTTTTACCCCCCGACCCCCCCTTATGGGCCAAACTGGGGTCATAAATAGCTGCTTTGGAGTTTTTGCCTTATATCTCCTTTATTGTTGCTTTTATAGCTTCAGAATGTATTAAGAGGTATTGGGAAAGCATATATGGAGAGTCTAAATAGCCGGTCAGTTTTACCCCCTGACCACCCCTTATGGGTCAAACTGGGGTCATAAAATAGCCGATTTTGAGTTTTTGCCTTATATCTCCTTTATCGTTGCTTTTATAGCTTCAGAATATATTAAGAGGTATTGGGAAAGCATATGTGGAGAGTCTAAATAGCCGGTCAGTTTTACCCCCCGACCCCCCCTTATGGGCCAAACTGGGGTCATAAATAGCTGCTTTGGAGTTTTTGCCTTATATCTCCTTTATTGTTGCTTTTATAGCTTCAGAATGTATTAAGAGGTATTGGGAAAGCATATGTGGAGAATCTAAATAGCCGGTCAGTTTTATCCCCCAACCCCCCCTTATGGGTCAAACTGGGGTCATAAAATAGTTGCTTTGGAGTTTTGCCTTATATCTCCTTTATTGTTGCTTTTATACCTTCAGAATGTATTAAGAGGTATTGGGAAAGCATATGTGGAGAGTCTAAATAGCCGGTCAGTTTTACCCCCTGGCCCCCCCTTATGGGTCAAACTGGGGTCATAAAATAGCTGATTTTGAGTTTTTGCCTTATATCTCCTTTATCGTTGCTTTTATAGCTTCAGAATGTATTAAGAGGTATTGGGAAAGCATATGTGGAGAATCTAAATAGCCGGTCAGTTTTATCCCCCGACCCCCCTTTATGGGTCAAACTGGGGTCATAAAATAGTTGCTTTGGAGTTTTGCCTTATATCTCCTTTATTGTTGCTTTTAGATCTTCAGAATGTATTAAGAGGTATTGGGAAAGCATATGTGGAGAGTCTAAATAGCCGGTCAGTTTACCCCCCGACCCTCCCTTATGGGCCAAACTGGGGTCATAAATAGCTGCTTTGGAGTTTTTGCCTTATATCTCCTTTATCGTTGCTTTTATAGCTTCAGAATGTATTAAGAGGTATTGGGAAAGCATACAGTGCAGCTTTGTGCATTCTTAGCTTTACAGCATGCTTATTAAAACCACAAAGCATTTTAAACTTTAAGGGACGCTTCGCTTTTGTTAGCAAAAGCATTCCTCTAGTTTAAAAGTTGAAACTGATCAGATCAGTTTGATTTCAAAGATTTCTTTATGAAATTTAAAACTTTAAACAGTAATTATGTATCATCAGTACCCATTGAGCAAAAGGTTTTATAAGCCAAACCTTTGGGCGAAATTATCATCCCCAGGATTTAAAAAAGTCCTTATGACATTTTCTATCAGGTAGTCCTTGAGGTCTGGGTAGCCCCAATGATCCGTTGTGCAACTTTTCCCAGAATTCACAGTGCTAACTGCAAATCATTAAGGGCCGCCTCTGGTGGACCACAGTCATCTGGTGACCCAAGAAACATGTCAAAATAGACAACCATGTATTTATTCCTTAAAAAATTTAATCCACAAAGTCTTGTCTCGGTTTGGTGCTTTGTTTGTGCCACTTCTTCGACTTTCTGCAAATGTGTGTTTTTAGTGTGTGTGGGAGAAGACTGGGAAAATTCTACCATCATAAGCAGTTGCACATTTGTCTTGCGTTTACACATTGGGAAAGAGCACTTTCTATAAATACTCAGGTCCAGTGGTCCACCTAACTAATTCTGTAAATTCTGCAAAAAAAAAATTGAATTAATGTTAAAACTAAGAAGGAGTTTAACATGGTGAAAAGTTATATACTTGAATTTTTGGGCAGGTTGCATGTTACCAACCCATATATTAAATTGATGTGTCTGTCCCCTGATCGATTTGAAAGTTGACAGGGCTGTAGGACACCGCCTGGGCTAGGTTATTTTTTAAAATGGGGCCAGTCTCGGATCCATCTGTCTGTGCATCTGTCTATCAAAATTTTGCTTTCTAGGCTCTAACTTGAAAATATTTCCACCAACTGATTTGAAATTTGACAGGGTGGTAGTACATCACCTGCGCTAGATTGCTTTCAAAATTAGTGCCACTTGGTGCATATGTCTGCCTGTAAGTCTCTCCATCAACATTTTGGTTTCTGGACTCAAACTCGACGACTCTCCAACAGAAAAGAAAAGTCCACACACATAAGTTTTCAGTGTGAATAGTCAGGTTATTGTATCCACCGGAAGCATCTGGTGGATACTTTGGTTTAGCGTTCGCTACGCCGCCGCTGCCGCCGCCGCCGCGTGTAGAGAGATTTTCGGCGTTAACGCTCTAAGAGGAAAACAGCAGCAGCTAGGTTCACCAAATTTGCAGGATATCTTCATTGGGGGGTAAGCTTCTCTGGGAAGGAAAATAGCCTCATTCTGAAAAACAAGATGGCTGCCACAGGCATTTCTTTGAAAATAATCTACATTTTTCTACTGGCTGTTCCTCATAGGTAGAAGGTTAAATCTCTTCATAGGTGATGTGTATGACACATATACATGTCCTCTACAACCTTGCACACATTTGACCTTGAAGCTTCTAACTCAAGGTCATCCATGGAGTGCCGAAGTAACCCACATAGCGGGCTTTAAAAGTGCCTATAACTCCCTTATTATTGGTCCTAGAGGTTTGCAATGTGAAGCCAACCTATAGGAAATCATGTGCTGCGAATCTTCTGATGTGGTCAGATTTGACCTTGGACCCCTCCTTCAAGGTCAAACGAGGATAGTCAAACTTAAAAGTGCTTATAACTCGCTTATTATCGATCCTAGAGGTTTGGGATGGTAAACCAACATATAGGAAATCATGGGCTGGGAATCTTCTGGTGTGGTCAGATTTGACCTTGGGCCCCTCCTTCAAGGTCAAATGAGGACAGCCAAACTTAAAAGTGCTTATAACTTGCTTATTATTGGTCCTAGAGGTTTGGGATGGTAAACCAACATATAGGAAATCATTGGCTGGGAATCTTCTGGCGTGGTCGGATTTGACCTTGGGCCCCTTGTTCAAGGTCAAATGAGGACAGCCAAACTTAGAAGTGCTTATAACTCACTTATTATTGGTCCTAGAGGTTTGGGATGGTAAACCAACATATAGGAAATCATGCGCTGGGAATCTTCTGGTGTGGTCGGATTTGACCTTGGGCCTCTCCTTCGAGGTCAAATGAGGACAGCCAAACTTAAAAGTGCTTATAACTCGCTTATTATTGGTTTTAGAGGTTTGGGATGGTAAACCAACCTATAGGAAATCATTGGCTGGGAATCTTCTGGCGTGGTCGGATTTGACCTTGGGCCCCTCCTTCGAGGTCAAATGAGGATAGTCAAACTTAAAAGTGCTTATAACTGGCTTATTATTGATCCCAGTGGTTTGGGATGGTAAACCAACATATAGGAAATCATGGGCGGGGAATCTTCTGGCATGGTCGGATTTGACCTTGGGCCCCTCCTTCAAGGTCAAGTGAGGACAGCCAAACTTAAAAGTGCTTATAGCTTGCTTATTATTGGACTTAGAGGTTTGGGATGGTAAACCAACATATAGGAAATCATGGGCTGGGAATCTTCTGGTGTGGTGGGATTTGACCTTGGGCCCCTCCTTCAAGGTCAAACGAGGACAGCCAAACTTAAAAGTGCTTATAACTCGCTTATTATTGGTCCTAGAGGTTTGGCATGGTAAACCAGCATATAGGAAATCATGGGCTGGGAATTTTCTGGTGTGGTCAGATTTGACCTTGGGCCCCTCCTTCAAGGTCAAATAGGATAGCCAAAGGTAAAAGTGCCTATAACTCGCTTATTATTGGTCCTAGAGGTTTGGGATGGTAAACCAACCTATAGAAAATCATGGGCTGGGAATCTTCTGGTGTAGTCGGATTTGACCTTGGGCCCCTCCTTGAAGGTCAAATGAGGACAGCCAAACTTAAAAGTGCTTATAACTCGCTTATTATTGTTCCTAGAGGTTTTGGTGCATTGTCTTTACGGTGGATACAATTTGCATTGGTTCTCTGATGCGCTAGGTCTAGTTATATGTGTATATGATTTGTATTATAACTTACAATTTAGTGAGTGACCAAAGAATTAGGTATATTGAGTAATGGAAAGAGACTAGAAATCTTTTAATCACATATTGTGGGTTATGTCTTTTATTTATATTGAACAGGTTTTTTATATTTAATGTGAATAAAATTACCACAAAGTTGAAAATTTAAGTATCAGTTAAAGCATGACCTAGTGCCCCTGATATCAACTGCATATTTATAGTCTCTACACCAGGGCTAGTAACACACTGAAGTTAAATCTTTTGTAGTTGAAGTACTGACTTCCTGCCTCATGGTGATTATTTAATAAACATGTAGTAAAAAGTAAAAGCAGGACAATGAGATATGATACTTCCCAGTTATCAAGTGACTCAAATTATTTGTCAGTTTCAGGCCCACATCTAGTTTACAAAGGATTGTTATAGCAATCCTAACCACAATTTCCCAGCTGACCAGTCCTGGTGGTATAAGAAGTTGGGGATCTAGATTTGTCAAATCCTATTGCCTTTTAGTACAATCCTTTAGTTATATGTCACATTGTATTGTTCTGATGTTCAATCTTAATGAGATATTATGAACCTGGGGTAAAAAGTTGTAGACTCCAAGTTTAGTTGGGATGTGTTTACTAACTGAACTTGAAAAAATTCTGTTTGATTCTACAGATTTTAGCACATTTTTATCTCCCGCTGGCCGATAGGCCCGGTACGGGAGATTATAAAATGCCCTGTGTCCGTGCGTGCGTCCGTCCGTCCGTTCGTCACGTTTTTACAAAAGCTTTTCTATCTCTTAAAATATTATAGCTAGAGCTTCCAAATTTGCAGGATAAATTCATCATTGGAAAAACTTGCCTGGGAATCTTTTTCGGCTGATTCAGAAAAACAAGATGGCCGCCACGGGTGTTAACAAGATGGCTGCCATGGGGGTTTTTTTCAGGTGTTCTGCCATGGGTTTTTTTCTTGATTTAGATGGCTGCCATAAGTGTGTAGTTGCACTTTTATACAGCCTAAAAATAGCCTGCTTGGTATTTTTCAGACCTAGGTCCATAGCTAGGTGAGTAATAGCAATGGTGGCTACTTTCAGTAAAGTGCTCATAACTCCAAAACGACTGCATTTAGAGCATTTCTGTAAAATATGTTGTTCAGATACTTTCTCCATGCCTACAAGATGGTACCATTTTTAGGGGTCTATCTTGATAGCTAAGTGAGTAATAGCTATTTTCTGTTTTTAACAATGATCAAAATGAGTAAGTTGCTTTTATCTTTCTAACTGTTACTTACAATATTGGTCTCAAATATGTTGTTGAACAACTCCTTCATGTACTCTATCATGGTGAGGTTTCCAAGGTGTAGCACCATAGCTAGCTGAGTAATAGCTACACTGAGTTTAACAATTGACCATTCAGCAAGTCACTTATAACTCAAAAACTATTGAATATAGAGGATTTTTGTCAAATATGTTGTTTATCTACTTTTTGATGTACTGTGTCATGGTGAATTTTCAGAGCTGTAAGTCCATAGCTAACTGAGTAATAGCTACTTTGAAATTTCTTAATTTCAACATTGAATAAATCACTTATACCTCCAAAACTATTGAATTTAGGGAATTATTGTCAAATATGTTAATCGGTTACTTTTTAATGTTCTGTGTCGTGGAAAAGTTTCAGAGCTGTATTTCCATAGCTAACTGAGTAATGGCTACTTTAAATTTCAACAATGAGTAAATCACTTATAACTCCAAAACTATTAAATTTAGAGAATTATTGTCAAATATGTTGTTCACTTACTATTGGATGTACTGTGTCATGGGAAATTTTCACAGCTGTATCTCCATAGCTACCTGAGTAATAGCTACTTTGAGGGTTTCCATTGAGTAAATCACCTTTAACAGCAAAACTGTTGAATTTAGAGGATTTTCTTCAAATGTGTTCTTCACCTACTTTTTGATGTACTGTGAAATGGCAAATTTTGAGAGCTGTAGGTCCATAGCTAACCGAGTAATAGCTACTTTAATGGTTCTCCATTGAGTAAATCACTTATAACAGCAAAACTGTTGAATTTAAAGGATTTTTCTCAGATATATTGTTTAGCTACTTTTTTATGTACTGTGTAATGGCAAATTTTGAGACCTGTAAGTCCATAACTAACTGAATAATAGCTACTTTGATGGTTCTCCATTGAGTAAATCACTTATAACAGTAAAACTATTAAATTTACAGGATTTTGTCAAATATGTTGTTCATGTACTTTTTAGGCGGGTTGCGTGTAACCAACCCGCCTATTAGATTGATGTGTCCGACGTCCGTCTGTCTGTCTGTCCGTCTGTCCGTCCACATTTTTCGTTTCCGGACTCTAACTTTAAAACGGTTTGACCAATCAGATTCAAACTTCACAGGGAGATAGATCACCATCATAGCTAGGTTCCTTTCGAAATTGGTGAAATTCCGTGTGTTCGTTTGTCCGTTTTTCGTCCGTTTGTCTGTCCATCCATCTGTTTGTCCACATTTTCGTTTCCGGACTCTAACTTTAAAACGGTTTGACCAATCAAATTCAAACTTCACAGGGACATAGATCACCATCATAGCTAGGTTCCTTTTGAAATTGGTGAAATTCTGTATGTTCGTTTGTCCGTTTTTCGTCCGTTTGTCTGTCCATCCATCTGTTTGTCCACATTTTCGTTTCCGGACTCTAACTTTAAAACGGTTTGCCCAATCAAATTCAAACTTCACAGGGAGATAGATCACCATCATAGCTAGGTTCCTTTCGAAATTGGTGAAATTCCGTCTGTTTGTTTGTCCGTTTTTCCGTCCGTTTCTTCGTTTTTGTCCGTTTTTCTGTCCATCCATCTGTCCGTCCACATTTTTGTTTCCGGACTCTACCTCGAAAACGGTTACTCCAATCTAATTCAAACTTCACAGGGACATACATCACCATCATAGCTAGGTTCCTTTCGGAATTGGTGTAAATCCGTCCGTTCATTTGTCTTGTTTTTCTGTCCATTTGTTCGTTTTTAGGCGGGTTGCATGTAACCAACCCGCCTATTAGATTGATGTGTCCGACGTCCGCCGCTCCGTCCACATTTTCCATTTCCGGACTCTAACTTGAAAACGGTTTGACCAATCAAATTCAAACTTGACAGGGACATAGATCAACATGATAGCTAGGTTGCTTTCGATATTGGTGAAATTCTGTCCGTTCGTTTGTCCGTTTTTCGTCCGTATGTCTGTCCACCCGTCTGTTTGTCCACATTTTCGTTTCCGGACTCTAACTTGAAAACGGTTTGACCAATCGAATTCAAACTCAATAGGGAGATAGATCTCCATCATAGGTAGGTTCCTTTCGATGTTGGTGAAATTCCGTCCGTTCATTTGTCTGTTTTTCGTCCGTTTGTCCATCCATCTGTTTGTCTGCGTTTTCATTTCCGGACTCTAACTCGAAAATGGTTTGACCAATCGGATTCAAACTTGATAGGGAGATAGATCTCCATCATAGCTAGGTTCCTTTCGAAATTGGTGAAATTGCGTCTGTTCGTTTGTCTGTTTTTCGTCCATTTGTCTGTCCTTCTGTCTGTCCGTCCACATTTATCCTGTACATATGGTAAGTTTCATGCTATGGATACTGTTGCTCCGAATGCACGACAATCAGATGAAGATGCACATTCGAATAATACAGACAATGCTACCAGTGCTTTCAGTAGTTTACAGCCATCTCTACCACAGCATTCTCACTTTGACTTTGGACAAGAAATTGATTGCCCTTCCCTTTCTGTGACTGAATCTTTGATCCCCAACAAAATGGCAGATGATGATTTTTACCACTTACTCCAGGGTTTTAATATTCAACAACGGGAATTTCTATACCATGTCTTACATTGTGTCAAAACTCAAAAAACACCTTTCCATCTATTCCTTTCTGGAGGTGCAGGAGTTGGAAAAACTCATCTTGTAAAAGGAATTTTCAAGCTCTCCTTCGATATTATAATAGCTTACCAGGGCAAGATCCAGATGACATTAAGCTAGTTCTTGCAGCACCTACTGGAAAAGCTGCCTACAATATCCGTGGAGCTACTCTACATTCTTTTCTTGCCATACCTGCCAGCCAAAGCCTTAAGAAATATATACATTTGGATGATAGCAGAAGAAATACACTGAGGTCCAATTTTAGTAAACTGAAAATCATCGTAATAGATGAAATATCTATGGTAGGTGCAGATATGTTCCAATTCATTAATGCCCGATTACAAAAAATCTTTCAGTGTAACCTACCATTTGGTGGTGTAAGTGTACTTTGTGTAGGTGACATGTTCCAATTACGTCCTGTGATGGACAAATGGGTTTTCCAAAATACATCATCACCTTATCAGTCTTTAACAGCAAATTTGTGGCAAGATTTGTTTGAACTCTATGAACTTACAATAGTGATGAGACAAAAAGATGATGCTAGATTTGCCAGCACATTGAACAGAATTAGAGAGGCTAACCATACGTCAGATGATGTGAGCCTGCTGAGTTCTCGAGTTATACAGTCCTCAGTGACTACAACCTATCCAAATGATGCTATTCATCTTTTCACTTCAAATTCACTTGTAGAAAAACACAATGAACAAATTATGCAAACACTTACAACTCGAGGATGCTTGTGTGTTGCAAAAGACTTCATTTTTATTGGTGATGTCACTCCATCGCTCAAAGAAACGATCTTACAGTTGGCTCAACAAATGAAACCACAAAAAACTCAAAACCTAGAAACAACGCTGCATATAAAAATTTCTGCCAAATTTATGCTCATTCAAAATGTTGATACCTCTGATGGCTTGACCAATGGTGCCACCTGTACCATTATGGATTTTAGTCATGAGACTGTTCCACCTACAATTTTATGGGTACTATTTGATGATATTGATATTGGAGAGAAATGTCGAAATACAAACAAGAACTTGTACAATTCACAAACAGACCGTAGGTGGACTCCTATACAACACATTGAAAGAAGATTTCAATTTGGAAAATACAAGAATATCTTAGTGGTAAGGCGACAGTTTCCTCTCAAACATTGCTCAGCAACAACTATTAATAAGTCACAAGGGTCATCGTTAGAAACAGCAGTTGCATCATTCCAAGGTTATGTAACTCCACATATGATGTATGTGGCACTTAGCCGGCTTACACACCTCCAAGGTCTTTACCTGCTAGACTTTAATTCGCAAAAGATCAAAGTTGACAGTGCTGTCAAAGTAGACATGCTACGCCTACGAAATTCAAGAGCACTTCAGATTAAGCCCATGCCACTATACCATCAGACTTTGCACCAGCACTTTAAAATAGTGTTCATTAATACACGCTCGCTTCACAAGCATATAGCAGATGTTAGAAGTGATCAAAACATCAAACATACAAATTTGTTGATAATAGCAGAGACGTGGGCCATCAATTCAGATCTTTCATCTGCCTATGACATACCAGGATTTATATTGGCCAAACAGTACAATGCATCCTCACCAAATCCAACCACAAGGCCACATGGGGGTATGATGATCTATATCGAGCCTGAACTGATCCTTGATTCATATTTTCATAGGGAAAAAGATAAGTCAGTTCTCATAAATTTTGAAGTATATACAGGCAATCGAAGTATCAATATGCTTGCTGTATACAAACATCCGGCTCAGAAGCAAACCATATTTACATCAATGTTGAAGGATATACCAAAGAAAAACCAAATGGATACTATAGCAGTGGGAGACTTTAACGTAAACCAATTAAAACCTTCATCTGATTTAACAATGCTACAAAATTCAATGAAAACTCATTTCCACATAGAAACAAAATTACTTGAAGAAACAACTGATTACCACTCTTCTTTAGATCACATTTACTCCAATATATCTAATATTTCCTGTGGGGTTTTGGAAACATACTGGAGTGATCATGAAGGAGTATGGATTGCCATTTGATTCAAGAGATCTACTGCTCACTTTCTAAAAATATACTCTTAAACATAAGCCTATAATGTTTCTAATTATAATCATAAAACCATCGCAGATGTAATAGGAGCAGTGAACGAAAAACCAAAAAAGAAGCAAATGTCAAAAAGCAAAATTCATCTAAGACTGTGATGGAACATAATCCTGGAGGACAGTAAACACATCCAAGAATCAATGTACAGTATAAAAAAACATAACTGTGATAACAAGATTTTTAAAGGAACAACATCAGCGCATCAAAAGAGTGACATGATCTGTATATGCCAGGGTGAAAAGACGCCTTCTTGTGAGAGACTGCAACAAAAAGATTAGTACACAAAAGAATAGAAGCCACCAGTTGGACCTGGTGAGTTTCGTTCTTAGTTCTTACAAACAGAAACCTTACAACTAGATCATCTGTGGATATTTCAATTTCTGGTGAAAATAAGTGGTAAATTAATGGTCTTCATTTACTTAGTTTTAGTTCTATATTTATTATAGTATAGATACAATAATGTAACTTAGATTAGAAGTATTACATTTCTTAGCACGTCGAACACATTTACCTTAAGTGGGTAACCTAACATTTCTTTCCTTGTTCCTAAATTTAATGAGAGCAGTTGCTAACCTTGTTTCCTGCGTGCGCAACCCGCCTTTTGGGGCACCTCTGACCCTCTTGTTAATGTTCTGTGTCATAGCAAAGTTTCAGAGCTGTAGGTCCATAGCTAACTGAGTAATAGCTACTTTCATGGTTTTCCATTGAGTAAATCGCTTATCACAGCAAAACTGTTGAATTTAAAGGATTTTTGTCGAATATGTTCAGCTACTTTTTGATGTATTGTGTAATGGCAAATTTTGAGACCTGTAGGTCCATAGCTAACTGAGTAATAGCTACTTTGATTTTTGTGGAAAATGAAAAAGTCTTAATATCTCGAAAACTGTAAGAGATAGAGCGATTTTGAGTGAATTTTTGACCCACGGGGTAGTACATGAGTATAATTCTAATTCTAATTCTAATTGGACTTTTATAGCGCTTAATCTCCCCAGATAAGAGGACTCCAAGGCGCAACTGGTGTTTGATACAATTCTAGCTGCACTATTTTGGATGCACTGTAATTTGCGTAGATTGAACTTGGAGAGGCTCCTGTAAAGTGAGTTGCAGTAATCCAGCCGACTACTAACCAGAGCATTAGCCACAAGCACAGAAACATCATGAGTGAGAAACCGCCTGACATGTCTGAAATCACGCAGTTTAACAAAACAACTTTTGCAGACATTCCGAACATGCTTGGACAAAGAAAAGTCTGAATCAAACCACACTCCCAGATTTTTTACTGAATCAGCAGGGCAGAGTGAGTTGCCCAAGATATTAATTGGAAAACATGCTTTCAACTTGTCCCGCTGTCTCTTCGAACCAAAGATGATAAACTCGGTCTTGTCTGGATTCAATTTGAGCTTACTAGTGGACATCCACTCTTTAACATCGTCTAGGCACCTATTTAGCTTTTCAAAGGCAGCAGATGCATTCTTCTGGGATAAATGTAGATAAACTTGGCTATCATCTGCATAGAAATGAAACTTTATTCCCTTATGTCTACTGATAATCGAACTAAGGGGGGTGGTGTACAATGAGAACAGCAAAGGGCCCAGGACAGAACCTTGGGGAATGCCAAATAGGAGTTTACAAACATCTGACAAAGTAGATCCAATTTTTATTGATTGGTAACGGTCTGTTAGGTAGGATGTGAACCATTTCAGAACACAACCGCCAACACCAAACCAGTTTCGGAGGCAACTAAGAAGGGTGGAATGATCTATGGTGTCGAAGGCGGCAGACAGGTCGAGCAATACCAAGGCAGTGGTTTCACCTCTTGACAATGATAAGTGAACTTCATTTTTTATGTAGAGAAGAGCTGTCTCAGTTGAATGGCCGGCTTTATATGCCGACTGGTATGGATTGTCTAAGTTATGGACATGAATATATTCTAATAGCTGCTTAGCAACCACACGTTCAACCAGTTTTGAGATAAAACTGAGGCCAGATACAGGACGATAATTCTTCAAGTCATTTGAGGGAAGATTTGGCTTTTTAATAAGAGGAGTGACCACAGCAGATTTGAAAGCGTCAGGGACGCATCCCTCCATAAGTGAGCAGTTAACCAGCTTTGTAAGGGAGGGTAACAGTATATCTATGCATTCCTTAATAAGGAATGTTGGCAAAGGGTCCAACAGGCATGATTTTGTTGGTGATGTTTTAATTATTTTATCAACAGCCTCCTCAGAAACTTGCCTAAAGACGTTAATATTTGGAGGATCTGATGGAGGGTGAATATCATTTTCAGTGCCATTGGAACCAAGGTTATCTCTAATTTTCTTAATTTTGTTGGAAAAGAAGGAGGCAAACTGGTCAGCCAGTGATTTTTTGGACTCATGGGATGGAAGTGTGGCATCAGAAACCTTGTTCAAGGTTTTATGGAGCTCACGCCAAAGTTTTCGAGAGTCATGACTGTTATCTGAAATCAGTTTGCTATAGTAGACTGATTTATCTTTGTTTACAAGTGCATTGCACCGGACAATCTGACGACGAAGCCGACTTCTGTTCAGTGGATTTTTAGCCCTACGCCATATTCTCTCAAATTGGCGCCTAAGGGACTTTGCACGTCGATAATCGTCAGACATCCAATCAGCGGAATCCTTTTTTATCATTCTAGATACGAGTGGTGCATGCCTATCAAGAACATGGCCCAAATCGTGTACATATTGTTCGTATAGATCGACAACAGCATCAGCTGGAGACTTGACAAAGGACGTGTTTTTGAGATCCAAGCGGAAGTCAGACATATTAATACGGTGGTACCTTCTATATTGAACTATATTTGGAGTGTGAGCCACTTGACAAGGGAAGGTAACTGAGCATTTGACTAATGCATGATCAGAAACAAAGTCGCAAATTTTAACATCAGCAATGGTGTCCTGGTCACTAGGGGATAAAATGAGGTCCAATATGTGGCCATGTAGATGAGTAGGTTTATCGACTAACTGTTTCAGATCACACGAATCAAGAAAAGTAGTGAATTTATGACCGTCACCAACTGGAACGTCAACATGAATGTTGAAGTCGCCACATGAAATATGAAGAATTAATAGATGAGAGGTAACCAACAAATGACATGAATTCTTCCAGAAAGTTACAGGTACATGATCCTGGAGGACGGTAGATGCAGGCAAGCAACAATGAATGGCCATGAAGCCCGATTGACACCACCATATTCTCAAATGACTGATAAAGAGGAGATTCTATTGTGTGGGGTCTGTAAGAGGATTTGATGAAAAAACCAACACCACCTCCAATACCTGAGGGACGAGGCTTTTGAGGGAAATTAAATTCAGGAGGAGTTATAGACCGTAGGAAACTGTCTGAATCAAAGGACCGGATATGTGTTTCAGTGAGGCAAAGAAAATCAAGGTCATATGAAGCAACCATATCAGCTAGGAGTGGACCCTTGTTCCTTACAGATCTGGCATTCAAAACACCGAGTGTGAACGGACCAGGGTTGAGGGATACATCACCACCCAGTAACAGCAACAACATAAGCCCTCGTCTATTAACCATGGAGGAAAATTTTCGGCAGGAACACAAATATGAGAAATTTTTTGCAACCCTTGTCAAAGGAGGACATGATGTATAAGATGCTCTAGTGCTAAACCACTCATACCTGTGGGCGAGTGCCACAGCAAACAGTGCCGTGAAGAAGAGAGCCCGAACACTAATCATGACTGGTGGGGTTGTTCATAAGTAAGAGCCCTAAGTCTAAACTCAACAGTGGGGGGACTCAAGGATATATCCCTAAACCTCAGCACAGTCACAACTCTTCGTCCTGTGGGCGACTCACAGGCACCCTAACACCCCACACTACAGCCTACCTTAAGCTCAGTAACAACACCACCAGACACCAACAGTAGACTAAAAAGTAAGCTTACAAACCACAAATTACATTATATATAATACACAATGCTTGGTGTTGGGGAAACATTGATCAAATAACAACGGTAATTCCCGGCAAGATGGGCGATAATACCCGAATAACCAGCAAGTGGGTAGAACAGTGAGATGAGGGGAGATAAAAATTAAAAAACACGATGTACCAAGTGATAGTACATGAAAGAAATATTTGGAGCTGAAATCCTGTTTAAAATCACATTATATGTAGAAAAACGGCCTTTGTTGAGATAAATTTTCGAGAAAAGCGTCTCCACGGTGCGTACTAGGCACAGGGAAACTGTACTATGCAAAAGGGAAAAAATTCAATTTTCGCCACTTTTGGCGGCTATCTTGGATTTTAGCAGAAAATAAACATTGAAAATATCTTCAAAATGGTAACAGACAGAGCGATTTTGAACGAATTTTAGACCCACGGGGTAGTACAACAGTATTCTGTGCCTAGGGGAAAAATGTCATCTTGGATTTTAGCGGAAAATGAAAAATTGTGAATATCTCGGAAAAAGTATTTCCTCCCCTTTAATGCTTGGCGGGAGATACACACCACGGCAGTGATCTTGTTTTTTATATTTCCAACTAAATTTTTATTTATTCCCATTTTGTCCACAACCTGTAGCAAGTTTGAAATCTGGAAGTTTGTCCCAACTGAAGTGTGGAACCACCCCTTTACAAATGTCTTTGTATAAATAGACTTATGTCTGGTTATTAGTTTCCTTATCTTGCATAGCTTCTGTTATCAAGAAATCAATAACAGAATATATAGGTTGATTTTAGTAAAATGCTACTGCATTCACTATTTGTTTTTACTCGACATTGAAATTAACCTCATTGCTATAAAGCCATTAAAACATTTTTTACCTGGGGTCACTGGGCTTACTATCTTTTTGACCATAAAATATATATTTAAGATATGATTCTTTTCATGTTTTTCTTTTAATTTGTTTTAGTATTTTCATGTGGCACACTTAACGGCGAATATTATAATATTTACAGTCACATCTAACAGTAAACCAAGGCATATTGGCCTTGATCCAATCGCTAACAATTAAATACTGCTGGTCCTTGGTGCAGTCGAAAAGAAAAAGGAAATTCCATTATGTTTGTGCTCTACTTTTAGATTTTACCATCTGATCAAAAAAAGTCTGAAATTTTAATTTTGGTTCAGCTCACTGCAATGCAAGTTAAAAAGTTTCAGATAAAAAGAGCTCTATATCTGTAATCAGCTGACGTATATATGCATTATTGGTTGCTAATATTGACGCGGACTTTCCTCTGGAAATTGGACTATCCCTTCATGGACATCAGCGTCAGGATGTCTTCATCGCTTTGGCACTTTATAAATACTTCCTACTATTACAGTGCATATACTATAAAACAGAAGTTATATGTTCCTGTCAATGTTTTAATGGATATGAAAACATGAAGTCGAGATAGGATTTTGTACAATTTGAGTTTGTGTAGTGTGTTTATATATCATAAATATAATAACACAGGATATAAGTAACAACTGCATGTCAGTAATTCTTCAGAACATGCATATAAATGTTTTGTCTTTTTATATTTTTTTATTGACTAAATACTTGACCGTGACATAAGCTATATATATATATACTACAACCAGCATGTAAGTGCTAATTGTTTGATACTTTGTTGTATACTGAAATATTGTAAAGAAAACTAAGTGTTGGGATATGAGACATGTGATGGCAATTTGTTGCATCATTTTATATTTCCTCACTTTCTATATGTTCCATTACCAGAACTTTTTTCATTGTTTATATTCAAATTTTGGGGAATATCCTGTATAGAGCATTTTGTAACATTGTTTACGATGTATAATTTGTGTCTGATGTTTTTCCTAACAAAAATGTTTGGGGACTCAGTACCAGTGGTATTGTGCTAAGCCTAAACATGAATCGTAAAATCGTGGGAAAGCTGGTAGTTGCTTGCCGTTGGTTGGCAGTTTACAGTACAGAACCCTGACGAACTGTATGTACTTGTTTCCTCTGCCCTTCCAGCTACCTGTCATGATATGACCTCTACAGTGTTGAAAGCGACGTAAAACCCTAAATAAATAAATAAAGAATCATAAAATCACTAATCCATATTGCTTCTAAAAATTTGATACATGAACTTGAATATTTTAATATTTAAATTTTGGTTTTTATACCCCATACACATTACAGGCGGTATCACTTGTGGTAACACATGTTTGATGTCCTTAGATCAATGTCTAATCTGACATCTGTATGCGACCTTGCAAGTCACTGGTGAACCATTCGTTATGGTGCACGTCCTATGGAAGTTTTAAACCGTTTAAAATTTCCGCCTCTGATTTCAGAACCGTGAGCATGCGCAGACAATTTCATGCATGCATGTATGAATTTCTGACTAGGGTAACCGAAGGTGTGGTCAGGGTGTACATAAGGTTGTGATTTGGTCGTCTTTCAGTGTAATACATCGACATAAGGTGTGTTTAGGTATTGGTCATTTCACCATCTGTTCGTCGGATTTCTATCGAAGGTGAGTTAAGACAAACCATCCAATACCTTGCACGTCCTATGGAAGTTTTAAACAGTTTAAAATTTCTGCCTCTGATTTTGGAACCATGAACATGCGCAGACAATTTTGGGAATGTGCATTTGAATTTTTAACTATGGTAACCGAAGGTGTGGTAACATAAGGTTGTGATTCACTCATCTTTCAGTGTAATACAGCGACATAAGGTGAGTTAAGGTATTGGTCCTTTCGCCATATGTTAGTCCGACGGCTACTGAAGGTGAGTTAAGGTTACTTCTCAGAGACCAACGTTTATAGTGCTGTCATCCTACTTTTATTGCCACTTAAAAAGCTGTACCTAGTCATTGGCCGTCAGTAGTGTGAACAACTTGGACGAAATGGGTCGATCTGGGGGTGGTTCTGCCACCGAGAAGAACTTCTGACCACTTGATGTACTGCCTGTAGTGAGAATGGGGCATAAGATATACTTTATGTGACATCATTGGTGTGTTTTTCCATATATTGTCTTCTTAGTACTAGTACACTTGAGAGTACATTATAAACACAATTTAACCCACATTTTCACAGATACTTGGATGGGAGCTCAGCTTCAATTCTACCTGCCAATGGTTGACATTGATATTTTAGTGGGGAAATTTTGTAGAATCTACTAGAAAGTTTACATAAAATTTTACTAAATGACATGACAAAAAGACAGTAACACAGGGATAGTTAATCATATCTTACATAAAGTTTTTCATGAGTATTTCTTGTTAAATGACATTCAAAATACCAGTGATGATGAAGATCCTGTGTTTGACTTTCAGTCTTTGTGGTAACACACATGCTTCCCACTTCTGATGTTGCCAATATCAGTCTCAGTTCAGTTGCCTTGGAACAGATGTTTGCTGATATCAGTGTTTATTTATTGTTAACTATCTATAGTTTGTCTTGCTTTAACTTATAAACTAACAAAAATTGTGCTGTCTCAATGAATAAGTTAAGCCCATTGTACACTAGCGCGGCACGGCGCGGTGCGGCTAAATAAAATAGAAATAAAGGAAGTAGTTCACTGCTTATACACATATGCGGCGCGGCAGCTAGCAGTGCGGTGCGGATTTTTCCATTTAGAAAATTTTCTATTTTTTCAAGAAACCGCGCGGCTTTTTTCACTGTTTTCCCCAAGTTTTCATAGATATTTGGATTTCCCACAAAAAATGGTAGTATGTCACATAACTATACACAAATATATTACTAGTAAATTGGAAAACAAAATGCAAAGTCCTCAGGTCCATTGTGAAGGGATTAATTACTGGGAGATAGATGACAAAATTTGTGTATGTTTACATAGACACATAAGAGCATTTAATTGAATGAGGATTGCAATTACCAGTAATTCTAAAAGGGCCAGTATTTTGTTTGTGGATGGATTAATTACTTATAATGGAGAAAGGGATGTCAAGTTAGGTGTATGGCGATATATGTATACACAGCACAGCCACAAGGTAATTAACTGAAAGTGGTGTAATCAGAATTATAAAAGGGACACTGGTCAATGGCAAAGCTCTTCATTGTAGAGAGATTAAATGTATGTAAGGGTAGGATAGGTGTGGAAATGTACTGTGGGGTGTTAGATGTTTAATAATATGTGATTATTTTAACTATTGTAGTCACTTTTGTTGTAGTTTAATATTTTGTCAATTTAATATAAAAAACGCTGGGAAAAATCGCCCAAATGTGCAAGATAAAGAAAATTCGCCTGCTCAGCATGTAGTAAAAATCGTACCGCACAGCACCGCGCCGCGTATATGTGCAACGGCCTTTATGCAGCTACTTTTTCATGTGTATAGTTGTGTGCAAGTTTCACATCTCTAACTACTTAAGTTATAAAGTACTTGGATGCAGTGTACAAAATTAACACCTACCCCTTGTCTGAAACTGGTAACTATTCTCATGGATCTCTATCTGTCTAGAGTTACAGGTCTGGATGTCCGGATGTTTTCTTCTTTCATCACCAAAGTTATTTTTAGTCTAGCTCCAACACAACAGACATTCTTACCATTGTAGAAGATTAAATCACTTCCCACTTCATCAGTTTTGAAACTCGATATTGATTTAACCTACACTGGAATCATGGGAATATGGACTGGGATCTGTTGCTATAATAGACCTGTAACATTTTTGAGTGGCAGATCTGATCCACCAGGAAAGTTTTCTGGTAAACTTTGTATACTGGTTTGACGCTTAAATCAATATTTGGCCTACTACTTTTCATGTACATTATGTGTGCCAGTTTCGGGGCCTTAAATCTGTTCTGTGCCCACCAATATTTAAAAGTAATAAATAAATATAATAGTCTACATGAGTAAGTATCTTCATATCTTTCTCTGGGGGAATCCAAGAAATTCAATATTTCCCCTAAGTATGCTTCAGTTTTATGTAAATTATTGTTTGTGTGTATAATTTGGCCTTTCACATAATTTTTGCATACTGCCTAGGGTACTCAAAGCAGTGCTGAGATTATAAACAAGAAAGAAGCACTTCTCTTAAATCATGTAAAACTATTTTTATGTCAGCTGACATTATGGCATCACTCGGCTGCATGGACGACTTCTCCTCCGAAACTACAAGGCCCAGAGACATGCTGTTTTTTTTATAAGATAGCTTATCTACCTAGCATGAAAAGTTGTTCAAGGCATGCAGATCTGTTTATTCGTCTGTTTGCTAGAGCCATTATAAGTGAGGTACCCCCCACCCTAAGTATGAAAATTTTAACACTTTATCACAATTTTCTCAGTGACTATTGCAGGGATTTCTCTATTATCTTGCACATATGTACTAGGTCACAAGTAGATTCCCTTGTGTGAGTGTCAGACCTGGATCTTTCTTAATTATTTTTTTATGAATTTTTTAAATAATTTTTAATGCATTAAAATTAATGCTCATGGCATAGCTGAGAAATAGCTACTTTCAGGTTATTACTGTTGAGTAAATCACTTATAACTTGAAAGGTATTGCATTTAGATTATTTAGCTTCAATATATTATTCAGCTATTTTGGGGTGAGCTATAACATAGTAAAGTTCCAGACCTGTGGGTCATTGCATAGCTGAATAATAGCTACTTTGAGGTACTTACTGAACTCTAAATCACTTATAACTTGAAAAGTATTGCATTTAGAGCATTTTGTTAAAATATGTTAGTCAGCTACTTTTTCCATAGCTACAAAATGGTGAGTAACTACGGTGTCTATCTCAATAGCTAAGTGAGTAATAGCTACTTTTGGACTTTTCAGTAACTTCCTTCATGAGTAAAATCACTTGTAACTTGAAAACTATTGCATTTAGAGAATTTTGTGTAAATATGTTATTCAGCTACTTTTGGGTCAGCTATAACATATTAAAATTTCAGACCTGTAGCTCATAGCATACCTGACTAATAGCTACTTTTAGGTTATCACTGTTGAGTAAATCACTTATAACTTGAAAACTATTGCATTTAGATTATTTAGTTTCAGTATGAAATTCACCTATTCTGGGGTCAGCTATAACATAGTAAAATTAAACTATTGCATTTGCAATATTTTCTTTAAATATGTTTTTAATTTACTTTTTACACCTTAACAGTTAGCTTCTTACTTTCCTTCTGAACACCATTTCCAGGGCACAACTTTTGTGTCCTTTTCTTCTGTCACTTCTACTCTGAAACTCAAAACACACAGTCAGCTGACACAGAGCCCGTTCACGGGCACTGATTGCTTGTTTATATATATATATATATATATGTAGGATATTTTTATCAATTTGCATTTCGTGACACATACTCACTGATATGAGGAAACAAGGCAAGATTTCACAGAAAAGACACATGAACTGCTAGACTTTGTACACTGGTTTGAAACTTAAAGCATCCTTTTGTCTTAGGTATTATATGGGGACTGAATGACTTTTTATGTCAGCTGACTTGTCAGTCAGCTGACATTATGTCATCACTCTGCGGCGTGGGCGTCCGCGTCCGCGTGAACAACTTCTTCTCCAAAACTACAAGGCCTAGAGACATGCTGTTTTTTTTTAAAAGATACCTTATCTATCGAGGATGAAAAATTGTTCAAGGCATGCAAATCTGTGTGTTCGTCTGTTTGCTAGAGACATTACAAGGGGGGTACCCCCACCAAAAGTGTGAAAATTTCAACTTTTTATCACAATTTTCTCAGTGACTATTGCAGGGATTTCTCTCATATCTTGCATATATGTACTAGGCCAGAGGTAGATTCTCTTGTGTGAGTATGAGACCTGGATCTGTCTTACTTTTTTTTTAATAAATTTTTTTAATAATTTTTAACGCATTAAAATTCATGAAATCATGCACTAAATCACTTATAACTTCAAAAGTGTTGCATTTACAGCATTTTGTGAAAATATGTTGTTCAGCTACTTTTTTCATAGCTACAATATGGTGAGTAAGTTGGGTGTCTGTCTCAATAGCTAAGTGAGTAATAGCTACTTTTGGGCTTTTCAGTAACTTCCATTATGAGTAAAATCACTTGTAACTTAAAAACTATTGCATTTAGAGAATTTCGTATAAATATGTTATTCAGCTACTTTTGGGCCAGCTATAACATAGTGAAATTTCAGACCTGTAGCTCATGGCATAGCTGAGTAATAGCTACTTTTAGGTTATCACTGTTGAGTAAATCGCTTATAACTTGAAAACTATTGCATTTAGAGAATTTCGTATAAATATGTTATTCAGCTACTTTTGGGTCAGCTATAACATAGTAAAATTTCAGACCTGTAGCTCATGGCATAGCTGAGTAATAGCTACTTTTAGGTTATCACTGTTGAGTAAATCACTTATAACTTGAAAAGTGTTGCATTTAGAGCATTTTGTTAAAATATGTTATTCAGCTACTTTTTTCATAGCTACAATATGGTGAGTAAGTTGGGTGTCTGTCTCAATAGCTAAGTGAGTAATAGCTACTTTTGGGCTTTTCAGTAACTTCCATCATGAGTAAAATCACTTGTAACTTAAAAACTATTGCATTTAGAGAATTTCGTATAAATATGTTATTCAGCTACTTTTGGGCCAGCTATAACATAGTCAAATTTCAGACCTGTAGCTCATGGCATAGCTGAGTAATAGCTACTTTTAGGTTATCACTGTTGAGTAAATCACTTATAACTTGAAAAGTGTTGCATTTAGAGTATTTTGTTTCAATATGTTATTCACCTATTTTGGGGTCAGCTATAACATAGTGAAGTTTCAGACCTGTGGCTCATTTCATAGCTGAGTAATAGCTACTTTGAAGTTCTCACTGTTGAGTAAATCAGTTATAATTGGAAAACTATTGCATTTACAGAAATTTGTGCAAATATGTTATTCAGCTACTTTTGGGTCAGCTATAACATAGTGAAATTATAGACCTATAGCTCATGGCACAACTGAGCAATAGCTATTCTCAGGTACTGACTGTTGAGTAAATCAGCTATAACTTGAAAAATATTGCATTTGGAGTATTTTGTTAAAATATATTGTTCACCTTCTTTTGGGTCAGCTATAACATAGTGAAATTACTGACCTATAGCTCATGGCATAGCGGAGCAATAGCTATTTTCAGGTTCTCACTATTGAGTAAATCAGTTGTAGCTTGAAAACTATTGCATTTACAGTAGTTTGCTTAAATATGTTGTTCACCTACTTTTGGGTTAGCTATAACATAGTAAAATTTCAGACATGTAGCTCATTGCATAGCTGAGTAATAGTTCCTTTAAGGTTCTCACTGTTGAGTAAATCAGTTGTAACTTGAAAACTATTACATTTAGAGTAATTTGTTAAATATGTTATTCACAGAATTTTTGGTCAGCTATAACATAGTGAAATTGCAGACCTCTATGTCATGGCATAGCTGAGCAATAGCTACTTTCAGGTTCTCACTGTTGAGTAAATCATTGTATCCACTGGATAGCCGCAGTGTGTAGAGAGAGATTTCACCATTACTGCTCTGATGAAAAAAATATTATAGCTAGCTTTCTTAAGTTTGCAGTATATATTAATAACCATAAAATGTTGTCTGGGAATATTTTTGGCCTCATTTTGAGAAACAAGATGGCCGCCACAGGTGTTTTTTGTCAGTCATGAAAAGTGCTTATATCTCCCTTATTATTGATCCTACAGGTTTGGGATGATGAACCAACCTGTAGGAAATCATGGGGTGGGAATCTTTTGGTGTGGTCAGATTTGACCTTCAATGACCCCTCCTTCAAGGTCAAACAAGGATAGCCAAACTTAAAAGTGCTTATAACTCACTTATTATTGGTCCCAGAGGTTTGGGATGGTAAACAGACAGGAAATCATGGGCTGTGAATCTGTTGATATGGTCCGATTTGACCTTGGAACCCTCCTTCAAGGTCAAATGAGGATAGCGAAAATTGAAAGTGCCTACAACTCGCTTATTATTGGTGACAGAGATTTGGGATGGTAAACCATCCCATAGGAAATCATTGGCTCGGAATCTTTTGGTATGGTCAGATTTGACCTTTGGACCCCTCCTTCACAGTCAAATGAGGACAGCCAAGCTTAAAAGTGCTTATAACTCATTTATAATTGGTCCTAGAGGTTTGGAATGGTAAACCATAGGAAATCATGGGCTGGGAATGTATTTGTGTGGTTAGATTTGACCTTGGACCCCTTCTTCAAGGTCGAACGAGGATATTGCATTTGTAGTATTTCTTTAAATATGTTTTAACCTATTTTTTACACTTAAACAATTACCTTGTTATTTTCCTTCATAATACCATTTACAGGGCACAACTTTTTTATCCTTTTCTTCTGTCAGCTTCGGAATTTCTTTCAAACTTGCTGTTCAGTTACCATTTACTGTATTTCTGTACAGCCCTTTTCCTGATAATTATTCTGTCCTCTAATCACCTTCACAAATCAAAAACACTCAGTCAGCTGACACAGTGCCCGTTCACGGGCACTCTCCTCTTGTTTACCAGAATGTGGGGCTGACATTTCAGCAGAGAGAAGCTTTTTCACTCATCCAGTGGATTCATAATGATTGCATCATGCAATTTGCATGTATGTCAGATTTTGTGGAATGAGAAATATAAAGACTTGGAGCAAGTCTAATGAACTGTATGAAGAATTGATTGTATCTCTTTACAATGGTCTAGACGGCTGTGCAGCAGTGATTCCAGGAAAAGTGGTGGAAGCAGCAGGAAACACAAGTTAAAAAAGTACTCTCCACATCATAAACCTGCAGCAAGCTTGAGTGTAGATAAGGATCAAAGAACAGCGGAAGGGAGACAGGTACATGTTGTTTGTTATTCACCCCTTAAAGACTTTTTTTTTTGGCTGTCAGTCAACAGCAAAGTGTATTTGTCAATGCCATGTCTGTCAGCTAGTTGTCACATCCCTGTATGGCTATTTTCACTTTGCTACAGCACTGTGCATAAAGTCTTGGAATATTTTGCATTTGTTAAAAATTTATCAGGATGTTATGCAGAACCCTTGTGGTGTTTCAGTAAATTTTACATTCTGTAAACTTATTAGACCCTAGAATTTCATTTGGTACAATTGCATATTTTTTCCACTGGTGGCAATTAACTAGTCAATGGGGTGGCGTTAATGGATTAGCTCTAGAATTCTAAGTATCCAATTGGACAACAAGTGATTTTTATCAGTTTGGTGCTGTATAAATCTTTGTAACAGAAATGATTTGAAACTGATTGTAAACTCTGCCACCCTATAATTAAGCGTCCCGCAAGGGACGCTTGTTTGTGTATGGGAGAGCTTCAGGCTCCGCCGGCTCCGCATTTTGTTTTCCTTATAACTCTGTAACCGTTAGGCGGATTCTTTTCAAATTTGGCAGGTTTAGGCAGTAGCCTTGGGGAATTTTTTTTAATATGCTGCAGTGACATTTCAACCAATCAGAGAGGTCACATGACCAAAAATGTCTTTTTTCGATGGGGAAGCTTGTCCGGATGATAACTTGAAAGGAATTTTATCAATTCACCTGAAACTTGGCAAATACATTCATTCTATTAAAATCTGGAAATCATTAGATTTTGGCATTGATTGGTCAAGAAATGGCCGAGTAATTAATGATTAATTAATCATTACGAATTTTCCAAATAAGGAAAACACAAAAATGCTTATATCTCGAAAACAGTGCTAGATAGAGCGATTTCGACGAAATTTTTGACCCACAGGGTATCTCTGCGGAGTAGTTTTTGCCCAATTTTCAAAAAATTTTTGTCTCGCCCAAAATGGCGCCCATTTTGAATTTTCGAAATTTTCGCAAAAATTGCAAAACACAAAAATGCTTATATCTCAAAAACCGTGCTAGATAGAGCAATTTCGACAAAATTTTTGACGCGCAGGATATCTCTGCAGAGTACTTCTCCCAATTTTCAAAAAAATTTTGTCTCGCCAAAAATGGCGGCCATTTTGAATTTTCGAAATTTTCGCAAAAATTGCAAAACACAAAAATGCTTATATCTCGAAAACCGTGCTAGATAGAGCGATTTCGACGAAATTTTTGACCCGCAGGGTATCTCTGCAGAGTAGTTATCCCAATTTTGAAAAAAATTGTGTCTCGCCAAAAATGGCGGCCATTTTGAATTTTCAAATTTTTCGCAAAAATTGCAAAACATAAAAATGCTTATATCTCAAAAACCCTGCAAGATAGAGCGATTTCGACGAAATTTTTGACCCACAGGGTATCTCTGCAGAGTAGCCATGCCAATTTTCAAAATAATTTTGTCTCGCCAAAAATGGCGGCCATTTTGAATTTTCGAATTTTTCGCAAAAATTGCAAAACATAAAAATGCTTATATCTCGAAAACCCTGCTAGATAGAGCGATTTCAACGAAATTTTTGACCCGCAGGGTATCTCTGCAGAGTAGCCATGCCAATTTTCAAACAAAAAATTTCTCGCAAAAAATGGCGGCCATTTTGAATTTTCGAATTTTTTGCAAAATTGCAAAACACAAAAATACTTATATCTCGAAAACCGTGCTAGATAGAGCGATTTTGACGAAATTTTTGACCCGCAGGGTATCTCTGCAGAGTAGCCATGCCACTTTTCAAAAAAATTTTGTCTTGCCAAAAATGGCGGCCATTTTGAATTTTCGAATTTTTCGCAAAATTGCAAAACACAAAAATACTTATATCTCGAAAACCGTGCTAGATAGAGCGATTTTGACGAAATTTTTGACCCACAGGGTATCTCTGCAGAGTAGCCATGCCACTTTTCAAAAAAATTTTGTCTTGCCAAAAATGGCGGCCATTTTGAATTTTCGAATTTTTGCGCAAAAATTGCAAAACACAAAAATGCTAATATTTCGAAAACCGTGCTACATAGAGCGATTTCAACGAAATTTTTTATCTTCAGGGTATCTCTGCAGAGCAGCTATCCCAAAGAGCTTTCACTTGGTGAAGTTTCAGACCCGTAGCTAATTACTCACCTACTGAAAATGAGTAAATGTGAATTATCTCTAAAAGTATTGCAGATAGCCAATTTTTCTCAAATAACTCATTCACCTACTTTTGGGAGAGCTTTCACTTGGTGAAGTTTCAGACCCATAGCTAATTACTCACCTACTCAAAATGAGTAAATGCGAATTATCTCTAAAAGTATTGCAGATAGCCAATTTTTCTCAAATAACTCATTCACCTACTTTTGGGAGAGCTTTCACTCTGTGAAGTTTCAGACCCATAGCTAATTACTCACCTACTCAAAATGAGTAAATGCGAATTATCTCTAAAAGTATTGCAGATAGCCAATTTTTCTCAAATTAATCATTCACCTACTTTTGAGAGAGCTTTCACTTGGTGAAGTTTCAGACCCATAGCTAATTACTCACCTACTCAAAATGAGTAAATGCGAATTATCTCTAAAATTATTGCAGATTGCCAAGTTTTCTCAAATAACTCATTCACCTACTTTTGGGAGAGCTTTCACTTGGTGAAGTTTCAGACCCGTAGCTAATTACTCACCTACTCAAAATGAGTAAATGCGAATTATCTCTAAAAGTATTGCAGATAGCCAATTTTTCTCAAATAAATCATTCACCTACTTTTGGGAGAGCTTTCACTTGGTGAAGTTTCAGACCCATAGCTAATTACTCACCTACTCAAAATGAGTAAATGCGAATTATCTCTAAAAGTATTGCAGATAGCCAATTTTTCTCAAATAACTCATTCACCTACTTTTGGCAGAGCTTTCACTTGGTGAAGTTTCAGACCCATAGCTAATTATTCACCTACTCAAAATGAGTAAATGTGAATTATCTCTAAAAGTATTGCAGATAGCCAATTTTTCTGAAATAACTCATTCACCTACTTTTGGGAGAGCTTTCACTCTGTGAAGTTTCAGACCCATAGCTATTTATTCACCTACTCAAAATGAGTAAATGCTAATTATCTGTAAAAGTATTGCGGATACCCAATTTTTATCAAATAACTCATTCATCTACTTTTGGGAGAGCTTTCACATGGTGAAGTTTCAGACCCATAGCTAATTACTCACCTACTCAAAATGAGTAAATGCGAATTATCTCTAAAAGTATTGCAGATAGCCAATTTTTCTCAAATAACTCATTCACCTACTTTTGGGAGAGCTTTCACTTGGTGAAGTTGCAGACCCATAGATAATTTTTCACCTACTCAAAATGAGTAAATGTGAATTATCTCTTAATAGTATTGCAGATAGCCAATTTTTCTCAAATAACTCATTCACCTACTTTTGGAAGAGCTTTCACACACGAAAATGAAAAATTGTGAATATCTCGGAAAAGCTATTTCTTCTGCTTTAATGCTCGGCGGGAGATACACACCGCGGCAGTGGTCTTGACAAAAAATTTTGTCTCCCCAAAAATGGTGGCCATTTTGAATTTTCAAAGTTTTTGCAAAACACAAAAATGCTTATATCTCGAAAACCGTGCTATATTAGTGTTGAAGACGGTAAACCGGAAACCTATTTGCCGACCGAAAGACAGTGATCCGGTTACGTTTCGTTTTCTTCAAACCAAAACCGGTTTCATCTCATATTTCATTATTTTACCTTAAGTTCACCAAAATATCGAACTGCAACAAATATTTCACAGTATTTTATAATATTCTATTGATATATCATACATTTTATCCTCGAAAGTCTTCAAAAAGTCCCTTGTGGTTCCTTATTTATATACGAGTTAAAGCTCATGTACGCGGTTGAAAACTTATTTCTTCACGTTTTATAAATCAAACGTACCCGGTTTTTCGCCGAATTTTTACTTTCGGAAACCGGTTCTAAAATTCGCATTCAACCACAACACTATGCTATATGGAGCGAACTCAACAAAATTTTGGACCTGCTGGGTATTGCTGCAGAGTAGCCATGCCAATTTTCAAAATATTTTTGTCTCGCCAAATATAGCGGACATTTTTAATTTTTTTATTTTTTGCAAAACACAAAAATGCTTATATCTTGAAAACCGTGCTAGATAGAGCAGACTGCGCTGACTTTGGTTGCCACAACAGTATAAGGCTAGAAACGAAGCATTTTCTTAATACTTTAGCACTCACCTTTATATCCTTTTCGGGACGCTTTGTTTTTGCTATGCAAAAACATTATCTTTTTTTTTTTGCGAGCGATCCTCTAGTTTCTTTTGCCATGACTGAATGCTGTTTCTTTGGTGGTCAGTGCTTTAATGGATTAATTTTAATTTTGTAACCATATATTTGGACACAAGTACTTCAGAGGATGCATATACATTTGGTGTTGTAAATATCCTCTAAGTAATAAAAAATAGTTTGATACCCTCACTGGCCGAAAGTTGCCATATTTTGCTAATATGCAGTATGGTGTTGCTTATTGTTTCTTATATATGAATGAATCTGGCTATTTTTGTGCCACTAGCATCTATGGTGGGTATGTGTGTGTGTGTGTGGGGGGGGGGGGGGGGCACATAGGGACATCACTTTCCCCTCTTGCATCTGCGTCATTGTCGTCGGCATCATCGTCACATTTCTTTTCCAGGTAGTGTCTCTAAGATGGCTTGATGGATTTAATTCAAATTTGGCATGTGGATGGAACTGGTTACCAAGGTGTGTCCTATTGTAAGGTGACCTTAATTGTCAATATAAGTTTTTTGTCTCCGGACAGTATCCCAAAAATGCTTTGACAGATTCAGTTCAAATTTCTCACATGGTTGTAACTAGTTCTCAAGATGTGTCCTATTTTAAGGTCACCTTAAACTGTTTACCGTTGTATTTACCTCCTTTCAGTTTAAGGTTAAGACAAATTTTTATGATATTTGGACAATATTAAAGTGGTACTTGAGAATTTTCATTTAAATTAAACATCAGCACATAACTAGGCCACAAGAAGATTTTTATTTTACGTTACCATAAAGACTAGATAGTTAAAAAAGCAACCTGATAGTTAAAGAAGCAAGATTAAGGTTGCAACATTTGTAATTATTATATCCACCCTGCTGGTTATGGATATATTCTTTTGGTTTTCTCTCTCTCTGAATCATCTTTTATTGCTGCTCATCTACAGAACATTATTTTACATATCTTGGCTAAATTTTGTGTGGAGGTTTTATAGCTAGGATATGATTGTTTTTTGGCAATATCTAGCAACAACTTTTGCCATGGCAACACTTTGTCTGTTTCTTGGACTTGTAATTTGGAGGGTCTTGTATATGTATCCAAATTTTCAGAATAGGTTTATCACAAAAAGGACTTGATATGATTAGGTTTTAGGCCACATTTGTCAAGAACTGTTGCTACACTTTCCCTTTTTACTTTAAAGTTTGTGGGTTCTTTATATACAAAATCAGTGCACAGATTTCAGCCAATATTTTTAGGATATATATGTTACAAGGGGAACTAGAAGAGTAGTGTTTATGTTTTTTTGGCAACTTTTGGTAACAGATATTGCTATGGCAACACTTATTCTATTTTTTACTTACATTTACATTCAAAATTTGTGCACAGATATTAACCAAAGTTTCAGGATATATTTGTTGCAAAGGGAACTGGAGTGGATTAGTTTTTCTGCAATAAATGGCAACATGGCATCTTTTTTTCTGTTCTTGGACTTGTATTTTGTGGGTTCTTTGTATTCAGTACCCCTGCATGGATTGGAGCTGATTCATTTATCAGCAATATGTGATATAAAGTGTTGCACAGCAACACCTTTTTCTGTTTCTTGGACTTAGGTTTATTGTGCATTCTTTGCATTCAAAACCTCTGTATGGATTGG
Organism: Sabellastarte sp. h YS-2021; assembly: GCA_964017235.1. NCBI lineage: Eukaryota > Metazoa > Annelida > Polychaeta > Sabellida > Sabellidae > Sabellastarte > Sabellastarte sp. h YS-2021. The sequence goes on from OZ024929.1 coordinate 143,765,471, forward strand.
AGCTGATTTGCTTTTTAGCAAAACCTGGCAACAAGTGTTGCCATGGCCACACTTTTGTTTCTAGGACTTATAAATATGTTTGTGGTTTCTTTGTATTGCATACTCCTGCATGGATTGGAGCTGATAAGCTTTTCAGCAATACCTAACAACAAGTGTTGCAATAGCAGCATTTTTTTCTGTTTCGATATTGTGGATATAAAAAGTCCTGCAGAAGACCTTTAGGGTCTGGTGACCTTACATTCCACAAGATTAGACAATGATCTCTCTTGTTTGCTGTCCCACAAAATTGTGGACAATTAAAGCAGTCCCTTCTTTTCTCCATGAAGGAAGGAGGCGGACATGACAGAGAGGACCCATCTTGCACAATGCATTAACTGATGGGGGCATATGACGAGAATTTTAAGAGTAGGTTACCAAAATGATACAATATAGAATTTTCTGCTGAGTGCTGACATGTTGTAAAAACTTGGTATGGGATAGCTTCATATAATTATGCATATCTGTGTGTTTGTCTCTCTATCTGCCCTTGTAGATAATTCAAAACCTGTACATTGGATCTGGGTTATATTTTTCAAAAAGGTGGGGCCTCACCAGTTACCATGGCTTGGTCCTTTTCAAAGATTTCGTGGATCTGCAAAAATGCTGCCGGTCAGCCACCTATTTATGTTCATCCAGCATAATGCTTGTGCTTTCAAATTTTATCTGTTTCAGTCTGTAACTAAAGCTAACATAGTACAATTCTTCTGAATTCTTGTTCAGGATGCTGCAGATTTGGGCTGGGAGACAGAAGAGGAAGAAAGAGTAGACAGTGGAGGGTACGAGATCGTAGAGAAAGGACCTGACGGACGTTTGATTTTTAGATCTGTTAGTGAAGATAAGAAAACAATCATTAGTAAGTTTTCACAGGATGGTGTTGATCTGCAAGTTATGGCAAAAAAATGGTCGACAATGTACACCAACTACAAAACAATACATAATTTAGTGTATATATGAAAATAGACAAAAATGAAAAAATGAAAAACCAAATAAAAGTGAGTTTACACAAGATAAAACCCACCAGGGGTAGGGAGCTCATACATGCTACTGTTCAGATTTAAAGAAAATGTTTTACATAGGAAAACCCTCGCAAAAATAAGTGTACATAGGATAAGAAACACAAAATGTAAGTGTACAAAAAAGGTGAAGTGAAAGATGTAAGTGAGGAAAGATGCGTATAAATTAGTGATATCAATGGCTACCCAAATATCCGGGTACCCGATTGCTGAATATATACCCAAATCCAAAATCACATGCCTGAGCACCCCCCATCTAAGCATAAGAGCTTCCAGTATCACCCATGTTGGCCAACCGAATACTGACATGCCTCGACTTCATAAGGTCACTTCAAAGGGAAATTATTCTGTTAAAATGTGCAACAATATTGTTTTCTCACCTTTACACACCATTTATAGTATTTTATTTGTCTTTTATTCTGGTTGTTTATACATTATCAAATGCAGGAACCCCTTTGAAAATCGTTGGTACATTAAAACAAATTACATAAATCTGACAGCATAAAATGCCGTATATTGGCTATATAAACCTTAAATAAATAAATAAAAGAATAAAAGTTCAATGTTGTCACACAGTACTTGAAAACTTTGCATCAATAAAATTGTTGTACGTACCTGAAAAAAAAATAAAGTTGCAATTCCAAAACTACATTTGAGCAGTGGTTTAATGCTTTCGCGATCGGTCATGGGACTCCATTTTTATGGACAAAGCTTGTTTGTCTACACAACAACCATGTTTTGAATGTACAGAAATCTTTTTTGTCAAACATTTCTTCCGTGTCCTACTTTTTTGAATGAAAGAATGAGGCAGATAAGAAATAAACCAAATTGTTAGATCCCGTAATTTGTGTGAGTTTTAATTTTGTGAATGTGGGAATTTTTATAGAATCACCTATTATCGCCCATCGGCGCGAGTACCCAGGTACCCGCCCATTAAAATCATTACCCATCCGGTCACACAAAAAGTGGTATATTGAGAACACTAGTATAAATATAAAAATAATGCAAAGAAAGTAAATTCAGGAAAAATCATGTACAGGTTTTTGTTGGTTTAGTTGGGTATGGGTCTGATTCATATATTGTTTAGTTCTGTCAGTAAAGGCAAAAAATGGCAAGACTGTAAATAGGAAAGCATTGATAAAGGGTCAATATATTTCGGATATGGCAATCAGGTAAAACCAATGCAACAGATAGTTAAACACAGGTACTAAAACAGATGTAACTGAACACAGAAAACACCAACACAAGTAACAAAACTAGGTAAAAACCAACAAAACTGGTAAGTAAACACAGGTATACTAAAACACCAGGTAACTAAACACAGGTAACAAATTTTGATTGTGTCCTTTAGAGTCTGTCTTTCTTACAGAGGGTAGGTAAAAGTCCTCTAACATCCCAACTCTTTTTTATGTCAGCTGACTTATCAGTCAGCTGACATTATGTCATCACTCTGCGGCGTGGGCGTCCGCGTCCGCGTGAACAACTTCTTCTCCAAAACTACAAGGCCTAGAGACATGCTGTTTTTTTAAAAAGATACCTTATCTATCGAGGATGAAAAATTGTTCAAGGCATGCAAATCTGTCTGTTCGTCTGTTTGCTAGAGACATTACAAGGGGGGTACCCCCACCAAAAGTGTGAAAATTTCAACACTTAATCACAATTTTCTCAGTGACTATGGCAGGGATTTGTCTCATATCTTGCATATATGTACTAGGCCAGAGGTAGATTCTCTTGTGTGAGTATGAGACCTGGATCTTTCTTACTTTTTTTTTAATAAATTTTTTTAATAATTTTTAATGCATTAAAATTCATGAAATCATGCACAAAATCATTTATAACTTGAAAAGTGTTGCATTTAGAGCATTTTGTTAAAATATGTTATTCAGCTACTTTTTTCATAGCTACAATATGGTGAGTAAGTTGGGTGCCTGTCTCAATAGCTAAGTGAGTAATAGCTACTTTTGGGCTTTTCAGTAACTTCCATCATGAGTAAAATCACTTGTAACTTAAAAACTATTGCATTTAGAGAATTTCGTATAAATGTGTTATTCAGCTACTTTTGGGTCAGCTATAACATAGTAAAATTTTAGACCTGTAGCTCATGGCATAGCTGAGTAATAGCTACTTTTAGGTTATCACTGTTGAGTAAATCGCTTATAACTTCAAAACTATTGCATTTAGAGAATTTTGTATAAATATGTTATTCAGCTACTTTTGGGTCAGCTATAACATAGTAAAATTTCAGACCTGTAGCTCATGGCATAGCTGAGTAATAGCTACTTTTAGGTTATCACTGTTGAGTAAATCGCTTATAACTTGGAAACTATTGCATTTAGAGTATTTTGTTTCAATATGTTATTCACCTATTTTGGGATCAGCTATAACATAGTGAAGTTTCAGATCTGTGGCTCATTGCATAGCTGAGTAATAGCTACTTTTAGGTTATCACTGTTGAGTAAATCACTTGTAACTTAAAACCTATTGCATTTAGAGAATTTTGTATAAATATGTTATTCAGCTACTTTTGGGCCAGCTATAACATAGTGAAATTTCAGATCTGTAGGTCATGGCATAGCTGAGTAATAGCTACTTTAAAGTTCTCACTATTGAGTAAATCAGTTGTAATTGGAAAACTATTTCATTTAGAGAATTTTGTATAAATATGTTATTCAGCTACTTTTGGGTCAGCTATAACATAGTAAAATTTCAGACCTGTAGCTCATGGCATAGCTGAGTAATAGCTACTTTTAGGTCATCACTATTGAGTAAATCAGTTGTAACTTCAAAACTATTGCATTTACAGTATTTTGCTTAAATATGTTGTTCACCTACTTTTGGGTCAGCTATAACATAGTAAAATTTCAGACCTGTAGCTCATTGCATAGCTGAATAATAACTACTTTGAGGTTCTCACTATTGAGTAAATCAGTTGTAATTGCAAAACTGTTGCATTTACAGAATTTAGTATAAATATGTTATGCAGCTACTTTTGGGTCAGTTATAACATAGTAAAATTTCAGACCTGTAGCTCATGGCATAGCTGAGTAATAGCTACTTTTAGGTCATCACTATTGAGTAAATCAGTTGTAACTTGAAAACTATTGCATGTACAGTATTTTGCTTAAATATGTTGTTCACCTACTTTTGGGTCAGCTATAACATAGTAAAATTTCAGACCTGTAGCTCATGGCATAGCTGAGTAATAGCTACTTTGAGGTTATCACTGTTGAGTAAATCGCTTATAACTTGGAAATTATTGCATTTAGAGTATTTTGTTTCAATATGTTATTCACCTATTTTGGGGTCAGCTATAACATAGTGAAGTTCCAGACCTGTGACTCATTGCATAGCTGAGTAATAGCTACTTTGAAGTTCTCAATGTTGAGTAAATCACTTATAATTTGAAAACTATTGCATTTAGAGAATTTAGTATAAATATGTTATTCAGCTACTTTTGGGTCAGCTATAACATAGTAAAATTTCAGACCTGTAGCTCATGGCATAGCTGAGTAATAGCTACTTTTAGGTTATCACTGTTGAGTAAATCACTTATAACTTGGAAACTATTGCATTTAGAGTATTTTGTTGCAATATGTTATTCACCTATTTTGGGGTCAGCTATAACATAGTGAAATTACAGACCTGTAGCTCATGGCACAACTGAGCAATAGCTATTCTCAGGCACTGACTGTTGAGTAAATCGGCTATAACTTGAAAAATATTGCATTTGGAGTATTTTGTTAAAATATATTGTTCACCTACTTTTGGGTTAGCTATAACATAGTGAAATTACAGACCTATAGCTCATGGCATAGCGGAGCAATAGCTATTTTCAGGTTCTCACTATTGAGTAAATCAGTTGTAACTTGAAAACTATTGCATTTACAGTATTTTGCTTAAATATGTTGTTCACCTACTTTTAGGTCAGCTATAACAGAGCAAAAATTCAGACATGTAGCTCATTGCATAGCTGAGTAATAGTTACTTTGAGGTTCTCACTCTTGAGTAAATCAGTTGTAACTTGAAAACTATTACATTTAGAGTATTTTGTTAAATATGTTATTCACAGACGTTTTGGTCAGCTATAACATAGTGAAATTGCAGACCTCTATGTCATGGCATAGCTGAGCAATAGCTTCTTTCAGGTTCTCACTGTTGAGTAAATCATTGTATCCAACCTGTAGGAAATCATGGGCTGGGAATCTGTTAATATGGTCCGATTTGACCTTGGAACCCTCCTTCGAGGTCAAATGAGGATAGCCAAACATAAAAGTGCTTATAACTCGCTTATTATTGGTCCTAGAGGTTTGGAATGAAAACCAACCTATAGAAAATCATGAGCTGGGAATTTTTTGGTGTGGTTGGATTTCACCTTGGACCCCTCCTTCAAGGTCAAATGAGGATAGCCAAACTTAAAAGTGCTTATAAGTCGCTTATTATTGGTCCTAGAGTTTTGGAATGGAAAACCAACCTATAGAAAATCATGGGCTGGGAATCTTTTGGTGTGGTCGGATTTCACCTTAGACCCCCCTTCCAGGTCAAACGAAGATAGCCAAACTTAAAGTGCTTATAACTCGCGTATTATTGGTCTTGGAGGTTTGGGATGGTAAACCAACATATAGGAAATCATGGGCTGGGATTCTTTTGGTGTGGTCAGATTTGACCTGGGACCCCTCTTTCAAGGTCAATTGAGGATAGCCAAACTTACAATTGCTTATAACTCGCTCATTATTGGTCCTACAGGTTTGGGATGGTAAACAAGCTACAGGAAATCATGGGCTGGGAATTTTTTTGTGTGCTCGTATTTGATCTTAGACCCCTCCTTCAAGGTCAAACAAGGATAGCCAAACTTAAAAAGTGCCTATGACTCACTTATTATTGGTCCGAGAGGTTTGGGATGGCAAACCATCCTAAATTCTTTGGCTGGGAATCTTTTGGTATGGTCAGATTTGACCTTTGGATCCCTTCTTCATGGTCGAACGAGGATATTGCATTTATAGTATTTCTTTAAATATTTTTAACCTACTTTTTACACTTAAACAATTACCTTGTTACTTTATTTCATAATACCATTTGCAGGGCACATTTTTTTGTCCTTTTCTTCTGTCAGCTTCGGAGTATCTTTCGAACATGCTGTTCAGTTACCATTTACTGTATTTCTGTACAGCCCTTTCCCTGATAATTATGCTTTCCTCTCATTATCACCATCACAAATCAAAAACATTCAGTCAGCTGACACAGTGCCCGTTCACGGGCACTCTCCTCTTGTTTACACTTAAACAATTACCTTGTTATTTTCCTTCATAATAGCATTTACAGGGCACAACTTTTTTATCCTTTTCTTCTGTCGGCTTCAGAATTTCTTTCGAACTTGCTGTTCAGTTACCATTTACTGTATTTCTGTACAGCCCTTTTCCTGATAATTATTCTGTCCTCTAATCACCTTCACAAATCAAAAACACTCAGTCAGCTGACACAGTGCCCGTTCACGGGCACTCTCCTCTTGTTAATAAAACAAAAATTTGTTGTTAAATTTTATGATCCCAAAAATAAATTCATTACTATATTTTTTAGAAGGTTTTCGTAAAGGCACTCCTATATACCATGTGTTATATCCCCAATGAAGGTCAGGGGATTTCCTGGATTAGGGTTGCAACACCTGTCTATGAACATGATAACTCAAAAATACAGCAACAGTTTCTTATTAATCTTGGTACACATGTTAAGGATGGTCTCAGGAAGCTCTCTATTTTCACGTTATCTCAAACTATCCATATTAAAGAAGTTATGGCCTCCTTAAAGTCAAAGAATGACTTAACCCATAGTTCACTTATATTTTGACTTTTTTCCAATCAAACTTGAAAGAAAAATAAAGTTTGCCATATTAAGGTTTGCCAAAGAAATATAATGACTTTTTGTTGATTTTAAACTGCAAATATATTTGAAGTGATGGTCCTAAATTCATAATACTGGGGCCTAACTTCCTGGCTCATTTAAATTGTATTTTTTAAAATCTAATTTGTCACTGCTACTGAAGATTACCAAAGGAAGGCCCTGGCTACCTTAAAATTTAAATATTAATGATGTTATGGCCATCTTAAACTTAAAAATGGGAGCTTTTATGTCTCTCCCCACTGTGTTACCCTTGTGTAGTTATTTATGATGCTTTTATTGTTCTATAATTGAGATACTCTTAATTGCCTTGTTTGATTCATTCCAGTTTTGCCCAGTTCTTACAAAAAAAAGTTTGACTTTGATTTCTAATTTGCCAGAAACAATTTCCAGGTACATGTAAAAACATTTACTAATTATCGTATGTTGCTTACTCAGATTGTATGGTCTGTCTTATGTGCCATTAATCATTATACAAATGATGATATAAATAAAAAGTTAAGCTAAACTTTCATACCACTGTTCTCTTTCAGCCTCAGTGAAAACAGATTCTCCTGAAACATCCGTTAATTCCAGTCTAGCTTCAACAGATAATCTTACCAGGACAGAAATCCTTGCTCCCCCAACTTCTCTGCAAGCAAAAGACGCTCCTGCCCGCCGCATGGATTTCGCCATGAGCCACATTGATTGGGACTCAGAATATGTTGATCCAGATCCGGACTTTGATTCCTATACAGAATTTGATCCCTCTAATCCAATACCCCTACCTCCAAGGCCATCAACATTAAAAACTACTAGTGCTAGTCCAAGTAACAGCTTGGACAGAGCTACACTCAAAACAACAACTACAAATTCTCCATCGCCATGTAAAAGCCCACTTTCCCAGCAAGTACAATTGCCACAGATGACAGAATGTCTATCTCCAAGACATCGGACCAGCCCCCAGGGGTCACCATCTCAATCCAGATGCCCTCCACCACTTCCGTCAAAAGAGTCAATCTCTCGCCTGTCACAGGTTGTGGACGATCGCACACCAATTCCTCCACAGAGGAAGAAACGAAGTATTGACTGTGAATCGCCTATTGAGAGTGAGGCACCACCTTTCACACCCAGGCGTTCCTCTGCACCTGCAGACAGTGTACCTCCACCCTTGCCACCTCGTAGGGTACCAGATCCACGTAATAAGTCTCTGGATTCAGATATTCCTGAATTGCCACCACCACCACCTCCCTCCTGTTCTGCAGGGAGAAACCTTACAGTGCCTTCAAGTAAACCAAGGGCCAGAAGTCCTGGTCCAGGGTAGGTTTTCAACCCATTTTCAACTTTTCCAGTGAGACTAAGATTCAATGAGGTCTTATTAACTCAAAATTCCCAGTTTGACATTGTAAAGAAAATCAGTCATACCATCAAGTATTGTAGTATTGTATATTCTTGTTCCTTCAAGAATATAATGATACAGCCCTGTTAACTGACCCTATTTTATTACGCTACAATAGCTTACCATGTGGGACTTAATGCTGTTCTCGGGTTGCCACACCCGGGGCCAACGTCTTAGAAAAAAAGATCGTTCTTGTTAGCCACCGGATATACTGGTAGTTGTCGTCACGTGATAACTTCTGACCAATCGCCCTACTTTCTCGTTGGCCACGATTGACTGGTAGCAGTTTGTAAATATACAGACATTTTCATTTATTTCTCAGTATTCACGTATTGTTGGAGGCTAATATTTGGATATTTCTTTAAATATATGTCATAGATTATTCTGTAAAATTTTTAATTTCACAACTTAAGTAGTTTCCTTACAATCCGCGTGTTTTGAGTTTTCTCGGTTCAGGCAATCTTAATTGTACGTCTTTTTATTGCGTTAAAATGTCCCTTCATCAAGCAAACAAAGACAAACCGAGAGCTCAGAAATGCCGCCATTTTTGCTTCAGTTTTGATACACATAATTACTGCCCTACCTGTAGGGAGGCTGGCAAGGGAGATGACCCCTGTGTCACTTTTGAAGCGCCCTGCCATATTTGTACGTCTCTCTCTGATGAGCAGTTACAAAAGATCCAAAACAGGAAGCGGTACTTAAAAAAGCAAAAAGCGGAAACTAGTTCCAAAGATGAACTAGATCTCTTGGGTGAAGGCGATGGGGACTCTTTTAATGGTTCCAATGCAGACCTTGAGAGTGCTGCCGATAACCTCTTTACCTCACCCCCCCGTCCTCAACCTCTCGCCTTCAGTTCTTTATCACTAAAGACCCCAGCCAAGGCTGTTCCTCCCACCCCAGGTACTGTTTTACAAAATAAAATTCAAAGAAATCTAGAGAAATCCCTGGGTGATTCCTTAAATATACATATCCAGCAGCAAATGGGTTCCTTCCAGGCATCCATGTTAGAAGCTTTTCAGTCACTCCGAGAGGAGTTAGCAGTTAAAAAATCTGCCGAGGTTGATCCCTCACCTCATGCTTCTAAAGCTGGTCCATCCAGCAAACCTGCTGCTCATCTGGACCTACCCCCTCCGAGGTCAAGTACTAATACACAATCCGAGGCTATGGATGTGGACGTTGGTCCAGCACTCCCTCCTCGTCTAGTACTAAATCAAACTTCCTCGGATCAGTACGTTGCCCCTTCTGAAGCAATACCGAAGGATTCCTCGTACTCACATAAAAAACAAAGCCACAGACAAACAGTAACACCGAGCTCTGCCTCGGATCATCTGGATGAGGATTCCGACGAATCTCGGATCCATCCTAGACCTAAGAAACACTCTGACAAGAGCAAGCATAAATCTAGGTCCAGATATGTGTCATCTTCAGAGGAAGATCACTCCCTTGTGGCTAGACACAGGTCTTCTAAGCCCTCTAGGGCTCAGCCCTCAGGCGCAGCTTCTGATCAAGACCTCCCACAACATGATCCAGACCCCCCTTATTATAGGGAAGTAGCCCTGTCTGACATTCCCTCCCAATACTCTGAAGAGGTAGACACCTTCAGGCGCATTCTTTCTCTCCCTGACCCCAGGGACTCTATGCCTAGGTCGTCAACTTCAGTGTTGGGTCTGGATGACGAAAAAGGCCGTCAAGAGCTCAGACCTAGAGGTCCCTCCTCTATCTTACCACTTAGCTCAGTTATCAAGGACGCCTTTGATAAATTTCAACATGATTTCAAAGCTGCCAATTTATCTGAGAGAAAATATGTCAAGCCTCCTCCATCCACTTCTAAGTGGTATAAGGTTGGACAGCCCACTTTTCAAGACAAAATCCAGGAGTTGAATACGGACTTTGCCAAGATCTGTATTACTCCTAGACCTCCTGGGGCACCAGTAGCCAAAGTCCCTATGCCAGTCCTTAAGGAGCTGGAACATCAGGCTAGACAAAATATCTCAACCCTCAATTTCACCGCTGCCTTTGCCAAAACCTCTTCTTGCAATGCTTCCTTGGAGAAGTGTCAACATAGCATCAAGTCAACTGTCAAGAAGATTAAATCTCAGATCCAGAAAGGTGCCAATCCTGAGAAAGCAGCAAAGCGCGGATATGAGGAAGTTGCTGAGTACTTGGATTTTTGGAACAAGACTGTTCTTGTTCAACATAGAGCTCTTACCTGTCTCAGCAAATCGCTAGCCCATATTCTCCAGAGGGAATTATATTCCATGGCTAATACCGGCTTGCTTAGGCGCGAAGCCGAAATGACTTTATTGCATCCCCAGTTAGGGGAAACGAGACGCCAAGAACTTAGGAACTCGTCCTTCTGGGACTCCTCCTTGTTCGAGTCTCAACTTGTAAAGGAAGGTGAGGACTTCCTTCTCAAAAAAGGCACCTCAAAAGATTCTCAGGGTTTTGCACCCTACCAGAATAAGCCCTTTCGTGGCCCCCACAAGAAAAGAGGCTCCTACAGGAAACGCCCCTATGGGGGCAATACCTCTCAAAGCAGTAACCAATCCTTTCCCTCGGGAAGAGGAAAATCCAACTTCAGAGGCTCCAGGGGTCGTTTTCGATCCCACAATAGAGGAAGGGGGCGTGGAAACCCCCCTTCGCAATGACTCCTCCATAGCCTCATTCAGTCCACCAGTAGGAAGTCGCCTCCGTTCTTTCAAGAGAGACTGGCAAATAAACAAATGTTCTCAAAACGTGTTAAACATTATCACCAATGGCTACGTACTGCCATTCCTTTCAAAGCCAAACTTGATCAGATTCCCTCTGATTCTATCAGAGTACAAGGCCCAACAAAAAGACCAAGCCTTGGCCACTTGTATCCAGTCTCTCTTGTCAAAGAACGCCATCGAAAGGGTGGAAAACGTAAAATCTCTCGGGTTTTACAGTCGCCTGTTCCTAGTACCCAAGCCCCACCAAAGGTGGAGGCCAGTCATAGACTTAAGCAGGCTCAACACTTTTCTACATGTAGAAAAGTTCAAAATGGAAACCCCGGAGTCCATCGGGACTTCCCTGGTCCCAGGGGAGTGGGTATCGTCGATAGACCTGTCGGACGCATACCTTCACATCCCCATCCATCCCAACTCAAGGAAGTACCTAAGGTTTTGCTACAAGGCCCAGGTGTTCCAGTTCACCTCCCTACCTTTCGGACTGGCCACAGCCCCCCAGGTCTTTACGATGATCGTAAAGGAAGTGAAACTAATGGCCCTCTCAAGAGGACTCAGAATTCACCAATACCTGGACGACTGGCTGATCAGGTCCCAGTCCCAGGAGGAATCTTAAAGGGACACACAGGCAGTAGTAGACCTAACCCGATCCTTGGGTTGGATAATCAACCAGGAAAAATCAGAACTGAAACCTACTCAGGTGTTTTCGTTCGTGGGCTACGAATACCACCTAGATTCAGCCCTTGTAAGACCCACTCACGAGAGATGGCTCAAACTTCAGGATTTGATCCTACGACTCAAGTCAAAACGTGTTTTGACTGCAAGATGTTTGATGTCTCTAATTGGGTTGCTAGCCTCAACGGAAAAAATGGTCCCGGAGGGACGCCTTCACATGAGGCCCTTTCAGTTTCATCTCAAGGAGCACTGGAGATATCCTCAGTCGCTGGACAACCTCCTTCCTTGGACAGAAGCCATTGTAGCCCACCTAGATTGGTGGCAAAATCCCTCAAATGTGATGAAAGGCGCAGACCTTCATCCCAAGGACCACAGTATCCAACTCTTTACCGACGCCTCAAACGAAGGTTGGGGCGCTCATTTAGATCAAAATTCTACAAAAGGACTGTGGTCAGAGCGGGAAAAAAGGCTACACATAAATGTCCTGGAATTGAAGGCGGTCTCCCTGGCCCTTCGAGACTTCAAGGACCAGTGCCAGAATCAAACAGTGTTAGTTGCGACGGACAACTCAACAGTGGTAGCCTACATCAACAAGCAAGGGGGAACTCACTCAGCAGAGATGTGCGCTCTCCTGTGGAAAATCATGACCTGGTGCCATCACTACCATATAACATTGAAAGCCAGGCACATTCCAGGGTGTCTGAATGTGATGGCCGACCTCCTATCCAGGTCCAACCAAGTGCAGTCAACAGAATGGTCCCTGCACCCTCAGGTCTTCAAGCAAATCTGCCAAAAGTGGTTCACCCCTCATGTAGACTTATTCGTTACTCACCTGAATCACAAACTCCCTCTATATGTGTCTCCTATCCCAGACCCAAGGGCCTGGAACATAGATGCTCTGAACATAAACTGGACCAACCTCACGGCTTACGCCTACCCTCCTACGGCTCTCCTTCACAAGGTGATCCAAAAGATCAAGCAATGCCATTGCCTGAACATCGTGATAGCCCCAGGCTGGCCAGGGATGCCCTGGTTTTGGGACCTAGTGCAGCTCTCAACAGAGATCCCACTCCAACTCCCAGTGTCAACGACCCTACTCAAACAGTCCCACAACTATGTGTTCCACAACAATCCACAACAGCTGAACCTCCACGCCTGGTGTCTAGGAGCGGACAACTCCAAGAACAAGGCTTCTCTGTGGAGGTGGCAGAGAGAATTGCTGCCCCTCAGCGGTCATCAACAAGGACCATCTACCGGTCAAAGTGGGCCCTATTTGAAAAATGGTGCAGAGAAAATTCGGTGGATTTCTCCACTCCATCTGTGAAACAAATCTCAGACTTTTTCATGTACCTGTACCAAGACCTAAACAGGCGCCCCTCGACCATTGATGGTTACGGCCCAACACATTGCGCACAACGCAGACCTTCATAGGTTACTCTCCAGTTTTCACAGGGATCGTCCTAAAAGTTCCAGAAATTTACCCAAGTGGAACCTTTCTGTTGTCCTTAACGAGCTCACCAAAGCACCATTTGAGCCCATGAAAGACTCAGACCTCAAACATCTTACTCTCAAAACTGCTTTCTTGCTAGCCTTGGCCTCCGGCAAGCGCCGCAGCGAAATCCATGCCTGGGTCGCTAACAAAGTAGCTAATTTAGGCCAATGGGAAAAGGTAGCCTTGTTCCCTTCTTCTGATTTCATAGCCAAAAACCAACTAGCAAGAGAAGGTTCTCAAAGTGTGTCACCAGTGACTATTCCTGCTTTGACTACCATTGTAGATAGACAGTTTAAGGAAGACAGGACCCTGTGTCCCGTACGGGCCCTGAGGTTCTATTTGGACCGAACTAAAGACCTGAGAGGGTCTCATTCTCTCCTTTTCATCTCCTTTAAGAAAGGACATACCTCAGATATCAGACCCGCTACACTCTCCTCATGGTTGAAACAAACCATCCTACTTTGTTACAAACAAGCAGATCAACAAGCCTTGGACTTGGTCCAAGTCAAAGCGCATGACATCCGGGCCTTCGCGGCCTCTAAGGCCTTTTACGGTGGCGTATCGGTGGACCAAATCATGCAAGCCTGTCACTGGAAAGCTCACAACACATTCACAAATTTTTACCTAAAAGACCTTACTTGGTCGGACACCGACAACAATATGTATCTGGGACCCGTAGTGGCGGCACAACAAGTCCTAGATCCTTCCCCTCAGACCAGTTGTCCTCGGAAAGAAAAAAGGGGGGGGGGGCACATCCGCTACAACCAAGTCTTCAGGAGTCTCTCCCAGGATCTAGGTATTCCTTTACCTTCAAGATGTTACGGGTAAGGTCATTTTATTTTTCAATTATCAGGTAATTTCTATTAAGTCAGTTGTCGTTAATCTCATATTTCAGGTTAAAAAATTTCATGAGATGCCCGACCACTGGGTTGGTCAGTCACACGTGAAGGTCTAATAGGGACCCTTAGACCTCGAAGTGAGCACTGCTGCACTTCCGTCCTACAACCAAACATCTGGACAGTTTTAGCACTGTCCCTTTTTACTCAGGTTTTTGGCTCGTTACAGGCCCGATCTTCGGGGTCGGGGCTCTGTAAAAGGGACTCAGACTGGCATTTCTGGCACTATTCTGTATATGTTAATTCAAATCTTAGAAAAAAATTACATATCTTCCAGTCTCAGCTGTAATCCCGCCACCGGGCAGTTGAATTCAGCATTAAGTCCCACATGGTAAGCTATTGTAGCGTAATAAAATTGTAAATTTTAATTACTTAAATGTAGCTTTTATAAGCTACAAGCTTACCATGTGGGACTTAGGAGAGTCCCACCCTGCCTCCCCGCTGTTTACAGCTGAGGGGTAGGTTTAATAAAAAATTTCAACGAGAAAGTAGGGCGATTGGTCAGAAGTTATCACGTGACGACAACTACCAGTATATCCGGTGGCTAACAAGAACGATCTTTTTTTCTAAGACGTTGGCCCCGGGTGTGGCAACCCGAGAACAGCATTAAGTCCCACATGGTAAGCTTGTAGCTTATAAAAGCTACATTTAAGTAATTAAAATTTACAATTTTATGTCTATATTTCAATTTTATGAACTCCTTCCACCCTTCCAAATTTGCATATCTTTAATGTTTTACACTAATAGTTGACCCTTATCATGCAGTATTGTTAATAAGAATTTCACCTGTAGTTAAAGTAAAATATTAGTGCTTTTATGCTGGGCATCATGTAATAAATATATAAAAGATCCACAAAAGATTTCAATAACAACATATGAATTTGTTTCCATGGTCACAGATCTAGTCGACCCCCTCCTCCCCCTCTTCCAGAACATTCTGCTGATACTCCATCGTCCACGGAGAGTAGAAGGGGTCACCTGTCTGCACTGGTACCTTTACCAAGTTTTGAGCAAAGTGGTAAGTATATATAATGTTGAAGGAAGACTTAACAGAGTCTACTTAAAGTCTCTTAACTGTCTTCACATTAAAATCTTTGTGTCATAGCTTGTTTGATTTGTATTTTTTTTTTTTTTTTGGGGGGGGATATTTTAGGCATATTTTAGGTATATTTAACATTCTTATGTGGATATTAATATTGAAATTTTAGTTTAATACCAATATTATTAACTCAAAAAGGATAGTTCCTTAATCTTTCAAGCCTCAATGTTCTGGCTATGTTAATCTAAATTGGTCATCCAGTCACTTGTTGTCTACCTGTGCCTTTACTGAATGGCCACCTTTTTACATTCATCATGAAAGAGGAAGACTGAATTTAAGTTTTTATCAAACAAACACTTTATGCAGAGGTACAGCCCAGCATAAGCATGTAAATATTTCAAAGAAAGCTTGATCATATGTGAAATTATAATAATGTATGCCAAAATATTTTTTGTTGTTTTGATATTTATCATTCACAT
The DNA here is from genome assembly GCA_964017235.1 of Sabellastarte sp. h YS-2021. NCBI lineage: Eukaryota > Metazoa > Annelida > Polychaeta > Sabellida > Sabellidae > Sabellastarte > Sabellastarte sp. h YS-2021. The sequence goes on from OZ024929.1 coordinate 143,781,079, forward strand.
AAAGACTGTTTAAATGTAAACCAATGTTTCAACCCTGTATTCACCCAAAAACTAACTGAAAGTCTGTCATGGTACTGTATTCTTGTACAGGATATCACATACATGTATTCATGTTCCCTCTCTCTATATATACTGACTTTAAATAGCGTGGTTTCAGCTGGTCATAGGGAAATTCAGAGAAGAGTCAGAAACATGGCCAGAGAAGAGTCAGGGAATTTACTGGTCATGGGGGATGAGTAGGGAATATATTAGTCAGGCAAAATTCAGGGAATTTACTAGTCTGGGAAGAATTGAGGAATTTACTAGTCAGCCGAGAGTCAGGGAATTTACTAGTCAGGGGAGAGTCAGGGAATTTCTTTGTCAGTGAAAAATTAGGGAATGAGGGAATAGTGTTTTGCAAAATGAGCTCGAGCCCTAAAGAGTTGTTATGTATCTATATGACTTCTCTTGTGATAAAATTAAGAGTTGTTAAAAGCTGCCATGAGTAGTGTTACTATGTGTAGTCAGATGCTCTTTCACTATATCATTACTCTATTCCTTAACAAGTACCTGTTTTAACAACAAAAACAACAAAAGCTGCCTATTTTCCCCTGAGAAGAAAGAGAAATTAACCAATTCACCCATTTAATGGGGGGGTACTACTTTCTTTGTTTGGTACTCTGAATAACCGATTTACAGCCGTGGTAATATTCCATTTTCACTAATTCATGAGGTACCAGGTACTAAACGTACTTTAAGAGTTAGAGAAATACTGATGTAAACCTTTTGAGACAAAGCCTAATTTCAACTATGAGTATATTTTGTATTTCAGATGGTTACTTGAAGCCGGGATCATCACTTCCCAGTAAAGGTTATTTAGACATGGACAAACAAAGGTGGGATATATGTCTAATAATTCCTTATGGAGTGTTCACATTTGTCACTATATAATCCCATTTCTAAATTGATCCCAAAGTCTCACCCTGTGACACAACATTGTAGAAGGTATATATACAGCCCGATGTTAAATTTGTTATTAACTATTCAAAATATTTGTGGCTCAAACCTGAATGGGGCAGGTTTTGAGTCCGGTGAATAGCCACAGATCATTCCGGATGAGGCAGCATGAGATAATAGTTTTGTACAAGTGTAAGAAAATTCACTGTTATCTACATTTTATTAGGCGGGTTGCGTGTAACCAATTAATTAGATTGATTAGATTGATGTGTCCGACGTCCGTCTGTCCGTCCACATTTTTCGTTTCCGGACTCTAACTCAAAAACGGTTTGTCCGATCGAATTCAAACTTGACAGGGACATAGATCACCATCATAGCTAGGTTCCTTTCGAAATTGGTGAAATTCTGTGTGTTTGTTTGTCCGTTTTTCGTCCGTTTGTCTGTCCATCCGTCTGTTTGTCCACATTTTTGTTTCCGGACTCTAACTCGAAAACGGTTTGACCAATCGAATTCAAACTTGACAGGGAGATAGATCACCATCATAGCTAGGTTCCTTTCGAAATTGGTGAAATTCCGTCTGTTCGTTTGTCCGTTTCTTGTCCGTTTGTCTGTCCATCTGTCTGTTTATCCACATTTTCGTTTCCGGACTCTAACTCGAAAACGGTTTGTCCAATCGAATTCATACTTGACAGGGACATAGATCACCATCATAGCTAGGTTCCTTTCGAAATTGGTGTAACTCCATCTGTTCGTTTGTCCGTTTTTCTGTCCGTTTGTTCGTTTTTGCTCTGTTTTTCTGTCCATCCATCTGTCCGTCCACATTTTTTTTCCGGACTCTAACTCGAAAACGGTTAGTCCAATCAAATTCAAGCTTCACAGGGACATACATCACCATCATAACTAGGTTCCTGTCGAAATTGGTGAAATTCCGTTCGTTCGTTTGTCCATTTTTGTCCGTTTGTCTGTCCATCCATCTGTTTGTCCACATTTTTGTTTCCGGACTCCAACTCGAAAACACTTTGTCCAATCGAATTCATACTTGACAGGGATACAGATCACCATCATAGCTAGGTTCCTTTTGAAATTGGTGTAATTCCGTCTGTTTGTTTGTCCGTTTTCCTGTCTGTTTGTCTGTTTTTTGTCCATTTTTCTGTCCATCCGTCTGTCTGTCCACATTTTCGTTTCTGGACTCTAACTCGAAAACTCTTTGTCCAGTCGAATTCAAACTTGACAGGGAGATGCATCACCATCATAGCTAAGTTGCTAAGTTGGTGTAATTCCGCCCTTTCATTTGTCTGTTTATAGCATAGATACAATTATGTAACCTAGATTACAAGTTTTACGTTTCTTAGCACGTCTTACACATTCACCTTAATTGGGTAACCTAACATTTCTTTCCTTCTTTTCTAAATGTAATTACAGCAGTTGCTAATCTTATTTCTGCCTGCGCAACCCGCCTTTTGGGGCATCTGTGACCCTCTTGTGTACATTACACAAGATATTTATTCTTATATTTTATTTATTTTTGAAACAAAAACAATAGCATTACATAAATATGTTATGCAATACAGAATGATATAATGTTTTTGCAGCAACATTAAAAAAGTTAACCAGTTGGCACACACAAAAAAAGCACAGTGGCTTATATAAACTTATAAAAAACAATGTGTCGGAACATAGTATTAATAGTTAAACATTTAAGTTGCTATAAAAATACCACATTTGGGAGTAGGATATTTTTTCAATTCTTGATTTTCCAGATTTCAGACAAATTCATATAACAAACCAAATCTTTCTGCAAAAACCTCTGTTTTGCCTTTTTGCTTAAATACTTTTTTGTCAATAGCTAGCTTCATTTTTAAGGTATGTAAGAATTTCAAGAAAAACAAACCTTCATTTTGTTTCTTAGTTGTGAATATGACATATTTAGCAGTAAGAATCACATAATTGAGTAAATAGTAATACTTTGGATCGGTATTTACTATGCCAAACAAGACATCCTGCGAGATGCAGAGTGACAGGAATGATTGACTGTATCCATTTTTCTACTTGTTTCCAAAAGTACCTTGTATTTGTACAGTAATAGAAATAGTGTTCTAAATTTTCTACTTCTTCACAAATATAACATTGTGGTGAGTCAATTATTTTCCATAAAAACAATTTATAATTACAAGCAAATACTCAAACTCTTATATTGAAGACAAATTAGGTAAGTATCTAAGACTATTTTGGAAGGTAATGTATATGTTACGCCCAATCTGTGAAATTGCCCATTTCGTGAAATAGGCAAGGATTTTGCCCATTTCACGAAATAGGCAGCTGACTTGCCCATTTCACGAAATAGGCAATTTATCCAGTATTTGCTTGCCCATTTCATGAAATGGGCAAAACTTGGGTTGCCTATTTCATGAAATGGGCAATACCATGTATGAAAAATAAATTTTCATGCATAGAAGTCTTTTATTGTTTTAATGTTACTGTAAACACTATTTCACACGTATTTTCATATTTTTTATAAATCTACAATATATTATACTGCTAAAATGATGATTATCCATGCTGGTACACTGTTATTAACACAAAATATATTTCACACAATTAGATATTATATTATTCAAATAAAAACATCTTTCTTCAACTCAAATATCAAATAGTTGTTATATTATACTTATTGCAAATAAATACCATCTTTAGTGATTATGATTTACAAATCACAGCATATTGTCTTATTTATCAACACTGTCACAACATTTGTGCTAAACCTTTGTTACCAAATAAGCCAATTGTAACCACATCTCAGGGCCTGTGTCTCTAGAGGGCCTAATGGTTGATTGCAATTCACAATACTTATAGGTTGACCCCATATGAAAAGAATGCTGATCTTGAAAGAGGCCATTGCAGTGTCTTTAGGACACACAATTTACAGTTTATCTTTTGATCTAAGATTAAAGAATGTACATTGAATAATTGACCCCTTTAGCGATATTTTTGATACAAAAATATTTTAAAGCTGCAAGTTGTGTAAATAAGTTACTCTTAAGAAGTAGATATTTATTAAAGTTACCTTTAACTGTGTAATATTTCAGTTGCATTCATATAAATGTCAAACAATACTTTAACATATTTAAAAATACTGAGACAGAAAAACACAATTTATTTACCTTTTTCTTTGAAATAACAGTTTTAATATTTGTTACATATTTGTAAAACTTCTATACACAATAGGAAGTTTCTTAAAGATATTAGCAAAGTTTTTTGTTGATCTATGCATGGAAATTATATTTTCATACATAAGATTGCCTATTTCATGAAATGAGCAGGCCATAATTCAATAAATTGCCCATTTCACGAAATGGGCAAGTCAGTTGCCTATTTCACGAAATGGGCAAAATTCTTGCCTATTTCACGAAATGGGCAATTTCGTGGATTGGGCATAACATATATATATTTTTCCAATCGATAGTTTCCAGGAATGGATAATACTCAGTCCATTTATCTTGATTAATTGGAATATGTTGTGGTAATGTTATGCTTGTATACTTGGCAGTTTTTAATTTTACTTATATCTACAAGACATTGCATAGGAATATTTGCTGATATTTTCTGTTAAATCAAAACTACATAGAACTCTGTTGTAGTGTGAGGTCACATTGTAAAGAGCAAAAATTGATATACCATTTTTAACCCCATATTTATGTGTCCCATAAAAACTGTGTCAGAATTAAGACAGATTTTAACAAAGTAGTATGCACTGCATTTCTTAGTCCTTTTAATTACCCATCTTAATATGACCTGCACTATGTGTTAAAAAGGATATTATACCCACGTAACTGTAGTGATTGAAATCATTTGTGGTTACATCATTTTGAGTAAGATACTTGAACTTATTCAAAATATGTCAAATTTACCACAAATCAAACAAAGTCCTGCATTGAATTTTTTAAATTTGTGACTATTTTAAGCAACTTGTCTCATCAGATACACAATTTTCATAAATTTTAGCATATTTCTCATATCATGGCAATTGTCAAAATTTTTACAGATAATCTATGTTTCCATATACTAGATTTATGGCTCCGATTTGGGATGTAGTCCTTCCATGTAATTGAATATCAGCTGTATTTTTTTGACAATAATAAACAACATATCTGCCTTAAACCTATAAACATTGACAAAATATGAACATAATAAAAACTTGAATCAGACATCAAATACAACAATGAAAAACATGGAACAATATATAATATTACTGTATTATTCAGTGTTGTATCATGAAATATTCGTGTTTGTATCTAGCATGTGAGATAGAGCAAAAGTAATTATTTTTTTAACAGAGGGAACAATCACTGTTTTAGATAAGAAAATAAAGGCATACATGGAAACATGCATTGAATATTCTACCTCTCCATTATTATGTACACTTGTAGACCCAAGGGTGGGAGTTACATTGATCCTGTGGATGACTTGGCCTCTGTACCAGATCATTGTCCTACAAATGACACAAAGCCTGGTGCAAATCTTCCCCCACTGGTGACAGAGCCGGCATCTGGGGAAGCAGAGCAGACAGTGACATCACCACATAATTACCTCCAACTAGTAGGTGTTAATGTTTAGGTTGACAGATATTCATTTGTCAGTGGTATTGTTTGAATATCCTTTGACAAAAAACAACGGCAACAAATATCTGGAACTGTTTTAATGACCTGCAAGATTTATACATCCGAGGTACAAGTTTTAGGTGTGAAAATTTATAAAAAATATTTCTTGTATTGTACGTAAAACCAACTGTACTTTATCCAGATGCCTAAGTACTGTCTCAACATGCCCTATATTTTAATTGTTAATTATTTTTCAAAAAAAAAAAGGTTCAACTCAAATACTAAAGTCACAGTTGTGAGTTTGAATCCAACATATAACAATCTTACAAAAATAAAAGGCGAAGCACCCCCAAACTTAAGTTCCTTCATACCCCCACTTTTAACCGTAGAGTTCATAAAACAAACACTTTTCTAATGCTTTCAGTCACTATGCCCCAGTTCTTTGGAACTCTTTCCCCTTCCAAATAAGAAATAGCCCCTCAGTCACATCATTCAGGAAACACCTCAAAACCCACCTCTTCGACTCCAGTTTCTCTTAGTCTCCTTCCCTTTTGGTCACACCCATAACTCTGGATCACTGACCTTGGCTGCCCCTCGACTCTCCTTATAATATATGATTTTTGTTAACTAGCGCACTGAGTTCCCCTTTGGGGTGGGGGGGGGGATATTTTACCTGCAAAACAGTAGATTAGAATCTGTGGGATACACTAAAGGCCTATTCGGGTGTGACCCAAGTTGCGGAATGTCATGTGAAAACCTAACTTTGTCCTTTGTGTATTTTTTTCACAGGTGGATGCGGATTTTCAGCCCGATTCTGCCTGTTCTACACTGGAAGAGGGAAGTGACTTGTTTCACTCAGAGCCCCTGTACCAGATCTACCATCAGGGAGCTGTACTGAGAAATGTGATGGACAATGACTGTGATTATGTACTTGGTAAGTCTCACAAATAACAACCCTGTATTTGTAATGAGAATCATCAAAGTCCTTCTAGCAATCTCAATATTATTATATTCCCAGACGAAAGTTGGGGATATATTGGATTCAGGTCCGTTGCGCTGCCGCCGCCATAGAAATTTCCTTGTATACGTGATAATTCAAAAACGGATCAGTATTTTTTTTTCAAACTTGGTATACATGTTAAGGGTGCCCAAATGAAGATCCCTATTTTAAGGTGACCTTAAACGCCAATATTAAAGAACTTATGGCTACCTTAAGGTCAGAAATTTGACTTTTGGCCACTTAGAGCCCTCTAGGTCACAAACTATGAGGCTCATCTGGCTAAAATTTTACCTGAGAACACATTAATATATTCTTAGTACATGTGCTGAAAATGAAGACTTTAAGTTGAGGAGAAAATTGTGTTTGAGGCCCATAAATAATCCCCCCCCCCCCTTAGGGATTTTTTCTACATTTTTCACATATTTTGCCCTATAATTTGGAAGTGGTAATTCTGATGAGTCTCAAACTACACTGGGTATAACTTTTATATGTAATCCTTGTCTGTGAAAAATTTAAAGGCTGTAGGTTTACCTGTAAGGTCGACTTAAGGTCTCAAAACTGCCTACAGAGACTCAATTTATGGACTTTTTGTCACTTTCAAGCACTGTAGCTTTCAAACTATGTCTCTCATCTAAGTGAAATATCATCTGGGAATATATCAATATGGTTTTTTATTGCGTTAATACATCCTATCCAATGGACAATAGCTTATCCGGTCGGCGCGGACCGGCCCGCCAAACGTCAGAAAAAGACGTCCTGTGTCTCCACCGGCTAGGCCGGCCCAGTTCTGTGCACTCGCCAGATGGCGTGTCGTACTTCCTTCCTGTCTAGACAGCGTGACGTCATAGCATCTTTTTCGTTTGGCGCATGTTCAAGTGTACACGAAAATTTTTTCTGAGCTTAATTTCAGTTTTTTTGCCAGAATAGTTATTAAAGTGTTGTGAAATTCTATCTACGGATTCTTCACACCTTATAGACCTTCATGTCTTCTCCAAGTCAACGTCGGGGGGGGTTGTGGCCACATGATGGCTGGCTTTGACTTGCACAGTTTTTGTGCACGCTGTCGCGACAAGAAAAAGGGTAAGGATCCCTGTGTGGAGAAGCCTAATGTAGAATGTCAGATTTGTAAAGCCCTTACTCCAGAGCAAGCTTCCCAGTTAGCAACCCCTTCATATAAACTCAAGAAGGAGAAGCGTGATAAGGCGGAATCTACACCATCTAAGAAGGATTCATCTTCTTCAACGTTAGTCACTCTCAGTCCCACCCTTGTGGACCCGGCACGAGTGCCGGTAATAAGGGCAGTGGATGGCCAGGACACTGGTTTGAGTGCACAGCCAGCAGAGAAAAAGAAGAAGGTAGAGGAAAAGAAGAAGTCGGTCAAACCCAAGCCCTCTACCTCAACTGCGGCTGCAGTGTCCACCGACCAGAAATTTCAAGAGATGGATCAGAAATGGTCGGACCGGTTCAACCGGCTTGAGGCTCTCTTACTAGCTAAGACCCTAGACCGACCTCAGCAGGAACCGACATTCAGCACTGTGAAGGTGGTCCCTACCCATTCACCACCGGCTAATGTCACCAGGTCTGAGCCCTTTATCAACCCTGCCGACCAGCCATTTACCCAGACTTCTGATCCACCGGCCACATCTTCAAACCGACCTGCTGTGGGTGCTACTACCGACCCACCGGCCTCTTCTAAGAAAGCTGACCGGCCTTCAACCTCTGATAAACCTTCCAGTGCCTTCCAGCCGACCAGAAAGGACTCTAGTGATTCAGAGTCGGACAGTGAGCAATCTGACCAGCCTCCTCTGGACATTTTTGTAGAGGAAGGCGAGTTATCAGAGGATCCGGATGCCATAAGTAACGACCCCGAACAATCATTGTCAGAAGAACAGTCATACCGTGAGACAATGAGGGGCATCAGAAGTTACATGGGATGGACACACATTCCCGATATGGAATCTGCTGCCGGCTCTTCAGATGATAACCCCTTTGCCGGGCCTAAGATGCAAACCCAGGGCAAGGTTTCAGTTCAACTTCCAACAGATGAGTGGCTCTGCCGAAAAATCTCTAAACTGAACCTTACACTTACAGATGGATACCCATCCCGTGGGGCAGAAGCCGGTGGTTTGCACAGGGATCAGTTCCTTAAACCTCCAAGATCTCAGGCAAAGTGGTATGGGGCCCACCAGCAAACAAAGAGTACTGATGAAACTGTATCATCCTGGAGTTCAGATGCAGCTAAAGTAAACAGTGGCTACCTGAGGATAGCAAGACAGGCCGGAATCGCCACCAGCCCTCCCCAGTCGCGGCCAATCTCTCAAGACTCCTTGAGGAAGTGGGAGAAAAGTGCCCGGGAGTCGTCTGTTATCTGCAACCAGGCTGCAGGTTTCAACCGCTGTTTAGTTAAAGTGCAGCAGGACATACAGTCTCAGTTAAAGACAATTAAATCAGAACAGAAAGGGAAGTCAGCTTCCAAGGTGACAGAGGCCACAGAGGAAATGCAGTTCCTTCTGGACTTTAATGCTAGTATCTGCCAGGCCATGGCCAAGTCCATGGAACACTTAACAGACTTTGTTTTTGTGACCATGGCCAACACCACCTTACTCAGGAGAGATTCGTACCTAGCGTACTTGAAGGCTGGAATTAAAGCGGATACTATGGCAGCTCTCAGAACTCCACCTCTCCACCCTATTTCCGGATAGTGTACTAAAACAAGCCGAGGAGGACATTAGTGCTTTTGACAAGGGTCGGTCTGTTTCAACATATAAGAAAAACCGCTTCCACCCTTATGAGAGGCCGGAAACTAAACCAGACAACAGACAGCCGGATAGGCCGGCTTGGAAGAACCTCTCACGTGGCCATAACAAGAGAAATAAAGGCAAGCGTCAGTACTCATCGCGTCCTGCCAAGGGTCAACAGCCTTATAAATGACAATAACTGTGTAAATCTGTTACCGGACAGGCTGTTGACCCGGACAAGTGTACTACCCAAAAAGACAATAAACTGTTTAAGTTTAAATGTAAAGCATCTTGCTGTAAACCATGTTCATTCTGCGCCCGGGCACTCCCAAAAGAGAGAGCTAAGTCCCGGGTCAGCAGGTTGTCATCAGTCAAAAAGCAAATTAAAATATGTCAAAGGTGCTTCTTCTGTCATTCAATTATCTTGTGTTCAACCTGTAACAAATGCCATGAATGTTGTCTCAAATCTGCCTGTAGGGGCCCGACTTCAAAACTTTTGGCAAACTTGGTTGGAGAGGGGTGCCGGACCGAAAGTAGTTCAAATCCTGAGAGAGGGCTACACCCTCCCCTTTCGGATCCGGCCAAACCTCACAAGGTCCCCCACTGTCATAAGCCGTTATGTCAATCCCCACAGGAACAGCTACCTGCTGGAGGCATTACATCAGCTTATGGACAAAAATGCAATAGAGCTAGTCCACAATCAAACATCTTTAGGGTTTTTCAACCGACTTTTTCTGGTACCCAAACCCAACAACAAGTGGAGACCCATACTAGACCTAAGCAAACTAAATCCCTTCCTCAAGGTGGAAAGGTTCAAAATGGAGACACCGGAAACCATCAGGACATCCCTCCAACAGGGGGAGTGGGTAGCCTCAGTAGACTTCAAGGATGCCTACTTCCATATACCAATACAGGAACAATCCAGGAAATATCTCAGATTTCATGTCCAGGGTCGGACTTACCAGTTCAAAGCACTGCCTTTTGGTCTGTCCACAGCACCCATGGAGTTCACTGTCTTGGCAAAGGAGGTGAAACTGATGGCCGCACACAAGGGTATAAGGATCCACCAGTACCTAGACGACTGGTTGGTCAGAGCCGGAACCCACCAAGTCTGTCTCCATCATACCCGGATCCTGATCAAGATGTGCCAGGATCTAGGCTGGCTAGTAAATTTAGAAAAATCGGAACTGGAGCCCCAACAAGTATTCAACTTCGTTGGCTACCAGTTCGACCTCAGGTCCGGCCGGGTCAGACCGACACCGGACCGGTGGCAGAGCCTTCAAGGGAAAATACAAACACTACTTTCACTACCGGCCTGTCCGGCCCGGCAGTTCATGTCCTTGATAGGTCTATTAACGGCCACAGAGAAACAAGTTCACCTAGGCCGCCTACACATGAGACCCATACAGTTGCATCTCAAAAACAATTGGAGGATACCGGAATCCCTGGAAAAGGTTATTCCTCTACCCAGATCCCTACATCCACATTTACAATGGTGGCTAGACGAAAGCAATGTGCTTCAAGGTCAACCATTACACCCAATACGGCATGCTCTGCAAATTTTTACAGACGCATCAAAAGAAGGGTGGGGCGCTCATTTAAACGAGTTCACTGCAAGAGGGTCCTGGTCAGTGCCGGAAAGCAAGCTGCACATAAATTATCTGGAACTAAAAGCAGTACTCTTAGCCTTAAAAGAGTTCCAAAACCTATGTACAAACCAAATTGTCCTAGTGGCCACAGACAATACTACAGTAGTGGCCTACATAAACAAAGAAGGGGGAATGAAGTCGGGCCCACTGTGTGCCCTACTATGGAGGATCTTGACCTGGTGTTCCCAGCGACAAGTGACCCTAAAAGCCCAACATATCCCTGGCCGGTTAAATGTGATAGCAGACAAACTATCCAGGCTAAATCAGACCATCCAAACAGAATGGTCCCTCCTTCCGGACATCTTTCAGGAGTTGTGCAGAAAATGGCACCGGCCACAGATAGACCTATTTGCCACGAGGTTCAACAACAAGCTACCTCGATTCGTGTCCCCAGTACCGGACACTCTGGCAGTAGCAGTGGACGCACTCACCCTACCTTGGGAGGATCTGGATGCATACGCCTTCCCACCGACCGCCATATTGGGCAAAGTGGTGGAGAAGTTGCAGGACTCCCCGTGCAAGAGACTCATTCTGATTGCCCCGGGGTGGCCCAACATGCCTTGGTTTTGGGACTTAGTGACCATGTCCAGTCAGGTCCCTCTCAGCCTGCCCGACCAACCCAACCTGCTGACACAGCCCTTCAGTCAGATCCCTCACAGAAATCTGACAAATCTAAATCTCCACGCCTGGCTCCTAGAGCCACAAAAATCAAAGAACAGGGCTTCTCTGAGGCAGTGGCAGCAAGAATTGAGGCCCCTCAAAGAAGATCTACCAGATCAGTCTATGAGGCAAAGTGGGCCGTTTTTACAAAGTGGTGCCTCACTAATCAGGTGGACTTCAGGGCACCACCTGTAAAGTCGGTGGCTGACTTCCTCATGTACCTCTTTGAGGACAAGAAGTTACAGCCCAGCACCATTGATGGATACAGGTCTGCCATCGCTGACAAACTAGGTAATACAGCAATCAATATCAGCAAAGATGATAATCTCACTCGTCTCTTGGAAAGTTTCCACAGAGACAGGCCCAAAGGGCGGAGGGGGATTCCTTCTTGGAACCTCTCCCTGGTGCTACACCAGCTGACAAAGGCTCCTTTCGAGCCTCTCCGGGAGGCATCTCTGAAGCATCTAACCTTCAAAACTGTCTTCCTGTTGGCCCTGGGCTCGGGTAAAAGAAGGAGTGAGATCCATGCATGGCAGCACAAGAATATCAGACACCAATCCGATTGGTCCAAGGTGTCCCTGTTTCCATCTCCCAGCTTTCTCTCCAAGAATCAGCTGGCCAAAGAGGGTCCACAGAGTGTAGCCCCAGTGGTCATACCAGCCCTGGCTCCTACCCTGGATAAATCCCTCAAGTCTGACAGATCTCTGTGTCCAGTCAGAGCTTTGCGCTACTATCTGGATAGGACTTCAGACCTCAGACAACGACAGCAGTTAGTCTTTGTCTCCTTCAAGAAAGGTTTCGACAAGGACATCTCACCTGCCACTATCGGATAACCGGATGATGATATTCGACCATAGCCTGAGGGGTTTTTGACTTCAAGGTCTACCCAGGCTTTAGGAAGGAATTGTCATTATTCCAACCAGAGTTCAAGTTTTTAGTCCCTAGTAACTTACCCGCCCACCAAGCGGTAGTTATTCAGCTATTGTCCATTGGATAGGATGTATTAACGCAATAAAATTGCAAATTTAATAAGTAAATTAAATTTTTATAAGTTAATACCCTATCCAATGGACACACAAGACCCTCCCACCGACCCCGCTATCAGCTTACTAGGGGTCTAATAGGTTTAGACAACGAAAAAGATGCTATGACGTCACGCTGTCTAGACAGGAAAGAAGTACGACACGCCATCTGGCGAGTGCACAGAACTGGGCCTGCCTAGCCGGTGGAGACACAGGACGTCTTTTTCTGACGTTTGGCGGGCCGGTCCGCGCCGACCGGATAAGCTATTGTCCATTGGATAGGGTATTAACTTATAAAAATTTAATTTACTTATTAAATTTGCAATTTTATATGTGTCCCCAAATTAGGTCTTTAATAGACATTTAACCTGTGTATGAGGACCATAAACACCACCCGAGTGACCCTTTTAAGACATTTTTCATATATTTTGCTCTGTAAATTGGAAATGGTAAGTCTGAGAAGTTTCAAACAGTATCAGATATAAATTCTATGTGTAATCTTTGTATGTGACAGATTTTAAGTCTGAAGCTTTAATTTGAAGGTCATATTGAGGCCTCTAAAAGGCCCACAGAGACCCAATATTTATGTCCACCCCCCTGGGGGGTGGATATATTATTTTTGCTTTTTTCGCCGTCCGATGTCCGATGTCCGTTGTCCGATGTCCGGCGTCCGGCGTCCGATGTCCGGCGTCACGCATGGTTTCCGCTCATTTAAAGGAAAAGTATTAGAGCTATTGTCACCAAATTTGGTATGCAGGCTTATTGGGTCAGTAGCTTGCTTGGGATTGCTTTTGGCTGTTGTACCTCTTTTGCTTACTGAGTAATACTTAAGTACAGCTATTTTCAGTACCCATTGGTTTCCGTGCATTTAAGCCAAAATAATTAAAGATATTTTACTACAATTTTGAATACAAGATTGTTATGTCCATAGCTCGCTTGGTATTGCATTTGGGACTGATAGCTTTGTCAGTACATGAGTAATAGCCATTTAGGTACTTCATTGTGTATTTTCAGTACTACTTTTGAGTAATTTGCTAATATCTCAGAAACCGTAAGAGATAGAGCGATTTCGACAGAATTTTTGACCCACAGGGTATCTAAGGAATGCAATCTATGCAATTTTCCAAAAATTTTCCCCTCCCCAAAAATGGCGGCCATTTTGAATTTTTGCCAAAAATGGCAAAACACTAATTTGCTTCTATCTCCTTAACCGTGCGAGATAGAGCGATTTCGGCAAAATTTTCGACCCACAGGGTATCTAAAAATTCTACTCTTGCCAATTTTTAAAAAATTTTCCCCTCCCCAAAAATGGCGGCCATTTTGAATTTTCGAATTTTTGCCAAAAATGGCAAAACACAAATTTGCTTCTATCTCCTTAACTGTGCGAGATAGAGCGATTCCGTCGAAATTTTCGACCCACAAGGTATTTAAGGAATGCAATCTGCAATTTTCCAAAAATTTTCCCCTCCCCTAAAATGGCGGCCATTTTGAATTTTTCGAATTTTTGCCAAAAATGGCAAAACACAAATTTGCTTCTATCTCCTTAACCGTGCGAGATAGAGCGATTTCGTCGAAATTTTCGACCCACAGGGTATCTAAGGAATGCAATCTTTGCAATTTTCAAAAAATTTTCCCCTCCCCAAAAATGGCGGCCATTTTGAATTTTCGAATTTTTGCCAAAAATGGCAAAACACAAATTTGCTTCTATCTCCTTAACCGTGCGAGATAGAGCGATTTCGTCGAAATTTTCGACCCACAGGGTATCTAAGGAATGTAATATTTGCAATTTTCCAAAAATTTTCCCCTCCCCAAAAATGGCGGCCATTTTGAATTTTTGAATTTTTGCCAAAAATGGCAAAACACTAATTTGCTTCTATCTCCTTAACCGTGCGAGATAGAGTGATTTCGGCAAAATTTTCGACCCACAGGGTATCTAAAAATTCTACTCTTGCCAATTTTTAAAAAATTTTCCCCTCCCCAAAAATGGCGGCCATTTTGAATTTTCGAATTTTTGCCAAAAATGGCAAAACACAAATTTGCTTCTATCTCCTTAACCGTGCGAGATAGAGCGATTTCGTCAAAATTTTTGACCCACAGGGTATCTGAGCATTGTACTCTTGGTAAATTTTAAAAAATTTTCCCCTCCCCAAAAATGGCAGCCATTTTGAATTTTCGAATTTTTGCCAAAAATGGCAAAACACTAATTTGCTTCTATCTCCTTAACCGTGCGAGATAGAGCGATTTCGGCAAAATTTTCGACGCACAGGGTATCTAAGCAATGCAATCTTTGCAATTTTCAAAAAATTTTCCCCTCCCCAAAAATGGCGGCCATTTTGAATTTTCGAATTTTTGCCAAAAATGGCAAAACACAAATTTGCTTCTATCTCCTTAACCGTGCGAGATAGAGCGATTTCGTCGAAATTTTCGACCCACAGGGTATCTAAGCAATGCAATCTTTGCAATTTTCAAAAAATTTTCCCCTCCCCAAAAATGGCGGCCATTTTGAATTTTCGAATTTTTGCCAAAAATGGCAAAACACAAATTTGCTTCTATCTCCTTAACCGTGTGAGATAGAGCGATTTCGTCGAAATTTTCGACCCACAGGGTATCTGAGCATTGTACTCTTGGTAATTTTTAAAAAATTTTCCCCTCCCCAAAAATGGCGGCCATTTTGAATTTTCGAACTTTTGCCAAAAATGGCAAAACACAAATTTGCTTCTATCTCCTTAACCGTGCGAGATAGAGCGATTTCGTCGAAATTTTCGACCCACAGGGTATTTAAGCAATGCAATCTTTGCAATTTTCCAAAAATTTTCCCCTCCCCAAAAATGGCGGCCATTTTGAATTTTTGAATTTTTGCCAAAAATGGCAAAACACTAATTTGCTTCTATCTCCTTAACCGTGCGAGATAGAGCGATTTCGTCGAAATTTTCGACCCACAGGGTATCTGACGAATGCAATCTTTGCAATTTTCAAAAAAATTTCCCCTCCCCAAAAATGGCGGCCATTTTGAATTTTCGAATTTTTGCCAAAAATAGCAAAACACAAATTTGCTTCTATCTCCTTAACCGTGCGAGATAGAGCGATTTCGTCGAAATTTTCGACCCACAGGGTATCTGAGGAATGCAATCTTTGCAATTTTCAAAAAATTTTCCCCTCCCCAAAAATGGCGGCCATTTTGAATTTTCGAATTTTTGCCAAAAATGGCAAAACACTAATTTGCTTCTATCTCCTTAACCGTGCGAGATAGAGCGATTTCGTCGAAATTTTCGACCCACAGGGTATCTGAGGAATGCAATCTTTGCAATTTTCAAAAAATTTTCCCCTCCCCAAAAATGGCGGCCATTTTGAATTTTCGAAGTTTTGCCAAAAATGGCAAAACACAAATTTCCTTCTATCTCCTTAACCGTGCGAGATAGAGCGATTTCGTCAAAATTTTCGACCCACAGGTATTTGAGCATTGTATTCTTGGCAATTTAAAAAAAAATTTCCCCTCCCCTAAAATGGCGGCCATTTTGAATTTTCGAATTTTTGCCAAAAATGGCAAAACACAAATTTGCTTCTATCTCCTTAACCATGCGAGATCGAGCGATTTCGCAGAAATTTTCAACCCACAGGGTATCTAAGGAATGTAATCTTTGCAATTTTCAAAAAATTTTCCCCTCCCCAAAAATGGCAGCCATTTTGAATTTTCGAATTTTTGCCCAAAATGGAAAAACACAAACTGGCCTTAACCGTGCAAAATAGAGTTATTTCGTTGAAATTTTCGACCCATAGGGTATCTAAGGAATGTACTCTTGGCAATTTTCAAAAAAATTTCCTTTTCCCAAAAATGGCGGCCATTTTGAATTTTCAAATTTTTGCCAAAAATAGAAAAACAGGAATTTGCTTCTATCTTCTTAACCGTGCAAGATAGAGTGATTTCGTCAAAATTTTCAACCCAACCAATGCAAAAAGGCATGAAGCTGAAATAATTTACATCTACACTAACAAATATTTAAGCATCATTGATATATTTTACAAATGAAACAGGGTCTTGTAAGACTACTGTACAATTTGGGCAAAAGGTTCATGGGTGGACATTACACATGATAATGTGTGTTCTTCTATGCTATCCTGTTTCTATTCGCATCTACTATCAACAGGGCGGCCTATTTCTAGTTGACCTTTTTGCCACTTTTAAGCGCTGTGACTGTTAAACAATGTGACTGATAGAGCTGAAATCCCATCGGGGAATATATAATTATGTTCTTTTTACATGTGCCAAAAATACAGGCTTTAAGTAGACATTTAACCTGTGTATGAGGACCATAAACACCCACCCGAGTGACCCGTCTAAGACATTTTTCATATATTTTGCCCTGTAACTTGGAAATGGTAACTCTGAGAAGTTTCAAACTGTATTAGATATACATTCTATGTGTAATCTTTGATTGTGAAAGATTTTAAGTCTGAAGCTTTAATTTGAAGGTCACATTGAGGTCTCTAAAAGGCCACAGAGATCCAATATTTGGACTTTTTGCCACTTTTAAGCCCTGTGACTGTTAAACTATGTGATTGATAGAGCTGAAATCTCATCTAGGAATACATTATTATGTTCTTTTTACATGTGCTGAAAATCAAGGCTTTTAGTAGACATTTAACCTGTGTATGAGGACCATAGACACTCACCCAAGTGACCCTTTTTGACATTTTTTCTGTATTTTGCCCTGTTATTTGGAAATGCTAAGTGTGACAAGTCTTAAATTGTATTATATATAATTTTTGTTTGTTATCTATGTCCCCAAATTGTTTCAGATCTGTAGTTTAATTTCTAAGGTCACTTCAACAATTCTAAAATGCCCACAGAGACCCAATTTATGGACATTGTGCCACTTTAAAGCTCTGTAACTGTCGAACTATGTGGCTCATAGAGCTGAAATCTTTGAATTTTTCAAAGGAAGTGCCTGTCTATTTAAATTTTGAATATTAATGATGTTATAGCTATCTTAAGCTTTTAAGAACTTATTTTTGTGTTTTTTATGTCGTCACTCTGCGGCGTGGGCGTCCGCGTCCGCGTGAACAATTTCTCCTCCAAAACTACAAGGCCTAGAGACATGCTGTTTTTTTTAAAAGATACCTTATCTATCGAGGATAAAAAATTGTTCAAGGCATGCAAATCTGTGTGTTCGTCTGTTTGCTAGAGACATTACAAGGGAGGTACCCCCACCAAAAGTGTGAAAATTTCAACACTTTATCACAATTTTCTCAGTGACTATTGCAGGGATTTCTCTCATATCTTGCATATATGTACTAGGCCAGAGGTAGATTCTCTTGTTTGAGTATGAGACCTGGATCCGTCTTATTTTTTTTTAATAAATTTTTTTAATAATTTTTAATGCATTAAAATTCATGAAATCATGCACTAAATCACTTATAACTTGAAAAGTGTTGCATTTAGAGCATTTTGTTAAAATATGTTATTCAGCTACTTTTCTCATAGCTACAACATGGTGAGTAACTTGGGTGTCTGTCTCAATAGCTAAGTGAGTAATAGCTACTTTTGGGCTTTTCAGTAACTTCCATCATGAATAAAATCACTTGTAACTTGAAAACTATTGCATTTAGAGAATTTCTTATAAATACGTTATTCAGCTACTTTTGGGTCAGCTATAACATAGTAAAATTTCAGACCTGTAGCTCATGGCATAGCTGAGTAATAGCTACTTTTAGGTTATCACTGTTGAGTAAATCACTTATAACTTGAAAACTGTTGCATTTAGAATATTTTGTTTCAATATGTTATTCACCTATTTTGGGGTCAACTATAACATAGTTAAAATTTCAGACCTGTAGCTCATGGCATAGCTGAGTAATAGCTACTTTTAGGTTATCACTGTTGAGTAAATCACTTATAACTTGAAAACTATTGCGTTTACAGAAATTTGTGTAAATATGTTATTCAGCTACTTTTTGGTCAGCTATAACATAGTGAAATTACAGACCTGTAGCTCATGGCACAACTGAGCAATAGCTATTTTCAGGTACTGTATGTTGAGTAAATCAGTTGTAACTTGAAAAATATTGCATTTGGAGTATTTTATTGCGTTAATACTTCCTATCCAATGGACAATTGCTAATCCGGTCGGCGCAGACCGGCCCGCCAAACGCCAGAAAAAGACGTCCTGTGTTTCCACCGGCTGGCCGGTCCTAGTACTGTGCATTCGCTAGGTGGCGCATGGTATTTACTTCCTGTCTAGACAACATGACGTCGTAGCATCTTTTTCGTTTGGTGCGTGTACTGTGCAGACGTGTTTTCAACAATCTCCAGATATACATTATGACGGATTTTACACCTTAATTGCAAATAATTTATTGTAAAAGTGTTACCTACATATCAAGCACGGATATACATCAAGAAATCTGTTGGAAACGCTCCCTAGTTGACTCAATTTAGCATTGATGATAGGGCAGTAATCTACGAGAAATATGAAGGCAGCCATTTTTCTAGTTTCCTCCCATTCAACAATTGTGTTGTTAGGGGCAGATCGACAATATTTAGAAATATAATGGATATACTACTTACAAGGTATTTTTATCCGTGTTTTTGTTTGAATGTACCTGCTGTAACCTTCCAGCTACAATCACCATAGAAACGTCTTTTCTTGTACTACAAATAGAAATCACGGGAAACTTAGTCTACGTAGTTTTGAACACTGTAAAGAAGGAATTCCCCAAGCAAGATGCATTCTTCATCTTCAGAGCGCACTGGTACCGACTTCTCTGCTGTATAGCATCAGTCACACCAGCCTAGCTCGAGTATTTAGTGTTTTTTCATCAGATGCAAGAGATGAATTCTTCAGATTTCTTCAGAGCGCACTGGTCCAGACATCTTTGCTGTAAAGCATTTGTCGACCGGCAAGCTCGTATTCAGCCGACCTCACCTAGTATTTACATAGAAGGAACTTCATCTTAATCACTCTCAGTCCCACCCTTGTGGACCCGGCACTTGTGTCGGTAGTAAGGGCAGTGGATGTCCAGGACACTGGTTTGAGTGCACAGCCTGCTGAGCATCCAACTTCAGACCGGCATCGACCAGGACTTTCATCTTCAGAGCACACTGGTCCAGGCTTCTCTGTTTTTAAGCTTCAGCCGACCGGCCAGCTCAAAAGAACGCGACCTCTGACGTCATATCCAGTCAGCCAATCGTGTGTCCTTCTGACCAATCACGAAGCAGGTCACGTGTTTTCACTGACCAGGAAGGTCGGAAGTGCGTCCTTTCAGAACTCACGTCTACTGTGATTCCAGTTCCTGCTTTGCAGACCCAACCTTGTTGTCGGTAGTGGGGTTTTGTGTACTGTAAAGTTGCCGGTAAGGCATCACATAAAGAACGCGAATACTGACGTCATCTCCAGTTAGCCAATCGCGTGTCTTTCCGACCAAATCCCGAAGCTGGTTACATGTTTTCACCGACCAGGAAGGTCGGAACTGCGTTCTTCACAACTTACGTCTACTGGGATACCAGTCCCTCTCTCATGGACCGACCTTTGTTGTCGGTAGTGGGGTTTGTGGATTAACAGAATACTGCGCATTTGCATGTTTAAGTATCACAAAAGAACCTGACAACTGACGAGCTCCAATCAGCCAATCGCGTGTCTTTCCGACCAGCAGGCTGGTCACGTGACACACCGAACACCAAGTGTTTCTAAAAATAGTTCACAAGGGCTTTCCCAGCAACTGTCAAATCTACAAATAAGAAGTGTGATTAAAGAAATACTTTAATTAATGGAGGAAACCTACAGCAAGCTGAATTCAACACACAAGATAGTTGTAAAATTGTTTTAGCAACTGTTTAGTACTGGCTACAACTAGTTACAGAGTGTACCGACTGGTACTGGCTACACAGCCTTGTACACTTGCTTCAACAACTGGGTACAGAGTGTACCGACTGGTGCTGGCTACACAGCCTTGTACACTTGCTTCAACAACTGGGTACAGAGTGTACCGACTGGTGCTGGCTACACAGCCTTGTACACTTGCTTCAACAACTGGGTACAGAGTGTACCGGCTGGTTCTGGCTACACAGCCTTGTACACTTGCTTCAACAGCTGGGTACAGAGTCTACTAACAGGGTGCTGGCTACACAGTCCTTACTGTACGGTGCTTCACCCCAACTGGTTATATATATATATATATATATATTAAAAAAAAATAAATAAATAAATATAGACCAGTAGCTGTCAAAATTCATTGGTGACCCCAGCCTGCCAGTTTTTTGCCGGTTACAGAGAATTACTGGTTACAGTAAAGCACCGGGTATGGTACCGGACAGAGTTGCCTAAGGTAATTTGGTTACAGAGAATTTTTAGACCAGTCAGTGGTCTTGTTGATATGATAGTGACATGACAGTGTCCCAAGCTACTGCCAGACAACCTTCCCTTATCACACCTCTCAACAACCTGTTATCGGTGCTGGACTTGACTGGAGAGATAATAAATTTTGTCATCATGTCCAGCCAGGGGTCAGACATCTCACAAATGACAATTACTCTGTAAATGCTGCACCTTGCAGGCTGCTGGCCCGGGGCAAAGAGTCTATTCATGTGAAAAGTTGTGTCAGCCCCGCCGGACCACAGTAAGAACAGAGAGACTGTTAGCCTGGATCATGGTCACCAGACCGGACCAGTGTCCGGAGGGACAGAAAATGTTTGTCAGAATACCAAATGTCCCAAATGTGGCACGCAATCTGCCTGTAGGGTCCAGACTAAGCCCTTTTTGGGAACTTAGGAAGTCTTGGGGGCTGGACCCTAGGTAGTACAAATGTGGAAGGAGGGATACCTACGTCCATATACCTATACAAGAACAATCCAGGAAATGCCTGAGATTTCACATCCAAGGTCGGGCATACCAGTTCAAGGCCCTGCCATTCGGTTTGTCCACAGCACCCTTTAAGTTCACCGTGATACCAAAGGAGGTGAAATTGATGGCCATACGATAAGGTTTTAAGAAGCCACCAGTACCTAGACGACTGGTTGGTGAGAGCCAGATCCCACCAGGCTTGTCTCCAACATACACAGGAACTAGTAAATAATGTGTCAGCAACTAGGTTGGCTGGTGAACTTAGAGAAATCAGAGCTGGAGCCCAAACAAGACTTCAATTTTATAGGCTACCAGTTTGACCTCAGATCTGATCAGGTCTGGCTGACTCCAGATCGGTGGCAGAACCTTCAAGAGGAAATGCTGAAACTGCTATCCCTACCGGCTTGCCCGGTCCAGGAATTCATGTCCTTGATAGGTTTACTGCTGCAGAAAAGCAAGTTCATCTAGGCCAACTTCATATGAGGCTCATTCAGTGGCATCACAAACACAACTGGAGGGTCCCAGAATCACTGGAAAAGGTGATCCCAATGCCCAGGTCCTTCCACCCCCATTTACAATGATGGCTGAAGGAAGACAATGTCCTTACAGCCCAACCATTACACCCAATAAAACATGCTCTGCAAATATTTACAGACGCATCAATAGAATGGTGGGGCACTCACTTAGACGAGCACTTTGCAAGAGCAACCTGGTCCCCTCCGGGAAGCAAGCTGCATATAAACTATCTAGAACTTAAAGCAGTTTTTTCTGACTTTAAAAAGTTCCAAGACCTTTGCTCAACAAGATAGTACTTGTAGCAACCGACAACACCACAGTAGTGTCATACATAAAGGAAGAAGGCATGAAGTCGGGCCCACTTTGTGCTCTACTATGGAGAATCTTGACCTGGTGTACCAGGAAACAAGTGACTCTGAAGCACGACACATTCCAGACCGGCCGAATGTGGTAGCAGGCAAGCTATCCAGGCTAGGCCAGACCATCCAAACAGTGGTTTCTCCTTCCAGAGGTCTTCCACTCTATGCAGCAGGTGGCACCGGCCCAAAATAGACTTATTTGCCACTAGGTTCAACAACAAGTTGCCTCTGTTTTGTGTCACCGGTACCGGATCCCCTGGCCACAGCAGTGGATGCGCTCAGTCGGCCATGGTAGGATCTGAAAGCATACACCTTCCCACCATCAGCCATATTGGGCAAAGTGGTGGGGAAGTTGCAAGACTCCCCATGTAAGAGAATCATTCTGATTGCTCCAACATGCCTTGGTTTTGGGATCTAGTGGCCATGTCCAGCCAAATCCCACTGAGCCTGCCAAATCTGCCCAACCTGTTCACAGCCATTCGATCAGATCCCTCACAGAAATCTGACAAATCCTAATCTCCATGCAGGGCTCCTAGAGCCTCAGCAACCGAGAAGCAGGACTT
Organism: Sabellastarte sp. h YS-2021; assembly: GCA_964017235.1. NCBI lineage: Eukaryota > Metazoa > Annelida > Polychaeta > Sabellida > Sabellidae > Sabellastarte > Sabellastarte sp. h YS-2021. The sequence goes on from OZ024929.1 coordinate 143,803,957, forward strand.
GTCTGAGGCAGTGGCAGCAAGAATTGAGGCTCCTCAAAGGGGATCAATCAGATCAGTCTATGAGGCAAGTGGGCCATTTTTACAAAATGATGTATCATTCATCGGGTGGACTTCGGGCACCCCCTGTAAAGTCAGTTGCTGACTTCCCTATGTACCTGTTTCAGGACAGGAAGTTGCAGCCCAGTACCATTGATGGTTACAGGTCAGCCATTGCTGATAGTCTGGGAAATTTGCCCATCAATGTCAGTAAGGATGAAAATCTCACTCGTCTCCTGGATAGTTTCCACCGAGACAGACCCAAAGGCCGGAGGGGAATCCCCTCCTGGAACCTCTTCCTGGTTTTTGCACCAGCTGACAAGGTTCATTTTGAACCAATTAAAGGCCTCCTTGAAGCATTTGACCTTCAAGACAGTTTTCCTCTTGGCCCTGGGGTCGGGCAAGCGTAGAAGTGAGATACATGCTTGGCAAAACAGAAATATTAGACACCAATCCGACTGGTCAAGGTGTCCCTGTATCCATCACCCAGCTTTCTCTCCAAGAATCAGCTGGCCAAAAAGGGTCCAGACAGTGTGGCCTCAGGGGTTATAACGGCCCTGGCCCCAACTCTGGATAGACCCCTCAAGTCTGACAGGTCCCTCTGTCCAGTCATAGCGTTGCGCTACTATTTGGACAGGACCTCAGACCTCAGGCAGAATAAGGAGGTGGGTTTTGTCTCCTTTAAGAAAGGTTTCGACAAGACATCTCACCTGCCACTATCTCTTGGATCAAGCAGACTGTGATCCTATGTTATGAGCTCTCTGACCAGGAGGCCCACACTTGACATCAGGTTAAAGCCCCTGATGTCAGGGCCTTTGCTGCTTCTAAGGTCTTCCAGTCGGGAGCCTCCTTGGATTCAATCTTGTCAGCCTGCCACTGAAGTCACAATACCTTCACACAGTTCTATATGAAGGGCGGGGCTTGGGCTGATTCAGAGCTTTACCAATTGGGCTCGGTAGTGGCTGCTCAGCAGATCCACAGGTGGCCCTTAGATTGAGGAGATTTGTATATATGTATAACAGTGCTTCGTGTACATAAGAATTAAGTGTGGCGTGCTTCCTTCGGGAGGTTTATTTGCATTCTGGGACTGAGCTCATCCCTCTCTTCCCCTACCTCAGAGCAGGTCTGAAAAAGGGGGAGGGGGTGACAGCGGTATAGCCCCGGGAAACCGGCTGCTGGCAACCGACCATGGCCTTACAGGGTTTCCTGACCTTAAAGTCAACCCAGGCCTGGGCCTATAGTTCTCCTGACGAAGTCAGCCTAGACCGTAGGTTAAAATTTGCTGTTACTTGTGAGTTCACCAAAGTCCCTAGTAACTTATCCGCCGGCCAAGCGGTAGTTATTCAGCAATTGTCCATTGGATCGGAAGTATTAACGCAATAAAATTGCAAATTTAGTAAGTAAATTAAATTTTTATAAGTTAATACCCTATCCAGTGGACACACAAGACCCTTCCACCGACCCCGATATCAGCTTACTAGGGGTCTAATAGGTTTAGACAACGAAAAAGATGCTACGACGTCATGTTGTCTAGAAGTAAATACCATGCGCCACCTAGCGAATGCACAGTACTGGGACCGGCCAGCCGGTGGAAACACAGGACGTCTTTTTCTGGCATTCGGCGAGCCGGTCTGCGCCGACCGGATTAGCAATTGTCCATTGGATAGGGTATTAACTTATAAAAATTTAATTTACTTATTAAATTTGCAATTTTGTTAAAATATGTTGTTCAGCTACTTTTGGGTCAGCTATAACATAGTGAAATTACAGACCTATAGCTCATGGCATAGCTGAGCAATAGCTATTTTCAGGTTCTCACTATTGAGTAAATCAGTTGTAACTTGAAAACTATTGCATTTACAGTATTTTGCTTAAATATGTTGTTCACCTACTTTTGGGTCAGCTATAACATAGTAAAATTTCAGACCTGTAGCTCATGGCATAGCTGAGTAATAGCTACTTTTAGGTTATCACTGTTGAGTAAATCACTTATAACTTGAAAACTATTACAGTTAGAGTATTTTGTTTCCATATGTTATTCACCTATTTTGGGGTCAGCTATAACATAGTAAAATTTCAGACCTGTAGCTCATGGCATAGCTGAGTAATAGCTACTTTGAGGTTATCACTGTTGAGTAAATCACTTATAACTTGAAAACTATTGTATTTACAGAAATTTGTGTAAATATGTTATTCAGCTACTTTTGGGTCAGCTATAACATAGTGAAATTACAGACCTGTAGCTCATGGCACAACTGAGCAATAGCTATTTTCAGGTACTGACTGTTGAGTAAATCAGTTGTAACTTGAAAAATATTGCATTTGGAGTATTTTGTTAAAATATTTTGTTCACCTACTTTTGGGTCAGCTATAACATAGTGAAATTACAGACCTATAGCTCATGGCATAGCTGAGCAATAGCTATTTTCAGGTTCTCACTATTGAGTAAATCAGTTGTAACTTGAAAACTATTGCATTTACAGTATTTTGCTTAAATATGTTGTTCACCTACTTTTGGGTCAGCTATAATATAGTAAAAATTCAGACTTGTAGCTCATTGCATAACTGAGTAATAGCTACTTTGAGGTTATCACTGTTGAGTAAATCAGTTGTAACTTGAAAACTATTACATTTAGAGTATTTTGTTTAAATATGTTATTCACATAATTTTTGGTCAGTTATAACATAGTGAAATTGCAGACCTCTATGTCATGGCATAGCTGAGCAATAGCTACTTTCAGGTTCTCACTATTGAGTAAATCATTGTATCCACTGGATAGCCGCTGTGTAGAGAGATTTCATCATTACCGCTCTAATGAAAAAAATATTATAGCTAGCCTTCTCAAGTTTGCAGGATATATTAATAACCATAAAATGTTGCCTGGGAATATTTTTGGCTTCATTTTGAAAAACAAGATGGCTGTCAGGGACGTTTATTCGACTTTAAACAAGGACTTTTGTTGGTCGTCTAGAGCAAAGGGTATTATAGGTAGAGATCTCAAATTCGCAGGATATGTTCCTCATTATAAAATCTTGACTGGGAATATTTATCTCCCGCCCGTCTCGCCGGCGGGAGATTATAATTTGCACCATGTGTGTGTGTCCGTGCGTGCGTGGGTCACGCAGTTTTCTCTGAAACTACTACAGTTACACATTTTTGGTAAATTACTTGTCCCAATGAATTTTTACGCTCTTCAAAATTTTTTTGGTTTGGTGAACTGTGGCCTACTTTTGAGTGAGTAATAGCACTTTTACCTAATGTAATTATATGGCTTATAACTCTCAAACTATTGCATTTAGAGTATTTTGTTGCAATATGTTGTTCAGCTACTTTCTCCACAGCTACAACATGGTCAGTAGTTTGGAAGTGTATCTCCATAGCTAAGTGAGTAATAGCTACTTTGTCAATTTTTAATGATAACCATAATGAGTAAATGGCTTATATCTTCAAAAGTATTGCTGCTACATAATTTCTCTCAAATATGTTGTTCATCTACTTTTTTGTGAACTGTAACATATTGAAGTTTCACAGCTGTTGCTCAATGCACAAGTGAGTAGTGGCTACTTTATTGCTACTTTTAGTGAAAATGTGAAAAATCACAAATACCTCGCAAACTGTAAGAGATAGAGCAATTTCGAGTGAATTTTTGACCCACCGGGTGGTACAACAATGTCCTATGCTAAGGGGATTGCTGAACTTTGGCCTACTTTTGACTGAGTAATAGCACTTTTACCTAATATAATTATATGGCTTATAACTCTCAAACTATTGCATTTAGAGTATTTTGTTCCAATATGTTGTTCAGCTACTTTCTCCACAGCTACAACATGGTCAGTAGTTTGGAAGTGTATCTCCATAGCTAAGTGAGTAATAGCTACTTTGTCAATTTTTAATGATAACCGTAATGAGTAAATGGCTTATATCTTCAAAAGTATTGCGGCTACACAATTTCTCTCAAATATGTTGTTCATCTACTTTTTTGTGAACTGTAACATGTTTAAGTTTCACAACTGTTGCTCAACAAGTGAGCAATAGCTACTTTATTGCTACTTTTAGTGAAAATGTGAAAAATCACAAATATCTCGCAAACTGTAAGAGATAGAGCAATTTCGAGCGAATTTTTGACCCACAGGGCAGTACAAGAGTATCCTATTGTACTGGGTTTGGTGACCTTTGGCCTACATTTGAGTGAGTAATAGCACTTTACCTAATATAATTATATGGCTTATAACTTCCAGACTATTACATTTAGAGTATTTTGTTCCAATATGTTGTGCAGCTACTTTCTCCACAGCTACAACATGGTCAGTAGTTATATCCCCAGACGAAAGTCGGGGATATATTGGATTCAGGTCCGTCGCGCCGCCGTAGAAATTTCCTTGTGGACGCGATAACTCAAAAACAAATTAATTTTTTTTTTTCAAACTTGGTACACATGTTAAGGATGCCGAAAGGAAGATCCCTATTTTAAGGTGACCTTAAACTCCCAGTAAAAAAGAACTTATGGCCACCTTAAGGTCAGAAATTGGACTTTTGGCCACTTAGAGCCCTGTAGGTCACAAACTATGATGCTCAGTTGGCTGAAATTGTACCTGACAACACATTAATATGTTCTTAGTGCATGTGCCGAAAATCACGACTTTAAGTTGAGGAGAAAATTGTGTTTGAGGCCCATAAATACCCCCACTTAGGGATTTTTTGCTATACTTTTCACATATTTTGCCCTATAATTTGGAAGTGGTAATTCTGATGAGTCTCAAACTACGCTAGGTATAACTTTGATATGTAATCCTTGTCTGTAGAAAATTTTAGGGCTGTAGGTTTACCCAAAGGGGTCGACTTAAGGTCTCAAAAGTGCCCACAGAGACCCAATTTATGCACTTTTTGCCACTTTCAAGCACTGTAGCTTTCAAACTATGTCTCTCATCTAAGTTAAATATCATCTGGGAATATATCTATGTGTTTTCTTATATGTGCCCCAACATTTAGGCCTTTAATAGACAGTTAACCTGTGTATCAGGACCATAAACACCCACCCGAGTGACCCTTATAAGACATTTTTCACATCTTTTTCCCTGTAACTTGGAAATGGTAAGTCTGAGAAGTTTCAAACTGTATTAGATATATATTCTGTGTGTAATCTTAGTATGTAACAGATTTTAAGTCTGAAGCTTTAATTTTGAAGGTCAAATTGAGGTCTCTCAAAGGCTCCCAAAGACCCAATATTTGGACTTTTTGCTACTTTTAAGCCCTGTGACTGTCAAACTATGTGACTGATAGAGCTCAAATCCTATCTGGGAAGATATTAGTATGTTATTTATATATGTGCCAAAAATTAAGGCTTTAAGAAGACATTTAACCTGTGTTTGAGGACCATAAATCCCCACCCGAGTGACCATTTTTAGACATTTTTCTCATATTTTGCCCTGTAACTTGGAAATGGTAAGTCTAAGAAGTTTCAAACTGTATTAGATGCATATTCTATGTGTAATCTTAGTATGTGACAAATTTTAAGTCTGAAGCTTTAATTTGAAGGCCACATTTAGGTCTCTAGAAGGCCCCATAAAGACCCAGTATTTGGACTTTTTGCCAATTTTAAGGCCTGTGACTGTTAAACTATGTGACTGATAGAGCTGAAATCTCATCTGGGAATACATTATTATGTTCTTTTTACATGTGCCAAAAATCAAGGCTTCAAGTAGACATTTAACCTGTGTATGAGGACCTTAAACACCCACCTGAGTGACCCTTTTAAGACATTTTTCACATATTTTGCTCTGTAACTTGGAAATGGTAAGTCTGAGAAGTTTCAAACTTTATTAGATACATATTCTATGTGTAATCTTAGTATGTAACAAATTTTAAGTCTGAAGCTTTAATTTGAAAGCCACATCGAGATCTCTAAAAGGCCCACAGAGACCCAATATTTGGACTTTTTGCCACCTTTAAGCCCTGTGACTGTTAAACTATGTGATTGATGGAGCTGAAATCCCATCTGGGAATGCATTATTATGTCCTTTTTACATATGCCGAAAATCAAGGTTTTTAGTAGACATTTAACCTGTGTATGAGGGCCATAGACACTCGCCCAAGTGCCTTTTTGGACATTTTTTCCGTATTTTGCCCTGTTATTTGGAAATGCTTAGTGTGACAAGTCTTAAACTGTATTATATATAATTTTTGTTTGTTATGTATGTCCCCCAAAAAGTTTCAGATCTGTAGTTTAATTGCTAAGGTCTCTTTAACAATTGTAAAATGCCCACAGAAACCCAATTTATGGACATTATGCCACTTTAAAGCCCAGTAACTGTCAAACTATGTGGGTTATAGAGCTGAAATCTTTGAATTTTTAAAAGGAAATGCCTGTCTATTTAAATTTTGAATATTAATAATGTTATGGCTATCTTAGTCTTTTAAGAACTTATTTTTGTGTGTTATACCTCTGCTTGCTGAGTTTTTAACTTTTTAAAATGAAACTGGTTAAACGCCGGTTAAACATATTCAAGTAGACAAAATGGACACTTTAAGTGAGCTTTAAGTCCCAATATTAATGAAATTATATCCGTATGTAGTAAAACTAGGGGATTTTTAACCCTCAACTAGCCCAGTTTTATTCAACTTGCCTCAGTTAATTTTGACACAGCTCCTACAGTTATGAACTCATTTCAGTTGATAATCACATACTTAAAATTCTCAATTCTTTTTGTATTTGAGTACCCCTTTTATATACATTGTTTGTTTACCATTTATGCTGTAGCACTCCATCTCTTTGAGAGAACATGTAAACTGTGTAAAAAAGATGTAGAAGATGAGATACATTTTGTTTGTGTTTGTCCAGCTTTAGAGCTGATTCGTATGAAATATTTCAAAATTTTAAATATAGATAAATCTGAATTATTAATAGATCAATTATCAAGGGTATTAACTCATATGAATGTCAATATGGTTATTAATTTTATTTTTGATTTGTGGCAAGAAAGAAAAAGTAAATTATATTGTTAATTTTTATGTATTGAATTGCTGTCTTTATTTACTGTATCTTACCTCAAAATATGTTTGCTCTGTTTGTTATTAACTCTCTATTTAAAGTGACTTATAAGCCCATATAGGGCTGGGTATTACTTCAATAGTTTTTGTATAATCCTTGTCAACATAATACATGTCACTATAATAAACTAATAAACTAAACTAAGTCCCAACCCACATCCCCCACCCGGATTCCCCCCACCCACCTCTGGGACCTCCAGCTATATTGAGTGACACTAAATAAACAAAGGTATTTAATGATATCAGATGAGAAACAAAGAACTCAATGGGGTTGCAGATCTTGTGTAATAGTGAGAGAGGTGTGGAGAAGGGGAGAGGGGTGGGGGTGGGAGGTGGTGGGCTTCATTACATATAACACAAAGGGGAGTCAGAACTGAGATTGTGTCACATATTTAGGTTGCATATATATGGACCACATATATAGGTATAGAGGAAATGAATAACTGAAAACAATTTGCAAATTCTAAAAATAATATAATAAAATAATAATATGAATAATTTTTTTTTAAATAATATTTTATTTGTGAACAAATATAGAAACAGATATGCGCTTTTGGGATTATGAATTTTAGAATGGACATTGAATCATCAATCATTTAAATACTTTGAAGGAAGATTGAAAAGTATGATGAGTTGAGTTAAAAATAATATTTTATTTGTCAACAAATATAGAAACAGATATGCTCTTTTGGGATTATTATTTTAGAATGGACATTCAATCATCAATCATTTAAATACTTTGAAAATAGGTTTAGAGTTATCATTGCAGGAAGATTGCAAATGTAATTTGAGTTATGTATTCGGCGTCTGGGGATACACCATCTTCCTTGGGAAGATATAAACAGAGTAGATTGATGTGCTGAAGTTCATATAATAATGGGTAATTATGTTTTTAAAAATTCCCGATCAAAACCTGTGGCGTGAGTGATGACCTGTCTGGGGATATGTTGGCGCCGAGTTGGCCCAATCTAGTTTGTAAGTGTATCTCCATAGCTAAGTGAGTAAGAGCTACTTTGTCAATTTTTAATGATAACCGTAATGAGTAAATGGCTTATATCTTCAAAAGTATTGCGGCTACACAATTTCTCTCAAATATGTTGCTCATCTATTTTTTACCCGACAGCCCATGGTGTCCGGATTGGCGGGCGGGCAGGCGGCGGGAAAAAGTTTGTCCAGACTGTATCTCACAAACCGTAAGGTGTATGGAGTTGGTACTTGGTAGGGACATTCGTTAGGATGTGTAGGTGTGCAACGTCATGGTCTGACCCTGATTTGACCTTTAACTTTGCCGCAGTGACCTTGAGTTTGAAGATCTTGTCCAAGCTATATCTCGGAAACCGTAAGGTGTAGGAAGTTGATACTTGGTAGGAACATTGGTTAGGGGATGTAGGTGTGCAACGTCATGGTCTGACCTTGATTTGACCCTTGACCTGGCCATAGTGACCTTGACCTATAAAATCTTGTCTGGGCTATATCTCGGAAACCGTAAGGTGTAGGAAATTAATACTTGGAAGGGACATTGGTTAGGGATGTAGGTGTGCAACGTCATGGTCTGACCTTGATTTAACCTTTGACCTTGCTGTAGTGACCTTGACCTATAAAATCTTGTCCGGGTTATATCTCGGAAACCGTAAGGTGTAGGAAGTTGATACTTGGTAGGGACATTGGTTAGTGGGTGTAGGTGTGCAACGTCATGGTCTGACCTTCATTTGATCTTTGACCTTGCTGTAGTGACCTTGACCTAAAAAATCTTGTCCAAGCTATATCTCGGAAACAGTAAGGTGTAGGAAGTTGAAAAAATGTTGAAGTTAATACTTGGAAGGGACATTGGTTAGGGATGTAGGTGTGCAACGTCATGGTCTGACCTTGATTTAACCTTTGACCTTGCTGTAGTGACCTTGACCTATAAAATCTTGTCCGGGTTATATCTCGGAAACCGTAAGGTGTAGGAAGTTGATACTTGGTAGGGACATTGGTTAGTGGGTGTAGGTGTGCAACGTCATGGTCTGACCTTCATTTGATCTTTGACCTTGCTGTAGTGACCTTGACCTAAAAAATCTTGTCCAAGCTATATCTCGGAAACAGTAAGGTGTAGGAAGTTGAAAAAATGTGAATATCTTTAAAACCGTATAAGATAGAGTGATTTGGAACAAACTTTTTCACCCACAGGGTAGTACAACAGTATTCTGTGCCTAGGGGAAAAATTTCATTTTTGCCCACTTTTGGCAGCCATCTTACATTTTGGCGGAAAATGAAAAATTGTGAATATCTCGGAAAAGGTATTTCTTCCCCTTTAATGCTCGGCGGGAGATACACACCACGGCAGTGGTCTTGTTTTGGCCACATTTTGAAATGGTCCTAGAGGTTTGGGATGGTAAACCAACCTGTAGGAAATCATGGGCTGGGATTCTTTTGGTGTGGTCAGATTTGACCTTTGGACCCCTCCTTCAAGGTCAAATAAGGACAGCCAAACATAAAAGTGCTTATAACTCGCTTATTATTGGTCCTAGAGGTTTGGGATGGTAAACCAACCTCTAGGAAATCATGGGCTGGGAATGTTTTTGTGTGGTTGGATTTGACCTTGGACCCCTTCTTCAAGGTCGTACTAGGATACTGCATTTGCAGTATTTCTCTAAATATGTTTTAACCTACTTTTTACACTTAAACAGTTACCTTGTTACTTTCCTTCATAATACCATTTGCAGGGCACAACTTTTTTGTCCTTTGCTTCTGTCAGCTTCAGAATTTCTTTTGAACATGCTGTTCAATTACCATTTACTGTACTTCTGTACACCACTTTCCCTGATAATTATGCTTTCCTCTCATTATTACCTTCACAAATCAAAAACACTCAGTCAGCTGACACAGTGCCCGTTCACGGGCACTCTCCTCTTGTTTGTGTTTTATTTTGAGTTTTTAACTTTTTAAAATGAATCTGGTTGTACATATTAAAGTACGCAAAATGAACACTGTTATTTTCTGGTGAGCTTTAAGTCCCAATATTAATGAAATTATAGCCTTATGTAGTAAAAAATAGGGGATTTTTAACGCTTAACTAGCCCAGTATTATTCAACTTACCTCAGTTAATTTTGACACAGCTGCTACAGTTATAAACTTATTTCAGTTGATAATCACACATTTAAAATTCTCAATTCTGAATTATTATTATTATAAATCTGTTCTTGCGGTTTAATAATTTATGTTTAAATCTGGAGGTATAATTTTGCTGTTGGACATTCCTTATTTATATATTTGATTTTTTTTTATTAGTCATAAGATTAACTGAGTTTTTTGTATTGCAAGTTTATAAAATAGATAGACTGGACCATTGATGATTTCTGAGTATTTTATTACCCCTTCTATATATATCAGAGTGTTGTTATCTCTTACCATTTATGCAGTATCACTCCATCCCTTTGTTATATTAGGTAATGTAGTCCCACCCCCACCACCCCACCCCCTCTGGGGACCTCCAGCTATTGAGTGACACTAAATAAACAAAGGTATTGAAATGATATCAAATGAGAAACAAAGAAGCAGGCTGGTCAGTGGGGTTGCAGATCTCCTGTAATAGTGTTAGATGTTTAATTAGATGATCATCATACATCAATTAGATTTATACCATATCTTCTTTTTTTTTAATTTTTTTTTTTTTTTTTTACTCTACACAGATATATGAAAAAGCACTCAGTCGATCGATTGATTGATTGCTTGATTGATAAAAAATGAAAATGACTATGTGGTTAGAAAAATTTCTATTGTGGGTGAACATCCTACCCTGTCAGATTGTTGTGGGCAAAGTTCCTTTTGGGAAAGTGCCTATGGATAGAGTTTGCATTGGGCAAAGTTCTTGTGGGCAAAGTTCCTGGATTCGCATCAGTCGTCTGGGGATACCATTTTGCTTGCAAATTAAGAATGTTGTAGATTGAATCACTCAAATTCTTATTTAAGTGGTTGATTATGTTTCCCTCAAAATCGTATCACACAGGAGGGGTCCCAATGAAAAATACCCAGTCAAAACATGTTGCGTGAGTGATGACCTGCAAGTACCGGTAAAATAAATATTGCAGCCGGTGTGAGAAATATTACTCTAAGGAAAATGTCAGCCTAGCAAATGAGGAAAGTTATATGACAAAATTAATGAAAATTAGATAGACAAATCTGATGAGACATAAAGTTTCACTCTGTGAATGATAATCTATGACAACACATTTTAATCATTTTTATAAATACCCAGTTCACTATTTTCACTCAGTTTCCAAACATAATCAACCCTTTTTATGAGAGTCCAGGTACCTGTCACATAATTGTAACTAGCATCTGTTGTATATTTGACATAAATAAAACAATAAAATTGAATAACTAATTTGAAGGACAGCCTCTATTCATTTTTGTTGGATTTCAAGGTAGAAAACATTTGTTGTGTAGATATTTATTGACATGCGTTGAATATAGTTTTGACCAGGACCCATATTCAGTAACATTCTTATTCTTGTTGTATTATTTTGTAATAGAAAATTTAATACCTTCTTTGTAACACATTTGTACAAAAAAATGAATAAAAAAATTATTTTTCTTAGAATAAGATATTTCTTAGAATATAGGCATTTTCTTAGAAAAATTTCCTTGAATAAGAAATTTTCAAAATTTCTGTAAAAAGAATATTTGCCATATATTTTTTCCCTTTAAATAATATCTTCATATTGAGTAACAAATCAAATACTGATGCTAGTTGTTTATACACAGATGTTGCATCCAATATATCATTATAACCTTCAACAGTAAAAAAGTTTCCCACAATTTCAAAAAAATTATTCTTAGAAATTGTTTTTCACTTAAAAAATTATTCTTAGAAAATGGGCTATTTTCTCAGAACATTCTAAGAATAGGAATAATTTTTAGAATAAGAAAGTAATTGAATACCATCCTAGGATTTTTAGTAGTGTTCCTTGTCATTGTGTAGCAATAAACTATCAAATCGCAGTTGAAACCTATGAAGCCAAATTCCAAGGGAACAGAAATACAAATCATATTAACCAGGAATATCAGATAAATTTCAGCCTTGACATTTGGATTCGCTAAAAAGGAAATTCTGCTCAACAGAGTTTAACTGAATTCAGTTCTTAGAAATATTAGCCTCTATTGAAAAACTTTGACACCATATAGTAGATTTATGGTAACCATTCTTAACATTGGTATGACTATTTGCTGTTGAAGAAAAACGCCAGGAAATGCCATCAGAAGGTAAAATACCCTAATATGTTTTCTTGATAGACATCTATGTAGAAATCTGCTGATTCACTGCCTTAGTTAAATAATAGAGACACTATCACCATTGTCATATAAGCCTCACAATCTGTTTCCTGAATTGATTATAATGATTTGTCAAATTAATAAATTGTACATACAGTAGTCCAAAAACCATTATTCAAAACCACTGTTGGCAGTCATTTGAGAAAATCATTGATTTCTTTAATTTAAAGTATGCAAAAGCAATCGGTGACCATATGAATCAGTCACTTATTTACAACTTTTATTTGCAATGGATTGTACACATAGATAAAAACCACCCAATTAAAGATATGCACTGATTAATATTTTTTGCAAAATTATAAATGATATGTCGAGCCATCCCTGAACCTTAATTGTTTAAAACTAATCTTTGCAACCATTGTACAATATATTATGGAAAGTTAATTATACATGAATATGTAATTTTTATGGAAAAATAACAATAAATAATGAAGCTTTTTCTAGCCAGTTATCATTTGACAGTTTATGGTTACAGTGAAAAAAGCCTTCCAACTTGCCCCATGATCATTTGCCACTCACTTTTCTTACTCAACTTTGGTCACCTGAAGTTTAAAGGAAGACCTTTTAATAAGTGGAGTTAGCTGTGTCCAGGAAAAGATTCAAGACTCAATATCATGTACAGATTTCCAAACACCTAATTCTAATCTAATAATATGTTAGCATATTGTTATATCCTCAGATGAAAGTCAGGGATAAACTGGTTTCACATCCGTCGCGCTGCCGCTGCCGTACCTTTTTTATGTGTGCAGGATAACTCAAAAATGCTTTCATGGATTTCATTCAAACTTGGCACACACAAGTATTTGGGTCAGGAGAGGAACCCTATGTTAAGGTGACCTTAAACTCCTAATAATAATGAAGTTATGGCAACCTTAACGTCAGAAATTTGACATTTAGCCACTTAAATCCCTCTAGGTCAAAAACTATCTGGTCCATCTGGCTTACATTTTACCTGGGAACACATTAATATATTTTTCTTATATATGCCAAAACTCGAGACTTTATGTTGAGGTTAAAATTGTGTTTGAGGCCCATAGAGATCATACTTAGATATTTTTTGGCTTAAATTTTAAGGTCACTTTGAGGTTACTAAAATACCCACAGAGACCCAATTTATGGACTTATTGCCACTTTTAAGCCCTATAACTCAAAATCTGTGTGGTTCATTCACCTAAAATCTCATGTGGGAGTATAGTAATACGTTCTTTTTATATGTATCAAAAACCAGGACTTTAAGTTGACATTTAACCTGTGTATGAGGCCCATAGCCATCTCACTCAATGGGACTTTTTCATGCATTTTTTCATATATTTTGCCATGTAGCTAATAAATGTTGAGTTTGACCTGTCTCAAACTGTAGTAGATAGAGGGTTTTATATATGATCTTTGTAAAAATTTGAGGTCTGTAATTTTGCATTTTAAGGTCATCCTAAAGTTTCTTTAAATATCCACAGGGCCAGTTTATGGATTGTCCCTCTTTAAGCCCTATAACTTTTCTACTATGTCCCTCATCCAATTTAATGTATTATCTGCTAATATACTAATATGTTTTTTTCTGTATGCCAAAATCAAGGCTTTAAATAGGCATTTAAACTATGTGTGAGGTATATAAAGACACACACAGGGACTTTTTTCACATTTGATACATATTTTACAGTGTAAATTTGAAATGGCAAGTCTAACTAGCATCAGACTGTATCTAGATATAGCATCTGCTCTGATCTCGTCAGATCCTATCACAGTGATGTATGATATTTCATCATCCCTAATATACTAAAGGCATGCAATCTCTACAAAACTTTTGTGCTAGTATTTTAGAATGTATAGTAAACCATTTAAATACTTCCAGAAAGGATCAATCTTATCATTACAGGAAGATTGACAAAAAAAGTGAAACGATTTATAATAATTGTGGATCACACAAAATGGGAACTACAAAATATACCCACTAAATGCCTGTGGCAAGAGAGATGGCCTGTCTGGGGATATGATATCTATTTTGTAAGTGGTTCAAAAGTATTTACACATTATGTATCACTATTTGTTCTTGTAGTGAAAAGTTTCATCCTAATACTGTTGTCTTGTGTCATTTTTACCCCACAGCCCTTAAGGGCTGTTGGGGTATTGTTTTCACCCATGGTGTCCGGATGGGCTGTTTGTCCAGGCTGTATCTCAGAAACCGTAAGGTGTAGGAAGTTGATACTTGGTAGGGACATTGGTTAGGGGGTGTAGGTGTGCAACGTCATGGTCTGACCTTGATGTGACCTTTGACCTTGCCGTAGTGACCTTGAGTTTGAAAATCTTGTCCGGGCTGTATCTCGGAAACCATAAGGTGTAGGAAGTTGATACTTGGTAGGGACATTGGTTAGGGGGTGTAGGTGTGCAACGTCATGGTGTGACCTTGATTTGACTTTGCCGTAGTGACCTTGACCTATAAAATCTTGTCCAGGCTATATCTCAGAAACCGTAAGGTGTAGGAAGTTAATATTTGGTAGGGACATTGGTTAGGGGGTGTAGGTGTGCAACATCACAGTCTGACCTTGATTTGACCTTTGACCTTGCTGTAGTGACCTTGACCTATAAAATCTTGTCCAGGCTATATCTCGGAAACCGTAAGGTGTAGAAAGTTGATACTTGGTAGGAATATTGGTTAGGGGGTGTAGGTGTGCAGCGTCATGGTCTGACCTTGATTTGACCTTTGACCTTGCCGTAGTGACCTTGACCTATAAAATCTTGTCCGGGCTATATCTCAGAAACTGTAAGGTGTAGGAAGTTGATACTTGGTAGGGATATTGGTTAGGGGGTATAGGTGTGCAACGTCATGGTCTGACCTTGATTTGTCCTTTGACCTTGCCGTAGTGACCTTGACCTATAAAATTTTGTCCGGGCTATATCTCAGAAACCGTAAGGTGTAGGAAGTTGATACTTGGTAGGGATATTGGTTAGGGGGTGTAGGTGTGCAATGTCATGGTCTGACAAGGATTTGACCTTTGACCTTGCCGTAGTGACCTTGAGTTCGAAAATCTTGTCCGGGCTATATCTCGGAAACCGCAAGGTGTAGGAAGTTGATACTTGGTAGGGACATTGGTTAGGGGGTGTAGTTGTGCAACGTCATGATCTGACCTTGATTTGACCTTTGACCTTGCTGTAGTGACCTTGACCTATAAAATCTTGTTGCACCTTTGAGTCTGTTTTTTTGATGCAGATTTAGCACTGTTAAAGTCATATTAGAATTTATTAAGAATTTTACTTTCATAACTTCTCATTGTAAGAGATAGAATTTCATCAAGTGAGCCACCGATTTTGCTCCAACACCACACATAAGCATTCATTAAATGTATTACCACTTCTGTATGCATGATAATATTCAAACCATCTAAACCATAATTGGGCCATGCAGGTGTAGATAAAGAGTGTTGAATTTTAGTTTGCTGATTAATGCTGTTATCTTGTTATTGAATTATCTTGTTCTAGTACTTCATCTTTATATGCATTATCTTTCTTTTAAACATTATTTCTCCATTTAAACATTGTTTGGACCTTTATATAACTGACAGTGCTCTGAAAGTATCCTGAAGTTTGTACTGGTACAGTACTTCTGTATCTCATGGTGTTGAAAATATTTCCCTAGGCTGTGGGGTACGGGCATCTCTGATGCTATTTTGTCAGTTACTTTTTGTCCTTTTGAATACTACAATTCATCCTTGTTATCATCGCATGCTTGTACTCATATTCTTTTTACAGCTTCATATAGGGAACTCAACACATATCTAGATTTTTGGTAAACTTATTATTGTTAAGTCATATACCCGGTATATAGCCATACATTTTATAGTAATATCATGTATGACTCTACATTTTTTAATGTAGCACACAAATTGTTTGTTAGGACTACGCCCCTGTGTCTCTGATGAAGTTTTAATAAATAATAAATATTTGAGGAAATTACATTGAAATTTTCGACCCATAGGGTATCCAAAAAGCATACTGTTGCCAATTTTCAAAAAAAATTTCCTCTCCCCTAAAATGGCGGCCATTTTGAATTTTTGAATTGTTGCGAAAAATGCAAAAACACACATTTGCTTCTATCTCCTTAACCGTGCGAGATAGAGCGATTTCGTCAAAATTTTTTGACCCGCAGGGTATCTTATAAATATACTCTTACCAATTTTCAAAAAAAAAATGTTCCTGTCCCCAAAAATGGCGGTCATTTTAAATTTTCAAATTTTTGCCAAAAATGCAAATTTTTATTGCGTTAATACATCCTATCCAATGGACAATAGCTTATCCGGTCGGCGCGGACCGGCCCGCCAAACGTCAGAAAAAGACGTCCTGTGTCTCCACCGGCTAGGCCGGCCCAGTGGTGTGCACTCGCCAGATGGCGTGTCGTACTTCCTTCCTGTCTAGACAGAGTGACGTCATAGCATCTTTTTCGTTTGGCGCATGTGTGTTGTGCACGAATTTTATGAGTTTACAAACCTTCACAGAATTTTCACATTTTTCTTTAGAGTGTGACTTTTATTATTTATATTATTGTTCAAGAGTGTGTATAGATCATTTTGGACTATCTTTTGTTACGGATCGTCATGTCTTCCCCTGCTCAGAAGCATGGAAGTTGTGGCCATATTATGGCCAGCTTCGACAGTCACAGTTTCTGCGCGCGTTGCAGAGAAAAGGGTAAGGGGTCAGATCCTTGTGTTTTAAAGAATGATTGCAACTCTTGTAACATTTTGTCTGAGGACCAACGCGTACAGTTGTCCACCCCATCTTACAGACTTAAAAAAGAGAAGCGAGATCTCAAGAAATCCGCGGATACTCCTAATAAGGACTCATCCAGTTCCTCTCTCATAGACCCATCTTCAGTGATGGTAGTGGGAGTTGTGGACGATCAGGGGATTGTTAAGTCCCCTGGTTCGAGTTCTGAGAAGAAGAAACAGAAGAACACCCAACCTGATAAACCTCACTCTAAAGATTCCAAATCTTCTACTGATAAGCCCTCCAAGTCGCTTACCAAGACTCACAGATCCTCACCGGATACTAGGATCGAGGAGTTAGACCAGAAATGGTCGGACAGGTTTAACAGACTGGAGGCTCTACTTTTATCAAAGTCATTGGATAAGGAACCCACCTTTTCCTCAGTGAAAGTGGCTCCAGCCCACTCGCCCCCTCAGAGTTCGGCTATCTCTTCCAGACCGTTCATTGAACCCGGTCGAAATTCAAGTCAGTTGGCTACCGACCTCACCTCTCAGAGACCGGTCACCGACCAAACCAAGAATTCCCCTGCTACTCACCGACCCTCAGATTTGCCTAGTGTTACTCAGACTGTCTCCAAGTCGACCGGCAAATTGTCCAAGGGAAGGGTGTCTGCCGACCAACATTCAGATGTAGCTGGTACCGACTCTCCCTCATCTCAACAGGTACCCAGCAGATCATCCACAGCACCGACCAGGCGGCACAGTGTCTCTTCAATGGACACAGATTCAGAAAGTGACCTTTCGGACCGTCCCCCAGTAGACCTCTTTGTTGCTGAGGAAGGGGAGCTATCTGATCAAGAACTGGAAGCCTCTTTAAATGATCCAGACCTTACCCTCTCGGAAGAGCAGAGCTACCGTGAAACCATGAGTGGTATCAGGTCGTTTATGGGGTGGACCCACATCCCAGAAGTAGATAGCACAGCTTCCAGATCTGAGGATAACCCTTTTGCCGGTCCAAAATCTCAACCTACAGGAAAGGTCTCAGTCACCATGCCCACAGACGAGTGGCTTTGCAACAAATTTGGGAAATTAAATGTTACTCTCACAGAAGGGTATCCATCACGCAGCTCAGAGGCAGGAGGGCTCCTCAAGGACCAGTTCGTCCGCCCCCCGAAATCGCAAGCAAAATGGTACAACTTTGCACCTAACCCACAGAAGAGTGATCAGGAAGGTTCACAGACTGTAACTACTTGGAACACGGACGTTTCTAAAGTCAACAGTTCCTACAGTCGCATAGCCAAGGCGGCCGGTATTGCTTCAACCCCTCCTGCTTCCCGTCAAATATCACAAGATAATTTACGCAGATGGGAAAAGGCGGCCCGCGAAGCTTCCACTACTTGCAACCAGGCGGCTGCATTCAATAGGTGTCTATACAAGGTCCAGGGAAATATGCAAGCGGAACTCAAAACTATCAGATCAGAGTTGAGTAAAGGGAAATCGGCAGAGAAGATGTCCCGTGCAACAGAGGAAATGCAGTTCCTCATGAACTTCAACTCGAGCATTACCCAGTCTATGGCGAAAACCCTTGAACACTTAACAGACTTTGTCTTTGTGATGGTTGCAAATACCACCCTTATTAGAAGAGATTCGTATCTCTCCCACTTGAAGATGGGTATCAAGCCAGACACTCTGTCTGCTTTGAGGACTGGACCGCTTCACACTTCAACCCTGTTTCCAGATACCGCCTTAAAACAAGCGGAGCAGGACATTGCCAATTTTGAAAACAAGTCTCAACCCCAGTCGGGCAAGAAAGGTCGCTTCCATCCATACGAACGAACCGACAAGCGTTCGGATTACAGGAAATCAGACCGACCAGCTTGGAAGAATATTGGCAATAAGGGACAGGGCAAGAAGAACAAGGGAAAGGCCTCATTCTATTCCTCGCGACCAGCCAAGGGCCAGCAGTCATATAAATGACAGTTATTGTGTAACCAGTTTATCAAAGGGACTGCTGGCCCGGAACAAGACATTAGTACAAGAAAAGACACTAAATACTGTAAACTTTCATGTTGTAACAGGTGTACCTTCTGCTCCCGGGCACTCCCAAAAGAGAGAGTTAAGTCCCGGGACAGCAGATTGTCAAATATCAGAGTATCACAAATTAAAGTATGTGAAACTTGCTTCTTGTGTCACTCAGTTGTCTTGTGTCCAATCTGTAAACAGTGCCCCAAATGTTGTACAAAATCTGCCTGTAGGAGCCAGGCTCCAAAACTTTTGGGAAACTTGGTCAAAACTAGGGGCCGGTCCAAAGACCCTTCAAATACTGAAAGAAGGCTATACCCTCCCCTTTCAGACACGACCAAATCTTACAAGGTCCCCAACGAACGTAAGTGGCTACGCCAATCCCCACAGGAACAGCTACCTGTTGGAGGCATTGCATCAGCTTACGGACAAAAACGCAGTCGAGTTGGTCCGCAATCAAACATCATTGGGCTTCTTCAACCGACTGTTTCTAGTTCCCAAACCCAACAACAAATGGAGGCCGATACTAGATCTGAGCAAACTAAACCTTTTCCTCAAGGTGGAAAAATTCAAAATGGAAACACCGGAAACCATCAGAACATCTCTCCAGCAGGGAGAGTGGGTCACCTCAGTAGACTTCAAGGATGCCTACTTCCACATACCAATACAGGAACAATCCAAGAAATATCTCAGATTTCATATCCAGGGCCGGACTTACCAGTTCAAAGCTCTTCCCTTTGGCCTGTCCACAGCCCCCATGGAGTTCACTGTAATAGCCAAAGAGGTGAAACTGATGGCCGCACATCAGGGTATAAGGATCCACCAGTACCTAGACGACTGGTTGGTGAGAGCCAGATCCAAACAAGATTGCCTCCACCATACTCAGATGCTAGTCAGAATTTGCCAGGACCTCGGTTGGCTGGTGAATTTGGAAAAATCAGAGCTGGAACCCAAACAAGTCTTCGACTTTGTAGGTTACCAATTCGACCTCAGGTCCGGACGGGTCAGACCGACTCCGGACCGGTGGCAAAGCCTTCAGGTCAAAATACAAGCATTGCTCTTGCTACCGACCTGTCCGGTCCGACAGTTCATGTCACTAATAGGACTCCTAACGGCCACAGAAAAGCAAGTTCACCTCGGCCGCTTACATATGAGACCCATACAGTGGCATCTCAAAAATCATTGGAGGGTACCAGAGTCACTCGAAAAGATCATTCCACTACCCAGATCTTTACACCCTCACCTGCAGTGGTGGCTGGAGGAAGACAATGTCCTACAAGGTCAACCCCTACACCCAATGAAACATGCTCTGCAAATTTTTACAGACGCATCAAAAGAAGGGTGGGGTGCTCACTTAAACGAGCTCACTGCAAGAGGCTCCTGGTCAGTTCCAGAAAGCCAACTACACATAAATTACCTGGAACTCAAGGCAGTCTTTCTAGCCTTAAAAGAATTCCAAGATCTTTGTGTAAACCAGATAGTCCTAGTGGCTACGGACAACACCACAGTCGTAGCATACATAAACAAGGAAGGCGGCATGAAGTCGGGCCCTCTGTGTGCCCTCCTGTGGAGAATCTTGACCTGGTGTTCCCAGAGACAAGTAACTCTAAAAGCCCGTCATATTCCGGGCAGGCTAAATGTGATAGCCGACAAGCTATCCAGACTGGGTCAGACCATCCAGACGGAGTGGTCCCTTATTCCGGAGGTATTTCAGAACCTGTGCAGGAGGTGGCACCAGCCTCAAATAGACCTCTTCGCCACCAGGTTCAACTACAAACTACCTCAGTTTGTGTCTCCGATTCCGGACCCACTAGCGGTGGCAGTGGATGCTCTCACCATGCCTTGGGAGGATCTGGATGCTTATGCCTTTCCACCGACCGCCATCTTGGGCAAAGTAGTAGAAAAGCTACTGGACACCCCATGCAGAAGATTAATTCTGATCGCTCCGGGGTGGCCCAACATGCCCTGGTTTTGGGACTTAGTGGACATGTCCAGTCAAGTCCCCCTGAGCCTACCTCATCTGCCCAACCTGTTGACACAGCCCTTCAACCAGATCCCTCACAGGAATCTGACCAACTTAAATCTCCACGCTTGGCTCCTAGAGCCACAGCAATCAAGGAGCAGGGCTTCTCTGAAGCAGTGGCAGCAAGAATTGAGGCTCCTCAGAGAAGATCAACCAGATCAGTCTATGAGGCAAAGTGGACCATTTTTACGAAATGGTGCATCGCTAATCAGGTGGACTTCAGGTCACCACCTGTGAATTCAGTGGCTGATTTCCTACTTTACCTCTTTGAGGTCAAAAATCTTCAGCCCAGCACCATTGATGGATACAGGTCTGCCATTGCGGATAAACTGGGTAATGCCACAGTCAATATCAGCAAAGATGATAATCTCACTCGTCTCCTGGACAGTTTCCACAGAGACAGACCCAAGGGACGAAGGGGTATACCCTCCTGGAACCTTTCACTGGTATTACACCAGCTCACAAAGGCCCCCTTTGAACCCCTCCGAGAGGCGTCACTGAAGCATTTAACCTTCAAGACTGTCTTCCTTTTGGCTCTGGGTTCGGGCAAAAGAAGAAGTGAGATCCATGCTTGGCAGCACAAGAATATCAGACACCAGTCGGACTGGTCCAAGGTGTCTCTGATTCCATCACCCAGCTTTCTTTCTAAGAACCAGCTGGCCAAAGAGGGTCCAGAGAGTGTAGCCCCAGTGGTCATACCAGCCCTGGCTCCTACTCTGGATAGATCCCTCAAGTCTGACAGATCCCTTTGTCCAGTCAGAGCCTTACGCTATTATTTGGACAGGACTTCAGACCTCAGGCAGCACAAGGAGTTAGTCTTTGTCTCCTTCAAGAAAGGCTTCGACAAGGACATCTCTCCTGCCACTATCTCCTCATGGATCAAACAGACTGTGATCCTATGCTATGAGCTCTCTGATCAACAGGCTCACACCCTACATCAAGTTAAAGCTCATGATGTCAGGGCCTTTGCTGCTTCCAAGGCCTTCCAGTCGGGAGTCTCCTTGGAACAGATCTTATCAGCCTGCCACTGGAAGTCTCATAACACCTTCACTCAATTTTACCTGAAGGATGTGGCTTGGGCCGATTCAGAGCTCTACCATCTTGGCCCTGTTGTGGCTGCTCAGCAGATCCACCAACAGCCCAGGACTTAGAGGAGATCTGTGCATTTGTAAATAAGTGTACTTATTTGTATATATTGCATATATAGTTAAGCAGCAAGACAAAAAAAAAAAAAAAAAACTCTCATATACTTCCTCCGGGAGAGCTGATTTTATGGGACTGAACTCATCCCTCTCTTCCCCTACCTCAGAGCAGGTCTGTTTAAAAAGGGGGGGGGGGGGGCGCAAGGTCGATTCTGACGGTTCCTTCCGGATAACCGGATGATGATACTCGACCACAGCCTTAAAGGTATATGACTTCAAAGTCTACCTGGGCTGTAAGGAAAGAAAGAATGGTCATTATTCCTAGTATGAGTTCAACCTCTTTAGTCCCTAGTAACGCACCCGCCATCCAAGCGGTAGTTATTCAGCTATTGTCCATTGGATAGGATGTATTAACGCAATAAAATTGCAAATTTAATAAGTAAATTAAATTTTTATAAGTTAATACCCTATCCAATGGACACACAAGACCCTCCCACCTGACCCCGCTATCAGCTTACTAGGGGTCTATATATGTTTAGACAACGAAAAAGATGCTATGACGTCACTCTGTCTAGACAGGAAGGAAGTACGACACGCCATCTGGCGAGTGCACACCACTGGGCCGGCCTAGCCGGTGGAGACACAGGACGTCTTTTTCTGACGTTTGGCGGGCCGGTCCGCGCCGACCGGATAAGCTATTGTCCATTGGATAGGGTATTAACTTATAAAAATTTAATTTACTTATTAAATTTGCAAATTTGATTCTATCTCCTTAACCAAGTGAGATAGAGCGATATTGTCGAAATATTCGACCCACAGGGTATCTTGGCAAACTACTCTTTTCCACTTCTCTTCAAATTTAGCACATGTATGCAGTAGCACTGGGAAAATTTTATGAATATGGTGTCATGACATTTCAACCAATCAGAGAAGTCATATGACCAAGAATATGTTTTTGAAATGGGTGTGCTTTTCCGGATGATGACCGACAAAATGGCTGACTTATTAACGATTAACTAAATGGCTCAATTTTTCTTAACGCTGAAAATGAAAATCTTTTAATATCTCAGAAACACTGCGAGATAGAGCAATTTCGACAAAATTGTTTACCCCCAGGGTATTTGCAGAGTGTACTGGCAACTTTTCCCCAAAATCACTTTCCCGCCAACTTGGCGGCCATCTTGAATTTCTGCATAAAACGCAAAAACACTTATATCAGAAACAATGCAAGATAGAGTGATTTCGACAAAATTTTTGACCCGCAGGGTATCTGCAGAGTCTACTGGTGACTTTTCTCAAAAATCGCTTTCCCGCCACTTTTGGTGGCCATTTTGAATTTTTTGCGTAAAACCCAAAAGTGCATTTATCTTGAAAACGGTGCGAGATAGATCGATTTTGACGAAATTTTTTACCCGCACTGTATATACAGAGTCTACAAGCGACTTTTCCCAAAAATCGGTTTCCCGATTGGCGGCCGTCTTGAATTTCTGCGTAAAATACAAAAATGCATTTATGTCGGGAACGGTGCAAGATCCTGAATGTCTGTGTAAAAATGAAAAAAAAACATATTCATCTACTGGCGACTTTTCCCCAAAAATCGTTTTCCTGCCACGAACAAATTTTGAACCCTGCGGGTACTAGAAAAGTGGGTAGTGCCTCTGAAAAATGTTGAATTTCCAGAATTTGGGCCGCTATCTTGAATTTTGGTGGAAATTGAAAATGTTGTTTATCTCGAAAACCGTAAGAAATAGAGCAATTTCAAGCTAATTTTTGACCATTTGTTTATTAGAGCTCTTTGGTATATTGCCTCTGAAAAATGTCAAATTTTACAAATTTCCTCCACCATCTTCAATTTTGTCGGAAATCGAAAATGTTGGTTATCACAAAAACCAGTGAGACAGTGATTTTGTGCAAATTTTGAACCAATGCAAAAAGGCATGAAGCTGAAATAATTTACATGTATACTAATAAATATTTAAGCATCATTGATATATTTTACAAATGAAACAGGGTCTTGTAAGACTACTGTACAATTGTTGCAAAATGTTCATGGGGTGGACATTGCACATGATAATGTGTGTTCTATGCTATCCTGTTTCTTTTCATATGTTTTGGCTACTCTTAACAGGGCGTCCTAGTTCTAGTTTTGGCCTTGTTTTGAAAACAAAATGGCTGCCATATCACATCTTTAATGGGGGAACCCCTGCTTCAAGGTCATGTAGGGTCATCATGCTAAAAGGGCCTTATATCTCCCTTATAATTGCTTCTGGGGCTTCAAAATATGAAAACAACTTGTAAAAAATCATGGCCTGTGAATCTTACATCTGAAAGCATCTCGTGGATTCTGTATACTTCTTAGAACTGAAGTAGTTCCAAATCTCAATGTTGTTGCCCATTTAGTTGTACCTGCGGGCTGGGGTACTTGCCTGCCGAATCTGGCTATTTTTAGGTTTTTTTCAAAAGTAGAATCTGCGTTACATTGCAATTCATGTATTTCTTTATTTATTTATTATTTAATAATCAACCAAAATAAAAAAGAAAAATTAATAATCTGTTATCAAAAAGACTCAAGGTGAAACTAATTTTGGATTTTGGTAGAACGTACAACCGAAAATTGAAATGTCAGGGGTTAAAAAGTTTCTATCAACTTCTGACTTTAAAAACACAAAATTAGTATCAAAATATCATCCGTAAACTGTAGCCGATTGTGCAGGTTTGAAAATGGGAAAGCTGTTGTACGCCACAGCCTTTAAGGGCTGTGTGGGTATTGTATCCCTTGGCATCCGGATTGGTGGGTGGGCGGGCAGGTGGTCAGGCGGCAGGAAAAAGTTTGTCCGGGCTGTATCTCAGAAGCCATAAGGTGTATTAAGTTGAAACTTGGTAGGGACATTGGTTCGAGGGTGTAGGTGTGCAACGTCTTGTTGTGACCTTGATTTGACCTTGGAGTAGTGACCTTGAGTTTAAAAATCTTGTCCAGGCTATATTTCAGAAACCGTAAGGTGTAGGAAGTTGGAAGTTGGTAGGGATATTGGTTGGGGTGTGTAGGTGTGCAACGTCATGGTGTGACCTTGATTTGACCTTTGACATTGCTGTAGTGACCTTGACCATTATAATCTTGTCCGGGATATATCTTGGAATCTATAAGGTTAGAAGATTGATATTTGGTATGGACATTAGTCAGGGGTTTAGTAGTGGTGGCATCGTTTACAGAAATCAAAACAGGTTACTGTTACCAAAACAGGCTTTCAAACAAACAAAATCTGGTATTTCATATGCTTGTTACTGGCAGTGATTATTTCTCGCGGGGCGTACATGAACCAGAACTTGCAACTGGAAATGGTTTTCGCGCGATACTAAAAAGTACATAAACATGACTTTTGCTCAATATAAAGTAAAAATGTGACAAATTTAACAAAATGTTTATATTTTTTGTCGTTTTGATGAAGTATCAGCCATTAGAAAGCCTAAAATAATAACATTTTCAAAAACCGGTTCCCAAATATTCTGTACGGATTTTGTTTTTTTTGACCAAAACAAAACAAAATACCGCATACTGGAAAACCGTTAACAACACTAGGGTTTAGGTATGCAATTTCAAGGTGTGACCTTGATTTGACCTGTGAATATTGTGTTTAAGGCTATATTTTGGAAACCATAAGGTGTAGGAAGTTGATATATGTTAGGCACATTGATTAGAGGGTATAGGTAAGCAACAACATAGTGTGACTTTGATGTGACTTTGTTGTAGTGACCTTGACCTTTAAACATTTGTCGGGGTCATATCTCAGAAATTGTAAGGTGTAGAAAGTTGATTCTTGGATGGGTCATTGGATTGGGGAGTTTAGGTATTCTAAGTCATGGTGTGATCTTTTACCTTGACCCTGCCAAAGTGTGTTATCTTGCCATAATTGAGACACATATCAGATGTATGGAAAGCTGTAACTGACTATTATATGTACTTTTATTAATTGTGCTATTTCTATTGCAAGCTATGCTTATATTAATAAATTTTACAGCCTCATAATTTACAGACATTTTTTTCTCTTAAACTTTTTTTCTCTACTAACATTATTTGAACCTTTACATAACTGGCATTGTTTGCTGTGAAAGTTCCCTGATCTTTGTACTGTTTCACTTCTTCTATGTCTCATGGTGTTAAAAACTATTTCCCTGGGCTGTGGGGTACGGGCATCTCTGATGCTATTTTCATAAACTTGTCTGCATACATTCGCGCTTGTGCAGTGACCGTTGTCAAAAGAAAGTTGTCCAGAACTCTTCATTATATTTTTGGCTGTTGTGGGAGCAACATGTCTTTCTACAACTCTTGAGATAATGGATGCATAAGTGAAGAACTCAAAGGATTTGAAGTGTGCACCCCACCATTCGATTGGGATTGACACTAGTTCTGGTTCCCCAGTAGAGAAAAGGGTCAAAATGAAGATACACATGGAAAATCAAAGGAAGATGACTATTACAATTGTCTTCAATTCACAGCCGAGCAGAACCGTACACTTAGGTCTAAAACTAAGAAGAACCCTGCTGTTGTTATCACTCAAGAGTTTGAAGACTCTTTACTTGGGGGGTGGAGAGCCATCCCAGCACAATAAGAGATCTCTCTCTGCAAACTACCACTCCAGAACCTTCCACTGACCCTTGTAACAAATTCTTTAAAGACTGGGTGACATACAAGGTCAGATCACTTCTCTACAAAATAAACCCAGTCAAATTCCTGCTTCACAACCCTCAATTAATGCAGAAAAAGGTGAGGTTTCTGATGACAGTCTAACAGACCACACCTTTCAAGAGGCTGTCTCATTGTCTTCACATAGGAGGGATAGATCACCCTGACCCAACAAATTAAGAGGAATTTTCTGAATAGCCATCAACAATATTTGGGTCAAAACTCAGCCTTACTTACTGTGGCCATGCCTCCAGTGGAAGGAGTGCTGGATAGGTGGGACTTTTACAAGAAGAAAGCTACTGGTAACCCACAACAAAATCAGCCTCATATTTTACAGATGAATCCCCTGAGCTACAACAACTACCTCTACTAAATGAGACCACAGATGAAGTTCTACAAGTTCTTTCATGCAACCAGATGCCAAGACTCATTCAGGCCTATCAGATACAAATGGCTCAGTGACTCGTTTCCTGTCAGTATCCTGGGTAATTGTCTCTCTCCCACAGATGTTGTACACAATTTGGGTGTTCTGTTTGATGCAAAGTTTTGTTTCACCAATCACGTAAATTCTGTCATCAAATCTTGTTTTATTAGCCTCAGGGACCTTCATCATATCAGGAGGTTTCTTTCCGTTGATACATCAGTGGTGATTGCAAATGCTCTGGTCAGTAGTCGTTTGGATTATTGCAATTCTCTATTTCGCAGTTTGTCATCCCGTAATGCTACAAGGCTCCAATATGTTCAAAATGCTCTTGCACGGTTTGTCACTGGTGCTTCAAAGTACACTCACATCACATCCACCTGAGGACACTTCATTGGCTACCTATCAGACAACGTATTATTTTTAAAACCCTAGTTTTGGTTTATAAGTACCTTACCACTGGCCAGCCTAAGTATTTTGCACCATATCTCTCCTTGTACAAATCTGCCATGAATACAAGACGTTCCAACCCCAAAAAATTGTTTCTCCAGGTTCTTCATTATTGTGCTTCCATCCATAAATCAAAGGTCCATTTCAACAACAGTTTCTCATATGATGCCCCGAAGTTGTGGAATGATCTTCCACATGATATCCGCAGTGCTCCAAATCTCTCGTGTTTCAAAAGTCGACTAAAAACCTACCTATTTCAGAAATCATTTCCACCATAGCTTCTAACTAACGAACACCGGATCGCCTCCCTGGGTTCAACTTGGAACATGTCTAATGTCTTGATGATTTATGCCTTACAAACTGGATGGTGTGCCTTAGAATCCATAGATATGGAGATTAAGCACTTGGACAACTGATTGATTGATTGATCTTCAGTGCATTCTTCAGTAAGAAATCCTTTCAAACAACACATCTTACTGTAGACTGTAAACAGAGAGCACGTCCAGATCCTATCTTATGTTTCACTTCTTTCTGAGTGCAATTAAAAAGACTGCAACAAACCTAGGATCTTCCTTGCTGGGTCTAAAAACTCAACAAAAGATGGATCTCTGTTAGAAGATCTATTGCTTTCAAATCTTCAGATGCAGTTTATTTGCTTAGGTTCCATAGAGAGTGTAACTGACAGTTCCATCACCTCAAGTCTTTTCAAGTCTTAAAGTTTGTGGGTGTTCCACAGACTAAATCCCTGCACGGATTTTCACCAAATTTTCAGGGTGTGTTTACCTTAAGAGGATCTAGAGCTGATTAGGTTTTGGGGGGTATCTGGTAACACCTGTTACCATTGCAACACTTTTAAGATTTTCAGGTCTTAAAGTTTGTGGGTGTTCCACAGCCTAAACTCCAGCATGGATTTTCACCAAAATTTTCAGGATATGTTAACCCCAAGAGGATCTAGAGCTGATTAGGTTTTGGGGGTATCCGGTAATATCTGTTGCCATGGCAACACTTTTAAGATTTTCGGGTCGTAAGTATGTTGGTGTTCCACAGCCTAAACTCCAGCATGGATTTTCACCAAATTTTCAGGATATGTTTACCCCAAGTGGATCTATAGCTGATTAGGTTTTCAGGGGTATCCAGCAACCCGGTTTGCCATGGCAACACTTTTAAAATTTTCGGGTCTTAAAGTTAGTTCTAAAATTTTTAATGTTTTCTGTAACCTAAAATATTGCAGCTAGCTTCATCGGATTTGCGCAAAATGTTAATGGATAGGAAAGCTTGCCTGAGAGTAATTGTGTTCTTGTTTTGGAAACAAAATGGCCGCCATATCACATCTTTAATGCCAAATAGGAGGGTCATCATATCAAAAAGGCCTTTTATCTCCCTAATTGTTTTTTGGACTTCAAAATATGAAAACTAATTGTAAGAAATCATGGCCTGTGAATCTTTTGTAGAACATCTTGTGGGTTCTCTATACTTCTTACAACAGAAGTTGTTCCTAAGATTTTCCCAAATCTCAATGTTGTTGGCCATTCAGCTGTACCTGCCAGCTGGGGTTTTTACCTGCCGAGGCTGGCTATTTTTGAAGTCTGGTGCCAACAGAATCAGGTGGTCAGCTCAGGGGCTACTATCTCAGATATAGCAGATATTTTGAACCAATTATTCAGTGTCAAAAATCTGGCTATAGAACTGCCATTACTGATCATTTGGGACATTTTGGCCAGGAAGTGAGCAAACACTTGAATCTTAATTGCCTCATTGCAAGCTTATATAGGGACAGACCTATTGCAAATAGAGGTATTCCCTCATGGGATTTGTCTTCGTCTTGTTGGCTTTGACAAATGCTCCTTTTGCGTGTGCCTGCGTCCATGTGTTTGTAGATGAGTGGTGTACTTAAAACTTTCTAAGACATTTTTTATGTCAAGAAACTTGGAAATTTTGAAAAATATTTTGACCTCAGGGAAATTTCTCAGATCTGAAAAACACTTGGACCTTAAAACAAGTTTGACACATTTTACATGGATTTGAACTTGGAAATTTTCTACAAATGGCAAAAGACTTTGACTTTTGATAAACTTTGACAATTTTCAAATGATTTTGACCTTTAGATTTGACTTTTCATTTTGACCTTTGGCAAACTTTGAAAGTTATAAAAAGATTTGACAGTTAAGAAAGTTTACTGTTATTTATATTTTCAAATTTTCAAAGAATAATTGAAAAAAAAAAGGTTTACAAATTTTGACATGTACTGTCGGACATTTAAAAAAAAAAGTTGTGTTGAAGTTATTAAACAGTATTGTGGGACTTGTGATTTCTTTGATAATTGTTAAGAAAATGTTTGGGAATTTATTGGAGATTTAGGTAAATTTGTTGGAAATTTGTGAGACATTGGTGTAACACTAGCTTTGATAAAAGTTTTTGGCATAATTGGGTAGTCCTGAAAAGGACTGATAGATGCCAGCTTCTTCTGTCCCCAGGATAGTTCCTCTTCACATCTCAGATCCTGTCCTCCTGCCCAGCCAGGGGCCACGGTGGCAGAGTGGTAACACTCTCGCCTCCTACCTCTGAGGCCGGGCTTCGGTTCGTGGCACGGCCTCAAGTAGGAAAGCTGGTAGTTGCTTGCAGTTGGTCTGCAGTTTACAGTACAGAACCTTGACCAACTGTATGTACTAGTTTCCTCTGCCCTACCAACTACCCGTCGTGATATGAACTATACAGTGTTGAAAGCGACGTGAAACCCCAAATAAATAAATCCTGCCCAGCCAATGCACCAACATAATTGAAGTAATCCTTCAGTAGGTCTCACTGATGCTTTGCCTCCCTTGAAGGATTCCTGCAGTTTTCATCAGGCACATATACTACTGGTTCATTTGCTATGGCTGCTATGTCATCTCCAGGGGTGGATGCCCTGTCTAGTCCTCCTTGGTGTGACCTCATTATGTTGTGCAACACAGGTTCAAACAATGTCTCTGACAACCTTTGGCCTTTGCTTCATTGTGCCCAGTAGGACCCTGAATCAGCTTGCTAGTATTCCAAATGCATTGTCCACTACTTTCCTACCTCTGGAGATCCTGTAGTTTGCTCTTCTCTCTTACCTTGTGAATTGTCTTCTGTTCTTTAAGTTTAATAAGCCCTGGAATCAAGGTGAAGGCTTCATTACCCAGCAAAAAAATAGTGCAGACCTGGCCCTCCCTCCCCCAGGGGATCAGGTACCGGAAGCCCCATTGTGCCATTCTCGATTCAGTGATGCTGTAAGGACATGTACATGTTTCCTGTTGCCAGGTGTATCAATGTTATTACCAGTTTTCGATCCAACGTCAGAGGGCTTCCTAAAATTTGTGACCTCCTTTTTGATTCAGTGGTGTATGTGTTCTTCAGTGAGGTCAAAAACTGCAGCTGGCATCATGACAAAATTCTGGTAACCTGGGATTTCAGTTTGTATTAAGTTGGCCAGGAGGTTGCTATAACACCTTTTTCTTCTCTTTGAAGGATCCAGGGCATGACCCAGGGGTTTTGTAGCTTTCTTCACCTGGGTGTAGGTGGGGGCTGTGATAAAATTGCTAGCTGTTTTACAGGTCCTGGTCCTAGGTTCAAATGCGTCCTTCTTTGTCTGCAAATCAGAATGAAAATCAAAATATTTAACTCAATAAAAAAACAACAGGACCCTAAGCTTCTGTAGAAAGTCTTATATTGAGTTGGCATCTTTGCAGTGATAAATGATGAGTCATAGCAGCCAAAAGGGATTTATGTAGCATTGGTTTGATCCAGACTCATGATCCTGACTCCAGAAATTAATTCGTCCAATCAGGATGGATCAGGACACTGGTCTAGTCTTGTCCATTTGTCACTACAGCTTGTTTTGACCTGATATGGCTTGTTGGTTAGGAATTTACAGCTTGTCCAGATAGTTTCCAATCTAGTTTTGGTGAAAAACACTCCGACCCAAAAGTCAGGTCAGGATCTTGATCCAGAGAAGCTGGGATGCACTGTGTCCTATCGTGGAGGTGAAACCAACCCATATTTTTTGCCAGCTTT
This sequence comes from Sabellastarte sp. h YS-2021, assembly GCA_964017235.1. Taxonomy (NCBI): domain Eukaryota; kingdom Metazoa; phylum Annelida; class Polychaeta; order Sabellida; family Sabellidae; genus Sabellastarte; species Sabellastarte sp. h YS-2021. The sequence continues at coordinate 143,835,820 of OZ024929.1, forward strand.
TTTCTGGATTTTTGTCATGGATCCCCGACTCAGCTAACTGACCCTAGAATTGTAGAGTCAGATGTTGGGTCAGTTCCAGTGGAACACTCACAGTATAGATGGCCCCATATCTGTAGCTAGTAAAGTCATGGTGTCGTCTCGGAGATATCCTCTTTGTTAAATGATGGCATCTTGCTTGAAGAAGACATGAAGACATCTCTGATTGTTATTGGGTGATGGTTACATAAGAATATCATGCTATGTGTTTGTTGTGAGAATGCCTACAACATCAACAGCAACTACAACAACATCAGGGATTTCTCGTTGAGGTTGGCAAATTTACTTATCCGTTATGATATCAGAAGTAATGTATAACCTAAGATGTGGCATATGTAAGTTTATCTTATCTTGTCAAGTGCATTATTCAGTGACCCGTGTTCTTAGAATCTTCCAACAAATGTGATAGCAAAACAAATATCCTCCACCCATTATGGTAGTAATTAAGCACATGTGAGTATAAGGTAAGGCTATTTTACACGATAAAATGTAAAAATTTTATTATAATTTAACTTTTCGTAGGTGAAATACTTACCTTATCCTCACAAGGATAAGCCCACCCTACCTCCTCTCTACCCTACCTTTATATGTTTAAATAAAAAGCCCACCCTACTTGCTCTCATAAATATGTGTTGTCAAGGACCAAAAATACAATGAAGAGTTGTCGACAACTTTCAGTTGACAATTGTCACTGCGCAAGAGCAAGCACAGTCAAGGGGTCACCTCTCTCAACAAGAATTATTTGTCTAAAATTCTCGTCCGTTGACACATTTTTGCTCCACGAGAATTGAAATAAGCACTTGTGAGGATAAGGTAAGTATTTAACATTCAAAACCTTGAATTTCAATAAAATTTTAACAATTTACACTTTGGATGGTTAAAAGTGTAATTGTCGTGACTGTAGATTTTCATCAAAAATATTCAGCATGTGGTAAAACCTTTGTGAGTAAGCATTTTTGTCCCAAGTACTCACAACTGATCTTTTGGGTGTGTCAACTTAACTGTATGGTGTGACAATGTAGTGTTTTATTGCTATGACTAATCTTATCAACTCAGTTATAAAAATGCAGCCGTGTGATCTTATCAAAAGAGAAGCTTAGTCATATAAGTCCTTCGGATGCTGTACTGGTGTTGTCAAGGCTTGTCATGAGTTGTCTTTATGAGTCATAGCAGTTGAGAACAGGTCATTAGGCTGATCTTTTCTGTCCTGTGCCTCAGCTATTCATTTGGGACAAATCACATGGTTTGTCAATTTTCTCATAAAGTTTAAACTGGATGAGACCAGTAACACCTCCAAAATTTAAAATTGGTTAAGTCTTAACACCTAATTCATGAAAGTGAAACAGCAGTATAAGGTTGTTACATCTAAAAAGTAACCATTTTGATTAATCTATTTGTAAAGTAACCTGTGGCCTCTGTGGCATTGTGAATGGAGTTTTGAATGTCAGCGTGGAAGGTCAGTGGTGTGATCCTTGGCCAGGTCATGTTGATTGTACCCCTGTACAAGGTACATAACACATGAAACACATAACACAAAAAGAAATACCAGCACTATACTTGGCCCAAAGAATAACTTAACTTTTCACTAAGAGAAACCCTACATTATCTGAAGATATTATCAGGGAGGTATGCTTCGAGATGCATCATTTTTAAAGATGGTTGCAGTGTTAAACTTACACTATTCTTAATTTATGTATTTCACATCTCTTGTTGCAACTTGGTTTGTTTTCTTTGGAATGAGGATTATTAGTTTTGTAACATAACCCAAACTGCGAAAAAAAAACATGATCTGTCTGTGGAACTGCATCAGTATTTGTTTCTGTTATAGATCCCCATATTTTTGTGTATTATTGAGATGTCAAGCAAGTTATCAACTTTGGTAGGTGATCTATTGCCTCCTATTTCAATGGTTGTGGGTTCAAATCTGGCTTGTGCCTGCATGTGGGATATCCAAAAGTCCTCTCTCCATATAACCCCAGCTGTTAAAAGGAGTACAAAAAGTCAAACCTAAAAATACTCTTGTTTTCCCCACACTTCTCACAGAAAACAAGGACCCCAATGACATTTACTGCGATGCTGAGAGTGCACGAGTCTACGTGAGTGGCATCTTGTCTCGTATCAATTCAGTGGACTCACTGAAGAGTTCAGTGAAAAGTGACAGCCCCTCCTGTCTGGAATTGATTGTGGAGACGGGACAAGCTGTGAGAACGCTCTGGTCTGAGACTGAAGTGGTAAGCTTCTTTATAATGGTAGTCATTTTATTTATATTTTAAATTTTATTATTATTATTTTTTCTATATTTTTTTATAGTCATGTTATTGTGTGTGTTCTAATTCAGTGTGTCAATTTTAAAGACAACCACTTTTTCCTGTCAGAACTTCTTCAAGTAAAGTGTTCGGTAAATATTAATAATACTATAAAATTAAGAGGGTACTAAGAGTCAAAAATAAGAAGACAGAAACATGTGCATTAAGATAAAAAATACACCCACAATTAAGTAAATTGATTTGTGCTGACAGGAAGGATTGCTGCAATATTCCTGGTGCAATTGTACTTTTGAAAAGTACTTCATGAAATTGTTACCCAAAAAGAAATTAGTTATGCCAACACAGTTTTGTAAAGAGGTTCAATAAAAAGTGCATGTAGATCACCAAAGAAATGAAAATCAATTTCTTTCCATATTGACATACTGACATTTAAAAGAGTTGAGAATATGTTCTCATCATGTCAGTAAACTCAAGTAACCAAAAACATTTTGATAATTTTGTATACAAATCATTGTTTGTACTTTCTCTGCTGATTCTTGTTGTCGTTTTTGACAATATTTTCCACAGGGTATTAAAATGTACATTTCTGACAAAGTATCATTCTACAAAATATGCAATGGATACTGCCCCCAAGACATTTAACTTGCTTCCAGATTATAGTGATTTAGAGTTTATAAATGTGTCCATATACAATAGCCAACAAAGAGTGACTGCAATGGAGAGATTGCATTTTTCAACATGCCAGGAGAAGTTGCTTTCTTTTAAAATATAGCTTGCCATTATTAACCTTATTTGGTAGTTAAAATATTCATCTTCAATGGTTCACAGGATTGACAGGTCAAACTTGTCTCAAATTTGTAAATTTTCACAGGTCCAAACATCTGAAGAGGCAGGTGCTTTGAGTGTAGAGGAGAGGAAAATTCAGGAGGTACATCTTCAATTATATTGTCTAATCTGATCACATGTTTATAATACCAAGTTGGCATTTTGGTTGTGCCACATTCTCAGGTAGATAAAACAAAATTTTATTGTTGTTAATCTTGGAGATGTCATATGATAAGTAAATTTAGCAGTAAATGCTTGGTCAAATCAAGGGTGGTTATTCATTGTGTCTGAAACAGGTTACACTTCTACGAAAAACATTTTCTCTTGTTCTAATTGACAGCATTAATGAAATTTTTGTATTTTGTAACATAAAAATGTAACATTACCAACATGTTGCTTTTCTCTGCGTTTGTAACATTGGATTATGAATTTCCAGCGCCCTGTCCTGATATGAGTATAGCTCCAAAAAGGGACTTAAAACTCCAATTTTGACCTTTAGATTTGAAACAAATACAGCATTTCGCCTCACAAAACTGGACTTTAGCTTTATGAAAGTCCTGATACTAATTATACAGACTTTCAGAATTTGTTAATAACCTCTGGGGCATTCTGTTTGAACAAGTTGTTGCTGTCAAACATACAGGCACTGTTTGAGATTATCACCTCTGAAGCGTCCTACCTGAAGAGCCTTGACCTGTTACTCTCTCACTATGTGAAATCTGCAGCTTTGAACTATGACTGCATCCACACAACCGCTATCACCAAGCGGGAACACCAGGTGCTCTTCTCCAATGTCAGGAAAGTCAGGAATGTCAGCCAACGGTAAGTAAACAGGTAGTGTCATGGTGTATGGTGACAAAGTACATGGGAAGGAATGGAATAGAGTCTGTTGGAACCCACAGGATTTTACTGATATTCAATCGGGGTCTTACAGATCTGCGGCAAATCCAGGGGGTCACCTCAGTCCTCACATAAGTGACTAATGTCACTCATTGGAAGAGTTCACCGCAATTCCCTGAAAAATGTACAGATTTTACAGACAACTAAATTATATAACTTGTCAGCTTGTGAAAAGGAATGAGAATAATCTAATTATTAGTTTTTAACAGCAGGGGTCATATTGGGATGGGCTGCCAGTATTTCTCCATATTTGGCTTGAGTTGGATTCAAACCCCTGACCACAGTAATAAGAGGTAGGTGATCATTTATCAACTTGATCATCATCACTAGGCCACTGAGTCCCCAACAACAGAAGGAAGTCATGTAAATGTTAATGTGCCTAAGCTTTAGCAGTTGAAAATATACAGTGAGCAAAGTGTCAGCCAGTACAGGGGAAATTTAAATTATAAAAGTTTCTGGTCCATGATAAAACCTGGCAGATTGGTGGTGATTTCTGCCACTAATCACCAGTAAGATTGCCTCTGATGAGACTTCTTCAAATTAAATATAAAGAGTCGAAATACAATCAACATAACAGGTTCATTATTTCAGGCCTATATATTTTATTAGCCTAGTCTGAACAGTGCAGGAAGCAGATTGTTATAACGTTAGTAATTTACAGAATGGTGTTTCCTTAGTTTCGTAATGTTTGTGCACATCCAGCAGGGCTTTGTCTTTCTGCGTTCAGGTTTCTCAAGGAACTGGAGAAGTTGTGGAGGAAGAGTTGTGTTCTGACAGCAGAGGAGGTATGTGATGTCATCGCACGCTATGCTGCCAATAAGTTTGATGTTTATGTGAAGTACTGCAGTAACCAAGCATTTCAGCTCAGAGAATTGGACAGACTCAGGTAAGCAGTGGAATTTGAATATTTCATTTTGGGAAGTTAGCCAAACTCAGGTGAGGAGGGGCATTTCACTTAAGGAAGGTAGATGGAATTAGGTGGGGAGTTACATTTCATTCATGGAACAAACTGAAGTGAGTGTTTTTTTTGTTTTTTTTATAAGTGCACAAATTCTTTTATTTTTAATTTTATTTATATTGAAGTGAGTGTTGATATTTTAATTTAAGGACCTACACAAACACAAGCAAGAGAAAAAAGTGAGGTCTGATGTATTAATTTAGGGAGGGGATAATATTTCACCTAAGGGAGTTTGCCAAGCTGAGGTTAGTGGTGATTTTTCAGGTTAGGAAGTTAGTGACAATAAGGTAATTGATTAATTTTCACTTTTGGAAGTTAGACACACTGAGGTGAGGGGTGATTTTTTAGTTCGTGGGACTTGCAAATCGCTTTTAGTAAAACAACTACTCAAATTTTTTCTTGTTTTCTTTGTTTTTTTTCGATGTTTGTATTTTTTTCGCAAAATATAAGATTTTTATGTCATCACTCTGCGGCGTGGGCGTCCGCGTCCGCGTGAACAACTTCTTCTCCAAAACTACAAGGCCTAGAGACATGCTGTTTTTTTTAAAAGATACCTTATCTATCGAGGATGAAAAATTGTTCAAGGCATGCAAATCTGTCTGTTCGTCTGTTTGCTAGAGACATTACAAGGGGGGTACCCCCACCAAAAGTGTGAAAATTTCAACTTTTTATCACAATTTTCTCAGTGACTATTGCAGGGATTTCTCTCATATCTTGCATATATGTACTAGGCCAGAGGTAGATTCTCTTGTGTGAGTATGAGACCTGGATCTGTCTTACTTTTTTTTTAATAAATTTTTTTAATAATTTTTAATGCATTAAAATTCATGAAATCATGCACTAAATCACTTATAACTTCAAAAGTGTTGCATTTACAGCATTTTGTGAAAATATGTTGTTCAGCTACTTTTTTCATAGCTACAATATGGTGAGTAAGTTGGGTGTCTGTCTCAATAGCTAAGTGAGTAATAGCTACTTTTTCAGTAACTTCCATTATGAGTAAAATCACTTGTAACTTAAAAACTATTGCTTTTATTGCGTAAAATAGCCTTACCTTATCCTCACAAGTGCTTGTTTGGTTTTGTGGAGCAAAACGTATCGACCGACAAGAATTTTTTAAGGAATATTCTTGTCACAAGAGGTGACCCCTTTGTCTGCGCATGTCCGCGCTTGCGCAGTAGTCGTTGTCGACAGATGATTGTCGAGAGCTCTTCATTATATTTTTGGTCGATATGGGAGCAACACGTATTTTTCCTTATTATCGTCCATTCACGGATGAAGATCTATGAAGTTTTTGAAGCGTGCAAGCGTGCACCTACCTGTAGTTATCCATTATTCGACTGGTACTACCACTAATTCTGCCTCCCTTGTCCTGAAAAGGGTCAGAATAAGATGTGCAAGAAGATGTTGCTGTAAAGTCTTCAGTGGAAGACGTGTATATCTTCCGCCGTACTCGCCCATTATTCAACTGGAACTACCTCCTTGTCGATGAAAGGGATGCAGAGAAGTTTTCAGTGGAAAACCAAGAAGAAAGAATGCAGTTGTCTTGGCAGCGGAGGTCGTAGATTCTTTACTGTGGGTGGAGCGCCACTCTGGTACAGTAACAGGTCTCCCTCCAAAAGAACGACTACAGAAGCGTATCTACTGATCCTTACAGTTATTATTTTGCTTCCCAGCAGGTACAGTGAACTTCCTGCTTCTCAGACATGAAAATAAGGACAGATTACCTTCTTTTGCTGTAGATTTAGATGAAGATCCAACAGACATATTTGGGGCAGTATGTGCACTGCTTGTCTGTTCAGCCCTGTTTAAGAATTGAACCTTCCTATGACCATGTCTCCAATGGAAGAAATACTGTGACTTTTGAGTTAATTCTTCTGCAAACTCAACGAAGATCAATCAATGCCTAAAAAATGGCTAGATGAGATATGGTGTTGAAGTCCTTGCTTCCAACCTTTACGAGTGTGTTTGGAATGGTTTATACAGGACAGGGGCTATGTCCAGTAATTATTTGCCCTACTAACTACAAAATATCATCGTACCACTCTTCCTAGTTCACCAGGAGAGATGGATACAGAAGAACGCGGCTACATTAATGCAAGTCACCATGGAGGCTCTTCTTGCAGTGTTCTGGCAGTGATGGGAGACTTTCACTGCCATGCCAGAGTTGTGCGAATCTTCAGTTGGGATTGTCGAATTACTCCCCAATCGAATTCACCAATACCTGTACTACCCACAATGCAAAGCGATGACGTCAGACAGGAAAACATGGCTACAGTAAATACCGCTTAAATATTGCTGGAAAATGCTTCAAAAGAAAGCAATTTATCCACTCAAGAATTGCAGAACTCCAGGTTTCTATTGCAGTTTATTTCTTGTATAGAAACTTGGCTAATGACGACCACTGATACATCTCAGTGTCCTGAATTGATATCTAACTACGACTTCAACGGTCACGGCCCACGAGTGAAGTGCGTTTACTATAACAATAAATACCTGCTTGTCCCTTCATTTAAGCTGGAGACAGCAGAAATTGTTAGAAATTCGGTTACAAAAGATGCGTTCTTCTATGTACCGACTCACCAAGATTTTCAACATCTACTTCAGTTTAATGTACACGGTCAAACCTATCAGTTCAAAGCATTATGAAATTCGGGTTAGCGACCCCTCTACAGTATCGTGCGAGTAATAAAGAGGTAAATCTCATTCTTCAGTCTCACGGAATAGGAGTTCACCATATACCTGGATCACTGGTTGTTAAGTGTACGTAAAAGACACCAGTATTGGGTTCAAACCAAAGAACTCATCCAATTATTCATTAACTGGGCTTCGTGATATCGATTTCCTAGGTTACCACTGCATTTTGGTATCAGGAAATTTCTTTCACCATATACCTACACTACTGGTTGTTTAGTGTACGTAAAAGACACCAGTATTGGGTTCAAACCAAAGAACTCATCCAATTATTCATCAACTGGGCTTCGTGATATCGATTTCCTAGGTTACCGCTGCATTTGGTACCAGGAATTTTCTTTCTACCTCGAATAAATTAAATACCTGAGAATCTATTCAAGACATGGCGATCTCATCACAATCAACCCCGAGGTTGCTTATATCCCAGGTAGGGATACTAGCATCTTTGGAAAAGACTATACCAATGGGTCAGTTATGTATGTGTGCCTTTCAGTGGTATCAAGAAAAAACTGGCAATATCTCCAGTCACTAGTTGTGAGAATTCCTGTTTCAAATCCTTCTGAAAAAGCATATTCAGTGGTGGAAAATGCCAAAAAATGGGAAATAGGATGCCTTTTCCATACACAGGTGCACTATTCCCTTATTTTCGTAGATGCATTAAACCAGGGTTGATGATCCCATCTTAAAGCATCACAGTCAGTGGCTTTGGACAGTTAAAAATGTATATATTACATTTCAATGTCATACAACTGAAGGCAGTGTGTTCAGCCCTTAAAAGCCTTCAAGACAAATTCTACACAAAAGAATTCTGATAGCATCAGACAACACCACTGTGTTCGGTTATCTGAACAAACGGGGGGGGGGAGCGTATACCTCCTAGTTTGGCGCAGCTTGCCCTACTGCAATCCTTGATATATACTCATAACAGACATATTCTTGGTTGCTTAAAGGTCATACTCAACATCATCTCCAGAAGGGATAAAGGTTTGGCGCATCCTGGCCTACTACAATCCTTGAAATATACTCATAAGAGACAGAAATATTCTGGGGTTACTTAAATGTCATACTCAATGATCTCTACAGAAGGGACAAAAGTAATATGTACTGAATGGTTCTTACTCCCTTTATGGTTCTAGACAACGTGCAAGTTTGGCACAAATCAACAATAGGTGTTTTATGCAGGTATGCTGCATCTTGGCCTACTGCAATCCTCGAGATATTCTTATATGAACCAGAGATAGTCAGGGTTTGTCTAAATGTCATGACAGTCAGCCTCTCCAGAAACGACAAAATAATACAGACAGGGTGGTCTCTTCATCTTAAAATGTTCCTTTTGATTTTCATAGTTTGGCAAATACCAATGGTAGAGATGTTTGCCACCAATATGAATCACAAACTTCCATTCTATGTGCCCAGTCCCGGATGCAAATGCTCTGAACATAGATGCATTAAACATCTTGCTGGAGGGTTGGACTGCTAGGCCTCTTGTCCTGTACCACCCATTCTAAAAAGTCATTGAACAAGTGAACACCAGGTGCAAAATGATTGTAGTGGCCCCTTGGTGGCCCATGATGTATTGCTTTTGGGATCTGGTGAATCAATCAACCACACCTCCATTACAGCTACTTCACTGGTCTCAGAAACAGCCATTCAGCCAGAAATACCATCAGAATCTGTTGCATTGGCACCTTCATGCTTGGCACCTTAACACCACTCAGAATCTCTTATATCATTCTCTGAGCAAGGGGTAGAGAGATTTAGGGCATCTCAAGGACCCTCATCTTCGAATGTATGAGTCATGAGGGGCCTTTTTGAGCTCTGGTACCCACAGAATAAGGTGGCCATCTCAGAGCCTACTGCCTCAAATATACCAGATTTTTTGATCCATTTACTTGCAAAAATCTGAAACCTGTCACTATTGTTGGCTTTGCAGCAGCCATAGCTGATCATTTACATTTTTTTGTGCAGGAGTTGAGCAAAAGCCTGGATCTTTATAGGCCTATTGCAAATGTTTATTGAGAGAAGCCCACTGCTAACAGAGGTGTAGCAGCAAGGGATTTGCCTTTGCTTCTGTTGCTTTTCACAAAAGGCTCCTTATTATCCTGTAAAGGGGTTCAGTCAAAAAAAAAAAAAAAAAAAAAGTTTGACTTGTAAGACTGTTGCAATGGCATTGGAAGTGTATTCTGGGACTTTGGCTCCTTCAGACACAAGCCTCATAGGAAGGAGGTTACAGTTTCTCCCTCCTACCTACCTTTTCAGCAAGGACCTCAATTGGTCTAGATTGGCTCCAGTGGTCACTTCAGCTCTAGATCATTCCTGAACTCAAATTGCCTGGACACATGATTTGTTGTCCTCTTACAGCACTTAGATCCTTCTTGGACAAGACTACTGCTTGGAGAAAAAGGAAAGTCTCCTTCTCCTGCCTTTTAGCAAGAATCAGTTGGCTTCTGATGGCCCAGATGGCTCAAACCAGTGGTCATTCCAGCTCACAAACCTTTCTTGAGCTGGCGTTGGACTGATGTTGTGACGCTCTGCCCTCTTACAGTACTTAGTTACTATCAAGACAGTACAAGTACTTCAAGGAGGGGGAAGAATCTCTTGCTTATATCTTTTAAGGAAGGCTTGATAGAGATATCTTGAGTTCTGCTATCTCTTCCTGGATCAATCTGGCTGCATGATTAGATTGCCAGTCCTTTAATTCTGATTCTCAGAGTCTATTCATTGAGACACATATTACATCCATGGCTGCCTCTTTAGTTTTCAAGAGTGGGGTCTTACCTGAACAGATATCAAACTCTTGTTATTGGAAGACCCACAATTCTTTACTACATTCTACTCGAAGATGTAGCTTGGCAATCCCATGACCAGTCCATGAACAAATTGGTTCTTGTGGATTCACCTCAGCATGTAGTCATTTTTCTGTGTATTTATACATGTTATTCATATGACTCGCATATTTATGTTCTCTCCAGTTATACAAGTGTGGTGTCACTGATATATGTCGTTCTTAACTTACATATGGCCCCATATCTGCAGTTTATGCAGTTCAGTTTGCCTGCTTGGAGATATTCTCATTGTCAGATGATGACATCTTGTTTGGGGAGTCATGCAGACATCTCCGGCCAATACTGGGTGATGGTTAATACTGCTAAAAGATTTGTTGTAAAATTATCTACAACAGCAACAGCAGCAACAATGACGACCACATCATGGATCTCTTGTTGAGGTTAGCAAATTACTTATCTGTGATGAAGAAGTAATATATAACCTAAGATGTGGCATATGGAAGCTTATCTTATCCTCTTATCAAGTGCTTTATTTGGTGACCCCTTGTCTGACAATCATCTAACAGTGTGGCCAAAACAAATACCCTCCACCTGTTATGGTTGTATTCAAGCACTTGTGAGGATAAGGTAAGGCTATTTTACGCAATAAAATGTAACAAATCGTATTGTAATTTAACTTTTTACAAGTTAAATACTTACCTTATCCTCACAAGGATAAACCCACCCTACCTCCCCGCATAATTTGTTTTCTGGGGACCAAAAATACAATGAAGAGCTCTCGACAATCGTCTGTCGACAACGACTACTGCGCAAGCGCGGACATGCGCAGACAAAGGGGTCACCTCTTGTGACAAGAATATTCCTTAAAAAATTCTTGTCGGTCGATACGTTTTGCTCCACAAAACCAAATAAGCACTTGTGAGGATAAGGTAAATATTTAACTTGTAAAAAGTTAAATTACAATAAAATTTGTTACAATTTACAGAATTTCGTATAAATATGTTATTCAGCTACTTTTGGGCCAGCTATAACATAGTGAAATTTCAGACCTGTAGCTCATGGCATAGCTGAGTAATAGCTATTTTCAGGTTCTCACTATTGAGTAAATCAGTTCTAGCTTGAAAACTATTGCATTTACAGTAGTTTGCTTAAATATGTTGTTCACCTACTTTTGGGTTAGCTATAACATAGTAAAATTTCAGACATGTAGCTCATTGCATAGCTGAGTAATAGTTCCTTTGAGGTTCTCACTGTTGAGTAAATCAGCTGTAACTTGAAAACTATTACATTTAGAGTAATTTGTTAAATATGTTATTCACAGAATTTTTGGTCAGCTATAACATAGTGAAATTGCAGACCTCTATGTCATGGCATAGCTGAGCAATAGCTACTTTCAGGTTCTCACTGTTGAGTAAATCATTGTATCCACTGGATAGCCGCAGTGTGTAGAGAGAGATTTCACCATTACTGCTCTGATGAAAAAAAATATTATAGCTAGCTTTCTCAAGTTTGCAGTATATATTAATAACCATAAAATGTTGTCTGGGAATATTTTTTACCTCATTTTGAGAAACAAGATGGCCGCCACAGGTGTTTTTTGTCAGTCATGAAAAGTGCTTATATCTCCCTTATTATTGATCCTAGAGGTTTGGGATGATAAACCAACCTGTAGGAAATCATGGGGTGGGAATCTTTTGGTGTGGTCAGATTTGACCTTCAATGACCCCTCCTTCAAGGTCAAACAAGGATAGCCAAACTTAAAAGTGCTTATAACTCGCTTATTATTGGTCCCAGAGGTTTGGGATGGTAAACAGACAGGAAATCATGGGCTGTGAATCTGTTGATATGGTCCGATTTGACCTTGGAACCCTCCTTCAAGGTCAAAGGAGGATAGCGAAAATTGAAAGTGCCTACAACTCGCTTATTATTGGTGACAGAGATTTGGGATGGTAAACCATCCCATAGGAAATCATTGGCTCGGAATCTTTTGGTATGGTCAGATTTGACCTTTGGACCCCTCCTTCAAGGTCAAATGAGGACAGCCAAGCTTAAAAGTGCTTATAACTCATTTATAATTGGTCCTAGAGGTTTGGAATGGTAAACCATAGGAAATCATGGGCTGGGAATGTATTTGTGTGGTTAGATTTGACCTTGGACCCCTTCTTCAAGGTCGAACGAGGATATTGCACTTGTAGTATTTCTTTAAATATGTTTTAACCTATTTTTTACACTTAAACAATTACCTTGTTATTTTCCTTCATAATACCATTTACAGGGCACAACTTTTTTATCCTTTTCTTCTGTCAGCTTCGGAATTTCTTTCGAACTTGCTGTTCAGTTACCATTTACTGTATTTCTGTACAGCCCTTTTCCTGATAATTATTCTGTCCTCTAATCACCTTCACAAATCAAAAACACTCAGTCAGCTGACACAGTGCCCGTTCACGGGCACTCTCTCCTCTTGTTTATTGTTGATACCCCAGCCAAAAGTATATCCCACAGAAATTACAAATCTGGTTCACTGATTGCAAATCAGGTCCACGGAGCAAGTTTGACATCTAATCACAGGTTGTTCCCTCTCTGTGGGTTTGACTCCCACAAGTGACAATGCTGAGGATTTCTTCCCAATATGACCCTGGCTGTTGCATGGGACATAAAATCCCAACTTTGCCCTTTGTATTGGTAGAGTTAAAAACTTAAATAATACTGGTAATCTGAATGTGTTTAGGGAGAAGAATCCTACCTTTGTGTATGAGATAGAGAGGTTGAACTCTGACAGAGTGTGTCAAGGTCAGAATATCCAGTCGTTCCTGACATTACCGATGCAGCGAGTGACACGACTCCCCCTACTGGTGGATGCAGTGTGTCACCGACTGGATCCCAAAAAGCAACAAGTGTACAACAAGGTGACACATGCACTGAGTACCCTGCAGAAGGTGAGATAATCTCTATAATCCTAATGTGTTTAGTTATGAAGAATTGAGTATGTCAAATACACTTAGCTTATCCTTGTAAGGAATGAAACTACAATGTGAGTTCCTCTGGAAAAATGGATTTCTTGTGTTTATTCTCTAATCATAGTTTATACAGAATACATTTGATCTAAATCATTATCCTTTACAAAGTCCAAACCTCAGTAGCTTCCTTAACAAACAAAACTGGTTAATAGGCCTCGGCTGGTAAGGCCTTGGCTGCTCTATGAACGAAGGTGGTGGATTGCCATTGGACTGTATCCTTAACACTGAAGGGGTTGCTATTCTATGATTTTAAAAGGAAAGGTTCAGGGAGCTTTTATCACAGGGCTTATATCCAAGGTTGGAAGATTTTTGACAGACATGGTTAAAACCTATGGTTTAAACCGGTTTAAACCATCCAAATGTCAAAAACTAGTTAATAGGTCCTTGACTTAGTTTTCTGAATATTTTAAAATACTGAAACATTATGTTCAGTTTCTAAGACAATTACACATCCTTATATGTTATAAACAATCAAGGGAATTGACATGAGTTAATTTGTCCATTCCCTTCCCATTATAACTGCTTGCTGTATCTGGTACCTTTAGTGTAAACCTGTTGGCCAATATTACATGTGTGAGACAGATGTATATTGTCTTGTATTACAGCTAGTCAAGGAGTGCAATGAGGGTGCAAGGCAAATGAATAACATAGAAGAAGTGAACCAGATAGACAGAATGCTAGACTTTAAGCATATAAAGGTAAGCCATGAAAGTCTCAAGACTGGACTTTGTAATCCCATACAGGTGATGCATGATAGTCAGAATGTTAGACATCAGACATGCAGAGGTGAGTCATGATAGACAGAATGCTGGACTTAAACCACATAAAGGTGAGCCACAGTAGACAAAATACTAGACTTTGAGCACTTGAAAATGAGTTAAGCAGGACAGAATGTGTGATTTTAAGCATATATAGGTGAGTTAGGACTAACAGTATGCCTGATTTTGAGCATATATAGCAGAATTAAGAAGGACAAAATATTACAATTTAAAACATTTAAAATGAGTCATGATGGAGTCCTTAGGTTTTACATATATAAAATATTCATATTAGACAGAATGCTGTACCTGAAATACATGGTGGTGAGTCATTACATAGAATCTGTAAATACAGCGAGTAGGCTTTACCAGTACAAAATAAGTGTAGGTATAGTAGACATTACCCTGAGCTTGCCATGTAAGACAATTTAATTACTGGCCATTCAAAGCAGGAACATTATGTTTACTTTACAATGCTTAAACTCATGTGCATTTGAAGAGGGTTTGGCTAAATTGCTTGATGATTTATCAGACTTTGTCAGAAATGATACAGTGGACTTTGTGTAACTAGAATCTCCAATATCCTTTTAAGATATATTGCCTTATACTAAAAATACAACATAAATTGACGTTGTGCTCTCTAAGAGTCCTTCTACTTTTGTGCAAGTTCAGCTAGTTTTGTTTGTTCAAAGTGTTTTGTTTTTGTGGCTTTTTGTGCAGAAAATCCCGATTGTTTCCCAGAGTCGTAGCATTGTAAAGAAAGGGCCACTGGTACAATTGCTATCACCCTCTGGACTATTCTTCAAAAAGAAATCTCAAACACTGGACCTGTTCCTGTTCAATGACATCCTTATCATCACAAAGAAAAAGGGGTGAGAGTCTCGCCTAATCTGATTAGATGTTTATATTTCTTCATCTCAGTACAGCAGCATGCTAAAACTAATGAAATTAGAATATAAATCATTGTAAAAATGTGATGGAAACACACATGGCTTCTGTCTCAGAAGTCATGAGTTTGAGTCTCCATCTCAGCCTTGAAGAAAAAAATTGATTAAGAGAGCAGACTCTTGACCAACCAAAATCACCTACATTAAAGCAACCCCTAAATAACTGATGATGGAATCATCTTTTGATTGTGTTGAAATGTGTAAACAGTGCTTCACGTATTCATTCAGAGTGAATGGTGCAGATAATTACTTGATTTGTCCTTTGACCTTGCTGTAGTGAATTTGAGTTTGAAAATCTAGTCCGGGCTATATCTCAGAAACCGCAAGCTGTAGGATATTGATACTTAGTAATGACATTGGTTATGGGGTTTGGATGGGCATCATGTTGTGACCTTATTTGACCTTTGACCTTGCTTAGTGACTTTGACATATAAAATCTTTTCCGGGCTATATCTTGGAAACTGTAGGGTATAGAAAGTTGATACTTGGTAGGGACATTGGTTAGGGGGTGTAGGTATGCAACATCATGGTTTGACTTTGATTTGACCTTTGACCTTGTTGTAGTGACCTTGAGTTTGAAAATCTTGTCCAAGCAATATCTCAGAAACCGTAAGGTGTAGGAAGATGAAACGTGGTAGGAACATTGGTTACGGGGTGGTGTGCAATGTCATGGTGTGACCTTGATTTGACCTTTGACCTGGCTGTAGTGACCTTGAGCTTTAAAATCTTGTCAGGCTATATCTTGGAAACTGTAAGGTATAGAAATTTGATACTTGGTAGGGACATTGATAAGGGGGTGTGTAGGTGTGCAACATCATGTCACACTGTTTGCTGTGAAATTCTCCTGATCTTTGTACTGTATCTGTTCTCTTATATCACAGGGTGTTGTAAACTTTTTCCCTGGGCTGTGGGGTAAGGGCATCTCCGAAGCTATTTTTACACTTTCCAGTGACCCAGTTTTTCAGTGTATTTAACTGTTTTGAGTAACCACTGTTATTCTGTAGAGAATGACTCGAGATGCAGCAGTCCTTCACGGGGTCAGTGTGTTTATTTCACTCTTTTCAGTGACCAGTGTTACTCCGTTGAGAACTACTCACCACGTATCAGTGTGCATGCTGACTTCCTGACAGAGCAGCAGATGCAGAAGTTACTTCCCGGTGGACCCACTGGCTACTCACACCTGTTCCTGCTGGTACTGCTGGAGAAAAAACTGGAGTACGTCTTCTCCTGCGAGTCCATGTGAGTTGCACCTGGGTGGAGGGTTAAAATGGTTAAGTGATTCACCAAGTGTTTTGTGATACATGTGTACCATTGGTGTAATTTTAAACCATGATTCTAATTGTAATTACTAATTCTAGTTGGACTTTTATAGCATTTAATCTCCCTTTTACAAGGGGAATCTAAGGAGTAACATAACAAATGTACAGATGCAATAAACTGAGTATAGTAGTGCTTCAACACAAGTATACCAATGTAAAATAAGTTCATAACTTTCAAACAACTAAGATATGTTTTCTTAAATTCTTATCAGCAGTGCACAAGCTTGGGTTCTTTAATGCTATTAAAATGCTTGGTGAAACAGTCTCCTGCAAAAAAAAAACAACTTTATACTGATATTACTCAATGGTTAAAAATGTCGGTTTCCAGAAAATGTTTCTTGCAACTTTACCATTATTGATACAGTACTAGACTGTTTTACTAGAGCAAGTGGAAGTGGAAGTTAGGTGTAACTGGAACCATGTTTGCAACCCTGCATCAGGAATGGCTATATTGTTGAGGTTATAAGTAGAAGTTGACTTATATATAACTAAAACCACATCCTGTGGATGTTCGAGGTTTCAGTTATACAGAGTATTAAGGGCCTGCATCCCTCCCAAGTATGGCACAAGTGTACTGGTGTAGTTAGATGGGTTAAAATAGCATTTTGAGTATAAATATACAAGTGTAGCTTAACCATGCTGAGACAAGTGCGTCTTTCACTGTTCTATCGTTTGACATCAGACTGTATATTTTGTGTAAATTTCAGGAGTGAATGTGCCCGGTGGGTGGAAGCCATAGAACCCGCTCAGTCTCAGACTGAAAATGAAAGGATTTATGAAGAGTGGGGTAGGTCTAATATTCTTAGTGTTCATTATTGGATATCTTGTATTGGTTTCACAACAAAGTTTACTAAATTGGCAGGACATAATATTAATATCTGATAAATATCTGCTCACAGCAAAGTGAACTAATTTATCACTTCACTGGTGTTTATCACTGTATCCAGGCTATAGTTCCATCCTTATATACATATAAGTCTGATATTTAAAGATACTACCGTAAAATTTAGGTTTATGACATAAACATATTAGTTATACCGAAAATGCAATAAAGAAATGTAAAATATTTGCAGTCTCATTCTGAAAACAATTATGATCTAGCCTCTAGTATGAAGAAAAATGGTAACTAAAGATATTTCAAGTAGCAGAGAGTAAAACGGTGAAAACTAACAAGAGTAGACACATCAAGACACTGAGTGATACATGTGCTTTTCAATTTATCTTTGTTCATTTCTTTATTCTTAAGCAACACTCTGACTTCTCTGTTTGAGAACTACTATATTATCCCCTTTTGAAGATCATAGTCTGCAAATCTCCTAGAGTTGTTGTTTTGAAAAATACTGGGATTGTTTTTGACTGTATAAATTTCCTGTTACATGAAACCAAAACATTTATTTGTTCAGTCCATTTAACATGATGTTTTACTTTCCTTCCTCTGAAGGTTATGGAAATATCCTATCATTCACATTTCAGATGTGTGGTGAGCACATTCTTTGATGTGATAACTATGTAGTATTATGTACACCTGTGTCTTTGTTTTAACTTTGCAACTTAAAACAAGAAGAATATATCATTTTAGGCAATTTTCCAATCGAACTGTGCAACCTTACCTACTTCCGTTTTAATGAAGAAGTAATGCCAACCCTTCACAGTATAATGTTCCTTTAATATTTTTGACAGTTCCCCCGTTTTCAATTTCATCCTATCAACTAAGCAAAATATTGGGCTTTACAAACTCATTTGTTTAGAGATTAATCAAGTATTCAACCTTCTTTTTGTGGCAGATTGTCCACAAGTCCAGGCCGTGCATTCCTACACAGCCAAAGAACCAGATGAATTGTCTCTAGAGGAGTCCGATGTTATAAATGTCTTCAAAAAGATGGCTGATGGTAAGTTCTTTTGTGTTTTCACTTGCTTCAGTTCCATAGAGTGTATGGAAAAAGGGAATTTGGGAAAAATTATTTTGAATGTAAATAAATTCCACTAGGGAACCAAAGACAAAACTAGTTGATATAATGATAAAACAGGATAAACTCTGATGGAATTTTAACAAAGATAAAACCTATTATGTTGGTCATTGTGAAATAGAAATAAAACTATTATTATTGTACATTGGGCTAGAGATGGAGTTTCCTTTTTATGGAAAAGTTTTAGGTTCAGATGTGTATATGAAACAATATGTATACAAAAGCTTGTACCTCGATTAGGTGAAGTAAATTTTGACTTCATTGTAACTAGTGCTGCGACAATGTTTGTAGAAGTTTGACAGTTCGCTCATGTTACTGCCCCAAGTTCAAAGTTCAGTTCAAACGTCTAAAATTCGGACTCTGCAAAGCATTTAGAAATCATTAACATTACACCACATCCCAATGGATCCTATTTTCACCCATCTATAAAACTTGCATTTTATTGAGAATATAGTGAAATTTATGTAAATATCTTTGGATTTTATATTTTCTCCATATTTCAACAAAGTGATAAGATTTTATGTTAGATTTCTGTGTTTTTACTGGTTTTCAAAATGTCGGTTTGGTGATCAAAGGAAGAAAAGAAAAAAGAAAAAGATAAAAAAGTTTTAAATTTCACATTCAGATGAATAAGCTGTTTATTACTTTTACTAAAGTAAATATCGTTCAATAGTTTATGAAAATGATCAATCGTCCCTCCTCTGGTTTGAAGGTTGGTTTGAAGGTGAGCGTATCCGTGATGGAGCTCGTGGCTGGTTTCCCTCTGACCATGTGGTTGAAATCCAGAGTCAACATGTGCGAGCCAAAAACCTGCGGCAGCAGTACCGGATGCTGCAGATGTCCAACCGACAGCTGGCAGATATGCTGGAAAACCCAGTGAAGGCCTGGAAAGAAATTGATGAGGAATCCTGATGGCACTGTGTTGTATACCATGCTCAAGGAGCTATATCTTATCATTTATAACAACACAAAGTAGTTAATTACTATCACAAAAAGAGATGTCCATGTATTTGTGATGGTGTGAGATGATGCAGAACAAACTGCTTGGAGTGATAATTTGGCACATTGGTCATATTAGTAGGAATGGGTCCGTATGAAAAAATGTGTAAATTGGGAGGCTGCCAGCGCAAGACTGGAAACTTCCAATTCTGGGATTCCTAGAAAAATGTGTTTTAGTTTCATCTCATCGCAATCACAGTAAAAGCCCCAAATTTACAAAGATATGTGATAAAAGTAAGCAATTCCTTCAGATTTAGGGTATGCTTCCAATATTTTAAGCTTCCCTTCAATAATCTGTGTTGACAAGTGAGGTGGCAGTTTGAAAATGTTGTCACAATATTTCAGTAAAATGTTTCCTCAAAACCGAGATACCGGCAACACGACCCATCACTGCAAATTATCACAGAAAAAAAGAAAGAAATAATGACATAATCACCAGGAAATTAGGATCACTGATATAAATACATGTATAATGATTTATAAACAGTATTTTGATTGGTCATGTGCCAATTTAGGGAACTGATTTTGATCACTCCTCGGAAAACACTCGAAATGTTAATTGGTTGGGATTTTTGTGTAGAATATGTGTATGTTACAGGCAGTCCTGTAACCAAGCAATATATGAACATTGCTCAGCTTCAGACAGTGATTTGATTACAGAAGAGGATGAGGAGTCAAACTGTGGCAGTTAAATTTCAATCAGCATTAACATCAACTTTCAGCATTTGTTTGATATAATTAAATAAATTCAATTAAATATGTCACTTGTAATGATGAAATAGTGAAACTGTTTTGTTTTTTATCCCACAGCCCTTAAGGGCTGTCAGGGTATTGTTTTCTCCCATGGGGTCTGGATGGGTGGGCGGGCTGGAAAAAGTTTGTCCAGGCTGTATCTTAGAAACCGTAAGGTGTAAGAAGTTGATACTTAGTAGGTACATTGGTTGGGGGTGTAGGTGTGCAACATCATGGTCTGACCTTGATTTGACTTTTGACCTTGCCATAGTGACTTTGAGTTTGAAAATCCTGTCCGGGCTATTTCTCAGAAACCGTAAGGTGTAGGATGTTGATACTTGGCAGAGAGATTGGTTAGGGGGTGTAGGCGTGCAATGTCATGGTTTGACCTCGATTTGACCTTGCCATAGTGACCTTGACCTGTAAAATCTAGTCCTGGCTATATCTCGGAAACCATAAGGTGTAGCAAGTTTTGATATTTGGCAGGGACATTGGTTAAGAGGTGCAGGTGTGCAATGTCATAGTGTGACCTTGATTTGACCTGTGACCTTGCCACAGTGACCTTGACCTATAAACTATTGTCTGGGCTATATCTTGGAAACCATAAGGTGTAGGAATTTGATACTTGGTAGGGATATTGGTTAGGAGGTGCATGTGTGCAATGTCATTATGTGACCTTGATTTGACCTTTGACCTTGCCATATATAGTGACCTTGACCTATAAAATCTTGTACGAGCTATATCTCGGAAATGAAAGGTGTAGGAAGTTGATACTTAGTAGGTACATTGGTTGGGGGTGTAGGTGTGCAACATCATGGTCTGACCTTAAATTTGACTTTTGACCTTGCCATAGTGACTTTGAGTTTGAAAATCCTGTCCGGGCTATTTCTTAGAAACCGTAAGGTGTAGGATGTTGATACTTGGTAGAAACATTGGTTAGGGGCTGTAGATGTGCAATGTCATGGTTTGACCTTTGACCTTGCCATAGTGACCTTGACCTGTAAAATCTTGTCCAGGCTATATCTCGGAAACCATAAGGTATAGGAAGTTTGATATTTGGTAGGGACATTGGTTAGGAGGTGCAGGTGTACAATGTCATAGTGTGGCCTTGATTTGACCTTTGACCTTGCCATAGTGACATTGACCTATAAAATATTGTCTGGGCTATATCTCGGAAACCATAAGTTGTAGGAATTTGATACTTGGTAGGGACATTGGTTAGGAGGTGCATGTGTGCACCGTCATGATGTGACCTTGATTTGACTTTTGACCTTGCCATAGTGACCTTGACCTATAAAATATTGTCTGGGCTATATCTCGGAAACCATAAGGTGTAAGAATTTGATACTTGGTAGGGACATTGGTTAGGAGGTGCATGTGTGCAACATCATGATGTGACCTTAATTTGACCTTTGACCTTGCCTTAGTGACCTTGACCTGTAAAATCTTGTCCAAGCTATATCTCGGAAATGTAAGGTGTAGGAAGTTGATACTTGGTAGGGACATTGATTAGGGGCTGTAGGTGTGCAATGTCATGATGTGACCTTGATTTGACCTTTGACCTTGTCATAGTGAACTTGACCCATAAAATCTTATCGGGGCTATATCTCGGAAACCATAAGGTGTAGGAAGTTGATACTTGGTAGGGACATTGGTTAGGGGGTGTAGGTGTGCAACTTGATGATGTGACCTTTATTTGACCTTTGACATCGCCGCAGTGACCTTGACCTTTAAAATCTTGTCCGGGCTATATCTCGGAAACTGTAAGCAGTAGGAAGTTGATACTTGGTAGGGACATTGGTTGGGAGTTGTAGGTGTGCAATGTCATGATGTGACCTTGATTTGACTTTTGATCTTACCGTTGTGCTCTTGACCGTTAAAATTTTGTCCGGGCAATATCTCTAAAACTGTTAAGTGTAGGAGGTTAATGCTTGGTAGGAACATTGCTCAGAGGTTGTAGGTGTGAAACATTGTGCTGCAATCTTGATTTCAGCTTTGACCTTGTCATAGTGACCATGAGTTTTAAAATCTTGTCCAGGCTATTTCTTGGATTCCATAAGATGTAGAACATTAACACTTGGTAGGGACATTGGTTAGAGGGGTGTAGGTATGCATCATGGTGTGACCTTTAACTTTGGCCCTGCCAAAGTGTGTTCACCTGCCATATTTGAGACATGTTTGTCTTATAACAAAGACATGTGGATTGCTGCAACTAATTATTATATGTAATCTTACATAATTGTGCTATTTCCATTGACAGCTGTTCTTCAGTTAATAAAATTTTACAGCTTCATAATTTTCAGTATTCTGATTAATGTTGTCATCTTGCTATTGAATTGTCTTGTTTTAATACTTTATCTTTACATACATTTTCTTTCTCTTATAAGTTATTTTATCTACTTAAACATTATTTGGACCTTTATATAACTGACTCTATGCTAAAAGTATCCCGGTCTTTGTACTGTTTCACTACTTCTATATCTCATGGTGTTGGAAACTATTTCCCCAGGCTGTGGGGTGCGGGCATCTCTGATGCTATTTTTTTTAATTGTCACATAGTTAAAAATTGTGTCTTGAATTGCTTCAATAAGCAAGACAAACCTGTATCCTATCAGTAATATATTAAAAAAAGATGATTACACAGATTACTTGAAATCTTACATTCTTTCTCAGATAATCTGTGTAACATGGAACCTTATATTGCAGTCATCATGTAAAATATGTAGGCATTTTTGCAAAACTCCCTAAACTGTTAAGGCATATTGTAATCAGCATTTCATTGTTCAGTCATCACGCGTAGTGCCCTGATCACACTGATTGTCTTAATATATAAACATTTTTAAGGTGTGCTTTTATCAGTGCATATTTTATTCTTAGAAGTTCATTTAAAATCACAAAAAGTAAAGTAACTAAACAGTTAGTGTTCTAGCTTTGTCCATTTACAGTAGAGATCAATGAAGGAAGCTAAAATGCGAGTGAAAATCAGAAGTTGCACAGATAATTGCATATTTAATTAGAGCAGGGTCGGTAACACCGGTATCTCGGTATCATAACCAATTTACTTCAACACCCTCACGACACTTTACAAACCTCAAATCTGAAGAAATTACAATCTTTTATCCCATATTTTTATATATTTTAGCACTTTAAAAGTGATTTCTTTCAAAAGAACAGTAATGTTTTCTTTTCGTGTATCTTACTTCTGGTTGGTGGGCCTATTTCGTTGGGTATATGCTAGAACGCAATTTCTCTTGGATACCAAAATAGAAAATCTGCTACCGACCCTGCCCTGCATTTAATCATCTTGCATAGTGTAGGATAAGACTTGAATCAGATCTCTTACACTCACAGTAGTTTACTAATGTCACATATACTGTAATGAGTTACAAAGTATTTGTGAACCCTAGACATGTTACATATTGATATATACCATGCCCAAAAGAGGAAATCAATCAATTTCTTATAATTGAACTGTCCTAATAAAGAATATGTCCACAAGACTTGAGAGGCATTTTTGAAAATCTGAAACCTGCAAAACCTAAGTTCTGAGTTTTCCAACCAGAAGTCTGTTAATTATGTCATTAATCAGTTGATGTTTTACAGTTCCATAACAATTGGACTTAATTCCAGATTCAGGCTTCTGTATTAAGCATCAGTAATTTGTCTGTTTTGCCCACCATATCTACTGATTCATTCATTAATATTCTATATTTTATGTAATGTAAAGGAAGGGAGAATTATTGAGAATACCAATTCACTAATTGAACTTTGTATACAGCAGAACTGCCCCCAGGTCGCCCCATTTTGTCCAAGGTGTTCACACTACAGGCGGACGGCCACTGATTGGACACGCTTTTTTAACTGTCAATAACAGTAGGATGACAGTATTACAAATGTTGGTCACCGAGAAGCAACCTCCATTAACCTCAACTCAACTAACATCGTCCGTCGGACGAACATGTGGCAAAACGATCAATACCTTAACTCACCTTACATCGCCATTGTTTACACTACAGGCGGACGGTCACTGATTGGATACGGTTTTAAACAGTCAATAACAGTAGGATGACTGTACTACAAACGTTGGTCACCGAGAAGCAAGCTGCCTTAACCTCAACTCAACTAGCCCTGTTCGTCGTACGGACACATGGCGAAACGACCAATACCGTAACTCACCTTATGTCGCCGTATCAAACCAAAAGACGACTGAATCACAACCTTATGTACACAGTGGACCACACCTTTGGTTACCATCGTAAGAAATTCATACGCACATGGGCGAAATCGTCTGCGCATGCTCACGGTACCAAAATCAGAGGCGGAAATTTGAAACTTTTGAAAACCATGAGACTCACAAGGTAATGGACAGTTTGCCACTGACTTGCAAGGTAACATACGGACAAATCTAAAATTCGCCACCTCTAAAACCTTAGCTAATTCTATGAAGAAAATGATGCTGTGTCTTAAACTTATATTTCAGTTCAAAAAGTCTTAATTTACTATATATTCAACAAGTCTCACCTCAATTCAGTATTTTTATAAGTGTTTCCACATGTGGCAAATTTTAGATTTCTTACTTTAATGTACGGTCATGTATTGTTGGAATTACAAAGGACAAGGATTGTATATTCACTAAAATTATAGCTGTTAAATTTTACAACAGACTTACTGGATATATCAATTTCTTGTTTTTTACTGTCAAACAGATAACTTACATAGCTTTAAATTTGTATCACTTACATTAATTAAATGTAATTGCATAGAGTGTTTTTAATGTTATAAAGTTTTTAACATGTATGTAAATGTTAATTAACTGTTAAAGATGTACTCAGAAGTTTTACCAAGATTAAGCTTTTATTTACTGTTGTACTCATTGCATTATTTATTAACACAGAGGATTTCGCTTGTACAATAATGCTATGTATATAGCTATAAATACAAAATGTATTTAGTGTTAGCAAGATACGTTGGTATCTGTTATTTGTAGTGAACTTACCGATTGGCATTTAATAAAACTCAGCTTTAAGAAATAAGACACAGATGTTTTTACACATTTTGGATACAAGTTACTGTTTTTATGTTGTTTTAAATAATTAAGGTTTATGTTTAAATAATTAAGGTTCATTTTATATAGTGTTGTTTTCAGTATGCTGAAGTGTTTGTGTTATTTTCAGAAGAGCTTAATTTGTAAACATTCTCTTATATATTTACGTGTGTAAAATGAATCATTGTCTCATCTCACACAGTGAAGTGGCTCTTCCTTTTGTACAGTTAGTTCCATATTTCCCTTTATATATTTTCATCTGTGCATTTTTATCTTTTTATAAAAATGTTAATTCTGTGAATGTCATTTGGCATTGGTGAATTTAGTAGGGATGGAAAAATCCATCAATGTTGAAATACTGATAGAAAGTTTGGCTATTGATTAACATTTATTTTGAAAGGGATTTCCAGGTTTTTAGATCATTTTTGGTTGTATCCATGGTTTTCACTGTATATACTGCAAAAAGCCACTTCTTGAAAATATGGCAGCTGATTGAATCTCTGCAAAAATTTCCTGTTCAGTTTCCCACTTTTGGTAAAGAAAAAACATTTGTTTGGCTAATACTCCATTGATTTTGTTCAAGTAGATATTGTCAGAAACTACAATATTTTATCTTGGTATAAATCTTATATTTTTGGATTAAATATTAAATAATTACCACAAAATCCCAACAAAATGGAGAATCTTGATGATCGTTTAAAAGGCATTTTTGCCACAGATGTAAATCCATCCAAAAGTGAAAGGGTGCAAATAAATATTCGAGATAACTTTTGCTGTTGTTGGTCACCAACCGTTAGATTACACTTGAAATATGTATATATGTACATGTTACAGTGAATAGGTGTTATCAGGGAACATGGGGGAATTCCCTTAAATGGTCAGGGAATATGCATTTTTTCCTAAATTTTTCAGAGTATATTCCCTGGTTTTCATGACCAGAGAATACGTATATTCCCAGAATTTAAAATGTTAAGAGACACCTGAAAGACATCGACTTTTTTTATTTATACCAATCCCATCATAAATCAAGATGAAAAAGTTTTCCATATTTACACAGCTTATTGACAGATCTTTAGTTTAAACTACTGTTATTAATAATTTATCTAATGGACCATACACTTACACACATAAAATACACATGTACATACACAATTGGTTTATTTATGTCTAAACAACAACATACAAAAAGATGGTATTCATGTCTGTTGGCTGACAACCTCAACTTCTTCAACTATTTGACGGTACACTTTCAAATAACATTCCTGTTACTTTTATTGGTATTTATCAAACAGTTTTCAGTTAAATCTGTCTTTAGCTGGAATATCCATTATGCTCTACTCCTCTAATGATTAGGCTGGAGTTATAGTCGTCTAGGTGGTGGCAGCTGCGGGCATAAAGCTTGTGGGTGTTCCACAGCCTTAACCCATGCACAGATTCTCACCAAATTTTTCAGGGTATGTTTACCCCAGGAGGATCTAGAGCTGATTAGGTTTTGGGGGGTATCCGGTAGCAACAACTGTTGCCAATGCAATACTTGAAGTACTTTTTGGTTTTAAACTTCTTAGTTGAAAAAGGGACACTATAAAACCAATGTTACTACAGTTGCATTTCTATCTCCAGCCTGCCAAGGCCGGGGTTGGGAGATTATGAAATGCCTTCTGTCCGTGTTGGGGTTTGTGCGTGTGTCACAATTTTTACATCAACCTTTATATCTCATCCATATATGTAGATATCTTCACCAAATTTGCAGAGAATGTTTATAGCTATGTAAACATGTCTGTAAAACTTTTGTACTCATTTTAAAAAACAACATGCCATAGCCGATTGTTTGAAAATCATTGATATGTTCTAAAATTTAAAATATTGCAACTACCTGTGTCATATTTGCAAATGTGAATGGCTAGGAAAGCTTGCCTGAGAGTAATTTTGGCCTTGTTTTGAAAACAAAATGGCCGCCATATCACATTTTTAATTTCAAATGGGGGGACCCCTGCTTCAAGGTCATGTAGGGTCATCATGCTAAAAAGGCCTTATATCTCCCTTATAATTGCTTCTGGGGCTTCAAAATATGAACAAAATCATAGCCTGTGAATCTTCTATCTGAAAACATCTTGTAGATTCTGTATTATTCTTACAACTTAAGTTGTTCCTAAGATTTTCCCAAATCTCAATGTTGTTGCCCATTTAGTTGTACCTGCGGGCTGGGGTTATTGCCTGCCGAGGCTGGCTATCTGTTGTATAAAGGAATCCGTTGTAATTGACTAAACCCTTTGGATTTCAAGTAATTTGCTGTGAAGGCTAGAGGCATTTACTGTACATCCTCAGTTAATACAGTTAGCTTTCTAGTCCAATGCACTAACTGCACTTATTACAAAGTCTCTGATCTTTATATTTTGAACTCAAAAAGAACTTTAAAGAAGCCACCCATCCTTCAGTGATCAAACAGGTGATTAAGAGTAAAGAAATATTTCAATAGTTATTATTGCAGGTTGCAACCAAAAATGTCTCTTGTGTAAAAATATTGGTGATGACTGAATAACTAAAATTATATTAATTTAAAGGAACCTAGTATTGTAAATATTCATAACTAGGCTGCTCTATCCTACTATATTTTAAAGTTAAAATCTTTTTAATAACAGAATATATATGTGAAATTGAACAGCCACAACAATATCCATTTAAGCCTATACAAATAGACTAAAATATTGATACGCTAACTATGAATTTTATTAACCTGTGGATACACTAAATATACTTTGAGGTTTTTTTAATATTGTTGCCAAACAACTTGTATTTTGATTGTTTTATCTAGAATCTTTGATATTTTTTAACATTTTACATGATAGCAATATTGTGATAGGACTAATAGTTTTAATGTCCACGTAGCATAAAGCTTCAACTGTTGATTTAATGTTATTGTTTGCAAGAAACTGTGTGATTTCTGAAGAATTATTTGTATTTTTGATTGTAGATTGTTAAAGACTATATTTTAATAACAGTTTACCTAAGGTTTTTTTGTGTTTGTGTAAGCTATTGTAAATATGTTGTAATTGAGTTGTACCTTGTGGAAGCCTGTATGTAATCCGGTTTAGGATTAGTTTATAGGAGTTTTTGATCAGTATAGAGATTTACACCAATGAAAAAGGGTCATTTTGGTGCAAATTATAGATAGTATAAATATATATTTTTAAGAATGATTTACCAAAGATTTTTGTGTATGTTTGCACACTGCTGTAAATATATCTTGAGTTAGTAGTGTCTTTTGAAGCTTAAATGTCAATAGTGATTAAGGATTATTCTAAAATGGTACACTGTGCAGTGACCTCAAACACGTCTTTTGCGCAATGCTGGAATCGCCAATATAGAACAGTATATATACCAATGCTGTTGAATTCTACGTGCATCGTCCCTTCCTTCGCGTACAAATGTAAACAAATGACTCGCAGTTAAAATATTCATAAAACTGTCATTTCTTGCTTGATAGCATATTGTTTTAAAGCTTATAACAAATCGAAAGCATCTACACTGACAGTCTCTTAATATTTCATTACAAATTCTATGAAAATATAGTGGCAAAAATACTTTTTTTTTTTTACCTTAGATATCGCTATGTATGTTTCGTTGATGGAACAGCCAACATGGCGTTGGATTTGTTTTGAATTTTGCATAAGATTTATCCCTTATTTTGAACAAAATATCAATGTAACCATTTTAGAATAGGAATAAAAGACAAATTCTCGTGCTTTATGATGGTTTTAAACTATTGATCGTCTATATTAAAGCACTCAGCCCTTCGGGCTTTTTGGCTTTAATATTCAGCCGATCAATAGTTTAAAACCATCATAAAGCACGAGAATTTGCCTTTTTTCCGATATTTAAGAGTTTCTCTTCCCGAATAAATCCAGGTCAAGATTGACTCCTATCACAACAGTGTATAGCATCAAATCGGTGGAATGACTTTCATGAAAGAACTATGTTGTTATTAAGCTAAATGAATACACAGATAAATACTAGATTGTAGGGTTTCATTTAGGCATTTTGTTTAAAGGTTTGGGTTAATGTTTAATGTTAAGACTAGAATATGCAATTTCGACTTTCATGGTTACTATTTTATTGTGGGACTTGCTGTTAAGTCAAGCTTACTGTTAGTTTATATGCAGCACCTCCAATGGTTATTTTCTGAATCTTTTGAAGAGATTGTTTCAGCATTTTGTTCAATATTTAATTTTTTTTTAATTTCAGATAAGAAATATACATCCATATATCAATTCATACATGCATTAACTTGGACATTTTCAACATATATTTATGCAAAATGTCTCCTTAAAAGTTAGTGATTCTGTTTGTAATGCTGTATGTATTTTACAATATTTGGACTATTTATTAAGAATAA
This sequence comes from Sabellastarte sp. h YS-2021, assembly GCA_964017235.1. Lineage (NCBI taxonomy): Eukaryota > Metazoa > Annelida > Polychaeta > Sabellida > Sabellidae > Sabellastarte > Sabellastarte sp. h YS-2021. The sequence continues at coordinate 143,865,462 of OZ024929.1, forward strand.
AATATCTTGAGTATTATGAGGTAGATATATCAAATTCATACTGTATGAAACATAGTTTGTTTTACAGGATAAGCATCTGTTTGTGTGTTCTACAATTTGTATTCCACTTAGAAAATTACAATATCCTTGGGTAAGTTTGTTTCCTGAAATGTTAACATGCTGACTTATTAACCTTGGTGAAAATGAATAGCGCAGGTTTTTAGGCAGGTTGCGTATAACCAACCCGCCTATTAGATCGATGTGTCCGACGTCCGTCCGTCTGTCTGTCCGTACACATTTTCGGACTCTAACTCGAAAATGCTTTGTCCGATCAAATTCAAACTTCACAGGGAGATAGATCACCATCACAGCTAGGTTCCTTTCGAAATTGGTGTAATTCCATCCATTCGTTTGTCCGTTTGTCTGTCCGTCAAAATTTTCGTTTCCGGACTCTAATTTGAAAACGGTTTGTCCAATCGAATTCAAACTTGACAGGGAGACAGATGACCACCATAGGTAGGTTCCTTTCGAAATTGGTGTAATTCCGTCCATTTGTCCGTCAACATTTCCGTTTCCGGACTCTAACTCGAAAACGCTTTGTCCAATCGAATTCAAACTTGACAGAAAGATCACCATCATAGCTAAGTTGCTTTCGAAATTGGTGTAATTCCATCCTTTCGTTTGTCCATTTATAGCATAGATACAATTATGTAACCTAGATTACAAGTTTTACATTTCTTAGTACGTCTAACACATTCACCTTAACTGGTTGACCTAACACTTCTTTCCTTGTTTCTAAATGTAATTACAGCAGTCACTAACTTTATTGTTGCCTGTGCAACCCGCCTTTTGGGGCATCTTTGACCCTCTTGTATTGTTTTTAATTAGCTAGTTTCAGTAAATTTAATGATTTCATGAAATTTTACATGTATTATATTGTGAGTATGTACATTAATTGTCAGTGTAGGACTCGTCATACTGTTGCAAGAGCATGGAATTTGCAATACCTAACATTACTTTAAATTGGTCTAGCTATTTTGGCCTGTTGCAGTTTGTATCAAGGAATGTAATACCACACCACTGTACACCACTAGGTTGCCCTGACCATTTCTTTACTTTAACAACTTCATAGCAGTTTGAAACCTATTTTGTGCTTGCAGTTCTCTGGACGAATGGTTAAGTGTTCAGAAAGTCTCTGGTAGAATGGGTCAGACGTGTCTAGTATAGAAGTGGTGTATATATTCTGTTTTAAGCTGGGATGTCACAGTTCTTCATAGTTGTAACTGAAAAAGTGGTTAAGCCAAACATTGGCTGGACTAAAAGCTGCCCAGTTCAGGTTTGCACAGTTATGGTTTTGCTGTATGTAAACCGATTGAAGTTACTCAGTAAAGTCAATCCAAATCCATCACATCAACACACTTGGCACTGTGATTGGATAAGGACTTTAATATTGTTGATACATTCACATTTTTAAACAGGGAGATGTTTGGGTGCATATGTGTGTGTGTGTGGGGGGGGCGTGGCATGGAGGGCATCTATCTGGGGACGCAAGTCTGGGACATGTTGCAATTAATAGCAATGAAAGACATGGCAAAAATTCAACACTAATGAACCCGTTTTGCATTACAACCATTATATGAGTTGTACAGACATAGACAACTGCCGTCCTATTGCCACAATTCAAGTAGATATCTCAAAAACCAGTCTCAGTCACCTTGGCAGACTTAGGAAATCTATCAGAAGAATCATACAAACTGTCTTTTCATAGGTCAAGATGACTCGGCTCTATTTTTAAAAGAAAGAGTTGTGATTACATAATCAGATTGGATGAGACAGTACAACAATAAAAATAGGTCATACAACCAAAAAAGTAATGCAGTTACGGCTGGCATGATTGGCCACTTGTAGTCAGGACAGAAATGCTATCTCACAAAATTAAAGGTTTTCTAACCTGTTTTAAAAAACTGTGAAAAACATCAGTGATCTACTACACACCTCATCTCCACAAGTGCAAAGTTGAGGTGTGTGACCAACAAATAGATGCTCCTGACCAGATCACGAGGGCAAACAGGAGACAAATTCACAACAGTGGAACTAGGGTATAACATACACATGTGACCACAGCACCTTTAATGCAAAACAAGTAGCTGTGTTGTTTACCAGTGTGGTTTGCTTTTCGCTTTTTTATGGTTTTTATGGTGTATTTTATGGTTGATGCTGCTAACTGGAGGAGTGTTCACTATTGAATTTATTGTGAAAACAAGTATTGTTTTTGAGATTGCATTCCATTTGTTTTCTGATTTTCATGACATTTTTGTATTCTATTACAGTATTAGTTGTTTTAGGACCCAATGTTTCAAGATTCTGAACATAACTTGTATTTTTAGAACATCTTGTTTTTAAAGAGTTGAATTCTTTGTATGTACAATACTAATAATAAAGATCTATACAATAAAGTATGCATGACACAATGTTCAGGAGTTTTCAAGCATTCTTGTTGGGGGGATCATGTTCATCTACTTCAACACAGAGAACCCAAGTATAATATAGGTCAATAGGTCAAAGGTCAAGGTTGGGGTTTTACATCTCCTCAGTGCATTATTCCACATGTTGTCATAAACTAGATTCAATCCACAACCTTAAGTGGGAGCCAAGTAATTACTATATTTTCCCAAAATATAGCCTGGGCATCGTGTTCAAAGCCTAGTAGATGAGACAGTGATTGGAAACAAATGCTTAACATATATAAAATGGTTATAAAAATTGAAATGAAGGTATTTGAAAATTGACTTTAAATGTCCAACTCAACCACACAGGCTATAAAACAAACACAAAGTGTCCCACTGGAAGTTTCCAGTTATAAACTTATCTATTCCTATCTGGTAAGAACTTTCATAGTGCTTAATCTCTGTCATTTAACAGATTCTCAGGTGCAACTACCCATAAACTTGTTGAATGAGAGTTAAGCAATTAATGTAGGCGGGTTTTTAAACAGGTTCTTAAGAAGTAATGATAATATGAGCCTCCCTGCACATTGGAAAATATATAAAATCAGCCAAGTTCCATCTTAGAAAATAGAAAGTATAGAAGTAGTTCATCAGACCACTAAATTTTCTATTGGGATTAATACAATTGGTTCACTACACCAGGGAAATGTAGTACAAAACAGGAGAGTTCAAATTAGCCTACCACACCGCTGAATGTTGTGGTATATATGTCGTGATAGAACTTAAAATTTGACAGAATTTTAAATTCTGTCGACAGAACTTAAACTTCTAAGTTCTGTCGACAGAACTTAAAATCTTGCTTATATAGCTGTAATCGGAGAAATTAAATATAACATCAGTATTTTAAACTTTATTGGTGATATGCAACATTAAATACATATATTATTCACTGAGTTTAGCACTGCAATTACAGTAAAGAAACAGTAAATAAACATAAAGAGACATATATTGAAAATAAAACCAGCAAACACCTGTATTATGTAGATTTTGTTTACATACAGTCACCAATGACTTTAGCACTGTGATCATAGAAAATTTTACTGAAATTATTTCATATTAATGTATTATTATAAATGAAAGTGGATGCCAGTAAAGGATCTATTTAATATCTGTCTTGTGCATTGCTTTTACTTTTAAATTAGCACAAGTACTGAGCCCCCTTTAAAACATAAAATACTAACTCACAGTAAACAAAGTTAAACAAAATATAGGATATTTATCAGGGTTTTAAGTTCTGTCAACAGTACTTAGAATTTTAAGTTCTGTCAAGGTATTTTGACAGAATTATGTCAACCCCACTGGGGGGTGGACATATTATTTTTGCTTTTTCCACCGTCCGCCATCCAGACGCTTGGTTTCTGCTCATTTGAAGGAAAAGTATTTATCCTATCTTTACCAAATTTGGTATGGGTATTTATTGGGTTAATAGCTTGCATGGGATTGCTTTTGGTGAAGATAGGTGTATAGCTAACTGAGTAATAGCTACTTAGCTACTTTGTGTACTTCTTTTGTTTCCGGGCATTTTCAGGAAAGATATTTGACATATCTTTACCAAATTTGGTATGAGCATTACTTAGGTTGATAGCTTGCTTGGGATTGCTTTTAGTGATAATAGCTATATAACTGACTGAGAATTGGCCACTTAGCTACTTTGCCAAAAATGGAAAAACACAAATTTGCTTCTATCTCCTTAATCGTGCGAGATAGAGCGATTTCATCGAAATTTTCAACCCAAAGGGTATCTAAGGAATGTACTCTTTGCAATTTTCAAAAAATTTTCCCCTCCCCAAAAATGGCAGCCATTTTGAATTTTCGAATTTTTGCCAAAAATGGCAAAACACAAATTTTCTTCTATATCCTTAACCGTGCGAGATAGAGCGATTTTGTCGAAACTTTCGACTCACAGGGTATATAAGAAATGTACTCTTGCCAATTTTCAAAAAATTTTCCCCTCCCCAAAAATGGCGGCCATTTTGAATTTTCGAATTTTTGCCAAAAATGGCAAAACACAAATTTGCTTGTATTTTCTTAACCGTGCGAGATAGAGTGAGTTTGTCGAAATTTTCCACTCCCAGGATATCTGAGAAATGTACTCTTGGCAATTTTCAAAAAAATTTCCCCTCACCAAAAATGGCGGCCATTTTGAATTTTCGAATTTTTGCCAAAAATGGCAAAACACAAATTTGCTTCTGTCTCCTTCACCGTGCAAGATAGAGCGATTTCGTCGAAATTTTCGACCCACAGGGTATTTGAGCAATATAGTCTTGGCAATTTTCAAAAAATTTTCCCCTCCCCAAAAATGGCGGCCATTTTGTATTTTCGAATTTTTGCCAAAAAATGGAAAAACACAAATTTGCTTATCTCCTTAACCGTCCGAGATAGAGCAATTTCGTTGAAATTTTCAACCCACAGGGTATCTAAGCAATGTACTCTTGGCAATTTTCAAAAAATTTTCCTCTTCCCAAAAATGGCGGCCATTTCAAATTTTTGCCAAAAATTGAAAAACAGAAATTTGCTTCTATCTCCTTAACCGTGCAAGATAGAGCGATTTCATTTCATCGAAATTTTCGACCCAACCAATGCAAAAAGACATGAAGCTGAAATAATTTACATGTATACTAATAAATATATAAGCATCATTCATATATTTTACCGATGAAACAGGGTCTTGTAAGACTACTGTACAATTTTTGCAAAAGGTTCATGGGGTGGACATTACACATGATGATGTGTGTTCTTCTATGCTATCCTGTTTCTATTCATATGTCACAGCTACTATCAACAGGGCGTCCTATTTCTAGTTTTAAATTCTATTAACAGAATTTAAAATCCTGTTTACATAATATTGAATTTTATGTTCTGTCAATAAAACTTAGAATTTTAAGTTGTCAAGATATTTTGACAGAATTTTAAATTCTGTAGATAGAATTTCAAATCCTGTCAACAGAACTTGGACTTTTAAGTTCTGTCAACAGAACTTAGAATTTTAAGTTCTATCATGACATATATATATACATATATATATATATATCACTTTATATCATGTTTTAGAAGGTATTATAATTAATAAGTTTTAAAATAGAGTGATGTACAAGTATACATGTATTGATCTGTTTGGCAAACAATTCTCTTGTACAGATGTAACCTGACCCTAACAGAATTGATTGTTGTTTTAATTTGCTAGTCATCCTAGACAAGGACTATTTTCTCAGAATGAATATGTGTAAAAGCATTTAAAAGAACAGTGGTAAAAATGTTATAAATGTGACTTTTGTGAAATATTTATTTATGGATAAACCAACGGGTGGGTGAGTCGAGTTGTGGTTTCGCAACCAGTTCCCACTGATCATGGTTGGACTGCTATTTATCATAAAGGCAATTAATTTTGTCTTGTTCCACACCGTTGTTTCAGGTAAGAATATGAACACCTGCAACTTCAAATGGTTTAATAAAATTGATATGCATAATCGTATTTATGAGAAAAAATATTTCAGCAATTTAATTTACAATTGTGAACTGTGCAGGTAATTGTATCCACCCGATAGCATCCAGTGGATACTATGGATTTCGCTTCGTTATGCCGCCGCCGCAGTGTGTAGAGATTTCACTGTTACCGCTCTAACAAAAATAATATTATAGCAAGCCTTCTTAAATTTGCAGGATATATTCATAACCATAAAATCTTGCCTGGGAATATTTTTGGCCTCATTTTGAAAAACAACATGGCCACCATGGACATTTTTTTCGACTTTCAGCAAGGACTTTTGGTGGCCCTCTAGAGCAAAGGGTATTATAGGTAGAGATCTCAAATTAACAGGTATGTTCCTCATTACAAAATCTTGACTGGGAATATTTTTTATCCTCATTTTGAAAAACAAGATGGCCGCCACGGGCGTTTCTTTGTCAGTCATAAAAGTGCTTATATCTCCCTTATTATTGGTCCTAGAGTTTTGGGATGGTAAACCAACCTGTAGGAAATCATGGGCTGGAAATCTTTTGATGTGGTCAGTTTGGGATGGTAAACTAACCTATAGGAAAACATGGGCTGGGAATCTTTTGGTGTGGTCAGATTTGACCTTGGACCCCTCGTTCAAGGTCAAACGAGGATAGCCAAACTTAAAAGTGCTTGTAACTTGCTTTTTTTTGGTCCTGGAGGTTTGGGATGGTAAACCAACTTATAGGAAATCATGGGCTGGGAATCTTCTGGTGTGGTTAGATTTGACCTTGGACCCCTCCTTCAAGATCAAACAAGGATAGCCAAACTTAAAAGTGCTTATAACTTGCTTATTATTGGTTGTACAGGTTTGGGATGGTAAACGAACCTATAGAAAATTATGGGCTGGGAATCTTTTGGTGTGGTCAGATTTGACCTTGGACCCCTCCTTCAAGGTCAAGTGAGGATAGCCAAACTTAAAAGTGCTTATAACTCGCTTATTTTTGGTCCTGGAGGTTTGGGATGGTAAACCAACCTATAGGAAATCATGGGCTGAGAATCTTTTGATGTGGTCAGATTTGACCTTGTACCCCTCCTTCAAGATTAAGCGAGGATAGCCAAACTTAAAAGTGCTTTTAACTCGCTTATTATTGGTCCTAGAGTTTTGGGATGGTAAACCAACCTATAGGAAATCATGGGCTGGGAATATTTCAGTGTGGTCGGATTTGACCTTGGGCGCCTCCTTCAAGGTCAAACGAGGATATCCAAACCTAAAAGTGCTTATAACTTGCTTATTATTATTCCTAGAGGTTTGCAAAGTGAAACCAACCTATAGGAAATCATGGGCTGGGAACCTTTTAATGTGCTCAGATTTTACCTTGGGCCCCTCCTTCAAGGTCAAACAAGGATACCCAAACTTAGAAGTGCTTATAGCTCGCTTATTATTGGTCCTAGAGGTTTGTAATGTGAAACCAACGTATAGGAAATCATGGGCTAAGAATCTTTTGATGTGATCAGATTTGACCTTGGGCCCCTCCTTCAAGGTCAAACGACAAAAGCCACACTTTAAAATGCTGATAACTTGCTTGGTCCTAGAGGTTTGGAATATGAAACCAACTTATAGGAGGTCATGGGCTGGGAATCTTCTGATGTTTTCAGATTTGACCTTGGGCCCCTCCTTCAAGGTCAAACGATGGTTCACTGGCTTTGGTGAGTTATCTTTTTGGTGGATATAAATTTGCATCGGTTCTCCGATGCGTAGGTCTAGTTATATATTTGGAGGAAAGTTGTTCTTTTAGATTTAATTGATTTAAAGAGATATGTAAATAATATGCTATAACTATATGATTTCAGTTAAGTGCTGGAATTTTCAAATTTGTTGGCAAGGTTATGCATATTTATATGAATAACTTTTTCAGTCTACACATCTTTACCTATACCACATGTTTTATTTTAAGTATTTGATGAATTGCATCTCTTAATTAACATAACATTTGATCAAATTGCAGTGTATGTGGACCTAACTAGAAGGAGACTTCCATTAATTATTAAGTCAGGTAACTAAATGTACCATATAATTTCATTGGGAAAGCAAGCTATGTTCTGAAATAGTCGTAAAACTCTACCCTGATAATGGCCTTTGTTTATGTCATTTTTAAGCATAGGAGATCACATTTTTCATTTTTTGATCACCAGACTTTCATGGAATTTTTGCTTCCAGTGAGGAATCTGGCCTTCCAGTGTGCACTACTGGTGTCTCTGCTTTCTTTCAAACTCTGATGTCGGTGTCCTACTGATGGCTTTGTGGCTTGATCAAAAGACTTTTCGGCCTTGTTTTGACTCTTAAATAGTTTTGTTGGTGGATTGTTTCTGCCCTAGAATTAGCATTGTTAAAGCTTAAGTGCCATTGTGGAATGGATTAGATGAAATATGAATATTTCCAGGCCGATATTTAATGGATTTTTACACACTAAAACACTTGCTCACTTGAGTATTTAAACTCTTATTTCTTTCGAATTGTTTGTCAAATTTTCAGTACTATTTTGAGAACCAAATAACCATCTTTCAGATATGAAGCTCAGGCACAAAAGAGCAATAATATTTGTGTTTCATGAAAATATGAACTAGTTTGTACGTCTGCATTACATAACAATGCAGTCTTTCAGTTGCTTTGGAGAATAAGCAATTTTGCTTCTCATAGTAATAACCCAGTCCCATTGTAAGACCTCAACAATTTTGTAGGAGGCCTGTTGCAACTGATTGTGTTAAAAAAGCAGGGAAAATGTGATTTAACATTTCGACTAAAGCATTTTGACTGAAAAGATAAGCTCAGTTACTAAAAAATTAGGTCACCTGACTAACTTTGGTTCAAGATGATAACTCATAGCATCAAGTTACAATCACTCAAGTTAGGAGATAAATCTGAAGACATATAATCGTTTCACAGGACAAGATCAAGATCAGATTTGAGTAATCGTGATAGAAATGGACAGATTTCCAAGCATGTTTGAATCTGAGACAGTAACGCACCCAGACTTTCTGTACAATAAGATATGTAGATGGAGCAACAATATGACACTCAGACCAAGTGCATTATTAGGGTGATAGGCAGGCACATTCACCACAGTGGACCTGGGGTATAATACTGTTGTGCACAGCAGAATCATTGATTGTTTCTCCAGCATTAGGACATCACAGAAAATGTTTAATAGCTATTTGATCATTTGTTCCTTGTATATCGAGTGAAAATTAATAAAATGTCTCGGGGAAATATGTCAATAAGACAGATGATAACAATGTTCCTGAATATGAAGCTGAGGAAGATTTAGCAATTCCTCATTGATTTAAAAATGTATATACATTGAAATGTACTTCTGACAGTATCATCTGAAAGATCAACAACTGAGAGATTAATAACATCTCAATTTGAAGGGACCACAACAGGGGGCAGTAAGTAATCGTTAGTACACAATTTTATACTAAAAATAAAAAAAACTGACTGAAAAGAGTAATGATCATTATTTTTAATTTAGTTATTTAAATTTACCAGAATTTAACACTTGAATAATCTTAAAACTAAGAGGACTGTTCCATTATTACGATCCAATAGTAAACCTACTTCCTGATTAGCAAAATCAAAAGGATTCATGGGTGTAGTCTGATGTAGGTTTAAGATATTTTCTTGATTTTCCCGATAGCTTTCTGATTGACACTGTGATTGCTTTAAGAATTCTTCTGATAAGTTCCTTAAAAGTTTGCGAAAGCTTTCTGATCTATCTGATTGGTTTAAAGATGACTTTACAGTTGGTAAGATAGGATGAAGTTGGGTTTAAGATGATAAGGATATGATGAACATTGGGAGGAGTTTATATTAAATACAAACAGTGTAATGTTATTGTAAACTGTTCCTTGTGGACTGCCGAACACACTAATTGGGAAGCACTTGGGTAGTACTGGCAACTTATGGGGCTGATCCATTTCTGTGATATATCATAAACCTCTTCATTTCTGAAAATGTGGGAGTCGGGGAAAATTTCCTATGACTGGTGCTTGGCGGGTGGCAGTGTGAAAGGTTTGTGATGAGTTTGCGATCCACTCGCCAATGTGATTTCAGGGCTTAAGATCGATACAATTTCACCCCGGTAATAGGGATCTCAATCAAAAAATGCATACAATAGCTATACCGTCTCTATGATAGGGATACAACAGACATGATTGGGTTTACAATAATCTTGATGGGGTTTATGATATAAAAGATTGGATATACGGTGCAAAAGATTGAATATAACAAATGACATTTTGCCAGTCCCCCTTTGTGATTTACCCGATTCGTCACATCCACTCTTGAACCTTATATATAGGGGTCACTAGACGGGTCAAATTCACTGACCATTTGTACTTTGAACAACATGAATTGAGTAGTAACTGAAGTGCTACATATCATGGTTGTATTTTGGCAACTGTTCAGGGAGATCATGGACTTATATGACATGATAATACGACTTAGAAGAAGAGTTCTTCCACAGAGGAGAAGGAGGACCCCAGTCATTTGGATCAGACAGTGGCTAAGGAGACGTGAGGACAGGGGTCAATACCATTATCTTGTTGCACAACTATACCATGAAGATCAGCCTGCTTTCACCAATTTTATGCTGATGTCTCCTAAGATACTCCCTGAAATTGAGCGCAGATTAACACCAGACCTCCAGAAGCAGACAACCTTTCTACTAGAGCCACTCCGCCCAGACCTGACGTTGGCTATTACACTAAGACATCTGGCCACAGGGGAGAGCTATGTCTCCCTTCAATTTGCCTTCAGGATGGGAAGATCAACAATTAACCGCTTTGTCCCTGAGGTGTGTGACGCCATAATCAGATACTACCATGATGATGTTGTCACTTGTCCTATCTGCCCTGAGAACTGGTTGGAGATAGAGCAGGGCTTCAGGGAGAGGTGGAACCTCCCCCATGTTCTTGGTGCCATAGACAGAAAATATCCCCATCAGATGTCCCAGGCAATTACTTCAACTACAAGGGCTTCCATTCCATTGTCCTGCTGGCTCTGGTGGATGCAGACTATAAGTTTATCTGGTTTGACATTGCTGCCCTGGATCAATTTATTTATTTATTTGGGGTTTTACGTCACTCTCAACACTGTACAGGTCATATCACGACGACGGGTAGTTGGAAGGGCAGAGGAAACCAGTACATACAGTTCATCAGGGATCTTTACTGTAAACTGCCGACCAATGGCAAGCAACTACCAGCTTTCCCACTTGAGGCCATGACGGGGATCGAACCCCGGCCTCAGAGGTGGGAGGCAAGAGTTACCACTCTGCCACCATGGCCCCTGGATCAAGTTCAGGCAGTCATATATTCCTCTACAGTGACCTGAGGTGAATGATAGAGGACCACACTATCTCTCATGCTGACTCACTGGTGGACCATGGACTCAAAGATTAGTACTTCATCATTGGTGATGATGCCTTTCCCCAACTGCACAGAAGCATAGACCTAAATAAATTCATATTCAACTAATGGCTGGGCTGCTGGAGAAGGGTTGTGGAGAACACTATTGAAATTTTGACCACCAGATTTCGTGTCCTGCAATCCACCGGTGGTCATGCAGATAGCCAAAGCCTGTGTGATGCTGGACAGATACACGGTGACACACTGTCATCTCTGGTTGGCAACTCGCAGATGCGTGACTCAAAGGATATGCCTGCTGAGGATACTCAGGATAGGTCCACAGGCACTGAGGGCATGAGGCTGTGGAAGGTAGTTACAGTTGTCCAGTCTGGTAATGATAGGCAGCTTGTTGTTGGCCTCTGCAGTTATGTGTCACAGTGTGTCTGTGGACATTACGGTATTTGCTGTTGAAGGGGCTGCTGCATTTGCAGTTAAACAGGTTGCTTTATCTGCTATTGAATGGGCTGCTGCATCTGCTGTTGAATGAGCTGCTGCATCTGCTGTTGAATAGGCTGCTGCATCTGTTGCATTTGAGGTGGCATCCATTGGTGGATGTGATGTACATGTTGCATGGGCTGGGGTTGATACATTTGCACTGGTCATCACTGCTGCTTGAACTGCATCGGCTACTGGGTCAATATTGGCTGTGTACAGGTGGTTGTGGAGCTTGGTGGAGTAAACTTTGTTGTTGTTGTTTTTTTGTTGCTGTCTATCCTTCAGTAACCTTATAAGTGAAAATGTCTCAACTGGAAAATCCTCAAATGACTGTGCAGAGATTCTTCAGTTCTGAATGCAGCTACTCATGATATGCAGCTGTGTGATCATTCTGGGACTTCTGGTAGATCATGCCTTCCAGCTTGTCTTTAAGTACCTCTAATTTCTTCCACCTTTCCTGGGCCTCCATCTGTAACTCTGGTGGGGATTGGTTGGGTGGCGAAGGGGTTTTGTGATAGGGTTGGGGAGATGCCAGACAGTCTTTTTGGGTCCTCAGTATATCCATGTCCACTGCCAACTCCATTGACCTGGGCTCTCCGACTGGGGGTTGATATGACTCTTCTGCTGATGGTCCATCATTGGATGGCGTAAGTGACACTGTTGCTTCACGGGCTGTCTTGAAGGCACTCTTTGCCAAATGATGCCCACGATCCGGGTGTGTAGAAAGCCCAAATTCTTCTTGAGCCAGGTGTGCCTACATGTGTAAATAGGTACTCCATGACCAGGCTTCATATGTGTAATCTTGCCATACATTGTCCTCTGGCTCTGGAACCATTCCTTACAGGCAGCCTTGTCCATGTTATTCTCAGTGCAAAATTTATCCAATAAGGCCTCCCACTTGTTTGGATCTTTAGAGTCCATGAGTTTCTTGTTGTGCAGCAGCTCATTGTCTTTAAGAAATTCAACCAGCTTCAACTCATCTTCCTCTTTAAAGAGAGCAACTGTCCATTTACTCTCCTCTGTAGCCTCCTGTGTACCTATTGTAGTAATATCCTCCTGTGTAGCCTCCATAGTAGCCTCCTGTGTAGCCTCTGCAGTGGCCTCCTCTGTAGTCTCCATAGTAGCCTCCTGTGTAACCTCTTCTGTAGCCTCCTTTGTAGTCTCACCCTCAGTAGCCTCTTGAATGTCATCCACACTATCATTCTCATGGCTTCTGGATCTTGTTTGTCTATCTGTTGCAGCCGGCATTCTCTTCTGCTTTTTCTTTGGTGGCATTTTGAGAATAACTTTTAACACCCCTAAAAATGAAATAAAACACAGAAATACCATTAAGTGATATCCAAACTATTGTAAACTATTAAATCCTATGAAAATATATCCAGTTATATCTCACAAGTACGTGTACTCCTCAATTGCTAGCCATGAAATGAATACTGAGGCCTGAATCGGAGGGGGTGGGTGGGTGGGTTATATAAAGAATTGTAAACCTTTGATGTAATTTTCTTAATCCCATCTCCATCTGGAAGCCATCGTAAACCCATCGTATTGGCATCTTTTTAATCCCATATAAATCTTTTTCATTTTAAAAGCCATTGGGATGGAATCCTTTGACATTGTATACCTTTATGGTCCCCGGCAACCCAATCGTATTAGCCAGATTCAAATCTTTTCAAATGTCGCCAAGGGAGATCTAAGGTTTACAATTTCTATACGATTCTAGTGTTTCCGATAGGTTTACTAGCGAAAGATTCCTGTGTGACCAAAAAGATAGCCGTATGATGTTCATGAAGGTACAGGATATGTTTACAACAAGGTATATGAGTGTAAGATCAGATAAGAATCAGAATTGAATTGGTTTACCAGAATTTAAAACCATTTGAAATTATCGAGAACCTTTGAGATTTATATACAATAGGTTTAGAATGTTTTGGATGGCCCCGATTGAGATTTACAAGGAAAAAGATGAAAAAGATTCACTTCCAAATACCCAAAATTTCTCAATCGGGAGCAAGGTTTACAGTATATCACAGAAATGGAACAGCCCTCTTAGTGAGGGATCATAATGCAAATGGAGACACAATCACCATAGTGGAACAGCCCCATATTAATACAGGTAAACTCCGAAAAAGTGGCCAATACCAGAAAATATTGGAGAGCGAGGCCCGAGAGGGCCGAGATTTTCAATATTTTCTGGTATTGGCCACTTTTGAGGAGTTTGGCTGTTGTAAACCCCACTCTATATCATATTTGATGCCTGGTCTTAAGACATATTATACTCTGTCCCCAAATTCTGTAATTTTTCTCTTACAGGAATAAATTAATTCCCAAAAATGGTCACTGAGAGAAAGTGTCCAGTTCTGATTAGTATTGGACACATCAGTTAATAGTGAAAACCTGCAAGTGGGGTTTACTAAGTGCTCTAATGTAACAATCACATTAGTATCTGCTTAAGTATGCTGAAAAAAAAGACAGGTGAAGGAAACCACAACTTTACTTGGAGAGGCAATCTAAACTAAACGTCTAAAAGTAATCTACAGTTTATACCCATTCATATTTAAGTATTCATTATGATTTAATGCACACCCACACTTGTGGTACTTATTCATTGGGATTGAAGTTACCAGGGTTGGATGTTATATTGGCATCTTGCTGTTCATTGAATCAATTCTAAAGTGGTAGTTTTATTGTAGGTTTCATAAAGTTTATTCTTTATTTTACAGGCAATAGTTTTTACTGCACTGGTCCTCAATCTGATGTCCTTATATCTTGTCCTGAAAATGCAACTGTTGAAATAAATCAATGTTACCTTTGTGACAGGTGTGTATATTTACAGTAAGGATTGCTTCATGCAGGGTATAAATGAACATATGTAACAGAAGTGAACATTTGTAAGTCACTAAGTAGTACAAATATTATTCTGGACAAAACATGGCATGTGTAATTTATTGGGATAATGGTCATTCGATCTCTAATATTGTACCAACTAGTTTACTAAATATTGGCTTTAAATCCAAATGAACACATGTTTGCAAATGAAAATAGTTTACAGCTTCATAGGAAATTTGTCACTCTCTTATCAACTAAGAACCTTCTGTGAGAATAATTGGTATTTAATTGCAGTAATGTGTGGGTGTCAAAACCTTGTGTTGTCACAATTTCTGAAGATGATATATGTATTAAGTGAAGTCTAATGTGTCTGTGAGTTCTGTATATTGAATTATTATCCCTCATTGCCAAATCTGTGATTTGGACTGACTGCACTAATGTCACATAATCTGCCTTAACACATTGACAACAACCTGATGGTTTAGTGACTGATTTCAGCTTTATTTCTTCTGGTATGGTCACGGGGCAAGCGTGGTAGCAATTACCAGTTGCTACTAATTGCAACAGGAAAAAACAAAGGTTTAACTTAATAAATTTATTTAACAATTAAAATAATGATTAAAGTCAACTGGTATGCTCTCAATAGTACATACAATGATACAATAATGAAACCAATCTGATCTCACCACAATACTCTCCATTTAACTACAGTTAAGTTTGTCTGCTGTATCCAGTAACCTGTCCTGTGATCTGTCTGGTTTTCCACTAACACACAAATATATGTATCCTGTGATCGTTCAATGTCTGATGACACAAAGTATCCTTATCCTGTGACCCTCTCAGTGTCCAACAACACAAATTGTCTGTATACAGATATTCAGAGATTTTCCACAACTATGCTGTCCACTCCAAGATACGGACAATGTCCAAAACACAGCAAATCCGCTCTCTGGTAGAACTGCACACTACATCCAGATACAAACAATATCTGAAGTACAGCAAATCCACTCTCTTGTAGATCCACAGACTATATCCACTAGATATTAGTTCTAAGACACAATTAGGTTTCCTTATAGCCAGCGAATACTATGTCCATCTGTGGTCAGATGTATAGCACTTATATACAGCTGTGGAAATGGCCAGAAGGTTATAGAACTTGAAGGTAACATCTGTCACTAGAATCAGTGAGGAGGCTCTAGAAACTAGTTTATGGGGGTTTAACCAAATCTATAAATGGATCAGTATAGTAGAACTAATGAGGCTATAGAAGCCTAGAGGGATTTCCTCCAGTCTATAAATAGATCAGTCCAACAGAGTGTAGCATACATGAGTGTTACCTACACAAGTTCTATAGAATATAAAAATCAATCTCTGTTGCCTTATATGGCAACACACAAACATAATACTTTCCACAAATTAAATCATGTCTTGGCACATTGCCTATATATATGTTACAGTAATATGTGAAATCACTTAAATATGTGTATTTACTGAAATTTTCAGTAACTACACATATTTACTGATTTGGTCAATAAATACGCGTATTCCCTAAAATTTTCAGTAAAAACATCTATTTACTGATTTATGACCAATGTTATTTCACAAGTTTACTGGTTTGACTTTCAGTAAATATGTCAAATGAAACTTTGATGTTGACTTGTTGTAAATACATAATATTGAAATGTAAACCAAAATATACATTATATAGGAACATTTTACTCTGTTATGTTGACTATTAGAACATACCTATCAATAAGCATTTTACAATACATTACATGCAAAATTTTATGTCAGTTGAAAAAATAGCACTAGACTTTTAAATATTTATGTTTACAAACTTTAGGTATGTGCTTTCAGTAAATATTTCATGTTAGCTTTTATTGTCATTCAACTTTTCACCATTTTTATGTGACAAAATGATTTACACCCAAACAAATCCACATGTATTCTTTAAGAATCTATGGTTAAACAGAAATTATCAGTAAATGGTTTCTTTATTTTATTTCAATCAAGGCTTAATATTTTGCTATTTTCTGGTAGATGACTTTAATTTAGATACTAGCTACTTGATCAAAGAATTATTGTTACAAACAATGAAAAGGCCAGCTAGCCCCTAACTGGATTTAAGCATAGTACATCTTTCAGGGGACTTAATCCCCTTTTCAAGGCATGTATGGTTATGGTGTGGCTTCCTGGATTGAAGGGACAACTTTAAAGGGAGATTTTATTCATTAACCCTATTTATAGATATAAATTTTATTGGTGACCTTTGAAAAAGAAATATATTGTTAAAATACATTGTTAAAACTAAAGTGAATTCAGTTCTTGAACAAGAAATATATCTTCATCTTATTACCTTACTTGTTGTTCCATATACATCAAGTACATTAAGTATGACAAATATTTGGCTATTTAAATTTATAAACTTGTTGATTTACATTACAATTTATTTTAAATGAAAAAAAAATGAAAATTACAAGTTTGTATCACATATCACATGCAACTGCTTTTGAAATTATAAAGTGATGTTGTTATCCCAGTGATGGAATGTAAACAAGTATCAAACATTGAATATGACAAAGCCATTTAAAGTTTTAAATAACTGTTTATAGGAAGACATGGCAGATAACACCCAACTGTTAAAGATATAAAGTCTTCCAAAAAACCAGTAAATATGCATATTTACTGAAATTTTCAGGGAACATGCTTATTTACTGACCAAATCAATAAATATGTGTATTTACTGAACATTTCAGTAAATACGCGTATTTATTGATTTTACATATTTACTGTAACATATATATATAACACTGTAACATATATATATATAACACTTCGTACAGATGCACTATGTTAATCTTATACTTAAATTACCCTGTTCTAAGGTGGCCTCAAAAGCTTCATACTTGCTCAAAATATATGACTAATCGGGACTGCCTCCATGCATTTCTTGTTGGAGTAGCATCCATAAGGTTTAATAAATAAGCATTTGTATTTGGGTAGGACATATTGAAAGAACACAGACAGCAAATTCAAGACATGACGTCTTTTTTAAAATCTTTGAAAAACCTCTTAGAACCTCTCAAGTGCTTAACTAAAATGTACACACTAGTGGGGTGAAGTTTGCAGCAGAATGGCTGTATGAGAGCCTGTTTTTAAACATGTACTATCCAAATATGAGGGCCATATGCTGAGCAATTAGGAAAAGGTCATGGAACAAAATTCAAAAACATGTTGATACGACCACACAGAATAGTGTGAATGGTTCAAAGACATTAAATGCTAATACATTATCAGTAGCACTTAAGATTATCCCAAGTATCAGTACGGCCTACTGAGATATAGTGGATGACTGTAAAGTCAATCACTTAAGGAAGACCTATATAAAGAGTGATTGTTTTCACTTAATAGAATTAAAATCAACTTCAAATATAAAGGTACATTGAAAAATATAACTTCATAAAGCAAATATACCAACAAACTACTGCAAGACTTTTTAAAACTTGAAAATGCAACAAAAAAGACTGTCATTTGTAAGATTGATCATTAACTCGATCACCTAGTACTGCCACTTTCATTGGGATCAACAAGATGAAAGATTTATTACAAGATGATCCATTATATCCATCAAACAAAAATTTGTACACAAATTCTATATTAGTTGTATTATTATTAACTGGATGGTTTTTTTCTGTATTGAGGTAATATTTTAGTGTTTATTTCAGAGAATATAAAAGTATATCAGCTTGGAACACATTGTTCGAGTATTTTTGTAGAATAAATTCATGAACAGGGTGTTTGTTTATTTGCAAATTCAAATGAAGTTTACTGCGATAAAGTTGCCAATGCTAACCGATCGACTTATAATAATGAGTATATCGACATTACGATCATCTACTATATTAATTCACACTTCTAAAGTGGTATAACCTTGTTATAATGTTAAAAAACAACACATTACTTATCAAACCTCCTAAGATGTGAATTTGTTTTACAAGGGAATCAGACGATTGCCTCCCTAAAATGATTGAGGTTTATATGATTATAATGAATTCATTCTGAGTGTTAGGATTGGGGTATGCAGTCAAAAAGATAGGGAAAATTTGCTTCCCAATAGGTTTGTGCTTGAAAAAATCTCCTCAAAGTGTTACAAACTACACATGTATTTAAACCCCCTGATCATAGACTTGTCATAGGCGTAGGTATATTTTTTCGCCCCCCCCCCCCCCCCCCCCCCCCCCAACTTTTTGAAATGGAACCAATTTTGAAGTTTTTGCAAATGTTTTCAGGTCACTCAATAATATGTTGTTAAATTACACTTTGACCCTGTTCACTGTTCACATGTAACATGCACTGTTATATATGCTACCATTTGAACTATAAAATTTTCATTTTTATGATTTGTGAAAGGAATATTTTCAGTTAGCCCACCATGGGATTTGTAAATTTCTGTGAAACATTTCACTTGTGCACACCAAAATCATGCCCATACTAATCTTCTACATTTAATTTACCTTATTGCTAATTATTTAGTACTTAAATATGTAGTTCCAAATTAACATAGAGCAACGGTTTACCACAGCAATTTGTGAGCTGATGAGATATTTCCCAGAAAACTTCTTTCTTTACTGTGTGCTTATTTGACCTAGCCAGTGCAATGATTATACATCCCCCTCTACTTGGGGCTTAACCTTGCTAAAAATAGATCTTCCATCAGCCTGGCATATGCAGGAAAGGTCACAAGTTCTGGAAACATCTAGTAAAACTACACCTAGCGCATCGGAGTCACCAAAAAGACAACTCACCAAAGCCAATCAACCATCGCTTAGCCTTGAAGGAGAAGCCCAAGGTCAAACTGACCACATCAAAATATTCCTAGCCCATAATGTACTATAGGATGGTTTCACATTACAAACTTCTAGGACCAAGAAAAAGCAAGTTATAAACACTTCTAATTTAGGCTATCCTTGTTTGACTTTGAAGGAGGGGCCAAAGGTCAAATCTGACTATATCAAAAGACTCCCAGTCCATGATTTCCTATGAGTTGCATGGTTTCACATTGCAAACCTCTAAGACCAATAATAAGCGAGTTGTAAGCACTTTTAAGTTTGGGTATCCTCGTTTGACCTTGAAGGAGGGGTCCAAGGTCAAATATGACCACATCAGAAGATTCCCCAGCTCATGATTTCCTATAGGTTAGTTTTACATTGCAAACCTCTAGGACCAATAATAAGGGAGATCTAGACACTTTTAAAGTCTGCTACTTTGGGTACTTTGGCACTCCGTGGATGACCTTGAATTAAGTGTTTCAAGGTCAAATGTCTGCAAAGTTGTAGAGTACATCTGTTATACATATCACCTATGAAGAGATTCAGCCTTCTATGAGAACCAGCCAGTAGAAAAAGGTAGACAATTTTCAAAGAAATGCCCGCTGCGGCTATCTTGTTTTTCAGAATGAGGCTAATTTCAGTCCCACAGAAACTTACCTCCCAATAAAGATATCCTGCAAATTTGGTGAACCTATCTGCTGTAGTTTTCGTCTGAGACAGTTAACATCAAAAATCTCTTTATGAGCGGAGGTGTAGTGAACGCTGGATACAATAAACAAAAATAATTTATAATAATTGTGAATCACACAAAATGGGTGTACAAGAATACCCAGTGAATGCCTGTGGCGTAAGAGATGGCCTGTCTTGGGATATGTTAGTGTCGAGTCGGCGCAATCTAGTTACTTCCAAAGAGGAAAGAAACAATCAAAAGGGCACTCTGAATATCCAAGAGCAGGGGCAAGGGTATTGCCACAGCAAGTACTGGGCGTATTTCACAACCATAATCCATCGAATCTAGATTCTTCAGATCAATAGATTCACTTGTGATGTGCCTTGAATCCTAATCTGGATTATGAATCCGTTGATCTACCTCTCTCAAGGTTGATCATCCCAATCAATAGAAAATTCCAGGATCTCCTAATTTTTGCAACCGGGGGTAATATAGGACATCCTGGATATAGAACTGCCCCATAAAGAACACACCGTACGTCTGTAGTGGGTTGTAACCCCTGTTATACTGTAAAAGTACCTGTCTCAGGTTTGAAGACTGTCCTGAAGGAGGAGATGAAAACATCACTTTCTGCTTGTCACTGCCCAGTAGTCAATGTGCTGAAGGTTATGTGAATTGTCCCAACAACCCCACAGCCTGTGTGCCAGAGGTACAGATTAATCCTTGTTTATTATATAAGAACACTTATTTCATTTTTGTGGGGAAGATATTGTGCCTGCAAAGCAGTAGATTAGATTAGATTTCCAGCAATCATTAAGTAACCAAGATTATTACTTTTTTGTTGTATAATACAAAAAGTGGTTATAGATAATTCTTGTCTGAAAATGACTCTAGTAATGTAAACAGAACATATCAGTACAAAAGTTTACATCAGTATTGCCTTATCTGTTTCATATTTAATACAAACTTATCAACATAACCTGATGCCAATATTCAAATAGGCTGAAGTTTGGTAAGTATTACTGACATAGGTCATGAACATTTTGAACATGTAAACATGAAAATGTAAACATAGAATGTAGATTTGCATATGTTAAGAGGTATATAACTGATATTAAAATAGCATTTAATGAGACCATTCATGTTGATTCTATGTATTTG
The DNA here is from genome assembly GCA_964017235.1 of Sabellastarte sp. h YS-2021. NCBI lineage: Eukaryota > Metazoa > Annelida > Polychaeta > Sabellida > Sabellidae > Sabellastarte > Sabellastarte sp. h YS-2021. The sequence goes on from OZ024929.1 coordinate 143,886,771, forward strand.
TAAGTGTAAAATCATTGAGACATGCTATAAAGCTACACAATCTTTCTACTAAAGTTTCAGCTAATTTTTCATTGATCTATGACTAATCCCTTTTTTATGAATACTGCCCCAGATTAACAATTTAGATTTACATCTCTCTAAATGATTAACTGACATTGAATTATCATTTAAGGGTAAGTCAGGCTGTGCAAGTTGAAGTTTGTACAAGCAGCCTATGTGAGTCGATAAACTCAAAACAGTCATTTTCTTGGCTGAACATTGCTCCTCCGCCTGTCACTGTACTAGATAATTGGGTTTGTGCTGTTTCCTGCAACAAAAGTTGTGCTTTAGTGGTCAAAGAGCAAAAACTGTAATGCCTGTATCACATCAGAAATCTGTCAGCTTCCACCACAAAAATGAGCAAACATAGGGGACCAGGAGGAAGTTGGTAACTTAAATCAAAATTGGAAACGGTTCGGTAAATAAGTGAATGTGTTACTTAAAATGCAAATTTTGAAATGTTAAAAAAAATTCATTTTCTTCCTGCTGCCCTGTGAATGACATGAGGAAATGGGAACAAAGGCATTAGCTAATATTACATAAAGTAAGGGAATGTATCACTGAATACGGGGAACCTCTGAAAGCCAACAGCAGGCGATACAGAGTATCATTTCTTACATTGTCATAAAATATAGTGTAGGAGAACAAATCGTGTCACTGCTGTAGTTTCCCAATTTACTATTTTGCAAAAGTCAGAACCTGCTGTTCCTGGTTTGTAATTTTCTTCTGTTGCATGCGCAAGTTTCCAAATGTCTGTCCAAAAGTTTGTACATGTAATGCTTTACCAAGGCAGAGAGATATGAGTTTCAAATTTCATTGGTTTGTGTCTTAAAACATCTGTAAAAGACAACAAATCCATGAGGCATATGAATTTTGGCATATGATCGGACAACCTTTAACCTTTACAACTCTAAAGTTGAGGACGAAATCAAAAAAAAGCACATGTCACCTCCCCAACAGGACGTAATACATCCCGGCTTGTTTGGATAAAGATCCCGACCTGACTTGGGTTCAGAGTGCTTTTCTCCAGGACAAGACCAGATACTACCAGGGCAAGCCGTAGACCGCTTAACCAACAAGCTGTATCAGGACATGACAAGCCCTAGTGACGAACCGGCAAGACTGGACCAGTATCCCAACCCATCCCGACTGGACTGATTAATTTCTGGAGTCGGAATCGTGAGTTGGGATCAAACCAACACTACATAAATACTTTCTGGCTGCTATAACTCATCATTTATCACTGCAAAGATGTCAGTTACACATCATAGAGACAGAAGCTTAGGGTCCTTTATTTTTTCATTGAGTTTAATATTTTGATGTTCTTTATGACTTACACACAAAGAGGGAAGAATCTGAACCCAGGTCTACCACCTGCCATACAGCCAGCACCAAGACCACAGTCCCCAGCTTCACACACAAGAAGAAGAAAGCCACAAAACCCATGGGTCATGCCCTGGGTCCTTCGAAGAAAAGAAAGAAGATGCGGCAGAACCCTCCTGTCCTACTTAATAAACACTGATATTCCAGCGGCACTAGACGGGAAGCATGTCGCCATGAAGAAGCCCGAGAAATCCGGCAGTGAATATTGCAACTACAAGGGCTTCTTTTGCCTGGTGCTGCTAGCCCTGGTCGACACAGAATACAGATTCCTGTGGGTAGATGTTGGGTCAAGTGGATCTTCATCTGGTGCACAGATTTTTAACTGCAGCAAGTTGAAGAAGAAGATCACGGATGGGAGGGAGGGCCAGATTTGCACTACTATTTCCTGGGTGATGACACCTTCGCCTTGATTAAATTTCTTGTGAAACCCTAACACAGAAGACAACTCAGCAGGGAAGAGAGAATTGCAAACTACAGGATCTCCAGGGGCAGGAGGGTAGTGGAGAATATGCTTGGGATATAAGTGAGCAGATTCAGAGTTTTGCTGGGCACAATGGAGCAAAGGCCAAATGTTGCCAGAGTCATTGTTTTGACATATGTTGTGTTGTATAACATGCTGAGGACACACCAGGGTGGAGCAGACAGAGCACCCACCCCAGCAGATGAGATAGTATGCCTACAAAATGAATAGGTGGTGTATGTGCCTGATGACAACCACAGGAATCCTTTGAGGGAGGCCAAACATCAGCGAGATCTACTGAAAGATTACTTCAGTCACGTTGGGGCACTGGCTGTGCAGGAGCACAGGATCTGAGATGGGAGCTACAATGGGGACAGAAGAATCTGGCATCTATCAGTCCTTTTCAGGACTGCCCATTTATTCCAAGAACTTTTATTTGAGCAAGTGCTGCACCAAGTTCTTACAAATTTCACAAAAAAATTCACCAAAAGTTGTCCCATATAGAAAATTTAATTTAGAAAACCTTAAAAGTTAACAGATAATTTTTTTAAAAAAATTTCTCTCAAATTTGCAACATATTTCACACTTTTACAAAATCTGAACTATCAAAATCTTTTTAGAGTTTAAAAAGTTTCTCAAAGGTCAAAAGTCAAAAGGTCGGACACAAAGGTCAAAATCATTTCAGAATTGTCACAGTTTGTTAAAGTCAAAGTCTGCTTTGGTTTTTTGTCTAAGTTTTTTTTTTCCTTTTTTTTGGCCAGAGTTTTATGTTTTCTGTTTGGAAGTTTCATCTTCTCTTTTTTTTTGGTGGGTGACAAAATTTTAGGTCTTTTTGGGGTCAAAGTCCTTTTTTGTCAATTTCATTTTTAAAAATTTTTATATTTTTTTCTAAGTTAAAATTTTTAAACTCCATCTTAAAATTATTTGAATTTTTTTTAACTTCAAACCCTCACTCACACACTCACTCACTAATTTTGTTGAGTTTTTTTTGTGTTTGTTGGTTGGGTGTTTGGGTTGTTTTAAACAGCAAACTTATTGTTTTTGGAAGATTCAGGCGGTCCTGAGAAGGACCAATGAATCAGCAGTTGTCCGGAAAAGGACATTTAACAGCAGTGGTCCTGAAAAAACAATTGTAGTCAAGTGCAGTAAGTCTACTGCTGCTGCTTTGGCTAGGATGATTGCTGGGTGGGCTGGGGCTGGGCTGGCTGCTGCTGGGGGAGTTGGAGCAGAGGCGGTGTGTTGACGCAGGTCACATGGTGAAACGGTTAAGGTGTATCGATCAGCTGGTAGCTCATGACTGACTGTAAATTAAAAAAAAAACTAGCGAGTCCTGATATGTTGTGTGAACTTTCTTCACCTGTGGCAGAGGCAACTGATGGAAGGTTGAACTGCTTCGTTGGAGTGAGTGTAAAAGTAATTTGTTTTTGAAGGCCTGGCCTGTTGGTTGTCAACAACTACGAATAAAGTTGGCTGCCCTCTTGGCTGCTGCTGTCCTGTAGGTGCTACTTGGCTCTGCTGAGTTGGTTGGAAGACCTGGCTTGCTGGTATCTGAGTCTCTGGAATAATTAAGATCTATTCCTTACCAGCTGGTGCTGGTTGCTGTGGCTGTTGAAAAGTCTGTGGCACAAATGTGGAAGTGGCCCTGGACCTCCTAGAAAGTGAAGGTTGTTGGGGCTGGGGGTCCTTTCCTCTGCCCTGCTCTGGATCCCACTTAGATGTTTCACAGCCTAGTTTCTGAATATTTGAAACTCTTTCTTCTAAAGGCTCAACCTCAGATGCCAGGTAGTTGCAGATGGCTGTTTTGGTGGTCTCCTGACTTGGCCCGAGAAATGATGACAGCATGGTTTTCATCTGTGTAAACTGGTCCATGACCTACTGGTTGATTGAAGACCGCTGGGAAGCTACACTGGGGCTTGCAACTGATGGCTGTTTTGTGGTATCCGATCACATGCTGATCTCTATACTATCCATGTTGGTAGAACCTCTGAAGATGTTGTGTGCTGATAACAGATGTACTGGCTCCTTTAGCCTGTGACTTGAAGTCTGCAGATTTGTAGAGTCCCTTGCATCTGATGTCTGTCTTTAAGAAGTTAAATTTGTTCTGAATCAAGTTCTGCCTCTCAGTCATTTGCATTAGAGCCTGGCCAGAATTGGACTGGGTGAGTTTTCAGTAGCGAATCCTTTGGGATTACTTACTTTCACAGACAGCCTGTGGCTGATGGTAAACCTCTCTCTCAGGGAATCCTTCCTGGCCTTGTCCTTGAAATGTTTGTTGGTCTTGTCATAAAGCTTCTCATGACCCTTGACAAAGTCCACAACAGCCTCCTCATCTGAGTCTGTTAAGTAAATGTTCGTCATATGTCCTTTCTTGTGCCTGGATTGCGGTTAGGATGAGCCCACCTCTCCTCCACCCTCTGTGTCCATTTCACTTTCACTCCTCCAAGGTCTCGCTCTTTTTTCAGCCAATGCCTCCTCTGTGGACTGTGGAGTTTCAGCCCTCTTGACTTCCTCAGGGATTATCAGGTCATTATGAACATAATAATCAAAAAAGTGGTAGTGACTGACAGATCTTCTTGTTATAGCAGAAGATATGCATCATATTTGCAGATATAATGACAGAAATATAAGGTGTAGTCCAGAAACAGTCCAAATATCTAACCACATGCACAATAAATGATATATGGCAAAGTGTCAATGTACAGCATAAACTTTTTCAAAGTCTCACAGTCTATGTTATGTTGTCCTGCTAATGGACTGCGCCTATACAATGAAAGTATATTTTTAGTAAGTGTGTCACACCTTTCCCTCTCTTTTTGGAAGTATCCCCACCAATGTTTCAGTTGATATCATGAATATCATAATCATTTCTCCAAGAACTCCTGGAATGAAGTGGTTCTGGTCTTCTCAACCGTGCATTGTTGCCTGCATTACAGGATATCTCTCTCTTAAAATGTTATGCAAACCACACAACAGGCACTGTTTATCACTTCAGGGCTGTGTCTCTGTGCAGTGAGAACTCGGAACCTCAATTATCCCAAAGGAGACTAAGTTGGGAAACTGGAGTTGAACAGGTGAGTTTTGAGGTGTTTCCTGAAGGCTGTAACAGAGGGGCTCTTTTTTTATTTGAAATGGGAAAGAGTTCCAAAGAACTGGGGCATAGTGACTGAAAGAATTAGAAAAGTGTTTATTTGATTTATGAACTCTATGGTCAAAAGTGGGTGTATAAAGGAACTTAGGTTTGGTGCTGCTACGTCTTGTATTTCTGGAAGAGGTGTAGGGTAAATTAATTCACTTAGGTAAGCTGGTCGACCGGGGTTTAGAATTTTATATGTTATGAGGCCTATTTTAAATTGCACCCTGTACTGACTGGGAGCCAATGGAGTTTTTTTTCAATTAAGGGGTAATATGGGAGAATTTAGAGGAATGGGTGACAACAACAGTGCAGAGTGAGTTTTGGACCTGCTGCAACCTTCTTAACTCAAAATCAGTGAGTGATTCAAACATAGAATTCCAATAGACTAAGTCCAATCTACTGCTCATTAAAACATTTGCTAAAAGTACTGATGTTTTAAGGTCTCAAAGGAGACGAATTCTGTAGAGGTCTTCAGCATGGACTCTGGTAGACTTTATGACCAGTGATACATGGTCTGAAAGAGTAAAGTTAGAATTGAACAACACTCTGAGTTTCTTTTCACTTTGTGCTCGTGAGACCTGATTACCAAGAATATTGGTTTTGATGAAATCATCCAAAAATTCACCAACAAGAGCCTGAAACACCTCTCTATAACTTCTAAGATAGTATTGACCAGTAGCCTAAAAACCATGCTGCATGTGTCTGTACAAATTGTCAGAAGCCAGATATCTCACTGCAAGCATGAGGTCTGGCTCTAACTGATCCCCACGGCTGCCAGGAGGTCTAAATTTATTTGGAGTTCTCTTCCAAAGTTAAAAAATGGAATGGTTCTGGTGGCACAACAGGTGAATTTCGAGGGTTTTTTTCTCAATTTTCTTGTCTTTGAAATGTTGCAGGATGGAGCTTTGATGTGATGCAGGCATCAAATTCGGATCCCATTTCTTGTCACAAGAGCAGAAGTTGAAAGGGTCATACAGCAGTAAAGCCAAAAACCTGGGGCCGATTTCACTAAAGGACTTAAACTAAGTCAGGGACTTAAATCTAAGACTTTGGTCTTAGCTAGGTCTGGGACTTAAATGGATTTCACAAAAGGGTGACTTAACTAATGCCCCTGTTCCACCAAAGGACTAAGCCCCAATCCTGTCTGGGACCCTTAATCGTGGACAGTCGGTGAAAAAAAAGATAAAATGGGCGGGAAAACTGGATCGGTGTCAAAGTCTGGGATTAAGGTCAGATCGGTCTCAGGAAGCCTGAGGAGGCCCCAGGTACTCCCAGACAGTCCCTGACTGGTCTGGGACTAAGAACTGACCAAGCCATTCTAGTTTCAGGCCTCCTGGGACTAAGCCCCGACTAACCCACGACTAAGTCCCGGCGTCCTCAGGCCTCCTCAGGCGTCCCCAGTCTTCCCCAGACTGAGATGGCCGATTCTTGTTTTGCAATGGTACTAAGGGTCGCAGGAAGCCTGGGACTAAGGCACTAAGGGTCTGGGACTAAGGGTCGCAGACGGCCTGGGACAACATAGGACTGTGTAAAGTTGGTCTGAGGAGGCCTGGGGAAGCCTGGGACTGGACATTTTGTTTATGGCGGGAAAAAATAGTCGGTTTAGGTCGGGAGAAATATCAAACATGTTTGATTTTTCACACGGCCCCAACCGACCACAACTGACCCTTACAGGACGCCTGGGACTAAGAAAAATTTTTCAAACCGACCCTCAAAAACCCTTAATCGTGAGCCTTAGTCGTGTGGTGGAACACCCACATAAGTCCAAATTTATCATATAACCACAGTGGTTTTCTGTGTCAAATGACCTTTTATATCCTTTTATATCCTTCTTTGATGCATTTTATCTGAGTATAAGTGCTGTTTTGAAATAGAAAACCTTGTTACATCATATAAACTTCTGAAAGACTACTTCAGTAAGGTGTTCTGCATAATTTTACTTTATTTACAGCCATTTCAAATTTTAAAGTGGAGAAAAGTTTATGGCAGCCATATTTAAGTCCTCTTTACAAAATTTAAGCCCACTACCTCCCAGACTTTAAATTAAGTCCACTGACTTAGCAATTTCATGGACTTAACTGCTTTGTGAAATCCGCTAAGACTACAGTCTTAACATAAATTTAAGATCAAAGTCTTAAATTTAAGTCTAAATGTGGACTTAAGTCCCTTTGTGAAATCGGCCCCTGTATTTTTTATGGAAATGACAGAACATTATAAAATATGGGATAAACTATAACTAAATGTAAGAATAAATTGAGATGATGGTAAACTTAGCAAGATACATGAAAATAGATAAGATTTATGTGTATATGATTGATCAGAAATTTATATGTCCTTTAAACCACAAAAAGAACAATTAATTGGAATAGGCCTTCACTAAAGCACAGCAATAGCCTATCTAGCTTTGTTGAAAAAAGCTCTTAAGATACTTCTTCTAAGATCACACAACCAGGGACATTAGCAATGGTAACAATGGAAATAGAAAACACATTAAGAATGTTATAATACCTTTACTTTTACAACTCTAGGACAACTGCAGAACATCAACTCCAGGGCACTGTATACGCTGTTTTTCATCTGTCTATATTATACATTAGTATATATTATTTATGTTAATATAACTGGAAAAAAATCATGCATAGATTAAAAGCACCTGAAATTTACATCAAACGTTGTAATCCTGCCATTGTTTGTCTGATTACATGATCAATGAAAAGAAGTTGAACCAGCTGTTACAAAGTGAAAGTATATTGTATTGTGTTGATTTCAGTTCTATCATTGTAAATTCATACATTCAATGTGCACTTATTACATAGGTTCATCACAGCTAATAAAGAACACATACTTAAAAAAGAAGAATTGAGATGAAACATTAGACCAGTGTCTTCTGTGTGTACATTACACATGTGTAGCAAATTAATTCTCTTTGCCTTATGTATGAACTCTACCACCCACATTTTCAATGGCTTGCTGCCTCCATATTTTGTTTTTTCCAGACATCGCTTTGTGATGGCTTTCCAGACTGCTTCTTCCCTGGTGCTTTCTATGCTTATGCCACCACTGATTACAATGATGAGGAATTTGTCGAAACCCCTAATGAAGAAAGTGATGGATTTTGTATCGGTAATCGTATCTCTTGAATAGATAAAAGAAATGGGTGATCTGTTTGTGGGTTTTACTGGCAACTGCCCATATGACCATCCCGCAGTGACCAGTCACAGAGAAAACCAAGTTTGCATAATTTTATGCTAATTATAGGGGGCCCAGGATTAAAATTGTACTTTGACCAATTTTATTGTATGAGATAACATAAGTCGTAATTATGAGATACCATAAGTCGTAATGACGACAAAGCGTACGTCGTAATAACAACTTTTGTACTTTAAATAGTGGCAGAATACACTGGTAGATAAATCCTTCGAGTGAAACAAAGGTACACCCTTTTTCACAGAAGGACCTTTTTGTATTTTTTTTCAGAATGAGGTTAATTTTAGTCACGCAAAAGCTAACCTCCCCTCTCCCTAATGAACATATTGGGCAAATTTCATTAAGATAACTAGTCCTGCCCACCACCCCACCCCAGAGGGCTGTTATTGCATTCATACTACTCATGAACAAATGCATTTGTCCGGTGCTTTGCCTGTAATGCAAAACAGTTTTAAAGTTAAAAGTTCCTACCCCTGATTTTAGTAAGGGCAATGTTCCTAAAGTGCAATCTTCTGAAGGGAAATGTTCTTCAAGGGGAATGTTCCTGGGAGCCAAAGTTCAGGGATGCATTTCTAACATACCTCATAAATTTTATCATAATATGCCTAGAAATTTCTTATATTGTTTACAAACAGACAAACCCTTGTCAAAAACATAAACCCTTTGGCTATGTATAGCATATATTATCATATCACATCATAGCATATCTCGTAATTACGAGATAGTGTATGTCGTAATTATGACTTATATCTTGTAATTATGAGATAGTGTATGTCGCAATTACAACTTAAGCTATGTCGTAATTACAAGATAGTGTATGTCATAATTACGACTTAAGCTGTGTTGTAATTATGAGACAATACTATGTCGTAATTAAGACTAATGCTATCTCTTAATTACGAGATATGCTATCTCGTAATTGTATGTTGTTGTAATTACGAAATAGTATATGTCGTAAGTACGACTTATAAAATTTTTTTACTTAACTCATATGACCCTTATGGGCTTCCGTAACTGGACACTTCAGATAAAGCAACAAATTTAGTAATAGCCCACATTTTTTTTGTCTGTTAAAAGTCATATTAAATAAAAATGATGATATATCTTTGGTCTCAAACATTCTTACTTTTTTGGCCAGGAAAACTGCATATTATTTTACCAGCTGTTTTATAAGATTAATGAATTCACATGAGAGACAAAATGATGACAATTCACCAAAAGTATACCAAGATCCCTCAAAATTGCTGGTCATCTGCCCCGCAGCCCAAAAGACTGGGGTGTAAGGTCACATTGCTATACTACCATACCCTTCAGGCTTATGACCAAACTTTTGAAGCAGCAGACTTTGAAGGAAAAAGATTGGGTCACCAACCGAGTCACCAAAATATCAAACATGTTCGATGTGTCTACAATCCTAAACTGATGATTGGGACTGCCTGCATACCCCTGCCAACTTAGAATTCTCTGCAACTGACCACAAATAGGTTGTAGTATGGTCATTCACCAAAAAAGTCTGCCAGTTAAACACCCCTTTTAAGATTCCCACATATCAAACAACATATAAAAGTAAAGCATAATGACAATGTTTAACAGCTAATGCAAAATAACCTTGAGTTTGTGTGGTTGTTTATACAGGCTGTGGTCCAGCACCAACTGATATGCAGACTGCAACATCAGATTGCACGGTGATAGGCGATACCTGGCCAGATGGAAAAGTCACTTGCACTTGTCCCCCTGGAAAAGTTTTTAATGTCAATGGAAAACAAACTATAGATTTATTCTTTTGTGTCTCACAGGCTATCTGGATTTATTTCACAGACCCATACAGTCTGGAATGTGTAGGTAGGTATATTGGTCATACTTGTGTTTTTTATTACCAAGGCTCAAGTAAAAAGTGAAGGACATACTAAGAGCATACTTTTACTTCTTAACAGTGACAAAAAAACAAACAAGTTTATGTTCTGTCTTGGGTTTATTCTCTGGAATCTGGATTTTTCTTCCCTCTTTTTCAGATGCTGCACTACACCCGCCAGCTGCTGGTAAGTATTGTCTGAGACAACCATAATCTCCAATACATGTGGGTAATTAAATACATGCAAGTAATTCCTAAAGTATCAAGCTTAAATATTTTAGAACAATAGGGAGTTTGCATTTGATACATATGTGTGCATTGGTTGTACATTTTATCAAAGTAATAAATTTCAGTGTATGAATGACCCCAAAAAATTGTTTTTCAACATATAGTTATTATACTTGCTGTACTTGTTGATGTGATGTATTTTAGTTACATTTTGTGACACTCATTTTATTATCTGTACTTGAGCAAAAGTAAAAGTAAAACTAGGCTTTTTGTTTGCAGGAGAATTGTCACAAAAATAAAAAGCACCAGTAAATTCACATGCTTGCAAAAAAAGAAAGACTGTTATTTTCTCACTTATTTGTTGGTTTATTTTTAGTAACTCCGCCTGCTTTGACACAAGAAAAAACAACCCCTCACCAGGAAGGTATGTAAAACACATGCAAACAAAGGCTGAATTTAGTGTCATGCCATGCCAATTCATTTGTACATCAGTAAAGTATAGTGGATTGAGCCTTTTAGTTTCAACATTGCATCAGTTAAATACCAAAAGGCCAGTATTTATGTGTTATTTATTTGTTACATGTGTTATGTGTACTTGTGTAGTGTTGCACTTAGTATCTAGTTTACTGGAAGAAATTAACTCTAAATTTTAAGAGTGGCCAGATATTTGGAATCACCCAACTGTACAGTACTTTCTTCCAGCTGACATAGATTTGGAGATTTAGTTACTAGTGCAAAGTGTAGTTGATCTGAAGTAAGGCTATTACGTTGTCGTCTCAGGCTTGGCTTATCTTGTGAACTATTGATCAATAATAACAGGACTCTTCATGTGCATATTTTGAAGGGTACAGTGTGTGTTTACTGTTTGCAGGTAGTATCACTAAACTTTTTTTTGTGAAACAGATATATGTTACTGTAAACCCATTAGCTATGACTCTTTGTATATACCAATGGGATTTAATGTTTATATAACATCTGATTAACATATACTCAATAAAACTTTCAGGTAAAGTGCATCCTGGTAGTTAGATAATTTGGAAGTTTGGTTTAAATTTTCATTGTAGAACAGGAAGAAGATATTGGACTTGTGTACCATTGTACTATTAGATAGCACGCTTGTTCACTGTTGCTAAACAGAGTGAGCAGTTACGTTACAATCACACAGGTTGTGCAACCATGATTTTCAAGGATTAAAGTCCAAATTGATAAACAATATATTTCTATCATAAACCAGATTGCTAGGTAAATGTTTATCATTTGCACTGTACACTTCAAATTAAAATCAATTAATAGATTGTTAAGTTGTATATTTATAGTACAAACTTGCAGATGTATGAAGAGGGGTAAGCAGAAGTATATGTAATCACTGAGATGCTACATCTAACTCCCAACACTACACTGAGTATATGCACTTCCATCAGAAAGCAGAACATTTAAATGTCAGTGTAGTAAGAAGTTGTAGCAGAACATTTACCAGACATTTCAGCAGCAATTTGTGCATCAGTGAGTCTAAAGAGATAATAGTCTAGGCGATAAACAAAGCCAGATTGATTTCCTTTGTACAAATAGCATGAAGATTACTGGATAATTTAATATATAACTCAGGTATGTATATATAATATATATATATATTAAGCCTCTATCAATTCACAAAGAATATAATATTTATGCATAATAATTGATGAACCTAGGTTGTTAGAAGCAAAGTATCTTTCAGAAAACTAATAAATATGTTATTATGATAATAATGTGGAAACTCATTGAAGGATTAGCCATAGGCCAAATTTCCCGGAGCGGAAAGTGTTAATTGAATTAAAATATAGTGCAAAGTCTTTTAAAAATGAATTTTTAAACTGAATAAAAGTGTCAGGTCTCTGAGGTTGTCAGTTGCAAAGGCAGATGATGGGTGGATTATCAGGACACAGAGGAGAGTACAGAGAGTATGGGGACTCAGGCAAAGAACGCAGACAGAAACGTGTCTTCTACACAGTACTTCTAGTCGTCACACTCAGCAGTCTGGTATTGGTCCTCAGTGCTTGTGCTGTACTTGTGTACTTCAGGATACGCCATGGATCCCTTGGCATGGGTCAGGTCTTCTCTCCAAGTAAGCACTCTTAAGATCTACTAATCTCTATGTGCTAAAACAATTGATATTCCTAATTACACAACCTGACAGGCATAAAGATGGGCATGGATACACTTGTCAGGCATACTTGTTGGGGAGATATGGAAAGGGAATGCTAAGCCTTTGTGGTAGAACATTGTATTGTAAAGGTTATTATTATCCTTTGTCAAACATTAGGGTCTTTTCTCAATATTTGGTATGTATTTGGGTGTGATCTGTTTTGATAACTTTGTAGATACAATACCTAACAAATTTACGAATGGGTTCAATATTGTTTAAACCAATATTCAGCTTTATTGCGGTCTGAGGTCGTATAAGATAGTTCAAGAATGTATAAGATAGTTCAAGATTGTTCAAAAACTACACTGGCTCGCTATTACATACCACATCTTGTTTTAATATCTAAGCTATTCTAATCTACTGCTTTGGAAGCACAGTATCTTCCCCACAAAGGGGAACTCAGTGCACTAATTAAACAAAATCATTATCATAGGGAGAGTCAAGAGGGGTTCAAGGCCAGAAATCCAGGATTGTGGGTGTGACCGAGAGGGAAGAAAAACTAAGTTGGGAGAGGTGGGTTTTGAGGTGCTTCCTAAAAGATGCAACAGGGGGACTATTTCTTACATAAAAGGGGAAAGAGTTCCATAGGACTGGGGCATAGTGACTGAAGGAATTAGAAAAGTGCTTAATGGATTTGTGAACTCTGCAATCGAAAGTGGGGTTTGAAGGAATTTGAGTTTGGGGGTACTTCGCCTTGTATTTCTGGAAGAGGTGTAGGGGTGGATTAATTCTCGTAGGTAAACTTGTTGACCCTGGTTGAGAATATTATATGTAATAAGACCAATTTCAAATTGTACCCTGTATCTGACTGGTAACCAATGGAGTTTTTTTAGTTGAGGGGTAATGTGAGAGGATTTAGAGGAACGGGTGACAACCCTGCAGAGTGAATTTTGGACTTGCTGCAATCTCCTGAACTCAAAATCAGTGAGCGATAAGAAGAGTGAATTGCAATAGTCTAACCTGCTGCTCACCAAAACATTCGCTAACAGCACTGATGTATTCAGGTCTAGAAGGGGACGAATTCTGTAGAGGTCTCTCGCATGTACTCTAGTGGACTTTATGACCTGTGACACGTGGTTTGAGAAATTGAAATTGGAGTCAAACACCACTCCAAGGTTCTTGACACTTTGTGCTTGTGAGACCTGATTTTCCAGAATATTGATAGGGAAATGAGGGAAGAGTTGTTTACGATTTTTTGGGAGCCTATGAGAATGAACCCGGTTCTGTCTGGGTTAAGTTTTAATTTATTTGTAAACATGAAATTTTCAATGTCGTTTAGTATAATATAAGTAAATAAAAGTAATATAATTACTTTCAAGGCCATCAAATTCTCCCATCCCACATACTTATCATCCTTGATCAAAACCAGTAGCCTAACTCGGGAAAATCGGCTATCTGTTTTCTCAGTTTGTCCTAGAAAGGCCATTAGTAGGCAAGGTTTTGCAATGGCTTCCATCACTGAATGGATCAGACTCCCGCAATTGGTCCGATCACAGCACACAATAGCAGGTTTCTGAAGCCAGCTAAAAACCTGTTTGTTTAGACTACCATATCCTCCACCATAGTATATCTCCCTGGTGGGTGCTAATTTGGATCTCCACCTGATACATCCCTGGACTTTCCCGTTTTGATCTCGAGCACATTAGAGGATGTTGTATCAATTTTGCGCTATATAAATGTTTCTATTCTATTCTATAGTGGCTTAAAATTGGTGCCCCCATTTGGTTCTTACTGAAAGGCATATAATTGCTTGTGGGGTAATTTCGACAAAGCTCCCTAAATTCCCTTTTATTGCTAATGTTTGAAAGTAAATGTATAATAAGCATTCTGAAAATATGGATGCTAAAACCGTTTATGATGAAATGTTGTCAAAAATGTTTTTAAATGATGCTTATGAAATCTATTTGCTATGGAATGTTATTAAAATGTTTTCAAAGCAAACATTTACAAAACATTGTCATCAGATGTTGTTTAAATGTTTTATATATACTGTTTATCACACATTTAATGATGAATATTTGAAAAACATTTCCTGCATAACCTTCATTTCTTGAGCTATTTTATAAATGTTTCAAAAACTTTCCAGTCAAACCTCAATTTCTTTAGTTAATATGTTAATGTTTAACAAATGTTTAGCAAAAACATTTCTCTAGAGAATGTTTATCGAACATTTTAAAAACATTACAATGTAAACAAACCCCGTGGAAACATTTCATAACCCCAAAAATAGTGTTTAAAAACTTTTTTAAACATTTGAAAAACGTTTATAATGTTTACTGCCTGTATTTTTTTGAGTACCTATTTCAGTGTCAGTTATTCAGTACGTTTAAACTTTTTACTTGTCAATTTTAAGAGAGCCAATTTCAGCCCAACTTTGTTGGTAAAGCTTGTAAAATTTTAAATAAATGTTGTTTGATTGTTAACTCATGTTTCATAAGTTGCTTTTCCTTGTGCAAGGCCATCATCATCAGGGTAGACTCTTTGGTCTGAAGTGTAATAATTTCTTTCCTACCTCAGAGGTAAACCTCTGATTTTGTGATTACAGCATGTTGATACTTTGCAGAGATAATTCTATCTGGTGTTGAATAAGACTGTTTTTTAAAATGGAGTCAAATGGGCCTATGGACATCCATAAGACTCACCCAAAACTAAAGCCTACTCAAAGTGTGTCAGGATTGTGTGATAGATGTAGAATCCAACTCTGCAGATGATCAATATTTACAATGTTCCCAAGATAGCACATATGACACTGGGTTAGAGGCCCAGCCACCCCCAAATTTAAATGTGCTTATTTCAGCCCTATCTTTGTTGGAAAAAACTAGTTTATTATCTCCCGCCGGCCGATAGGCCCGGTACGGGAGATTATAGAATGCCCTCTGTCCGTGCGTGCGTGCGTGCGTCCGTTCGTCACGTTTTTACAAAAGCTAAAATATTATAGCTAGAGCTTCCAAATTTGCAGGATAAATTCATCATTGGAAAAACCTGCCTGGGAATCTTTTTCGGCTGATTCGGAAAAACAAGATGGCCGCCACGGGTGTTAACAAGATGGCTGCCATGGTCTTTTTTTTCAGGTGTTCTGCCATGGGGTTTTTTTTCGTTGATTTAGATGGCTGCCATAAGTGTGTAGTTGCACTTTTATACAGCCTAAAAATAGCCTGCTTGGTATTTTTCTGACCTAGGTCCATAGCTAAGTGAGTAATAGCAATGGTGGCTACTTTCAGTAAGGTGCTCATAACTCCAAAACGACTGCATTTAGAGCATTTCTGTAAAATATGTTGTTCAGCTACTTTCTCCATGCCTACAAGATGCTACCATTTTTAGGGGTCTATCTTGATAGCTAAGTGAGTAATAGCTATTTTCTGTTTTTAACAATGACCAAAATGAGTAAGTTGCTTTTATATTTGTAACTGTTACTTACAATATTGGTCTCAAATATGTTGTTGAACAACTCCATCATGTACTATATCATGGTGAGGTTTCCAAGGTGTAGCACCATAGCTAGCTGAGTAATAGCTACACTAAGTTTAACATTTGACCATTCAGCAAGACACTTATAACTCAAAAACTATTGAATATAGAGGATTTTTGTCAAATATGTTGTTTATCTACTTTTTGATGTACTGTGTCGTGGTGAATTTTCAGAGCTGTAACTCCATAGCTAACTGAGTAATAGCTACTTTTAAATTTCTTAATTTCAACATTGAATAAATCACTTATACCTCCAAAACTATTGAATTTAGGGAATTATTGTCAAGTATGTTAATTGGTTACTTTTTAATGTTCTGTGTCATGGAAAAGTTTCAGAGCTGTATTTCCATAGCTAACTGAGTAATGGCTACTTTGAATTTCAGCAATGAGTAAATCACTTATAACTCCAAAACTATTAAATTTAGAGAATTATTGTCAAATATATTGTTCACTTACTATTTGATGTACTGTGTCATGGGAAATTTTCACAGCTGTATCTCCATAGCTACCTGAGTAATAGCTACTTTGAGGGTTTCCATTGAGTAAATCACCTTTAACAGCAAAACTGTTGAATTTATAGGATTTTTTTCAAATATGTTCTTCACCTACTTTTTGATGTACTGTGAAATGGCAAATTTTGAGAGCTGTAGGTCCATAGCTAACCGAGTAATAGCTACTTTAATGGTTCTCCATTGAGTAAATCACTTATAACAGCAAAACTGTTGAATTTAAAGGATTTTTCTCAGATATGTTGTTTAGCTACTTTTTTATGTACTGTGTAATGGCAAATTTTAAGACCTGTAAGTCCATAACTAACTGAGTAATAGCTATACTTTGATGGTTCTCCATTGAGTAAATCACTTATAACAGCAAAACTATTAAATTTACAGGATTTTTGTCAAATATGTTGTTCACGTACTTTTTAATGTTCTGTGTCATGGCAAAGTTTCAGAGCTGTAGGTCCATGGCTAACTGAGTAATAGCTACTTTCATGGTTTTCCATTGAGTAAATCGCTTATCACAGTAAAACTGTTGAATTTAAAGGATTTTTGTCAAATACGTTGTTCACCTACTTTTTGATGTATTGTGTAATGGCAAATTTTGAGACCTGTAGGTCCATAGCTAACTGAGTAATAGCTACTTTGATTTTTGCGGAAAATGAAAAAGTCTTAATATCTCGAAAACTGTAAGAGAGCGATTTTGAGTGAATTTTTGACCCGCAGGGTAGTACATGAGTATACTATGCAAAAGGGAAAAAATTCAATTTTCGCCACTTTTGGCGGCTATCTTGGATTTTTAGCAGAAAATAAACATTGAAAATATCTTCGAAATGGTAACAGACAGAGCGATTTCGAGTGAATTTTTGACCCACAGGGTAGTACAACAGTATTCTGTGCCTAGGGGAAAAATGTCATCTTGGATTTTAGCGGAAAATGAAAAATTGTGAATATCTCGGAAAAGGTATTTCCTCCCCTTTAATGCTCAGCGGGAGATACACACCGCGGCAGTGGTCTTGTTTGTGAATAAATGTTGTTTATTATCCCACAATTCATTCATTGTTTTTCCTTATGCAAGGCTAAACTATTGTATCAACAGCACACTGGAATGTCAATGTTTGACCCAAATTTGCGATCCTAAACATCTCGAGATTGTCCTTGCACCAACTCAAGATCTTGAGTTGAGACAAACATATTGAGATGGGACTGCCATCTCGAGTTGGGGCTGCACAAATTTAAGATATTTACCTATGGCTGTGATTAACTAATTAATTGAGGTCTACTAGAAATGATTGGCTATTTTAGTGACTGGGCAATACAGTCTGTGTTCACTCTGTCAGGTAGCGATTGCAGGTTATAATTGCAATTATTCAGGCATAATCATGAATCCTTTGTTGTTGTTTTTTGTGGGGGTTATAACTACAAAGAATCTTATGCCAATGTATGCTTTTATTTAACCACATATATTTGATGAAACAGATATAAGTATCTATGATTATGTGAAATGTGATGTATTTCTGTGAATCTGTGTTTTAGACATAGTTCAGAAAAATGTAATGAAGACCTAAGAAAGTCGTCAATTTTAACCCTTAAAAATTTATAGTTATGATTTTATTTCAATAACTGCTTTAGAATTACTACCTTTTAAAATATCAAGGGTAAATATCAATCATAATTCAAAAATTTGTTAATAGGAGGATTCAGTGTTATGAAAGTGCACCTGGTAATCAAGTAAAGGGAAACACCTGACAAAACACACTGACAATTATTAAAACGCAATTCAGAATTGGAGAAAAAGTTCAGCCAACAAATTACACAAACAAATCCCTTTGATAAAATAATCAAAGAGCTTTATGTTCAATACAGTGTTAATCCTTTGCCAGATTATATTTGGAAGCCATACTTGATGGCTTCCTCTAAACAAAGCTATGATTAGAACTAATGAGAGCTAATGACAACTCAAGATATATCCCCATATGGAATTGTATTATATCAATGTAAGTTTGTGCAGCACCAACTCGAGATGTCCTGCACATTCCCAAGATATTTGCCTCAACTCAACACAATTCCGAGTTTGTGGATTTGGATTTATTTTTTGTTTTACGTCGCTTTCAACAGCCAGGGTCATATTGCGATGGGTAGGTTACGGGTGGAGGAACCAGTGCATATTAGTTGGTCAAGATTCTGCACTATAAACCACCGGGCATCGGCAAGTAACTACCAACTTTCCAACATGAAGTACCCAGTCTGAGATTTGAACCGGCTACCTCCGAGGTTGAAGGCGAGCACTCTAACCGCTGTACCACCGAGCCCCCATGCCGAGTTTGTGAAAGGACAATCTTGAGATGTTCCCGATTGCGAGTTGGGGCCTAACAACAACATAATCCAGTGATTAACTACACATTCTGCATTCCATATCCCAGGTTGTCCTTCTAATCAGGAGTGGTCAGAGTGTGGCTATGCTTGCAATATGACCTGTGGAGAACAATTGAAGGTCTGTGCCACAGTCTGCAGAGAGGGCTGTGAATGTCCAGACAGAGCACCCCTCTGGCATCTAGATCAGTGTGTGTCACGTGATCAGTGTCCAAACACAGGTAAGACCAACTCTCTTACAGCCTCCCCATGATTGTAAAATGTTGTGTTTATTAACTACCAACAAAAATCAACAAATTTCATAGCATAGGAGTCTGGAGGACTCCACTTTATGATCTCATTTTCAAGATTACCAAATGTGACAAAACTTTGGAAATAATTTGTGATGATAGACTTTGTATGGATGATTCTTTGTTGTTATTTCAGACAATGTGACAAGAGGCTTAAATGGCTATATCAACAAAAACAAACCCACAGTAGTGGACTCTGACACCCTGCACTTGCAGGAGGGAGACAGTGAGGAAGTCAAGCTATCCGAGTTCATGCAGTCACTATGGAGTGACAGCACATCAACACTCAACTCATCTTGTTTTGTGTACAGCCTGCAGGGCAGAACCAATATAACTATGGCAGTGGACAGTGCCGAGAACAGGTAAGACCTCTTAAAGCCCAAAGTCGAGGGGTCAAAGAGCATTTATGAACCTTCAATCCTCTGTCAAATGTGATGCTAAAATAAACAAACTAATGTTGCATGGCAAGTGCATTGTAATATACTCCTATCTCAGATAATTAACAACTGCTGTGTACAGAAGGACTTATGTAGGAATCTGCTGTTGAAAATTTAAATAAAGTTTGTGTACTTTAAAACAGTAAAAAAAACTGCATCAAGTAACAAAATTCCTTGAGGACTTGTGCCCTTTTAGTCTGGAAGGAAGAGTTTATCAGTGCTGTCAAAGGTGATATGTTATATCCCAGTAAGCTGTGGTGTTTGTTGATATATGTTATATAAAGACTTCAAATGTATGATCATTGTAATTTGAGGAGATTTTCGTCCCGGGTCGAAAACTTTCCCCTTTAAACTCCACTGATAAAATTACAATCTGGACAAACTTAATTAAGAGTGATATTAACTGGTCAATATGTTAACCACCCATCGTGTTTATTTTTAATGATGGAGGAGATGAAGACAAAGAGGTACACAGGTGACGTTTTATTATCCACCACAAAAAATGTTTTTGGCCTATATAGTAGGTGTATTTCACAACCATAATCCATCGGATCTAGATTCGTCAGATTAATGGAATTGCTTGTGTTGTGATGAGAATGCTAATCTGGATTTTGAATCCGTTGATCTACCTCCATAGGTAGATCAACGGATTCAGATTCAATGGATTACCCATAATTCTTTGTAAAAATAATGGTGGAAAAATATGGCAGCAAATTTTCAGAATCAGGAAATTTTTATGATATTTATAGTGGTTTATGTTATTTTTTGCTTTTGGATTCAGGTCTAGAGAAAATTGCTTTTCACAAATCTAGCTAATCCAAAGAATCCAAATCTGAATCTGGATTGCACAGATTATGTCGATTTTTGTTTGTGAAATACGCCTAGTGGCAGATACATACTGGGTAATAGTTTTTGCATTCTTGACACCCCTTACCATGGATAATTAAGCGGCCTGTCAGGGGCGCTTATTTATATTCATGTAAGTTCGACTGATCTCCGCGGCCGCCACTGCCGGATTATGATCTCCCTTGAATAACTTCTTGGCCTTTCAACTTTTTCTTTCCTTCTTATCTTTCTTTAAAACTATAGGGGCGGGAAAAATTTTTGGGATACTTTCAGGAGACCTTAACCTTAAGCATTTTTTGAAAACACCCTGTCATCGTGTTTTGGAAAATACCACACACACCAGTGATATAAAATTCACCAGGTACATTCTAGACCAAATTTCCACAGGTCGGAAAGGATTTTCTTATCAATCGGACCATAGATGCCTGAATGGGAAGCGTTTCATTTTCGTAAATTTTTGAAAAATGGGTACTCTGTCTGTATCTAAAAAACGGTCAGGATTTCGGCTTTTGTTGGACAACTTGTTCAGCTACTTTTTGATAATCTTTCACATGCCGAAGTTTTAGCCCTGTATCTGGAATCTTAAGGTCACCTTAATGTCAAAATGGGGGTTTTAACCCTCCAGTTCTCTTAGTTTTTCACTTTTTTCAAGCAAACATTGGCATATATATTAAGATTTACCAAAGGATTATCTTGACTTTATGGTGACCTTAAACTGGTAATATTATTAGAGCTATGCCCCCCCCCCCCAAAGTAATAAAACTGGAATAAAGCTGTTTGGCCCCTTTATTTTTTCATTTTTTTAAATCTAACATATATTGATATTGAGGTAGATCAAAAGACTCTTACTACCGAATGATTTAAATATTAATAATGTTATGGTTATCTTAAACTTAAAATATAGGGTTTTTCAGCCCTAAGCTCAGTTAATGTTTAAATTTTTAAAAGAAAACTTTTATAATTTTTATAATATTTATAAAGGTTGCCTGAAGGGACATTCTGATTTCTGGTTACCTTAAAGTCCCAGTATGAAAGAAGTTGTGGTCTCCTTACAGTCAAAAATGAAGTTTTCAGCCTACAGCTATCTTATTGTTCAACTGACCTCAGCTAAACTTTGTACACTTATAAAGGATGACAAAAGGGACATTCCTATTTTATAGTCACCTTAAAGTCCCAATATTAATAAACTTATGGCCACCTTGCAGTGAAATTATGGAGTTTTTATCTCATGCTATCATGTTGTTCAGCTCACCTCAGTTAAATTTTGCACATTTATTAAAGATGACAATAGGGACATTCTTATTTTCTTTCCACCTTGGAGTTCCAATACAAGTACAGTCATGGCCATCTTGAAGTCAAAATGAGGGTTTTCAGCCGCCAACTGACTTACTGTTCAATAACATCAGTTTAACTTAACACATCGATTAAGCTTAAGGAAGATTTTAAATTATGTAAGCTACAAACATATTACATTCATCATCAGGCATTTTGCAGAGCATTTGCTCGTGTTTACCACATTATTATTTCACATTATTTTCTCAAAACTGAGGTAAAACTAACTTGGTTGGTGTGTTGTATTGGTCATTTTTACATGTTCACAGGTTGTTTGGAGTCACTAACTGTGGAGTATTTGAATCGTCAGACATCTATAGTAGTTTTATTGAACTTCTGAATCACTTCCATCTGAATGTTAAAGAAGTAGAAACTATGACATCAGAGAAGAAGAGAGCAATAAATAGGTTTCTGGATGCAGTGCTGTCTGGCAGTGTGATGACTCAGACAGAGAGCTTTCTCAAGAAGCAAGGTGGTACCTAAATAATAATTGTCTGTTGGTGATTGTTACATGTATTAATATATTATCATTGTTTAGCTGAGTAAAAGCTAAACATCTGCACCGAATGGTGGCTATTAACACAACAACTGTACCAAGATTGTTAGCTTAATTTGAATAAATTCTGTAACAATCAACCCATGATTAAAGAAATACTCAGTTCATTATAAAAAAAATACTCAGTGCCTAAGGACTATGCATTTGGAAAGGACATGGGTATAACTTGTGTTCGAAGAAAACCTTGCCATGATTCTGTGCCTCAAAGTTTGTCAATGGGATAAATTGTTTGGGATACAGGGGTAAATAATTTAAACCTTGTTGAATTTTTTGCACTATAAAACAAGTCATCAGTATATTAAATTTTCTAGATAATATGTGTCACATTCAATGATTCTAGGCCTGATCAGTGAGCAGTCATTTAGGGAGCTTCTATATGACATCTGGTTTGATCCCTACCCACGATCATCTAGATACAATACTTCAGACAGCAGTGCTTTTGAACATGTCTTTGTTGGTAAGTACTTTTTTACTTTGTCATTCATCTGTTGGTGATATGTTACACATATAGAAATACAACAATAACAACAACCAAGTCAGGTGATGAAAGTATCAATTTGATCATGATGTATTATCTGTAAAATGTGTACTCAGAAATACGTTGGTGTAAAATCCATTTATTGACTGACAAATACCCCACGGAAGGGTAAAGGAAGCGCAAATACTGATTCAGTATACATAACCTCTTGATATGATACAAGTAATTTTCTGATATGCTCTGACAATACATTTCATTTTTTACCAATGATAAGACCACTAGATTGCAAAGACGTTTAACACAGAGCAGTAACTCATCCATCACTTAGCTCTCCCAGTCTGTGTGTAGACTTGTAATAAAGTATTCACACAGTGAGAATAAAAGAGCAGTAATATTGTTCACAAGAAATGATCTCTCATCCAGCCCTAAAAAGAAACCAGGGAAGCTCAGTTGAATTGATATTCCAATGCCAATACACTTTAGTCTTTCCCTGTTCATTATGTGTTTCAGGAGAAGTGAAAGGGCGAAAGATTCTTGGTTTACACAATTGGATACAATTTCATCTGTTAGAAAGTTATCAAAACTTGAATTATTATGGCCACATTGCTGAAGTTTTTTTACCAGCTAGTCAAAAGGTACGTAGTAGGTATGAGTTTAAAATATATATATCATTATCTGAAATTTATCGTGTCAGACGCACAGTAATATTATCACACACAAATGTGTTACAAACTAGAAAAACAGGAAAAAGAATCTTTCATGTTGTTATTTCTGCCAAGAAAGTAATGTCCTTATTGCGTCAATTTGTCTGTTTGTTTGCAAAATAAAACCCCAAAAGTTATGTGGCGATTTTGGTGAATTTTTTAGGAAATGTCCACAATTATCACAAGGATTTTCTTATCATTGCATTAAAAATCCTAATTCTAGCCAACTTAAGTTCATTTTCAGTGTATAAAGAGGTGTTGTCTCAATGATCAACATATCTACAGGTTAGCGTATTGTGTATTATCTGTTGGATAGTGAAATCCTTTATGAACCTCAAAATTCACAGCAGTATTTCTTCTTTGATTTGTGTGTCTTAAAGGACAATATCTGCCTTATTTGTGAGGACTCTAAGGCACACTATAAAGAGCGGAAGTGCGCAGTGAACGAAAATGCCTCTGTGCGCATAGACTCAGTGGGCCTAAATAGGAGAACAAATGCCCACTAAAAACTGAAAGTGCTGTTTCGAATTTGTTGATAGGAAATTTGTCTACTTTTACGAGAGTGAATTGTGCATTCAAAACAATATGGCGGCTTCCTTGTTTATGTCAACTCATAAAACTGAAGTTATATTTCTTTAAACCAGGTATTCCAGTCTTTATAATGGTAATAAATAAATATTGTTCGGGCATTTGTTACGCTATTTATGCCTGGCAAAAATAGTGTAGCAAATGCCCTCACACTCAGTATTTATTCCTACAACAGAACCATAAACAGTTATTAGTTATTATGATGATGCCGGATAACAAGCTACATAAGTGAATTTATACTGAGAATAATGTTTTTATGCATAAAAATGCAAAATAATGGGTTAAAATTGAGGGGACGCTTAATTCTGAGTATTGGGCACCCCATCATCAGTCATTTTTTGTCAAACTTCCATAAGATCCCCTATTATTGCTCACCACCATCTTGTATGACATCACACATAACATTATGACATAATATTATTGATTTTTTGATGACATCATGAGTGATGTCACAAGCCAGGAGACTTGGAGTTGTTATATAAGTTGACAATCCAGCTATCAAGTTCATTCATTCAAGGTCTAAACTCTGAAGAGTAAACACATACCACTGAACAAGAGGTGAGCTAAGGGTAAGATATTTTAAATAAACACATTTTAAAAAGAATTGTAATTTTAAAAGCTTTAACAGGCATTTGGTCTGATTTTTTTCAAATTTTTTTCCCTGAAATGTAAATCTGAAAAAAAGAAATAAAAAAAATAAAAATAAAAGAAATAAAATTTTTCAGTAGAAACAATAATTTACAAACACAGAGAAGATATATGATCTGAAGGTCCCAAGTTCAAATCCCACTAAGACGATTTAAAAAAAAAATTCTTGTTAGCTGAGTATACCTATTTTATCCTATTATTATTATTTTCAGAAAACCCTATAATATTAATAGGAAAAGAATGGCTAAGGCTTGACAGAATGGAAGCAATAATGCTTCTCCTAAATTGAAGAGGATAGGTGCTCCTTGCTGGCAATAGCTATGATACAAGTGATTCATCTCTGTCAACAATTTTATCTAAATCATAGAGGGAGCAAGATGTTATTGTGAAAAATATGAATGCTGAGTCAAATAAAATTAGGTCTTTCCACTTAGGTGGAACAAAGTACCTTATATTTCATGGGCCAAATGGTTTTGTTGAGAATATCAATCTCCAAGAGTGGGAGGATGGCAAGATTGTAAATAGAAATATTTTTAATAATCCTGTTTGATTTGCCTTTGATTGATTTGCCTTAAAGGGGAAAGTTTTCGACCCGGGACAAAAATCTCCTCAAATTACAATGATCATACATTTGAAGTCTTTATATAACATATATCAACAAACACCACTGCTTACTGGGATATAACATATCACCTTTGACAGCACTGATAAACTCTTCCTTCCAGACTAAAAGGGCAAAAGTCCTCAAGGAATTTTGTTACTTGATGCAGTTTTTTTACTGTTTTAAAGTACACAAACTTTATTTAAATTTTCAACAGCAGATTCCTACATAAGTCCTTCTGTACACAGCAGTTGTTAATTATCTGAGATAGGAGTATATTACAATGCACTTGCCATGCAACATTAGTTTGTTTATTTTAGCATCACATTTGACAGAGGATTGAAGGTTCATAAATGCTCTTTGACCCCTCGACTTTGGGCTTTAACCGTGCGAGATAGAGCGATTTTGTTGAAATTTTCGACCCAAAGGGTATCTAAGGCATGTACTGTTGACAATTTTCAAAAAAAATTTCCTCTCCCCCAAAATGGCGGCCATTTTGAATTTTAGAATTTTTGCCAAAAATGCAAAAACATAAATTTGCTTCTATCTCCTTAACCGTGCGCAATGGAGCGATTTCGTCGAAATTTTCGACCCACAGGGTGTCTCAGCAATTTACTCTTGCCAATTTTGACCAAGGTTTAGAGCAAAACTTATGCTTCCCTTTGGGTGGACATTACGCATACCAATGCGTCCTATTTCTAGTTCTGCATAATGTCTATCCAGTGATGAATTATTACTATAATTTACATCTAAAATGTATGACAACCTGTATAATAAGCTCCCCTTTTTTCACCGTGCATAACTCATATTCTTTGTGTACTATGTTGTGTACAATCATATATTTAACAACACAATTTTACATGATATCCAACAAGTAAGCTACACGGGGCCATGATTGGCCAGTGGTAACACTCGCCTCCCACCTGTGAGGTTCGAACCCCATGACCCTATGTGGCTTTCTCCTTCTGTTTATATAGACATTTCACTTTGGTATGGGTATGGCTCCTGGAATACCAGGGTATGTTAGAAAAAGTACACAAACAATTGGTCAGACACCTACACAACTAAAAGGAGAGGAGCAATGATAAAAGTATTTTTGATAACTATTTCATTTTATTCAATAACCACAACACTGAAAAAAATAAGTACGTACATACATTTCTGTAACAATAGAAAAAATATTTATTGTATATTTATTGTACAAAAAATGCAGTAAAACAAAAATAACAAACAAGGAACAACAACCACAACAATAATAATAATGGTAATAACACAATATGTCAAATCATTTTTTCTTTCTTACAGGCTAAGAAAAAACCCCAAACATTACAATTCTTTGTTTTCATACACAATATGGCTATACCATAACATCAGACACAACCATCAGTAAATTGTCTAACATGGTCATATATTTTTTCTACTGTGCTACTATGGGTGTGATGGGATGTACCCAAATGGTATACTCACCTGGCTGTTATGTTGGATGTTCTGTTTGTCAAATACCATTTGGTACTGTTTGTTTCTTATTTTCTATAGTGTGTAGGCTTTTTTGTCCTGCTATCACGCTTAATGGTTGTGTGAAAATATCAACTTTTCTGGTAGGTTCCTTGGATCAACTTTTCTGGTAGGTTCCTGGGTTACAATATTAATCATGGAATGTAGATTCAAAGCTTCTCTTGTCATTGTATTTAGGGTAAATCCTATAACCTTCAGTGAAGTCTTTCCAGAGTGAGTTTTATAGCCATAATTCTTGACACCAGCTGCCACAAACTCTGTTATGTAATCTTCATCATCTTTTAATTCATTTGCCAGTTCTCCTAGAGCTGTGACCACTTCTGGTTCAGGGTTGTTTGGCTTTGATATATACACCAGTGAATCTGTATCCATGTAAAGAATGTGTTCACCGACAACTTCCAAGGATTTTAGAGTTTCAATCTAGGTGAAGCTGTAGTAAATGCAGCAATTACAATGTTGCTACATGTTAAGGGGCCCAGAAAATCAACTACTGTGCTGTGTCATAATTATTTCCACGATATCATCTTTCAGAAAAAGTATTTCATCTACTTTCTCTGACAATAGCAAATCAAAAATATCTTTTGGCAAGAAGGAACTCTTTGTCATGTTTGATTTCTGGGAAAATTTACCCCAGAAACTATTTAGGCATAGCTTTGCTACATACCTCTTGCCAGGGTGGAGTTCTATCTGAGACAGCTCCAGATGAATATCCTCAACCTTAAAAAAATGTGCTCAATGTGTTTCTGCTTGTCTGCCTCTGTCTGACAGTTGGCACATCATCCACTGGCTTCCACTTTAACTTTCAAAGAGGCATTGACATAATCAGAAAAGAGGCTCTTGTTCCTTGTCCTTCTAGTGCAAAATCTCATAAACTTAATTCCACCATAGCATAACCATGTGCAATGTCTTCTTCAAGTTCTTTGGTTACCCAAGTTCCTGACAGGTCTGTACCTTCATGATGACACTCTTCACTGGAATGTAATTCTGTGCAGGTGTGACATAGTGGAAAGTACAGCTTTTGTATGGTAACACAGAAAGATATAAATGCCTGGGTGGCAACACCTTAACCTTCACCATGCCAAAACAGGACGATAGTTCTACTTTCCTTGCCTGGGATCCAACACGAATTTCAGGATGTCCTATAGGGTAAGTAGTGTATTTGTTAACATATGGGTACAGAGACATGAAGTCAAGATATTTGGCCTTTCCTCCATCGATGTCTTCAGAGTAATGTGGCCGGATAGCTTCAATTTGTCCACTAAAAACTTCATTGGGTAATAAAGGACTGTTGAATTGAAAATTGTCCACAACTTCTCTAGCTTCTGGATCCTGCTTGACAAGTTTGTCCCATTCATGCTCCCAAATGTAGACCACTTTCTTGCCCATGGCTTCCAATTTCTGGATTCTTTTCCTCGTTTGTCCATACTGTTTTCCCATTGCTTTTATTGAATTTTTTGGTTTCAAAGCAACATGGACACACATGCCAGAAGCATCCCATGAACTCGTAAATGGTGTCAGTGGTTTCATTCTATCCGTCAACTTGGTAAGGCTTTTAGTTTTCTTTAGTTTTCTCCCAGGTAAACCCAAGGATAAAATTTTACCACCTCTGGGGATGATACTTGGGCAAATTTACATATCCTCTCAGAATAAAGTAGCTGTCATAGCCTGAAAAGTTGTGGGCAATGAAAATGCAGTGTTTTGTTCTAGGAACCAGGCTATAAAATTTCTTAAAGCCGATTTTCTATAAAATACTTTCTTCTTTTATCCTTCTTGGTTGATCACTCACACACAGTTGCATATATGTTCCCTACTGTTCTCTGCTTCTGTGTCGAAAAAATATACAGTTGTTTTCATTGGCTCCTTGTCACTGCTGTCTTTGTCATCATCATTATCATCAGAATGAAATGAAGCTCATTTCCTTCTTCATTTTCATCTGATGGATCTACCTCCACAACACCCTTTTCAAAATCTGGTGTATCCAGTGTATCTCTCATCAATCCAGGATCTTGATCATCAAAACATCAAAGTAAGACTGTATTGGTTCATCAGAAGTAAGTCAAAACTATCAGTATGATAAAATTGACTGTAGTCATCCTGGTCACCAGTGTAATAGGAATGCACAGAATACCTTGAAGCATCATCAGCATCACCATTATCCAAGCCACCACAAAGGTCATCTTCATTGTCACTTCCATCACTATCATCACCTCCAGCAGCAGCTTTTCTGTACTATACTTTATGGTTTGGTGTACTAGTGAAGAGGGGGACATCATCATCATTGTCTCCATCATAATTCTCTGAATCTGAAAATAAAAAAGTTTAAATGCATTTAATTTTGGTGATAAGTTTTATAAATATTGTTAAAATGATGTACACAGATATCGAAAGTTGTGTAACAAACAACGGTAGGTCATCAGCCTTTTTCAAATTACATTGCGGTATTCGCCAATGATGCTGCTTAAGCGCACTCCTGTTTATAATTGTAGTAGAGCTGTTAGCTACATCGATAAGAGAAAATAAAGATATTAAAAGGATTATTGTAAATAATACAACTTACAAAATATCACAGCTAGCAGATGACACAACTCTGTTTATTAAGGATCAATTATCTCTAAAACACGCTTTTGATCAAATTGAAAAGTTCGGTATTTGCTCTGGACTCAAGCTAAATAAATCAAAGACAAAATTAATTGCACTGAATGAAAATTTCAAAAAGGATAAAAACCTGCATGTGTCATGGCATAAGGGACCCTTTAAAATTCTTGGTGTGGGGTTCACGAATAACAATGAAGAAATGTTCAATTTAAATTTTAGGGATAAACTATAACACATAAAACAGGTCCTAAACATATAGTCAGGCCAATCACTGTAAAATTACCATAATAAAAAGTCTTGTCATTAGTAAAATTGTTAATATCTGTAGTATGATATATGTGCCTACAGACTTCATAAAAGAAGTTGACCAGCTTCTATTTACTTTTCTTTGGGGTGAAGGTAAAAGGCCGAAAGTCAAAAGAAGTGTTATAACAAATGATATTTCTTTAGGTGGTCTCAAAATGGTTGATTTTAGGAATACTATCAAATCCTTAAAAATAGTATGGGTTCAAAGGCTACTTTGTGAATCCAAAAACTCAAACAACAAATGGGCAAATATTGCCTCAGAAATGATTGGAGTCTGGAACAAGAAGTTATTATTTCATAAACAAGATTTTCAAGACCTAAAGTTTCCAGTATGGTGTAATATATTCTATAGGCAAGTTTTAGAATACTGGTTTAACTTTTATTCCAAAGAACCTGAATCGTATTTAGAAGTCATCCAAGAAAATATTCAATATAACAAATTTTTAAAAATTGGAAACAAACAACTAGACAAGAGCTTCGATTTTCTGAAAAAAACGTAACATTATAAAGATAGCAGATATTATTGTAGACAGTAACTTCATGTCAAAGGATCGTCTTGAGACAAAAATGAACTATAATATTTCAACATTGTTCTACAACTCCCTAATATGTGCAATTCCCCAAAAGTGGAAACTTTTAATTAGGGCTCATAACATACCCAACAACTACTTAAAACATGACATAACTCACCTTAAAAAAGATATTTCACAGTTAAAGGCAAGAGACATATATGGCTACTTCACTTTTACAAAAATTATGCCAACTAGTGTTGACAAGTGGATAGAATACTATCCCTTTTTAGAGAGCCTTGACTGGACTCAGCTTTCTAGATTACCATACCGTATCAGTCATGAACCTAAATTACAAAGTTTTCAGTACTCCATCATAAATCAATTTATCAACTGCATTTATAACTTATTTTTATGGGACAAGTAGAATCTAAACTATGTGATGCCTGTCATTGCATAGACTCCATTGAACATTTTTTCTACTACTGCAATGTTGTCAGTCCTCTCTGGATGTATGTGAAAGAACTAACATTTGAGGCATTTCAGATAAAACTAGATTATACTGTTCTAGAAATTTTATTAGGGATTCCCTGTGAGAAAAATGCAGTTATGTGTGTTATAAACTTTGTAATGTTGTACGCAAAAAGATATATATACAATTGTAAAATATACTAAAAAAATTATCAAATAATAACTTTCTTAGCAGTCTAAGAAATTGACTTAAAGCAGAGATTTACATTTGTAAAATGTCAAGTGAATGTAACGTAGATTCAGCTTTGTGTAACTTCTGGAAAATACTTCTTGCAAAATGTAGCTAAAGTTTTTCTTATATGAAATACTTATACTAATAGTGTGTCAATTATTCTGTTGTAAAATGAGGACTCAATAAAATTATTAAAAAAAAAATTCTCTGAATCTGTGTCACTATTGTCGTCATCATCAGTCATTCTGTGCCATATTTGCCTTTTTGGAGTACTCGTGAATAGAGGACAGTCATTTCTAAAACATCATCATCATCAAAAGTCATTCATAATTTTGACCTTGATAGAAGGTGCATCTTTCAATATAAGAGGTCGATTGGACAGAATCTGAGGAGTATCTTGACTACCAAGTGTCCTTGTTTCTGAGGATGAGGAAGCAGAAAAAATGGGGAATAAAGTGAATTGGACTACCAGCTGGATAGGTTATACCAAGTAATGGTGTCATATCAAGGGAATTGTGAACCTGTATGAAAAAATTACGTGAAATTACGTGAACCTGTATGAAAAAATACAAATAAACAAAGGGATGCTTTTGAGATTGATAGGACAATAATTGAATAATAAAAAAATATGGTCACTTACTCTGTTTTCATTATACTAGCATTGAAAGGAAGCTTAGTACTTAATTTTCTTATTTTTTGAAGCAGCGATTAAAGATCAAATTCCAAACCTGCAAAAGAACCACAGGCTATAATTATTTTTGGCTATTTCCAAATGTCGCAGCTCTAGAACCAATAATAAGGGAGATATAAGGCTTTTTTTAGTATGTTGACCCCACTTTAAGTAGGGGTCGAAGATCAAATTCGACACTAACAAAAGATTTGCAGAGCATAATTTCCTATAGGTTATTATTACAATTTGAAGCCCCAGAGAAACAATAAGGGAGATAAAAGACCTTTACAGTAAAAAAAAATATGATGACCCCCACTTAACCTTGAAGCAGGGGTCAAAGGTCAAATTCAACACTTGCAACAAATTTGCAGGCTTTGATTTCCCACAAGTTTTTTTTCACATTTTGAAGTCCTAGAACCAATAATAAGGAACATATTAGGTCTTTTTAATATTATGACCCCATTTAAACATGTGATATGGCGGCCATTATGTTTTCAAAATTAGGTCAGTTGGTTAGCCTCACTATTTAAACTTATAGAACATGTTAATGGCTTTTAAACAATCAGCTATGGCAGTCATTTTGTGTTTCAAAATGTAGCCAATTTTTTTTTCTGACATGTTTTCATAACAATAAATATTTCCTGCAAATTTGGTGAGGATATCTTCATAAATGACCCATATATAGTGGGCTATGTAAACAACATGATGAACAGACGGACTCACGCACATACAGAAGGTATTTTATAATCTCCTGACTATGACCTCTGGCCACAGGCTGGAGATAATTTCTATTTTTTATTTTTACTATAGGGAAAAAATGAAAATATTTCAAATTCAGGCTAGTGTACAGAATTGTATATTAGTTTTTTACATTTATTTTGATTCAACACATATCATTGTACTATATATGAAACTTTAACATAAAAAAATAAAATTAAGAAATCATACTCAAAATTTGACTGCAGTGGACTGAAAGCAAATGACCTGTGGTGATTCATCTCTCTCTGCTACTCCCCTTGAATGTATACTGCTGTTAAATATAGAGAAAGGAAAAGACAACATAATTATATATCATTTATAGATCATGGCAGGCATAGCCTTCTCTGTGATTTATTATTATCTTTATATTTCACCAATGATGCTAAAAACTACTTCACCTTAAATTTAAAAAAAAAATTATAAATAGTGATAAAAAAGTTGGGAGTGGGATTTGAACCAGGGGGGACCTTCAGACGATAGATACAATTGCATAAATGTATATATTATGTGAAATCAGTTAGCTTCAAAATTTCAAAATTAATAATATTAATCAATGAAATGAGCAATGGAATTTAATTTAAAAAGATCTTCTTAGAGAAAAAAAAATCTGAAAAGAAAAAAATTCAGTGACCACCCAGGTTTTGAATTCACTACATCCAATACATGAGTTCAATCATTTAACCACTACACTTAACCAACTGCCTGAAGAATTATTCAGGGGAATTGTACAGTTTAGTATTTTATTGATTTTATGTTTTTGTGCCCTTTCACAATATTATCATACTTATATATTTATCAAAATGTATAACATAACAGTAATAAAATATTTTTAAATATCTTTGTATGTGATCAATATATGTACATATACAGATATATCTAGTCTAAATACTTTGTAAAATTAATTATTTCATTGATTTTAGCATTATTTGACAATCAATAATTATATATTAATAATTAGCTAATTATATATAAGTCATAATTATATATTTTATTAAAAGTTATACCAGCAACAAAATATTTTCAAACTTTGCATGTGTTCAACATATGTACATATACAGATATATCTAGTCTAAATTCCTTGTGAAAGTGATCATTTCATTGATTTTTGCAAAGCTGGGAGTGGAATTTAAACAGGGGATTTTCGGATGACAGATACAATTGCATAAATGTATATTTTATGAAAAATCATTTAGCTCTCAAATTTTTGGAATAGTACTAATCAATAAATGAGCAATGCAATTTGAGTTAAAAAGATAATAATAAAAGAAAAAGAAGTGAAAAAAAAATAAGGTCCAGCCAGGTTTCAAACCCATAACTTCCAGTTCACAAGTCCAATGCCTTAACTACTTCACTACTCTGTCTGCAAAATTGCAGGAAATTGTTGTACAGTTAACTATTTTGTGGATTTTTTTTATTTTTCTCCCTTTTACAATTACTATTGTCCTTATATATTTATCAAAATTCATAGCAGCAACAAAATATGTTAAAACTTTGCATGGGACCAATATATCTACACATACATCTATATCTAGTCTAAATATCTTGTGAAAATGATTCTTTCATTGATTTTTTGCGCCTATTTTTAAATTTTTGATCGCCCAATTTTCATTGTTTAAACTTTGAAAACTCCTTTTGTCAAAACAAAATTACACAAATATGTTATTTCTATTCATATACACGATGCTCACTGATAAAAATATACAAAATACATCGGTTTAAATTTTAGGAAAGAAGAGATTTAAAAAAATCTTACAAAAATCTTGCTTAAACTAGTCTTAAGTTATGACTTTTGTCTTAGCTAAGATTTCTCTTAAATTGGGATTCACAAAAAGTGCTTAGCAAAATCTTAGCGGAGACAAAATTTGTGCAAAAAGTCTTAACTACTTTGAATTCAAATTAACAAATTTTAGTAAAACAAAAACATTTTTTATCGATAAATACACCAAACATGCTCTTCAAAATTATAAAACAGATTTGTTAAATTTTTTTGTAAAATTATGTAAAAATAGTAAAAATGGCTGACTCAGAATAAACACAAAAATTACTATTTTTGCATATTTTTACAAATAAAAAGTAACAAATTTGTTTTATGATTTTGAAGAGCATGTTTGGTGTGTTTATCAGTGAAAAATATTTTCGATTTGTTAGAATTTGTTAATTTACCCATGTCTCCTGGCATGTGACATCACTCATTATGTCAAAAAGAATCAATAATTTTATATCCTGATGATGTTATACAAGATGGCGGTGAGCAATAATAGGGGATTTTACGGAAGTTTGACAAAAATGACTGATGATGGGGTGCCCATTACTCAGAGTAAAGTGGCCCCTCAATTTTTAACCCATTATTTTGCAATTTTATCCATAAAGACATTATTCTCAATGTGAATTCAACCTTATATAGCTTGTTATCAGGCATCATTATAATAATTATTTTCAGTATTATTATTGTTATTCCCGGTTAACATGTCTTCATATCTATACCATTGTTATGGTTACCACCTTTACTTGTCAATTGTGATGTCATTGGTCATGTGACTGGTCAGGGTCTCCCCCAAACTCTGCCCACTACCTGTCAATCACCCCTCATGTGACTGATAACATCACGGGTCATGTGACTGGTGACGAATAACATTTAATTTAATGGATCAAAGTATATAGAGTACTTTTACTGCAGGTGTTCCACTGGAGCCGACCGGTCAGTAACTAAGCATTTTTAGAGGGTCGGGACCAATGTTTACATGGTTTGGGTCAGTTGTAAGTTCCCAGCCATGTTTGATATTTCCCCGACCCTTCCCAACTCTTGTTCCTGACCTAGGCTTCGCCTCCCCCTTGGAAACCGGCTTGTACTAGTCACTTCATGTCTTGTCCAAAGGCTTGTCTGTTACCCTTCCAGGCTTGTTGTTATCACTTGCAGGCCTGTCATAACATGAAGCCGGCTTGTCTTTTGTAACTTAAGTACTGCTCCTTTGCAATCCATTTCCAGCATGATGTGAGGTAAAAATTGGATAAAAAATTATGTCAAGAATGACAATGAAACAATGCTAGTGATCATAGTTTTGAAGTTAACAGATAGTGAAGGTCCACATGTATGCTTTAAGTAATTGAGATACCTAAAAAGGGTTTATTTTGTCACATTCTCGGCATATTTCACCAGAGCATTTTTTTTTAAAAAGTTAACAAACTATTTGGATCCAATCACAAGATGTTTCTTCTCACTGTAAAAACCAATGAGCAATTTTTTGGGAAAAAAGAGGATCAAGTGTCGACCAATCAACAAATCTAAAAGTAGGTCACCTGTAAATATTTGGATCCCATCACGTGACCAGAACTGCAGCAAGTTTATTGTCTTCAGGAGAATAGGGTCTTTCCCAGAAGCTCGAAATTGGAGTATAAAAGGCAGCAACAAGCAAAAGGGTTTCATTGTCATGTGAGATATTGTTAGAAGCACATCTTTCTCTGCTTGTTTGCACAGGATATAACATTTTAAATAAAAATTTCATATTTAAAGTGGCTTTTTCCTTCATAATCTGCAGCAGACATACATTGATTTATTTCTCATTAAATATTAAAGCAAAACCTGAAAACTATAATTAAAATAAGAAAAAAGTAAAGTTGGACATTTAGGTCACATGATGGGATCCAAATATTTACTAGTGACCTACTGGTAGTTTAAGAATTGTTTATTGGTTGACACTTGATCCTCTTTTTTCCCAAAAATTCATCAAAAACTGTACTTGCAATACCGACTGCATGTCTGGTCGGGGTGATTCTGTCTATTTCTCCAGTCCTGTCTGTTTGTCAGTACGGCTTGTCGGGACCTGCCACGGCTTCTCTGTTAGGGGTTTAGGGCTTGTTGAGGTACTTCTACGACTGGCCGTGCAATAAACGTCCCTGACCCTACATTTTGTTGGGGTAGCCACCACGTCCTGTCTGTAAGTGTATCGTCCTGTCGGGGAGGTGCAACCGACCCAGTATTTTCAGACCTTTTTTGTGAATTTTTGTCCCCGACCCCCCCCCCCCCCCCGACTTTTGTAGCCGACCCTAGAGTCGCAGGGTCGGCTACAGTGGAACACCTGCATAATATAGGGATATATAGTGTATACCGTATAACATAGATATAGCATAATATGTCATGGAGAAAGCACAAGGAACAGTAGATTCGTAGATACGAATGTATGAGGGCCGAAGGCCCGAGTACATTTGTACTACGAATCTACTGTTCCAAGTGCTTTCTCTGACTTAAAATACTGTTTACTAGTATGATTTTTACTAATTTGAGTTTTGGCACTTTTGTTAGTATATCAGTCGAAATATAGAAAATTTCAAAAAATATTCATGTTATAGCTTAATTCCATTTGATTGTACTTGAAGTATTACCATTATTGTTGTAAATATGTCAAATTATGAACAGTGCAGCCTAAATACAAACTTAAATACTTAAACTGTAGAAATTAGAATGTCAAATAGATCTGAGCTTTCACTGAGTATACATATCACACACAGTCTTGCGAAACAAAAAACCTTTAAATATTGGTATATTTAATATTTTCCCTATAATATTTTACACAACAATAAATTAATGTAGGTAAATGTTAACACATTTTTACATAGTTCTTAAATCCCAACTTGTATTACATTAAAATTATGAATCTGACACACAAAACAGCCTATTCTGAATGCAATTTTAAAGAATATGAAATACTGATACAAGAATTTTAAAAGTAGCAATATTTGAAGGCTAAACTGTAAATGGTCAAGCTTTGTACTTTGGCTCCCTTTACAAAAACAGTAGGAAAAAACAGTACATTCTGTTGTACGAATCTACTGTTTTAACAATAGAGTGATGTCACTACTGTATTTTAATAGAAGGATCAAAGTTCAAAACATGATAATAGAAAATCAAAGTTCATAATATGGGTGTGTTGTAGGAAAGTCATAGTTTTTTAGGTTGGGGTATTTTTCAAACCCACCTTGGGGGATTTTCTACTGGGGCTTTCCTTCATAGTGGCCTTTTCTACAGATTTTTTTCTACATGGATTTTTCTAGACTCAATTGCCAGACATATGTAACTGTGTCCTGTGATATTATATCATTTTCTCCCTCATTGTATTTACCGGATAGCATCCGGTGGATACTATGGATTTTGCTTCGTTACGCCCACCCCGCCGCCGCCGCAGTGTGTAGAGATTTCACCGTTACCGCTCTAACGAAAAATTTGCAGGATATATTCATAACCATAAAATCTTGCCTGGGAATATTTTTGGCCTCATTTTGAAAAACAAGATGGCCGCCACGGGTGTTTTTTATCAGTCAAGAAAAGTGCTTATATCTCCCTTATTATTGGTCCCAGAGTTTTGGGATGGTAAACCAACCTATAGGAAATTATGGGCTGGGAATCTTTTGATGTGGTCAGATTTGACCTTGGGCCCCTCCTTCAAGGTTGAACGAGGATAGCCAAACCTAAAAGTGCTTATAACTCACTTATTATTGGTTGTACAGGTTTGGGATGGTAAACCAACCTATAGGAAATCATTGGCTGGGAATCTTTTGGTGTGGTCTAACTGGACCTTAGACCTCTCCTTCAAGGTCAAATGAGGATAGCCAAACATATAAAAGTGTTATAACTCGCTTATTATTGGTCCTAGAGGTTTGGGATGGCAAACCAACCTATAGGAAATCATGGGCTGGGAATCTTTTGGTGTGGTCAGATTTGCCCTTGGGCCCCTCCTTCAAGGTCAAACGACAATAGCCAAACATAAAAGTGCTGTTTACTTGCTTATTATTGGTCCTAGAGGTTTGCAATATGAAACCAAGTTATAGGAGGTCATGGGCTGGGAATCTTCTGATGTTTTCAGATTTGACTTTGGGCCCCTCCTTCAAGGTCAAACGAGGGTTCACTGGCTTTGGTGAGTTGTCTTTTCGGTGGATACAAATTTGCATCGGTTCTCTGATGCGTAGGTTTAGTTTGTGGATGGATTTTATTGCTATAGAGATCCATTGAAGCGATGTTCAGATATTGTTTCAATGGCAAAAAAAATTATTCTGACTAAAAAATTTATACTAAGTATTTTTATGGATTTCAGAAGCTTTGGTTCTCAGAATGTGAAAAATGTAATGATGTTAAAATGTAAATAATGTAATATTGTTCCACTGACATTCAATGGCCTGGTATTACTAATACAGATATTTCCTTAATGATTTATATATGTTGGGTGTGTTGTAGCTGGCAGTTCTGAGTGCACAGTTTGTTTGGGGTGAGCGTAGAAAGCGCAAAGGTTCCTTTCTGGTGGGAACAAGTCCAGACTTGGATTTATCTGTCTACACAGTCTGCTTCCTGCTGCACCCTGACCGAGCTTGCAGGTTTCAGCTGGAGAGCACAGAACTTGCAATACAGACCTATGATGTCAAACATGTTGCTGGTTGGCAGATCGGTACTGCCTACCCTGTGATTTAAAATGTCATGTCACAAGTTATGCTTTGTTTCAACACACTTTAGTTGAATTGTAGTAGCCCATTAGCTAATAAATTTTTTGAAAAAGTGAAACGTCCTGTAATAAAATTATTTTCACAGTATGTATATCATTTAAACTTTTATTTCTTTTTTCCACCACTTGTATAACACTTAAACCTGATATTTGACACACACATATATGTATATATAGTAATTGTTCACTAACCTTAACCTAAACTCCGAGGTTACCTAATTTTAGTGCTTTGTTAGAAGATCCAGGTTCATTTATTTCATATATATGTACTTGTGTGGCTAACAGCCCACAGGGAAACAATCCTCAAACACCAACTAGCAGTAGTGACATATCTAGAGCATTTTAATATAATATCTAAAATCCCTCAGCTACTTTAGTACCTGCTTGTGGCTGATACTTGATGTAAAATACCTACTAGCATCAAAAATAGCTGCTGTATGTGGCACCAGATTTGAAATCGTGCCCAGAATCTTTTGATGGATCTGATTTGACCTTTGACCCTTCCTTTAAAGTCAAATGGGGTCTTTAATACTTTTAATACCCTATATCTCCTTTACTATTGCTCTTAGAGGTTCTGGATTTGAAGACAACTTCTGAAAAATCTTGTGCCATGAATCTTTTTGTGGGTTCAGATTTGACCCTTAACCATCCCTTCAAGGTCAAATTAGTCCTTCCTACTTTGAATCCCTTTCCTTTACTTTCATTTTTGTACTGTGAAGTTCAAAACACAAAGTCAGCTGACACAGAACCCATTCATGCACCCTTAATTGCAAATTTAATAAGTAAATTAAATTTTTATAAGTTAATACCCTATCCAATGGACAATTGCTAATCCGGTCGGTGCAGACCGGCCCGCCAAACGACAGAAAAAGTCGCCTTATATGAGTGCATAATGCCCTCACAAGTGTACCGGTCCCAGTGTGTGCTCGCAAGGTGGCGTGTCGTACTTCCTTCCTGTCCAGACAGCGTGACGTCATAGCATCTTTTTTCGTTGTCTAAACCTATTAGACCCCTAGTAAGCTGATAGCGGGGTCGGCTGGGAGGGTCTTGTGTGTCCATTGGATAGGGTATTAACTTATAAAAATTTAATTTACTTATTAAATTTGCAATTTTATTGCGTTAATACATCCTATCCAATGGACAATTGCTGAATAACTACCGCTTGGTTGGCGGGTAAGTTACTAGGGACTAGCAGTGAACTCATGACCAGAATTAAAACTTTTCCCTTTCAAACCTGGGTAGACCTTGGGATCAAGAACCCTTAAGGCTATGGTCGGGTATCATCATTCAGTTATCCGTTATTCGGCTTTGAACCGTCAGAACCGACCTTGCCCCCGACTCCCCCCCCTGTTTTGCCCAGAGACCTGCTCTGATCTAGGGGAAGAGAGGGCTGAGCTCAGTCCCATGAGAAATAAACCTCCCAAAGGAAGCACATGGGAAAGATTTTTTTTTTTTTTTTTTTGAATGTTGCTTAAATATATGTACAAAACTATTGACATATGTACAAATTTTACATAGATCCAGGGCTCCTCTATGTCCTGGGATACTGGTGGATCTGTTGGGCAGCTACAACTGGACCCAGGTGGTAGAGCTCTGAATCAGCCCAAGCCACATCCTTCAAATAAAACTGTGTGAAGGTGTTATGAGATTTCCAATGGCAGGCTGATAAGATCTTCTCTAAGGAGCACCCCCCTTGGAAGGCCATAGAGGCAGCAAAAGCCCTAACATCATGGGCTTTGACCTGGTGCAACTTGTGGGCCTCCTGGTCAGAGAGCTCATAACATAGGATCACAGTCTGTTTGATCCACGAGGAGATGGTGGAGGGGAAATATCCTTGTTGAAACCTTTCTTAAAGGAAACAAAGACTAGTTCCTTATTCTGCCTAAGATCTGAAGTCCTGTCCAAATAATAGCGCAAAGCTCTGATTGGGCAGAGGGATCTGTCAGACTTCAGGGACCTATCCAGTGTTGGGGCCAGGGCTGGAATAACCACTGGAGCCACACTATCTGGACCTTCCTTGGCCAACTGATTCTTTGACAAGAAGCTGGGTGAAGGAAATAGTGAAACTTTTGACCAGTCTGCTTGATGCCTGATATTTCTGTTCTGCCAAGCATGTATCTCACTTCTACGTTTGCCCGACCCTAGGGCTAACAAAAAGACTGTTTTGAAGGTCAAATGCTTCAAGGAGGCCTCCCCAATTGGCTCAAAGGGTGCTTTTGTCAATTGGTGTAGAACCAGGGAGAGGTTCCAGGAAGGGATTCCCCTCCTGCCTCTGGGTCTGTC
Organism: Sabellastarte sp. h YS-2021; assembly: GCA_964017235.1. Taxonomy (NCBI): domain Eukaryota; kingdom Metazoa; phylum Annelida; class Polychaeta; order Sabellida; family Sabellidae; genus Sabellastarte; species Sabellastarte sp. h YS-2021. The sequence continues at coordinate 143,927,904 of OZ024929.1, forward strand.
CCTGTGGAAACTATCCAGGAGACGGGTGAGATTGTCATCCTTGCTGATATTAATGGAGGAATTCCCTAATTTATCTGCAATAGCAGACCTGTAACCATCAATGGTACTGGGCTGCAACTTTTTGTCCTGAAAAAGGTACATGAGAAAATCAGCCACTGATTTTACAGGTGGTGCTCTGAAGTCCACCTTATTAGAGAGGCACCAATTTGTAAAAATGGCCCATTTTGCTTCATAGACTGATCTGGTTGATTTTCTCTGAGGAGCTTCAATTCTTGCTGCCACTGCCTCAGAGAAACCGTGCTCCTTGATTGCTGAGGCTCTAGGAGCCAAGCGTGGAGATTTAGATTTGTCAGATTCCTGTGAGGAGTCTGACTGAAGGGCTGGGTCAGCAGATTGGGCACTTTGGGCATGCTCAGTGGAATTTGACTGGACATGACTACCAGGTCCCAAAACCAGGGCATGTTTGGCCACCCCGGGGCGATCAGAATGATTCTGCTGCACTGGGAGTCCTGCAACTTCTCTACTACCTTGCCCAATATGGCTGTTGGGGGGAAAGCATAAGGATCCAGATCCTCCCATGGTATGCTGAGTGTATCTACTGCTGAGGCCAGGGGGTCTGGGCAGGGTGACACAAAGCGAGGTAGCTTGTTGTTGAATCTGGTGGCAAAGAGGTCTATTTGAGGCCGGTGCCACCTGCAGCATATTGCTTCGAATACCTGCGGGAGGAGGGACCACTCCGTTTGAATGGTCTGTCCTAATCTGGATAGCTTGTCTGCTACCACGTTCAGCCGACCCGGGATGTGTCGGGCTTTCAGTGTCACTTGTTTCCTGGCACACCAGGTCAGGATTCTCCATAGCAGGGCACAGAGTGGACCTGACCTCATGCCTCCTTCTTTGTTTATGTAAGCCACCACTGTTGTATTGTCGGTGGCCACTAGCACTATATTGTTTACACAGAGGTCCTGGAACTCCCTTAAGGCTAGAAAGACTGCTTTTAGTTCCAGATAATTTATGTGCAACTTGCTTTCCGGCACTGACCAGGAACCTCTTGCAGTGTGCTCGTTTAAATGAGCGCCCCAACTTTCTTTTGATGTGTCTGTAAAAATTTGCAGAGCATGTTTTAAGGGGTGTAATGGTTGCCCCTGGAGCACCTTGTCTTCCTCCAGCCACCACCTTAAGTGGGGGTGTAGTGATCTGGGTAATGGGATAATTTTCTCCAGAGATTCTGGTACCCGCCAATTGTTTTTGAGATGCCACTGTATGGGCCTCATATGCAGTCGACCTAGATGAACCTGCTTTTCTGTGGCTGTTAACAGGCCTATCAAGGACATGAATTGCCGGACCGGACAGGCCGGCAGTGAAAGTAGGGTCTGTATCTTTCCCTGAAGGGTTTGCCACCGGTCCGGAGTAGGTCGGACCCGGCCGGACTGGAGGTCGAATTGATAGCCTACAAAATCGAAGACCTGTTTGGGTTCGAGTTCTGACTTCTCTACATTCACTAACCAACCCAGCTCATGACAAATCTGGACCAACTTTTGGGTGTGTTGAAGACAAAGATGGTGGGAGCTGGCTCTCACCAACCAATCGTCTAGGTACTGGTGGATTCTTATACCCTTGCTTATAGCCATCCGTTTTACTTCTTTTGCTATTACAGTGAACTCCATAGGAGCTGTTGAGAGGCCAAAAGGTAGTGCTTTGAACTGGTAGGTCTGACCTAGGACATGAAATCTGAGATATTTTCGTGACCTCTGGTGTATGGGTATATGGAAGTAGGCGTCTTTGAAGTCTATTGAGGTGACCCACTCCCCTTGTTGAAGGGAAGTCCGGATGGTTTCCGGGGTTTCCATTTTGAATTTCTCCACCTTGAGAAAAAGATTGAGTTTGCTCAGATCCAGTATAGGTCTGCACTTTTTGTTGGGTTTTGGGACTAGAAATAGTCGGTTGAAGAAACCTAAAGAGTTTGGATTTTGAACGATTTCTATTGCATTTTTGGTTACAAGCTGATGCAATGCCTCCACCAGGTAGCTGTTCCTGTGGGGATTTACATAACAGCTTATGACTGTGGGATTTCTTGCAAGTTTGGGTCGGATCCGAAAGGGGAGATGGTAACCCTCTCTTAGGATTTGAACTACCGTTGGATTTGCACCCAGATCCACCCTCTTTGTCCAATAGTCTGGTCCCTACAGGAAGATTGGAAGCAACATTTGGGACATTTGCTACATGAGTTACAGAACACAAGTGATCTACACACAAAGCATTGTTCACATATTTTAATGACTGAACTTTGTTTAAGTTTACAGGTACTGGACTTATGCCTTTCTTTTGCAGCTGCCCGATTGCAAAAGGTGCAGGAAAAACAACAGATGAATTTACAGAGTTTATATTTTCTTGCAGAAACTTTAAAGTCTGTTTGGAGTACGGTCCGGCTTGATGATCCGGCACCCCACTGTAAAGTTCCTGTCCCATGTTGAACCTCCAGGGACTGAAGGTCTGAACTTTGTCATTTAAATGAATTGTAACCCCGGGCCTGTCGCGAGGAGTATTTGTTACCCTGGAATTTAGCCTTTTTCTTTTGCAATCTGCCAATGTTCTTCCAGGCCGGCCTAGCCTGCTTATTTTCTTGATAGGGCTTCTCAGGCCTTTTATACGGATGGAAACGACTGTCCTTCCGGCCAGAGGAACTAGCGTGAGACCGACCCCCGTCTTCAAACTTTGAGATATCCTCTTCTGCTTTCTTCAACACTAAATCAGGTAACAAAGTATCCAACTGCATAGGGGCCTGGTGTAGAGAGGCCAGGGTATCCTGCTTGATGCCAGCTTTTACAAGGGCAAGGTACGAGTCCCGTCTAGCCAATGTGAAGTTAAACATACTGACAAAGGCGAAATCTGACAAGTGTTCCATTGTTTTCGCCATACACTGGAAAATAGAAGCATTAAAATGCATAAGATGTTGAAGTTCTTCGGTGGCACTACCTGTTTTGCCGGCAGACTTGCCTTTGCTGTGTTCTCCTTGAATGATCTTTAACTGTGAGGACATATCCTGTTGAACTTTATTCAAACATCTACCCAAGCCAGCAGCTTGATTACATATATATGTGGCTTCACGTGCACTTCTTTCCCATTTACGCAGGGTATCCTGAGCAATAAAACGAGAAACAGGGGCTGGTGCTGAAAGAGCAGAGTATCTGGCGATTCTACTGAAGGTACTGTTGACTTTAGCATTGTCATTGTGCCAGAAAGAGACGGAACCAGCCGGTTTATCTTGGTTAGGGTGCAAGCCATACCATTTCCCCTGTGACTTGGTAGGTTTGATGAATTGATCCCTTTATAGTCCACCGGGTTCAGAACCCTTAGCAGGATATCCTTGCTTAAGAGTCAAATTAAGTGTGTCCATTTTCCGGCACAGCCAATCATCTGTAGGTAGTTGAACACTAATCTTCCCTGCCGGCTGTATTTTGGGAGCTGCAAAGGGATTGTCCTCGGAACTGGCTAGGGTTGTATCCATATCTGGGATGTGATTCCAATTCATATAAGCCCTGATACCTCGCATTGTTTCCCTGTATGTCTGTTCCTCAGACGAGACCTGGTCAACATCAGAGAGGGAATTATCCGGATCTAGTCCTGAAAGTTCACCCTCTTCACATTTATCTGACATATCCGGGTAAGGAATCAGACTCTGAGGCACTGTCGGTATCCATTTCCGGTTCTGATTGTTGCTGAGAAGTTAACAAGCCTGACGAACCGGCCACCGGCTTGAGGACTGGCATATCATGAGGGTGGTTAGAAGGCAAAGATTTGTCCCCTTGGTCTTGAGATGAAGACGTTCTGGGAGCAAAGAAGGGAGCAACGTTCTCAGCGATGCCAGTTGGAGATGGTCTGACCGGTGATAGTTTCACTGGTTGAAAAGACGGTTCCGGTTGAGATAGACTTTTAGACAACAGCATAGCCTCAAGTCTATTAAACCTGTCCAACCACTTAGTATCCATAGCCTCCAATTTACTGTCTGTAGAACCCTTGGTGGGTTTAGTCGGTGAAGATTGACGTTTCTTGCTTTTTTCTGGCTTTTCCTTGGTCACAGAAACTGCAGGGGATTTAATCTTCTTCTTAGCTTTCACGCTAGCAGACACGTTACTCGCCTCTTCCAAGCTCTCAGCATCTTTCCTGGCTTTCACAACTACAGCGTTGCTACTCGCCTCTTCTGAGCTTTTAATCCTCCTTTCTGGAGAAACCCCCAGGACTGACACTAGAGCAGGGTCCACTAACGTACAATCTTCTAGTGCAGCCTTACTGTCTCGCTTTTCCTTCTTATTCTGGTAAACGGGGGTGGCCAAGCGAAGTTTCTGTTCTTCAGTAAGCACGTTACCTGAAGGGCAAACATTGCCTTTAATACAAGGATCAGTCCCTTTCTTTTTATCCCAACAACGGGCACAATGTGCATGCTGGTTAAAGCCAGCCATGGCGTGTCCACAAACTCCCCTTCGTTGACCAGAAGCCATTATATCCACAATGAAAGTTCTAATATTCTGTAAAATAAAATAAAGTTCCTTGAAGAATTATCAAACACAATATATATCACTTGCGAGAGCTGATGAAAAATGCGTCCACACACACACACGCGCCAAACGAAAAAAGATGCTATGACGTCATACTGTCTGGACAGGAAGGAAGTACGATGCGCCACCTTGCGAGCACACACTGGGACCGGTACGCTTGTGAGGGCATTATGCACTCATGTAAGGCGACTTTTTCTGTCGTTTGGCGGGCCAGTCTGCGCCGACCGGATTAGCAATTGTCCATTGGATAGGATGTATTAACGCAATAAAATGCTTGTTATTTCATCTTGCTCATTCCAAGCAGGGGGCCACGGTGGCAGAGTGGTAACACTCTCGCCTCCCACCTCTGCGGCCGGGGTTCGATCCCCGTCATGGCCGTAAGTGGGAAAGCTGGTAGTTGCTTGCCGTTGGTCGGCAGTTTACAGTACAGAACCCTAGCGAACTGTATGTACTGGTTTCCTCTGCCCTTCCAACTACCCGTCGTGATATGACCTGTACAGTGTTGAAAGCGACGTAAAACCCTAAATAAACAAATAAACAAATCATTCCAAGCAAACAAGAACTGAGTTTTTTCATAAAATAAATTGTTTATCTACCATTTATGTATCATGTTGTGAGAGTCTAAGCTATCTAACTTTTAACAGAATAACAGGGAATTTATACTATTACTTGATTGGTGTACTGTATGAAATATCAGCCTTTTCCTTATACCTTTTCCTCGAATACCTCCTGCAGTATTTAATAGAGTGCACCTGAATTTCGGGGTATGTATTTATTCTTTTGGTCTCTCCAATCCCTGTTTGTGGTGTCATCTGTACCAGTGATACTTCTGATGTGTGCATATATGTAGATTTACATTTATGTATTATATATTTGTACTTTCACAATGAAGGTTTTCTTCCATATTTTCTGTGTAAGGACACAAATATAGATTTATTTAGAAAAGAAATCCATTTTTTGTTGCGATATAAATCAATGTGCTAAGAAGTAATCACAGCATTTTATATTTTAACTCTCCAGTATCATATTAAATGCATGCAAAACAGATAAACAATTTTGGGTTATTTAGCATGAGAGGCCCGTCTCGACTTCGTTGAAATCTTGTCATCACAATCTAATTGAGGGACACTTGTTAACCACAGAGTCCCCCAGTAGTATATCATAGAGAGATAAAGTTCATAAAATGTATCCTGTATAATTTAAAAGTACAGATTGTATATTTCAGTGTTGTTTGACGTAAGTTGCATACATAAAAAGATTATTTGAGATCTTTCAAAATGGGAGCGATCACAACAAGTAATTAAGTGGGTGGAGGAAAGCAGTGCAAACCAGTTGCATACTAGCAGTCGGTCAAGATTCTACTTTAATAAAGCAACTGGCATTGGTAAGCAACTACTGTAGTTTTTTCCAAGTAAATATTAAGACAGAGATATGAACGCACATAATCAGAGTTATGAGTCCTGTTACCCAATACATTCTGCCAGTTGGACATGATAGTGCAGTGCCATCCCAGTGTTACAGACTTGCAAATTTAATAAGTAAATTAAATTTTCATAAGTTAATACCCTATCCAAGAACTACTAGGCCCAAGTAAAGAGGCTCTAAATCAGCCCTAGCCACATCCTTCAGAACTGTGTGAAGGTGATATATAACTTATAGTGGAAGGCTGAGAGGACTGTTCTAAGGAGACTCTCGACTGGGAAGCCTTAGAAGCAGCAAAGGCCCTAACATCATGGGCTTGACCTGATGTAAGGCGAGGGCTTGCTGGTCACAGAGCTCATAGCATAGGATCACAGTAGCTTGATCCACGATCTTTCTTGGAAGGAGACAACGACCAGCTCCTTGTTATGCCCAAGATCTGAGGTCCTACCCAAATGGTAACACAGGGCTCTGACTGGACACAAGGACCTGTGACTTATCCAGAGTGGGGATCAGGGCTGCATTAACCACGGGGCCACACTGTCTGGACTCTCTTTGGCCAGATGATTCTTGGAAGGAAGGCTGGCTGAGGGCTAGAAAGACACCATGGACCAGTCTGGTGTCTGAGGTTGTTATGCAGCCAAGCATGGATCTCACTCTTCACTTGCCTGAACCCAAGGCCAACAGGAAGACAGACTTGATAGTCAAGTGCTTCAGGGAGGCCTCCTTAAAGGGTTCAAAAGGAGCCTTGTTAGCTGGAGAACCAGGGAAAGGTTCCAAGAGGGGATGCCCCTCTTCCCTTGGATCTGTCTCTGTGGAACTATCCAGATGAGTGAGATTTTCATCTTGCTGACATTAATGGGCAAATTTCCCAATTGTAAACAATGGCTGGTGTATAGCCATCAATGGTGCCCGGCTGTAACTTCCTGTCTTGAAAAAGATACAGAGGGAAGTCAGCTATGGCTTTTTTTAAAAAAAAGGTGGTGCCCAGAAGTCCACCTGATTACTGAGGTACCACTTGTAAAACATATGGTCCACTTTGCCTCATAGACTGATGTGGTTGATCCTCTTGAGGAGCCTCAATTCGAGCTGCCACTGCCCCAGGGAAGCCCTGCTTCCTTGGTAGCTGGGGCTCTAGGGGCCAGGCATGTAGATTCAGATTTACCAGGTTCCTGTGAAGGGTCTGGTTGAGTAGCTGAATCAAAGGTCAGGCAGAAAGTGCATACACAGTGGGATCTGACTGGACATGGTTACCAGGTCCCAGAACCAAGGCGTATTGGACCACCCTGGTGCAATCAGCATGAGTGTGTTGCACGGGTGGTCTTGCAACTTTCCCACCACTTTGCCCAAGATAGCTACTGGTGGGAAGGCATATGGGTCCAGACCCTCCCAAGGTAGACTGAGGGCATCTACTGCCCAGGCTTGTGGATCTGGAACTGGTGAGACAGAGATGTAGTCATTGAACCTGGTGGCAAACAGGTCCACTTGAGGATGCTGCCACCGGGAGCATATTGCTTGAATACCTCTGGATGGAGGGACCATTTTGTTTGAATGGCCTGTCCTAGCCTGGATAGCTTGTCTGCTATCACATTCGGCCGGCTGTGGATGTGTCGGGTTCAGAGTCACCTGTGTTTGGTACACCAGGTCAGAATTCTCTACAAGAGGGCCTAAAGAGGGTCGGATTTCATCCCCCCCTTTATACAGAAACCCACCATGGGGTTGTCTGCAGCTACAACAGCAATATTGTTCAAGCACAGGTTTTTGGAACTCTTTAGGGCCAAAAGACCACCTTTAATTCCAGATATTAAAGTGTAACTTGCTTCGGAAGGGGCCAGGTTCCCCTTGCAGCGTGTTCCCTTAAGTGAGCACCGCACCCTTCTTAATGCACCTATAAGGACTTGCAGAGCATATTCAGTAGGTGTAATGGTTGACCTTGAAGCACATGGTCTTTCTGCAGCCACCATTTTAACTGAGGGTGGAGTGAACTGGGATCACCTTTTGGTGATTCAGGTACTCTCCAGCTTTTTTATCAAGTGCCACTGTATCGGCCTGATAAGGAAGGCCACCTATGTGGATGGGCTTTGCCATGGCTGTCAGTAATGCTATCAAGGGCATGAGCCGCTGGACCAGGCATGTTTGTCCGGAGAGAAGTTTCTGGATTGCAGATAACATCTGCAAATGCTCTAGGGTGGGTCTCACCTTGCCCTCTTTCAGGCTGAACTGGTAGCCTCTCAAGTCGAAGGCTTGCTCGAGGTCCAGTTCTAATTTTTCCATGATACCATTCAAACTTTCTCCTGAAACAAAGCTACTAGAGATCGTGTACGTTGGAGACCAGTTTGGTGGGAACTAGCATTTCCTTGTTGGTTGAAAGGGGCGAGGGAGTATGCAACCTTGAGGTTAGCCACTCCTCTGGCTGAAGAGAGGTTCATGTGGTTCCTGAAATTCCATCTGAATCATTTAGGATACTGAACCAAAATCCTGCCTAGAGAACTGGTCAAACTGGTTGTTTCCGGAAGGGGAGGGTGTAGCCTTCCTGGGAGGTTCATATAAAACTTGTGGCTGGCCCCTAGGGCGGCCCAAGTTTGAACAGGCAGGTTGGTGCAAAAATACCAGTGTCAACACTGGCGACAGGTCCACTGATCCACACAGTAGGAAACCATCCAAAAGGGATCTGTGACCTAAGGTCATTTCCACAGAACCCCACTGTAGAAATACTAATAGCCATTTATGAACACTGTGACCTCCGGTCCGATTAACAGATAAATTTCACATTGCCTGAGTTTTGAAAAAACCGGAAAAGGGTTGTAATCTTGAGGGAAAGCTTGAGTTTGCAAACTCAGGCCCCTGGTGTCAGCTGACACTGGTCACAAGCTGGGTAAAAGGCAAGCTGGGTTTGCCAGATTCGGAGACTGGATCAATGGTATCACTGGAACTAGCAACAAAAACTGATGAACCTCTAGAATAACTAGTACAGCAGACTTCTTGTTGGCAGTAGTCTAACCAGTCTGGTTGAGTTTCGCATCTCACTGGCAAGAGTAACTGGCTGGTGTGGGTCTGATAAGGCCGACAGGTAGTTGTACAAGAAAAAAAATTTTTTTTTTATATCTAGTCACTTGAACCAGCTAGGAGGTCCTGACAGTAGGCTGACTGACTGGTCCGGCAGGTTGAGACAGCCATCTCACCAGGACGAGTGACTGGTCTAAGAATTTCTCTGTAACCAGATTCCTCTGGCAGCAACTGGTTGGTCTAAGATGGCCATTTGGACCCTTAAAACACTTTTGCTGGTCGGTTAGCCAGTCCTGTGGACCTGCCCAGTACCAGGGCCTAACCGGTTATAGGTTAAGCAATGCTCTGTAACCGGTTCCTGGTGGATCCACAGTTCTGCGAAAAAAACTCATTGAGCTGGCAGAACTGGGCAACTACGTCTCAGCAGGGGTAGGCTTATCTGAAAGAACTGCCTTTTCCTGTCTGTAATGGTGGAATCATCAGGTTTTCTTTCAGGTTTTAACCGGTAAGCCACTTAACTGGTAAAGAACTGGTAAACTGGTGCTTCTCTGTAACCAAGAATTCAGACAGCCACAGGTCTGTATCATAATTTGATCACTTGGTGGATCTGTCAATCCGGTAAGCTGGTGTTCCAGTTTCAGGTTTCTTCACCGGAATTTCTCTGTCTATAAGCCAGACCAGTAGACTCTGTAACCGGCTTGGTATGAAGCTACTGGTCTATGGTTGTGTAAGCCAGAACCCGGTCGGTCAGTTCTGTAACTGGTTGGTTGAGGCAATTTACTGAAGAACTTCCTGTCTATCTGACTGTCACTGGCAAATCTCTGTAACTGGTGACCCTGTTGTCCTCAATGGACTTGTTGACTTAAGTTGCCTGCTGCCCATGGGAACAACTGATTTCTCTGTAACCGGTGAGCCTGCTGTCAACACTGGGGTGGTGGGAGCAGCAGATCTCTGTAACCAGTAAATTCTCTCTGTAACCGGTAAACTCTGTAACCAGTGAGCCTGCTGTCAACACTGGGGTGGTGGGAGCAGCAGATCTCTCTGTAACCAGTAAATTCTCTCTGTAACCGGTAAACTCTGTAACCAGTGAGCCTGCTTTCAGCACTGGGATGGTGGGAGCAGCAGATCTCTCTGTAACTGGTAAATTCTCTGTAACCAGATTCCTGAAGAGCCCAGGGTCAGTCTGGCTAATTCACCTGTATTTTCTGCCTGTAAACCGGTCTGGTGGGCTCTGTAACCAGCCCATGGAAAACACACTGGTCAAAGAAGGCTCTGTAGCCGGCACCTAGTGTGTGGGCTCTGTAACCGGTATTATAGGCAGCATCAACTCAGTGGCCTGGATAGCTAGCGGGGCAACTTTTATAGCCGGTTCCCGGTAGGCCCATCCTCTGTAACCGGTTGGTAGATCTTCTTACTCTCAACCTGCCCCAGTACCCGTACCAAGGTAGGGTCAAAGGGGGGGAGAGGGCTAGCTGGAGACCCCACCGGTAGTCTGAGCAGAGCTGGTACCGGTAAAATTCAGCACAAGGGGTCTAGACCTGGTCATCTTCTTGCTAGCTGAACCGGTCAACACTTGGGGATCTGTGGAGCCACAATTTCTTCTGCTAGCCTTGCCGGTCGTGTATGGAGATCTGTGAAGTCACATGACCGGCACTTCAAAAACACGCAGATTGCAGTGACCAAATATCATCTAATAAATTCACACCAACAGGCGAGTTGCTGGATTTCTTCTTGCCAGTTAAAAATGAGTGTTGATTAATAAATGGTCGTCTTCTTCTGATGAAAACTTCTGTTGAAAAATACGATTCCTCCATTGTTAAATGCGTATCGCGTGACCTTCATAGTTCAATGCGTATCACGTGACCAGGTCTGTGTCACGTGACCAGCATAAGCTGGAAGTGATGACGTCAGACGATGCATTCTTCTTTCCTTCTAATTTCTTCTCGTCGACATACATGCAGTGTTATTCGACAATGTACAAATTAATGGAGGGTGAATCGTGGGAAATATACATTTCTGAACAGAAGAAGGAATGCTGCGAGGACAACACACGACCTCTCACCCACGACTTCGTCTGGACGACAAGCACAAAGAAAATCTTCAAAACTGGCCATAAAATGCTGGATACTGTCTCGTTTAAGTCCTGGAGAGGCCATGATATGTAAGTAACACAAAATATATATTTTCAGATGAAAATAAGCTTTAAATTCGTAGAATAAACCGCGTTTCCTTCAAACTTGGAGATAACTTCAAAACGCGTCTGCACACTACACGCGCCAAACGAAAAAGATGAACTGACGTCACTCTGTCTAGACAGGAAGCAAGTATGATGCGTCACCTAGCGAATGCACACTACTGACCGGTCCTGCTGGTATTATATACAGGACGTCTTTTTCTGGCGTTTGGCGGGACCGGTCGCGCCGACCGGTAAAGCAATTGTCCATTGGGTAGGATGTATTAACGCAATAAAATTCTTTTTACTTAATTCTTGCATCAGCACCTTTAAAGGCATGGATCACGACGAATATTACTACTGTCAAAGCTCTCTGAAATGGCCATGGGTGGTGTTACTTAATATATTAAAAAGTTACATGGGCAGTTATGAGCATGAAAACTGGACGAGTATTCTGAAAATCTGCCTGAAATCTATTCCTCAAAATTTAGTACACATGGACTAGCTTTAAAGAGCAGTTGGTGTAAACAAATCTAAACATAAAATGGGAAATAGCAAGTTAAATAAGGAAAATTATGCTGAAAATGAATAGAAGGTAATCAAATTTGACCAAACATTTGGTTTTACTGGAGTTACATAACCCTAAGGACAAATTTGCAATTTATGGGTGATAACTACAGATTGCAGGGGATGTGGTGTGCCCAAAGTAGTGACGGTAGTATTTCAAATTCACATACCCATTGGGACAATGACACAAGAATGTCATAGAAACACTTGAAGTCGAAAAAACACTAGCTCTTTTATATACACATATTTCACTTTATTATTAATTATTGTCTTTATCACAGAAAATTACATTGTTTTTTACCAAGTCAAACACCTTTATTATTAAATATCAAAAGAAAAATAGAGAAATGCACTCGGCATATTTGAGGTTATTTTTTTTTCATTTAAACATTACTTTATGAAAAACACTGGTATTAGAACTGTTAACATAAAGGTATAGCCACTAGTCTCAAACATTCAGAATGGCCGAATACAGTGAAATGTATCATAATGCTGCTGACAGTAAGATGACCAACAATTTTTCTTACAAAATACACATCATTACATATTTATATATATATATATGGCTTATAGTTATCAAATTATTAGACATTACTAATGCGTTTGAAACAGTATTTGCCAGCCTTTTCTTATAATTTGAATAACATGTAAACATGCAACCTTAACTACTTGATGAACACACAGAAACATCAGATATAACTTTTTGGTTCAAACATTGGTAGCCTTATACCTTCACACCAGTGATAAATTGGAACCTATTGTAAAAGTGTTTGTAGCCTAATTTGGAAAACTTTCATTTGATATTAATTTTACCTTTGTTAGCTAATGAAATTAGGGGAGTGAAGATTATTCCCAGTGAACTTTTCAAATCTGTATCAATTAATACGAGAAACTGACCCTTTGTCAAATTTCATTGTATTCTAGTAGAAACTTCCCTTTTTTGCATGCTTAGAGATTTAGACAAAGAATCTACGATGTACAGTTTCTTATTTCGGGTAACTCTGTACATGGTTTTGCCTTGCTTAGTACTAAACAATACTCAATACTTCACAAGTGAGACAATAAGATGACATTGATTAGGAATAATTAAGCAGTTTTCCACTATTCATTCCCCCTATAATATTTTTTACTTGGCAAAAAGTAGGAGCTTATAAATTTAACGAAATGAAAACTTTACGGCACAAAATTTCAGGTAGTGGACAAAATTGTGAATACTGACAGAAGTTACTGATCAAGACCAGATCATTCAGAAACATACAACTCTGAAGAGTAATAAGATCTTTACAAAAGAAAACTTACTTTGTATTTTATGGATATTTCCAGAATAATATTTTCATGGAAATTTGCTGGCCTCATTTTCTATTTTGATTGCAAATTCGTGGAACTTTCCAGCCTAATTACCTACTTCTCTAGTAGTTTCACGGAACTTTCCAGCCTAATTATCTACTTCTCTAGTAGTTTCATGGAACTTTAAAGCCTAATTACCTATTTCTCTAGTATTTTCGTGGAACCTTTTTAGCCTAATTACCTATTTTTCTAGTATTTTCATGGAACTTTCCAGCCAAATTACTTATTTTCCAGGTACATCCATGCACTAATTTCCGTATTTTGATGGGGATTTTCAGCCTTATCACTAAATGAATTATTATAAAAAATAACAAGTTACAAAAAAGTCAACAACAACCACGCAGCGGCTGTGGATGTAAAACGTGTCTAAAAACGTAGCTTAACAGGAAATAAACTACACACAACAAGTAACAAGTAAATGCACTCTCAAAAAACACCATAGATATGCAAGAGAACACGACCAATCCACGACAACTGTCGTAAATGCAAGAATGTACCGAAAGCATGGATTTCTAAAACATTTGTAAAAAAAACAACAAACAGATTTATAAGGAACATTAGACAAAAATTTCAAGACGTGACAATTTACACATTGAAGGAATACAAAAATCAAAACAAATCTATCTGGTGGGTTATTCAATGTGAAAGCTTTGATGTGATGTGCCTTTCAACAGTTAGGTGTTAAACAAAGACGATCTCTCAGTGCATCTCACATGTTTCTATGACCTGGATTGAAACCCACACCAACACAGGTGAGAGACAAGAGATCAAATGATAAACTTATTTACCGCACAACATCTGACACCTTCTGGTGAGATACTTGAGGGTTGCCTCCATTGCTAACATTTTCACTGTAACACGGACTATTGAAACAAATCTGTTTTTCATTAGTTTTGCAATTTCTAAACATTAGGGACAATATGCTGCAATATCCAGAAACTACGGCTAAAGGTCAATCCCATATTATGAAAGGCAAAGTGAGACGACCCTTATATCTACTATATCTTCATACTTTTTTGAGGAACTGTTATATACGTTGGTATACCTAAGTCAAATGGATGACAATTTACCTTACAATGGAATTACTTAAAGAATATAATACAGAACACACACACACAAAAAAGAGGGAACACTTTTAAATACTAAGATACATAAGTTAAATACACAATTCCACACGCTATACATTAAATACAGAAAACAAAAACTGCATTAATATTTTATCTACCACATTTAAACAACTCCCATCATTCTCCATATAGTTGTGGCTCTTTAAACCTTCTTATGAAACAATTTTTTTTTTGTAATCATATAATGTGACCAAAAATCAAGTCAAAAACCACTTTCATAACTTTAAACTATTTTTTTCTATTTTTGCTCTCTTCTCTCAACATTTATATATAAATTTTTTTTCATTTTTCCTTGGATGTAAATATTTTATGGTGTTTTTTCACAATTTATATGTTTTCATATGGTTTTGGATGTTAGCAATTATTAATATCACTCTTCACTTCTTAAACAATGTCTACTTTGGCTCTCTGTGACAAGAGGCAGCAAACTTTCACAGGCTTCAGTCAACAAGAAAAAGCGTTTATTTTACAGATAGACACTTTAAAAAGAGCCAAATATAACTGGTTTACAGTGCTGCATCATTCCCCTCCTCCCAAAACTGGACGGCATTCTTACAGGCTTAACCTTGACCAACACATATCAAGGTTGTCTGCATTTGATCAAGACAACACAAGACAAAACAAATGATTATATGTATATATATCTATATATATGTGTATCTACGTGCAAAATATCATACAGAAAAAGTGTCAGCAATGTACAATTTGTTAAAAAATACTCAAAATTAACAAAATAAAAGTTGTTAGACTAAGCAAGACCCCTTTACAAACTAGAAGCCAATTAGCGTCAAACCTCTGGGATAATATTTTCTGAACAATGCATAAGAATTAACATACAAATTTACCAATCTACATAAATGTTGGGATGTTAGTACATTTCAAAATCGCATCCCCCAACATCCCCAATGGGAAAAGTGTGTAAACAGTACATTCAGATCCATCTTAAACACTGCTATAGCTTCAAATTTGGAAAAACCACCATGACATAAATACGTAATGGATCCATTTGTTGTCTGTAAATATCTAAAAGTTTGATTATGCTGGTATATAAATGTTTGTACATTATTGGTTTTAACATTACTCTGGCTTAAAAAGTACTTTATCAATTGACCCACTTACTGCACCAGAGGTAAAACATGCCACCCACTAACAATAACCTACACATTGCTATGCTTAAGTCATCAATACTAATAATGTAACAGCGAGAAATGCTTCCATGATAACATCACCTGTATTCGATTATAATCTATGATAACAAAAAAAAAAAAAAAATGCATTTTCATTTAAAAAAAAATAGTAACTGTAACAACGAACATTTTGAACAAATTCAATTATGTTTTTTGTTTCTTAAATTCTGTCATTCTGGGGATCAACAAAAGTTGTAGTATCATTCGTTGTCAGCAAAAAGAATAACAGACTATTTATTTGTCTAAAAAAATAGGTAAGATAATATCTAAGTACAGCATTTAACACAAAAAGTAAAATGATTTTATTTATCTTTATATAACACAATATTCACACCTAAATCTAAGTAATACGCACAATTATGCCATCAATCACTATTTTGTGAACATTATTTTTCCACTATACAGTTTAAGCACAGCTACTTGAAAATGCCATTGTCTGAATCTTGCATAAAAAATAATAAGCACGATATTACAGTAAATGCTGCAAGGTCCTCATTCCTTGTTTACTCAAGGATGGCTTGTAATGCAGAAAGTTTCCTTCAAGTAAAAATGTATCATAATTAACTATATGAATCCATTTTTTCCAAGTGATACCTTAAACCACTGTGGAAACTGAAATGTGAAAGTCCAAGCTTCATGTGAAACTTAATTACATTTTAGCTTGAAGTGGTTCTCAGCACATTGTGGAAGTCATTCAAAATAAAAATGTAAAAAACTGTTTGGTGGATTTTTGGGGGTCTAATATTGCTTTAGGTCATATCACAGCAGGTACTTGTAGTGATGGAGGAAACCCAAGCTTCTACACTGAAAACCAACGTGCTTGAGCTGTTGAAGAAACCCACGAGTTTGATTTGGACATCATTGGACCACTTTTTTCATCTATTGCAGAATTGCTGTGAATTTGGCATCGGAAGGATCATGACTTATAGGCAGATGTTGCATGCTACGATGAAAGTTTGCTGAAAGCTTTAATTTCATTTTTGGGAAACAACACTTTTGAAGACAAGCCAACAACCTATAAATTTGTAAAATGTATAAAACAAAACTAAATCAATTGCAAAATCAATTTAAAAACCTGTCAAATAATAATCATAATGATACATAATACTACACACTTCAAATGCTATTTGTCAATCATGGAGAAATAAAAAATCACTAACTTGTGGCAAATCTGAGAGAAATGAAAAGTACAACATTTACGACAACTTTGGGCTAAAATTAGATCTCATCTGGCAATGAACACTTGGGCCATTTACGACCTTAAATATTGACCTTTTGTTGAATCAATTTGTGATGAATATAAGCTTAAATTAATTATCCATCATAATGATAATAACAATTATAACATAAAAAACATAAATCGTTCATAGTTGAACATTGTTGAACACAGTTCTGAGCCTGGATTCTACATGAACACATTGTAGATGATAAAACCTACATGGGCACATTGTAGGTCAATGTCTGAGAAACGAAAACACCTACATGGGTACATTGTGCCTCCACATATAAAGACCAGAAAGTATGCAATAAAATAATTAAGTACTTCATTTTTTGCAATACAAAATGAAATTTGATGTTTAATTAAAAATTACATTCTTTTAAGTCCATCATGTTATTTGCTCTTTAACTGATCTTACAACATCAAACACTGACCAAACTATGACCACACACAAACATGTAAATGCTGAGAAGCATTCAGGAGAAATGTGAATAGAAAAACAGTTCAGTGTATTTCCACTTGAGAGTGCTGGTTGTAATTAGAATAATAAGCACCTTTTTAGTGTTTGTTAATACAAACTGACAGTTATATTGAGAAAAATATTGACATAATGTTACATATGATTGATATATCTACTTAACTTGAAAACTAATACAATCCTAGACACACACACAATGGAGATCACTACTCTTGATTATCATTGAAGTAGACAGACTATATCGATCATTGAAATCAGCTTTTATAAACACACCACTGTACGTTGATGAACTGAACATGTAGGTCTATAACCAAAAACTATTGTCAACAGTATATGACAGTATATTACATTCATTTTTTAATAAAGGCACGAACAAAAAAACAAACAAAATATGTTTACACGCTATGACTTTGAATGCACGAATCTGTCTAACACAATCAACAGAAAAAAAGGAACTGATTTTGAGAAGTTATAAAAAAGCACAGAAAGATTTTGACATGAACACTGCATTGAAAACAACAAGGTTTTACAGATGAATACAGTGTAGATCAAATGCAATTAGAAAACATTATAAAGAAAAAAGAAATTGTAATAAGATTCGAAACAGATTGGAGACTCTACCATCAATCCACTTTTTTCTATGTCTACATGAAAATTGATCCTCTTGTTTTTGTGAAAATATTTCCAAGGGGCAATATTTAGAATAAACTTTGAGCAATTTTACATTCAAATAATGAATAATATCTTATAATGTATGACTTCCCAATCAGTACAGAACAGTGTTGTTTTCACAAAATTCATAAATTCTTGCACATCTTAATTAAATAAAAGTTGACTCCCTACAAAGATTACTTTGTGATGAAGAAAAATTTACGCAAAAAAAAAATATATATATATATATACCAATTTTGATACATGGTTATCTTT
Source organism: Sabellastarte sp. h YS-2021 (assembly GCA_964017235.1). Classification (NCBI taxonomy): domain Eukaryota; kingdom Metazoa; phylum Annelida; class Polychaeta; order Sabellida; family Sabellidae; genus Sabellastarte; species Sabellastarte sp. h YS-2021. The sequence continues at coordinate 143,945,907 of OZ024929.1, forward strand.
GCTATAAATATTCAGATCTAAAGGTCTGAAAGAGAGGCTTCTTTGTACTTTTCATAATCATTTAAGATTGGTGGCAGAGTTTCAAACATCTGATGAATCTTAAACATTCTTCCTCTTTAAATATCTTTCTACTTCTCTTTTGAACAATGACAGCTTGGGAACTGTAATGTGGTTTGAGCATATGACACCATAGACTGTTGAAAAGTAAATTAAATTTCTGAAATATCACCCACTGTTTGCATAAATGCCTCCGATTGAAATACCTGGATGTGTAATTAATTTCAAAGACTATTAGTCCAGGTGTTAATATGAACAAGTCATGTATGTAGCATGAAGCAATTAGTGCGCAAACTCATAACTCAAGCTTGTCTGGTACAGGCACTTATACAAACAAGGCATTCATTTGAACAAGGGAAACATTTCAAAGATTTACAGTAATACGATATTATAACAAATCAACACAACTTCAAAATGCACCAAATGAACAGTCTGGATTAACGACATCTACATCTACAGAATTTGGTGTGAAGAAAAATCTTGATTGGCAAAAAAAAAAGACTTGAGAAACAATTGAACAGACAGTCATGAACCAAGTAAATTAATGACACAAAATTGAGCCTTTTGAACCTTATGAAAATACTTCAATCTTGCATTTTCTATTTGAAAATACTTCGATCTTGCATTTTCTATTTGACAACATTAGGTGTGAACATGGTACAACTGAAACAGTGAGAAAACATCACTCCCTTCATGGATGCACTTGTATGTCAGATACAGTATTATCTCTCTCTATATAAACTCGATACACCAACCATTTACACTGAAAATGGACACATTATCCAATATAAGTAAAATTACAGTTGTTCAGTCTTCTGAACATGAAATTCAAGATGGAAGGTTTTATTTTTGTACGTCAAAAATGTCAGCACTCATTACCATGAACTTTGCATATCCTACTACACAAATCTGAATACTAGGACAAAGTTATGTCTATAATCATTTTACTTCCATGACACCCAGGAATGACATACAAATGCCCATAGAAAAAACATTGAACAATAACATTGAATATTAATGAAAAGAGGATTTATATTTCACAAACTAATCATCAGTAAACACTGTCAGATATTGTACACTTGATGGTTTTTACAGTGATTACAGAAACATATATTACTAAAATAAGTACAATATATTTGTGAAATATTACCTCTTTTCAAGTTGATACCCGATTCAAGTAAACCTCTATTTTCATTACTCAAACAGTAAAACTAATTGACTACTACTGGAACAGTTCATTTTAGAGTGTTTTTACAAAAAAAAAAACATTTTATACAAATGAAGGCTAATTAACACATTAAAAATAGGTGCAAATAAAACTCGAACTAATCAAAAACTTTAAATTTATCAAACTACTCAAATTTAAATCAGCTACATCTACTGGCCAATCAGAACACTCAATAGAACTGCACTGACCAATAAAATTGATCATTTGTGAATTTAAAAAAAATGAAACACTGAAAAAGCAATTCAACATCAACAATATACCGAGAAAATACTCAAATGTCTCTCATTTCAAAAAGTATACATATTAAACATATAAGCAGTATATTTACCCTCTAATGTCGTCAAAAAAGTAGAAGAGAACCAACTAAAGGCTCCACACACTATTGCCAGTTAGATGAACTACACATGTTCTGTGTCACCACAGTCTTTGAGTTGAACTTTGAATATGAGAGTTCAAATTCAAGATTTTATAGACTGCCAAATTTATATAAAAATTCACAAAAGCTTAGCTATTCTAAAAACAGTTGAGAAAGAAAAAAAAATCTTATTTTGGGGATATTTACATGTTATAGGAGCTTTTTAAAAACAGAATTATTTTTAGTAGCTCCAAGTTGACAATTAACCAAAAACAACATACTATGTTTTAACATTTCTACTTTTATGAAATGATCTTAGTCACTGAAAAACTGTCCCTTTGATCAGTGAAATAAGACCAGTAAGTCAAAAAAAGAGATAAAACTCTCCAACTTATTAGACACAAGACTAATTCTCACTCAGACTCAAGATTTATTTCTCTCGGGTATCCTCAAATCGTTGTTAAGGAGCCTGGGCACATTCCACAGGTACATGCATTGTCTAGATGAAACAGTTTGTATACCAATTGTCTGCCTGGACAAGCTCTCTCCACTCAACAGTAGTTGTGGTCCTTATTATCCTGCTGCTCGTTATTAAGAGACACTGTGTGCTTGAAGGTGTACCGAGTGACCTCATAGAATCCAGGGCAGTATCCGCTGTTATTCACCTGGGAAGCCATGCTTAGAGTTGATGCGCTACTGGTGGAGCGCTGAAGATCCTGGGAACCGGGGGGTGAGGAGGTAGGTGCAGAATGTAAGGCTCCCGCTGGAGGTGAATAATATGCGGCAGAGTTACGGAACTCCACCAGAGAGCGCCAGATCTTGTTACGATGCTGTGTGCCAATCTTCATCTCTTGTAAGTCCTAGAGGTTAGAAAGACAAGTACAGAGATATAACTCAGTCAAATCAGATTTTCAGAGGTTTTCTATGTACAAATGACAATGGGCAGAGCACCAAGAATCCAAGTTATGGCTCGTTCAAATGAGGCTGAGAAAATGGATTTCTATGAATAAACATGTACTTTTGTCAAGACAATCAGGAGTGGCAGAGTGAGACGTTTGTGTGTCTTTTTATGTCTCTTTCAACATTTAATGTGATCTGAGGACAAGAAGTCAGAAGACTTAATGAAATTCCTAAAGGTTCTACCTATACAGAAAATGTACCACAACCTCCATTTCCCAACATACTTGGTTCAGATTACAGAATTTCATTTAAAACCATAGTTATTTCAAAATAAAACAATAGGGAAAAGCAAATTTGTAACATTAGGAAATGAGTTCATAAAATCAAATGTTCAGATAAGAGAGGTTCTTCCGCATATCAAGTTATTCTTTTTGTAAATCTTTTTATCCACTTAAATGAACACACTCAACAGAGGTTTATTTACATATTGAACTTTTTTTACTATTGAACTCCCAGACATCAAATTGCATTTTAAGCTATAAAAATTTTATTAGATGTAAAAAATTGAAACAGATTGGATTTTTCATTTTAATTTTACACCAGGAGAGAAAAATATAGATAAGAATAGATTATCTTCAGTTTAATAGTACCTGTTTGTGAAATGAGATATATTCACCTTTAATGGCAGTTTTATTTACATGGGTAGAATTATGCATTTTTCATGCCACCTTTAAATACATAAAAAATCAGGTCTTTTTCCAAGCCCTTTAAGCCCCCAGCTTTCTTATAATCTTACATAAAGACATTTGCTTATAATACGTGTTTTGACATATTTTCGAGTCAACCGTTCAAACTCCCTGTCACTTAATTCCTGATTATAATCTAGGCATTTTTTTTCCAGTTTTTAAAAGTTTTTTTTGGTAAAAATTGCAAACTTTTCAATTGCAGATAGGTGATAAAAAATAAACAAAAACATTACCCTGGTGACATATTCAGTGTTATTTTGGGCTTTTTTTTTAAGAGCGATCTTATTCGTGGTCTGCATTTAAAGTTGAATGCAACTATTAATCTGCCTAAATACATATAACTCCCTACCCACCCCCTCCAACTTATTTATCAGATATGTCAAAACAAGTCCAGGGGAAAAAGGTGAACCATTCACGCACACCCCTACCCTCAACACCCCCCCCCCACCAAAAAAAAAAATAATTTAGTTTTCATTAATCTTGCATAATTTTATAATATATGGGTTTAGTATTAATGCAAAGTGAAAAGAGACTGACAAAAATATGCAAATAAAAATCAGAAACCAATTTATCATGGATGACAATTATTTTTTATCTGTTTAGGGATAGTAAATTGATACTTTATATACGCAGTAAGATTTTAGGTGTTACCGAATTATCCTCCATATAAATAACATAGCTTTTGTGACACAATAACTATGACACATTTGTGTGGAAGATTTTGGATTTTCACAAAAAAAAAAATCTATTAAGCTTGACCTTAGTAACCTTTACTGGTTGTTATTTCGATCATGATAGTCCACTTAAATGTAAAAAGTGAGTCATTCAACGCAAATTCTGAAAATTTCTTTTGAAGCACATAGACAATATCAATCTTGTTTTATTTTTAACAGCGGGAATTCCGAGTTCATTGAATTTATAGATTATATACTGGTCTTCATAGACTGGTAAAGGTGTTAAAATTTTGTGGCAAAAGGTCTGGGGTTTACTTCTCATCCAGGTCAAAAGGATTATACTCTAGGACAAGGTACACTTTGCATTTACAGAAAGTGACCATTATAAGCTAGGAGTTACCAAAACTTGTTGGTAATGTAGACCTACAAAATACAGGCTTCCTTCTAGAGTTAGTAGAAATACTAAGTCAATTGATGCCACAGAAACCAGGAATAAGTACCTGCCATAGGTGCCACTAGGTCCAAAGATTAATTTTAAATTATATGTGAAAAATCCATATAGAACCAACATATTACCTCTAAGGAGAATTCCTGCAACTGAAACATATCACTGAAGCCCCTTTGGTGGAAACTGTCGACATATGCTGACATACCCAGATTACTCAGCCACCTGTACAGAGAACAAAGTAACAAGAGTTTTGATTGGCTGCCTGACATGTTACAAACAATCTCATTGCACTTTTATAGAATAAATACATATATCTCACTTTTTTATAAATACTCATGAAAATGTGAACATATTACATTTTATATTAGTCATATTAAAAGAAAACCAGCTGGCAATGAATAAAAAACTGATGTTAGTGTGTATCAACAGAATTTTGTACTATAACAGCTATTGGTTATGTTATTAAATATAACTGGAACTCACGTTGCTATGCTGAAGTCCACTTGTGGCTGTTGCTGTACTACCACATTGCTGTTACTGTTGGCAACCATCTGTGGTACCATCTGCATCTGAAAGAGAGTACTCTTTAAAAACCCTGCAAATCTCTGCCATGTCCTTATTGGTGTTATGTTTGTTTGCCATACATATTTATCTCTGACAGATATGACACCTGAGGGTGAGGGCTATTGTTAAATGTCTAGGGCCGTATTCACAAAAGGGATAAGTGAAAGATGAGGAAAAAATTAGCTTACATATGAAACCTTTCATAGTAAACTTAAGCTGATTTTTCTCTCATCCTTCGCTAATACCATTTGTGAATGTGGGCCCATATCTCTGTTATGTATTTACTTCCCACAGTTAGCCTTTCACCTATCATTGCTATACCCTGTAATGGTATATGGGGGTTTGTTTATGATTAATCCCCGATTTACTCCCAACATTAAACCCCTTACCTCTTACGGCTACACTTGCAAAGATACTATTCTGGATCTGTACTTGCCCCTTATTGTAAAGCCCTCATTTCCATCATATTTTTCTGTTTCCCATGGTTAGCCAATTACCTCTTAGAGCCTTACCTCTTAGGATTTACTTATGGTTAACCCCTTAGTTCTACTGTACACCAGCACCTCATGGTTAACCCTTTCTCTCACATGTGTGTTTATTTTGCCCAGTTAACCCTTTATCTCCACTACCAAATCATTTCAATTGGTTAACCCCTTATCTAAAAGGGCTGCATCAGCCATTGTGAACTCATATGAGGGTTTATCTGTGATTGATCCCTTACCTCAGGAGGATGTACTTGCTGTGGTGAGGGTGTGTGTGGGTCCTGCGGTGGACTGCCTAATAGCTCACTCTCCTGGCTTGACACCACAACAGGAAGTCCACCCATCTCGCTCATCAGCACTGGCTTCATGTCCTCGCCACAGCCATCCAGTCCTGCCTGAGTGGTGGGTGGCGTATTGGCAGACAAGGCACTATTGGTTCCAGAGGATATGCCAAAGCTTGGGAGGCTCGGAAGGTTGTTCAGGCTTGGCAAGCCAGACAGGCTAGGCAGGCGGTCACCAAAACCCAGAGTGGATGGAATAGAGACCATCTTTTGAATGGAGGCCCTTGAAGTAAAAAGATACAAAGACCAGTTTAGAATAGGGAAGTAGGACATGGAAACCATGTTAAAAGTTTAAAACTGATCGATTTGTGTTCATCAATACTTGTCCAGAGCTTACACATTGTTCAGATCATATGGGGCAGATGATAGCATAGAGGAAGCAGGGCATACTAACTGGTGAAAGTGCTGAACTGAAATCAATCAGGAATTTACAACAAACTGCCAATTTAAAGACTTAATGGGTGCTAAGATTTATACCCATGTATGTGTTGCACTATGTTACCATTTGTACAACAGCTTAGGAACACAAACTTAAAAAGCAGCAACCAGGTTTTTACTTTTTTAGGCCTTTCTACAAAAGCAAATTTTACATTTGTTTCCCTTGGAACATTTCAAATTGAAAGGAAGGTAAGTGAAGGTATTTAAAGTTTATTGTACGTTTAAAATACTGTAGAATGTGTTTGTTTTGTGTATCAATTTAGAATTTACAAGAAATGTGAATGTTGGGGAATGATACGAACATTCAGCAACAAACTGTGAAAAGTACAGAATATAAAATGTACATGTGTGGCATTCACTCCAATGAGTAAGTCACATCCTTCAAGACCAACTCACAACCGCAATAATATATCATTCACTTTGTTGTTTACTCTGAAAGAACAACAGCCAGTGAGAACTGTGTATACTCTTCCATTTTTTTTTCGATACGCATTTGATAAAATACAGATGTTATCACATGTCTAAATTTAAATTCCATTAAATGACATTGAATAGTAAATTAAATGCTTCATGTTACTTTGCTGAGGATTGAGAAATGCCAATAGTTTCTGTGTTGCAACAAGTATAATATATGGTTCTGAACTTATCTCTCACCCCTTTTAAAAACTGTCCTTATAAACTGTCCCAATAAGCTTTATGGTGTAAATTCTGATTGTGCAAACACTCTGTGGCAATAAAATGTGCATTAAAATCATGAATTCACACAAGTGTGCAAGACACTCAACTGACTTATGTGGTACTGAATAAAACTCACCCGTGTCTGTAAATTGACAGAAACCTCAGAAAATCAAAAGGAAGGGTTTTTATAGAGTTTGAAAATAAATAACACTGGCTACAAGCTTCTTGACCAAGAAAACATGTAAACATTTGTGAGCCTTCCAAGAACCCATAGTAATTTGTATCTTTTTTGTATTCAACAGAAAACAAAATATGACTATATTATGAATTTACTTCAAATACGTGCTACAAATTTAATACCAGGGTATACTGATGCTATGGTAACAAATTACCTTTTGTCTATTAGGTCCTGGGATTGACTTTAAGAGTGCAGCGAGGGGTATATGTATATTGATGAGCAGGACTTCAGACAATTTATTGTTTATCCCAATTAATTAATGTGTTCAGTTATATATGAAATTTTTAAAAAGGCAAACGAACAAAACCCCAGAGGACCAAACCCCATAGGGCAAAAGCCCAGAAAAATCTAGCCACTGGGACAAAACCCCTGAGTTCATTTTCAGGGTGGGGGTGGTTGGACAGAACTCCAGACATATTTTTACATTTACTTTTCATGGATATTATTCTATTTAAGATAGTTACATCTGTGGGTATTACATTTTTTACATTTATTTTACATAGAATTTATTCTATTTAAGATAGTTACATCTGTGGGTATTACATTTTTACATTTATTTTACATAGAATTTATTCTATTTAAGATAGTTGCATCTGTGGGTATTACATTTTTTACATTGAATTTATTCTATTTAAGATAGTTACATCTGTGGGTATTACATTTTTTACATTTATTTTACATAGAATTTATTCTATTTAAGATAGTTACATCTGTGGGTATTACATTTTTTTACATTTATTTTTCATGGAATGCTTTTGATATTTGTCTATTTCATTGAAGGCAACAGCATGAGTAGTCTAAAATAATAGAATAAGCCCTTCTATCTTGTCATCTTTGATTATCATAAAAGACCTGAGCAGACTAAAAAGGTTTAGTTTTTATTATTTCTTCATGATTTGTTCTGTTCTGTCCACCCCCGCTGAAAATCAACTCCAGGTTTTTGTCCCAGTGATCAAATCTTTCCGGTGTGTGGTCCTCCAGGGTTTGTCCGGCATTCGGAAATAAATTGTGTGTATAGTGGTCAATCCTTGAACCCTTGCAAGAAGAACTTTGTTGCAAGTACCCAACACATTCATGGATGGGATTTTCCAATAAAATTAATTATTATCAGGAACTCCGGATCAAAGAGGCATCCCTTTATGATTACACTTTACCGAGTTTGGACTTAAGGTAACAGTAAAAAACAAGAAATAAAATATTTTTTAAGTTTTAAATATTACACCAGGCTAGGTTCCCCCCATAATATTCTCGCCCCTTTCTCATAAAAAAAGAAGAAAAAAAATCTTTTTGTATAAAAATATCTTAAGTCATGTATGTGAAGACTTAGAAGTTACAAGCTACTTGGCACTGACCAATTTCACACAAACACACAGAAACTTTGGGATGTGTAAATACAAATCACTTTGCTCCCAGGTGTAAAGTTTACCCTCCATAATCAACCCCTTTTCATCCGAAGGTTTACAAACACATCCTACCCTGCTCTGTGTGTGTTTTAAGAGGTTGTCAACAAGTAGGGACATACACACCGCAAAGACTCTGTAATGGGTGGGGAACCTTGACGACATGCTTCACTTCATGGCAACAGTTTTATTTTTTTCACAAACCAATAATGTACAGTAACCTTAGAGAATCTGTAATCATATTTATCAGAAGATTAAAGGATAAAGAAAGAATAAAAGATACAATTTGCTCAGACTCACAGATCTTGATTTGACAGTATTTCAAATATAGTTACACTGTTACGACATAATCAAATTAAAGTTGAACTGTTATATGCTGTCAGAAGCTTTGTGATTTGCTTACTATTCCAGATTATTGTTTAAATAGAATTTCCATAATAAAATAGTGTTGAACTTTGGTACATAGTATCTCAAGAAATCACACAAATATTACTACTCATATCCCAGATTAATTGTTCCACAGTTTCATAATGATAGGGGGATCTAATAAGCATCTGTCTAACAAACTTCCAATAAACCAAACAAATTCTTCTTATAACACTGTGTCAGATAACAGAGGTTCTAGCTTAGTACATGTAATGACCAGAGAATGTTTTATAGGTTTTTCAGTAAATAATATAAATATATAAAAATGCTGTACCAGCACAAATAACTTTGCACGATTCAATTTAATAATTAAAGAATGCTATAACCATGAGTGACCTGAACGAATAACCCAAAAATATACATCACTTTGAGCCTAATATTTCTGCCTTATGCTCCACTAGGAGTGAAGAGGATAAGTATCAGCCTAATATCCACTATACCAGTCAATTCTGCTTCCATTTTGCATACAGTATAGCGTTATAGCATATTAAAGACAGCAAGATTATTGAGGACAGAGAATGTGAACTGGTTAAACTCACTCTGTATTTCTCCCTAAAGTGACAGATGTGCAGAAGACATAAAAGTCAACAAAAAGCAGGCAAAAACATTATGCATGTTTCGTGACCAGAGAGGAAACTATATGCATCTGAGTATTACAAAATCAACAGACTGTTACAGTATCTTTTCACAAGCAGGTAACTTTTCCACACCCTATTATCAATTAAACTTGGAAATTATTTGAAAATTGAGAGGTATTTGTGTCTTTAAACTTCCTCCATAAAACAACAGGGGAAATACTTTCCTCAAAAGTTCTTCATAAGATGTAAACTAAGGTCAACCAGCTATGGTGCTGTATCTGGTCATGTGAATTTGAAGGGGGCACAATTGTAATGGTTATAACTGCAATACAAATCCCAGAAGATTAAACCTGACTAATCCACTGTAACAAAAGTACTTCACACATTGAACCATTACTTATGAAACAGTAGTGGAATTTGACTACAGTGTATCAAAAGGCCCTTTAAATTGTAACCACTTCCATTTACATGCACATCTATAATAAGAATCTCCCAAATTTTGATCTCATAATATGTTTAAACTACAAGTTCAATGGTACTTGTGAGCATACACAAAATACTAAAAAAAATTGTATAAATCTCCCAAGGTTTAGAGGTTTAATTCAACAGCATTTAAGTTGAAGAATTCCATTCATGGTTAACTGAGCTCCTTACAAAGGGAAATCACCAGCTTTTATTCAAAGGTGTACATGCATAAAACCCAATATCATAAATGAACATTCTTGTGGAATTGAGAGCTATTAGCCTGCTTAAAAAACACCGCACCAAAATGGATCATCCCCACTCTTATGAAATCCTCTCAACTACCATGTTTAATTATGCATAATTATACACATTATAAATCACATATTATATACATGTACATGTTTATCAGTTATGATTAGAAGTGATGATTTAAAAGGAGTCCCTGTACAATATTGAACAAAAGAATTCATATCGGCACCCCTTTAATCCTTCCTATCATCTGCAAAATTTTATACATCTATGGCTCCCAAGATTAAAAGCCATGCCATTCAATAAGTGGAATATTTTATGTCACTGTTCAAAAAGACCCAATATTTTCTCTGATCTTTGAAGTCTTCCACACAAAATATGCAAGTATAACTGAGTGGGAGACAGAACAAAGAATTAAGATATCATAATAGCTTTAGAAATACTTCTGATCTTCTTAAGACTGGAATTGTTTCATCGACTGTGAATCGTTTAGCCTGCTCTCTTTTTTTATCTAAATTTAGTGTAGCCCAAAATACCATGTTTTACCCATTTTAATGATGGAAAACTACCTTCACAAATGCAGTTCTGCAAAAAAGTAAAGTATAAACATATTTTGGAGATTTAAATTTATCATTCCAGAAAATACCCTGTTTCACTCACTTTTTTATGTCGAAATACTTTCGTGAATACAATCCTTGAGACAATATAAATTACATACATATAATAGGGGATTTAAATTCAGCATGCCCCAAATATCATGTTTCATTCATTTTTAGGGGGGTTTATAAATACTTTTATGAACACCCTCCTGGAAAGACAAAGTAAATTATACATATATAATAAAAGTAATTCTAAAAAATCTTCATACCCAAAATACAATTTTTATGAGGTACAATACTTTCATATATATATATTTATACTTTCATAATTCCAGTTCTCGAGACAAAGTAATTCTTTCTATTGACCAACGAGTAAGTTTTCTAAATAAAGCAAAGTTGTGGGAAGATTAAAGTAAGTATGCCCACTGGGAAATACCTTTGTCTGGTCTGTTTAATATCAACACGAAAAGTTGGAAAGCAAGCAGAAGTCTGGGACCACACTATCGCAGCACAATGCATGTCGCCAATTAAAACGCCGGGACTGTAGTGTAATTTATATATTGTATAAATATGTATAAATATTACTGGGGGTGGGTATATAGATAATAGTTTATATATTACCTACTATGAATGAAAAAGAGCCATTTTGATGACTTCTATAGTTAAAAACCCAGATCTGCCTGTTTCATTAGTTTAGTACATTAATTCTGGCCCCAAACAGAGGAGCCTGATTAATCTTCACTCACAAAAGACTGCTTTTGAAAAAACAACCACAGGGAACGTGACCTTACCCCTCTGCTAATCAAACAAGCCAAAATGCCCCTCCCCAACCCCCACTTCAATGATATGCAAAGAGATAATCTGCCTCATGCTTATAAATCACAACATTTTGCACCTTATGCTATTCAACAGAAAACTTCCTTGCAGAAAAAGGAGACAAGACGATGAAAAAAAAACCATCTGAATAACAGCATGAAAAAAAAACTTTTTAGATCGTATCCAAAATCCAGGGATGTCATATATACCAATAAACAAAAATAAATGCCACGCATGCAAGCCACGCACCCAAGAGCAAAGTACAAAGAAACGTGCCAAGCCCTCATAAGTAAATGAAATCTGATTGATCAGAGTCCTTCAAAGTCATCATCATGTATCCACAAAAAACAGACATTAAGAGAATTTGAGGAGATGGGGGAGTGTTGTAGGGCGCAGGGGGGGGGAAGAACAGTCTGTCGTGTGACTTCATAAAAATTAACTTAGTAGTATGATATAAACCACTTGAAAATATACATATTATTTTTAATGGTGTAAACTGATTCCACTTCACTCTGTGGAAAAAAGTAGACACATCAAGAGAACAAACACATCCTTTCACAGTTGAGTATGTCCTCTAATGACGAAAATATATTACTGGACCAAGCCACAGCTAAAACCTCTATTATGCAGCTATGCTGGGAGAATGACATTGTGTTCAGATCACAGAAGGGCCATGAAATAAGAGATATTTTAGTTTAATAGCTTTCACTTTACATTTCTAATTGTAGAATTGGGGAAAAACATGTACATTGGAACCTCTTTTTTCCAAAAATCCTGAGAGGGAAAAGATTTTGTTGGAATAAATGAAGTTTCAAATAACTGGCGAGGTTGTAATTGAAAAATCAACTCCATCTGGTTCTTAGCTTTTAAATGTTAGTACCTTCACCAGAATATGTTAATTGTCTATATGTTTGTGTTCGCTATAACTGCAAAAGTTATAAATGGATCTTTATGAAACATATTCTCTAACAGGGCCTGGCAGGGGCTGATCCAGGTTTAAATAAGGGCGGAGGAGGGGAGTCACATGTCTGCGGCATGCGTGATCAGGTGCAGTATATTCAACTGTTAAATCTGTGTCTGTCGCTTTGGATTCACTATCCACCCCCTAACATTGTTCAGGGGGGGGGGGGGGGGGGGGGGGGGGGTGTTAAAATAATCCCAAACCCCCATCTCAATTTGCTAGTGCCCGGCCAGACCAAAGAAAGAAGTGATCATCTGGATCACTGTCTGGATACTGATCCGACCCCCGACACCCACCCCCAGCCCAGTGGACTACCTTCTAGTTAATTACATTATTAAAACTGTATGCATTGGTTTGCTCCGCTCTTCTAACTAACCGTGACAATATAACTGATACAAAAGTACTAGGTGTTGAAATAAATAAACTGAACTCTTGTATGGGGAGATTAAGTGCTATAAAAGTCCAACTAGAATTAGAATTGAACCCCATGGCTGTGACTCTCCAGGGATCAGTACATTGAATCTACTAAAGATGGAATTCTACATAATAGGACAGATTTTAATGGAAAAAAGACCTTCAATGCCCTAATATGTACTTCTACTCAATGGGAAATTCTACTGAACAGAGTTGTACTTTAAAGGTTTGACAAAGTTATTAAATATGTTTACATGTATACAGTTCTTACAATCTGGCAAAGAATGCCATATGATATTGTGTATGACACCAATAAAAACAGGCGGTCAAGTTTCAGAAAACAAAATAATAAAAATGCTCCCAAAAAATGATTAATTTGTAATCTAAGATCAAATGTTCCACTAAAAATTATTATAATATCACAAACTGATTTAGTCTGAAAGTATTTAATATAAAAATAATAAAAATAGAGGGGGACACAATAATACAGAGTAACTTTTCCTCACGCAAGACACTGTAACTTTATCAAATTAAGGAGGTAGATTCTCAAAGCACAATGGATTCATGGCAAAGATAATCAGATGGGTGTGTTCAGTCTATATGATAAACTATTAGGCTTGTAAAAACATGTTTTAATATCCAAGCTGTTTTAGTGTAAAATGATACCATTGATATTGAGAAGGTTGGGTCTTTCCCTTCCATGCCTTTTATATGGATCATGTGAATCATTCACACGACTAATAGAATAGACTGTAAAAGTTATGTGTAATTGGAACCATATTAAAGCTCTCAATATAAGAAACCTGTTTATTTTGTATGTATAAGTTGAAGACATTAATTATGAGAACCAAATTTTGTGGATATTGGAGGTTCTAGTTACACATTTGACTGGTTTTCAGACCACATTGTTGCGGAAGCCCTTTTATGGCATATTTTTTGGACAGAAGAAAAGATTTTAAGTACCATTTTGATTCTTGAGAGATCGATAAATATGCCCATGAGTTAAATATTGTATAAAGGTTTGTGTGATATACCCAGGTTACCGTGGTAAGTTTTAGAAGGTAGCCACTTCATCATGGCACATTTGAGGGGTGGCCAGATTACTCTGGTATATTTAGGGCAGCTGCCAGATTACCATGCCATGTTTTGGGAAGTAGCCAGATTACCATGCCATGTTTTGGGAAGTAGCCAGATTACCATGCCATGTTTTGGGAAGAAGCCAGATTACCATGCCTGTTTGGGAAGTAGCCAGATTACCATGCCTGTTTGGGAAGTAGCCAGATTACCATGCCATGTTTTGGGAAGTAGCCAGATTACCATGCCTGTTTGGGAAGTAGCCAGATTACCATGCCATGTTTTGGGAAGAAGCCAGATTACCATGCCATGTTTTGGGAAGTAGCCAGATTACCATGCCATGTTTTGGGAAGAAGCCAGATTACCATGCCATGTTTTGGGAAGTAGCCAGATTACCATGCCATGTTTTGGGAAGAAGCCAGATTATCGTGGCATATTTCGGGAAGTAGCCAGATTACTGTACCATATTTTGGGAAGAAGCCAGAGTATGGTAGCCAGTGTACAGTGGGATATTTTGACTGGTAGTCAGTTTACTATGGCATATTCCGCGTGGTGGCCAGTTACCCTGACATATTATGGGTTGTAGCTAGTTTCTGAAGGAATATTCTGAATAGCTGCCAGTTTACTGCTGGAGATTTTGAGTTAACCGTAGCACATTTTGGATGGTACACAGGTGACTATGACATATTTTGCGAGATAGGTGGTTTAGTGTGGCATATTTTGGGTTGTATACAGGTTAGCATGATATATTTTGGGAAAATTTTAAGTGGACTTAAGTTTAATCTAAATTGACATAAAGTACCCATTTGAATATCTAACATGTTTACATTTAACTTTTTAATAAGGATTGTTTCTGAAGCACAGAATACATTTATCCAAGATTTCACCTTGCTCTTTGCATAAACTTAACAAACAAAGGGTTTGTTTATGCAACACTTTGAATAATTCCCACCCCATCCCCTCTGAAGAGTTCTTGGCTCCCTATCAATAACACTTACACAGTTATAGCTACAATGTAAACAATATTACACAGCTATAAAGCTTTTTAAACCTGTAAATTTATGTCTGGAAGAATATAATGATTGTTATCTATTACTAAAGAAAATATTGACTCCAAAGACAGATGAACACAGCAATTGAAAAATCTGACAAAAAGGAATATACAAACTCAGTATGTGTGTGTTTTTCATGTATATAACATTTTACTTCCTCGAATCATTTACAATATTTTATTTCCCTCAATATGGTTTTGAAAACATAACTCAGTGAGAAACACTTTACTTTTGACTTTGTATCATTTCCATCATAAACCCCATTCTCAGTGATCTGCTTTGATCAGAAAGAATATTTGGAAGCATATCACAAAATAAATATTCAACAAAATTTATAACTGTTTGATTAAGTATTAGCCTAGTTGTTGAATGTTCCATGGGTGAAACATAAACATAGCCATAAATGGAGATTATTTGTTCCTTTTGGGATATTAAGTTACTAAATATAGCTAAAATATAAATACAGCAGAACCTCTATTATCGGACCATCCTAGGAAAGTAACACAATTTACTCAGATAATAGAAAGGTTTATACAACAGGCTTAAATAGAGTTGGGAGAGTGGACATGAGGTTGGATAATTGAAAATTTGAAAAACAAAGGTTTGATAATAGAGGTTTTACTGTATTAGTATGGAGTATTAAGTGTTTCTGTGGAATTACAACTGATCTTGTTCATACTTTTGCAAAGTAGAGGTAGGTGATCTTGGTCTATGAGCCTGCACACGAGTTTTCAAGATTTATTTTTAAGAGTTATCTTCAGGAGTCAACAATCAGGTGCATGTCATAAGGAGGATCGTTTCAGTCATATAACTCATCTTTTTAATTGTCAGATTTCTTGGCTATTTTAAGCAGTATCAGTGATAGTAGGCTCTGGAGATATAAATTAGAGAGATGTCACAAAATTTTGCAAAGCTGAGACCAGGGTCTTAAGGCTACATGAAATGCCACATTGTTTCTGTTTTACTGAAAAATTATAGCAACTCTAAATTTTATGAAAATAGGGAGGGATAGAATTACGATGAGCACCATTTCTACAGTGACATCACAATTATAAATTACAAAAAGATGGATACATTCATCCACTTTTTTTTTGCCAAGTTTGGTGTGCCCCATTTTATCATGTTGGTCAATAATGTCACTTCTAAAAACACTTTTGAATTACTAGGATTTGAATCAGCCATCTTTAATTCTGAAATCTGTGTTAAGAATACAAGAGAATCAGAGCTCCTCCATGGCATGTTAAGTGCGAGAATAGAGATGACAGATTTCAACTGTGGTGTTCCTTTCCTTTATTGATTATTTAAAGGTGTGGTGTTTAAAGTGACATAAAGAACCCTGGGCCCCTTTTAAAGATCATATTTGATCCATATCAGCATTCTGTACAAAGACAGACAAAACAAAATGTCACTCCGGTCTTTTTTCCGGAAAAAATATGAATCCTACAAGTATGATTTTGAAACAGGAGACACATATTTTTTCTGGAGTTCTTTTCGAAATGTATAAAGCAAGACATTTCAAACTTGATGTGCAAGTTTTGCATGAAATATTACATTTCATAAATACCCCCATTCATAAGATGCTCTTAACCTGTGATTTACATGCGAGATAAATTATTCTATATTTATTTTCACAAAATACAAGAACACCCATGGAAATGTGTCAACTTCGAGCCAACTTGCAGCCATTGAAGCTACCAGTTAAAATTTCCAAACGTAATGACTAAGTGTCCTGAAAACAGAGGAAAAACCCACAGTGACAAAATCTTCATCATTGTAATCTGACCTTATCATAACTAATGTAGTCTTGTATAATGGCTTAGTGCTGAAAATTAATATTTATTTGTGCCAAATACAAAAACTTAAAAAAAATAAACCAGTCCAAGAAGACACCTTTTTTTTCTTTTTGGGGGGTGGGGAGGGGTGGTAAGAAAAATTCTATGGTAGTGATTAACTGGACAAATAACCGCAGATCACAGGTAGAATAAGTGTAATAAATGAAGGTATCATTTCAGTAAAAAGTTTTAGAAAAAAAAACTATTAGCCAATTTACATCCTTATTTTTAGAATTTTTTCTTGTTCTAGTTAATCTGCATCCTCATGCATTGTCACCCAAGAATGTTCTAGTTAATGTATTCTGTGGAAGTTTAATATGTTCCTCAAACTGATCCAATGCAAAGTCGACCTGTGGTCGAGTTGATGAAACCAATTTTCTGTAAGCTGAAAGAAATATGACAAGAACATTGGATTATCATTTTGAGGACTGCTTTTAATTCTTTTCTTATAAGCCTGTGACAAGGCTTAGGCTATATTTTTACCCTGTTCACCACAATAAGGTCCTAGTAACGCCCTGCCTGTCACTGAGAGGGGTCTTTATATGTACACGTTATATATATATATGTCACATTGGCCCTCAAAATCTCCAACGCCCCCCCCCTTAAAATACACCTGTTCTGAAGGAAAAATCTATATTTTTTATGACACGAGACCTGCACACATCTCTCACAAGACCTGATATGGGGGGGTGGGGGGGGTGGGGGTGAGGGGAAGGGGGTCCTTGGGGGACCAGGAGGGGATGTAACACCAAAAATTGCAAAGCAGTTTAACAAAAAATACATATATTACTTCACAGCAAGACCATAAACTATTAAGAAGCGCCATCACCCCCATCTCCCTGTGGCCTCCCCTCCTCTCCATTCACCCCCCCCCCCCCCCCCCCCCCCCCGCCAAAAAAAAAGCGGGAACTCCCACATGAATGGATTATCTCAGAAACAGCCATAAAAATCATTAAACCTATGCTGGGATTATTAATTATACCAAGTCAAAGGGTTTATTATCATATAAAGTACACACAAATAGAAATATATATCAATCAACAACAAAAAAAAGAGACACTCTGAATGCATCTGAATGTCTGGGGTGTCGTTAAATCCTGTCATTGGTTGTCAACCCCCCCTCCCCTCACCCACCCATCCTCAGAGATGGGACTGCATTGAGCCTATTGTATAAAAAAACCTATCCATTTTATAGACGGCTTGCATATGTACAGTCTGTATAGTATTTCTATCATCTGGAAGAGGTTTTTATGACACGGGCACCAGCATTTGAGAGGGTTATCTGATAGGAAGCTCGGCGTCTCAATGTGCTGGTCTCGTGGGCACCTCTAGACCCACTCCAGTCGGGATGGGCGACAACGCTCAGGAATCTCAACCCTTTCTGTCAGCTAGCCTTGCAACAGGCACACAACACACAGCACTGATATCCTCTCATACTCTAGTTGTGGATCAGTGTTACCTTAAACCTGATGTTCAGGGGCTTTCATCTTCCCAGAAAAGACATATCTAATTGTCCACCCGTGTGGGTGTTCAAACTGTACCAAGATGCAACATTCTGGTGTAAAAAAGAACTCTTAATTATTACCCTCTGAAATGTCCCAAGGTTTATGTGACCAAATATTTGCAAATGATGTGGATGGGTAGTTACAAGAATTTTAAAAAGTTCTGTGAAAAAAACATTACCTGAATCTGGTTAATCCAATTTTACCCCAGTTGCCAGTCAAAATATTCTGTAAATGACTGTACAGGCCTCAATGAAAACACAAGCTCTAGTGCCAGTGGATCAGGGATCAGACAGGACTCAAAACTACCTATTTCACCAATTTCTAGAACAAACTGAGATGAAAGAAAAACCACTGAAGTTGAGGATCATCTCACAAAGTGTACCTAAAACTGCACCAAGCCTTGGGTTCCATTTTTTTTTCTATTTATTTTGGGCATTATATTTTTAAAGAGATTCTTGGATTATAACTTTTAATCGACAAATTCAGGGCTTCGAGGAAGGTTAGTTATCTAAACACCCTAGTCACACTTCAAACTCAAGTCAAAAGCACCCACCCCACTCTTTGTCTCACACCACCACCCCCCACCCCCTCCTTCAAAAAAAATAAAATAAATAAAGATGGCATAAGATGGATTAACATAATGGTCTTTTAAGACAGATATATACGTTTCATTAAATCTCCCCTTACAATCTTTTAGCATTATGTAAATCTATGCTCAGTGGTATAAGATATATTACAAATTGTCACTGAAATCATTTTTATAGTGCTTGAGGAGCACTGTTTTATGAATCAGTGGCATCCTATTTCACCCTTGGCATGCATTGCTTCTTTTTAAAAGATGTTCTTTGCAAACTTTTAAGCAAATATGAATATCATAATTATCTATTTTGTCATATTTTATACAAAATATTATACTATTCACATCACAAAGTGTATACATTAATTTACATCCAAGTTGACTAGATAATTACGCATAGAATTATTTGAGGCACACACTGGGCTTTTTCTTGATTTCTATGAAAATGTTGTGTTTTTTTAAAATAATTTTTTATAAATGAAAATTGTTGCATAAATCCAATCCAGGGTTGCTTTTAAACAAAAAACTTTGAGCTTTTTCAGGGGAGGAAATGATTTAATTCAATATCTGAGATTTTTCATTGTCAAATCTGCAACCCATCAAGTTTTTATTAAAACATCCAAGAATATTTTCCTTATTATTTTTGTGCCTTACATATATTAACAATTTCAAGGATTATAGACAATGACAAACCTTACAAACTAATTCTATTTCGAACATTACTATGTCCAACTTGTGATATTTGTGACAATTATTTTTCTTATTATCAGTACATTTAACTTTACTGTGCTAGAGTAAGAAATCTAAAATTCGCCACATATCTGAAATTCGCCACATGTGAAAATACTAATAAAATAAATGAATTGTGGTGAGATTTGTTGACTGTATAGTAAATTAAGGCTTTTTGAACTGAAAAATACCAATTTTTGGACAAAAACATCATTTTGTTCATAAAATTAACTAAGGTTTTAGAGGTGGCGAATTTTAGATTCCTGGCGAATTTTAGATTTCTTACTCTAAACTCACACAGGCTGTGAGAAATCTACATTCCCAAATTATCCAAATAACTCGGGTTCTAAACACATTTAGTGTCACAGCTTTTGAACTTTTACATTTTCACTCAATTTTAACAGAATGTCTTTCAGTAGTTCTAGGTTTTAAATGACAACATAGCAATGACAAGTGTAACTCAATAAATCGATTCTTTTAAAACATTTACATCTTAGTTTTTAATCCGGGACATTAAGAAACTCTTCCATTACACCAGATGCAGACAACCATATTGTTTATTGTCAAGGTTCTGATGGCTGAAAGAAAATTGGATGGATTACCACTGCGCAGTTTTCCCACACCAGGATTTTCCCAAGAATATTGGTGTACACAACCTCAATGGCTTTGAAGTGTCAGGTGGCAATTAGGCAGATTATTCACACATCAACCAATTTGTTTTATGAAGAACAGCCAATAATCACCCCACCCCAACTTAAAACGCATTACTTAATATTTGAGTGGGCTGTATGGTATAAAAGAAACAGTTTCAGCAAGTGACCAGCCTGATTCATGAAGGGTTTTGTGGTAGGTGTCAAGAAGCAATGACAAGATTGTCAAAAGCTCTTTATGGTCTACAGGAAAGAAATGTCTGGGTGTAATGGCAGTTTTCAAATGGTCCAGTCAGATTAGAAATCCCCTGCAATGACAGGCTTCTCAGTCTTTTCTGTAGTTGGAGCAACTAATCTTCTTTGCGAAAGTATGCATATTTTTCACTTACGAGCCATGTGTGACTGTGACTTTAGGCTGTATAATTTTGACACTTATCCAAAAAAGTGACAAATTGATCTAGATACCCAAAGTAAAAGCTTGAATAGCTTGAGGAAAAATGACAACAGCTTGCTTTTGATTCAAGAAGAATAAACAAATATTTTATAAATTCTTTGAAAAGTCAAATTCCTTGTTGAGACAATTTTTATAGCTTCATCATTAAAAATAGACAAAATCCAGTGTAACAATGGCTGGAATTGTTGCCTTCAAAAGATCCAAAGAATTATGCTGCTCAGATAAATGTGCTTTAAAAATCTGGTCAGAAGACAAGTTATTTTCCCTTGACATCAAGCAAGTCCACGGTTTGGTTTTTATGGTCCACTTTAACAGGAAGGGTTTACACTGAGATAGGTTCAAAGTATTTCGAATACATTACCATGAAGAGGATTTGAACCCATCACTTTTGAGGGCAGAGGGAAATGATTAACTGAGATTTAAATAAAAGATGTACATTTTAGTTTTTATAATTTATTTAGTTCAGTTTCTATGTATAATAATATAGTAATTATTGATGAAAATCAAAAATCTATAAAATACAAAGAAACTACAAAAATATACTTAACTCTACACTGCTTTCACCTTGTGAAGACTCTGACTCAACCTTCAGACATTTGCCCAGTGAAACAAACATTTCAGATAAAATCCCTCTCAAATTACTAAACAAGAATGATTTTCATACAAAAAACTTGAACTATATATTTAATTTCATTAATATTAATACACTTTTAATGCACTTCAAACAAGTGAAGATACTACAGGATCAAAAATAAACTCTGATGCATCATTCATACATTTTTCAGCTGATTTGCAAATACCTTTTGTTCATGATGGGGAAGTGTCTTATACCATTCAAAGATTACATGACTTTACTGCATAAATTTACAATCAAGGAGGAGTGGAGACTTTTAGGATTTAAGCATGTTTATAAATAGTAACAAACTACAATCACTACATAAATAACATAATAAACTAAGGGTCTATTATTTGTCTGTGAATATATTTTATGTACAGACAGTAAAATACTTTAAATTCATTATTTCAAATTGGATATGATAAATTTTAAATGGAAAAAAAATACTTCAAAATTTTGTTTTGTCAATGGGTATGAAGTATTCAACATTTCTTAAAAATTAATGTAAATCAGATATATCTTCAAGGAATTTCAAATGATTTTGTAGACTGTACATAAATTACCCCCCAAACGACCACACAAAATGAAGCCTTACAAAGAGACAGGCATGAATATGTATTGCATTTGTCATCACAAAGCCAAATAGCTACACATGAAATATTTTAATAACATTTAAATCTCATCTATATATATGAAAAAGGCAATACATTAATGATTTTAAAAGTTTTACATTTCAACAAAGGGAACTCCCTCTATTAGACATTTGCACATCTTAACATTCAGACCATGTTGACAAAGGCTTTGAATTTTTAAGCTCCATATATTCGTATTGCCTTTGAACACAAACAGAGTGTTTTTCTTCCATCTCAATATTATCCAAATTTGATGATCACTTCAACTACAATCAAACTCCTGCATGTAGGATTCTGCCTAAAGTTCTTGCTGGTAGAAGAAGTCAACATATTAAGGCCACACACACCAAACCAATCATATGCCTTCTTTAAACTGCACAAAATGCTGAAAATGTTTTTAAAATTGGACCATAAAAATGGAAGTTAATGGTGTCATGCTCTGTATCGCCTATGCTTCTGTAAGCACCCCACCCACAATCTTACATTATAATTAATATGTTCGTAAAATGTTGTTTCAAGGTACACTTTCACCATTAAAACCCAATAATAGGTCTAATCTGATTATTTTAAATCCACTGTCAACAAAACTGCAGTTATGTCACATTTTATTGCAGAGAGATTTGTTTATTTACTTCCAGTTGGTGTATACTAAAATGCCAGTACCTAATACGTTTTTTTTATGAATTGCCAGCTAGTTTTCATTGTCATAAATGCACATCCCCATTTTTTTTTTGCAAATATTTGGTCACACTGACCATGTTCATTTTAGTTGAATCACTGAGATTTGTATGCAAACGATACCTATTAATCCAATTATAACAGTTGGAATTCTTCATAAAGTATAAAACTGCTTTGTATCTAATTGGATCATATTGTTGTGGACAGGCCTTACATGTTAATCTATTCAAACTGATATGTTGTACTAATGTTTAGAACTGCAGTCTCGATGCCAGCACTATAAAAGGGCTTGATTTTAAAAGATTACAACGCATACGACAAAACATCTATTCTGAACACATTTCCTGTTGAGCATTCTTGGCTATAAAATAACAAAAATGTGACATATATTTGGTCCACTTAAAAAGCAAAACAAAAAGGTGCTAAACGTCAACTTTTACCACACGGGCATGGTCAAATATTCTATAATTTTGTGCAACTTGGACACACAGCCTTGGTGCAGTTTGCTCAAAACATTTAGCCTGGTTTTTATATGAAAAGAGACACTGCAGAGCATACACATTCTAGAAATTAGTTGGTGTCTAATTATAATGTTCATACTTTGAGGGTTGTTCATAGTTGGTTAAAGCACAGTTAAGTCCCTTCAAGAAGATCGTTGCTTAACGGGATCCTTTTATCCACTTCAGATTTGTCTCTTAGCTAGGAATCCAACTTAAAAATAAGTGTGTTTTTTCCACTTGAGTTTTGCGAGCTTTGACTTCAAGTTCAATTGAGAACCACAATTTTTCTCCAAAACAAGGATTATTATGCACACAGCACAATTACAATCTCAACAAAAAACAAAATTAATATGTTTATATATTCAAATAAGCTTCTTGTCTTATTGCTACATTTTCTAATGCAAAACTATAAAAATATACAGCCCCGTAGATACAAAAAGCATATAATAAAAACAAAAACGTAGGCAAATCTGATGAACACATGTATTTGTCTTAATGCCTGGCAGTCGATACGTACACGGGCATAATTTTTTACAAATTTCCATAAATAATTTACACAATTTGATAAATACAAATATATTGAAGCAACAAATGAAAAGTTGACAGCACAGATAATATACACATTTTACTAAGTGTATAAACAAAACAATCCATGTTGTGTTTAAGTCACCAACTACAAGAATGTAACTAGACCTATCGCATCGGAGAACCGATGCAAATTGTATCCACCAGAAAGAAAACTCACCAAAGCCATTCAAACATTGCTTAACCTTGAAGGAGAAGCCCAAGGTGAAATCTGACCATATCAAAAGATTCTTAGCCCATGATTTCCTATAGGTTGGTGTGACATTGCAAACCTCTAGGAACACGAATAAGCAAGATATAAGCACTGTTAATTTTGGCTATCCTCATTTGACCTTGAAAGAGGGGCCAAAGGTCAAATCTGATCACATCAAAAGATTCCTAGCCAATGATTTCCTATAGGTTGATTTGACATTGCAAACCTCTAGAACCAATAATAAGCGAGTTATCAGCACTTTTAAGTTTTGGTATCCTTGTTTGACCTTGGGCTCGAAGGTCAAATATGACCATACCCAAAAATTCCCAGCCCATGATTTTATGTAGGTTGGTTTAACATCCCAATCCTTTAGGACCAATAATAAGTGAGTTATAAGCACTTTTAAGTTTGGCTATCCTCGTTTGACCTTAAAGGACAGGTCCAAGGTGAAATCCAACCACACCAAAAGATTCCCAGCCCATGATTTGCTGTAGGTTGGTTTACCATCCCACACCTCTAGGACTAATAATAAGCGTCAAATCTGACCAATCAAAAGATTCCCAGCCCATGATTTACAATAGATTGGTTTACCATCCCTCACCTCTAGGACTAATAATAAGCGAGTTGTAAGCACTTTTAAGTTTGGCTATCCTCGTTTGACCTTGAAGGAGGTGTCCAAGGTCAAATCTGACCACACTAAAAGATTCCCAGCCCATGATTTGCTGTAGGTTGGTTTACCATCCCACACCTCTAGGACTAATAATAAGTGAGTTTTAGCACTTTTCATGACTGATAAAGAAACGCCTGTGGCAGTCATCTTGTTTTCCAAAATGAGGCCAAAATCTATCCTGCGAATTTGAGATCTCTACCTATAATACCCTTTGCTCTAGAGGGCCAACAAAAGTCCTTGCTTAAAGTCGAATAAACGTCCCTGGCAGCCATCTTGTTTTTCAAAATGAGGCCAAAAATATTCCCAGGCAAGATTTTATGGTTATGAATATATCCTGCAAATTTGAGAAGGCTAGCTATAATACTTTTTTCGTTAGAGCGGTAACAGTGAAATCTCTCTACACACTGCGGTGGAACGAAGCGAAATCCATAGTATCCACCGGATAGCATCCGGTGGATACAATCACTTCCAGTAAATTCACAACTGTTGCTTGTAAAATACTATACATTATTGACTTACTTAATTAGTATATTTTCTCCATTTTTTATTTTTATTGGTTTCCCTGTACAACAATTAATGAGTTGGATGCGATATTTGGACAATATCCTTACTTATAGTTCCTGCAGCACTAGAAGTATCTCACACAAAAACAGAAGATTTTGTTTCTGTGCATATAAAGGCAGTGGAGGTGGAATTTAAGTATAACTGGATCAGTTTTAAGGTCCCTTACATTAGAAAATACTGCTATTTTTTCTGTGGGAGTAAGTCTAAATTTGTCATAGGAACTGGATTCAAAGCCATTAAATGCCAGTCATGCAGACACTTAGCCACTGAGGCATCTACTCAGACAATGAATCAGGATTAACAATTACAACTAAACATATCAAAACTACATATACATACTAACATTTGAATCCTTTCTTCATTTTTTTTAACATTTTTAGACGACAAAGAACATTGACAATAACATATTATTAACTTATAAAACAATAACTTACTCCTCGTAAACTTTATATACCTCCTGTAGAATGAGTGATCTACAAGAAAAAGTATGCCAGTTTATGCGGGGACAAAACACATCACAGCTGTTTTGTGGATCAGTGGGGTGGTCTGTGTTTGATAGCAAAATATTCAAAAGTTTACAAAATGCTGTAAAATGCCAAATTTATAAAATTCACTTGTTGTGGTTAAATGGGCTAATCCTCCTGAACAGTGAAAATTAATAGCCAAAGAAACTTAGGTTGAAACTATTATTGAAAACTAATTACTGTGAATTAATAAGTTAATGAAGGTTGAAAATACTTATTTGTAATTTTGTAGTACCATAAAGAATTTTAAATACTAGATTCAAAGCAACAGTCAAAGGTCTTGGGTTTGCTTCCAAAACTGTAGGAGTTTGAAAATCGATGACAGTTAAAGACGGGTGTTTGGTGAACAGATGAAATTCTCTCAAACAACAGAACCCTCCCCCACAATATATAAAACATAAGAGAAATGCAACCTTTGATGGCCAAAAGAAAAACAACACACAGACCAACAAGTAAACAACAACAATATACCTAAATCAACAATATACTCTGATAATCAATACAACTTACAAATATTCCTGAATAATTGGCAATGATTTCATAACTAATCAATGAAGTGATGACCACATAAGCTTTCTTCATTTAATATAACATTAAATACAAATGAAGTCAACTACACCCACAGTCTAACCTCTGTAAGTAGACTCCCGTTGAGAGAATTTGTCATTTGATGCTGCATTCTTTGATATTGTGAGCTGGTGTTTACTACTTGTGCCTAACAATGGGAAATCTTCTGAATTCTTCAGTAATTTATGCATATGTAAACAGAACAAGGACAAAGAAATAAAATCAATCAAAATAATTTGCTATCCGCCATGTAAAGCATATATATTTCACTTGCTATATGTTTTTCAGGGTTATTTACAAAAATCCAAAGTACTAAAAACCTGTTTTCATAGGTTTATTTTAACAAAGCATACATATTCTTTGTTCTCATCATAGGTGTAGGTCACAAATTGGAAAACTTTTCAAAATACTCGAATGACGAGTGGTAAATACTACCCGTGACACCATTCCTTGCATATTTACAAGCTGTGAGCTTGTATATACCAGTTGTGAAAAGCAGAAAGAATGCAGCATAAAAATCCCCAGTAGTCCCATCCTATTGACCTTCACTCAGTAACATGAAAATTCATGTTGAACAGAAGAATTTTTCCAGCTCTTTGTGACACTACTTTACAGAGCTTCAAATATTAATCTGTAGCAATATAAGCATGCAATATTACACTATTGGTGGCCTAAGTAATGCTATATAAATGGGCTACCAAAGAGAAGCCATAAAAATCTTGCCGTTAAATACAATATAGGCCAAGGCAATATAATCTCTAGTGTTACGTCATTATACGTCACCAACTAAACATGTGACCTACTGTACTCTTATGACATTACTACATTATATCTAAACAAGAATGCGACAAAACATTGACAACTCCATTATCCAAACAGACTGAGGGAGACAAGTTTTGCTAGTGGACTCTGTTAAATGGAATTCATCGGGAAGAAGATACAGATAGCAGGTCCTAAAGGTGCCTATTGAATATTCTATTGATATTTCCCCATTATGGTATGGTTGTATGTAAACTATAACTCATTGGAACAGTATATTCTACTAGCAGGATGGAGCTACCTCCTTAGTGTCGAAATGTCTGGATAATTGAGGTCTTAAATGTCTTTCACATGCTATGTAAAAAAAAACAATTAAATACTTCTCTCTAGCCTTAATTAGAGGCAGTGGGAATGCTTTATAATATAAATAACCACAGAAAATTCACATAAATACAATTTTTGATACACTGTACAAAAAACACAAAACCTTGCAAAATATTTAAACATAGCTACTATCAGACAAGCTTACTGTTAGTTTTTCTACATATTTCTATTACCATAAATTTCTAAATTATAGCCCAGGCCTAAATCAACACTCCACTCAAATAAAAACCTGGTCCAAAATACACTGAAAAGAAATTCTGAGATCTGTGTCAATGGTTCAAATACTGAGTTCATACTTATAGTTTTAAAATGCATTTATACCCAAAATATAATTTTCATATGTGGCTTAGATACAGCACCACTGCCAACCAGATTCTTATAATAAATTCATCACTTGTAGCCAACAGTTCAAATTTTAAAGGTCACATGGTCCATTTTGAAAACTCTCTTTCATCAAAAACAAACTTAACATTATATAATTCTAATATACACAAACACAAATCTTTTTTAAATGTACAAAATAATAATAATAATAGCAGCAACACAAAAACTGAGATAATTTGTTCCTTGTCTCGCGATAATTTCAACATACATTAGTATTGTAAAATGTATGTGTATATAAAGGCCCTGAACACACAAACCCATTCATACTGTCCAAACATGTGATAAGAAATCCCTTCAATATACAATGAACTACATTTGTTTTACCTGTCAGTCTATTAACATCAGTAAATATTTTGTATCCAAAAACTGAAATTTTGGTATCTTCCAGCGATTAATAGAGAATACATGAAAAGATAAGGTGATAGAGAAAGGATTTCAGACACAAACTTGGACATAAAATATTGGACGGATGCACACCAGGGCTTCAGAGATTTGGACGGATCAATGAACACACTTACAGGAATGTAGTTCCCAAAATAATAGTCACTACAAATCCCTTCGCTTTTATTACAAATATAATACACAAAACAAAAGAGAATACAGTGTCTATATATACAGTTCCTATGTATTGAGACTGTAATACAAGATATAGGGATAGAAAATAAAATTACAAAAATCTACTAGGGGAGAATAAGCGCTATAAAAGTCCAATTAGACTAAAAATTACTGATACATTACAACTGCCAAAAATTATAGACCGATAATTACACAGGAACTTTACGATAAAGTACATCCTTAATAGTTTTATACAAAAAATCCTTTTCAAAATCTCATTACACATTAATCTTGGCCAAATATGTTTTCCACAACAGTGTCATCTCTCTGACAGTTCACTTATGTATATAACTATATCAAACATATTTGAAACCAGGGAAGAAAAGAAATTGAACACATGATTATACAAAGCAAATACCTCTGTTAACTTCAACTGTTCAATGGAGATTTGAAATCTGGCAATCGCAAACTGTGCATACATTTAGAAACTGTCAATTATATATTTCCTACTATTGAAGGTACTCCAAAATCCCAATGGTTATAACTTTTCCACTGGAATATGGTCATGTTTTTCGATGATCTTCAACATGTACCTTTATTTTTTCTCTCTTGAAGCATGAGGTATTTTCCGGCTGGCAATATTTCCCCCCGCTTCCTATATTTTCCCCCTTTTAGGCAGATCTAGTAGTACTCGAAATCTGAGTCATCGTAGCTGGATCTGGGTTGGTAAGCTGGTGGTTTTCTTTGTGACTTGGGTGGCAGGAGCTTTTTCTTGGCTGGTGGCTGCAAGGCAGGTTGTTGTTGGAATTCTGAGGTGAGCCTGTAACGATGCAATCACAAACAGTTGCAGAGGTTAGCAACGGCCTTAGCAACATCACAGTTTCCTTCTAATTTCCCCCCCTCCCATAGGCCTAACCTCTCAACAATAAAACCATTGGAATACTAGACTTGTTAATTTATAACTAGTATTTCTTCTTTCTTTTTCATTAATGTTGGTTATTTTTGAACTTTGTCATTCCAAATCATTACTTAAAACTTCTCTGAATGGAACCAAAAGAGTTGAACAAAATATCAGCTACTTCATTTTAACTGGCCGAGACTTTGTGATTGCATCGTTTGAAGAAGGCTGGGATATCCCGATGAAATCAGGACACCAGTGAAAAAGGTTCCTTGTTGAGAGGCCAGTAGGCCCAATCCAGCATCTATACTGCACAAATATTTACACACGTCTTCCAACTATTATGTCAAAAATAACATGACCACAAAGACAAACATGCAAAAATCTGCCTCCAAGTAACATTGTTTGGTAAAAAAAGTAGATTATATCAGGCAAAATATTAAAAAAAAACATTACTTAGATTCAAATACAAAGTTGTGTTGCAGTATCACTTAAAAGACCACCAAACATGGTCCAGACCGGGTATATAAAGTTATCCAACCATTTACAGAGTTCATAATTACCACACCCATTGCAATATATATTTTTTTCTTTTTTCTTTTTGTCAGTTTCAAAAATCTGCTGTTTCTTGTACAACTGAACTATCACCGATATCTTTTTCAAGTATCTCAGGTAAAATCTTGATCCCAAGGTACCAAAGCTATGTCCACCCTAGTAGTGTCCATCGATGCATGCTGTTTACTAGGACTCTTGAACACATATTCCAAAGAGTCTTGATACCAGGATTCCGTAACTATCTATCCATGGTCTGGATCTGTGTTAGCTGGGCTTTTATTTTAGGAAAATACTCCTCCCAGCTAAAACAGTCATGAATACAGGACACCCTTAATTACTGTCCTATATTACCGACTACAGATCCATGTATGACTTGTACTGATGGTGACCAAGCCCAGACTGAGATCAATATTTTGATGGTAATGAGTCTACTAATGACAACAATGATAAACTAATGTCAAAATGAAAAGGCAAATGTCTTTATTATTGGTCATCCAAGCAACAATCAAAAGCTTATATGTACAACAAAAAGAAAACCAATTCAGATCCATTCCTTAAATAGAATTCTCCTCTTAGTAAAAATACATCTCATACCTTCAGCAGTCCTGTTCCACTGGCATTTACCCTCTTTAATCACGGCTAAGTCAGATAATATTTTTCTCCTGTCTTTAGATTCAAATCATCATTGGTTCACCTATATTTTTATTTTCCAATAGTAAACGCTTAATGAATTTCTGAGTGGACATATACTGGTCCCTGTGTGTAAAGGCATTCGATAACCACAAGGTTATTTTGGTAAAATATGGCACTACAATGTTATACTCACTGTTTGTGGATCTCACTCTGCTGCTTCTTGTACACGTCCACTTGGTTTTGTGGGATCATGGATGCCAGTTCCAGCGAGTCTCGCACCTTACAGAGAATCTCGTAATTCTCCCGTCCACGCACCACTAACTGGAACACTTCCTCCTCACCCACTTTACGTTTCTTTGCGGCCGGACCAACCGTCATGATTTCCACACCGCCCACCATCTTTCCAGCTGCTGTTATTTACAAGAAATGAGAGAATTGTGTTCACATTGTAGAATGGTTGGAACCCTACATCAGGTGTGATGTTGTGTGACCTCATTTTTTTGCCCTTACTGACAGGGTACCCAAGAGGGCTGGGACTGATAATCCAAAATTGAAAATGTCTATTTTGGCCCAATTTTAGTGATTATAAAGTAATTATTTTTGCAACTACTACACCCCCCACCACACACACAGAGAAAAAATGTTTTTCAAAACTTTTTTTTATTAAAAACTACATTTTCATAATCTTTATAGCACAACATACAGCTGTAAATTTATGACTGTCTACCAATTTTCCTGCAGCTGCAGATCGGTGTAAATTAAAACCAACTGAACCCGCTTTAATTGAATTCTCGTTGAACAGGAATTACATATCAGGCCTCACTGCTTTAACATTGATCCCAGTTATGAAGTATTCCTGGTTAAATTCAAGCATTTCTCTGTCCATTAAGATTTCAGTTTTACATTAACAGTTCTTACGTTTTTTGGGAGACAGTTTGTTCTGGGGACCTTGTGGTAGCAGTGCTTTCTCCTCTGCTTTGCGGTCTCTTCCTGGACATGCACAGATTCGCACCTCAACAGCCTGCCGACCCAGCACCTGGTTGCTGTAATACAGGAGGCATAAACATTGGTAATCTACTCTATACTTACTTCTATGGTGCCTAATCTCCTAAGTAATGCTATGGTTCCTGCGATGCATGGACAACATAATGTTAAAAGTGATCTGACTTGTACAATACTTAATCTTCAAATGGGTAGATTCACAGGCTCAATGTACATACGGGGATGGGAGACTCTTTATAATGTTAACACTAGTGGGGTATCACCTGCACAAAAAATAAGATAAAATTGTACACTAGACAAAATGTGGAAAAAAAAGAGAAGATATATGCATCTTTCATGGGTGAGGAAGGGGGGGGGGGGGGGGGAAGTACCATAGATAACAAGGAGATATAATGTTGTGACCAAGTATAAGTTTAAAGGAATGTTATTCTCATCAATGTCTTAGTGTAAAAATGACAGGCTGGGCATCTACTCAACCTGTATATATGTTTGTGAGACACATGCCTGCTAAAGTAATGACAAACTGTACTTAATAAAATTGCTTACTCGTGCTCCAATGTGAAGATGACTTGTATGGGCCGTCGGTTCAACCCGCCCACACAACTGGAAAAGCACATAAACTGATAGAGGTTGGTGACCCACTCGGCACCCGCCTGTGGTTGTTCGTGTGGGATGATGACACTCTGACGTCCACCGTTATACGGGTCCTCCACGTACTGGGCAAGTTTGTGTTCACAACGTACCAAGTGTCCTGGGGCTGGGTGGTCTGTCAGATATGGAACAATCATTAAGTATTGATAGAGAATGAAAATTGTGAATTTTTACAGATAATATTTGTCACTTGCGACGACCCTAATGATTAATGAAAATAAAGCACACTCCCAAAAACATGCCACCAGATTAGATAAAATCGTACACAAATCTTACAAAACTCTCAATTATGACAAAAAGTTCCAATCAAAGAAAAAGAAGTGACTTTTCTGAGTGGCAAATTTCACATCTTACTCTATATACCTTTACAAATAAACTTTGAAACTTTTGAGATTTTTAATCTAATGGGGTCACAGTCAGCAATGGACAAACCATTTCAAAGAAAAATAATTGGCAGATTTCTAATCTAATGGGGTCTTTTCATATTTTGTTGATCCATATCTATCATAAGGTTGCTTGATAAATATCTTTCAAAATCAGCTGTAGTTAAACTTTGTCTTTTAAGTTTTTAACATATTTTTGTAAATACTGTAATGTGAACATATGGACCCTATCACAAAGGTTAACTTAAAACACAATATTTCATACAAAGTTACATGTCAAATGAATACATCATAAACTGGTGTTTAAAAATGAAGGTAATATCGAAGCCATAATTACAGGATAAATATGGTATCTAAATAGGAAGACATCCCTGGTGGTAGTTCTAATACAACACAATAGCCATTTTTTTTAATTGAAAGGCAACCAATGAGCTGGCTGTAAAATACTTAATAGGCTTTGAGTTAATTATATATCCATAACATTCATATTTCACAGTACAAACATGGCCCAGCTAAAGACCCAATATCTCCCCTGCACTATTAATAACTCACAAACAACAGCCCTCGTAAGAAGTGCCCTAAATTGCAGATTCAAGTGTTATTGTAAATCCATAGACAGACAGCAATAACTGCCCAATTACTTCTAATCTTGGGCATCGATTTGGCCGTGCTTGTTGTTGATGCATTAAGTTCTCTGGGTTAATAAAGGGACACTTCATCCCTCCTGAGTGGATTGTTTGGTCCAGGGGTCTCATGCCTGATTTATTACCATTTAATGAGGAAGAATTAACTCCACTTATTCAATGGCATTGCTCCGTGACAATGGGTATCTTGCCAGGTGGGATATCAATTAATCCACTGGACTGACATATTCTCAAGGACTCTGCCATGGCTGAATTATTAGTATTGGTCAGAAATAGTTTGTTCGGTAAAGATTGCAGGGATAATTGAATAAATCTAATACTATCATTACTATGTGGGGATATCAATTAATCAACTGGGCATATTGTCCCCATTTTATTGTAGTTGAAGTACCAGTATTGGTCAACAATTGTTTTCGCAGGTAAAGGGAAAAGCATGAGGGGCACAGGCAGGGGGGAGTAAATGAATAAATCTGGGCATTAAAAGGGAGGAACTAGGACAGTGATTCAATAGAAGAGGAAATGGTCAGACATTCTCTGATGGGACCATGGTGTGATATGCCTTGATTTCCTGTCTCAGAACTGGTCATTAAAGTACAATCAGAGGCAGACACACACAATGACACATACACACAGCCGAGTGAGTATTGTATCAGGGAAATGTGAAGGGAGGGGGGAGAGGTCAAAGGGAAAAAGCAAGAGGAAGAAAATCAATGGTGGAGTGAAGTCATGCATCAATTCACTC
Organism: Sabellastarte sp. h YS-2021; assembly: GCA_964017235.1. Lineage (NCBI taxonomy): Eukaryota > Metazoa > Annelida > Polychaeta > Sabellida > Sabellidae > Sabellastarte > Sabellastarte sp. h YS-2021. The sequence continues at coordinate 143,979,956 of OZ024929.1, forward strand.
GCCAATACTACTCCCATGATATCACGATGATGCACATAAAAACTGGCTTTTTTATTTTTAAATGTGAACCCATTTCAATAGGGCCAGATGCTAATAGCTACTAACTTAACTTTGATATAAGATGACAAGTGACATGCACATGTATAGATATTCCTCATTTTATTATTGCTGTAACTAATATTGTTTAACAGTTCAAATGAGAATTTCTAAGTTTCTCTTTTTCACGGAACATCTAATTCAAGACCCCACCATAATTCAGCAGAATGACCTAAAATTATTAAAATCATTTATTAATGTTTTTTACCAGAGTTGATTGGACAATCTTCATTTTTCGAGTTCTGTTTAAAAAAGTGTTTTATTTTGTGTGTATACAAAATTGAATATTCTGTAGTGGGCTAAGTTCTTGCTTGAGTTTAAGCACAGACTCAAAAACCATCCCCACCACTCTTAAGCAACTGTCACCCACTAATCCACTGAGTTCACTGCTCACTCTTCTAAATAGCAATTACCTGTGCTGGTCTCATTACAGTTTGCCAGTTGTGAATAATACATCCTTTTTTGCCAAGTTAGCCTGCGGATTGATTAATTGCTCCCCCCCCCCATTTTACAGGAAGAGAACCCCCCTCCATCTCCCCTCTCTCATACTGTGAAACCTATCACACCAATTTACCTCCTGCTGGAGAAATGAAAATGCAAAGTGCCAGTTATGTGGTTACACCATATTAACCATATTAAGAGTATAAACACTGGCCTCAGGGGACCAGGAATTGAGTAGGCCGAGAGATTGGAAGGGGATGGGTGAGAGGGTTGAGCAAATTGGTTCTTTTAATGTACAGTGTGATGTAATGTGTGCTTTGGATCTCAGTCAAATTTCAAAGGCTCAAAGAGACCAATTAAATACCAAATGGCCACTCAATTTACATAAGATTAAATTTAACGAGTTTTTTTTGTTAGTTTGTTAAGCCTTTTTTTAAATTAGTGTATCTGTAACTTACCTCAATGAAAGTCTAATATAATTGATTAAAATTTAAAAGTATTTTTTAAATTATGATTCCTGATCTCAGCAAACCCTCTCTTATCCATAATTATTCTCTTTTATATTCAACCACCCAAAACTGCACTTTTCTACTGCTTGAGAGAACTCTTCTATTTTATCAACCTGCCAAACAAAGTCTCACAAAATTCCTTGTATAACACCGATTCCCTTCAGTTGTTAATGTACATTACCCTACTCACTCTCATTGTGTTCCTTTGTGGTAGCGTGGTTGGGGCAGCGTTTGACCACTTCCTGTACGTGTTCTGGCTTCATATACACAGGCATGGCCCGGATGATTGTACCTGCAGGTGCGGGCTTCATTGTCTTGAAGCGGATCGGGCATGTGGTGGCCATCCGCACAAAAAGCTTCTTTATAGCTTCCGAGTACTGAAAAGGTCAAAGGCAGGGGTTTTCATATCTTTTTTCAAATTTTAATACGAAATAAGAACAGGAAGAGTTGGGCTTTCAAATCAATACAACAATCATATATAAAAAGATGTTTGAAAAAGTTAGCATACATTTGTTTATATTATGATAGAATTAAACTAGCTTCCTCTTATTGCCTGGAGCCAGATTCAAACACAGATGGCTACAATACTGATAGTCTCATTATTTTTTTTCAAACTTTCATACAAGCACAGTCATTTTAAACACTGAGAGGTAATGTTTGACATCATTTAACATAATATTTTCACCTCAATGGAAAGGGCTTATTATTACTTCCCTTGATAAAAAGTACTTTTCGGTTTTGGTTTGACTACTACAATGAAAACTGCAAAACAAACTTTTCTTGTCATTAGTACACTGTGCATAGTTAACCATAAAACATAGTGGACTCCATAGAAGAGAGATTTACACATAAAATTGCCACTATAAATGCCTCCTATTGTATTCTTTTTTACATCAGGATAACATCAAGACTTGTATGCATATATATCCATGATTAATATCAATATTCTGTGACTGCAATTTATCAGTTGAAAACATATCAGCTTTGCCTGGTTCTGCACTTGGTGTGAACCCTAAAGCTACTATTATAAGCATTCAGTCTAGAGTGGCTTTGTACATGTTAAATCATCAGTAAGGTCTCTAGTATTACTGCAGTGATATTATTGAAGATTATCCACCATGTCAACAGGACAAACAAAAGAAAATTGTTGGGGGAGGGGGCTTAAATAGTACTTGAAAAAAAAACCCCAATAAAAATAACAATAAAACTGTACTAATAGATACTAATACATGTAGTGCTAAATCATTGCAATAAGTCTATTCAAAAACTTACTTATTGCCCTGCAACCAAATAGAACTTCTTAATTAACATTAGTTATGAAAGTAAGAAAGAATTCTAAAACTTCTTTTAACTAAAACAACGGAGTAAAAACTTTAAAAGATTAATTAACTTGACAAATATTCTTGAAATCACTCCAATCTGTTGTATTTATTTTCCATGGTAACATACCTTTATCAGTAGAAAATACTTTAAATAAGCTCCTCAATTTGTTGAGTAGTATTTTAGTGTACTACAAACTGAGTTGTAATTTATTCACATTTTAGCCGTTTTATCTGCAGGTGAGTAAAAATACCTTTGAAAATATTTTCAATGGGCCAGATTTTTCAGAAAATACTAAATTTTAGTGGATCAGGCCCTCTTATGCATCACCTATCCACTCAAAATGGAATTCTACTTGTTAATGTGTTCTACTTAAAGTGCTGTGGCTACATTGGGATTTCAAGAAAATCTTAACTACCAAAACATGTGACTTTTACCATCCAGGACTTTTTACTGCCTCTGTTGCCCTTGTAAAATACAAGTTGCTACTAAACTTGAATAGAACTTCAATGAATATAACAATATAACTCAAAAACAAATTATTTACAGATATGCAATAGAGCCTCTATTATCCAAATGTCCACTAACCGAAGATCCAATTTTATGAAGTCAATTTTACTGTCTGAAATTTTCAATTGGGTTTGTATTAGTTTTACAAATTCTCGATTAAGGCTACAATGATTAGCATAATTTGGTAACCAGTTAACTGTTTGAATTAACAATCAACTAACTGGTTAATTGTTTCTTAAATGCTTAGTATCTTTGGGGAAATACCGAAAACATCAAATGAGACTTTTTCCTCGATGGAAACAATTCAGCAGATCATGTGATGTTACAAACATAGAAAATTCACCCAGTTATTGGATTGTGAATCCAAATCTTAAGAATTCTAACAATCACATAAAATCCAAGATGTGGTGATATCCAAAAGAAAACAGTCAGTTCAATAATACTGATGCCGGCTATTGCTTGGGTAACCCAATATTCGGTTAGTATGGTTAATGGTTTTTGCCATATTCCAGAAAACACAATCATAAACTTCAATAGGAAGTAAAGACTCTTTAACGCATCATATTTTCACTTCTGATTGTAAAGTGAATCCTCTTCACAGAGTATTCCTTCAAAGTTTCTTTAACTATATTCAATACAATATCAGTATAGATACTTACTGTCCATGTGATGGATTTGGTCTCTTTGTTTTGCTGCTGGAATGATATTTCGAAGCCAAGTTCACCACTGTATGGCGTACTGAAAATATAGAGAAGAAAGGTAAGAGATTTTTTTCATTTGTCCAGATGAACGGATACAAAATCTGGTGGTAAAAGGTCCCTGGTAGAAGAAAAACAGTACAAATTGACTGAACGCACCCATATTTGGGTAATCTAAATTGTAATATTAAAATCTAAACAGGGATGACTAGAAAGCACTCATAGAGCACAGACCTCTGCCAATACTGTTGAGTATCACCATATTAAATTTTACCCAAATACTGGCTTTTTGTGGTATTTGGAGTAGTGGGTACATTGTTTATCGATATTAGAGATATTTATTGTTTTGGAACAGGTTTACTGATAGCAATGGCTAAAGAGGTATATCAATATCACCATTTTAAGGAAAGCTGTCCTCTTACACTGAAAATATTTGAAAAATTGAAATAAAGTCTTAATCTCAGGAAATTGTACACTTTCATCTCGCATTTTTTGTAGTTTTCAATGCGTTTTTGATGAAAACTGCCGTGTTTTTGGGTGATTTGAAATATTTTTACATTCAATATTGATATCCCCCTCAGCCAAACGATTTACCCACTAATTTGGAGTAATTTCAATTACAAACCCCAAATCAAATGGCATTGTTGAAATTTTGGGATTTATTTATATCCAGAGTATAACTCAGATCTTCCCCAAAATTTAACCATTTCTTCATGTGGTTAGTCCCTACCCATATAACTATTGAACGAATCAGTAATGTGAGAGTTGGTGATCCTTATCTAACAAAACTTAAGTCTTAATACCTAAAAAGTACCTAAAACAAATCAGGAAAACAAAATGACACTGAATAAAAGTGAACAGATTGGATACAAAAAAATAAAGCTGAAATCGTGATCATACTACAAGAAAGTCTATCAATCTAATCAACAATCACAATAGACCTACAGGCGTTGCAGATTTATCAAACTAATCAACTTCCTTATTATATACACACCACTCCTCAATAATATGAATACTAGTACTGTATTCCTTACTAATGAAGGACATTTAAATCACATGATTAAGCAGTTATGTATTATTTACATAATCAAACCCACATGCGCGTCCATTTAAAGACGTGTCTTAACACAAACACAAATCAGGACAGGGCCATTATTAACACTATACAAATATAACTAGCGCATTTTTTCCTTCTTAATCGCATATATATTATAAAGCACAAGTCACAACTGCTTACATTGAGTGTTTGTTTCCATGCATACATTTTACGATCTGCAGTCACCATTTGTAATTTTTTCCTTCCCTGTTTGCAAACAGAGATACTAAACATACACTAGAACCTCTATCTCTTCTGCTTTCTGAATATTTGACTTTACCACATTTTATCTACACCATTGTCTTTTTTATTAAACTGCACTTTCTATTTTGGGAACATTTTACCATCTGACCAAAAATTTTCCTCTCCTTACAACAGGAAAAAAACAAAAAAAAACAAGAGGGTCAGAAATACCCCAAAAGGCGGGTTGCGCAGGCAGCAATAAGGTTAGTGATTGCTGTAATTACATTTAAAAACAAGGAAAGAAATGTTAAGTCACACAGTTAAGGTAAATGTGTTAGACGTGCTAAGAAATGTAAAACTTGTAATCTAGGTTACATAATTGTATCTATGCTATAAATGGACAACTGTATGGACGGAATTACACCAATTTTGAAAGCAACTTAGCTATGATGCTGATCTACCTCCCTGTCAAGTTTAAATTTGATTGGATGAAGCGTTTTTGAGTTAGAGTTCGGAAAAGGAAATGTTGACGGACAAACAGACAAACGAACAGACAGAATTACACCAATTTCGAAACAAATTAGCTATGATGGTTATCTATCTCCCTGTCAAGTTTGATTTTGATTGGACAAAGCATTTTCAAGTTAGAGTCCAGAAACGGAAATGTTGAGGACAGACAAACGGACAAACAAACAGACGGAATTACACCAATTTCAAAAGTTTGAATTCGATTGGACAAAACGTTTTTGAGTTAGAGTCTGGAAATGGAAATGTTAACGAGCAGACAAATGGACAACAAACGGAGAAACGAACAGACAGAATTACACCAATTTCGAAAGGAACCTAGCTATGATTCTGATCTATCTCCCTGTCAAGTTTGAATTCAATTGGACAAAGTGTTTGAGTTAGAGTCCGGAAACGGAAATGTTGACAGAAAGACAAATGGACAAAAAACAGACAAACGAACGGATGAAATTACACCAGTTTCGAAAGGAACCTAGCTGTGATGGTGATCTATCTCCTGTCAAGTTTGAATTCGATTGCACAAAGCATTTTTGAGCTAGAGTCCGGAAACAAAAATGCTGACGGACAGACAAACAAATGGATAGAATGACGCCAATTTTTAAAGGAACCTAGCTATGATGGTGATCTATCACCTTGACAAGTTTAAATTCGATTGGACAAAGCGTTTTCCAGTTAGAGTTTGGAAACGAAAATGTTGACGGAAAGACAAACGGACAAAAAACGGACAAACCAACAGACGGACTATCTCCCTGTCAAGTTTGAATTCGATTGGACAAAGCGTTTTCAAGTTCGAATCCGGAAATGGAAATGTTGAAGGACAAACGGACAAAAAACGAACGGAATTCACCAATTTCGAAAGGAACCTAGCTATGATGATGCTCTATCTCCCTGTCAAGTTTCAATTCAATTGGACAAAGCGTTTTCGAGTTAGAGTCCGGAAACGAAAATGTGGATGGATGGACAGACAGACATCGGACATATCAATCTAATAGGCGGGTTGGCTACACGCAACCTGCCTAAAAAATCAATATTGTTGGTCAGATGCATGGAAATAAAGATTTGTGCACACTGTTTTAATTTCAGGTAATGCCTATATAGTATCGTGGAAACCTCTCAATCCTGAGGGTGATCAATTTTCCCACACATAGCCACTCTAAGGTAAACTAGACCTACATTACTATGCTCAATGGAATGCAGACAAATATTGCCCCAAATTTTTTAATTTCACACACTTTGCATAGTAAATAAGGCTGGGCAAACAAAGTCCGAGTATTAGTGAAGCCCGCTTTCAAACACTTTTATTTTTCTAGTGCACTTGAATTTTTGCTGGGCAAACAACATTCACTGATAGAAAGATATGTATACATATACACACCAAGCTATTTTCAATGGCCGATCAATCTAAACAAATATCTATGTAAATATATGTAAATATATACTCTCCGCACACCCGGGCTACTACCTATCAGATTCTCCATAATGGCCACTGGCTACACTACTTCTATGACCAAAAATGGAAGCCCAAGCCTGACGCTACCGCTATTGATAAACGAGTACACATCACTTTCTTTTTTTAAGATCCAGGGACCTAGATTTTTTGCCAGCATGTCAGGACATGGGGACAAGTTTTAGCTATATATGACAAGTTTACAAACACTTTCTCAAGCAATACCAGATTCTTACATGATTAAAGCATGTTTATTTAAACCTTTATCACCTTAATTTCTAAAGTGGAATGAAATAAGAAATTTCCCCACAAGGACTAGTTTACAATTAAAATTTAGCAACAAGGGGCTAAAACTGACTGAAATTGTGTATTTGACTATTTGGTGAGGTAATCGTTTGAAAATTAAGGTAGAAATCTCAAATTTAATAAAAATGTTCCTTAATTTAAAAAGACATAAAGGGGCTTTCTTCGGTGTCACAATTATTACAGTTTTGATTTTTTTCCGGCTGCAATAACTTAAAAAATACAGGAACTCACATGGCTTTTGTGATATAGTTTGATTGACTTTTGTTTTAAAATAATAAGGTTAGAATTACCCCCTGGTATCAACTAACATCTGGTTGGAAACAATATTTTGTTTGGTTTTAGTATTTTGGTTTCACAGTCTGAAATTGCTCTTTTCATTTTGGTTCAGAGTCTTGCACTGTCTTACATATAGTTTGTCAAAGGTATTCAATTAAGTAATTTATGGTACATCAAATTTATCCTGAATATATATGTGTGATTGATGAATGACTGAGACCAAACATACGTACTTTGTACAAGAGAAAAAACCCAGCAATACTACTGATAATGAAAATGCATCAATACTTCAGAAGTGGTCAAAATAGCATTCAGTGATAATTATCTCCAAATCTACAACAGGGACATTGTACTACTACCTAAGATGGCAAGAAGTATTTAAAAGCTCATAGTTAATCAGATAATGAACCCTATCTATTCAGTCTGCTTAAAAGCAGAGATTAAGCACTATAAAAGTCCAGAATAGAATAGAATAATCTCAATATCTTTATTTTGTACAAATTAACTGCAGATGAAACCTATAAAGTCAAATCTTAAATTACTTCTAATTAACTAGAACTTCCATATATCAATGTAAATTTCAATACAAAGGTCCTATTGGAACCTGATACGTTCTTCTACTTGACACAGAATTTTATATAAAGGGGGCTTCATTGTAATTGGATAAACTAATTCTGTCCTATTACAGAAACCCTCACAGATAGTTTACTCTGGGTATTCCATAGTTCATTGACAGGGACAAAAGTAATTAGTTGATAGACTAAGTCAAAATTTAACTTCTCAGATTCTTGAATTGCTTTGTTCTTCATCAAGGAAATTCAGTCAGTTTAGTTCCTTTACAATGGAAGTGTCTGCGTAAACATTTTATTTTCCTACAAGAAATCTAATATTTAACTTTTTTTAAAAATGAGATTCAAGATAAATCTTAAGCCACAATTTTACCCATTTAAATTCAAGGGAGGTTGTATCCATTTCTTTATTTAAAATTTAAAATCTATAGCTGTATATAATAGGTTCTTTTCTCACTCAATCATTCTGCAGATTTTCAACAGGTTATGGCATTTCAATGATGAAACTGTCTTTGACAAATTTTTTTTAGCTGTAAACCCTTAACCAGGAGTAAGACAATCATCCTACAAATGAGTCACTTACAGAAAAGCTGTTTACATTCCGATGTATGAGCTTGTTACTACTTTGTCACCTAGCCCCTGGGAGAAACAAAATATCTATCTAGGGGTAACTGAAGGACTCCTGAGGTATTCAAACAATTATGTAGACAAGTAGTTGTCCACTTGCATACACCCATCAACGCTAGCCAGCACTTCTTAGGATGACAGTTTATCCCCTTTAATCGTCTATCCACTTCTGACAAGCGGTCTTGGGTTTGTTTTATATGTAGTTATTACGATAAGAAGATATCTAGGGTCTAGCGTCACTCAGCATACCCTCCCCCCCATCTCCCCACAATCTATTCTTCTCCAAAGTCAAGCCTTACAAGGTTATAATCCCAAAGTTACACCAAGCTTGCCACTTATAAAACAAGATACATATACATGTGCTGAAAAGTCAATGAGTGTGCCAAACCTCTTGTGCTATTTAATTGTACTGAGATCTGTCAATGTCAGTATCCCTAATGTCTAAGGATTCTAAAATTCATCAACTTTTTCATAATTACTTTAAATAAAGCTCCAATTTGTCCAAGAAAGGTTTTCTTTTTTTTTTTTGTATTTCACATGATCATTTCTTTGGCATACTTCACCACCCTGCAATAATTATAGGTCCTGAATTGTTTTCTACTGAAAAAAGTTTCAGAAAGCTCTCCCTTGATAACACAGGGAACTTTCAGATTGGAGCAAAATTCTCCGTATGTTATAGCACTGATGTACTTGAGACATGACACTTAAAATTTGACACAATAAACCTCATCACATCTATAAGCTGACATGTTTGGCTTGTGAGATGGATAAATATGTCATTACCCGAAATCCCAGTCAAAAAGGGAGCTCTTAACTTACTTTATGTGACAAATAAATTCTGAATGAAAACTGTCAAGAAATAAACATAAAACTGCAGGTAAATAAAGGAAAGAAAGCTAAATTCATGTACCTGGCCCATGTTTAAGAATAATACTTTGACCATTCCTATCTTAGATATTAAGTATTACTCAGATTTTCAGTGAGAAATTATGAATTCATATTCATGAACATTCCTAACTCTAAGATAACCTTAGAAGCTGTAAAATCTCTCTTAGCACAGGTTCTAAGGTTACCTTAGAGTTAGGAATGTTGTGAATATGGTTTCATTTCTCACTTAAAATCTAAGTTAGGAATGGTCTAAATATTGTTTGTGAATACAGCCCCAGATTCATTTAAATATGATACCTATAAAGATAATTTGACCACACACACAAAAAAAATCTTTAAAAGGTGTAGACAGTCAACAAATATATTTTACTGAAACCCCTCTTCTTACAAAATTTTATTTTTAGGAGCCCTGAAATCTGTCGAAATTTTGTGCACACAAATAGAACACAAGTGTCTTTGTGTAATATAAGGGTTTTTAGTTTAAGATTGATGGTGCATCCGCATATCTTAAAAGTTTATGTGCTGCAGTGTAGTTCATTTGGCACGCTTTGTTTTTGTGTACACTTTCAACGGGCCTCAGTGACCTCAAGTTGGGCAAATGATCAGCTGACAGCTCTCAGCACTTGGACTGTGGGTTCAAATCAAGGATGTTACAGATCTAACGAAACTGGATTAACGATCAGGTTTCATCAGGTGGGGTACTTATGTAAAATACAATATTTTTTTAAATGCCTTTAAACGGAACTGGAGTGACAATGTTGAGGCTTTTAAAGACAAATTTGGGCCACTACTAAGATTACCAAAAACCACAGCACACGTGGGTGAAGTGTGGAGAATGGAGGATTAATGGCCCCAACTTGGCATTAACCTGTCATATTGTACAATTGGCTTATTTATTATCTACTTCATCAAAAACATACCAAAAGCCATGCCTCTACCACCAAATGCACCTCGAAATTTACTGCTTTCCATCATAATACCATATATATTCAAAAAGAATAAGAAGGTTCATAAAAACTGCCGCATACAAAAAAAAATCTTTTTTTCAATTGGGATAATTCCTTGTATGCTGTTCATATATCTTTGAAGAAAAAAAAATAGAAAACCACAAAGATTATTGCCAAGATTCCATAGAAGTTCTGCCATATTTATGTTCCTTTTGGTTCAATAATATACAGTTTTTTCTTGATATCAAAGAGATATGACACATAATTAAACGAAATGAATCAATATGTTTCTCTACAAACAAGTAATTTTTTTTTTACTGCAATGATCCATAAAAATAATAATCACACCACAAGAATCACATGCTATGAGAAAAATCTTATCTTCATCAATACAATGAGATCAAAAAGGTGACTCTACAATTCAAATAATTCTGTTCATTGATAACCAGCTTTACACCCAGCTCCAAGAAACTACACTTGCATTCCATTCCAAGAAACATCCTCAGTGCAATTCAATAACTCAATGACTAATTAAAGCATCCAGATACAATTACAGCTCCCTTGAATTGCTTCACCAGTGCTTGTGTTGACAAAAAATGGCATGTATTCGATGTAAAGGCAGTTATGCAATTTACAGTTAATTTGAGCTGAAATTTTTATCTTAAAAATGAATAAATTACACTGTTTTTATAAAAAATTATATTCTTTCTCTTCTTTCATTGGTCATATGGTCAAATATATAGAGCAAGAAATCTAAAATTCGCCAGGAATCTAAAATTCGCCACCTCTAAAACCTTAGTTAATTTTATGAAGAAAATGATGTTTTTGTCCAAAAATGGGTATTTTTCAGTTCAAAAAGCCTTAATTTACTATACAGTCAACAAATCTCACCACAATTCATTTATTTTATTAGCATTTTCACATGTGGCGAATTTCAGATATGTGGCGAATTTTAGATTTCTTACTCTATAATACCAAAGTTATTTTCTACAATTTCAATGGAGGCACACATTCAAAAAATAGTTAATTCTGGGGATAAACTGCCAGAAGGTATAAAAACACACATAAGTCTTTGAAGTTTCTCAAAAGGTACAATCCAAGAAATGTCCACCACTAATAAAGATAGGCAAACAGTCAGTATAAACTGTAGATTTTATTTCTCTGCTTCACAGAAAAAGATCATAAAGCAGTAAATGTGCAGTATAATATCTATGAATGCGTACATGGTACAATATTTGCTCAAGGTGAGTTCTAGGAATGTCAACAGTGACTTACTTTGAAGGCACTGTAGGGGCTGGGGAGTGGATATGTCCCATGGAAGTCGGAGACATCTGAAAAACACAGAAATAACACATGCATGATACATTACTGTAATACACTGAAAATCTCCATACTCTACTCCTGAGTGAGCTGAGTGGGTTTAAAATTATGGCTTTAAAACATAAATGGCACAAATTTCACAATTCTAGCAACATTTTGGCTTTTATTTACTAGGTAATTAAACCTTAACAGCAACTGTACACCTCTATTTCAACAGTCTGATGTGGGCAAACTTAACCCAAGACTTATCCTGTGATATCCAAGTTTATCAGAAATACACGACTTCCAGAAATTTACGTTATCATTGTCCTAGTGGAAAAACCACGACAGAATAATACCAATGATATAATACCCTGTCCATGATATGCTATTGTACTGATACAGTGTCAGCCTGTGATATGCATGGGGGGTGGGGGTGGGGGGCAGATTTTCACTGGTTTACAGCAGATATTGTGAATGAGCAAATAAGTCAATATTTTCACTGATTCATGGAGGTGCTGATACCAGGGCTTTGAAATGGGATCTTTCTTTGACATTCACAGAGAGAACCAGGCACATAATCTACAGCTAAAGCACACATCACCTACCCTCCAGAACAATCATACCATTCAAGGTGTATGTTAACAAGGAAAACTGTAATTTCTTAAGGTTGTTCCTCCCTGTCAACAAAGTTCTTTAGAACCCTAGCTTTGGATCTTTGGAAATGGAGTTGTTAATTCATAAAACTAAACTTTTTTTATTATTATTTTTATGAGTCATAAATTTGTATGGTCAAAGTTGGTCTTTTGGATCACTTTCAACATATATGGGCAGATCAGTAAGGCCTGTCCTCAGCCCATCGTACAAATCGCTATGATCTGGATTCAAACCCAACACCTTCTTACCACTGAGGCCACAATTACACCCACAAGGATTTAAATCTTTAATGTGTGACACCTCATCACATATGCTCCACTCACCTGACATCCTGCAACACATTCGGCCAATAAAGGGGGGGGGGGGGGGGGGGGGGCGGCAAACATTGGCAGATGATTCACACAGCAATACAACCTTGTAACTCCTTTACAAATGCTGTCACATTCTACATTTACTACACTTTTACAACAATTTCCAAGAAAAAAACAGCTACCATAACAGCCTTCACAAATATTAGCATGGTGTTGGGAAAGTTTACCTTCCATTAGTAGCCAATGTGATGGTAGTTAGAGGGCATTGGGGACAAACACAAAAAGGGCAAGGAAACAAAACTAAGATGTCATTTGTTCCTGTGTTCTGTACTGTTATCCCCTTGGGCTATGAAAAAGTAAAAATTGTTACCTTTTTATTTTCTCTCTAAGCAGGGGGTGGGGGTATCAGCCTATCAGGTCATACCCTTGCTAATGGTTCCCTCATTGATTTAAACTGTCACATGAGTAAGAGTCTTAACCTTGAAACAAGACCCCTACCATCAACTCCCTCCATCTCCAAAACAGGAAGAAACCCACTTGTAACAAATTTTTCTAAGGGAAACAGAGCTGTCATACCCCAACATCCCCCCTCTTTTAATGGATACAATGATATAACCTTATACCCCCAATTGCTCCCTATATGGCCACAGGGGTTTTTCAGTCAATGATTTTTGAATAAAAAACACGACTGTGTAAGCAAAAGAACTTGTCATGTGATTGCGACTAGAGCATGTGCTAAGGACAGGCAGCTTTTCCTGGTTGTATTGTCACAGGATCTGCCTGAGTGGAGAAATCAATGGTGCACAAACAGTGAAAGCTTTTCTCCGATCAATGCATCAGCAGGTAGTGGATTGAGTAAAGAGTGGGGGGCACCCGAGAAGGTAAGAGATGATAATTCCAAAGAATACAATTGACTCTTTAAAAACTAGAAATTTGAATATACAAAGAATTCACTTGTACCTACACCTGTAACTTCAAAAATACAGCATTTTCTGATATAAGGAACATATACATGTATATTGTTATGCACCAGGGCATCGTATGTAGGCTCGGTTTTGACAGCATTTTACTGAAATAGTATGAAAAGATTTTTGAACCGTCACCTGGCTTTTCAAAATATATAAGAGATGTGAAAAATTTTAAATATTGGAAACATACCACAAATCTGAAGAAATTATCTTTTACCCAATATTTTTGTGCCGTTGAGCAGAACTGCTTTGTTTTGTTAAATAAGGTACAAACACTTAAACCTACATCTCGCTTCTCAATGCATACAATGGAAGAGTAACTTAAAATATTGGAAAGAAACTACAAATTTGAAGAAATTGCGTACTTTTATTCCACATTTTGTAAATTTGGGAAGGTTTATTGTAATTTTGTTGAGAGGAAATGTCCATGTTTCATTGAGGTGTATTAAAAAAAGGCAAAGTCCCAAAATCGGAATGGTTTTGCATTCTGATCTGATTAGTACAGAACCATCTTGAGTGTAAACCATGATATAAGTACGAAGAAGGCATTGCAAAAAATTAGTCTCAGACAAAAATTGCAGGGAAAAGGATAAATTGCTACAAATGCAATACAGTGACTGATTATATCAAAAACAATTTTCCAAACAGAAGGGTCAAACCAAAATTAAAATTTCAATTGGATTAACAGGTGTTAAGAAATTCAAGAGGAGTAGAAATGACAAAACACTTGGTCCATGTATTTTTCATCTGGTCTAAATACTATCAAAGAAATGAGTTATACAGAACTTCTCTTTTGCATTTATGCAGCAGGTATATTTGTGAAATTCAATAAAACGCACAATAGGCAATAAATAGAAAGAATGGCAGTGAGTTTGAGGGCAGGGGGGTGGGGTGTGTGTGTTATATTGAGCCCTGTCCTATGTATGCACATCATTAAAATTTCACACCACTGGACAATATTTCTCCTTGCCATTTTTTTTTTAAACTGAGACAAGGCATGCAGAAATACCCTGTCATCTGGAGGACACCTTCGCTTGAATACACAAAGTATTGACAAAGCCTGAAAAGCTTCATTACAGAATTATACTGTCAATGTATGTACAAGACTGGCCTTTTCATAGGCGAGAACCTAGCTAGAGCAATTATGTTAAGATAAAAGCAGTGTAATTGTTATTTTTTAATCAGGAATTTTTTAACATCTGTTATTTATGCATGCTGTGACTCCTATTTAAAGTGTGATGTACTGGCCTGTTAATTACATTCATTTTGGTATATACACTAGTAATCTACTTAGCAAAAAGAGCACTAAACAGTAAATACTAAATTTGGCTAATTACAGAAAAGATCTACTGTGCTCTATTCTGAAAGGTTCAATAGAATCATTGGAATACACATATGATTTTATTGAAGTTTTCAGGTATTAATTGAATCTGTGTTTTAACATAGCACATTGTTCAGGAGTTGTTGAAACATCCTTACCTGACCATCGCTTAAATTGTAGCACCATGGATGAAAAATTGCTACATAATCAGAGGGCAAAAGCCAAGTTCTTTGTGTAAAATTTTGTCCTTGCTGGTAATAATCATTATCTCTCATTGTCAACATACATTGTCGAGTCTGTTAACTAAGTCAACATGTTCACAGGATGAAAGCAATACACATACTTGCATACCCACTAGTAATCATCTATCAGTGATGTAGATGTTAAACCGAAAATTATCTCAAAATTGCACATTAGTTTAAAAACCCTGTTAAGTCATAATTTTGGAAAATACAAAGGTGCATCAACTTAACCATGTATGTCAAGAAAACAGGTTAATTTTAATGGATGGTCTGAAGTTTGACATTTCTATTTTCTATTTATTATTGCATATTTCTTCACACAGTTGTAACTTGAGGGATCTGACTCCATTTAAGGAATGTATTATGAAATAGCCAGGCCAAATTTAGACTCTGAATTTTTCTTGTATAAAATGATAGATTATTCAAGATATATTTCCTTGTAAAAAAATGTTTTTCCTTACATAAAATAAATGGAAACTATACAAGCTGGTTTGGGCATCATATGCACAGCATTGTCATAAGATACCA
Source organism: Sabellastarte sp. h YS-2021 (assembly GCA_964017235.1). NCBI lineage: Eukaryota > Metazoa > Annelida > Polychaeta > Sabellida > Sabellidae > Sabellastarte > Sabellastarte sp. h YS-2021. The sequence continues at coordinate 143,995,720 of OZ024929.1, forward strand.
CTTGTGTCTTTAAAAATGAATCAGTCTTTTGAAATTATGAAGACATAAATGCTCACATTGGTACTTAAATGAATGGTGATAAACAACCAAGTGTTTTATATTTCTATTTTCTTCAAAATGAAAAGATTTTTATTAGATTGCAAGTCAAGATCTGTCACCCAAAACCGAAACAAATATCTCCCCCACTGACGGGAGTAAATATAATTCTCAAAGTAAATTCAATTCAGCGTTTATGGCAAATAAACAACACCCACACAAATTAACCTACATTCACTCAAGGTGAACTTTCCTCTGTGATAATCTGGCAGGAGGGTCAACTCTGTATAATTTGACATAAATTGTGAGTGTTTAACAGCTGATATAAAATGGCCATGGCCACCCCGAAAAGGGAGAAAATTTATTGTTACCTCGAGGTCATTAATATCGTAGAAACCCTTCTACCCCCCCAAAAAGTCCCATCACTTGAATTTTCTATTTTTTTCCCTACTTTAAAACACAGCGTCACCCACTGTTATTTTCAGACAACTCAGAAATCAACATAGAAAATTAATAAATTACTGTGGAGCTTACAAAGCTCTTTCCTTTCACCCGATTTCAGTGCCTCAGTTTACTCTGGGCATAAGCTTATTGCATATTTAATGAGAAGCACTATTGACCAATTAATAAAATTCTAAAAATAAAAAGGTACAAATAAGGTATATTCAATTATTCAATTTATTGTATTATTTATCTGTATTTTATAAGTATTTTTACAAAAATTTTATTACCTTGTTCCATAAAAGACAAATTTTGAATGAGATATTTTGTGTGTCCATGTTCGCAAAGGGATCTGTGACAAGCAATTCTCCCTATGGGAGCAAAAAAAATCACTTGGGTTTTTATTTGAAGGGTTACTAACGGGTTACTAATGTTGAAATTCCACCCATTGAAGATTTCAGAATGGAAATGAACCCTTGACTTCAAGCTTTGCTGTGTGTTAGGTGATTACCATTTACAAAGGTGCAGTGAAAAGATGGAGGAGGAGGAGAATGGAGGGTGAGGTGTTTCCCTCAGAGACTTATGCATGAAGTGTGCCTTTCCTCAAATTACCAAAGCACATCCCACCAAGGAGAAAATATATGTTTTTCACTTCATCCCAAAATCAATTATTTATAGGCATACAGTAAACAGATCCAGTGTCCGTAATCAGTAAACCGGCACTAACCTAATGCTGTTATCATATCCATTTAAAATACCATTCTATAGTGTGTCTCAGTAGAAATTTATTCATGACCATAAAAAACAGAATGGGGATCAATGGAATCGGCCAGAGTAAACATTGCATAGTAAAATCCAGTGCCCTGAATAGTATTAATCCAGTAATTACTAATTAGTTCCAGAAATCCGAGTTGTACTGTTTAATTCAGTGAGGTTTTTTTCTGCATGACTTTTCATCTTGTGTACAAGTGTAACTTCAAGCCAAGGTGAGCCTATCAAATGACAAAGTAATGAGATGTTGTTCCACACAGGAAAAAAGTAAGCAAACAGAAAAAATGCCTGGCTTTGGTACTGTGCAAATACATACTCATTCTGCAAACAATACAACTAATTTGTACACTAGGAAATGTAAGAGAACCTGTCCCAAGGGTTTTTAACACAGATGATCTAGTTCACAGACTTTTAATCCAATGAATGCAACCACCCCCCTCCCCATTTCTCTCAAAACTATTTTTCCACGTATCTTTTTATGTTAATTGTAAAATCATTAAAATAGGTGGGGTGCACTAAACCACAGTTGGAAACTATCACTTTTGATGAATTAAAACAGTATAAACTATTTCTGTGGATACTCAGTGCAAATCTTTCAAAAACATAAATCTATTCTTGTGCTTGAAATGTAATGTATATATAATGTATCCACTATCCAGTCAAGTAGCTTATATATGTCCCATGTAATTAAATCTAAAAAAAGGTTAAATGGTTTTTAATATGGTAAATCTTTAATATGTCAGTCATGTATATTAAATCTGAAAGTGTTAAAACATGGTTTTGATTATGAACCCAGTAATGAGGTGTGGTATTATTACCTATCATTTATGTTCTGTATATTTATTGTGTCTATGTAGTCCTGTTTAAATTCTTCTGTTGTCTGTTTTAAGGTAATAGACTGCCTTATGAGCTCAGGTCTTTTACATTGGCTGTCATGACTTTGTAACTTTTTTCCTTTTTTTAAAAAATTTATTTATTTTTTGTTTGTTTTTAGTGTAAAACTAGAAGTTTTATCAAATTTTCTCTCTCCTTCTCACTCTCTATACTTCTGTCCCACCAAATTTAACCACAAAAGTGGATTACCAAATCCACTTGTATTCCATTTGGAATATAATACCTCATTTGCAGATTTCAAAGATTTCACAGACTCAACCCTGATTCATTACAGACAGGAAAATCTCAGATTGTCATATTTTCACCATAAAAGAGTCCTTTTTACAAAAGAAGATCGCGATTTTTCCCACACTGATTTATTTCCACATTAAATGCTATCTAATAGTGGGAAAAACCCAATAATGTACACCCATGCAACAACTCTCAAGTTTGAATACTTCTAACCTACATTTTTCTTGCATTATAAAAAACCAAGTTAGGTTGGGGTTTAGGTCCCTAAGGTTATAGTCGGTTAAGGTCATGGTCGGACAGGTTCTCATTGACTGTTGCAATGAGCTGGATCAGCAACTAAGGGAATCTCCCCACATTCTAGACATGTTTTCAAAATACAAGGTGTGAGACTAAGGAGGCAAAAAAGGCATATACATGTACATATATTGGCTAAATGTGACTTGTAACTGTATAATCTTGAGTTTTACTTTCAATGCACTAACTGTTCATGCAAATAAAATAGAGTTGAAATGCATGTTGAAGTAGGAAAAAACATCATTAAGAGACATACATAGTTGTAACCAAATCACCTGAATTAGCTCCATTGTAGTAAATATCAGGAAGTTTGGCAATAAACCAAACTGACTAAAAGTGAGAAAAAAATTACTTCAATTTCATACTTAAAACATGCATTACTGCATTTCTAACATAAAGGCATGATTCAACATTAATAAGTAATATTATTGCAATTTATTGCATTTTTTTTCTGTTCGTTACTTGCAGTTTCAACAAATATTCAAGGAAATTCCAAATTTCCAGTTAGCATCTTAGATTTAAACTGCCAGAGTGTCTGAACTTTTGTAATACGGACCATAAACCTCTAAATTTGTTATGTAATTAGTAGTGCTGGCCTCGATTTTGGCCTGGCCACAGATGTATCAACTGTTCACACACTACACAGTCCTGTCTGTTGGTGACATGAAACTGGCAAATCTTACCATATATGATAAACCAACTTATACTTGAACATGATATGTAATGAGACTGACCTGTCCTCCATGGTCTCCATATGGACTGGGGGCGGTGCTGGATATCTGAGAGTCTGGGCTCATCACCTGCTGGGTGGATGCTGGGATGATTGGGTTCAGCTGTGAACAGATAGAGTGCTATGTCAAAGTAATGTTTCAGCATTTATTTATTTAACTATAGCTATACTGGGACACAGTTTCACTATTTCTAGCATGTTGTCATGACCTACCACAAAATATAAATCTATGCTGGACAACTCCTTACTAGCCCTGACATAGCAACGATGTCAACATGGATACTGAAATTTCAATTAACGGTACTCAGTTTGATTCCCAGGACTTGCAAACAAGGAAGATCAGCGGTGGAAACAAATATTTCCTCTGTGTTTTCACAAACTTAATTACGTAAGCAATGCTTAAGGCTACCTTTAGTTACTACCAAAAGCATTCTGTGAAGATGCCAATCAGTTAAAAACTTGCATCATATACATGTATAAACCATACCGTAATTTCTGCAATACAGCACCACTTTTTAAATATGCCCGGTACCCCCACCTCCCTACCCAATTTTTCAGTGAGCAAGGATAAGAAATTAGTGCAAAATACTCTATATTGTAAAGTCCATAAAGAGATATTTGGAGATAAATATCTCCCATTATTAATTTGGTTAGCCATGTTTGTTTCCTGTTCATCACTATCATAGTCAGAAAGAACATTAGGGCATGTATCTGTATTACAGAAATTGCAGCATTTTTGCAGTTGCTACTAAGTTGGATTCTGAAAATTGATAATTCTCTAGTTGGAAAAGAAATCACTTTATTTTGTGATCATATTTTCTGAATAAGTTTTTCATTCTTCTGTAATTATTATTGTAATTTCCAATTTCAAAATCAATTCCTTGCTTTGCACACATGATCCCATAAAATTTATATGCTAAAGAATTCTGCCCGATAGATCAAGTAACATTACATGCATCAGATTTTTACCTCAACTCGCAATTTTAATTCTATTTTTTTCATAACTATTTACACCATACAACCATGGCCTTACTAGGATTATGTCAAGGTCTAAGATACACAGCAAATGAAGTCTCAAGTTAACTTTAAACAATGTAATCCCTTTAAAATAACAGAGTAAACAATAGATTTTGCCCAATCTGTGCTTCACCTCAGGATAGCCCCCTATTCAGTATCAGTTCATGAGGCCACTTGACACACGTACAAATATATACACAACCACAACAATACTTTAAATGGCTCAAAAAAGGACATGCGGCTTATTAAAGGGATTAACAAATATGTACAAAAGGGAAAAACCACAAGTGGGTTTCTTAGTGACAGTAAAACCGATTAGTATAAACATCCAAAACATCTTATTGCAGTATATTAACAAATTTACGGTCTTTCCATAGTGGAGAGAAGGAACACTCTTTAATCGAATTTGAAAAAGCTTCTGACAAACCTGACTCTGCCAAAAAGTAACATCATGGTTCAAAGAAACAGTTTTTACATTAAACGCATTACATCACTCCCATTACAATTTATATACTATGTGCAAATTCTTGAAATTGTGACTAAAATTCATATATTTCAATTTTAAAACCCACTCTTCAATGTAAGAAACTAAACTAAATCACAGAAGTACTGTTGAACTTCATTAAATTCCATCACAGTGTACAACATTAACACCTACTGCCATAGAAACTACTCTCACACACATTTTTCTAGAATTACAGGTCCAGATGTCCTCTTTTTTCAAAATTGCTGAGATTGGTCAGTTTTACTTTTTTTTACATTCTTACAATTATAAAAAATAACATAAAACCATTTATGCTTCAGCACTTTCCACTTCAACTTTGCATTGAAACTACAGACTGACAACTTTTGCTATGGCCATGTAGCATTTTGCATGTAGCAATTTTCTGGTAAACTTTGTACACTGACTACAAAGGTATAATAAAAAGAGTACAAAAGGCAAGCCACAAATTGAGTCACCTTTAAAACTAAAATAACCAAAATATTTATCATGTCCGATTACTAAAATGCATCTTTCTTCAGTTGATGATATATGCCCAAGATATAAAGTTTAGCAAAGTTTAAATTTGAGCAAGCCCAAATTAGAATACCACTGACTAAATATAAAAAGGAAAAATGACAATTATATTTTTTTCCCCTACCTGATCTTGAAACACTTTGAACTCCGGACAAAACTCATCAAAGAAATCGGCCTGCTGTTGTAGCAACATGTTTACAAAAGGTGATCACCAATGTCACAACAGCATCAAAATCCAGAAGCACAAAACTTTGTGAATGAGGCAACCCGCCAAGTTAGCTACACATGCACACACGCACAGATATGTGTCAAACTTCCAAAGGTCAAAACCTCCTTACTCCAGAGATATACACAGAGGTACAAGTCCTACTACCACGTGTCCTGTTTGCTTTGGAGTATTACTACAAGCTATTCTGGAATCTGGATCAATATATGTGTTCAGACAGATTTCGCCGCCAGAAATGCACTCTCCCTTAAAGTACCATTGATAAGCGTCTCCAGCTACGTATGTATGTATATGTGTGTATGCTAACGATTGACTGGAGAATTGATTTGAGTAATTATAATTATATCATGCAGCACACATACTTCAAAATCAATAAGCTCTCCCCCCAAATCTCTCTGGTTGAATAGAATGAGATCCAGCCTAGACTAAGGTATACACATTGACTAAGCCAGGCTTGTCAACAGAGACTATTTATACAGGACGGGACCTTCAGAATCATTGAAATTTCTCTGAGCTAAGGAGTTCCCTTTTAAAATCCACTTGATATTCATGCATATAGTGCACACATTCTCTGACAAGAGGCCACAAATCACTAGCCACCAATCATGGCTAAGTATCTTCCCATTAGCCAATCAGATCGCTCCATGAACAAGTTCAATACCAATACAATCATTTATAGCCTTGGTGTTTAAAGCTTACCTGGGGCTTGGGGAGGGGGAGGAGAACAGGGGGTGAGGGTAGGGGGGGAGGGGGAGGTATGTGAGGCAATAGTAAACTCAATTAAGTGCAATGCTTTCTATATCATGCATTTTACCATATGCAATCAATTAAAGGGACCACCAAACTGAGGGGGTTGGCAGAACCATCACTTCTAACAGTTGGGTTGAATTAATGTGCATGAAAATGACAACTGTCTAACAGTAGTTCTTGATAAAAGAATTTGACTAATACAACAGAATAAATTTGGAAAAAAATTCTCTTTTATGTAGAAATAAGGACCAGATTTTATCTTGAAATATGCATGAAGATAAAACAAGAGGATCAGATTTTCTCTTCTGTCAAACTTTTCAATTGTCAATCATGTTGAAATTTCTCTATCCACCTTCACACACATTTAGGAATCTTCAAGCAAGTTTTTAAACACCACTTGACACCCAAATGACAGAAAAACTGTAGACATAATATTTTTGATAAAATAAATACACATTTAATAAACAATAATCTAGAAACCTGCAGCAATTTTTTTTCTAATTGGATTAATTCAGGCATTGTTTTGAAACATTTTTTAACAATGAATCCAGCAATGGTAAACTTAATAGCTCTTGTCTTTTATATTTAAAGTTCTGAACAAATTTTTGTTTTAAAGATATTTTTGAAAGGGGAAATTATAAAAATAAGGGACAAGAAACTCTGACCATGGCTACTCAGACTTCAACAACTTTACTCACAACAAGCAACAACTGAATATGTACAATGTTCCAACTTAATGTGGGTGTTCCACCACACAACTAAGGCTCCCGATTAAGGGATTTTGAGGGTCGGTTTCAAAAATTTGCTTAGTCCCAGGCGTCCTGTAAGGGTCAATTGTGGTCGGTTGAGGCCGTGTGAAAAATCAAACATGTCTGATATTTCTCCCGACCCCAACCAATTATTTTTTCCCGCGATAAACAAAATGTCCAGTCCCAGGCTTCCCCAGGCCTCCTCAGACCAAATTTACACAGTTCTATGTCGTCCCAGGCCGCCTGCGACCCTTAGTTCCCGACCCTTAGTACCTTAGTCCCAGGCCTCCTGCGACCCTTAGTCCCATTGCAAAACAAAAATCGGCTATCTCGGTCTGGGGACGCCTCAGGACACCTTGTGGGGTCGGGACTTAATTGTGGGTTAGTCGGGGCTTAGTCCCAGGAGGCCTGAGGCGTCCTGGGACCCAGTCGGTTTGTCTACGACAGGATCGTGGTTCAAACCGACCAGAAAAATGGCTTAGTCGGTTCTTAGTCCCAGACCAGTTAGGGAATGTCTGGGGCCGCCTGAGGCGTCCTGAGGACGATCTGTACTTAATCCCAGACTTTGAAACCGATCCAGTTTTCCCGCCCATTTTTTTTTTTTTTTTACCGACTGTCCACGATTAAGGGTCGCCGACAGGATCGGGGCTTAATCCTTTGGTGGAACAAGGGCATAAAATAAACATCCAAATTTTCAGTGCATGTCTAATCATTACATGATGATGTCGGATACGGTACTGATGTAAATCCACACATAAACATGTTCTGTGATAAAATCTAATATATCAAATACAGTCTAAGCTTGTCCTATTGAATCTCAATGGACAGAAAATATTTCTTCTTGTCTAAGAATTCCATACAAAAGGGTAAATTTCAAATATAAAACCCTTCTGATTATTTCCACTTAACAGAACTCTAGGGAATTTTATAGTATACTTTCAATATCATATTGACAGGGACCATGGCCAAATTTATGCTCTAAATTTTCTATTCAAAGGGCTGCAACTGTCTCAAAAGTAAAGAAACTAAAAAAATAGTATTGGACATGCCTGTACCTCACTGCCTGGGAAAATAATTCTCAACACCATAAGATGTAGAAGAACTGACTGAGTACAAAGATCAGGCAACTTTCAGAGCAAACAGGGTGACATGATGTTGCAGACCTACACCCTCTAACCAATGTCTCTACCAAGTGTCAACATAAAACATCTTATGGTATCTGAAATATACTCCAAAGTAGATTTTAAAGGTCAAGGTCACCACAGCAAGGTCAAATCAAGGCTACATAATGACTTTGCACATCTACAACACCTAACTAATATTCTACCACGTATCAACTTCCTACATCTTATGCTTTTCAAGATACAGCCCGGACAAGATTATAAAGCTCAATGTCACTTCAGGAAGGTCAAAGTCAAATCAAGGTCACACCATGACATGGCACACTAACAACCCCAGCAAATGTCCCAACCAAGTATCAACTTGCTGGCCCTTACAGTTTCTGACATATAGGCCAGACAAGATTTTCAAACTCAAGTCACTACAGCAATCTCGAAGGTCAAATCAAGGTCACATCATGACATTGTACACCTACAAGCACTAACCAATGTGCCTACTATCAACTTCCTACACCTTATGGTTTCTGTGATATAGACCAGAAAAGATTTTCAAACTCTAGGTCACTGCTGAAAGTTCAAATCAAGGTCACACCATGAAAGTGCAACACCTACACCTCAACCAATGTCCCTACCAAGTATCAACTTCCTACACCATACGGTTTCTGTCTGAGCTATAGGACACAATGGGTGAAAACAAAACCCACACAGTCCTTAAGGGCAGTGATGTAAAAACATGTCAAATTTTAGAATATAATGTTCTGAATGATCTGATCCAATATTTCTGGTATGATATTCTCTCTCCCCCCACCAATAAATAGACATTCAAATATATTATACCTTGTATCAAAGCTTTTTATTTACACTAGTATGTATGCAAATTGGATATATACACAGTGTGCTTTCAGATAAGCTGTTCAAACAGACTTGGCTTCATTATAATTATTCACTGTGATCAAGGTAATATTATAAGCTGAATAAATATGTACTTCATGCAATTGTTTGTTTTGTTATAGCAGTACTTCTTTTGAATTGGATACCAAATTATGACTTAATATTAGTGTTGTTAACAGTTTTCCGGTATGCGGAATATCGTTTCGGTAGAAAAAAACAAAATCCGCAAAGAACATTTGGGAACCGGTTATTGAAAGTGTTATTATTATAGACTTTCTAATGGCTGATACTTCATCAAAACGACAAAAACTAGATTGGGCCAACTCGGCGCCAACATATCCCCAGACAGGTCATCACTCACGCCACAGGTTTTGATCGGGAATTTTTTAAAACATAATTACCCATTATTATATGAACTTCAGCACATCAATCTACTCTGTTTATATCTTCCAAGGAAGATGGTGTATCCCCAGACGCCGAATACATAACTCAAATTATATTTTCAATCTTCCTGCAATGATAACTCTAAACCTATTTTCAAAGTATTTAAATGATTGATGATTGAATGTCCATTCTAAAATAATAATCCCAAAAGAGCATATCTGTTTCTATATTTGTTGACAAATAAAATATTATTTTTAACTCAACTCATCATATTTTTCAATCTTCCTTCAAAGTATTTAAATGATTGATGATTCAATGTCCATTCTAAAATTCATAATCCCAAAAGCGCATATCTGTTTCTATATTTGTTCACAAATAAAATATTATTTAAAAAAAAATTATTTATATTATTATTTTATTATATTATTTTTAGAATTTGCAAATTGTTTTCAGTTATTCATTTCCTCTATACCTATATATGTGGTCCATATATATGCAACCTAAATATGTGACACAATCTCAGTTCTGACTCCCCTTTGTGTTATATGTAATGAAGCCCACCACCTCCCACCCCCACCCCTCTCCCCTTCTCCACACCTCTCTCACTATTACACAAGATCTGCAACCCCATTGAGTTCTTTGTTTCTCATCTGATATCATTAAATACCTTTGTTTATTTAGTGTCACTCAATATAGCTGGAGGTCCCAGAGGTGGGTGGGGGGAATCCGGGTGGGGGATGCATAAATGGTAAACAAACAATCTATATAAAAGGGGTACTCAAATACAAAAAGAATTGAGAATTTTAAGTATGTGATTATCAACTGAAATGAGTTCATAACTGTAGGAGCTGTGTCAAAATTAACTGAGGCAAGTTGAATAAAACTGGGCTAGTTGAGGGTTAAAAATCCCCTACTTTTACTACATAAGGATATAATTTCATTAATATTGGGACTTAAAGCTCACTTAAAGTGTCCATTTTGTCTACTTGAATATGTTTAACCAGTTTCATTTTAAAAAGTTAAAAACTCAGCAAGCAGAGGTATAACACACAAAAATAAGTTCTTAAAAGACTAAGATAGCCATAACATTATTAATATTCAAAATTTAAATAGACAGGCATTTCCTTTTAAAAATTCAAAGATTTCAGCTCTATAACCCACATAGTTTGACAGTTACTGGGCTTTAAAGTGGCATAATGTCCATAAATTGGGTTTCTGTGGGCATTTTACAATTGTTAAAGAGACCTTAGCAATTAACCCTTTCGCTACCATGTATGTCGACTAGCAGTCGACATCAATGTGTATAACAAGGGACCATGTCTGTCGACCAAGGGTCGACGGCAATAATATATATTTCTTCTTTCCCTTCAGTGTACTGTTATACGTTTTCTTAGGTGTATTAGTATTAATCCGATTTTTAAAGTATTTTATATGAAAGTTATGCTATATTTTTTTAAAAAATTCACCATTTCACCTATTTTAACTGCTTTCTGTAGATATTGCCGTATTTACCGCATATAGCTGCATATTGTTTACTCATGGTTATTTTTATTTGGGGAATCCCCACAAATTTTCCCATTCGACTTTCATCAATTCCTAATGAAATATACCGAAAAATACCGCAAATAAAGTGTGTAAGGTAGTGAGTTATTATTTTACTTCATTGGCGTTGCTGACGTCATATGGCTACAGTCCCAGGGAATAATGTTCCTTCAGTAGCGAAAGGGTTAAACAACAGATCTGAAACTTTTTGGGGGACATGCATAACAAACAAAAATTATATATAATACAGTTTAAGACTTGTCACACTAAGCATTTCCAAATAACAGGGCAAAATACGGAAAAAATGTCCAAAAAGGCACTTGGGCGAGTGTCTATGGCCCTCATACACAGGTTAAATGTCTACTAAAAACCTTGATTTTCGGCATATGTAAAAAGGACATAATAATGCATTCCCAGATGGGATTTCAGCTCCATCAATCACATAGTTTAACAGTCACAGGGCTTAAAGGTGGTTAAAAAGTCCAAATATTGGGTCTCTGCGGGCCTTTTAGAGATCTCGATGTGGCTTTCAAATTAAAGCTTCAGACTTAAAATTTGTTACATACTAAGATTACACATAGAATATGTATCTAATAAAGTTTGAAACTTCTGAGACTTACCATTTCCAAGTTACAGAGCAAAATATGTGAAAAATGTCTTAAAAGGGTCACTCAGGTGGGTGTTTAAGGTCCTCATACACAGGTTAAATGTCTACTTGAAGCCTTGATTTTTGGCACATGTAAAAAGAACATAATAATGTATTCCCAGATGAGATTTCAGCTCTATCAGTCACATAGTTTAACAGTCACAGGCCTTAAAATTGGCAAAAAGTCCAAATACTGGGTCTTTATGGGGTCTTCTAGAGACCTAAATGTGGCCTTCAAATTAAAGCCTCAGACTTAAAATTTGTCACATACTAAGATTACACATAGAATATGCATCTAATACAGTTTGAAACTTCTTAGACTTACCATTTCCAAGTTACAGGGAAAAATATGTGAAAAATGTCTAAAAATGGTCACTCGGGTGGGGATTTATGGTCCTCATACACAGGTTAAATGTCTTCTTAAAGCCTTAATTTTTGGCACATATATAAATAACATACTAATATCTTCCCAGATAGGATTTGAGCTCTATCAGTCACATAGTTTGACAGTCACAGGGCTTAAAAGTAGCAAAAAGTCCAAATATTGGGTCTTTGGGAGCCTTTTAGAGACCTCAATTTGACCTTCAAAATTAAAGCTTCAGACTTAAAATCTGTTACATACTAAGATTACACACAGAATATATATCTAATACAGTTTGAAACTTCTCAGACTTACCATTTCCAAGTTACAGGGAAAAAGATGTGAAAAATGTCTTATAAGGGTCACTCGGGTGGGTGTTTATGGTCCTGATACACAGGTTAACTGTCTATTAAAGGCCTAAATGTTGGGGCACATATAAGAAAACACATAGATATATTCCCAGATGATATTTAACTTAGATGAGAGACATAGTTTGAAAGCTACAGTGCTTGAAAGTGGCAAAAAGTGCATAAATTGGGTCTCTGTGGGCACTTTTGAGACCTTAAGTCGACCCCTTTGGGTAAACCTACAGCCCTAAAATTTTCTACAGACAAGGATTACATATCAAAGTTATACCTAGCGCAGTTTGAGACTCATCAGAATTACCACTTCCAAATTATAGGGCAAAATATGTGAAAAGTATAGCAAAAAATCCCCAAGTGGGGGTATTTATGGGCCTCAAACACAATTTTCTCCTCAACTTAAAGTCGTGATTTTCGGCACATGTACTAAGAACATATTAATGTGTTGTCAGGTAAAATTTCAGCCAGCTGAGCATCATAGTTTGTGACCTACAGGGCTCTAAGTGGCCAAAAGTCCAATTTCTGACCTTAAGGTGGCCATAAGTTCTTTTTTACTGGGAGTTTAAGGTCACCTTAAAATAGGGATCTTCCTTTGGGCACCCTTAACATGTGTACCAAGTTTGAAAAAAAAAAATTAATTTGTTTTTGAGTTATCGCGTCCACAAGGAAATTTCTACGGCGGCGGCGGCGCGACGGACCTGAATCCAATATATCCCCGACTTTCGTCTGGGGATATAAATATACATATTTTATCAAATATGTAACATTTTTACTTTATATTAAGCAAAAATCATTTTTACATACATAACAATATCTCGTGAAAGCCACTTCCATTTACAAGTTATCGCTCATGTATGCCTGCGAATAATTTTCAATGTACAGAACAAGCACACGAAATACCAGATTTTGTTTCATTTCAAAGCTCTGGTAACCGGTTTGGATTTCTGTAAACGATGCCAACACTACTTAATATAAACAGCTTAACAGTATTTCTATACAATATGTCACTGATTTTAATGTTGTTGAAAAATAAATGTCAGGTTTAATTTGACTGGGTCTAATATCATAAAAACACAATGCTTTTGTGAACCTGACATCATTGAAGCAAACTATCCATGGATACCAGTTGGTCCCAATTCTGAACTGGAAAGCATGGACCATAGTGTTCCAAATGGCCGCTGGCCTGGTGGCCTGAGGCCACCCAAGTATCACGGCGGGCCTTGATCTTCTTGGCCTGGTTGGCCAATACAATAACTTACAAAATGTAGAATTCTTTAATTTTAAAGAAAATAACCAAACACTCACGATTTCTGTCCATATTCAATCTCACATTGCTAGGTTTTATTATCGCTTATCATGACAACCCTTCAAAATGTTTCCACTGTTAATATTTTAGTCATCCAAATAGAAAGAGTATTCCATGTGAGGCTTTCGTTACCATCTTTTTGATACTTTGTTTTGATCTATTTTGGTGCATTTTAACTCCCCGTCTGATAAGTCTGGTAAACTGTAGGATGAAGCAACAGAGGAATTTGGTTGGTTAATGTATAAAAATAAAGAGAAAATGTTCTGATTGACCAATGACCTGGCCATTGACGAAGATTTTTAAAATTTTTTTTTTTTTGTTCTTTTCTTTCATTTTGATTTTCATTTGTAAACTTCTTCATTTTTAAGTTTAAAATTTGGCCAGTAACTTTTCAGTTGCAACATTAACTTTATCAAGTTACTGGTCCTGCTGGCCAGCAACAATTTTGGATGAGTCGTGAGCAATAACTGAACATTTAGATTCTAACAAACATACTGAAAGTGCTAGTCTTTGATTCACTTACTACTCCATGATTTATTTACATCACTTTCAACTTACAAGTTCCTTTGCATTATGGAAGTCATGATACTATATGGTTATAATGTAGACCCCTGTTGGGGTTGAGGAAAACAGTATACCTGTATTGTGTATAGATACTGCCCTTTTAACCACTGGACATTGGCAAACAACCACCTTGACCCAGATTAAGACTAGAACTTACTGCTTCAAAGCTGGAATTCTTCTTACATGGAATATAAAAAATATAGTATATCTGCAAAAACCTGAAAATCAATACCAAAAAATTAAAACTACAAATATCTTTACTAACATATCATCTCTGAGACGCTGTAGCTGCTGTAAACTCACTGCCTTAATATAAGTTTTTCAAATGTGCGAGTTTTCATTGTCACAGTTTTTTTAAATATAAATTTAAAATCATGGAAAAACTACAACACTTTTCAGCAGGCTGAAAAAACAACAACAAATGAATACTTGTGAGTTGACAACTTTCATTTCATTATTATGTGTTATTTTTAAGTCTGCCCAGACGTGTCATTGAAGTGCTTTGTTGCAAGATCTGTCAAGGAGTCCAAAGATTATTGAGATTGTGTCAATAAGTATCACATATACTAATTATACTAAAATCTGTCACAAACATACAGTATACATAAAATTTTACCATAGAATCCCTAAATAAAACACAGCTTTAAATTAATTTTAATTATATAGCCAGCCTCGGCAGGTAAGAACCCCAGATCCTCTTGGGGTAAACATATCCTGAAAATTTGGTGAAAATCCATGCATGGGTTTAGGCTGTGGAACACCTACAAAGTTTAAGACCTAAAAATCTTAAAAGTGTTGCCATGGCAACAGATATTACTGGATACCCCCAAAAACCTAATCAGCTCTAGATCCACATGGGGTAAACATATCCTGAGAATTTGGTGAAAATTCGTGCAGGGGTTTAGTCTGTGGAACACCCACAAAGTTTAAGACCCGAAAATTTTAAAAGTGTTGCCATGGCAACAGTTGTTCCCGGATACCCCCCAAAACCTATCAGCTCTAGATCCTCTTGGGGTAAACATGTCCTGAAACTTTGGTGAAAATCCATGCATGGGTTTAGGCTGTGGAACACCTACAAAGTTTAAGACCTGAAAATCTTAAAAGTGTTGCCATGGCAACAGATATAACTGGATACCTCTCAAAACCTAATCAGCTCTAGACACTCTTGGTGTAAACAAACCCTGAAAATTTGGTGAAAATCCATGCAGGGGTTTAGTCTGTGGAACACCCACAAAGTTTAAGTCCTAAAAATCTTAAAAGTGTTGCCATGGCAACAAATTTTACTGGATACCCCTCAGAACCTAATCAGTTCTAGATCCTCTTGGGGTAAACATACCCTGAAAATTTGGTGAAAATCCATGCAGGGGTTTAGTCTGTGGAACACCTACAAAGTTTAAGACCCGAAAATTTTAAAAGTGTTGCCATGGCAACAGTTGTTCCCGGATACCCCCCAACACCTATCAGCTCTAGATCCTCTAGGGGTAAACATGTCCTGAAACTTTGGTGAAAATCCATGCATGGGTTTAGGCTGTGGAACACCCACAAAGTTTAAGACCCGAAAATCTTAAAAGTGTTGCCATGGCAACAGTTGTTCCCGGATACCCCCCAAAACCTAATCAGCTCTAGATCCTCTTGGGGTAAACATTCCCTGAAAATTTGGTGAATATCCATGAAAGGGTTTAGGCTGTGAAACACCCACAAGCTTTATGCCCACCGCCGCCTGGACAGCGCAGGGGACGACTATAACCCCAGCCTTTATGGGCTGGGGTTAAAAACCCAACTTTAACCTCTGCAGACATACAATTCATGTGTGCCCACAACACCATTCAACAGTATACTTATTATCAAAATTTTTATTTTCAATCTATCACTATTCAGTTTTAGCCTCACATCAAAAGATATGGGATCAATAATATGACAAAGATTACTATCTGTACTCTTAAGCACAATTGCGTAGTTTCATTATTTACCATTTCAGACATTCAAAAGATTCAGACTATTATTATAACTAGTAATCCTTGGTTTCCAACCTCCACATGGCTGAATCCCATGCACTGATAGACTATACCCAGCTTCTGATACAAAATATCTTTTCTTGTTTACTGATAACTAGACTTGTATTGTTGATTTTGTTTAGATAATTAATCGGCTAATATAAGTGTGCCTGTCTTAGTTAATTTTTGAGTCTTAAAGATCTAAGCTTTATATCTAGTTTTATAACATAACTTTTGACATTACACATAAATTTTGACTTTGAGTTTAATTCTGTTTACTTCAAGATAAAAGGACTTTTCTAAATTCTCACATGGTGACTTAGAAAGCCAACATATCCACCAACAAATGTGATACACACAAAATACCACAAATAATATCTATGGATATTGGAAATTTGTGAATAGTTGGCAAAGGAAAGACTGATGGTATAATAATTATCAAGAATGAAGAATGATTCAATAACATTTACCATACTCATTGAAACTAATCGATAAAAATCAGTAAACTGTGACTTCACATTATGGATATCAGTTTTGACAAAGATAGTGTCTATACATTCATGTGGCTGTCTGTGTATGGCAATAGAAAAACAATAGTACAGAAGGAAGTAAAAATCAAGTTGATTGTTCCTTGGTAAGAATTATGAAAATCACTTATACCTATGACATGTATTTCATGACAATCCATATTAAAGTTCAAGTCATTTGCTACAATTTCAGTAAACCAGAAGAGACTGACTTATTGACATGGTAAACATATCCTGACAGTTTGGTAGCAATGAAGCTTCTGGTATGGTCTTGATAAGTATCCATAAGTTCTAAAGTCCAGAAAACAACTTATTTTCAAAGTAAAACAGTTACTAAGGCAACAACTTTCGCTGGAATTTCATGATGAACATATGCTGAAAGTTTGATAGCAATGAAGCTTCAGGTTTGATATTGGTTAGGTTTGTATTGAAGTAAAAATTGAAAATGAACAGAAAATACAAAGATTTCAAAGTGATCAGTTCCCATGGCAGTAACATATGCTAGATTTTCATTAAAAGTGCAAGAGTAAAGATACTGAATTTCTGTCATGGTAAATATACTCTGAACAAAAAATAGCATCAGAGATGCCTGTACCCCACAGCCTTCTAAAATAGTTTTCAACACCTTGACATATAGAAGTAGTGAAACATTACAATGACCAGAATACTTTCAGAACAGTGTCAGTTATATAAAGGTCCAAATAATGTTTAAGTAAATAAAATAACTTCTAAGAGAAAGAAAATGTATACAAAGACAAACTATTAAAACAAGATAATTCAATAGCAAAACTAGACCTAGCGCATCGGAGAACCGATGCAAATTGTATCCACCGTAAAGACAATGCACCAAAACCTCTAGTACCAATAACAAGCGAGTTATAAGCACTTTTAAGTTTGGCTATCCTCATTTGACCTTGAAGGGGGCCCAAGGTCAAATCCGACCACACCAGAAGATTCCCAGGGCATGATTTCCTATATCATGTTGGTTTACCATCCCAAACCTCTAGGACCAATAATAAGAGAGTTATAAGCACTTTTTAGTTTGGCTGTCCTCATTTGACCTTGAAGGAGGGGCGCAAGGTCAAATCCGACCACACCAGAAGATTCCCAGCAGATGATTTCCTATATGTTGGTTTGCCATCCCAAACCTCTAGGACCAATAATAAGCGAGTTATAAGCACTTTTAAGTTTGACTGTCCTCGTTTGACCTTGAAGGAGGGGCCCAAGGTCGAATCCGACCATGCCAGAAGATTCCCAGCCCATGATTTCCTATAGGTTGGTTTACCATCCCAAACCTCTAGGACCAATAATAAGCAAGTTATAAGCACTTTTACCTTTGCCTATCCTCATTTGACCTTGAAGGAGGGGCCCAAGGTCAAATCCGACCACACCAGAAGATTCCCAGCCCATGATTTTCTATATGTTGGTTTACTGTCACAAACCTCTAGGACCAATAATAAGTGAGTTATAAGCACTTTTAAGTTTGGCTGTCCTTGTTTGACCTTGAATGAGGGGCCCAAGGTCAAATCCGACCTCACCAAAAGATTCCCAGCCCATGATTTTTTATATGTTGCTTTACTGTCCCAAACCTCTAGGACCAATAATAAGCGAGTTGTAGGCACTTTTACCTTTGGCCATCATCGTTTGACCTTGAAGGAGGGGCCCAAGGTCAAATCCGACCTCACCAGAAGATTCCCAGCCCATGATTTCCTATATGTTGGTTTACCATCCCAAACCTCTAGGATCGATAATAAGCTAGTTATAAGCACTTATAAGTTTGGCTATCCTCGTTTGACCTTGAAGGAGGGGTCCAAGGTCAAATGTGACCACATCAGAACATTCGCAGCACATGATTTCCTATAGGTTGGCTTCACATTGCAAACCTCTAGGACCAATAATAAGGGAGATATAGGCACTTTTAAAGTCCGCTATGTGGGTTACTTCGGCACTCCGTGGATGACCTTGAATTAGAGGCTTGAAGGGCAAATGTGTGCAAGGTTATAGAGGACATGTATATGTGTCATACATATCACCTATGAAGAGATTCAACCTTCTACCTATGAGGAACAGCCAGTAGAAAAATGTAGATTATTTTCAAAGAAATGCCCGTGGCGGCCATCTTGTTTTTCAGAATGAGGCTATTTTCCTTCCCAGAGAAGCTTACCCCCCAATGAAGATATCCTGCAAATTTGGTGAACCTAGCTGCTGTTGTTTTCCTCTTAGAGCGTTAACGCCGAAAATCTCTCTACACGCGGCGGCGGCGTAGCAGACGCTAAACCAAAGTATCCACCGGATGCTTCCGGTGGATACAATGACAGCATTAATCAGTATACTAAAATTATGAAGCTGTAAAATTTATTAACTGGAGAATAGCTGTCAATAGAAATAGCAAAATTATGTAACTTGATAGAGCCAAAGTTAAAGGTCACCCAATGATGCATACCTACACCACTAACCAATGTCCCTACCAAGTGTCAACCTTCTACACCTTACGGAATCCAGTAAATACTTTACGGTTTCAGAGATATTGCCCAGACAAGATTTTATAGGTCAGGGTCACTACAGCAAGGTCAAAGCTCAGATCAAGGTCACACCATGGCGTTGCACACTTACACCTCCTAACCAATGTCCCTACCAAGTATCAACTTCCTACACCTTACGGTTTCTGAGATACAACCTGGACAAACTTTTTCCCGCCACCCACCCATCCATCCGGACACCATGGGTCAAAACAAAACTTTGACTGCAATGAAGCTTCAGGTTTGATTTCAGGAGACTGCATAAAATAAAACAGTTAAAATTTCTACAACAATTCTCATGGCAACATTTTCTGCTGAATCTTGGCAAAAATGTTTGTAATGTAATTTTTCAGTGGGATACACATCCTGTGATTGGTCAAGTATTGTGGATGGGAGAGGACACTCACTGTGGACAAACAGAAGGATGGACAGACAGTGACTATTCCTCTATTCCCCTTCCACTTTCGTTGACCAGGAAAAAAAATCTCTAAAAGGGGTGTATGAAGAACTGAGTTGTGGAACATCGTGACAGATCCGGGTATTAAGTGAGGTGTGTTCCTTACTCACAGATCAAGGTACTTATTAAAGTATGATAAATATATTCATTGTGGTAGGATACTCAATGGTGGATAAACGTATAAAGGTGACACATTCATTGGCAGTGCATGGTATCCACCGAGGTATTAGTGCATTATGGTATCACTTCAGTGTTATATTCACCGGAGGATCAATGTATCAATAAAGGTTTGATACTCACTGATTGATGAAGATGTTCCTTGAAATGTGATACTCACTGGTAAGACCAATGTCTTCATGTAATATTATGTAATATAATCAGTAAATATATAGTGCTTAATCTTCATTACATGACAGACTCCAGTGTGCAAAACCACAAAAGGGAGAATGAAAAATTAGAATCCAGACCTACAGAAGGCCAATAACACTGACGCCAGAGTGACAGAAAGGCTATGGAGGATAGTTAGGCTTTGCTAAAGAGGTATGTTTTCAATTTGCCTCTCAAAGACAGAAGATAACTCCTGTTTGGGTGTCCTCAGGGAGCTCATTCCACAAAGTCTGAGCATCACTGCAAACTTGCAAAGCTATGCTTTTTTTTTTATTTGCATACTAAAGACAACTATGGAATATTTAGGTGACTCCTGTAAGGTTTGTAAACAGACAGACAAATAAACAGTCATCCTTAGTGGAGGTAATAACAGTGGTTTAGAATGAAATATACCATAAACAGGTAATACTTAATCATTTTTAACACTCCCACTTGACTTTTACCAGTACCTATTGAGGCGTGATCCCGGCTGAACAACTACATGGATTACCTGTGTAAGGATTTCCACAGGATTCATAGCTTGGTACAATGTTAAGTATAATATACCTGAAGTAAAACAATTCTAAGTCGAGTAGAATTCTGCTTTGAAGGAGAAATTAGTGGTAAAGACAGCAAATTGGATTGTTGCTTTCTTTTCAATTTATATAAGCATAACAAAATCCACTTACAAATGTGCAAGAGTCGGTTCCCGAAAAGCCACATATTTCACAAACAAGAGGAGAGTGCCCGTGAACGGGCACTGTGTCAGCTGACTGAGTGTTTTTGATTTGTGAAGGTGATTAGAGGACAGAATAATTATCAGGAAAAGGGCTGTACAGAAATACAGTAAATGGTAACTGAACAGCAAGTTCGAAAGAAATTCCGAAGCTGACAGAAGAAAAGGATAAAAAAGTTGTGCCCTGTAAATGGTATTATGAAGGAAAATAACAAGGTAATTGTTTAAGTGCAAAAAATAGGTTAAAACATATTTAAAGAAATACTACAAATGCAATATCCTCGTTCGACCTTGAAGAAGGGGTCCAAGGTCAAATCTAACCACACAAATACATTCCCAGCCCATGATTTCCTATGGTTTACCATTCCAAACCTCTAGGACCAATTATAAATGAGTTATAAGCACTTTTAAGCTTGGCTGTCCTCATTTGACCTTGAAGGAGGGGTCCAAAGGTCAAATCTGACCATACCAAAAGATTCCGAGCCAATGATTTCCTATGGGATGGTTTACCATCCCAAATCTCTGTCACCAATAATAAGCGAGTTGTAGGCACTTTCAATTTTCGCTATCCTCATTTGACCTTGAAGGAGGGTTCCAAGGTCAAATCGGACCATATCAACAGATTCACTGCCCATGATTTCCTGTCTGTTTACCATCCCAAACCTCTGGGACCAAGGTAAGCGAGTTATAAGCACTTTTAAGTTTGGCTATCCTTGTTTGACCTTGAAGGAGGGGTCATTGAAGGTCAAATCTGACCACACCAAAAGATTCCCACCCCATGATTTCCTACAGGTTGGTTTATCATCCCAAACCTCTAGGATCAATAATAAGGGAGATATAAGCACTTTTCATGACTGACAAAAAACACCTGTGGCACCCATCTTGTTTCTCAAAATGAGGCCAAAAATATTCCCAGACAACATTTTATGGTTATTAATATATACTGCAAACTTAAGAAAGCTAGCTATAATATTTTTTTTCATCAGAGCAGTAATGGTGAAATCTCTCTCTACACACTGCGGCTATCCAGTGGATACAATGATTTACCCAACAGTGAGAACCTGAAAGTAGCTATTGCTCAGCTATGCCATGACATAGAGGTCTGCAATTTCACTATGTTATAGCTGACCAAAAATTCTGTGAATAACATATTTAACAAATTACTCTAAATGTAATAGTTTTCAAGTTACAACTGATTTACTCAACAGTGAGAACCTCAAAGGAACTATTACTAAGCTATGCAATGAGCTACATGTCTGAAATTTTACTATGTTATAGCTAACCCAAAAGTAGGTGAACAACATATTTAAGCAAACTACTGTAAATGCAATAGTTTTCAAGCTACAACTGATTTACTCAATAGTGAGAACCTGAAAATAGCTATTGCTCCGCTATACCATGAGCTATAGGTCTGTAATTTCACTATGTTATAGCTGACCCAAAAGTAGGTGAACAATATATTTTAACAAAATACTCCAAATGCAATATTTTTCAAGTTATAGCTGATTTACTCAACAGTCAGTACCTGAGAATAGCTATTGCTCAGTTGTGCCATGAGCTATAGGTCTATAATTTCACTATGTTATAGCTGACCCAAAAGTAGCTGAATAACATATTTGCACAAATTTCTGTAAATGCAATAGTTTTCCAATTATAACTGATTTACTCAACAGTGAGAACTTCAAAGTAGCTATTACTCAGCTATGAAATGAGCCACAGGTCTGAAACTTCACTATGTTATAGCTGACCCCAAAATAGGTGAATAACATATTGAAACAAAATACTCTAAATGCAATAGTTTTCAAGTTATAAGTGATTTACTCAACAGTGATAACCTAAAAGTAGCTATTACTCAGCTATGCCATGAGCTACAGGTCTGAAATTTTACTATGTTATAGCTGGCCCAAAAGTAGCTGAATAACATATTTATACGAAATTCTCTAAATGCAATAGTTTTTAAGTTACAAGTGATTTTACTCATGATGGAAGTTACTGAAAAGCCCAAAAGTAGCTATTGCTCACTTAGCTATTGAGACAGACAGCCAACTTACTCACCATATTGTAGCTATGAAAAAAGTAGCTGAATAACATATTTTAACAAAATGCTCTAAATGCAACACTTTTCAAGTTATAAGTGATTTACTCAACAGTGATAACCTAAAAGTAGCTATTACTCAGCTATGCCATGAGCTACAGGTCTGAAATTTTACTATGTTATAGCTGACCCAAAAGTAGCTGAATAACATATTTATACGAAATTCTCTAAATGCAATAGTTTCCAAGTTATAAGTGATTTACTCAACAGTGATAACCTAAAAGTAGCTATTACTCAGCTATGCCATGAGCTACAGGTCTGAAATTTTACTATGTTATAGCTGACCCAAAAGTAGCTGAATAACATATTTATACTAAATTCTCTAAATGCAATAGTTTTCGAATTATAAGTGATTTACTCAACATTGAGAACTTCAAAGTAGCTATTACTCAGCTATGCAATGAGTCACAGGTCTGGAACTTCACTATGTTATAGCTGACCCCAAAATAGGTGAATAACATATTGAAACAAAATACTCTAAATGCAATAATTTCCAAGTTATAAGCGATTTACTCAACAGTGATAACCTCAAAGTAGCTATTACTCAGCTATGCCATGAGCTACAGGTCTGAAATTTTACTATGTTATAGCTGACCCAAAAGTAGGTGAACAACATATTTAAGCAAAATACTGTACATGCAATAGTTTTCAAGTTACAACTGATTTACTCAATAGTGATGACCTAAAAGTAGCTATTACTCAGCTATGCCATGAGCTACAGGTCTGAAATTTTACTATGTTATAGCTGACCCAAAAGTAGCTGAATAACATATTTATACTAAATTCTCTAAATGCAATAGTTTTGCAATTACAACTGATTTACTCAATAGTGAGAACCTCAAAGTAGTTATTACTCAGCTATGCAATGAGCTACAGGTCTGAAATTTCACTATGTTATAGCTGACCCAAAAGTAGGTGAACAACATATTTAAGCAAAATACTGTAAATGCAATAGTTTTGAAGTTACAACTGATTTACTCAATAGTGATGACCTAAAAGTAGCTATTACTCAGCTATGCCATGAGCTACAGGTCTGAAATTTTACTATGTTATAACTGACCCAAAAGTAGCTGAATAACATATTTATACGAAATTCTCTAAATGCAATAGTTTTCCAATTACAACGGATTTACTCAATAGTGAGAACTTTAAAGTAGCTATTACTCAGCTATGCCATGACCTACAGATCTGAAATTTCACTATGTTATAGCTGGCCCAAAAGTAGCTGAATAACATATTTATACGAAATTCTCTAAATGCAATAGGTTTTAAGTTACAAGTGATTTACTCAATAGTGAGAACTTCAAAGTAGCTATTACTCAGCTATGCAATGAGCCACAGATCTGAAACTTCACTATGTTATAGCTGATCCCAAAATAGGTGAATAACATATTGAAACAAAATACTCTAAATGCAATAGTTTCCAAGTTATAAGCGATTTACTCAACAGTGATAACCTAAAAGTAGCTATTACTCAGCTATGCCATGAGCTACAGGTCTGAAATTTTACTATGTTATAGCTGACCCAAAAGTAGCTGAATAACATATTTATACGAAATTCTCTAAATGCAATAGTTTTGAAGTTATAAGTGATTTACTCAACAGTGATAACCTAAAAGTAGCTATTACTCAGCTATGCCATGAGCTACAGGTCTAAAATTTTACTATGTTATAGCTGACCCAAAAGTAGCTGAATAACATATTTATACGAAATTCTCTAAATGCAATAGTTTTTAAGTTACAAGTGATTTTACTCATGATAGAAGTTACTGAAAAGCCCAAAAGTAGCTATTACTCACTTAGCTATTGAGACAGGCACCCAACTTACTCACCATATTGTAGCTATGAAAAAAGTAGCTGAATAACATATTTTAACAAAATGCTCTAAATGCAACACTTTTCAAGTTATAAATGATTTTGTGCATGATTTCATGAATTTTAATGCATTAAAAATTATTAAAAAAATTTATTTAAAAAAAAAGTAAGACAGATCCAGGTCTCATACTCACACAAGAGAATCTACCTCTGGCCTAGTACATATATGCAAGATATGAGAGAAATCCCTGCAATAGTCACTGAGAAAATTGTGATTAAGTGTTGAAATTTTCACACTTTTGGTGGGGGTACCCCCCTTGTAATGTCTCTAGCAAACAGACGAACAGACAGATTTGCATGCCTTGAACAATTTTTCATCCTCGATAGATAAGGTATCTTTTAAAAAAAACAGCACGTCTCTAGGCCTTGTAGTTTTGGAGGAGAAGTTGTTCACGCAGACGCGTACGCGGACGCCCACGCCGCAGAGTGACGACATAATGTCAGCTGACTGACAAGTCAGCTGACATAAAAAAACAGCATGTCTCTAGGCCTTGTAGTTTTGGAGAAGAAGTTGTTCACGCGGACGCGGACGCCCACGCTGCAGAGTGATGACATCATACTTGTCAGTCAGCTGACATAAAAAGTCTACATATATACTGCATTAATATCCAAACATTACATTTATGTTACAAACAAAACCACAATTTAGTTGTAGTTATGTTTCATGTACACGCATAAAAGAGTTTCCAGTTTGGTTTATACTAATTCCAACAAATCCGTTTTTTGTCGAATTTTTACTTACGAGACCCTAATTCCAAATTTAAATTTCCTTTCAATCATAATACTTGTAGAAATAAAAGGTCCCCACAAGGAGCCTTTCTCACAGAAGTTTACCTTGTCATCTTGAATTCTTGTTTCCATAAGCAATATTTTATTTAAGCAATTAGGCAAAATCAACAAAGATTAGCCTATACCCCTGAAATTTGGACTTAACAGGGTTAAACAGAAAATGTTTCCTTCATGAAATTAGTGTTTGGATAAGGATGCCGTACTATTTTTATGCCATAAAACAATGTAACTCACCCTTACTTTAGTGTAAAAGAGTGTGGCATGATCTGGTTATTAAAAGAAATTGGGAAGATATGAAACTAATCTACTGTAGACACCAGAAAAAGTTTAGTACACAGAAAACAAATTGTGGGTAAAAGGAAGATGACATGTCCAGGGTGACTGTGACGTCAAAGTTGTGGTTACATGTTTCTGTCAACAGCCAAGAACCTCAACAGGACAGGACCTCTATTTATGTAACATTTTGCAGCAGGCTGGATTTAAACTGATGACCCCAGTGACTCAATGCCAAACCTGATAACCACAAGGCCATCCAACTGACTGGGATGTAGGAGATTACTGGTTGTACTATACAATACATGGACGCATTCTGTACTTCTTTGCACAAACAACAACTAGAGGATCGCTCGCAAAAAAAAAAGATAATGTTTTTGCATAGCAAAAACAAAGCGTCCCGAAAAGGATATAAAGGTGAGTGCTAAAGTATTAAGAAAATGCTTCGTTTCTAGCCTTATACTGTTGTGGCAACCAAAGTCAGCGCAGTCTGCTCTATCTAGCACGGTTTTCAAGATATAAGCATTTTTGTGTTTTGCAAAAAATAAAAAAATTTAAAATGTCCGCTATATTTGGCGAGACAAAAATATTTTGAAAATTGGCATGGCTACTCTGCAGAGATACCCAGCAGGTCCAAAATTTTGTTGAGTTCACTCCATATAGCACGGTTTTCGAGATATAAGCATTTTTGTGTTTTGCAAAAACTTTGAAAATTCAAAATGGCCACCATTTTTGGGGAGACAAAATTTTTTGTCAAGACCACTGCCGTGGTATGTATCTCCCGCCGAGCATTAAAGCAGAAGAAATAGCTTTTCCGAGATATTCACAATTTTGCATTTTCGTGTGTGAAAGGTCTTCCAAAAGTAGGTGAATGAGTTATTTGAGAAAAATTGGCTATCTGCAATACTATTAAGAGATAATTCACATTTACTCATTTTGAGTAGGTGAATAATTATCTATGGGTCTGAAACTTCACCAAGTGAAAGCTCTCCCAAAAGTAGGTGAAGTTATTTGAGAAAAATTGGCTATCTGCAATACTTTTAGAGATAATTCGCATTTACTCATTTTGAGTAGGTGAGTAATTAGCTATGGGTCTGAAACTTCACCATGTGAAAGCTCTCCCACAAGTAGATGAATGAGTATTTGAGAAAAATTGGGTATCCGCAATACTTTTACAGATAATTAGCATTTACTCATTTTGAGTAGGTGAATAAATAGCTATGGGTCTGAAACTTCACAGAGTGAAAGCTCTCCCAAAAGTAGGTGAATGAGTTATTTGAGAAAAATTGGCTATCTACAATACTTTTAGAGATAATTCACATTTACTCATTTTGAGTAGGTGAATAATTAGCTATGGGTCTGAAACTTCACCAAGTGAAAGCTCTGCCAAAAGTAGGTGAATGAGTTATTTGAGAAAAATTGGCTATCTGCAATACTTTTAGAGATAATTCGCATTTACTCATTTTGAGTAGGTGAGTAATTTGCTATGGGTCTGAAACTTCACCAAGTGAAAGCTCTCCCAAAAGTAGGTGAATGAGTTATTTGAGAAAAATTGGCTATCTGCAATACTTTTAGAGATAATTCGCATTTACTCATTTTGAGTAAGTGAGTAATTAGCTATGGGTCTGAAACTTCACCAAGTGAAAGCTCTCCCAAAAGTAGGTGAATGAGTTATTTGAGAAAAATTGGCTATCTGCAATACTTTTAGAGATAATTCGCATTTACTCATTTTGAGTAGGTGAGTAATTAGCTATGGGTCTGAAACTTCACCAAGTGAAAGCTCTCCCAAAAGTAGGTGAATGAGTTATTTGAGAAAAATTGGCTATCTGCAATACTTTTAGAGATAATTCACATTTACTCATTTTCAGTAGGTGAGTAATTAGCTACGGGTCTGAAACTTCACCAAGTGAAAGCTCTGCCAAAAGTAGGTGAATGAGTTATTTGAGAAAAATTGGCTATCTGCAATACTTTTAGAGATAATTCGCATTTACTCATTTTGAGTAGGTGAGTAATTAGCTATGGGTCTGAAACTTCACAGAGTGAAAGCTCTCCCAAAAGTAGGTGAATGAGTTATTTGAGAAAAATTGGCTATCTGCAATACTTTTAGAGATAATTCGCATTTACTCATTTTGAGTAGGTGAGTAATTAGCTATGGGTCTGAAACTTCACCATGTGAAAGCTCTCCCAAAAGTAGGTGAATGAGTTATTTGAGAAAAATTGGCTATCTGCAATACTTTTAGAGATAATTCGCATTTACTCATTTTGAGTAGGTGAGTAATTAGCTATGGGTCTGAAACTTCACCAAGTGAAAGCTCTCCCAAAAGTAGGTGAACGATTAATTTGAGAAAAATTGGCTATCTGCAATACTTTTAGAGATAATTCGCATTTACTCATTTTGAGTAGGTGAGTAATTAGCTATGGGTCTGAAACTTCACCAAGTGAAAGCTCTCCCAAAAGTAGGTGAATGAGTTATTTGAGAAAAATTGGCTAACTGCAATACTTTTACAGATAATTCGCATTTACTCATTTTGAGTAGGTGAGTAATAAGCTATGGGTCTGAAACTTCACCAAGTGAAAGCTCTCCCAAAAGTAGGTGAATGATTAATTTGAGAAAAACTGGCTATCTGCAATACTTTTAGAGATAATTCGCATTTACTCATTTTGAGTAGGTGAGTAATTAGCTATGGGTCTGAAACTTCACCAAGTGAAGGCTCTCCCAAAAGTAGGTGAATGAGTTATTTGAGAAAAATTGGCTATCTGCAATACTTTTAGAGATAATTCGCATTTACTCATTTTGAGTAGGTGAGTAATTAGCTATGGGTCTGAAACTTCACCAAGTGAAAGCTCTCCCAAAAGTAGGTGAATGAGTTATTTGAGAAAAATTGGCTATCTGCAATACTTTTAGAGATAATTCACATTTACTCATTTTCAGTAGGTGAGTAATTAGCTATGGGTCTGAAACTTCACCAAGTGAAAGCTCTGCCAAAAGTAGGTGAATGAGTTATTTGAGAAAAATTGGCTATCTGCAATACTTTTAGAGATAATTCGCATTTACTCATTTTGAGTAGGTGAGTAATTAGCTATGGGTCTGAAACTTCACAGAGTGAAAGCTCTCCCAAAAGTAGGTGAATGAGTTATTTGAGAAAAATTGGCTATCTGCAATACTTTTAGAGATAATTCGCATTTACTCATTTTGAGTAAGTGAGTAATTAGCTATGG
Source organism: Sabellastarte sp. h YS-2021 (assembly GCA_964017235.1). Taxonomy (NCBI): domain Eukaryota; kingdom Metazoa; phylum Annelida; class Polychaeta; order Sabellida; family Sabellidae; genus Sabellastarte; species Sabellastarte sp. h YS-2021. The sequence goes on from OZ024929.1 coordinate 144,024,901, forward strand.
GTCTGAAACTTCACCAAGTGAAAGCTCTCCCAAAAGTAGGTGAATGAGTTATTTGAGAAAAATTGGCTATCTGCAATACTTTTAGAGATAATTCGCATTTACTCATTTTGAGTAGGTGAGTAATTAGCTATGGGTCTGAAACTTCACCATGTGAAAGCTCTCCCAAAAGTAGGTGAATGAGTTATTTGAGAAAAATTGGCTATCTGCAATACTTTTAGAGATAATTCGCATTTACTCATTTTGAGTAAGTGAGTAATTAGCTATGGGTCTGAAACTTCACCAAGTGAAAGCTCTCCCAAAAGTAGGTGAATGAGTTATTTGAGAAAAATTGGCTATCTGCAATACTTTTAGAGATAATTCGCATTTACTCATTTTGAGTAGGTGAGTAATTAGCTATGGGTCTGAAACTTCACCATGTGAAAGCTCTCCCAAAAGTAGGTGAATGAGTTATTTGAGAAAAATTGGCTATCTGCAATACTTTTAGAGATAATTCGCATTTACTCATTTTGAGTAGGTGAGTAATTGGCTATGGGTCTGAAACTTCACCATGTGAAAGCTCTTCCAAAAGTAGGTGAATGAGTTACTTGAGAAAAATTGGCCATCTGCAATACTTTTAGAGGTAATTCGCATTTACTCTTTTTGAGTAGGTGAGCAATTAGCTATGGGTCTGAAACTTCACCAAGTGAAAGCTCTTTGGGATAGCTGCTCTGCAGAGATGCCCTGAAGATAAAAAATTTCGTCGAAATCGCTCTATGTAGCACGGTTTTCGAAATATTAGCATTTTTGTGTTTTGCAATTTTTGCGCAAAAATTCGAAAATTCAAAATGGCCGCCATTTTTGGCAAGACAAAATTTTTTTGAAAATTGGCATGGCTACTCTCCAGAGATACCCAGTGGGTCAAAAATTTCGTCGAAATCGCTCTATCTAGCACGGTTTTCGAGATATAAGCATTTTGGTGTTTTGCAATTTTGCGAAAAATTCGAAAATTCAAAATGGCCGCCATTTTTTGCGAGAAATTTTTTGTTTGAAAATTGGCATGGCTACTCTGCAGAGATACCCTGTGGGTCAAAAATTTCGTCGAAATCGCTCTATCTAGCAGGGTTTTTGAGATATAAGCATTTTTATGTTTTGCAATTTTTGCGAAAAATTCGAAAATTCAAAATGGCCGCCATTTTTGGCGAGACAAATTTTTTTGAAAATTGGCATGGCTACTCTGCAAATATACCCTGCGGGTCAAAAATTTCGTCGAAATCGCTCTATCTAGCAGGGTTTTCGAGATATAAGCATTTTTATGTTTTGCAATTTTTGCGAAAAATTCGAAAATTCAAAATGGCCGCCATTTTTGGCGAGACAAAATTTTTTTCAAAATTGGGATAACTACTCTGCAGAGATACCCTGCGGGTCAAAAATTTCGTCGAAATTGCTCTATCTAGCACGGTTTTCGAGATATAAGCATTTTTGTGTTTTGCAATTTTTGCGAAAATTTCGAAAATTCAAAATGGCCGCCATTTTTGGCGAGACAAAAATTTTTTGAAAATTGGGAAAAGTACTCCGCAGAGATATCCTGCGGGTCAAAAATTTTGTCGAAATTGCTCTATCTAGCACGGTTTTTGAGATATAAGCATTTTTGTGTTTTGCAATTTTTGCGAAAATTTCGAAAATTCAAAATGGCCGCCATTTTGGGCGAGACAAAAATTTTTTGAAAATTGGGAAAACTACTCCGCAGAGATACCCTGCGGGTCAAAAATTTCGTCGAAATCGCTCTATCTAGCACGGTTTTCGAGATATAAGCATTTTTGTGTTTTCCTTATTTGGAAAATTCGTAATGATTAATTAATCATTAATTACTCGGCCATTTCTTGACCAATCAATGCCAAAATCTAATGATTTCCAGATTTTAATAGAATGAATGTATTTGCCAAGTTTCAGGTGAATTGATAAAATTCCTTTCAAGTTATCATCCGGACAAGCTTCCCCATCGAAAAAAGACATTTTTGGTCATGTGACCTCTCTGATTGGTTGAAATGTCACTGCAGCATATTCAAAAAAATTCCCCAAGGCTACTGCCTAAACCTGCCAAATTTGAAAAGAATCCGCCTAACGGTTACAGAGTTATAAGGAAAACAAAATGCGGAGCCGGCGGAGCCGGCGGAGCCGGCGGAGCCGCCGGAGCCGGCGGAGCCGGCGGAGCTGGAAGCTCTCCCATACACAAACAAGCGTCCCTTGCGGGACGCTTAATAATGTGTAATAAACACGTACATATTGTAGATGTACCTGCAAATCTGCAATGACAAATTATATCTGTCATTCACATCTTAAGTACATTTGACTTTTTTGCAAATCGATCAATTTTTAAGTGAGCTTATCTTTGATGAACTTTTCTCGCACTCATTTAAGATGTCATAGGAATGTTATTTGACATTTTCTGACAGCCAGTCTTCTGAAATCTCTAACACCTGTTCAGGACACATCCTTAATTAATGTGTATTACATTTTAACTGATTTTGATCGACCTACACACACTTACTGGTTACTGCCATATAATTTAACCTAGGATATTTTCTGAATTATAATATCTCAGGTGACATACTAAAGATACAAACCGACATGTTAGAAATGAAACATTATTCACATTACAATCCAGTTATATAGAACACCAGTCATTTGCCATCATGTGCGACATACAATCTAATCAGATTTATTAAATACCCTTTACTTTCTGTACTAGCAGATTCTCAGGCTGCATAAAAAAACAAGCATGGGTTGTTCGGGTGATAAAAGCTAGATTGCACCGACTCTACGACAACATATCCCCAGACAGGCCATCTCTTACACCACAAGCATTCACTGGGTATTTTTGCAGCACCCATTTTGTGTGATTCACAATAATTATTATAAACTATATGTCATATTTTTTTGGTCAAACTTTTTTTTAATTTTTGGGAGGATCAATTTAAAAAAATCCTCTGAGTGGATCATTCATGGGTCTCACATACATGTTAAATGTCTACTTAGGGCCTTGGTTTTTGGCAAATGAAAAAAAAACATATTAATATATTCCAAGATGAGATTTCAGCTGTATCAGGCGCATATTATGACAGTTACAGGGCTTAAAAGTGGTAAAAAGTCAATAAATTGGGGGTCTGTGGGCATTTAAGAGACCTTAAAGTGACCTTAAAATTAAAGTTACTGACTTAAAATTTTTGACAAAGATTTCATGTAGAAAATATATCTACTACAGTTAGAGACTTGTCAGACTTACCATTTCCAGGTTACAAGACCAAATATGCTGAAAATGTCGTAAAGGGTCACTCGGGTTGGTGTTTATGGTCCTCATACACAGGTTAAACATCTATTTAAAGCCTTGATTTTTCTCAAATGTAAACAGAACATAATCATATATTTCCAGATGAGATTTCAGCTGTATCAGTCACATCGTTTGACAGCTATAGGCCTTTAAAGGGGCAAAAAGTCCATAAATTGGGTCTCTGAGGGTAATTTAGAGACTTTAAGGTGACCTTAAAATTAATGTTACAGACTTAAAATTTTTCACAGACTTAAAGTACATGTAGAAGTTATATCTACTACAGTTACAGACTTGTCAGATCTACCACTTTTGACTTATAGGGGAAAATATCAGAAAAATGTCTTAAAAACATCTAAGTATGGTCTTTATGATCCTCAAAAACCATTTTAACCTTAACATAAAGTCTTGATTTTTGGTGTATGTAAGGAGAATATAGTAATGTGTTCCCAGGTAAAATTTGAGCCAGATACGCAACATAGTCTGTGACCTAGAGGGCATTAAGTGGCAAAAAGTCAAATTTCTGACCTTAAGGAGGCCATAAGTTCTTTATTGTTGGGAGTTTAAGGTCACGTTAAAATAGGGTTCCTCTCCTGACCCAAATACCTGTGTGCCAAGTTTGAATGAAATCCATGAAAGCATTTTTGAGTTATTGCTCCAACCTTAATATCTCTTTCCAAAGGAAGAACTTGTTGACACAGAGATATTCTTGGAAAGAACATCCATATGGACAATGGAATAATTAGGTGCACTGAACTGTTCTGACTAAAGCTGTTTCCACTTTTCAGATGAGGTAGAAGACTTAATCCGACTGCTTTACAGTGAATCTTACCTCAGTTAAAAACACATTTCTGTGTCATGACAGCTAAACCCACAGAATCAGGCATACTTAACCAAGCTTCTGTAACCAAAACACCTCAATCAGCAATGCAGATGTCAAATTGTCAATTACCTTTTGGAGCATTTTGTTTATAACTATACACTTGAAACAATAATTTCTGATGTATCATTGAATGTCATCTCATTTACGTTTTTTCTTTAAAAACCCACAGAAAACAAACATTTTGTATTCTCATATTTTAAATAACTTTCCATTTCTTGTATCCCTGTCCAGATCTCCAGCATAGGCTGTTTAACAATTCTGTCAAATTAATGATAAACTGGCCACGATGGCTCTTATTTCTTGTGGTTCAACCTCATGGTAGCATCTAAAACATCCTAACATGACCATTAATGTTAGAGAGCCTCAAAATCAAAGTTGGATTTTGGTTTTGTACTCAAGCAAACCATGTACATTTAGCACTTTACAACTCAGAGTTAATACACTCTCATCATTTTAGTTCAAACTTAACACTTTGCCCATGCCTTGTAGGTAACCAGAGAAAACAGGGAAGGCTATCAATTTGAAATGACCAGGAATCATTCTTGTCTATTCATTAAAGTACTATCTGTTATTTCCAGTTTATTGGTATTTTCATCATCTGTACTAGTAAGTTAATTAGTACTGAAATAACACAGTTTAACCCAGTTACATGGAACCAAATAGATGTATATAAATGATCCTTTTCACTGTTTCAGGCTTATCCATTGAAACTGACCCATTTACCTGGAATTCCTGTATAGTAAAGTGTTTTTATGGTCCTCTGAAATTCAATTTAATGGTTTCAGTTATATATATTAAGTTAATTTTTATATACTTTCAGTTGTCCTTATGGATATCCTTCATCTATACCATGAAATATCACCACTGACATTTAGATGTGTGTCTTTGCTTTTAATGATAATCATCTCTGCAGTTGAACTACGGACTTTCTGACCTGGAGCCAGTACATCTGTCTGACCATTGAACAATGGTGCAACAAAATTCACAGCAAATGTTTTAGTTATCCAAACAAGGAGATAATCTGTAGTTACTCTCTTGTTCTTGGAATAAAAAAATCCCATGCAAGTGGTTGGTAGGACATGTGGAGAAAATTATCTGAACTTAACAACTGGATTAATACAGTGTCACTATTGTCTTGCACAAAATACTGAGTGATCTACCCAATATATGAAACTCACTTTTCCTGTAATAGCTGGCATGAGTGACACTTATTTTTCAGCTAAATGAACTTCATAGTTCACAGAATATCACAACTTCTACAGGATTATCCTGTACCAAGATACCATGGTTAAGCAGAAGGCAGTTTTATTCCAAACTGCTCTCTTATCAACAGCAGTAAATTCACTAAATTGTAAAAAGCAGATTGATTCCAACCTACTCACTGTTACCAACAGCACTAAATTGATAGGAATTATAGAATTCAACACACATTTTTCATTCTTCGAGTAAATAAAAGATTATTCTATATGAAGAAATACCGTTTGCATTAAAATTATTTTTCTATCTGTTGCAACTTGACTTGTATCATCCACAATAACCTTTGAAATAACTGTTGAATAAAACATATATATTTAATGCGAGTTCTTTGACACAGCTGAGAAATATTGCTTCTTGGTTTAAAAATTGTGCACATTTTCCCACAAAAATTTTGTGTTATATGTAATCTTTCACCAAATCTTATCCTGCTTTGACATATCTAACCAGCGTTCATGCAGCTTGTATTTTCAAATTTTCCTATCACTGATGAAAAAAGTTGTTCCTATTAAAAATACAACCCAACATTTCTATAATTTCCCAAAATAAAGCAACATACTATTATTACAAACATCCTTGACCATTTTCTGGGAAAGGAAGTTACTCAATCTACTGCCAATCAATCAAATTTTTCAAATATAACCACATTTTAACACGATTGATCCCTGTGGCGACTGTTCTATGGGAAAGCTGTATGTAAAGTTCTCTAGGTATCTGGTATCTTAAATTTAACATCCCCATGTACCATAATCTCTGTATTACCAGTGGCTTATGTCAAAGGTTTACAAAATAATGCCTGCACATATCATCCTCTAAATTTCTAAATGATGTCTTGAAATTAACATAAGCATTATTTCAGGCATATAACAAGTATCCATAAATTTCCCTGATAAAAACTTGTGAAAAAGTGATAAGTAAAGGAATAACAATTGTTCCGCCATCCATTTATACAGGAAAGCCAATCTGGATTTCTAACAAAATTGTACAGGCCATTTATAATATATTACAATGAATTATACAGAAAACAAAAATTAGCAGGCTTTCTTCTATTTATTGATTTTGAAAATTCCTTTGATCCAATCGAATGGGATTTATGAAAGTGTCTCGAAAAGTTTAATTTTTGAAAAATTTCATCTAATCTAATGTGAACTTTTATGGCACATAATGTAAATCAATTGACAGACTTTAAGGTGTAGCTGATCATAAACAAGGTGAATAATCATAAGTCCAGTAATATAGCCAGGTAATATCGAAGAAGACACAGGGATGACAGGAAGACTATGGAGTATAGGCTTTTGCAAACAAGGTAAGTTTTGAGCTATTTCCTGAAGGAGGCAATAGATATTGCACTGTTCACATTATTAGGAAGATCATTCAAAATCTTAGGAACATCAAAGGCAAAACTATGGCCAAAATGTTTGACTGACTTGTAGTGAGGGAAGGTTACCAAGTTTGGCTTCTAATCGCAACTGCCACCTCTGTGTGGACTGTGGGTTCAACACCCACAAGTGACAATGCCGACCAAACACGAACTTTGACTTTATACAGTGCGGAGTGGAGAAGAACTGTCAGGTATTAACAATCAAGGTGACCATACCTACTGTAGGAGCAGCTGCTCTGAGACAAGGACAGTTCAATATAGCTGGGAGAACCAATGTGGAGAAATTTGTAAACCAATGTTGCATTTTTGAAGATGCAAGGATAACTGACTGGCAGCCAGTAGTCACTTTTGGATGGGTGGGGCATGAGCATACTCTGTATGATTTGTGACAATACATGCAAGAGTTTTCTGAATACTCTGCAGCTTGAGCTGATTAAAATAGGACAAACCTCTAAACAGTCTGAGTTACAATAGTCCAGACGACTACTAATCAAGGTATTTGTAACAAGCAAGGGCAGCCACTTCATAAGTAAGATACTGTCTAATTTGATGAAGGACACATACTTGGAAGAAGATTTTACAAGTCTTCTGTATGTGTTCTGAGAAAGAAAAGTCTGCATCAAACAACACACCTACGGTTTTGACAATGTCAGCAGGATGAAGGAGAGTTTCGAGAATACTGACAGGAAAATTAGTTTCTGATGTTAAGCCACAAAACCAAAAACAATAAATTCAGTTTTATGATGGTTGAGTTTTAATTTACTGAGAGCCACCCATCATTGTACATCTTAGAGGCAAGCATTCAGTTTGGTAAAAGCAGCAGAAGCATTCTTGTTAAAGAAGTGAACATATAGTTTGGTGTAATCTCCATAAAAATGGAATTTTATATCGGGATTAAAGGAGACGATTATGCTTAGTGGAGTTGTATAAAGTGTGAACAACAGTACACCCAACACAGATGCTTGTGGACTCCATAGATGATCATGCTTAGTTGAGATAGTGTCGATTACTCAGGAAATAGATTTACTTACCTGTACTTACATTGTACAATGAATTATTAATGATGTTTATTATGTAATATATAATAGAACAACCTGTCAATGTTTTATAGTGGAAAGACGGGTAAGGCAAGGAGACCAGTTATCACTACATTTATTAATAATCTCTGTTGAAATGTTAGCTATAGCAAAAATAAATAACCAAACTATAAAAATTCAAACTTATTGTGGACTGAAACTCAACATATTATAAACAGAAGCATTCTGGATTGGGAAAAATTATTCTAAAACTGAAAATTCTTTTGACATATAATGGTCAACTCAAAACTGATCATCTTCCATATTTTACAAAGACATAATACAAATATAGTTTGTAAGTTTGTAGTTTGTAAATATAAGTGCTACAAGACAAATTATTATGGAATCAAATAGTCTAATAAATGCATCAGTCTTTAGGATCTTAATATGAATGAAGAAGTTTTTAGTTGTAAACACAAAACATAACACTGAGTTTAAAAACATGGCATATTATAACACTGCCTTTGATCAAATGGCGAGTGATACATGGGCAAAGATATATCCACTTGGTCCACTTGCCCCCAGTAAACAATAAAGAAATATAATTAACACATGATATATTAGTTCATTTGTGGTAATAAATTTCTGTATTAAATTAAAATTAAAAATGCTCAAGTTGTTTCATTTGTGAAATAGACACATCATTGAACATCTATTTTGTAATAGACATATTATGTTGTAATAAACAAAAACACTGTGCATAGTAATGGCCTACTAATGGGTACAACTAATTGATCTTTCAGAAAACTTTACAAGATGTTCTATGAGGGTACAAATTCCAGGAGATGAAATCAAAAGAGTATGATTGTACTGTAAAAGGTTATATGTATACAGCTGTTACATTAGTTATAAAAATATCACTTTGACAATTTTTCTCAAAAAGTTAAAGGACTGTGTTGATATTTTCAAGTCTCTTGGGGTAAAGATCTGGCTTATTCCATTGTTGATACTATAGAATCGTTCACAAATGTGAAAGAAATTAAATTATCAATTTATATCAATAATTTCAGTGTGCCATATAAATGTTTCTATTGTTATTCTATATATATTCCAAGCACACTGTGGTGTTGTATGTGATGTCCTGTTTTGTCATTTGTATTGTTTTGCAACTGCATTTTGAAAGGTATTTTACACTATTCTGAGAAAAAATAACACAATAACATTGTCAAAAATTATTTGATAGCCATATACTCTGTAGTGTAATATGAATTATATAATTGAAACCTGGCGTAAATGCATATTTGTGTAATACTGATGAGGGATTCCCCCACTCTTACACCTCTGGGTGTCACTGGAAGAGTGAATAAACTTGTATTTTTCTCCAAAAAAATTTGCATTAATCGCAATATTATCTTTATATAAAGTAGAACCTCTATTATGCAACTTTCTATTGATTGAATAAGTCATTTTCACTATTACAATTTTTTTTGTTTTGCTGCAGTTTTATACTACTATGCCCCTTCAAATTGAACAGACTACAGACTACCTTCAACAACATCTGTCTTAACATTAGGGCATGGTCGGTAATACTGGTATCTCGGTATCGAGACCAATTCACTTCAACACCGTTGTGACACTTTACAGCTGGTATTTCGAATGTCAGTATATAATATTGTGAGAAAACGTGAAGTATTAGAAACAAACCTCAAATCTGAAGAAATTATGAACTTTTATCCAATATTTTTATATATGTAAGCACTTTTATAGTGATTTCTTTCAGATCTTCAATGTTTTCTTTTTACGAATCTTACTTCTGGTTGGTGGGTCTATTCGATTGGGGATATACTAGAACACAATTTCTTCTTTTGGTATCCTGGAATAGGTATGGTTTTACACTGGCGGGATACCGAAATGAAAAACCTGTTACCGACCCTGCCCTAATTAACACTGATTTTATACAACCCTGTACTACATTAAACTATTAATTACGTTACCAATTAACTTGTATCTCATTGAAACACATTTTTTTAACAAAAAACATAAAACAAGAAGAAACTTACCTTCCGATTGGTAAATATGAAAGTTCTTGTTTTCGGCTTTTTGATCATTTTGGTTTTTGTGACATTCAGAACAAATGAACTAAGAGACAACTGAAATGCTGTCAATGAAATCTCCTGGATTATTACAAACAGAGTTTGTACTTAACAGTTCCTTTGTCAACTTCTTCTGCATATATTCTTCCACTTTTTCGCACAAATATTAAAACTACATCTAGTACAACTTTCTGTTTTTCATACAATACATGTTTTCAGATATTAACAGCAGATTAATAACGCCATTCAAAACATGATTGCAAGTCCAACAGAAAAATTCCAATCAAAAGTCTCCAGAATATCCATATAAGTGGTCACATAAAAAGTCACCTTAGTCTCTAGTTTTATTTTTTATTGTCAATCACAAAGTGGAAACACCTATACAACTGTCAAGAGGGAATCCCGGCCATACTTGCTTCAACTTGTCGCGTGGGCCCGGATCCATGGTGAATACAAAGGAGGGGACTTCTAAACATCCAGTCTGGATCAATGGATCAATCTATGTTAATCAACAATAGTAACTAGCTGTGGGGACCTCTCTTAAAACATATTCACAATCAAAAGTACTGTAAGGGCAGCTAAATATTGCTGGATTTTAATTTGTTATATGTGTATACATGATATGATTTGAGTAGAAAATGTCAATTTTAACTACAGATAAAATATAACTTACTAAAAATCATGTTTTTAAGTGAGCTTAAAATTGTTAACATTTAAGAAGTAAATATTTAAAATGAAGTAAAAGTCCTAGAAGGTAATATTTAAGTAGACACTAAATTCAATGGTGTTATGGTAAACAGATTGTCTAAATAAGGACTTGCATATGGATCTAATTGGGTATGTACATAGAAAATCAATAAAGACATAAAGATTATCATATGCATGTATATATAAAACTTACATATATTGACTACAATTGTTTGTGTTTGTGCAGATAAAAACACCAAAACACTTGAAAAGGTTGAGACTTCTGATCAGAGTAAAAGTGGCCACAAAGTGAACAGGTATAGACCTGAGTAATGGAACAATTCATAACAAAAAGTCAAGCTACAAATACTGGCTCTATTGATTCTGGTCTCAAAAACTAGTACAATAAAAAGAGAAAGAAAATCAGTTCATTTGGTATAATCAAGTGACAGATCAAGATGTGTAGGTGTGTGTACATGAAGGTGGATTAGGAGTCTTCATGTTTGTGAAAGTTTCCACATATTCTGTATTTCCATGTGAATCAATGTTATTCTTAATTTTTACAACAATTAAAGGCACATTCCCATCAAATAAATATGTATTAACGACAACAAAAGTGGATTTTTTTTTTCATCCTTCACAATGAAACATTTGCAAATTTCATTTCACACACACAGAAACATTTGGCAACATTTTTGAGGTCATCAGTGGACTATTAGAACGTTTGATATCTTATCACAAAGTGTCAAAGTCAAAGTTAAGGTTTTACATCCTGTTCAACAGCCAGGGTCATATTGGGACAGGTGCTCAGCATATGCCACTTGTCAGACTCGAACCCACAGAGCTAACAGCCTATGATTAAATGCCAAACTTGCAAACCACTGGGCCACCAAAGACCTTCTATCACTGACCGTCACCTCTGTGTCAGTTTTACTCCTACAAGTGATAATGCTGAGGGCCTGTCCAAATACGACCCTGGCTGCTGAACAGGATGTAAAAACCCTAACTTTAAACTTTGAGAAACACATTAAACTTTACATATATATATTTTTTTTTTAATGATTTGTAAATGTCACTCATGGGGAATGCAGTTAATGTTTTATTTTCTGAATGTGTCCATAAAATATACAATCATCAAAATCAAAACTACTGTTATCACAGTTATCTTCTGACGCAATAGGGAATTCTGACAGGACAGAGATTGAAATAAATTTCCACAATGACATCTACATTGAATTTGACTTGGATCTATGTTACGTTACCACCATTAAATGCAATATTTAGTTATTTACAACTATGACCCATGTACAGTTTAAGCACAAACCTCTTCAATTAAAACTCCTATAGGTAGAAAGCTTCGGGCAGAAGTAAATATAATGTTCTAAGGAAACTTTAACTGAAAATACTGAAATTCAGCAAAAACTGAAATCGTTACGTTACCACCATTAAATGCAATATGTAGTTATTTACAACTATGACCCATGTACAGTTTAAGCACAAACCTCTTCAATTAAAACTCCTATAGGTAGAAAGCTTCGGGCAGAAGTAAATATAATGTTCTAAGGAAACTTTAACTGAAGTACTGAAATTCAGGAAAAACTGAAATCAATACTATAATACTGATATATATGTGTATTAGTGGGTAAATTGTTTATCGATATTGCCGATATTTATTGTTTTGGAACTGGACTCCCGATATCGAGATCTAAACACGTATTTCAATATCGCCATTTTAAGTAAAACTGTAAACTTACACTGTTAATATTCTGAAATCTGAAGAAATTGTACATTTTTATCTCACATTTTTGAAGTTTTCAATGCGTTATTGATGAAAACTGCAATGTTTTGTTTTGATAAATTTTGCTTCCTGTAAGCGGTTCGGGATACACTAAAATAAAACGTTTCCATTTTCCCGAATTTGGACTATTTGATAGACATTTTCAACCCTCCGATATCGCCCGATATTGAAGTATTTTTACATTCAATATCGATACCCACAAAGCCAAACGATTTACCCCCTAATGTGTATGGCCCAGTGGTTGACAAGTTTAGGAATCTAATCACTGGGTGTTGAATGGAATGAAAAATCCTGAAACTTTACACTCTTCAATCAACAACCAAATCAAATCAACTTGTTTAAACTGACCAGGGATTTAAACCCATGAGTACAGAAGTGAGGGGCAAGCACACTGCCCACTGCACTGGGACCACAATTGAAGAGTAAAAACCTACTTCTTACCATAAGTTCATACTGGTCAAATTAAGAAATTTTAACAAATGTTTTGGAAAATAACCAAAAATATTGATTGGATGTAAAATCATGTTCATTTTTAAAACTGGAAAACAATTTCTTCATCACTGTCAGAAACAGCTGTATTTAACTTGAATAAAATACCGTAAATGACCTATTTAGCGCACAGTGCGCTAAGCAAAGTCTATTTTTATTCAATATTTGTTGGGAAAAAATGTCCCTTTTAGCGCACCCATCATGAAACACTTTCCGGGATGAAATTTCGGTCAATCCGGTAGAGAAACGGTGTTTCGACATTTAGAAATACCCACTTCCTGTAAATATGGCGGTAGATGAAAACAATCTCGAAAGTCGTGACAAAAAATTCAATTTATTAAGTAAAAATACGTACAATATATGAAAAATATGTGGATATTGTGCACTGTCACCGACGAGATTGCTGGGAAAAAGAGGTAGGGTGCGGTTACAAGGGCGGATGCGCTAAATAGGTCATTTACGGTAACTTAAAAAAGTATATTAATACTGAAAAGGTGCCCTGATGAAATGACCATTTTGATAATGATTAGACCGACAATGCAACACTGGTTATTTTATAATTAATTCAAAGCATGCACAAAACCGAAGCTGCACACCTCTTTTCCAAAACTAATGTATAATTTACAAAGATGACAATCCTGCTTTTCTATAAATAAGAAATGATATCAGACAAAAACAGTACAATACTCATAGCAGAGGGACACTCAGCGTATTATAATACTTTTAATGGAAAACCCTCTCTACGATTTTATGTCATCACCCAGAAATAAAACTGCCCCCCCTCTCCCCAAGTCCTCTCTGATCTTTTTCAATTAACATTCAAGCATGACACAATAGGCACTGCATTCATGCAGAAAGGAAGTATAGAGGGCCGTGCTGAATGGCCTAGAGAACAGCAATCCATATTGGCATGGTCAGAAACAGAATGGGAAGGAATTCAATGCTGGACACAATTCAATAAAACTTATAGCAGTACAATAGCAATGGGCCCCCTATTTTACATTCAAATACCTGGGGGGTTGTTTTCATGAAAGATTTCCATTGTTAACCCTTCTTTTGCATTTTCACAGTTATTTCAGTGCAATTGTGCAAGTATATTAAATTAACAGGAGAATTAAGCCTGAGATAGCAAGACAAAATAAACCAACCTATTTTTGAACAGTTTTCAATGTAAATCAACTTTATAAATTATGTATTTATTTAGCCATTACCAGATTTGTACTATACAGTTTTAGTAACTGCTAGTAGCTATTACTCAGTTAGCTATAGACCTATCTTCACCAAAAGCAACCCCATGCAAGCTATTAACCCAATAAACACCCATACCAAATTTGGCAAAGATAGGATAAATACTTTTCCTTCAAATGAGCGGAAACCAAGCGTCCGGACGGCGGAAAAAGCAAAAATAAGATATCCACCCCCCCAGTGGGGTGGACATAATAAGCTCACCCAACTGATGATTGTAACCCTGTGCAACTACTGATGGTCACACAGAAATCACTGATAAGGATTCTTCTTCAGATATATAGATATAAAAACATGCATACTGAATTACTAATACAAACAAAGCGTCCCAATGAGTATTACCGTAATGAGTTTGTAGAAATGACCATCTTCCTGTGTTTAATCCGGTTTTCCATTTATGATAAAATGCAAGGTTTCATAGATGAATCTGGTTTATTTTTTTATTTATTTACTTCTTTTTTTTTTTTTTTTTTTTTTTGCGGTTTACGCAGAAATTCAAGATGGCCGCCTAAAGTGGCGGGAAAATGATTTTTGTGAAAATTCGCCAGTAGATTCTGCAGATACCCTGTGGGTCAAACATTTTGTCAAAATACAAAAACTTCCTCGAAATCACTTTATCTCGCTCCATTTCCGAGATAAACGCATTTTTGTGTTCGACACAAAAATTCAAGATGGCCGCCAAAAGTGGCGGGAAAACGTGTTTTTTTTTGTTTTTTTTTACACATTAATGCCAGTAGACTCTGCAGATACCCTGTGGGTCAAACATTTTGTCAAAATCGCTCTATCTCTCTCCGTTTCCGAGATAAACACGTTTTGCATTTTACGCAGAAATTCAAGATGGCCGCCAAAAGTGGCAGGAAAATGATTTTGAGAAAAGTCACCAGTAGACTCTGCAAATACCCTATGGGTCAAAAATTTCGTTGAAATCACTCTATCTCGCTCCGTTTCCGAGATAAACGCGTTTTTGTATATGGGAGAAGCGATTCTGCCGGATCCGCATTTTCTTTTCACAGTAGCTTCGCAGCCATAAGGCGGATTCTCTTCATATTTGGTAGGTGTATGCAGTAGCCCTGGGAAAAATTTCTGAATATGGTGTCATGACATTTCAACCCATCAGAGAAATCACATGACCAAAACATGTTTTTCAAAAGGGTGTGCTTGTCTGGATAACTTAAAAAGCGTTTCAGCTATTCACATGAAAGTTGGCAAGTAGGTTCGTTATATAGATGTCTGGAAATCATTAACTTTTGGAAGTGATCCAATACAAAATGGCCGACTTATTAACGATTAAATAAACATTACGATTTTTCTTAACACTGAAAATGCAAAAACACATTTATCTCAGAAACGGAGCAACATAGAGCAATTTCGACAAAATTTTTGACCTGCAGGGTATCTGCAGAGTCTTCTGCAAACTTTCCTCAAAATTTGTTGCACCATTGCACACCTACACCCCCTAACCTATTTACCTACCACGTTGCAACTTCTACACCTTGGGTTTCCAAGAAATAGCCCAGACAAGTTTTGTCAAGGTCACTATAGTAAAGCCAAATTAAAGCCCCATCATAACGTTCACACTTACATCCCCAACTAATGACCCTGTAGAGTATCAACTTCCTACACCTACAGTTTCCAAAATATAACCCAGACAAGAACTTAAAGATCAATGCCACTACAGCAAAGTCAAAGGTCAAATCATGGCCACACCTTGACATTACACACCTACACCCCAACCAATGTCCATACCAGAGTCAACTTCCTAAATCTAATGGTTTCCGAGATGTAGCCTAGACAAGATTTTCAAACTCAAGTTTACTATGGCAAGGTCAAAATCATGGCCAAATCAAATCACATCACGGCAAGCTCAAATCACGCTCACACCATGACCAACACACCTACACCCTCCCCAAACCAATGTCTCAACATCTTAAGCCTCAGGGCTTCAGAGACGCAGCCTGGACAAGCTTTTTCCCACCGCCTGCCTGCCGACCCAGACACCATGGGTGATAACAATACCACCACAGCCCTTAAAGGATATGGGGTAAAAATGTCATAATGGTGGATAAATAACTTTCTGAAGAGAGTTGACGAATGGATGTCACAGTCAGTGTGTTGGGTGACTTATCACACATCATGCTAAGTAGCATGCAGTACTTGCAACAGCTTTGTGTGCACATGTGTGATGTGTACATCTCACTATCTCAGACTGTGCAGACTATAGCACGTCTGGAGAAACAAAACAAGCCACATCTGCACAATCCGAGGCTTTGTTTTCATGTGGTATATTTTCCTGATTGCTCTAGATCAACAGTGTCATGACTACTGAATACAGTACAACACCTTCCCAAGAACAGGATCCAAAATTTCTTCTTTTTTTTTTTTTGGTAATCTAGATTAAAATAGTATTTTATCCTGAATCAAGAGATGCTTTTCAGTGTTTAGAAAACTGGTACTGTCAAACCCCTTTAAATAGATGTTTGGTAAAAAAATTCTCCTAAAGAACACTGACTGATTTGGACTTTACATTGCTTTCAAAAGATTGTATGGGAAAGATACCAGGCCTGACATAAAACACCAACTATACCAAACTAAATGAGGACATAGTACTGCGATATTACCACTGGTAACTGAGTGGTTGGTCAAGATGTCGACTGAAAATCATTAATCACAAAAACGATTCGTGTGAGCACAATTAGTCTACTATATTGCCTTCAAAATTGAAGAATAAAATAAAAATTCACTTAATATATCAAGAAAAACACTATTTAAAAATATTTGCTAGGTTCTACATGTACATATATATTGAGTCCTATAGTTGGATTGCCAACCGAATTTCTTCATAAAAATCGCATCCCGATAGACGCAATGACAACCGATATTCGCGTCCAAATCTGAAATACCGAGTATTTAACACACTCGGGACAGCGTATTCGCAATCCCTGGTAGGTGAACAACATATTTCATAAAAATCTGTTAAAATTCAATAGTGTCAAAGTTATAAGTTATTTACTCAATAGCAAAATCTCTAATAACTATAACTCAATTATCTATGGAGCTACAGCCCAGTGTCTCAGTATTGAGAGCATTTTAATGAAATTCTGTGACAAGATTTTACAACCGCCACTTTGCTAGTTACCATATAATTGATGGAAAACGTGAAATATTAGAAAGAAACCCTGAATCTGAAGAAATGATATGCTTTTACATTTTATTTTTATGCATATGCAGACTTCTATGGTGATTTCATTCAGCAGAACTCTTACAACATCCATATCGCTTGTCAACATATATAATTTAAGGAAAACTTAAAATATTGGAAAGAGACCAGAAATCTAAAGAAACTGCACATTTTATCCCATATATTTGCCAAAATCATCAAGAACTGCCCAAGTAAATCATGTTCCCTTGACCCACATTTCTTGTCCTCATCACTTTAATCACTTATGCCTCACTTGAGCAAGGTAAGTGTCCTAAGATTTTTAAGCAGGCCCATGTTACTCCAATCCTCAAAAAATAGCATCAGAGATGCCCGTACCCCACAGCCTGGGGAAATAGTTTTCAACACCACGAGATATAGAAGTAGTGAAACAGTACACAGAGTGGGATACTTTCAGAGCAGTGTCAGAATAATGTTTAAGTAGAGAAAATAACATATAGGAGAAACACACTGTATGTAAAGATTAAGTACAAAAACAGTAAACTAAAAATAGCATCAGAGATGCCCATACTCCACAGCCTAGGGAAGTATTTTTAATAAGATGAGATATAGAAGTACTGTATCAGTACAAAGTTCAGGATACTTTCAGAGCAGTGTCAGTTATATAAACGTCCAAACAATGTTTAAATAGAGAAAATAATGTCTAAGAGAAAGATAATGCACCTAAAGATGAAGTATTAAAACAAGACAATTCAATAACAAGATGACAGCATTAATCAGTAAACTACACATTACAACACTCTTTATCTACATTCGGCATGGCCGAAGAATGGTTTGGATGTTTTGAATATTACCATGCATACAGAAGTGGTAATACATTCAATGAATGCTTATGTGTGGTGTTGGAGCAAAATCTGTGGCTCACTTGATGAAATTCCATCTGTTACAATGGGAAGTTGTAAAAGTAAAATTCTTAATGAATTCTAATATGACTTTAACAGTGCTTAATCTGCATCAAAAGACAGACCCAAAGGTGCAACAAGATTTTAAAGGTCAAGGTCACTATGACAAGGTCAAAGGTCACATCAAGGTCACACCATGATGCTGTACACCTACAACCCCTAACCAATGTCCCTATCAAGCATCAACTTCCTACACCTTACGGTTTCTGAGATATAGCCCGGACAAGATTTTATAGGTCAAGGTCACTACGGCAATGTCAAATCAAGGTCAGACCATGACGCTGCACACCTACATTCTCTAACCAATGTCCCTACCAAGTATCAACTTCCTACACCTTATGGTTTGAACTTTCTGAGATATAGGCCGGACATGTTTTTATAGGTTACGGTCACTACATCAAGGTCAAATCAAGGTCAGACCATGACGTTGCACATCTACACCCCCTAACCAATGTCCCTACCAAGTATCAACTTCCTACACCTTACGGTTTCCGAGATATATCCCGGACAAAATTTTGTAGGTCAAGGTCACTACAGCAAGGTCAAATCAAGGTCACACCATGACATTGTACACCTCCAAACACTAACAAATGTCCCTACCAAGTATCAACTTCTTACACCTTGTGTCTTCCAAGATATATCCCGGACAAGATTTTATAGGTCAAGGTCACTACAGCAAGGTCAAAGGTCCAATCAAGGTCACGCCATGACGTTGCACACCTACACCTCCCAACCTCCCTATCAACTTCCTCAACCTTACGGTTGCCAAGATATAGCCTGTATAAGATTTTATAGTCAAGGTCACAACAGCAAGGTCAAAGGTCAAATCAAGGTCACACCATGGCGTTGCACACCTACAACCCCTAACCAATGTCCCTACCAAATATCAACTTCCTGCACCTCACGGTTTCTGAGATATAGCCTGGACAAGATTTTATAGGTCAAGGTCACAATAGCAAAGTCAAAGGTCAAATCAAGGTCACACCATAATGTTGCACACCTACAACCCCTAACCGATGTCCCCACCAAGTATCAACTTCCTACACCTTACGGTTTCCAAGATATAGCCCGGACAAGATTTTATAGGTCCAAGTCACTACGGCAAGGTCAAAGGTTAAATCAAGGTCACACCATAACGTTGCAGACCTACACCTCCCAACCAATGTCCCTACCAAGTATCCACTTCCTACACCTTACAGTTTCTGAGATACAGCCCGGCCCAACGTTTTCCCGCCACCCGCCCATTATGACACCATGGGTGAAAACAATACCCTGACAGCCCTTCAGGGCTGTGGGGTAAAAAGACAATTGCTTGTTGGAAATTGGGTGCTACAAAGGTTTCTAGATTACAATTTAGGTCAAAGTCACTTTTTTTTAGGTCACTTTTTTTATCTTTAATAATCATATTCTCTTTGAGAGTACAGTAATTTTCTTGGGACTAATTTGGCTAGGGTGCTTTATCCTGGGCGCCAATTTAATGGGGCTTATTTGGTAAAGCCAATTGGCCTTGAGTTAAGAGATTCTAGGTGAAACATCTATGTAACAGTGAAATACATAAGTTGATTTATTGACTAGTAACTCGATAAATCGACAAAGGTATCTTGATTTATCGACAAATCAAGATACCTAAGTCGATTTATCGAGTTAGCAAGTTGATAAATAGAGATATCAATCTGGATTTATCGAGATACTAAGTCGATAAATCAAGGTACCTAACTTGATTTATTGAGATATTAAGTTGATAAATCGAGATAAAAAAATATCAAGTTGGCCCTTCTACTCTTCCCCAGGAAATAATACTAACTGCACCAATTAGAATATTAATTACACCAAGTGAACATTGTTCCACACCAAAAATAATGTAGAAATATGTGCAAATGATATGTAGACAATATGAGAATATGTTTTCAATGATACTGATGCCTAAATCTACAGAAGCTCTAATTCAACTGGGGATGTTGATCAATGGATTATCCCATTCCTGTTATTTGGGGCTATGTGACTGGTAGTCACTGACTACTAGTCAGTATGTTTTCCCAACTATAATATTGTTTATTGTCTTGCAACTGCATGGAATTGTGTTGAATTGTGATTTTCTTACTTAAAATAGTAGATATATATAGCATTTTAGAAACTTTTCAGCATTTCATATTTAACCATAAAGGTCCCATTGTATCTCTGTTCAATTAGACAAATGTGAAGGCCTAATTAGTTCATTTACAGAACAGAATAGAATAGAATAATTTATATAGCGCAAAATTGATGCAACATCCTCTATTGCGCTTAAGGCAAAATGGGAAATTCGAGGGACATGCCGGGTCAAAATCCTGATTTAGCGCCGATGAGATGAGATGAGATGGTTCACTCACCACGGCTGATTTTGGCTGAATCTGGAACCTCTGTACCTCCAGTGAGGTAGTTTCTGCAACACCATCACTGTATGCATAATCTATATCTTTGGCACTTAGCTGAGTGAAGCAACTGAAAACATAGGACATCTCAACAATTAAGAGGGACAGTTTCTGCTTGAGCATAGCAAAAGCATTTAGTTACTGAATTTTATTCAGCAAACGTACATTAATCAATAAATAAACTTTGTTTGAGGCAAAAAATTTTTTCAAAGGAAGAATGCTCTAAAGAAAAAAGTTTCCTTCAACATCATTTCTCAATACTACCACTTTATGTGCTGAAATAAGGTACTTTTGTGTCTATTTATTGATCTGATACAGGATACCAGAACACCTCATCTCCATCAAAAAGTGGTGGTTAGATCTTTTCTGTTCCCGGGGTTTGGAAATAAACAAAATCAGTATTTACATGGATGCTAAAGATATGTTGAAAACAGAGATGTGAGCACACATCAGCCATAATACTAGAAATAGGAAGCCTTGTAAAATGAGAAAGTGGAAAGATAGAGAAATAGATGGATTGCATAAAGGAAAACACATTATCATGTGTAATGTCCACCCATGATGCTTGGAAAGGCTATAAATCATTTAATGAAAAGATGAAAATGTAAATATGCAATGGTCTTTTAATCTTAAACTAGAGTATTTGCTTTGCAAGAGAAAAGGAAAGCGTCCCAATGATCATTGATGATTTTGTCGAACTGACTATCTTTCTATGTTTAATATGTTTTTCCATTTATTCAAAAATGCAAGGTTTCTGAGATAAATGGGTTTTTGATTTTATGGAGAAATTCAAGATGGCCGCCAAAAACGGAGGGAAAATAATTTTTGGGAAAAGTCACAAGATGACTGCAGAAAGCCCCAATGTAAAAAATTTTGCTATTTTGCACTGTTTTTGAGATAAATGCGCTTTTGTGTTTTTTGCAGAAATTCAAGATGGCCGCCAAAACGGAGGGAACACAATTTTTGGGAAAAGTCGCCAGTTGTCTCTGTGGATACCCTGCGGGTCAAAAATTTTGACAAAATCATTCTATCTCGCACCGTTTCTGAGATAAATGCATTTTACGCAGAAAATCAAGATGACCACCAAAAATGGCAGGAAACTGATTTTTGGGAAAAGTCCCCAGTTGACTCTACTGATACCATAGGGGTAAAAAATTTCGATGAAATCACTCTATCTCACACCGTTTCCGAGATAAATGCGTTTTTGCGTTTCATGTAGAAATTCAAGATGGCCACCAAAAATGGCAGGAAATTGATGTTTGGGAAAAGTCACCATCTGACTCTACTGATACCCTGGGGGTCAAAAGTTTCGATGAAATCGTTCTATCTCGCACCGTTTCCGAGATAAATGCATTTTTGCGCTTTTTACGCAGAAATTCAAGATGATAATAAGAAAATAGTCTTGAATGCATAGGTTATAAAATATACCCATAGCTCACATATGTTGGTTGATGCCTAGTGGTGCTAGTGAGTGCAGTTTAAAGATCCAGGATAGCTCATGTCTTCTTCTCAATCTTGTCTCATTGGGTCCAAATTTAGGTGTGCACCATTCTAGCACAGAAAACTCCATGTGGGAGACTCTGTGATTGTCTGAGGAGAAATGTTTAGAGGTAGGGATTGGTGTGTCCCTCCCAGATGGAGAGGTAAAGTTGATATTAATTCTTGATGAAGCATCAACAAAGGTGGTCTGACTATTTGATTTAGAAGCAGCACTCATATTGGAAGTATTATAATTATAAAGCTAATAATCAAGTGATAGTCAGTGAGTTGCCAACTCACTATCACTTGATTATTAGGTCTATAATTAGAAATTCAAGATGGCCGCCAAAAAGCAGGAAACTGATTTTTGGGAAGTCACCAGCTGACTCTACTGATACCCTGGGGTTAAAAATTTCTCCGAAATTGCTCTATCTCGCACTGTTTCTGAGATAAATGCATTTTTGCGTTTCACGCAGAAATTCAAGATGGTCGCTAATAATGGCGGGAAAACAATTTTGGGGAAAACTCGCCAGTCAACTCTGCAGATAGCCTGGGGGTAAATATTTTGACGAAATTGCTCTATCTTGCACCGTTTCCGAGATAAATGCATTTTTGCGCTTTACGGCGGGAAATTGATGTTTGAGAAAAGTCACCATCTGACTCGACTGATATCCTGGGGTTTAAAAGTTTCGATGAAATCGCTCCATCTCGCACCATTTTTGAGATAAATGCATTTTTGCTTTTTACACAGAAATTCAAGATGGCCTCCAAAAATGGCGGGAAATTGATGTTTGAGAAAAGTCACCATCTGACTCTACTGATATCCTGGGGGTCAAAAGTTTCAATGAAATCGCTCTATCTCGCACCATTTTTGAGATAAATGCATTTTTGCTTTTTACACAGAAATTCAAGATGGCCTCCAAAAATGGTGGGAAATTGATGTTTGAGAAAAGTCACCATCTGACTCTACTGATATCCTGGGGGTCAAAAGTTTCAATGAAATCGCTCTATCTCGCACCATTTTTGAGATAAATGCATTTTTGCATTTTACGCAGAAAATCAAGATGGCCGGAAACTGATTTTTGGGAAAAATCACCAGTTGACTCTACTCAGACCCTAGGGGTTAAAAATTTCTCCGAAATCGCTCTATCTTGCACCATTTCTGAGATAAAAGCGTTTTGCGCTTCACGCAGAAATTCAAGATGGTCGCCAAAAATGGAGGGAAAACAATTTTGGGGAGTGCCAGTCGACTGCGGATACCCTGGGGGTAGACAAATTTGATGAAATTGCTCTATCTTGCAGCATTTCCGAGATAAATGTGTTTTTGCGTTTTATGCAAAAATTCAAGATGGCCGCCAAAATTGGCAGGAAATTGATGTTTGGGAAAAGTCACCATCTGACTCTATAGATACCCTGGGGGTCAAAAGTTTTGATGAAATCGCTCTATCTCGCAGCTTTCCGAGATAAATGCATTTTTGCGTTTTAAGCAGAAATTCAAGATGGCCACCAAAAATGACAGGAAACTGATTTTTGGGAAAAGTCACCAGTTGACTCTACTGATACCCTGGGGGTTAAAAATTTCTCCAAATGGCTCATCTCGCACCATTTCCAAGATAAATGCGTTTTGCGTTTCACGCAGAAATTCAAGATGGTCGCAAAAATGGCGGGAAAACAATTTTGGGGAAAACTCACCAGTCGACTCTGCAGATACCCTGGGGGTACTAAATTTTGACGAAATTGCTCCATCTTGCACCGATATACTGATGAGATATTTACAATTTATATTTTCCGCTAAATCCAAAATGACCACCATAAGTTGCGAAAATTGAAATTTTCCCCTTTTCAATGGGACACCTTTGTACTACCGTATGGGCCAAAAATTAACTCAAAATCGCTCTATCTCTTACGGTTCCCGAGATATTTACATTTTTTAAATTTTTAGCTAAAATCCAAGATGGCCACCAAAAGTGGCGAAAATTTAAATTTTTCCCTTTTGTATAGGATACTCTTTTACTACCCTGTGAGCCCAAAATTTGCTCAAAATCGCTCTATCTGTAACGGTTTCTGAGATACAAGCAAATTACTCAAAAGTAGTATAGAAAATAGCCAATAAAGTATTAAAAGTATAAATGGCTATTACTCGCTTACTTACAGAGCTATCAGTCCCAAATCCAATACCAAGCAAGCTATAGACATAACAATCTTGTATTCCCAATTTTAGTAAAATATCTTGAATCATTTTCCCTGAAATGCACGGAAAAAATAGGTACTGAAAATATTAGTGGTCGGACCGTTTATAGAAATCATAACCGGTTACCGGGGGCTTTGAAACGAACAAAATCCGGTATTTTGTATGCGTGTTAGTGTGCAGTAAAATTATTCGCATGGCGTACATGAGGCAAAACTTGAAACTGGAAATGGCTTTCGCAAGAAATATGTAAACATGATTTTTGCTCAATATTAAGTAAAAATGTGACATATTTCACAAAATATGTATATTTTTTGTAGATTTGATGAAGTATCAGCCATTAAGTGGCCTAAAATGATGACATTTTCAATTACTGGTTCCCAAATATTCTTTGCAAATTTCGTTATTTTTGCCATACCGGTTTATCGTTCACAACACTAGAAAATAGCTATATTTAGGTATTACTCAGTAAGCAAAAGAGCTACAACAGCTGAAAGCAATCCCAAGCAAGACACTCCCAATAATCCTGCATACCAAATTTGGTGAAGATAGCTCTAATGCTTTTCCTTAAAATGAGTGGAAACGATGTGTGACGCCGGATGGCGGAAAAAGCAAAAATAATATGTCCGCCCCCACCGGGGGTGGTGGACATAATTACATGGGAGATGACATTTTAAAGATAATAAACATCATTTGTGCTCCATGTAAAGTTACAATATGATATATCTTAACCATTTAGTAAGTTTTTACTGTTCTTATTAACTAACAGAAAAGATTATTAACTAAATAGAAAACATTGAAATATCTATGTTTTCAATAGCCAGTAACTAATAATTCTTCACAGTTTTAATTATTACTAGGGATGTGAAGAGTACCAATAATTGAGGTTGACCCCTTGCAGATGAAATTTTGGCTCGACACCGAGTCCTCACAATGTTTAGTATGCACCCTTACAGGAAACACCAACCAATATGACAGCTACCATAAATGAACAAAAGATAAAAGTCTTGAATCATTGGAGTTAGTTGATATCAGAATATAAAATAGTGAATATTTATGCTTAAAATGGAGCACTATGTGATTTAATGCAAGTAAGAGGTCTTACTAATGTTTCACTATATGAAACATAACCACTTAAATATTGTCTTTTATAAATATGCGAGCACTCAAACCCTTAACTTTGGATTGACTTTTGTTGAAATTTGCCTTGTTCAGTGAGCCCTACTATTCGCTCACACCCCTAAATGTTATTACCACAAAATATCAGTTGAACACTAGTTAACATTCATATTACTATCAAAAGTGTACTCTCTATATATTGTGAGGATGGGGCAGTTTCAAAAATATGTAGATTGGGAATCCACCAATGGAAAACTATTCTAATTCCGAAAAAAAAAGTATTTTATTACATCCCCTATCGAATAGGTGCACTCACAGGACGTGAAACATAACATGGCAGCTCCGTTTCAGAAATTGCTACAAAAGAATTAAAATTTGCAATAATATGGGAAAAAAGTAGGGGCTGGTCAGTGGCCCTGTTATTTAGTTATTAGGGCAGGGTGGGTAGCAGATTTTCCATTTCGGTATACCCCTAGTGTTAAACTGTATTAATTCTGGGATACCGAAACAAAAATAGCATCAGAGATGCCCGTACCCCACAGCCTAGGGAAATATTTTTAACACCATGAGATATAGAAGTACTGTATCAGTACAAAGTTCAGGATACTTTCAGAGCACTGTCAGTTATATAAAGGTCCAAACAATGTTTAAATAGAGAAAATAATGTCAAAGAGAAAGATGATGCATGTAAAGATGAAGTATTAAAACAAGACAATTCAATAACAAGATGACAGCATTAATCAGTAAACTAAACATTACGACACTCTTTATCTACATCTGGCATGGCCGAATTATGGTTTGGATGTTTTGAATACTACCATGCATACAGAAGTGGTAATACATTCAATGAATGCTTATGTGTGGTGTTGGAGCAAAATCTGTGGCTCACTTGATGAAATTCCATCTGTTACAATGGGAAGTTGTAAAAGTAAAATTCTTAATGAATTCTAATATGACTTTAACAGTGCTTAATCTGCATCAAAAGACAGGCCCAAAGGTGCAACAAGATTTTAAAGGTCAAGGTCACTACGACAAGGTCAAATCAAGGTCACACCATGATGCACACCTACAACCCCTAACCAATGTCCCTACCAAGCATCAACTTCCTACACCTCACGGTTTCCCGGATATAGCCCGGACAAGACTTTATAGGTCAAGGTCACTATGGCAAGGTCAAATCAAGGTCACACCACGACGTTGCACACCTACACCCCCTAACCAATGTCCCTACCATGTATCAACTTCCTACACCTTATGGTTTTCGAGATATAGCCTGGACAAGATGTTATAGGTCAAGGTCACTACGGCAAGGTCAAAGGTCACACCATGACGTTGCACACCTACACCCCCGAACCAATGTCCCTACCAAGTATCAAAGTCCTACACCTTACAGTTTCTGAGATATAGCTTGGACAAGATTTTCAAACTCAAGGTCACTGCGGCAAGGTCAAAGGTCACATCAAAGTCACACCACGACGTTACACACCTACACCCCC
This sequence comes from Sabellastarte sp. h YS-2021, assembly GCA_964017235.1. Classification (NCBI taxonomy): domain Eukaryota; kingdom Metazoa; phylum Annelida; class Polychaeta; order Sabellida; family Sabellidae; genus Sabellastarte; species Sabellastarte sp. h YS-2021. Next base: position 144,051,863 of record OZ024929.1, read on the forward strand.
TAACCAATGTCCCTACCAAGTATCAACTTTCTACACCTTACGGTTTCTGAGATACAGCCCGGACAAACTTTTTCCCGCCGCCCGCCCATCCATACACCATGGGTGAAAACAATACCCCGACAGCCCTTAAGGGCTGTGGGGTAAAAATATGAAATAAAAATTTATAGTTTTTTCAGATATGAGGTTTGTTTGAAATATTTTTTGTTTTCTAACAGTATTATATATTAACATTCAAAAACCAGTAGTAAAGTGTCATCACGTTGTTCAACTTAATGGATCTCGATACCAAGATACCGGTGTTACCGACCCTACCCTACTCGTTATCCAGAACATTTTACTGAAACACTGTGATAACACTTTTAAACTGCCATCTCATTTATCAACACTTATAATTGAAGGGAAACTTCAAATATTGGAGCACCCTAAATCTGAGGAAAAGGCACATTTTTCCCAATAATTTTGTACATTCAGGCATTTTATGTGATTTCGTCAAGAGGAAAGTGCCATGTTTTGGTTTCATGAGATTCTTTAATGTCAGGCGTATCTTCGATTTGGGGGTGTACTAAAACCCCTACAGCCTGGGGAAATAGTTTTTAACACCATGAGCCCGAGCCAAAGTTAAAGGTTACTCCATGATGCACACCTACACCCCCTAACCAATGTCCCTACCAAGTTACAACCTTCTACACCTTATGTAATCCAAGAAATAGCCTGGACAAGAATTTAAAACTCATGGACACTATGATAAGATCAACGGTCAAATTAAGATCACACCATGATGTTACAAACTACAACCCCTAAGCAACGACCCTACCAAACATCAACTTCGTCCACTTTATGGTTTCCGAGATATAACCCAGACAAAATTTTAAAGACTAGGGTGAAGTGGCTGGCCTTCTGCCAACCACGGAGTCGAATCTTAGGACAGCAGTGGGTGTTGAAATCTGTAAACTTGGTATTATCGCCCGCAAAACAGAGTGAGCTGCGGTGACAGTAAAATATTGCTGGATTATATATTTGTAAAATGTTCTTAGAAACCCCATCGTAGCCTCACGTTTTTATCACTCTGTGGGTGTACAACTACCAGAATTTGATATTTTATTTGTTTTAAATATTGCGAGAAGACACAGAGTGAGGTGCGGTGACAGTAAAATATTGCTGGATTATATATATTTGTAAAATATTGTTAGAAACATCATTGTAGCCTCACGTTTTCATCACTCTGTGGGTGTACAACTACCAGCATTTGATATTTTATTTGTTTTAAATATTGCGAGAAGACTGAGTGAGGTGCAGTGACAGTAAAATATTGCTGGATTGTATATTTGTAAAATGTTCTTAGAAACCCCATCGTAGCCTCACGTTTTCATCACTGTGTGGGTGTACAACTACCAGCATTTGATATTTTATTTGTTTTAAATATTGCGAGAAGACAGAGTGAGGTGCAGTGACAGTAAAATATTGCTGGATTATATATTTGTAAAATGTTCTTAGAAACCCCATCGTAGCCTCACGTTTTCATCACTGTGTGGGTGTACAACTACCAGCATTTGATATTTTATTTGTTTTAAATATTGCGAGAAGACAGAGTGAGGTGCAATGACAGTAAAATATTGCTGGATTATATATTTGTAAAATGTTCTTAGAAACCCCATCGTAGCCTCACGTTTTCATCACTCTGTGGGTGTACAACTACCAGCATTTGATATTTTATTTGTTTTAAATATTGCGAGAAGACAGAGTGAGGTGCAGTGACAGTAAAATATTGCTGGATTATATAGATTTGTAAAATATTGTTAGAAACACCATTGTAGCCTTACGTTTTCATCACTCTGTGGGTGTACAACTACCAGCATTTGATATTTTATTTGTTTTAAATATTGCGAGAAGACAGAGTGAGGTGCAGTGACAGTAAAATATTGCTGGATTATATATTTGTAAAATGTTGTTAGAAACCCCATCGTGGCCTCACGTTTTCATCACTCTGTGGGTGTACAACTACCAGCATTTGATATTTTATTTGTTTTAAATATTGCGAGAAGACAGAGTGAGGTGCAGTGACAGTAAAATATTGCTGGATTATATATTTGTAAAATGTTGTTAGAAACCCCATCGTAGCCTCACGTTTTCATCACTCTGTGGGTGTACAACTACCAGCATTTGATATTTTGTTTTAAATATTGCGAGAAGACAGAGTGAGGTGCGGTGACAGTAAAATATTGCTGGATTGTATATTTGTAAAATGTTGTTAGAAACCCCATCATAGCCTCACGTTTTCATCACTCTGTGGGTGTACAACTACCAGCATTTGATATTTTATTTGTTTTATATATTGCGAGACGATAGAGTGAGGTGCGGTGACAGTAAAATATTGCTGGATTATATATTTGTAAAATGTTGTTAGAAACCCCATCGTGATACCTTCTAGGACATACAAAAGCGCCTTCTAGTGGTTGAATGTAAAACTACAGAGTTTGAATTTTCATTGTCTCTGCCAGAGGTGTTCTCGATTCTGATTGGCTGAACGACAAATGTGTAGTACTACCGTGACGTCACTTCATTCATTAATTTCTTTGCGGTTTATTTGTTTGACAAATGGGTAGATGCGCAGACAACAATGTTACATTAACAGTGACTGCGTGATAAACTAGCAGACAAATAAATTAATTGGGGTTTCACGTCTAGAAACCAGCAGACGAAACGGTTAAAAAAGACTCCTTCGAGTAGACCACTACAATGGGTAACACAATAGTTTCTAGGACATACGGGTTCTTTGAGAAAGCCAGACGTAGTGCCAGACATGCTTTTTACTTTATAAAATATAACTGAATAAAAGCATTAAAAATCTTCAAAATGGCAGTGTATACTATACACCTTAATGTACAGATATGTGAAGAAAATATTATGCAGAATTGATATTTAAGGGCTTAAACGGCCAATTCGACTAATAAAGGTCACTACTGCCAGTCAAAGGTCAAATCAAGGTCAAACCATGACATTGCACACCTACAACCAATGTCCCTACCAAGTATCAACTTCCTACAACTTATGGTTTCTGAGGTTTCGTCCGGACAAGATTTTATAGACCGAGGTCACTATGGCAAGGCCAAAACAAGGTCTCGCCATGATGTTGCACACCTACACCCCCCCACCCAATGTCCCTACAAAGTATCAACTTGCTACACCTTACGGTTTTTTCAGATATAGCCCAAACAAGATTTTATGGGTCAAGGGCATCACAGCAAGGTCAAAGGTTAAATCAAGGTCACACCATGATGTTGCACACCCTCTAACCAATGTCCCTACCAAGTATCAACTTCCTGAACCTTAACTTTCCGAGATATTGCCTGGACAAGATTTTCAAACTCAAGGTCACTATGGCAAGGTCAAATCAAGGTCACACCATGACGTTGCAAACCTACAACCCCCAACCAATGTGCCTACCAAGTATCAACTTCCAACACCTTACTGTTTCCGAGATATAGCCTGGACATGATTTTCAAACTCAAGGTCACTATGGCAAGGTCAAATCAAGGTCACACCATGACGTTGCAAAGCTACAACCCCCAACCAATGTGCCTACCAAGTATCAACTTCCAACACCTTAAGTTTCTGAGATGTAGCCCAGACGAGGTTTTCAAACTCAAGGTCACTACGGCAAGGTCATATAGCAGACTTAACAAGCTGCCGGTGGAGTGAAGTGGAGCAAGGCTTTTATCTGTATATATTTTTTGTTTTTGCAAATTGGATCTTGTTTTCTGCCAAGGTGTAAACTAAATTTCGCCAGGACCTGATGTTGAGCCGAAATTTCATTCAAAAGCAAACAATCTGTTATTTGCACTTGTCATACCCCTATCAATTTCTTCAGAATCAGGGTTTGTTTCCAATACTTTAAGTGTTGCCATTTCATGTATGAGACATATTCGGTATTGTAATAAACATATGTTCAACTGCATGAATATAACCCATTTGTCAAAACTCTTACCCATTTTCTGTCATGGTATTTAACTCTGACCACAAGGCATTACAGGTTTCCTGAGAGAGTGGTAGAGATAGTTTCTCCTGACTCTGAGACGACATGTCACCGGCCATCTGTAAAATAGATCTTACATAAATTAATATGCAAACTCGAGATTCCACTGACTCTACATATGTCCTTTGCCTTAGGAAAATAACATTTTCATCCTTTTGCACGAACCTAAACTTTTTAAATACAAGAGTGGAGCTATCCAATTTTTAGATTATCATTTCTGACTTACAAAGTTAGAAACCCAGCCCAATCTACAAAGAGCAAATCTTAATTGCTTAACAAAATGAAACTGTGGTGTAAAGTCTTTCTAAACAGCTAGGGTAATACTTGAACACAAACTATCATAGTTTCTACACTTTGTCAGCAAGATTCAAACCAACATACACTGGGAGTGAAAACCAATTGAATGATGTGTAGTGTAGGAATCGACTGCCATGTTGAAGACTGATATCAAATGAAAAACTAGAGGAATGCTTTTGCTAACAAAAGCGAAGCGTCCCTTAAAGTTTAAAATGTTTTGTGGTTTTAATAAGCATGCTGTAAAGCTAAGAATGCACAAAGCTGCACTGTATGCTTTCCCAATACCTCTTAATACATTCTGAAGCTATAAAAGCAACAATAAAGGAGATATAAGGCAAAAACTCCAAAGCAGCTATTCATGACCCCAGTTTGGCCCATAAGGGAGGGGCGGGGGGTAAAACTGACCGGCTATTTAGACTCTCCACATATGCTTTCCCAATACCTCTTAATATATTCTGAAGCTATAAAAGCAACAATAAAGGAGATAAAGGCAAAAACTCAAAATCGGCTATTTTTTTACCCCACTTTGACCCATAAGGGGGGATCGGGGGGTAAAACTGACCGGCTATTTAGACTCTCCATATATGCTTTCCCAATACCTCTTAATACATTCTGAAGCTATAAAAGCAACAATAAAGGAGATATAAGGCAAAAACTCAAAATCAGCTATTTTATGACCCCAGTTTGACCCATAAGGGTGGGACCGTGGGGTAAAACTGACCGGCTATTTAGACTCTCCACATATGGTTTCCTATTACCAATACTTAAGAAGATAATAGGGGGTTGGCCTAAATTTAAGGCTTTCAGATTGGAAGGTGTCAGAAAATCACTCATAAATGAGACATTTTTCAAGGGATTGCTCCCAAAATCTAAACGGCTCGTGTTTTCGAGGGGGGCTGTACTTCAAAAAATTGTTTTTGATCATGTGACCTTCATAAAGGTCAAAGGTCAAATTTAAGCATGCAGAAAAATTTTCCCACGCCTAAGGTATACAACTGCCAAATATGGTTTGAAACCTTCTAATAATAAGGGAGATATTCAAGGGAGACCATAATGCGGCAGTGGCGGCGAGGAAACTGAGGCGAAAACAAATAAGCGCCCTTTCAGGGATGCTTAATTAGGGTACTGCATCAGTCTATATTTCAATATTGGAACCATCAATGTCAGCCATGGGTGATAACAGAGGGATTTTTTTCTGTCAAAAGTTGTATATATTAATTCAAGAAGAAATTAAAACTTAATATTTAGGCACCAAAAATACATTTCTGCAATAGAAAATACAAATAAAATGAACAAGAGTGTTTATGCTTTCCTCAGTTTGCCGCATAACAGCTGTCAATTTATGTATCTCTTCCATGAAACAGAACGTACTGCTCAGCTACCCAAGTTTATCGCCTACCCTTGTTAGTCACCTTCCTTAGAAAATGGAAAAGGTGCTTTCAACGGTGGGGTGTACCAAAACTCAATGTCCTGGAATTGGAAAAATGTTCCATTGGAGACTTTATCTACACATGTATCATACCAACCACCCCAAATAATTATCATATGTAGTCTTGAGTTGGATTCAAACCCACAACCACACAGGTGAGAGCTAAGTGATTACCAAAACTATTGGTATGCCCAATTTAACTGCTCAGCCACTGAGGTTTAGTGGCTTTCCACCAGTAAATGCCCGCCTACCAGTGAACACCCACCTGATGTTTCTTGTTAGAGGTCAAGGACAAACGCTTCTAGGTGTTCACAAAATGGATGTTCACTGGTACTTCCAGTTTGCAAGAAAACGGCCGATAATAGGGACATTTTATCAAGATATACCATTTTGAAACCTACACAAGACTACACAATACAATTGTTAATTTAACTAGATTGGGCCAACTCGGCGCCAACATATCCCCAGACAGGTCATCACTCACGCCACAGGTTTTGATCGGGAATTTTTTAAAACATAATTACCCATTGTTATATGAACTTCAGCACATCAATCTATTCTGTTTATATCTTCCCAAGGAAGATGGTGTATCCCCAGACGCCGAATACATAACTCAAATTATATTTTCAATCTTCCTGCAATGATAACTCTAAACCTATTTTCAAAGTATTTAAATGATTGATGATTGAATGTCCATTCTAAAATAATAATCCCAAAAGAGCATATCTGTTTCTATATTTGTTGACAAATAAAATATTATTTTTAACTCAACTCATCATACTTTTCAATCTTCCTTCAAAGTATTTAAATGATTGATGATTCAATGTCCATTCTAAAATTTATAATCCCAAAAGCGCATATCTGTTCTATATTTGTTCACAAATAAAATATTATTTAAAAAAAAATTATTTATATTATTATTTTATTATATTATTTTTAGAATTTGCAAATTGCTTTCAGTTATTCATTTCCTCTATACCTATATATGTGGTCCATATATATGCAACCTAAATATGTGACACAATCTCAGTTCTGACTCCCCTTTGTGTTATATGTAATGAAGCTCACCACCTCCCACCCCCACCCCTCTCCCCTTCTCCACACCTCTCTCACTATTACACAAGATCTGCAACCCCATTGAGTTCTTTGTTTCTCATCTGATATCATTAAATACCTTTGTTTATTTAGTGTCACTCAATATAGCTGGAGGTCCCAGAGGTGGGTGGGGGGAATCCGGGTGGGGGATGTGGGTTGGGACTACAAAGAGATGGAGTGCTACAGCATAAATGGTAAACAAACAATCTATATAAAAGGGGTACTCAAATACAAAAAGAATTGAGAATTTTAAGTATGTGATTATCAACTGAAATGAGTTCATAACTGTAGGAGCTGTGTCAAAATTAACTGAGGCAAGTTGAATAAAACTGGGCTAGTTGAGGGTTAAAAATCCCCTAGTTTTACTACATAAGGATATAATTTCATTAATATTGGGACTTAAAGCTCACTTAAAGTGTCCATTTTGTCTACTTGAATATGTTTAACCAGTTTCATTTTAAAAAGTTAAAAACTCAGCAAGCAGATATATAACACACAAAAATAAGTTCTTAAAAGACTAAGATAGCCATAACATTATTAATATTCAATATTTAAATAGACAGGCATTTCCTTTGAAAATTCAAAGATTTCAGCTCTATAACCCACATAGTTTGACAGTTACTGGGCTTTAAAGTGGCATAATGTCCATAAAATGGGTTTCTGTGGGCATTTTATAATTGTTAAAGAGACCTTAGCAATTAAACTACAGATCTGAAACTTTTTGGGGGACATACATAACAAACAAAAATTATATATAATACAGTTTAAGACTTGTCACACTAAGCATTTCCAAATAACAGGGCAAAATACGGAAAAAATGTCAAAAAAGGCACTTGGGCGAGTGTCTATGGCCCTCATACACAGGTTAAATGTCTACTAAAAACCTTGATTTTCGGCATATGTAAAAAGGACATAATAATGCATTCCCAGATGGGATTTCAGCTCCATCAATGACATAGTGTAACAGTCACAGGGCTTAAAGGTGGTAAAAAGTCCAAATATTGGGTCTCTGTGGGCCTTTTAGAGATCTTGGTGTGGCTTTCAAATTAAAGCTTCAGACTTAAAATTTGTTACATACTAAGATTACACATAGAATATGTATCTAATAAAGTTTGAAACTTCTCAGACTTACCATTTCCAAGTTACAGAGCAAAATATGTGAAAAATGTCTTAAAAGGGTCACTCAGGTGGGTGTTTAAGGTCCTCATACACAGGTTAAATGTCTACTTGAAGCCTTGATTTTTGGCACATGTAAAAAGAACATAATAATGTATTCCCAGATGAGATTTCAGCTCTATCAGTCACATAGTTTAACAGTCACAGGCCTTAAAATTGGCAAAAAGTCCAAATACTGGGTCTTTATGGGGCCTTCTAGAGACCTAAATGTGGCCTTCAAATTAAAGCTTCAGACTTAAAATTTGTCACATACTAAGATTACACATACAATATGCATCTAATACAGTTTGAAACTTCTTAGACTTACCATTTCCAAGTTACAGGGGAAAATATGTGAAAAATGTCTAAAAATGGTCACTCGGGTGGGGATTTATGGTCCTCATACACAGGTTAAATGTCTTCTTAAAGCCTTAATTTTTGGCACATATATAAATAACATACTAATATCTTCCCAGATAGGATTTGAGCTCTATCAGTCACATAGTTTGACAGTCACAGGGCTTAAAAGTAGCAAAAAGTCCAAATATTGGGTCTTTGGGAGCCTTTTAGAGACCTCAATTTGACCTTCAAAATTAAAGCTTCAGACTTAAAATCTGTTACATACTAAGATTACACACAGAATATATATCTAATACAGTTTGAAACTTCTCAGACTTACCATTTCCAAGTTACAGGGAAAAAGATGTGAAAAATGTCTTATAAGGGTCACTCGGGTGGGTGTTTATGGTCCTGATACACAGGTTAACTGTCTATTAAAGGCCTAAATGTTGGGGCACATATAAGAAAACACATAGATATATTCCCAGATGATATTTAACTTAGATGAGAGACATAGTTTGAAAGCTACAGTGCTTGAAAGTGGCAAAAAGTGCATAAATTGGGTCTCTGTGGGCACTTTTGAGACCTTAAGTCGACCCCTTTGGGTAAACCTACAGCCCTAAAATTTTCTACAGACAAGGATTACATATCAAAGTTATATCTAGCGCAGTTTGAGACTAATCAGAATTACCACTTCCAAATTATAGGGCAAAATATGTGAAAAGTATAGCAAAAAAATCCCTAAGTGGGGGTATTTATGGGCCTCAAACACAATTTTCTCCTCAACTTAAAGTCGTGATTTTCGGCACATGTACTAAGAACATATTAATGAGCATCATAGTTTTTTACCTACAGGGCTCTAAGTGGCCAAAAGTCCAATTTCTGACCTTAAGGTGGCCATAAGTTCTTTTTTACTGGGAGTTTAAGGTCACCTTAAAATAGGGATCTTCCTTTGGGCACCCTTAACATGTGTACCAAGTTTGAAAAAAAAATATTAATTTGTTTTTGAGTTATCGCGTCCACAAGGAAATTTCTACGGCGGCGGCGCGACGGACCTGAATCCAATATATCCCCGACTTTCGTCTGGGGATATAATTATACTATATGTCCCTTGATAATTTGGTAAAAGAAGAACATAAGGTAAACAAGGTAAATTGGCTTACATTATATAAATTTTAAAAATTATCAAATGCATGGGAGTTTACTGGTAGAAAGCCACTATCTGTTTTAACGACGGACACCCAATCTGTGGTTACTATCACTGTGTTGCATTATCTAGGCATGCATTAATACATTGTAGATCTGTGCACGTGCTTTTCACCTCAGTGAAAACAAGCATTCTGACGCATGCAATTATCTCCCGCCGTATAAATTAGATGTACTAAAGATAGTGGAATGTAGATTTTCTTGTGAGATGGAGGAACATGTAGAAGTGACAATAAGCAAGAGGCACTTTAATGTTTGATTGCAATACTTTCAAAGATAAAAGGCATTCAGTCATTTTAGTAGTTATTACTCTGAAATGCAAAGAGCTACAGTTTCGCAACCTTACTATGTAGTAGATCATCCAAAAGTAGGTGAAGGACTTATTTAAAAGAAATTGCCTATCTGTAACACTTAGTGTTGTGGTTGAATGCGAATTTTGGAACCGGTTTCCGAAAGCAGAAATTCGGCGAAAAACCGGGTACGTTTGATTTATAAGACGCGAAGAAATAAGTTTTTGAAACGCGTACATGAGCCTTAACTCATATATAAATAAGAACCACAAGGGACTTTTTTAAGGCTTTCGAGGACAAAACGTGTGATATATCAATAGAATATTATAAAATACTGGGAAATATTTGTTGTAGTTCAATATTTTGGAAAACTTAAGTTAAAATAATGAAATATGTGATGAAACCGGTTTTGGTTAGAAGAAAACGAAACGTAACCGGATCACTGTCTTTCGGTCGGCAAATAGGTTTCCGGTTTACCGTCTTCAACACTAGTAACACTTTAGAGATAAAACACATTTACTTATTTTAGTGGCTATTACTCTGCCACCCAAAGAACTGCAGTTCTGCAATGTCACTATGTGGCAGATCACCCCAAAGTAGGTGAACAACTTATTTAGAAGAAATTGCCTATCTGCAATACTTTTACAGATAAAAGACATTTACTCGTTTTAGCAGGTATGACTCAGTTATGCAAAGAGCTATGGATGTGCAACTTCACTATGTGGTAGATCACCCAAAAGATGAATGAGTTATTCAGAAGAAATTGCCTATCTGTAACACTTTTAGCGATAAAAGACTTATTCAGAAGAAATTGCCTATCTGAAATACTTTTAGAGATAAAAGCTATTTACTCATTTAAGTAGCTATTACTCAGCTATGGAAAGATCTACAGTTGTGCAACTTCAATATGTGGTAGATCACCCCAAAGTAGGTGAATGACTTATTTAGAAGAAATTGCCTATGTGCAACACTTTTAGAGATAAAAGACATTTACTCATTTTAGCAGGTATGACTCAGCTATGCAAAGAGCTACAGTTCTGCAACTTTACTATTTGGTAGATCACCCAAAAGTAGGTGAATGACTTATTTACAAGAAAGTGTGTATCTGTAATACTTTTAGAGATAACATACATTTACTCATTTTAGTAGGTATGACTGTGCTATACAAAGAGCAAAAGATCTGCAATTTCACTATGTGATAGATCACCCAAAAGTAGGTGAATAACTTATTTAGAAGAAATTGCCTATCTGTAATACTTTCAGAGATAAAGGACATGTACTCATTTTAGTAGCTATTACTCAGCTATCCAAAGAGCTACAGTTCTGCAACTTCACTATGTGATAGATTATCCAAAAGTAGGTAAATGACTTATTTAGAGGAAACTGCGTATTTGCAATACTTTTACAGATAAAAGACATTTACTTATTTTAGTAGCTATGACTCAGCTATGTAAAGAGCTATAGATCTGCAACTTTAGTATGTGGAAGATTATGCAAAAGTAGGTGAATGACTTATTTATTTATCACCAAAATTACTATATCTCGCACCGCTTGCAAGATAATAAGTTTTTTCATTTTTATGCAGAAATTCAATATGGCCACCAAAAGTGGCAGGAAAACAATTTTTGGGAATAGTCGCCAGTAGACTCTGCAGATACCCTGTGGGTCAAAAATTTCGTCGAAATCGCTCTATCTCGCTCCGTTTCCAAGATAAACATGTTTTTGCGTTTAACGCAGAAATTCAAGAAAAACAAGAAAACAATTTTTGGGAAAAGTTGTAAGTAGTGTCCAAATACCCTGCTGGTCAAACATTTCGTCGAAATTGCTCTATCCCGCTCCGTTTCAAGAAATTCAAGAAAAACAAGAAAACAATTTTTGGGAAAAGTTGTAAGTAGTGTCCAAATACCCTGCTGGTCAAACATTTCGTCGAAATTGCTCTATCCCGCTCCGTTTCCGAGATAAACACGTTTCTGCATTAAACAGAGAAATTCAAGATGGCCACCAAAAGTGGCGGGAAAAGGATTTCTGGGAAAAGTCGCCAGTACACTCTGCACATACCCTGCGGGTCAAACATTTCTTTGAAATCGCTCTATCTCGCTCCGTTTCAGAGAACGCGCTTTCGCGTTTTACGCAGAAATTCAAGATGGCCCCCAAAAGTGGTGGGAAAACGATTGTTGGGAAAAGTCGCCAGTAGAGTCTCCAAATACCCTGCTGGTCAAAAATTTCGTTGAAAAAATCGCTCTCGCTCGCTCCATTTCCGAGATAAACACGTTTTTGCATTTAACGCAGAATTTCAAGATGGCCGCCAAAAGTGGCAGGAAAATGATCTTTGGGGAAAGTCGTTAATAGACACTGCAGATACCCTGTGGGTCTACAATTTCGTCGAAATCACTGTATCTTGCTCCGTTTCCGAGAACGCGCTTTTGCATTTTACGTAGAAATTCAAGATGGCCACCAAAAGTGGCGGGAAAACGATTGTTGGGAAAAGTCGCCAGTAGAGTCTCCAAATACCCTGCTGGTCAGAGATCAGAGATGCCCATACCCCCTAGCCTAGGGAAATATTTTCAACACCATGAGATATAGAAGTACTGTACCAGTACAAACTTCAGGATACTTTCAGAGCACTGCCAGTTATATAAAGGTCCAAACAATGTTTAAATGGAGAAATAATGTTTAAAAGAAAGATAATGCGTATAAAGATGAAGTATTAAAACAAGATAATTTAATAACAAGATGACAGCATTAATCAGTAAACTAAAATTCAACACTCTTTATCTACATCTGCATGGCCAAATTATGGTTTAGATGGTTTGAATATTACCATGCATACAGAAGTGGTAATACATTTAATTAATGCTTATTGTGGTGTTGGAGCAAAATCTGTGGCTCACTTGATGAAATTCTATCTCTTACAATGGGAAGTTATGAAAGTAAAATTCTTAATAAATTCTAATATGACTTTTGCTTAATCTGTATCAAAAGACAGACCCAAAGGGCCATGAAGTTTTTAAAGGTCAAGGTCACTACGACAAGGTAAAAGGTCAAATTAAGGTCACACCATGATAATACACACCTATAGCCCCTAACCTATGTCCCTACCAAGTATCAACTTCCTACACCTTACGGTTTCCGAGATATAGCCCTGACAAGATTTTATAGGTCAAGGTCACTATGGCAAGGTCAAATCAAGGTCACATCATGATGCTGCACACCTACACCCCCTAACCAATGTCTCTACCAAATATCAACTTCCTACACCTTACAGTTTCCGAGATATAGCCCGAACAAGATTTTATAGGTCAAGGTCACTACGGCAAGGTCAAAGGTCAAATTAAGGTCACACCATGACGTTGCACACCTACACCCCCTAACCAATGTCCCTACCAAATATCAACTTCCTACACCTTACGGTTTCTGAGATATAGCCCGGATAAGATTTTATAGGTCAAGGTCACTACGGCAAGGTCAAAGGTCAAATCAAGGTCAGACCATGACGTTGCACACCTACACGCCCTAACCAATATCCCTACCAAGTATCAACTTCCTACACCTTACGGTTTCCGAGATATAGCCTGGACAAGATTTTATAGGTCAAGGTCACTACGGCAAGGTCAAAGGTCAAATCAAGGTCAGACTATGACGTTGCACAACTACACCCCCTAACCAATGTCCCTACCAAGTATCAACTTCCTACACCTTACAGTTTCCGAGATATAGCCCGGACAAGATTTTCAAACTTAAGGTCACTACCGCAAGGTCAAAGGTCAAATCAAGGTCAGACCATGACGTTGCACACCTACACCCCCTAACCAATGTCACTACCAAGTATCAACTTCCTACATCTTACGGTTTCTGAGATACAGCTCGGACAAACTATTACCCGCCGCCCGCCCGGACGCCCGCCCGACCGACCATCCGGACACCATGGGTGAAAACAATACCCCGACAGCCCTTAAGGGCTGTGGGGTAAAAATGAATGCGAGACAGACTGTCTCCCTTCACTTGAAAAGGCGAGACAACTGTGAAAAAATGTGAGACATGTTTTGCGTCAAGATATTTTGAAATATTTAGTTCCAATTTGGGACTGCAAAACATCTTTATTTAAATAATAAGAAATAGATGCTAAACTAAAAGTTCAAATAAATAAACTATTTAATGCTGTTTTTATTTGTCTTTTTTTTTAAATTTCACTTCTAAACCACATCTTAATGGCTGGGTGCTACTGTTTGTTGTTGTTTTTTTTGTTTTGTTTTAATTTTATTGTTACCTGGATTCATCAAATAAATACATAAATTGCATTTCTTCACTTTTCTAATAGACGAATTTCTTTGGTCAGTAGTTGTTTCGACTGTTTCGCCTGTGACACAATATGCAGAAGACGAGTTATTATTAAACAAGAGGAGAGTGCCCGTTCACGGGCACTGTGTCAGCTGACTGAGTGTTTTTGATTTGTGAAGGTGATTAGAGGACAGAATAATTATCAGGAAAAGGGCTGTACAGAAATACAGTAAATGATAACTGAACAGCAAGTTCGAAAGAAATTCCGAAGCTGACAGAAGAAAAGGATAAAAAAGTTGTGCCCTGTAAATGGTATTATGAAGGAAAATAACAAGGTAATTGTTTAAGTGTAAAAAATAGGTTAAAACATATTTAAAGAAATACTACAAATGCAATATCCTCGTTCGACCTTGAAGAAGGGGTCCAAGGTCAAATCTAACCACACAAATACATTCCCAGCCAATGATTTCCTATGGTTTACCATTCCAAACCTCTAGGACCAATTATAAATGAGTTATAAGCACTTTTAAGCTTGGCTGTCCTCATTTGACCTTGAAGGAGGGGTCCAAAGGTCAAATCTGACCATACCAAAAGATTCCGAGCCAATGATTTCCTATGGGATGGTTTACCATCCCAAATCTCTGTCACCAATAATAAGCGAGTTGTAGGCACTTTCAATTTTCGCTATCCTCATTTGACCTTGAAGGAGGGTTCCAAGGTCAAATCGGACCATATCAACAGATTCACAGCCCATGATTTCCTGTCTGTTTACCATCTCAAACCTCTGGGACCAATAATAAGCGAGTTATAAGCACTTTTAAGTTTGGCTATCCTTGTTTGACCTTGAAGGAGGGGTCATTGAAGGTCAAATCTGACCACACCAAAAGATTCCCACCCCATGATTTCCTACAGGTTGGTTTATCATCCCAAACCTCTAGGATCAATAATAAGGGAGATATAAGCACTTTTCATGACTGACAAAAAACACCTGTGGCGGCCATCTTGTTTCTCAAAATGAGGCCAAAAATATTCCCAGACAACATTTTATGGTTATTAATATATACTGCAAACTTAAGAAAGCTAGCTATAATATTTTTTTTCATCAGAGCAGTAATGGTGAAATCTCTCTCTACACACTGCGGCTATCCAGTGGGTACAATGATTTACTCAACAGTGAGAACCTGAAAGTAGCTATTGCTCAGCTATGCCATGACATAGAGGTCTGCAATTTCACTATGTTATAGCTGACCAAAAATTCTGTGAATAACATATTTAACAAATTACTCTAAATGTAATAGTTTTCAAGTTACAACTGATTTACTCAACAGTGAGAACCTCAAAGGAACTATTACTCAGCTATGCAATGAGCTACATGTCTGAAATTTTACTATGTTATAGCTAACCCAAAAGTAGGTGAACAACATATTTAAGCAAACTACTGTAAATGCAATAGTTTTCAAGCTACAACTGATTTACTCAATAGTGAGAACCTGAAAATAGCTATTGCTCCGCTATGCCATGAGCTATAGGTCTGTAATTTCACTATGTTATAGCTGACCCAAAAGTAGGTGAACAATATATTTTAACAAAATACTCCAAATGCAATATTTTTCAAGTTATAGCTGATTTACTCAACAGTCAGTACCTGAGAATAGCTATTGCTCAGTTGTGCCATGAGCTATAGGTCTGTAATTTCACTATGTTATAGCTGACCCAAAAGTAGCTGAATAACATATTTGCACAAATTTCTGTAAATGCAATAGTTTTCCAATTATAACTGATTTACTCAACAGTGAGAACTTCAAAGTAGCTATTACTCAGCTATGAAATGAGCCACAGGTCTGAAACTTCACTATGTTATAGCTGACCCCAAAATAGGTGAATAACATATTGAAACAAAATACTCTAAATGCAATAGTTTTCAAGTTATAAGTGATTTACTCAACAGTGATAACCTAAAAGTAGCTATTACTCAGCTATGCCATGAGCTACAGGTCTGAAATTTTACTATGTTATAGCTGGCCCAAAAGTAGCTGAATAACATATTTATACGAAATTCTCTAAATGCAATAGTTTTCAAGTTATAAGCGATTTACTCAACAGTGATAACCTAAAAGTAGCTATTACTCAGCTATGCCATGAGCTACAGGTCTGAAATTTCACTATGTTATAGCTGGCCCAAAAGTAGCTGAATAACATATTTATACGAAATTCTCTAAATGCAATAGTTTTTAAGTTACAAGTGATTTTACTCATGATGGAAGTTACTGAAAAGCCCAAAAGTAGCTATTACTCACTTAGCTATTGAGACAGACACCCAACTTACTCACCATATTGTAGCTATGAAAAAAGTAGCTGAATAACATATTTTAACAAAATGCTCTAAATGCAACACTTTTCAAGTTATAAGTGATTTACTCAACAGTGATAACCTAAAAGTAGCTATTACTCAGCTATTCCATAAGCTACAGGTATGAAATTTTACTATGTTATAGCTGATCCAAAAGTAGCTGAATAACATATTTATACGAAATTCTCTAAATGCAATAGTTTTCAAGTTATAAGCGATTTACTCAACAGTGATAACCTAAAAGTAGCTATTACTCAGCTATGCCATGAGCTACAGGTCTGAAATTTCACTATGTTATAGCTGGCCCAAAAGTAGCTGAATAACATATTTATACGAAATTCTCTAAATGCAATAGTTTTTAAGTTACAAGTGATTTTACTCATAATGGAAGTTACTGAAAAGCCCAAAAGTAGCTATTACTCACTTAGCTATTGAGACAGACACCCAACTTATTCACCATATTGTAGCTATGAAAAAAGTAGCTGAACAACATATTTTCACAAAATGCTGTAAATGCAACACTTTTGAAGTTATAAGTGATTTATTGCATGATTTCATGAATTTTAATGCATTAAAAATTATTAAAAAAATTTATTAAAAAAAAGTAAGACAGATCCAGGTCTCATACTCACACAAGAGAATCTACCTCTGGCCTAGTACATATATGCAAGATATGAGAGAAATCCCTGCAATAGTCACTGAGAAAATTGTGATAAAAAGTTGAAATTTTCACACTTTTGGTGGGGGTACCCCCCTTGTAATGTCTCTAGCAAACAGACAGATTTGCATGCCTTGAACAATTTTTCATCCTCGATAGATAAGGTATCTTTTAAAAAAAACAGCATGTCTCTAGGCCTTGTAGTTTTGGAGAAGAAGTTGTTCGTCCGCGGACGCCCACACCGCAGAGTGATGACATAATGTCAGCTGACTGACAAGTCAGCTGACATAATAAAAACTAGAAATAGGACGCCCTGTTGATAGTAGCTGCGACATATGAATAGAAACAGGATAGCATAGAAGAACACACATTGTCATGTGTAATGTCCACCCCATGAACCTTTTGCCAAAATTGTACAGTAGTCTTACAAGACCCTGTTTCATTTGTGAAATATATCAATGATGGTTAAATATTTATTAGTGTATGTAAATTATTTCAGCTTCATGCCTATTTGCATTGGTTTGGTCGAAAATTTTGACGAAATCACTCTATCATTTTTGGGGAGGGGAAATTTTTTTGAAAATTGCTGAGAGTGCATTTCTGAGATAACCTGTGGGTCGAAAATTTCGACGAAATCGATCTATCTCGAACGGTTAAGGAGATAGAAGCAATTTTGGGTTTTGCCATTTTTTGGAAAAATTCGAAAATTCAAAATGGCCGCCATTTTTGGGGAGGGGAAATTTTTTTTTGAAAATTGCAAAGATTACATTCCTTAGATACCCTGAGGGTCGAAAATTTTGACGAAATCGCTCTATCTCGCACGGTTAAGGAGATAGAAGCAAATTTGTGTTTTGCCATTTTTGGCAAAAATTAGAAAATTCAAAATGGCCGCCATTTTTGGGGAGGGGAAATTTTTTTTGAAAATTGCAAAGATTACATTCCTTAGATACCCTGTGGGTCGAAAATTTCGACGAAATCGCTCTATCTCGCATGGTTAAGGAGATAGAAGCAAATTTGTGTTTTGCCATTTTTGGCAAAAATTCAAAATGGCCGCCATTTTTGGGGAGGGGAAAATTTTTTAAAAATTGCCAAGATGCTCAGATACCCTATGGGTTGAAACTTTCGACGAAATCGCTCTATCTCACACGGTTAAGGAGATACAAGCAAATTTGCGTTTTGCCATTTTTGGCAAATATTCGAAAATTCAAAATGGCCGCCATTTTTGGGGAGGGGAAAATTTTTTAAAAATTGCCAAGAGTATGATGCTCAGATACCCTATGGGTTGAAACTTTCGACGAAATCGCTCTATCTCGCACGGTTAAGGAGATAGAAGAAAATTTGTGTTTTGCCATTTTTGGCAAAAATTCGAAAATTTAAAATGGCCGCCATTTTTGGGGAGGGGAAATTTTTTTTCAAAATTGCAAAGATTACATTCCTTAGTTACCCTGTGGGTCGAAAATTTCGACAAAATTGCTCTATCTTGCACGGTTTAGGAGATATGAGCACATTTGCCTTTTTCAGTATTCAAAATAGCCAATTACTCATTTATTTAATTAATTACTCACTCATCTATGAAGCAATTACCCCCCAAAAGCAATCCCATACAAGCTATTAACCCAATGAACCTCCACCCCAAATTTCAGAAAGCTAGGCTTAATAGCATTCCTTAAAATATGTCTGGAAACCAAAGAGATACCCAAAAGTAGCAAAGTAGCTATTACTCAGTTAGCTATAGAGCTATCATCACCAAAAGCAATCCCATACAAGCTATTAACCCAATAAACCTGCATGCCAAATTTGGTAAAGATAGGATAAGAACTGTTGCTAAAATGTCTGGAAACCAAGTGGGACGCCGGGACGCCAGACGGCGGACTGCAGACGGCAGAAAAAGCAAAAATAATATGTCCACCTCCCAGTGGGTGGACATAATTAGACATAAAGCATGGAAATCTCATGAGAATACCTGAATTCTTGCGTGAAT
This sequence comes from Sabellastarte sp. h YS-2021, assembly GCA_964017235.1. NCBI lineage: Eukaryota > Metazoa > Annelida > Polychaeta > Sabellida > Sabellidae > Sabellastarte > Sabellastarte sp. h YS-2021. The sequence continues at coordinate 144,070,974 of OZ024929.1, forward strand.
TACTGTTAGCTGGATGTATCAAATAAAATAAACTCACTTTCATGTCTTTCTGACCTATTCTATGAGGAAATATGTACGTCGTCGTTTCCGATAATATACAAATTTCTTTGGTCAGTAGTTGTTTCAACTGTTTTGCGAGTTGGTTTTGTGACAACTCACCCCAGAGTGTGTACAAACGCGCGCAATTGTGCTCGAGAGCGAACACTGTGCTGGTCAAAAATTTCATCGAAATCGCTCGATCTCGCTCCGTTTCCGACATAAACACGTTTTTGCATTTAACGCAGAAATTCAAGACGGCCGCCAAAAGTGGCAGGAAAATGATTTTTGGGAAAAGTCACCAGTAGACTCTGCAGATACCCTGTGGGTCAAAAATTTCGTCGAAATCGCTCTTTTGCGTTTTACGCAGAAATTCAAGATGGCCATGAAAAGTGGCGGGAAAACCATTTTTGGGAAAAGTCGCCTGTAGACTCTCCAAATACGCAGGCTGGTCAAAAATTTTGTCAAAAAGGCTCTATCTCGCTCTGTTTCCGAGATAAACACATTTTCACATTTAACACAGAAATTCAAGATGGCTGCCAAAAGTGGCAGGAAAATGATTTTTGGGAAAAGAATCCCCTAACTTTAATACTTTTGAAGATATTTTACATTTACTTATGTCATAATTCTGCTACAAATAAGAAAATAGCTATTACTCACTTGTGGCATGAAAAAGGAACCCCAAACAATGTACCATCTTATAGCTAAGGACAAAGTAGCTGAACAATATATTTGAAGAAAAAGCTGTAACTGCAATAGTTTTTGAGTTATGAGCCCTTTACTCAGAGTAGCTAAAATTGCTATTACTCACTTTTCTTTAGGCCTAAGTCCATAAAACCAAAAAAATTTTCAAGGGTGTAAAAATTCATTGGGACAAATAATTTACAAAAAAATCTGTAGCTGTAGTAGTTTTGGAGAAATTTGTGTGACTAACTAACGCACACACAGGCATCATTTCATAATTTCCCTCCCGGTCTAAAGCCCGGCGGGAGATAATTAAATAACAATATTAACCGTTTTTTCCAAATATGTTACACGGATTTAATGTAAATATTGTTCTGAGTTTGATAAAATAAAGTTTCTTAATGCAGGATGTAGTAAAATCCTGATTTTGTTACTTGAATTAATATATCAATTTTTAAAGCAAAATAAAATATGGTTGTCACTGGCAACGCTCATGCATTACCGTGAAATATGCAAATTTCATCCTCATAAAATACAGTAGTTTGCTATTTGGTAAAAGGCAAAGAGATTTATAAGATTTATCTTAAAAAATAAAACACAATATTTATTTAATTATTGACCTTTATATAATCCATTGTCACTGAGAGCATGCATTAGTTCAGCAGCCGATGTAAGACATGGGATAAAATATTTTCATTTTTAGATGGTACTGCACAAATAAACCATGTCCATGTTCATTAGCATAAAATCATGTGCTTTGTCTTGACACAAAATAAAACAAACAGCCTTCAAAACCAACTATAAAAATTAATGGTGTAATAGTCTTTGAAAATAATTGTGTGTGCACATTTACAAAAAAAAGTTATTTGGAAAGTTTATGAAAAATCGAAACAATTATTCAGTTTATTAGTTAAATTAGAGTCAAAGAGCAAAAAGAAAAAATAGAATGCTAAGAATATATTTCGAATACCTTTAAGATTGATTTTATTTTACTCTCGATAACCATTTGTAAAGAGCACTGTGCACTGCACACACAAAATTGAATCAGATAAAAAAACTAGAGGAATGCTTTTGCTAACAAAAGCGAAGCATCCCTGAAAGTTTAAAATGCTTTGTGGTTTTAATAAGTATGCTATAAAGCTAAGAAAGCACAAAGCTGCGCCGTATGCTTTCCCACTACCTCTTAATACATTCTGAAGCTATAAAAGCAACGATAAAGGAGATATAAAGCAAAAACTCCAAAGCAGCTATTTATGACCCCAGTTTGGCCCATAAGGGGGGGGGGGGGGGGGGGGGGGGGGGCGGTCGGGGGGGTAAAACTGACCGGCTATTTAGACTCTCCACATATGCTTTACCAATACCTCTTAATACATTCTGAAGGTATAAAAGCAACAATAAAGGAGATATAAGGCAAAACTCCAAAGCAACTATTTTATGACCCAAGTTTGACCCATAAGGGGGGGGTCGGGGGATAAAACTGACCGGCTATTTAGATTCTCCACATATGCTTTCCCAATACCTCTTAATACATTCTGAAGCTATAAAAGCAACGATAAAGGAGATAAAAGGCAAAACTCCAAAGCAGCTATTTATGACCCCAGTTTGGCCCATAAGGGGGGGTCGGGGGGTAAAACTGACCGGCTATTTAGACTCTCCACATATGCTTTCCCAATACCTCTTAATACATCTGAAGCTATAAAAGCAACAATAAAGGAGATATAAGGCAAAAACTCAAAATCAGCTATTTTATGACCCCAGTTTGACCCATAAGGGGGGGGCCGTGGGGTAAAACTGACCGGCTATTTAGACTCTCCACATATGGTTTCCTATTACCTCCCAGTACATTTTATGGCTCTAAATGCAATACTTAAGAAGATAATAGGGGGGGTTGACCTAAATTTAAGGCTGTCAGATTGGAAGGTGTCAGAAAATCACTCATAAATGAGACATTTTTCAAGGGATTGCTCCCAAAATCTAATCAGCTCGCGTTTTCGATAGTATGAACAGGTGTGTCAAATTATAAGGCTGTGTAGCAAGTACTTTTTCCTGAACTGCGATGACGGAGGGGTGTACTTAAAAAAAAAAAATGTTTTTGATCATGTGACCTTCATAAAGGTCAAATTTAAGCATGCAGAAAAATTTTCCCACGCCTAAGGTATATAATTGCCAAATATGGCTTGAAACCTTCTAATAATAAGGGAGATATTCAAGGGAGACCATAATGCGGCGGCGGCAAGGAAACTGAGGTGAAAACAAATAAGCGCCCTTTCAGGGATGCTTAATTAAAATATTTAACCTATCATATTTGTTCTTATCAAATAAACAAAACATTTTTTTTCAATTTTAAGTTTAAAATACCACAGGGACTGATGAAAGAAACAAAAATTAAATAAAATGCACAAGACTGTTTATTTATTTATTTGGGGTTTTACGTCTTTTTCAACACAGTACACATCATATCACGACGGGTAGTTGGGAGGGCAGAGGAAACTAGTACATACAGTTGGTCAAGGTTCTGTACTGTAAACTGCCAACCAACTACCAGCTTTCCCATTTGAGGCCGGGAACCGAACCCCGATCTCAGAGGTTCGGGGAGAGTGTTACCACTCTGCCACTGTGGCCCCTCACAAGACTGTCAAAAGTCCTGTTCTACAGCAAGGGTCAAATTGGGGACAGGTTCTTAGCATTGCCACATGTGGGACTTGAACAAAACAGAGGTGACAGCCTGTGATTAGGTGCTACTGTACTGTACTGCTTCTAGGCATAACTTGGCCGCAGCCATAAGTTGGCCGCCATCATCATATTTTGAAATTTATATAAATCTAAAGGCCTGTATCATTCTTGAATGGTCTATTATAATAAGATTTATGATAAGTACCACATTTAAACCCTGTGCAACCACACACTTGGCTATTTGACACATTCAAATGAGTGACGCCCAACTTATGCCTGCGACCAAGTTATGCCTAGAACTAGAAGAGGTACAGTGGTATCAAGATGTTTCGACCCACCGGACGTTTCGACTGTGTTTTTTTCAGATGTTTCGACCTACTTTTATCAGGCAGTTCAACCTATGTTATTAAGGTACAAAACAACCCAAGTCATTAATATTCATGAGAATACAGGAGGGCACAGATTTTCCCTAGCATTTCCTTACAATATTTTATAAAATGAACACATAGACGAAGATCAAATACCTCAAACTCAAGAACTCACGGCCATAGCACCCATGACATTAATATTCATGAGAAGATATGAGGTCACGGATTTCCCCTGGGATTTCCTTGCAATATTTTGTAAAATAAAAGCATGAACGATAATCAAATACTTTAATCTACAGAACTCATTAATATTCATCAGAAGATACAAGTACACAGATTTATCCTGGGATTTCCTTCCAATATTATATAAAAATGGAAGCATCTACAAAGACTTGGGTGCTATGGCTGTGAGTTCTCGAGTTTGAAGTATTTGATCTTCATCTATGCTTCCAAATTGGGTCGAATCGTCTGATCAAAAGTAGGTCGAAACATCTGGGAAAAAGCGGGTTGAAATGTCTGGTAATCAAACTCAAGAACTCACGGCCATAGCACCCAAGTCATTACTGGCCCATTGAGGACCTAAGACCGTCCAATACCCGCAATGCAAAGAATAACGCAAAGTAACTGACAAAAGTAAATGACTGACAAAGCAATCAGTAAAGTAAAACCACTGGCCCACTGAGGACCCAAGACCGTCGAATACCGGCAACGCAAGAATAATGCCAAGTAACTGACAAAAGTAAACGACTGACAAAATAATCAGTAAAGTACAATACAAGTGTAACCTCTACCTTCACGTGTTAAAGTCTTGAACTTTCTGCAATGTCAACTTGGCGATTTCGTCCACATGGAGAAAGTAAACAGGAAGCGGGCGATAAAAGGAAATTTAAACTGTCAATTGGATTTTATCAGATTTAATATCCTTGGTCGACAATTTTAAAAAGACAATTATTCAACATAGATGATATAACTTGATAGGTAAATAGGGCAGTGTTATTTTCTACATATCAATTACAAAATTTATTTTATAATATTTAAAGCTCGCAAATCCCGCTAATTGGTACGCATGCGCAATAAAATAATAAGCGTGAAATTAAACTATATTTAGTCCCATAACTATTAATATTAATTTTTTTTCCATTCATACTAATATATCATAAATATGAGATTTAAATAAAAGATTTGTACATTCTACTTTACTTTCTTGGTTATATTATTTTGCAATGAAAAACTTTATCAACTAATTTGTACAAGTTAATAGCGAATTACGAATACGCATAACACTTCCGTTGTAAACAAACTTAGTTTTCAAAAGAAAACAAGCAAAAAAACTTTGGTCGACACAATATTGAAAAGAAATATGAATTTTTCGGAGCTTTTCAAGCAAACTAACAATTTGTGCAAGTTCTCCCAAGACGCAAAGTACCTTGTATGTGTAACAGCCATTTTTTGTTTGGGGTTCAACCAAATGAATATGGGTTGGGACCTGTTTTCACACACTTTATGTGTGGGGCCACGGTGGCAGAGTGGTAATACCTCCCACCTCTGAGGCCGGGGTTCAGTTCCCGGCATGGCCTCAAGTGGGAAAGCTTGTAGTTGCTCGCCGTTGGTCGGCAGTTTACAGTACAGAACCTTGACCAACTGTAGACCGAGTTTCTGTCCCGTCGCCAATTGCTTTTGATATACAGTAGTGGTGGTGGACCAATTCACGCCCGGGTACCAATTCAGGCCCACCCTCAATTTTCTTGAAGATTTATAAGTTTTCATAGAGAAGATGTTTACCACATCATAGATAATCATCAAATTGATCAAATACATTTGCAATTTATTGTTTAAATGCGATTGTTTTTAATAAATTTAGGGGTGGGCGTGAATAGGTACACGGGCGTGAATTGGTCCACCACCACTACTGATGGTACAATGGCGAGGGACAGAGCTCACATGTACTTGTTTTCTGTGTAAATTCTGAACTGTGGGGAATTATTGTATTCATTTCAAAAAGTTATTGTAATGTCTATTATAGCGGTATCCAGTTTCCAGTTCATATGCTGATAAATTAAACTATTTTTAGAAGCCCGGATTTTTTTGTAGAGAACTATGTAATGTTAAAGGTTTGTTTACATTTTGAAAATAGGTTGAAATATATACATGCCAGTTTGATTAGCATGAAATACAGGTGAACGGCACATGTACATACACATGTAAAGAAACCAAATAGCACTTTATACTTGTGGTAATATGTGTACAAATATGCCGTTCAAAATTTACACAGAAAACAAGTACATGTGAGCTCTGTCCCTCGCCATTGTACCATCAGTATCAAAAGCAATTGGCGACGGGACAGAAACTCGGTCTAGACCAACTGTATGTACTGGTTGCCTCTACCCGTCCAACTACCCGTCCTGATATGACCTGTACAGTGTTGAAAGCGACGTAAAACCTGAAATAAATAAATAAAACACACACTTTATGTGGCCGAATCACCACCAAATGGCTGTCTACAGAGAAAACTGATTAACTCGGACCTACCCCAACTCGGACCCATCTATAACAAGCTCAGCTCCATGGTCCATATTGATGGATTTTGATTATCTTGGTATCATTGGTATAAAATAATCTTTGATGAAGGGTAAGAGTTATTTATGCAAGAGTGCAAGCCTGCACACGATGGGACATAAGGCATTTTTGAACTCTCGGAAATCTACTAATATTCACCTTTTGTGTGAGAAAACAGAGTTATAGGAGTTCAGGTGGCTGCTGACCATGGCATTCGCCACCTTTACTGAGATGTTTTCATATTGGGATCAGTCTCTTATCCCCTTGCAATTAATAAATGCAAGCTATAGTAATGGTTAGTCTGAAAAAAGTGTTGTAGTGCTTTATGTGGCATACATACATATGTAAAGAATAAAATGTACACAATATTATTAAAACCAATTAATTAGTATTTAGCAACAAGGCGTTCAAGCACAAAGGAGTATAAAATCCTTAACTTCCAGCACTTCCTTTACACTATATGTGGTGACAATTGATTTAAGAAGCTATTTAATATGTGTCAGAGTAATCCCACAGTCTAAAAACTTGGTTAAATATTTCACTGATGTCTAGGCTATGACTTGTCCCCAATGGAATTTTTGTCCACTGGTTGCACCCCCTCCCCTTTTTTTATTCTTTTTATTTTGTCTGTAAACAATACATTTATCAATAAAGATACAGCAATACTTTCACATAAGTTGAGATAACAATTACTAACTGTTCAATGAATACAAATAAGTGATATAGAACCATTGTAAAGGAAATATTAGAAACACAAGGGACACATTTTACTTGATCAAGGCATGTAGTTAATTACTCCACAATTTTTCCATTTTAAGTTAACAAACGCACTTTTTGTCTTGTAGGTTTTGCCAAGAGCTTTTCCTCTGTATTTGTGTGTTTGAACTTATGAATTAGCTTGTCTAGACACATGACAGTATTATTTTTAAAAGAGTCAAAAATATATTTTTGGTGGGGTTCAGCAAAATATTAATAGGGCTTCTATTCTTATCAGACAGTAAATATCCAAGCATAATATCCACATTAGTTAATCCTAAATGATAGTTAATTTTTTCTGTGCCATACATTTTTATGTTTTCCCATAAAGTTACAGTGATAGGGGCATTCGGTAAAAATATGCATTAATCTATCTGGAGCATTGTCACATTTTCAACAAAGCGAAGATGGTGAAGCTCCTATTTTATTTAGATAATGGTTTGTTTCTAATATCCTGTAGATTGCCCTCAACTGGAACCACACTAGGCTATCACCATTTGTTGTGTTAAAACATACTTTAAATATATCACACCAAGTTGATTCATCTATATTGAGGTGTAAGTGTACATTACATTTTGACTTCATTGAATGATTATTGTATTTATTAACATACTTATAAAAATCTCTAGCTCCCTTATCAGATCAGTACAGAATCTTAAAAAACAAGATGGCTGCCACGGGCATTTTTCGACTTTCAGCAAGTTTTGTTGGCCCTCTAGAACAAAGGGAATTATAGGTAGAGATCTCAAATTCGCAGGATATGTTCATCATTACAAAATCTTGACTGAAAATATTTTTGGCCTCATTTTGAAAAACAAGATGGCCACCACGGGCGTTTCTTTTCAGTCATGAAAAGTGCCTATATCTCCCTTATTATTGGTCCTAGAGGTTTGGAATGTCAAACCGACCTATAGGAAATCATCGGCTGCAAATCTTCTGGTGTGGTCAGATTTTACCTTGGGCCGCCCCTTCAAGGTCAAACGAGGATAGGCAAACTTAAAAGTGCTTATAACTCACTTATTATTGGTTCTAGAGGTTTGGGATGGTAAACCAACCTATAGGAAATCATGGGCTGTGAGTCTTCTGATGTGGTCAGATTTGACCTTGGATCCCTCCTTCAAGGTCAAACGAGGATAGCCAAACTTAAAAGTGCTTATAACTCCCTTATTATTGGTCCTAGAGGTTTGGGATGGTAAACCATCCCATAGGAAATCATTGGCTCGGAATCTTTTGGTATGGTCAGATTTGACCTTTGGACCCCTCCTTCAAGGTCAAATGAGGACAGCCAAGCTTAAAAGTGCTTATAACTCATTTATAATTGGTCCTAGAGGTTTGGAATGGTAAACCATAGGAAATCAAGGGCTGGGAATGTATTTGTGTGGTTAGATTTGACCTTGGACCCCTTCTTCAAGGTCGAACGAGGATATTGCATTTGTAGTATTTCTTTAAATATGTTTTAACCTATTTTTTACACTTAAACAATTACCTTGTTATTTTCCTTCATAATACCATTTACAGGGCACAACTTTTTTATCCTTTTCTCCTGTCAGCTTCGGAATTTCTTTCGAACTTGCTGTTCAGTTACCATTTACTGTATTTCTGTACAGCCCTTTTCCTGATAATTATTCTGTCCTCTAATCACCTTCACAAATCAAAAACACTCAGTCAGCTGACACAGTGCCTGTTCACGGGCACTCTCCTCTTGTTTTAAAGATACCTTAACTATCGAGAATGATAAATCTTAAAATCCATGCAGATCTGTTTGTTTGTCTGTTCCCCAGAACCATTACAAGTGATGCACCCCCACCCAAAGTGTGAACATTTCAGCACTTGATCATAATTTTCTCATTCACTATTGAAGGGATTTTTTTTCTCATATCTTGCATATATGTACTAGGCCACTGAAAGTTTCCCTTGTCTGAGTATCAGGCCTGGATTTTTCTTACTTATTTTTTTATGAATTTTTAAAATATTTTTAGTGCATTAAAATTCATGAAATCATGCACTAAATCACTAATAACTTGAAAAGGTATTGCATTTAGAGCATTTTGTTAAAATATGTTATTCTGCTCCTTTTTCTATAGCTACAACATGGTGAGTAACTTGGGTGTCTATCCCAATAACTAAGTAAGTAATAAGATTTTTTGGTCTTAAACTTTGTGGGTGTTCCACAGCCCGAACCCCTGCATGGATTTTCATGGTATCTTTAACCCAAGATTATCTAGAGCTGATTCAATTGTGGGGGGTATCTGTTAACAACTGTTGCCATCGCAAAACTTTTAAGATTTTTTTTGGTCTTAAACCTTGTGGCTGTTCCACAGCCTAAACCGATGCACAGATTATCACTAAATGTTCAGGGTATGTTTACCCCAAGAGGATCTAAAGCTGTTTAGTTTTTCGGGGGTATCCAGTAACAACTGTTGCCATGGCAACACTTTTAAGATTTTTGGGTCTTAAACTTTGAGGGTGCTCCACAACCTAAACCCATTCATGGATTTACACCAAATTTTCAGGATATGTTTACCCCAAGAGGATCTAGAGTTCATAAGTTTTTTGGGGGTATCTAGCAACAACTGTTGCCATGGCAACACTTTGAATATTTTAGGGTTTTAATGTTTTTGGGTGTTCCACCGCCCAAACCGATGCATGGATTTTCACCAAATTTTCAGGATATGTTAACCTAAACAGGATCTACAGATGAGTAGGTTATGGAGGGTATCAAGCAATACCTGTTGCCATGGCAACACTTTAAATACTGTTAGTCTTAAAATTCTTAATTTAGAAAGGGGTGCTATTAAAGCAATGTTACCACAGTTTGGTTCTTCACCAAATTCGCAGAGCATGTTTATGAATGTGAAAACAGGTCGGTAAAAAATATGGTACTCATTTAAAAAAACAACATAGCCGCCATAGCTGATTTGCTCAAAAATCAATGATATGTTCTGAAATTTAAAATATTGTAGCTAGTTGTGTCAGATTTACACAAAATGTAAATGGCTAGTAAAGCTTGCCTGAGAGCAATTAAGCGTCCCGCAAGGGACGCTTGTTTGTGTATGGGAGAGCTTCCGGCTCCGCCGGCTCCGCATTTTGTTTTCCTTATAACTCTGTAACCGTTAGGCGGATTCTTTTCAAATTTGGCAGGTTTAGGCAGTAGCCTTGGGGAATTTTTTTGAATATGCTGCAGTGACATTTCAACCAATCAGAGAGGTCACATGACCAAAAATGTCTTTTTTCGATGGGGAAGCTTGTCCGGATGATAACTTGAAAGGAATTTTATCAATTCACCTGAAACTTGGCAAATACATTCATTCTATTAAAATCTGGAAATCATTAGATTTTGGCATTGATTGGTCAAGAAATGGCCGAGTAATTAATGATTAATTAATCATTACGAATTTTCCAAATAAGGAAAACACAAAAATGCTTATATCTCGAAAACCGTGCTAGATAGAGCGATTTCGACGAAATTTTTGACCCACAGGGTATCTCTGCAGAGTAGTTATCCCAATTTTGAAAAAATTTTTGTCTCACCAAAAATGGCGGCCATTTTGAATTTTCGAATTTTTCGCAAAAATTGCAAAACATAAAAATGCTTATATCTCGAAAACCCTGCTAGATAGAGCGATTTCGACGAAATTTTTGACCCACAGGGTATATCTGCAGAGTAGCCATGCCAATTTTCAAAAAAATTTCTCGCAAAAAATGGCGGCCATTTTGAATTTTCGAATTTTTCGCAAAATTGCAAAACACAAAAATGCTTATATCTCGAAAACCGTGCTAGATAGAGCGATTTCGACGAAATTTTTGACCCACAGGGTATCTCTGCAGAGTAGCCATGCCAATTTTCAAAAAAATTTTGTCTTGCCAAAAATGGCGGCCATTTTGAATTTTCGAATTTTTGCTCAAAAATTGCAAAACACAAAAATACTAATATTTCGAAAACTAGTGTTAGGAATCGGTCTAAAAAATCAGAATCGATTAATCGGTAACTCTGAGCAATCGATTATCGATTATAATCGTTTTTCTGCTTGCTTTGTAAGAAAGACAGAATATTCTTTTTTACCAAATATAATAACAGTAGTCTTCCGATAGGTCAGTGGTGAAAAAAATCTAGGTTATTTGTTTACATTTTGGGGTAGGGAAGGGGGTATGTTAGGAAACCAGTAGGTTGAAGAGTCAACAAGTATGTGTATCAGCAATAATATAATAATCTATTAAGATGGCCTTAACAGTTACAAAATAATATTTATTTTCATTCTCCCTTTTCATCAGCTAAATCATTTACAGTGTTTGAATGTAACATCAGCAGATTAGCAACCAATCATGCTTAAAATAAACAATATTTCAACCCTAGACTTTCTTCAAGTCCTTTTTTCTAAGGTATTATAAGAGGACTGTATGACTTTATACTAGAATGTGGGGCTGACAACAGTACTGTTTCAGCATAGAGAAGGATTTTTCCCTCCTTAAGTGGATGTATAATGTTTTCATCTATGTCAGATTTAGTGGGATGAGAAATACAAAGACTTGGTGCAAGTCTATTTCAACCCCTTTTGTTCAACATCACCATGTGGTACACCTGTGTTGTGAACTCAGGACACTTTGTATATATGCAACAAAGAAGAATAGAATATCTGCTTATCATTATCATATGTCAAGAACAGTGACTGCCAAGCAGCTTCTGAAAATTATCCTGAATAAAATGCTCCTTTGGGAACTAAACAATACATAGACATGTGTTCATGGAAATTTCCTTCCATTTTTAACTCAGGACACTTTTCAAAGACATGCTACATTCATTAATCAAATGGAAGAGTGACTTTTATTGTTTCTGGTCAATATTGATGTTTTGTAATATATACTAGGTTATATGAAACAGTTTGGCACAAGTGAACATGTATTTCAGCATTGTCACTCAAGTTTATGTGTATTGGATGGGGTCTGGAAAATCTGACTCTTATCCTGAAAACAATATTCCATGAATTTCGTTTTTTAAGCAGATCTTCATGACCTATTCATTTCATATAGTTATAATTTCTTAGATACTGTAAAATTCTAAGTATGGCAATGTAGTAAACATTTTAGTTTTCTTGTTCAACAAAATTTGTCAAAAATATTCATGGCAGACTGCTGAAGTATTACAGTAGTGTGATCTCTCTCCACTTGATTTATGGCCAAGGTTATTATTCCCCATTTATAGGGAGTATACATGTTGTGTGTGAAGCAGTGAAAGTTAAATTTAATTTAGGTTGAACTTAGTTTATTGTATTAAAAGATCTTCTAAATACCTACAGAAATTTTGAGTTTTAGTTGTAATCAACAGGAAGTAGATACCAGTGAAAGAAACATGGCAGATAATGTAAACAAATGTTACGAAAATAAAATGTTAAACATCTGTAGAAAAAGGGAAAATTAGGTGGTTTATAAGTCTTACTTTCGATTCACAATCGATTCTTAAAATGAGAATCGATTTTCTACATCGAAAGTTTTAAATAGACGATTAATCGATTTTCCGTCTAATCGTAGGACCACTATCGAAAACCGTGCTACATAGAGCGATTTCGACGAAATTTTTTATCTTCAGGGTATCTCTGCAGAGCAGCTATCCCAAAGAGCTTTCACATGGTGAAGTTTCAGACCCATAGCTAATTACTCACCTACTCAAAATGAGTAAATGCGAATTATCTCTAAAAGTATTGCAGATAGCCAATTTTTCTCAAATAACTCATTCACCTACTTTTGGGAGAGCTTTCACTTGGTGAAGTTTCAGACCCATAGCTAATTACTTACCTACTCAAAATGAGTAAATGCGAATTATCTCTAAAAGTATTGCAGATAGCCAATTTTTCTCAAATAACTCATTCACCTACTTTTGGGAGAGCTTTCACTTGGTGAAGTTTCAGACCCATAGCTAATTACTCACCTACTCAAAATGAGTAAATGCGAATTATCTCTAAAAGTATTGCGGATAGCCAATTTTTGTCAAATTAATCATTCACCTACTTTTGGGAGAGCTTTCACTTGGTGAAGTTTCAGACCCATAGCTAATTACTCACCTACTCAAAATGAGTAAATGCGAATTATCTCTAAAAGTATTGCAGATAGCCAATTTTTCTCAAATAACTCATTCACCTACTTTTGGCAGAGCTTTCACTTGGTGAAGTTTCAGACCCATAGCTAATTACTCACCTACTCAAAATGAGTAAATGCGAATTATCTCTAAAAGTATTGCAGATAGCCAATTTTTCTCAAATAACTCATTCACCTACTTTTGAAAGAGCTTTCACTTGGTGAAGTTTCAGACCCATAGCTAATTACTCACCTACTGAAAATGAGTAAATGCGAATTATCTCTAAAAGTATTGCAGATAGCCAATTTTTCTCAAATAACTCATTCACCTACTTTTGGGAGAGCTTTCACTTGGTGAAGTTTCAGACCCATAGCTAATTACTCACCTACTCAAAATGAGTAAATGCGAATTATCTCTAAAAGTATTGCAGATAGCCAATTTTTCTCAAATAACTCATTCACCTACTTTTGAAAGAGCTTTCACTTGGTGAAGTTTCAGACCCATAGCTAATTACTCACCTACTCAAAATGAGTAAATGCGAATTATCTCTAAAAGTATTGCAGATAGCCAATTTTTGTCAAATTAATCATTCACCTACTTTTGGGAGAGCTTTCACTTGGTGAAGTTTCAGACCCATAGCTAATTACTCACCTACTCAAAATGAGTAAATGCGAATTATCTCTAAAAGTATTGCAGATAGCCAATTTTTCTCAAATAACTCATTCACCTACTTTTGGGAGAGCTTTCACTCGGTGAAGTTTCAGACCCATAGCTAATTACTCACCTACTGAAAATGAGTAAATGCGAATTATCTCTAAAAGTATTGCAGATAGCCAATTTTTCTCAAATAACTCATTCACCTACTTTTGGCAGAGCTTTCACTTGGTGAAGTTTCAGACCCATAGCTAATTACTCACCTACTGAAAATGAGTAAATGTGAATTATCTCTAAAAGTATTGCAGATAGCCAATTTTTCTCAAATAACTCATTCACCTACTTTTGGGAGAGTTTTCACTTGGTGAAGTTTCAGACCCATAGCTAATTACTCACCTACTCAAAATGAGTAAATGCGAATTATCTCTAAAAGTATTGCAGATAGCCAATTTTTCTCAAATAACTCATTCACCTACTTTTGAAAGAGCTTTCACTTGGTGAAGTTTCAGACCCATAGCTAATTACTCACCTACTCAAAATGAGTAAATGCGAATTATCTCTAAAAGTATTGCAGATAGCCAATTTTTGTCAAATTAATCATTCACCTACTTTTGGGAGAGCTTTCACTTGGTGAAGTTTCAGACCCATAGCTAATTACTCACCTACTCAAAATGAGTAAATGCGAATTATCTCTAAAAGTATTGCAGATAGCCAATTTTTCTCAAATAACTCATTCACCTACTTTTGGGAGAGCTTTCACTCGGTGAAGTTTCAGACCCATAGCTAATTACTCACCTACTCAAAATGAGTAAATGCGAATTATCTCTAAAAGTATTGCAGATAGCCAATTTTTTTCAAATAACTCATTCACCTACTTTTGGCAGAGCTTTCACTTGGTGAAGTTTCAGACCCATAGCTAATTACTCACCTACTGAAAATGAGTAAATGTGAATTATCTCTAAAAGTATTGCAGATAGCCAATTTTTCTCAAATAACTCATTCACCTACTTTTGGGAGAGTTTTCACTTGGTGAAGTTTCAGACCCATAGCTAATTACTCACCTACTCAAAATGAGTAAATGCGAATTATCTCTAAAAGTATTGCAGATAGCCAATTTTTCTCAAATAACTCATTCACCTACTTTTGGGAGAGCTTTCACTTGGTGAAGTTTCAGACCCATAGCTAATTACTCACCTACTCAAAATGAGTAAATGCGAATTATCTGTAAAAGTATTGCAGATAGCCAATTTTTCTCAAATAACTCATTCACCTACTTTTGGGAGAGCTTTCACTTGGTGAAGTTTCAGACCCATAGCTAATTACTCACCTACTCAAAATGAGTAAATGCGAATTATCTCTAAAAGTATTGCAGATAGCCAATTTTTCTCAAATAACTCATTCACCTACTTTTGGCAGAGCTTTCACTTGGTGAAGTTTCAGACCCATAGCTAATTACTCACCTACTGAAAATGAGTAAATGTGAATTATCTCTAAAAGTATTGCAGATAGCCAATTTTTCTCAAATAACTCATTCACCTACTTTTGGGAGAGCTTTCACTTGGTGAAGTTTCAGACCCATAGCTAATTACTCACCTACTCAAAATGAGTAAATGCGAATTATCTCTAAAAGTATTGCAGATAGCCAATTTTTCTCAAATAACTCATTCACCTACTTTTGGGAGAGCTTTCACTCGGTGAAGTTTCAGACCCATAGCTAATTACTCACCTACTCAAAATGAGTAAATGCGAATTATCTCTAAAAGTATTGCAGATAGCCAATTTTTTTCAAATAACTCATTCACCTACTTTTGGCAGAGCTTTCACTTGGTGAAGTTTCAGACCCATAGCTAATTACTCACCTACTGAAAATGAGTAAATGTGAATTATCTCTAAAAGTATTGCAGATAGCCAATTTTTCTCAAATAACTCATTCACCTACTTTTGGGAGAGTTTTCACTTGGTGAAGTTTCAGACCCATAGCTAATTACTCACCTACTCAAAATGAGTAAATGCGAATTATCTCTAAAAGTATTGCAGATAGCCAATTTTTCTCAAATAACTCATTCACCTACTTTTGGGAGAGCTTTCACTTGGTGAAGTTTCAGACCCATAGCTAATTACTCACCTACTCAAAATGAGTAAATGCGAATTATCTCTAAAAGTATTGCAGATAGCCAATTTTTCTCAAATAACTCATTCACCTACTTTTGGGAGAGCTTTCACTTGGTGAAGTTTCAGACCCATAGCTAATTACTCACCTACTCAAAATGAGTAAATGCGAATTATCTCTAAAAGTATTGCAGATAGCCAATTTTTCTCAAATAACTCATTCACCTACTTTTGGCAGAGCTTTCACTTGGTGAAGTTTCAGACCCATAGCTAATTACTCACCTACTGAAAATGAGTAAATGTGAATTATCTGTAAAAGTATTGCAGATAGCCAATTTTTCTCAAATAACTCATTCACCTACTTTTGGGAGAGCTTTCACTTGGTGAAGTTTCAGACCCATAGCTAATTACTCACTTACTCAAAATGAGTAAATGCGAATTATCTGTAAAAGT
Organism: Sabellastarte sp. h YS-2021; assembly: GCA_964017235.1. Classification (NCBI taxonomy): domain Eukaryota; kingdom Metazoa; phylum Annelida; class Polychaeta; order Sabellida; family Sabellidae; genus Sabellastarte; species Sabellastarte sp. h YS-2021. Next base: position 144,087,333 of record OZ024929.1, read on the forward strand.
ATTGCAGATAGCCAATTTTTCTCAAATAACTCATTCACCTACTTTTGGCAGAGCTTTCACTTGGTGAAGTTTCAGACCCATAGCTAATTACTCACCTACTGAAAATGAGTAAATGTGAATTATCTCTAAAAGTATTGCAGATAGCCAATTTTTCTCAAATAACTCATTCACCTACTTTTGGGAGAGCTTTCACTTGGTGAAGTTTCAGACCCATAGCTAATTACTCACCTACTCAAAATGAGTAAATGCGAATTATCTGTAAAAGTATTGCAGATAGCCAATTTTTCTCAAATAACTCATTCACCTACTTTTGGGAGAGCTTTCACTTGGTGAAGTTTCAGACCCATAGCTAATTACTCACCTACTCAAAATGAGTAAATGCGAATTATCTCTAAAAGTATTGCAGATAGCCAATTTTTCTCAAATAACTCATTCACCTACTTTTGGGAGAGCTTTCACTTGGTGAAGTTTCAGACCCATAGCTAATTACTCACCTACTAAAAATGAGTAAATGCGAATTATCTCTAAAAGTATTGCAGATAGCCAATTTTTCTCAAATAACTCATTCACCTACTTTTGGGAGAGCTTTCACTTGGTGAAGTTTCAGACCCATAGCTAATTACTCACCTACTCAAAATGAGTAAATGCGAATTATCTCTAAAAGTATTGCAGATAGCCAGTTTTTCTCAAATTAATCATTCACCTACTTTTGGGAGAGCTTTCACTTGGTGAAGTTTCAGACCCATAGCTAATTACTCACCTACTCAAAATGAGTAAATGCGAATTATCTGTAAAAGTATTGCAGATAGCCAATTTTTCTCAAATAACTCATTCAACTACTTTTGGGAGAGCTTTCACTTGGTGAAGTTTCAGACCCATAGCTAATTACTCACCTACTCAAAATGAGTAAATGCGAATTATCTCTAAAAGTATTGCAGATAGCCAATTTTTCTCAAATTAATCATTCACCTTCTTTTGGGAGAGCTTTCACTTGGTGAAGTTTCAGACCCATAGCTAATTACTCGTCTACTCAAAATGAGTAAATGCGAATTATCTCTAAAAGTATTGCAGATAGCCAATTTTTCTCAAATAATTCATTCACCTACTTTTGGGAGAGCTTTCACTTGGTGAAGTTTCAGACCCATAGCTAATTACTCACCTACTCAAAATGAGTAAATGCGAATTATCTCTAAAAGTATTGCAGATAGCCAATTTTTTTCAAATAACTCATTCACCTACTTTTGGCAGAGCTTTCACTTGGTGAAGTTTCAGACCCATAGCTAATTACTCACCTACTCAAAATGAGTAAATGCGAATTATCTCTAAAAGTATTGCAGATAGCCAATTTTTCTCAAATAACTCATTCACCTACTTTTGGGAGAGCTTTCACTTGGTGAAGTTTCAGACCCATAGCTAATTACTCACCTACTCAAAATGAGTAAATGCGAATTATCTGTAAAAGTATTGCAGATAGCCAATTTTTCTCAAATAACTCATTCACCTACTTTTGGGAGAGCTTTCACTTGGTGAAGTTTCAGACCCATAGCTAATTACTCACCTACTCAAAATGAGTAAATGCGAATTATCTCTAAAAGTATTGCAGATAGCCAATTTTTCTCAAATAACTCATTCACCTACTTTTGGGAGAGCTTTCACTTGGTGAAGTTTCAGACCCATAGCTAATTACTCACCTACTAAAAATGAGTAAATGCGAATTATCTCTAAAAGTATTGCAGATAGCCAATTTTTCTCAAATAACTCATTCACCTACTTTTGGGAGAGCTTTCACTTGGTGAAGTTTCAGACCCATAGCTAATTACTCACCTACTCAAAATGAGTAAATGCGAATTATCTCTAAAAGTATTGCAGATAGCCAGTTTTTCTCAAATTAATCATTCACCTACTTTTGGGAGAGCTTTCACTTGGTGAAGTTTCAGACCCATAGCTAATTACTCACCTACTCAAAATGAGTAAATGCGAATTATCTGTAAAAGTATTGCAGATAGCCAATTTTTCTCAAATAACTCATTCAACTACTTTTGGGAGAGCTTTCACTTGGTGAAGTTTCAGACCCATAGCTAATTACTCACCTACTCAAAATGAGTAAATGCGAATTATCTCTAAAAGTATTGCAGATAGCCAATTTTTCTCAAATTAATCATTCACCTTCTTTTGGGAGAGCTTTCACTTGGTGAAGTTTCAGACCCATAGCTAATTACTCGTCTACTCAAAATGAGTAAATGCGAATTATCTCTAAAAGTATTGCAGATAGCCAATTTTTCTCAAATAATTCATTCACCTACTTTTGGGAGAGCTTTCACTTGGTGAAGTTTCAGACCCATAGCAAATTACTCACCTACTCAAAATGAGTAAATGCAAATTATCTCTAAAAGTATTGCAGATAGCCAATTTTTCTCAAATAACTCATTTACCTACTTTTGGGAGAGCTTTCACTTGGTGAAGTTTCAGACCCATAGATAATTATTCACCTACTCAAAATGAGTAAATGTGAATTATCTCTTAATAGTATTGTAGATAGCCAATTTTTCTCAAATAACTCATTCACCTACTTTTGGAAGACCTTTCACACACGAAAATGAAAAATTGTGAATATCTCGGAAAAGCTATTTCTTCTGCTTTAATGCTTGGCGGGAGATACACACCACGGCAGTGGTCTTGACAAAAATTTTTGTCTCCCCAAAATGGTGGCCATTTTGAATTTTCAAAGTTTTTGCAAAACACAAAAATGCTTATATCTCGAAAACCGTGCTATATGGAGTGAACTCAACAAAATTTTGGACCTGCTGGGTATCTCTGCAGAGTAGCCATGCCAATTTTCAAAATATTTTTGTCTCGCCAAATATAGCGGACATTTTTAATTTTTTTATTTTTTGCAAAACACAAAAATGCTTATATCTTGAAAACCGTGCTAGATAGAGCAGACTGCGCTGACTTTGGTTGCCACAATAGTATAAGGCTAGAAACAAAGCATTTTCTTAATACTTTAGCACTCACCTTTATATCCTTTTCGGGACGCTTTGTTTTTGCTATGCAAAAACATTATCTTTTTTTTTTGCGAGCGATCCTCTAGTTTTGTCCTTGTTTTGAAAACAAAATGGCTGCCTTATCTCCCTTATTGGAATGGCAGAACAATTTCTTGGAAATTGTGGTCTGCAAATCTTTTACAAGTGTCAAATTTGACCTTTGATCCTTGCTTCAAGGTTATGTAGTGTCGTCATGCTAAAGGGGCTGCATATCTCCCTTATAATTGGTTCTAGGGCATCCAAATATGAAAACAACTTGTAAGAAATCATGGCCTATGAATCTTACATCTGACAACATTTTGTGGATTCTGTATACTTATTACAACTGAAGTTGTTCCTAAGATTTTCCCAAATCTCAGTGTTGTTGCCCATTTAGTTTTACCTACGGGCTGGAGTTCTTGCCCGCCGAGGCTGGCTATTTTTTAAATATGTTGTTGACCTTCTTGTGGGTCAGTCAAAACATGGTAAAATGCAGACCTGATAGCATAGCTGACCAAAAGCTACTTTCTGAGTGAAGCGAACGGCAAGTGACCATTCGTTTGTTTATATTATTTTTCGTCCGTTTCGTAAATCTATTGTTTGTATTATAAATATTTGTGTGGAGTTCAGAATGCCAAACTATTTGCCTTTATATGTCTTTTGTAGTTCTTTGATCAATATTGTTCACGTTGGTTTTGGCGATAATGTAGCACAGGAAGTTTTTTCCTGTGAAAGTATGTCAGCAACTGAATTTGTCAGCCAATCATTAAGCTGGTACCCTGAGTAATTCTGGTCTGTCTAGGGTTTGTCTAGGATTTGTGTATGTAAGGGGGAAGCAACCTCTCAGTTGTGGGTTGATTTTGACAGAGCCAGGTGCTGCACCAGAAGGAAGATGGCAAGGTATTAATGATTTCAGGGTAAAACCTGATAGTTAAGTGGTGATTTTACTTTGGGGTGAAACCCAAAGTTTAGTTTTTAGAATTTGAAGTTTACTAATGTGATTTAGGTTCGAAGGAGCTGGGGTCAAACCCAAACTTTAGATTCCATTAGTTGTTGGAAGTTTCTTTTGTGGTTTAGGTTTGGAGGAGTTGGGGTCAAACCCAAATTCTTGATGTCCTGCCTGAGGATGCAGTATATATTTTAATACTGAAAGATAGAACCTATGTTTAATAATACATGTACATAGTTTTCTTGATTTTAGAGTCAAACCTGGAAACTTGGGAGAGTTCAAATTAATTATTATCTAAAGTTTCTTAATTTCAGGGTGAAACCTAAAGTTGTGATTTCATAATACTATGTTCATTAGTATTTAATTTACTTTGAGGTTGTTGATTTAGAATAACATACTTGTGTTTCACTAGTATGTAATTTACTTTGAGTTTTTTTGGTTTGGAATATCATGCTTATGTTTTTGTTATTGAAATGACATAGATTTGTAGTTAGAGATGTCAGAATCAGTCTTTACTTCTGCATAGTCTGAAACCAAGGGTTTGTTTTAAGATTGTAGCCTAGCCATTTGGCAGTGCATGTTTCGATATCCAAGCCTTGTGTGAAGGACAAAGCTGTAGGGTTGGTTAGAGGCTTTTGATATCTCAGATTTACTATTTCTATCCTAGAGTATTATGTTTAGATTTTTAGGGATTTTGATGAGTTGATTGCACATTTGTATAATTTGTAACTGGACTCTGTCAACTCAACCCCAGCCTAGGCTGGTGTTTTTGTATTTATAAAAGTATTGTTTTGGAACTTGTTTTATACGAATAAAGTTTATGTTTTGATAAGATAAGTGTTTCACTTATACTGCAGCAGATCCAATCCCGAACTTAAGAGCCCATTAGCACTTGAAACTTTGGGTAACACCACCACGGCATGCTACAAGAGTATCGCTGTTGAGTAAATCAGTTATAACTTGAAAAGTGTTTCTGTGAGAGTATTTTGTTCAGATATGTTATTCACCTACTTTTTGGTCAGCTATAACATAGTCAAATAGCAGACCTATAACTCATTGCATAGCTGATAAATAGCTACTTTTGAAGTTTTCAATGTTGAGTAAATTAGTTGCATCTTGAAAACTATTGCCTTTGGAGAATTTTGTTTAAATTCGTTATTCATCTTTTGCAGCCTTATTATAAACAGTATTTTGTTTAAATATATTCTTCACCTACTTATGGGTCAGCTATAACATATTTAAAATTGCATACCTGTAGCTCGTTGCAAAGAGGAGCAATAGCTATTCTGAGGTTCTCACTGTTGAGTAAATCACTTCTAACTAGAAAACTATTGCATTTAGATTTTTGTTTAAATATGTTATTCACCTACTTATGGGTCAGCTATCACATAGTGAAATTACAGAGCTGTAACTCATGTCATAGTTGAGCAATAGCTACTTTATGCAGGTGTTCCACTGGAGCCGGCAGGCCGGTAACTATGCATTTTTGGAGAGTCAGGACCAATGTTTATGTGGTTGGTTAGGGTCAGTTGCAAGTTACCGGCCTGTTGGGGAGAGTCGGATACTGATGTAGAATGAACTTAATCCAGACAGAAGAAGGGCCAGATGAAGTCCATTTTTCTGAGTCATTCAGATGAAGAAGCCATCGTGGAGTTCGTTAAACAGCACGAGGAACATTATGACAAGACCAACAATAGTTTCAAAGACAAGCAGAAGAAAAAAGGACTTTGGGAGCAGCTAGCTTCTACCAGAAACTTGCCTATCAAGACCGTGAAGAAGTGGTTCGAGACACAACGTACCAGATATGGCAAGCTCACTAAGACGAAGTCAGGACAAGCAGCTGAGAAGAGCACAGAACGACAGACCTGGCTGAAGGACAGTTTCAGTTTTCTACAAGATCACATCAGAAGGAAGAGAGTTTCCTAGTCTTCTGCATTCAAGTCATCCCAGAGGCCTTTTGCAGCTGCAGCCTCAGCTTCAGTTCCAGATAAATCCAGGGACACAGAATCTGAGATGGAAATAGCATTGCATCAGATGTTATTCATCATCCTTCGAGCACCAGTCCCAAGCGACGACAGCCTCCGGTCACGACTACCACCACTTCTGCAGATCCAGTCTTAGATCAGTTCCAGCAGGTGAGGTCGGTGATTTCCACATTTCTGGGTGCACGTCAGGACCCCACTCCAAGTCCTAGACAGTCGTTCTGCAACTATCTCCACTCTGAGATTGAAAACCTGGAAGAAAGGGACTTTTTAACCTTCAGGAATGAGACAGTGAAGCTTCTCAGTGAAATACAGTACAAGGCCGAAGAACGCAAGAGGCAAGTCACCAAAAGTCAAGAGGTCACCACATTTCAACTTCCAGAAGCATCACAGGCCACAGCAGGATGTGAATACATACTCACCATACCGGAAACTCAACCAGTCTCCGTTCTAGTTGTGAAGCCTACACAGACAGCCACAGGAGAGCCTGTTACAGTGATTTCCAAAGTACAGCAACCATCAAAGCCTTCATCAGCGTCAGCACAGCCAACTTCTTACGTAGTTGTGGATGACCAACAGCCTGGGACTTCCAGACATATGATTTTCAACCCACCTTCAGTTGCACCTTCACCACAGGAGGAAAGTCAGCACAACACTTCTGGATTATCCAGTCTCTTTGGAGCTATTCCCAGTGTGCTTCAGTATCAGCAGATGGACACAAAACAGCCATTTTCACCCTCTCAACTTCAACTTCAACCAGCACCGTCACCATTGCCATCTTCCACTCATCATGAACAGTGAAGATCTCCCAGCCAGTCCAGCCAGCAGAGTCAGAGTCAGCAGATTAGCCCGCACAAGTCACACCAAAACCAGCCCTTCTCAGGGCCACCCGAATCTTCCAAAAACAATTAACAAGCTGCATGTCTGCTCAAAAACATAAAAAGCACACCGTCCAACACTTACACCTCCCAACAGTACATGAAAAAAAATTGTGTGAATAAATGAGTGAATGTTAAACAAATATTAAGAAAGTTCCACCACAAAACAGAGAAAAAAATTAATAAACAAAAAGTCCCCTTAATAAAAAATAATCCCTCTAAGACAATAAAGTGAAACCACCCCCACCCCCCCAACAAAACTTCATTTTAAAAAACACACTCCCCCCCCCAAAAAAAAAAAAAACCAAAAAAAAACCAACCAAGATCCAGACTCAAACCCACGTCCCTCCCTCCCTCCCAAAACCCAACTTGAAATAAAATACCACATGCACACTCACAGACAAACAAACGTGAGGCCTAACAAGATATTCTAACATATGAGTGGCAATGGACTAACAAACTGAATAAAAAAAAATATTAAACTGGGACTGCAAACCTGTATAATTTTGTCTTACAAATTTCCTAGCACTTTTTTTTTTAAATTCTTGGCATAAAATATTTTCAGGTATTTATTTGGATACTTTTTTTCATACTAGTTTTTAAGTTATTTTATCTAAGAATAAAGCCAGGTCATGTTGGGATGTCAACTTTGTAAATTGAGGACCTGGGTTTTAAGCTGTAAGTGATGAAATTTATTTTTGTGAAGTGAGTTTGGAATAGATTTGTGTTTGTGATGGGGAATGGTTTGGGTGAAATAGAACTTCTACAAAAGAGTTAGAAAATTGGGGTTATTTTTGAGGCAACACTTTGCTAAATAAAAGTTCTGGGATTATTTAGGTAGTCCTGAAAAGGACTGATAGATGACAGCATGTTCTCCCACTCAGTCTTCTTAAACTCTGTCCTCCTGCCCAGCCAGTGCCCCCACGTGATTGAAGTAGTCTTTCAGTAGGTCTTGTTGATGTTTGGCCTCCCTCAATGGGTTTCATAAGTTCTCATGATGTCTCTGTTCTCCCTGGTCTGCCTGTGGTGGTTGTATATCGTCAGCTGGAGTGGGTGGTCTGTCTGCTCCCCCCTGATGGCTTCTCAGCATATTATGTAGTACCACACATGTTAACACGATGTCTCTCACAACTTTTGGCCTCTGTTCCATGGTGGTAAACAGCACCCTGAATCACTTGACAAGTATACCAAATGAGTTCTCGACCACCCTCCTCCCCCTGGATATCCTGTAGTTGGCTATTCTCTCTTCTCTGGTCAGTTGGCTTGACCAGCCAAGGCATCAGGGCAAAGGCATCGTCCCCCAGTAGGAAATAGTGTAGATCTGCCCCCCCCCCCCCCCCCCCCCCCAGGTCCAAGTGGTTCAGGTGCTGGTAGTCCCAAGGTTCCGTTTTCAATTCTTCTTTTCAGTTTGCTGCGGTTGAAAATCTGTGCATCAGATAATGACCCACTGGCCCCCACGTTGACCCACAGGAACTTGTAATCTGCATTGACTAAAGCCAAAAGTACCAGGGAGAAGTAGCCCTTGTAGTTGAAATATTCACTGCCTGACCTCTTGGGCTTATTGATAGCAATGTGTTTACCATCTAATGCACCGACTGCATGGGGGACATTCCATCTATTTCTAAATCTTTCTTCAATTTTCTTCCAATCTTCAGGATCAGTGGGGCACACCAGATACTCTTGTTGTCAGATATTCTTTCAAAATGGCTTTGCAGACCTGGGGGACAAATTTGCAGATGGTCTTTCTTCCAACCCTCCAGTGGTATTGCATTGAGGTATAGCTTTCCCCTGTGGATAAGTGTCTCAAAGTAACTGCCAGTTTCTTTTTTTTTTTTTTTTTTTTTTTTTTTAATATAACAAAATATATTTACATGACAAAAAAAAATAACAAACTAAAACATCAAGAAAAACAAAGAAAAACATTTCAATTGGTATACAAGAAAGTACAGGTTACACATTGAATTACATCAGTTTACATAATTTAAGAAAAAAATATTTAGCAGTGGTAAACTATACAACTACATTATGTTCAATTGATTCACCTATTTTAGTTCACTCATAGCAAAGTAATATAACTGGTTAATTTACAATACCATAATACACCGAAAATACATTTTTTTTTTCAAAATACATTCTTCATTTGTTGCCATTGTTTTAGAAATTTATCACTTTGGAATTCTAGAGAAGCAAGCAACTTTTGCTCATCATATATATTTTTACATTTGATAAGTGCTCCATCAATACTAATATTGAAGCCTTTCCTGGAGCATGTATATATATAGCATTTTATAACCATTATTAATGTATTTATTGCCGCAGAATTTGAATTATGATGGATGTATCCCAAAAGAACATCCTCAGGACTGAACTGAATGTAAAATCCAGTTTTATTGAAAATTCTATTTTCCAACTGATGCCATAATTGGTTAGCTTTTGGGCAAGAAAAAAATAGATGAAGGAGAGTTTCCTCTGATGTGGATCTACATAGTAAGCATTTATTAGAGTCTGCCACACCCATTTTATGAAGAATTATCTGTGTTCCGAGTATTCTATGCATTATTCTGTACTGAAACCATTTAAAATATGGATCTTGTATAGTTTTAAAGCAAATTCTGAATAACTGTCTCCAAATATCGTCTTTTAAGTCCACTTTTAGATCATCATGCCATTTTTGCTTAAATATTAAGGTAAGATGTCTTTTATTTAAATTCTCATAAAAATACTTTGTGCCTTTGCCACCGGATAGAATAATTCTTATGGAGTTTAAAATACATGGCTGCAAAAAATTAAAGGAGTCTCTAGTTTTATGTTCCTTAATGAATTTATCGATTACAATTTTTAAACGATAGTAATCTAAAAAATTGATTCTTTGGATATTAAAAGCTCTTTGAATCTCTTGTTGAGATAGAACACAGCCATTATTATCCACTATATCACCCACCGTTATAATCCCTTTTTTAAACCAATCTGGAAAAAAAAGTGTATTTGATGAGATCATTGGATTGTACCAGAGTGGAGATGCCAGAATATCATCATTACTCTCAATTTTAGTTTTCTCACATAATTTTATATAGGAATGAAAAACATCATTCCAAAAAACATTTCCAGTCCTTTTAATCAATATTTTTGGCCAATCTGAACCAAACTTAAGAAGCTTATCAATTGGAGATATGGATTGTTCAAAAACTGGGATAAAAGCACTTTGTCCACCTCTAAACAGTCTGTATATCCAAGATAGTTTCAAAGCATGGATAAAGTTATCTAAATTTACCATTCTGAGTCCAGCATCTTGGTAATCCTGCATAATATATAAACGTTTTATTTTATCAGGCTTATTATTCCATATATAACTAAAAAACATTCCGTTTAATGTATTTATAAAACCTCTGTTTGGTAAAGGAATATTTGAAAAGAGATGAATGAACTGTGAAAGAATAAAAGTCTTTATTACTGTGATTTTACCTAAAGGAGTTAAAGTTCGTTTGTTCCAATTTAGTAAGAGTTTCCTTGCTTTTTCCAAGGCGCATGTATAATTCATAGATAGGATTTTTTCCAAGTCAACTGAAAACTGCAGTCCTAGTAGCTTAAAGCTGTTTGTTCCCCATTCTAATTTCGAGGTTACATTTAGTTTATCTCTAGAATGCTTTTTCCTGCCGATCATATCACTTTAGTTTTTGTAGTATTCATTTTCAACCCCGAGAATGAGCCAAAAATTTCGATTGTATTTAGTGCAGCTTGTAAGGATTGGTCAGATCCATTTAATATAAGGGTGGTATCATCAGCAAATTGGCAGAGTTTAATATTATGATTTGCAATGATTAATCCTTTTATTTCTTTGTTTTGGGTGATCATATAGGTCATTATTTGAGTACATAAAATGAATAAATATGCAGCTATTGGATCACCCTGCTTGCAGCCTCTTTCAATTTTAAAAAATTCAGATTTACACCTGCTTGTATAACTGAAGCAGTTATATTTTTATTTAAAATTTTGATCCATTCTATGAATCCTTGGCCAAAACCAAGTTTTTCTAAAACATTAAACATAAAACTCCATGATATTGAATCAAAGGCCTTCTCAAAGTCTATCAGCATCAACAATCCATCTATTTTGTTTTTTTCAGTGTAATTCATGATATCATAAATTAATCTTGTTACTTCACCTATATATCGGCCTTGCATAAAACCACACTGAGATTCCGAAATTAAATAATGAAGAACTGTTTTTAATCTATTTGCCACAACAGTGGATATTAATTTGTACAAGACACAAAGTAATGAAATTGGTCTCCAGTTCTTTAGGAAATGCCTTGGCTTATCTCCTTTTGGTATACAATTTATAATTGATTGTCGTAGTGTAACTGACAATGTCTTCTTTTGGTAGGATAAGTTAAAAGCTTTTAAAATTAAAGATTTCAGTTTACACCAGAACACCTTAAAAAATTCGGATGGAAAACCATCTATGCCTGGCGTTTTGTTGTTTTTCATACTTTTTAATGCATTTCCCAGTTCTGTCAAAGTAACTGGTCCTTCTAATTGCAATGCTTGAGAATGGGTTAATTTTTTAATTTGGGATAGATCAATGACTTCAGAAAGTTTAGTAGTATCCAGCTCTGAATCTTTGTTTTTGAATAATTTGACATAATATTCCTTAACTTGGTGCAATATTTTTTTCTGTTCTGTTATTATTTCTCCATTATCACAGCAAATCTTTCTGATAGTTTTATCCACATAGTGTTTATGCTCAAGGGAACAAAAATATTGAGATGGCTTTTCACCAAATTGCAGCCATTGTAACCGTGAGCGTACAAAATTGCCTTTTAATTTTGATTCTCTTAGACTTTGTAATTTTTTCTTGAGATTATCAGTTTCTAATGTTGAATTTTTTAAAGCTTCATCTTTTTCAAAAGCGCCAATCTTATTAATTAGGTCTAATTCTAATGACCTTTCTGACTGCCAGTTTCAACCTGACTTCCAGTGGCTTCCTGAAGTTGGTGATTGACTTCCTGAGGGGGGGGGGGGGATTCTTTTTTCAATCAAATAAAAAAATGCTGGTTCCATCCTGGTGAAATTTCTGTAGCCTGGTATGTCAGTAGTGATTAACTCATCCAAGAGTGTTCTATAGCAACCTCTGTCCTCTCTCTGTAGTATCCAGGGCAGGACCCATGGATTCTGTGGCTTCCTTCTCCTTTTGGGTGGTGGGGGTGATGGTGATGCTGGCTGGGCAGGTGCTGGGTTCTGCTGTCTTCTATGTGTTGAAATCACAACATAGAAAAATAAATTCAACTCAATAAAAAACAAAAGGACCCTCAAGTGATCTATCAGTTGCTCTTGATGTGTTCCTGTCATCTTTGAAGTGTGAAATGAATGGCACATCACAGGGGAGGGGGGTTTATATAGTGTGATATGGATCCCGATTCTGGATCATGACTATGGATACCGACCCACAAAAACAATCAGTCCTGTCGGGAAGGGTCGGGAACATGCTCCCGGCTTGTCTGTTTGTCTTTACGGCTTAGATGACTGGCCGTGCAAAAAACGTCCCCGAACCTAAGTCTTGTCGGGATGGCCATTACGTCCTGTCTGTAAGTATACCGTCCTGTCGGAGATTTCATAACCGACTCAGCATTTCCGTGCGCTTTTTCTCATGACTCTACGACTTTGCAACCGACCCTAGGGTCGTAGGGTCAGTTACAGGGTCGGCTCTAGTGGAACACCTGCATTAGGGTTCTCACTGTTGAGTAAATCAGTTGTAACTCAAAAACTATTGCATTTACAGTACATGTAGTTTCTTTAAATATGTTTTAACCTACCTTTTACACCTAAACAGTTACCTTGTTACTTTCCTTCTGAATACCATTTGCAGGGCACAACTTTTGTGTCCTTTTCTTGTGTCACTTCTATTCTGAAACTCAAAAGACACAGTCAGCTGACACAGAGCCCATTCACGGGCACTGATTGCTTGTTTATTTCTTCCCTGCTTTTATCTTTTTTGGTAAACATATTATCAGGCACTGTCTTAAGGTTAGAGAAAGATTTCCCTTGGCATAACTACTGTTTAGAGCCTTTAGAATCAGAACACAGAGCTTCCTCCAAAATATCTTTAAAAAGTTTACCGGAAAACCATCTACTCCAGGTGTTTTTTATTTTTAGTTTGCTTTAAAGCTTTTCTCAATTCTTTAATAGTTAAGTGCCCATCAATTTGATTAATATGTTCACCATGAACTTTTTGTGTTTAACAGTGTCTCAAAACATCCTCTAGCTCAATATTTTCTAAATTTGAATCAACAACTTGGAAAAGTTTGGTGTAAAAGGACTGAAACTCTGCAAGGATTTTTTTTCTGGTCAGTACTCAAGGTACCATCTCGCAATTTAATCCTTTTGGCTGTTTTCTCAACATAATTATGGTGCTCAAGAGAACAGAAGAATTTGTTGGGTTTTTGGTGATCATTTAACCATTGCACTCTTGATTGAATTTGGTGCCCTTTTATAGCATCTTCCATAATCCCTTTATAGCAAGTACCCTAAGCTTCTGTAAAAAGTCTCTCTGATGTGTAGCTGGCATCTTTGTAGTGATAAATGGTGATTTACAGCAGCCAGAAGGGGTTTATATACTGTTGATTTGATCCCAACTAATGATCTCGACTCCAGAAATTAATCAGCCCTGTCGGGGTGGGTCGGGAAAATGCTCCAGTCCTGTCACTTTTTCAGTACGGCTTGTCAGGGCTTGATACAGCGTGTCTGTTATGGGTTTACGGCTTGTCCTGGTAGTTTCCCGTCTAGTCATGGAGAAAAACACCCTGACCCAAAGTCAGGTCGGGAGGTAGATCCAGACAAGCTGGGATGTACTACGTCTTGTTGGGGAGATGAGACCAACCCAAATTTTTCGGGCATATTTTTCTGGATTTTCACCCCCAACTCCTGATTTTTGCAACTGACCCTAAAGTCATAGAGTCGGTTGTAGGGTCGGCCTCAGTGGAACACCCACATAAAGCCTCAGTTTTTGAACACTGAAATTATGCAAAAGCTTGTCTGGTGCCATAGAAATCTTGAAATTAAAGAAGTATTTTACCAGCTCAGAAAAAAATACATTAAAACATGAGAATCTGGAAAACTTGTAAAATGAACAGTAAAGTAAAAATTGATAAAGCATCATGAAAAAGTAGTTAAGTACCCAAAAGTTGTAATATAAGTTATGAATGACTTATAAAATCCTAAATGCCTTTTTCAATACAAACAGTATGGAAATATGTTCAGACAAGAAAACCAAGTACATAGGCTTGATAAATAAATAATTAAAAAGTCTTAATATGTTCGGCACAATAGATCGGATGACTGACTATATCTTTTGCATGAAGTAATAACTAATTGGTTGCTGTCATGAATTTTGTATTGCAGGCTAATGCAGTGCAGTACAGATTGATTGTCAGAGATGTGAAGACACTGCAGATTCTCCAATTATATACATGCCTGGATGCCATTCAGTACATTGAGGTAAATAAATGTATAGTTCATTCAATAATGAACTTCCTATCGTTGTAGTGTTCTTTCTTCCAAATATTAACAACAGAATTGTCAAAACTTGGTGGTTGATGGAGGCCTGATTGACTTAATTATGGGTCCCTTGAAAAGGGATCGCTTATTTGTTTCACCCCATGTTTTCAGACAGCCTGCACCACCGCACCATTTTCCAAGTGGAGTAGCTCCCTTAATATGAGGCCCATTTACATGATTTTGGCAGTTATCATCTATAGCCATGGGGAAAGTTTTTGACGGGTAGGAATCTCACCTTTGATTTTTATCAACGTCACATAATCAAAAACAATATTTAAGCATCCCACGATACTTGTTTGTATACTGGATAGAATAATTCACTTGAAACGGGCCGCTTGCTCCCGCATTTTCTATTGCTTATAGCTTGGCAACCACAGGGCAGATTCTCTTCTAATTTGGCACACCTAAGCAGTAGCCGTTGGGAAAGTTTCTGAATATGGTGTAATGACATTTTTTACCAATCAGAGAAGTCACATGACCAAAAACATGCTTTAAAAAGGGTTCTGCTTGTCCAGATGATAACTTAAAAAGCACTTCATCTATTCACATGAAATTTGGCAATTGAGTGGAAGTCATTAACTTTTGGAAGTGATCCAATACAAAATGGCCATCTTACGAATGATAAACTAAATGCCACAATTTTTCTTAATGATCAAAATGAAAAATCTTTTATATCTCAGAAATGGTGCGAGATTGAGATATGGAGTTACTTTTTGCAAAAAATCGTTTGCTGCCATTTTTGACAGCCATCTTGAATTTCTGCGTGGAATGCAAAAATGTATTTATCTTGGAAATGATGCAAGAGTCATCTGCCACTTTTTGTGAAAAATTGTTTTCCCGCCATTTTTAGCAGCCATCTTGCATTTCCGTGTAAACCGCAAAAACGTATTTATTTCTGAAACTGCGAGATAGAGCGATTTCAACAACATTTTTGGCCCCCAGGGTATGCACAGTCATCTGGCACCTTTAGCTGAAACTCCTTTCTTGATTTCTGCATAAAACACAAAAATGCATTTATCTCGGAAACAGTGCAACATAGAGCAATTTCAACAAATCATTTTCCCGCCATCTTTGGCAGCCATGATCTTGTATTTCCGCGTAAAATGCAAAAGCACATTTATCTCGCAAACAGTGCAAGATAGAGTAATTTTGAATAAATGTTTGGCCCTCGTGGCCAATTTTTCCCAAAAATTGTTGCCAGCAATTTCTGGCAGCCATCTTGAATTTCTGCGTAAAACACAAAAAGCCATTTATCTCGGCAACTAGATAGAGCAATTTCGACAAAATTTTTTGGCCCCAGGGTAAATTCAAGTCATCTTCCACATTTCCCAAAAATCATTTTCCTGCCACTTTTGGCGGCCATATTGAATTTCTGTGTAAAATGCAAAAACGCATTGAGATAGAGCAATTTCAACAAAATTATTAACACCCACAGTGTATGCAGTTATCTGCCACTTTTTGCCAAAAATTCTTTCCCCACCATTTTTGAAGGCCATTTTGAATTTCTGCATAAAATGCAAAAACACCAAAGACATTTTTGGCCCGCAGGGTATACACAGTCATCTGGCACTCTTTCAAGATATCATTATCCTGCTTTTTTACAGGCTGGTTGAATTTTGGCATAAATCGAAAACATGTGAAACAGAGCGAAATAGTCATTTTAGCAAAATCATTAATGCTCATTTTGATGCTTTTTTTTTGCTATGCAAAAACAATTTCTTTCCTCCTTCAAAGCAATCCTCTAGAGTTTCTTGTACTTCCTTTTCACCAGATTTTCTCAGAAAGTACAGCTTATAGATCAAAAAAAATATTGCCAAGCGCTTTCCACACATCAAATCTTGGCACCAATCAAATTTCAGATCAATTGCACAATAATTAACTGATTGAGAGCTGATTGATTATCCTTGAGTGAAAAAAAACATGCTGAAATTGACCCTTTCGGGCACATATTGTATATATCTACTCATATTAAGGACCTTCCTCAGGAGCATTCCAGTGACAGCATAAAAAGCAAAGCTTTACCAAACCACTTGACAGACATTTGGAAGTTACCAACACTCTGCGCCTGGTACTGTAAGAACAATATGGAGAAAAATACTTGGAAAAACCAGTGTGAAGAAACTTTTAAACAAGAGTGACTTTGAAATAATGGGCGTTGTTCGACAGACAGGCAATGCAGTTTCTTAAGAAAAGGAGTCATACTCGTGTATCTACTAGACTAGTGTTTGCAGAGATGTAGCTTATATGGGCTACAGGTCAAGGACTGTCTGGGAGCGACTCTGGATGTGATATCTTTGGAGACTCCACACAGTGTCCAGGTACCCCTGCTGTGATCTGTCAGTTTTTAGATAGGAGAGGAAGTGTTAACTAATTTGAGAAATACTCGAGTTGATCCTGTGTATACCCTGGACTTATGGCTGATGTCCGCGATTGCCACCCTGGGTCTCAAGATCACCTGTTACAGCTAAGGTCACCTGTCTTGACATGAAGATCACCTGGGATGAAACCACGGATGAACTGGCTTATGCCTGGTTAGGGCATCAGGTGATCAGTATGTGAAACTAAACCTCTCCTTTGTTTTGTTATCTGTTCTTATCTGTTTTCCATTGTTAAAATTGGAGTATAAAAGGCCAGTTTTTAGAAGTTCCAGACAGTTGAAATTAAATCTCCCAGAGAATAAATCATAGAGAATTCAAAAATTCAGTAGCCTTACATCCCACACTTCTGGTAGCTTCAAATATAATATGTACTTTCATTACCATGATCCAGGAATTGGTGATGCTCATACAGATGCAGAGCACAGGGGTCAGATGCTCAAGGCAGAGCCACAGCCATTGTGGGTGCACTCATCCACAGACACAGGCATCCAGATTTGTGGGAGAGGACCTGGGTTCAAGAGAAAGAGAGACATGTTGTCTCTACACAGCCTTACTGCCAGAAATGGCTGACAATGATAGGGTTTCCACAGCTGTACCCACAAGGACTCTTCTATGAGATGGTATAGGCTTTTGGGGGTAGGCTGCCAAGGAGCAGGATGTGGTACCAAGCCCCCTTGGAAACTGTACTGAAGTTGGCATAGGGGCTAAAGACTTCTAACCACAGGTAATTTGACTAGCAGCTTAGTTTTAAGTTCAAGGTTGAGCATTCAGTGTCACAAAATGATTGATGAAGTGTGCCAAGCCATTATAGAGGAATACCAAGAGGCTCGGTTGACACGCCAAACCATTCCAGATGCCTTGAAAAAGATAAAAGGTGTCTTCTGCAGCATGTTTAATCAGCCTAATGTTTAGGATGATCTTGCCTATTGCATAGGACGCTCATGATGGGAAGCCATTAGATGACCTAGAGGAAATGGAAGTCAGTATTTCAACTACAGGGGCTTCCACTCCTAGTATTGGTAGCCCTTGTAGATGCCAACTACTGCTTCCTCTGAATGGATAGCATGTCTACATAGCAGAAGATTTACAACTGCCAAATAAGTAGGGGGGGGAGATAATGGTTGAGAATGCCTTTGGGGTTCTCAGTAACTGCGTGCGCCAGCCAGAGTTGACAAATAAATGGGGAAAATTCAGTGGCCAAGATAAAACCAACAATGCAGCCCAAACGTCAGAAGGAGGTGCTGGTCCAGTACTTCAGCAACAAGGTAGCATTGCCCTTTTAAGGGCCAAAAATTGTTCCAAAAACAATTTCATTTGTAGCTAAGTGGTCACTGAATTATGAAAAAACCTCACAACCAGTTTAACAACTCCCCATCCCCACCCCAACATGAAACATTTCACATACATGCACACACTACAATACACCCCAAAAGATCCTGGTAAACATCAGGAAATATATTTTGTAAACTTGATGGTGGCTCAGGGCTCTAAAGTATTGCAA
This sequence comes from Sabellastarte sp. h YS-2021, assembly GCA_964017235.1. Taxonomy (NCBI): domain Eukaryota; kingdom Metazoa; phylum Annelida; class Polychaeta; order Sabellida; family Sabellidae; genus Sabellastarte; species Sabellastarte sp. h YS-2021. The sequence goes on from OZ024929.1 coordinate 144,105,597, forward strand.
CATTTAGGGATTTGACCGTTCACGTTTAACTTTAAAAAAATCTTCTCAGTGTTTATAGTTTAGTGTTCAAGCCCTATAGTTTTAATTTTAAAATTAACCATCTCCACCAGACCTCTTTCTTGACGGTGTCTATGCAATTAGATGACTTCTTGTTGAACAGCATATCATTGTCCCTAATCCACTCCAGCAAGGCTTGTTCTTCTATGCAAGAGAGAGCCACAACCTCCATCTTGCCCCTCTTATTCTTCTTTCATGTAGATGCAAATGGATGCATTAAATCTTGTGTGACCTCCTCCTGCGTTGGCTCCACCTCTGCTGGTTCTCATGAAACCTCACAATGTGCCTCTTCCTGATGAACCTCCACCTGAACTGCCACCTGATGAGCTGATTCTGGAAAACCCTTTAGCAGTGCCTCCTCCTCTACTGGAACATCCAAATCAAATCAGGTGTTTTCGACCTGAACCGCTGTGGTCATTCTTCTTTTCCTCTTTACCTTGTTGCTTGCTTTTCTATGCCAATTTCACAAAATATTTTCAATGGTATGCCCATATGCCAGCATAGATCCCCTCTCCTTGAAAATTAAAAGTGGAATGAGGCAATGGTGTTTAGAGCCCCTGTATTTATACCCAGATATAACCACTCCAAATGTCAATTATCACCAATTATCTGTTCAGGGTGTCCTTCTAATGCACCAAGTACTGGCAAGTAGCCAGAAATCCCCCAAGGATACCCACTCCAAAACAGCCCTTAGGGTCTTGTTTGATATTGGCCAGGGTTTATTCATGGTCTACACAGAGTGAATGAAGGTCACCCATGATAACACTCTGGGTCAACAGAGTAGACTCCGGATTGTCAGGAGCAGCAGATGGCATTTACAAAATTGTGGCAGATTCTAAACATGCTGGAATTTTTTGTCAATCCCAATTCTAGCACACAGATGACTAAAAAAACACCCTAGATGATGTCAGGTGTACGGGGAAATACAACATAGCCGTTGGGCACAGTGACAACCTGAGACAGCCTAAATTGGAGTTGCTCCCTTGCTTTCTTGACAGTGAAAAAATAGTATTGGAAATATGTAAAAGAAAGATTGCATGAGTTTTACTGTGGGTGGCCTTCTCTCTTTTACTGTGCATGTTTATGGGATACACAGTTCTTCTTCTGTCTGTTGTGTTGGAGATTGCCTCATGCTTTTTTGTGTATCTGGGGCTGGTTTCAGACCTAGCCTGGACTTTGACTAAGCCACAGTCTCAAATGTAAGCCTTTTGGCTCAGCAAAGTTTTTGTCTCCATTCTCACAGAAGGAGTCTTAGATGAAACCAAACTTAGCAAATAACCACTTTGGTTTTTTGTGTCATCTGACACTTTATTTCTACCAGAAATATTCTAGTGGTGGCAAGTGCCCTTTGCTTCACATATTCTGTCTTTGAGAAAATGCTATTTTGGAATGGAAATTCTTGTAACCTTTTCAGAAATCTCCCTGGATTATTTTAGAGGGTTGTTTTGTATCATTGTACCTTATTTTCAGCCATTTTGAATTTTAAAGTGGAAACAGAATAGTGGGATCCATATTTGAGGTTTTGCTGACAAAACATAAACAAACTAAAGTACATCTTTTTTTCAGAATCTTGGAACTGTAAAGTGGAAAAGGGGAGGGGTTTAATAGGGAAGGGTGCATTTCTACAGTGAAATACAGTAAATTGAATGAAGACTTGAATGCTTTCAAAACTTAATAACAATGTGTACTGCAACTTTTGCAGACACTCTGAACATTTGTAGACACAGAAAAGTCAGAGTCAAACGACATGCCCAGGTTCTTGACAGACTCTGCCAGGTAGAGAGGACTAAGCAAGAATTTCTAAGTTTTCAAAGGCAGAAGTCCAGCTCATGTCAGTTTCTGGGACTCGTATACTATTAGGTCCTTTTCGTGATGAACCTTTTTCTGCTGAAAAGGTGTAAAGCTTTGGTTTTGGCCTGTTATGATAACCCCAACACTCACAACAAATTAAAAGTGCCCTTGGAGTTTTTGTAATATTTTCATCTTTTACAAGAACTTTAATTGCTAAAGTGAAAATATAGCACAGCGTTTAAATGCAGGCAAAGTGACACCTCTACTTTGTACAGTGGAACTCCTATTATGCAAACTTCTGTAGCCTTAATATCCAATATTCTGAATACTTTTCTGCACTCCCAGATTTGTAATATACTGTAATGATTATTTTTGTAGCACTAAATCTCCATCATAAGACAGACTCTAAGGTACAATAAGAGAAAGAAAAATGTATAATCCAGAGACATATTATTCCGATGCTTGGGAGACAGGAGTACTAAATTTCTTTGTTGCAAAAATCAGAAGTCAGATTTACTTCGTGATTAATCTTGTTATGCAACGTTTATATTCATGGACTCAGGATAGAGTAACAAATTTGAATTTTGTCTCAGTATTTGAAATTTACCTGTGTAGAAACCCCTTTTTATTTCTTTGACTTTAGGGAAAATATTTGCACAATTGTGACATTTTTAAGCATGAGCTCTATCAAGGCTTGTGCTTTGAGATTGCATTGTTTTTTTTTTTCGTTTTTTGTTTCTATCGAGACTCACACTTTTACAGATCATTTTTTTTATTTTTTTGTCTCTGTACTTTGATGAATTTTACCTGTGCATTCTGAATTTCCCTCTCTTGCTCTCCAGTAGCTAAAAGGACACATGTCCGTTTGGCTTTTGCCCATACATATGTCATTTTGTCTGCGGACTTTGATGAGATTGACAACACCTGGCTGTGCATTCTGAATTTCCCTCTCTTGCTCTCCAATACCTAGAAGGACACATGAATCATGTGACATGATGCTTGGTAGGGACATTGGTTAGGGGTTGTAGGTGTGCAGCATCATGGTGTGACCTTGATTTGACCTTGTCATAGTGACCTTGACCTTTAAAATCTTGCTGCATCTTTGGGTCTGTCTTTTGATGCAGATTAAGCAGTGTTAAAGTCATATTAGAATTCATTGAGAATTTTACTTTTACAACTTCCCTTATAACAGATGGAATTTCATCAAGTGAGCCACAGATTTTGCTCCAACACCACACATAAGCATTCATTGACTGTATTACCACTTCTGTATGCATGGTAATATTCAAAACATCTAAACCATAATTTGGCCATGCCAGATGTAGATGCATTATCTTTCTCTTAGACATTATTTTCTTTATTTAAACATTGTTTGGACCTTTATATAACTGACAGTACTCTGAAAGTATCCTGAACTTTGTACTGATACAGTACTTCTATATCTCATGGTGTTAAAAATATTTCTCTATGCTGTGGGGTATGGGAATCTCTGATGCTATTTTTCCCATGCATATGTCCTTCTTACATCTTACTTTCAGAAATTGTGGCACAGAGTGATGACTATTTGTCTGCTCACTGAGGTTAAGCAGCAATGGGCTATGTTAGTACTTGTATGGGTGACCGCCTCAGTTCGGGACCAGCTGTGGGATGTATCTAAGTTGGAATTTTTTTCTGTCACAAGACTTTCATAAATTCTAGTGCACTACTCGTGTCTCTGACGACTTTGCGCTTGCGCTAGGGGACCAAAATACCTTTTAGCCTTGTTTCTTCTCTGGACTTTCATGAATTGTGGTGTAGCGTGATGACTGCCTGTCTCATCACTGAAGTTAAGCAGCAAAGGGCTACGCTAGTACTTAGATAGGTGACTGCTTCAATGCACTACTTGTGTCTCCGATGGCTAGTAGACCGAAACCCATATCAGCATTGTTTTTACTGCATTTGGCCACTGGTCTCTCCTCATGGAAAATTGTAACAAATTTTAAGAATTTATCTTTCTTTTATAAGTTTTTGTAGAGGGCATCCTCCCACTACATACCGGAGTGAATTTTTTATAACCTGGTCAGTTTTACATACTGTGGTGAATTTGACATACTGGACACATTTCTTACTCTAATCAGAAAATGAAGTTATAAGCGATGCTGAAATATCAATTGTGCTGAAGATTCTAGAATTTTAAAATCAAATTTTTTTTTATTTTTCAGTTTTCCCCTGACTCACAGTTTATCCTTTGTGGTATGTACAAGCGAGGACTCATTCAGGTGGGGAAATTGTCCTTTTTATGTTAACTGTGCTTGTAGCTATATGATACAGTGAATTTCTTGATGCATGTTATAATTTGCTTGTGCAAAGATTAAGTGCCGTACAATTTTGATTTTATTAGATTACTGCAAGGGCATCTGCATGCCTTGGTGTCTCATTTTTAATTATCTTACTCTAATACCGTTGACAAAATGTTCAAGACATTTTTGTTTTGTATGTGAATTTATGTTTCATGTGAGACTTGAAGCTTTTTGGTTCATTGTCTTTTCATATCACAACACCAAAATAAGAAATGTTTTTAATATTTACAGGAAAAATGAACATTAACACACTTTAAACTTCAAGAAGTTATTATTGTCACATAATCAATTAGTCTTTTGATCAAGTGTTTGATCCCTCTGCTAGGATTCTACTTTTGTCCTGCACTAATATTCAATTATTCATGAATATATTTGGTGCTACAAAACTATGTTAGGTTATTGTAACACTAAAATGGGAAGAGCTCACCCAGCAGAAAAGTAGTTTTTAAAAGTAGCTAAATCCCAGTATTTTATACTAATTTGTTGAATTCTAGCAATGTGAAGATCCCGATTCACATTTTTCAGATAAAGAGAACCAATTTGTCCCATTTACATCAATTTATAATGTTTATGACTAGTTTACTTTAGATTCCACAACAAAAGTTACCCCAGATATTTTAAACTATTCAATATTATTGTGGTTCAGTCCCTCAACACGACTTTTTTAGGTCCAGGGAGGGTCATGTTTTTACGATTTTTGTAATATTTTTGGGATCCGTTCTGAAAACTGTGCCTGCTTTGAACTATGTAATATATTGTAGCATGTGGTAATATTAAAAGTTAAAATTACATAAATATGGATGTGTTTATCCACTTTCATCCACATCCCTGCCTCATTTGGTGCATCATTTTAAAGCAGAGACATTGGTCAAAGTTTTGGGTCTTATGTCTCATATGTCGGGTCATATTGAGACAGGCCACTTGTGGGAGTTTGAACCCTCATAGAGACAATATCCTGTGATTAGATGACAAACTTGCAAACCACCAGACCACCAAGATGATTTCATATCAGGCCTGTTTGTCTGTTAAAGGCAAATTTTTGCATTGAACTTGATCAGGTAGACATTTATAAACAGTGACCTTGTAACATATTTTGGACAACTATTTGTTTGATTATATATCAGTGTCTAGAAGTTATTTTATAATTAAACATCATTAGGCTGAGTGTATTTGTGTAGCAGGTTTGCGTATGAATTATTTCACTTGCTTACAAACATCTTGACAAATATTCAACTAATGGACCTGCATGCTTGTTAAATCTATTGATAAAACATCATAATAACTTCATCAATTTAATGTGTTTTCATAACACACACTTCACACCTCGATAGTCTGTTACAAATAGTTCATACATTCAACTTATAGACATTGCTATTCTTGGGGTTTTTTTTTTGTGGCATGTAACATTAAATTTACTGGTGTAAGAATGCTACATCTAAAAGGGTGCCATTTTGTTTTTAAAATATCTGTCTTGGTGCAATTTTACAAGTTCTTATGTTGTAGCTGTGTGCCATTTATGTAATTATTACTATAACACTAACATTGGAAATAGTTTTCACTGATTATGTCTTATTTTGCTATTTCCCAATTGGAAGTCTGTGTTATTATTATTATTTTTCTATAAGTTGATTTTAGGCAGGGATGTGAGGTGGGTTATTAACTTAATCAACAATTGTAGAGCTGAATAAAATTGAATAGAACAAATTTAATTATGGTAATAGTCAGACTTAATTATTAACCATTTATCATTTTGTAATTGTCAAAAATAAAACACATATTTTAAATAATCTAATTCAAATGACAAAAAAATTCACCATTGTCACATGTGAAAGTTTTCAAAGGTTTATGAGGTTTTTAGTTAATTTCATGACATTCGAGGTCATTAAATTGATTACTTTTAATTAATGTTTCCTCCCTGGAGTGTTGTACAATGCAGTTTTTATTGAAGTGAAAAAAAAATCAATTTTGCAGTAATGTAGTTTATATTTTGAAGAAAATAACAGTTCTTGCAATATAATATTCTTCATAGCCCTGGCCATTTTTTTTGGCAAAGTATTTTATTGGTTTTGTCGTATAATCATTAAATATCTGAAAATCTCAACAGAATGAAACTTGATTTATAAGAGTGGAGCAAGGAAGTGCCAACTAATAAAATTAAATTTTAAGCTACAATGAAGATATTTGTACTTAGCCAGAATCTCCCAATAATAGAGTAAATCTCAATAGAAAAATCCTCCTGCAACCTGCTATTTATGTCTACTTAAACAGGAATGCCATTTATCAGAGCTTTACTTAAAGGGATTCCACTGTACATGAATTCTGATCTGCTTGATAATACTTTGTGAGCCTTCTTTCAGGTCCACACTATATTCACCCAGGTCATTGTGGAAACTTTGGGCCCATTGCACATATGTGTGGTATGGCCAAAATAAATAAATGAAATAGTAGTTTGCTTTCAGCTACAAATGATAACGACTGTGCAGCATTGTTATTACTGTTTAAAAAATGTTGTAGGAGTACAAATTACAGTATGACATGTTTACAGTTTTAACCTAATCTTCTTGAATATTTAGGGTTTCCTGACAAAAAAAATTACAAAAGTATATTATACATGTATTAGGGAGTTTTATAACAAAAGACTGATGGCCAGGTCTTATTGCAGGATATATAAATTAACAGTTTAACAATAAAATCAACTTATAAATTGAATGGCAATTACTTTTAGCTCACATTACACAACACATAGTCATCTTAGGCCAGATTCACAACAGGTTTCAAGTCTGAAAACATCAAAACAAATCTTCCCTAAAAAGGGACTCAGCTGAGATTCTACCTGTCAGTCAAAATCTTGAGTACTTTGCACATGTAACTATTGATGTCCAATGGGAAACAAAGTTATGAGACAAAACTTTGAGACTTTTATTGATTAGTAACAGAGGAAAATATCTGAAATTGTAGATAATCTACTGAAGTTTGATGAAAATACACTCAAATTTAAGAGTGATACCTGTGATAAATCTGCCCACTGAATTTGTAGTAGGCATTAGATGAGGGACATAAAAGAACCCTGAGTATGAAAAGCAGTTAGATAAAACATTTGTACACACATTAAAATAGCAACATGTGTGTTGTCACATTGTACCATATATATATACTATAATGTCAGCATTATATATATATAATGAGGTTGGATTTTTAAAAAATATAATGCTATGGCAAGGAAATCCTCTATGTAGTGCAAAAAAATCACCCACAACCACCAGCCCGCCCCAGGCAAGAATTAACCCTGCTACATGTTACACCACCTATATGTGCAAGCTCCTTTAGACCATGTCCATGATTAGTGTCATATCCACATCAATGAAATCTATCCTTGAAAATCTCTTAATAAGATGTAATTTTTACAATTGCTGTGACTTAATAATGTGTATTTGTTGCATTATAGTTTGGTGTCTTCCAGTTCACCTTGTGGCCGCACTCAAAACTGTACAGAATAAACAAATTAACAAAAAAGATGACAATAAATGTAATAAAGCCAATAAATATAGGTTTCCATGTAACAGACTGCCAATGCACAGCCACCATTTTTCATGTTTCTTTTAATCAGAATTTATTGGATAGTTTTATATGAGATAAACAACTATGGATACCAAGGATGGGAAAAATGATAAAACACAGCCTTTGCAAGTGTGCATCTGTCTATGTGTGTCTCTGTCACATTTTCACATTTTCCAAGTTTCTTGAAAAGTACTTAATTTTATTTATTCTTATTTGGTATAAAGGACTACTAAAGCCTCAGTGTGATATCCATTTTATTGTAATCTTAATGTATCAAAACCAACTCAATTATTATGACTTTAAGGTTACTGCTTCAGTGACCAACATTCAAAAATGACTAGATTTTATTCATATCTGGTATATTGGTATATACATGTACACCATAGGAAAAAATCTGATGTTAAGGCATCCTTAAAGCCAGGAGAGTTTCAAGAGAGTGAAATTTTTGGCATGAATTTTCAGCTCGTAGGGAAAAATATGTGTAAATGACAAATCAAAAAGCTAAGATTTTCTCATATTTTGATGGACATCTTAGATTTTTGCTGAAATGATAAAATTACATTTTTTGTAAACGGAGTAAGATAGAGCAATTTGGAGTTAATTTGAACCCATAGAGTATAAACAATTGCACATAAGAAATGTCAGAAAAGTTTTAACTTTTTTTCCAGATTTTGGCAGTCATCTTTGATTTTTGTTTAATTTGTGCTTATCTTGTAATTGGAGTGAGATAGAATGATCAGATTCTCAAAAGGAAGGACTCTTCATTGTAAAATTACCCCTCCCTCCTCACTAAAGTCTAGGGTATAGATAGTATGTTAACAGTGCTTGATCCAATATCAGTTACACCTGCTTGCAAAATAAAAAAAATAAATAAATAGAATAAATCTCGCAGCCATCCGTATTTTTTTTTTCTGGCAACACCAGAGGATGAAACAAAAGAAAGGATAGAACTGAGAGCGGCGGTTGCCCGTCAGAATTATGGAAACTTCCACTAAAGATAAACTCATTAAAGGCATTCATTACATTCTTTTCCCAAGTTAATTTCTATGGACACTTTTACCTTGTCTAACACCCCTATCAATGATGTGTTTAGAAATTGCATAAATCACTGTTTTCATTTGTAACATCAAACTAAATTTGACATAATAAGAATAATAGGACTGTGACAAAAAATAGAAGTCATTAGGTTAAACACTTCAGAGGTGCCCATTTGTATTTCTGGAGCAGGCATCTTGAAAGAAAAACATAAATATTGCGCAAGTGAAAATAAACAGATCATAATAGTAACTCAGCCTTTTGATAAAAAGAAGGGAGGGGGAGCTTATTGTTATTACCAGTTTGAAATTGTGACTCTTTGCAGCATGCAATGTCTACCATTACATTTCATATCAAACAACAAAGTGTTATTGGTATTTTGATATACAATACCACCTATTGAAAAACCTGGACTAAATGTCTGTGCAGTTGAAAGAAGAGCTTACTGAGTTGATACTTTTGCCGCGTTGAATAACATTTTGATTTTGATTCCTTCTATTGTTTATTTACTCTTGTATTTTATTTGTTAATTTTGTATCTATGTCCATTATGGTAAGTCTAGTCTCATATAATCAAGCTTAAAATGTTATTGCCTAATTTGAGAGATTTGGGTTGCAGATAATGGGGTATGGGGGCAGTTAAGGGTGTAGAGGGAGGCTTTTCAAAGATAATTATATGTGCCTTTGACAAAAAAGCCAGCTAAAAGTAAACAGAATTAAAAGTATTTGAAAATGCATGTGAAAACAAACCAAGTTTTATTACTGTGTTGGCATGCACAAATATTCATGCATCATGAAAATAATGATTTACACAAATAGTTCAATTGAAACTTGAAATTACTGTTAAATCTATTTAGTGCTTGTCTAAGTTTTTTATAACATTAAAACCTTTTGGCTAAAATCACACCGATTCAATGTATAGCCGTTTTCAGATAATTTTCAATTTTCTTAAAAACCCATATTGAAACTTTTTTTGAAATTTGCTATTTTCATAAACAAATTGCATGGAATTGCTTAAGTGGTTCTTTCATAAAGTAGAGCGTTTTAACAATTAAAAAAATATATTATGCATGAATACTTGTATTAAAGTATTTGTAGTAACCATTATTAATCCAAGCCCATAAAGGCTGGGGTTATAGCTGTCTCCTGCGCAGTCCGGGCAGCAGCACCGGCGGCGGCGGCACCAGCGGGCATAAAGCTTGTGGGTGTTCCACAGCCTAAACCCATGCACAGATTTTCAAATTTTCTGGGTATGTTTAGCCCAAGAGGATCTAGAGCTGATTATGTTTTGGGGGGTATCCAGTAATAACTGTTGCCATGGCAACATTTTAAGATTTTGGGGTCTTAAAGCTTGTGGCTGTTCCACAGCCTAAACCCTCACATGGATTTTCGGCAATATTTTAAAGATTTTTGGGTCTTAAAGCTTGTGGCTGTTTCACAGCCTAAACCCATACATAGATTTTCACCAAATGTTCAGGATATGTTTACCCTGAGAGGATCTAGAGGTGATAAGTTTTTTGGGGGGATCCGCTAACAACTGTTGCCAGGGCAATACTTTTAAGATTTTTGGGTCTTAAAGTTTGTGTGTATTCCACAACCTAAACCGATGCATGGATTTTGACCAAATTTTCAGGATATGTTTACCCCAAGAGGATCTAGAGCTGATAAGTTTTGGGGGCAGTGTTTCTGTTTACGCTCAAACGTGCGTAAATTTACGCCGAAATCAAGCCATTTTCGCACATATTATTTACCAGGGGATCAGACTAACGCAGAAGTATTTGTAGAAAGAAATATCGATATTTCGTATATATATGAAGCAATTCTTTATTTATTCCAATTTCAAAAAAAAAACTGGCAGATTTCCTGCTGTTTACGTGTCACTGCGCATGCGTGGTATCAAAAGGTCGCGAGGTGAAGAGTTCGCCAGGTTACGAGGTCACGCATGCGCATTCCGGTTATTCAGTTACAAAATCCACCAAAGGACGCAAGATTTTTTACTGAAAGCGTAGATATATATACATGCAATAAAACAGCACTGAAAGTAAGCTGTATATTTTAAAATTTCTTGTAAGGCGAGAGCTATGCAGATGAAATCCATCTTAAACGGCCAGTGTTACAATGTACCCTAGCAAGTCTTATTCGAAACGTCATACATCAAAGAAAAACGTGATCTCTGCAAGGAAACAATTGGAAACAACGTCTCCGAACGATGACAAATACCTTGTGCATTGGGAGACACGTTCTACTAAATCTCGGAAACTCTTGAATTTTTAACCCCGGAAACCTCCCCGGAAAATACTAGCTGTGAAATTCGAAAATATTCGCAAAAACACTATAACTCTGGAACCACTCAATGGATTTTGTCAAATAAAAAGCAAAATAAACTACAGTAATTTGTCTTTCAACCAGTATAAATATTATATTTGTAGGGTAAATAAAAAAATTTTAGTCAAGTTTATTTTTTGACTATTTTCTTTACCCTGATGTACACAGGTGAACTGATCAGATATCTTTATGAATATACAGCCATGTACAATGTACTATAATTTTTTTTGTCAACATCATAAATAAAACCAATTTATTGCTTTTTAATAACTGGGCATATCAAAACATCTAAACATTATTTATTGAGGAAAATGTGGCAGAATATTACTTGTACCCCATTTTAAGTACCCCATGAGATACATGGTACCCCACATTTCATAACTCTAATCCGAACACTGGCTTTGCGAGGTATTTCAGCATTGTTTGTCTATTATTTTTCTACCCTGCAGTTTAACTAGAAGGGGTCAAGCCTAACTCACCCTCAAAAATTTGCATTGATCCCCGGTTTTCAAAAGCGGGGGTCAGTTGACCTCCAGAAAAACGAGGCTCAGGAAACACTGCGGGGGGGGGGGGTTATCTAGCAACAACTGTTGTCATGGCAACGCTTTGAATATTTTTGGGTTTCAACATTTGTGGGTGCTCCACAGCCTTAACCGATGCATGGATTTTCACCAAATTTTCAGTTGCATTTTAATCTCCCACCGGCCAAGGCCGGACTTGGGAGATCATCAAATGCCTTCTGTGCAGGTGTGCTTATGTGCATACATGTGTGCAAATGTCACATTTTTAAATCAAGCTTTATATCTTGTTCAGTTATGAAGATATCTTCACAAAATTTGCTGAGCATGTTTATGGCTATGAAAAAATGTCTGTGAAAAATTGAAATTTAAACTATTGCAGCTAGCTATGTCAGATTTGCACAAAATGTAAATTGCTATAAAGCTTGCCTGAGAGTAATTTTGGCCTTGTTTTGAAAACAAAATGGCTGCCATGTATTAGCTTTTATGACAAATGTAGAGGGGGGGGGGTATATCAAAAAGCCCTAACATCACCCTTATCATTGGTCCTAGGGGTTTGGAATGAGAAAACAACTTACTGGAAATCGTGGTCTGTAAATCTTTTGCAAGTGTCAAATTTGATCTTTGACCCCTGCTTCAAGGTCATATAGGGTCATCATGCTAAAGGGGCCATATATCTCCCTTATAATTGGTTCTAGGCCATTAAAATATGAAAACAACTTGTAGAAAATCATGGCCTATGAATCCTACATCTGACAACATTTTGTGGATTCTGTACACTTGTTACAACTGAAGTTGTTAATAAAATATTCAATGCTGTTTCCCGTTTAGGTGGGCTGGGGTTCTTGTCAGATGAGGCTGGCTATTTTGTGTTTGATTTTTACATTGTTTAGCAAAAGCAAAACTGATGATAAACTTATTCCTCTGCTCAAAGCATTCGTTTCTAAAAAACACTCTGTGACATATACAAATATATTGTGAATGTTTTATTTTGTGACATATACAAATATAGTGAATGTTTTTCTAAAAATAAAAAAGTTGTTATTATTAATTTACAAAAAAAAACAAAAAAAAAACCCCAGTGAGGATATTTGTAATATGTAAGCTTCTGTGTAATCACCAACTCTTTTTTGTTAAAATTTCAACACTTGTTCACCAGTTTGTCAGTATTGAAGGGAGTTATCAAATATCTTATGTGTACATAATATCCTGATAATACAAATGTACTTCAACCCGTGTGACATACAGCCCTATATCTTGTGTCCAATTTTTTTGTGAAGTTTTAAATTATTTTTTGTTTTTTCATACAATACTGGTCTTAGTATTGTAAAATTCTAATGCCCCTGTTCCACCAAAGGATTAAGCCCCGATCCTGTCGGCGACCCTTAATCGTGCACAGTCGGTTGAAAAAAGACAAAAATGGGCGGGAATACTGGGTCGGTACTGAAGTCTGGGATTAAGAACAGATCGTCCCCAGGACGCCTCAGGACACCTCAGGACGCCTCAGGCGGCCGCAGACAGTCCCCGACTGGTCTGGGACTAAGAACCGACTAAGCCAATTTTCGGGTCGGTTTCAACCACGATCCTGTCGGACACAAACTGACTGGGTCCCAGGACGCCTCAGGCCTCCTGGGACTAAGAGCCGACTAACACACGATTAACTACCGGCGTCCTCAGGCGTCCTCAGGCCTCCTCAGGCCTCCCCAGACCACGATCCCCGATTATTGTTTTGCAAAGTTGCTGGATTTTCTGGGTATATATATATAAAATTTGCGATCTAATCATCATTGCTTTTCTAGGAACACACCAGGATGCCACCTTTTAATGGAAGACAGATTCAACAACAACTTAGGGCTTTCTTGGTTTTTATTCAGTTACAAATAATCATGTATTTCCATTTTTTACGTCAAGCACAGCAACCACCACCACCACCACCAGCACCACCAGCACCCATACAGAGACCTAGAAGAAGGCACAACATGTGGGTCAGGCCATGGCTTCTGCAGAGAGAGGAGAGGGGGGCCTACCACAACATTATGGCTGATCTGTATGCCACAGACATTCCAGGATTCACCAACTACATGAGGATGACCCCAGAATTCTTTGAAATGATGAAGACCAGACTGGAACCACGTCTAGCCAGGCAGGCCACCAACTACAGAGCTCCTATCAGTGTTGGGGAGAAGTTAGCCCTCACCATCAGATATCTGGCCACTGGAGAGTCATACACATCATTATCCTGTCAGTTCAGGGTTGGCAGATCCACCATTTCCAAGTTTCTACCAGAGGTCTGCAGGGCCATCCAGGATGAGTTCACCAGAGAGTACCTCAAATGTCCTACTACTCCAGATGAGTGGAAAGAACTGGAAAGGGAATTCAGGATCAGGTGGAATGTTCCACATGCCCTGGGAGCCCTGGATGGAAAGCATGTGGCCCTGAAGAAACCCAAGAACTCTGGAGCCCTCTACCACAACTACAAGGGGTTCTTTTCCATTGTCATGTTGGCCTTGGTAGATGGGCAGTACAAATTCAGATGGGTGGATGTGGGTACAGAAGGGTCTTGCTCAGATGCCCAGATATTTAATGCCTCTCAGCTGAAGAGGAGGATTGAAGATGGCAGGATAGGCTTCCCTGACCCAGCTCCTATAACACAGGGTGGTAGAGATGTCCCCTACTTCATTTTGGCAGATGATGCCTTTGCCCTGAAGACCTGGCTCATGAAACCCTATGGCAGAAGGCTGTTAACAAGGGAGGAAAGGATTGCCAACTACAGAATATCAAGGGGCAGGAGAGTTGTGGAGAACGCTTTTGGCATCCTTGTGTCAAGATTTAGAGTCATGAGGACCACCATTGAACTACCCCCAGAAACAGTTAGAGAAGTGGTCATGACCTGTGTGGTTCTGCACAATATACTCAGAAGCCAGTATCAAGGTCAACCTGCTGGTCAGCAGCCTGGGGGGGATGATGATGATGATGATGTGCCTGGTGATTGTGGATTGATTGGTGGTGCTGCTGGTGGTGGCCAAGACAGAAACCCTGCTAGAGAGGCCAAAAGACAGAGGGATTACTTGAAGGACTACTTCAATAATGAGGGAGCAGTGGCCTGGCAAGATGGCAGAATATAAGTCCTGTTGCAGTAAACAGTCCTTTTCAGGACTAACTATAACAGTCCTTTTCAGGACTACCAAATATTCCAAAAACAATTAATCAGCTATGTGGACAAACAGACAAACCCCATGCCAAACATAACTTGTTGAGACGGACAAACAGACAAACCCCATGCCAAACATAACCTGTCGAGACGTACAAACAGACAAACCCCATGCCAAACATAACTTGTTGAGATGTACAAACAGACAAACCCCATGCCAAACATAACTTGTTGAGACGGACAAACAGACAAACCCCATGCCAAACATAACTTGTACAGACGGACAAACAGACAAACCCCATGCCAAACATAACTTGTTGAGACGGACAAACAGACAAACCCCATGCCAAACATAACTTGTACAGACGGACAAACAGACAAACCCCATGCCAAACATAACTTGTTCAGACAGACAAACAGACAAACCCCATGCCAAACATAACTTGTTCAGACAGACAAACAGACAAACCCCATGCCAAACATAACTTGTTCAGACAGACAAACAGACAAACACAACTTACTCACCCAACAAACAGACAAACCCACTGTTAAACAAAAGCGAAACACAAAGTGATACATAATATCCTAAATTGAATAATTATTTTATATATTTTCAAATCCACATCATAATTTAAACATTTTTCTTTTTTCATGGCTGGGAAACTTATTTGTAGCAGAAATTTTTTTATGGAAATATTCAATTTTAAATATTCATTTCTAATCACAAAAATTTGGAAAATATAACCATGGAACTAGTTTTGCTTTCAATAATGGGGGATTGTGTTTGCTAAATAGTTTGTCAGTTCGTTGGCATGCGTTCTATCTACTTTTGGGTTTGGGTGTTTGTTGGTTGGTGGTTACTGGGGTTGGGTTTTTTTGGGGTAGTTGGGTATTAGGTTTGGTACTGGGTTTGTTATTTGGGGGTTATGTTTGGTATTGGGTTTGTCTGTTTGTGGGTTGGTAAGTATGTAATTATGCCTTTTAACTCTAGGGAAGGTGCAAGTGTTGGACTTTTCAATTACAGATTTTAAACTATCCCATGGATTTTAATCTAAAAATGGGCTGATTAATGGCCATATTGGGAGTTACTTTTAATATTTTTTTTATGTGGCCTTTTTGGTTATGTGTAGTACCATGGGTTATTTGTTTCATGTTTGGGGTGGTGTAAGTGTTGGACTTTAATTTTTTTTTTCTTGTGATAAGTATTTGTACTGAACTTTTTTGTTTTGGGAGGGGAATTGGAAGAACACGTAGCTGAATAATTGTTTCTGGAAGAATTGGTGGCCCTGAAAAGGGCCTGGCAGGTCAAAGACCCGCCCTGACTGGATGGCTACTGAGGAGGCTGCTGCTGCTGTTGAGGCGGTGCTGAAGTGGTGATAGTAAAGAGCTGCTGCTGCGGTTGTTGCTGCTGCTGCTGAGGCTGCTCGACGATCTGTGTTGATGTCAGATCTGGTAGCTGGCTTAAGATTCCACTCAGATTGTGTCTGCTCCCTTCGTCCTGTACAGTTAGGACAGATGTAGGGTTGCTGAAGCCAATGGGGCTTGGTGTATAGTACACAAAACTGCTGCTAGCTGCTGCTTGAGTGGAACTTGACGCCTGTGGAGTGGTTGTTGGCAGTAGGCCGACCCTCTGGGACTCCATGGTAACAGTGGCTGATCTTCTGGGCAATGGCTGACGTCTGCGGTTACTCTTAATATTTTCGATATCTCTGAATATCTTGCCTTTTAATTCTTCAAATTCTTCTTGAGTCATCTTTTCGGCCTCTGATGCCACGTAGTCAAAGAAGGGCTGCCTGTCTGACTTCTGATGCAGAAAACCTGAGATAAGTGTCCTCATCTGCTCAAAGTGTTCGAGAATCTTGGAGTCTGTAGTTGAAACGGGTGTTGATGTAATGATGGACTGACTCCTCTCCCTCAGGACACTGGACTCGAGGTGTTCTGTGTCAGTAGTTGACCCACGTGATTCGTCCTGCTTGCTGGTATTTGGACTGGCCTCAAAACCTGAACTTCTATTGGCCCCCTTTCTTCTGATGTGGGTTTTAAGAAAACCCATCTGTTGGTAGACCCAGGACTGTCTCTTGGTCATCTCCCTCGGGGCTTGGCCAGATTGGAGCTTAGACAGCTTTCCATAACGGGTTCGCTGGGACTCAAACCACCTTCTCACATCAAAGGGCTGGAGCTTAAGTTCTGCAGATATTTCTGCCCAGAGAGCCTCTCTTCTATTCCTGTCGTGGAAACGTGAATGTTCCTTGTCATACAGTTCAGGGTGCAGCTTGACGAATTCTACAATGGAAACTTCATCACTGTCTGTAAAAGTGGCACACACCCTGGCTCTCTTGGCTGAAGAATGGCACTCCGGATCTTCCTCACACCTCTCTTCTTCTTCTGCCACAGCTTCCCCAATAGCTGGATCTTCCTGAATCTCCTCCTCTCTCCTCTCACTTCCTTCTTCTGTAATAACTTCACTCCTCTCCTCTACTTGACTTTCCTTCTCCCTCTCATCCATCTTTTTCCTTCCTCTCTTCCCTCCTTTCTCTTTTCTCATGATCCAGTCGACAAAATAATAAAAAAATAGTAAAATGTGTCTCCTAACTGTGAAATTTGCCTTAAGCTCAAGTATATAAAATGTAAAATAAAAATTGAAAACCCCTACAAATCAGTGACACACGTCTCTCAGTAGCCAAACAGTCAGTAACAATGACAAAGTGTGCGCGGTCGCTTATATAGTCCCAGACCTGCTCATTGCCTCGTTTTAATTTCCAACGCGCGGAAAACAGTCGGTTCTTAATCGGTTGTTAGTCCCAGGCCGCCTGGGGCGTCCTCAGGCCGCCGCAGACTGAAAATGCGTGGTCCCAGGCGTCCTGGGGAGGCCGGTTTGGATCGGTTAGGGTCGGTTACCCTTAGTCGGTTCTTAGTCCCAGACCTTGATTTTTGGGTCGCAGGACACCGCAGACGGTCTGAGGCTTCCGGGGACTAATGAAACCGACTCACTTTCAGACGCATGAAATTCATACGCATCATATTTGAGTCTGGGATTAAGAACCGGCCGCCTGGGACTAAGCTACGGAGGTCTGGGACTAAGGGTCGCAGGACGCCTGGGACAACAACCGACTCTGTAAATTTGGGTCTGAGGAGGCCTGAGGACGCCTGGGACTGGACATTTTGTTGACGGCGGGAAATAGGAATCGGTTGTAGTCGTGTGAAATATCAAACATGTTTGATTTTTCACACGGCCCCAACCGACCACAACCGACCCTTACAGGAAGCCTGGGACTAAGCAAATATTTCAAACCGACCCCCAAAAACCCTTAATCGGGAGCCTTAGTCGTGTGGTGGAACACCCACATAACCGAACAACAACAAGAGAAAAGTATTAAATATAGCTATTTGTATCTGGGTTTTGATTCAGTGAAATATAGAAATTTTGATCTACATTTTCGACTCAAAAAGGGCAGACAGGATTTATTGGTCTCACATTCTAAATATTCCAATAATTGTATTTCAGGGAGATGATGTTGAGTTTTCTCTTTTTATGTCAAAAACTAAGAATGTTTCTGAAAAGATAAGCGATGAAAATATATATGTACTACACTACTGCTTCAGTTTAGACACAGTACATTGTTACTTTGCTTACACAGGTTTGGTCGATAGAACAGCCTGAGTGGACATGCAAGATAGACGAGGGATCTGCTGGTGTGTGTGATGTTTGTTGGAGTCCGGATTCCAGACATATACTCACCACAGCAGACTTTCATGTGAGTGAAAAAGTATGTTTAAAATTACAATGTGATAATGAATAGAGAAAGAAACATTAAATTTGTCACTAGAGGCACCCGTTAAAAAGCATGACAAACTCATCCAAATTTGCACCAATTTTTGCACATGAAGAGATCAGAGATTACTCTTCTTGAAAACCAAACTCACCTTTTAGAGTTCAAATGTATTACTGTATTGATTTTGCACTCATAATGACAACAAATTCAGCATTTAAATCTTAAATGTAATTTAAGTCTCACTTTCAAACCAGTATTGCATGCTTATGTCTGTTTTATGCATCATTGTAACTTCACTCAGCATATACTGAACACATATCTTAAAATTAATTAGTCTTGTGTTACGGTTTAAGAAGATAATTTTATTGCTCTACAATTTACCATCTTACGTTCTGAGAAGTAATGCTTTATTCGGGAGGCCGCTCCCGACTTGGCCAACCCAATAAAAAAAGCGTTCATTAGGTACTGAGATGGGCTGCTAGGTGATGCTATCAGTACAAGGTGACCTAGATAGTGACATAAAGCTTTTTGTCCCAGACGGAAAGTTTGTAAAAGCAACATTTAACAATTAAAATTTTTTGTTTTATTACTGATTATTAACCAGTTTGTTAATGAATTTAGTAACCAACATGGGTATTGCAAAAGTAAAACCATCCCTAGCTGTAATATATTAGTAATATATAACATAGCCTTTGTTAAATTAGCCATAGATACTCAGCAATACAATGGCCAATGCAGACACTGAATTTTTAAAATATTTAACCCAAGACAAAATTTGCCTGTGACAATAAATATTACAAGAAATTTCAATGAAAAACATGCAAAAAAAGTCTAAGCCCTGTCAATGTATTAAATGTTACAATGTTGAACTTATGAAATTTAGTATAATAAATTGAAAAAAAAAATTGTTAAAAATTGAAAGAAAAATTCCCGTATTAAACACTCAGTATTTTTTATACAATTCTACCCCTCGCAATGTATTCTTCCAAGAATCCATTCATGTCCAATATTTGTTTGAAAGATTTGTCTCTTTTTATGCATCTGCTGAGTACAGTGTAGACTTCATGGCTATTGTTTAAAATAAAGAAAAAATATTGCTGGCTAAGACATAGGGATTGTACCCTCAAACGAGGTATTTTACACGAGTCTATCTTCATCCAGGAATCTAAATAGGAACCACCACTAGTTGTGGAGATAAACATGCAACAAACTGGTGTCATCATCCAGTTCAGATGTGCTTCATGCCACAGAGACCAGAATCAAACACCAGCCAAGTGGGAAACTCTCCTCAAAGATTAACTTAACCTGACTGCCCACTTGGTACTGAGTCAGTTCAGTGACACTCAGATTAAATTTTATCAAATTAGAGTGTAAGATCTGAGAGGTTTTATACAAGACAAGTACCATAGGACATGTTAAGGCTTGTGAAAACTGAAATGGTCATATTATGGGAAACAGTGGAACAAACTTTTATGAACTTCACCTGCATAAAGTTACCAAGGTGAATTATATTTCATTCTTACAATACACAGTTGAACCACTGTTATCTAAAGTTCTATTATGCAAAGCCTTGTGAGCCTTGGACTGAGGTTTGCACGTTCCATTACTGTGTTTGTTTGTATTTCAGAAAGACAAATGCAAATCTGTTGTTTTGATACCATGCTTGAACATAAATACATTCATAAGTTATATTTTATTTCAGTTACGTATCACTGTGTGGTCATTGGTGAACAAATCAGTGTCATACATCAAGTACCCAAAACAGTGTGACAAAGGTAAGCCAGAGTATTACATGTGAATCACACCGCACATTGTAATTCAACAATGAGAACATCCCATTATTGTATTCACCGGACATCTCCAGCGAATACTTTAGATTTCACTTCATTATACCCCTGCTGCCACCACAGTGTGTAGAAACATTTTCTGATTATCAATCTCTTGCAAAACACTTAACATTTAGGTTTCTCATATTTACACAATATGTTCTTTGTCCAAAAAGTTTACCAGGGAATGTTTTTATGCCTCATTTTGAAAAATAAAGTGGTTTCTACAGCCAATTTTGGTCAAAATTAAAATTGGCCGTGTCTTGCTTATTATTGGTCTTAGAGGTTTGGGATCTGAAATCAACACATAGGAAATTATGGACTTTGGTTTTGTTGTGCCTTAGAGTCCCCTTGAATAGGGGCAATTAAGCACTATAAAAGTCCAATTAGAATTAGAATTGATTTTTATGTGGTTAGATTAGACCTTGGATGTCTGCTTCAAGGTGAAACAAAAGTAGCTTAAACTTAAAGAGAGTGCTGATAGCTTATTATTGGTCCTACAGGTCTGGGATGTGAAAGTAACTCATAGAAAATCATGGACAGGGATTCTTTTGTCATGTTCACATTTTACCTTTGACCCCTTCTTCAATGTCAAATAGGGATACCCAACCTTAACAGTGCTTGTAACTCACTTATTTTTTATCCTAGAGTAGAGGTTTGGGATGTTTAACCAACCCATGGGACTTTATGTGCTGGAATTCTTTTCATGTGGTCAGGTTTGACCTTGCATGTTGCCTTCAAAGTTTATCGAGTGCAGGCAAACTTAAAAAGTCCTTAGTGTGTAACCAACCAATAGAAATTATATGACCAACTGTATGTACTGGTTTCCCCATAAAACCATCCATCTTGATATGACCTATACAATGTGTTGAAAGCAACGTTAAAACCCAAATAAATAAATTAACTTTGTCTGTAATTTTTATTATTGAGAGGACTATAGCTCTGAAAGAGAAATGGAGTCTCACAGTAAAATATCAGAATGTTAGAAAAAGACATTTTACCCTTGAATTAGGTACAAAGTTATACGCTGCCAACAATAGCCACTACCATCATATGACTAAAGTTAATTAGCTTTGAGTCTGTAAGGTTGAATGGTGACTGTCTGGCTACTGCAAATGCACATGCTGTTGTATCCTAAACAGCTCCAATCTGAGAAAGGAACAAGTCATAGTTGAATACGTTACACTAAAGAGGGAAAGTAGGTGCCCATATGCATGTATTTCTAATTTTAAATTGTAGTTAATTATTATAGTTTTAAGGATACAGAATGTTTCACTGACAAAGTTCAAATGTGGTCATCATTGCACTAACTGATGATTGAATAAATAAGAACGTCTAGAAACATCACCCTCGCTGGACTGAAAACAGCTCCCCTTGGGTTTGCATGATAGTAAGAACTGTTTAACGTGTATAGGGAGACTTCTGAAACAGATTTCAAAGTGAATTAATCATACACTTTATGAAATAATGTGACAGGTTGTCAGAATTATGAAGCGTACATTGGGTGTCTTATTGTGAATGTCTGAGTGGAGTTTAATCGAGTTACTTTTGAGCAGTGTACCTCTGCTATGGGTTGTTTAAGAGTACTTGTTGAAGAGCACGATATTGCCTACTTCACTCTACCTTGAATGTAATTTGTGAAAAGATCACTACCGGATTGTATTCTTTTCTTTTTCTGCTTCATCATTGGCAGTATTCAAAATATTTACATAAATTCAGCATAAACTTGGCCAATGTCTGTTACTTTTCAAAAGTAAATAGCACATTTTATTACGCTACAATAGCTTACCATGTGGGACTTAATGCTGTTCTCGGGTTGCCACACCCAGGGCCAACGTCTTAGAAAAAAAGACAGTTCTTGTTAGCCACCGGATATACTGCTAGTTGTCGTCACGTGATAACTTCTGACCAATCGCCCTACTTTCTCGTTGGCCACTCGAATATAGCAATGCCTTATTTTACAAGGAATATTATTTCATTTTTACAAGGATATACTTGTCGTTGGATATGGAAACTACATCAGTTTCTTTATTTTATTACATAGAATCATAATTCGACATCTTTTCATAGTTCAGATAAGTATTTTTAGCATATTTTACAACTAAAGTCCACTTCCGGGTTCATGTTGTAAAGAACAGCGACTCGTTTATGTGTTTTCTAATACAGGATATATATATATGCCTGTCGATAAAATAAAATATTTAACCCCTATCTGCTTCATTATTGGACCTTTTTAGGGTTTAAATATATATAAATGTAACACTAACGAGATCCTGGTCGAATGAAATCATCGGAAACAACTTCCATTTTATTGTCGAGACAGCAATTTCTTGTAATGCACGTCTCATGTTGGTAGAATATACAGGAATATATGCCTGTTGAAATCAAATAACATAAATTTCTTCATGACTTATCCCCGTTCTTCAACAGTATTTGCCCTTTTAAGGGTTAAAATACCATATAAAGCACGAACTAACTTGGGGAATCCTCGGGGAAACCCCTGTGATGACGTCACGTCTAGACCGCATGTGCTGAGTGATGCTGTTTTCTTACAGTACGTTTATCAAATAAAATAAAATAAAATATTTTATCCCTTCTTTCCTGTCTTATTGACCATTTATAATGTTAATACTTAAATAAACAGGAATAGAATCCTTCATCAAATCGTCTAGACATTACGTGTCTCTCCAAATTAAGGTAACCTTGGTTTCCCATTATTTTAATCATATTTTAATTCATCCAGTTTTATAATATAAGAAATATTGTACTTGCCTTTTAGATTCTATGTTATTTAATCAAATTCTGTGTAATTACTGCTTGCCTTATCTCACAACTAGCCCTACCTGCAGTGAGGCGGGTGGGGCAGGCAGGTGACCGTGTGTCACTGTTGATTTACTTACGTAAATCCAGTTGTGTAGTTCCTTCAAAGAAGGAAAGGCAAAGCTTACGTGGAAGCTTACTTTAAAGAAAGCTTACATAGAAATTATAATATCCAACTTC
Source organism: Sabellastarte sp. h YS-2021 (assembly GCA_964017235.1). Lineage (NCBI taxonomy): Eukaryota > Metazoa > Annelida > Polychaeta > Sabellida > Sabellidae > Sabellastarte > Sabellastarte sp. h YS-2021. The sequence continues at coordinate 144,128,969 of OZ024929.1, forward strand.
TTTCTCCAGGGTGGATCACATCCCTGCTTAAATCTGAAGCCAGATAACATCTTAGTTCATCCGAGGTTTTAATGCAGCCGAGAATCGGATGCATTATTTCCAACTTCTACCCATCCGACTATGATTGATACTCGGATTTTCATTGCATCTAGACCTGATGCTCAGATATCAGATCCGAGGTTACACTAAATTCCAATGCTCGGATGATCTAATCTTAAATCCGATGCTCGGATGATTGTATCTAGATCTAATCCTCGGATGATCAGATCTAAAATCTGATGTTCTGATTGTGGTTCCAGATCAGAACTCTGAACAATCCTAACACACACTTGGACTAATATTTCACCAGCCTGGCAGTAAATATCACTTATTGGAGGCTTGGGTCCAAGTCCTCAAGCCCAAGAGGGCTTCTAAACAAGGTCCTTCATTCAGTCCTGACTTTGTATTTTTAGGGAAGTAGGTTGCCTGACTTCACCCTAACCTTTTTGGAGGACATTGAAACTTAGGCAGTTTTTTTAACCTCCCTGCCCCCAGGGAATTTATGCCTAGATCCCCCACAGTCTGGACTCTGAATGATGTACTAGGCCAACAGGAAGTTGGTCTGTTATTTTCCCTTAAAATGGAACAACCTTGTTTTGAACACAAGTTTTCAAATCTGTATCTCCCTAGGGGCCTCCTTGGGTAAGCCCCTCCTCCCCTTCTGGTTAGCAAGAGTTGAGCTTTAGGCTGCTCTCCACTAGGTTCTTCTCAATACAACCTGGTTATGGATATATGTTAAGACAGTAGCAAGGCTACTACCAGACAGGTCAAACTCAATTTCATGGTGCATATAAGTAGTCAGAAGGGGTATGGTGAATTCAGGTGAGATACTGGATCTTTAGATCTTAAAGTTCCCCATTCACAACTACTTTAGGAGGGACAGGAGTCCCTCATCAAGGCACCTGTAATAACACTTAGAGTTTAGACCCTATTAATCAACCCTTTCCAATTCACCACATCTAGAGGCTCCTACAGGAACCACCCCAATGGGGGTCATTCCATCCCAAGCAGTATCCCTCGTTTTCCCCAGGTAGGGGGAAATCAAGTAGCCGAGGCTCCAAGGTCTTTTCGACCCACTCCAGGGGACGAGGGCATGAAAACCCTTCCCCCCCCAATGACTCCTCCAGCCTCACTCAGTCCACCAGTAGGAGGTCGCCTCCATTCTTTCAGATAAGACTGGCAAACAAATCCTGTCATTCTTTTCAAATCCAAGTCCAGTCACACTCCTGACCCAGTCAGAATACAAGGCCCTTCAAAGACCAAGTCCTGGCCTCTGTATCCAGTCTCTTCTGTCAAGAACGCAATAGAAAGGGTGGAAAATGTAAAATCTCTCGGGTTTTACAGTCGCCTGTTCCTAGTACCAAGCCTCACCCAAGGTGGAGGCCAGTCATAGACCTAAACAGGCTCAACACTTTTCTACATGTAGAAAAGTTCAAAATGGAAACCCCAAAGTCCATCAGGACCTCACTGATTCCAGGGGAATGGGTATCGTCGATAGATTTGTCGGACGCTTACCTACACACCCCCACCCATCCAAACTCAAGGAAATACCTAAGGTTTTGCTACAAGTCTCAGGTGTTCCAGTTCACCTCCCTCCCATTCGGACTAGCCACAGCCCCCCAGGTCTTTACAATGATAGATAACGTAAAATCTCTCGGGTTTTACAGTCGCCTGTTCCTAGTACCCAAGCCTCACCAAAGGTGGAGGCCAGTCATAGACTTAAGCAGGCTCAACACTTTTCTACATGTAGAAAAGTTCAAAATGGAAACTCCAGAGTCCATCAGGACTTCCCTGGTTCCAGGGGAGTGGGTATTGTCGATAGACCTGTCAGACGCGTACCTACACATCCCCATCCATCCAAACTCAAGGAAATATCAAAGGTTTTGCTACAAGGCCCAGGTGTTCCAGTTCACCTCCCTCCCATTCGGACTAGCCACAGCCCCCCAGGTCTTTACAATGATTGTAAAGGAAGTGAAACTAATGGCCCTCTGAAAAGGACTCAGAATTCACCAATACCTGGACGACTGGTTGATCAGATCCCAGTCTCAGGAGGAAGCCCAAGTGAACACTCAGGCGGTGGTAGACCTAACCCAGTCCTTGGGGTGGATAATAAATTTAAAAAAAAAAAATCAGAACTGAAACCTACTCAGGTGTTCTCGTTCGTGGGCTACGAGTACCATCTAGATTCAGCCCTTGTAAAACCCACTCAAGAGAGATGGCTCAAACTCCAGGATTTGATCCTACACCTCAGTCAAAACGTGTTTTGACTGCAAGATGTTTGATGTCGCTAATTGGGTTGCTAGCCTCAACGGAGAAAATGGTCCCGGAGGGACGCCGTCACATGAGGCCCTTTCAGTTTCATCTCAAGGAGCACTGGAGATATCCTCAGTCGCTAGACAACCTCCTTCCTTGGACAGAAGCCATTGCAGCCCTCCTGGATTGGTGGCAAAATCCCTCAAACGTGATGAAAGGTGCAGACCTTCATCCCAAAGACCACAGTATCCAACTCTTTACCGACACCTCAAACGAAGGTTGGGGCCCTCACTTTGACCAAAATTTTACAAAGGGTCTGTGTTCAGATCGGGAAAAAAGGCTACACATAAATGTCAGTGTTAGTTGCGACTGACAACTCAACAGTGGTAGCCTACATCAACAAACAAGGAGGAACTCAGCAGAAATGTGTGCTCTACTGTGGAAGATCATGACCTGGTGCCATCACTACCACATAACATTGAAAGCCAGGCACATTCCAGGGTGCCTGAATGTGATGGCCGACCTGCTGTCCAGGTCCAACCAAGTGCAGTCAACAGAATGGTCCCTGCATCCGCAGGTGTTCAAACAGATCTGCCAGAAGTGGTTCAGCCACTCATCTGAACCACAAACTTCCACTGTACGTATCTCCTGTCCCAGACCCAAAGGCTTGGGACATAGATGCTCTGAACATAAACTGGATGAACCTTTCGGCCTATGCTTACCCTCCTACGGCTCTCCTTCACAAGGTGATCCAAAAGATCAAGCAATGCCATTGCCTGATCATCGTAATAGCCCCAGGCTGGCCAGGGATGCCCTGGTTTTGGGACCTAGTGCAGCTCTCAACAGAGATCCCACTACAACTCCCAGTGTCAACGACCCTACTAAAACAGTCCCACAACTATGTGTTCCACAACAACCCACAACAGCTGAACCTCCACGCCTGGTGTCTAGGAGCGGACAACTCCAAGAACAAGGCTTCTCTGTGGAGGTGGCAGAGAGAATTGCTGCTCCTCAGCGGTCATCAACAAGGACCATCTACGAGTCAAGTGGGCCCTTTTGAAAAATGGTGCAGAGAAAATTTGGTGGATTTCTCCACTCCATCTGTGAAACATATCTCAGATTTTTTCATGTACCTGTACCAAGACCTAAACAGGTGCCCCTCGACCATTGATGGTTACAGGACTGCAATCGTTGACACTTTGGGCCCAACGGCCCACCATATTGCACATAATCCAGACATTCACAGGTTACTCTCCAGTTTCCACAGGGATCGTCCAAAAAGTTCCAGAAATTTACCTAAGTGGAACCTTTCTGTTGTCCTCAACGAGCTCACAAAAGCACCATTTGAGCCCATGAAAGACACAGACCTCAAACATCTTACTCTCAAAACTGCTTTCTTGCTAGCTTTGGCCTCGGGCAAATGCCGTAGCGAAATCCTTGCCTGGGTCGCAAACAAAGTATCTAATCTAGGCCAATGGGAAAAGGTCGCCTTGTTCCCTTCTTCTGATTTCATAGCCAAAAACCAACTAGCAAGAGAGGGTTCTCAAAGTGTGTCTCCGGTGACTATTCCTGCTTTGACTACCATTGTAGATAGATAATTCAAAGAAGACAGGACCCTGTGTCCGGTACGGGCCCTGAGGTATTATCTGGACCGAACCAAAGACCTGAGAGGGTCTCGTTCCCTCCTTTTCATCTCCTTCAAGAAAGGACATACCTCAGACATCAGACCCGCTATTTCTCTCTTCCTGGTTGAAACAAACCATCCTACTTTGTTACAAACAAGCAGACCAACAAGCCTTGGACTTGGTCCAAGTTAAAGCGCATGACATCCGGGCCTTCGCGGCCTCTAAGGCCTTTTATGGTGGGGTATCGGTGGACCAAATCATGCAAGCCTGTCACTGGAAAGCTCTACACATTTACAAATTTTTACCTAAAAGACCTTACTTGGTCGGACACCGACAACAATATGTATCTGGGACCCGTAGAGGCGGCACAACAAGTCCTAGATCCTTCCCCTCAGACCAGTTGTCCTCGGGAAGAAAAAGGGGGGGGGGCACATCCGCTACAACCAAGTCTTCAGGAGTCTCTCCCAGGATCTAGGTATTCCTTTACCTTCAAGATGTTACGGGTAAGGTCATTTTGTTTTTTCAGTTATCAAGTAATTTCTATTAAGGACTTATTTAGTTGTCATTAATCTCATATTCAGGTTGCAAAAATTTATGAAATATCCAACCATGGGTTGGTCAGTCACTAGTGAAGGGCCCTCAGGGACCCTTAGACCTCGAAGTGAGCACTGCTGCACTTCTGTCCTACAATCAAACATCTAGACAGTTTCAGCACTGTGTCTCATTTTATTTAGGTTTTTGGCTCGTTACAGGCCCGGTCTTCGGGATCGGGGCACTGTAAATGGGACTCAGACTGGTATTTCTGGCACTATTCTATACATATTAATTCAAAATCTTAGAAAAAATTACATATCTTCCAGTCTCAGCTGTAATCCCGTCACTGGGCGGTTGAATTCAGCATTAAGTCCCACATGGTAAGCTATTGTAGCGTAATAAAATTGAAAATTTTAATTACTTAAATGTAGCTTTTATAAGCTACAAGCTTACCATGTGGGACTTAGAAGAGTCCCCACCCTGCCTCCCCGCTGTTTACAGCTGAGGGGTAGGTTTTAGAAAATTTCAACGAGAAAGTAGGGCGATTGGTCAGAAGTTATCACGACGACAACTAGCAGTATATCCGGTGGCTAACAAGAACTGTCTTTTTTTCTAAGACGTTGGCCCGGGGTGTGGCAACCCGAGAACAGCATTAAGTCCCACATGGTAAGCTTGTAGCTTATAAAAGCTACATTTAAGTAATTAAAATTTTCAATTTTGTTGCTGTTATCACCTAAGCTTTGTTAAAAGATCATTTGTTAAAGATTCTAAAACAATATTACTATGTCAGTGAATCTGATTGGTCGAGCAGTGATACTTGTCTGACTAAAATTCTCAATAAAGTAACACTCAGTAGAACCACTGAGGCTTCACTATTGTGGTACTAAACTACCAATCTGACACTTATTCTCCCAGGGATGATTACTGAAGAAGAGTAATGGTTAATTATATTCAGTTATTAAGTACAGAAAGTGTTACTCGTGTCATCCCAACCCCTCTGCACCCAAGAATACTGGGTACGAGGCTGGGACTGTACATTTGCAAGTCTCGCTGTGTTCCAGCAAGTTTCACAATATTGATAAAGGAATCTGATAATGGGTCAATTGAACATAAATGAGCCAAGACCAAACTTGTAAATGCCAATTGTTTTGAGCTTTAAACACCAATCAAAACACTTTATGAACTTTCAAAACAATGTAACAGTGACATTAACACTACGTGACATGATATATTTTTGTATTATATAAGCACTTCAAATATAACCCACTGTTTTATTAAATCTGAAAATAAAGTGCGTTCAAGACTATCAACTGTCCTAATTATATTTGTGTCATATGTGTAAATCAGTCATGTAAATATGCGATTGAAAACCAAAACTCTTTACCGTAATAAATACAAAACTTTTTATTTACAGCATTTGGTTAAGCTCATTTAGCTGTTTTGTTTCTCTTGATATTTGTGTTTTTTGCCATTTATTTCAGGCATTGATTTCAGCCAGGGGGGCAAATATCTGGCCTTGGCAGAAAGACGAGACTGCAAGGATTACATTTCCATCTTTGCAAGTCTTACTTGGCAGCTTGTTAAGGTAAAGCCTCATTAACCTTAAGCAATGCCCAACTTTGTTGACATAATGGCCAAACAAGTTTAATTAAACCAAACTAGCCTTCCTCAAATCCCAGCTTTGTTAAAACATTGGCAAATACTTGTATGATTAAACCAAACTAGCCTTCCTCAAGACACAGCTTAGTTGAAACAGTGACAGAAAATAGTACAATTACATCATGCTAGCTATTCTCAAGACCTAACTTTGTTCACACAATGGAAAAAATAATACAGTGAAACCTAGAGTAAGAATCAAATACATTCTCATCATTAATTTGGGATAAAAAAAGAGTGACATTGATACATTGTTCCCTGTTTACTTGTATTCACTGGGTGGAAGATTTGGTGGGCCACTAGAGATTCTGTTAACTGGCCAGCAATTGAACATAAATCTTGCCTTTCTATAAACATGTAAATGTCAATTGTTTTTATCTTGAGAAGGCTTCTCACCAAACTTGGAGGCAGTTAATGTAAATACAGTCCCCAAACAGGAAATTCTCAACTATTTTAAGAAGTCATTAAATCACATTTTTAATAGTTGTATCCACCGGAGGCATCCGGTGCGTAGAGAGATTTTCGGCATTAACGCTCTTGAGAGGAAAACTACACCAGCTAGGTTCACCAAATTTACAGGATATCTTCATTGGGAGGTAAGCTGCTCTGGGACTGAAATTAGCCTCATTCTAAAAACAGGATGGCCGTGTTCATTTCTTTGAAAATTATCTACCTTTCTCAACTGGCTGGTTCTCATAGGTAGAAGGTTGAATCTCTTCATAGATGATATGTATAACAGATATGCATGTCCTCTATAACCTTTGGCCTTGAACCTCTTAATTCAAGGTCATCCACGGAGTGCCTAAGTACCCCACATAGCGGACTTTAAAAGTGCCTATATCTCCCTTATTATTGTTCCTAGAGGTTTGCAATGTGAAATCAACTTATAGGAAATAATGGGCTGGGAATCTTCTGATGTAGTCAGATTGACCTTGGATCCCTGCTTCAAGGTCAAACAAGGATACCCAAGCTTCAAGTGCTTGTGACTTGCTTGTTATTGGTCCTAGAGGTTTGCAATGTGAAACCAACTTATAGGAAGTCATGGGATGGGAATCTTTTGATATGGTCAGATTGGACCTTGGGCCCCTCCTTCAAGGTCAAACGAGGATAGCCAAACTTAAAAGTGCTTATAACTCGCTTATTATTGGTCCTAGAGGTTTGTAATCTGAAATCAACTTATAGGAAATCATGGGCTGGGAATCTTTTGATGTAGTCAGATTAGACCTTGGACCCCTCCTTCAAGGTTAAACAAGGATAGCCAAACTTAATGGTGCTTATAACTTGCTTCTTATTGGTTCTAGAGGTTTGCAATGTGAAACCAACTTATAGGAAGTCATTTGATGGGAATCTTTTGATATGGTCAGATTGGACCTTGGGCCCCTCCTTCAAGGTCAAATGAGGATAGCCAAACTTAAAAGTGCTTATAACTCTCTTATTATTGGTCCTAGATGTTTGCAATGTGAAAGCAACTGGTAGGATATCATGGGCTGGGAATCTTATGATGTGGTCAGATTTGACCTTTGGCCCCTCCTTCAAGGTCAAACGATGGTTCACTGGCTTCGCTGAGTTGTCTTTCCGGTGTATAAAAATTTGCATCGGTCCCCGATGCATAGGTCTAGTTTCAATTATCTCTAAAACTACTTGATGAATATTTCAAAATTAAAAAGCACCAAAAATTACTTTAATTTGCTGTCAAACAAGAACAAATTTCATATTTTAGCTCAAAACAAATAGGCAAAAATTCTCACACAAATCATAGGAAGATGGAAATTGTCAATAAGTGCTTATTTTAGCAAATTTTTAAATAATGATTTTATTGGGTTAATACATCCTTACCAATGTACAGTTGCTATACCGGTTGGCGTAACCGGTCCCACCAAATGACAGAAAAAGCTATTCTGTGTAAAACACCGGCAGTACTGGTCTAGTAATGTGCATTAGCTAGGTGGCACATTGTACTTCCTTCCTGTCTAGACAGCTACATTACAGCATCTTTTTCATTTGGTGCGTGTAGTGTGTCAACATGTTTTTGAAGTTTGAAGAAAATATTTATAAATATTTGCAAATCTGAACTTTATTTTATTTGAACAATATATCTGCGTGTTCCTGATACATCATGGCTTTTTCTAAGTCAGAAGCATGGATTGTGTGGGCACATAATGGCTCTGTTTGACTTGCATAAGAAGTGTGCCAGATGTTGTGAGAAGGGTGTTGGCGACAAGAAAGACTGTGATATTTGTAGTTCACTCACAGCAGAACAGAAGCAGCAGTTAGCCACACCTACTTACAAGTCCCACAAGGACCGCAGTAAGAAGATGGTTACCCCCTCCCTAGTCGATCTTGTGGAATGCAAGCTCCTAGGGAGGGTAGAGTGTGACAAGATCATTCAGGACACAACCTCTGCTAGCAGAAAGAAGGCATCCAGCTCTGAAGGTACACCTTAGGCCAGCAAGAAGAGTAAATCTGGCAAGTCCTCTACTGATGAAGTGAAGGCTATGGATGATAAATGGAGTCAAAGTTTGCCAGACTGGAGGCTATGATCCTGGGCAAGTCATTTACTGTACCATGGAACCAGTACAACAGCCACCTACTGCCATAGTGACCAATGATAGACCTTTTATACCTCCAGTGATGAATGTAGCTGGTCCCAGTGCAGTCCCGGTGTGGTCACTAAGCCTCCAGTTAAGAGTGTTACCGGTCCTGTTTAGGGTACCAGTCAAGATGCCAGTCACTCTACTACTGCCACTCAGCATGTTGAGGCTGCCGGTGCGAGTATTGCCACCCAGCCTTTGAGGCTCCCATTGCAAGAATAGCCACCCAGCCTGTTGAGGCTCCCAGTGCAAGACCCGCTGTTACTGCCATCCAGCCTGTTGTTGCTTTGCCTGTGTTTCCACCCATCAGTCAGACTACTGCTTCTCAAGATGCTACCGGTGCCACTGAGATGTTACATGGCCAGTTCACCGGTATGGTTGAGTAGACTGTTTCCAGCAAGAAGTCATGCTTTGCAGTGTCTCTCACCGGTGCTATGCACTCCCAGGCTCAGGACTCTAATATGGATCCCCTAACAGGGCTACAGATGAAGAGGGTGAGCTGTCTGAATGGGGGCTGCTAAGCCAGAGACCAGTACTGTGACCAGGAAATTAGTGAAGAGCAGACCTACCCTGAAATCATCAAGGGTGTCAAGTCTTTCATAAGGTGGAGACAGGTCCCTGATTTTAAATCTTCAGGCAGCTCATTAGGTGACAACCCCTTTGCTGGTACCAGGACACAGCCGACCGGCAAGGTCTCAGTCAGACTGCCAGCTGATGAGTGGATGTGCAGGAAAATGGAAAAGTTGAACATTACAGTAATTGAAAGATATCTTCACGTGCATCTGAGATGTCTTTCCCAGGACCAGTTCATCAAAACAACCAAAACACTCAAATGGTACAACATGTATAGTGAGAAAAAGGACAAAAGTGCATGGTTGGACCAATGAACCAGCCCAGTTAAATAGTTCCTTCTCCAGGGTTACCAGACATTCAGTACCATCAGCACCCACTTCCCGGCCACTTTACCAGGACACACTGGAACTGTGAGAGGTCTGCTCGTGACCAGACATTTATGTGTAGTCAAGCTGCTGGACTTAGCCGGTGCCTGACCTGAGTTCAAGACTCTGTGGTCACCCTGTTGAAGGTGATTTAAAGTGACAAGGCAAAGGGCAAATCCTCCAGTAAGACACAGGATGCTGTTGATGAACTGGATTATTTGATCACCTTCAGTAGAAGCATCTCTCATGCTATGGCAAGGATAATGCAGGATTTATCTGAGGGTGTATTTATAAATATGGCTAACCTGACTCTGGCCCATAGGGACAGCTACATGGACTATCTCAAGGCCGCGATTAAGCAGGACACCCTTACTGTCTTATGAAACGCTTCACTGCGTATCAGTTCCTTGTTCGAGGATCACTTGCTCTCAAAGACAGAGGAGGAGATATCTCACCATGAGCAGAAGTGTCCAGCCAGTACTTCAAAACAAACTGGCTTGCTGCCATACTTACTCTCAGTCTGGCAAGCAGGCACTGGAACCGGACTAGAAGACATTGTGGCCTAGCAGGTAGCACACTTGTCTAGGAACACAGAGGATGTGGGTTCAAACCCAGGTACAGGCAGATACATAGTGGCTCGGATGACCACTTATAATGGCGGTCCCTTGTCATTGGATCCTATCCCCAGTGGCAGGCTAAAGAACCTCAAGGACGTTGATAAATGGTCTTCCTTGAGCCTCTATCTTTCAGTTAGGGGAATATCAGTTACTTGTGAGTTGGGGCTGTACCAGTGCAGTCGGATGGGTTTTATAGCGCTTTGAGTCCTGTAGTATATGGAGATATTGTGCTGAGTATAAATACACATTACATTACAAGACATGTATGCCAGCTTGGAAGCAACTGAAACACGTGGACCAGAGTAAGAGAGGTCGGTGCAAGGCCTCCCAACTACAAAAATCGACCGGCCAAAGAGTTATAAATGACAATTACTGTATTGCCCAGTTGGCTTGTGTAGAGGTGGTCAGACAGGACTGTGTAAATGTGGCCGGCAAGAAACAGACATTGGACAATATACCTGTAAACTATTATTGTTTTAACTCCTATTCCTTTTGCAGGAGGGTCACCACAACAGAAAGGCATAAATCCCGACATTGTTCAACATCCGGAAATAAAATATGTGAAAAATGTTACCTGTGTAGATCACTTGAGTTTTTATTCAAAAAATGTCACAAATGTTTCAATTGTTGCTATAGATCTACCTGTAGGCACCATATTTTGGGAAAAATGGCCTGCCCTGGGGGCCAGTCTCAATGTCTTAACAGTCCTCAAGGAAGACTACACTGTCCCCTTCCAGATCTGGTCAAATCTGTCAAGGTCACCCACCATCATAAGTGGGTATGTAAATCCCCTCAAGAACCTCTACCTGATGGAGGCATTGCATGCACTTATGCAAAAGAAGAACTGGGTCACAACTCAAAAAAATCTCTAGGGTTTTACAACCGTCTTTTCCTGGTTCCCAAACCCAACGATGGTGAAGACCTAACCGTAAGAACCTCCCTCCAGGCAGGGGAGTGGGTTACTTCCAAAGACTTCAAAGACACATACTTCCATATACCGATTCAAAATCAGTGCAGGAAGTACATGCGGTTTCACATCCAGGAGCAGTGCTACCAATTCAAAGCACTGCCATTCAGCCTATCCACAGCACCCATGGAGTTCACAGTAGCGGCGAAGGAGGCCAAACTGATACAAAAGGGTATAAAAATCCACCATTACCCAGACGACTGGTTGTTCATAGCCAGATTCTACTAAACCTATCTCCAGCATACACACTCTAGTAGCTATTTTTTCAGGAGTTAAATCGGAACTGGACCCGAAACATGCCTTTAACTTCATAGGTTACCAGTTCAGCCTGAAAGAGGGCAAGGTCAGACCCACCCTAGAGCATTGGCAGACCTTTAATACAAAAATTAGAGGCTTCTCTCCAGACCCACCTGCCCGGTCCGGCAGCTGATGTCCCTGACAGCCGGTTACTGGCAACCACAGAGAAGTAAGTCCGCCTAGGTCGACTCCATATGTGCCCTATACATTTGCATTTGACAAACAATTGGAGGGTACCAGAAACACTGGAAAAGGTGATCCCCATCCGAAGGTCACTCCTCTCACTTAAAATGGTGGCTTCAGGAAGAACACGTTCTGCAAGACCAACCATTATACCCCCTCAGTCATGCTCTTTGACAGACACATCAAAAGAAAGGTGGGGCACTCACTTAGGGGAACCCACTGCAAGGGGAACCTGGTCCCTTCCAGAAAGCAAACTGCATGTAAAATATCTGGAACTAAAGGCGATCTTTCTGGCCCTAAAGAAGTTCCAAGACCTCTGGAGGGGAACCCACTGCAAGGGGAACCTGGTCCCTTCCAGAAAGCAAACTGCATGTAAAATATCTGGAACTAAAGGCGATCTTTCGGGCCCTAAAGAAGTTCCAAGACCTCTGCTTGAACCATATAGTGCTCATAGCTGCAAACAACACCACAGTAGTTGCTATATAAACAAGGAGGGGGGGGGATGAAGTCGGGCCCTCTGTTTGCCCTACTTTGCAGAATCCTGATCTGGTGCTCCTAGTAAAAGGTGACTCTCAAAGCCCGACACATTCCAGGCAGGCTGAATATCGTAGCAGACAAGCTATCCAGGCTAGGCCAGACCATCCAGACAGAATAGTCCCTCCTTTCAGAGGTCTTCCAGTCAATATGCTCCTGGTGGGCCGTCGGCAGTGGCACCAGCCTCAGGTGGACCTATTTGCCACCAGGTTCAATAAGAAACTGCCTCAGTTTGTATCACAAATGCCAGACACCCAGGCATAGGCAATGGATGTACTCAGCCTGCCCTTGGTGGATCTGGACCCATATGTCTTCCCACCAGTAACCATCTTGGGCAAAGTAGTAGAGAAGTGGCAGGACTACCCGTGCAGCAGAATAATTCTGATTGCTCTAGGGTGGCCCAACATGCCTTGGTTTTGGGACCTAGTGGCCATGTCCCAACCTGTTGACTTAACCCTTCAATCAGATCCTTCACAGGAATCTGTCAAATCTGAATCTTCATGCCTAGCTCCTAGAGCCTGAGCAATCAAGGAGCAGGGCTTCTCTGAGGCAGTGGGAGTATGAATTGAGGCTCCTCAGAGAGTCTCAACCAAATCAGTCTATGAGGCAAAGCGGATCATTTTTACAAAGTGGTGCCTCAGTAATCAGGTGGACATCATGGAACCCCCTATAAAGTACATAGCTGACTTCCTGCTGTTCCAGGACAAGAAGCTGCAGCTAAGTACCATTGATGGCTATAGGTCAGCCATTGCAGACAAACTGGGGAATTCGCCCATTAATGTAAGCAAGGATGAAAATCTTACTCAACTCTTGGATAGTTTCCACAGAGATACACCCAAGGGTCGGAGGGGCATCCCCTCCTGGAACCTCTCTCTGGTATTGCACCAGCTGGCGAAGGCTCCTTTTGAACCCCTTAAAGAGGCCTCTCTCAAGCATTTGACCTTCAAGACTGTCTTCCTCTTGGCCTCAGGTTCAGGGAAATACAGCAGTGAGATCCATGCTTGGCTATGTAAGAACATCAGACACCAGTCAGACTGGTCCAAGGTGTCTCTTTACCCTTCACCCAGCTTTCTCTCCAAGAACCAGCTGGCCAAGGAGGGTCCAGACAGTGTGGCCCCGGTGATAATTCCAGCCCTGGCCCCTACTCTGGATAAGTCACTCAAGGCTGATAGTCCTATGCCCAGTCAGAGCCCTGTGCTAATATTTGGATAGGACCTCAGACCTTAGGCAGAGCAAGGAGCTGGTCTTTGTCCCTTCAAGAAAGGTTTTCACAAGGATATCTCCCCTGCCACTGTCTCCTTATGGATCAAGGAGACTGTGATCCTATGTTATGAGCTCTCGGACCAAGAGTCCCTCACCTTGCATCAGGTTAAAGCCCATGATGTGAAGGCCTTTGCTGCTTCTAAGGCCTTCAATTCAAAAGTTTCCTTAGAACAACTGTTGTCAGCCTGCCATTGGAAGTCACATATAACACCTTCACACAGTTCTATCTGAAGGAGCTGGCTTGGGCTGATTCAGAGCTTGTCCATTTGGGCCTGGTAGTGGCTGCTCAGCAGATCCACCAGTAGCCCTTATTAAATGACGAGATTTGTACATATGTTTATATTGTTTATATTTGCATTTAGTAACAAAATTAAAAACAAACTGTGACATGCTTCCTTTGGGAGGTTTATTTGCCTGGGACTGAACTCATACCTCTCTTCCCCTACCTCAGAGCAGGTCTGTTAAGAAGTGGGGGTAGGGCAACATCGGTACTCTGCCGGCGACTGGGTCACCGGTATCCGACCTTTAGGACCCACTGGAATTTAAATTTAATCTAAATTTAACCTTAACTTGGGATTCACTTCAAGACCCTAGTAACTGACCTGCCTACCAAGAGGTAGTTACTCAGCAATTGGCCACTGGGTAATATGTATTTACGCAATCAAATTGTAAATTTAATAAGTAAATTAAATTTTTATAAGTTAATACCCTACCAAATAGACAGACTTGTAGGCGCTCCCAACTGACCCCACTATCAGCTTACTAGGGGTCTAAATAGGTTTAGACAACGAAAAAGATGCCGTGACATCACACTGTCTAGACAGGAAGGAATTAGAATGCGCTACCTAACGAATGCACACTACAAGACAAGTCCTGCCGGTGTTTTACACAGAAGAGCTTTTTCTGTCGTTCGGCGGGACCGGTCGCGACAACCGGTATAGCAATTGTCCATTGGGTTGAGTATTAACTCATAAAAATTTAATTTACTTATTAAATTTGCAAATTAATGCACAAACATGTTCAGTACATCATTGAAAAGGTATGATAAAGGAAGAAAAATTGCTACAAGTCAAGTTTGTTTTTCCCAAATACTTATTTGCCTCTGATATTCACAGTGATTTTCCAATTTTTTTGGCTAATACATAGCCATACGTCCTGAAATAACAATGGTATTAAGCAAAAATGGAGGGGAGTTATTCTGACAATTAAAAACTGAGTACTTAAGCCAAGGGGTAATAGTAAGGCAGATATAAGGCCTTTTCAACATAATAATCCCACTGAACCTTGAAGCAGGGGTCAAAGATCAAATTTAACACATGTAAAAGTTTTGCAGGACATGATTTCCCATAATATATTTTCACATTTTAAAGCTCTAGAATCAATTGTAAGTGGGATAGAAGGCCTGTGTAGTATGTTGACAAAAATTTTAAAAATCACTAAAAAATGTGAAAAAATGATGCATGCATGCACACATGTATGGAAGGCATTCCATAATCTCCCCACCCCGGCCTTCGGTCAGCAGGAGATAAAAATGGTCATACACTAATTCATTTTATTTCAAAATAGTATGAATATCATATTTGTAGCTTCATATAAGTAAGATTTTTACCATTATGTAAGTACTATGTTAAACATTTGCCTAACCTGCTCGTGTTAATGCTTTGCTGAACTCGTCAGTGTTAATTAATCATAGAACTCAAGTGAACGAACCGTTCGCTGAACCTGTCTGTGCTAATGAATAGCATAACTTGACAGTGTATAACTACTTGTAGAACTCAAGAATGTTAACCATTGTTTAAACATGTCTGTGTGTATATATTACTGATTTTTGTATATGTTAACCATTTGTATATTAACCAATCGTTGAACATGTTAATGCCAAATATAATTGACAAAGTAATTTCATATCTTCTCAGTTTTTTGGAAAATATCACGTTTCCACCAACCCTCCTGCTATAAAACAAGAAAATCTTGATGTAAATGACTTGTAAATATAGTATAATGTTTCTAATGTTTTTCGTTGTGGTGATACATGCAAGGGTACCAGAAAGCATGCTTTTTCTACACAGTCAAATGTTCATGAAAAGTAATGATAAAATTGTTGTTAGTGGATATCAATTATTTGACTATATTCATATTTTTATAAATGTTGGAGTGAACTCAAGTAATTATTTCAATGATGTCAAGTGAAATAGGTGTGTTGTCGGCAAATTGTCAAGGATTACGGGATAAAAACAAATGCTGCGACGTTTTAAATTATCTCGAAAATTTAAATGCATCAGTTTTCTGTTTGCAAGATACACACTGGACTGAATGTGACATTAAACGCTTGAAAAATGTTTGGAAAGGAGAGTGCATTATAGCTGGATCCAAAACAAACTCTAGAAGAGTCGCAATCCTTCTTAAAAAAAACTTAGAATATAAAATAATCGACTCATTCACAGATACAATTGGCAACCTTATTAGCCTGGATATAAATATCAGTAACATAAAATTAAAGCTTATTAATGTCTATGGACCGAATATTGACTCGCCTTCATTTTACAAAAAAATCAACGATATAATTGAATCTAACGACCAAGACTACATAGTAATCTGTGGAGATCTGAACCTTGTCATGGATCCTAACCTTGACTGTCAAAACTATAAACATTTAAATAACCCAAAAGCCCGAAATGAACTGCTGCATATCATGTCAACATATAACTTAAAGGATTTGTACCGGGAACTTAACCCTTACACCAAGCGATACACTTGGCGCAGAAGAAATCCCATAAAACAGGCTAGATTAGATTACTTTCTTTGCAGCGACACCCTAGTGGATATTGTGAACTCTTGCGTTATAAAGCCAGGATATAGAACAGACCACTCTTTTGTAATTATGAAGCTAGGTATCTGCAAATTTAAGAGAGGGCGTGGATTATGGAAACTTAACTGTTCCCTTCTTAAAAACAAGGACTATTTAATCCTGATAAATAATTTAATTGATAGAGAAAAATTAACTTATTCGGCTATGGTTTATAATCCTATTAGTATTGCCGCTATTCCTAATTCTGAATTACAGTTTACTATAGCTGATGATACCTTTCTCGAAATTCTGCTTCTCAAAATTAGAGGTGAAACAATAAAATTTGCAAGTACTCTCAAAAAGCAGTCAAATGAGCTTGAACTTAAACTGGAAACAGACATTGAAAATTTAGAGAAAGAGTGTTTCCCAGGTAGTATTGAAAAACTTTATGATAAAAAGCAAGAACTCCAAAACATTAGAGAAACCAAAATTCAGGCGATAAAGATACGCTCGAGGGCAATTTGGCTAAAAGACGGAGAGAAACCATCTAAGTATCTAACCTCATTGGAAAATAAATATTATATAGAGAAAACCATAAAGCGTTTGGAAAAACAAGATGGCCAGATTTTGACTGAACAAAGCGACATACTAAATGAAGTAAAAAGTTTCTATGAACATTTGTTCTCTAAATCAGCAAATACAAGTGATCTTGAATTGGCCAATTTACTTGAAAATTCCATGTACCCTAAACTAACTACTGTGGAGTCTGATCGATTAGAATGTGAATTATCATTGTCCGAAATTTCAAAAGCCCTTCAAAATATGAAAAATGGTAAGGCTCCAGGTATAGATGGATTTCCTGTAGAATTCTTTAAGGTGTTTTGGAACAAGTTAAAAGATTTTGTCCTACGAGCATACAACTGGTCTTACAAAATGGGGAACATGACAATCACCTTGCGACAATGTGTCATTTCATGTATACCCAAAGGAAATAAATCTAGAGTGCTATTAAAGAATTGGCGGCCAATTTCCCTTCTTTCAGTTGTGTACAAAATCTTATCTTCAACCATTGCTAACAGAATTAAAACAGTTTTGGACAGTTTAGTATCTAAAACTCAAACAGGATTTGTGGCTGGAAGATTTATCGGTGAAAATACTCGCCTAATCTATGACATTCTTCATTATACTGAGAAGGAGAGTATTCCAGGACTTCTTATGCTTATAGATTTCGAGAAGGCCTTTGATTCTGTATCATGGGACTTTCTCTATGGGACTTTAAAACTATTGGGCTTCGGACCTAAAATGATTAAATGGATTACAATATTTAACACTAATATAACTGGATACGTCCAGCAATGTGGTATCCTATCTCAGCCGTTTCCCATTAACCGAGGTTGTAGACAAGGAGATCCTATCTCCTCTTATTTGTTTATCCTTGGTGCACAAATACTACAAGTTTTGATTTCCGAAAATCATGTAATAAAAGGAATCAAAATAAATGGAAAGGAAATTAAATGGACTCAATTTGCCGACGACACAACACTTATTTTAGATGGTACTGCGAGTTCACTCCAAGCAACATTAAACACTTTAGAAATATTTGGTACACTCTCTGGTTTAAGGATGAATACGGAGAAAACGATGGTCTGGATAGGTAAGAGAAAGCATTGCAAAGAAAAATTAAATGTTACTAAAGGCCTGGTATGGGGAAATGACACATTCAATCTCTTGGGAATTAAGTTTTCTGTTGATTTAGACTTAGTAGTTAATCTAAACTATGAACCAGTACTTGATGATCTTAATAAGTCCCTAAATGTGTGGAAAAAAAGGTTCCTTACACCTTTGGGAAAAATCACTGTGATTAAAACACTTATCTTATCCAAGTTAAACCATTTGTTTATGTCCATCCCAAATCCAGATCAGTGCGTTATAAGCAAACTGCAGTCTACCTTTTTCAAATTTATATGGGATGGCAAACCTGACAAAATAAATAGGAAACAGCTGTGCTGCGATTACATGAATGGAGGGCTCTGCATGATTGACTTGGAGAAATTCATATGCAGTCTAAAATGTACCTGGATAAGACGTTTGCTAAATACAAAACATACTCCATGGTATGAGCTTTGTCTCTACAATTTGAAAGACTATGAGAAATGTTTTAATTTGCATTCTCTATGGCATAAAACCCTAGCTAGAAAGATTACTAATAATTTTTGGAAGAGTACTTTACTATCATGGGCCAAAGTAATTGATAGCATCTCTATAGACCAAAACGATAAAGTACTCAATAGCCCTCTTTGGTACAATTCATCCATCTCGAATGCTCCCATATTCTATCAAGACTGGTATAGTAAGGGCATAGTATTCATTGCAGACCTATTCCGTGAATGTAAATTAATTTCCTTAGATGACCTGACAAGAATTTTCAAAATAAAGACCAATTTCCTGGATTACCACCGCCTAAAAACTCTTTTGAAAAAATATTTTAGTATACATTTACAAAATCCAATTGTCAAACCTATATGGCCGACTACCATAGAAATTTTATTAAAATCCAGAAAGGGAAGTAAAGATTTCTACAAGTTACTCACTAACACAAGCCAATTTCAAACCCTGCCTTTTAAAACAAAGTGGGAAACGGTGGTTGATGACAAATTGGATTATAAGGATTGGAAAGCAATTTACAAACACTGTTTCAAAGTTATTCAAGATAATGAAATAATTTGGTTGCAATACAGGATTATAAATCGTATCTTAGGAACAAAAAGTCTTTTGTTCAAGATTAAAAAATCGACTAATAATTTGTGTCGCTTTTGTATGAATTCACCAGAGACTATATCCCACGTGTTTATCCAGTGCCCAATTGTGCATATTTTTTGGCAAAAAATCAAGCAGTGGGTTCAGAACGAAGTGGATTTATCTTTTTGTCTAAATGTTAAAACAGTGCTCCTGGGGCTTGTAGATAATAAACAACTGGAAATTATATTCTTGCTAGCCAAACAGTACATCTTTAAAGCTTTAGTAAAAGATACCCCTGTGACTTTCACTACCTTCCAAATATTTTTCAAACAAAAATATGAGGAACAACAATTTTTGGCAGTTATCTCCCTTACCGACCAAAAATTTAAGAATAGTTGGAGTTTGCTTTCTCTTCTTGCCCGGGGCATCTGAGGTTTGTTTTACAAACTTTTCAAGATAGCATATGGAGTTCCTACCAAAATATTGAACTTTGGCGACGACTTTAAGCATCATTCTGTTCTATTCTATTTTGTAGTTTTATGGCACTTAATCTCTGCCATGCAGATTCTAAGGCGCAACACCAAAATCCAATTTCAAAATCATCTATCCATAGCCGATGCCAAGAAGGATATTTGTGTTGTTCAGATAGGTTCAAACATATGTTAGAAAAAAATTACAAACTCTTCTTGGCACAATGTACTAGAATATTGGGCATGTATTTATATCAACTTTAAGCAATAATCATATAGAATCTACAGTTCAAATAATGAAATTCTTGAAACCTGCATTTGGTATAACTCTCAAATCTTCAGGAATCCACCCTTTTTCCAGATTGGTTTAAAAAAGGAATCCACTTAATCACAGATATTATTAATATTGATGGTGGAATCTTAAATTTAGCAGATTAAAACCAAAAGTTTAATGCCAATATAAATTTTTTAAATTATCATTCGGTACAAGAAAATGTGAAAACATTTATTGCGCAGCATGAAAAACTGGACAAAACATGGGTTTTTGAAACTCCTACTTATCCATTCCATTTGAAAAGTTTGTTAGACACAAAGAAAGCTTGCAAAATATTCTATTGTATTCTTAGCAGTAAACCTACTGAAGAAAAACCAGTGTGCGAAATAATCTGGAATGAGCTTTTACTGTCTAATATGCTATTGCTGAAATAGCAGAGAAATGGTCACTGATATACAAAATATATTTCAAAAGCATTGAAGACAATGAAGTAGTTTGGTTCCAATATCACATCCTTTATAGAATATTTGAAACTAGACACTTCGAAAAGGACAAAATTATTCCTGGAAAATGATTGTAACTTTTGCAAAAGAAGTATCAAGGATGTAAAACACCTTTTTAGTAATTGGATACTCAGCAAGATAGGACCAAATTTTACTATTGACCAAACGGTGAGGATACTAGCCTATCTAAACTTTGATCTACATTTTTGGCTACTAAATTTTCTCCTGTTAATAACCAGAAAATACATTTTCTGGTGTGCAACACAAAATTACCAACCTAATATATACTTTTCACAAAATAAAATAAAAAGAAAATTCAAAGAGTAAGACCTTCTGTATAAAATCAGATCTGAATCATTAGTTTTCCAAAATAAATGGACAAGTTGGGAAAATCTCTTTGATGATATCGATGCGTAAAATAAATTATCTGAAAGTACAATTTGAAATAAAAATCACACATGCATTATTACATTTATTCTTTATATGCATTGGGGTATACTTGTGCTTGTATATGTGTATGCTACATATAAAAATAAAAAAGTTTGTGGGTGTTCCACAGCCTAAACCCATGCATGGACTTTCACCAAATTTTCAGTAAATGTTTATCCCAAGAGAATCTAAAGCTGGTTAGGTTTTTATTTTATCTGGCAACGACTGTTAGCATGGCAATGCTTTTAATACATTTTGGTTTTAAAGTACTAAGTTTTAACTAAGAGTCACTATTAAACTCATGTTACTACAGTGCATTTTTATATATATATTTACGCTAGAGAAACTGTCGCTTCATAATGGGCTTCCATCTAAATTGACAGATGCCTTCCTGTCCTCCTCACATCATGAACAAATAAAATATGTAACTTTCCCCCTTCTTCAACTAATGAATGTTCTTGCATCTGACATTATTTTGTGGGTTTCGTGTCCTTCTTACAATTGAAGTTGTTCTTTAGAGTTTTCCGGAATCTCAATGTTGTTGCCCATTTATTTGTACCTACGGGTTGGTGTTCTTGCCTAATTAAGCGCCCCGTCAGGGACGCTTATTTCTTTTCACCGAAGTTCGACTGATCGCCGCCGCCACCGCCGGATTATGGTCTCCCTTGAATAACTTCTTAGCCTTTCAAATTTTTCTTTCCTTCTTATCTTTTTTTAAAACTATAGGGGCGGGAAAAATTTTTGAGATACTTTGCACAGACCTTAAGCTTTACTTAAGGTAACCTTAAGCATAACTCCAAAACACCTCGTCATCGTGTTTCGGAAAAAAACACACACACCTGTGCTATAAAATTTATCAGGTACATTCTAGACCAAATTTCCAAGGTCGGAAAGGATTTTTTCATCAATCAGACCATAGATGCCTGAATGGGAGGCGTTTTATTTTTTTTGTAAATTTTTTTAAATGGGTACTTGGTCTGTATCTCAAAAACGGTCAGGATTTCGGCGTTTTGTTGGAATAACTTATTCAGCTACTTTTTGATAATCTTTCACATGCCGAAGTTTTAGCCCTGTATCTGCAATTTTAAGGTCACCTTAATGTCAAAAAAACGGGGTTTTAGCCCTCCAGTTCACTTAGTTTTTCACTTTTTTCAACCAAACTTGGCACATATATTAAGATTTGCCAAAGGAATATCCTGACTTTATGGTGACCTTAAACTCAAAATGTTAATGCACATATGGCCTGCTTAAAGTCATCAAATTGGAATAAATTCCTCTGGCTCCTTTCTTTTTCCATTTTTTTATATCGAAATTATCACTGGTATTAAACTAGATAAAAATAATACTTATGGTCTCCTTAAACTCTCAGTATGAATGGAGTTGTAGCCACCTTAAACTGAAATAAGGGGGTTTTCAGTCTCCAAGTATCGTATTGTTCGACTGACCTCAGTTAAACTTTGCACACTTATAAAGGATGGCAAACCAAAGGGTTATCCTGACTTTAAGGTGACTTTAAACTGTTAATATAATTTTGGCCCCCCTAAAGTCATAACATTTGAATAAAGCCATCTGCCTCCTTTTTTTTCCACATCTAACATATATTGATATTGAAGGGACATTCTCATATTATGGTCACCTTAAAGTCGCAGTATGAATGAAGTTATGGTCACCTTACAGTGAAAAAGGAAGTTTCAACCTCCAGCTATCTTATTGTTCAACTGATCTGAGCTAAACTTTATGCACTTATAAAGGATGAGAAAAGGGATATTCTTATTTTATGGTCACCTTAAAGTCCCCATATGAATGAAGTTATGGCCATCTTGCAGCGAAATTATGGAGTTTTTAATCTCCAGCTATTGTATTGTTCAGCTGACCTCACTTTAATTGTGCGCACTCATTAAAGATGAAAATAGGGACAAGTAACATACACAATGCAATAAAGTTCACAGTTTCTATTGCTTATGATCCATATGTTGACATCTTTTATGGGTGACTTCTTTTTCATCAGGGGCGCTTCATTTTTGTCAGCAAAAACATTCTTCTAGTTAGGCTGGCTATTTTCTCTAAAATGAAGGGCCACTAGGTCTCATGGTTACATGTTTTTAGCTTAGTCTTCATGCCCTCCATAGTTATGAATAGATTTTCATGAAATTTTTCCGGAAATGTTGACAGTGGCACAAGAACCAGATGATTTGATTTTGGTGGTGATACAGACATATGAAAAGAATATGAAATGTTAAAAATTGACTCATTATCACTACTTTATATTCATGAATATTGTGAGATGTTGTATAAAACTATCCAGGTAATCTTATGCCTGAAAATCTTCGATGAAATACGATGGCAGTGTTTGCTGCATTGTCCCCACTTCATGTCTAGGCAAATTATTGTAAGCTGTTGGGAGACGTAGCTCATGTTTGGATAATTGTGTGGTTCAGATTGCCAGATTGTGACAGTTATCTTGCATTAGTGCTATCTGCAATGAAGAAGAATACTTTAATCTTTTAAATGGTGCTGAAGGGAGCTTTATAGTAAAATAAAAGTAGCAAATTAGGAATAACATCTGACAGTTGCTTCACCTTCGCTTTGTGGTTTATAACCTCGAATCATGGTAAAATTCTACATATCCCACAGTTTGGAGGGTGTTATTCTGAAATGACAAACTATTGTAATGTGATTAATTATTTCAAATTTTAAAGTAAAACAAGGCTGTTTTATCTACTATTCTTTGCAGAGGGTTTTATTGGAACACCTAACATTTATATAGGAATTTTACCATGGCTCTTGGTCAATCAGATTCACTGACACAGCCGTGTCATTTTAAAATTAACTTTCAGCATGCCACCACAATCATGGTAAGTGAAAATATATTTTACATACATTTGTAATGTGGTATATGGGTATATCTGGGTAAGGGCTTGGAGCCTTTTCTTTTGTGGCCTCTGCCTTCCACTATAAGACCAATGGCGGCCTTCTACGGGTCATGTTTTTTGGTATTTCTTCACGTTTTGGCTTGGTTATCACATACAGAAGGATAGATCATCTTATGGCTGATATAGAAAATATATAAGTGACTGATAGACAAGCAGAAATTTGACCTTGGACCTCTTTCTTCAAGGTTATGGCTGGCATGAAAACATCAGCATATTGGCCAATTCCGATATTTTTGGGATATTTTCATTTATAACTCCTTTATTATTGGACGGAATGTTAGGGGTTCGGAATGTTAAACCAACTCATAGGAAATCATGGGCTGCGAATCTTATGGAAGGTCCAGTTTTACCTTTGAATCCTGCTTCAAGGTCAAAACAGTGTTTACTTACTAAAAAGCCTTTCATGTTCCTCAGAGATTTCTTTTCAAACAGGATAATTTACACAATATTTTGTGTAGACCTTTCAAATTTGGTATGTGGGTATACTTCAGTACAGCCCCAGAGCCTGTTGTTTTGTAGCCTTGGCCTTCCACTGTAAGACCAATGTTTGCCTTCTAAAGGTCAAATTTGGGACATTTCTTTACATTTTGACCTATGGCTGGTTCTCATATACAGAAGGAGAGATCATCCTATGGTTGAAAGATATAATACACATATGTGCTCCCTATAAGTATGCAGACATTTGACCTTCAACTTCTTCAAGGACTTTAGCTGCTGTCCAAGCATCTGCATATTTTCATTTATATCTCTTTTATTGGGGTTCAGAATGTTAAGAGAAAGTATTATGGCTGGAAATTTTATGGAGGGGTTGGATTTGACATTTTAGCCCTGCTTCAAAGCCAAACTGTATATGCATACTAAAAAGCCCTTATAACCTCATTATTATTGATTCTTGGGGTTTGGAAATCACAGGCCATGCAGCTTAGAAGGGTTGGATTTGTCCATTGACCCCTAGTTTAAGGTTATCTGTAACTTAGCTGCTTTTTCAGGTCTATGTCTGTAGCTGAGTGAGTAATAGCGCTAGTAAGTACTTTAAGTAAATTACTTATAATTCCAAAATGACAGGACTAAGAGCATTTTGTAAAAATATGTTGTTCGGCTACTTTCTCTATACCTACAAGATGGTAGATGTTTTAGAGGTTTATCTCATTAGCTAAGTCAATAACAGCTGTTTTCTGTTATTTACAGTTAGCAAAATGAGTAAATGGCCTTTTTCTTTTTATGTTTGATACCTACTTCAAGGTTAAGCATTGTTTACATTTTATTGTGTTAATACATCTTATCTAGTGGACAAATGCATTTGTCCAGCGCCCTGCTGGTGACGCCAAACGTTAGAAAAAAATGTCCTGAGCTGGGCTCTGGCCGGGACTGGTAGTGTCCTGTTCATTCGCCAGGTGGCTGTACAGCCTCGCTGCCGGTCTTAACTCAAAAACCAGACTCTGTACAATCGGAAAGTTCCAGTATAATGAAGCAAAAGACAATAAATCCAATGATAACAAAATATTCAGGTTGGTTGTTAGATCCAGTAAAGGTGGACAAACCAAGACCTCAATGGACACACAAACACAGAGACCTCTCAAGGCAAGTAGAAACTGTGTTTCACGATGTGTTTTGTCATGTTGCCAATCTTGTTCCTTTTGTGCATACCATAGGGCATCCGCAAAAGAAAGGTTTAAGTCCTGCACGATTGTTGAAAAGAATAAAGCATGTCAAAAGTGTTTGTGTAGATCTTTTTGCCCAAGATGTTCAAAATGTCCCCAGTGTTATGACAGATTTTCCTGTAGGTGGCCGATTACAGGAGTTTTGGCAAGTTTGGCAAGAGATGGGTGCAAATCCTTGGGTGGTTTCCATTTTAAAGGAGGGCTACACCCTACCATTCAAAATGAAACCTCCTCTTGCCAGGTCACCTATGATTCAAAGTGGTTATGCGAATCCCACAAAGAACCGTTTCCTCAAAGAGGCATTGACAAGTCTGAAGAGAAAGTTGGTAGTAGAAACAGTGGTTGTCTGGTCATCCCTAGCCTTTTACAGCCACCTGTTTCTTGTCCCCAAACCAAACAACAAATACAGACCGATTCTAGATCTAAGTCAATTAAACCGGTACCTCAACACTGGTACTTTCAAGATGGAAACTCTGGAAACCATCCCAATATCACTCCAAAAAGGGGAGTGGGTCACATCGCTGGATTTCAGTGACATGTATTTCCACATCCCCATCCATCACAGGTCTTGCAAGTACATGAGGTTCTATCTGAACAGGCAGACTTATCAGTTTACTGCCCTTCCTTTCGGTTTGGCCACAGCCCCACTGGAGTTTACAAAGGTGGTCAAGGCAGTAAAACTTATGGCACGGACAAGGGGTATAAGAATCCACCAGTACCTAGACAACTGGTTACTCAGAGCCCCTTCCCAGGAAACGTGTTGACAACACACCCAGACCCTCTTGGCTCTTTGCCGCAAACTTGGTTGGGTAGTGAACATGAAGAAATCAGAGCTGACCCCTCAACAGGTCTTCAATTTCGTCGGTTACCGGTTCGACCTGTTGACCAGTCGGGTGTTACCAACTCAAGAAAGACCACATGTTCCTTTTCATATAAATGTTTTGTTGAATTTTGAAAAAGGAAGTAAAGATTTTTATTCAGTTCTATCTTATTATGACTACGAGCATCCAAACAATGAAAATAAGTGGCCTCTTGTGCTAAATACCCGATTACACAATGATTTCTGGAAAATAGCTTACAAAATTTGTTTTAAAACCATTCTTGATAATTCACATAACTAGTTTCAGTATAGAATTTTACATAGGATTCTGGGAACAAAATATTATTTATATAAACTAAAACTCAGTGAATCATTTCTATGTGGGATATGTGATCAACAACAAGAAAGCATTTACCACTTATTCTCAGGATGTGAAAAAGTATTAGATCTCTGGAAAAATATCACAATTTGGTTCGAATTAAAACTCTCAATTAAAGTAAAGTTCAATGATATAGAATTAATTTTTGGCTATCAAAATTACAACTATTGGCCCCTAAACTTCATACTTCTGATTACGAGACCGTGTATTTTTCATTGCTCAAAATACAAACATGACATTAACATATATAATTTGCAAAAGCTTGTTAAAGAGAAGTATGTGGAACAATATACCCTGTCCAAAATAAAAGATACAGTGCATATATTCAGCAGAAATTGGTCTCATTGGAAACAATTGTTTGAAAGTTGAAAATCTGAACAAATTTTGATTAAAAATAACTTGTTCTTGTAGTATTTGTCTGTGTCTTTGTTATAACATTGTTATAAACCTAGTTAATGTGTAAAAACTATAATAAAAGTGTAAAAAGGTGTTTGGGAGTATAAGATAACATAGCAGGTTATACGAAACATATACGTGTACATGTATACAATGGATGTAAATTTATTTATGTGTTGCACAATGTACAATCTTTTTTTTTGTAAAAACTTGAAGAAAAAAAAAGAAAAAGAAAAATGGGCAAACTTACATTAGAAGCTCCTTTATCTCAAGACTCAAATACTTGCGCAGTCAGGCAATTCATGTCCCTGATAGGACTGTTGACAGCCACAGAGAAGCAAGTTTGGTCAGGTCATCTCCACGTGAGACCCATACGGTGTCCTGTATCAACAAGGAAGGAGGTATGAAATCAGGCTCTCTTTGTGCCCTCCTTTGGAGGCTTCTATCCTGGTGCCATCCCAGGGGAATAGTCCTAAGGGCAAGGCACATTCCAGGTCGTTTGAATATGATCGCAGACAAGTTGTCCAGACACCATCAAATAATCCAGACAGAGTGGTCCCTGTCTCAACAGGTGTTCAACCTCTTGTGCTCCAGATGGACCCGACCACAACTGGACCTGTTTGCAACCCGGTTCAATCACAATCTTCCCAGTTTTGTGTCACTGGTTCCGGATCAGAAAGCCTGGGCAGTAGATGCCTTGAGCCTCCAATGGAAGGACCTGTATGTCTATGCCTTTCCGCCAGTCTCACTACTCAACCAGGTAGTCTCCAAGGTAATGGACCAAGGTTGTTACAGAATGATCTTGATTGCACCGGGTTGGCCCAACATGCCCTGGTTCTGGGACCTAGTCAACCTGTCAGTGCAAATTCCCTTTGTTCTACCTCTACAGCCAGATCTGACGATACAATCATTCAACGGGCAGCCTCACCGGGATCTCAAGAATCTAAACCTACATGCATGGGTCCTAGAGCCTCCTCTATTCAAGCACAAGGGTTCTCTGACGAAGTGGCAGCAAGAATTGAGGCTGCTCAGAGGTTATCAACAAGAGCAGTCTACAAGTCCAAGTGGGCCATTTTTGTCAAATGGTGCAAGTCTAACGAGGTGGACTTTAGGTCGCCCTCTGTAACCTAAATTGCTGATTTTTTGTTGCAACTTTTTCAAGATAGAAAACTCCAACCCAGTACTATTGAGGGTTATAGAACAGCCATTGCTGATATGGTAGGCAATGACAAATTGAACATCAGCAAGGATGAAAACCTAACCCACTTGCTGGACAGTTTCCATAGAGATAAGCCTAAGGGCAGGCGGAGGGTGCCCACTCGGAACCTTTCACTGGTGCTGCACCAACTTACCAGGGCTCCCTTTGAACCTATGCGGAAGGCCTCTCTTAAACACTTGACCTTCAAGACAGTCTTTCTGTTGGCTTTAGGTTCCAATAAGAGACGTATTGAGATTCATGCCTGGCTATACAAGAACATCAAGCATCAGGAAAACTGGAGCAAGGTCTCTCTTTATCCTTCACCCATTTTCCTATCCAAAAATCAGCTGGCTCGGGAGGGTCCTTCTTGTGTGGCCCCAGTAGTTATATCAGCTCTAGCACCAACCCTAGACAAGTCTCTCCAGGAGGACAAAACACTGTGTCTGGTGACAGCTTTGCGCTGCTATCTGGACAGGACCAAGGATTTACGCGAGGGTAAAGATCTGGTTTTTGTATACTTCATGAAGAGTTTTCATAAGGTTATTGTCCCTGCCACTATCTCTTCCTGGATCAAACAGACTGTCCTGTTATACTACCAGCTTTCAGATGAAGAAGCCCAGAATTTGCATTAAGTGCGAGTGCATGATGTTAGGGTGTTTGCGGCTTCCAAGACCTTCCAAGGAGGGGTGTCCTTGGACCAGATCCTCTTAGCTTACCACTAGAAAGCCCATAATACCTTTACGCAGTTCTGTCTCAAAGACGAGTCTTAGGCAGACTCAGTGTTATGTCATCTGGGACCTGTTGTAGCTGCCCAACAGGTCCATAAGTAGTACCAGATCAGGGTAAATACCTGTGTATAGTGTCCATATATATTTAAAAAAACCCTGTTCTTATTACTCTATCAAGTTCTAGAGCTCCTTCCTCATCTGTCCCATCTTTCACTGTACACTCGGGTCGAGTTTGGTACAAAAAGAGGGGGGAGGCGTTGTCAGATGGCCGATCAATGTACCCATTGCCCTGTTTACCCAGTTTTAGGGTTTAGAGTTCTCTGGAATCCCTTTTTTAAGCTACCCTCCTTCCAATGGGTAGTTATTCTGCATTTGTCCCCTAGGTAAGATGTATTAACGCAATAAAATGGAAAATTTAATAGTAAATTAAATTTTTTAAGTTAATACCTTAACTAGCGGACAAGAGGATTCCCACCCTACCTTCCCTGTAATTCTTAGCAAAAAATGGGATATCTAAAGGTAGGCAACAAAAAGAGGAAGAGTGCATGCAATGTGCATGTGCAGCACACCGACAGGGAGGCTGTACACCTGGCGAATGATCAGGACACTACCGGTCCCGGCCAGAGCCCAGCGCAGGACTTTTTTTTCTAACATTTGGCTTGACCGGCAGAGCGCCGGACAAATGCATTTGTCCACTAGGTAAGGTATTCACTTAGAAAAATTTAATTTACTATTAAATCCTTTTATCCTCTTTATTATTGGACTTACAAGTGTGGCATACACAAATATATCTTGGGTGCATCACCAGTCATAACCTGACTGGCTGAATTCTCTGAATGTTAGATTAGACCATGTCCTGTCCGGGGATAAACTGTATCGAGACACAATATCTAGTCTTGGTTGATTTTGCTTAATTGCTTCAATAAAAAAAGTATTGTTTCTGGAAAAAAAACTATTCTTTAAGCCTTTTTTCACAGCCTTTGGCAGGGCTAGAGAATCTACAAGAATATCGGTACTCACAATGGCTTCCTTTTATGGAACAACCCCACAAAAAGTGTTGCCATATCAACTTCAAGAAGTACTTGATTGTGTGCGTGTGACCACAAGCATGGCTTAGCATATGTTATCACTTCACTCTGACATATGAAGTGAGTGGTAAAAAATCAGACTGTCCCTTGTGTGGTGCTATTTCATAATAAATATAGTAGAATTTCCTAAATATTGTGCGATCATATTTTAGGAAAAAGCCTGAAGTGCATTCTGCTTGTGCACAATAGATAATCTACATAATATTGTTGACAAATAACAATCAATAATACAAAACAGCTGTTGAAAGCTTATCTTAAGGGCTGGTTAAGTGTATACCCTGGTGTTAGTGAGATTGAACATTGCAGATGAAATCTCTGTAAAATATGAGCAAAAGTGATACATTTTTGCCCAAGCCAAAATGCTGCACCAACAAAGCTATAGCAAGTATAGCTACCTACCCTGTTGTTATATGATGAAAATCTAGCAGTTGTCTACAAGTAGTTTTATTATCTCCCGCCTGCGGCCGAAGGCCGTGGTCGGGAGATTATAAAATGCCTTCCGTGCGTGTGTCCGTCCGTCCGTTCGTCACGTTTTTGCATAAACCTTAATATCTCATTCATTTCTGAAGATATCTTCAAATTTGCAGGGAATATTTATGGCTATGAAAACCTGTCTCTGAAAAATGTTATCATTTTGAAAAACAAAATGGCCGCCATAGCTAATTGTTTGAAAATCATAAAGGTACTCTAAATCTTGAAATATTCCAGCTAGCTTCATCAAATTTGCACAAAAGCTATATGGCCAGAAAAGCTAGCCTGATAGTAATTTTGGCCTAGTTCAAAAAACAAAATGGCCGGCATATCACATGTTTAATGTCAAACGGGGTTATCCTATTAAAAAGGTCTTATATCTCCTCAAATATTGCTGCTAGAGGTTCGGAATGTGAAAACAACTTGTAGGAAGTCATGGCCTGGGAATCTTTTCCAGGTGTTGAATTTGACCTTTGACCCCTGCTTCAATGTTAAATGAGGTCGTCACATTAAAACATCCTTATTTCTCCCTTATTATTGGTGCTATGGCTTCAGATTGTAAAGACAGACCATGAAAAGCATAGGTTGTGGTCGACAGATTGTAAACGCCTTCCATATGTGTGTCTGTTTGTGCATCCGTCCATGCGTCCGTTTGTCAGGTTTTAACATAAACCTTAACATCTCATTCATTTATAAAGATATCTTCAACAAATTGACAGGGAATGTTTATGGCTACGAAAACCTGTCTGCAAAATTTTGGCCTCATTTTGAAAAACAAAATGGCCTCCATAGCCAACTGTTTAAAAATCATAATTTCATAAAGTTGTTCTAAATCTTGAAATATTCCAGCTAGCTTCATCATATTTGCACAAAGGATATATGGTTAGAAAAGCTAGCCTGATAGTAATTTTGACCTAGTTCTAAAAGGAAAATGGCCGCCATATCACATGTTTAATGTCAGACAGGGTTATTCTATTAAAAAGGCCTTATATCTCCCCTAATATTGCTCTTAGAGGTTCAGAATGTGAAACCAACTTGTAGGAAGTCATGGCCTGGGAATCTTTTCCAGGTGTTGAATTTGTCCTTTGACCCCTGCTTCAAGGTTAAATGGGGTTGTCACATTAAAATGTCTTTATTTCACCCTTATTATTGGTGCTATGGCTTGAGAATATAAAGACAGACCATAAAAAGTCCTGGCCTTCAAACATTTTGCTTGAGAAAAATTTTGGCCTTATTGGAAAAACAAAATGGCCGATATAGCCAATTATTTAAAAATCATTAAGATGCTCTAAAACTTGAAATATTGCAGCTAGGTTCATCAAATTTGCGCAAAATATATATGGCTAGGAAAGTTAGCCTGATAGTAATTTGGCCTAGTTTCGAAAACAAAATGGCCGTCATATCACATGTTAAATGGGATTATCCTATTAAAAAGGCCTTACATCTCCCTTATCATTGCTACTAGGGGTTCCAAATGTGAAAACAACTTAAAGGAAGTCAAGGCCTGAGACTCTTTTCCAATTGCTGACTTTTACCTTTGACCCCTTCTTCAATGTCATGTGGGGTTATCTTACTACAAAGGCCTTATATCTCCTTTAGTTCTCCATTATTACTGATTCTAAGGCGGGAGATAACCACTGCGGCAGTGGCCTTGTTTTATGTAACATAGCACAAGGAAAGTTTTTCAGATGTTTTCTCACACTTTTCTCCCATCTATAGTCTAAGAAATATAAAGATCTCTTGAAAACTGTCATTGAAAAACAAATCATTTTATTGCACTACAATAGATTACCATCTGGGACTAAGTGCTGTCTGAGGAGGCCGCTGAGAGCTCGGCCAACTGAAGAAAAATTAGCATATAACGATAATCGCCAAACTGTCTGTTCAGTGGCAGTACCTGCTGCCTCGAGGTGACACAGATAGTTATGTAGTACACAACTTCCTTCTTCAAGTTGGCAGCCATTTTGCTAGAAACACAAATTTCATCAGAGACAATTCTCTTCTTTTATGAGTGGGTGTACTTATTGTTGGATACTCCTATTTTATCAGACAGTACTTAATCCCAGATTGTAAGCTTGTAGCTTATAAAGTTACATTAACTAATTAAAATTTTCAAATTAAATTGAAAACTGAGTAAGATTCAATGTACTCTGAATTAAACATGACACAAGAAACCAAAAGTTTGATTTGAAATTAACAATGATTGAATTAATAAAATGTATACTATAATGTATTTTCTCATTGTTTAACAAAAATGTCCTGATTTCGTGCAAACTCTTTTTTTATATTAAATTTCAGTCAACACAGTTGTGTTTGTACTCAAGCTTTTTCTGTTCGTGTGTATTTCTTAAATAGATTTTGAGGAAGTTAGTTAATGTTTGTTTCACACATGTTCCATACTCCACTATATTGCCATTAAATTGGCTGACACTGTGCCCGGACAGCAGTCTATTCTTGTTACAGTCTGTTTTTATCCCCAGCCTATATGGGCCAGGGGCAGCAGTACCAGTGGGGGCGGGGGGCATAAAGCTTGTGGGTGTTCGACAGCCTAAACCCATGCACAGATTTTGACCAAATTTTCAGGGTGTGTTTACCTTATGAGGATCTAGAGCTGATTAGGTATGGGGGGGGGGGGTATCTGGCAACAACTGTTGCCATGGCAACACTTTATAAATATTTTTTGGTCTTAAGGTTTGTGACTGTTCAGCCTAAACCCATGCACAAATTTTCACCAAGTTTTGAGGGTATGTTTACCCCAAGAGGATCTATAGCTGTTTAGTTTTGGGGAGGTATCTGGTAATAACTGTTGCCATGGCAACACTTTTTAAGATTTTTGGGTCTTAAAGTTTGTGGGTGTTCCACAACCTAATCCCGTGTATGGATTTTGACCAAAATTTTCAGATGTTAACCCGAAGAGGATCTAGAGCTGATTAGTTTTTGGGGGCTATCTAGCAACAACTGTTACCATGGCAACGCTTTGAATATTTTTGGGTTTTAACATTTGGGGGTGTTCCACAGACTAAACCGATGCATGGATTTTCACCAAATTATCAGGATATTTTAACCAAAACATTATCTACAGCTGAGTAGATTTGGAAGGGTATCTGACAAAACCTGTTGCCATGGCAATGCTTTAAATACTTTTTGGTCTTAAACTTCTTTATTGAAAAAGGTACGATTAATCCGATGTTACCACAGTTGCATTTTAATCTCCCGCCGGCCAAAGCCGGAGTAGGGAGATTATGAAACGCTTCCGTGCATGCATTTGTGTGTGTGTACATGCATGTGTGCATTTGTCACATTTTTAAATCAAGCTTTACATCTCGTTAAGTTATGAAGATATCTTCACCAAATTTGCAGAGAATGTTTATGGCTATGAAAACATGTCTGTGAAAAATTATGGTACTTGTTTTAAAACACAACATGGCTGCCATAGCCAATTGTTTGAAAATCATTGATGTGTTCTGAAATTTAAAATATTGCAGCTAGCTGTGTCAGATTTGCACAAAATGTAAATGGCTAGGAAAGTTTGTCTGAGAGTAATTTTTGCCGTGTCTTAAAAACAAAATGGCTGTCATATCACATATTTTATGTCAAATGAAGGGGGGGGGGCATATCAAAAAGCCCTAACATCACCCTTATTATTGGTCCTAGGGGTTTGGAATGAGAAAACAACTTATTGGAAATTGTGGTCTGCAAATCTTTTGTAAGTGTCAAATTTGACCTTTGACCCCTGCTTAAAGGCCATGTAAGGTCATTATGCTAAAGGGGCCTTATATCCCCCTTATAACTGCTTCTAGGGCATCAAAATATGAACACAGCTTGTAAGAAATCATGGCTTGTGAATCTTACATCTAACAACTTTTCATTTCTGTATACTTCTTACAACTGAAGTTGTTTCTAAGATTTTCCCAAATCCAATGTTGTTGAACATTTAGTTGTACCTGTGGGCTGGGGTTCTTGCCCGCCGAGGCTGGCTATTTTTGTTTGTACCAACGCCGACAAAGAGTATTCCCCAAATTGAATATTTGTATTTGGATGACAAAACGTCAAATAATAAATGTACAGCAGTTGTACTGTAGAAAAAAAAAAGCATACTACTGTACAGAAAGTTTTGTGATGTAATGTCTGTATGTGACTTTTTGTGAAGAATTAATGCCAAGCTGATCATTAATTTATTAAACGGTGGCCTTTCTACAGGCAAAATCAGCTGCATGTGTCTTATACAAATATATGAACAAATATATTCTTATATGAAAATCAATAGATAAGGATTTCCAACAAACTTGATCTACAGTGCTTTTCATTGTTGTTTATAATTTAGAAATTCTGTTCAATAACACTGTAAAGTATTAAGCGTTGCTATGAAAGAGCTTTTAAAATGGAAATCAACTAACTAAACTGAGTGTTTGGTGGGTATTTGATTATCCAAAACAAGCTTATATACGGGATCTAGATTAAAAGAATTTAAATGTATATTGACACATGATCTTTATTATTTATAGATAATTTTGGTTACTGTTTGGCAAGTTGTAGATGTATTTGTGTGGGTGGGTATCAGAATATCCTTGAATCATCTTGCAAAAAAGACACAGTCAAAATGTCAACACAGATGCACAAAAGCCCTTGGTCATAGATTAACTGTGCCCTTTTTTCCACAGACATTTCCTGCAATATATAAAAATTCTACAGTATAAAGAGTATGCATGGATTAAGTCATATTATTGTCAACTGAGTGATTATAAAAAGCAGAGGAGAAATGGCCAAGTAAATGCAAAGCCACTCCTATTGTTATGCACAAAAAGATTTCCCTATCAATGGGGACTTCAATGTCATTTGAGACACTAGTCTATCAAATACCTTTGGAATATCAATAAAAATTCTACAACCTTTTAATCATGGGAATAATAAATTCTTTAATTTTCTTCATTATGCATCAGAAAAGTCGGAATTTGTGCCTTCAGATTTCAATATAGGGATATTTTCTTTTTAGGCTATCACAAGTAAAATACTGTTAGCTTCTCAGTCAAGTATGGTGACCCATAATAAACGTCAGCTCAATCCTCTCCTTGTTCAAAGTGGACAAACCTCACTATGTTCTGATTGTCATACAAATATGTATTAAAGGTGCTGACTTTCCACACTATTGATGCCTCCTGAAATTCTAATAAACTGACCCAAAGTGTCATTCGGTGGGGTGACAAGGTTGTGGTTAATTGGTTCTACAAGTACTTTTATATTGAACTCTTTGATCACACCTCAAAGGTTAGGATTATAGTTTGAAGGGGTTATGTCATTAAATAGTTGAAAAACTATATAGAGGTTTGTATCAGTGAAAAAGGGATGCTTTTCAGACATGTGTTCATTAGTAAAGTTGTCATAATCTTTGGTCAGGAAATAGTTAATTATATCAGTCCAAATCTATTAAGATTTCGGGCAAAAATTCAAGCTGGATTTTGTAAAAGGGCCTTTAAATTTTTACTTTAGCCTTATTAAAAAGCATAAAGTTTTCTTTCCTGGCTTTTCCAAAAAAATAACAAAGAAGCTGTTTAAAAAAACAACGAAATTTAGATTTTGTATCCACCCATAAGATAGGTAATTGAGAAAGCCCTCTTTACATTTGTGAATTTGTATTGATAATCTATGATAAAAGTTACGATCACTTAAATCTACAATTTCATAAAAGCACCAACTTAAAATGGGATATATATACATTGTACATACATATTCAGACTAGCCTATCTCCTTCCATAACCTTCTTCCCTATTGGACACTATCATGGATTCTGTCATGGACTCTTTCTGGTAATTGGACTATCCTCTTTTGGACTTCAGTGCATTTGAGGATATTTACATTACTTTGGCACATTACTAAATATCTTGCCACGTTTCTGCCACACTTTTTACCCATTCAGTTATGTACACCAACAGTTTAGTCTAATTGAACGGATAAGTGAGAGTACTCCTTTAATCTGCGATTACCACCCTCCACTGCAACCTCATAGGGTTGGAAAGTGGGCCACATAATTGCAGAAAGCCGTTAAATTGTCCGGTTATGCATATAAACATGTTTTAGTTATGAGGACAATTTAACACGCCAAGTGCGATTCAAGGCTTGTTGAAGGTACGAAATTTCTAGTTTTTCATGTTCATAAGAGATTTACTTAAGTGTCATTTATCCCTCTCATAACTTGAAAGTTTGTAGGTTTTTTCTGGAGTTAAAAAGTTAATAAACCAAAAACCGAGAGGCTTTTCAACTTCTGTTTCCACCATATGTTTGTTTAGAGAGTCAGTTTTCTGTTAAAATTTTGCCACCCATGTTAAAATCAGACAAAAAGTTTCTATTAAAGTCATTATATCAACTGTCACAAATTTTAATTCATTTCTGTCACTTGTTGAAATAACAGTAAAACCAACAAAATAAGCCCCATTTTCACTCTCCTTTATTGGTCAGATAATAGAGGTTCTGTTCTTACTATTTTGTTATATTCTTGAATTAATTCAAAATTCTACTTCTTACTTTCCAAATACTCTTGGGAAGACTACCTCTCTGGTCTGATATCAATGAAGAAACCAGCCAGATTACTGAAACATCGTAAAGGTTTTTTGCTTGAAGTAAAAACATTACTAAAAGTGGTGACAGGTCATTTTCTGAATTTCTTTACTGGATTTAGGACTATGGAACCAGCTCTTCAGATTGTTAATTATTTTAAAATTTCATTGAAGATATTCATATACAAAAGAAACGTGATTGAAAAAGACTGAGCAATATTCCATTTCAGACGGAATTTTTTGCGCAATAGTCTTGGGAAAGGCACTCTCTAAAAAAGTCTATTACATTACATTACAACCAACCTTCAATCATTTAAATAATCTGGACTTTTATGTACTTATTTCCAAGCTCTCAAATTTTATTTCTATATTCTTGCAGACTGAAAAACTCCCTTTATTTTAGAACCAATATTCATTCAGACATGAGGGTACTCAGTGGCCTAGTGGTTAGTAAGATTCGCATCTAATCACAGGCAGTCACCTCTGTGTGGGTTCGAGTCTCACAAGTGAGTTGAGGTGACAATGCTGAGGACCTGTCCCAATATGACCCTGGCTGTTGAACGTGACATAAAACACCAACCTTGACTTTGTGATTGAGACATGTTCTTGCTCCCCCTGGCTGGCATGGTCAGATAAGAGGTTGCATTGTACATATTCCCAGCAAGACTGAGCAAGATGTGAAAGCTTCACAAGTTGAGTTCAGTAAAAAAAATTACCAAATTCACCACAGCATCTGAAATTCGCCGCTCACTGTAACCGCACCTTGAAATTTAACATGACACAGAATTTGCTAGGTACCTACATAAGATTAGGTGATAAAAAAATTTTTTTTTTAAATTTAAAACAAAATACCTGCAACTCAGAGTAAGATACCTTTAACAGGGGGGAGGGGGGGGCGGGGATTTCCCTAATATGACAGATTTTAAGTAAGTGGGGTGATTTTACATGTTGTACCCTCTTACAAGATTCCTTTTTTTCACTTACCTCTGTAGTAGCAGATGGCCAATCTTTGTGTTAAGGAAATGTATTTCATTAAATTTCCACTTTTTCATGAGGACTAATTTTCCATGTGATACGGGGCTTTCACATTTGTCCATTTAAAGGTTTGCCCCATTTCAGACTTGTGCCGTGATACTTGAAGCCATTTCAACTGATCATAGTGGTCCTCCAAAATGGATCCAAGTGTACTATATTTGCGATCTTTGTGCTGCCTTTGTCAGCAGATTTACACCTTAATGCTGTGTCATTAAATGGCAAGGTGAGCGGGGTGGGATGTTATCATCGGACCAGAACAGAGAAGTGAGAAAAGTGTTTTAAAAAATTTTTCAAAATGAATATACATTTTTCTTTTCAACTCATAGAATTTGAAGAGTTTTTTTTGATAAATAACAGGCAGTTACACAATTGTAAACTATAACTGTACAACCAAGGCATAGGGAAAATTTGTGTAGGGGTGTGCTGTGGAAAATCTGAAAAGAATTATTGCGTAAATAAAAGAACTATAACCCTGGTTGGACACCACTATTTGACTGTCTTTTGCCGTCCATTGAGGAAATGAAAACTTGATGCCTGTGTTAAATACCTGGGAAAATTTCCAGAAAAGGCTGAAGGTTATTCATAATTGTGAAAAGTTACAATTACACAAAAATAACTGTTAAAAGTACATGTATAAATAAGTTTCTTTTTAATGAGAAAATTCCCAAGTTGGTTTCAAATAGACAATATTTGTATTTTCCTTCTAAAATATTTT
The DNA here is from genome assembly GCA_964017235.1 of Sabellastarte sp. h YS-2021. Taxonomy (NCBI): domain Eukaryota; kingdom Metazoa; phylum Annelida; class Polychaeta; order Sabellida; family Sabellidae; genus Sabellastarte; species Sabellastarte sp. h YS-2021. The sequence continues at coordinate 144,167,644 of OZ024929.1, forward strand.
GACACTTAAATATATACAGTTTTCAGATAATTTGTGTTTCTGTACCCTGAAGTGTTTAATTTAAGTCCTTGTCAAACCTTATTCTTAAGCACTAAAATAACTCCTTTTAAAGTGAGATAAAGTTGCATAGCAATTAAAACTGAAATCACAGAGGTCAAAGAGCATTTAAAACCACTAATTTCTCAGTCAGGAGTGAGTCTAATTATATACCCCAACATGTACCTGGTATTGCCACATAATTAATATACAAATCAAAGCTGTAACACTGTGGCCTAGCAGGTAACACACTCGCCTAGGAACACGGAGGATGTGGGTTTAATCCCAGGAACAGGCAGATACATAGTGGCTTGGATGACCACTTAAAATTGCAGTCCTCTGTCATTGGGTCCTATCCCCAGTGGCAGGTTAAAGAACCTCAAGGACATTGATAAATGGTCATCCTTGAGCCTCTGTCTTTCAGTAAGGGGAATGTCAGTAACTTGAGAGGTGAACTGTACTTGTGCAGTAGGATGGGTCAAATAGCGCTTTGAGTCCTGTAGTACATGGAGATATTGCGCTGAATATAATACAAACACAACAAATACAACACTGGTGTTAACATAATGGTGTTTATATGATTTTACTGTCACTCATTTGGTATACACTAGCTTTGCAGCCAGTTGGGTTTGTTTATTATTATAGATAACATCTATAAATATTGTAAAAGTGAAATGTAAGACAATTTTGGTTTTGGAACAAAACCTTTCTCCTTTAACTGAGGAAGTGTCCTAATTTGGGTTTAAATTAAGATATATACAAAATGTCTGATTTGTGTCATAGAATAATTTTAATAATAAGAAAGTTAAATTGTGCACAGCTGTCAGTTGCAGGTTTCATCTTTTTTCACTGTAAATGCACTTTGTGTTTGCAGCACTTTGAGAGTGACACAGAGGATCTGGCCGGGCTGGAGTGGTCTCCTGATGGACGTGTTTTGGGGGTCTGGGAGTCTTGTCTACAGGTACATATATTAGGATACATACAAGCCTTGGGGTGATGTAAACTCAACATAAACACTGAAAAGATACCTGTCCATCCCCTCCCTTCTTTTTATACCTTGTGAGAGATTGTAAGGACTTACTGAACTACCCAGGTATAGAGTAAAGGAAGAGGTTACATGTAGAGCACTCAGAGATTGCATATCTCCGCCGAGGCACTTAATAATAAGTAAATGGGAATATTCGCATTATTTTTTGCATCCAGACTGTGATCCAGATCACTCAAAATTTAATATGATTTAAGTTAAACCAAGACCCATCTTACGATTTTTGTTTTCTTTTTGAGAAGATCCAACCAGTAACATTTGTGTAATTCTGCTAATAAAGAAATGGACCAACAGACAAACGGTCATGAAAATATTACCTCCTTGGCGGAGGTAGTAATCAGAACTCTTAAGATGATAAAAGTGACAAATTGGAAACAAAGGTCTCATTATTTAGTTGTTGATATGCATAGAGCCCTGGATTGTGGAAACATTTTGGTCAAAATACAGTTTCAGGTAGCACTTTCATATTTTGTTGAACGTCATATTTCTTAAAAATAGTTTCTCATTCTTTGAGGTTTTGCTTTTGTAAATATCCCTTTTCTAGGAAAAGTGTTGTAATAAGTAACAATCATACATTTCCGAAATTGCTGCCAATCTATTTTTTTTAGAAAATCTATGATACTTTTAACAAAAATTGTTAACTTCAAATTCCAGGAATTTGTGTAATGTTGTAAGTTTTCTTGCAATATTGTACCATAGTTATCAGTGAATGGGCATTTAGAATGTGCTGCTTGTTTAATAGTAATAATAGCACTAAATTATAGACATTGAAATCTATTAATGTAAATACATTGCTCCATAAATAATCAACACAGACTGACAAGGTTCCTGTGTGTTTGTATTAAAATAGTACAGTAAAATCTGACAAGTTTATGAGATACTGTTGAAAACATCCTATACAATACTGATTGAGAAAGTAGTGAATAATATATGAGAACTAAGTACTCCCTGGGGTATGGGTGTAATTAAAGGATTTGTAAGAGGAATAAGATGACATAAAATATTGAAGAATTCCCAAAGGAAACCCAATATTGGTTAACATTGATCAGGAGTGTTAAAATGGGTGGCAGTTTTATGCAGTTGTCTGTTTTATCCAATTAAGACTTACAACACATCTGCAAGACTAATGATAGAGTAAGAAATCTAAAATTCGCCAGGAATCTAAAATTCGCCACCTCTAAAACCTTAGTTAATTTAATGAAGACAATGATGTTTTTGTCTAAAAATTAGTATTTTTCAGTTCTAAAAGCCTAAGTTGACTATACATTCAACAAATCTCACCATAATTCATTTATTTTATTAGTATTTTCACATGTGGCGAATTTTAGATTTCTTACTCTATACAGTGATAAATTATTTCTCATAAAAAAAAAAAAAAAAAAAAACTAATCTTGTGAAAAAGAAGCATATAGTCTCAACAGATTTGTGAATCCATACAATACTTTCGGTTAAGACAAGCAAGGGTATAGCAGCTTGTAGACACAACATAAATGAAAATCTGATGCAAAATAAGTGATTGATACAAAATAAACTGTTACAGAGCCTCACTGGCTTAATGGTCATCAAGTGTAAATTTGAGACTGAAGAAATGGATTCATATATTAGAATATTTTTAAACCAGAATTTCAGTTAATTGAAGTTTTATGATTTGCACATTTTATCTCAATTATCACTCTTTACTAATGGTATATTATTGTACTTAATTTGCCAAAATTCACTGGTTTAATGACATTATAAATGTATTATTATCACACATTATAACATGATATAACATATATCATCAGAGCAAATCTCATTACTTTTTGTACAAAGCCTAAATTATAATAACATATTTTATTTTCTCACTCAGTGTATTGAGACAAATTCCCACACTTAATTTACGTTCTATAAATTGCTTTTTAAAAAGGAAAGAAGAGCTATGCGAAATATATTTGCACCACTTACTTTGATTAACTGTGACTTAAAAGATGTTGGTCGTGTATTTACATTGTGTATTAAAATTCCATTAGGAGAATAAAATAAATGGACGTCATCCCACAGTCATGGGGAACTTTGTGTGAGATCACTGAGAGAAAGAGCCCCTTATGATGATAAGCATGGAGTAAATAAGTCCACAATGCACCAATGTATTTCTGATGCTGCAGAAGAACATCAGATACTTAAGGCAGATAATATCTGATCTATTTCATTGTTTGTTTTTCCCATTTGAGAACACAGCCTGGCCATTCATTGCAATTGTCATAATTCCTGTCAACTCTGTTCCCCTTAATGACACCCCCCCTCCCCCCCCCCCCCCCCCCCCCCCCCCCCCCCCCTTCATATTTCTCCACTGTATGCCCCCACGCTGTCCAGTGCTCTTTCTCACATTCTTCAAAATTCCTTTTGAGTTAACACGCATTTAGATTACTGTAAACATCATGTATTGTGCTCTGTATTAATGTTTCAGTCTCAACAAATAATATGCTTTATATTTATTCTGACCATTTGTTGTTTGCATTAGCTATGATCCGGTGTAAGGAAATACATCCAGTAAAGTTAACGAAATGGATAAAAGTGGTGTCAACAATCTGTGAGATGGGAACTTTTGATCACTGACAAGACAATGGAAATCAGTTGGATTTGAACCTCTGTTACCCAACATTTACAATCAAAGTGGTCGATCCTGTGAACAATATTCTGAGCTCTTCAATTTATTATTTCCTAAGACTTAAGACAAACTAACTCTTTTACTGAATAATTATCAAAAGAATATCTCATTTTCTTACACTTATTCTAATCTGTCTGTGGAGGGATGGGGACTCAATGATGCCTTGGGTAACACACCCACCTGTAACCTTTAAGGTCTCGGGTCTGAATCATTTGCCATTAAAACCAAAGGTTACAGTTGCTAGTCTACAGCCAGTGGTTTGCAGTAAAAAGTGTTGACCATGTGTATTCACTGTATTCCTCCATTAAAAGTTCAAGTTGTGATATAATCCATACCGTTTATTTAAAGTGACACATGAACCTAAGAAGTTGCCTTTAAAGGACTGGTGATACACCTGAAAAGGGAAAGTTTGCAGTTGCTTACCAGTGCTTGATTGTTTTAGTGCAGAATTTTGACTAATTGGTGTACAGTGCTTTACTCCATCAAATCGTCCTTCTGGCCTTTCCATGCTCTAAGTCAAAATGACCAAGATCTGCCCATTTCTTTTTTACCAGTGTCTGTTTACGAATAAACTTCCTGTTTGCCAGTGGCAGTGCCAATGAATTTAGGGCATTTCTTGGGTCATGGATGGCCGCCAGTTATGTTATAGGAGGGAAACATGATGGTTTATATATGCCATCTCACTGGATGTAAAAACAACTAACTCAGATATTAGTTGGTGTAAACATTAAATCATTAGTGCACACCATTTTAAAACAGTGATTATCAAAGGCAACTCCTGGGAAAGGTTTAACATTCTCAATTATTTTTCAAAACCTGGAAGTTTTTCTCAATAAACAAGATCACTCTGAGCATACCTCATCCAAGACCCATCACCTTTGATATTGTTTATGAGTGCAATGATAAAAAAGAAAACATTTCAAAATTCCAGGATCCAGATGGTGATGAAGATCAACACCAAAACTTGATATGTTCCTCATGCCATTATCAACGTATCCTGATGATTTCATCAAAATCTGATCCCAAATTTTGAGTTATTTTGCCTACAAAGAGACAAATAAATGCTGGCAGTTACATAAGCTCTTTGTTGGAGGTTATAAATCGTGCCACAAACCACTATGTATCTATTGTGATAGCAATATATACACTATTTTTCATACTGAATAATTTTAACAACCTTTTGCACTATGTGTGACAAATATCAATGGTTAGTTACGATATCCCTTATTACTCAAGTTTAAATAACTGCTTCCTGTCAGGCTATTTTTCAAGTTTGTTAGACTTATTGGATCAGGTAAAATCCAGTAATATACCGGTACTAACAAACAACCAAAATCTACCAAGTAGACAGAGCCTGTGGAGAGACCTATTGTGATATGACCAGGACAGTGAATTGAAAGTGACTTAAAACTGAGACACATAACCTGATAACCATATCTATATATCCATATCTACAAAATATTTGTAGCACTTAAATTATTGGTATACACTTTTATGATAAAAATAGGAAAATTGTGGAAAAAAAAGCAGGAAAGATTAATGTGGAATAAGGAGCAGCATAATGTTTGCACTTTACAGTATACTTAAATTGGCAAGAGGTTTACACAGAATTGACATATAAGCCCCACTGTTGTGAATTGCTGGGCCAATATTGACACTCACTCGACACAGTCGTCAATAGAACCCCAATCTAGCTTATTAATAAACTCCTCCAAGACCCTCAGTGACCTGAGTTTCAGTCCTGATTGTTGTAGGGTAGTGAAAGAATCTGAAGATTACTTTGATGCATTCATCAGGCGTATTAAGTGAACACAACAAATGATTAAGAAAACTCTTTAAAATTTTGTTAAATTTGGGGAACATCAAAATAGTTGAGTCTCTAGCAGAGTTTGCACCGAGGTTTTTCACATTAAATGGACAGGGATGTACCAATTGTGAAAAAAATTGAAAGATTCTAGCAGTTAAGGCACTGAGTATCTTCTATATATCTATCTTCCTCATCTTCTGTATATGAATGCAGAATTGGCCTATTCATTACATGCACTGAAAGTAAGTTAATGTCAAATATTCAAAAAGCTTAAAATGACTTTGTCTTTTGTCTTTTTTTCACACTGATTGAATTCTTTGACTGATACTGGTATACCGATTGACTTAAAAAATCTGGCATACAGACAAAACCCAGGAGTACAATACCTACCAGACAAAATCCCTAGAGAAATTTCAGACCTATGATGAAAAAAAAAAATATCTGGGGAGGCAGGGCAAAGTCACAGAGATATTTTCAATTGCATATTTATTTTCAGTGACTATTTTTTAATATTACATAATAATATACAATAGACAAAATGAATGTTTGAAAGCAGTTCAGGCTCATTAAAATTAATCAGAAAATAACTTATTTCTGAATAACCAGTAAGATTGATTAACTGAACATACTAAGTACTTTGGGGTTTTGCCATTCCACCCCAGAAAAAAAAATTGCGTGATCTTTGCCATTCCACCCCAGAAAAAAAATAGCTTGATCTTTGTCATGAGTGTGACATTTCTATGGGGTTTTGTCATATATTATAAAGACCGGAAGTGCGGAGACTACAAAAAACAATGCAGTGCGCATATTTCTGCATACAATTATCTGAGGCAATAACTGGACGATCGCCGATAATAGAGAACTAAACGATACAGACAAAATGTAGTGCCACAACTAGGTGTGTACAGAAACATATTTACAATAATATTTATGGATTAATTAATGAAACCGGTCTTTATAATAGAAATAAAGTCCTCTGTTTTGTGATTTATAACCCCAGATAATTCACAACTTTCCGGCGAATTTGTGAATTATCTGGGGTTATAAATCACAAAACCTCGGAGTTTATTTCTACATTCAAAAATCTTACCACAAAAAAACATTGCTTTTAAAAACTCATCCTAAAAATGAAGGTAGGCATGAAAATTTTCACTTGTTTTTCAATAATGTAAATGTTTACTTATATCCTAAATGTGTGCTGCAGTTAATTTGATTGTAAATGTAATGCCCCGAATATTTGTTCTGCCTGTCAATTTACAATTAAGGGTTTCTGAAAATCAGAGTACGGCTCTATGATATTGTCCAATTTTAACCCAAGTATGAATGATAAACTTGTAATCCTGTAAATCATTGCTAGTAATAAAGGACTGACTTGTGATTGAAATAATATTTAAAAATAATCATTTCTACAATAAAATGCAGTACCAAGCATTTTGTCCACTTTTCTCAAACTGACCAGGCATTATTTCTGTAAGTTTTTTTCCTATAGGCATTTTTTCCCAGTTTCAGTAAAAGTACCCTCCACCCCCACACCCCTCCTTTGTTATTCTGACATATAACCGGTATTGTGTTTTCTTGGGTGTAATTCATTACATTTTCTACTTCTTCATTTGTTGTTTGATTAATATACCCTACTTTGATGTGTATGTTGAAGATAATTTGTCATAGACAAAACTTGCTATTAAAGAACCCTTTGTTATTGTCACTTGCCTAGGGCAAGTGACGGGCATAGATATAAGGGCTTAACTTGTCAATTTGCTCACTTTTGCATTTAAATTTCAAAAATTTAATTATGTCTAAGTTTAAGTTTATAGTTCTTACTGATGGTAATTTCATTTACTTCCTATTCATTAATTTCTTTTTCATTATTTTTATATTTTATATTTCCTGAATTTTTTTTTTTTTTTTTTTCGAGCAGAGATTGGGGCTAAAGGTCCTAATCTTTTAGTCTTTAACTCACCACTATGCTCCCATTCATTATCGTAAATACACCTATTTGAATTTACAAGAACATATCCTAGTCACAGCATTAGAGAGAACAGTCACCTTGACAACCTGAAGAAGCCACATGAACATAACCAAGATATTATTTGGTTAACATGTAGTGAGTGGAGAGGTCCTCAGTGGCCTAGTGGTTAGCAAGTTTGGCATCTAATCATAGGCTGCCACCTCTGTGGGTTCGAGTCCCACAAGTGGCAATTCTGACGACCTGTCCCAATATGACCCTGGCTGTTGAACGGGACGTAAAACCCTAACTTTGACTTTGTAGTGAGTGGAATCGCCTCAATTTTCGCGGTCGATTATTCGTCCAATTTTCCGACCGATGATTGACCCATAATCGACTTTTTTACTCCACTGTAAGAAAATATATCATGAAACACTTTCCGGGATGAAGTATTTGTCAATCCATAAGAATAACGGTGTTTCCGACATTTAGAACCTACCAAAAGCACTCACTTCCGGTAAATATGGCGGTAGACATAAACAAACCCAAATTCGTGACAAATCTCATTATTTATCAAAGGAAAGTTAAGGAAATAGCTTAAAATATAAAAAAACACGTGGATATTGAGACACATAAGGAAGGGTAAGATTTAATCGATTTCTAGAAGTTGTCAGTGACCGAACGCGATTGTACCATAACGCCGACGATTAATCGAACGTTGGTCTAATCGTCCCATCACTATTAACATGTTATAGTATCTTTGTTTATCTAATTGTTTTATTCCCTGTATATATACGGGGCCACGGTGGCAGAGTGGAAACACTCTCGCCTCTCACCTCTGAGGCCGGGGTTCGGTTCCCGGCACAGCTTCAAGTGGGAAAGATGGTAGTTGCTTGCCGTTGGTCGGCAGTTTACAGTACAGAACCCTGATGAACTGTATGTACTGGTTTCCTCTGCCCTTCCAACTACCTGTCGTGATATGACCTGTACAGTGTTGAAAGCGACGTAAAACCCCAAATAAATAAATAAATATTCCCTGTATAAAACAAGGATCTTTGGTTTAAAGCCTGTCATGCCATTACCATTGCCACAGAGATTTCCTTTTAGATGCAGTAACTCATTTTAGAACCAATTTATTTTCCTGCCCACATTTTTTTAAAGAACTCAAGAGCAGGTGCTAGAAAAATAATTTCTATTTCTTGTGATAGTTTTTAAGAGCCTGATGTGTTCACTTATCATTCTGTTTGTGAAGTAATTAATGGATCTTACTGCAATTGTTTATATCGATAGGGCCTGTCATATTCTTGGTACAGAAAAAAAATTGTTGGAAGGTCTACTTTTCAGTGTATTTTCAATGACCAGCTTTCTGGTTGACATTACTCAAGCACTAATCAGCAGATCTTCACAATATATTTGTGTGGGTAGTAGGGCCAGAGAAAGAATTGATTAAGTTTTGAGCGAGATCTGAATCATAGTCTTGACACACAAAAAAATTCCTGTAATAAAGTATGACCACTTTGTTGTTGATATATTTTTAAATCTTCAAATGTACAAAAAAAAATTGAATCGGCAATCATTTTTTTTCCATATTTATAAAACAGACTAAGCATTATTTCCACCACATAAAGTAATACAACTTGCAACTGGACAAAGATATTTTAGCCAACATGATGTTAACATCTGAAAAAAGGCCAAAGACTAATACATGTAGTAGGAATCAAAGTATATCCAGCATATATTGCTTACCCCTGAGTAGTTATTATAAACTAAAATTAAAACTTTCTGAGTAGGAATAAAAAAACCCTTAGTATTTTCTTTCTAGCAAATATCTTACACACTACTAAAATTTTATTACTGATTGATAATAATTCATGCAGTAATATCAAAAAGCTGTATGCCTGTACAAGGTGATGTTAACAAAAGTTAATGTTATATTTTCTTTTTTAAAACCCCTTTCAAGAGCCAGTGTCACATTGAAATGGTGTACAGACGTTTTCCCACAGGACCTTTGCCCACACAGACCTATGCCCACAGGACCCTTTCCCACAGGGACCTTTGCCCACAGCAAATTTTGCAGGGTAGGACGTTTGCCCACAATACTAATAAAATAAGGTCCTACCCTATAAAAGTTCCTGTGGGCAAAGGTCCTGTGGGCATAAGTCTGTTTGGGCAAAGGTCCTGTGGGCACCTCCAGAATTGCCACTTGTGGGAGTTAAACCCATACAGAAGCTATTCTTTTTAAAAAGTAATCTTTCTTTCTGTGGAACTGCAATGTATCAATAAATTACCTATATATCACACAAATCGATATATTATGAGCCAAAAATCCACTGGTCAAATGTCAACCAGCTAGAAGTTCCTGATTAATATTTTATTTTTTTCCAGGATTTGGTATCGTGAGTGCAAATGTTCAAAGTATTTACTTTTCATTATCAAATCTTTAACATTAAATCCCAATAAAGAGACTCCTCAAAGTAACCTGTGTCTTTATTATTTCATCTTTTCATCTTTTTTGTCTGTCAATATTTACCAAATGTTAAATGTGATACAAGAAAGCATTATAGTCACTGTCTTTTTCAGACAAGTAGTAAGGTACAAATCTATAGCAGATTAATGTCTTTGATTTCCCATAATCCTCTTTCATAAAGTAGCAGCAAAGCTCAGTTTCAAAGACAGAATATCTATTGGGCAAAGGTGATACTTCTGTTAAAGGTCATCATCTACTTAAAATTAGTTTACATTTCAGCCTCTGGAAACAGCAAAGGGCTATTGACTTATTTATTGACTTGTAGAATCTTCACAGGTACATTAAAGTCTGATTAGATCTAACCAGCATTTACATTTTGTTCTAGAATGTAGTAAAAATGAATACCTTTTTTTTTTTTTTTTTTTTTTTTTTTGGTTTTTACTAAACTAAATGTCAAATTATACATGATAGACATTGTCAAACCAGAGCAAGTATTAAATATAGGTACAGTGAAACCAGTAGAACATGCCCAGTTTATCCCTGTACAACTGTAAGTCAAAGCCATAACTTGAAAGAAATCCTGGCTGTTGAACGGGACGTAAACCCCTAACTTTGACCTTTGAAAGAAATCTATTGGAGGTTCTATTTAGTATTGGTTAATGACACCAGAATGGCTTCATTCAAGCCACAGGTAGGAAGTATATAAATCTTGACAAAGTGTATCCAAGCCTATTCTATCTTAGATTTAAAATCATTATTAAGTCTATTTATCATTAATTTAATCCACCGTGTAAAAGTTTCTTCCAAAGCATAAGAATTATAATGCATTGTATTTTAATTTCCATGAAATTGAGTCAAAAGCCTTTTCAAAATGTATCATCATCAATTACCCATTTGTACACTTAATTTCCATATAATTCATGATTTCATATATCAATCTTGTTGAATCTCAAAAAAAAATACTTGTACAAATATACATACACTTGTTCAGCATTCACTGGAACTATCATTTTTTAATTTTTCAAAATGCATTGTATAAGAAGCGAGGCATTATCCCCTATCTTCTCTGCTGGATGTCAAAGTTGCTCTGGTGTCTGTCTGGGTCCTTGATGAAAAACAATCGTAATTAGCTGAAGGAGCATGTTAAATACACATTTAGGAGGACATAAACTTGCACGATCAAAAACTGTATTTTATATTTATCTGATTATCATGTGACATGTCATTATATATCAAGACATCTTTTTTTTAGGTTGTCCACTTCTAGAATATAAATATTACTTATGTACAAAACGGAGGGGTCAAACACAGGTCCCAAGTAATTATTACTTACTGGTGACACTGTTCTTGCATAGTTTATAGATGAAACTGATTTATAAGTGTTATACATTAGTGATGTATGTAACCATATATTTGGGAGGGGGTGGGGAATATAACCATGGAGCAGAAGACCAGTCCCCACCCCACCCCAAATACACCCTTCTGTTTGAGGTTATAGGACAAGCCCTCTTTCAGTTTAACGTAATTTATATTGTATACATAGATTTAATGCCAAGTAATTAAATATGATTGATCTTGAGAATGACTTTGCTGTACCGGTGTTTATAGCATGGTCTAATAATTAAGGCTGCAAAACTTAATTGAAAATGAACACCATTTTTATGTCAGTGCCCAATGTAAACAGCATAGAGAAAAAATTTTATGCAACCAATTTTGCATTTTGCTTGGAATGAAGAATTTATCCTAAAGATGGCCTATGAAACAAGATCTTAAGCTAATTTTCTTGAAAATATTTGGAATGAAAAGCATATGTTCAATGTCAACTGACAAGTTATTAAAAGGGTTGTGCTGATATTTATTATATAAGATAGTTAAGGTTTGAGAAAATCATACTTTATTGAATACAGTCACCACTCTTATTTATTTTATTGTTCTGTACCTTTTAAAGTGACAAACACACCAAACTGAGCATATAGCCAACAAAATATCATTACTAATAATTAGTGTAATCGAGTGTGTTTGTCAGCCTGTGTGCAATACTCAGAAACAATGCATATGTATAAACATGTGGGGTCTACCCAATTGGCTTGCTCCTCCTCGGAGATTTTTTTTTATTCCTTTATACTTTTCAAAGCATGTACATGAATTTTACATAACAATGTCACGTAAATGACTAAATATCTTTGTATCTTCTATGTTTAACTATAAATACATTACTTTAAATTTGAGCAAAAATGTCCTCCTTAAGGTTGATCTGGATCAATGATCTGTCTGTGGATCCCGAGAAAAAACTTGATTGTTTTTCATCAGCATTTGGATTTGTGCATTCTCATGCATTGTTTGTTTAGCCATGCCAGAAAGTCATTTACAGTGCATAGTTTTAAATATGGACACTTGTCATGACCATAGTGTGTTCATACAAGTTGATAAAGATACTTTAACATGTTTTGGTAATATTTAGATATTTTGCTTCAACTTAAAGGACAAAGATCTAATTAGCTGAGTCTTACACAAATGAATTCACATGTAGCTACTTTTAAAAGTGCTTGTAAAGATTACTCTACACAAAATAACAATCTAACATTACAAATTAGATATTGAGTAAATAAAAAAATGGTTTTAAGTTGCAGAATGTATTCATATACATCTTTGAGTCTTACATAAGTAAAACACTATTAAAATGTTGTCAACTTTTGAGAAGATTGTTTGTAGACTACAATCAGTAATGACCTACCATGGAGGGTGTTATTTTGTGGTTCATTAATTCTCTGCCATTCAGTGGTTTTGAGTGGATATGCATGTACAGGGGTTAATCCCTATTCTCTACAGGTGTGAAGAGGTTACATTAAACCCCTTCACTATTCTTCTGTGCTTGTTGATTTTCTGGATTACATAAGGAAGGAATTCACAAATCTGTGTGCAGAATGTATCCCCCTGTTTTCGAAGGAGTGACTTACATAGTTTTTTAAAACTATGTATAGTTAAGTAGAACAGCTCATGACAACTTACGGAATTCAGTAAGCTGTCAATCTGATATGACCTAAGTCTTTGAAAGGGGCTTAAAAAACCCGACTTTGAATATTGCAAGTTTAATGTGAGACTGGCACTGCTATAGAAATAATCAAATTTCTTGAAGATCTTAATGTAAAACTTCCAACATTTGAATAGTGATGATCAAAATATAATAACTTTTCAGAAAATACTGGCGCCATATTGAAATGAAAACTTTTGGTATCGAATTATAAGTATTGAAATCGGGGAAAATATATTGATTAGTATTTAAATGTCAATATATAATTCCTCACCTGTTAAATAGGTACTTCCACTAATCCAGGTTTGCTAGATACCAGGCTACATTGCAGTGGCAACCCCAACTTTTATCTCCTATAGTTAAAATTGGGGTTTTATGTCCCCTTCAACAGCCAGGGTTTATATATTCCAGTTGTTTGTGGAATATGAACTCTCTCATGGAAATTAGCTCTTCAGAGGATGTTTTGCATAAATTTAGCACTTTATAATATCACATTGAATAATTAAGCATCCCGCAAGGGACGCTTTTTTGTTTTTTTATGGGAGAAAATCGTTTTGTTTTCCTTATAACTCTGTGACCGTTGGGCGGATTCTTTTCAAATTTGGCAGGTGTATACAGTAGCCTTGGGGAATTTTTTTGAATATGCTGCAGTGACATTTTGACCAATCAGAGAGGTCACATGACCAAAAATGTCTTTTTTCGATGGGTAATTCACCTGAAACTTGGCAAATACATTCATTCTATTAAAATCTGGAAAACATTAGATTTTGGCATTGATTGGTTAAGAAATGGCTGAGTAATTAATGACTAATTAATCATTACGAATTTTCCAAAATAAGGAAAACACAAAAATGCTTATATCTCGAAAACCGTGCGAGATAGAGCAATTTCGACAAAATTTTTGACCCACAGGGTATCTCTGCAGAGTAGCCATCTCTATTTCAAAAATTTTTGTCTCACCCAAAATGGCAGCCATTTTGAATTTTAGAATTTTTCACAAAAATTGCAAAACACAAAAAGGCTTATATCTCGAAAACCGTACTAGATAGAGCAATTTCGACGAAGTTTTTGACCCACAGGGTATTTATGAAGAGTAGCCATCCCAGTTTTCAAAAAACTATTGTCTCGTCCAAAATGGCGGCCATTTTGAATTTTCGAACAGCTTAACCAACCCAACTGGTTACAGAGCCCTCTGACCTAGTCCATTCAACTATGTGTTGATTCTGGGCGGGCAGACAGCAAGCATCTACAACATATGGCTTCAATCAACCGGTTACAGAGTCTACCGACCGGCCACACAGCCTTCCTGCCTATTACCAACCAGAACCAAGAATCAACCAACCCACAGGTCTTTCTACCAGCTGGCCACTCTTCATCAGCAGCCTATTCACCGGCCTAAGACTGATGACAGGCCTAATAATGTGTAGTCCCTGACAGGAAATTTTTCCTACACAGAAACTGCTTCAACCAGTTACAGAGCTCACCAACCGGTTACCGGCTATACAGTTTTCACTGAGCAGTTTTGCTTCACACCAGCTGGTTACAGAGACTACCGACCTGCTATCAGGTGCAATTACTGTCTTGCCCCTTTCAAGACCGGAAACAACCAGCAGACCCACCTGGGGATCACCTAGTCGATAGACCAGTAACTAAATTCAATGGTCAGCCTAGTCTACCAGTTTTACTGGTTTCAGTACTGGTTACAGAATATCACAGGCTACAGAGAATTACTGTGGCCGAAATTGCTCGTTACAGAGAAAACAAATGGGTCTTTTGAACAGCAAGAGAAAAGGTGGTCCACACTCAAACAAGTTTTCTTTGTATCCGGTCAGGGGTCAGCCATCATACAAATGACAATGTGTACATGCCCCACCTTACAGGCTTCTGGCCCGGGGTCAAGAGTCGGTAAAATGTGAAGAGTTGTTTCAGCCCCACCGGACTGGACCACAGCAAGAACAGATGGAATGTTAACTGGTTTCATTGTCACCAGGCCGGACCAATGTCCGGAGAGACAGTAAATGTTTTTCAGTCTACCAAATGTCCCAAATGTTGCACTAAATTTACCTGAAGGGGCCAGACTAAATCACCTTTGGGAACTTAGGAAGCCTTGAGAGCTGGACCCTAGGTAGTTCAATTTTGAAGGAGGGCTACACCCTCCCTTTCCAGACCAGACCAGGCTTACAAGGACCCTGAACATCATAAGCTGCTATGTCAATCCCCACAGGAACCTCTACTGGTTGCAGGCATTACATCAGCTTATGGACAAAAAAAAAAAAAATGGAGACACCGGAAACCATCAGAACCTCCCTCCAACAAGTTGAGTGGGTTACGTCTATAGTTTTCAAGGATGCATACTTCCATATACCAATACAGGGACAGTCCAGGAAATATCTGAGATTTCATGTACAGGGTCGGACATACCAGTTCAAGGCACTGCCATTCGGTTTGTCCACAGCACCCATGGAGTTCACTGTAGTAGCAAAGGAGGTGAAACTGATGGCCATACACAAGGGTATAAGGATCCACCAATACCAATACCAAGACGATTGGTTGGTGAGGGCCAAATCCCACCAGGTTTGTCTCCAGCATACAGAGGATCTAGTAAAAATGTGTCAACAACTCGGTTGGCTGGTGAACTTAGACAAATCAGAACTGGAACCCAAGCAGGTTTTTAACTTTGTAGGTTACCAGTTCGACCTCGAGTCCGGTTGGGTCCGACCTACACCGGACCGGTGGCAAAACCTTCAAGAGAAAATACTGAAACTGCTATCCCTACCGGCCTGTAAGGTCCAGGAATTCATGTCCTTGATAGGTTTATTAACAGCCACAGAAAAGCAAGTTCACGTAGGTCAAATGCAGATGAGACCCATACAGTGGCATCTCAAAAACAATTGCAGGGTACCCGAATCACTAGAAAAGGTGATCCCAATTCCCAGGTCCCTGCACCCCCATTTACAATGGTGGCTAAAAGAAGACAATGTTCAAACAGGTCAACCATTACACCCAATAAAACATGCTCTGCAGATCTTTACAGATGCATCAAAAGAAGGGTAGGGCGCTCACTTAAACGAGCACACTGCATGAGGAACCAAGAAACCAGAAACCAAGCAAATTTAATAAGTAAATTAAATTTTTATAAGTTAATACCCTATCCAATGGACACACAAGACCCTCCCAACCGACCCCACTCTCAGCTTACAAGAGGTCTAATAGGTTTAGACAACGAAAAAGATGCTATGACGTCACGCTGTCTAGACAGGAAGGAAGTACCATGCACCACCTGTCGAGTGCACAGTACTGGGACCAGCCGGCCGAGGGAAACACAGGACGTCTTTTTCTGACATTTGGCGGGCCGGTCTGTGCCGACTGGATGAGCAATTGTCCATTGGATAGGGTATTAACTTATAAAAATTTAATTTACTTATTAAATTTTCAATTTTACTGACTTAAATTTACAGTGTGCTTTATGAAAAATATGTAATTATTGCTCACTGTTTCCAGACACTTGAGTGGTTTCTCCATCTCAAATAGTTTCCCTTCCCCTTTTTGAAAAATGCTTCACCCCAGGCCATTTATATGGATAAATATGGTAGTAAGATCTGAGTGTCAATGAGAAACAAGAAATCCAGCAAATTGATAGATTAACCTATGTTGGAGCCTGAAATTTAATAGAATACTGTAGGCTGATTTTTGCTAACTACATGTGATATTAAATATGTGTAATAATATTAAAATTTAATTTGAGATAGTAATTATTATTGAAAAAAAAATTGAGAGACATTTCCCAAAGAAATTTGAAAAAAGAAAGATTATGAAGAATTGTTAGATGAGTGCATTCTAATTCTAGTTGACTTTTATAGTGCTTAATCTCCCCTTTAACAACAGCACAAAAATGGTCAGCCAATTCTTTTTTTAGTATCCAGGGACAGAAAAAGTGTGAGGTACCATGGAGAACACCCATATTACAGGTTACTTACAGATTTGTACCATGTGATATTCTGGATGATTATTTCTGCACTCATTTATGAAAAGAGAGGTGGAGGTGGGGTAAGATTGGGTATGGTGCATTCATAGACTGAAGAGATTTACGTTTTGATACGCGAGTTGCTCTTATGAATGGAAACATACAGTACAGTGTGACAAGGTTAGAGAAACACAGCAAGATGTCGGACTTACATGAAGGTCATGATGTGTCTTGATACTGTTGATTCATGGCCTGGGTGAGACACACAATCATCTGTAAAGGTCTTTAAGTATGACTATAGATGATGCGATAGTCAACCCTTGTAAGTCTTGATTTAATGGCGAGTTATTTATCAGTGGTTTTAATTACTTTTGCCATTTGAAACTTAAATGCTTTTCATTTCCAATCCCGTTTGGTTTTCTTTTCATTTAATCACATGCTATCTCCCCTGTGGAGCACACAGTACCGTGTTGCCTTAATATTGTCTTGACTTACTGGAACCATTTAAAGGCAGGTGACCAAAATGTATGGATTTAAAATTTAAAACCATCTCAGTGATGCCAAACTCTAATATGGCTTTGCATCAATATTGAAAGTAAAATATTGTTTCAGATCATAAAGTGTATTATTAGCTGGCAGCTTCAAGTATGTCATCTACCCAAAACCGTTATATTAATTTGTATGAAGTATTTCAAATTATCATACATTTGTTGTAAGATGATTGCAATGGAGGTCCTCAGTCACCTAGTGATTAGTGAGTCTGGTATCTAATCACAGGCTATCACCATATTCAGGGCTGCTTAACTTCTATTATAGGCCACCATGTTGTTGAGAAGGTCCCAGTAAGAATTGATCCAGGAAGTTTTATGAGTGTATAATTCCTCCAGATAATTATGAAAAAAATATTATGGAGAAGATATATTTTGGTAGAAAAATATTCTTACAGGATATTACTTAAACTTAACCGTGTTGTCTATGCATGTATGGCTGCTTTCTTGATGTCAGATTATGTCACACTATATTATAGTCACCTGATGCTTTAGGGTGTCCATACTTTCAGTGCTGTAGTCATCTATTAATATTCTAGGAAAAGATGGTTCCCTACTCATTTGATGGTCACTGCTTTGTATGCAGTTATGTACATTCTATAATTTACACTTTCGTGTATTCCAGTACAAGATGCTTCTGTACTCAGTGGACGGCCGTTGTTTAGCAACATATAGTGCATACGACCTGGCTCTGGGAATTAAGACGATAGCCTGGTCTCCTACCAGCCAGTTCCTGGCACTTGGAAGTTATGACCAAAAGGTATGTTGTCAACTAAAGGGTCACACTGGCCTTAAGGGCTAATCTCAGATGTTTATTCAAATGGATATCTAGTATCTACATGGGATTACATGTATGAATGGGATGGATTAAAATGTCATCTAGTATTTTTAATTGTAAGTTGTGGCATCGAAATGTTAACATAGTTCCATGCCCATTTATGTAATTATTACCTGACAGAAAGTAGCACTACATAATTCAATTATGTCAAAACATGACCCCCCTTCCCCCCCCCACTCTCTTAAATAACCTGTGTTTCTGGTTTGTGCCAGATTTACAGTTTGCAGTCAGTTGGAAGGTGTATTTCTCAGTCACCTAGCACCCTACTGTGTAAGTTACAAGCACCCATGTAGGGTTATTGCACTGTATAATAAGTTACCTTAGTGCATGTAACATTCACAATATTAGGTGGACATTACAGGTGAGACATATCCGTGGAGTGTAATTTATAGCAACAAAAATAACATGAAAACCCTTCAGACCTGAAAGTCTTCGGATATAAACTAAGTGTCACATATTGGTGAAAGGGATAATGATATTAAATGCTTCAGAGTCACTCCTCACCATTTTCCAGCAGCAATAATAGTGATTCTATTGTCATTCTCAGTCAGCAAATATAACTCACATGGTGCAGTGATTCAAGAAAACATTTGAAAAGTTTTAACATTATTGGTTGACTCTTTAGAAAACATTAATATGTTTTTATAGCTGAATATTTTGCAGATATATATGTGTGGCTGTGTCTTATTATTGATTTCTGGAGGCTGTTTCTTAGAATGACATACTGACTAGTACTGAGACAAGTTGAATGATCTTGAGTCCTAACTCTATGGGTGATATATAGGGAAACGGTCATGTGAAGATATGTTATTTCAAACTTTTCTGTATTTTACGCAGAATTGCCTTTAGAATAAAAACAAAGTAATTAAACACAACTCCATCACATATTTTATGTAATTTTCAACATTTCCCAAAAGTAAATTAAGTATCACAAATCTATGTTTGTAACAAAATTTTACTGGTTAAGTCAAAAGACACAAGGTAAGGAGACCCTTTTTCCATTACTTTATTATAAAAGACGAATTTAATAATGCAAAATCTATGCAAATCCTCAAATGATAGGCCTGTATGGCCACTTCAATACAGTAAACCAACTCATGTTCAACCTGACCACAACTCAGTTAACCAATACATGGCTCAATCTTTTCAAATACCATCCGCACCCGACATTGAGGCTGTTTCTATTCAGCCTTTGCCCGCATCAGCTCATCACATGTGAGACTTGATGTACTATAAACCTGTCCCAATATGAGCTTAGCTATTGAAAGGGATATAAACCCTCCAATTTTGAATTTTGTATGTGGTGTTCTTCTAGTTGCGACTCCTGAATCACATCACATGGAAGACTATAGTAGAACAATCCCACCCAGCCACACTCAGCAGTAACAGTGGGGTATGTATCAAAGTACTTTAGTATAAGTACTTTTATAAACAATATTTTATTGAAGCAAGCAGGCAAAATCAACAAAGATCATGATAAGCCTTCTTGCAGGAAGAACTAGTTATAAAAGAATATGAAAAGTATAAGTACTTCACAAAGTACTTCAGTATAAAGCATTTCTTAAAATATGGTGGTACAATGTTATTTCAAGGTATTGAGACATCAATAAACGCTCATGGTTTGCCACAAAATTGACAAAAATCTAGACTTTTTATTTATGATAAAGTTACACAACTGACAGCTCATTTTGGAGTACCTAACAAGGTACTTAACCTTGAAGAAGTACTTCACGTAATACAAAAGTACAACCACTGTTGTACAACTTATTTAACACAAATTAGTTCAAATGAAGAAAAATTACAAAGTAACATGACATACATAAAGCAAAGAGAAAGTTCTCTACATTTACCTTAAACATGCAGCCAAGTGGTTAATGGTGTTTACCTTTATAAATCACATTTCTTTTGAATAAAACTGTTATTTTAAAGAAATTTACAAATTACTTTGTTTTCTTTGTCTTTTCATAAGGTTATTTACAAGGAAATTGTCCGCAAACCTCAACTGTTACATGGAGAAACAGAAGTACCAACATCACTGGTTTCCGTGTCACACAGTAAATGTGAGTACTAAATAGAAACGAGAAACACTTGCCTCTCACCTAAGTAGTTGTGGGTTTGAATCGAATGACAACATGTGGCAATTACTGATGGCTAATCCGACTGTGATCTATACTGTGGGATGTTTCAGCTGAACTTTAAATAGTAATATATATGTGGCAAAAGGAACAAGAACAGTAGAACAAGGTAGTTATAGTTTCCTTGTATCGTTTCATCTTTCAGAATTATGAGCAGTTGAATGCAGTCATAATGCGCTCATATAATTTCATCTTACGGAATTTCTAGAGAAATTAAAAGAAGTCATAATGTCCTCACATAGTTTTATCCTCCGGAATGGCAAGATCATTGAAAGCATTGTGTGCTCATATAGTATTATCCTGCAGTATGACAAAATAATTGTTCACAACAGTCATGCTCCCAGCATAATACCACAAATTAGACCTGCTCGACTTCAAATTAACATGCCTGATTGCAGAATATGTATGTAATATCTTTGATTTCACCCATTTGCGTCACCT
Organism: Sabellastarte sp. h YS-2021; assembly: GCA_964017235.1. Lineage (NCBI taxonomy): Eukaryota > Metazoa > Annelida > Polychaeta > Sabellida > Sabellidae > Sabellastarte > Sabellastarte sp. h YS-2021. The sequence goes on from OZ024929.1 coordinate 144,188,548, forward strand.
ATTAGGTTTTAGCTTTTAAATGCAGTTTATCAGTGTAGTGTAAGGCCTGTGGATACCAAGAAGGTATGTATTTGTTGCACTCTTTGAATGCTTTCTGTATTTTATGATAATGTCCAACCCAAACTGTATTTCATGTGTTTCCACAGATGAGGGATTACAGTTGTTCTGTGCTTTGAATTCTTGCTGTATTTTATGATGACTTTTAATCCTTAATGTATTTCATGTCTGCTTTGAATGTTTTTGTACTATCTTTTGATGATCCTGTTACAGATGAGGTTTTTTTGTGTACAGTCTCTTTGACTTCTTGCCATGTTTTATAACCTGCTGTGACCAGTGATCCTTGTCTTTAAGCTTTGTTATGTCAGCTGACTGACATAATGACATCACTCAGCGGTGTCCGCATCCACGTGAACAACTTCTTCAAAAGTACAAGGCCCAGAGATATTTTGTTTGTTTTAAACGATAAGTTATCTATTGAGGATGCAAAAGTGTTCAAGGTATGCAGATCTGTTTGTTTGTCTGTTCATCAGAGCCATTAGAAGTGAGGTACCCTCACCCAATGTGTAAAAGTTTCAACACTTTATCACAATTTTCTCATTGACTATTGAAGGGATTTGTCTTTAATCTTGCATATATGTACTAGGCCACAAGTAGATTTCTTTGTGTGAGAATGAGGCCTGGATCTGTCAATTATTTTAATGAATTTTGTAAAATAATTTTTAATGCATTGAAATTCATGAAATCATGCACTAAATCACTCATAATATGAAAAGTATTGTATATACAGCATTTTAAACCCCAGCCCATTAAAGGCTGTGGTTATAGTCGTCCACTGTACCGTCCCAAATTATAAAGGTATATTTGTGATTCGTTTTTGGGGGGTATCTGGTAACAACTGTTGCCATGGCAACACTTTTAAGATTTTTTGGTCTTAAAGATTGTGGGTGTTCCACAGTCTAAACCCATGCAAGGATTTTCACCAAATTTTCAGGGTATATTTACCCCAAGAGGATTTGGAGCTGATTAGGCTTTGGAGGGTATCCGGTAACAACCGATGCCATGGCAACACTTTTAAGATTTATGTGTCTTAAAGTTTGTGGGTGTTCCACAGACTGAACCAATGCATGGATTTTCACCAAATCTTCAGGGTTGTGTACCAAAACAAGATCTACAGCCGAGTAGGTTTGGGAGGGTATCTGACAACACCTGCTGCCATAGCAACACTTTTAATACTTTTCGTTCTTAAACTTCTTAATTAAAAAGGGGGAGCTATTAAACCGATGTTACTACAGTTGCATTTTAATCTCCCGCCAGCCAAGGTCGGAATTGGGGGATTATGAAACGCCTTCCGTGCGTGCATGCATGTGTGTGTTTGTCACATTTTTAAATCAAGCTTTATATCTCATTCAGTTATGAAGATATCTTTACCAAATTTGCAGAGAATGTTCATGGCTGTGAAAACATGTCTGTAAAGAGTTATGGTACTCATTTTAAAAAGCATCATGGCCGCCATAGCCGAGTGCTCGAAAATCATTGATATGTTCTAAAATTTAAGTATTGCAGCTAGCTGTGTCAGATTTGCAAAAAATGTAAATGGCTAGTAGAGCTTGTCTGAGGGTATTTTTTGCCTTGTTTTGAAAACAAAATGGCTGCATTTCACATCTTTTGTGTCAAATGGGGGGGGGAGGGGGGCAATCAACAAGCCCTAATATCTCTCTTATCATTGGTCCTAGGGGTTTGGAATGAGAAAACACTTTTTGGAAATTGTGTTCTGCAAATATTCTGGAAGTGTAAAATTTGACCTTTGATCCCTACTTCAAGATCATGTAGGTTCCTCATGCTAAAGGGGCCCTATCTGTCATTAAGCGTCCCGCAAGGGACGCTTGTTTGTGTATGGAGACCTTCAGGCTCTGCCGGCTCCGCCGGCTCCGCATTTTGTTTTCCTTATAACTCTGCAACCGTTATGTGGATTCTTTTCAAATTTGGCAGGTTTAGGCAGTAGCCTTGGGGAATTTTTTTTAATATGCTGCAGTGACATTTCAACCAATCAGAGAGGTCACATGACCAAAAATGTTTTTTTTTCGATGGGGAAGCTTGTCCGCATGATAACTTGAAAGGAATTTTATCAATTCACCTGAAACTTGGCAAATACATTCATTCTATTAAAATCTGGAAATCATTAGATTTTGGCATTGATTGGTTAAGAAATGACCGAGTAATTAATGATTAATTAATCATTATGAATTTTCCAAATAAGGAAAACACAAAAATGCTTATATCTCGAAAACCGTGCTAGATAGAGCGATTTTGACGAGATTTTTGACCCACAGGGTATCTCTGCGGAGTAGTTATTCCAATTTTCAAAAAAATTTTCTCTCGCCAAAAATGGCGGCCATTTTGAATTTTCGAATTTTTCGCAAAAATTGCAAAACACAAAAATGCTTATATCTCGAAAACCGTGCTAGATAGAGCGATTTCGACGAAATTTTTGACCCGCGAGGTATCTTTGTGAAGTAGTTATCCCAATTTTCAAAAAATTTTTGTCTCACCAAAAATGGCGGCCATTTTGAATTTTCAAATTTTTCGCAAAAATTGCAAAACACAAAAATGCTTATATCTCGAAAACCGTGCTAGATAGAGCGATTTCGACGAAATTTTTGACCCACAGGGTATCACTGTGGAGTAGTTATCCTAAGTTTGAAAAAAATTTTGTCTCGCCAAAAATGGCGACCATTTTGAATTTTCGAATTTTTCGCAAAAATTGCAAAACATAAAAATGCTTATATCTCGAAAACCCTGCTAGATAGAGCCATTTCGACGAAATTTTTGACCCGCAGGGTATTTCTGCAGAGTAGCCATGCCAATGTTCAAAAAAATTTTGTCTTGCCAAAAATGGCGGCCATTTTGAATTTTCGAATTTTTCGCAAAAATTGCAAAACACAAAATGCTTATATCTCGAAAACCGTGCTAGATAGAGCGATTTCCACAAAATTTTTGACCCACAGGGTATCACTGTGGAGTAGTTATCCCAATTTTGAAAAAAATTTTGTCTCGCCAAAAATGGCGGCCATTTTGAATTTTCGAATTTTTCGCAAAAATTGCAAAACATAAAAATGCTTATATCTCGAAAACCCTGCTAGATAGAGCCATTTCGACGAAATTTTTGACCCGCAGGGTATCTCTGCAGAGTAGCCATGCCAATGTTCAAAAAAATTTTCTCTTGCCAAAAATGGCGGCCATTTTGAATTTTCGAATTTTTGCGCAAAAATTGCAAAACACAAAAATGCTAATATTTCGAAAACCCTGCTACATAGAGCAATTTCGACGAAATTTTTGATCTTCAGGGTATCTCTGCAGAGCAGCTATCCCAAAGAGCTTTCACTTGGTGAAGTTTCAGACCCATAGCTAATTGCTCACCTACTCAAAATGAGTAAATGCGAATTACCTCTAAAAGTATTGCAGATAGCCAATTTTTCTCAAATAACTCATTCACCTACTTTTGGAAGAGCTTTCACACGAAAATGAAAAATTGTGAATATCTCGGAAAAGCTATTTCTTCTCCTTTAATGCTCGGCGGGAGATACACACCGCGGCAGTGGTCTTGACAAAAAATTTTGTCTCCCCAAAAATGGTGGCCATTTTGAATTTTCAAAGTTTTTGCAAAACACAAAAATGCTTATATCTCGAAAACCGTGCTATATGGAGTGAACTCAACCAAATTTTTGACCTGCTGGGTATCTCTGCAGAGTAGCCATTACAATTTTCCAAATATTTTTGTCTCGCCAAATATAGCGGACATTTTGAATTTTTTGCAAAACACAAAAATGCTTATATCTTGAAAACCGTGCTAGATAGAGCAGACTGCGCTGACTTTGGTTGCCACAACAGAATAAGGCTAGAAACGAAGCATTTTCTTAATACTTTAGCACTCACCTTTATATCCTTTTCGGGACGCTTTGTTTTTGCTATGCAAAAACATTATCTTTTTTTTTTGCGAGCGATCCTCTAGTTTATAATTGGTTCTAGGGCTTCAAAATATGAAAACTTGTAAGAAATCATGGCCTGTGAATCTTACATCTGACAACGTTTCATGGATTCTGCATATTTCTTACAACTGAAGTTGTTCCTAAAATTTTCCCAAATCTCAATGATGTTGCCCATTTATTTTGTCAAAATATGTTCGTTCAGCTACTTTTTCCATATACACAACATGATGAGAAGCTTGGGAGTCTTTCCCAATAGTTAAGTGAGTGATTGCTACTTTCTGAATTTTCAGTGCCTTCCATGATGAGTAATATCACTTATAACCTGAAAACTGTATATATAGCATTATCTTAAAATATGTTGATCAGCTGCTTTTTCCATAGCTATAAGTTGGTCAGAAGTTTGGAAGTCTATCTCCTTATTTTTCAGCTCTTAACAAATAAGTAAATGACTTGTATCTTCAAAAGTATTTTTTGATGAACTATAACATATTGAAGTTTCAAGTTTGTTGCGCAATATACAAGTGAATAATGGCTACTTTTATTGTGTTCTAAATGAGTAAATTACATATATCTCGAAATGTTATAGATTTATAGCATTTTAATGAAATAGATTTTCCAGATACCCTCTCTTTAGCTAAGAGTTGGTCATTGTTTACTATGGCTATCGCAATAGCTGAGTGAGTAACAACTGCTTTCTCATTTTTCAGCAATTAGTGTAATGAGTAATTGGCTGATACCTTCAAAAGTATTGCAACCACAAAATTTCTTTCAGTGGTGTTGTTCATATACTTTTTATGGGAAGTATAACATGTAGTAAAGTTTCAGACTGGTTGCTCAATGCATGAATGAATAATAGCTACTTACTCACTTTTTAGCAACTTTAAATTTTTAAAAATGAAGAAATATCTTTTATCTCCTTCCTCATTGATCCTAGAGGTTTGGGATATGAAGACCACTTATGGGAAATCATGTGACTTACATATTTTAGTGGGATTTGACCTTTGACCCATTCTTCAAGGTCAAATGGGGTTGTGGATATTTTCAGTTCCCTGTATCTCCTTTACTATTGCTCTTACAGGTTTGGGATGTGAAGACAGCTAATAGGAAATCATGTGCCCTGAATCCTTTGGTGGGTCTGATTTGACCTTTGACCTTTCCTCTAAGGTCAAATTGGGTCATTGATACTTTTAATACCCTGTATCTTCTTTATTATTGGTCCTAGAGGTTAGGGATATAAAGACAACTTTAAGGGAATCATGTGCTCCAGATTTTTTTGTTGGTTCACATTTGATCTTTGACCCTCCTCCCTTTAAGGTCAGGTTAGTCCTTGTTATTTTTTATCCCTTTCCTTTACTTTCACTTGCACTCTGAAGCTCAAAACACAAAGTCAGCTGACACAGAGCCCATCCACAGGCACTGATGCTTGTTCTAACCTTTGACTGCTTTCTGTATTTTATTATGAGGTACTTGTGCTATATTTTATGTCTGCTGTTACAGATGAGGTGTTGGAAGGAGAGACAAGTGTTCCTGTGCTAAAACCAGATCTCAATAAAGCCAACCCTAAGCTTGGCGTGGGAGCCCTGGCCTTCAGTAAAGACAGTAGATACATCTACACACGTAATGGTATGTTCTATGTACCAAGAAGGATCACGTCCTTCATAATGTAAATGTAAATGTAAAATGTAAATGTAAATGTGGTTTATAGTCTAGTATCAGTATATATACTCTCACTCGACTTTACATTTACACCCTGGCCTGGGTTTCAGAACTCTATTCACACATGTTATCTGTCTCAGTTCCCTCTGGGAACATACTAGGGAGCTGCCACAATACAGCGCTCACACTATGAACCCACTAGCAGCCAGGTACCCATTACTCCTGGCTGGAGAGAGGCACAGTCCAGGTTAACATCTTGCCCAGGGATGTTATCCCAAATGAAACAGTCGGCATCGAACCCACGACCCTTGGATTATGAGTCCAACACCCTACCAACTGAGCCACAAGAGACCCCATAAAATGTATCGTATACATTAATACTCCATACTGAAAAAGAGATTAGAACAGTCAGGTTCTTATTATTAGGATATATGACTTAGGGAGAAAACTGTTGCGGAGTATCTGTTGTGTAATTGTTACCAAACTGAAAATACCAGTAAAAGCAAGAATGGAGACTGATGAAGACAAATTTTTCAGAAATAAGTTACAAAAATTTGTTAAAAATAAAGAAAACATGTTTATATAAAAGAAAATTATGTTAAAATTAAGAAAAATTATGTTAAAAATAAAATTTCAAAAATCTGTTAAAAATAAGGAAAAGCATGTTAAAGAAAATTATGTTAAAATGGAGGAAAATTATGTAAAAGTTAAAGCTAATTTTCCACAACTTTAGAGGGATTGGAATTAGCTTTGAAGTTTGTTAGGGTTTAATTATTGTCAAGATGTCTTTGTGTATTTGTAATACCTGAAATAGTAGAATCTCAGGATTCTAAAATCTCATTGAGATGGAGTATCTGTTGTTTGTTTCTTGCAGACAACATGCCTTCTACACTGTGGATCTGGGATGTGCAGAAGCTTTCACTTGCTGCTGTCTTACTACAGGACCAGCCCATCAAGTGTCAGTCAAGTTATCTTTTTACGCCCCTTTTAACACTCCGGGTCATATATTTGGTCAGGCCATCAATTTTTTCCATGCGTAGTTATGAACTGAGTTCAAATCTTCAGTCACATTTATTACTTCTACAGAATCTGCAAATTCTCTCCTCTTGAACTTAATGAACCTGGATACTGAAAATTAAATCCTGATGAAATGTAAATATCTACAAGCTGACTATCAGACAAAATTAAATATAGGATATCACTTTTAATTTGAAAATTATTGAAATTTTGTTAGCACAGAAATGTTCACTTGGAACATGTACCAAGAAGAAATATCTTGGTCAGACTGTATGTTAGAAACCATGAGGTATAGGAGCATCAAACTTGGTGGGTACATTAGTTTTGGTGGTGTAAATGTACCAGCATCTCCGTGGTGTCGACCCGGCTATGTCTATGGAATACTGATTACTGAATTGGACCTGGTGTTGGCGCCTTAGAGTCTGCCTTGGCAGAGATTAAGCGCTATAAAAGTTCAAAATAGAATAGAATAGAACATAATGGTGTGACCTAGTGGTGGCATTGTTTACAAAAGTATAAACCAGGTGTCGGGGCTTTGAAACAAATAAAATCCGATATTTTGTATGTTTGTCACTGATATGGTGAAAATTTACCGCAAGTGCACATGAGCTTATAATTTATAACTGGAAATAGCTTTTGAGAGATAGTATGAAGTGAGTAAATGTTATTTTTACCCAGTGTAAAGTAAAAATGTAACATATTTCATCAAATATGGACATCTTTTATTGTTTGATGAAAGTTCAGCCATTAGAAAGCCTAAAAGAATAAAGTTTTATTATTTTGCGGATTTCTTTGTTTCTACCTAACAAATAAAAAAAAACAAAAAAACAAATAATGTCATCAGTGCGACCTTGGTTTGATCTGGCTGTAGTGATCCTGACTATTGACGTTTTGATCGGGGCTTTATCTCGAAAACTGTACTTTGTAGAAGTTTGATGCTTGGCAGGGATATTGGTGTGCAATAATATGATATAATCTTGATTTGACCTTTGAAGTTGCCAGAGTGCCCTTGCAATTTAAAATCTTTTCTAGGCTATATCTGGGAAATCATATGGTTATAGGAAATTGTTACATGATTAATGTATTGGTTGTAGGTTATGCAACATCAAAGTGTGACCCGGGTGTGACTATTATCCTTGCATTCATTAGGTGTACAATGACATCCTACTTTTCCCTGTATTCAGAGTTTCTAGGTCTGAACTAGGACCCATGTACCCAGTATGCTCTGTCTATATGGTGACGTCCTGTATAAAATGTATGTAGGTGTAGAGTGGGACCCCTGTCAGACCAGACTTGCACTGTGTACAGGAAACAACAAGGTGTACATGTGGTCTCCCTCTGGGTGCCTTTCTGTAGAAGTCCCCAATGAAGGTAAGTCTTAACCCACTGCCCCACTTAGATATGTATGTAATGGAAATCTAACTTTTCATGATTGGTGAATTTGTGAATGTGTGTGATGCATACTGCACACAAATAGTAATCTTTGTCATGCATAATTTCTCAGTTTTGTAACTTTGTTGTAAAATTTACGGGATTTCACATTTATGTGTTAGGTATTTTATTTGTCAAGCTTGTGTTTAAATCTATATGATAGCTGTTAAATGGGAAAGGTGAGCAGATATACTTGCTGATGCATAGAAGTTTGCAGTGTTTAAGCTTGACCAATTAATATGGTCTTAATATTTTTTGCTTTCTCTCGCCCAAACAGCTACCCATTTTGCCATTGTGTTGAATTTTGTGGTGATATGGTGAATTTTACTGAATTATTATGTTGATTTTGTGATATTTTATGTTATTATACACCCTTATTATGCTGATTTTTGTGGTATTTTTGTGTATTTGATAGACATATTTTTTCCTGGGTATTTTTACAGCTACCTTCTCAGTTCACAGCATCAAGTGGCATGCAGAGGGGAATATCTTGCTTCTCATTGGTCGAGACCAGATGTGTGTCTGTTTCCTTGGTAACCCGACATCTGCCAATTCTGTGGAAGCTGAACAGTGACGCACAACCATAACTCTCAACTGTATTTTCTAATTATTGTCTATCTTTATATTGGCCCCACAAGGTGGTTGTACTTCAACTTAAGTAGGCTTCATGCCTTTTCATTCCAGTGACAGCCCTGTTTGCAGAAATAGGCTAAAATTGTGAATCTGTTTCTTCATGTAGCATAAAATCTGTAAACATGAAAGATTTGACTCATTTTTCAATTGCAACGAGATCATTTTAGAAAATTAATATAAATTTGATAATTTGTGTAAATAATTAGGAATTGGTGCACATCATACTATGTATGATAAACACTATGGGGTTTCTGATTGGAATTTGTTGCCCCTCCAGAAACTGTTGCACTTGTTTATTAATAAGGGAAAATAAACAATGTAGAAAAAAATTGTCCCCAACTGCAGTTTTTTGCACAGCTTCTGTGACATGATTTTCTGCAAAACTTTCCCTTGTGTGTACTGTTTCTGTAATTATACGACTTTATAATGTCTGTGAATACTGCAATAATAGAACTTAGTAAGACAGAAAGGTAAATGTAATGCACTGAATGTAGATTTCTTGGTAGTAAGATGAATCATTGGAAATACAGTAGACTCGTGTATGACTATCACCTCCAATATCCAGTAGTTGCTGTTATTGTTAAGTTACACTTGTACCAACTGAAATCCATATGAAAATTGTCTGAAGTTAAAATCTTAAAAATAAGTCCTACTTTAATGTGACTTCCTGTGTAATTATACAGGATCCAATATCAGGAGTGTTACACCTAAAGTATTGTTGATTATTACCCCATATTTCAAATAAAAAATGCTTGGTTTATTTATCAAATATCAACAAAGTTAAACCTAAAATATTGTTGATTATTATCATAAACTAGAAATAGGACGCATCTGTGGCCAGATGCTGGATGTATCCACCGACAAAGGCCAACTAACATAGTTTAGAAGATAAAAAGCATTTTTCGTTAATAAGCAAGCTGAAAGCACTTTTAAGTTTGGCTACCCTTATTTGACCCTGTAGCAGGGGCCCAAGGTGAAGTCTGACCACATCAAAAGATTCGCAGTCCATGATTTCCTATAAGTCGTTTTCACATTGCAAACCTCTAGGACCAATAATAAGCAGGAGGGGCCCAAGGTGAAATCTGACCACATGAAAAGATTTGCAGCCCATGACTTCCTCTAAGTTGTTTTCATATTAATGAGTTATTTGTGAAATACTGGCTATCTGCAATACTTGTAGAGATAATTCGCATTTACTCATTTTGAGTAGATGAATAATTAGCTACGGGTCTGAAACTTCACCAAGTGAAAGCTCTCTCAAAAGTAGGCGAATGAGTTATTTGAGAAAAATTGGCTATCTACAATACTTTTAGAGATAATTCGAATTTACTCATTTTCAGTAGGCGAGTAATTACCTACGGGTCTGGAACTTCACCATGTGAAAGCTCTCCCAAAAGTAGATGAATGAGTTATTTGATAAAAAATTGGATATCTGCAATACTTTTATAGATAATTAGCATTTACTCATTTTGGGTAGGTGAATAATTAGCTACAGGTCTGAAACTTCACCAAGTGAAAGGTCTCCCAAAAGTAGGTGAAGGAGTTATTTGACAAAAATTGGCTATCTGGAATACTTTTAGAGATAATTTGCATTAACTCATTTTCAGTAGGTGAGTAATTACCTACAGGTCTGAAACTTCACCAAGTGAAAGCTCTCCCAAAAGTAGGTGAAGGAGTTATTTGACAAAAATTGGCTATCTGCAATACTTTTAGAGATAATTTGCATTTACTCATTTTCAGTAGGTGAGTAATTACCTACAGGTCTGAAACTTCACCAAGTGAAAGCTCTCCCAAAAGTAGGTGAAGGAGTTATTTGACAAAAATTCGCTATCTGCAATACTTTTAGAGATAATTTGCATTTACTCATTTTGAGTAGGTGAGTAATTACCTACGGGTCTGAAACTTCAGCATGTGAAAGCTCTCCCAAAAGTAGGTGAAGGAGTTATTTGACAAAAATTGGCTATCTGCAATACTTTTAGAGATAATTCGCATTTACTCATTTTCAGTAGGTGAGTAATTACCTACAGGTCTGGAACTTCAGCATGTGAAAGCTCTCCCAAAAGTAGGTGAATGAGTTATTTAAGAAAAATTTGCTATCTGCAATACTTTTAGAGAAAATGCAGAATTACTCATTTTTAGTAGGTAAGTAATTTAGCCACAGGCCTAATTTAGACATAAAGCCTACCAATAGAGTACTGTGGTGCACCCTGTAATATACTTTGCAAACTTGAGAAGGCTAGCTATAATATTTTTTTTTGTTAGAGCGGTAATGGTGAAATCTCTCTACACACTACGGCTATCCAGTGGATACAATGATTTACTCAACAGTGAGAACCTGAAAGTAGATATTGGTAAGCTATGCCATGACACAGAGGTCTGCAATTTCACTCTGATATAGCTGACCAAAAATTATGTGAATAACATATTTAAACAAAATACTGTAAATGTAATAGTTTTCACGTTATAACTGATTTACTCAACAGTGATAACGTCAAAGTAGCTATTACTCAGCTATGCAATGAGCTACATGTCTGAATTTTTTCTATGTTATAGCTGACCCAAAATTAGGTGAACAACATATTTAAGCAAAATACTGTAAATGCAATAGTTTTCAAGTTACAACTGATTTACTCAATAGTGACAACCTGAAAATAGCTATTGCTCAGCTATGCCATGAGCTATAAGTCTGTAATTTCACGACGTTATAGCTGACCCCAAAGTAGGCGAACAACATATTTTAACAAAATACTCCAAATGCACTATTTTTCAAGTTACAAGTCATTTACTCAACAGTCAGTACCTGAAAATAGCTATTGCTCAGTTGTGCCATGAGCTACAGGTCTGTAATTTCACTATGTTATAGCTGACCCAAAAGTAGCTGAATAACATATTTACACAAATTTCTGTAAATGCAATACTTTTCCAATTACAACTGATTTACTCAACAGTGTGAACTTCAAAGTAGCTATTACTCAGCTATGCAATGAGCCACAGGTCTGGAACTTCACTATGTTATAGCTGACTCCGAAATAGGTGAATAACATATTGAAACAAAATACTCTAAATGTAATACTTTTGAAGTTATAAGTAATTTACTCAACAGTGATAACCTAAAAGTAGCTATTACTCAGCTATGCCATGAGCTACATGTCTGAAATTTTACTATGTTATAGCTGACATAAAAGTAGCTGAATAACATATTTATACAAAATTCTGTAAATGCAATAGTTTTCAAGTTACAATTGATTTTACTCATGATGGAAGTTACTGAAAAGCCCAAAAGTAGCTATTACTCACTTAGCGATTGAGACAGACACCCAAGTTACTCACCATGTTGTAGCTATGAAAAAAGTATCTGAATAACATATTTTAACAAAATGCTCTAAATGCAACACTTTTCAAGTTATAAGTGATTTAGTGCATGATTTCATGACTTTTAATGCATTTTAGACATTTTTGTCTACCACAGGCCTAATTTAGACATAAAGCCTACCAAAAAGATAGGGTGGCGAGTCCTCTAGCATACCAAGCCACCTGCCAAATATGAAAGAAATCTGGAAAGAAATGTGGACTGTAGGTCGCTAACAAGCAATATTCCACATTTTAGACATTTTTGTCTACCACAGGCCTAATTTAGACATAAAGCCTACCAAAAAGATAGGGTGGCGAGTCCTCTACCATATCAAGTCACCTGCCAAATATGAAAGAAATCCGGAAAGAAATGTGGACTGTAGGTCGCTAACAAGAAATCTCTGCGGACGCGGACGAGGGCGCGGACGCGGACGACGACGATGATGAATCCATAGTATCCCCGCTTCGCGTCGGGGATACAATTACATATAAAGGTTTGGTTCAGATAAGAAACCTGTTGTAAAAAGTAATTAAAAGCACTTAGATTTTTTTTTTTTTTGATTAGTATATTGTCTGCTAGTATTGTGGTATTGAAAATTACTGACAGCCATCCTATATTTCATGTTAAAAAATGTTGCCAAGTAAAAACTGTAGAATACTTTCTTTGGACATTTGGGTATCTAAGCGTACATGCAATTTTGCCCAAGATATTTGTTTTGTGCACAGTTGAACCCCTTTAATCAGAATTCTGATGATTGGAATTTGCCTTTTAAGGAGAAGTAAATACCTAATTGTCAGAGTAGCATATCCATGGTTACAGTAATCCAATCCTTTTATACATGCTGAATAAATAGTGTTTTTGGTCCCTCATTGTTCATCCATGTATTTTGTAAATAACTAAAATTTTCATGTTCTCTCGATGTATATAGCAGGAACTCACTTTCATTTTATCACCTTTGTATGAATATATTTTGTATGTCAAATGTTTAAATGTAAATGTATTTAAAAAGATCATCTGTGATAAAAAATAAAGTTTTTTTTTCTGAAAGATTTTTTGTGTTACTTTTCCCTGAAAACTTTACATATTGTTGTAGAAATATTATTTGTAATTTCTGCAAAATGCAGATTTTTCTTTCCTCAGATCTTAACATTTTGAGGTGTGAGTCTCTGTGAAATTGTAATGCAGGGCAGATATCTACTAACATAGATCATTGAAGATCAGATCAAATTTGATAAAAAGTTAACTTTTTGTCACATTTTTGGATGAGCTTAGTTTTGTATTCACAAATCATTTGATCAGATTCTTGGATTACATGTTTGATTAACTTCGATCCATGCATGGTGATGGATGAACGTTTGGATAATGACAGCTGAGTAACAGAAAATAACTCCAGGGATGATGAATGTTTTAATCATTCACTACAGTGGTAGATGGTATTATATGACCTGATGAACCCTTTAGATTTCTTAAGTGATGACAGAATCACATTCCAAGTTGTGACATAAAAACAACATAAAACATTTGATCTCAGCTCAAGTGATGCCTACTTTGTGATTAGCTATTTGGTCCTGTGGTTCATCTGAAACTTTTCCCTCAAATTTGATCTGATATTGATCTGATCACAATCCTTGTTAATAAATGCCAGCCCAGGTAAATTCTCGTAATCCCCATGCATTGGTTGCTTCTATACAAAAAAGAAAAATTAAAAAGGAATATTCCTTTACACAACTATACCCCAGTCTATATTGAATATCTTCAACTTTCATCTGTGTTTTTGTGTCTTAGTCCTTCCAGAATCTAAATCATTGGACATGGTGCAAGAGTACCTCATTGCCAGCGAATCAGCGATTATTTAATTTAATTGTTTAGCTCTCAACTCAGTGGACCTGAATTCAACACAAAGTCATTAATTAGTTGTGCCACCTGTTCTTCCACCTTAGAAGGCTTGAGTTTGGTCGCATTCTCTGAGCTATTTTAAAAACTTGGCTACTGCATATATAAAGTCTAAAACATCTAAGACACATAATTGTTGAATTTAGGGTTGTCTTATGGCATTATTGGACAAAGTAGATATTTTAAAACTTCTTTAAAACTAGTTGTAATTCCTTTTCATCACTTTCTTGGGACATATTTTTCATCTCATTGACACACAAAGGATTGTCGTGAATTGTACAGCAACAGCTTTGCATTCCCAGTCTATACAATGCTTGCTGATGTGTGATTGTTTAAGTGGTGGTTCCATATTCCTGAAATTGGCACTAACTTCTGTCAAATTTGAAGTCGAGATCATTTTTTGCTAGTTCCTATTAAGTCAAGAATCAATATCAGAGGTTGAGAAGGATTTTAAACATGCTTAATATTTCTTGAAAAATAGTCGATGACTTTGCACGGGAGCTGGGATCTTGACCCCAACCTATCTGAATGGCATTATGTCAAACCATAGAGGTTGGGATGTGTTCCAGACAAATCCTGTTGCCAAAATGACTGCTGCTATTGCTGTTTCTGCCACTGTATTAGTTTTTGGTCCTGACTTTGACTCCCAAAATGGAGTGGCCACAACCTTGCCATCTGACTCTCCGCTTTTTTGCCAACAAATTTGGAGGGACAAAGATCTGAACCTGTCATAACATATCTTTGACCCATCTCGTCATATTGAACTGATATTAAAGTTGTATAGGTCAGGGTCAATATGCCTGGGGACGCCAAGTAAGGTCTGGGAAGGACCAGGATAGGGTCCTAGATTATTTTTTGTTGTCTCCAGTCTGATCCCAAGTATCACAATTTTTCCACCTTTTCTAGCACTTTTTTGCATTGTTCAACCCTGACTGCACTTGATTTTAATGTCAGGACCTCTGTCCAGACAGTCCCTGAATATTGAATCACCACTTAACAAAAGCAAAATCACACAAGTAACATTTATACAGTTACAAACAGACTCTAGTGTTACTTTTTTTTAGTTGTTTAGAGTGGATAATGGATGGCGAATAATTTACACCATTTTGTTTGAAACAAGAAGTAAAATTTTTAAAAAAAATTTACAGTAGTCGAGAGGGGAGACAACACAACATAAAAATATATGATTTTTAACAGATTTATCTGCCATTTCTGCATGGATTTTAATCCACAAAAATGAGCAGAAGCAGTGTTATAATATCTTTCCAATGAAATATAAAAAATGTTATAACAGCTATGCAGATATTTTCACCCATGGCACCCAGCTCAATGGGCAGCAGGAAAAATCTAGTTCAGGCAATATTTCAGAAACTGTTGTAGGAAGTTCATATATAATGGGGGCATTGGTCAGAGGGTGCAGGTGTGCAAATTCATCGTAGGACCTTGATTTGACTTTGGCCATAGTGATCCCAACCTTTAAAATCTTGGCCATGTAAGGAAGTTGATGCTCATTTCGGGGGTGTAGGTTTGTAATGTCATGGTGAGACTTTGATTTAACCTTTGACCTTGATGCTATATCCTTGACCTTTAAAATCCTGTCTGGGCTCTATCTTGGAAAATGTAACATGTCGAAGTGGACACTTTGTGCAGGTAGTAGGTTTATAATATCAACGCATGACCCTGAGATGATCTTTGACAATGCAGTAGTGATCATGACCTTACAGCGCTGTCTGGACTGTAGCTCAGAAACTGTCAGTTGTACGAAGTTCAGGTGTGCAATATCATAGTATGACAATGATTTGACCTGTGATCTTGCTATAGTGACCCTGACCTGTAACATCCTGTCTAGGCTATATCTCGGAAACAGTAAAGTGTAGGAAGTTAATACTTAGTAGGGACATTGGTTGGGATATAGGTTTACAATGTCTTGGTGTAAACTTCTTAGACTTCTGACCATGTCAGAGTAACCTTGACAAGTGACAATGGCACAAAGATGATAAAATTTTGGTGGTGATCCAGATAACGTTTTGGAGCCAGAAATTTGAAAAAGGACTTTTTATCATTGCACTCATAAGCCATAGTGGCCTAATCGGAGTACTTTACTAGTTATACGTAGTTTTACTTAATTGTACTATCTCCAATTATAGCTATACTTCAATAAATGATCAAAGAATAAAGTTTATGGCTTCGTAACTTTTAGGTCACAGTTTTCATGTTTTACCTTTACATAATTTTTCTCTTTTTTAAACTCGGAACTTGTTTGGAAAATTCTTAACACTACTTATTTATGGTAAGGGGTACTGGGGAACAATGACACAATATTCCTCTCTAGTTAGGCCAAGTACAACCCACGATTGAAAAATAAAGTGGAAAATCTTGACCCGGTGGTATGGATTATTTTCCTCAATCCTTAATCTAGCATCTTAATCTAATATGACTTGTACAGCGTGATGACAGAAATGTGACGCCCAAATGAATTTAAACAGAAATGGCTAAATATTGTGCAATGAAATCTTTTGGGAAAACAACTAATGAATGTGAAGTCCTGAACATTGGTAAAGGCTTGAAAATTGCTTGACTCCAACCTTTGTAGTCCTTGATTTAAAGCCACCTCATGACAACTTGTGGGATGCACGCATGGCTTGTCTCAATAGGAAGTAACTGTTCATAGGTACGTAAAACTCCAAACTTAGTATCCACCCTCATGCAGGACAAATAGGAGATATATGATATGGACAAGTTAGTCAAAGAAAAAAACCTGATCATGTTTTTTGGTGTATTTATAATCATTGAAAATCACAACATATAAAACAAGTCACAATATTGACAAAAAGGTAAATCAAACTAAAAAGGCAAAACAGCAGTTCCGAAAAAATCTCATACAAGCTCAAAAAAGAATTTGATTGAGTAAAAGGTTATTCAACATTATAAAGACCGGAAATGCGCAGACAACGAAAATCCCTCCAGTGCGCACATTGTTCTCGTGAAATTATACACGTATAATTGTACTCTGGCCATTCCGTTAAGCTATTATTTACCCTGCACTGGGAAACGTGGCATGAAAAACATACAATTATTGAATGAGATTTCTTTTTTTTTTTCAATTTAACAGTTTGTGTAAAATAATTTAAAAGCATATTGAATGTATTACAGTTAAAGTGTTCAAATAGTAAAATAAAGTTTGAGAGATTTAGTGATTCTCATTTGTGTGTCACCATGCATGTTTGCAAGGTGGAACAGCCAAAACAATAAAACAGCAAAAATAGTGTGCAACACAAAAAAACATTATGTAGCCATATTTATTACAGTTATGGTATAAAAAAGACTAAATGCGGTCTTTATAATAGAAATAAAGTCCTCAGTTTTGTGATTTATAACCCAATATAATTCACAAATTTCCGGCGAATAATGGACGAGCGCGGTGATTCGCCGGAAATTTGTGAATTATATAGGGTTATAAATCACAAAACCTCGGACTTTATTTCTACACTAAACAATACAAAATAGCACTTAGACCTGCTTCAGTTGAACCTTTTGGCCTAGATTCTGAAATGACATTCAATGTCAAGAATAAGGTTGAGTTATAACTAACTTTAAATAAATGAGAATAAATGATGCAAATTGTGTGTTTCTACTGCAACACACCACAACATATCAGTTTACCAATACAAATCTGACTTAAACATATTAAATGGTTGTTAAATGCAAGGTGACTGCAATCAGCAAAACAGAAGTCCTCAACACCATTTGCTCTGAACAGCCTTAACGTAAATCTCCCAACACCAGAAATAGTCGAAACCTTCTAATATATATAACCTGTATTCTTTACCTGGATATAAATATCTCCTCACATATTTAGAGCCCCTCAAATAGAATGCCTTAAAGGGGTATTATCTCTTTAAATAGGCCTATATGGATACTGTATAGAAAGCCACTGACAATTTACCGTTTTCTAGGGTATCCTGTTTAAGCAGCAATTATTTGTGGTTCTACTCCACCACACAAGCATTGAACTACACATTTTCTCTTAAGTTTTAGTTTTTGAATAGTGTAACTTGTATTATAACATGCCTCAATTTGTTGTTGGGAGAAAAGTTATATGCTAAAACTTTGTAAACCTTGGCAAATGGGCAAATGTTTGAACACTCTAGTACACGAGTACTATTTGGCTTCTAGACTCAGTTGAACATGGGGAAAGGTGTGAAAAAGTTACTTGATTTAGTGAAGTTTAACATTGCCTTTGAAAGCATATTATAGACATGGTACATAATGTAAGTGTATAACACACATTTGAGAATAAAAAACTTCCACAATAAATACCCTTCCATACAACACATACCACTTATATATTTAATGTTTTGTACTGTATAAACCAGAAATTGCAGAAATATCATTACATCATGGAAACACCCCATGAGTAGCAATTTTCAATATGACAATTTATAGGTCAAATCATAACAAATAGTTGATGGGAAGGAGAAAAACAGTGCAACTAGTTGATCAAGATGCTTTACTGTGAACCACTGGGAAACAATAATAACCAACTACCAACTTTCCAACTTATGCCAGTCAGGATTTAAACCTACAGCCCTCAAAGAGGCAGTAGAGTCTTATCAATGAACCTCCTTCTTCTTCTTCAAAAGTTGCATGTGAAGCCATTAATATTAACCAAAAGGTCACAGGGGTATCTTATTGTCAATAAAATTTTTAATCAAATAGAAATTCATCAATCAATTTTAATAGAGCTCAACATCATTCCAATTTTTTTATTAAATGTGAGTCAATGTCTTATACAATTATTTGTGGTTCTACTCCACCACACAAGCATTGAACTACACATTTTCTCTTAAGTTTTAGTTTTTGAATAGTGTAACTTGTATTATAACATGCCTCAATTTGTTGTTGGGAGAAAAGTTATATGCTAAAGCTTTGTAAACCTTGGCAAATGGGCAAATGTTTGAACACTCTAGTACACGAGTACTATTTGGCTTCTAGACTCAGTTGAACATGGGGAAAGGTGTGAAAAAGTTACTTGATTTAGTGAAGTTTAACATTGCCTTTGAAAGCATATTATAGACATGGTACATAATGTAAGTGTATAACACACATTTGAAAATAAAAAACTTCCACAATAAATACCCTTCCATACAACACATACCACTTATATATTTAATGTTTTGTACTGTATAAACCAGAAATTGCAGAAATATCATTACATCATGGAAACACCCCATGAGTAGCAATTTTCAATATGACAATTTATAGGTCAAATCATAACAAATAGTTGATGGGAAGGAGAAAAACAGTGCAACTAGTTGATCAAGATGCTTTACTGTGAACCACTGGGAAACAATAATAACCAACTACCAACTTTCCAACTTATGCCAGTCAGGATTTAAACCTACAGCCCTCAAAGAGGCAGTAGAGTCTTATCAATGAACCTCCTTCTTCTTCTTCAAAAGTTGCATGTGAAGCCATTAATATTAACCAAAAGGTCACAGGGGTATCTTATTGTCAATAAAATTTTTAATCAAATAGAAATTCATCAATCAATTTTAATAGAGCTCAACATCATTCCAATTTTTTTATTAAATGTGAGTCAATGTCTTATATAAGGTTAACTAATTGACTAATATGGAGAAAATATGAAATACAATTATACAAAACAATTACACAATGACAATATCGTATATAATACAGTTGATACAATACACTGTCTTTAATAAAGTTTTGAATATAATCTTGAGTTAGGATAAAGGAAGTAAGTGATTATTTATCAGATCAATACCCAAGTATTACAAATATAATAACAAGTCTGAGCAAATTTCAAGCAGCCAAGCATAAAATGTATCATATTGTAACAGACACCAGCCAAAAGTTGTCTTTCATTTTTTTCACTCAAGCTCGTAAACATAAACATTGCCCAAATTCAGACAACATGAAATTCACATAAATATCAGGTGTGGAATTGCTTGATTTCATCTTTTAACACATTTAATAAAGTTTAAAATGACAGCTGGTTCTAATAAACACCAGGGGCGGGATTCACAAAAGGTCTTATGTCCAAGATTTGTCTTAAGTCTAAGACAAAAGTCTTAAATGTAAAAAACTTTGTCATAAAGTTAAGACAAAATTTCTGCTTAGACAAAATGGGATTCACAAAAGGTCTAAGACAAAATTTCGTCTTAAGTTTTTGTCTTAACTTTAAGACCACTGCCGGGCAGACTTAAGTCATTTTTAAAATATTCCATTACATGTATTTACATTTTACACTTTGTTATGCCAGCAAAAAATATACTATGGAGATCTATACTTCCTATAAAAGTAATTCTGTGGATTGTAATAGAAATTTACACCAATTAATTACCCATAAATTTCCACATTTTACCTTCTTGTGGTAAAAATATTGTCATAAAAATGGCTGACTCACAATAAAACACAAAGACTACTATTTTTTACATAATTTTACCAAAAAAGTAACAAATCTGTTTTATAATTTTGAAGAGCATGTTTGGTGTATTTATCAGTGAAAAATATTTTTATTCTACTAAAGTGTGTTAATTTGGATTCAAAATAGTTAAGACTTTTTGCCTAAATTTTGTCACAGCTAAGATTTTGCTAAGCACATTTTTGTGAATCTCAACTTAAGATAAAATCTCAGCCAAGTCAAAAGTCTTAAACTTAAGACTGGTCTTAGCTAAAATTTTGTCTAAGATTTCAGCCCTTTTGTGAATCCCGCCCCAGGTCGATACTTTAAATTTCTTCCGGTTTTTGGAATTCTAAAGAAAGTAATGGCAAATTGTATACAATACTGTGTTGAAAACATATCTGTACTGCTTTTGTAGTTGTTGAAAAGGATGGATGTATTTATCCTCAACACATGCTTTCAAAATACACTTTTATGCAATTTTCATGACCTGGTCTGCAGGAATTTGGCAATACATATAATAAACATTGATGCCACAATTAATATTAATACAGTGACAGTTTGTATTGTATGTGTTGTACAACCAATATATACAAAAATTTGTCAGAGATATTGTATTGTTCACTATATTTGTTGTTTTTCTGAAGAGAAAATTGGGATTGAACCATTCGATGATATAAAGTAAATATTTGTATTAATATTGGTACAGTACAAATTTCAGTTCATCAAATTGTATAGGAATGTAGAAACAAGGGGAATACACATAACACTCATTGTATATTTACAAATTTTAAAGAAAAAAATGTCTCTTTAGTGCTTTTCTAGAACCTCTTAAATCACTTACAATTCATTTTTGATAAAAAAAAAAGAGGACCTCATATTTCATAAATAACATAGGTCTACCTGCAAGAGTTAAATAATTTTATACACTGTAATCACAGACCTGAAATAATTGTTCAATTCTTCATCAAACTCAGGAAAAAGAGTATTGTTTCGTAATAGCCAATTATGTTGCGAAGAGTTTTGAAAATATGAAATACAACAAAAGTACATGTTCACAAAAATCAAATCTATAATCGTCTCGATCTTTGAGCATTTTGTATTATCAAGTGGCAAAAGCAGCTTGTGCAACAAAACTCTTGCCAAAGTATGACAGTTTAAGCAATTTGCAATGTTAATTGAATTATCAGCTGTTTGAAATCTTCACAACAAGACTGCCATAAGATATAAATTGCAGTATATGTACTACTGACAGAAATAAAAAATAGTGTTACACACGTACACAAAACTTTGCCGAATATTTACGTACAGTCAAGTAGAATTGTTTTTTAAGTAGAGATATATATCAAGATATTTGTCCAGTGACATCCTTCTAGTGACTGAATAAATCTGTCACAAATCTCTAATCCCCATGAATGGAAGATCAACAAAACATTTAATGTTACCAGGAAGTGATAATCACAGACAAATTTAACATGGTTTAACAGAAAAAAAAATTGGTTAAAGTCCATCCTCAATAATGAATACATTTCAAATAGGGCTGTGAGGAGGTAACCTGGTAATCTGAAACAGGCTAATTGAGTGAAAATGTAAAGCAAAGTGAGAACTCATAAAACTGTTAAAATATCACATAAACCAATAAATAATGAATGAAGCTTGATATTCAGTCAAATGTCTCTCTGATACGATCATGTTTCAAATAATTTTACTTATTTCCACTGATATTTGATATTTGATTTTCTTTTTTACAAATTGGTTTACATCACCCGCTAATAGCTTTCTGACCCAGAGTGGAGTTGAAACTGCAAAACCAATACCTAGCCCCACTTTTTCCACAAAGTCACACAGCATGTTTGAAATGAATTAAAAAATTGTTTTTCTTTCACATTTCTCTCTGTATAAATCTCCTATGGTGGAATGTAACTCAAGCAGTCCCTATTCTTTTGGTTTGGCTATAAATGAAAGTACAGTAGGGTCTGAAAAACAACTGGAAACCTCAAACCTTTTAAGCCTGTAATAAAATCAATAAGCCTTTGGAAAGATCTTTTATACTAAAGTTGAGCGTATAACTGGAACCTCTGATCAATGTTGTCTGACTCTAGTTAGACAACTTTCATAATGATCAGACTTCAAAACTGGTTCTAGATCTACATAAATCTGACTTTTTCTGTTTCAGTTTTCACAAAGTCTACTCGAGTAATTAAGTCGGGTACAAATACTAAAATCATTTCGATCAATTGAACATAAAGAAGAGTCATGACTTTGATAGTGCGAGCCCTACATGTATAAAGACAAAAGACTGTGAAAAAATACATATCATAGACTTCTTTTTGGTTAATTTTTGAGTTTACTTGACTGTGTGGACCATGTGGGTGAGGCAAAAACCTTTTCCTGTGACAAATGTAACGGTTTTATTTGAATCATTGACAATAGAATTATAACAGAAATGTAAGTTGTATACTTGAATATTGTAATTATTCCAACCCGCCATCTCTAACTTTAACAAAACATTTTAACAAGCTTGGTATTGTGAGAAATATTGGCTATTTTATGTACATACACATGACAGAGTATAATGTGAAAATCAATATACAAACAATAAAACATTTCCCCAAAACAAACTATAAATATTGTAAAGAAACACAAGAACTTAAATATTATATGTACAGGAATTAGCCATCATACAGACAGATTCAAGCTACATTGATTTCTGTGCTCCAAATGTTTAATGACAAAAGACAAACTATACAATATAGTAGAACAGTCTCAGACTAGGTTATATTCATCCAGCATCCCACCAGTTATCAAAGTCCAACCATCACCCACCTTCCCGACCTTGGCAAGTCTCATTAACTTGCTAATCCCGCCCCATTTCCTCCCATTACCCTGTCAATCAATCTCCAGCTCTCCCCTACCCCTTTTCCACATCAATCAGCTGAATCCCACCCCGTTCTATCCATGAACCAATCCCACCCCTTTCCTTAGCCCAGCCTCTCTCCCCTGTCAATTACTTAGAAGCTGACCCCACCCCGTTCCTTGGAGAAGCCCAGCATGCTCTGGTTGAAAACCATGGATGTGAGACTGGCATATGACTCAATCAAGATGTTCCCCTCAAACTCCTGCACATTCTCCCCTGGCTTCTTCTCTCTGGAATTAATAGGATAATAACAATCTAAACTGTTGTATGGTTTGCAAACACACTGTCAAAGGGTGATCATAGTATTTTCATTTTTTTCAACTAACCAGCATGAAGCAGTGAAAGCCAGTTGTTAACAGTTTATACTCATACTGAGTGGCTTTATGCCCACCAAGTAAACGCTGCCTCCCAATTAAAGGAAGTTCTATTTTTATGTTTTAATCCTCCATTTAAAGGACATCTTTGTCCCTTATGGTAATGCTTCAAAGAAAACGTTAAATATATCAAAGAAATAGTCAATATCACTAAAATAGTGAAGTATGATCATAATAATTCTGTTTCTCACCTAACTATGGCCAGACATATAATATTGTCTTTCATAGATCCAATTTGGGGCTTCAAAAGTGCCTTACTTTAAAAACTTTTTCAATATTTTTTTCTGACAACAGAGTAACAGAAAAGTAGATGACAAGCACATTAACTGATATTAATTAAATGAAATATTGTAACATGTTTATTGAAATAGATGTTCCAAACTTTTTTTTGGAAATCATAAAATACGAATACTTTATGATCTTCAGTGTTTGACCTGGGATCTTGGCTGCACTTTGTTTTACAAGACATGGGAGTAGCCTTGAAATACTATTTGGCTTGTTTTTAAACTTTACCCGTACAGGATTTGGGTGATTATATCATCTTTACATTGTTTAGCAATCCCTTGTATTTTTGTTTTATTTCAATTTATCGCAAATAGCACAATACGCAATTTTTTTTTTCCGGGTTTGGGGGCTTGGCCCCATTTATAACTCTGTTGATTTCTTATTGAACTCTTTGTATATATGGGTCTATGAATTCTGGCGCTAACCTGAAGATGACCTTTGTCTGCTGTAGCAGGGCTTCATAGAAGTCATCCACATTATAGGTGACTGTCTCAGACTCCTCCTCACAGTAGATGGCTGGATGATGGATGAAGGTAAAGAATGGCATCTGTGAGGTGAAGGGATTCCAGCGTTCCATCAAACTAAGCTCTTGTCCAAAGGTCACACGCACTCCACCGTGGGTCCTGGGACTGTGTGTACACAGAGAAATCAACGGTGAATGTGATATTATTAACAGTATATGAAATTCACTATTAATCAATTCCCAATAAATACACAAAATCAGGTACACCCTGCACCAATTCTGCATGAACAAAGAAAACTAAGAAGGGTATATATAACCATTTTTCAAACAATGTCAGTCACTAGACAGTAACTTGATTTTAAAAGAATGACAAAAAAATAAAATGTACCATATGGACATTTTTATGATTTCTATAAGAGATAAAAAAATGTGAAAGCATAGATATTTGAAAATACATCTTTTCATAAGATTTTCTTAAGATTCATTTTCAAAATATTTGAAAATAAAATTATCTTTAATGGTTTTGTGCTACTTTTGTACACTAGATTCAGGAACAATTGAACATTTATTTTGACACTAACCAAATATTGAAAACCTACTATTATTTACATCATGCATACCTTGTTAAATCAATTTACATGTTAAAATTTTAAACTGGGAATAACAGGTAAAAAGGGTAATACTTATTGATCATCATTTTATGATTATAAAAACATGTGTTTATTTTACTGCATGCAAACAGCGTATTCTGTATGATAAGGTAAAATGCCTACATCTCTAACTTTGAACATAACTTGACAAGGAAGAATCGATATTTTTTTTTTTAGAAAAATATTAATCTTCTTGTAAAAACATCTAATTTTGCAGAATTCCATGCTTCATAATTTTCCATATCACACTCCTTATCCATAGTGAACAAAAAGTACTGATTATAAAGGGACTGTACAAATAATAAAATGAAATTTTGCCCGAGTCCATGAAATCCTGAAAGTTTCTTCACAACAAAAAGTCAGCTGGCAAGTTATTCTGGTCACATTAAGCATCAACTTAAAGCACTGCCTCTGCTTGTTTATGTGGTGGCAGCTGGACAACAGAAACTTTTCATATACAAGATCAACAGACTGGATGCAGGATTGAAATCAAGTAGGTGCAGCAGTGTTGAAAGCTTTAAAAGTGTGACTAGAGACATTCATATCAAATTTATAGTTTCAGTGTATACTCGGAGGGTTCACAAAACTAGCTGATGATCTGAAACTTTAGGGAGCCGGGAGCTGATAGATTAATTATATTCTCTGAACTACAACATGCGAGAAACAAGCAATCAATACTTATGTACTGAACTGTTCTTTACTGGCAATCGTTTTTAGTTTCCAAGTGACTGGAATACATGTTGTAACACTACTTCGCAGGCACTGTTTTTCTACCAAATAACAAACCTATCATCAATATTTTGCTTGTACAAAAATTATCAATATTTGAGTTTGGAGTGCTTGATTTCTAGGATATTTTGTTTTTATTGACTAAGTAATAAAGTCAATACTTTGTGCCACGGTAACCCTAAATATGAACAGAATTAAAATGCTAAGATAATGGCATGTCCTATAACCACAAACCAATGAGTAAATTTAATACTAACACAAGCAATCAGCGCCCGTGAACGGTCTCTGTGTCAGCTGACTGTGTTTCGAGTTCCAGAGTAGAAGTGAAAGAAGAAAAGGTCACAAAAGTTGTGCCCTGCAAATTGTATTCAGAAATAAGGTACAAAGTTAGCTGTAATGGTGTAAAAAGTAGGTGAACAACATATTTTAACAAAATAATGTAAATGCAATTGTTTTCAAGTTACAACTGATTTACTTAACAGTG
The DNA here is from genome assembly GCA_964017235.1 of Sabellastarte sp. h YS-2021. Taxonomy (NCBI): domain Eukaryota; kingdom Metazoa; phylum Annelida; class Polychaeta; order Sabellida; family Sabellidae; genus Sabellastarte; species Sabellastarte sp. h YS-2021. The sequence continues at coordinate 144,214,845 of OZ024929.1, forward strand.
AGAACCTGGAAGTAGCTATTACTCAGCTACATAATGAGCTACAGGTCTGCAATTCAACTATGTTATGGCTGACTGAAAAGTAGGTGAATAAAATATTTAAACAAAATACTCTAAATGCAATAGCTTTCAAGTTACAACTGATTTACTCAACAGTGAACTTCAAAGTAGCTATTATTTAGCTTTCCAATTAGCTATATGTCTGCAACTTTACTATGTTATAGCTGACCCAAAAGTAGATGCATAACATATTTCAAGAAAATTCTCTAAATACAATAGTTTTCAAGTTATAAGTGATTTACTCAACAGTGAAAACCTGAAAATAGCTATTGCTGAGCTATGCAATGAGCTACAGGTCTGCAACTTTACTATGTTATAGCTGACACAAAAGTAGGTCAATAACATATTTAAAGAAAATAGTCTAAATGCAATAGTTTTCAAGTTACAACTGATTTACTCAATGGTGATAACCAGAAAGTAGCTATTGCTCAGCTATGCTATGAGCTACAGGTCTGCAATTCCACTATTTTATAGCTGACTGAAAAGTAGGTCAATAACTTATTCAAACAAAATTCTCTAAATGCAATAGTTTTCGAGTTACAACTGATTTACTCAAAAGTGATAATCTAAAAGTAGCTATTGCTTATCTATGTAATGAGCTACAGGTCTACAATTTCACTATGTTATAGCTGACCCAAAAGTAGGTGTATAACATATTTAAACAAAATTCTCTAAATGCGATAGTTTTTGAGTTAAAACTGATTTACTCAACAGCGAGAACCTGAATGTAGCTATGGCTGAGCTATGCAATGAGTTACAGGTCTGCAGTTTTACTATGTTACAGCTGACCCAAAAGTAGGTGAATAACATATTGATACAAAATTGTCTAACTGTAAAACTTTTCAAGTTACAACTGATTTACTCAATGGTGATAACCAGAAAGTAGCTATTGCTCAGCTATGCTATGAGCTACAGGTCTGCAATTCCACTATTTTATAGCTGACTGAAAAGTAGGTCAATAACATATTCAAACAAAATTCTCTAAATGCAATAGTTTTCAAGTTACAACTGATTTACTCAACAGTGAGAATCTCAAAGTAGCTATTGCTCAGCTATGGAATGAGCTACAGATCTGCAATTTTACTGTTATAGCTGACCCAAAAGTAGATGAACAACATATTTCAAGAAAATACTGTAAATGCAATAGTTTTCAAGTTATAAGTGATTTACTCAACAGTGAAAACCTGAAAATAGCTATTGCTGAGCTATGCAATGAGCTACAGGTCTGCAATTTTACTATGTTACAGCTGACCTAAAAGTAGCTGAATAACATATTGATACAAAATTGTCTAACTGTAAAACTTTTCAAGTTACAGGTGATTTTACTCATAATGATTATGGAAGGTGCTGAAAAGTCAGAAAGTAGGTATTACTCACTTAGCTATTGGGATAGACACCCAAGTTATTCACCACATTGTAGCTATGGAAAAAGTAGGTGAATAACATATTTTAACAAAATGCTCTAAATGCAATTTTTTTCAAGTTATAAGTAATTTGGTGTATGATTTCATGAATTTTAATGCAATATTAAATTATTTAAACATTTCATCAAAAAAAAATTAAGAAAGATCCAGGCCTGATACTCACACAAGTGAATCTACTGGTGGCCTAGTACATATATACAAGATAAGAGAAAAATCCCTTCAATAGTGAATGAGAAAATTGTGGTCAAGTGTTGAAATTTTCACACTTTGGGTGGGGGTACCTCCCTTGTAATGGTTCTGGGGAACAGACGAACACACAGATCTGCATGAATTTTACGATTTATTATCCTCGATAGTTAAGGTATCTTTCAAAAAAAAACAGCATGTCTCTGGGTCTTATAGTTTTGGAGAAGAAGTTGTTCACGCGGACGCAAACGCGGACCGCGCAGAGTGATGTCATAATGTCAGCTGACTGATAAGTCAGCTGACATAAAAACCAGGAATAAAATACATTAGTGAGATACACTAATTTAAAGCAATGCCTATGCTTCAGTAGTTGATTTGGGGACAATTCAACTTCCTTGGACATGCTTCTAATTTGCACAGCTGTCAAAGATAAGTATGAGTTCAATGCTATCTGTCACAGTCTTGTCTTCCTATTTTTTAACATTTTTACATAAGGGAGTATCAACAGCCTAATATGCTGTAAACATCTTCTGAGGCACTGATGAATAGATAGCATTTATATGAAGCACTAAAACTTACGGCATGATAGACTTCTCTGGGTAAACCAGGTTACCGATGGCAATGTACTTCACATTGTGCAGCATCAGTCTCTTCACATCGAGTACTTTCAGGGCAATGAAGTCATACTTGCACACAAGGAGTGAGTTCTCTGTCAGCAGAACAATTTTTTCTTTCTCACAATCCCAGTGATCTATCCTGAAAAAAATTTATGACTAGATGAAATATTCTAGTAAACAAAGCAACACAAAATAAAGAAACAGGTTCAATCATGCATTTATCACAGTTTCAGGAAAACATTACCTTATATATTTTTGCTACTTTACATAAAGAACAAGCATTCTGCCGCATGCATTTATCTCCCGCCATATAAATGAGATGTACTAAAGACAATATATTTTAACAAGGTGCTCTAAGTGTAATACTTTTCAAGTTATAATTGATTTAGTGCATGATTTCATGAATTTTAATGCATTAAAAATTATTTAAAAAATTCATTAAAAAAATTTAGCATGTGAAAGCTCTCCAAAATGTAGGTGAATGAGTTATTTGAGAAATATTGGCTATCTGCAATACTTTTAGTGATAATAGGCAGTTACTCATTTTAAGTAGGTGAGTAATTAGCTACGGATCTGAAAATTCACTAATTGAAAGCTCTCCAAAATGTATGTGAATGAGTTATTTCAGAAATACTGGCTATCTGTAATACTTGTAGAGATAATTCGCATTTACTCATTTTGAGTAGGTGAATAATTAACTACGGGTGTGAAACTTCACCAAGTGAAAGCTCTCCCAAAAGTAGGTGAATGACTTATTTGAGAAAAATTGGCTATCTGCAATACTTTTACAGACAAGCATTCTGACGCATGCATTTATCTCCCGCCGTATAAATTAGATGTCCTAAAGATAGTGGAATATAAATTTTCCTGCGAGATGGAGGCACATGTAGAAGTGACAAGTTTAATGTTTGATTGCAATACTTTTAAAGACAAAAGGCATTTACTCATTTTAGTAGCTATTACTTTGCCATCCAAAGAGCTACAGTTCTGCCACTTCATTATGCAGATCAACTCAAAGTAGGAAAGCACGTCTTTAGAAGAAATAGCCTATCTGTACTACTTTTAGAGATACAAGACATTTACTTATTTTAGTGGCTATTACTCTGCCATCTAAAGAGCTACAGTTCTGCAACTTCACTATGTGGTAGATCACCCAAAAGTAGGTGAATGACTTATTTAGAAGAAATTGCCCACCTGTAGTACTTTTAGAGACTAGACCAAGGATGCATCTGTGGCCAGATGCAAAATGTATCCACCGGCAAAGGCAAAAGTAGCTATTACTCAGCTATGGCACGAGCTAGAGGTCTGAAATTTTAGTATGTTATAGCTGACCCAAAAGTAGGTGAGTAACATATTTGCACAAAATTCTCTAAATGCAATAGTTTTCAAGTTACAAGTGATTTTACTCATGATGGAAGTTAGTGAAAAGCCCAAAAGTAGCTATTACTCACTTAGCTATTCAGATAGACACCCAAGTTACTCACCATGTTGTTGCTATGGAAAAAGTAGGTGAATGACATATTTTAACAAAATGCTCTAAATGTAATACTTTTCAAGTTATAAATGATTTAGTGTTGAGTAAGAACTTCAAAGTAGCTATTACTCCGCTATGCAATGAGCCACAGGTCTGGAATTTTACTATGTTATAGCTGCCTCAAAATAGGTGAATAACATACCGAAACTAAATAATGTAAATGCAAAAGTTTTCAAGTTATAAGTGATTTACCCAACAGTGATAACCTAAAAGTAGTTAATTTCTCGAACAAAAGTGTTGACAGGGATATTGTCTCTACAACTGACTCAGATGGCTTTACTCTTCAAAATCATGAAATACGACGCCAGAGGAGGGAGAACATGAGAAAGAAGAAGGTCATCTCGGGAAGTGGAAGTACACTCAGAATCCGTGGGGCCCCAGAGCCAAGCAGGGAAATATTTGTCTACCGGATCCATCCAGACACAACAGAGGATGAATTTAAAGAATACATGGAATATGTTGGAATAACTGTTCGGGCAATTGAATGTACCTCAAAAGTTGAATCTCATTTCAAATCTTATCATGTCACTATTCCAGTATCTCACCTGGAAAGAGCTTTCACTCCAGCCGCTTGGCCTGAAGGTGTGAGAGTACGGAAGTTTTGGCCAAAGAAGCAACAGACTGACTCAGAAAGATGAGTGTTAAAGATTGTGTACAGACCTATTTCAACATGGATAAACAATTAAAATTTACTACATATAACAGCCATGGTCATGGAGCAGGGAGATTTGAATATATACAAAAATTGTGTGATAACTCAGACTTCATTTTAATTCAAGAACATTGGTTACTGAATAAACAGTCTCATCTTTTTGAACAAAAATTTCCTGGGATAAGGGCTCACAGTGTATCAGGTATGGATGACAACACAATATTGAGAGGCCGCCCCTTTGGTGGATGTGCTGTTCTTTGGAAGGAATGTTTGAAATTCAAAGTAACTCCTGTTATTACGGACTGCAAAAGACTATGTTGAATTATTGTAGAAAATGAAGACTTTAAAATGTTAATTTGTAATGTTTATATGCCAACATATTCAAATAGTAATAATTACATTTCCAGTTTTAATGATACTTTAAGTACCATATCAACGCTACTGTTAGAAAACCATATTGACCATATAGTGATTGGTGGAGACTTCAATGTAGATCTTATGGATCAGAATGTTGTTATTTCCAGATATGTTAATTCCTTTTTGCAAAAGGAATCTCTTAAATGTGCAATTGAGTCAGGTGGTCATGCTGTTGATTTCACATTTGAAAGTAAGGCAAATGGAAGTAGATCAGTATTAGATCATTTCTTGGTTAGCAGCAACATCTGTGAGTGCATTGATAATTATTATGTAAAACATGATGGTGATAATGTTTCAGACCATTCACCTGTATGTATGTCTCTTAATATTAACTAGATTGGGCCAACTCGGCGCCAACATATCCCCAGACAGGTCATCACTCACGCCACAGGTTTTGATCGGAAATTTTTTAAAACATAATTACCCATTATTATATGAACTTCAGCACATCAATCTACTCTGTTTATATCTCCCCAAGGAAGATGGTGTATCCCCAGACGCCGAATACATAACTGAAATTATATTTTCAATCTTCCTGCAATGATAACTCTAAACCTATTTTCAAAGTATTTAAATGATTGATGATTGAATGTCCATTCTAAAATAATAATCCCAAAAGAGCATATCTGTTTCTATATTTGTTGACAAATAAAATATTATTTTTAACTCAACTCATCATATTTTTCAATCTTCCTTCAAAGTATTTAAATGATTGATGATTCAATGTCCATTCTAAAATTCATAATCCCAAAAGCGCATATCTGTTTCTATATTTGTTCACAAATAAAATATTATTTAAAAAAAAATTATTTATATTATTATTTTATTATATTATTTTTAGAATTTGCAAATTGTTTTCAGTTATTCATTTCCTCTATACCTATATATGTGGTCCATATATATGCAACCTAAATATGTGACACAATCTCAGTTCTGACTCCCCTTTGTGTTATATGTAATGAAGCCCACCACCTCCCACCCCCACCCCTCTCCCCTTCTCCACACCTCTCTCACTATTACACAAGATCTGCAACCCCATTGAGTTCTTTGTTTCTCATCCGATATCATTAAATACCTTTGTTTATTTAGTGTCACTCAATATAGCTGGAGGTCCCAGAGGTGGGTGGGGGGAATCCGGGTGGGGGATGTGGGTTGAGCATAAATGGTAAACAAACAATCTATATAAAAGGGGTACTCAAATACAAAAAGAATTGAGAATTTTAAGTATGTGATTATCAACTGAAATGAGTTCATAACTGTAGGAGCTGTGCCAAAATTAACTGAGGCAAGTTGAATAAAACTGGGCTAGTTGAGGGTTAAAAATCCCCTAGTTTTACTACATAAGGATATAATTTCATTAATATTGGGACTTAAAGCTCACTTAAAGTGTCCATTTTGTCTACTTGAATATGTTTAACCAGTTTCATTTTAAAAAGTGAAAAACTCAGCAAGCAGAGGTATAACACACAAAAATAAGTTCTTAAAAGACTAAGATAGCCATAACATTATTAATATTCAAAATTTAAATAGACAGGCATTTCCTTTTAAAAATTCAAAGATTTCAGCTCTATAACCCACATCGTTTGACAGTTACTGGGCTTTAAAGTGGCATAATATCCATAAATTGGGTTTCTGTGGGCATTTTACAATTGTTAAAGAGACCTTAGCAATTAAACTACAGATCTGAAACTTTTTGGGGGACATACATAACAAACAAAAATGATATATAATACAGTTTAAGACTTGTCACACTAAGCATTTCCAAATAACAGGGCAAAATACGGAAAAAATGTCAAAAAAGGCACTTGGGCGAGTGTCTATGGCCCTCATACACAGGTTAAATGTCTACTAAAAACCTTGATTTTCGGCATATGTAAAAAAGGACATAATAATGCATTCCCAGATGGGATTTCAGCTCCATCAATCACATAGTTTAACAGTTACAGGGCTTAAAGGTGGTAAAAAGTCCAAATATTGGGTCATTGTGAGCCTTTTAGAGATCTCGATGTGGCTTTCAAATTAAAGCTTCAGACTTAAAATTTGTTACATACTAAGATTACACATAGAATATGTATCTAATAAAGTTTGAAACTTCTCAGACTTACCATTTCCAAGTTACAGAGAAAAATATGTGAAAAATGTCTTAAAAGGGTCACTCAGGTGGGTGTTTAAGGTCCTCATACACAGGTTAAATGTCTACTTGAAGCCTTGATTTTTGGCACATGTAAAAAGAACATAATAATGTATTCCCAGATGAGATTTCAGCTCTATCAGTCACATAGTTTAACAGTCACAGGCCTTAAAATTGGCAAAAAGTCCAAATACTGGGTCTTTATGGGGCCTTCTAGAGACCTAAATGTAGCCTTCAAATTAAAGCTTCAGACTTAAAATTTGTCACATACTAAGATTACACATAGAATATGCATCTAATACAGTTTGAAACTTCTTAGACTTACCATTTCCAAGTTACAGGGAAAAATATGTGAAAAATGTCTAAAAATGGTCACTCGGGTGGGAATTTATGGTCCTCATACACAGGTTAAATGTCTTCTTAAAGCCTTAATTTTTGGCACATATAAAAATAACATACTAATATCTTCTCAGATAGGATTTGAGCTCTATCAGTCACATAGTTTGACAGTCACAGGGCTTAAAAGTAGCAAAAAGTCCAAATATTGGGTCTTTGGGAGCCTTTTAGAGACCTCAATTTGACCTTCAAAATTAAAGCTTCAGACTTAAAATCTGTTACATACTAAGATTACACACAGAATATAAATCTAATACAGTTTGAAACTTCTCAGACTTACCATTTCCAAGTTACAGGGAAAAAGATGTGAAAAATGTCTTATAAGGGTCACTCGGGTGGGTGTTTATGGTCCTGATACACAGGTTAACTGTCTATTAAAGGCCTAAATGTTGGGGCACATATAAGAAAACACATAGATATATTCCCAGATGATATTTAACTTAGATGAGAGACATAGTTTGAAAGCTACAGTGCTTGAAAGTGGCAAAAAGTGCATAAATTGGGTCTCTGTGGGCACTTTTGAGACCTTAAGTCGACCCCTTTGGGTAAACCTACAGCCCTAAAATTTTCTACAGACAAGGATTACATATCAAAGTTATACCTAGCACAGTTTGAGACTCATCAGAATTATCACTTCCAAATTATAGGGCAAAATATGTGTAAAGTATAGCAAAAAATCCCTAAGTGGGGGTATTTATGGGCCTCAAACACAATTTTCTCCTCAACTTAAAGTCATGATTTTCGGCACATGTACTAAGAACATATTAATGTGTTGTCAGGTAAAATTTCAGCCAGCTGAGCATCATAGTTTGTGACCTACAGGGCTCTAAGTGGCCAAAAGTCCAATTTCTGACCTTAAGGTGGCCATAAGTTCTTTTTTACTGGGAGTTTAAGGTCACCTTAAAATAGGGATCTTCCTTTGGGCACCCTTAACATGTGTACCAAGTTTGAAAAAAAAATATTAATTTGTTTTTGAGTTATCGCGTCCACAAGGAAATTTCTACGGCGGCGGCGGCGGCGGCGGCGCGACGGACCTGAATCCAATATATCCCCGACTTTCGTCTGGGGATATAATTACTCAAGAGTAACAGAGAGTGTTGATTGTGAAAATGTACCTAAGTATCAGTGGCACCAGGCCACTGATACAGAATTAGTTAAATATAAATCAACCTTAGATGAATGTTTGAGTAATATATGCATACCATGGGAAGTCATACAATGTAGAGATATTTTTTGTACTAGTCATAATGAACTAGTTGAGAGGTTTTATAAAGACATAACAATAGCATATTTGAAAGCAAGTGAATGTCATATACCGAAAACTGACAAACCCAAGGGTAAAGCTTTTCCAGGTTGGAGTAGTTTGTTGAAAAACCTTAAAGAAGAGTCACTTTTTTGGCATAAAATATGGCAAAGCCATGGGTGTCCCAAAGTAGGAGTCCTTGCTGATAATAGGAGACAGGCAAGGGCTTCTTATCATAATGCAATCAGAAGTGCTAAACAAAAGCAACATGTACACAGGTCAGAAAGGATGGCAAACTGTATATTGCAAAATAAAAGTCGTCAATTCTGGAATGAAGTCAAGAGAGTTAATCATTCTAAAACTCAAGTTCCTACTTGTGTAGATGGTGTAACAGGAACCAAAAATATTAGTGATATATTTATGAGTAAATACAAACAGTTGTACAACTCTGTAAATTATGATAAAAAAGAAATGGAAAATCTTAAAACTGAGATTACACACAGGATCAGTAATTGCTGTCATCTTAATAAGTGTTATAATAATCATGATACACATTGTGGTCTAGTAGCTAAAGCAGTCAGTAAACTGAAACATGGAAAAAGTGATGGGAGTACACTCCAGATGTCAGATCATTTCATAAATGGCACACCAAAGGCCAATGTTTATCTGTCTTTATTGTTTAAAACTATCATGAATCATGGTGTTATTCCAGAGTCAATGTTACTTGGTACAATTGTACCAATTCCTAAAAACAGACGAAAATCTATGAACGATTCCAGTAATTATAGGGGTATAACCCTAAGCAGTATTATGGGAAAAATACTTGACAATATATTACTCTCTACCAATATGAATATATTTAGTAGTTCCTATTTGCAGTTTGGGTTTAAGGCAAAACATTCCACAACCCACTGTACTTTTGTGGCACAAGAAGTTGTTAATTACTATGTGAAACACAATAGCTCAGTGTACTGTGTACTATTAGATGCAAGTCAAGCTTTTGATCGAGTGGAATATGTGAAACTGTTTGAAGTGCTGTTAAACAGAAATATTTGCCCTTTAGTGGCTAGATTATTGGTAAATATGTATACTCACCAGAAACTAAGAGTTAGATATTCCTATGTAACAACTGAACCATTTATCGTAACAAATGGAGTAAAACAAGGTGGAATTTTATCCCCAATACTGTTTGCAATTTATGTTGATGTTCTTTTTCACAAGCTACAGAGTCTAAGAATTGGCTGCTATATTGGGGATGTATTTGCAGGAGTGCTTGGATATGCAGATGATATCTTATTAATGGCTCCTAGTATTACTGGTTTAAATTTAATGTTAAAGAAAGTGAATCAGTATGGAAAAGACTTCAAAATAAAATTCAATCCTTCCAAAACCAAGTTGGTTATATGTGGAAGTAATGATAATATTCATAATGTACTCTTCCAGGAAACTAAACTTCTTAATGAAAATTGTGTTACTCACTTGGGAAATAGTCTCGGCACAAATTCAGACCAAATTATGGTGGATAATACTGTATGTTATTTTATTCAAATGTTTAATTATCTAATGGCTTCATTTAGATATTGTGATACTGATATAAAGTATAGACTGTTTAAATCTTTTTGTATGTCCCTATATGGATGTGTTATGTGGAATATTTCAGATATTTACGTGGAAAGATTCTATGTAACATGGAGAAAATGCATACGCAGACTGCTCAGTGTACCTCCCACAACACATAGTCGTTATTTACATTTGCTTGTTAATGATATTTCAGTGGAGAGTCAAATTCATTTACGTTTTGTAAAGTTCTTTCAATCTGTTATCTCGAGTAGTAATACTATTGTAAAAGTATGTGGTGAATTAGCACTAAATGGAAGTGATTCCACAATATGCAAAAATATAAACTACATATGGTATAGATACAGTGTCAACTAGAAATAGGACGCATCTGTGGCCAGATGCTGGATGTATCCACCGACAAAGGCCAACTAACATAGTTTAGAAGATAAAAAGCATTTTTCGTTAATAAGCAGGCTGAAAGCACTTTTAAGTTTGGCTACCCTTATTTGACCCTGTAGCAGGGGCCCAAGGTGAAGTCTGACCACATCAAAAGATTCGCAGTCCATGATTTCCTATAAGTCGTTTTCACATTGCAAACCTCTAGGACCAATAATAAGCAGGAGGGGCCCAAGGTGAAATCTGACCACATGAAAAGATTTGCAGCCCATGACTTCCTCTAAGTTGTTTTCATATTAATGAGTTATTTGTGAAATACTGGCTATCTGCAATACTTGTAGAGATAATTCGCATTTACTCATTTTGAGTAGATGAATAATTAGCTACGGGTCTGAAACTTCACCAAGTGAAAGCTCTCTCAAAAGTAGGCGAATGAGTTATTTGAGAAAAATTGGCTATCTACAATACTTTTAGAGATAATTCGAATTTACTCATTTTCAGTAGGCGAGTAATTACCTACGGGTCTGGAACTTCACCATGTGAAAGCTCTCCCAAAAGTAGATGAATGAGTTATTTGATAAAAAATTGGATATCTGCAATACTTTTATAGATAATTAGCATTTACTCATTTTGGGTAGGTGAATAATTAGCTACAGGTCTGAAACTTCACCAAGTGAAAGGTCTCCCAAAAGTAGGTGAAGGAGTTATTTGACAAAAATTGGCTATCTGGAATACTTTTAGAGATAATTTGCATTAACTCATTTTCAGTAGGTGAGTAATTACCTACAGGTCTGAAACTTCACCAAGTGAAAGCTCTCCCAAAAGTAGGTGAAGGAGTTATTTGACAAAAATTGGCTATCTGCAATACTTTTAGAGATAATTTGCATTTACTCATTTTCAGTAGGTGAGTAATTACCTACAGGTCTGAAACTTCACCAAGTGAAAGCTCTCCCAAAAGTAGGTGAAGGAGTTATTTGACAAAAATTCGCTATCTGCAATACTTTTAGAGATAATTTGCATTTACTCATTTTGAGTAGGTGAGTAATTACCTACGGGTCTGAAACTTCAGCATGTGAAAGCTCTCCCAAAAGTAGGTGAAGGAGTTATTTGACAAAAATTGGCTATCTGCAATACTTTTAGAGATAATTCGCATTTACTCATTTTCAGTAGGTGAGTAATTACCTACAGGTCTGGAACTTCAGCATGTGAAAGCTCTCCCAAAAGTAGGTGAATGAGTTATTTAAGAAAAATTTGCTATCTGCAATACTTTTAGAGAAAATGCAGAATTACTCATTTTTAGTAGGTAAGTAATTTAGCCACAGGCCTAATTTAGACATAAAGCCTACCAATAGAGTACTGTGGTGCACCCTGTAATATACTTTGCAAACTTGAGAAGGCTAGCTATAATATTTTTTTTTGTTAGAGCGGTAATGGTGAAATCTCTCTACACACTACGGCTATCCAGTGGATACAATGATTTACTCAACAGTGAGAACCTGAAAGTAGATATTGGTAAGCTATGCCATGACACAGAGGTCTGCAATTTCACTCTGATATAGCTGACCAAAAATTATGTGAATAACATATTTAAACAAAATACTGTAAATGTAATAGTTTTCACGTTATAACTGATTTACTCAACAGTGATAACGTCAAAGTAGCTATTACTCAGCTATGCAATGAGCTACATGTCTGAATTTTTTCTATGTTATAGCTGACCCAAAATTAGGTGAACAACATATTTAAGCAAAATACTGTAAATGCAATAGTTTTCAAGTTACAACTGATTTACTCAATAGTGACAACCTGAAAATAGCTATTGCTCAGCTATGCCATGAGCTATAAGTCTGTAATTTCACGACGTTATAGCTGACCCCAAAGTAGGCGAACAACATATTTTAACAAAATACTCCAAATGCACTATTTTTCAAGTTACAAGTCATTTACTCAACAGTCAGTACCTGAAAATAGCTATTGCTCAGTTGTGCCATGAGCTACAGGTCTGTAATTTCACTATGTTATAGCTGACCCAAAAGTAGCTGAATAACATATTTACACAAATTTCTGTAAATGCAATACTTTTCCAATTACAACTGATTTACTCAACAGTGTGAACTTCAAAGTAGCTATTACTCAGCTATGCAATGAGCCACAGGTCTGGAACTTCACTATGTTATAGCTGACTCCGAAATAGGTGAATAACATATTGAAACAAAATACTCTAAATGTAATACTTTTGAAGTTATAAGTAATTTACTCAACAGTGATAACCTAAAAGTAGCTATTACTCAGCTATGCCATGAGCTACATGTCTGAAATTTTACTATGTTATAGCTGACATAAAAGTAGCTGAATAACATATTTATACAAAATTCTGTAAATGCAATAGTTTTCAAGTTACAATTGATTTTACTCATGATGGAAGTTACTGAAAAGCCCAAAAGTAGCTATTACTCACTTAGCGATTGAGACAGACACCCAAGTTACTCACCATGTTGTAGCTATGAAAAAAGTATCTGAATAACATATTTTAACAAAATGCTCTAAATGCAACACTTTTCAAGTTATAAGTGATTTAGTGCATGATTTCATGACTTTTAATGCATTTTAGACATTTTTGTCTACCACAGGCCTAATTTAGACATAAAGCCTACCAAAAAGATAAGGTGGCGAGTCCTCTAGCATACCAAGCCACCTGCCAAATATGAAAGAAATCTGGAAAGAAATGTGGACTGTAGGTCGCTAACAAGCAATATTCCACATTTTAGACATTTTTGTCTACCACAGGCCTAATTTAGACATAAAGCCTACCAAAAAGATAGGGTGGCGAGTCCTCTACCATATCAAGTCACCTGCCAAATATGAAAGAAATCCGGAAAGAAATGTGGACTGTAGGTCGCTAACAAGAAATCTCTGCGGACGCGGACGAGGGCGCGGACGCGGACGACGACGATGATGAATCCATAGTATCCCCGCTTCGCGTCGGGGATACAAATATTCAAAATATGAACCAGTAAGTTATATTAAGGTAAATAAACTCATTAAGTCCACTTTTAGTCCGTTAAACACGGATGATTATGTAGTTGCATCAAATGTCATTGATCTTATAAAGATGAGAGATTACAAACATTCTCTATTTTCATTGGAAGAAATTAACGAGATGATCATATACTTTTGTAAATAGATCTGATGTTTATTGTTGTTGTTTTTTTTTCATTTCTTTTCTTGTCATTGTAATAAGTGTATGGTATTAACCAATTATTCTTTATTATAATTGTACTTATATAATTGTACTCTGGGTACGAAGATATATATATATATTATTCAGCTATGCCATGAGCTACAGGTCTGAAATATTACTATGTTATAGCTGACCCAAAAGTAGCTGCATAACATATTTGCACAAAGTGCTCTAAATGCAGTACTTTTCAAGTTATAATTGATTTAGTGCATGATTTAATTAATTTTAATGTATTAAAATTTATTTAAAAAATTCATAAAAAAACTTAAGCATGTGAAACTTCTCCGAAATGTAGGTGAATGAGTTATTTGAGAAATACTGGCTATCCGCAATACTTTTAGTGATAATAGGCATTTACTTATTTTGAGTAGGTGAGTAATTAGCTACAGGTCTGAAACTTCACCAAGTGAAAGCTGTCCCAAAAGTAGATGAATGACTTATTTGAGAAAAATTGGCTATCTGCAATACTTTTAGAGATAATTAGCATTTACTCATTTTGAGTAGGCGAGTAATTACCTACGGGTCTGGAACTTCACCATGTGAAGGCTATCCGCAATACTTCTAGGGATAATTAGCATTTACTCATTTTGAGTAGGTGAATAATTAGCTACGGGTCTGAAACTTCACCAAGTGATGGCTCTCCCAATAGTAGATGAATGAGTTATTTGAGAAAAATTGGCTATCTGCAATACTTTTAGAGATAATTAGCATTTACTCATTTTGAGCAGGTGAGTAATTAGCTATGGGGCTGAAACTTCACCATGTGAAAGCTCTCCCAAAAGTAGGTGAATGAGTTATTTGAGAAAAATTGGCTATCTGCAATACTTTTAGAGATAATTAGCATTTACTCATTTTGAGCAGGTGAGTAATTAGCTATGGGTCTGAAACTTCACCAAGTGAAAGCTCTCCTAAAAGTAGGTGCATGAGTTATTTGACAAAAAATGGCTATCTGCAATCCTTTTAGAGATAATTAGCATTTACTCATTTTGAGTAGGTGAGTAATTAGCTACAGGTCTGAAACTTCACCAAGTGAAAGCTCTCCCAAAAGTAGGTGAATGAGTTATATGAGAAAAATTGGCTATCCGCAATACTTTTAGAGATAATTAGCATTTACTCATTTTGAGTAGGTGAACAATTAGCTACGGGTCTGAAACTTCACCAAGTGAAAGCTCTCCCAATAGTAGGTGAATGAGTTATTTGAGAAAAATTGGCTATCTGCAATACTTTTAGAGATAATTAGCATTTACTCATTTTGAGTAGGTGAGTAATTAGCTATGGGTCTGAAATTTCACCATGTGAAAGCTCTCCCAAAAGTAGGTGAATGAGTTATCTGAGAAAATTGGCTATCTGCAATACTTTTAGAGATAATTCGTATTTACTCATTTTGAGTAGGTGAGTAATTAGCTACGGATCTGAAACTTGACCATGTGAAAGCTCTTCCAAAAGTATGTGAAGGAGTTATTTGAGAAAAATTGGCTACCTGCAATACTTTTAGAGATAATTAGCATTTACTCATTCTCAGCAGGTGAATAATTAGCTACAGGTCTGAAACTTTACCAAGTGAAAGCTCTCCCAAAAGTAGATGAACGAGTTATTTGAGAAAAGTTGTCTATCTGCAATAATTTTAGAGATAATTCGCATTTACTCATTTTGAGTAGGTGAGTAATTAGCTACGGGTCTGAAACTTCACCATGTGAAAGCTCTTCCAAAAGTACCTGAAGGAGTTATTTGAGAAAAATTGGCTACCTGCAATACTTTTAGAGATAATTAGCATTTACTCATTTTCAGCAGGTGAATAATTAGCTACGGGTCTGAAACTTCACGAAGTGAAAGCTCTCTCAAAAGTAGGTGAATGAGTTATATGAGAAAAATTGGCTATCTGCAATACTTTTAGAGATAATTAGCATTTACTCATTTTGAGTAGGTGAATAATTAGCTACAGGTCTGAAACTTCACCAAGTGAAAGCTCTCCCAAAAGTAGGTGAAGGAGTTATTTGACAAAAATTGGCTATCTGCAATACTTTTAGAGATAATTCGCATTTACTCATTTTGAGTAGGTGAGTAATTAGCTACGGGTCTGAAACTTGACCAAGTGAAAGCTCTCCCAAAAGTAGGTGAATGAGTTATTTGAGAAAAATTGGCTATCTGCAATACTTTTAGAGATAATTAGCATTTACTCATTTTGAGTAATTAGCTACGGGTCTGAAACTTGACCATGTGAAAGCTCTTCCAAAAGTAGGTGAATGAGTTGAGAAAAATTGGCTATCTGCAATACTTTAGAGATAATTCGCATTTACTCATTTTGAGTAGGTGAGTAATTAGCTAAGGGTCTGAAACTTCACCAAGTGAAAGCTCTCAATTAGCTACAAATGAGAAAATAGCTATTACTCACTTATGGCATGCAATAGAACCCCAAACTATGTACCATCTTATAGCTAAGGACAAAGTAGCTGAACAACATATTTTAGGCAAACACTCTAACTGCAATAGTTTTGGAGTTACAATGGCTTTACTCAACAATCAGAATTTCAAAGTAGCTATTACTCAGCTATCAAAGGTTCAACAGGTCTGAAACTTTACTATGTGATAGCTTACCAAAAAGTAGATGGACAACATATTTGAAAAGATTTCCCTAACTTTAATACTTTTGAAGATATTTGACATTTACTTCTTTTGTTATTTAGCTACAAATGAGAAAATAGCTATTACTCACTTATGGCACGCAATAGCACCCCAAACTATGTACCATCTTATAGCTAAGGACAAAGAAGCTGAACAACATATTTTAGGAAAACACTCTAACTGCAATAGTTTTGGAGATACAATGGCTTTACTCAACAGTCGGAATTTGAAAGTAGCTATGACTCAGCTATCAAAGGTTCAACAGGTCTGAAACTTTACTATGTAATAGCTTACCAAAAAGTAGATGGACAACATATTTGAAAAGATTTCCCTAACTTTAATACTTTTGAAGATATCTGACATTTACTTCTTTTGTTATTTAGCTACAAATGAGAAAATAGCTATTACTCACTTATGGCATGCAATAGAACCCCAAACTATGTACCATCTTATAGCTAAGGACAAAGTAGCTGAACAACATATTTTAGGAAAACACTCTAACTGCAATAGTTTTGGAGTTACAATGGCTTTACTCAACCGTCGGAATTTGAAAGTAGCTATTACTCAGCTATCAAAGGTTCAACAGGTCTGAAACTTTACTATGTGATAGCTTACCAAAAAGTAGATGGACAACATATTTGAAAAGATTTCCCCAACTTTAATACTTTTGAAGATATTTGACATTTACTTCTTTTGTTATTTAGCTACAAATGAGAAAATAGCTATTACTCACTTATGGCATGCAATAGAACCCCAAACTATGTACCATCTTATAGCTAAGGACAAAGTAGCTGAACAACATATTTTAGGAAAACACTGTAACTGCAATAGTTTTGGAGATACAATGGCTTTACTCAACAGTCGGAATTTGAAAGTAGCTATTACTCAGCTATCCATGGTGCAACAGGTCTGAAACTTAACTATGTGATAGCTTACCCAAAAGTAGATGAATAACATATTTGAAAAGATTTCTGTAACTCTAATACTTTTGAAGATATTTGGCATTTACTTCTTTTGTTATTTAGCTACAAATGAGAAAATAGCTATTACTCACTTATGGCATGCAATAGAACCCCAAACTATGTACCATCTTATAGCTAAGGACAAAGTAGCTGAACAACATATTTTAGGAAAACACTCTAACTGCAATAGTTTTGGAGATACAATGGCTTTACTCAACAGTCGGAATTTGAAAGTAGCTATTACTCAGCTATCCACGGTGCAACAGGTCTGAAACTTTATTATGTGATAGCTTACCAAAAAGTAGATGGACAACATATTTGAAAAGATTTCCCTAACTTTAATACTTTTGAAGATACTTGGCATTTACTTCTTTTGTTATTTAGCTACAAATGAGAAAATAGCTATTACTCACTTATGGCATGCAATAGAACCCCAAACTATGTACCATCTTATAGCTAAGGACAAAGTAGCTGAACAACATATTTTAGGAAAACACTCTAACTGCAATAGTTTTGGAGTTACAATGGCTTTACTCAACAGTCAGAATTTCAAAGTAGCTATTACTCAGCTATCCAAGGTGCAACAGGTCTGAAATTTTACTATGTGATAGCTTACCAAAAAGTAGATGAACAACATATTTGAAAAGATTTCTGTAACTCTAATACTTTTGAAGATATTTGACATTTACTCCTTTTGTTATTTAGCTACAAATGAGAAAATAGCTATTACTCACTTATGGCATGCAATGGGACCCCAAACTATGTACCATCTTATAGCTAAGGACAAAGTAGCTGAACAACATATTTGAAGAAAAAGTTGTAACTGCAATAGTTTTTGAGTTATGAGCCCTTTACTCCAAGTAGCTAAGATAGCTATTACTCAGTTATCTTTAGGCCTAAGTCCATAAAACCAAAAAAATTTTCGAGGGCGTGAAAATTCATTGGGACAATTAATTTACAAAAAATCTGTAGCTGTAGTAGTTTTGGAGGAATCTGCGTGACTAACTAACGCACGCATACACGCACGCACGCACGCACGCACACACAGGCATCATTTCATAATCTCCCTCCCGGGCTAAAGCCCGGCGGGAGATAATAATTAGCATTTACTCATTTTGATTAGGTGAGTAATTAGCTACGGGTCTGGAACTTCACCATGTGAAAGCTCTCCCAAAAGTAGATAAACGAGTAATTTGATAAAAATTGGATACCCGCAATACTTTTAGAGATAATTAGCATTTACTCATTTTGAGGTGAATAATTAGCTACGGCTCTGAAAATTCACCAAGTAAAGCTCTCCCAAAAGTAGGTGAATGAGTTATTTGATAAAAATTGCCTATCTGCAATACTTTTAGAGATAATTCACATTTACTCATTTTCAGTAGGTGAGTAATTAGCTACGGGTGTGGAACTTCACCATGTGAAAGCCCTCCCAAAAGTAGATGAATGAGTTATTTGATAAAAATTGGATATCCGCAATACTTTTAGAGATAATTCACATTTACTCATTTTGAGTAGGTGAATAATTAGCTACGGGTCTGAAACCTCACCAAGTAAAAGCTCTCCCAAAAGTAGGTGAATGAGTTATTTGAGAAAAATTGGCTATCTGCAATACTTTTACAGATAATTCACATTTACTCATTTTGAGTAGGTGAGTAATTAGCTACGGATCTGGAACTTCACCATGTGAAAGCTCTCCCAAAAGTAGATGAACGAGTAATTTGATAAAAATTGGATATCCACAATACTTTTAGAGATAATTAGCATTTACTCATTTTGAGTAGGTGAATAATTAGCTACGGGTCTGAAACTTCACCAAGTAAAAGCTCTTCCAAAAGTAGGTGAATGAGTTATTTAAGAAAAATTGGATATCCCCAATACTTTTACAGATAATTCACATTTACTCATTTTGAGTAGGTGAGTAATTAGCTACGGATCTGGAACTTCACCATGTGAAAGCTCTCCCAAAAGTAGATGAACGAGTAATTTGATAAAAATTGGATATCCACAATACTTTTAGAGATAATTAGCATTTACTCATTTTGAGTAGGTGAATAATTAGCTACGGGTCTGAAACTTCACCAAGTAAAAGCTCTTCCAAAAGTAGGTGAATGAGTTATTTAAGAAAAATTGGATATCCCCAATACTTTTAGGGATAATTCACATTTACTCATTATGAGTAGGTGAGTAATTAGCTACGGGTCTGGAACTTCACCATGTGAAAGCCCTCCCAAAAGTAGATGAATGAGTTATTTGATAAAAATTGGATATCCGCAATACTTTTAGAGATAATTCACATTTACTCATTTTGAGTAGGTGAATAATTAGCTACGGGTGTGAAACCTCACCAAGTACAAGCTCTCCCAAAAGTAGGTGAATGAGTTATTTGAGAAAAATTGGATATCTGCAATACTTTTACAGATAATTCACATTTACTCATTTTGAGTAGGCGAGTAATTAGCTACGGGTCTGGAACTTCACCATGTGAAAGCTCTCCCAAAAGTAGATGAACGAGTAATTTGATAAAAATTGGATATCCACAATACTTTTAGAGATAATTAGCATTTACTCATTTTGAGTAGGTGAATAATTAGCTATGGGTCTGAAACTTCACCAAGTGAAAGCTCTTCCAAAAGTAGGTGAATGAGTTATTTAAGAAAAATTGGATATCTGCAATACTTTTAGAGATAATTCACATTTACTCATTTTGAGTAGGTGAATAATTAGCTACGGGTCTGAAACCTCACCAAGTAAAAGCTCTCCCAAAAGTAGGTGAATGAGTTATTTGAGAAAAATTGGCTATCTGCAATACTTTTACAGATAATTCACATTTACTCATTTTGAGTAGGTGAGTAATTAGCTACGGATCTGGAACTTCACCATGTGAAAGCTCTCCCAAAAGTAGATGAACGAGTAATTTGATAAAAATTGGATATCCACAATACTTTTAGAGATAATTAGCATTTACTCATTTTGAGTAGGTGAATAATTAGCTACGGGTCTGAAACTTCACCAAGTAAAAGCTCTTCCAAAAGTAGGTGAATGAGTTATTTAAGAAAAATTGGATATCCCCAATACTTTTACAGATAATTCACATTTACTCATTTTGAGTAGGTGAGTAATTAGCTACGGATCTGGAACTTCACCATGTGAAAGCTCTCCCAAAAGTAGATGAACGAGTAATTTGATAAAAATTGGATATCCACAATACTTTTAGAGATAATTAGCATTTACTCATTTTGAGTAGGTGAATAATTAGCTACGGGTCTGAAACTTCACCAAGTAAAAGCTCTTCCAAAAGTAGGTGAATGAGTTATTTAAGAAAAATTGGATATCCCCAATACTTTTAGGGATAATTCACATTTACTCATTATGAGTAGGTGAGTAATTAGCTACGGGTCTGGAACTTCACCATGTGAAAGCCCTCCCAAAAGTAGATGAATGAGTTATTTGATAAAAATTGGATATCCGCAATACTTTTAGAGATAATTCACATTTACTCATTTTGAGTAGGTGAATAATTAGCTACGGGTGTGAAACCTCACCAAGTACAAGCTCTCCCAAAAGTAGGTGAATGAGTTATTTGAGAAAAATTGGATATCTGCAATACTTTTACAGATAATTCACATTTACTCATTTTGAGTAGGCGAGTAATTAGCTACGGGTCTGGAACTTCACCATGTGAAAGCTCTCCCAAAAGTAGATGAACGAGTAATTTGATAAAAATTGGATATCCACAATACTTTTAGAGATAATTAGCATTTACTCATTTTGAGTAGGTGAATAATTAGCTATGGGTCTGAAACTTCACCAAGTGAAAGCTCTTCCAAAAGTAGGTGAATGAGTTATTTAAGAAAAATTGGATATCTGCAATACTTTTACAGATAATTCACATTTACTCATTTTGAGTAGGTGAGTAATTAGCTACGGGTCTGGAACTTCACCATGTGAAAGCTCTCCCAAAAGTAGATGAACGAGTAATTTGATAAAAATTGGATATCCACAATACTTTTAGAGATTATTAGCATTTACTCATTTTGAGTAGGTGAATAATTAGCTACGGGTCTGAAACTTCACCAAGTGAAAGCTCTTCCAAAAGTAGGTGAATGAGTTATTTAAGAAAAATTGGATATCCCCAATACTTTTAGGGATAATTCACATTTACTCATTTTGAGTAGGTGAGTAATTAGCTATGGGTCTGGAACTTCACCATGTGAAAGCCCTCCCAAAAGTAGATGAATGAGTTATTTGATAAAAATTGGATATCCGCAATACTTTTAGAGATAATTCACATTTACTCATTTTGAGTAGGTGAATAATTAGCTACGGGTGTGAAACCTCACCAAGTACAAGCTCTCCCAAAAGTAGGTGAATGAGTTATTTGAGAAAAATTGGATATCTGCAATACTTTTACAGATAATTCACATTTACTCATTTTGAGTAGGCGAGTAATTAGCTACGGGTCTGGAACTTCACCATGTGAAAGCTCTCCCAAAAGTAGATGAACGAGTAATTTGATAAAAATTGGATATCCACAATACTTTTAGAGATAATTAGCATTTACTCATTTTGAGTAGGTGAATAATTAGCTATGGGTCTGAAACTTCACCAAGTGAAAGCTCTTCCAAAAGTAGGTGAATGAGTTATTTAAGAAAAATTGGATATCCCCAATACTTTTAGGGATAATTCACATTTACTCATTTTGAGTAGGTGAGTAATTAGCTACGGGTCTGGAACTTCACCATGTGAAAGCTCTCCCAAAAGTAGATGAACGAGTTATTTGATAAAAATTGGATATCCGCAATACTTTTAGAGATAATTATCATTTGCTCATTTTGAGTAGGTGAATAATTAGCTACGGGTCTGAAACTTCACCATGTGAAAGCTCTCCCAAAAGTAGATGAAGCAGTTATTTGAGAAAAATTATGTCATTATTTTGCCACAAATAAGAAAATAGCTATTACTCACTTATGGCATGCAATAGAACCCCAAACTATATGCATTTACCCTACAGTCACAATTTCAAAGTAGGTATTACTCGGCTATCCAATGTGCAACAGGTCTGAAACTTTACTATGCGATAGGTTATCAAAAACTAGATGAATAACATATTTGAAAATATTTCCCTAACTTTAATACTTTTGAAGATATTTGACATTTACTTATGTTGTTATTTAGCTACAAATGAGAAAATAGCTATTACTCACTTATGGCACGCAATAGAACCCCAAACTATGTACCATGTTATAGCTAAGAACAAAGTAGCTGAACAACATATTTTAGGAAAACACTCTAACTGCAATACTTTTTTAGTTACAATAGCTTTACTCAACAGTCAGAATTTCCAAGTAGCTATTACTCGGCTATCCAAGGTGCAACAAGTCTGAAACTTTACTATGTCATAGCTTACCAAAAAGTAGATGGACAACATATTTGAAAAGATTTCCCCAACTTTAATACTTTTGAAGATATTTGACATTTACTTCTTCTGTTATTTAGCTACAAATGAGAAAATAGCTATTACTCACTTATGGCATGCAATAGAACCCCAAACTATGTACCATCTTATAGCTAAGGACAAAGTAGCTGAACAACATATTTTAGGAAAATACTCTAACTGCAATAGTTTTTGAGTTACAATCGCTTTACTCACCAGTCAGAATTTCAAAGTAGCTATTACTCAGCTATCCAAGGTGCAACAGGTCTGAAAGTTTAGTATGTGATAGCTTACCAAAAAGAAGATGGACAACATATTTGAAAAGATTTCCCTAACTTCAATACTTTTGAAGATATTTGACATTTACTTCTTCTGTTATTTAGCTACAAATGAGAAAATAGCTATTACTCACTTATGGCATGCAATGGGACCCCAAACTATGTACCATCTTATAGCTAAGGACAAAGTAGCTGAACAACATATTTGAAGAAATAGTTGTTACTGCAATAGTTTTTGAGTTATGAGCCCTTTACTCAAAGTAGCTAAGATTGCTATTACTCACTTATCTTTAGGCCTAAGTCAATAAAACCAAAAATTTTTTCAAGGGCATGAAAATTCATTGGGACAATTAATTTACAAAAAATCTGTAGCTGTAGTAGTTTTGGAGAAATCTGCGTGACTAACTAACGCACGCACGCACGCACGCACACACAGACATCATTTCATAATCTCCCTCCCGGGCTAAAGCCCGGTGGGAGATAACAAGTTCATCACAAAGTCTTTTTTTATATGACAAACTTTTCATATCCACACTACAAAATAATGTATATGTATTTAAAGATGGAAAAAAATTCAATGAAACCCACAATAAGATAATCATGAGAAAAACTACTGAAGATTAATTAAAGAGATACAAAATAATGTACACATTACAATTTACAGTATTGTGTATGTTTTCTTGGGGAGTAGTTTTCATTGTGCATAGAATTTCACATTCACTACCATCCCTGGATTCTCAATTTACAGCTATATGCTATTATATTTGTTGTTGCCTCCACTGAGGGATATTGGAGACAAGTTTGAATGTGCAACCGTTAATGCTCAAAATTACTCCTAAGATTTTTGAATGCATCTTGGTCAATTTTTCTATGTTTGCAAAGGCCTGACCAATAAAAGAAGTGGTTAAATTTTAGAAACATATTCTGGACACAAAAAAACTTTGAATGGTAAAAAATTCCAATTTTCACTCCATCTTCATTACTTTTGCCTTCATGTTCAACATTTCTCCAAACATAATCAATGGATCTTTATGAGACATTTTATGTTAGTTTTGTTTCATTTTTAAATGTGAAAGGAACATTATAGCTGTGCCTAAAGTTTCAAAATAAGTAGAATTTAGTAATTTCCATAAAACTGAAGTATACATTTCAGTAAACTATAATGCAATATTACAGGATATAATAGATCTGGTTAATGGCTGTTTAAACTCTCTCAAGTTAAGGGCCACAAGCTCATATTAACTGAATAAATATCTGAGGATTCCCATGCCTGAAAACTTACTCTGTCAACAGCCAGGCACCCAACAGAGGACCATCAAGGTCTGATCTTATGGCTTTCTGCTGGCAATATTCTACGGCATTTTCAAATACACCCGGCTGAAAAAAAAAGTACTGATGAATGATGATATTTGAGAAAGGACATTATCTCTGTTTTAATCATGCAACTAACTTGCTGCATACATTATCCTTTTAATAAAAGAAGATAAATGTGGATATCTGTTCATATCATAGGGTGTTGGGAGCAGAGTGTAGACTACTGCAGTATTGCTCTTTATTCAAAGATTTACTCTGGGGGCTTTGAAAAGAGAGGGTGCACATGTCATTTAACCCCTAAACTTTAATCCATCTACACTCTGGAGAAAATGACAGTTAAAAACTTTAAAATATTATACCTTATAAGTCACTTAATGAAACTACAAATGTACTTTAAATGTACTTGAAAAGTAATTGAAAAATACTAATGCGTCATATTTATATGACGAAATGTGTATAGTGACATCACTGATAGAATAGTATAATTTTGCTCCACGTAGTGTATAAATTAATATTAACATAAATTAGAAAAATGTTTTTGCTAACAAAACAAAGTGTACCAAAAGGTTAGATGCTTTATAGTATAAAGTAGAAAAAGGTTTTTGAAAAGAAAAACATGCAGCACTGAGAGAAGAAGCTAAAGTTAAGCAGACAGTGTGGAAGTTTATGCATTAACATGAAAGAAAAATAGCCAGCCTCGGCGGGCAAGAACCCCAGCCAGCAGGTATAACTAAATGGGCAACAACATTGGTATTTGGGAAAATCTTAGGAACAACTTCAGCTGTAAGAAGTATACAGAATCCATGAAATGTTGTCAGATGTAAAATTCACAGGCCATGATTTCTTACAAGTTGTTTTCATATTTTGATGCCCTAGAACCAATTATAAGGGAGATATAAAGCCCCTTTAGCTTGATGACACTACATGACCTTGAAGCAGGGATCAAAGGTCAAATTTGACATTTGTAAAAGATTTACAGACCATGATTTCCAAGAAGTTGTTTTCTCATTCCAATAAGGGAGATAAGGCAGCCATTTTGTTTTCAAAACAAGCCTAAAACTAGAGGAATGCTTTTGCTAACAAAAGCGAAGCGTCCCTTAAAGTTTAAAATGCTTTGTGGTTTAAATAAGCATGCTGTAAAGCTAAGAATGCACAAAGCTGCACTGTATGCTTTCCCAATACCTCTTAATACATTCTGAAGCTATAAAAGCAACGATAAAGGATATATAAGGCAAAAATTCCAAAGCAGCTATTTATGACCCCAGTTTGGCCCATAAGGGAGGGTCGGGGGGTAAAACTGACCGGCTATTTAGACTTTCCACATATGCTTTCCCAATACCTCTTAATACATTCTGAAGGTATAAAAGCAACAATAAAGGAGATATAAGGCAAAACTCCAAAGCAACTATTTTATGACCCCAGTTTGACCCATAAAGGGGGGTCGGGGGATAAAACTGACTGGCTATTTAGATTCTCCACATATGCTTTCCCAATACCTCTTAATACATTCTGAAGGTATAAAAGCAACAATAAAGGAGATATAAGGCAAAACTCCAAAGCAACTATTTTATGACCCCAGTTTGACCCATAAGGGGGGGGTTGGGGGATAAAACTGACCGGCTATTTAGATTCTCCACATATGCTTTTCCAATACCTCTTAATACATTCTGAAGCTATAAAAGCAACAATAAAGGAGATATAAGGCAAAAACTCCAAAGCAGCTATTTATGACCCCAGTTTGGCCCATAAGGGGGGGTCGGGGGGTAAAACTGACCAGCTATTTAGACTCTCCACATATGTTTTCCCAATACCTCTTAATATATTCTGAAGCTATAAAAGCAACAATAAAGGAGATATAAGGCAAAAACTCAAAATCGGCTATTTTATTACCCCAGTTTGACCCATAAGGGGGGGTCGGGAGGTAAAACTGACTGGCTATTTAGACTCTCCATCTATGCTTTCCCAATACCTCTTAATACATTCTGAAGCTATAAAAGCAACAATAAAGGAGATATAAGGCAAAAACTCAAAATCAGCTATTTTATTACCCCAGTTTGACCCATAAGGGGGGGGGGCATGGGGTAAAACTGACCGGCTATTTAGACTCTCCACATATGGTTTCCTATTGCCTCCCAGTACATTTTATAGCTCTAAATGCAATACTTAAGAAGATAATAGGGGGGTTGGCCTAAATTTAAGGCTTTCAGATTGGAAGGTGTCAGAAAATCACTCATAAATGAGACATTTTTCAAGGGATTGCTCCCAAAATCTAATCAGCTCGCGTTTTCGATAGTATCAACACGTGTGTCAAATTATAAGGCTCTGTAGCAAGTAGTTTTTCCTGAAGTGTGATGACGGGGGGGTGTACTTCAAAAAATAGTTTTTGATCATGTGACCTTCATAAAGGTCAAAGGTCAAATTTAAGCATGCAGAAAAATTTTCCCATGCCTAAGGTATATAACTGCCAAATATGGTTTATAAAAGCAACAATAAAGGAGATATAAGGCAAAAACTCAAAAAATTGTTTTTGATTATGTGACCCTTCATAAAGGTCAAAGGTCAAATTTAAGCATGCAGAAAAATTTTCCCACGCCTAAGGCATATAACTGCCAAATATGGTTTGAAACCTTCTAATAATAAGGGAGATATTCAAGGGAGACCATAACGCGGCGGCGGCGAGGAAACTGAGGCGAAAACAAATAAGCGCCCTTTCAGGGACGCTTAATTACTCTCAGGCAAGCTTTCCTAGCCATTTACATTTTGTGCAAATGTGACACAGCTAGCTGTAGTGTTGGTATCGAATACAAATATGTATTTCGATATCAAACCATATTTTTGCCTTCCATATCGATCGATATTGAAATATCGGGGCATTAGATGCTTTCCTGGGGGAGACCTTCCAAACTCTTTTGCGAGGTTTAGTAGATTCCCGAAACGTAAACAAATATGGCGTTTCCGCTTTAGCGGTAGGTGAAAGTTGACAAAAATAATAGGAAAACCAATATATTCTTCAAATATTGTCCTTTATTTGAATGAAAAACATGATATTTGTACCTGTTAAGTTTTAGGTTTCAATATTGATATTGTACTCTACATTATTGATATCGGCAAATGTAGCGTGAATCGATAAATATTTCAATATCGATAAACAATACCAGCACTAGCTAGCTGCAATATTTAAAATTTTAGACCATATCAATGATTTTTCGAGCAAATCGGCTATGGCAGCCATGTTGTTTTTAACAAGCATTCTGACACATGCAATTATCTCCCGCCGTATAAATTAGATGTACTAAAGATAGTGGAATATAAATTTTCTTGTGAGATGGAGGCACATGTAGAAGTGACAACAAGCAAGAGAAACTTTAATGTTTGATTCCAATGCTTTTAAAATAAAAGGCATTTACTCATTTTAGTAGCTGTTACTCTGCCATGCAAAGAGCTACAGTTGTGTAACTTCACTCTGTGGTAGATCACCCAAAAGTAGGCGAATGACTTATTTAGAAGAAATTGCGTGTATGCACTATGCAATACTTTTACAGATAAAAGACATTTACTCATTTTAGTAGCTATTAGTCAGCTATGCAATGAGCTATAGATCTGAAACTTCACTGTATGGTAGATCAGCCAAAAGTAGGTGAATGACTTATTTAGAAGAGATTGCCTATCTGTAATACTTTTAGAGATAAAAGACATTTGCTCATTTTAGTAGCTATTACTCAGCTATCCAAAGAGGTACAGTTCTGCAACTTTACTATGTGGTTAATCATGCAAAAGTAGGTGAATGACTTATTTAGAAGAAATTGCCTATCGGCAATACTTTTAGAGATAAAAGACATTTGCTCATTTTAGTAGCTTTTACTCAGCTATCCAAAGAGCTACAGTTCTGCAACCTTACTATGTGGTAGATCACCCAAAAGTAGGTGAATGACTTATTTAGAAGAAATTGCCTACCTGTAATACTTTTAGAGATAAAAGACATTTACCCATTTTAGTAGCTATTACTCAGCTATCTACTCACTTAGCTATTGACCTAGATCTGCAAAAGCAACAAAAATCTAAAGGACACAAGAAAGTAAGATTTGCCTAACTTTAATACTTGTGAAGGTATTTGATATTTATTTCTGTCATAATTTTGCTACAAATAAGAAAATAGCTATTACTCACTTATGCAATGGAACCCCAAACGATATGCCATGTTATAGTTAAGGAAAAAATAGCTGAACAAATTATTTTAGGAAAATACTGTAACTGCAGTAGTTTTTAAGTTACAATGGATTTACTAAATAGTCAGAATTTCAAAGTAGCTATTACTCAGCTATGCAATGTGCAACAGGTCTGAAACTTTACTATGTGATAGCTTATCAAAAACTAGATGAATAACATATTTGAAAAGATTTCCCTAACTTTAATATTTTTGAAGATATTTGACATTTAATCATGCCATTATTTGGCTAGAAATAAGAAAATAGCTATTACTCAGTTATGGCATGCAATACAACCCCAAACGATATGCCATCTTATAGTTAAGGACAAAGTAGCTGAACAACATATTTTCGGAAAATACTCTAACTCCAATAGTTTTGGAGTTACAATGGATTTACTCAACAGTCAGAATTTCAAAGTAGCTATTACTCAGCTATCCAATGGGCAACAGGTCTGAAACTTTACTATGTGACAGCTTATGAACAACTAGATGAATAACATATTTGAAAAGAATTCCCTAACTTTAATACTTTTGAAGATATTTGACATTTACTTATGTCATTATTTTGGTACAAATAAGAAAATTGCAAATTTAATAAGTAAATTAAATTTTTATAAGTATCCAATGGACAATTGCTTATCTGGTCGGCGCAGACCAGCCCGCCAAACGCCAGAAAAAGACGTCCTGTGTTTCCACCGGCTGGCTGATCCCAGTACTGTGCATTCGCCAGGTGGCGCATGGTATTTACTTCCTGTCTAGACAACATTACGTCATATAATCTTTTTCGTTGTCTAAACCTATTAGACCCCTAGTAAGCTGATAGCGGGGTCGCTGGGAGGGTCTTGTGTGTCCATTGGATAGGGTATTAACTTATAAAAATTTAATTTACTTATTAAATTTGCAATTTTATTGCGTTAATACATCCTATCCAATGGACAATTGCTGAATAACTACCGCTTGGTCGGCGGGTAAGTTACTAGGGACTTATGTGAACTCACAAGTAACAGCAAATTTTAACCTATTGTCTGGGCCGATGAGATGTCTTTGAGATGAGATGTCTTTGTCGAAACCTTTCTTAAAGGAGACAAAAACCACCTCCTTATTCTGCCTGAGGTCTGAGGTCCTGTCCAAATAGTAAAGCAATGCTCTGACCGGACACAGGGACCTGTCAGACTTGAGGGATCTATCCAGATTTGGGGCCATGCCTGTTATAACCCATGGGGCCACACTGTCTGGACCCTCTTTGGCCAGCTGATTCCTGGAGAAAAAGCTGGGTGATGGGTACAGGGACACCTTTGACCAGTCGGATTGGTGTCTAATTTTTCTGTTTTCCCAAGCATGTATCTCATTTCTATGCTTGCCCGACCCCAGGGCCAAGAGGAAAACTGTCTTGAAGGTCAAATGGTTCAAGGAGGCCTCTTTAATTGGTTCAAAATGACCCTTGTCATCTGGTGCAAAAACCAGGGAGAGGTTCCAGGAGGGGATTCCCTTCCGGCCTTTGGGTCTGTCTCAGTGGAAAATATCCAGGAGACGAGTGAGATTTTCATCCTTAGTGATATTGATGGGCGAATTTCCCAGTCTATCAGCAATGGCTGGCCTGTAACCATCAATGGTGCTGGGCTGCAACTTCCTGTCCTGAAACAGGTACATAAGGAAGTCAGCAACTGACTTTACAGATGGTGCCCCGAAGTCCACCTGATGAATGATACATCACTTGTAAAAATGGCCCACTTGCCTCATAGACTGATCTGATTAATCCCCTTTGAGGAGCCTCAATTCTTGCTGCCACTGCCTCAGACAAGCCCTGCTCCTTGATTGCTGAGACTCTAGGAGCCCTGCATGGAGATTAAGATTGTCAGATTTCTGTGAGGGATCTGATTGAATGGCTGTCAACAGGTTGGGCAGATTGGGCAGGCTCTGTGGGATTTGGCTGGACATGGCCACTAGATTCTAATTCTAATAGCACTTTTATAGCGCTTAATCTCCGTCCAAAGACAGACTCTAAGGCGCATCACACAAAAACATTGTTCAATATTCAAAAACCAGAGACATTGCAGGGGTCAGCACCGCGGAGAAAGCAGAAAGGAGATTGGAAATTTAGGGTGGGTATGCTTTTCCAAAGAGGTATGACTTCAACTTTGACCTGAAAGAGGCAAGTGAGTTTGCAGAGCGGACCTCATCAGGAAGGTCATTCCAAATCATAGGTGCGTCATACGCAAAACTGAGTCCAAAATGTTTTCGAGACTTGAAAATTGAACCAAAGTGGGGAACCTCAAGAAATATGCCATCAGACTGACTTCGACGAGTGTTATATGCACTATGTCTGGGAATGAGGAAGGGTTCAAAGTATTTGGGGTTACCACTGTGTAGGAACTTAAAGATAGAATGGTACTTAATTGGCAACCAATGTAGTGCTTTTCTAACTGGAGTGATGTGTGAGTACTTGGTGGTGTTGGCAACAATTCTGGCAAGGCTATTCTGAACACATTGAAGTTTGCGCAGATCTAGAGCTGAGAGACCTCTGAACAGAGAGTTACAGTAATCTAGTCGACTTCCGACCAGAGCATTGGCAGCCATAAGAGTAGCTTCATGTGTCAGATGTCCTCGGAGTCGCTTAAGATCCCGGACATGAGCAAAACAAGCCTTGCAGACCTTCCTAACATGGCAAGAGAATGAGAAATCAGAATCAAACCAGACACCAAGGTTCCTAACTGCATCTGTTGGTGATATGAGATTACCAAGTATGTTGACCGGGAAGGACTGATTAAGTTTTTCGCACTGAGACTTTGAGCCAAACACAATGAATTCGGTCTTATCTGGATTTAGCTTGAGCTTATTTGCAGAGAGCCATCTCTTTACGTCTTCAAGGCAGTGTGACAGCTTATCAAGAGCCGAGGCAGCATTTTTATGTGTGAGGTGTACATACAATTGTGTGTCATCAGCGTAGAACTGGAAACTAATACCAGGATGATTCTGTATGACTTTACTCAGTAGAGTAGTATAGAGTGAAAAAAGGATTGGCCCCAGGACAGAGCCTTGAGGCACACCATACAATAACTTTTTGGCATCAGATAAAATTGACCCAATCTTAATGCACTGAACACGGTCTGAGAGATAAGACTTAAACCAATCGAGGACAACCCAAAACCAAGGTATGTTGGGCCACCCCGGAGCAATCAGAACGATTCTCTTGCATGGGGAGTCTTGCAACTTCTCCACCACTTTGCCCAATATGGCTGATGGGAAGGTGTATGCTTTCAGATCCTACCATGGCCGACTGAGCGCATCCACTGCTGTGGGCAGGGGATCCGGTACCGGTGACACAAACAGAGGCAACTTGTTGTTGAACCTCGTGGCAAATAAGTCTATTTTGGGCCGGTGCCACCTGCTGCATATTGAGTGGAAGACCTCTGGAAGGAGAAACCACTCTGTTTGGATGGTCTGGCCTAGCCTGGATAGCTTGTCGGCTATCACGCTCAGCCGGCCTGGAACGTGTCGGGCTTTAGAGTCACTTGTTTCTTGTATGACACTACTGTGGTGTTGTTGGTTGCTACAAGTACTACCTTGTTTGAGCAAAGGCCTTGGAACTCTTTTAAAGAAAGACTGCTTTAAGATCCAGATAGTTTATATGCCGCCTGCTTTCTGGAGGTGACCAGGACCCTCTTGCAGCGCGTTCGTTTAAGTGAGCACCCCACCATTCTTTTGATGCGTCTGTAAATATTTGCAGAGCATCTTGTTGATCCCAATGAAAGCGGTGATATTAGGTGATTGAATTTATGATCAATCTTACAAATGCCAGTACTTTTTCTGCATTTTCAAAACCAAATTTGAACACACTGTTGAAAAGAAATCATAGAAGTCTTGAACCATTTTGATAATTTGTTTGCTTTATGAGATCATGTTTTTCAATGTACCTTAATATTTTAGGGTTGAAATTGACTTTTTAAAGCCTCCATTAAGTGATCTATTTTCTGAAATAGACATTAAAATATTACTTTAGTACAAAAATAAACCATCCAGTTCATTTTAATACAACTTATATAAAATCTATGTACAAAGTTATGTTCTACTGATATAACTAATCATCTTGTAACAAATCTTTCATCTTGTTGATCCCAATGAAAGTGGTGATACTAGGTGATAGAATTTATGATCAATCTTACAAATGCCAGTATTTTTTCTGCATTTTCAAAACCAAATTTGAACACACTGTTGAAAAATAAATCATAGAAGTCTTGCAGCACTTTGATAATTTATTTGCTTTATGAGGTCATGTTTTTCAATGTACCTTAATATTTTAAGGTTGAAATTGACTTTTTTAAGCCTCCCTTAAGTGATCTATTTTATGATCATCCACTAT
The DNA here is from genome assembly GCA_964017235.1 of Sabellastarte sp. h YS-2021. Lineage (NCBI taxonomy): Eukaryota > Metazoa > Annelida > Polychaeta > Sabellida > Sabellidae > Sabellastarte > Sabellastarte sp. h YS-2021. The sequence goes on from OZ024929.1 coordinate 144,247,879, forward strand.
ACTTCAAAGAATACATGTAACACTTTACACTTGCAATAATATGTGTAGAAATAAAACTGATCGAGTTTCTGACCCATTGTGCATTGCTGTTGATATTTTTGACAGTGCACTATGGTGAGGGACAGAGTTCACATGTATTCTGTGTAAATCTGAAATGTCAGATTTCTACACATATTATCAACAGTATAAAGTGTTATTTGCATTCTTTGAGGTGCATACATATGATGTTCAGTAATATTTAATGCAGTGGTGAAATCATGGGACATCCTGATATGTAACTTACTGGCTAAATGTCGGGAAATAATTTCATTGGTTGATCTTTTATCGTTGGTTTTCTATATTGTTAGAAAATCCTGGAAATCTGTAACCTCATATCTTATCATGAATATTAATGAGATGGTGCTACTGCCGTGAATTCTCGACTTTAAGGTATTTGATCTTCATTGAAGGCTCCATTTTATAAAATATTATTAGAAAACCCCGGGAAATCCGTGACATCCTATCTTCTCATGAATATTAATGAGGTGGTGCTACTGCTGTAAATTCTCGAGTTTAAGGTATTTGATCTTCATTTAAGGTTCCATGTTATAAAATATTGTTAGAAAACCCCGGAAAATCTGTGACCTCATATCTTCTCATGAATATTAATGAGTTGGTGCTACTGCCATGAGTTTTTGAGTTTAAAATATTTGATCTTCTTTGACGCTTTCAGTTTATAAAATATTGTCAGAAAAACCCAGGAAATCCTAAAACAAGGCTCCCTGTGATATAAAGCCCTTCCCGGTTCTCACAATTTAGCACTTCTCGACAAATAGCCAATATGTTATATATTGGCCCATCCCAGGACATAACCTTGCCGAATATTTAATGCCTATCTACCTGGTATGAATAAATTCCAATTTTAAAATGTAAACAAACTTTACCACTCTTTCCTTCCCTCATATGTGTACACTATTATTATGTCTGAAACATTTGCTAAATACATTTATGTCATAATTTTTTCACATAGAAGCAATTCAAATTAAGGAAAAGTAAAAATGGAGTTTATGGACAACTCGGCCCACTTCAAACTCGGCCCATTTTAAAGTCGGCCCGTTTCAAAGTCAGCCCCCTGCAAAGTCAACATGAGAATAACTCAATAATATTCACATTTATGTATAAAATATGAAATCACAGTATTCTTTACGATTTTCTAACAATATGTTATAGAAATGCTGCTGGGAGATCAAGTATGTTACCTGGAAACTTGTACTTAGCTGACGAATTAATATTTCAATTTCGTGTACTTACACAGTTCAATTATATTCATTTATACATAAAAATATATGGTCACAGAATTCTGTGGGGTTTCCTTGCAACATTTTATCAATAGAAATGTTGCATAAAAGTTAAATAATTTACGTGAAAATTTGTTTAACCCAACTACCTTAGGCTTATAGTTTGTATGGGCCGAGTTTGCAGGGGGCCGACTTTGAAATGGCTGAGTTGACCAGATTCCAAAATGGACACCATCATCCACCACACAATATAACTGTAATTTAATACACTTACCCTGTAAGAGAAAAAATTTCGTAAAGAATCCTTGCTGTGTTTTATATTTGTGGCCCTGGAAGTTCGACTCGGTGTGCTACCAGTGGTTGTACGACTGACCATACTTGCTGAAAATGGGCGGTCTCTGGATATGTTTGATCCAGCAAATTTAACATGTGGCAAGTCATTGTCAGTATCAACTTGCTGAAAGTTTTCTTGTCCAGGATTATAAGTGACATTGGCGTTCGGTTCCATGGTTGAATTCCGTATAATAAAGTGTAAATTACTCTTTTTGTAACAAAGCTTGCGACTGTATTTATTTATTTACAAAGTGTCATTGCCTTATGATAATGACGTCATATGGCTGATTCGATGGCTAACACTAAAACACGTAAAAAGTGATTCATGGGGGTTTTATGGTATTAAATTTCCACTGACGATAAACATTACAACAAATAAACTTTCAGTCTAAATTTATTTCTAGTGTATAGAAATTTGCATATATTAATATCCTACAGATTTTTTTCCCTTAATTTTAAAACATATTCTGGAGCCAAAAAATTACAAGACAAAGGGCAAACAAAAACTTTTACTATCCCAGCAGGTACACAACATTGAAATCTGGGGCAAGTCATAAACAATACTTAGACCATTACTAACTTAGATTTTAAGTATTACTGAAATTTTAATTAAGAAATTATGAAACTGTATTCCAAACATTCCTAACTCTTAGGTGACCTTTGAACCCATACTTAGATTTTAAGTTAGGTTGGAAGCAACCTTAGGAGGACAGGATGTTGATATCACACAAAAGGATATATCACACGATTTAGTTTGTAAATATTGGGCAATAATGGTGTTTTTTGGTTGGGGAGGTTTATTTATCAAGTCAAGTATAAAAGTCAAAGTATAAGTCAAAATTTTAGTTAGAAGAAAATTTTACTAGTTCTTCACTAATGCCTAGATTATACTTAAGATATAAATATAGATTTAAATTTTCATTAAGCATTCATTTTAATTCATCAAGCTCATTGGTTAAAATAGTTATAAAATTTCAACTTATACAGTAGTTATGTGCATGTCTTAACAGGATACAAGTGCCAATTTATTTATTTATGTTTATTTTTTTTGTGCATGAAAGAAAAGAGGTGAATTTTGTATTTTTTAGAATAATTAGCCATTTTTTAGCATGACCTTATTTTAACATGAGTTACACGGAGGGGCACAAAGATAAACTGGACAAAGATAAACGTTCTTCAAAGATATTTGCTTATCTTGGTGGCTTAAACAAGAAAATTGCATAAATTAACTATGTCATAATAAGCTTTGTTTTAATGCATTTTGTTATTTAATTAATGTGATTTATTGTTTATACCACTTATATTTGAAAAATTCTGAGGACCAGGGTTTGGGTCAAAGTACTTTGTACTTAAGTACATTTGTACTTAAGTACATTTTTCAAAGTACTAAAATGTACTTAAGTACATTTTCAAATTTCAAGTACATGTACTTGAATTGTACTTAAGTACATCTTAAATTTGATGTACTTACAAGTACATTTAAGTCCTTTTTAAGTACTTTTAGTTTAAGTAAACTTTTACTAATTTTTCAAAAGTTTGTGTATTATATAATCATTACAACTGAATTGTGATTTTTTCCATATCTTTATTGATAAACATTCATTTAGATTAAATTTTCATAAAATTTTCACTGATATATCTGATTCAATTTGGTAATAGTGTTTCTTTAAAAAGTTTAGTATAATTGATAATAATAATGAATCAAATTATTTAAGTTTCAATCCAATAAGCCAATCACATCTTAAAAAGAGGGACAACTGTTGCAAGATTGCATATTACTCCCCTTCTTTAATCCTCTTATAACTGTCTACTTTGAACTTGCCTGATCTCAGTTAATAATATCTACCCTGGTATGAGTATTCTTTGTAAATTGCACCTGGGCATTTAAGAGCTTTCAATTGGTCCAAGAAAATCACAAGTGAGGACCCTTTATCTTTGTGTCCAGTTTATCTTTGTGTCCACCTGTGTACTATTAAAACACTCGCAGTATCATAAAGTGGTAAGTAATATTCTTAGCAGAGGGTCATTATCATAAACAGTCAAAGGTATGCAACAAATTTTCCATAGCTCTTGGCCAAACAGATTTACTGATACAACCATACTTAAAGAATTAGGAGAGGTTTTTTCCTTACTTTAAATCTAAGGTAGCCTTATCAATGTATTGTTCCATGAATACGAATTTTAAGAAAAAGCTATATTGTCAAGTGAAAAATCTTCGCTTACTTAGATATAAGGTCAGCTTATTTAAGAATTGTTCGTGAATACTGCAACAGGTTGAATCCAGTGGTGAAATCTGGTTGAAATATGTGTAAATTTTGTTAAGCATTTTTATTTGGATCCAACCAGAAAAATCATGTTGAAACCAATAGGTGAAATCAGGTTGAAACCAACTGGTGAAATGTGGTGGAAATACGTATAGATTTTGCAAACTGTTTTAAGATGGATTCAGTGATTGATATCATGTTGAAAACAACAGGTAAAATGTTGAAATCAATGAAATGGGTGAAATGTGGTTGAAATACATATAGATTTTGTAAACCATTTTTGGTTGGACCCATCCAGTGAAATTAGGTTGAATCCAATTGGTGAAATAATGGGGAAGTATCAACAGTAAGTATCAATGTATATTTTTGATACATTGTTAACAAATTTGACTGAAAAAGGGGGTCACGCAAGGGGGGATTGTAGTCACACAATCTACGTGGTCCCTGTGGGGGGGTTGTATAGATTTTTGTGACCAGCAGTCACGGCCCATCTGTGTGAGGAGGGGGGGATATGGGGGAGTTGGGGGGGGTTTACTTAATGCCAGGGGTGTTAATTATCTGTGAAAATATATATTGGGTAGTAAACCGATTTCGCTTTCATAAACCATCAAGATGTCGAAGGAGCAAGATCACACAGTAGACGGTAGAATCGGAGGCTTTTCATTCGGGACCAGTTCTACAAATGGACCGACTATATCGAAGGAGCATACTGGCAATGCTAGAATAGGAGGCTTTGCATTGTCAACGAATCAGGACACTGTTGAGAAAGGCACATACGACGATTTCTCTGTTTTGAAGCATACTAAATATTTGCTTTATTCGTCTAGAATGGCAACCTTTAATACATGGCCAAAAGCCATGCCTATCACTTCCAAAGAATTAGCGCATGCAGGATTTATTTATACTGGCTATGCTGACAAGGTACATTGTCCCTGGTGTAGCATTACTTTGTACTCTTTCGAAACTAGAGACAGCGCTTACGAAGAGCACCTGAAGCACAGTAAAGGATGCCATTACCTTCTGATGACAGTTCCCGACAAGTTCACCGACATCAACGGATTATGTCCTACAAAGGGACACGGACTATTTTAAAAAATTCTAGAATATAGAAACACATACACACAATTTTTCTTCCAGCCAATCAAATTGCAGCAATTATGGTCCCACCAAACGAAGCACCCTGTCTTATTGTCACGCCAATCAAATTGCATGAATTATGGTCAAAATGCTGGATTTAGCGTCACACCAATCAGAAGCAGGCATTCGATTATAAAATTGATGAGCATCTCTATAAATACATCGCAACGCAGCATTCGGGTGGCAAACATGGAATTGACAGCAGAAAAGAGTAAGTTCAACGAGACTACTTTTGTGCGTCTCAGCAAAAACAACCGTTACATTTGCTTTTCCAATAACGTCTGGAAGAAGCTCTCAAATCAATTCCATCGCGTAACAGAGGCACTGAAGAATGAACAAAATTTCAAGTTCGAACTTACTAAAGAATCTAACCTGGAGACGCTTCCTTTTTACGGCAAGATGTACGTCTGCTTTAAGAAGAATAATCTGTACATCAATTTGGACGAAAACCAATGGAAAGAGTTTCAAGAGAAAGCCCTCGAGATTTTCTCACCGGCGGATAAAGAAAACATTCCTCCTGAACCTACCGTAACCAAGTACCTTTACAGCGCTGAGCACGGATCTCCTAAATCGTTCTTCTCCAAGACGTCTCTGAAGCAGTACGCCGAACAGGAAGGGTGGCCCTACACTATAACTGAGAAAATGGCTCCTGCTCCGGACAAACAGAAACTCGTCAGACTCGTTAGAGCCTATATGACCCAAAAGGCAGCGTCGGATCTAGTCAGAGAGCACTGTTATGGTTGTCAATACGACATGCCGGGACAGAGGGACCATAGCTGTTTAGAAGAAGACGTAGAACAAAATTACTTGCATTTGATCTCTTTAATCTCTTTAATCTCTTTTGGCAGAAAACGTCGAGAAAGTTTTCAAGATTTTAGGACTACAAGAAGTCGAATATGCGCCATTGGAGGAAACTACCCTACCAGTGTTAGAGACTATTCCCAAAGACTACAAACTGCTGTTCCGAGAGACCCTATAAACTTTCAATTTCTCTATGTTTTATGTGAAATGTTCAATAAAATATGTGTACTCTGTAAATATTAGTTTTTTTCCAGGGTTTCCTGGTCCCCCCTTTCTCGGAAGGTATTATTTGTTCGCAGACAAGGGTATCGTCTCGGGACCCCAACCGAGACTCATTGTTGCCAGGATTCTATCACTTGACCATCTTCTAGCACTCTCACATTTATTAGGTTGTTACCGAATCTGTCTTGACCGTACTGTAATCCAGCCATCGCACACTCTTTGGCATCCGCATATTTCTTCTTGCTGGGTAATTTTTCCAAGTATTCTATTGTATACGTATACTTTGCGATACTAGGGTGATATCTGACATGCTCCATCTTTTTTTTTTTGATTTTTTTTTTTTTTTTTTTTTTTTTTTGTATTTTTTATTTTTTTTTTGTATTTTGTCTTTACTTTTATAACACTTCTAACTCTAGTAAAACAGCATTAACTTTGTTATCCAAATCTTTTTCGGATTTTATTCCAGTCACAATCGTTTTACCGCTTTTATAAATGGTATAATGTATCCCCTCTCTTATAAAGCCCACAGCATGAAAGATTTTCGGTTCATAAGAACCATGCATCCATTGTACTATTTTGCAATAGTCTACTTTTCCTCGTAAAGTATATACAGCACTCATAGTAAGCGTTTTGATTTTCTTCATGCTTACTGGATATCCCATTCTTTCCACTAGCCTGGCGTATTGTCTCATTTGTTCTTTCCCTCCGTGACAAATAATTTTTCCGGTAGAATAAATCATGCAAGTGCATCCAATTTTCCTGTGTCTCCACAATAATCTTTCAAATGACAAAGAATGGTACTCGATGTCGATCTTTGTTTCTGCCATATCGCGCAGATTTAATGGACATCCCAAATCGCTGTAAAGCACTCGATGCGTTAACTTGGCCATCTGGACTCGAACTGATCATTAAACCAAACTCTCTTCCGTATATATCTTCAAATGAGCATTCGGTTCGTTTAAGGGTTTTTTGGTATACTGGTATATTATCCGATAACCTCCTACTAAACCCAGAAGCGAAAACGGAATGAATGTTAAAAAGAATGGCCACAAGAAAACTTCGTTACCTTCCGTTATTTCAATCATAGATAGAGAGTCTCTTGGACAATCGCTATTCACGTAGATATGGCTGCTCCATCCCTCCAGCTCTCTACAACTGGAATACCTATTGCCAATCCAATTTAACATAGCAAGATTAGGCCAGTCATCTAAATCCGGTATTTGGGATAAGCTGCTATTAACAATATCCAGCATATCAATATTCCATATATCCGAACTATTAAATCTCAGAAACTCTTCTATTTCTTTACAGGATATTAAACTCAGAGACTCGTAGCATCGACACACCGCTGGTTCACCACAAGGTTTGCAATAAAACCCGGGTATCCAAAAGAAAATCAAGAAATACTTCACGTACATCCTGAATGATTCATTTTTAGACCTGTTCCTCCCCTTTTATAGACTTGTTTATAGGATATTTCTGGCAGCATCCACTCTTATTTCAGCCGGAAAAGATGCGTACAGCAAGACGGTAGCATTTTCTTCCAAAGGCTTGGCAAATTTTAAATTGATTCTGGTATGCCCGCATTTCTTCTGATTTACCACATCCCCGCCTACTCTTCCCAAAATTCTAAATATGTATATGCAGTAACCGTTGGGATATTCTTTCATTTCTATACACCGACCATATCTAGGTTCCTCGCACATCAGGGTCCAGTAAGCTTCGGAAAAATCTCCATTGGTATAGTTAGGCGTAATAGCTTGAGATGGAACGGACACTCCATCTACCATAACCTCTGCGAAATTTAATTGGTAATTTTTAAAATTAAAGGGATTTTCAGAGTAATTACCATTGAATGCGCTTCCGCTGCACAACACTATTTTTATCTCAGAGGGTATGCTCCCGTGATACACGTCATCGGCAGACCACCCGTAACTTCCCTTTTCTATATTGAAAGCTTTTAAATCGGACTTCCAAAACGGGTACACGGCGCATTGCTTTGGTATTCTTTTTTCATGCGCTACCACCATAGCAGGGCTTAGTTTCACCTGACAGACTCTCAAAGAGGCGTATTGTATTTCAACTTTGTAGTCGTCGGTAGTCTCAGCCATGAGTCGAAACGGATCTTCGTGCTGGTAAAGTTTCATACGAATTCTAATACCATTGATGATAAATTTCTTTTGTTGACAAATATCCATTCTAATAGGGCCTTCTAAAAAGACTGTATTACCTTTACTTGTCCGTTTGTACCTTCGGTCAAACCCGATATTACTGGTCGAGTCGCTATCCATTGCGTCATAAGAGTCTTTATGGAATAGTTCGTTATTTAATATTCCCTTGCATGTATCTCCGATGTTACTGTTTAAAAGGGCATCTAAATACACTTTTAAGGATAATAAGAGCCCACGCTTGCGGTAATCAGCCTCTGGTTTAACTCGATGTCTACTTGTCTGAACAAACTTTGCAATCCAAGGTTTGCTAAACATACTTTGTCTGCTTCGGTGACAGGTTTATTCTCCCCCGTTACGATGCGTAGGCCCACTCTCAATCTACTTCTATTTAAATCGATATATGTGGAAGAATTTCCGGGTATATCGAATTCTAAGGGAGCATTTCTTCCTATCACGCCCTGAGGGGCATAGGGAATCCATTCTGTTTTTTCAATAAAAGAATCCGTATGGGTCTCTTTGAACAAATGCAAATTAGATTTGTACACCTCCATCACGAAAATATATCTTTTCGCACCGTCCTTCGACCTCTTATAGACTTTTTAACCCTCTTGACTGTTGTATTTTTCCTCTTAGGTTTATTTATGCTATTATTACCAGTCTTCTTTTTTTTCTGAGTCGGTTTTCTCGTTCCAGCTTTCTTTTTCTGCGCCGGTTTTCTCGTTCCAGCTTTCTTTTTCTGCGCCGGTTTTCTCATTCCCGTCTTCTTTTTCTGCACCGGTTTTCCCGTTCCTCTCTTCCTTTTGACCAACATTTCAGCCATTTCGGTTTGCTGTTGCACCGGGCTGATTAATTTAAACGGATGGTAACCTTTGGGTATCCACATATTTTTTCCTTAGATACAAGGTACACTCGATATCGCTCATTTGGTAAGGTTTTAAGTTTTGATCGAGAATACTCAATCTTATACTCCGTACCTCTGATTTATTCGTTTCTACGAAATATGGTAGCGTATATTGAGCCTCTTTCCCGTCCACTCTCCGTAACACAGGGTACTGACTTCCCTTTAAAAAACTCTCTTCGCAAAAGTCCGCTAATACGTAAAAAGTAGATTTCTTTGGGGCCCTTACTTTAATATCCATCAAGGCTACCTCCCACTTTCCTTGTAAAAGCAAACTTTTTGGCAAATCCACGATAAAATCGTTAGGTCTGTTGAAAGGGTGAACCTCTAAGGAATCCTGCCAGCCTATGTAGAGAAACATCTCTTATAAACTTTTCAAATCTTTATCGGCCACCCAAGAATCAAATTTTTTGGGCCAATGCAACCACCTTACCAAATGTTCTTTGCGACCTTTAGTTTTACACATTTTTAGCACTTTGCTAATTTTCCACTTTCTATTTTCGTCGCTTTGCTCCACTTTCTGCAATTCGGCTTCGTAGAAGCTTCCTTTTATATCTTCGTCCAAAAAGTCTTTTAAACGATACACATTGATTCCATCCCTCTTATAACGCGCCCTTATTTTGAATATCTCACCGGTCCATTTGAAATCGTATTCCCTGTCGAAAAGGGTTTTAGTGTGAGTAACTCTTACATTATCGCCTACTTTAAACTTATAAGGTTTCAGCCGGAAATTTTCGTCCTTTTCAGGCCAATAGGAATACCACCAGACCGATCTTTCGTTACTCCGACCCACCCTCGCAGGGGGCATACCTATGTTTCTATGATAGCTATAGTTATAAGATCGTACAAGCTCTTCTAAATGGTCTATATATTTCTCCTTGTCGTAATGAGTGATGTATCTATAAATCATCTTTTTCAGGGTTTTAATTACTCTTTCGGCGAAATTCGCTTTGGTCTCGTTTTGACTGGTATAAAATTCTATTTTTTCATCTTTCAAAAGCCCTTGTACTTGCTTATTAGAAAATTCTTTTCCTTGGTCGAAACGGCACTTTTTAGGTTTGCGCCCCTTTCGAAAAATATCTTCTAAAGCGGCTTTGACCTCTTTACCCGTTTTGTTCTTTAAAGGTCTGACAAAAAGGTATTTTGAGAAGACGTCGATGGCAACTAACAGGAACTTTATTCCGTCATTCTTTTTTGCCAAAGACCCTACATCCATTAAATCTATGTCCCATTGACTGTCTATTCCTTCTACCACTACTCTGCTACGTCTTTTTGGTTTACGCGACTGGCGATGTAAACTGTATGCGTCTTTATTTTTTAGCTAAGTTGCCACCTGGTTCTTCGTCACATCGAAATTACCCTCTTCTTTCAAGTAGCGATATAACTTCTGCAGTCCCGCAAAACTAGCCGGATTCCTCGGATCAAAGTAATTCTTCTACAGAAACTATTTCCATGGGGTCATCCCTGTTTAACAGCTGTAAACAATGTCGTAATATACCGAACCAAAATCCCTTTCCAGTGGGATCGAGCAAGGCAGCTATTACCACCACCAAACACACAGCTATTCGACAGATGTAACCGATCTTCATTTTGGTAAAACTGTTAATCCTTGACCCACTCTTATAACTTTTGCCAAGTACTGCCCGTCTTTTTATCTCGTCTTGGAAATGGGTTTTTTCTATGGGTAACTACGCTTTTAGGAACATTGACCTCGCTTAGTATTTCTAGAAAGGTCCCGTAATGGGGAGGGGGAAATTCGCCGTATTCTTGTAGACTATAACGTACTAGGTCTGTAATGTGACTACCCTCCAGGCATTTATCGTTGTAAACCACTTCACCGTTATTTTTCCACTCAATACTACCCTGTATTTAACTGAGTAATGAATCCGCTTTACGCTTTAAAGATCTTGGCATAGCCGATACGATCAATTCTTTCTCCAAACCTTTATTTTTAGGTTTGTCTAGCCCTTCCTCGTAAGGCACTAACATCATTTTACGTACGCTTTTCATAGTCTCTTTAATACGGGGGCTGCTACACGTAATAAAAGTTTAATAACTTTAGCCTTCCTTTTTATGTCGCTTTTGCTACCTTTACGGGCAAACTCCCTCAGAAAATTCTTGTATTTTTTCAAAGCTTTTTTATCTTCTTCCGTAATCGGCAAATTTCCCAATAGTAAGTTAAACACCGTTTCCTTCAGAACTAAAATTTGTCCTTTGTTGGCTATCTTCAAAAACGACAATAGCTGTTTATCAGTCGCCTCCGATAAATAGAGTAACAGACTCTTGCCCTTTGCATCCATGATATGACATCGAACTTTTACTCGGTCCCTTTTACAGTTTATCGGTACGTAGACCAAAGGATCTTCACCCGGAAATATATTGGTTCTCAACCTGTATCCGTCATCGCCATTAGCCGTGGAATCGATCACCAAATATCCGTATTTACGAGAAGTAGCGTCCTCGTACGCCTCCACTAATGCTTTATTATTGCCAGGAAACAATTTGCTTTATTATTGCCAGGAAACATTTTTCCTAAAGCGGATATCTGTTGCCCATCCCTTATGTTTCTAAACAAAACCGTGTAATGAGTGTTTAAGGCTATAGTTCTCGCGCATTTGCCTTGCCTGAAACAATTGTGACTAACAAAAAACACGCTAAGATTCGAGTGGTGCGCTCCCTGAACGAACAACCTTTCCATATCGGGGTCCTTAACCACGCCTTCTGAGAGGTCGTCCAAAATCACGAGATTATGCATTCCATCCGCAAAAGTTTCTATCTCGGCCCGACTCGGTATGCCTTCTAGAAATTCTATACCCTCCACTTCCCTTTTCATGCTGTCGAAAGTATCTTGGTAGATACCGTAACAATACAATATTTTGTTTACCGGTTCCGAAAACATGACATTCTTGTTCCTAAGTAAGCGAAACAACCATGTAGTTTTTCCGCTTTTGGTTGCTCCGGATACGCAGGCTGTGGATGCTGCTTCGAAAGGTAAGGGTACAGCTTCCTTTCCAAAATGATTATTGTGAAACCTCTGAATATGTCTCTTGTAATTATAGCCTTTAGAAAAGCTTTTATCGCATTCACTACACGTTTTCATGATGGTCATTTTATGGATAAAAATGTCTTTTGCTTTTATAAAATCTTAGTTTTTAGGGTAATTAGAATTAGGGTTTAGGGCTTTAGATTTAGGGGTTTAGGGTACTTAGAGCTTAGGGTTTTAGGTTAAGGTGGCTCCTAAATGGCTCCGGATGGCTCCTAATTGGCTCCGGATGGCTCCGGATAGCTCCTAATTGGCTCTGGATAGCTCCGGATAGCTCCTAATTGGTTCCGGATGGCTCCTAATTGGCTCCGGATAGCTCCTAATTGGCTCCGGATGGCTCCGGATAGCTCCTCACAAATAAAGTTCGGTTAAGACTAATAAAGACCAAGGCATATCGCAGTTCATTTTATTGATATAAAATCTCAAATTGTATAACAAATCAAATAACAAATCAAATCACAAATTAAATAACAAATACCAATTTTTAAAGAATAATGCAATAACAAAAATAATGATGTACAAAAGAAAACATTATGTACAAACAAGTATAAACTTAATAATCTACGTAGCCATAGGGCACAGTGTCCATATTAGCCAAGACCCTCCTTTTGTCGTACACGATGGAATACGACTTCAATTGCCGTCGATTGTACACTTTTTGATTTTTAGGATCCCTGTATATTTGCCGTGAATTTTCCAGCTTTGTCCCCAGCGTGTTGCCGTGAAAATGCCAGAGAAAGACTTCCGAACACATGGTCCTAAAGTTGATCTTCTTGGCATTTTGGTGGTTAAGAGTAAAGCCCTTTACTTTACACTGGGTGTCTCCGTCGTTCAGGAGATAGGCATAGTTTTTAGGACCAGCCGAGACGAATTCGACGATATGTTTACCGTCCAACTCATCCGTCAGGTCACCCAAAAAGTCACCCACCGGGGGTTCTTCTTCACCTTCTTTGATGACGTAGACAACCGAATCAGTATCGAAGTACAAGACTTTCCTGTCCAACTTTTCGAGCACCTCGTACAGCCTCAGTCTCGCGTGTGCAGTCGTAAAGGCTGCCAGGAAGACGTTGGTCGTCGCATTTTCGCCGAGGTAACCTCTGGCATATCTCCAGTCCACCTGCACCAAGTCTTGGCTAATGATATGCCAGTCCAGGATTTCTTTGTCCGTGCTGCTGAGAATCCTCAGAAATTCTGCTTCTTCTGAGACTATGAGGCTCTGTCTCTGATTTTCTCTTTGGCCAAATTTGCCCCAGAAGCTGTAAGAAAAAAATTATTGTGAGCCATTATTTAATATATATATATATATATATATATATATATATATATATATATATACCTAAGTTACGATCTATTACAACGCATAAGTTAAGCTATATAAAATTAGTATATAAATATATTTACCTGTTTAGGCATAATTTGGCAAGGGACCGCAAGCCTGGATTCTTCTGGACCTTTTCTCTCGCCAAAGCAATTCCTTCTCTACGCTCGTAGGACGAGAGGTAGGCATCTTTGTCCTCCTCCGTCTTGCACCATTCCGGCCATCCTGAGGACTCTTGTTTCACCTTGAGAAATGAGTTTACGTACTCTGAAAAGAGCCCTCCTTTACCAGTCCGCGGGTCATACTGGGTACTTTCTGGACAGTGGTACACCTCGTAGACGCGAACTATTCTGTAGCCCTTATCTATTGCTCTCCGAATTTCCAGAGTGGTCCCGGTCCCCAACAAGACGCGCTGCTCGTCGGAACAGGAACAGCCCTTCTGGTTCTTGTTTTCGGCGCAGGTTCTGCACAGTGGAAACAACAGCTTTCCATGACACCGAACGACTTTAATTCCGGCTTCTTCCAGGACCCTCACCTTTTCCATGGTTTGGGCATATCTTTGGGCCATGGATTGTTTGTTATAAGGATCCATAGACTCTCTGTCTTGACAAAGACACCCGTGGTGTACACAAGAATTGTACTCTAAGCACACGTTTTCACAGGTTACCGGATCGATGTAAAATCTGTCCAACTTGTAGTACCTACCACTAGGGGCAGGAAATTTCACCTCACCCTCGTTCAAGGCGTGCCTGATCTTGACTCCACGTTTGCGAGACTCCCATTCTAGCCATTGAATCGAGATTTTGCTATATTGGTCGCGTGCCATGTAACCACCGGCTGGAATCATGGCCAGAGGGGAACTCAAGAATTTGGATTCCACGGCTTCTACCGGATTACCTCGCTGAAAAAACTTCTTTCCTTTTTTAATCGCCTCCATCTTTTCCACCGGCTTTCCGTGTCTGATGGCCTCATGTTTGGCTTCTTGGGTAGCTATTTCGTGCTTCTCCGTGAGGAATTTACTTCTGAACACGTTCATGCAGACGGAGGCTATTGTAAGGTAAGCCAATGGGTCCACTCCATTTTGAATGGCTCTCTCCACCTCTTGGGATTGGGGATCGGAGTCTCCGGTGATACCGATGAGTAACTCTCGAAATTTCATGCAGGCCTCTCTCAGCAACTGTACGTCATTCCTGCAGTACAAGAGCATCTGCTGCTGGAAATCGAACTCATCCGTCCGCTCGTTGTACCACTGTAGAAAGCTCTCTCGGTCCGAGGAAGACATGGAATGTATGCCGTAGTCTTCCATTGGCGGATAGGGACCCTTGTAATTCCAATGCTGATTGGTATTGAAATAATGAGGGAAATAGCCTTTGGCTAGCTCTTTCAGCCCAAATGCCTTCGGGAGAGCAGCCAGTCGCATGGGCAGGAAGTTGGCGGAATCCAAGACCCTGATATCGTAACCTTTTTCCAGGTGCATGAGCATGATCTTGGATCCGTTATAGACCAACTTGGGAACCGATCCGTTTTGGACCAGATATGACAACAAGAAATAATTGTCGTAGTTCTTGCCATTATGAGCTATAGCTGTGAATCGGCTCCTTTCCTTATTGAAAAGCCACTCTCCGAATAGTTTCTGGGTGTCGGGGCCTGAAAAGATTACCTCCCTTTTAGCGCAACCGTCGCAGGGTTCCCCGGAATACTCTCCGGATTTGGCATCCAGGCGGTTGCATAGATGACATCTGGTCCCGCAAGAATGGCACTTTGCATCGAGAGTGCAAGGTTCGTCCAGACAGACTCGGCATACGGTCTGCGCTACCACAAAGTTGGGCACGTGAACTCCGCTTTCCTGGGTACACTCGAAATCGAAGAATACATACTTGCACGGTCTGTCCTTCGGATCCCTGATCCTGAGATAGCACAAGTGTTCTCCAACGTAGTACTCATCGCAGGATCTGCATTTAAACTCCCAGCATCGGTGATCATTCTTGCTCCTCTTGGCGGTCTGTAAGACGGTCTTACAGGTTTTGCATTTGTAATAGATGTCGCAGGGTGCAGGAATCTCTTTTTTTCGGATGGTTTTACACTTTTTATGGTGGTCGAAGCAGTCTGTAGATCTGCATTCAATGTTACAATCGTCGCAGACGGTAGTTTTACCCCTCGGACACTTGGTCCTTCTACAGGCGCGGCAAAATTCCTCACATATGTGTTTGTCCCTGGAATGGAATCCCTTGAGGCACTTGTGACAAAAGTATCCCCTTGCCAAGAAACCGGGGACTTTGGTGATGGCGTCGAAATGGCCTTCCATTTCATCGTGTTTTGAGTAAAACAAGTACACTCTCTTCTCCCTTCGCGGTCTCTCGTAGTCGGGGTACACGATTCTTTGGTTGACGTGCGCCGCGAACACGTACACGTCGACGTCCAAAGCTTCTTCGAACTTTGAAATGTCGGCCAAACAGCAAGGGCGGTCCGTAGGGACTCCTGCTAATGCGTGGTACTGCAGAGCCTTCTTTTTTTGCTGGCTATTCCTACGGTTTTGGTCCCCTTTTCTCATATTGTTGTACGCCTTTCTGGCTTCTCGCTTTGCCGCATCGCTTTCCGCATTAACCACTTCCCAGTGAAAGAGACACACGGCTATAGCCCCGGCTAAACAAAGATGGTCTCTATTGTTAATGGTAACGATGGATTTTTTGGCTTTAGAGTCTTTTTCTACATTGACAATTGGTTTTTTAAGACCGCTCCCTCTTTCGAATTGAGCGATGCCCAGTTGGATTTGAAATTTGTCAGTCACGAGAATCCCTTCGTTACTGTTCAAGGCAGCCATCACGGCTTCCAGGATAGCTTCTGCCGTCATTTCACCGAGGGGTCTCGGCCTGACGATTATGGGGTCGCTCAGGTTTTCAGCAATGATGTACATACGGGCCACCGCGTCCCCCGGATAGTCTTGGCTTCCCCTACGAATGACTTCATTGAACATCTCGAGAAGCTCGGTGCCGAGGTTGCGTATCGGTATCCCGTTAACTTCCTCCCGGAATCTTATACGGAAAGTATGCTCCCTGAGTACTTTACCTGTAAAAATAAAGAAAAAATTTAGACTACTGTATGCATAAGGACCCTACATACAAAAAGAAGAATGAAATGTTACCCACCTTTGAAACTGCGAGATCCCAAAGACTCTACGTCGTAGTATTTGGTTTCGGGTTGACCGACTTCGTACTTCCTTTTAGTTGGGCTGTCGTCCGACCCGGAAGCCGACCTCTTGTTTGCCCGAGGAGCTGAAAAACATGATTAAAAAAAGTTTTAAGGGTTTTATAGAAGCGTTTAGTTCAACACAAAATCAAAGTGTGCGTGTAAAAATTACAAAAATAGGAATCCGAAAAACTTAGTTATCGGGACCTAGGAGCAAGGCCTCATCCGTCGCGTCAAATGAATCGTCCCACCATTCAGCGGCTCGAGGGGCATCTGGTGCGGTCGCTGGAGAAGACACCTGCCCCGATTCAGCTGCTTCGTGAAAGTCGGCTGCTTCTAAATCATCCTGGAACGAACGTCCCACCATTCTCGAGGGGCACCTTCTCGATCCGATGTTGAATCTGACTTGGTTCCAGATTGGTCGGCTTCCTTTGGGTCAGCAATTTCCATTGGCTCGTCCATCCGCATTGCACCGGGAATTCGGTCGGGTTCGGTTGGTTCATCTTGGTCGGGTTTTGCTGGTAGATCCTGGTCAGTCATAGCTGTTTGGCCTTCGTCGGGCTCTGTTGCTTCCTGTTGGTCAGGCTCGTCGAATAAAGACTGGTCCCACCATTCTATACGGCTATCGACTTCTCTGGTCATTTCGGTGAGGATGGACTGATCAGCAAAGATGTCGCTGTCCCACCAACTCAGATCGCTTCCCGGTTCGGGCAGGCTATCTGGTAGTGACCAAGATTCATCTAATAAAAAACAGAAACAGGTATTATAAATTGTCCTTAATAAAACACTTTTCAAAAAAAAAATTAGGTACTGAGCAAATAGCAACTTACGATCAGTCCTGTCCGATCTAAGAATGGCCAGTCTGTCCAGGACTAACGGATCTTGGTGAATCTCTAATGCCTCTGCCCATTCTAAAAGCTTCCCAGAATCTTGGAAAGAATCCACTTTTGCTCGAAGAGTCGCCATCTGCAAAATTAAATTACTTGTACAGTAGCATGAACAGTTATGATAATATATGCCGAATTACTCTCAAAATGTTTATGTATAAAGTCTGGAAATTTTAAAAGTTAAGAATGGGATATAACATTTATGCTATAAAATATATGGCCAGGAATATCTTTGTAAACAAAAGAAAACGATGGCCGATTTTCATTTTAAAAAGAAGTTTTATGTACCAGTCTACTATTCTGTAGAAGAGACTAATGGCCATTCTGTAGATGAAACTAATGTAAAATAATGGCCAGCAAGTTTGTAAACAAAACGATGGCTGTTTCCATTTTATTTTAAAAAGAAGTTTTAGGTACCAGTCTACCATTCTGTAGAAGTAAATAATGGCCAAGAAGTTTGTAAACAAAGAAATGGAGGTCGTAGCAGTGGGGCGAATCTTCTGCTTCGCTTTAAAAAGAAGTTTTAGTACTAGCCCGTACTTCGGTAGATTCGTGAGAAGACGAGAAAGCACGTTTGTAAACAAAGAAATGGAGGTCGTAGCAGTGGGGCGAATCGTCTACTTCACTTTAAAGAAGTTTTAGTACTAACCCCGTAGTTTGGCAGATTCGGTAGAAGACGAGTTCTTTGGAAAGCACGTTTGTAAACAAAGAAATGGAGGTCGTAGCAGTGGGGCGAATCTTCTGCTTCGCTTTAAAAAGAAGTTTTAGTACTAGCGCGTACTTCGATAGATTTGGTAGAAGACGAGTTCATTGGAAAGCACGTGTGTAAACAAGGAAATGACCGTTCCTCATTTTATTTTAAAAACAAGTTTAAGTACCAGTCCACCGTGCTGTAGAAGCAGATAATGGCCAGCAAGTTTGTAAACAAAACAATGGCCGTTCCTCATTTTAAAATCAAGTTTAAGTACCAGTCCATCGTGCTGTAGAAGCAGATAATATGTTTTTAATTTAATTTTAATTCATATTTTAGCATATATTAAAGTGAAATCGATCTACAAAGTTGCTAGAAATTACTAGTACATAAAATGTTTTTACTGCCACGAAAACCCCATGGATCAACATACTGTAGAACAAGATAGTGGCTTTCTACCAGTAAACACCCACACCGATGTTAATATTTTGAAGTTAAATTGACAGCTTTATATTTCATTCATCTTCTATGAGATTGTCAAATAATGTAAAATACAATAACTGAGATACATATTGTTATATTTGTTTCGAAGCTTTATATTTTAACATTTTATCTCTATTATTGGCCATTTTACAGCAAACCAGAAATACCAGTGAATGCCCATACGCTTCAAGTATGTTGTTCAGCTACTAAATTGTAATATTTTGATTTCAAAGCAATTGGTACAGCTACTGACACTCAAAGTTAGATCCTTGCACATTGTGTGTGTGTTGTGCTTGTCAGTATATTTATTCATTTTTAAGGAGTAAATTATATTCAGTTACTACCCTATTTTCAGTTATTGCTTAGAATATAAATATACCTGTGTCTTGGGGAAAAGTATGGTTATAAATGTAAATAAAACAAATGCTAATGATTTCAATGGAAATTATGCTTGATGCTTTTATATAATTGAGTTATTAGCAGAGAGCATCGTGGAACAAAATTTTTCTTAAGGTATGTATATTAGTGCATTACAGTTTTAAGACTGAAGTGTGATGGATGTGTACATTTTGATTTTATTTGACCAAAAATATAAGACTACATTATGAATTTATTTGAGTACATTTTTAAAGTTATTTTTCATTATGCAGCCGTTTAGTGTTTCGGGTACATTATTAGTCTCATTTTTAAAAAAAATTATATGCGGGCATTATACTATTGGTAATGCATTAAAGTCTAAATACATCTTACATAAAATATAATGATAAATACCTTGAACGATGTAGAAATAGTTATCCAAAACACTTATTGTATCCTATTACAACAAAGGTGAAGAGCTTAAATCTGTGTTGAAAAGGTGACAAGAAAATGCGGAATAATATTTTTGAATTGCAAATCCTTGCTTTTTATAGGGACATTTTGGTGGTGGATTAAGGGATTTTAATTCAATCAGTCAAATGGGAATGCTGGAATTATAGTCACACCAATGAAAATGCTGGAATTATAGTCACACCAATGAAAATGCTGGAATTATAGTCACGCCAATCGGATTTCAGGATTTCAACAGTGTAGATATTTTGAAAATTCCAATATTTTTGTTTTGGCAGTAATAAATATTACATTGCTTGAATCAGCAGTATCAGTTATTGGTTTGTCATTAGATTTTATTATTCATATAGCCCACTGTTATGCTAACAGTTAGTGGTTTGTTGGGATATAGTCACACCAATTGGATTTCAGGATTTCATCAGTGCAGATATTTTTAAAAATATCAATGTTTTGTTTTGATTTTGTTTTTGCAGTAATAAATATTACATTGCTTGTATCAGCAATATCAGTTATTGGTTTGTTACTAGATTTAATTATTCATATATTCCCATTATGCTAGCACTTTGTGGTTTGTTATGGGACCTTAATTACTCCCTGCATGGCCATATTTGCTTGGTTTCAAAATTGGGGAAAAAGTTTGGATTCTAAATTATGGAAGCTGTAACAGCTAACCTCCTCGTGGTGGCTTCTGGAAATTTCCACTTTGTGGAAAGCTAATGGCTGTTTTTTCCCTCCACAAAAGGGTGACCAAATGAGTCATAAAGCCCAAAGTCAAAACCCCTACGTTGTACCATAATACCTTTTGTGACCGAATGAGTCATAAAGCCCATAGTCAAAAACCCTACGTTGTACAATAATACCTTTTATGACCAAATGAGTTATAAAGCCCACAGTCACAACCCCTACATTGTACCATATTACCTTTTGTGACCAAATGAGTCATAACCCCAAAGTCAAAACCCCTACGTTGTACCATGTTGCCTTTTGTGACCAAATGAGTCATAAAGCCCAAAGTCTCAAAGCCCAGTCATAGTATCAATGCAGAAGTCTTTCAATTTTTAAGAAATTGTGAGGAAATGAATCCTAACATTAGTGTTGAGATATACTGAATATGTAGCAGAAGATAGACAGCTATATCATATAAACCTTTATTTCAAATTAATGACATATAAACTTACATATAAAATACAATTTATAAAATATATATTGGTTAGTGTTACATTGATATCTATATTAAATAAAACTTTGGTGAGATTAGAAGAAGAAATTATGGTTAAAATGTGTTATTGAGTGTCCCTAATATATAATACAGTACATAGAACTTGTGTGAGAGTTATGTCATTACACATAGTTGTAAAACGATAAAATAATATCTTCAATTTGTATAACGGTAATGGTGCTGTCTCTGAGTTGTCTGTCTGAGGTTGTAGACTCTTCTTTCTTGTCTAGGCAGTCCTCTGTCCTGTCCGGCTGGTGGCCTATCTCCTCTAGCTACTGGTCCATCTTGTAGTGCTGGTGGTCTGCCTGGAAGCGGTTGATCCATAAACTGGCGCCGATAGGTCCTTTCCAATGTCCTCACCATCATCCCTGAAGATAAGTATAGAATATGCGATATATCTTACAATAATAAGATTTTTAGTGTAAAAATTATACCTCTATAATTCAGTGTTATAATACAGTTGTTTCTACAT
This sequence comes from Sabellastarte sp. h YS-2021, assembly GCA_964017235.1. Taxonomy (NCBI): domain Eukaryota; kingdom Metazoa; phylum Annelida; class Polychaeta; order Sabellida; family Sabellidae; genus Sabellastarte; species Sabellastarte sp. h YS-2021. The sequence continues at coordinate 144,269,109 of OZ024929.1, forward strand.
TGTTCCTGGTGTGATATATTATAAAAATGGAATGGATTAATGGAAAAAGTATTACATCAGTTGGTAATAATTCAATTAATTGCTACAAATGGGAGGTGAATTAATGGTGTTTCTTACCTATAGCAAGATTCAAGATGTTCAGTACTTTGTACATAAAGTGGACAGTCTTTGCAATACCCTCTATGGTCCTTATACACACTTGAATGCACATATGAATGAATTGCATGTGATGAATGACATTGCGAATTTCTTGTTGATGGGCCTGTAGAAAGGCTATGAGAAAAATTGGAAGCATACACAAAGTGTAAAATAGGAATGATGTTTCTTTTTCAATATCTATTGACTGAGTTTCATCGGTTATTAATTTTGATTTCATCAGTGATATCTCATGTAGATTGGGAAAGACCTTTTGAATTTTGTCCAGTTGAAATGCACTGTCCCTTAAGACCAATTTCTGTATCCCTTTACTTTCATCATTGCTTAGTTTTAGCTGATCAGATGTTTCCAATTGTAGACATGATATCTGGTCTTTTCCACAAACACATTTCTCAGGACACATACAGTATACTGAGATGTAAATACAGAGTGTGATCAAAAATAATTTCCAAAACATAGTGATAGCCAATTTAAATCAAATGAATAACCTGAGTGAAATTAGATCTCAATATATAGCAGTATGGGTAGAGTGTAAGACAATGCTGATAATCTGGGGAGACAATGGGGCAATGAGTACAAAAGAATAATGGTAAAGTTAAATATTTGGTGTATAGGTATAGAATAGGTGTTGCAAGGATCAATTAAAAAGACACATCCATTTCCTTTAGAACATAAGCTTCATTGTTTATTCATCAGGTGTTATGAGGGATGGTTTCTTGACATGAAGGGATTAGGGATATATTGGAATATCATTAAAAATGGGTCTGTTGTGAAAATGGACATGGCTTCTTGACATAGAGGGGGCTTATGGGTTTCATTTAAAATCCTTGACAATGGGGTCTATGTTGAAAAAAATGGACATGGCTTCTTGACATAGAGGGGCTTATGTTATTATTTGCTATTTCAATTCTGTTTTCTTTTTTAGGCTTTATTAATACCCCTTTCTTATAACAGAGTGGCTTCTCATTATAGATACCTTCTTCTACTTAAAAAATCTATAGCTTCTCATAATACTATTCATGCATTAAGATATGGCTTCCCAAAACAATGGTATGTGTATGTCTTTGTGTCTGTATGTTTCTGTGGGTATATATGTACAGTGTACCTTAATGAGAGTTCATTAGAAATTTGTCAAAATGTTCATCAAAGTATTATCAGTCTTTTGGGCTTTGGTCATTACCAGGGGTTTGATGTGGTGCCATGAAAAATGTATTTGTCAAGAACAAAACAGAAAAGTATATTGCACAAATGTTAACAGAAATGATGTTTTCAGACAGCCAGAAATTACCAGAGAAATTGTATTAAGTAAGAGTTTTGTTGGAATGGGTTGGTTGACTACAGTTTTCAACAGCTTGGATTCTGTAAGAATGTTATGTACAAAGTTACTCTGATAGGAGCATGTGAAACAAGTACTGCAAGTATAACCCCTGAAATAAGTTATGTACCGCATGGTATTGAGTCAAAAGGGATAACTCCATCGTTGAATAGTGTTCCCAAAAGTACACTTATTGTGACAGTGTGTGGAGTCATTTTCACTTGTACTCTGATAAGTACAATTACTGTATTTATCATAAAAAGAAAACTTGAAAATAGACTGCTAAGGGTCAGGGAGGAAAGAATGGCTGAAATGGGTAGAACTTTTGGTTTTGATTTTAATGAAAATGATGAAGAAGAGGCAAACAGGCAAGCCGAAGAGAAGGAAATTAAAAAAAGAACATCCCGTAAAAAATGGAATAGAAGCCCTGAACAACACAAATATAATTTAAGACTCATTGCCTGGAGGGCTGAAAGAATGAAGCAGCTGAGACTTGAAACGAATGTATAAAATGTTGTTGTGAGAGTAGTTTGTAGTGACTTTGGTTTCATTGTTTTTCCATGTGTGTATGTGTGTGTGTGTGTGTGTGTGTCATTGGTGGTGGTACATATTTTTTGTTTCATAGATTTAGTATTTTTTTTTAGAAAATTAGACCCTATCTTCTTTTGTGTGTATTTGTTTGTGTATAGTTGTGTGTATATATAATATTTTGAATCATAAATGAGGTAAATAAAACTAAGCTCGATTTGGTTGGTATTGTAACATAGGTTTGTTTGGTGTCAATATGTTTGTCTGAAATCATAGGATAAGACAGTTTTTGAAATTTTGGACTATCCCTCAAAAAAGTTATGAGCATTTGAAAATTATACATTATAATTCCTTAACAATTGTTAAGGAGAGATAATAGGCTTTTACAATGGGACTTTTTTAGTGTGCTGGATTTCGAAATATTGTGCATTTATTATTTAGGGTTATAGTATAAGGTATCAAAATGTTTGTCTGAAATTGTAGATTCAGCTCCATTTGGAATTTTTAAAATCGGACTATTCCTCAAAAAGTTATGAGCATTTGAAAATTATACATTATAATTCCTTAACAAGACCTTTTTAATGATTTAATGACACCAGCTGTGCGAATGCAATTGTCAAGGAGGTGGATAATAGGCTTTTACAATGGGACTTTTTTAGTGTGCTGGATTTCGAAATATTGTGCATTTATTATTTAGGGTTATAGTATAAGGTATCAAAATGTTTGTCTGGAGATATGGATCAAGGTCCTTTTTGAATTTTTAAAATCGGACTATTCCTCAAAAAGTTATGAGCATTTGAAAATTATACATTTATTACCCCACACTTTTTTCCAGATCATTAAACCCATTTTGTATTGTGGAATGACCATCTGTGAGAATAGTCACATGCTTTTCAAATGATAGGGGATAATAGCCTTTCCATTGGACTCTAGTATATTATATTTCAATTTTTGGACTTTGGTATATTCGAGGGATTCTTACTTATTCCAGTACTATTAAATAACAGTCGCCGAGAAAAATTTAAAATAAGGTAATTACTTTAAAATAAAGGTAATAATGTACATGGGTTGGTTTAAATTAAAGGGGTTTGGGATTGAATTATATATGACGTCTAATGGTAGGCTGCTGTGACAATCTGAAACTGGGTTAATTTAACTGGCTTTTTAAAGGAAAAAATTGTGGGAAAAAAACTTGGCTATGACTTGTGTATAGTTTTTTTTGTTAGCTTTAATTTGTAGATGTTAAATAACACCTGTTGTTGATTTAAATACAATAATTCAATGTTTCAATTTCTTTCATGATCAATTTTTATATAGCTTTACATGCCCCTTATTTGTTGGTGATGCTATGAATATTTTATATACTTCATTCCAATAAATGTATTCCATTTCAACCTAATTTTCACAGATAATTATCACCCCTGCATCAAGTAAACCCCGCCTCCCCCCATACCCCCCCCCCCCCCTCCTTGCACAGATGTCCCGTGATTTGAACTCAGTTGGCTGTTTGGTCACGCCAATCGGATTGCTGGAATTATAGTTGCTGGAATTATAGTCACCCCAATGGAAATCCAGGATTTTTTATGATGCTTTTATTTTGAAAATATGAAAAGTAGCAAACACTAGAGTCATTCAGCGGTTAATGGACTATATAATCCTCTTACCTTTCATGACTATTTCATTTTTAAATGTCCTTACAAATTTTTACGGGTTTAAATGTCTTAACTATTTTGGATGTTTCATATTTATGATAAATTTGTAGTTTTAAATGTCCCTTATTTGTTGCTATGAATGTGTAGATGATTAAATAATCCTTGTTGTTTGCATGTTTTAAATACCATTATACCTTAGAAATTTGTATGTCCTAATTGTGTTTTATTTCTTTAGTGTTATGATAGATCTGTATATAGCTGTAAATGTCCCTTATTTGATGCTATAAATATGTAGATGCTTAAATATACAAAAGTTGTTTACTAGTTTTTAAAGGTTCTTGGATGTTTGCTGTTTTTTTATTTTACCTTTAGCTGTTTACATGATTTTATTTAATGTAGCTTTAAATGTTGTTTATTTGTTGGTGATGCTATGAATATTTTATGTACTTCGTTCCAATAAATGTATTCCATTTCAACCTCATTTTCACAGATAATTAACACCCCTGGCATTAAGTAATCCCCCCACCTTCCCCCCCATATCCCCCCTCCTCACACAGATGGGCCGTGACTGCTGGTCACAAAAATCTATACAACCCCCCCACAGGGACCACGTAGATTGTGTGACTACAATCCCCCTTGCGTGACCAAATAGTCTCCTATACTACTAATGTCACTTCACAAATATTTAATTTGTTTAAAAATATTACCAAGAATTCTGATGACATATATAAGGAGTACTGACATATATAAGATAAATATGTGAACTTCATGACACTACTGAGCTATTGTGTTCTCAGATTGATAAAATGTTATAACAGAAGAGCTTAGTTTAATGCTGCTCTAGGCAAGTGATTTTGTTACTCTATCTAAATATATTTGTCTTGTACACAGGAGTGACCGTAGCATATAGATTTTATAAAATGTATATATTCATTACATACATATTCTTTTAATAATCCACCAATGAGCTACTTTTCACTGAAGATGAACAAAATATTATATGTTAGAAAGGGCAGTTTTCAGTGCAGTGTAGAGTTATAATTTACAAACTGATAACCTGTTTGAGTGTTATCAGTAGTTAAGTTTGAACTACTGTTATCCTTTGAGACTAGAATTTCTATTAAAGCACAAAATCTATAGGAAATTTTATAATAATTTCATAGCCCAATATATTTTAAGATGGTTATTTAAGATGAATAATTATTGCAAATTTTACAGTAAAATGCGTATTATGACAGCCATAATGAGTGATAATAGGGAGATAAAGGGTTATGCTGTATTTTACTCTTGAAGTATATCATCAGATTATATTAATGTTAGAATCTATTATATTAATTAATTAAACAAAATCACAAGAAAAACAATTTACACAAGAGGCAGTTAAATAAGCAAGCACAGCTCTTTCTTTTCTCTTTTTCTATGCACAAAATAGCTAATCTAATCTCTCCAGACATAAGATGAGTAACACAGCCAATCACAAAAATGCAAGCTCATAAAGAAAGCTTTTTTAGCAATCAGATCAAATTCAAATTTGAATTCAATATTATAAAATGTGTATTATATATTGGATGTTTGAAGTATTTGAAGTTTGAAGTTTTACTTCCCTTTCAACAGCCCTTTGAACTTGTTAAAAACAAAATTAACAAATTAATTTAGATATTAAATTGTGGCATAATACAGGATAATCAATCTATGAATGATCTTGACGAATATGCAATTTGGTAAATGTATGTTAATTATAAGTAAGTAAATGCAGGGAATACACAAATAAATGGCATATGCAAATAAATTTATCTCTTTATGTACATTTAAGTGTCAGCTTAGAGTGAAGTACATACATTTCCACTCATTGCACATAGATTAAATGCTGCACTTTATGCTTCTTGTGTCTAGATGTACATGCATATGTATAAATATATTTGAAAATATTGAGATTTTGTGTTACAACTTGTACAAGCTCCATATTTTATCAGTTGAACAATGTATTTTAATGAATTTATGTTTAAAAATCCAAATCATATTTGATCTTCATAAATCTCAATTCACTGAAAATCTTAGATTGGAAAGCAACCTGTATTTTTATAATTTTGTTGCAAAATCATTGCACTTTTAATGTGTACATTTGGATTATTTTAAATGTTGCAGTCACAGTGATCTAACTGAAACCCATATCTGACTTCTGGATATGTTAATTTATGTTGGTAACCAGATAATTTCTAATCACGTTTTATGTCAAGAATTATCCCAAATTTATTTATTCCACAACAAAAAGACAAATAAAATCTACTCTTTTATGATGCTCAAACCACAGTCAAAGTCATTTAAGTCAAAGTTAGGGGTTTTACTTCCCTTTCAACAGCCCGGGTAATATTGGGACAGTTCATCAGCGTTGTCACTTATGTGATTAGATGCCAAACTTGCTAACCACTAGGCCACCAAGGACCTCTTTTATATTTTAAGAATATGCAATGTGATCACCAGCTAGGATTTTATAAATAAAAAACGTAAATCAATTCTAATTACACATATAACAGTAATTATGAAGTACCTCTGGAAAATGGAGTCTTCATCACCTAAAAAATGGAGTCCCAATCATTTTTGAGTCCTGAGTTACAGTTCGTAGTAAAATCAACTCAGAGTATGATTAACCTAAGATTTTAATAGGTCAAAAGTTCATTAGCCAGGCCTATTTTGGCACAGGCCCTTTGCAGATTCGAAAATTGCAGATCAACTTTGATTGATGATTGATTTTTTTAAAATCCCTACAACCATTTGTGACTAGGTGTATTTCACAACCATAATCCATTGAATCTAGATTCCTCAGATTAATGGATTCACTTGTGTTGTGATTAGAATTAGAATCCATTGATCTACCTTCTGAGGATCAGATTTGTTGGATTACCCATAATTATTTGTAAAATAATGGCGGCAAAATGTGGTTGTGAATGTTAAGATTTGGGATATTTGGGATGATTTTTATGTTGGTTTTATGTTATGTTGTTTATTCTGGATTCAGGTCTACAGAAAATTGTATTTTACAAATCTAGCTAATCCAAAGAATCCAAATTTGAATCTAGATTCAACGGATTATGGTTGTGAAATACACCATCTGTTGTCTTTTTCTTGGCTTTCTTGCACAGAGTGCTGTGTAACATTTGGAGTCATGCTGAAGTCAGGTGAATTTATGTTGTCCATGTGTCCTAGATTTTAGTTTTTTTTTGATAATCCTACATATTCTTTACTGTCAGCCAAATTTTTCCCAAATCACAAAGAAATGACAAAAAAATTACATGTGCGAAATGGTAATCTTGTTTAAAATCAAAAACAAAAGAAAATCCTTTCAATATATCACCAGAAACCTTATTTTAAACTATTTGCTAGTTTCTACTGATCTAATGCATTCTAGTAGTTTGACTAAATGTCAAAATATTCGCTTCTAAAACAGAAATGTTTGCAATGTAAAACATTTATATATCATAATGATTTGCACAGTCACAATAAGAGTCCACCATCTTTCCCTTCAAAATTGAAGAATAAAATAAAATTAACTCAATATATCACTGACAACATTATTTCAAAATATTTGCCAAAGCCAAAGTCAAAGTTGGGTTTTATCATCCCTTTCAACAGCCAGGGTCATATTGGGACAGGTCCTCAGCACTTGCCACTTGTGGGGATGGAACACACACAGAGGTGACAGCCTGTTATTAGGTGTCAAACTTTAAAGTATTTGCAAGGTTCTACATAAATATAGTTGGATTGCCAACTGAAGCTTCTGAAGCTGAAATATTATATACATAAAAATTGCATCCAAAATTTGGGTCCAAATCTGAAATACAGCATATTTAACATACTTAAACAGCAAAAATCATGAACCTTGTCATATAGTCATCTGTCCTTTGATGCTTTTTACTTTTGAACCTTGAAGTAAATCACAAAATAAATGTCATTTCTTAGGATTTTATCAATGAAAGGCATGTGTCAATTTCAGTTTTGAATATACTGTCATCTGTACTTTTATGCTTACCCACTTGTGATCCCAGTTTATTGTCCTAGTTTATTTACTTAAGGTAACTCACAAAATATCTCTGATGCAACAGGAAACCACATCAAGACAGTTGAATGCATTTGGAAGAATTACATTCCTAATTTATTACTTTTTTGCATGGTTGTTATTACTGAAACTTCTCTTTTTAAGAAATTTTAAAAGAAAAGAGACCCCAGGTCACAGACAAGAACTTGATGAGTACAAAACTTAAGTCATACAAGCATCAATAAACTACAACTTACATTCATGGTTAACTTAGTAACTAACACAAAAGCTGTTGGTCTTTTACGTGTTACTGGGTAAATTTTTCAAGGTTTTTCTGTGCATTCCATTTTATTTTTTAATGGAAAAAATTATACATATAACACTTACATTAATTTTAGACATTTATATACATAAAATAAGATATATTTTTTAATAAAATTGTTGATTAAACGTAACCTTAACCATTAAACAAGTTGGGATTATTTTATGGTGAAATTATGAAAGTTACAGCTTGTACAGTCTTTCATTTATGAGCTGCACTTGTAGAAGAAGTTAATACAAGTTTTAACTTGTACAGGTTTTTTGTCTGAGTTGCAACTTGTACAAGACCTCAACTTGTATAAAACATATCAGGGTTGGCCGTTCAATTGAAGGGGTGGTTTTAACTGGTTAAAACTGTCCTGGTCAATACTCTAAAAATGGTCAATACTGGTCATCACTGGTCGATTGACCAAAAGTTTTTAACTTTTGCTTAAAAACAGACAAAAATGTTAAAATCACTGAAAACGAACCTGTTAAGTCACATTATGCAATGCCTGATATACATACAATTTGATACAAACATTTTATTATATACATAGCTTCATCTCATTTTATACATTTTTTGTCTATTTTTTTTTGATAAGTATTAACCAGATGAAGTTTAAACCACGGTACTTTAATTAATATCAATCAATTAAAATCATTGATTTAAATCATAATTTTTATCATTCCAAAAAATGATGCAAAATTAATTTTTTACTTTTAAACCAAGGATCATCATATAACATTCATGTATATGCGGTACATGATTTCCTTTCATTGAATCTACATAGCCATTGTTTGTCACACACAATTAATATATAAAAACCAATATATAAATATACTTCCAACTATATGCCTTTATATATAATGAAAAATATAAGAGTTGATGTTTGCTCAAGTGTAGAAAGTAGAACAATCAATCATTTAAAGTAAGTATTGGGCTATAATTTTGATCCTTTTTGTCTGTCTGTTGACAAAAACAGTGCAAGTAATCATAGTTTTGAAGTTAACAGATAGTGAAGGTCCACATGAGTAGTATATATCGAGTGTATATCGAGTCGAGTTTCCCATCAATCATGTCACTTTTTGACAGCTGTGCAGCTGCCTGGGGCAGATGGTAGATTGGTGGCTAGGTAGGGGAGGGTCGATACTAGCTCTCTACAGGTTATTGGGCTCTATACAGGTTCTTGAGACTGGCTCAATGGGAATTTTTTAGTTTGATAGTTATTACTCAGATGAATCATCAGCTGTGCAGCTGTTGCTGCAGATGGTAGATGGATGGTTAGATAGGGGAGGGTCGATACTAGCTCTCTACAGGTTATTGGGCTCTATACAGATTCTTGAGACTGAGTCAATGGGAACTTTTAGTTTGATAGTTATTACTCAGATGAATCATCACACAGCTGTGGGTTTTAATGGGTGCTGATTGTCTGCTCATCACACAGCTGTTTTATTTTAATGGGGCTTTGTCTGCTAGCCAAGCTAGATCATTATTACCTATGTACACATGAATCATCACACAGCTGTGATGGTTTAATGGGTTTTTATCTGCTAGCCAAGCTGTTAATAGGCTTTTGTCAGCTGATGGGGCTTTGTCTCCTAACCCAAGCCTGTTTGTCTTCTAGCTTACTGCATCATATTACTAGAGAAAAATGAATCATCGCACAGCTGTGTTGTTTAATGGGTCTTTGTCTGCTAGAACTGTTTTAATGGGGCTTTGCCTGCTAGCCAGTTAATGGGGGGCTTTGTATGCTACCCTACTAGAACAATATTACTTGTGAAAAAATGAATCAACAAAGCTATATTTGATTTGTCACACAATGTATGCTAGTTACATCAGAGGTCTGTTGAAAATCCCATTCCCAATTAAATTTAACGGGAAATTTCGAACCTCAGAGTAAGCACACAAACGCAATATCTCGCCTCATATACAGTCGCATTTCAATCTCGTACTTTCATACACACTTTTGATTAGGGTTAGGGCTTTGGGGTAAACTAATAATCACTGAATCCTGGGTTTTCTTTGGAAAACTGTTGAATACTAGAATTTTATCAGTCTATATAAACGCTAAAAATCAGGTTATAAACTCAATAGGTTTTCCAACTATCAAGCTAACAGCATCTTCTAGCAACATGTTTTCTAATACTGCATCCAACATAAATGATAAGGATAGTGAGATAGTTTATCCAGCAAGTAAACCAGTTGAAGACCAGACTGATGCTAGGACATCTTATCTGCAGTCTGCCTCTACTCATTCTGCCGCCTCGGTTGGAGGCTTTTCACTGAATTCTTCAGCTAGATATAACTCCAATCCAAGAATTCAACCACCCTGTGGTAATTCTGCTGGGTTACATTTATGTCATAAACCCACACCCTATGTGGGAAGATGGATATTTAAGGTTTCTGATTATTCTGGATATGATGAGAGATATGCTACATTTAGAACATGGCCGAAGTCTCACCCCATTCGCCCAGATGCCCTAACTCGTGCTGGTTTCCTCTATACAGGGGAGGGGGATAAGGTTACCTGCCCCTGGTGTAAAATATCTCTTATTGAATGTGAGACATATGATGTACCAATGGATGAACATAAGAGGCATGCACCCACCTGTGAATTTATGAAAATGGTAATGCCTAAAAATAGTTTTTTCTCTCCTACCTCCTGAAAATAAAGAGACATTAAAATAAGTGAATGAATTGAATAGTTACGAGATGTTACCTTACACAGATGGAAGAAAGACACCTGTGATGTTTTAGAAAAATACTCTACCTAAGACAGATGGAAGACAGACATCTGTGAATTTTGAAAAATACTCTACCTAAGACAGATGCTAAAGGAGACCTATTTCCAACTACAGAAGGTATATCCTGCAAACCTAAAGAATGGGAAGAATTTTTGAAAGTATGCAACCAGATGTATAGCGAACATATGGAAGTGTATACATATGTTCCATGTTTAATTCAACCAGATCAACCCCAACATAATAGGTTAACCTGTGAAGAATGTGGACATTTAGATGAATCTGCCAGGGGGGAGGTAGACGTGGAAATTCCCCTTTAAAAAGAGAAGAGAGTCTGAGACAATATATCATTTAACCCTAACCAAACCATTTCCCCTCCCCTTGCCCATTCCCCTCCCCTTATAGAAACCCATTAAATTTTTTTTTCAAGAATTTTTTAATCAGAGATAGTGGTAACAGATTTTTATAGATACTTTATAAAAGACCCCAGCCCTATGAATCTCCACCACAAGTTCGTCAGTTTACACTGGTTACTCTGCTAGTAGTTAATTCAATTGGTTGTGATGGATAATTATGTACAGATGGGCCGTAGAATGGACGTATTTCGTCCTACCCATGTTATCTCTAATCTGATAACATTTTTCGAGATGTTGAATCTGATTGATAATGGCCAGTTCCAGGCTGCGATGGTCGTCTACCTGTTCCTCAACGATGTCTTGCCAGCCTTTGTAGTGTAAGTACCGAATATATAATCTTTTAATGGTTTCCTTTGGTGTAATTTTACTTAAGAAGCTTCATAAGGTCTCATTATTGTGTACTAATTTATATAAAAATAATTATATCAAAAATAATAAATCACCTCATTGGAGACGCTATGCAGAGCAATCTGTCATGAAAAGTCTAATCGCACTCCTGTTGCGAGTATCAACCCTTATTGGGGGTCCTTAATAATTTATGAGCTCTCTAATTCAAAAGGCTAGAGAGGGTTTTTGGATTTTTTTATCAAAATGCATGGATATAAAGCGCATGTTTTAATTTCTTTTTTGCTCATAAGAAAAATTATTATTAATATTATACTATTATGTCTGAGGAGCTAACCTCTAGTTATTTTCAAAATGTGTATTTTCCTGTTAAATTTTTTGGATTGGGATTTTCAACAGAGTTCCCCAGTCTGTACCTTCCCAGTTTACTCTCATTGCCTCCAGAGCGGCACAGAAGAAAGCATTGCCTCATTAATATGTTTATGAGGTGCTTTCCTTCGGGTTCGAAATTTCTTGTTAATTTTAATTGGGAATGGATATTTTCAACAGAGTTCCTCAGCATGTACTGTCACAGCTTACTGTCATTGCGTTCACAGAAGCAAAGAAGGCAATACCTCATTAATATGTTTATGCGCTGCTTTCCTTTGGTTTAGAAATTTCCTGTTAATTTTAATTGGGAATGGGGGACTCCATACACCCTCTAAGCAAAATGTGGATTTAAGGTCGATGCCTTTGAGGTGGCAATTCTGACCTTAAACTCTTCTTCATTAAATCACATGGGTTTATAAATATAAACGAAATTTAATGTCAGTGGTAATTTCGGAATTTTTAATATAATTACTGTATCCAATTTCTCAAGATTTAGTTTTTCCAATGCCATGTCATTATCCTACCTAGTACGTATTCTCAAAAAATTTGACATATATATTTTCAGGAGAAAATATCCAGATTTCGTGCAGTTCGTGGGGGATTTCCTGAGAGCTGCCGAGTGCCCTGTCTGCAAAGACAACCTGGATCAGACCGAAATCATCCTGACGAATCCATGTGGCCACATACTCTGTGCAGATTGCTCCTGTCAGTATTCCAGGATGTGGCAAGATGGGGCAGAACCTCACCTGAGGTGCCCTGTATGTCACACCAGCCTAGTGGAACACAAATTTTCAAAACCTTACTCCATCAGAACCACAAAAATGAATGCCACATCCCTGTTTACATGGGTTCCCACCTCTCTATACGTTAACACAAATTATGACCAACTTTTGATAGAGGCTCTGACCAACAGGGATTTTGAAATGGCATTTGGGTGCGCCTTTTTTCTAGGCAAAACCCCTGATGAAGTGGAAAACATGATAGCTCCGCAATGGGGAGCCTATTATCAGGAGCATGTGGGTAATATGACCTGCTCCTGCTGTAAAATAGACCTGCCTCTAGCAAGAGCTTTTATGAGCTCTTGCTATCATTTTTACTGTACCACCTGCTCGACGATGATCTCAGGGAACATGAGACATCACAACAGCAGGTGTCTAAATTGTAACACACTATGGGAGGCAGATCCTAGTGGATGTAGGATGCTCCGTCCCTCTACCATAAACCACTAGTGGTTAACTTTAAAAAGATTTCTTCCTAATCAAAATTTGGTTCGAACCTAGTGGTTGCATTATGCCTCCAGCCTCCACCAGCATCAACCAGTGGTTAGTCACTAAAATATTTTAACTTGGTCTGACTTTATAGGTGTACCTCTCATCCCATATCCAGGAATACTGTGTAACCTCAATCTGTACAGAGTAGTCTGAAGTAGCTAGCACTGGATACTTTTTAAATAATAAGAAGAAATGTATCATCTTGTCACAGACCAAGCTGAAGATATGGAGCTATCATCAGACACTATCAATGGACTCAAAGTAAATCTATATATATGTTTAAATATTTTTCAACCTCAATTCCATTCAATGTGACTGGTTCATTACATGGTTAATTTATAACCAATTTATCTGGGATAATTTTGTTCATTTGACAATTGAGTAGTATAAATTAGAATAAAATTTAAAGAAACACCTCTCTCCGTCGATAAATTAGAATAAAATTTAAAGAAACACCTCTCTCCGTCTATACCTCTTTCATTTACTAAGTCATATCAAGTTACAGTGTAACTAATCTGTAACCATTCATATGTCATTTAAATATTATAAAATCAATCTAAAACAAATCTTCTAGTATAAATATCCGACTTCAAAAGATATAAAATTACATAATAATATATAATATTTTTTCTACAAAGATCTCTCTGAATTACAGATCAAGAAATCACGTCAAATTAAAGTATCTGGACAAGTCCTTAACTATAAATTACAATACAATACAAAATGTCTGTCTATAATTTTACTTTTTTAATATAAAGACTTTCTTGTATCTTCGACCAGATCTGGTCTCGGTGAAACTGGTTTCTTGCAGATCAGAAACCTGGTCAGATTCATTTGATACATCTACAGATCTCAGGACCGAGAGATCATCCATTTCTATCTCAAAGTCTGTAGACTTAGTGTGAGATACCTGAGTGGCCTTGTCAAGAACCTCAACGATACTTGAAGATAGATCTGTAGCAATTATCCTCTCCTCCCCTATATTTTCAAATATTTTCCTAGCATCAGTCTGTATCCGATCATTCCAGGTATCACCGGATACTGAGGTCTCAGAATAGGTGGAACTTAATTCATCTGATAAAAATTTCAGATTAACAACTCTTTCTTTAGGACAGGTAGATTCAACAGCTGTACTATCAGTCTCAGCCATGTGAGATTCATTTCCCTCATCACTCCCTAGACAGTCAAGTATTCTATCCTATACTATGAACAACAACCTGTCTTTGAAGCGACGAATGATGAAAACTGCGACCCCACCTAGAAATCCTAGAATAGGAATGACTAGAAGACCATACAAATCATCGTCATCATCATCAATATCTAAATCATCAGCATCATCGTAATTGTCATAGTCCTGGTCAGTTTCTTTATGATCTGATGTCTGATCTAAAACACAAAACCAGGAAAATATTATATGAACTGACTATTACACCCTGTGCTTCAAATATTATGAATATATTTGATGAATTTTCATCTCTAACCCCAAAGCCCTAACCCTAATATACATCTCACTACACAGATACCATAGAGAGCAATGATCAGGTTGGAATTTTCATCTTTAACCCCAAAGCCCTAACCCTAATATGCATATCACTAGAGAGATACCATAGAGAGCATTGGTCACTCGAATTGCTTTCATAAAATGTGACTGAAAATCTTCAGAGATATTGCCTTCGTGTGCTTACTCTGACATTCGAAATTTCCCGTTAATTTTAATTGGGAATGGAGATTTTCAACAGGGCTGCGCATTGCTAATAAAATAACTGGCTGAAATATGTAATTCCTCTCCAAAATAACTAGTACATAATATCAAAGGCCTAAGGTGATATATAATTATATATCCATACTTACATATACCTGGAGACATTAAACCTCCCAAAACTTCCAAAAATAAGACTAAATATATCGTATCACTTACCCGAGTTACATCCAATGACAGTGACTATGCTATCTGAGTATTCACATTCCCCCTCACAGTTCCAGTATAGGATTCTGAGCTTAGCATAATTCTTAAGAATAGTTCTAAGGGGTAAGATGATCTTTCCAATGTAACATTTCTCATATATCAAAACGTCTAGGTCATAATCACCACATTTTTCACCGTAATTTTCAAAGTCCTGCATTGACCTCAACCCCACAATATGCAATGTGCCTGTCTCCTCGTGGAAATTACACTCCACATGATAACAGTTTGTAGTTGTTATAAGAACACAAACAAAAATCAAAATAAAACTGAAATACGCCATCCTTCCGTAAAATATAAACAGAAATATATGATTTCAAGGCGTCAAATACGTCATAGGGTTTAAAAATTATGTCACAAGCTATGGAGGTATGTTTCCGTGTAATGTGACATCACAATTCGTTCTCTCGCAGGAAAAATATTAATTGAACAATATTAATTTATATTTCTTACCTTTATGGGTTGATTTCAGTGTCCTCATCAGTCCTAAGTCCTACATCTCTCATTTCTATCCCATTGCCCTCGTTTTCCAAATCTCTGTTAAACCTAGAGCAGAGTAATTTTTTCTTTAGGATCCATGCGATTAGAAATGCAGACAAAATGCATGAGATGCTGGTTGAGAACATAAGCCAGTAACATCTTAGGATGTGTGAGCTATTGTTTGCTGTAATTTTTGTCATATTATAGAAAGATCCTTTGGATGAATACTGGGCAGTGCAAGTGGAATTCCAGAGATCTGTTGATGAGACTGAGGAATGGTTAAGATTCCATATCTCTCTCGCTGTTGTAGCTAATTAAGAAAAAATAGCAAAAAATTACACTTTGTTATAATTCACCATTGACATTAAATACTAACAGGAAATAGCTAAAAGCTGAACCAATGAAGGTTAGCTCTGACATTACAGACCTACGAGGACTGTTGAAAATCTCCAGTCCCAATTAAAAATAACAGGAAATTTGGGAAGGTAAGCTTGATAAAACATATTAATGAGGTATTGCTGCTTGTGCGTCGCTTTGGACGCAATGACAGTAAGCTCTAGATGTACAGAATGTGGAGGTCTGTTGAAATTCTCCATTCCCAATTAAAATTAACAGGAAATTTTGAACCCGAAGGTAAGCACCTCATAAACATATTAATGAGGTATTGCTGTTACTGCGCCTGTTTGGGCGCAATGAGAGTAAGCTGTGAATGTACAGACTGTGGAGGTCTGTTGAAATTCTCCATTCCCAATTAAAATTAACAGGAAATTTTGAACCCGAAGGTAAGCACCTCATAAACATATTAATGAGGTATTGCTGTTACTGCGCCTGTTTGGGCGCAATGAGAGTAAGCTGTGAATGTACAGACTGTGGAGGTCTGTTGAAATTCTCCATTCCCAATTAAAAATAACAGGAAATTTTGAACCCGAGGGTAAGCATCCCAACGCATTTTTTCTCTGACTATTACATTATAATTTTAACTACATAAGATAATATACTCACGTTTCTGGACATTTTCTGTGCACATATTAGTGACTACTATAATTTCCACTGGAATTTCTTTAATCCTAGTGCAGTTGAGGTACATTATATCCAATATTGTCCAATATTTTAAAGAGGGAAAATTTTCCAAGACTAGATAGATATCTAGAATTTCCAACTTTTTTAAATATAAAATACAGATTTTTGGATTATAGGTAAATTTCACCCATACAACATCTATACATACAGCCATATCTTCCTCACAGTTACACATTCCCTGGAAACAAGCTTTAGATTTTAGTAATCCGGGTAAAAGGGCTAAGAGGATAAATATTTGTGTCTGCATTTTGACATTTGTATGTACTCTATGCGACAACAGTACATGAGAACAATACATGCAAAACTCTTTGTGTAGGATATCTGGCAGGTATTGGGGTATCTGGCAAGCAGGCGAATGTAATCTTGGCAGGTGAAATAATTTAATAGAGAGGAGACTAAACAGCTTTCTGATTGTTTACCGTGTGACTAAGGAGATAAGATAGTGATAACAATGTTCAGATTTTTTTTACCCACTACTGCAATGATTACAGGTCCTACGGGCTCTGGAAAGACAAAGTTTGTGTTTAAGCTATTGGAGAATTTAAATACTATGTTTGATGTTCCAGTGGATAAGGTGTACTATTTTTATGGGGTATGGCAGGATTCTTTTGACAACAAAGTAATTGAAAAATTTGGAATTTATTCAGGGACTTCCTGACAAGACTCGAATTAAGCAAATTGCTGACTCTAAGCATAATCTGATTATTATTGATGATTTACAAATGTCAGCAGTGAATAGTCCCTCCATTACCAATCTATTTAGTAGGGATTCACATCATAGAAAACTCAGCGTCTTTTTAATACTACAAAATCTCTACCATTCTGGAAAGTACAGTAGAGACATTACCCTGAATACTCATTATTTTATTTTGTTTAAAAATCCTAGGGATATAAATCAAATAAAAATTTTAGGAAATCAGTTAGGAATGTGTGATAAGGTCTGTCTGGCCTATGAAGACGCCACTACAGAATCTTACAGTTACTTGCTGATAGATCTGTCTCCTACCAGGGATAAGAGCTCATGGTTACGCACCCATATTTTTCCTGATGAATACCTAACTATATATAAATAGCTATAAATACTTGCTAGATCAAAGACTACTGATCAGTATGTCTTCTAATCTCCTTAGATCAAAGCATTTTCTAAAGGTTATATTGGATAACAATAAAAATTTAAATAAGTATATGTTCTCAGAGGCTAATCAGTCACAAATAAAAGCCATTGCAGAGATTTTCTTCAATATTTTTCGTCTACCACTAAGTAAAAAGACCAAGGCAAAATTTGACAAGTATTCTGCCTTGATTAAACGATTTCTAAGAAGGGTTAGAGGGTGGCTTCAATTACTGAAGAGGCATCACAGAATTTTTACAGATTTATTATATACCATAAGGAATTATATCAAACAAATTTTACAATGAATAAATTTGTAATGATACCTCATGAACAATTTTTAAAATTTTAAAAATATCTCGAGAGTGAAAAGCAGAACGCATATAAAGACAAAACTACTGAGCAGGAATCAGAGCAATCTGAAAATGCTGTAACATCATCCAAGGCTGAGACTGGAAGCAATGAGAGCCTATATATGTCACCACCACCAGCAATACCTGAGATCTGTGTAGCCAAACGATTCAGTGATGATCAAAAATCCCCAACTAATTCAACTGGAGGAAGGGTTAAACAGCAAGGAGGAACGGCTACAAAACAGAAGGGAGGCAGCAGGGAGTCTATCAGAGAGCGCAAACCAAAATGGATTAAATTCTGGAATAAAAATCTCTCCTGATGTGGAGGTACTCCTTAAAGATGCATATTATAACCCCAGTAGTCCCTCCTCCTTCAGCGGGGTTGAAAAATTGTACAATTTCGTGAAAAAAATTATCAATATAAGATTTCAAAGAGATCTATTAAACAGTGGCTAGCTAAACAGGAGACCTATACTTCACATCATCCTGTCAGGAGACGTTTCAAGAGACCCAAGGTCCTTTCCTTCTCCAAAAATTATCAATGGGATACAGATACTGCTAATATGGTGAAATACAGAAAATCGAATGATAATTATGGCTATTTTGTGGTTTTTATCGATATATTTACTCGTTATCTCTATACCAAACCAATGTATACTCTCACAGGAAAGGAAATGAAGCAAGTCATGTCTAATATTTTTGAGGAATCAGGGGTGAAACCACAGAAAATAAGAAGTGACCAAGGTAGTGAATATAAAAATTCAGAGGTGACCAAATTTTTGAGAACCTCGAAGGTGGATCAGATATTTACTTATTATGAAACTAAAGCTAATTACGCAGAGAGAGTAATAAAAACACTTAAACTCAAGATATTCAAATATTTAACAGCTACAGAATCTTTCAGATGGGTAGATAATTTACAAAACTTTACTGCTAGTTACAACAATGCCAGCCATAGATCTATTAAGATGACCCCCACAAAGGCTCAGAGTTCAAACCAATATGATATATGGTTTTATCAATACGGCCTCAAAACTAAGGGTATTAAGAAAGACAAAAGCATGAAGAAGACCAGACCTAACCCTAAAAGGGTGAAATTTAAGTATAAGGTCGGCGATAGGGTTAAAATAAGTTATCTAAAGAATAGTTTCGATCGAGAATATGCTGAAAAATGGTCTGGTGAGATTTTTACAATCATTGATAGAAAACTAAACCAAGATATCCCAATGTATCAACTAAAAGATTATCAAAATGAGGTCATAACATCATAGTTTTATGAGCCTGAATTACAAGTAGCATTTTTGGATGAAAATATGGTTTACAAAATAGAAAAAATTCTTTAAAAAAGGAAAAGAAAGGGGATATCAGAGGTGCTGGTAAAATGGAAAGGATGGCCAAACAAATTTAATTCCTGGATACCAGCGACAGATATGGAAGAGCTATAAATAGCCAATGCTGCCCTGTCTTTGTATTAAGGCGCTCATAGTTGAATGAAAAAGAGGGAGAATGACAGAGGGAGACTTTTACATTTTCTTAAGTTCGAAGGATTCCTTAAGGTTTCATCCTGATAACAAGGGTTATAACTTCACTGTGGAACTTCCTGAGAGAGTGGAATTGAGGGGGAATTGGAAAGTGGCGCTCTGCGATATTTTTTTAGATGAAAAAATATCAGAGACCCTCATGGTTTTTTCAGATGTCTGCGATTATAGTTTTGTTAGAGATTCCTTAGAACCAATTTTAAGAATGGTAATGCCAAACAATAAAAGAAGCCAATTATTTCCAGACAGGTTTTATTTGGGGGTGAGGCAGTCGAATTTAGGTCGAATCAAAATCTATATAAAAGATAGCTCCTGTAACAATGCTCTAGCATTAAAGGGGGAGATACAGCTCACATTACACCTTAAAAAAGAAAATGGATAAATATTTAAACTTTTGGAAGAAATGTATTGAGGGAAGAGTCGCATATAACCCAAATTTTTATGAATTAAATCCTAAAAATTCAGAAACAGATAGGGTCAATGACAAACCAGTGGAGGTTACATTAGTTACACCTACAGAGGCAACAGTGGAGCAGGCCAAGAGTGAGATAAAATTGAAAAAGGGTATAAATAGCATGGTTGGAACCCACAAAGGTCAAACTGGTGGGAAGACTAGAAAGAGTAAGATTACAAAGAAATCCTCAAGAAAAATTTCTTCCAAGAATAAAAATAAAACTAGGAAAGGTAGCAGCACTAGGAGAGCATCAACATCTCTCCAGAAGGGGGTGAAAGTAAAGAGTAAGAAGAAAAAAATCAATTCTCACTCATTATGGATATAATTTAAACACCTTTAACCATCTTCCAGCCACCACCCATAGATAAGACGATTCAGAAAGAATATTGGGTGGAGTTCAATCCAATTGCCGCTATCACAGATAGCAGCGTAATAGAATTTAATATCCCAGGGACCTCAGTAGATTATATCAATTTAACTAAAACCAGGTTACATGTAAAATACATCATTACAGATGAGAAGGGGGTTCCTATTCATAATAAGCCACCATCAGCTGGTTAACCTGCAACCCCTAGTCACCAGGTGGCGCCTATAAACTTGACCCTCCATTCAATTTTTAGACAGGTTGATATTGCATTAAATCAAAAAGTAGTATCCTCAGATGTGGGTGCTAATTATCCGTATAAGGCAATGATTGATTTTCTTCTATCAACCAACAACAACATGGTTCAATCAGAGGGTGAGGCAGCATTGTTTCATAAAGATCAACCAGGGGCCATGGAGGCTATCACCTACACAGGGGGTAATCCAGGCTTTACAGAGAGAGGCAGACCAACTAGAAGTGGAGGAACGGCTAGTGTGGAGGGTTTACTCTATACAGACTTTGGAATAGATCAACCCAGGGCTATAATAAATGGGGTGGCGGTTACCTTGAAGTTTTTTCAATCCTTCAATGAGTTCAGATTAATGAGAAGAGATGGGAAAGAAAAGTTGAGGTTAAAAATCACAGAGGCTATTTTAAAAGTTTGTTATATCTCTTTGAATCCAGATATGTTAGTCGCTCATAATGAGGCTTTGAAAACAAGTCCTGCACTCTATCCCTTCTGGAGAAGTGATATTAAAAGCTTCAGTATTGCAAAAGGATCTCACACATTTATGACTGATAATATCTTCCATGGTAAAGTTCCCAGCAAGATTGTGGTTGGCTTAGTCTCAAATGCAGCCTATTCTGGAGATTACACTAAAAATCCGTTTAACTTTCAAAATATGGATCTCAATTATATGGAATTGAGTGTGGATGGACAGCCTGTACCAAAAAGACCCTTTAAACCCAATTTCAATGAAAAAGATTATGTAGCCTCTTATCTAAGTCTGGTACCAAACGATTCTGATCGGAAAAATGGTCTGATTATTCAACTTTCAGATTATCCCAAGGGATATGCATTGTACCAATTCGACATACAGAGTTTCCTATCTGGTCAGGTGATGACAACTTCCGGAAGTGGACATGTGAGATTAAGTCTAAGATTTGGGACTGCCCTTCCAGAAACTATAAATATTATTGTCTATGCAAAATTCCCTGAAATATTAAAGATAGATCAAGCTAGAAGGGTAAATGTTGGGTGATGGATAGCTACGAAATTGCAAGGTATATGAGGTTGGATGAAAAAATTCGAGATCAATTCTATGGGGTATATTCCCTAGACCTTATCCCTAAAAAACTACCCATTCCCTCCCTAGTTATTGTTAATCTGGATTACTCCACTGACAAGGGAAGC
This sequence comes from Sabellastarte sp. h YS-2021, assembly GCA_964017235.1. Lineage (NCBI taxonomy): Eukaryota > Metazoa > Annelida > Polychaeta > Sabellida > Sabellidae > Sabellastarte > Sabellastarte sp. h YS-2021. The sequence continues at coordinate 144,290,996 of OZ024929.1, forward strand.
CATTGGGTGGTATTGCATTGGGTGAATAATGAGCTTGTGGAACACTTCGATTCAGCAGGAAAACAACCAAAGAGAGACATAGTTAATAATTTATTCAGTAATGCATTATCATACAAATACAATAATAAGAGAGTGCAAAATTATCAGACAGATACATGTGGATTATTTTGTTTGTATTATAGCTATCACAGTAGCAGAGGAAGAACCATGCAAAGTATTTTATCAGATTTTTCAGTAAACCTAAAGAGTAACGAGGAGATGATCATTAGTTTTTTTAATAATAACTTTGTAAAGTAACGATTCACTATAAGAAATAAAGGTATTACATTAAAATATATTTTCTCTGTTATTTCTTCAAAAAAATATTTGCACACTTGAATCATCTGTGTCCTGCTCAACAGAGTTCCTTAGTCAGTACTATCACAAAACGCTGACAACTATTCAGAGCCAATGCGTTCGGGTGCTTACCTTCGGGTTCGAAATTTCCTGTTATTTTTAATTGGGAATGGAGATTTTCAACAGAGTTCTTCAGTCTGTACTGTCGCAGCAAAAAGTGACAGGAATTCAGAGGCAATGCTTTGGGGTCCTTACCTTCTGGTTCGAAATTTCCTGTTAATTTTAATTGGGAATGGAGATTTCAGTAGAAAATTTTCGACAGCATTCCATAAGTAATTCACCCATGATGTTATTCCCGGCTAGAGAATTATGGGGAAGCACAGAAATAAGTTTACTGGGGTTACTGACACCCCAATAGGTCTCATCCTCTCTACTGTAATTAGGCTGCTTATAATAAATAGTCTTACCATTAACAGATTCTAGTCGATCTCGAAATTTTTGACAATGTCTAAACTTTTAAGAGACACATAGGTTCATAATATCCTTCTTAATTTCTTCATTTCTAGTTTTTGAGATAAATGTTTTGTCAAGATGATTGTATACATTAAGGGGATCTGTTTCCAGCAAAATCTTATGACAAAGTGTAATATTTTTGTAATGTTTGGCTAAAAGGTGATAAAACATTTGTTCAATTGAATGATAAGACAAGGCGTCTACTCTCATGTGAGAATAGTACAGATTAGATAAGGGATCCTGTACCTCTGATACGACCAGGGATTCTCTTTCCCATGGTGAGAGGGTTATATTTAAAGGTCTGGTTGTGATCCCATCATCTTGCACCTCTCTCTTACAATAAAAATAATTGAATCCTATTTTAGTTTGTGAAACAGGAAATAGGTAAACATATTAGCATCCCTCATTCTAAATCCTAAATTGGTGGAGAAACTTGTCTCTCCAGTGCTTAGAGTGTGAGAAAATTTAGCCATAGCATCAGTTAAATTTTTTTTAGAAATACCTTTAGAAGATATTTTCTGTTTACCATCCTGATCCTCTATGATATAGGATTTTGAACAGAGTGATAACATTCGAAATCCAGAGAATTCTTTCTTAAAAATCCCTGGGATTTTCTTATCTATGGTGATATGGTGGGAGCAGCAGCGTCTTGGAAACCAGAGTGCATTCACCTCATCAGAACAGGACCCAAAAATTTCCTTATGATATTCCTGTCGGTATCTCCCCCTAACACAAAGATCTAGATCAGATTGATTTATAGCCATATACAGACTATCGGTGTCGGTTTCCGTTAATTCAAATGACTGGGGTCTAAGGTATTTCAGTAAGCAGTCATAATAAAATTCCAACATTCTTAACTTTGCATATTGTAAAATAAAAAAACCAATTTGTATAGGGTTATCCATCACAATTCTAGACTTATAGGTCTCTACCTCAAAAACTCCATTAATATCCTGCATATCTTTAAAAATGCAAGAGTTTATTATTTTTCGGACTTTATTCTTATCCACTAGATATCTCACATTAGAATGTTTAGTTTTATTCATGAGAAAGGAACCATAACTGGAATTACTTATCAATTTGAAGGTGTCCCCTATAATTGCTTTATCCGCCTCTAATTCACCCTGAATCCTGTGATGGGTCACCTTATCTATGAATGAAGTGAATGAGGGTTTGGGTTGAAATTCGATTATCTGATAGATTTTTGAGACTTGACATTTATTTTTCAGATACCACTGCAAAAGGGGGGTGGCAAGTAAAATTTTGCGAGCCTTAAGCCCACTAATCAGAAGTCTTTTACTTTTAAATTGAATGTCATTGGCGTTACAATAGGAGAGCATATGTGAACCTATTACCTCCATTGGCACCTCACAAGTAGCAAAAAAAGGGGGATATTCTTGAAAGAAATCTTCATGCCCCTCCTCCACCTGGATATCTACCTCTAATGCACCAAACAATCTTCCATTTTTAACATCTGTTAAGATCTTTGAGTGTGTTAAATCCCCCTTATTTTTCCTGTAGTAAGATGGAAGGTAATGTTCATAAAATCGGAGGCATTTGGGTTTTATTTTGGAGATAAATTGACATTGCTGAATAGCCACAAATTTATAACCCTGTGAAATTATGTAGTTCTTTCTAGCTTTATCCCTCTGTTGCACTTTTTTCAGTCTTTCTGACCAGGTTTTATTTTTAAAATTTTTAACTATAAAGCAGTTAAATTTACAACCGTGGTAATAACATCCGTTAAATTCATAAACTGTTTTATTTTGATAACAAAAACCATCTACCCTAAAGTTCCCTATTCTCACCTCTTTTTGATTATTTAATTTATGTCGAATTTTTATTCCCTCTTTACAGCTGAGATAATCTAACCAAACGTATGAATCTATGTACCTTTCGCTAACCTCTGGTCTAAAATGGTTTTCAGGGAATCTTCTAACATACACACCGCTTGGCATTAGCTGCTTGATAGCATAGGAATAGAGGCCATTACAGTCATAACCCACCACGCTCTCACATAAGTTATTTTCTACATTTTTAATTTTTGTTACCCCTTTTTCTTGATATCTAGTAAATATAATGCTAGGACCTCCCACAATATTTTGTTTAAATGTATAGTATAGGTCTGCGTTATCTGAATTGAAGAGTGCAAAATTACTCTCTGAGGAGGTATAGATCATTTTTCTGGCAACACCAGGCAAGGTGATGTAATCTTTAAAAATGTCTATCCCTTCCGACACATAAAGATCTATGAAAGTAGTGAGGGCTTCACAGAAGGGTCCAGTATCTAGATTATTGTAATGTATTAAATAATCCCTAAAAGTCCTCATACCATTCTTATTCCAAAGATTTCTAAGCTCTTCATACTCAGATTCAGATTCTAATGGGTTAGACATCTTCATTGTAGAATAGAAATCTTTCATTTCCGGTAAGGAGGTGCAGTCTAATTTTTCAAGAGAATCAAACCATTCATAAGGAAAAACACCTTTTGGAATATCACAGCCATAGGCTTTAAGAAACTTCTCATAGGAACATCCAGCTGCTAAATAATTAGAAATATCTAAAAATTTCATATGTGGAGTACCTATGGTGAGATAGCTGTTTTCTTTTTTGATGGTGAAGATTTCATTTTCTGTGTAATTTAAACTTATATACTTGAGAATATCAGTCTTAATTAAATTTAGATTGTATCTACCTGAATTAAATCCGATAACACGTAGTTGGGTAATGTAAGTAAGAAACTCTTTCTTAACTTGTTGAATATTGGATATGAAATGTGACAGAATCTTTTTACTTGGAGTAAAAACAATATCGGATTCTGATTGGGATTCGTCCGACTCGAGTTCCTCTTCCCAGTCCTCTGATTCGAAATCCGAATCCGCCTGCTCCCCATCCTCTTTATATTTCTGAATGAGCTCATCCAGTTCATATAAAACATGAAAATATTTGCAGGAGATTTGTTTACGAGCGGCTATACTAATCAGTCTGAGATATTCCATCATATTTTGAATCAAAATTGTCGGATCCGGATTGATAAAACACCTCGGTGATTCAAAATTGGTTATGTTAGAAGCTACACTCACACTAATGGGAACATGTTTGGATATCCAGTTCAATTTAGTTGTGGTGCTGTGGTTCGTTTTTTGAAGCATGGCCTCCATATCCCACACTGCAAAGAGTTTATAATATCTAGATTCCTCAGAGGTATGTATTCCTAGAGATTCGAGTTTTTCGAATATGGTTAAGGGTGACTTATGGAAGCCACCTGGAAAATGGTAGATAGTTCTATCATAGCATACTTTGTAGTGTCTTTGCATGTTCCACTCTCTTGTGAACAACTTAAGACACTTCTCACATTGAAATTTTTTGGCAAATTTATTTATATCTACAATATAACTAAGGTGGTTTTCATGTACATTAAGATACATCTTACTATCATAATTATTTACAGATTTATACAGATTACAGACAACTCCATCTGGTGACAGAGAATATATCAAAATTTTTACATTAAAACATCTTTCTAGATCCACCATCTCGTCCATAGTCACACCAGTAAATTGTCCAGTAGAATTTCCTAATTTTTCTGATTTTTTTAAAATTCATCCATACACGAAAATATTGGAGGAAATCTTTGTTACCTTTAAAATGTTGTCGAAGACATCTAAAGAAACATAAATTGTCTGTATATGGTTTGCCTGTCCATTTGTCTACATACATTGTCTTCAGATTCCTATTCTGTTTGATGTAATCTGGCAGGTCTTCAGCATTTCCCAATGGAAACTCTGTTTTAAAAACTACATACTGCACATTAGTTATGAAGGCGAGGCTCCAGGCAGTAGAGGGTCTATCTGATCTTGCTTGTGTAATTATATCGATTCCAGCTAACTTATTCATCAAAAAACGAATACTATTCATATTCGAAATTCGAAAAGGATATTGAAGAATCTTACTGTTGTAATGTGGAACAAAATATCTGTATTCCCTTGTTTCATTGTTAAATAAAATGGTTCCAAAGGCGAGATTAATCCTGAAGGCATTGTGTAGGTTCTGATAGATTTCCCTTACCTGGGAACGAATCTCCCTGTAACTCCCATGCAGATTATTGGTTGAAAAATTGTAGATATTCTTAAGTTCAGTCTCTTGATGGTCAGCCTGTATATGATCTATGTTTGTAACGTAAATCTCACGTAAATTTTCGTCAAGATTATCTAGAATAAAGGCTGGTAGGACAGGGTCATCATTGTTGTCTCATTCTATGGGTGTACAGAGCCCTCCTACCCTCAAAATTGCATTTACAAATCCCACATCTGTACGATTTAGCACCTGTAGATTTCTTATGAAATGTCTCCAAATGCGAGTTGAGGGCCTCTGTTGTAAGAAATGGAAGATCACACTTCCAACAGATATATTTTCCACATTTTTGAAGATGTAAACGCAAAGTCTGGTAATCATCGAATTGTTGATCACATATCCTACATTTCTCTTGTATCTTATCTGTAACTTGGTGACAATACTTCTGGTGATGAAGTAGATTTTTCTGATTCAGAAGGCTAGAGCCACACAAGGAACATCTACACTCCATGGTACAGGGTATTCAGATATGAAAAATAAGGAGATATTATAATATGTTGAAGATTTTTCCAGTTTATATAGGAGAGTGTCTTGCTATTATTATTATTGATTTTGTTGATGATTTCGGATGATTGATGAGTTCTAGACAGAGTGAATGCCTTCGTATTCAGAGTCTGAATCATTGATTTCCATATTGATTTCCATATCCATTTCCATATCCATTCTTCGCATTTGCTGAGCCTGAGTCGAATATGTTTTCATCCTCTTTCTCCATCCTAAATATGATTTAATAAGTTTGTTCTTGTAGGCTCTAAAGGCTGTAAGAAGAATCCTGTGAGTATAGGATGGATAATGCCAGATAAAGCATGAAATATAAAACAAAGATACCCCTAGGCATGTACAATTCTTAATCTGAAAGGTATTGAGTGCCATCTCTAAGAAATAATCTGGGTGCTGAAGGTTCATATCTCCCACCTGTATAAACAGATCCCTAAGAGTTATTCCTGATTGAGACATTTTTTAACAATTCTTTTTTGATGAAAATAATTTTTCCGAAGAATTCCACATGAGTTATACGCATTAAATATTTCAGATAAGCAGATTTCCCAAGGTTTATATAGCCACTGGGGAGTTTATAATCGCTACAGAAAAGATTCATTCTTATCAGCATTTTTAAGTAAATGTGTTAGGAAAAAGTGTCAGGATCCTTATGTCAGAGAAAAATTATAAAAAGCAAGCTCAGCATTTCATTACCAGTATAAATAGACCATGTTACATAAAACAAGAGTTATTAGACAGATGTGAGTGAAATGAGAAAGTCTAAATATAGAAAAATAAAATTAAGGCAGTCTTTGTGCTAGACAGACATTTGTCAGTTAACGTATGAGCTCCTAATGACAGTCACATAATGAGATAGATTTGAGAAATAAGAAAGGGTGGGTTTGAGGGGGTTGGGGAGGTCTTTGTGAGGGCTATAATATTTATGTAAAAAATTATGATAACATAAGTGACGCATTTTTATTATTAGAACAATGGGGCTTCTGTCAAAGATGCAGATGGGGGAAATATAAAAGGGAACAGGTGAGAGGGGTAACATATTGGGTGGAAACCATACAAAGGAAATAGAATAATAAAGGAGAGTAGATTCAGATTTGATATTAAATTTTTTATCTAGTACATTATCTGATTTAATGGTCTTTGTGATGTAAAGAAAATTAAAGAATTGGATGCAAATGAGATTTACTTTTTCGTATGAGTTTGTTTATTGTCATTATCATCTCTAACACCAAAGCCCTTAACCGAATAGACATATCATTAAAGATTCCTTGTACAAAATGTCAGATACCATAGAGAGTAGTTGTTTTTTTTGTTTTTTTTTTGTTTCGTTTTTTTTTTGTTTTCATAAACACACAGCACTAAGCAAGTCATATTTAGTCATATCACTATTAGTTAACCCCAAAGCCCTAAGCCTAATCAAAAATGTGCATGAAAGTAGGAGAGTAAACTGCGGCTATAGAGTGATTAGTATCAGCTAACCCCAAAGCCCTAACCCTAATCAGAAAGTGTGCATGAAAGCAGTAGAATAACCTGTGAGTGTATATGAGGCGACAGATTGCGTTCGTGTGCTTACTCTGGGGTTCGAATTTTCCCGTTAATTTTAATTGGGAATGGAGATTTTCAACAGACCTCCAATGTAGCTTGTATACATTGTGTGAGATATCAAATGCAACTGCTGATGCTTTGCCTAGATTTATTTCATTTTTAAAAATTTATAGCTAGTTGTGATTCACATTTTTTTTTCAAAGGTTATATTGATCTACCTTGGCTAGCAGACAAAGCCTCATAAAACAGTCTCAGTATATAAAGCCCCATGAAACAGTCTCAGTAGACAAAGCCCCATTAAACATTTCTAGCGGAGAAAGACCCATTAAAAGATTTGCTAGCAGACAAAGCCCCATTAAACAACACAGCTGTGGTGATGATTCATTTTTCAGTAGTAATATTACACAGCATCGCCAGCAGACAAAGCCCCATTAAAAGCTTGGCTAGCAGATAAAACCCATTAAACATTTGCAAAGACCCATTAAAAGAATTGGTAGCAGACAAAGCCCCATTAAAATAAAACAGCTGTGTGATGAGCAGACAAACAGCACCCATTAAAACCCACAGCTGTGTGATGATTCATCTGAGTAATAACTATCAAACTAAAAGTCCCCATTGACTTAGTCTCAAGAACCTGTATAGAGCCCAATAACCTGTAGAGAGCTAGTATCGACCCTCCCCTGCCTAGCCATCAATCTACCATCTGCCCCAGGCAGCTGCACAGCTGTCAAAAAGTGACATGATTGATGGGAAACTCGACTCGATATACACTCGATATATACTACTCACATGTATGCTTTAAATAATTGAGAAACCTTAAAAAGTGGTTTACTTAGTCACATAATAAACAAATTATGTATTTCACCAGAGCACTTTAAAAAAAGTTAAACTATTTGGATCCAATCACAAGATATTTCTTCTCACTGTAAAAACCCATAAGCAATTTTTGGAAAAAAAGAGGATCAAGTGTCAACCAATCAACAAATGTAAAACTAGGTCACTAGTAAATATTTGGATCCCATCACGTGACCTAAACGTCCAACTTTACTTTTTTGTTATTTTAGTTATAGTTTTCAGGTTTTTGCTTTAATATTTAATGAGAAATAAATAAATATATGTCTGCTTCAGATCATGAACACAAAAGCCACTTAAAATATGAAATTTTCATTAAAAATGTTATATCCTGTGCAAACAAGGAGAGAGAGATATGCTTCTAACAATATGTCACGTGACAATGAAAACCCTCTTGCTTGTTGCTGGTTTTTATACTCCAATTTCAAGCTTCTGGGAAGGACCCCTTCAAAATTCCGTCCCTCTGAGCAATTTTCCTACACATTTATACCAAATAATTTCGAGCCTCTGAGAAAGCACATTTTCTGGAGGTGAAGGTAAACACCCTGTAGTTCTGGTCACGTGATGGGATCCAAATGTTTACTAGTGACCTAGTTTTAGATTTGTTGATTGGTCAACACTTGATCCTTTTTTTGCCCAAAAATTTATATCCTGAAATAAGCTGGGATTTTATTTTTAGGTTTCTTAATTAATTATAGCATATATGTGAAACTTCACCTGAAAATTATGATCACTTGCACTGTTTATTTGTCATTCTTGACATAATTTTTTATCATATTTTTACCTCACATCATGCTGGTAATGGGCTGCAAATGAGCAGTACTTAAGTTACAAAATCAAAAATCTACACGTATTTCAACCAAATTTCACCCATTGAATTCAACCTGATTTCAACAATGGTTTCAACATGATTTCAAATTGTAGAATCAAACATTTGTGCAACAGTAGGTTTCATATTCTTTATGAAAGGTAAGACTTACTGATATCAAAACAATATTAATGTTACCTAAATGATTAATAAGCTGTCCATGTCGATGCAACAGATTATCTATAATATAAGTGAGGCAATTGATTTCAGAAGAAATATTAATATAAATTTATTAATTACTGTTTCAAAGTTCTAAGTTGCCAACGCTTGCATTGCTCAACAATTATTTTAAATGGCTTCATTAGTTCAGACAGATTAGTGCTGAGCTGTAAGGATAATGTTATATGGGGAATTGGTGGGTAACAAATTCCACAGTGCCTCTAAATGAAAAGATTATTTAACTCTCAATCCTGACTAGAAACTAGAAAGTTGATATTAGCCAATTACAAGTTGTTTACAGTGAAGAATTTGATAAATTGGTACATGAGCCTGGTTTAAAAAGCCTTCTTTGGAAAGGATCGCCTTAAGAAAAGGAAATCCAATTTTTTTTCCTTTGGCTTTCCTTAAAATTCAGTTTTAGAAAAACTTTCTTTAACTCCCCTAATCAAAGCTCTTCCTTAAAACTTAAGGAGGAAGTCTGCTCCCTGCTATGGTTGAAAGAATGAGTAAAAACTAATTATTTCAGCTATAGATTGTTTATTTATTTGGGGTTTAATGTCGTTTACAACATGTTAAAGTAGTTTTATGGGCAGAGAAAATCAGTACATACAGTTGGTCAAGATTCTGTGCTATAAACCACTAATATTTAAGGGAGTTTTTTTAAATTTAAGATGTTCCAGTTAAAGAAATAGGTTTTGTGAAACTTATCTCTTTGAAAGGAAGGACAAATTCAAAGAAAACCTTAAATTTAAGGTGACCTTTATTTTAAGGTGGCTGTGAATATGGGCCTTCATGCTAATGGGGGTGCCCCACTAGGGGTGACCCTACAACTGCCTCTACAACTCTAATGTGAAAACTATGGGTCAATTTCACCTCCTGGGCAGGACATAGTGCATCCTGGCTTGTCTGGAGCAACTTCACAACTTGACTTATAGTTGGGGTGATTTTCTCCTTGACTAGATAGGAGACAACCAGGACAAGCCATAAACTCCTAAGACAAGCTGTACTGAGAAACCTACATGTCTTTGCAGTATCACTGGCTGGTTGGTTAAACCACCATATGTAAATTCGTCCCCCTGCTGGTCCATCCTTGATGGATTCCAGGAAGAATGTTTGACATGTCCTACTGATCCTGAAGCCTGGAAAAGGTGGAGGAGAAGTTCAGAACCAGATGGAATGTCCCCCGTGCCTTGGGGCATTAGATGGGAGACATATTACCAAGCAGAATCCAAAGAAACCTGGGAGTGAATATTACAACTATAAAGGCTTCTTTTCTCATGTACTGCTAACCTTGGTTAATGCTGAATACAGATTTGTCTGGCTGGATGTTAAGTCAAGTGGATCTTCGTTAGATGCACAAATATTTAACTGCAGGATGTTGAGAAAGAAGATCAAGGATGGCACCTTGGGGCTTCTGGCACCTGAACCCCTGGGAGAGGGAGAACCAAATTTCATTATTTCTTGCGGGGGTAACGACACCTTTGCCTTGATACCAAGTGAACAAATACAGCAGAAAACAACTCACAAGGGAAGAGAGAATAGCAAACTATAGGATCTCCAGAGGCAGGAGGGTTGTGTAAAATGGTTTTCACTCTTTTTATGTATAGATTCTATTTAAATGTTGTTTAATGTATTTTTGCTTTTAATCAGTATATCTAGTCAAGAGTTGTTTTTGTATGTTGCATTCTATGTTTGTATTGTGTTTTTTTTTCATGTTGTATATACAGGTTAAAGTATTAATTTTATTGGTGCAGTATAACATTAAGGTGTTCTTGCCCCTTAATTTTTAACTAACTTAGCTCAAATACTCATTCACTTAGTTTTTTGTTTTTGTTTTGGGGGTTATGTGCTTGCTGTGGGGTGGTCTAATGCTTCGTGTTTTTTTAAGGCTTATCAATTGTTTTAGAAAGATTCAGGTGGTCCTGACTCAGGCCTATTAATCAGCAGTTTTCCTAAAAAGGACATTTTACAGCAGTGGTTCCAAAAAAGACCGACTGTAGGCAAGCACAGTGGGTCTATTGCTAGACTCTTACTATATTGTAGTTGGAGAAATGTCCTGGTGATGCGCATCATTGGTGAAAACGGTTGAGGTGTATCCATGTGTGGTTAGCTCTTGACTGACTATAGATTCCCAAAAATGCTGGAGAGTCCTTAGATGTTGTGTGCTCGTTCTTCACCTGTCACAGAGGCTACTGACGGTGGGTTGAAATGCTTGGTGAGGCTTATGGTGAAATGTAGATTTCTTGAGGTGCCAAGTTGCTGCTCATCAACAAGTAAGTAGGAAGTCTGCCATGCACCCTCTGGACAGCTGCTGTCCTTTGGTTGCCACTTGGCTCTGCTGAGCTGTTTGAATGGCTTGGCTTGCTGACATCTGGGTTTCTGGAATATGCAATATGTATTTCCCAGCAGCTGGTGCTGGTTGCTGTGGCTGCTGAAAAGTCTGAGGCACATATGTAGAAGTGGCACTGGAGCTCCTAGAAAGTGTAGTTTGCGGGGCTAACATATCCTTTCCTCTGTCGTGCTCCAGATCCCACTTTGAAGTTTCACAGCCTCGTTTCTAAATGTTTGAAAGTCTCTTCCAAAGTCTCCACCTTAGATGCCAGGTAGTTGCAGAAGGCTGTTAAGGTGGTCTCATGCCTTGGCCTGAGAAAAGAGGATAGCATAGTCTTATCTGTGTAAACTGGTCCATAACCTGCTGGTCGACTATTGAATGCTGGAAAACTACACTGGGGTTTGCAATCGATGGCTGTTGTGTGGTGTCTGATTGCATGCTCATTTCCATACTATCTTTGTCAATGGAACTTCTGGAGATGTCATGTGCTGAGCTTGTGATTGTACTGGCTCTGTGGGCTTGTAGGCTGAAGATTTGCTAAATCCTTTCCTTCTGATGTGTCTCTTAAAGAAGTTAAATTTGTCCTGAATCGAGTTCTGCCTCTCTGCCATTTTCTTGGGAGCTCGGCCAGACTTGGACTGGGTGAGATTTCCATAGTAAGTTCTTTGGGACCTGAACCAAGTCTTGCACCTTTTCACAGACAGGTTACGGCTCCTGGTAAACCTCTGCCACAGGCATTCCTTCCCGGCCCTGTCCTTAAAGTGTTCATTGGTCTTATCCTAAAGCTCCTCATGGTACTTGACAAAGTCTACTATAGCCTCTTCATCTGAGTCTGTTAAATAAATGTTTGTCATATGTCCTTTCTTGTGCCTTCTTGTGCATTCTGCAAACTGACCCGCCTTATATAGATAGAATGCATAACCAACAAGCCATGGGTAGGTAAAATGATGCCAGCCTGTCCTATACACTTCCCAGCTTGTCTGTTGTTGTAACCACCTTGTTGGTTTCTCTTTATGGTTGTCCTGGTGTGTTCCCAGCTTGTCCTGCTGAAATATTGCCGATTCTGTGGCTTCCCATTGTGAGTGGAAGCGACCAAGTAATGTTGTGGTTGTTTCTGACAGGTCATTTTCCTTTCAATTATGGTCAGTTTTTGTCTATGGCCTGTTGTGAAGAGATGTCTGAGTACTTAACTCTGGTAGGCCGGTAAGTGCTTCCAGACAAGACAGTAACAGTATAATACAAGAAAGAAGTGACTACAAGAAGCCATAGAGAGACATGACAGGATATTTATCAGGTGAATGGACCCAAGGTAGGGATCAAGAGTCAGGGAGGGTCAGTGAAATATCAAACATCTTTGCTGTTTTGCGGATCTACATTGACAAGCTGAGAAACTACAACTGATTACAACTGATTCTGTACACATTACTACCACTGTCGAACCTTGAGAAAAACCATAGTTACTGACAAGATTGCCCAGTGGAACAACCCCATTAAATAAACAATCTTTCGTTTATATAGACAATTTTATTTGTCTATCAACTAACAAATTTTATTTTTCCTGAACATCAGTGATTAATAAGAAAGTAAAAGAGTATAGTATTCAATTAAAACACTTTTTGTTAGCCTGGTAAAAAATGCTTGATATTCTATCAAATTTGTTGTGATGAAAGACTGTTTCTTTTTGACATGACATATTAATTATTTTTGTTTGTAGTCCTTACTCCAGGTACCCGACTACATCCCGCAGAGCGAGCGACGAGCGTAGTCGGGCACTTATCAAAGGTAAGGACTGGTTTGTGATCCTGACTAAATTGGGGTCCCCAGTTCATTTACTACTACAGTACTCAATTCGGTAAAATACAGTGTTTCGGTAAACTATACGATGTAATCAGGAGAAATCCTTCAGATGCAAACCTTTGCTGTAAATGTCAATAAGGATGGATCATATGTCAATAGAGAAACCCATATAATAATTAAAAGATGCTCAGAGTAACAAGGTATACTGTACTCTATTTATTTGTTTACATATGTGCCTTATTCCTTTGAGCAAATTTTTATTTAGTCAGGGCACTGTGTCTTGCACAATTTTACGGGATACTGCTCAGCCAGTGAATTTCGTCACTCGTATATTGATCTTCCTGCAAACAATTATACCTTGCTCTCCAAGGCAAGTATTCCACTTTTTAAAATGTGGATATTGCTAGTCCTTGAATGCTTTTATAGCAGGTGACGAACTTCACTGGGGTGACGAAATTCACTGGCTGAGCAGTACGAGCACCTTGTGACCAAAACTCGTACCCAAGATTTTTAATCTTCCGCCGACGGCCGTGGTTGGGAGATTGTAAAATGCCTTGCGTGAGTGCGTCCGTACGTCACGTTTTTGCATAAACCTTAATATCTCATTCATTTATAAAGATATCTTCACCAAATTTGCAGGGAATGTTTATGACTATGAAAACCTGTCTCTGCAAAATTTTAGCCTCATTTTGAAAAACAAAATGGTCGCCATAGCTAATTGTTTGAAAATCATAAAGGTGCTCCAAATCTTGAAATATTCCAGCTATATTTATCAAATTTGCACAAAAGCTACATGGCTAGAAAAGCTAGCCTGATAGTAATTATCACATGTTTAATGTAAAGCAGGGTTATCCTATTAAAAAGACCTTATATCTCCCCAAATATAGACGTGGTAAGTTGGTAACCATGGCGATCGACCCTAATGGGATCTAACGCCGTGGTTCCTCCTCATTTAAAAGTAGAGATTTCAAATATTAGCTTACTCACCATCAGAATTATATGTGAAATGATGACACTAGTAAAAGTTTGTAATAGTATTTAAATTATTAATCCAATAATGCTATTTTGCATGCATAATGTAATATAATGACTTTTAGCAAGAATATTTATACAGTGTTTCCGTTTACGCACAAACCTGCGTAAATTTATGCCAAAATCAAGCGATTTATGCACATATTATTTGCCAGGGGGTCAGACTGACGCAGAAGTATTTGTAAAAAGAAATATCAACATTTTGTCTATATATGAAGCAGTTCTTTATTTATTCCAATTTCAAAACAAAAATGGACGATTTCCTGTTGTTTACTTGTAACTGCGCATGCGTGGGGTGAAAAAGATCAAGAGGTGAAGAGTTCGCGAGGTCACACATGCGCATTAGCGTTACTCAATTACCGAATCCACCAAAGGATGCAATATTTTTTACTGTTACATGCAATAAAACAGCACCGAGGATATGCTGTATATTTTTTAATTTCTTGTAAGGCGAGAGCTACGCAAATGAGATCCATCTTAAACGGCCAGTGTTATAATGTACCCTAGCAAACCTTACTCGAAACGTTATATATCGAAAGAAAACATGATCTCTGCAAGGACATAATTGGAAACAACGTCTCAGAACGATGACAAATACCTTGTGCATTGGGAGACACATTCTACTAAATCTCGGAAACTCTTGAATTTTTAACCCCAGAAACCTCCCTGGAAAATACTAGCTGTAAAATTCGCAAATATTTACAGGGAATGTAGCAAAAACACTGTAACTCTGGAACTACTCAATGGATTTTTGTCAAATAAAAAGCAACATAAACTACAGTAATTAAGCGTCCCTGAAAGGGCGCTTATTTGTTTTCGCCTCAGTTTCCTCGCCGCCGCCGCCGCATTATGGTCTCCCTTGAATATCTCCCTTATTATTAGGTTTCAAACCATATTTGGCACTTATATACCTTAGGCGTGGGAAAATTTTTCTTCATGCTTAAATTTGATTTTTGACCTTTATGAAGGTCACATGATCAAACACAATTTTTTTAAGTACCCCCCCCCCCCTTTTTTTAAGTACCCCCCCCCCCCCCCCCCCCCCCCGTCATCACAGTTCAGGAAAAACTACTGGCTACACAGTCTTATAATTTGACGCACCTGTTCATACTATCGAAAACGTGAGCTGATTAGATTTTGGGAGCAATCCCTTGAAAAATGTCTCATTTATGGGTGATTTCCTCACACCTTCCAATCTGAGAGCCTTAAATTTAGGTCAACCCCCCTATTATCTTCTTTGAGTATTGCATTTAGAGCCATAAAATGTATTCGGAGGTAATAGGAAACCATATGTGAATAGCCGGTCAGTTTTACCCCACAGCCCCCCCTTATGGGTCAAACTGGGGTCATAAAATAGCTGATTTTGAGTTTTTGCCTTATATCTCCTTTATTGTTGCTTTTATAGCTTCAGAATGTATTAAGAAGTATTGGGAAAGCATATGTGGAGAGTCTAAATAGCCAGTCAGTTTTACCCCCCGGCCCCCCCTTATGGGTCAAACTGGGGTCATAAAATAGCTGATTTTGAGTTTTTGCCTTATATCTCCTTTATTGTTGCTTTTATAGCTTCAGAATGTATTAAGAGGTATTGGGAAAGCATATGTGGAGAGTCTAAATAGCCGGTCAGTTTTACCCCCCAACCCCTCTTATGGGTCAAACTAGGGTCATAAAATAGCTGATTTTGAGTTTTTGCCTTATATCTCCTTTATTGTTGCTTTTATAGCTTCAGAATGTATTAAGAGGTATTGGGAAAGCATATGTGGAGAGTCTAAATAGCCGGTCAGTTTTACCCCACACCCCACCCCCCTTATGGGTCAAACTGGGGTCATAAAATAGCTGCTTTGGAGTTTTTGCCTTATATGTCCTTTATCGTTGCTTTTATAGCTTCAGAATGTATTAAGAGGTATTGGGAAAGCATATAGGGAGAATCTAAATAGCCGGTCAATTTAATCCCCCCCCCCCCCTTATGGGTCAAACTGGGGTCATAAAATAGTTGCTTTGGAGTTTTCCCTTATTATCTCCCGCCGGCCGGGAGATTATAAAACGCATTCCGTGCGTGTGTTCGTGTGTTATTGAGTGTGTGTCACGCTTTTATAAAGGGCTATACATCACACTGGTTGTTTCTCCTTGGCCTTTTCAATGTTTTTTATGACCTTATTGCTTATGTCCTTTCATTTGATGCTGTTATTTCACACCTAGGACCATAGCTAAGTGAGTAATAGCAATGGTGGCTACTTTGAGTAAAGTGCTCATAACTCCAAAACGACTTGTAATATCACACTTTCCTAAGAAATGTGGCTGTCCTAAAAATAGATTCCACAATGGAGCTATGTTACTCCTGTTCATCTCTAAGCAGGCAGAGCCTGCATTTTTGTCAAAAATCACTATTGGACAATCTCAGCAGCCAATCAAAGGAAAGGTGTTCCACAGAATCTCAGAGCTCTGGAGCTGGGCACACTCACACTTTACTCTTGGCCTTCCGTCTATTGAGACGTCAAAATTCTAAATTCAGTGGAACTTGGGGGCAGATATTGGACTTGTTGCTTTTGTTGTTAAGAACAGGGAATAAAGATAAATAACCCTAATATTCTGCCTTTCATTCTACCTAGTTACACCCTCTAGCCCTTAGGGGTAAAGCAGACTGCATTTAGAATGTTTCTGTAAAATACGTTGTTCAGCTACTTTCTCCATGCCTACAAGATGGTACCATTTTTAGGGTTCTATCTTCATAGCTAAGTGAGTAATAGCTATTTTCTGTTATTAACAATGAGCAAAATGAGTAAATTGATTTTGTCTTTGTAACTGTTACTTACAATATTGGCCTGAAATATGTTGTTCAACAACTCCTTCATGTACTATATCGTGGTGAGGTGTCCAAGGTGTAGCACCATAGCTAACGAGTAATAGCTATACTAAGTTTAACATTTGACCATTGAGCAAGTCACTTATAACTCAAAAACTATTGAATATAGAGGATTTTTGTCGAATATGTTGTTCACCTATCTTTTGGATATACTGTATTGTGCATTTTCACAGCTGTAACTCCATAGCTAACTGAGTAATAGCTATTTTGATGATAACCATAATGAGTAAATGGCTTATATCTTCAAAAGTATTGCAGCTACACAATTTTGTTCCAATTTGTTGTTCAGCTACTATCTCCACAGCTACAACATGGTCACTAGTTTGGAAGTGTATCTCCATAGCTAAGTGAGTAATAGCTACTTTGTCAATTTTTAATGATAACCATAATGAGTAAATGCCTTATATCTTCAAAAGTATTGGAGCTACACAATTTCTCTCAAATAAGTTGTTCATCTACTTTTTTGTGAACTGTAACATATTTAAGTTTCACAACTGTTGCTCAATGTACAAGCGAGTAATGGCTACTTTCAGGCCTGGGGCGAGTACAAGTACTTGTACTTGGTACTTGTACTTAATTACTCTTTTTCAAGTACTTCTACTTGTACTTGACAGCTGAAAATTCAAAGTACTTGTACTTGGCTAAAATATCCAAGTACTTTTCAATTACTTTCAAGTACATTCCAAGTACATTGATTTTGTAGTTTTATAACTTTAATTAAGTGACTTATTAGGTGTAAATTTTTACTGTTTCTTTCAGCAGAGTGTAGATAGATTATAGTTTGTGTTATTTTGTCAAAGTACAAAGGGCTGTTTAGTTAGCCAGAACTTTGGTTTTCTTTAATTATAACAAGGCTGCATTTAATCAACACCTTTTTACATTTTAAACAAAATACCCACTCATTCAGAATATAGCTGTGTTTTAATCATAAAGGTGCAGCATTTAATCTATCCTTTTTCACTTTTACACAAAAGATCCACTCAGTCACAGCATAGCTTTGCTTTTGTCATATACCTACCCTTATTCATTTTCACACAAAAGACCCACTCAGCCTGAGTGTTGATGCCAAGCTTAGTGGACAGGAGGGCCAATTACTTGTTTATGTAAGACAAACAAGCTAATCCCTTACACAAATAAACTGTTGACTCATTCATTTCAATACACCCCTTTATAAACAAATATCAATGTTTAGTATATCTGCTTTGGCTTTTTACACTATAGAATTGCCCTTAAATATAAAGTTTTATTTTATGTGTGTGTGTGTGTGAAGGAAGGAACACATTTTTGCTGGATTCATTTTATTTTGAAAATGAGTGAAAAACTTGTTTGTTTACTAAGAGGATTTTTACACAAAATAAATTGTAAAGGAACATAGACTCCATAGAACTGAAGATATTTGTGAAATGCAAACTAATAAGCGTAATAGATCACTTTTAAAATCTGGAACTCCCTCACCAGTGGAAAATAAAAAACCCAATATGGCAACATCAAATAATAGTGAACTTATTGACACCATTGATCTTCAACTTGGTGCACTTGGGGAACAAGGTGTTTTGTATAATGCTTTAATGAAGGTGTGTGACGGAATTAATTCCATTGATAAGAACACAAAGGCCATAAAGAGAAGTGTGGAAAAGTTGTACAACAAAGTGGATGATATCAACAAACGATTAGAAGTTTTGGAAGGGACAAAAGCTGAAACTGACAGGCAAATTCAAGAGATTAAAACCAAACAAGAGACATTTGAAGGGGAAATAATCACAGTTAAGACAATGGTGGAAAGTCTGGCAGAACAAGATAGCCCAATGAAAGAGCCTTTTGACCCGGAATTCACTGTCATTGCAAACAACATCCCTGCTACAGAGCATGAAGACATAGACACTACAGCTGAAAGACTCATTATTGATGGGACCAGGACACCAGACGTACAAGTGGTTAGGACCAAGAGATTAGTCAGCAGGAATCAGTTCCCAGGACTAGTCAAAATTGAATTAGCATCAGTGAAAGATAAAATTTCTGTTCTCAGAAACAAAAAGAATTTGGCAGAAAATCAAGAATTCAGACGAGTCTACTTAAGATCATCTAAACCACACAGTGACAGGATAGCTGAATTTAATTTCAAGAAGCTCTTGCGACAGTTACCCAATGGAAGTGACTTTAGAATTGGTGGAAACGGCCGCATCATACACAAGAATGATCAACCTGACTCACAAACCTTGCACAGGGGGCTACATGGTGAACTCCAAGGAGCACAGGGACAGAGTCCAAACATAGCAAGATTACCTACTCCTCTCTCTATGATGTCAGACGACTTTCAGGAAGAGGCATCAACATACACCACACAGAGACGCTTCAGCCCGGGTACAACAGAGTAGGACACCCAGCCAGAGAAGGACTTACTTAGCATTGGGACTTTAAATGTGAATGGATGGACAAGTAGTAATTGTGCTTTAAGACAAAAAATAATCAAAGCTTTAAACAGGGATATTTTATGTATTTGTGAAACACATTTATCAAGGAATGCAATCATAGAAGTAAGTGAGTACAAATGGTTTGGTTTTAACCGTGAAAGCAAACATGTAAAGTCTCCAGTTACATTTGGGGGTGTTGGGATACTTGTAAAAAATACCTTACTCTTAAAATATTCTGTTAATATCATAGATAAGAATGTTGATGGTATATTGGGTCTTAAATTTGAATGCAAAGAGTCACATTATAGTTTTGTTGTTTACTCTTGTTACTTACCTCCAGATAGATCTCCTTGGGCAAATCCTGATAATTTCTTTGATCACCTTATGGCTCAGTTGTATAGTTATAACACAGAAAATGCAATATTTATCTGTGGTGATTTTAATTCACGAATTGGAAATGGATCTGACTGTATAAATTTTGATAAAATACCCCAGAGAATGCCCAAAGATGTTTCTAAAAATAGCTACTGTGAGATTTTCTTAGAGTTCTTAAAGAGTACCCAATGCTGTGTTCTAAATGGTCGTTTTAAGGATGATAAAGATAATTTTACTTCCACAAATAGAGGAAATGCAGTAGTTGACTATATTGTGGTACCACACGACTGTTTCAAAAACTGTGTAAATTTTGAGGTACTTTTAATGACTGATATCATATGTAAATATAACTTACAAACATTTATAAACTCAAATAGTAAACCACCAGATCATTCAGCAGTGTGTGTTGATATATATACAGGTTACAGACAACCCATGTCGATATCTGGTAAAAGTTCTGAGGATCTACTAAAAGGAAAAAAATATGATTTTACCCAGATTCGAGACTGTTTTATGGCAAACAACGTTTGGAGAGAAAATATTGAAAAAGTTGTTGACAAACTTGAACATATTCAAGGTGCACAACAAGAAGTGAATCAGGTGTATCATGAATTTTGTAAATGCATCTTAAACGAAATGGATAAAAATCTAAATTATAAATTTCAAAGCACTGTGTCACGTAAAAAATTTAAAAGCCATAAACCCTTCTGGAATCAGGAGTTAACCAATTTATGGAAAATCATGTGTAAAAAAGAAAGACAATTTAGAAGTTTTGTGGGGACAAGACAAGCAAAATATGAAAAAAGAGCTCAATTTCTAATATCCAGAAAACAATTTGATAAGAAATTAAGGTACTATGAGCGCCAATTTGACAACCGATTCATTGAAAAGTTAGAAAGAATAAATACATCAAACCCAAAGGAATTTTGGAAAACAATAAAAAATCTGGGACCACGGAAATCAAAAATCCCAATGACAGTCTATGATGATGAGGGGAAAGAATGTAATGATACCAATTATGTACTAAATAAATGGGAAAAGGAATTTGAAAAGTTATATAATAGAGGAAATAAAAATGATGAAAATATTGCATATGCTGAAATGCTTGACCACAAATACACTTTGGAAACAGATATACATACAAATGATTACTTAAATACTGAGATAACCTTTGATGAGGTAGAATCGGTTGTCAATATGGCTAAAAAAAATAAGGCATGTGGAGTTGATGAGATTTATAATGATATTCTGTACAGCATAGACTGTAAGGTAGCCTTAATGAAACTATTTAATGTATGCTTTTCAAATAGTGTTGTTCCAGAGTGCTGGCTTAAAGCC
Organism: Sabellastarte sp. h YS-2021; assembly: GCA_964017235.1. Classification (NCBI taxonomy): domain Eukaryota; kingdom Metazoa; phylum Annelida; class Polychaeta; order Sabellida; family Sabellidae; genus Sabellastarte; species Sabellastarte sp. h YS-2021. The sequence goes on from OZ024929.1 coordinate 144,312,046, forward strand.
ATCATCTCACCAATTCCTAAGAGTTCTTTAAAGGACCCATTTATTCCATTGTCATATAGAGGAGTTTCATTACTTTCCCATGTAGGAAAGTTATATTCACAACTATTAAATAAACGTATAATAAGATACTGTGATCAAGTAGATATGCTATGTGAAGAACAAAATGGATTTAGACAATCAAGATCCTGTATGGACCATATATTTACCTTAACATCAATAATTAGAAATCGTTTACATACAAATAATAGTACAGTTGTTGCATTTATAGATATGCAGAAGGCTTTTGATTGGGTAGACAGGGATCTCTTATGGTATAAATTATTAATTCATAATATCAAAGGTAAAATTTATTGGGCCATACGTGCCCTTTATAAATCAACTGTATCCTGTATTCGTTTAAATAATTTATACACAAATTGGTTCAAGGTAGATGCAGGGGTTCGTCAAGGTGATAACCTCTCACCAACGCTTTTTGCAATTTTCATCAATGACTTGGCGATCGAAATTCAGAATTTAGGGTTAGGTATAACAGTGGGGGACAGGAAGGTATCAATTTTGCTCTATGCTGATGATATTGCAATATTAGCCGAAAATGAGGAAAATTTACAAATTATGCTAAACAAACTAAATGAATGGTGTGAAAAATGGCATTTGACTATAAACAATGAAAAAAGTCAAGTAGTTCATTTCAGAAAAAAGAGGAAAGCAAGAACAAGCTATCCATTTAAAATAGGACCAATGGCTATTGAAACAGTGGGAAAGTATAGATACTTAGGGGTAACCTTGGATGAAAACCTGGACTTTAAAGTCTCTGCACAAGAATTAGCAGAGGCTGGAGGTCGGGCACTTGGAGGTCTTATCTCAAAATTCAAAACACACAAAAATATCGGCTATCATACTTTTACAAAATTGTTTAACCAAGGTATAACTCCAATAACAGATTATTGTAATGGCATCTGGGGATTCAAACAATCATCATTTGCAGAAAAAGTACAACTCAGAGCAGCACGTTACTTTATGGGTGTGAATGCTAAAACTCCAATTCATGCACTTACTGGAGATATGGGATGGATAACCGCTAAGCAAAGAATGTTTGAAAACATTCTCAAATACTACAATCGACTTATTAACATGGACCACAGTCGATTAACCTATAAAGTTTTTGAAAATGACTTGCAAAACATCTCAAATGAAAACTGGTCCGGTGACGTGGAAAATGTTTTAAACCAAATTGGTATGTCTGAAAATATCTTTACAGGTGCTGAAATTGACATAAACCTGGCAAAAGAAAAACTCAACACCTTAATAGATTTTGAATGGCAAGACTCTGTGGCTTTTAAACCTAAATTACGAACATATACATCATATAAAAGTCATATCAGTAAGGAAGAATACTTAGAAATAAACCTTACCAAAATGCAAAGATCCCTCTTGGCAAAGTTACGATCCTGTACTTTACCATTGGCTATAGAAAAGGGAAGGTATAAAAATGAAAAATTTTCAAAACGAATTTGCACTTTATGCAATGAAATGGAAATTGAAGACGAAATTCATTTTGTTATTCAGTGTCCAAGATATCAGAATCAAAGAGAAACGTTCTTTTCATATATCTGTGATAATGTTACAGTTGAGTTTAACAATATAGATGTATTTGATAAATTTATGGTTCTAATGAATCTAAAAGGTGTACATATTCGTCGCTTGGCGAAATTCCTTGTGTCAATTTGGGAATGTAGAAAGTCCATATTATATACAACTAATTAATGTTAGTTGATAAAATCCTTTGTCAATTTATAAATGCTGAGAATTCATTAGAAGAGAAATAAGTAATAATTTTCTTTTTTTGTGTATTGGAATCTTAAATTGTAACGTAATTCTTCCTGTCACACGTGCACTTTCTACTAAAGATTTTTGAATTAAACTGACTTGTAAGCCTTTATGGCTGGGTGTTAAGAAATGTATTTAATGTCTGATGTTACTTTATTGTATAACACAACGTCAGTAAAATAAAAAACTATCTATCTATCTATCTATCTATTTCACTTGTTCATTCATTCATTTAATAAATGTATTCCAACCACCAACCATATGTAATATCAGTTTTACATAAAGGACTGGTACAAACCCTTTAAAAACGTTTTATGTGCCCCAAGTAAATAATTCATTATCTGTCAACACAAGCATACTGATTTCCAAGTGGATCTTTTGAAATCAGATTTTTTAGCATTGCAAGACAGGATTTCCATGCATTCAGGTGTTTACTCACACTGTGAGTCTCACAGACAAAATTTTTGAAAGACCTGTATTTATTAAGTGTAACCAGAAAAGTAATGGAGCAGATTTTAGCTCATCAGTGTTTATTGAATGATTGCTTTAAATTGTATGTCTCAATAAATAATTAATTTTAAATAAATAGTGATTATCTAGTTATTATAGTTTTGGGGTCGTACGCTATAAAAGTACTTGTACTTGTACTTGCAATTTTTCAAAGTACTTGTACTTGTACTTGACTCTTGAGATCAGTACTTGTATTTGTACTTGCAACTTGGCAAAGTAATTGTACTTGTACTTGGCTCCATGTACTTGACCCCAGGCCTGGCTACTTTATTGCTACTTTTGGTGAAAATGTGAAAAATGACAAATATCTCGCAAACCGTAATAGCTACTTTGTCAATTTTTAATGATAACCATAATGAGTAAATGCCTTATATCTTCAAAAGTATTGCAGCTACACAATTTCTCTCAAATAAGTTGTTCATCTACTTTTTAAGTCATTCATCTACTTTTGGGAGAGCTTTCACATGGTGAAGTTTCAGACTCGTAGCTAATTACTCACCTACTGAAAATGAGTAAATGCGAATTATCTTTAAAAGTATTGCAGATAGCCAATTTTTCTCAAATAACTCATTCACCTACTTTTGGGAGAGCTTTCACTTGGTGAAGTTTCAGACCCATAGCTAATTACTCACCTACTGAAAATGAGTAAATGCGAATTATCGCTAAAAGTATTGCAGATAGCCAATTTTTCTCAAATAACTCATTCACCTACTTTTGGGAGAGCTTTCACTTGGTGAAGTTTCACACACATAGCTAATTACTCACCTACTCAAAATGAGTAAATGCGAATTATCTCTGAAAAGTATTGCAGATAGCCAATTTTTCTCAAATAACTCATTCACCTACTTTTGGGAGAGCTTTCACTTGGTGAAGTTTCAGACCCATAGCTAATTACTCACCTACTGAAAATGAGTAAATGTGAATTATCGCTAAAAGTATTGCAGATAGCCAATTTTTCTCAAATAACTCATTCACCTACTTTTGGGAGAGCTTTCACTTGGTGAAGTTTCACACACATAGCTAATTACTCACCTACTCAAAATGAGTAAATGCGAATTATCTCTGAAAAGTATTGCAGATAGCCAATTTTTTCTCAAATAACTCATTCACCTACTTTTGCAAGGGCCTTCACATAGTGAAGTTTCAGACCCATAGCTAATTACTCGCCTACTGAAAATGAGTATATGCGAATTATCTCTAGAAGTATTGCAGATGGCCAATTTTTCTCAAATAACTCATTCACCTACTTTTGGGAGAGCTTCAAACCAACCTGTGGAAAAGCACAGGGTAAGGGTAAGACATTGGGCCCCTTCTTTGAGGTGGAATGAAGATATCCAAACCTTTTTAGTGCATATCTTACATGTACATAACTGCGGAATATGTACATTCAGTGGCTCTAACTCTGGAATGTGGCCATTCGATGGCCAAATCATTGAATGGGTATATGCTATGATTTGCCATTGAATGTGCACATTCAGTTGCCAGAACTATTGAATGTATACATTCCATGCTGTGAGTAATGGAATGTATAAATGACTTTGTGACAAAAGAAAGACAATGTACCAAAAAAAATAATTTTATTAGTACATTAAAACGTTAAAAACAACTATGAAATGTAAATTTTTATTAAATAGTACAAACATATTGATCAAGTACATCGTTTTGATATTTCAAAAATGTTCCTGTCATTAACCATTATTACTTTGACTGATTTCCTTTTTATCTTTCAACCATTTCATTAGTACTAAACCACAAAGAGAAACTTATGAAATGCACAACATTACTTAATACAGCTATTGCTGAAGCCCATGATAATTAAGCGGCCCGTTAGGGACGCTTATTTGTTTTCACCGAAGTTCGACTGATCACCGCCGCCGCCGGATTATGGTCTCCCTTGAATAACTTCTTAGCCTTTCACATTTTTCTTCCCTTCTTATCTTTCTTTAAAACTATAGGGGGCGGGAAAAATTTTTGAGATACTTTGCGCAGACCTTAAGCTTTACTTAAGGTAACCTTAAGCATACCTCCAAAACACCTCGTCATCGTGTTTCGGAAAAAACCACACACACCTGTGCTATAAAATTTATCAGGTACATTCTACACCAAATTTCCAAGGTCGGAAAGGATTTTCTCATCAATCGGACCATAGATGCCTGAATGGGAGGCGTTTTATTTTTGTAAATTTTAAAAAAATGGGTACTTGGTCTGTATCTCAAAAACGGTCAGGATTTCGGCGTTTTGTTGGAATAACTTATTCGGCTACTTTTTGATAATCTTTCACATGGCGAAGTTTTAGCCCTGTATCTGCAATTTTAAGGTCACCTTAATGTCAAAAAACGGGGTTTTAGCCCTCCAGTTCACTTAGATTTTCACTTTTTTCAACCAAACTTGGCACATATATTAAGATTTGCCAAAGGAATATCCTGACTTTATGGTGACCTTAAACTCAAAATGTTAATGGACATTTGGCCTGCTTAAAGTCATCAAATGGAATAAAATGCTCTGGCTCCTTTCTTTTTCCATTTTTTATATCAAAATTATCACTGGTATTAAACTAGATAAAAATAATACTTATGGTCACCTTAAACTCTCAGTATGAATGGAGTTGTAGCCACCTTAAAGTGAAATAAGCGGGTTTTCAGCCTCCAAGTATCTTATTGTTCGACTGACCTCAGTTAAACTTTGCACACTTATAAAGGATGGAAAACCAAAGGGTTATCCTGACTTTAAGGTGACCTTAAACTGTTAATATAAATTTGGCCCCCCTAAAGTCATAACATTTGAATAAAGCCATCAGCTAAACTTTGTACACTTATAAAGGATGACAAAAGGGACATTCTCATTTTATGGTCACCTTAAAGTCGCAATATGGATGAAGTTATAGTCACCTTGCAGTTAAATTATGGAGTTTTTAATCTCCAGCTATCGTATTGTTCAGCAGAGCTCGGTCAAATTTGTACACTTTTAAAGATGACATTAGGGACATTCTTCTTTTCTTTCCACCTTGGAGTTCCAATACAGGTACAGTCATGGCCATCTTGACGTGAAAATGAGGATTTTCAGCCCCTAACTGATTTACTGTTCAGTAACATCAGTTTAACTTGACATTGATTATACTAAAGTAAGATTTTGTATAACATTTCACTTAAAATTCTTGTACTTAAAGAGGCTTTGGCCATCTTAACATGATAAATATATACTTCTTGCTCCCTCCTCATTTATTTTAACACTTTTTAAAACCACACCTGGCATATGTATGCTTAAAAATATTTATGCTGTCTGGCAAACCTAATCTCTTAGTGTTTATGAAGTTATGACATCTTCAAAGAAAAAAATGAGCTATTTATGATGCACTGATGTGGTTATTAACATATTGCAACTGATCAGTGTTCACATAATATAAATTCCCAATTTTAGGCAGATTAAAAAAAACACATTCTTCTGATTCCATTCATTTGGAAATGTGGGGATATAACTTTTCCTTTTTGGAAAAAAAAGCTTCAATTGATTCAACTTTTGTTTTGTAGAAGGAGTTGATGATCTAGCTACTTGTTCACATAGACTATATAAATTGGTCAAATGTATACACCTGACTTCTTTCACAATATAAGATGCTTGAAAAAAAAAACACTTTCTCATAAACAGTTTTTCTTGTACAGCATTTTATGTATCTCCAGCTGAGTGGAAATGAATGACTTGTCCTTTTCTTCTTCCTTCCCAACTCTGTTGTGTGATATCTATCAAAAGGCACATTCATGGAAAATCTTTCTATGCAGAAAGAACCCCCCCCCCCCCAACTCCCCTTTAGTGCACACAAAAAGCAAGTGGAAAAAAGAATGGCCTCAGTGGGGGAAGTGGGGGGGGGGGGTTCATGGAGGGAGATGATAGATAGAGATATATATGTCGTGTACAAGTTGGGATTTTGTACAAGTTATAACTTGTACAGCTGAGTTGTACAAGTTATAACTTGTACAAAATCTTTTTCAAATTTTGTACAAGTTATAACTTGTACAGATTTTGTGCTTCTAAAAAGCTTAACTTGTACAACTGAGTTGTACAAGTTAGGCCAATATACTTTTGAATGGTTTTGAAGCTGTACAAGTAAGTTTTTAACAGTTATGAGCTCCTATAAAGCCTGCCTTAGATAACTGATTGCAGTTAATGGTATAATTTATGTGAACAAGTTAGGCCAATGCTTTTTGACAGTTTTCCAGCTCTAAAACTTCAGGTTCTATAAATAATTTTGAACTTCCTTTCTCCAAATCAAGTAACAAGGATAATGTAGAAATTTTAAATTTATTTAAAATACATCAATGACAATTTCATAAAGTATGGTGCAGGATAACACAAGTTTGTAAGCGATAAGGAAATGAGAAAGTAAGTTACATGAAAAACTAAGTTACGGTACAGATAAGCACTTTTGCACCACAATCTAATCATTTATTTTTACAAGTAAGAGAGTGATGACATCTGGAATTACATTTAACATTAGCCTTGATACATTTGCACCTTTTGGTGGCACACTGAGTTTTGCACACACAGTGAAAGTGTCCTTGTCCAAAACCAACATCACGAACCATTTCTCTAAGACACATCGTCTTTTCAGGAATGTCATTAACATCCAAGTTGTCTGAGTCAATCACCTCAAACTGATTCCTGGCAAATGTTGAGTCCAGTCTTCCCCCTCTGGTGCCAAGTTTGTATCCTTCTTCAGTCACCTCCACGACAATGCCATGCATATTCCTCCCATCTAAAGGACCTCTATCAACATCTGGTATCGGAATAATGACATTGTCACCCAAAGAAGCATCATCTAAGTGTCTTCTGGTATTTCTCATTGTCTCAGCTTGTTGCTGGAGACCCCTCTTTGCTTGTATTCTTGCTCTCACTATTGAATTCACCATTGGTGTGAGGAGTGGTGGAGTGTTGATGGCTGGTCTTTCTGTGCTGTGGTTGTCCTGCTCTACAAAGCTGATTTCTGGGGGTGCTGTCCTGGATTCCATGAATTCATTCAGCACACTGTGATGAACCTCTGTCACCACTGTGATTGTGTTAGTACTTGTGTCATCATTGTCATCTGCTTCATTACACGATTCATCTGGCTCAGACACAAGATCCATCAAGTCTTCTTCACTCTGTAGCTGTGGTATGATATCTAGTGGCACATTGCTAGTAGAAAGGCCCACTTTTGGCTTGCTCCCAAAAAGTGCTTCATATGGCGACTGCTTGATACCAGTGTGAAATGACCTGTTTTTTGAGAACTGAACAAATTTTAATCCTTCAGACCATTTCACTGTGTTATTGTCCATTAGCCAAGCTGTCAGCATTCCCTTTATATCACCATTTGCCCGTTCCACACTGCCCTGGCTCTGAGGATGTCTTGGCCTCCCATGCACTAAGGTCAGTTCTGGCCAAAGTGTCTTCAATTCTGTGATGACTTCTGCAGTGAACTCACGCCCGTTATCAGACTGTAAGATCTGTGGTGCACCAAATGTCAGGAAGACATCTAAAAGTGTATATGCAACCTCAGAGGCTCTCTTGCTGGTCAGAGGTCTCAGAGTTGAAAATTTGGTGAGGTGATCTAGGTGGTGGAAGATCCATTTGAAGTCTCCATCAGGCTGGGACTGCATATCTATGAGGTCAACTTGAGCTCTGGAGCCTGTATAACTTCCAGAAATTTGGCTTCACTCTCCATGTTGCTTCAGTGAAATGACTAAAATGCAACAATATTGTGCTGTTTTTATAGACAATTAATGATTTTTGATTGCACTTGTTGACTGTAAAAGGCTAAAGAAACCCTCTTTTGATTAACATATTTTAAACTATAGGGATTAATACAGGTTTAAGGGACTAAAGAAGCCCTCTTTTGATTAACCTATTTTAAACAGTGTAGATTTAGAAAGGCTGGACTTGAAAGACTTAAGAAGCCCTTTGTTGGTTAAGATAGGTGGAATGGTGACTGTTAGTTTTTAACATGATTGTAATTGACTGACAAAAGGGACATCTAGAGGTTGCCACACATTTTATAATCACTATCAATCAAAGCAGGGTTGATGTAATTGTAATTGCCTTACATTAAGGGGTTTCTTAAGCCTGCTGGACTTTTTATAATAAGTTTCAATCAAAGCTATAAGAAGACCTTCAATAACAGTAATTCACATGTGGCTTCCTTTTACTTGGGGGTCCTATCTATGCATCCTTAAATGACATTTAATCTTTGTTTTCACTTAGATGAAAGAAATCAGAATTAAAGGCTTACAATTTCATGTTAATATTCTGCTTATGGTGCACTTTGGTAAACAAGTTAAACAAATCATCAATATCACTTAATATTTCAAACAATTTATTCAATTGATGGTATTTGAAAATTCTCACTTAAAAAGTTTTTTAAGTTTGTTAGGTTAAATGGAATACCCATGTTAAAATCTAATTTAATTTGAAAAGTTCAAAGCAAAAGTATATTAAAACACACAGTCAAGACAATAAAAAATTATCTATCTATTTAAACCTTTCTGCATAATCTGATATAGAATTAGTCACAAAACAATAATTTCCTTAAATGGAATAACCATATTAAAGCCTACTATAATTTGAAAAGTTAAAAGCAAAAACATATTACAAAACATCAGTGAAGAATAGTGCTGTACAAGTTATAACTTGTACAGCCATAATTTTTGTACAAGTTATAACTTGTACAAAATTTGAAAAAGATTTTGTACAAGTTATAACTTGTACAACTCAGCCGTACAAGTTATAACTTGTACAAGATTTTGTACAAGTTATAACTTGTACAAAATCCCAACTTGTACATGACATATATATGTGTGTGTGAAGCAAAAGTGGAACAAAAAAAAGGTGGAATATTTATGCTGTTCTTTCGAATGTATATTGTTTTCTTTTCTTTTACTTTCTTCCATTTCACTTACACTTCTACATTTAATTAATTTTAGCTCAAGTGGGAAATGAATTTTTGAAACTTTAATGCATTCAAATTCCTGAAGTGATGCACTAAATCACTTATAACTTGAAAAGTATTGCGTTCACAGCATTTTGTTAAAATATGTTATTAGGCTACTTTTTCCACAGCTACACCAAGTCCAGTAACTTGTTTGGTCTTACTTTTGTGCATTATTGAAGTGTGGAATGGATCATGATCTCCTACTCTTATTCCTAAGCCTAGATTTTTAATTTCAGTTGCTAAATCATTCATAAATATTGCAATATATAAACTCATACTTTTCTTTCCCAATAAATCCAGTAACATTTTTCTAGCACTATAGCTTGACTTGTTTGTAACTTGATTTTTCTTGTAAGCAATAACTCTGAAGCAAAATCAGTAACTTTTGAACAAAAAGTCTAACACACTTTGGTTCACTGGATTTTATTAGTGGTTTTGTTAAGTTTTTAGTTGAAGCACAACCAGTAATTTTAAACAATAGTTCTTAAGCATCTTAGTCCACTGCATTCAATTAGTGTTTTATACTTAAGTCTGATACTAATGACATTTTGAACAGAAATGTCTGTGGTCAGTGTACCCTTTCACTTGAGACCTCTTCTCTGAGAACATTACCAAAGAATGTAGGACATACAGAATCCGGGGAAAAAAATGCCTCCTGGACAAAATGCCTCACAGAAAAAAATGCCTCCTGGAAAAAATGCCTCCTAGAAAGAATGCCTCCTGGATATTTTGTGACTAGGACAAAAAGGCTCCTGAGAAAAAAAAGTTATTTCAACTTGTAAACATGTTACATATGAAACCTATAACGTATAATATCAAAAACATGTTAATTTCAGATATGTACAGTCAAAACCAGAACGTACAATATCGTGAAGTAAAAATTACAAATATCTTCTTGAAAGGGTATCCCTTCAGCTGTACTCTGGAGCAGTTTAAAAGCAGGATTTATGGCTGTGAGGTTTCTTGATGAAATAGTTGTGGCCTTTATGGCTTACAATATGCATTCTTATCAAATTACAACATAGGTTATCCCCTCTGTAAGGAGTTGCTCGCAGTTAGATGTACTAGGAGGGGCAGAAATGTAATTACAAGAAAAACACGACACCTGTCATAATGGAAACCAGGGATGAGCAGCCAGCCAAAAGAGTGACAAGCACCAGCAAAACCTTACAAGAGAAACTTACATACCTTTGTACAGCTAAGCAAAATGGGTAAAAGACTGTATTTTTGACAGGCATTGGCAACTATAAGACTCAAGTGGAAAAAATGAAGATGCCTCTGAAGTTGTAATGTGAACCTGTAGTGTTATAATACTTGAAAGAACTTTTTTTTCTTAGGAGGTATTTTTCCTGGTCACAAAATATTCAGGAGCCATTCATTATACGAGGTATATTTCCTAGGAGGCATATTTTCTAGGAGGCATTTTTTCTAGGAGGCATTTTTTCCGTGCATCGGACATACATTCTTTTGAGAAGTATATTTCACACCTACAATTTCTCTTCTGCCAAGCTGTGGTCGTCCTTTCATTTGTTAAATATGGTAACATACACAATGCAATAAACTTTATATTTTCTATTCCTTGTGATGCATATCTTCACATCTTTTACGGCTTACTTCACACTTTTTCATCAGGGCCGCTTTGTTTTTGTCAGCAAAAACTTTTTTCTAGTTAGATTTATTATTATTCTTCATTATTTAGCATACGCAGGGAATCTTTTCATGTTATTGGATTTCATCTTAAAGTTAATATGATTGTCCTGAACAATACATTTCTAATTTCAATAACAAACATCTTTGATGTGTACGCAACAGATTCTTCTTTTTACAAGTTTCATTCTCTATTGCTAATTGCCGTTTATTGTAATTTGCTTTTACTGATGATATTTAATTGTATCGTGTATAGAACCTGCAAAACATTGATAGTGTCAACAATTATTTATTTGTGACATTACATTTCAAACTAATTATAACATAATGAAACTGTAAATGTTGCTTGTACATTAAATCAATCGTTCTATCAATATTATATGATTACTGTGTAATATTAAGAAAATACATACATATACATCTATATAGATACAGAGAAGAAAATAAATTGGTGGTCACTGTAGTAAAGCGGCATTTGACTTCTTAATTTTAAACTTTCGGTTGCAAACACAAGGTCAAGAATACCACCACATATATAACTTGGTTCACTTATGTATTGCTTCAAAGAATACCTCTGCAAAAGTGATGTAGCTTTATTAAGATTATATAAATCAAAGTTAAAGTCACAACAAATGATTATCTCATACATATCTTCTTTCAATTGCACTATAAGCTTTTCAACTTCTTCCAAAAAAGTTTTTATGCTGTCTTTAGGAGATCTGTAAACAGTCACTAGAGCAAAGATTACTTCATTCGCTTCGATTATCACACATGTACATTCTATGTTAATTGCATGGAATTTCTTCTCACAACATTTGGTGTCCCGTTTGACATAAATACCTGTACCATGAACTGACTTACTACACGTTAATATGTAATTATCCATTTCAAATTTCTTATGTGACGCCATTTTAGAAATATGTGTTTCCTTTAAACATATAGCATCTAACAGTTTAACTGATGGATCACTCTTTAAATCTTGCAGATGCATTTTCAGAGATCTTATATTTAGGCAACCCAAAAGAAAGGCATTTTCCCTTGCTATTTTTTCAATTGGAGAAATCCATTGTAATTTAGATTCAGCTTCCATCCGTTTCATTTCTTCAAGAGCACCTGCGTTTACTTTTATATGGCTTGGGTTAAAATTGCAGATTTTTATTCCCCTACTTGTTTTGGCTCTACTTAGCATAGTGTAAATTAGTCCTTGAGGAACACATTTCAAGTTTGATGGTTTCATCATATCTGCGACCATTTCGCTGTATGTACTACCCTGTGCTTTGTGTGTTGTTAATCCCCATGCTAGGTCAAATATGTTGTTCACCTACTTTTTGATGTAGTGCGGCAGGAGATCATACCACGGCAGTGGTCTTGTATCTCCTTTATTGTTGCTTTTATACCTTCAGAATGTATTAAGAGGTATTGGGAAAGCATATGTGGAGAGTCTAAATAGCCGGTCAGTTTTACCCCCGTCCACCCCTTATGGGTCAAACTGGGGTCATAAAATAGCTGATTTTGAGTTTTTGCCTTATATCTCCTTTATTGTTGCTTTTATAGCTTCAGAATGTATTAAGAGGTATTGGGAAAGCATATGTGGAGAGTCTAAATAGCCGGTCAGTTTTACCCCCCAACCCCCCCTTATGGGCCAAACTGGGGTCATAAATAGCTGCTTTGGAGTTTTTGCCTTATATCTCCTTTATCGTTGCTTTTATAGCTTCAGAATGTATTAAGAGGTATTAGGAAAGCATATGTAAAGAATCTAAATAGCCAGTCAGTTTTATCCCCCGACCCCCCGTATGGGTCAAACTGGGGTCATAAAATAGTTGTTTTGGAGTTTTGCCTTATATTTCCTTTATTGTTGCTTTTATACCTTCAGAATGTATTAAGGTATTGGGAAAGCATACGGCGCAGCTTTGTGCATTCTTAGCTTTGTAGCATGCTTATTAAAACCACAAAGCATTTTAAACTTTCAGGGATGCTTCGCTTTTGTTAGCAAAAACATTCCTCTAGTTGCATTTAGCAATCAGTAGAATACCTTTCAAAGATGGCCTTAATTACAATTACATCATTTCCCTCTTGTCACAGAAACTATGCTTTCATGCTATAAAGACAACAACTTTTGCTTTGATGCCACAAACTACAGGGAAACCACAGCCCAAGGACTTATGTTAATCTCTAAGCCTAACATAAGATTCTTTTTGACCCCCTTTATAGTACATGGCAAATGCCACCTATAGAAAATTCTAATTGGACTTTTATAGCGCTGAATCTCCTTGTACAAAAGGACTCTAAGGCGCAACAAAACCATAAAAGCAGTCATCCAAATTTCAATATCCAGAGACAGAAGAGGGGTCAAGCACCACAGAGAACGTCAGGGGATGAACAAGGCTGAGGTGGGTATGCTTTGGTGTACAGGTAGGTTTTAAGCTTCTTTCTGAAAGAGGCTAGGGAGGGCGTTGCGCGAATCTCATCTGGAAGAGCATTCCAGACAGTAGTAGCATCAAAAGCAAAACTATTACCAAACTGTTTGACAGATTTATGAACTGAAGGATAGCACTTTGGAATGACAAGGAAATTGCCACCACTTTGACTGCACCTGGTACAGTAAGAACTGCAGTAGGACGAGAAATATGGAGCAAAATACCTAGGAAAACCTGTGTGAAGAAACTTGTAAACAAGTGTGGCTGTCTTAAACATTATGCGTTGTTTAACAGGAAGCCAATGCAATTTCTTAAGCACAGGAGTTATACTGGTGTATCTGGTGTATCGACTGGTGTTTGATACAATTCTGGCTGCACTATTTTGGATGCACTGTAATTTATGTAGATTGAACTTGGCGAAACTCCTGAAAAGTGAGTTGCAGTAATCCAACCGACTACTAACAAGAGCATCAGCCACAAGTACAAAAACATCGCCCTGAAACCGCCTGACATGTCTGAGATCACGGAATTTCACAAAACAACTTTTGCAGACATTCTGAACATGCTTGGACAACGACAAATCAGAATCGAACCACACACCTAAATTCTTGACTGAGCCAACAGGGCAGATTGGATCGCCCAAAATATTGATAGGAAAACATGCTTTCTACTTGTCCCTCTGTCTCTCTTTGATCCGAAGATGACAAACTCAGTCTTGTCATGATTCAACTAGAGGTTACTAGTAGACATCCAATCTTTAACATCATTTAGGCACCTGTTCAAGTGTTCAATGGCAGCAGATGCATTCTTCTGGGATAGATGCACATAAACTTGACTGTCATCTGCATAAAAATGAAACTTTAATCCTTTATATTTGCTGATAATCAAACTGAGGGGGGTGGTGTACAATGAGAACAATAAAGGGCCCAGGACAGAACTTTGGGGGACGCCAAATAGGAGTTTACAAACATCTGACAAAGTAGAACCAATTTTTATTGGCTGATAACGGTCTGTTAGGTAGGAAGTGAACTATTTCAGAACAGATCCACTGACGCCGAACCAAATATGGAGGCAAATAAGAAGACTGGAATGATCTATGGTATCGAAAGCGGCGGACAAGTCGAGCAATACTAATGCAGTGTGTTCACCTCTTGACAAAGATAAGTGAACTTCATTTTTTATGGAGAGAAGAGCTGTGTCAGTTGAGTGACCGGCTTTATATGCCGACTGGTATGGGTTGTCTAAGTTATGGACATGGATATGTTCTGATAGCTGTTTAACAACCACACGTTCTACCAGTTTTGATATGAAACTGAGGCCAGATACAGGGCGATAATTCTTGAGGTTGTCTGCAGGAAGATTTTCGTTTTTAATAAGAGGAGTGACCACAGCAGTTTTGAAGGCATCAGGGACACAACCCTCCTTGAGAGAGCAGTTGACCAGCTTTGTAAGCGATGGTAGCAGTATGTCAATGCATTCCTTGATAAGAAATGTCGGCCAGGGGTCTAACAGGCAGGATTTTGTTGGTGAGCTTTTAATTATTTTATCAACATCATCTTCAGAAACTTGCCTAAAGACAGTAATTTTTGGAGGATCTAAAGGAGGGTGAACCTCATTTACGGTATCAGAGGGAGAAAAGGTGTCTCTAATTTTCTTAATTTTGTTCGAAAAAAGGAGGCAAACTGGTCAGCCAATGACTTTTCATGACTCATGCGATGGAAGTTTTGCATCAGAGACCCTGTTCAGAGTTTTATGCAGCCCACGCCATAGTTTTTTAGAGTCATGACTATTGTCTGAAATCAGTTTGCTGTAATAGTCTTACTTATCCTTGTTTACAAGTGCATTGCACCGAGCAATCTGGCGACGAAGCCAACTTCTGTTAGTGGATTTTTGGCCCTACGCCAAGTTCTCTCAAATTGGCGCCTCAAGGACTTTGCACGTCGATAATCATCAGACATCCAATCGGCAGAATCTTTCTTAGTCAGTCTAGATATGAGAGGTGCATGCCTGTCAAGAAGATTACCCAAATCATGTACGTATTGTTCATAAAGATCACCTACAGCATCAGCCGGAGACTTGACAAAGGAAGTATTTCTAAGATCTGAGTGGAAGTCAGACATGTTGATATGGTGGTACCTTCTATATTGAACTTTATTTGGGACGTGAGCCACTCGACGAGGGAAGGTAATTGACTAGTGCATGATCAGATACAAAATCGCAAATTTTGACATCAACAGTGGTATCCTGATCACTGGGGGATAGAATGAGGTCCAATATATGACCATGCAGATGAGTAGGTTGATTGACTAACTGTTTCAGATCTCAAGAATCAAGAAAGGTCATAAATTTATAACCATCACCGACTGGAACATCAACATGAATATTGAAATCACCACAGATATAATATGAAAAGGTAATAGATGACAGGAAACCAACAAATGACATAAATTCTTCCTGAAACTTACAGGTACATGATCCTGGAGGGCGATAGATGCAAGCAAGCAACAAAGAATGGCTATGACGCCCGATTGACACCAACATGTTCTTGAATGACTGATAAAAAGGAAATTCTATTTTATGGGGTCTGTAGGAAGATCTAATGAAAAAGCCAACACTGCCACCAATACCTGAGGGACAAGGCCTGTGAGGAAAAATAAAATCAGGAGGAGTTATAAATTGTAAAAAGCTTTCTGAATCAAAGGGACGAATATGAGTTTCCGTAAGGCAGAGAGAGTAAAGGCCATTTGAAGCAACCATATCGGCTAGGAGTGGACCCTTATTCCTTACAGATCTGGCATTTAGAACACTGAGTGTGAGAGGACCAGGGTTGAGGGACACATCTCCTCCCAGTAGCAGTATCAACAAAAGCCCTCTTCTATTAACCGAAGTTGAAAATTTTCGACAAGAACAAAAATATGAAATTTTTTTTGCAATTCTAATCAAAGGAGGATTTGATGTATTGGATACTCAAGTGTTGAACCACTCATACCTATGAGCCAATGCAACTGTAAACAGTGCCATAAAGATGAGTACCCGAAGACTAAACATGACTATTGGGATTATTCACAAGTAAGAAGCCTTAATCTAAGCTCAACAGTGGGGGCCTCTAGAAATATATCCCTACACCTCAACAGTCAAAATACTTTGTCCTGTGGGCGACTCACAGGCACCTTAACACCCCACACTACAGCCTGACCTTAAGCTAAGTGACAACACCACCAGACACCAACAGGAGTAAAAGCTATAAACTAACTGGAAATTATAAAACTTACATAAAAATATATAAAGTACATATAATATATAATTTAGTTTATGTATACAAAAAAAGTTTTAAATAAAAAAAATGAAATACTTTTTGTCCTATGTCTGATACTTTTTGTCCAGTTACTTTTCGTCTGGGTGCAACACTTTTTGTCCGTTTACTTTTTGTCCTATAATCGCAATATAGTGAGACTTAGTATGTAAACACTTTCACATCCAGATTATAAACATGTTAAAGTTTCCATTAAATGTTATATGTTTATTATATAATACAACACAACAGCAAGGCTTGCATAACTTGCATTAAATAAAACACAACAATAAAAATAGTGAAAAACATCTGAGAAATCCAATTTCAGTGAAATGTTTATAAATAGAGATATATTGAATAAAAACAACAATTAGCCAATGTAATAGAAAGTAATAGAAAATGTAATAGATTTTTTTCAATTTGCAATCTGTTACTATTACATTTTCAAAATTTCAATCTATTACTATCACATTTAAATTCAGCAATATAGTGAAACTTAGTATGTAAACACTTTCACATCCAGATTATGTGACCAGAACGTCCAAATTGACATTTTTGTTATTTTAATTATAGTTTTCAGGCTTTTAACCCATAAAGGCTGGGGTTATATTTGTTACCTGTGCTGTCCGGGCGGCGATGGTATCGGCGGAGGCGGGCATAAAGCTTCTAGGTGTTTCACAGCCTAAACCCATGCACAGATTTTCATCAAATTTTCAGGGTATGTTTGCCCCACAATGATCTAGAGCTGATTAGGTTTTGGGGGGTATCGAGTAACAATTGGTGCCATGGCAACACTTTTAATTTTTTTTTGGTCTTAAACCTTGTGGCTATGCCTAAACTGATGCACGATGCAAATTTTTAGGGTATGTTTACCCTAAGAGGATCTAAAGCTGATTAGTTTTTCGGGGGTATCCAGTAACAACTGATGCCATGGCAGCACTTTTAATATTTTGGGGTCTCGAACTTTTTTGGGCCTTGTGTGAGTGGGCTCAGATGCTTGTGTGGAGAAGAAACCCTGCTCAATTTGTGATGGCTTTTCAGAAGAACAGAAGCTGCAATTGTCCACCCCTAAGTACAGGGTACACAGGAACTTCAGAAGAAAACAGACTCTCCCTCCCATGTTAATCCATCTGAAGTCACTGTATTGGGGAAGGTTGAGAGTAAGGGCGAGACTTCTAGTGATCGAGGCGAAACCCCTAGTAAAAAGAGTAAAAAGACCTCTCACAAATCCCCCTTGAAGAAGAAGCCTAGCAAGTCTACTGATTTCCAGGCAGAATTACACACCTTAGATGAGAAAAGATGAAAGATTTTCACGACTGGAAGCCCTGTTTTTAGCCAAGAGCTTTACAGTTCCTGTAGAACCAGTACAGAGCAGTGATGTGGTGGTGACTGAGAGACCATTGATCCCACCAGCCAGACAGACAGCTCCCGGTTCTACCAGCCAACAACAGTCTACCGGTCAGAAGAAGGGAAAGAAAGCCACCCAGCCTGTTGAGGCTCCCGGTGCCGACACTGAGAGTCTATCCACTGACCAGGATGCGTCCCTACCTGCTAGTCTTCACAGATTCGGTAGTAGGTCAGATCTTCAGTTCCCGGTTCCAGCCAGTAAGCACAGTGTCTCTTCCACCGGTCCCACAGTCCCTGTTGAGGAACCGACACCGGAAACAGGAAATTTGAGTGTCCATTCATCTAGTGCAGCTGATGAAGGGGAGGTATCTGACTTAGATTCCACCGGTCAAGATCAGGAGGAATTGTTGGAGGTTGATCAGGAACTGTCGGCTGAGCAAAGTTACAGGGAAACTCTGAGGGGTGTTAGGTCATTCATGGCCTGGAATGACATTCCTGAATTTGATTCTGCCTCATCATCCCAGGATGATAACCCGTTTACCGGTAGCAGGTCTTCTCAAACCGGTAAAGTGTCGGTCAAGGTCCCTGTCGACGAATGGCTCTGCAAGAAATTTGAAAAGCTTAACATCACTCTGCATGAAGGTTACCCTACACGCAATTCAGAGACTGCTGGACTCAGTAAAGATCAGTTCATCAAGCCACCCAAAACCCTGAAGTGGTATGGTATGCACAGTGACGAGAAAGACTTTTCCCGGTCTAAAGTGTACACCTGGACAAGTGAACCAGCAAGACTGAACAATAGTTTTCCAAGAATAGCTGGTCGTTCTCTGCCTTCTGCTCCAGCTTCCCGTCCAGTGTCACAGGATACCCTGAGGAAATGGGAACAGGCAGCACAGGACCAGACTTACATGTGCAACCAGGCTGCAGCCTTCAGTCGTTGCCTCACCAAGGTCCAGGAAAACATGTCAAGTCAACTTAAGATCATTCAGGGTGTCACTGCAAAGGGCAAGTCTTCAAGTAAGCTCCACCAGGCAACAGATGAACTTGACCCACTGATTACTTTTAACAGGTCCATTACCCAGGCTATGGCTCGCACCATGCAGGACCTCTCAGATGGTGTCTTTATCAACGTTAGACGTATAGACGGGACAGTTACTTTGCTTTTGTGAGAACAGGAATTAAGGAGGACACCCTCATGTTACTCAGGTCTGCTCCACTACACATGAGTGCCCTGTTCCCGGACCATATTATTTCAAAGGCAGAAGAGGAGATATGTCACTTTGATAAACATACTCCAGGTCCATCAAGGAAGGCACCACGCTATCACCCTTATGCACAGAGTGTGAAGCCCCGTCCACAGGACACTGAACAGAAATCTGCTCTTCCTGCATGGAAACAGATCAGACGTGGCCACAGATCTAACGGGCAAAGCTGCTTCTTTCTCCCAGCGACCTGCAAAGACACAGAAGCAGTATAAATGACAATTATTGTGTTGTGACTGGTGCAGTAAGGCATTTGAACTCTGTACCTGTAACTGGGAAGGACTGTCATTGTGTAAATCAAAGTTTAAAGACAAGAACTCTTTCACCTGTATATTGTCATGTTGCAAGTCATGTTCCTTTTGCAGGAGGGTTGCCACAAAGAAAGGCGTAAATTCCAATCATCAAAGGGCAATAAAATCTGTGAAAGGTGTTTCCTGTGTAAATCACTTGAGTTCTGTACAAAATGTCACAAATGTCCCACCTGTTGTGCCAAATCTACCTGTAGGGGCCAGATTACACCAGTTTTGGGAAAAAGGGGCAGCCCTAGGCGTCAGCCCCAAAGTACTAGCAGTCCTCAGAGAAAGTTACATACCGGTACTTCCCTTCCGGTTCCGGCCCAATCTGACAAGAAATTCCACAATAACAAGCTGCTATGTAAATCCTCACAGGAACAGCTACCTGTTGGAGGCATTGCATCAGCTATTAGACAAAAATGCTGTAGAATTGGTTCAAAATCCACAGTCCCTGGGCTTTTACAACAGGTTATTTCTGGTACCCAAACCCAACAACCGGTGGCGACCTATCTTGGACCTGAGCACACTGAACAGTTACTTCAAAACACAGTTGTTCAAAATGGAGACCCCAGAGACTATAAGGACCTCCTTCCAGGCAGGGGAGACCGCCATAGATTTCAAAGACGCATACTTCCATATACCAATAAACAGCCAGTCCAGGAAGTACATGCGCTTTCATATCCAGGACGAGACTTATCAATTCAAAGGACTGCTCTTTGGTCTGTCGACAACCCCAAGGAGTTTACAGTGGTGGCCAAAGAGATCAAATTTCTAGTAATGAAAAAGGGTATAAGAATCCACCAGTACCTAGACGACTGGTTGGTCAGAGCCAGATCCCACCAAACTTGTCTGCAACACACACAAACCTTGGTAGCTCTCTGTCGAGAATTGGGCTGGCTAGTGAACGAGGAAAAATCGGAGCTGGAACCCAAACAAGTTTTCAATTTTGTAGGCTACCAGTTCGACTTGAAAGAGGACAGGGTCAGACCCACCCCAGAACGTTGGCAGACCCTACAGACCAAAATATGGGAAATTATGTCCAGTCTAGTGTGTCCAGTCTGGAATCTAATGTCTTTGATCGGATTACTGACTGCCACCGAAAAACAAGTACATTTGGGCCGTTTACATATGAGGCCCATACAGTGGCATCTCAAAAACAACTGGAGAGTGCCAGAGACAATGGAAAAGACTATCCCCATTCCAAAATCACTCCACCCACATCTAAAATGGTGGCTGGAGGAAAGCAATGTTCTCACAGGTCAACCATTACACCCACTAAAACATGCACTGCAGATCTTTACAGACGCATCAAAAGAAGGGTGGGGCGCTCACTTAAACGAGCACATGGCAAGGGGAAGCTGGTCACTTCCAGAAAGCAAACTACATAAACTATCTAGAGTTAAAAGCAGTTCTTCTGGCCGTAAAAGAATTTCAGGCCCTCTGTATCAACAATATAGTCCTCATAGCTACAGACAACACTACAGTGGTTGCTTACATAAACAAGGAAGGGGGAATGAAGTCGGGCCCTCTGTCTGCCCTACTGTGGAGAATCCTGACCTGGTGTACCAGAAAACAGGTTACTCTGAAAGCTTGAAACATCCCTGGCCTTCTGAATGTGATAGCAGACAAGCTATCCAGACTGGGTCAGACCATTCAAACGGAATGGTCCCTCAATCCAGAGGTCTTCCAAGCAATATGCCACCGGTGGCACCAGCCCACTGTGGACCTGTTTGGCACCAGGTTCAACCACAAGCTCCCAAAGTTTGTCTCACCGGTCCCAGACCCCCAGGCATGGGCAGTGGATGCTCTCAGCCTGTCATGGGAAGGACTGGATCCATACGCCTTTCCCCCGGCAGCCATCTTGGGCAAAGTGGTGGAGAAGTTGCAGGACTACCCATGCAACAGAATCATACTGATTGCACCGGGATGGCCCAGCATGCCCTAGTTCTGGGATCTAGTGGAAATGTCCAGCCAGATTCCCCTGTGTCTGCCCAACATACCCAATCTGGTGTCTCAGCCATTCAACCAGGTCCTACACAGGAACCTGTCAAATCTGAATCTACGTGCCTGGCTCCTAGAGCCTCAGCAATCAAGGAGCAGGGTTTCTCTGAGGCAGTGGAAGCATGAATTGAGGCTCCTCAAAGAGGATCAACCAGATCTGTCTATGAGGCAAAGTGGACCATTTTTACAAAGTGGTGCCTCAGGGCACCACCTCTAAAAGCCATGACTGACTTCCTCCCGTACTTGTTCCAGGACAGGAAGTTACAACCAGGTACTATTGATGGCTACAGATCAGCCATTGCTGACAAATTAGGCAATGTTCCCATAAAGGTCAGCAAGGATGAGAATCTCACTCGTCTCCTGGATAGTTTCCATAGAAACAGACCCAAGGGCAGGAGGGGCATTCCCTCTTGGAACCTCTCTCTGGTGTTACACCAGCTGACCAAGGCTCCCTTTGAACCCTTGAAAGACGCCTCACTAAAACAATTGACCTTCAAGACTGTTTTACTGCTGGCCCTGGGCTCAGGTAAACGCAGGAGTGAAATCCATGCCTGGTTACTCAAAAACATCAGGCATCAAGCAGATTGGTCCAAGGTGTCTTTATACCCCTCGCCAAGGTTTCTGTCCAAGAATCAGCTGGCCAAAGAGGGACCAGATAGTGTGGCCCCGGTGGAGATTCCAGCCCTGGCCCCCACTCTGGATAAGTCACTCAAAGGTGACAGGTCATTATGTCCAGTTAGAGCCCTGCGCTATTACTTGGACAGGACCTCAGATCTCAGGCAGAACAAAGTGTTGGTCTTTGTCTCCTTCAAGAAAGGTTTTTACAAGGACATATTTTATTGCGTTAATACATCCTATCCAATGGACAATAGCTTATCCGGTCGGCGCGGACCGGCCCGCCAAACGTCAGAAAAAGACGTCCTGTGTCTCCACCGGCCAGGCCGGCCCAGTACTGTGCACTCGCCAGATGGCGTGTCGTACTTCCTTCCTGTCTAGACATAGTGACGTCATAGCATCTTTTTCATTTGGTGCATGTACTTGTGACACGGTTTTTTCTGAGAATATATATTTTCAAGTTTTATGTGAGAACTATTACATTTTTTGCTTTTAATTTTGTACTAACGATTTCTAGAAGACTTATAGCTCACCATGTCTTCTCCCAGTCAGCGACGGGGTAGTTGTGGCCACATGATGGCTGGTTTTGATTCTCATACATTTTGTGCACGCTGTCGTGACAAGAAGAAGGGGAAGGACCCTTGTGTAGAGAAGGAAGGGGCGGATTGCCTTCATTGTAATGCCCTTACACCAGAACAGTTAGTTCATTTATCTACCCCGTCTTATCAAATCAAGAAGGAGAAGAGGGAATCCAAGTCTTCTACCCCAGCTAAGAAATCGTCTACAGACTCCACTCTCAGTCCCACCCTTGTGGACCCGTCCTTAGTGACGGTAATGGGGGTTGTGGATGGCCAGAGCACCTCTAGGTCGCCTGGTTTGAGTGATCAGCCGGTGGAAAAGAAAAAGAAGAAGGAGGACAAGAAGGCTTCCAGTGAAAAGTCGGTTAAAGCTGACAAGTCGGTCAAATCTTCATCTCACCGAACCTCATCTACCTCTAGTACCGACCAGAAGTTAGAAGTGATGGAGCAGAAGTGGTCGGACCGGTTCAACCGGTTGGACGCTCTCCTCCTCTCCAAATCTTTAGACCGACCTCAAGAGCCTGTGTTTACTACGGTCAAGGTGGCACCTACTCATGCTCCCCCTGCTAGTGTCAGCACTGAACCTTTTCTGAAACCAACCGACCAGCCTTTTCACCGACCTCCCACCTCTACTCTACCGGCTACCGACCCTGCTAGCTCAGCTACTGCTTCACAGGCCGGATCAGATGTATCCCCGCCTTTTCAACCACCAGGAATTTCTAGTGTGTCTGACCGACCTACTGTTAAGAAGCATGTGCCCGGTACCTTGGATGTTACCAGGAAGGACACTTCTTCAAGTGACTCGAATGTGGATAGCATCACCTCCGACCGTCCTCCAGTAGATCTTTTCCCAGAAGAGGGCGAGCTCTCTGATGAACAAGATGTTTCCCTCACCGACCCGGATCAATCCCTCTCAGAGGAGCAATCCTACAGGGAGACCATGAGGGGCATCCGATCCTATATGGGATGGAGTCACATCCCTGACATGGACTCAGGCACTAAATCATCAGACGACAACCCCTTTGCTGGGCCAAAAATGCAGACACCAGGGAAAGTTTCTGTCGCCTTACCCACCGACGAGTGGTTGTGTAGCAAACTGAGCAAGCTTAATCTCACCTTAACACAAAGTTATCCCTCACGTACCACTGAGGCAGGCACTCTACAAAGGGACCAGTTTGTCCGGACGGCCAAGTCGCAGTCAAAATGGTACAGCTTACATTCAGAAGTTAAAACAGACAGTTCTGACTCTCTCAAGTCCTGGAATACGGGTTCCTCCAGGCTGAACAGTACCTACCTTAGAATAGCCCGACAAGCCGGCATCGCCTCTAACCCACCCTTGTCTAGGCCCATATCTCAAGAGAACCTCAGGAAATGGGAAAGGTCGGCCAGAGAGTCCTCTGTAATATGTAATCAGGCTGCCGGATTTAATCGCTGCCTTCTCAAGGTCCAGCAAAGTATGCAATCCCATCTCAAGACCATCCGGACAGAGTCAAAGTGCAAGTCGGCCAGTAAAGTTTCAACAGCCACTGACGAGCTGCAGTTTCTACTAGATTTCAACGCTAGTGTGTGCCATGCAATGGCTCGGGCCATGGAACACTTGACCGACTTTGTTTTTGTTAATGTAGCAAACACGACCTTAATGAGAAGAGACTCCTACCTGTCTTACCTGAAAGCCGGAGTTAAAGCTGACACTTTAAATGCGCTCAGGGCAGCCCCTCTGGATCTGGACACCCTCTTCCCTGATAAGATTGTCAAACAGGCGGAAGAGGACATGGCAGCCCTAGACAGAAATCGTTCCGGCGCAGTTTACAAGAAGGGTCGATACCACCCTTATGAGAAACATGACAAGAAGCCGGATAATTCAAGACAGGATAGGCCGGCTTGGAAGAATATCTCTTCTCATGGCCAACACCGTAGAGGGAAAGGAAAGTACCAGTACTCCACCCGACCAGCCAAGGGCCAGCAGTCTTATAAATGACAGTCATTGTATAACACTTGTACAGGCAAGGCTGCTGGCCGGAAGCTCCTCACAGACAATAGACAATTCTTTAAATGTAAAACCTCTTGTTGTTACAAATGTTCATACTGCGCCCGGGCTTTCACAAAGGAAAGAAATAAGTCCCGGGGCAGCAGTCTGTTATCAGAAAGAAAGTACATTAAAATCTGTGAAAAGTGCTTCTTGTGTCATTCCATTGTCTTATGTTCAACCTGTAACAAGTGTCAAAAATGTTGCCTCAAATCTGCCTGTAGGGGCCAGACTTCAAAACTTTTGGCAAACTTGGCTGGATCTAGGGGCCGGTCCGAAAATAGTTCAAATCCTGAGAGAAGGTTACACCCTTCCCTTTCGGATCCGGCCAAATCTTACAAGGTCTCCCACTGTCGTAAGCCGTTATGTCAATCCCCACAGGAACAGCTACCTGTTGGAGGCATTACATCAGCTTATGGACAAAAATGCAGTAGAACTGGTCCACAATCAAACATCTCTGTGGTTTTTCAATCGACTCTTTCTAGTTCCAAAACCCAACAACAAATGGAGGCCAATACTGGATCTAAGCAAACTAAACCTTTGCCTCAAGGTGGAGAAATTCAAAATGGAGACACCGGAAACCATCAGAACATCCCTCCAACAAGGGGAGTGGGTCACCTCAGTAGACTTCAAGGATGCCTACTTCCACATTCCAATACAGGAACAATCCAGGAAATACCTAAGATTTCATGTCCAGGGCCGGACTTACCAATTCAAGGCGTTGCCCTTTTGTCTGTCCACAGCACCCATGGAGTTCACTGTTTTAGCAAAAGAGGTGAAACTGATGGCCATACACAAGGGTATAAGAATCCACCAGTACCTAGACGACTGGTTGGTGAGAGCCAGATCCCAAGAAACTTGTCTCCATCACACCCAAATCCTGGTCAAAATGTGCCAGGACCTCGGTTGGTTGGTGAATTTAGAAAAATCAGAGCTGGAACCCAAGCAGGTTTTCGACTTTGTAGGTTACCAGTTCGATCTCAGGTCCGGCCGGGTCAGACCGACCCCGGACCGGTGGCAAAGCCTTCAGGACAAGATACAAGTACTTCTGTTATTACCGGCCTGTCCGGTCCGACAATTCATGTCCCTGATAGGCCTCCTAACAGCCACAGAGAAACAAGTTCACCTCGGCCGACTGCACATGAGACCCCTACAGTGGCATCTCAAAAACAATTGGAGGGTACCAGAATCTCTAGAGAAGATTATCCCTCTCCCGAGAACCCTGCACTCTCACTTACAATGGTGGCTAGACGAAGACAATGTGCTTCAAGGTCAACGATTACACCCAGTAAGGCATGCTCTACAGATATTTACAGACGCATCAAAAGAAGGGTGGGGCGCTCACTTAAACGAGTCCACTGCAAGAGGATCCTGGTCAGTGCCGGAAAGCAAGCTGCACATAAACTATCTGGAACTCAAAGCAGTGTTTCTAGCCCTCAAAGAGTTCCAAGACCTCTGTGTAGACAAAATAGTTCTAGTGGCAACCGACAATACTACAGTGGTAGCTTACATAAACAAGGAAGGAGGCATGAGGTCGGGCCCACTGTGTGCCCTACTGTGGAGAATCTTGACCTGGTGTTCCCAGCGACAAGTGACTCTAAAAGCCCGGCACATCCCAGGCCATCTAAATGTGATAGCAGACAAGCTATCCAGGCTGGGTTAGACCATCCAAACAGAGTGGTCCCTCCTTCCGGATGTTTTTCAACAAATATGCAACCAATGGCACTGGCCTCAAATAGATCTATTTGCCACGAGGTTCAACCACAAGTTACCACAGTTTGTCTCTCCAGTACCGGACTCCCTGGCTGTAGCAGTGGATGCACTTACTCTGCCATGGGACGATCTGGATGCATACGCCTTCCCACCGACCGCCATATTGGGCAAAGTGGTGGAGAAGCTACTGGACTCCCCGTGCAAGAGACTCATTCTGATTGCCCCGGGGTGGCCCAACATGCCTTGGTTTTGGGACCTAGTGACCATGTCCAGCGCTTATTTGTTTTCATGTAAGTTTGATTGATCACCGCCGCCGCCTAAGGATTATGGTCTTCCTTGAATAACTTCTTGGGCTTTCAAAGTTTTCCTTCCTTCTTATCTTTCTTTAAAACTATAGGGGCAGGAAAATTTTGGGGGATACTTTGTGGAGACCTTAACCTTTACGTATGGTAACCTTAAGCATTTTTCAAAAATACCCCGTCATTGTGTTTCGGAAAAAAAAACACACACCTGTGCTATAAAATTTATCAGGTACATTCTAGACCTAAATCCGTGGGTTGGAAAGGATTTTCTGATCAATCGGACCTACATACCTGAATAGGAGGCGTTTTATATTTGTAAATTTTTTAAAAATGGGTACTTGGTCTGTATCTCAAAAACGGTCAGGATTTTGGCGTTTTGTTGGAATAACTTATTAAGCTACTTTTTAATAATCTTTCACATGCCGAAGTTTTAGCCCTGTATCTGCAATCTTAAGGTCACCTTAATGTCAAAAAAGGGGGTTTTAGCCCTCCAGTTCACTTAGTTTTTGACTTTTGTCAACCAAACTTGGCATATATATATTGAGATTTACCAAAGGACTATCCTGACTTTATGGTGACCTTAAATTGTTAATATAATTGCTGCTATGCCCCCCCCCCCCCCCCCCCCCCCCAAAGTCATAAAATTGAAGTAAAGCCATCTGGCCCCTTTCTTTTTCCATATCTAATGTATATTGATTTTGAAGGGACATTTTCATTTTATGGTTACCTTAAAGTCGCAATATGAATGACGTTATGGTCACCTTACAGTGAAAAAAGGAAATTTTCAGCCTCCAGCCCCAGCTGACCTGAGCTAAACTTTATGTACTTCTTAAGGATGACAAAAGGGTCATTCTTATTTTATGGTCACCTTAAAGTCCCAATATGAATGAAGTTATGGAGTTTTTAATCTCCAGGTATTGTACTGTTCAGCTGACCTCAGTTGAATTTTGCACACTTATTAAAGATGAAAATAGGGACATTCTTATTTTCTTTCCACCTTGGAGATCCAATACAAGGACAGTCAGCTCCCAACTGACTTGTCTGTTCAATGACATCAGTTCAACTTGACACATTGATTAAGTTTAAGAAAGACTTCTGATGACCTTTTTATTTAAAATTCCTGTATTTAAGAGGCTTTGGCCAACTTAGCGTAATAAATATATAGTTTTTGCACCCACCTCATTTATTTTAAGACTTTTTAAAATCACACCTGCCACATGTATACATAAACCAAAATTTCTGTTATCTGGCAAAGCTAACCTCCTAGTGTTTTTGAAGTTATGGCATCTTCAAGGAAAAAAAATGAGGTATTAGCATGCAGTGATGTGGTTATTAATATATTGCAGCTGATCAGTGTTGATATAATATAAGTTCCCAATTTTAGGCACATTAAAAAAATCCCACATTCTTCTGATTCCATTTTTGTGGAATTGTGTGGATATGACTTTTCCTTTGTGGAAAAAAAGCTTTAATTAATTCAGCTTTTGTTTAGCAGTAGGAGTTGTTGATCTAGCTACTTATTCACATACACCATGTAAATTGGTCAAATGTATAAACTTTACTTCTTTCAGAAGATAGATGACTGGAAAAAAACACTTTAGCATGCAGTGATGTGGTTATTAAAATATTGCAGCTGATCAGTGTTCATATATAAATTCCCAATTTTAGGCACATTAAAAAGATCCCACAGTCTTCTGATTCCATTCTTGGCCAATTGTGTGGATATGACTTTTCCTTTTTGGGAAAAAAGCTTTAATTAATTCAGCTTTTGTTTAGCAGTAGGAGTTGTTGATCTAGCTACCTATTCACATACACCATGTAAATTGGTCAAATGTATAGACTTGACTTCTTTCAGAAGATGGATGACTGGAAAAAAAAACACTTTCTCCTAAACAGTTGTTTTATCTTAGGCATATTTATCTTGTAAAAATATTAAATAGCAATGAATTCTCAGAGGCATAAAATGTGCCTCAAAGATATACAACTTATGAATGTCCCTACCTATAGCCAATTATTGTTTAGTGTATCTTTATCATTATCCGGTTTTTCTCCTACTCTGTATTTGCTTTTGTGTGAGAATATTTTTGACAGCATACTTTTCCCTTTTTCCCATCCTTCAAGGTTTAGCATGTTTTAATTTTCAAGCTAAGTGGGATGGTTTGTTTTTGTTTACAAAAACCTTTTTCTAGTTAAATTTTGGGAAAAATACAAATCATAAGAAAAAAATCATAAATATTCAAAAGTCCCATTTCACCAAATTTTCAGTTCTTTTCCATTTGTATCCAACATTATTCCAAAAGTAATCTGGGTCTTTATAAAATCTGCTGTGTAGGTATTGCCTGACAAAAATAATTCTGAATTTGCAAAAAAGTCCCTTTTTCACTGTATTTTTATGGTCATGCTATCCCATGATAGGGTTAAATTCTAATTCGACTTTTATAGCGCTTAATCTCCACTGAGAAGTGGACTCTACAGTGCAACAAGACAATAGCAATGTGCAAATTCAAAGTCCAGGGACAGAAATAGGTCAGCACCACGGAGAAGCCATAAGAGAAAATGAGCTAAGGAGAATAAGCCTTTGCGTAGAGATAGGTTTTGAGCTTCTTTCTGAAAGAGGCAATAGTGGGTGATGCACGTATGTCTTTAGGAAGTGAATTCCAAACAGTGGGAGCATCAAAGGCAAAACTGAAGCCAAACTGCTTAGTGGACTTGTGTATTTTAGGTTGAAATTTTGGTACATTGAGGAAGTTAAAATCAGAAAGCAGTGAAATTGCAATATGGGGGTACTCAGCTGCCTTGGTGGAGATTTGCACTCTTACAGTGCTTTAGAGTTATTTTCTGTAATTGAATACAAAGTTAATGTTATTTCTTATGAAGAGAATAATAAAGTCTCAGTAATAAATAATACTGCTTGGCACTATTTCGGACTGCGTTTATAGTGAGTAACAGTTTACCAATAAATAGTTACATCAAACAGCTTATCACAAAATTAGAAGGACCATGAAATCATGAAAGAAGTATAACAAACTCACTGTTTACTTAAATAGTCATGTATAATAATTGTGTGTATTTGGTTAATGAATTTGTTCAAAACTGTGTAATAAATCTATTCTTTTTTTACAGACCTTTTTGCCTCAGATGTATAAAAGAGGTTGCTAAGCATGATTGGCAAACCCTGAAAGCAGAGAAGTACAGCACCAGAAACTACCTGATAAACCTGTGTGGAGAACCAGGACCCAGTAAACTTCTTGTCACACCCATCCCAAGAGCTCTCAATGTCAATAGTTTTCACACTCTGTCTCGAGTGACTCTTCAGAATGGCTTGAACATTTCACCAAGCTATCTTGGACGTGAATCACAGTTTTTGTGCCAGGGTATGAGTACTTTGGGTCTACTGGGTAGAATTACAAAAAGACTGGTAAAGATTCGCTACTTAGTGCTGGGATCAGCTGTTGGAGGAGGGGTGGCATTACAACAGGTAAATAGAATTGTCAAAAAGGCAAGTGTTTGAGTCTGCAATGCATCATAGCAGTAAGGAACACTTAGTATGCCATAACTTTGCAAAATTTGAAATATGAATAAAAAAAATCTGCATATTCTGAATTTTTAGTTCAGTTTCATCAAAAAAAAAACAAACCTGGATCCAGACTATGATCCAGATCTGGTCATCTGTCCCTTCCTTGCGCCATTTTGGATATTTTGTAAAAAATTTCATCAAATCCGTTCATACCTGTTTATGTTACTTTGCAAACAGACCAGCAACTGCCACCAGTCATATAACGTCCTTGACAGAGGTAATAATAATGAATTATAACCAGTTTTAAAGAAGTTTATTGGAATACCCTGTTCCAGTACCTCATTTTAAAAGGAATGACAGAATTAGTTTGTAGGATACTACAAAGTAGCATAAGACATAAAATGTCAAATTGAATGATGAATTAGTGATACCATTACTCCATGTAAACCAGCCTTGTTCAAAAGCTTGTGTGGTTTCTTGCATTGTTGTTAGCTTTACTGGCAAAACACTGCCTACACGAGTAACTGGGTCACTGAGCGTGAAGAATAACTTAAATTATACTGTAGAAACTGTGTTATCCAAGTGTGTTAAAGGTGTGGAATTTTGTTCGTATAATAGGTTTTAATAAAGTCGTAGTGATTATTCAATATGATTTTCATAAAATTGAGCATTCAGTAAATAAAAATTAAAATAATAAAGGTTTGCTGCATAAGTTTTTTTAGCTTACATGTAACCTACTGGCTATCTGTCAGGAACAAAGTGTGCACTAGCATTCCATGTTAGCTGCCAAATTCACTGAATGTTTTAGTAAGCATACTTCATTTGTTTGTAATTGAAACGTCTTAACTTGAATTCTCCATCTTGAAATAACTATGATGAAAATAACAATAAGGATTACATGTTAGGGTAGTTCTTACAGCCTTAGCCCACAATGCATATGTGCATGTTTGTCCCAAGTTTCATTGCAATTGCTGTATACTCTAGCACTAATGGTATCCATTATTTAAAGGAGAGATTATAAGCCTGATGCATAAATAATTTTAGAAATATGAAGACTTCAAGAAGTACCTACCCAACTTGGAATGGATGTCAGACATATTTCCAGATGCACAAAAACTGGATGGCTTCACCAGCGAAATCCGCAGACTGGGGAGAAATCTGGCCAAATTACCTGATTTACCAAAACCAAATAAGGTAAGGCTATGTTAATTTTGTACTGTTAACTCCATTGTTTTAAATGCATATGTTGTACATTGACAGTCCAGGCATTGATGGTAAGTAGTATTTAATTTAACCTGGCTCATTTATGTTGAAAATATCATGACAATGTACTAGAACAATCTCACTGAAAAAAGGCTTAATTTTTTACATGAAAAAAATATTTGTGAAAAGAGTGAAATTTCTTCATGTTTATTGACAGCTGGTCTATGTGTGTTTATTTAAGTTTTGTAAGTATTTTAAGTGCTAGCAATTGACATGACAGTTACATTTTTGTTGCAGTATTTAAGAAAATTTAATACCCTTGTAACCGTGTCATCCCTATTGGGTATAATTCTGGCTGATAGTTTAGAATGCAGAATATTGTACTGCCCAATCTTTTCCATTAGCAACATGGCTTTACATACAGAAGATTGGAATGAATAATAAACTCTTTGTATTGGGATACTCTTTCACCATTATTATATCCTTTTCGTATTTAAGGACAGTGTGTTATGTTTTCAACCACTGAGTCTGGATGGGGGGTAGGGGGCATTCTTGTAGGAGGGCTGTTTCTCAGAAACCATAAGGTGTAAGATGTTGATACTTGGTAGAGTAATTAGTTGGGGGTGTAGTTGTGAAATGTTGTGGTGTGATGTTGACGTTTGACCTTACTTTAGTGATCTGGACCTTCAAAATCTTGTTCGGGCAGTATCTCAGAAAATGTAAAGTGTATAGTTGGTAGGGGCATTGGTTAGGTAGTGTAGGTGTGGAACATCACAGTGTGACATTGATTTGACCTTTAACCTTGCTTTAGTGTCCATAATCTTTAAAATCTTGTCTATGCTATATCTATGAAACCATAAGTGTGGAAAATTGATACTCGGTGGGGACATTGGTTAGGGGATGTGGGTGTACAATGTTATGGCATGACATTGATTTGACTTTTGTTTTGTTGCGCCGTAGAGTCCTCTTATTTGGGGAGATTAAGCGCTATAAAAGTCCAATTAGAATTACAATTAGAATTGACCTTACTGTAGTGCCCTTGACCTTTAAAATCCTGGCCGGGCTGTACCTCAGAAACCAAAAAGTGTGAAGGAAGTTTCTCTGAAAATCACCTGAACTTGTACTATTTCACTTCTTTTATATCTCATACTGTTGCAAACTGTTTCCCGGACTGTGGGGTATGGGCATCCTTGATTCTATATTTT
The DNA here is from genome assembly GCA_964017235.1 of Sabellastarte sp. h YS-2021. NCBI lineage: Eukaryota > Metazoa > Annelida > Polychaeta > Sabellida > Sabellidae > Sabellastarte > Sabellastarte sp. h YS-2021. The sequence goes on from OZ024929.1 coordinate 144,344,759, forward strand.
AGAAGTTCTTTTTAACGTAAAAATAGTCAGCAGTTATATGATGTTATTTTCTTTCATGTGTTTCAGAAACTGTGCAACTTGATGAGGCCAGTCTTATAAGAATATTTACAAAACAGCTGATTTCATACTGGAAACCTTAAACTCTCATCCAAATACTGCATTACTCTATTCTTTAGCAAGTACTTCATGTAGCAAGTACCCCGTAATAAATATAGCCAATAAATCACATATATATTTTTTTATTGTTTGTTGCAGGAGCAGTTAGGCAGTCTACACTTGCCTGCTCTGCCAAGTATAGATGGTATTAAAGACTGGGTGGATGAGGCATTTGACTATGAAAATTCCAGAACTGAAGGTAATAGCTAGAGAGACCACAGATCTTGCAGAAAACTTGATATTGTAAATAATCCAGCCTTCTGCTGTTCTGCTTTCTACATATATTTGGGTCAGATCTTCTATTTTTTTCAAACTATGTCATATTTTTGGCCCTTTGTGACAGTTATGATATAAAATGAGTATTAAAAAAGAATCAGTTTAAAATTTATTATATGTATAGAAAAGACAAACTGATTTGGTTCTTGTCATAGCACAGTGTATTGTCCAAATACACAACATTGTTAACTTGTGTCGTGTTAAGGCCGAAAATATGGTAAAATATCTCACTGCAAAATAGTGACAAGACTAGATGTTGACTTTATCATCAAAGAATTTGTTTTGATTATGTTTGGACGCCCTCTAAAACAGCCAGTTCAAAGGAACATCAAAGGAATATCTTTTAATTTGGCTGATTTTGTTTCATTCTGTTTATGAAACAGGGTTTCTGATTTTCTAATATCTGCCATATATGAAAATTAAATTACGAGCAAGTTTTCAAGGAATAAAAGCCATGGGTGTAAAAGGAAAACTGGATGGTCTCGTCATTAAAAGCTTTTAACAAACTTTGCCCTCACTCCATACTGAACATGATGAATGCACGCTTGTCGTTGGCTGATTTGATGATTACCTTGAAAACTGGGGGAAAACCCCAAAGTATTTTCTGTTTACTTTATGTTTTTGCATTTATGGGTAGTTTTGTGATTTTTGTGACTGAATGTGTCAAATAATATTGTGCAATATTATTCGAGTTGGTATTTTATAGCGACAAAAAGGTGGCAAAGAAATTATTTAAAGCATGTAAATGACCACAGTTTACAACCAGAAATTTCGGCTTTTCATTCTGTTTTGTGCACAGACAGTTGGTTTTAGAAATTATAAACAGTACCACCCTTAATAAAAGGATTTCTAATTAATTATATCCCCAGACGAAAGTCGGGGATATATTGGATTCAGGTCCGTCGCACCGCCGCCGCCGCCGCCGTAGAAATTTCCTTGTGGACGCGATAACTCAAAAACAAATTAATATTTTTTTTTCAAACTTGGTACACATGTTAAGGGTGCCCAAAGGAAGATCCCTATTTTAAGGTGACCTTAAACTCCCAGTAAAAAAGAACTTATGGCCACCTTAAGGTCGGAAATTGGACTTTTGGCCACTTAGAGCCCTGTAGGTCACAAACTATGATGCTCAGCTGGCTGAAATTTTACCTGACAACACATTAATATGTTCTTAGTACATGTGCCGAAAATCACGACTTTAAGTTGAGGAGAAAATTGTGTTTGAGGCCCATAAATACCCCCACTTAGGGATTTTTTGCTATACTTTTCACATATTTTGCCCTATAATTTGGAAGTGGTAATTCTGATGAGTCTCAAACTGCGCTAGGTATAACTTTGATATGTAATCCTTGTCTGTAGAAAATTTTAGGGCTGTAGGTATACCCAAAGGGGTCGACTTAAGGTCTCAAAAGTGCCCACAGAGACCCAATTTATGCACTTTTTGCCACTTTCAAGCACTGTAGCTTTCAAACTATGTCTCTCATCTAAGTTAAATATCATCTGGGAATATATCTATGTGTTTTCTTATATGTGCCCCAACATTTAGGCCTTTAATAGACAGTTAACCTGTGTATCAGGACCATAAACACCCACCCGAGTGACCCTTATAAGACATTTTTCACATCTTTTTCCCTGTAACTTGGAAATGGTAAGTCTGAGAAGTTTCAAAATGTATTAGATATATATTCTGTATGTAATCTTAGTATGTAACAGATTTTAAGTCTGAAGCTTTAATTTTGAAGGTCAAATTGAGGTCTCTAAAAGGCTCCCAAAGACCCAATATTTGGACTTTTTGCTACTTTTAAGCCCTGTGACTGTCAAACTATGTGACTGATAGAGCTCAAATCCTATCTGGGAAGATATTAGTATGTTATTTTTATATGTGCCAAAAATTAAGGCTTTAAGAAGACATTTAACCTGTGTATGAGGACCATAAATCCCCACCCGAGTGACCATTTTTAGACATTTTTCACATATTTTGCCCTGTAACTTGGAAATGGTAAGTCTAAGAAGTTTCAAACTGTATTAGATGTATATTCTATGTGTAAACTTAGTATGTGACAAATTTTAAGTCTGAAGCTTTAATTTGAAGGCCACATTTAGGTCTCTAGAAGGCCCCATAAAGACCCAGTATTTGGACTTTTTGCCAATTTTAAGGCCTGTGACTGTTAAACTTTGTGACTGATAGAGCTGAAATCTCATCTGGGAATACATTATTATGTTCTTTTTACATGTGCCAAAAATCAAGGCTTCAAGTAGACATTTAACCTGTGTATGAGGACCTTAAACACCCACCTGAGTGACCCTTTTAAGACATTTTTCACATATTTTGCTCTGTAACTTGGAAATGGTAAGTCTGAGAAGTTTCAAACTTTATTAGATACATATTCTATGTGTAATCTTAGTATGTAACAAATTTTAAGTCTGAAGCTTTAATTTGAAAGCCACATCGAGATCTCCAAAAGGCCCACAGAGACCCAATATTTGGACTTTTTACCACCTTTAAGCCCTGTGACTGTTAAACTATGTGATTGATGGAGCTGAAATCCCATCTGGGAATGCATTATTATGTCCTTTTTACATATGCCGAAAATCAAGGTTTTTAGTAGACATTTAACCTGTGTATGAGGGCCATAGACACTCGCCCAAGTGCCTTTTTTGACATTTTTTCCGTATTTTGCCCTGTTATTTGGAAATGCTTAGTGTGACAAGTCTTAAACTGTATTATATATAATTTTTGTTTGTTATGTATGTCCCCCAAAAAGTTTCAGATCTGTAGTTTAATTGCTAAGGTCTCTTTAACAATTGTAAAATGCCCACAGAAACCCAATTTATGGACATTATGCCACTTTAAAGCCCAGTAACTGTCAAACTATGTGGGTTATAGAGCTGAAATCTTTGAATTTTTAAAAGGAAATGCCTGTCTATTTAAATTTTGAATATTAATAATGTTATGGCTATCTTAGTCTTTTAAGAACTTAATTTTGTGTGTTATACCTCTGCTTGCTGAGTTTTTAACTTTTTAAAATGAAACTGGTTAAACATATTCAAGTAGACAAAATGGACACTTTAAGTGAGCTTTAAGTCCCAATATTAATGAAATTATATCCTTATGTAGTAAAACTAGGAGATTTTTAACCCTCAACTAGCCCAGTTTTATTCAACTTGCCTCAGTTAATTTTGACACAGCTCCTACAGTTATGAACTCATTTCAGTTGATAATCACATACTTAAAATTCTCAATTCTTTTTGTATTTGAGTACCCCTTTTATATAGATTGTTTGTTTACCATTTATGCTGTAGCACTCCATCTCTTTGTAGTCCCAACCCACATCCCCCACCCGGATTCCCCCCACCCACCTCTGGGACCTCCAGCTATATTGAGTGACACTAAATAAACAAAGGTATTTAATGATATCAGATGAGAAACAAAGAACTCAATGGGGTTGCAGATCTTGTGTAATAGTGAGAGAGGTGTGGAGAAGGGGAGAGGGGTGGGGGTGGGAGGTGGTGGGCTTCATTACATATAACACAAAGGGGAGTCAGAACTGAGATTGTGTCACATATTTAGGTTGCATATATATGGACCACATATATAGGTATAGAGGAAATGAATAACTGAAAACAATTTGCAAATTCTAAAAATAATATAATAAAATAATAATATAAATAATTTTTTTTTAAATAATATTTTATTTGTGAACAAATATAGAAACAGATATGCGCTTTTGGGATTATGAATTTTAGAATGGACATTGAATCATCAATCATTTAAATACTTTGAAGGAAGATTGAAAAGTATGATGAGTTGAGTTAAAAATAATATTTTATTTGTCAACAAATATAGAAACAGATATGCTCTTTTGGGATTATTATTTTAGAATGGACATTCAATCATCAATCATTTAAATACTTTGAAAATAGGTTTAGAGTTATCATTGCAGGAAGATTGAAAATATAATTTGAGTTATGTATTCGGCGTCTGGGGATACACCATCTTCCTTGGGAAGATATAAACAGAGTAGATTGATGTGCTGAAGTTCATATAATAATGGGTAATTATGTTTTAAAAAATTCCCGATCAAAACCTGTGGCGTGAGTGATGACCTGTCTGGGGATATGTTGGCGCCGAGTTGGCCCAATCTAGTTTATTCATTTGTTTTTTACCGATGAAAGTCCACAATAATCAAGATGTAAATTATCTTTTATGGTAAACCAAGAAACCACCTATTTCTTTCAGTATTATATTATCCTTCAAAAATGCATTGTATAGTCAAACTATACTTCTATAACTGTAAACATCATATTATCAATGTTATCCCAAACATTTGTGTGTATTTTGGGTTGTTTCAGTTCCACTGTTCCAGGGTATCGTGTTTCAAGCTTTTAGCACATTGCAATGCTTGTCTTCAATATCTTGTATTTGTGACAATGTCTCTTTACTTTGTTACTGAAGTGTGAAATGTCTTACGAAGTTATGATCCAAGAATTGCAGTTCGTTGTCCAAAAACAATTAATATGTGCTTTTAAATATATCAACACAATCACATCCAAAAGTTAAAAATGAAACATATGTCTTGTTACTTGGCTTCTTATTTGGCTAGAACAAGGTCAAACAATATTGTACATGCATTTCATGCGATGTCTAACCTTTTATACTTATTGATAGTATTTCATTGAAAGCTAGACGTAAATTTACTGAACTCTAAAACATTTAAAACTGAAGTTATCAATTTGATTTGAAAATGTATAACCAGTTTGTGGATTTGTTGACAAAACCAATCACCAACGAGCTGAAAAACTTCATACTCCCCAGTCTCTTTCTGGTGTTTTTGCAGGCGTACAAGTCGGGGGTGTGGTCATGACTTCAGGTGTGTAAGAATGTAGATAATCTTTTAGTTGTGTGAACTCTGAACTTCTGACTCTGTACAATTCAACCAGGGCTGTCACAGGTGGTAATTTCTGTACTCAAGTTCTATTTCATCATTATTCTGCTCATCAATGTGTATTCTTTTTGTTATAAAACAAAGAATGTGCCATTTTCCCTGAATATAGACTGAAATTGGCCCATTTTCTGTTGTATGTTTATGCGGATATGTTTAAGACTTTCAGTGTTTGAGTGGAATAGAGTACTCTCACTGCACACTCCAAATAATCTTTTACTACCTTTAGTGAGTACTGGAGTACTGCTTAACAGCCCTGAGTTCAACCCTGTTAAGTTGAATTATGAAATGATTTGACCACAATTTCGAGGTAACAGATTAAGTTTTAGTGAATGAGGCCTTCTAACTAATGTATGTTGACTTTAATTGAAATCTATTAAAAGAGGTTTGATTTCATATCAAATCCCTTTTAAGTAGAATTCCCTTTTTGTAAAAATCAATTTTTGGATTTCTTTAGACATTCCAATGATCACTACCTAGTAGTGAAGGGATCATATATCCATATTTCAATTTTTTATTGATATGTCTTTCTAAATTTCAATATTGATTCTACAAGTGTCAATTTTAATATCGTTTCCAGCACCTGACGGGAAGAATTTTTAAAATAGTATTGTAGTATATTAGTTCCCTGTAGTTTTATCATCAATATTTATGTATTTAAAGACTTACTTTGAGATTTTTGTGAGGTTTAATTAGTTTTATATGGGCAGCATGTATTAAATTCATGGTCAGTTTTGTATATCATATATGTTAGCAAAACAATTTTTAACCACAGCCCATAAAGGCTGGGGTTATAGTTGTCCCCTGCGCCGTCCGGGAGGTGGCGGCGGGCATAAAGCTTGTGGGTGTTCCACAGCCTAAACCTCTGCACAGATTTTCGCCAAATTTTCAGGATATGTTTACCCCAAGAGGATCTAGAGCTGATTAGGTTTTGGGGGCCGTTCGGTAACAACTGTTGCCATGGCAACACTTTTAAGATTTTCGGGTCTTAAAGCTTGTGGGTGTTCCACAGCCTAAACCCCTGCACGGATTTTCACCAGATTTTCAGGACATTTTTACTCCAAGAGGATTTAGAGCTGATTATGTTTTGGGGGTATCTGGAAACAACTGTTGCCATGGCAACACTTTTAAAATTTTGGGGTCTTAAAGTTTCTTGGTATTCCATTAAACCCCTGCATGGATTTTCACCAAATTTCCAGGATATGTTTACCCCAAGAGGATCTACAGCTGATTAGGTTATGGGGGTATCCAGCAGCAATTATTGCCATGCTAACACTTAAAAATTTTGGGGTCTCATAGTTTCTTCTCAAATCTTTACTATTTTCTGTAACCTAAAATATTGCAGCTAACTTCATCAAATTTGCACTAAATGTAAATGGATGTGAAAGCTTGCCTGAGAGTAATTATGTCCTTGTTTTGGAAAAAAAATGACCGCCATATCACATCTTTAATGCCAAATAGGAGGGTCATCATATATCAAAAAGGCCTTATATCTCCCTTATAATTGCTTCTAGGGCTGCAAAATATGAAAACTACTTGTAAGAAATCATGGACTCTGAATCTTTTGTAGAACATCTCGTGGTTTGTCTGTACTTCTTACAACAGAAGTTGCTCTAGGATTCTCCCAAATATAGTATAAAATCATGAAATCATGTAGCCAGTGACTGGTCATAAATTAGCTCTGGAATAAGATTTTTTCTGTAACTGGAGTAGTGTAAAGAATGGACCTCCAGTTTTGCACAAATAAGTCCAAGTTAGGTGTCCATAAAAACATAAAAATCTAAATTATTCATCTGCACCTGGGAACAGATTCACAAATGTCTCAAGTGGAAGAGAAACTCAACTTGCATTTGATATTTTTTTTTGTTAGCCAAGTTTTTTGCTTAGGTCCTTATACCCCTTTCACACTACAGGCGGTAAAACCCGCGGTTAGAAGTTTTACTTGGCGGAGGAACCGTTTCTCAGGAATGCCTCATATCTTAGGAGATTTCACATACCAGCGGGATTGGTACTGTGCTGTCATGGTGTTTCTGTGGTTTATAAAGGTGGTAACTCGGTCTTGCTTCAGTAGCAGGTGTTTCTTCAATGGATGTATGATGTGAGTGGAGGCAAATGGAGGTTGACACATGTTTGCATTACTCTCATGCTACTGTAACTGAAACTTACAGTGTCCCATCAGTGGACATAAGAGTCTAACTTTATTTAATGTTCAGTAAACTGTATAACAAAAAGTGTCTACAGAATGCCACTGAAATGGATGGATGGGGGACAGAGACACACATATAAAGTTAAGGGATGGTGATGGGGCATAAAATGGATAGTGACCAATGGTGAATAAGGGTGAAAAATTAAGATTGAAATTTAAACACTTGTAAAAATTTTGTGGGACACCCAAGAATTGGGACTGTGAGCCACTGTCTCACAAATTTGCATTACAGATGTCAGGCAATCATTGAAGGACGAGGGGGGTTTTGCCCATTGCCTAATACTGTGGCTTATACCACCTGTAATGTGACAGATGTATTAATGAGAGTGAGATTAACAGAATAATTTTACAGTTGACAAAATACTCAGTTAAGATATGACATGTCTTTCAAGGTTTTGATATAATTACTGTGACATTTAGTAATACAGAAGACCTGGGTTCAATTCCAATACAGGGTTCAAATACAGGTACTTATAATAATGGGCCTCTGCCATTGGGTCCTATTTTCAGCCACAAGCCAATGAACCCCAGATATCTTTATATATGGCCATCTCTGAGACTCTTTCTTTTAGTTAGGGGAGGGTGAGTCACAAGAACTTGGGCTGTACTTGTGAAGTTGGGATGGGTAAAATAGTTCTTTGAGTCGTGCATTAAAAGAGATATTGTGCTATTGTGAGAATCAAATCTCAGGTGTTAGACAATTTTGGATTTGAGAAAAAGACCCTTAGAGTTGAGAACTGAGACTGTGAGATCTGAGACCATGAATCTGGCTCCAGGTGTGGATTTCATGAAAGGGTAAAGCCTAGTCTCTGACTGACATTTGAGACTTTTGGCTCAAATCTTTGACACCAGTTGGATGAGCCTATTAGAGTGACTCAATTTGTAAGCTGTGAGTCTCTAGCCTTGTTTATAGCAGTTGAAACAATAAATATACATTGAATAATACTTTTCTTTAGAATTTTCAAAGCTTTCAATTTGGAGCATAAGCATAAGTCAGGGTTGGGGTCAAATCCTTGAAAAAGGATTTAAATCCAAATCCAAATCCTTTTTGAAAAAGGAATTAAAATCCTTTTGAAAAACATGCTTGAATAAACTATGATAGATGTGTACTATAATATCTACTGTACTATAACAGAAGTAACAAATTAATGAATTGGTAACAAATACTGTAAATAATTTGCAATTAAATGAAATGTTAATCTAATTAAAATTTGGTGTCACAATGTTCCTGTTTATATTTGTTCAAATTTCAAAACAAATGTATACATATATCAAAAGTCATATTACTGACCACAAGCATTTATAACAGTAGGGTTATTATATGAAACAAGCAGAACTAAAGTGACTTATATAACTCTGTCATGTTTCACTTTCTTTAGACAAAAGCTGAATATACACGCCAATAGATGTCTTAGCAGGTTTGAACAGGCTTTTGTTAAAGCAGAAATAATAGCTGTGTAATGTTTGCACTTGGCTTTGAAATTCCCATTCACACCCTGGGGGATGTCAATGTGTTTTTGGAATGTGGCTTTGAAATTCCCATTCACACCCTGGGGGATGTCAATGTGTTTTTGGAATGAATGGGATTAAAAGAAATGAGGCATCTTTTACACACAAACAGACAAGTTAATTGCATTTCCAAAGCCTCTTTCAACTATGCTCCCATTGCTGGTCAATGTGGATTTCTATCCTGTTTATAAAGTTTATTTATTTTTATTAAGTTTATGAAAGCTAAGTGCTATTTCATCAAAGTACTGAGGCTTCGTACAACTGTACTCCCTTTCCTACTCACTGTAAACTACAAAGATAATATTACATGTAAAGCAACAATTGTATTTTGTTTGTATACTTTTGCAGCCTGCACAAGATTACTAGAATTTGTTAACATACCGTATTTATTGCAATAAACGCCCCCTCCCTATTACTCGCACCCCCCCCCCCCCCCCTCTTCTCTACCTTTGCAAAATTCATATTTCGGGGTTTTACATCCCTGTCAACAGCCAACACCTTTGCGATTCCGGGATTCCGAAAAATGGTGCATTTTAGTACTTCCCAAGCGAATATCGCTTACGAGAAATAAAGAAAATAAAAACAAAACATGGCAGTATTGGTCACAGACGCATTGAAATCGGCAAAAATACAAGATAAAACTACATAATTTCTTCAGATTTAAGGTTTGTTTTAAATATTTTAAGCTGTCTCGCCATTATGCATGCCAGCAAGCGAGATCAAGGCAGCAAGTGTCCATTATCGCCCATGGCCACTGGACTCGAGATATGATTTTGTTTATCTGTAATAGTCGCCCCCCCCCCCCCCTTTTGAAAAATGCATCGCCCCGGGGCGTTTATTACAATAAATACGGTATTTTATAAAAAGGACAAAGAAGCAATAATACATTATATATTAAAAATAGACACACATTACACTATTAAAATTTAAATGATTTTAAAAAGCAGAAGGATTTTGCCCAAAAACAAAAGGATTTAAATCAATTCCAAATCCAAAATCCTTTTTTGGCAAAATGATTTCAAATCCTTTCAAATCCTTTATACAAAGGATTTAAATCCTTCAAATCCAAATCCTCAAAGGATTTGACCCTAACCCTGGTGTAAGTATAGCATATGTTGTTACAACAATGAAAAACAACAAAGTTGACATACATTTTCAAATATTATCATATGACAAATCTCAAAAAAGACTCAAACCTGACTCAGTCTTCACTCCTAAGTGTGTCTTTAATATGATCAAATTAAATCATTTTTGTGCCAGTTATTTATATTTTTGTTTGTATACTAATGGTATAAATAGAACACTGGATCATCCGGTAGTGATTAGGTTTTGAGAGACATCTAAACAACCTGAACAGTAATGCTTCATACCATTGTCAGTTTCGACAGATTTAAATCAATTATTAAATTAAATCAATGCAAATAGACAAAACTTTACACAAATATAACCAGAATATAAACTAAAAGGTTTTTACAAACTTCTCACTCACTCCATACCATACATTATGCGTGCATGTTTGTGATTGGCTGATTTATGATTGCCTTGACAACTGTGGGAAAACCTCAAAGTACTTTCAGTTAGTTCTGTGATTTTTATGCCTGAATGTATCAAATTTTCAAACAATATTATTTGAGTCAGTACTTTAGGCAACAAAAAGGCTTCAAAGAATGACCGCAAACCACAACTTGAAATTTCCGTATTTCATTATGTTTTGTTCACTGACATTCAGATGTTGTAAATGTTATCACCCTTGTTGTATACCATGTAGATTCCAGAGCATACAGGTTGAGAACAAATTGAATTGATAGAATGTACATAATTTAGTTGTTGAGACTTTTGGTTCAGTTCAGTCTCAGATGAGTCAGATTTTGTGAAACAGATTTGAGCTGAAGACTCAACTGAAACCAAAAACTCGGGTTTAAGCCAGTAGCTTAGCCAGACACCGAGGTAGTTTGAGACCTTTCAAGAAACCTGGCCATGATGAGGCTGATTGTACAAAAACTAGAACAATAAAGAAGAGATTTAAAAAAAAATACCACTCTTTGTACTATTACAATTATGGGTGTTCATTGGCCCAGTGGCTGTCAAGTTTAGGACAGTGCAGAGGACACTTCATAGCTGGTATTTAGAATCTTGTTGCATGTTTTCCAGTGCCAGACATCGGCTCCCAGGTGCCACCCAATGGACAGTCACTCTCTGCATTTGGCTTTCCAGGAGGAAGTGCAACTAAAGATAAAAAGGTAATATTTTATTCTAAATAGAATCAACAATGAACTGGATTCATGGCAAAATTCTAAATTGAAACAATTCTTTGAATTGTATCTCAATGAATCTCAATATTGTCTCTGTGTAAAACCGTTACGATTAGAGATATACTTAGTTTTTTGCATTGGCACACTCTCTGAATTGGTTGGCATGATTGAGGTGTATAACACCAGTCCTAATTATATCCCCAGACGAAAGTCGGGGATATATTGGATTCAGGTCCGTCGCGCCGCCGCCGCCGCCGCCGTAGAAATTTCCTTGTGGACGCGATAACTCAAAAACAAATTAATATTTGTTTTTCAAACTTGGTACACATGTTAAGGGTGCCCAAAGGAAGATCCCTATTTTAAGGTGACCTTAAACTCCCAGTAAAAAAGAACTTATGGCCACCTTAAGGTCAGAAATTGCACTTTTGGCCACTTAGAGCCCTGTAGGTCACAAACTATGATGCTCAGCTGGCTGAAATTTTACCTGACAACACATTAATATGTTCTTAGTACATGTGCCGAAAATCATGACTTTAAGTTGAGGAGAAAATTGTGTTTGAGGCCCATAAATACCCCCACTTAGGGATTTTTTGCTATACTTTTCACATATTTTGCCCTATAATTTGGAAGTGATAATTCTGTTGAGTCTCAAACTGCGCTAGGTATAACTTTGATATGTAATCCTTGTCTGTAGAAAATTTTAGGGCTGTAGGTTTACCCAAAGGGGTCGACTTAAGGTCTCAAAAGTGCCCACAGAGACCCAATTTATGCACTTTTTGCCACTTTCAAGCACTGTAGCTTTCAAACTATGTCTCTCATCTAAGTTAAATATCATCTGGGAATATATCTATGTGTTTTCTTATATGTGCCCCAACATTTAGGCCTTTAATAGACAGTTAACCTGTGTATCAGGACCATAAACACCCACCCGAGTGACCCTTATAAGACATTTTTCACATCTTTTTCCCTGTAACTTGGAAATGGTAAGTCTGAGAAGTTTCAAACTGTATTAGATATATATTCTGTGTGTAATCTTAGTATGTAACAGATTTTAAGTCTGAAGCTTTAATTTTGAAGGTCAAATTGAGGTCTCTAAAAGGCTCCCAAAGACCCAATATTTGGACTTTTTGCTACTTTTAAGCCCTGTGACTGTCAAACTATGTGACTGATAGAGCTCAAATCCTATCTGAGAAGATATTAGTATGTTATTTTTATATGTGCCAAAAATTAAGGTTTTAAGAAGACATTTAACCTGTGTATGAGGACCATAAATCCCCACCCGAGTGACCATTTTTAGACATTTTTCACATATTTTTCCCTGTAACTTGGAAATGGTAAGTCTAAGAAGTTTCAAACTGTATTAGATGCATATTCTATGTGTAATCTTAGTATGTGACAAATTTTAAGTCTGAAGCTTTAATTTGAAGGCCACATTTAGGTCTCTAGAAGGCCCCATAAAGACCCAGTATTTGGACTTTTTGCCAATTTTAAGGCCTGTGACTGTTAAACTATGTGACTGATAGAGCTGAAATCTCATCTGGGAATACATTATTATGTTCTTTTTACATGTGCCAAAAATCAAGGCTTCAAGTAGACATTTAACCTGTGTATGAGGACCTTAAACACCCACCTGAGTGACCCTTTTAAGACATTTTTCACATATTTTGCTCTGTAACTTGGAAATGGTAAGTCTGAGAAGTTTCAAACTTTATTAGATACATATTCTATGTGTAATCTTAGTATGTAACAAATTTTAAGTCTGAAGCTTTAATTTGAAAGCCACATCGAGATCTCTAAAAGGCCCACAATGACCCAATATTTGGACTTTTTACCACCTTTAAGCCCTGTAACTGTTAAACTATGTGATTGATGGAGCTGAAATCCCATCTGGGAATGCATTATTATGTCCTTTTTACATATGCCGAAAATCAAGGTTTTTAGTAGACATTTAACCTGTGTATGAGGGCCATAGACACTCGCCCAAGTGCCTGTTTTGACATTTTTTCCGTATTTTGCCGTTATTTGGAAATGCTTAGTGTGACAAGTCTTAAACTGTATTATATATAATTTTTGTTTGTTATGTATGTCCCCCAAAAAGTTTCAGATCTGTAGTTTAATTGCTAAGGTCTCTTTAACAATTGTAAAATGCCCACAGAAACCCAATTTATGGATATTATGCCACTTTAAAGCCCAGTAACTGTCAAACTATGTGGGTTATAGAGCTGAAATCTTTGAATTTTTAAAAGGAAATGCCTGTCTATTTAAATTTTGAATATTAATAATGTTATGGCTATCTTAGTCTTTTAAGAACTTATTTTTGTGTGTTATACCTCTGCTTGCTGAGTTTTTCACTTTTTAAAATGAAACTGGTTAAACATATTCAAGTAGGCAAAATGGACACTTTAAGTGAGCTTTAAGTCCCAATATTAATGAAATTATATCCTTATGTAGTAAAACTAGGGGATTTTTAACCCTCAACTAGCCCAGTTTTATTCAACTTGCCTCAGTTAATTTTGGCACAGCTCCTACAGTTATGAACTCATTTCAGTTGATAATCACATACTTAAAATTCTCAATTCTTTTTGTATTTGAGTACCCCTTTTATATAGATTGTTTGTTTACCATTTATGCTCAACCCACATCCCCCACCCGGATTCCCCCCACCCACCTCTGGGACCTCCAGCTATATTGAGTGACACTAAATAAACAAAGGTATTTAATGATATCAGATGAGAAACAAAGAACTCAATGGGGTTGCAGATCTTGTGTAATAGTGAGAGAGGTGTGGAGAAGGGGAGAGGGGTGGGGGTGGGGGTGGGAGGTGGTGGGCTTCATTACATATAACACAAAGGGGAGTCAGAACTGAGATTGTGTCACATATTTAGGTTGCATATATATGGACCACATATATAGGTATAGAGGAAATGAATAACTGAAAACAATTTGCAAATTCTAAAAATAAAATAATAAAATAATAATATAAATAATTTTTTTTTAAATAATATTTTATTTGTGAACAAATATAGAAACAGATATGCGCTTTTGGGATTATGAATTTTAGAATGGACATTGAATCATCAATCATTTAAATACTTTGAAGGAAGATTGAAAAATATGATGAGTTGAGTTAAAAATAATATTTTATTTGTCAACAAATATAGAAACAGATATGCACTTTTGGGATTATTATTTTAGAATGGACATTCAATCATCGATCATTTAAATACTTTGAAAATAGGTTTAGAGTTATCATTGCAGGAAGATTGAAAATATAATTTGAGTTATGTATTCGGCGTCTGGGGATACACCATCTTCCTTGGGGAGATATAAACAGAGTAGATTGATGTGCTGAAGTTCATATAATAATGGGTAATTATGTTTTAAAAAATTCCCGATCAAAACCTGTGGCGTGAGTGATGACCTGTCTGGGGATATGTTGGCGCCGAGTTGGCCCAATCTAGTTTATGATACCAGTTCTAATTAAAAAGTTCACTAAAGTTCTAATCTAATCTACTGCTTTGCAGGTGCAATATTTTCCCCACAAAGGGGAACTCAGTGCACTGACTTAACAAAATCATTATCATAAGGAAACTCAAGGGGCATTCAAGGTCACCTTTGATTGGGTAAAGTTAGTATTTTAGATAACAGGTGAAGTGCACATCATTTAATGAGAGGTCAACAAGTGCACTGACAGCAGATAGATGAGAGTGCACAAGTGTTCTAACATTCTTACATCAAATACATGTATATCCTATGGCCATATTTGCCAAAGGTCTTGGCCAAGTCTCAGGCATAATTTTTGCATACAGACATAGCCAACTTGACCCTAAGATCTGGCAAAGACCTTTCGTGAATACTGCCCCTGGAATATACAAAAATGTGCGAGGGTGTATAAAACTCTAATAAGTTTCAGTTATCCACTGTTTGTATTTTAGGGCACAGCTTCAGAAGCCCAAGATGATGTGATGCAGATTCAGGTGAGTTTGGCAAAAGGGTGTTACTATAAAAACATAAACTTTCAACCATGATACCTGATTTGTGGAGTGGCATAAAGGAGTATTCTAGTTACTGCAATTTATACTGTTATTTTAGGTATTTCCTGATTGGTTGCATTTTTAATATCTATACAAGGCAAATATATATATTTTTTTGTCTTAACTGATAATGCAAGTTAGAGTTATTCACTGGTGGTGTCTGTAAACACTTATAGGTCTATCTTGTATGTTTCATTTAATCTAAAATAATGCTGTGACTGGGTGGTCTGTATTCGTGATTGGGTCAATTTGGGAAAATTTCAAGTGCTTTCTGGTCCACTCAAAAGTCATTAATATATCATATTGTCACCCACTGGGTCACGTTTTTAGTATGACAAACCATGACAACAGAGCAAAATGTCAGAATTTTTTATACACAGAGAAGTTTATATAATATTTCTCATTATATGACAGTATAATAAGTTTCTGTTACGTTTTTACAACTACATTAATACAAAGACATCGTTTCCAGAAACCACCATTGTGTTTATGGAAAGGAAAATATGTGCACACTAAACCACGCAAATACCAAATAGCGAGACAAATTTGAGTAGCTCGGCTACCGGGGTGGATTTTTATCACCCGTCACAGCCTTAATATAAAAGATGCAACTTTTTGTTGTGTGAAAATACTATTGCCTTGTAATGAATTGAGGTGATGAAAGTATCAGTCTGTGACTCTTGAGGCTGAAAGGATCACCTGAGTGCTTGTTAAAGAATATAATGAAATCGTTCTAAGGTGCAAAAATTGCTTTATTCATATTGCCATGTTTGCTGATTGTATTTCATACTTTAAATGGGCAGAATTCATGTTTAGATTCGGTACCAGAAGGAGGTTGACAGACTTGAGAAGGAAAACAGAGAACTGAGAAAACAGTTGATGCTGAAGGACAGCAAGAATGGCAAGAAGAGAAAGATGAAGGTATGCATGTACTGGCAGGGTGTGCACGTGTACTTACAAGACACTGATGTGTGGGACACATTTACATACAAGTAGTACATTTATTTTTATTGCGTAAAATAGCGTTACCTTATTCTCACAGGTGCTTGTTTCAGTTTTGTGGAGCAAAAATGCTTTGACCGACAAGAATTTAAAAAAATATTTTTTTTTGAGAGAGGTGACCTCTTTTCTGCACATGTTCGCACTTGTGTAATAACCGTTGTTGACAGAAACTCTATATATATGGTCGTTGTAGGATCAACACATCTTTCTACAACTTGCTAGATGATGGATGCACAAGTGAAGAACTCGAGGATTTCAAGTATGTACCCAGCTGTGGACACCCCCTGTTCAATTGGGATTGCCACCAGTTCTGCTTCCCCTGTAGAGAAAAGGGTCGAAACGAAGATGTATGCGTAAAATCAAAGGAAGATGACTATTACAATTGTCTTCAATTCACAGCCGAGCATAAGTGTAAGCCTAGGTCTAAAACTAAGAAAAAAGAAAGAACCCTGCTGTTGTTATCACTAAAGAGGTCAAAAACTCTTTATTGGGGGTGGACAGCCGTCTCAGCACAGTAAGAAATCTCTGTCCACAAACTACCACTCCAGAGCCTTCTAATGACCCTTTGCAACAAATTCTTCAAAAATTGAACGACGTGCAATGTCAGATCACTTCTCTACGAAATAAACCCAGTCAAATTCCTGCTTCACAACTCTCAATTAATGCAGAAGAAGGTGAGGCTTCTGATGACAGTCTAACAGAACAAACTTTCCAAGAGGCTAGCTCAGTGTCTTCACATAAGAGGGACAGATCGCCTTCCCCAATAAATGAAGATGTTGATGAAGATCCAACATATCACCCGACATTGGCTGTAGAACATACACTGGTAGGCCTCACCATTCCAGAGGAATTTTCTGAACAGCCATCAACAATATTTGGGTCTAAATTCATAGACAATAAAAGAAAATTAACCTTAATTCCTATGGCCATGCCTCCAGTGGAAGGAGTGCTGGATAGGTGGGACTTCTGCGAGGAGAAAGCTACATGTAACACACAAGATCAGCCTCATGTTTTACAGATGAATCCCCAGAACTATGAGAACTACCTCAATTATGCGAGTCCACAGATGAAATTCTACAAATATTCCTCCAATGACTTTGCTTGTCAAGCTCCCCGATGCCAAGACTCATTCAGGTCTACCTTCTTGGGGGCAGTGTCTTCTTCAGTGAGAATTACTTTCAAACAACATATCTTACTGGAGATACCGTTAACAGAGAGTGTGTCCAGATCTTGTCTTATGTTCGTATCTTTTGGAGTGTGATTGAAAAAAATGCAATAAGCCTAGAATCTTCTTTGCTGGGTCTGAAAACTCAACAAAAGATCAGTCTCTGTTGAAGGAATTACAGATATCACTTTAAAATCTTCAGATGCAGTTAGCTGCTTAGGTTCCATAGAAAAGGCCTTAGAGAGTGTGACTGACAATTCCATCACCTCTACCTGCAACTTGGAACTAGCAGGAAGGGATTCTGTGCTTAAAGCCCTAGCTCCAAACCTTCATGAGCCTAACTTTAATAGGCTGCAAAGGACTGGTTTTAAATCTAGTCATACTTTTGCCCTGCCACCATCAATAAAACTGAAACGAAACATCTAAAATCTCCAAAGAGACCTAGGACTGATAGTAAACCAATTTTCCAGACGAAAAGGTACTCAGATATAGATATTCTAGAAAACAACAGAACACTTTTGGCAAAAGATTTTTCATCAATTTAGCTGTCAAAAATATTCCTATCACTCTCTTCTCCTACAACTAGGAGCAGTAGGAACAGAAGAAGGTGACTGCATCAGTTTAGAGCACCATGGATGCTTTTTGCAGTTATATTGGCAGGAATAGAAAAGCATTATTTTAATACCAAAGTTGTGCAAATTTTTAGGTGGGGTAGCCAAATTATTACCCACTCGACAATTCCAATGTCTGTACTATCCACAGTTCACAGTGGTTACATCAGACAGAAAAAAACATGTCTTCTTAACAGAATTTGCCTTGCAAATAGTAGAAAATAATGCGATTTATCTACTCAAAACTTGCACAACTCCATGTTTCTACAGCAGCTTGTTTCAAGTACTGAAACCCAGAAAAAAAAATCACGCCTATCAGTTTCAAGCACTGCCATTCATGTTAGCAACCGCTCCGCTTGGAATTCACACAAGTTGTAAGAGAAGCAAAACTCATTGGTCAATCTTTTGCTCAATCCAAATTCACTAGTATCTGGACGACTGGTTGTTGAGAGCGTACACAAAAAAACCAGTGGCATGCTCAAACCCAAGAGATGATACATATTATTCAAGAACTCACCTCATGATAAATATTTAAAAATCTGAGGTAGAGTCAACGCAAAAAAAAAAAGACTTTCTAGGTTATCACTTCAATTTGGAACAAGCGAAAGTTTTTCCAACTGAAAAGAAACTAAAAATATTTGCAAAATCAATTCAGGACATGGCCATCTCATCACAAACAACCCCAAGATTGCTAATGTCACTGATAGGTGTACTAGCATCTCTAGAAAAGACAATACCAATGGGGAGGCTCCACCTGTGCCCCTTTCAATGGTACTTATAACAAACTGGCAATATCCCCAGTTACTAGACCTAAAGATCCCTGTTGCAAACCATCTTTAAAAGCATCTTTAGTGATGGAAAAATTTTAAAAAATGTAAAAAATAGGTCATTCTTTACATCAAGAATAGCACAACACCCTTATTTTCACAGATATGACAAACCAGGGTTTGGGAGCCGATGTAGACAACATGACTATTGGTGGACAAATTAAGAAAAAACATTACATATCAGTGACGTAGACTTAAAGGCAGTGTTTCTAGCCCTAAAAAGACTTTAAAGACAAAATTCTAAACAAAAGAGTTCTGATAGCATCAGGTAACGCCACTGTATCTCTCTGGCCTCATCTGTTTGAAACAACCGTTCAGCCAGAAATATCATCAGAATCTCTTATTTGTGAATCCTTGGACCTAGACACCACTCAGAATCGTTCGCTGAGTAGATGGCAGAAAGAATTAATTTCAGACCTGTCGCTCATTGCATAGCTGAGCAATAGCTACTTTCAGGTTTTCACTGTTGAGTAAATCAGTGGTAATTTGAAAACTATTACATTTACAGTATTTTCTTTTAATATGTTATTCACCTACTTTTCAGTCTTCTATAACATAGTGAAATTGCAGACGTGTAGCTCAGTGCATAGCTGAGCAATGGCTACTTTTAGGTTTTGACTGTTCAGTAAACTTACGTGTGTTTAGTTGTAACTAAAGCTATTGCATTTACAGTATTTTGTTTGATATGTTATTCAGTTACTTTTGGGTCAGCTATAACATCTATTAGTATATTATATATTAGTAATTGCAGGCCTGTAGCTCATTGAATAGCTGAGTAATAGGTACTTAAGGTTTTCACTGTTGAGTAGACAGAGGCAGATGCAGGATTTTCCGAAAGGGGGTGACGTGGGTTGTCATGGGTGTGGATATTTCATAACAAAACGCCGGAGGACCAAATTACAGTGGACAAAACACTGGTTAAAATTGCAGGGGAGGACAAAACTTAGGCCATTTTTGGGGTCAAAAATATATACTGATGGTCAAGTAAATTGAAAAAGTCTCCAGTAGAAAAAACCCTCTTTCAAAACGTACAAAAATCCCTGATTACATATGTTTTGTACTACTTTAGTATGGAAGCCCCTCATTAATACTTATTCTGTAAATCTGTGTTGTATAATAAGCCACTCATAGACGTGTCTTCTGTATTGTGTATTACATAGGTCCCTGATTGACATATGTTCTGTAATTTTGTTTGACAAAACTCGCTGATTGACATGTTTTGTTCTGTAATTTTGTTTGACAAAACTCGCTGATTGACATGTTTTGTGTATTTCTGTGTTACAAAAAATAGCTTGATTAACATTTGTTCTGTCTTTCTCTTTTACAGAAGTCCCTGATTGACATGTATTCAGAAGTTCTGGATGAACTGGCTGATTATGATTCCAGTTACAACACACAGGACCATCTGCCTCGGGTAAGCCCATATCTCTTTTCAATTCAATTTGAATGATTGAGTAAAAATATTAAAATGATCAACCTGTGATGATTATCGTGTCTTGGTAAACTTCAGCATGTTAAAAAGATTTCTTATTACATTGTTTTAGCAATCGGATTACTTACCTTGTGTGCTGCATTTCATGTTTATGCATTAACAACTGTTTTTCTGAACTCCCAGTCCTGACAGGACTTTATGAATCTGGTTTTGCTGACTATGTTGTCCTGTGTGTGTTTAGGTTGTTGTGGTGGGTGACCAGAGTGCAGGCAAAACTAGTGTATTGGAGATGATTGCACAGGCCAGGATATTCCCCAGGTAAATTCCTTTACTCAAATATTGTGAAAACAACAGACTTTTGAGTTCTGACATATTTCCAATTAAGACATATTTGTACTTTTTATGTCAGCTGACTTGTCAGTCAGCTGACATTATGTCATCACTCTGCGGCGTGGGCGTACGCGTCCGCGTGAACAACTTCTTCTCCAAAACTACAAGGCCTAGAGACATGCTGTTTTTTTTAAAAGATACCTTATCTATCGAGGATGAAAAATTGTTCAAGGCATGCAAATCTGTCTGTTCGTCTGTTTGCTAGAGACTTTACAAGGGGGGTACCCCCACCAAAAGTGTGAAAATTTCAACTTTTTATCACAATTTTCTCAGTGACTATTGCAGGGATTTCTCTCATATCTTGCATATATGTACTAGGCCAGAGGTAGATTCTCTTGTGTGAGTATGAGACCTGGATCTGTCTTACTTTTTTTTTAATAAATTTTTTTAATAATTTTTAATGCATTAAAATTCATGAAATCATGCACTAAATCACTTATAACTTCAAAAGTGTTGCATTTACAGCATTTTGTTAAAATATGTTGTTCAGCTACTTTTTTCATAGCTACAATATGGTGAGTAAGTTGGGTGTCTGTCTCAATAGCTAAGTGAGTAATAGCTACTTTTGGGCTTTTCAGTAACTTCCATTATGAGTAAAATCACTTGTAACTTAAAAACTATTGCATTTAGAGAATTTCGTATAAATATGTTATTCAGCGACTTTTGGGCCAGCTATAACATAGTGAAATTTCAGACCTGTAGCTCATGGCATAGCTGAGTAATAGCTACTTTTAGGTTATCACTGTTGAGTAAATCGCTTATAACTTGAAAACTATTGCATTTAGAGAATTTCGTATAAATATGTTATTCAGCTACTTTTGGGTCAGCTATAACATAGTAAAATTTCAGACCTGTAGCTCATGGCATAGCTGAGTAATAGCTACTTTTAGGTTATCACTGTTGAGTAAATCACTTATAACTTGAAAAGTGTTGCATTTAGAGCATTTTGTTAAAATATGTTATTCAGCTACTTTTTTCATAGCTACAATATAGTGAGTAAGTTGGGTGTCTGTCTCAATAGCTAAGTGAGTAATAGCTACTTTTGGGCTTTTCAGTAACTTCCATCATGAGTAAAATCACTTGTAACTTAAAAACTATTGCATTTAGAGAATTTCGTATAAATATGTTATTCAGCTACTTTTGGGCCAGCTATAACATAGTAAAATTTCAGACCTGTAGCTCATGGCATAGCTGAGTAATAGCTACTTTTAGGTTATCACTGTTGAGTAAATCACTTATAACTTGAAAACTATTGCATTTAGAGTATTTTGTTTCGATATGTTATTCACCTATTTTGGGGTCAGCTATAACATAGTGAAGTTTCAGACCTGTGGCTCATTTCATAGCTGAGTAATAGCTACTTTGAAGTTCTCACTGTTGAGTAAATCAGTTATAATTGGAAAACTATTGCATTTACAGAAATTTGTGCAAATATGTTATTCAGCTACTTTTGGGTCAGCTATAACATAGTGAAATTATAGACCTATAGCTCATGGCACAACTGAGCAATAGCTATTCTCAGGTACTGACTGTTGAGTAAATCAGCTATAACTTGAAAAATATTGCATTTGGAGTATTTTGTTAAAATATGTTGTTCACCTACTTTTGGGTCAGCTATAACATAGTGAAATTACAGACCTATAGCTCATGGCATAGCGGAGCAATAGCTATTTTCAGGTTCTCACTATTGAGTAAATCAGTTGTAGCTTGAAAACTATTGCATTTACAGTAGTTTGCTTAAATATGTTGTTCATCTACTTTTGGGTTAGCTATAACATAGTAAAATTTCAGACATGTAGCTCATTGCATAGCTGAGTCATAGTTCCTTTGAGGTTCTCACTGTTGAGTAAATCAGTTGTAACTTGAAAACTATTACATTTAGAGTAATTATATCCCCAGACGAAAGTCGGGGATATATTGGATTCAGGTCCGTCGCGCCGCCGCCGCCACCGCCGTAGAAATTTCCTTGTGGACGCGATAACTCAAAAACAAATTAATATTTTTTTTTCAAACTTGGTACACATGTTAAGGGTGCCCAAAGGAAGATCCCTATTTTAAGGTGAGCTTAAACTCCCAGTAAAAAAGAACTTATGGCCACCTTAAGGTCAGAAATTGCACTTTTGGCCACTTAGAGCCCTGTAGGTCACAAACTATGATGCTCAGCTGGCTGAAATTTTACCTGACAACACATTAATATGTTCTTAGTACATGTGCCGAAAATCATGACTTTAAGTTGAGGAGAAAATTGTGTTTGAGGCCCATAAATACCCCCACTTAGGGATTTTTTGCTATACTTTTCACATATTTTGCCCTATAATTTGGAAGTGATAATTCTGATGAGTCTCAAACTGCGCTAGGTATAACTTTGATATGTAATCCTTGTCTGTAGAAAATTTTAGGGCTGTAGGTTTACCCAAAGGGGTCGACTTAAGGTCTCAAAAGTGCCCACAGAGACCCAATTTATGCACTTTTTGCCACTTTCAAGCACTGTAGCTTTCAAACTATGTCTCTCATCTAAGTTAAATATCATCTGGGAATATATCTATGTGTTTTCTTATATGTGCCCCAACATTTAGGCCTTTAATAGACAGTTAACCTGTGTATCAGGACCATAAACACCCACCCGAGTGACCCTTATAAGACATTTTTCACATCTTTTTCCCTGTAACTTGGAAATGGTAAGTCTGAGAAGTTTCAAACTGTATTAGATATATATTCTGTGTGTAATCTTAGTATGTAACAGATTTTAAGTCTGAAGCTTTAATTTTGAAGGTCAAATTGAGGTCTCTAAAAGGCTCCCAAAGACCCAATATTTGGACTTTTTGCTACTTTTAAGCCCTGTGACTGTCAAACTATGTGACTGATAGAGCTCAAATCCTATCTGAGAAGATATTAGTATGTTATTTTTATATGTGCCAAAAATTAAGGCTTTAAGAAGACATTTAACCTGTGTATGAGGACCATAAATCCCCACCCGAGTGACCATTTTTAGACATTTTTCACATATTTTTCCCTGTAACTTGGAAATGGTAAGTCTAAGAAGTTTCAAACTGTATTAGATGCATATTCTATGTGTAATCTTAGTATGTGACAAATTTTAAGTCTGAAGCTTTAATTTGAAGGCCACATTTAGGTCTCTAGAAGGCCCCATAAAGACCCAGTATTTGGACTTTTTGCCAATTTTAAGGCCTGTGACTGTTAAACTATGTGACTGATAGAGCTGAAATCTCATCTGGGAATACATTATTATGTTCTTTTTACATGTGCCAAAAATCAAGGCTTCAAGTAGACATTTAACCTGTGTATGAGGACCTTAAACACCCACCTGACTGACCCTTTTAAGACATTTTTCACATATTTTGCTCTGTAACTTGGAAATGGTAAGTCTGAGAAGTTTCAAACTTTATTAGATACATATTCTATGTGTAATCTTAGTATGTAACAAATTTTAAGTCTGAAGCTTTAATTTGAAAGCCACATCGAGATCTCTAAAAGGCCCACAATGACCCAATATTTGGACTTTTTACCACCTTTAAGCCCTGTAACTGTTAAACTATGTGATTGATGGAGCTGAAATCCCATCTGGGAATGCATTATTATGTCCTTTTTACATATGCCGAAAATCAAGGTTTTTAGTAGACATTTAACCTGTGTATGAGGGCCATAGACACTCGCCCAAGTGCCTTTTTTGACATTTTTTCCGTATTTTGCCCTGTTATTTGGAAATGCTTAGTGTGACAAGTCTTAAACTGTATTATATATAATTTTTGTTTGTTATGTATGTCCCCCAAAAAGTTTCAGATCTGTAGTTTAATTGCTAAGGTCTCTTTAACAATTGTAAAATGCCCACAGAAACCCAATTTATGGATATTATGCCACTTTAAAGCCCAGTAACTGTCAAACTATGTGGGTTATAGAGCTGAAATCTTTGAATTTTTAAAAGGAAATGCCTGTCTATTTAAATTTTGAATATTAATAATGTTATGGCTATCTTAGTCTTTTAAGAACTTATTTTTGTGTGTTATACCTCTGCTTGCTGAGTTTTTAACTTTTTAAAATGAAACTGGTTAAACATATTCAAGTAGACAAAATGGACACTTTAAGTGAGCTTTAAGTCCCAATATTAATGAAATTATATCCTTATGTAGTAAAACTAGGGGATTTTTAACCCTCAACTAGCCCAGTTTTATTCAACTTGCCTCAGTTAATTTTGGCACAGCTCCTACAGTTATGAACTCATTTCAGTTGATAATCACATACTTAAAATTCTCAATTCTTTTTGTATTTGAGTACCCCTTTTATATAGATTGTTTGTTTACCATTTATGCTCAACCCACATCCCCCACCCGGATTCCCCCCACCCACCTCTGGGACCTCCAGCTATATTGAGTGACACTAAATAAACAAAGGTATTTAATGATATCAGATGAGAAACAAAGAACTCAATGGGGTTGCAGATCTTGTGTAATAGTGAGAGAGGTGTGGAGAAGGGGAGAGGGGTGGGGGTGGGAGGTGGTGGGCTTCATTACATATAACACAAAGGGGAGTCAGAACTGAGATTGTGTCACATATTTAGGTTGCATATATATGGACCACATATATAGGTATAGAGGAAATGAATAACTGAAAACAATTTGCAAATTCTAAAAATAATATAATAAAATAATAATATAAATAATTTTTTTTAAATAATACTTTATTTGTGAACAAATATAGAAACAGATATGCGCTTTTGGGATTATGAATTTTAGAATGGACATTGAATCATCAATCATTTAAATACTTTGAAGGAAGATTGAAAAATATGATGAGTTGAGTTAAAAATAATATTTTATTTGTCAACAAATATAGAAACAGATATGCTCTTTTGGGATTATTATTTTAGAATGGACATTCAATCATCAATCATTTAAATACTTTGAAAATAGGTTTAGAGTTATCATTGCAGGAAGATTGAAAATATAATTTGAGTTATGTATTCGGCGTCTGGGGATACACCATCTTCCTTGGGGAGATATAAACAGAGTAGATTGATGTGCTGAAGTTCATATAATAATGGGTAATTATGTTTTAAAAAATTCCCGATCAAAACCTGTGGCGTGAGTGATGACCTGTCTGGGGATATGTTGGCGCCGAGTTGGCCCAATCTAGTTTGTTAAATATGTTATTCACAGAATTTTTGGTCAGCTATAACATAGTGAAATTGCAGACCTCAATGTCATGGCATAGCTGAGCAATAGCTACTTTCAGGTTCTCACTGTTGAGTAAATCATTGTATCCACTGGATAGCCGCAGTGTGTAGAGAGAGATTTCACCATTACTGCTCTGATGAAAAAAAATATTATAGCTAGCTTTCTTAAGTTTGCAGTATATATTAATAACCATAAAATGTTGTCTGGGAATATTTTTGGCCTCATTTTGAGAAACAAGATGGCCGCCACAGGTGTTTTTTGTCAGTCATGAAAAGTGCTTATATCTCCCTTATTATTGATCCTAGAGGTTTGGGATGATAAACCAACCTGTAGGAAATCATGGGGTGGGAATCTTTTGGTGTAGTCAGATTTGACCTTCAATGACCCCTCCTTCAAGGTCAAACAAGGATAGCCAAACTTAAAAGTGCTTATAACTCGCTTATTATTGGTCCCAGAGGTTTGGGATGGTAAACAGACAGGAAATCATGGGCTGTGAATCTGTTGATATGGTCCGATTTGACCTTGGAACCCTCCTTCAAGGTCAAATGAGGATAGCGAAAATTGAAAGTGCCTACAACTCGCTTATTATTGGTGACAGAGATTTGGGATGGTAAACCATCCCATAGGAAATCATTGGCTCACAATCTTTTGGTATGGTCAGATTTGACCTTTGGACCCCTCCTTCAAGGTCAAATGAGGACAGCCAAGCTTAAAAGTGCTTATAACTCATTTACAATTGGTCCTAGAGGTTTGGAATGGTAAACCATAGGAAATCATGGGCTGGGAATGTATTTGTGTGGTTAGATTTGACCTTGGACCCCTTCTTCAAGGTCGAACAAGGATATTGCAGTTGTAGTATTTCTTTAAATATGTTTTAACCTATTTTTTACACTTAAACATTTACCTGTTATTTTCCTTCATAATACCATTTACAGGGCACAACTTTTTTATCCTTTTCTTCTGTCAGCTTCGGAATTTCTTTCGAACTTGCTGTTCAGTTACCATTTACTGTATTTCTGTACAGCCCTTTTCCTGATAATTATTCTGTCCTCTAATCACCTTCACAAATCAAAAACACTCAGTCAGCTGACACAGTGCCCGTTCACGGGCACTCTCCTCTTGTTTTACTTTTATGTATTATATATATAAAAAATACACAGTGAAATATAATATTTAAAATAGTACATATTATATATATTTGTATATTTATTTACATAAATGTATGAGCAATAATACATATTATTATGACACTTTTACAATATAGGTCCTGGGAGTACTAGTTGTACAGGGCTGTAAAATTTATAAGGTGCTTTGACATTTCAACATATTCCTCGGGTAAATACTTCTGCTCAAGAAGGTTTTTCTGTAAACTGTGCCTTAATTTGAAACTGGTAACATTACAATGAATCCACTGTGTTTCATTAAAAATTTTATTGGGATGTTTGCAGGGGTTCTGGGGAGATGATGACGAGGTCTCCGGTGAAGGTTACTCTGAGTGAAGGACCTTACCACATTGCAAAGTTCAAGGATAGCAATCGTGAATACGACCTCACAAAAGAATCTGAGGTAAACAGGTTATCCATTATGTATTGTTGTGTAGATCATTTACTGTAGGACATATCAGTCATAACCATTGAAATATACTGGAAATTCTAAATTATTTATAAATGTAATGTTTGTTGTGGCCAGTTCACAATTTGGTATGTCTTAGTATTTTCTCGGCAACGTGTCTTCCATTCTTATTGCGAGTTTTGGTAGTTCTAAGTATTGTGTCACCAAAACTAAAGAAACAGGGGATCTCATGAGTGTGAAATGAGACAAAAATGCACACACAATTAGATAAATTGGTTAATGCCAAGGGGATGGATTGCTCCAATATTCCACATCAGCCACTGTTCACGCCTTTTCTGTGAACCTGTCTTGGAATGTTGTATTTGGGAGAACACCATTCTAGGATTTTGAACTGCATATTCTTAACAGAATGCCCTTTTCCAGTGCAAAATTTGGAAACTGGGGTGATTCTAGAATCCTTTGGTTTAGTGACAGAAAGTTTGTGTTCATAAAATTCTTGCTCTGAACGGTCTGCCTGTTTCACCTATATAATACTTGTCAAACTTTGTACATGTGATTAGGTAAATGATATCACTTAGTTCACATGATATTCAGTGATTTATACACTTCAGTTATATTTTTCCTATTGTGTCAACTAGGGCAGGGTCGGTAAAAACGGTGTCTCGGTATCGAGACCAATTCACTTCAACACCATTGCAACACTTTACAGCCGGTATTTCGAATGTCAGTGTATAGTATTGTGAGAAAACATAAAGTATTAGAAACAAACCTCAAATCTGAAGAAATTACAAATTTGATTTGACCTTGCCGTAGTGACCTTGACTTATAAAATCTTATGGGCAATATCTTGGAAACCGTAGGGTCTGGGAAGTTGATACTTGGTAGGCACATTGGTTGGGGGTTGTAGGTGTGACCTTGTGTTGACCTTTGACCTTACCATAGTGAGCTTGACCTATAAAATCTTGTCTGGGCTATATCTTGGAACCTTAAGGTGTAGGAAGTTGATACTTGGTAGGGACATTGGTTTGGGGTTGTATGTGTGCAATGTCATGGTGTGACCTTGATTTGACCTTTGACCTTGCCGTAGTGATCTTGAGTTTGAAAATCTTGTTCGGGCTATATCTTGGTAAGGACATGGTTGGGGCTTGTAGGTGTGCAGCATCATAGTGTGACTTGTGTTGACCTTTGACCTTACTGTAGTGACCTTGACCTATAAAATCTTAGGGGCGTAGGAAGTTGATACTTGGTAGGGACATTGGTTTGGGGTTGTATGTGTGCAACGTCTTGGTGTGACCTTGATTTGACCTTTGACCTAGCCATAGTTACCGTGACCTATAAAATATTGTCCGGGCTATATCTTGGAAACCATAAGGTGTAGGAAGTTGATACTTGGTAGGGACATTGGTTGGGGGTGTAGGTGTGCAACATCTTGGTATGACCTTGATTTCACCTTGCCGTAGTGACCTTGACTTTGACAACGGAGTGTACAAGTTAGGCCAATACACTTTTTAATTTGAAAAAGATTTTGTGCAAGTTATAACTTGTACAACTCAGCCGTACAAGTTATAACCTGTACGAAATCCCAACTTCTACATGACATGTATATATTTTTGGCCAAATTTTCTTCAGTTGGGAGTGTAGCTTGCTATAAAGAGTGTCAAAATGTTTTGTTCAGCTTGAAGCACTGCGAAGAGAAGTGGAGGTGAGAATGAAGGCTAGTGTTCAGAGTGGGGAGACTATTAGCTGTGAGGTGAGTCTGCTATCTTATAGAGTGTGATACAATGTTCTTATTAAATGTCTCCATAGAGCCTAACAGAACAATACTGAGTAACATATATAGTATACAGAGTTCACGCATAAAATAGTTTAATGTCTAGTAGACCATAATTGTTGATTAAATGTCTACACAAAGTCTTATAGATTGATACTTAGTCTTATGTAAAATATACTAAGCCACCTATGGGGTCAAATGTATAATAGACAATACTGTTAAGTATAATGCCTACATAATGTCTAACAGTAATACTAGGTCAGCAATAATAGACAGGGATTCAATATGCTCAAGGTATGTTAACAATTAAATAAACTAGTCATATGTTCAGACCATTTCATAAATTTATTGGCAAGGAAGTGGTTTGTTGCTTGTTAGCTTTTTGATGCCAGGAAGTTTAGGGTGGATTGTCATTATGAAGCAGTATGCATTCTTCTCCTGTAACCTTGAAACTGTCTTTCGTGATGCAACTTCTGCTGTGTATGTAAAGCTTATGTTCAACACAAATAACTTCCATATAATGTGTGTTTCAGACCATTGCCATGACAGTAAAGGGTCCAGGCATTCCACGGATGGTGCTGGTGGATCTGCCAGGCATTATTAGTGTGAGTTTTTCTGGAATAGATTAAAGACCAAAAACTGAGCACTGGACATAAAAGCCATTGATGTGTTATTAAAAGTTGGACTTTATAAGACATTGTAAATTTACAATATGTGAATTCAACACCATTAAGTTTTTACTCAAATTGCACAGCAAGAGTTTCTATTGTGCAAAATATGCTTCATTTAAGGACAATATCACAGGAGGTCTGAAAAACAGGACCTTGAACTGGATCTTTATGAATGATTTTAGTTTATTTGGGTTTTAACCTCGTTTTGAACACTGTATAGGTCATATCACGTTTGTTTTATGGTCAGAGGAAACCAGTACATACAGTTGGTCAAGGTTCTGTACTGTAAACTGCCGACCATCTGTAAGAAACTAACATTTTTCTCACATAAGTATCACAATTCGAAACGCCAACCTCAGAGGTGGGAGGTGAGTGTGTTGACACTGCACCACCATGGTCCCTGCTATTTAAACTGTTTTGAATATTTGAAATAAACTTGCAGTAATATTTTCTGTGCTAGGAATGGATATGGTTTTTTTCAGATATTCAAAAGCTTTCATAGCACCTGTGAAATCATAGCAACCTTTACTTTACCTTTGATACATTTTACTGATTATATGTCTGTTTTTGTTTAGACCGTGACTACTGGGATGGCCTTGGACACAAAAAACAGAATCCAGAAGCTCTGTAAGCAACACATGGAGAACCCCAATGCCATCATCCTGTGCATACAAGGTATAAATCCTGTAATTAATACAAATGCTGATTATATGGAATACAACAGGTTTTATATAAATTACAGTTCTATTGTAAAAATAGGGAGATTAAACATTTTATTGCGTTAATACATCCTATCCAATGGACAATTGCTTTACCGGTCGGCGCGACCGGTCCCGCCAAACGACAGAAAAAGTCATTCTGTATACAATACCGGCAGGACCGGTCACAGAGTGTACATTCGCCAGGTGTCGCCTCGTGCATACTTCCTGTCTAGTCAGAATGACGTCATCGCGTCTTTTTTCGTTTGGCGCACGAGTGTACAGACGTGTTTTTCTACTGTGTTGGAACGTTTTGAAGTTTTTAAGACAACCCTTTTTATTGAACTTTATTTGAAGTTATATACATTTTATCTTACTTCTGGAGTGTTATGGCGTCCCCTGGACAAAGAAGAGGGACTTGTGGCCACGCAATGGCTTTATTCGACACACACACGAAGTGTGCACGTTGTCGTGACAAGGGTGTGGGCCAAGATGATTGTGTATTAAAGAAGGACTGTACTATTTGCAATAGCCTGACAGCTGAGCAGAAGCTACAGTTGGCCACCCCCACTTATAAAGCAAGGAAAGAGGAAGAACTTCAGAAGAAAGCTACCTCTCCCTCCCTAGTTGACCCGTCTACTGTTTCTGTGATAGGGAAGGTCGACAGTGCTAAGGGTGATTCTGGTGATCGAGGTGAAACCCCTAAGAAGAAAAAGACCTCTCACAAATCCCCTAAGAAGACTTCCAAGCCTCCAAAAGCTCCAGATTTCCAGTCTGACCTGAAGAATTTGGATGAAAAATGGTCAGAACGCTTTATGCGTCTGGAGGCTCTCTTCTTATCCAAGACTTTTCAGCTCCCGGTTGAACCGGTTCAGAGCTCAAACGTGGTGGTGTCTGAGAAGCCTTTTATTCCACCAGTTGAACTTTCTGCTCATCAGAGTCCTGCTACCGGTGTGTCCGGTAAGAAGAAGAAGTCAGCCACCCAGCCTGTTGAGGCCCCCGGTGCGAAGAAACTTGCCACCCAGCCTGTTGAGGCTCCCGGTGCTGGGGTAGATCTTCAACTCACCGACCAGGCTGCCTTTTCATCTGCTGCTGCTTCTACTAGTGGTCGACCCGAGGTTCAGCCCCCAGGTCCCACTACACAGCCTCCCACTACTGATCAACCAGAAGAAGTTTCTTCAGAGGAAGATCAGTTCAGTGATCAACCAGAACTTAGTTTAGATGAGGGTGAACTGTCTGAAGTACTTTCGGTAGGTCAGGATCGCGAAGAGCTTACAGAGACTGACCAGGAACTAAGCTCTGAACAGACTTACAGGGAAACCCTTCGCGGAGTGAGATCATTTATGGGGTGGGAGCAAGTACCGGAATTCGATTCCTCTTCCTCTGCTCAAGATGACAACCCCTTTGCCGGTACCAAACCTCATCTTCCTGGAAAAGTGTCCCTTAAAGTTCCGGTAGATGATTGGCTGTGCCGGAAGTTCGAGAAATTGAACATTACCATTCAAGAAGGATATCCCTCCAGAGCTTCTGAGACTTCCGGTTTGGTCAAGGACCAGTTTGTCAAACCACCAAGAACTCTTAAATGGTATGACATGCATACTGAGAAGAAGGAATTCTCCAGATCTAAGGTCACATCCTGGACCAACCAACCGGCACGCCTCAACAGCAGTTTCCCACGTATTGCTAACCGGTCACTCCCTTCAGCACCTGCTTCCAGGCCTGTTACTCAAGACACTTTAAGGAAGTGGGAGAGAGCAGCCAGAGATCAAACGTACATGTGTAATCAGGCTGCTGCCTTTTCCCGGTGCCTCACCAAAGTACAGGACTCTATGGCTTCTCAACTTAAAATTTTACAGAATGACAAGGGAAAGGGAAAGGCTACCGGAAAATCCCATCAGGCTGTCGAAGAACTAGACTTTCTGATAACCTTTAACAAAAGCATCTCTCAAGCAATGGCCAGGACGATGCAAGACCTATCCGAAGGCGTCTTCATCAATGTAGCCAATCTCACCCTCACCAGGAGAGACAGTTATCTGGACTATCTTAAAGCGGGCATCAAACAGGACACCTTGAATGCTCTGAGATCTGCCCCTCTGCACATGAGTGCCTTATTCCCGGATCACCTCATCAGCAAAGCTGAAGAAGAGATAAGGCACCATGAGGAAAAGCGTACACCCGGCTCCTCACATAAGGGTTCACACCGTTTCCACCCTTACCAAACCACTAAACAGCAACAGCCGGAACAAGAACGCAAGCCTGGTCTACCTGCATGGAAACAACTAGGCAGAAGACGGGGACAAAGATCTCACCGGGGTCGTACTGCTTCTTTTGTCCAGCGACCGGCCAAGACACAGAAGCAGTATAAATGACAATTACTGTGCTCATCATGTGACAGGAAATTTGATTCCTGTAAGTGTAACCGGTCAGAAGTTTCCTCATGTTTCAAGTGTGGTGAAAAGTTTGAACTGTGTACCTGTGACCGGAGTGGACTGTTATGTGGCCAAAAGTATAAAGACAGAAACTCATTTGACTGTATTATCTCATGTTGCTTCTCATGTACCTTTTGCAGGAGGGTTGCCGCAAAAGAAAGGCGTAATGCCCGGTCATCAAGAGTCAATAAAATCTGTGAAAGGTGTTTCTTGTGTAGATCAATTGAGTTCTGTTCAAGTTGTCACAAATGCCCCACTTGCTGTAACAAATCCTCCTGTAGGGTCAAGATTGCACGAGTTTTGGGAAAAATGGGCAGCACTAGGCGTCAGTCCCAAGGTTATATCAGTACTGAGGGAAGGGTATATCCTACCCTTCCGGTCCAGACCTCACCTGACCAGAAAACCCACAGTAACAAGCTGCTATGTAGATCCTCACAGGAACAGCTACCTGTTAGAGGCATTGCATCAGCTGTTAGACAAAAAGGCTGTAGAAGTGGTTCAAAATCCTCAGTCCCTGGGGTTTTACAACCGGTTATTCCTGGTCCCCAAACCCAACAACCGGTGGCGACCCGTCTTGGACCTGAGCAGACTAAACAACTATTTGAAAACACAATCTTTCAAAATGGAAACACCGGAAACAATACGAACCTCCAGACAGGGGAGTGGGTGACTTCCATAGATTTCAAAGACGCATACTTCCACATCCCTATAAACAGCCAGTCCAGGAAGTATATGCGTTTTCACATTCAAGGCAAAACCTACCAATTCAAAGCTCTACCCTTTGGCCTGTCCACAGCCCCCATGGAATTCACGGTGGTAGCCAAAGAGGTGAAATGGCTTGCAATGAAAGAGGGTATAAGGATCCACCAGTACCTAGACGACTGGTTGGTCAGGGCCACCTCCCACCGGGTTTGTCTTCAACAGACAAAAAATCTGGTATCCCTCTGCAGGAAGTTGGGGTGGCTGGTAAACAAGGACAAATCAGAACTGGAACCCAAACAGATTTTCAACTTCGTAGGTTACCAGTTCGACTTGAGGGAAGGCAGGGTCAGACCCACCACAGAACGTTGGCAGACCCTACAAAGCAAAGTACTGGAGATCTTGTCACAACCAGTCTGTCCGGTCCGGAAACTAATGTCCCTGATCGGTCTATTAACTGCCACAGAGAAACAAGTACATTTGGGCAGACTGCGCATGAGACCCATACAGTGGCATCTCAAGAACAATTGGAGGGTACCAGAATCCCTGGAAAAGATAATCCCCATTCCAAACTCACTCCACCCACACCTGAAATGGTGGCTGGAGGAAGACAATGTTGTTACAGGTCAACCCTTACACCCACTGGAACATGCTCTGCAAATCTTTACAGACGCATCAAAAGAAGGGTGGGGCGCTCACTTAAACGAGCATATGGCAAGGGGAAGCTGGTCACTCCCAGAAAGCAAGTTGCACATAAACTATCTAGAGTTAAAGGCAGTTCTTCTGGCTCTACAAGAGTTCCAAGCTCTCTGTATGAACAAGGTAGTTCTCATAGCTACCGACAATACCACTGTGGTAGCTTACATAAACAAAGAAGGGGGAATGAAGTCAGGCCCCCTGTGTGCCTTACTTTGGAGGATCCTCACTTGGTGCACAAGAAATCAGGTGACCCTCAAAGCTCGACATATTCCCGGCCGTCTCAATGTGATAGCCGACAAATTATCCAGACTGGGTCAGACCATTCAAACAGAATGGTCCCTCAATCCGGAAATTTTTCAAGCAATATGCTCAAGGTGGCACACCCCTCAAGTGGACCTATTTGCCACACGATTCAACAACAAGCTCCCTCAGTTTGTCTCACCGGTTCCAGACCCCCAGACCTGGGCAGTGGATGCTCTCAGCCTGTCTTGGGAGGGGCTGGACCCGTACGCCTTCCCACCAGTGGCCATCTTGGGCAAAGTGGTGGAGAAGTTACAGAACTACCCCTGCAACAGAATAATTCTGATTGCTCCAGGGTGGCCCAACATGCCCTGGTTTTGGGACCTAGTGGCAATGTCCAGCCAGATTCCACTATGTCTTCCCAGCATACCAAACCTAGTGTCCCAACCATTCAACCAGGTCCTTCACAGGAACCTGTCGAATCTGAATCTGCATGCCTGGCTCCTAGAGCCTCAGCAATCAAGCAGCAGGGCTTCTCTGAGGCAGTGGCAGCACGAATTGAGGCTCCTCAAAGAAGATCAATCAGATCTCTCTATGAAGCAAAGTGGACCATTTTTACAAAGTGGTGCCTCAGTAATCAGGTGGACTTCAAAGCACCACCTCTGAAAGCCGTTGCTGACTTCCTCCTGCATTTGTTTCAGGACAGACAGTTACAGCCAGGTACTATTGATGGCTACAGATCAGCCATTGCTGACAAACTGGGCAACGCCACCATTAATGTCAGCAAAGATGAGAACCTTACTCATCTCCTGGATAGTTTCCATAGAGACAGACCCAAGGGCAGGAGGGGCATACCCTCTTGGAACCTTTCACTGGTACTACACCAGTTGACTAAAGCTCCCTTTGAACCCCTTAAGGAAGCCTCCTTGAAATACCTAACCTTCAAGACAGTTTTCTTGATGGCTTTAGGTTCTGGCAAACGCAGGAGTGAGATCCATGCTTGGCTTCATAAGAACATCAGACACCAATCAGACTGGTCCAAGGTGTCTTTTTATCCCTCACCCAGCTTTCTGTCCAAGAACCAGCTGGCCAAAGAGGGTCCAGACAGTGTGGCCCCGGTGGTTATTCCAGCCCTGGCCCACACAATAGATAAATCACTCAAGGGTGACAGGTCACTGTGTCCAGTTAGAGCACTACGTTATTATCTAGACAGGACCTCTGACCTCAGGCGAAATAAGGAGTTGGTCTTTATCTCCTTCAAAAAAGGGTTTGACAAGGACATCTCCTCTGCCACTGTCTCCTCATGGATCAAACAAACAGTCATCCTATGTTATGAGCTCTCTGACCAGCAGGCCCTTACTTTACATCAGGTCAAAGCCCATGATGTAAGGGCCTTTGCTGCCTCTAAGGCCTTCCAAGCTGGAATTTCCTTAGAACAAATCCTATCAGCCTGCCACTGGAAATCCCACAATACCTTCACACAATTCTATCTGAAGGATGTGGCTTGGGCTGACTCAGAGCTTTTCCATCTAGGGCCGGTCGTGGCTGCCCAGCAGATCCACCACCAAGCCCGATAGGGAGGAGACATTCTTGTAAATATGTACATAGTGTATATACTTAGATAAGTATAAATCATTCAAAAAAAAAAAAAACAAAAAAAACTGTGACATGCTTCCTTTGGGAGGTTTATTATTTCTTGGGACTGAACTCATTCCTCTCTTCCCCCACTCAGAGCAGAAATGCTTGGAAATAAAAAAGGGGGGGGAGCAGTGTCGGTTAAACCATCCGGTTAACCGGTTCCGGGTTACCGACTTAGGCCATTAATGAGTAGCCTGCTTCAGGTCTACCTGGGCCAGAAAATTGTTAGTTTTGAGTTCACTCAAGTCCCTAGTAACTTACCCGCCAACCAAGCGGTAGTTATTCAGCAATTGTCCATTGGATAGGATGTATTAACGCAATAAAATTGCAAATTTAATAAGTAAATTAAATTTTTATAAGTTAATACCCTATCCAATGGACAGACAAGACCCTCCCAACCGACCCCGCTATCAGCTTACTAGGGGTCTAATAGGTTTAGACAACGAAAAAAGACGCGATGACGTCATTCTGACTAGACAGGAAGTATGCACGAGGCGACACCTGGCGAATGTACACTCTGTGACCGGTCCTGCCGGTATTGTATACAGAATGACTTTTTCTGTCGTTTGGCGGGACCGGTCGCGCCGACCGGTAAAGCAATTGTCCATTGGATAGGGTATTAACTTATAAAAATTTAATTTACTTATTAAATTTGCAATATTGTTTGGATAATACAGAGTTCTAAATTAGAAGGGCATTTGATTATTAATAACAGGGAATTAAAAAATTGGGAGTATGAAAAATAATTGATAAAATCAAATATTTAGATAATAAAAGATTAGATAATAGAGATTCTACAGAATTTTGTATATCTGTGAGAATGAGTCAATTTGTGATCCAATTACTCTGGAAATATCAAACTTTAAATGTTATTAAAATCATCATTCATACACATTATAATTATTACATAAATGTTACAATTTTTGTAGCTAGTTAGACTCAAGATAAAAAGATAAAATTTCTAAATAAAACACTTCCCAATAGATTGGAGTGACAGGTTTCTAAGTGAGCCAAACTTCATTTGTAACTTAAGCCATGAATAGAAAGTTGGTCGTTTCATGAGTTTGGGTACTGTATTCTTTGTTTCCTACAATAATTGAAGGGGACTTGGTGGTGTAGCGGTTAGAGTTCTCCCCTCCAACCTCTGAGGCCGCTGGTTCGAATCTTGGGCTGGGCACTTCATGCTGGAAAGTTGGTAGTTACTTGCCGATGCCCGGTGGTTTACAGTGCAGTATGCATTGGTTTCCTCCACCTGTAAACTACCCATCGCACTATGGCTGTTGAACGCCACGTAAAAGAACAAATAAATCTTAAATCCTACAGTAATTGCGGTTTTGTGTCAGATGGCTCACTGGATGCAGAGAGAAGTAACGTGACAGATCTGGTAAGCTCCATGGACCCAACGGGAAAGCGTACCATCTTTGTGTTAACAAAAGTGGACTTAGCAGAAAGGGACCTCATTAACCCAGAGAGGGTATGTATTTACTGACAGAAACACAATGTGTTTATCTACTGAAGGATATACTGACTGACTGATAAAAAAAGTCCTCATCAGATAATTCTGGTTGAATGCTTGCTGATAAAAATTCGACTCGACATTGAGACCTTTCATAATTTGGTATCCACCTTGACGGGAAATAAGTTCCAACATGGTGGCTTCTATAAACCAAAAAAAAATATAGATAAACAGAGGCAGATACAGGATTATTCAGGAGGCATTCTTTCTAGGAGCCATAATTTCCAGGAGGCATTTTTTCCAGGAGACATTTTTTCTGCGCACCGGGTTGTCGCGGGTATGGATATTTCATACTTAGACATTTTGTGGCGGGATATATCACGCGGTGCACAGACAAAATACTGGGGGACAAAACACCAGTCAAAATTGCAAGGGGGGGACAAAATGCTGGCCATTTTATTGGACAGGGAGGGCAAAATGCCAATCTTATCAAAACACTTTATATATGATACTGATGGTCAAGTAAACTGAAAAAGCCTCTAGCAGAAAAAAGCCTCTGTAAAACCTGCAGTAGAAAATACCTCCGTATAAAAGCCCTCTAACTAAATAGTACATAACACATTTACACAAGCACTGTAGTGTACACCATGTAACAAATGTTTGGGTATTTTCTACTGGGATTATTTGTTCATACACTAGTTTTCTACTGTGACTTTTTCTGCAGTTCTTTTTCTATTGGGGCTTTTTCTTCACTCAATTGTCAGACACATACAGCAGTTTACTGACATGAATAAAAACACATGAAACCTAAAATAAACTTCTAAGGGGCTTCCCATAATAAACAATGGTATAACTGTAAAAAAAAATTGAAGGGAAACATACTTGAGTCTAAATGTATATGCCACAATGTTTTTTCAAAATTTTCATTTTAAAATAACTGATTTTTTTATCGTTTTTCTTTAAAAACACATAAACCAATTGATTAAATTTGATGAAAGTTTTTAGAATTTAACTTTTTTTTCAATTTAATCTTATCATAGCTACTGTCGCAAATTTGAACTGAAACATAGAAGTGAAGTAATAAATAATTTATTAGGGTGAGTGATTCCTTTGATACTGGACAGTGACACAGGTACAATAGCTGTAACTTTAAACAGATATATTACCCTAGTTAAGACAGATCTTGGGGTGGGGGATTGGAGGGGGGTCTTTCAAACCCTGAAAGAGATGGGCATGCGCCCTTAACCCCCCCCCCTAAGATCTGCCACTGATAAATGCTTTGAATCAATTGAATTAGCTGATGTCACCAGATAATATTCTTAATATTATCTTTAAAATGATGGACTATGTGATTTAAATTAAGTAAGGTGTGTTATGTTTTATTACCTAAAAACCGTAACTGGTTCAATAGGTTGTTATATACACACGAGCACTCGACCCTTAAAATTTGAATCAAAGTTTCATGATATTTATCTCGCTCAGTTAGTGTCAACTGCTGGTTCCCATCCCTAGTTTGGATTTTGAAAGCTTTTGTAAAATACAAGAAATATTACAGTGCCAATAAGTTGTAAAACTAAATTGTAGAATGTAGAATTTAATTTATGAATATTCAGATAGTATAACTTTGATAATATAGGTTATATACTGTGGTTTAGGTTTGTTTGACCAGTTGCTTTGAAAAGTCTAGGTGTACATACCATGACGTTCACCTTTCAGTTGTGATCCCAAAATTAATAGCAGTTTTCCATATCTTAACTTGCTCATCCAATATCAATTGCTTGAAAGTTTTAAAGACTACACATGAAGAAACCGTCAAAAACACTGCATCAGTGTCAGTAATAGGGGTGATAAGTTAATGCCTGGTTATATTAACAATATAAAACAACACAAGACATTATGGGTGGTGCAGATTTTAACAAAAATAAAACAAAGCTAGTTAGCATTTTACAGGATATCATGTTTTTGGTTTTCAAGGTAGTTAGGATGTCCACCTTCAGAGTAGATGGTGATAGAGTAAAAACTCATGCCTGACCGACCTTCATTCAAGTGACTCCGGTAACTTCATGCCACAAAAACCAGATATAATCACCAGCAATATGAGTCACTCTGTCTGAAGAATGACTTGTACCTTATGTGTATGGTTTGTGGTCTGTTTTGTTCCAGATCCAGAAGATTTTACAAGGCAAACTCTTCCCTATGCAGGCCTTGGGTTATTTTGCAGTGGTCACAGGCAGAGGTAAGCTAATATTTGTGTATGCTACTGCTGGGCTCATACTTCTCCGGTCAGTAATTTCCAACAAAAAAAAAAATATTAAGGGAGACCTGAGTGGAGTGATGTTTATCAAGTTTGGGATTTAAGCAGTTGAGTCTGTTTTCTGAGGTTGTTGGTTTGAATCAAGCAGAATGTGAGTCATGCTGATGGTGTTTCTCAGCATAAGCTTAGTTGTTAAAAAGGATGAAGACGACAAGCCTGGACCTTTTGACCTTAAAATTAAATAAGTAAAGGTAAATCTGGCTCACATTCTGCAACAGATTAGGCAATTAAAATAAGGTGATTACATCAATAAGATTTTTTTGTTACGATGGGCATAAATAAACACCTGGACTGCAATTTCTTTTAATATTTTAGTATTTTATAAATTTTGGAAAGACACCAGATTGCTATAAATGCCTTTTATACTGGTGTTTTAACAACAATGTCACCACCAAGCCATGTTTAGTAATTACAGTGTGTCTCTCTGTGATTTACAGGTAACACTAGTGACTCAATCTCCAGCATTAAGACATATGAACAGGAATTCTTCAGTAACTCCAAATTATTCAGGTAAAATACCATCAAGATATTTTGACGATTATTCCTTAGAAACAGAAGTT
Organism: Sabellastarte sp. h YS-2021; assembly: GCA_964017235.1. Lineage (NCBI taxonomy): Eukaryota > Metazoa > Annelida > Polychaeta > Sabellida > Sabellidae > Sabellastarte > Sabellastarte sp. h YS-2021. Next base: position 144,385,501 of record OZ024929.1, read on the forward strand.
TCATTGTCAGAAAAGTGCCAAGACAACATGTACTTACATGGTCTCTGTGTCTTTGAGGTTAGGATAGACTAAATAGTCTACGGTTCGACCATTAGCAGGGTCAATTGGATTGTACAATGGCACAAATAAGTACAGACAGTAGTTGGGGAGGTAAACCTCTGATAGACTGGCATCTTGTAATCGAGAGCAGAAACACTTCCTGCCACAGAACATGGATGTAAGTATTGGCCCTATGTGCTCCTATGCTCCTATACTGGGGTTAAGCTTCTCTGGGACTGAAATTAGCTTCATTCTGAAAAACAAGATGGCTGCTATGGGCATTTCTTTGAAAGTTGACATTTAACCTTGAAGCTCTTAATACAAGGTCATCAACGGAGTGCCAAAGTATCCCACATAGCGGACTTTAAAAGTGCCTATATCTCCCTTATGATTGGTCCTAGAGATTTGCAATGTGAAACCAACCTATAGGAAATTATGTGCTGCGAATCTTCTGATGTGGTCAGATTTGACCTTGGACCCCTCCTTCAAGGTCAAACGAGGATAGCCAAACTTAAAAGTGCTTACAACTCGCTTATTATTGGTCCCAGAGGTTTGGGATGGTAAATCAACCTATAGGAAATCATGGGCTGAGAATCTTCTGATGTGGTCAGATTTGACCTTGGACCCCTCCTTCAAGGTAAAACGAGGATACTCAGACTTAAAAGTGCTTACAACTTACTTATTATTGGTCCTAGAGGTTTGCAAGGTGAAACCAAGTATAGGAAATCATGAGCTGGAAATCTTTTGATGTGGTCAGATTTGACCTTGAGCCCCTCCTTCAAGGTCAAACGAGGATAGCCAAACTTAAAGTGCTTATAATTATGTCCACCCCCCTGGGGGGTGGATATATTATTTTTGCTTTTTTCGCCGTCCGATGTCCGATGTCCGATGTCCGATGTCCGATGTCCGGCGTCCGGCGTCCGGCGTCCGATGTCCGGCGTCACGCATGGTTTCCGCTCATTTAAAGGAAAAGTATTAGAGCTATTGTCACCAAATTTGGTATGCAGGCTTATTGGGTCAGTAGCTTGCTTGGGATTGCTTTTGGCTGTTGTACCTCTTTTGCTTACTGAGTAATACTTAAGTACAGCTATTTTCAGTACCCATTGGTTTCCGTGCATTTAAGCCAAAATAATTAAAGATATTTTACTACAATTTTGAATACAAGATTGTTATGTCCATAGCTCGCTTGGTATTGCATTTGGGACTGATAGCTTTGTCAGTACATGAGTAATAGCCATTTAGGTACTTCATTGTGTATTTTCAGTACTACTTTTGAGTAATTTGCTTCTATCTCCTTAACCGTGCGAGATAGAGCGATTTCGGCAAAATTTTCGACCCGCAGGGTATCTGAGGAGTGTACTCTTTGCAATTTTCAAAAAATTTTCCCCTCCCCAAAAATGGCGGCCATTTTGAATTTTCGAATTTTTGCCAAAAATGGCAAAACACAAATTTGCTTCTATCTCCTTAACCGTGCGAGATAGAGCGATTTCGTCGAAATTTTCGACCCACAGGGTATCTAAGGAATGTAATATTTGCAATTTTCCAAAAATTTTCCCCTCCCCAAAAATGGCGGCCATTTTGAATTTTCGAATTTTTGCCAAAAATGGCAAAACACAAATTTGCTTCTATCTCCTTAACCGTGCGAGATAGAGCGATTTCGTCGAAATTTTCGACCCACAGGGTATCTAAGGAATGTAATATTTGCAATTTTCAAAAAAATTTCCCCTCCCCAAAAATGGCGGCCATTTTGAATTTTCGAATTTTTGCCAAAAATGGCAAAACACAAATTTGCTTCTATCTCCTTAACCGTGCGAGATAGAGCGATTTCGGCAAAATTTTCGACCCACAGGGGATCTAAGGAATGCAATCTTTGCAATTTTCCAAAAATTTTCCCCTCCCCAAAAATGGCGGCCATTTTGAATTTTCGAATTTTTGCCAAAAATGGCAAAACACTAATTTGCTTCTATCTCCTTAACCGTGCGAGATAGAGCGATTTCGGCAAAATTTTCGACACACAGGGTATCTAAGCAATGCAATCTTTGCAATTTTCAAAATATTTTCCCCTCCCCAAAAATGGCGGCCATTTTGAATTTTTGCCAAAAATGGCAAAACACAAATTTGCTTCTATCTCCTTAACCGTGCGAGATAGAGCGATTTCGTCGAAATTTTCGACCCACAGGGTATCTAAGGAATGTAATATTTGCAATTTTCAAAAAATTTTCCCCTCCCCAAAAATGGCGGCCATTTTGAATTTTCGAATTTTTGCCAAAAATGGCAAAACACAAATTTGCTTCTATCTCCTTAACCGTGCGAGATAGAGCGATTTCGTCGAAATTTTCGACCCACAGGGTATCTAAGGAATGCAATCTTTGCAATTTTCCAAAAATTTTCCCCTCCCCAAAAATGGCGGCCATTTTGAATTTTCGAATTTTTGCCAAAAATGGCAAAACACAAATTTGCTTCTATCTCCTTAACCGTGCGAGATAGAGCGATTTCGTCGAAATTTTCGACCCACAGGGTATCTAAGGAATGTAATATTTGCAATTTTCAAAAAAATTTCCCCTCCCCAAAAATGGCGGCCATTTTGAATTTTCGAATTTTTGCCAAAAATGGCAAAACACAAATTTGCTTCTATCTCCTTAACCGTGCGAGATAGAGCGATTTCGGCAAAATTTTCGACCCACAGGGGATCTAACGAATGCAATCTTTGCAATTTTCCAAAAATTTTCCCCTCCCCAAAAATGGCGGCCATTTTGAATTTTCGAATTTTTGCCAAAAATGGCAAAACACTAATTTGCTTCTATCTCCTTAACCGTGCGAGATAGAGCGATTTCGGCAAAATTTTAGACGCACAGGGTATCTAAGCAATGCAATCTTTGCAATTTTCAAAATATTTTCCCCTCCCCAAAAATGGCGGCCATTTTGAATTTTCGAATTTTTGCCAAAAATGGCAAAACACAAATTTGCTTCTATCTCCTTAACCGTGCGAGATAGAGCGATTTCGTCGAAATTTTCGACCCACAGGGTATCTAAGGAATGTAATATTTGCAATTTTCAAAAAATTTTCCCCTCCCCAAAAATGGCGGCCATTTTGAATTTTCGAATTTTTGCCAAAAATGGCAAAACACAAATTTGCTTCTATCTCCTTAACCGTACGAGATAGAGCGATTTCGTCGAAATTTTCGACCCACAGGGTATCTAAGGAATGCAATCTTTGCAATTTTCCAAAAATTTTCCCCTCCCCAAAAATGGCGGCCATTTTGAATTTTCGAATTTTTGCCAAAAATGGCAAAACACAAATTTGCTTCTATCTCCTTAACCGTGCGAGATAGAGCGATTTCGTCGAAATTTTCGACCCACAGGGTATCTAAGGAATGTAATATTTGCAATTTTCAAAAAAATTTCCCCTCCCCAAAAATGGCGGCCATTTTGAATTTTCGAATTTTTGCCAAAAATGGCAAAACACAAATTTGCTTCTATCTCCTTAACCGTGCGAGATAGAGCGATTTCGGCAAAATTTTCGACCCACAGGGGATCTAAGGAATGCAATCTTTGCAATTTTCCAAAAATTTTCCCCTCCCCAAAAATGGCGGCCATTTTGAATTTTCGAATTTTTGCCAAAAATGGCAAAACACTAATTTGCTTCTATCTCCTTAACCGTGCGAGATAGAGCGATTTCGGCAAAATTTTCGACGCACAGGGTATCTAAGCAATGCAATCTTTGCAATTTTCAAAATATTTTCCCCTCCCCAAAAATGGCGGCCATTTTGAATTTTCGAATTTTTGCCAAAAATGGCAAAACACAAATTTGCTTCTATCTCCTTAACCGTGCGAGATAGAGCGATTTCGTCGAAATTTTCGACCCACAGGGTATCTAAGGAATGTAATCTTTGCAATTTTCAAAAAATTTTCCCCTCCCCAAAAATGGCGGCCATTTTGAATTTTCGAATTTTTGCCAAAAATTGCAAAACACAAATTTGCTTCTATCTCCTTAACCGTGCGAGATAGAGCGATTTCGTCGAAATTTTCGACCCACAGGGTATCTAAGGAATGCAATCTTTGCAATTTTCCAAAAATTTTCCCCTCCCCAAAAATGGCGGCCATTTTGAATTTTCGAATTTTTGCCAAAAATGGCAAAACACAAATTTGCTTCTATCTCCTTAACCGTGCGAGATAGAGCGATTTCATCGAAATTTTCGACCCACAGGGTATCTAAGGAATGTAATATTTGCAATTTTCAAAAAATTTTCCCCTCCCCAAAAATGGCGGCCATTTTGAATTTTCGAATTTTTGCCAAAAATGGCAAAACACAAATTTGCTTCTATCTCCTTAACCGTGCGAGATAGAGCGATTTCGTCGAAATTTTCGACCCACAGGGTATCTAAGGAATGCAATCTTTGCAATTTTCCAAAAATTTTCCCCTCCCCAAAAATGGCGGCCATTTTGAATTTTCGAATTTTTGCCAAAAATGGCAAAACACAAATTTGCTTCTATCTCCTTAACCGTGCCAGATAGAGTGATTTCGTCAAAATTTTCGACCCACAGGGTATCTGAGCATTGTACTCTTGGTAATTTCTAAAAAATTTTCCCCTCCCCTAAAATGGCGGCCATTTTGAATTTTCAAATTTTTGCCAAAAATGGCAAAACACAAATTTGCTTCTATCTCCTTAACCATGCGAGATAGAGCGATTTCGTCGAAATTTTCAACCCACAGGGTATCTAAGGAATGTAATCTTTGCAATTTTCAAAAAATTTTCCCCTCCCCAAAAATGGCAGCCATTTTGAATTTTCGAATTTTTGCCCAAAATGGAAAAACACAAACTGGCCTTAACCGTGCAAAATAGAGTTATTTTGTTGAAATTTTCGACCCATAGGGTATCTAAGAAATGTACTCTTGGCAATTTTCAAAAAAAATTTCCTTTTCCCAATAATGGCGGCCATTTTGAATTTTCAAATTTTTGCCAAAAATAGAAAAACAGGAATTGGCTTCTATCTTCTTAACCGTGCAAGATAGAGTGATTTCGTCAAAATTTTCAACCCAACCAATGCAAAAAGGCATGAAGCTGAAATAAATTACATCTACACTATCAAATATTTAAGCATCATTGATATATTTTACAAATGAAACAGGGTCTTGTAAGACTACTGTACAATTTGGGCAAAAGGTTCATGGGTGGACATTACACATGATAATGTGTGTTCTTCTATGCTATCCTGTTTCTATTCGCATCTACTATCAACAGGGCGGCCTATTTCTAGTTCTCTTATTATTGGTACTAGAGTTTGCAATGTGAAACCAACTTGTAGAAAATCATGGGCTGGTAATCTATTGATGTGTTCAGATTTGACTTTGGGCCAGTCCTTCAAGGTCAAACGATTATATCAAAAATTAAAAGTGCTTATAACTTGCTTATTATTGGTCCTAGAGGCTTGCGATGTGAAACCAACTTATAGGAAATTATGGGCTGGGAATATTTTGATGTGGTCAGATTTGACCTTGAGCCCCTCCTTCAAGGTCAAACGAGGACAACCAAACTTAAAAGTGCTTATAACTTGCTTATTATTGATCCTAGAGGTTTGCATTGTGAAACCGACTTAACAAAACCAACTTAACGTGTCACTCATATTTAAGGAAGGAGTTTTAATGTATCAGTTGTGTTGCATGTACAGGGCTATGTTTTAATGCAGTTGGAAATACATTCAAATATAAATTAGTGCTTGTATTTCAAGGAGGATATGGGCAATCGTCCTATTAATTCAAAGTAGATTAAGAAGGATATTTCAGTATTGAATATCACATAATATTGAAAAACTTCAAATTTTCAGTGGTTCTTGTATTTTCTCGGTTAGGGTGTTATTAATATATCTGGGGCCATATTTACAAAAGGAATCAATATTAACCCAAAAACTTCTCAGGTTAGACTAAAAATTGGATCAGTATCAAAGTTTGCATTGACAAGAAGTTAAAAGTTTATTACACAACTTTTGGCTTTCTCTAGTCCACCCATAAAAATGGATTAAATTTTGCATCAGATATGGTTTATTCTTCTGCACTTGATCCCAAAATCAGCTGGACTTTGTGAGTACCAATTTAAGCCAGGATTAGCGGAGTCATCTTCTGTAAAAGTGTGACTTGTATTTCAGGGATGGCAAGCTGATGCCCCACCAGATGAACACCCATAACCTTAGTATGGCAGTGTCTGACTGTTTCTGGAAGATGGTACGGGAGTCGGCAGAGCAACAGGCAGATGCATTCAAAGCCACCAGATTCAACCTGGAGACAGAATGGAAAAACACGTACCCTAGGATCAGAGAGCTGGACAGGGTAAGTGAGTGGAAGAAACCCAATGATGAGTGAGTGGATAAAACCCACTTTCAGGATATGCAAAATTTGAGCAGTGGAACCAAATTTATTTGACACATATTTCCAGCAGATATTTTTATAGGGTTACATTCTTTTTAGTCACCTCCAGTAAATTGATTTTGTTTTGTATTGTTCACTGGGGAATCAGCAGAGATTAGAAACTTCAGTGGAATTATCAATATGCACAGATTCAGTAACATTTTTCAACAGAGCTTGATTCTTACTGCAGCCACAAACAAATAGGGCTTACATTTTAGTAGATATTCATTGTTTCATGGTATAAAACAATGGTGAAAAATTACCAAAGTTGGAATAGAAGGAAGGAAGTCATGGCCATGGAAATAAATTGTATTATTTGTGTTGTATAAATGTAAGCCACACATAACCTATACTAGTGCTGCGACGATGTTTGTAGAAGTTTGATAGTTCACTCATTTACTGCCCTGATTTTTAAGTTCGGTTCAAATGTCTGAAATTCGGACTTTCCAAAAAACATTTAGAAATCACCAAGAGCAGACCATATCCCAATGGATCCTATTTTTGCATATCTATAAAACCTGCGTTTTGATGAAAATAAAATGAAATTTATTTAAAATTCTAATTCTAATTCGACTTTTATAGCGTTTAATCTCCACTGAGTAGTGGATTCTAAGGCGCAACAAGACAATAGCAATATGCAAATTCAAAGTCCAGGGACAGAAATAGGTCTGCACCACGGAGAAGCCATAAGAGAAAATGAGCTCAGGAGGATAAGCCTTTGCGTAGAGATAGGTCTTGAGCTTCTTTCTAAAAGAGGCAATAGTGGGTGATCCACGAATGTCTTCAGGAAGTGAATTCCAAACAATGAGAGCATCAAAGGCAAAACTGAAGCCAAACTGCTTAGTTGACTTGTGAATTGTAGGTTGAAATTTTGGTACATTAAGGAAATTGGCAACACTCTGACTACGCCTAGTATTGTAAGTATTGTGGTATGTGGATAGATATGGAGCGAAATATTTAGGGAAACCGGTATGAATAAACTTTTACACCAGGGTAGCTAGTTTGAACTCGGAGCGAAACTAAACAGGGAGCCACAGATTTTATATTTTAGCATATTTTCAACAAAGTGACCAGATTTTATGCTAGATTTCTGCCTTTTTACTAGTTTTGAAAATGTTGTTTCAATAATCAAGCCAGTTTTAAAGCTTTTACAGATGCCAAACATCGAACCTGACATTCTAAGCGATCTCACAGCACTAACATGTACGTGTACAAACATACACAAGTGTAATTACATTCTCGGCCTTCATATATGTTGTGTTTCTTTTTACTATTGTAGGAGGAGCTGTTTGAGAAAGCCAGGAATGACATTCTGGATGAAATCATCAATCTCAGTCAAATCAGCCCACAGGAATGGTGAGCATGTGACTGTATAAAAACTCAAGATTCAAACATTTTACAATTGGTCTTCTTATTAAATGGAATTGTGCTGCATAAAAGCATAGTAGAAGTACTTCATATGATTTAACCTTTTCCGGAAAAACAAAAAAAATAGAATGGCAGTAAAAAGGGAAACTCTTGCTTGTACAACAATATTTTTCTCTTTCATTTGAGATTCTGTGTGTAAAATCAATGGATTTCAACATTGGCTCAAATTTACAACCATCCACCCTGTTACAGTGAGGAAGATTTTAACATCAGCTTTGAAAGTAGATGTTTGTTTAAATACGATTTCAAGTATGTTATGAGGCCATTCATTCTATTTAGTTCAATTGTTGCTTTGTATAATGATAAATATCCTTGTATTTATTCTGTTACGGTTGTTTGGCTGTGGTATTCAGCTGTATTGTGTTGGTTTTATTTATGTTTCAGGGAGGAGGCTTTCAGCCATCAGCTCTGGGACAAGATGTCGACCTATGTGTTTGAGAATGTCTATCTGCCTGCCTCACAGGCAGAAAACCCAGGGTAACAGTTCTGTCTAGTGTATTGTTCAACTCTTTACTGGACTATGTAAAACTCCATTGAAAGTTGGGACCAAATTACCTTTCTATTTTATGTGGTATGAATGGTCTGTCTCTGAATGGTTGTGTACAAGCTAAGAGTTTGTATAACTTGTAACTGATACATAATAATGTCTTCAACACAACATATCGACATGCATGCATGTTCTAAGCCCTGTTCTCAGACTGGTACACTAGAGATTATTTTCTAAGATGGTTTATTTAGATTTTTGGAAGTCCTACGTAGGTGATTTTAAAGGGAATACTGACAAACTGTCTGTTTTCCTTCAAAAATATTAACACCTTTTTGAGATCAGTCTTACAGAAAGACTTTCAAATATACAAGGATAGTGCGATTTTATAGGGTTTCTCACACTTTTTGTAATCTTAACCCCACAATTGACATCAGACTGACGGAAAGACTTGCAGACTTCATGCTAATGTCGTATAGTTTTATAGAGTTTCTTGTACTTCTCTTTCAGTATCTTCAACACCAACATAGACATCAAGCTGAAGCAGTGGGCAGATAAGAACTTGCCCAAGAAGTGCGTGGAGGTGGGCATTGACACTCTGCAGGTAAGAGTCACATTTTACTAAGTACTCCAGCACCCCTTAACAAAACTGTTTATAACACCTCTACTTCATGTGATTCTAGAGACATTTTATAGCGAAATACCCTTACCATTTCCTAACAGTAGCTATTTGTTGGAGCCATCCAACCCAATGGCCAACACAGAGATGCGATTTTAAGGTTTACTAACAACCTTAACCAAACCATTGGGTTACAGTAGTCCGTCCTCCCGCCAAAGAGGTCACATGACTACATTGTTTACCTCATTATTTTTGTTGGCCATCAACAGTAGAGACGTGTTTTGGTAATCTTTGGAAGTTTAAAGTTTTCAGGGATTATTTCATTTTTTATTGAGATTTTTGAATCATGGCGAATAATAAAGATTCATCAGATTCTAAATCTAAGAAATCCAGTTTCTGTGGACATCTTATGTTTGGTTTTGATAACCACAGATATTGCTACAAATGTCGTGAAGCTAGCAAGGGTGATGACCTTTGTACTCTTAAGAAGGATTGCCTTCTGTGTGTTGCTTTGTCTGAAGATCAAAAGCGGAAACTCACTGAAAAACTGTCAAAAGGTAAGAAATCTTTGAAGGAATCTACCTTGCAAAAAGGAAAGGACAAGATAGATGACTCCATATTGGATGAAGAAGACAGTTCGGTAGGAATGTCTTCTCATTCTGTGGTCGCTGGCCAGACGTCAGGTTCAAATAGCCAGGTGTTGGCAGCGATCCTCTCACAACTTACAACCCTAACGAATAGATTTTATTGCGTAAAATAGCCTTACCTTATCCTCACAAATGCTTACTTGGTTTTGTGGAGGCAAAACGCGGCGACCAACAAGAATATTTAAAAATTATTCTTGTTCGAGAGGTGAACCCCGTAGTTAGTGATAGGTGCGCATGCGCACAACACATTGTCGGTTGGACTTTGTCGAGAGATCCTCATTTTCAATTTTTGGTCGTCGAGGAGGCAACACGTGAAGCTTTTTCAACTCTGCCCTATTCCTAGACGGCAGATGCGTTCTTTTAGACTTCATAGAGTTCGTGCTAAGAAGAAAGAAGTTTAAGACTTCCTATTCTACAGATCTGAAGTACAATATTTCTTGCTGAGGGTTGAGTAATCCATGACAGCATTCTTAGATCCCCCTTGGCTGTATAACAGTCTTTGGTAGAGGATCTACGACAGAAGATTCTTCAATTTGTTAGTTCAAGCTACCTACCTCATCATTTATGAGGGATCTCCAACAGAAGTCTTTGAATTGGCCACATTTTCCTGAAAATGGCAGCATTAAGAGGCCTGCTGCGATTGAAAAACAGCTAGCAGTAGAAGATCTACTAGAGTTTGCTTTTCCAACACCAGATGTCATTTAGATTTGATAGCTGGTCAGATTAGAATTCGTTTTCTGGGGTTAGTAATTAAACCTCCAGAACGCTAGTAGCCTCTCCACTTGGTAGACAGACAGAGGGTGACCCTTCATCTTGGAGGAAAAGATATACTTCAGATCGTCCAATGGCAAATCCCTTTCATGAAGTCCTGGTGGATTTTTATGAAAGAATGCAGCAGTAACCTTTCATTTTCTACAAGATCTACTGCACAAGTTTACCAACGTTTGCTTTCAACCTATTTACCAGGCATCAAGATGGTTAATTTCCTCCATTGCCTTGTCTTTATTCTACAACTGGCTGGTGGACCATTTATTACTTCATTATAGAGAAGATAATACATACGCTTTCCCACCAATTTTCTCAATGAAATAGGGGATTCTGGTGTAGTAGTAGAAATACCTATAAATAGCTGGTTTAAGTGAAAATATTATTGCCATCTCAGAGTTGTGCAGTTTTTGAATGGGTACTATGTAGCCCTCCAATCGAAACTCCCCTTTCATGTGGCTCTACTGCAGGTGCTACAGACAGGAAAACAATCCGCCATGTTGCTGAAAATATTGTGTTGCATTTAATATGTTTATTTTCACACACTTTCTTCTGAAAAAGACTACAAGTCACAGTATCTTCTCAGTAAAATAGTTTCCTCTATCATATCTGACACAATGCTGCTTGTTTTAGATGGAAACATTTGCTTTCTTCAAGACATGGATCGTTGGTGTGTGGTGTGCTGTATTAATATAAAGTACGGATAGCCTATACAAGAAGTTTAGTCTATTCAAGGAAGTTAATCAGCATTGGGCAAGGTTAGTGCATGGATAGATGGCCATTCCTGTCTTTTTCCTTGCATCTTACAATATCATTGGCCAGTGGGTATCTCTGTGTCCTGAATATGCATACGTCTCTCCAAGCTGTGAAATGGAGTCGACGATTTTTATTAACAAACACAGTCACAAAAGGTTAATGGCCAGTTTCGACAGATCTCCATACCTAATACAAGGGTTGTGCAAATCGTGAGATGGCTTATCGAATAATATTCCAGTCGAATCCGCCCATGTCTGTACATCCCATAATTTAAAGCGGTTACAGACAGGGAAAACATGGCTACCTAAGAGTGTCGAAAATGCTTCAAAAGAGGCACAATTTACCATCTCTAGGATTGCACAACTCCAGATTTTACAGCAGACTATTTCTTGTATCAGAACCCGGCAATAAATAGCGCCCTGTGACAGATCTCAGTGTCCTGGACAAATGCCTGCTAGTTCCAACTTTTAAGATGGAGACAGCACAGATAACCAGAAACTCGGTCACTTAAGGTGAATGGCTAGTTTCGATAGACCTGAAAGATGCGTTCTTTTACGTGCGCATACACCCAGATTCATAACATTGGCTATGTTTCCATGTAGACAAACAAACGTATCACCTCAAAGTACTGCCATTGCGGTTGGCGACTGCACCCTTATCGTTCACGCGGATTGTAAAAGAAGCAAAGCTCATTCGTCAGTCTCGCGGAATTTGAGTTCACCAATACCTGGACGACTGGTTGTTAAGAGCAAATACCAGACACCAGTGTCAGCTCCAGACAAAAGAACTCGTCCATACGATTCAAGAACTCGGCTTTGTGATAATTTTAGAAAAATCAGAGCTCAAAACTACAATCGACTTTCTGGGTTTCCATTTCGAGTTGATACAGGGAAAAGTCTTTCCAACCGAAAATAAGTTGAAAATTCTAGAAAATCTGTTCAGGACATGGAGATCGCATCACAAACAACCCCAAGGTTTCTTATGTCCCTGATGGGTGTACTAGCATCCCTAGAAAAGACAGTACCAATGGGTCGGTTACATATGCGCCCTTTCCAGTGGTACCTAAAAACAAACTGGCAGTATCCCCAGTCACTAGACCTGAAGATTCCTGTTTCAAACTTTCTGAAAAGTCATCTTCAGTGGTGGAAAGATCCAAAAAATCTAAAAAATGGGTTATCCTTTTCATCCACAGGAACACAATACCCTTATTTTCACAAATGCATCAAATCAAGGTTGGCGAGCTCATTTAGAAAACATGACAGTCAGTGGCAATTGGACAGATCAAGAAATTGCTTCATATCAATGTCCTTGAGTTAAAGGCAGTGTTTCTGGCCTTAAAAGAGCTTTCAAAACAAATTCTGGACAAAAGGGTTCTGATAGCAACACACAATGCTACTGTAGTCAGTTATCTGAGCAAACAAGAGGGAACACACTCTTGGGACCGGTGTCTCCTGGTTTGGCGCATCTTGGCCTACTGCAATCCTCGAAACATACTCATAAGAGCCAGACACATTCAGGGTTGCCTCAATGTCATAGTCGACAGTCTCTCCAGGAAAGACAAATAATTCAGACAGAATGGTCTCTTCATTCTCAAATATTCAGTCTAATTTGGCTTAGTCTAGTACACACCAATGGTGGACATGTTTGCCACCAAATTGGATCACAAACTACCAATCTATGTCTCACCAGTCCCAGATGCAAATGCTATGAACATAGATGCATTGAAAATCTCCTGGGAGGGTCTGGACGGCTATGCCTTTTGTCCTGTAGCACTCATACCAAAAGTGATACAGGGAATGAACACCTACAGGTGCAAGATTATAGTAGTTGCACCAGGGTAGCCCAGAATGCTTTGGTTTTGGGATCTAGTGAATCTGTCAACCAAACCTCCATTACTTCTATCTCACTGGCCTCATCAGTTAAGCAACCATTCAGTGAGAAGTTCCATCAGAATCTCATGTATCTAATTCTGCATGTTTTGGCACCTAGACACCTCAGAATCACTTGAATCATTCTCTGAGCAGGTGACAGATAGAATTAAGGCACCACAAAGACCCTCATCTAGAAGAATCTGAGTTAAGGTGGTCCATTTTTTGGACTCTGGTGCCAACAGAATCAGGTGGTCAGCTCAGAGCCTACTATCTCAGCAGAATTTTGAATCACTTATTTGCTATTAGAATCTGAAGCCTGCCACTACTGCTGGCTATAGGGCTGCCATAGCTGATCATTTTGGCCAGGAGGTTAGCAAATGTTTGAATCTGAACAGACTTATTGCGAGCTTTTATTGGATAAGCCTGGGATCTGTCTTTAGTCCTCATGGCTTTGACTAAGGCCCCTTTTGAGCCTCTAAAGGATGAATCCTGCCACAATTGCTGGCTATAGAACTGCAATAGCTAATCTTTGGGATATGTTGGCCAGGAAGGGAGCAAGAGTTTACACTTGAATAGACTTCTTGTAAGCTTTCACAGGGACAAACCCATTGCAAATAGGGGTATTCCCTCTTGAGACCTATCTTTGGTTCTTTTGTCTTTGACTTTTGACCTTTGAAGGTTGCCAGTCGTAAGATTTTGGCTTTCAAGACTGTTTTCCTGATGACTTTGGCATCTTGCAAAAGGAGGGGGGAGGTGCATGCTTGGGCATATTCTTCCCTCAGACACAAAACCTCACTGGAAGGAGATCACTATTTCTCCTTCTCCTGCCTTCTTAGCAAAGGATCAGTTGGCTTCTGACTGCCCAGATTTGCTCTAACCAGTGGTCATTCTAGCTCTTAAACCTTTTTTGGGCTCAGACTTGACTGAGGATATGACTTCATGCCCTGTCAGAGCACTTAGATACTATCTAGACAGAACTAGTGCTTTAAGGAAGGGAAAGAATCTCTTGTTTATATCCTTTAAGGAAGGCTTTCACAGAGATTTCATGAGAGGCTGTCTCTTCTTCTTGGATCAGAGAGTCTGTCTTATTGGCTATCAGTCATCCAATTTTGATACACAGGACCTACAGGTTAAGGCCCATAATGTTAGGTCCATGTCTGCTTCTTTAGTATTCAAGGATGGGTGTCCCTAGAGCAGATTTTAGGCTCCTGCCATTGGAAGAGCCACAACACATTTTCTACCTTTTAAGCTGTGTCTTGGCAGTCCACAGTCCAAACAGATTACAGTTAGGCCCAGTGGTTTCTGCTCAGCAGGTGATTGCTTTGAGTATGTTCTTGAGTATTTCATATGGCTTACATACTTTACTCTTCCTTCCATACCAGTTTCTTGTATGGACATATGTCTTCTTCTGTGGCAGATGGCCTCATGACTGTATTTTGTAAATCACAGAAGCCAGCTTGGGGTGCCTTCTTGCTGGATGGCAGCTCCCAGCTCGAGGGACCCAGGAAGCCATTCCCCACCACACAGTTATGGGTGATGGTTTAGATATAGGACAACTTTATGCTACATGGGACAAGTGTCAACTACAACAGTACATCATGAATATTCATGAGGTTACCTATCATTACTTATCTTTACAGATATTTTACAGTAATGGAAAATTCTGTTGTAGCATACTTAAGCTTATCTTATCCTCTCTATCAAATGCTTCCATGGTGAACCCCATAATCTATTAACAGGGAGGTTACAAAACAAACCCCTCCTCCTGTTATGGTTGGAATCAAGCATTTGTGAGGATAAGGTAAGGCTATTTTACGCAATAAAATGTAACAAATTTTATTGTAATTTAACTTTTTGTAAGTTAAATACTTACCTTATCCTCACAAGGACAGACCCACCCTTCCTCCCCTCAGAAGTTTGTTTTCATAGGGGACCAAAAATTAAATGAGGATCTCTCGACAAAGTCCAACCGACAATGTGTTGTGCGCATGCGCACCTATCACTAACTACGGGGTTCACCTCTCGAACAAGAATAATTTTTAAATATTCTTGTTGGTCGCCGCGTTTTGCCTCCACAAAACCAAGTAAGCATTTGTGAGGATAAGGTAAGTATTTAACTTACAAAAAGTTAAATTACAATAAAATTTGTTACAATTGCTGCAATTGAAAGCAAGGATTCCCCTGTAGAGGCGGACATCTTGGTTGCTAACGAAGCTGTGGGAAGGGCGAGTTCCCAATGCAAGAAGAGATCTACGTCTAGTACACAGTCTTCCGAAGAGATTCATTCAAAACGCCATGCGGAGGAAAATCCCTCTACGTCTGTGATAGACAATCGATTTTCCATACCTTCTAAAAAAGCGAGGGTGGAGTTGTCAGATGACGGGGAATATGATTCCTCTCCGGAAGACAAACAGCCAGTTCCTTCATATTCAGACACACTTTTCGCTATTAAAAAGTGGTTGGATATTGCAATAACTGAGACTGACACTATTATTGCCCCATCTGTGTTTTCACAAGCTTCTAAGCTGAAGAAGTCTGCAGAGGTCTCCTTAGCTCTTCCTCCTGCTGAAAATATGTGTAGTTTGTGGGATTTCAAGGAATATGAGGCTTCGGGTGTTTCAAAGGAACATGATTCTTTGAAAACCAAGTCTTCAAGGAGAAATCCTTTGCCTAGAGGTCAATTTTTGAATTTTGAAAGACCACCTATGAAGTGGTATAACATCTCACCTCAGCCTCATGCAGTAGTAGCTCCCAAGTTACAAGATGCATTCAGAAACATTACTTCTTCACAGTTTCAGATGCCATCTGCCATTTCAACTCCTTGGAAGCAGTTTACTCTCTGGGAAACTGTTAATAGAGAAAACATCAATGTTCTTAACCACATTTTTTGGTTCAATTCTGCAAATTGCAAAGCCACAGAGGAGATGGAGAAAGAATTTGCTATCTTAAAATCAGCTGAGAATGAAACTGACTTTAATAATGCTCTGGAATATGTCCAGGAGTGTCTTCAGTTACAGTCATCAGTGAATCAGTCTTTGGGGAAATCTTTAGATTCTTTGCTTGGCAGTTCCATGACCATGGCATCAAACATGTTGTTGAGTAGGAGGGATAATTACTTGAAAAGCTGTTCCAAGGATGTCACTGAGGATGACATTAGTAAGCTTAGGAATGCTCCTTTCACTTCAAATGAGGTTTTTCCTGTAGATACTCTCTCTGAAGTTCAGAAGAATTTCATTCAGTGGTCCCATGTGAATAGGGAGTCCAGGGGTAGAGATTCTAGGAAGGAGCATACGGCTAGACATGAGGAGAAAAGAGATAGCAGGTCTCAGAATAGATCTTTTCGACCCTACCATGAAAATTCTTCAACAACATCAGCAAGAAGCAATAGCTCTTCTGCAACTGGAAACAGAGGAAGGGGTTCCTACTCCTCTAGGCCTTTCAGAGGCAGGGGTGGCAGAAGGAAGTGACTGTCTGTGCCCAGGAAGCCGTCTGTCCAGTTTTTGGCAGGTATGGGAAGCCAGGAAAGCTCATCCAAGGGTAGTGACCATTTTGAAGGAGGGTTATTGTCTGAATTTCAGAAATCAACCTCCATTGACAAATTATCCTGCAATAAGGAGCAAATATTTGAACCGGGAGAAGCAAGAGTTTTTGATAAAGGCGGTTTATCAAATTATCGACAAAAGAGCGATAACTCCAGTTCAAAAGGTCACTTCCCTAGGATTTTACAGTCGCTTGTTTCTTGTCCCCAAACCAGGAAAGAGATGGCGACCAGTAATAGATCTGAGTGTGGTAAATCAATATTTGCATATTCCAACTTTCAAGATGGAAACTGCCGAAAATATTTGAGATTCGCTTCAAGAAGGCGAGTGGGTAACTTCACTCGACCTTACAGATGCGTACTTCCACATACCAATACACCCACGGTTCCAAAAGTATCTTCGCTTCAATGTAGGCGACAGATCCTACCAGTTCACTGCCTTGCCCTTCGGAATCGCTACGGCTCCACTCGAATTCACCATGGTAGCAAAAGAGGTGAAACTGATGGCTCTTGCAGAAGGCATCAGGATTCATCAGTATATAGACGATTGGCTAATGAGAACAAAAACAAAACAACAATGTCAAGAGAATACCCACAGGTTGATTCATCTTGTGCAGAGCTTGGGTTGGATCATAAATTTCGAAAAATCAGATTTAATTCCAACTCAAGAAATCGAATTTTTGGGTTACAAATTCGACCTCAGGGTAGGTCTAGTCTTTCCAACTCAATCAAAAATCGATCGTCTTCTGGAAAAAACAGTTTCCATGTTGGAATCTCCTCAAACATCTCCAAGGAAGCTCATGTCACTAATTGGAAGCATGGCTTCAATGGAGAAGACAATACCATTGGGTCGTCTGCATATGAGGCCACTCCAGTGGTATCTGAAGACACACTGGAGGTATCCTCAGTCTCTGGATATCCCAGTACCTGTGTCCCAGGTTCTCAAACAGCATCTTCAGTGGTGGACCAATCTTTCAAACTTGAGGAGGGGTTCCCCACTTCATCAGAAGGAGTGCAATCTCCTTCTATTCACAGATGCTTCCCTAAAAGGCTGGGGGGCTCATTTAGAGCATCACACAGCCAGTGGTCTGTGGAATCAGGTGGAGTCAGGACTTCACATAAACATTCTAGAGCTAAAAGCAGTATTTCTAGCTTTAAAATCATTCGAAAATCAGCTTCTGAATCAAAATCTGCTGATTTCCACAGACAACTCTTCAGTGGTTGCCTATCTGAACAAACAGGGAGGCACCCATTCTCAAGAAATGTGTGCACTAATCTGGAGAATCATGGCTTGGACAAATGCCAGGGGGATCCAGATTCGGGCAAAACACATTCCAGGGAATCTCAATGTCTTGGCAGATTCTCTGTCAAGGAAAGACAAGGTGATTCAGACCGAAGTGGCTTTGAATCATCGAGTGTTCAATCAAATTTGCCATTGCTGGCATCAACCAATGGTAGATTTGTTTGCAACAAAGTTGAATCACAAGCTACCAATGTATGTGTCTCCTGTCCCCGACGGTCGGGCTTGGGAAACAGATGCATTGAACATCTCTTGGGAGGGTCTGGACGCCTATGTGTTTTGTCCAGTGGCTCTCATTCCTCAGCTGATTCAAAAGATGACCACCTACAGGTGCAAAATCATCATGATTGCACCAGGGTGGCCAGGGATGTCTTGGTTTTGGGATCTGGTGGATCTGTCCACAAAGCTTCCTCTGAGACTTCCCCTGTGGGTGGATCTGTTGACTCAGCCTTTCAGCAACAGACTTCACAACAATCTGACTTACCTGAATCTTCATGCTTGGCATCTGGAGTCAGTCATGAATATTCAGAAAGATTCTCAGAGGAGGTGGCAAAGCGAATGAAGGAGCCTCAGAGACACTCCTCAAGGAGAATCTATGAATCAAGGTCGTCCATTTTTGGGAAGTGGTGTGAGGAGAGCCAGGTGGACGTCTCCAATCCCACTATTCCAGATGTAGCAGATTTTCTTAACTGTTTGTTTAAGGAAAGAAATCTCAAGCCATCTACCATTGCTGGTTATAGAACAGCTATTGCAGATGGTTTGGGTGTGAAGGGTGAGCAGATCTCTAAAAGTCTTGAGCTAAATAGACTGTTAGCAAGCTTTTACAGAGACAAACCAGTAGCAAATAGGTCTATACCTTCTTGGGATTTGGCATTGGTACTCCATGCATTGACCAAACAACCTTTTGAACCCTTGGGGAAAGCTTCTTTGAAGTTATTAACCTTTAAGACAGTTTTTCTTTTGACTTTGGCTTCTGGCAAAAGGAGAAGTGAAGTTCATGCTTGGACTCATTCATCTCTCAGTTATAAGGAGAATTGGTCTCAAGTCACTTTGGCCCCATCAACTGCCTTTTTGGCAAAGAACCAGTTGGCTTCAGATGGGCCTGCTGCAATTAAACCAGTGGTCATTCCAGCATTGAAACCTCAGTTAGACAAAAGTTTGACTCAAGATAGATCTCTATGTCCTGTGAGGGCTTTGAAATTCTATTTGGACAGGACAAAAGATTTGAGGAAGAATAAGAATCTTTTGTTTGTAGCTATAAAAGAGGGCTTTACAAGAGATATTTCCAGGGCAACTATCTCATCTTGGTTAAAACAGACTATTCTTTTGGCTTATGAGAGTTCGGACTCTGAGTCTCAACAGCTGTTTCAGGTGAAAGCTCATGATGTCCGCTCAATGGCTGCATCTTTGGCATTTAAAGGAGGAATTTCTTTGAATGAGATCCTTCAGGCTTGCTTTTGGAAGTCTCACAATACATTCACCAATTTCTATCTGAAGGACCTATGTTGGCATAATGGCCAGATTTTGAAATTGGGCCCTATAGTATCTGCTCAGCATGTGATAGATTTATAGCTAGGTAATGAGTTTGTCTGTTATATCTATGTTTTTCATGCTGTATTGATGTCTGTTTTTGTATTGAGTGGCTATACATTATATATTTTATGTGTTTACAGGATAGATGGCTGTAGCACCTGTATATATTGTACAGTTTTGTTGGCTTGAGCCTCGCTTGGAGCGTATGATGCGTCAGCTGATAGTGGTGCCAAGTGGGGTTTGACCCGTAGTTGCTTTGAAGTTTATGTTGAGTTTCAAGTTTGTGTTGATACAACTTTCTACTATTGCATTAGATGGATTGGAACATTGTGAGATCTACATTCTACCTTTTATTTGAAGGTATGTTGAATGTGGGTGCTGGCAGTTTTAATGTTTATATGTTATAATCATGTTAAACGCACTGTTAAATGTTGGAGTTTATGTGTTGTTATTTACATGTAAGACTCACATTGTTTATATTACAGTTTCTCACAGTGTTTTTTCTTGTTGTGGTAGTAGGGCTGGTGATGGTAGTTGCTAAAAGTAATTCCCACCGTCCTGCAAGGCTGAATTCAGCTACTGTTAGGAAATGGTAAGGGTATTTCGCTATAAAATTGAAAAATTTAATAGTAATTTAAATTTTTATTAGAAATACTTACCATTTCCTAACACTCAAATTTCCCTCCCGCCTCCCTGCAAGTCATTCTTTTACTTGCAACAAAAATAATGAGGTAAACAATGTAGTCATGTGACCTCTTTGGCTGGAGGACGGACTACTGTAACCCAATGGCTTGGTTAAGGTTGTTAGTAAACCTTAAAATCGCATCTCTGCATTGGCCATTGGGTTGGATGGCTCCAACAAATAGCTACTGTTAGGAAATGGTAAGTATTTCTAATAAAAATTTAAATTACTATTAAATTTTTCAAGTCTATCAGGTTTTCTTCTTTGGATTTCTGGGGTCACTTTATTAGCACTTTGTTTGCCTGGTTTTTATTTCTAGGGTCAGTTCACCAAACTACTGGAGCGAGACAAGGGCAAAACAGGTAGAGATGACATCTTTGACAGCTTAAAAAGTGCTGTGAATGAAGTCAGTATGAAGAGACATGCTTGGGATGAAAAGGCAGAACAGAGTTTGGTAAGAGATTTCAGAAATTTAATCTGCTAATCCAATGTGACTTCTGTAACTCCTTGATGCCTGTACTAGCAGATTCTAGCCTACAAGTCAAAAGTTATCTATCAAATGGTCAGAGGGTATGTTACATACTCTTTAAAAAAAGTAGCTTATCAGCATACAAGCAGAAATGTGTCGAAAGAAGTAACTGGCATTTTATTTCATGCTCCGATCTAATATAATGCTCTGAATTTTTAATGCATCAAACAAGAACTAGCTGGCAACTTTTACCTGTGTCAAAAAGGTAATGTTTTGGGGTGCATTTGTCGCTTGTCTGTCCGTATTCATAATTACTCCAGAAATAATGGATTCCTCTTTATGAAATTGTTTATGTGGGTAGGGCCTCTGACCAAAGGAAGAAGTGGTTACATTTTGGGATATACCTGTATCATATTCTGGATACAGAAAAAAAATCCCAAATTTTCAATGATTTGGAGTTTGTGGTTGGCTTTACTCCAGAACTAATGAAAAAGCAGTATTTCAGTGAAGTTACAATATGGGGATACTCTGCTGCCTTGGCGGAGGTCAATCCTCTAGGAGTGCAGTTGATATACGAGTGACATATATAGGGTCACTAATTGTTTGGTTATCTATGTTTTTTCTGTGACAGCGGGTGATCCAAATGAACACACTGGAGGACCGGTCAGTAACTGATAAGACACAGTGGGACACGGCTATCAAGTTCATGGAGTCTGCTCTCAAAGACAGGCTAGAGCAAAGTAAGTCATGTGACCTAGACGTCATGTTACCCTGATTATGAAGTCAGTTTCTTGATTCAGAAGTTTTCTGAGAAGACTTATCTTTTGAGATAGGCCCCTACCCCACTTTTTAATCTCTCCCCAGCTCAGATGTTTCTTTTTTTTGTTAAAAATTAGAGTTTCTCTTTTTTGATGTCGGTACCTTTGTGGATATTCTTATGAATTGTAAGCTTTATAAATATTCCAAATGTTTAAAGTAGGGGTCATCTAGGCAGTGTGTAATAATCTGTATGTAGTTTTCATAAATATGGTGAGTCAGTAAGCTTGCAGTATGTTCTATCAATATGTTATTGAAATTTTAAGTTGCATTTTGTGTAATTGTTGGAGCACATAGCAAAAGCAACCCTGATTTGTTCCAAACTGGTTGTTGAAAACATCTTAATTTTTACCCCACAGGCCTTAAGGGCTGTTGGGGTATTGTTTTCACTCACAGTGTCCGGATGGGCGGGCGGTCAGCAGGAAATAGTTTGTCCAGGCTGTATCTCAGAAACCGTAAGGTGTAGGATGTTCATACGTGGCGGGGACATTGGTTGGGGGGTGTAGGTGTGTAACGTCATGGTCTGACCTTGATTTGACCTTTGACCTTGCCGTAGTGACCTTGAGTTTGAAAATCTTGTCCGGGCTATATCTCGGCAACCATAAGGTGTAGGAAGTTGATACTTGGCAGGGACATTAGTTAGGGGTTGTAGGTGTGCAACATCATGGTCTGACCTTGATTTGACCTTTGACCTTGCCATAGTAACCTTGACCTATAAAACCTTGTCCGGGTTATATCTCAGCAACTGTAAGGTGTAGGAAGTTGATACTTGGTAGGGACATTGGTTAGGGGGTGTAGATGTGCAACGTCATGGTCTGACCTTGATTTGACCTTGCTGTAGTGACCTTGACCTATAAAATCTTGTCCGGGCTATATCTCGGAAACCGTAAGGTGTAGGAAGTTGATACTTGGTAGGAACATTGGTTAGGAGTTGTGGGTGTGCCACATCATGGTCTGAGCTTGATTTGACCTTTGATCTTGCTGTAGCGACCTTGACCTATAAAATCTTGTCCAGGTTATATCTCAGAGACTGTAAGGTGTAGGAAGTTTATACTTGGTAGGGACATTGGTTGAGGGTTTTAGGTGTGCCACATCATGGTGTAACACTGATTGACCTTTGGCCTTGCTGTATTGACCTTTAAAATCTTGTTGCACCTTTGGGTCTGTCTGTTGATGCAGATTAAGCACTGTTAAAGTCATATTAGAATTCATTAAGAATTTCCTTTTGCAAGTTCCCATTGTAACAGATGGAATTTCATCAAGTGAGCCACAGGCTTTTCTCCAACACCACACATAAACATTCATTGAATGTATTGCCACTTCTGTATGCATGGGTAATATTTAAAACATCCAAACCATAATTCGGCCATTTTTGGTTTACTGATAAATGCTGTCATTTTATTATTGAATTGTCTTGTTTTAATACTTCATCTTTATATACATTTGTTTTCCTTAGATATTATTTTCTCTACTTAAGCATTATTTGGACCTTAATATAACTTGTACTGCTCTGAAAGTATCTTGAACTTTGTACTGTTACACTACTTCTATATCTCATCGTGTTGAAAAATATTTCCCCAGGCTGTGGGGTACGGGCATCTCTGATGCTATTTTTTGTGTTAATGACACTCATTGAAAATCATAATGAAAAAGATCAAGTGGTGATGGATCTGGCACCAGTCATGATTGTATATTTTTGGTGATTTATTACTTGTTTCCATCTGTTTGATTCTATAACTTCTGCTGCTTGGGTTCAGATCAAAGGGACGACAGTTTGCAGGAAAAGTTTATTTTGCATTTGAGTTTGGAGTTTACTATTATATGTGTCTACACCAGTGAGCAGTGAATATTTATTAGTTGTTGTATTCCTGCTGTGGGTGAAGTTCAGATCAGGGACATGATGAATCCGGTTACCAGTAAGCAGTGGATGTTTATGGTGTGCCTTATTATGTCCACCCCCCTGGGGGGTGGATATATTATTTTTGCTTTTTTCGCCGTCCGATGTCCGATGTCCGGCGTCCGGCGTCCGATGTCCGGCGTCACGCATGGTTTCCGCTCATTTAAAGGAAAAGTATTAGAGCTATTGTCACCAAATTTGGTATGCAGGCTTATTGGGTCAGTAGCTTGCTTGGGATTGCTTTTGGCTGTTGTACCTCTTTTGCTTACTGAGTAATACTTAAGTACAGCTATTTTCAGTACCCATTGGTTTCCGTGCATTTAAGCCAAAATAATTAAAGATATTTTACTACAATTTTGAATACAAGATTGTTATGTCCATAGCTCGCTTGGTATTGCATTTGGGACTGATAGCTTTGTCAGTACATGAGTAATAGCCATTTAGGTACTTCATTGTGTATTTTCAGTACTACTTTTGAGTAATTTGCTAATATCTCAGAAACCGTAAGAGATAGAGCGATTTCGTCGAAATTTTCGACCCACAGGGTATCTAAGGAATGTAATATTTGCAATTTTCAAAAAATTTTCCCCTCCCCAAAAATGGCGGCCATTTTGAATTTTCGAATTTTTGCCAAAAATGGCAAAACACAAATTTGCTTCTATCTCCTTAACCGTGTGAGATAGAGCGATTTCGTCGAAATTTTCGACCCACAGGGTATTTAAGGAATGCAATCTACAATTTTCCAAAAATTTTCCCCTCCCCAAAAATGGCGGCCATTTTGAATTTTCGAATTTTTGCCAAAAATGGCAAAACACTAATTTGCTTCTATCTCCTTAACCGTGCGAGATAGAGTGATTTCGTCGAAATTTTCGACCCACAGGGTATCTAAGGAATGCAATCTTTGCAATTTTCCAAAAATTTTCCCCTCCCCAAAAATGGCGGCCATTTTGAATTTTCGCCAAAAATGGCAAAACACAAATTTGCTTCTATCTCCTTAACCGTGCCAGATAGAGCGATTTCGTCAAAATTTTCGACCCACTGGGTATCTGAGCATTGTACTCTTGGTAATTTTTAAAAAATTTTCCCCTCCCCAAAAATGGCGGCCATTTTGAATTTTCGAATTTTTGCCAAAAATGGCAAAACACTAATTTGCTTCTATCTCCTTAACCATGCGAGATAGAGCGATTTCGTCGAAATTTTCGACCCACAGGGTATCTAAGGAATGTAATATTTGCAATTTTCAAAAAATATTCCCCTCCCCAAAAATGGCGGCCATTTTGAATTTTCGAATTTTTGCCAA
Source organism: Sabellastarte sp. h YS-2021 (assembly GCA_964017235.1). NCBI lineage: Eukaryota > Metazoa > Annelida > Polychaeta > Sabellida > Sabellidae > Sabellastarte > Sabellastarte sp. h YS-2021. The sequence continues at coordinate 144,410,048 of OZ024929.1, forward strand.
AAATGGCAAAACACCAATTTGCTTCTATCTCCTTAACCGTGCGAGATAGAGCGATTTCGTCGAAATTTTCGACCCACAGGGTATCTAAGGAATGCAATCTTTGCAATTTTCAAAAAATTTTCCCCTCCCCAAAAATGGCGGCCATTTTGAATTTTCGAATTTTTGCCAAAAATGGCAAAACACCAATTTGCTTCTATCTCCTTAACCGTGCCAGATAGAGCGATTTCGTCAAAATTTTCGACCCACAGGGTATCTGAGCATTGTGCTCTTGGTAATTTTTCCAAAAATTTTCCCCTCCCCAAAAATGGCGGCCATTTTGAATTTTCGAATTTTTGCCAAAAATGGCAAAACACTAATTTGCTTCTATCTCCTTAACCGTGCGAGATAGAGCGATTTCGTCGAAATTTTCGACCCACAGGGTATCTAAGGAATGTAATCTTTGCAATTTTCCAAAAATTTTCCCCTCCCCAAAAATGGCGGCCATTTTGAATTTTCGAATTTTTGCCAAAAATGGCAAAACACAAATTTCCTTCTATCTCCTTAACCGTGCGAGATAGAGCGATTTCGTCGAAATTTTCGACCCACAGGGTATCTAAGGAATGCAATCTTTGCAATTTTCCAAAAATTTTCCCCTCCCCCAAAATGGCGGCCATTTTGAATTTTCGAATTTTTGCCAAAAATGGCAAAACACAAATTTCCTTCTATCTCCTTAACCGTGCCAGATAGAGTGATTTCGTCAAAATTTTCGACCCACAGGGTATCTGAGCATTGTACTCTTGGTAATTTTTAAAAAAATTTCCCCTCCCCAAAAATGGTGGCCATTTTGAATTTTCGAATTTTTGCCAAAAATGGCAAAACACTAATTTGCTTCTATCTCCTTAACCGTGCGAGATAGAGTGATTTCGTCGAAATTTTCGACCCACAGGGTATCTAAGGAATGCAATCTTTGCAATTTTCAAAAAATTTTCCCCTCCCCAAAAATGGCGGCCATTTTGAATTTTCGAATTTTTGCCAAAAATGGCAAAACACAAATTTGCTTCTATCTCGTTAACCGTGCCAGATAGAGCGATTTCGTCAAAATTTTCGACCCACAGGGTATCTGAGCATTGTGCTCTTGGTAATTTTAACAAAATTTTCCCCTCCCCAAAAATGGCGGCCATTTTGAATTTTCGAAGTTTTGCCAAAAATGGCAAAACACAAATTTGCTTCTATCTCCATAACCGTGCCAGATAGAGCGATTTCGTCAAAATTTTCGACCCACAGGGTATCTGAGCATTGTGCTCTTGGTAATTTTAACAAAATTTTCCCCTCCCCAAAAATGGCGGCCATTTTGAATTTTCGAATTTTTGCCAAAAATGGCAAAACACTAATTTGCTTCTATCTCCTTAACCGTGCGAGATAGAGCGATTTCGTCGAAATTTTCGACCCACAGGGTATCTAAGGAATGTAATATTTGCAATTTTCAAAAAATTTTCCCCTCCCCCAAAATGGCGGCCATTTTGAATTTTCGAATTTTTGCCAAAAATGGCAAAACACAAATTTCCTTCTATCTCCTTAACCGTGCCAGATAGAGTGATTTCGTCAAAATTTTCGACCCACAGGGTATCTGAGCATTGTACTCTTGGTAATTTTTAAAAAAATTTCCCCTCCCCAAAAATGGTGGCCATTTTGAATTTTCGAATTTTTGCCAAAAATGGCAAAACACTAATTTGCTTCTATCTCCTTAACCGTGCGAGATAGAGTGATTTCGTCGAAATTTTCGACCCACAGGGTATCTAAGGAATGCAATCTTTGCAATTTTCAAAAAATTTTCCCCTCCCCAAAAATGGCGGCCATTTTGAATTTTCGAATTTTTGCCAAAAATGGCAAAACACAAATTTGCTTCTATCTCCTTAACCGTGCCAGATAGAGCGATTTCGTCAAAATTTTCGACCCACAGGGTATCTGAGCATTGTGCTCTTGGTAATTTTAACAAAATTTTCCCCTCCCCAAAAATGGCGGCCATTTTGAATTTTCGAAGTTTTGCCAAAAATGGCAAAACACAAATTTGCTTCTATCTCCATAACCGTGCCAGATAGAGCGATTTCGTCAAAATTTTCGACCCACAGGGTATCTGAGCATTGTGCTCTTGGTAATTTTAACAAAATTTTCCCCTCCCCAAAAATGGCGGCCATTTTGAATTTTCGAATTTTTGCCAAAAATGGCAAAACACTAATTTGCTTCTATCTCCTTAACCGTGCGAGATAGAGCGATTTCGTCGAAATTTTCGACCCACAGGGTATCTAAGGAATGTAATATTTGCAATTTTCAAAAAATTTTCCCCTCCCCAAAAATGGCGGCCATTTTGAATTTTCGAATTTTTGCCAAAAATGGCAAAACACTAATTTGCTTCTATCTCCTTAACCGTGCGAGATAGAGCGATTTCGTCGAAATTTTCGACCCACAGGGTATCTAAGGAATGTAATATTTGCAATTTTCAAAAAATTTTCCCCTCCCCAAAAATGGCGGCCATTTTGAATTTTCGAATTTTTGCCAAAAATGGCAAAACACAAATTTGCTTCTATCTCCTTAACCGTGCGAGATAGAGCGATTTCGTCGAAATTTTCGACCCACAGGGTATCTAAGGAATGCAATCTTTGCAATTTTCAAAAAATTTTCCCCTCCCCAAAAATGGCGGCCATTTTGAATTTTCGAATTTTTGCCAAAAATGGCAAAACACAAATTTCCTTCTATCTCCTTAACCGTGCGAGATAGAGCGATTTCGTCGAAATTTTCGACCCACAGGGTATCTAAGGAATGCAATCTTTGCAATTTTCAAAAAATTTTCCCCTCCCCCAAAATGGCGGCCATTTTGAATTTTCGAATTTTTGCCAAAAATGGCAAAACACAAATTTCCTTCTATCTCCTTAACCGTGCCAGATAGAGTGATTTCGTCAAAATTTTCGACCCACAGGGTATCTGAGCATTGTACTCTTGGTAATTTTTAAAAAAATTTCCCCTCCCCAAAAATGGTGGCCATTTTGAATTTTCGAATTTTTGCCAAAAATGGCAAAACACTAATTTGCTTCTATCTCCTTAACCGTGCGAGATAGAGTGATTTCGTCGAAATTTTCGACCCACAGGGTATCTAAGGAATGCAATCTTTGCAATTTTCAAAAAATTTTCCCCTCCCCAAAAATGGCGGCCATTTTGAATTTTCGAATTTTTGCCAAAAATGGCAAAACACAAATTTGCTTCTATCTCCTTAACCGTGCCAGATAGAGCGATTTCGTCAAAATTTTCGACCCACAGGGTATCTGAGCATTGTGCTCTTGGTAATTTTAACAAAATTTTCCCCTCCCCAAAAATGGCGGCCATTTTGAATTTTCGAAGTTTTGCCAAAAATGGCAAAACACAAATTTGCTTCTATCTCCATAACCGTGCCAGATAGAGCGATTTCGTCAAAATTTTCGACCCACAGGGTATCTGAGCATTGTGCTCTTGGTAATTTTAACAAAATTTTCCCCTCCCCAAAAATGGCGGCCATTTTGAATTTTCGAATTTTTGCCAAAAATGGCAAAACACAAATTTGCTTCTATCTCCTTAACCGTGCGAGATAGAGCGATTTCGTCGAAATTTTCGACCCACAGGGTATCTAAGGAATGTAATATTTGCAATTTTCAAAAAATTTTCCCCTCCCCAAAAATGGCGGCCATTTTGAATTTTCGAATTTTTGCCAAAAATGGCAAAACACTAATTTGCTTCTATCTCCTTAACCGTGCGAGATAGAGCGATTTCGTCGAAATTTTCGACCCACAGGGTATCTAAGGAATGTAATATTTGCAATTTTCAAAAAATTTGCCCCTCCCCAAAAATGGCGGCCATTTTGAATTTTCGAATTTTTGCCAAAAATGGCAAAACACAAATTTGCTTCTATCTCCTTAACCGTGCGAGATAGAGCGATTTCGTCGAAATTTTCGACCCACAGGGTATCTAAGGAATGCAATCTTTGCAATTTTCAAAAAATTTTCCCCTCCCCAAAAATGGCGGCCATTTTGAATTTTCGAATTTTTGCCAAAAATGGCAAAACACAAATTTGCTTCTATCTCCTTAACCGTGCGAGATAGAGCGATTTCGTCGAAATTTTCGACCCACAGGGTATCTAAGGAATGCAATCTTTGCAATTTTCAAAAAATTTTCCCCTCCCCAAAAATGGCGGCCATTTTGAATTTTCGAATTTTTGCCAAAAATGGCAAAACACAAATTTGCTTCTATCTCCTTAACCGTGCCAGATAGAGCGATTTCGTCAAAATTTTCAACCCACTGGGTATCTGAGCATTGTGCTCTTGGTAATTTTTCCAAAAATTTTCCCCTCCCCAAAAATGGCGGCCATTTTGAATTTTCGAATTTTTGCCAAAAATGGCAAAACACTAATTTGCTTCTATCTCCTTAACCGTGCGAGATAGAGCGATTTCGTCGAAATTTTCGACCCACAGGGTATCTAAGGAATGTAATCTTTGCAATTTTCCAAAAATTTTCCCCTCCCCAAAAATGGCGGCCATTTTGAATTTTCGAATTTTTGCCAAAAATGGCAAAACACAAATTTCCTTCTATCTCCTTAACCGTGCGAGATAGAGCGATTTCGTCGAAATTTTCGACCCACAGGGTATCTAAGGAATGCAATCTTTGCAATTTTCAAAAAATTTTCCCCTCCCCCAAAATGGCGGCCATTTTGAATTTTCGAATTTTTGCCAAAAATGGCAAAACACTAATTTGCTTCTATCTCCTTAACCGTGCGAGATAGAGTGATTTCGTCGAAATTTTCGACCCACAGGGTATCTAAGGAATGCAATCTTTGCAATTTTCCAAAAATTTTCCCCTCCCCAAAAATGGCGGCCATTTTGAATTTTCGAATTTTTCCCAAAAATGGCAAAACACAAATTTGCTTCTATCTCCTTAACCGTGCGAGATAGAGCGATTTCGTCGAAATTTTCGACCCACAGGGTATCTAAGGAATGCAATCTTTGCAATTTTCCAAAAAAATTTTCCCCTCCCCAAAAATGGCGGCCATTTTGAATTTTCGAATTTTTGCCAAAAATGGCAAAACACAAATTTGCTTCTATCTCCTTAACCGTGCGAGATAGAGCGATTTCGTCAAAATTTTCGACCCACAGGTATTTCAGCATTGTATTCTTGGCAATTTAAAAAAAAATTTCCCGTCCCCTAAAATGGCGGCCATTTTGAATTTTCAAATTTTTGTCAAAAATGGCAAAACACAAATTTGCTTCTATCTCCTTAACCATGCGAGATAGAGCGATTTCGTCGAAATTTTCAACCCACGGGGTATCTAAGGAATGTAATCTTTGCAATTTTCAAAAAATTTTCCCCTCCCCAAAAATGGCAGCCATTTTGAATTTTCGAATTTTTGCCCAAAATGGAAAAACACAAACTGGCCTTAACCGTGCCAAATAGAGTTATTTCGTTGAAATTTTCGACCCATAGGGTATCTAGAAAATGTACTCTTGGCAATTTTCAAAAAAATTTCCTTTTCCCAAAAATGGCGGCCATTTTGAATTTTCAAATTTTTGCCAAAAATAGAAAAACAGGAATTTGCTTCTATCTTCTTAACCATGCCAGATAGAGTGATTTCGTCAAAATTTTCAACCCAACCAATGCAAAAAGGCATGAAGCTGAAATAATTTACATCTACACTAACAAATATTTAAGCATCATTGATATATTTTACAAATGAAACAGGGTCTTGTAAGACTACTGTACAATTTGGGCAAAAGGTTCATGGGTGGACATTACACATGATAATGTGTGTTCTTCTATGCTATCCTGTTTCTATTCGCATCTACTATCAACAGGGCGGCCGATTTCTAGTATTAAGTTTACTATTACATTTACTGTTTATGTAGCTGAGGTTCAAGGGAATGAAAGATCCTACACCAGTGAGCAGTGAACATTTATTGTGTAGTTTATTACTTGTATTCTTCTTGTAGCTGAGGTTCAGATCAAGGACATGACGGGTCCAGGTACCAGTGAGCAGTGGATGTACTGGAAATCTCGCACACCTCAGCAGAAGAACAGGTCCTATGCTCTCAGGGAGCTTGAGAAACTACTCAATGGAGACAAGGTGAGGGGTGGTCGTGTGAAACACAGCAAGTCAGATAATAACTTAACCCATTGGTGTGACTCATACCTAACAAATGCCAGTCACAAAAGTAAACAGTATTATGTAGAGGAAAATGCTATCTGTGCTGGCGGAGATGAATAAACAAAAACTGATATTCTTAATATCAGAATTTTCTAAAAATAAATAGATATTATTTTCTAATATAAAAATATCAGAATTAATAGATTTATCTAGTAATTACAAGAGAGCACTATTGTGTAATTACAAGATAGAAACAATATTGACAGGGAGGCTTTATTTGTAATAAAATAGATTTAGAGCTGCATAATAATGTCATAAGGTGAACTGGATTAAATGTCAGAAAAATTCAATATACAGCAAATTTTAAGCATGTGCTTGGATTCAAAACTAAAACATTCAGTTTGTCTCCAGGTTATGTTTCATTTTAGTGACTTGAGACTTTTCTTATTATCACTTCAGGATCATATGCATTATGCTATTGGTAGAGGATTGATTTATATCCAATTATCAATAAATCAGCATAATTCCTGAATTGCTTAGAGATATACATAATCGAAAGGAATTTCTGTAAATCATTTATTTACTGTTTTTTAGGTTCAGTAAGGTCATATTTAACATGTAAGGTAGTACTTGTTCAGTTTTAATTTGTACCACAAATAAAGTTGCAATTTGAAAGACCACTTTGTTCAGATCACTGTAACATAAGGGTATATTAATAACTGGATTTCAATCTCTGTAAAAATTTTAGATGTACAAGGTGGGGTCAGACATCTGTTGTAAGGTACAGTATAATAGCTAATCAGTTACAAGTGGTTTAAATGTCTACAATAAGGCCACTCCTGTTCTTCTTTCAAGGCAACTGTTTCATAAGACTGATCACTTTTAGGATCTTTACACTTTTACCCCACAGTCTTTAAAGGCTGTGTGGTATTGTTTTCACACATGGCGTCATGTAAGGGGGAGGGAGAAAAATCTTATCCAGCATGTGTCTCAAAAACCATAAGGCATAAGAAGTTCATACTTACTGGTTGGGGTGTGGAGTTGTGTTGGAGTTATTGGTTGGGGTGTGTAGGTATGTTATGTCATGGTGTGACCTTGATTTGACCTTTCCGTTGTGACCTCAGCAATTAAAAGCTTATCCGGGCTAGTTTCTCGAAAATCACGCGGTGCAACCGCATGGTGCGACCATGATTTAATCTTTGACATTTTTGCTCTCACCCTGACTAGTGAAATTTTGTCCAGGTTTTATTGCAGACATCATAACATGTAGGAAGTTGAAACTTGGTAGGGACATTGTTTGGGGAGTGTAGTTATGCAGCACTATGGTGTGACCTTGATTTGACTGGCCAATGTGACCCCACCAATTTTTTCTATCTACATTTTGGTGGATGTAGGTGTGCAACCTCGTGGTGTGACCTTGACCTTTGACTTCGCTGTTCTTACCCTGACTTATAAAATAATGCCCAGATTATATCTCAGAAACCATAAGGTGTAGGAAGTTGATACTTAGTAGGGACATTGGTTGGGGTGTGTAGGTATGCAACAACACAGTGTGACCTTGATTTGAACTCTGACCTTGCTGTGGTGACCCTGACCTTCAAAATCTTGTCCAGACTATATCCTGAAAACTGTTAGGTGTAGAAAGGGGAAACCTGGAAGAGATATAGGTGGGGGGAGAGGGGGTGTAAGTGTGAAACACCATGGTGTGATATTGGTTGGTCTTTGACATTGCTATAGTGACCCTGAACTTAAAATTCTTGTCCAGGCTATATCTTGGGAACTGTAAGGCATAAAAAGTTATTACTTGGTTGGTATGTTCGTAGGTGGGTGTAGGTGTGCAACATCATGGTGTAAACTTTGAGTGACTTTTTACTTCGGCACTGCCAGAATGTTTTCTACTGCCACGTTTGACTGATTTGAGACATATTTCTTCTATCACAATGCTATATGGATTGCTGCAACTGATTGTTATTTGTAATATTATCTCCTGTCAATGAAAGTTGAAGCGGATATAGGACCAGTCAGCGTCTGCCCATCTCGTCCTGTCCATTTGATATCACTGCCCTCTCACATCCACAATAAATGACCAATCTTTCCCAAATTTTCACATTATGTGTATTCTAGTGAAAATTTTACAACTAACATTTTTACCAAGATTCGACAAAAAATTTTGCCATGGCAACTGTTTTCTTGTTTGAGGGGAAATTTTACTACGTGAATGCTTATGTCTGCTCCTGACATCAAACCTCAAGCTTTATTTGCTGCTAAACTTTTACAATCTATTCATTATGATGAAAGGATGGCATCTTGTAGTTTTGATGAAATTCTGGCAAAAGTGTTGCCATGGTAATCCTTTCACTGTGAATTTTTTTTTTGTGTGTGTGTTTCTTGTTCATTTTCAATTTTTACCCCACAGCAGTGAGCTTGACCTTTAAAATTTTGTCCAGGCAATATCTCTGAAACCGTAAAGTGTAGGAAGTTGATACTTGGTAGGGACATTGGTTGGGGGGTTGTAGGTGTGCAACGTCATGGTGTGACCTTAATTTGACCTTGCGGTAGTGACCTTGACCTTTAAAATTTTGTCCAGGCAATATCTCTGAAACCGTAAAGTGTAGGAAGTTGACAGTTGGTAGGGGCATTGCTTAGGGGTTGTAGGTGTGCATCATAATTTTGCTGTTGAATCGTCTTGTTTTAATACTTTATCTTTACATACATTTTCTTTCTCTTAGATGTTATTTTCTCTACTTAAACATCATTTTGACCTTAATATAACTGACACTGCTCTGAAAGTATCCCGATCTTTGTACTGTTTCACTACTTTTATATCTCATGGTGTTGAAAACTATTTCCCCAGGCTGTGGGGTATGGGCATCTCTGATGCCATTTTCTTTTGAAAATTTAGTTTTCAGCAGTTGACAGGTTATTATGTCCACCCCACTGGGGGGTGGACATATTATTTTTGCTTTTTCCGCCGTCCGGCGCCCGGCGTCCCACTTGGTTTCCAGACATTTTAGGCAACAGTTCTTATCCTATCTTTACCAAATTTGGCATGCAGGTTTATTGGGTTAATAGCTTGTATGGGAATGCTTTTGGTGATGATAGCTCTATAGCTAACTGAGTAATAGCTACTTTGCTACTTTTGAGTAGCTCTTTGGTTTCCAGACATTTTAAGAAATGCTGTTAAGCCTAGCTTTCTGAAATTTGGTATGGAGGTTCATTGGGTTAATAGCTTGTATGGGATTGCTTTTGGGGGGAATTGCTTCATAGATGAGTGAGTAATTAATTAAATAAATGAGTAATTAGCTATTTTGAATACTGAAAAAGGCAAATGTGCTCATATCTCCTAAACCGTGCGAGATAGAGCGATTTCGTCGAAATTGTCGACCCACAGGGTATCTAAGGAATGTACTCTGTGCAATTTTCCAAAAATTTTCCCCTCCCCAAAAATGGCGGCCATTTTGAATTTTTGCCAAAAATGGCAAAACACAAATTTGCTTCTATCTCCTTAACTGTGCGAGATAGAGCGATTTCGTCGAAATTGTCGACCCACAGGGTATCTAAGGAATGTGCTCTGCAATTTTCAAAAAATTTTCCCCTCCCCAAAAATGGCGGCCATTTTGAATTTTCGAATTTTTGCCAAAAATGGCAAAACACAATTTTATTGCGTTAATATATCTTACCTAGTGGACAGATGCATTTGTCCGGCGCACAGCCGGTCCCGCCAAACGTTAGAGAAAAACGCCTCGAGCTGGGCTCTGGCCCGGACCGGTAGTGTCCTGTTTACTCGCCAGGTGGCTGTATAGCCTCCCTGCCGGTGCACTGCGCGTGCGCGCGCATGCGTACTTCCTCCTTTTGTTTGGCGCGAAGACGAGAGGTCGTCTGTTTTTTGGAGAAACTTTTATTTTATTTTATATCTGTTACAGGATATATTTTGATAAATTCTTTGTGTAGAAGTGTTGTTTAATAACTATGGATTCACCAGGACAAAGGCGGGGATCGTGCGGCCATAAGATGGCTGGATTTGATATGCATGAGAAGTGTGCTCGTTGTCGAGACAAAGGTCTGGGTAAAGATCCCTGCATTGTGGGAGGTGCGATATGCAAGATTTGTGACAATTTTACAGCAATTCAGCGTGAGATGCTGGCCACTCCACAGTATCAAATTCGCAAGGACAAAAAAGCAGGTTTGCTAGTGTCACCACGAGATGTAACTGTGTTGTCTCCAGTTAATTCTTCTCAACAGCCAGCTAGTACTGCGCATGCTCAGCAGACGATTTCTGAAGATGACAGTGCGCATGCGCAGGACCTCCCTGGGGGTAGCGATAATGTGAGTTCTTCAGATTTTGTTTCCAAAAAAGATTTTGACAAATTAAGTGACCAGCTAGACGAGAAATTCTCTCGTTTTGAAGCACTCTTATCAAGAGGCAATATATTTGCTACCCCCAAAGTACCGGTTCAGGTTTCAAACCCACCGGTTTCTGATCAGCCATTCATAGATCCTGCCTCTGCCCGAACCACCGGTCCGGTGCGGTTTCCGGCAGTACAGGCTAGTACAGGATCAGATGGCAAGAAAGATTCAAAGAAGAAGCACAAGTCTTCTCATCATAAATCTTCCAAAGCCAAACCGGTTCCGGTTGAGGAAAATACCGGTCCGGTACAGAAAAAGCCCTCTGACACTGCACTTCAACAATCTAAACCGGTACCGGTTGGGGAGATGACCGGTCCGGTCAGGGCATACCAAACTGACACCTTTGTACCCAAGGAACCGGTTCCGGTTGTGGATGGACCTTGTACCGGTCCGGAACCGGCTGCACCGGCTGGGGAGCCGTTTATGAGAAACCTTGCTTCTGGTGGTGGCTCAGATGATATGTCCAATGTTGAACACCCCTTAACAGATGTCTTGCCTGTGGCTTCAGATGAACCACTCTTTGGGGATCATACATCAACAGATGTTGTGGATAGGGATCATACATCACCAGATGTTTTGGATAGCGAGGATGGTGAACTTTCTGAATCAGACACTGATAAACCAGAAAAGAATGAAGAAATGAGTTACAGGGAAACAGTTCGTTCCATCAGGGCCTTTATGGGCTGGAACTTTATCCCAGACTTTGAGTTTGAGTACAGTGACCCGGATAAGTCCAACAATCCGTGGCGTGGAAAAAATCCGAAAACAAGTTCAAAGGTGTCAGTAGCCATGCCAGCAGACGATTGGCTCTGTCAGAAGCTGGAGAGGATTAATCTGACTGTAGCTGAGGGTTACCCTTCCCAAAGTCAAGAAGCAGGTGGTTTGCGTACTGACCAATTCATACGCACCCCTAAACCACAGGATAAATGGTATCCCATGCATAAGTTAAAGACAGATGGTCCCCAGCGACCAGGTAGAAAGCTGTTCAACTGGCATGGTTCTGAGGCGAAACTAAATGCTCAATTCTCAAGAATTGTCAAACCAGCTGCATATCTCGCAACAGGTCCCGTGTCTCGTCCCATATCGCAAGAAGTACTACGCAGATGGGAAAGGTGCGCCCGAGAGGGTACTTACACAGTGAACCATGCAGCTGGTTTCAGCAGATGCACTAGCGAGATTCAAGATCAGATGGCACATCACATAACTTTCCTACAGACTCATCTCAGTAAGGGCAAGTCAGCCAAGGAGGTGTCTGAAGCACTTAAGGAGTTAAGGGATTTATGTGTTTTCCACCAGAATGTATCCGTCTCTCTTGGGACAGCTCTACAGCACCTGGCTGATAGCCTTTTTGTGCAGCTGGGGAACTTCATTCTGATGCGTCGGGACTCTTATTTAGATCATGTTCGTCCCGGTATGAAGATGGACACTTGGAATGAACTGAGGAATGCTGCTCTTTTTGGATATGGGTTATTTCCCGACGCGGCCTTGAATGTCGCGGAACAAGATATCAACAAGTTTGAGACACAACATGTGTCGGTCCAGTCTCGAGTTGGTCCCCAGCACCAACAGAAGACCAAGTATCGCTATAAACCGTATGAGAAGAAGGAGGCTAAGACCATGGTTCAGCCGTCATCTGCTCCTCAACAACCTTGGCGACAGTTTGGGTCACGAGGTCGTGGCCGTGGGTGTGGTTCTACTAACCACCGTTTTTCCAAGTATGCCCGGGGTGGCAAAAATTATAAATGACAATCATTGTACAAACCCACGCAACCAAATAATTCCAAAACTAGTGGGTCAAAACATCGGCTCTCAAAACATTTCAAAGACTGTATACTCAAGAACTGCTGTAATTCCTGTTCCTATTGTTGTCGGTCCCGGGCAGCCGCAAAAGAAAGGCCTAAGTCCCGATCTTTGTCAGACAGAAATAAAACATGTCAAAAGTGCTTCTTTTGTCTCTCCTTGTCGTTCTGTCCCTCATGTACCAAATGTCCACAGTGTTGCAGAAAATCCTCCTGTAGGATACAGGTTGCACAGGTTTTGGGAAACGTGGCTCAGCCTGGGTTCAAATCCTCGGGTAGTCTCCATCTTGAAGGACGGTTACAACCTCCCTTTCAAGATGAGGCCCCCATTGACCAGGTGTCCTCTGATAATCAGCGGATACGCCAACCCTCGCAGAAACAAGTTTTTGAAGGAGGCGTTGCAGTCCCTGATTACAAAACAGGCCGTAGAAAAAGTAGTGGTTCGGGCTTCTCTGGCCTTTTACAACCGGCTGTTCATAGTTCCCAAACCAAACAACAAATGGCATCCAATCTTGGATTTGAGCAAACTCAATCTTTTCCTCCACTCGGAAACCTTCAAAATGTAAACTCCGGAGACCATCCGGCTATCCCTTCAAAAAGGCGAATGGGTCACATCGCTGGATTTCAGCGATGCCTATTTTCACATTCCCATCAACTCAAGGTCGAGGAAGTATCTCCGGTTTCACCTGCACGGTCAAACCTTCCAGTTCAGGGCTCTGCCGTTCGGCCTAGCGACGGCTCCTTTGGAATTCACAAAGGTGGTGAAGGAGGTGAAATTGATGGCCCAGTCCAGGGGTATAAGGATCCACCAGTACCTAGACGACTGGTTGCTTCGAGCGCCCTGTCGGGAGGCTTGTGTGAACCAAACGCGGACCCTGATGGCTCTGTGTCAGCAGTTGGGATGGTTAGTCAATCTGCAAAAGTCAGAACTTGTTCCCCAACAGGAGTTCAACTTTGTCGGTTATCATTTCGACCTCTCCAAGGGTCTAGTAAAGCCGACTCAGGAGAGGTGGCAAACCCTAACTCAAAAAATAAAGATGCTAATGAACAGAGGCCATTGTTCGGTCCGAGAGTTCATGTCTCTCATAGGTTTGTTGACAGCCACAGCCTTCACATGAGACCGATTCAGTGGCACTTGAAGAATCACTGGCACGTGCCAGAGGTACTAGAGAAGGAGATTCCTCTTCCCAGATCTCTATACCCTCATCTGCAGTGGTGGCTGGACGAAAACAATGTACTCAGCGGCCAACCTCTTCATCCTCTGCAACATGCTCTGCAGTTGTTTACCGACGCCTCAAACGAAGGTTGGGGCGCGCACTTAGGAGACCACACGGCAAAAGGAGTTTGGTCGGACTCAGAAAGCCAGTTGCACATAAATTTTCTCGAGCTAAAGGCGGTCCTTCTGGCCCTCAAGAAGTTCGAGCAACAGTGTTGGGGGCCAGATCATTTTGATAGCCACGGACAACACAACGGTTGTCTCATACATCAACAAGGAGGGGGGTATGAGATCAGGCTCACTTTGTGCCCTCCTCTGGAGACTGCTTTCCTGGTGCAATCGCAGACAGATAGTTCTAAGGGCCAGGCACATTCCGGGAAGGCTGAATGTGATAGCAGACAAATTGTCCAGGAGCACTCAGGTTATTCAGACAGAATGGTCCCTCCTGCAGGAAGTCTTCGACCACTTATGTGCCAGGTGGCACACTCCTCGAGTGGATCTCTTTGCAACAAGGTACAATCACAAACTACCCAAGTTTGTGTCCCCAGTACCCGATCCACAGGCATGGAGAGTAGATGCTCTCAGCCTGAATTGGGAGAATATGGATGCCTACGCGTTCCCTCCTGTGTCTCTTTTGGGCAAGGTGGTGTCCAAGATCCTAGATCAGGGAGTTCACAGGTTGGTTCTGATTGCTCCAGGGTGGCCCAACATGCCTTGGTTCTGGGATCTAGTCAGCATGTCTGTTCAGATTCCTCTCTCCCTTCCAAACGTGGAGAACCTGCTGACCCAACCGTTCAATCAGTGTCCCCACAGAGATCTCCTAGGGCTCAACCTCCACGCCTGGCTCCTAGAGCCTCTAGCATACAGGCACAAGGATTCTCTGATGAAGTGGCAACGAGAATTGAGGCTCCTCAAAGACAATCAACCAGAGCCATCTATGAATCGAAGTGGTCCATATTTGTCAAATGGTGCGAGTCACACAAGGTGGACTTCGGGTCACCTTCTTTAAATCAGGTAGCGGAATTTCTCCTGTTCCTTTTCAAGGAGAAAAATCTTCAACCTAGCACCATAGATGGATATAGAACTGCTATAGCCGACAAAATTGGTTGTGACAAGGTTAATTTTGGTAAAGACGAAAACCTTACCCGCTTGCTAGACAGTTTCCATAGAGATAAACCCAAGGGTCTTCGAGGAGTCCCTAGCTGGAATCTGTCTCTGGTCTTGCATCAATTAACCCAGTCCCCCTTTGAACCCCTTCGAAAAGCATCTCTGAAACATCTTACCTTCAAAACGGTGTTTCTCCTGGCTTTGGGCTCGGGCAAAAGAAGGAGTGAGATTCATGCCTGGGTACACAGGAACATTAGACATCAGGAAGATTGGGCTAATGTTTCTTTATTCCCTTCTCCTTGTTTCTTGTCCAAGAATCAGTTGGCTAAAGAAGGGCCTTCTTCAGTAGCTCCGGTAATTATTCCGGCCTTGGCCCCTACGTTGGATAAGTCTCTCAAGGAGGATAGAACCTTATGTCCAGTTCGGGCTTTGCGTTATTACCTGGACAAGACCAAAGACCTCCGTTCCGGCAAACAGTTGGTCTTTGTGTCTTTCAAGAAGAACTTCAATAAGGACATCGCTCCTGCTACGATTTCTTCTTGGATTAAACAAACCATCTTGTTGTGCTATCAATTGTCCAATGAGGATGCACAACAATTGCATCAGGTCAGAGCCCATGATGTGCGGGCCTTTGCAGCTTCTAAGGCTTTTCAAGGAGGTGTGTCCTTGGACCAGATCCTCTCAGCCTGCCACTGGAAGTCGCACAATACCTTCACCCAATTTTATTTGAAGGATGTAGCATGGGCTGATGCTGACCTGTACCATTTAGGACCAGTGGTCGCAGCCCAGCACATACGCGAGTAACTGGTATTCTTGCAAGGATAACTTGTATATAGTGTAAAGCGTTTAGAAGGAGTAGTGGGTTGTTTTAGTTGGCTCCTTCTTTTTTAGTTATCTTGTTTTGAAACCCCAGTGCGCAGTTCTCAACCGGAAGGGCTGGTGTGGGGTATGAGTTATTTCTAGTTTATCCTGTTCTGCTTCCTCCGGAATCCTTGGGACTGAACTCTTACCTCCTCTCTCCTATAGTCCTAGCCCAGGTGGCTCGGTAGACGGCAAAAAAGAGGGGGGGGGAACCAACTATGGTGTAGGGTATGGGAAGGATCCCTAACCCTTGGGCCGGAGGCCCAGAGTTCTGACAAGAGTCCCTGTTGAGTTTAGCTGCCCTCCATCCAATGGGTAGTTATTCTGCATCTGTCCACTAGGTAAGATATATTAACGCAATAAAATGGAAAATTTAATAAGTAAATTAAATTTTTATAAGTTAATATCTTACCTAGTGGACAGAGGGATTCCCACCCTGCCTTCCCCGCAACAAACATTCCCAGGGGACTCAAACAGGGTGCAAACAAAAGGAGGAAGTACGCATGCCCGCGCACGCGCAGTGCACCGGCAGGGAGGCTATACAGCCACCTGGCGAGTAAACAGGACACTACCGGTCCGGGCCAGAGCCCAGCTCGAGGCGTTTTTCTCTAACGTTTGGCGGGACCGGCTGTGCGCCGGACAAATGCATCTGTTCACTAGGTAAGATATTAACTTATAAAAATTTAATTTACTTATTAAATTTTCCAATTTGCTTCTATCTCCTTAACCGTGCGAGATAGAGCGATTTCGTCCAAATTTTCGACCCACAGGGTATCTAAGGAATGTACTCTGTGCAATTTTCCCAAAATTTTCCCCTCCCCAAAAATGGCGGCCATTTTGAATTTTCGAATTTTTGCCAAAAATGGCAAAACACAAATGTGCTTCTATCTCCTTAACCGTGCGAGATAGAGCGATTTTCTCGAAATTTTCGACCCACAGGGTATCTAAGGAATGTACTCTGTGCAATTTTCCCAAAATTTTCCCCTCCCCAAAAATGGCGGCCATTTTGAATTTTCGAATTTTTGCCAAAAATGGCAAAACACAAATTTGCTTCTATCTCCTTAACCGTGCGAGATAGAGCGATTTCGTCGAAATGTTCGACCCACAGGGTATCTAAGGAATGTACTCTTTGCAATTTTCAAAAAATTTTCCCCTCCCCAAAAATGGCGGTCATTTTGATTTTTCGAATTTTTGCCAAAAATGGCAAAACACAAAATTGCTTCTATCTCCTTAACCGTGCGAGATAGAGCGATTTCGTCGAAATTGTCGACCCACAGGGTATCTAAGGAATGTACTCTGTGCAATTTTCCCAAAATTTTCCCCTCCCCAAAAATGGCGGCCATTTTGATTTTTCGAATTTTTGCCAAAATTGGCAAAACACAAAATTGCTTCTGTCTCCTTAACCGTGCGAGATAGAGCGATTTCGTCGAAATTTTCGACCCACAGGGTATCTAAGAAATGTACTCTTGCCAATTTTCAAAATATTTTCCTTTTCCCAAAAATGGCGGCCATTTTGAATTTTCAAATTTTTGCCAAAAATAGAAAAACAGGAATTTGCTTCTATCTTCTTAACCGTGCAAGATAGAGTGATTTCGTCAAAATTTTCGACCCAACCAATGCAAAAAGGCATGAAGCTGAAATAATTTACATCTACACTAATAAATATTTAAGCATCATTGATATATTTTACAAATGAAACAGGGTCTTGTAAGACTACTGTACAATTTTGGCAAAAGGTTCATGGGGTGGACATTACACATGATAATGTGTGTTCTTCTATGCTATCCTGTTTCTATTCGCATCTACTATCAACAGGGCGTCCTATTTCTAGTTCATGGTCCTGACATGAAACGTGAAGCTTCATATGCTATAAAACTTTCACAGTATGCTCACCATGATGGAAGATCATTCCCTTTGTAGTGTTAAATGAAATTCTATCAAATATTGTTGCCATGGTAACTGTTCTACTTTGAAATTGCACAGTGGATTACAGAGCTAACACATGATGCATCATATCTATATAAATGATTTTCACTTACTTCTGCACTGATACTGAAACTGCTATTTTTCCTTTGTCATACACAGACCATCTGCCATAAAAATTAATGCTGTCATCTTGCTATTAAATTGTCTTGTTTTGAAAATTTATCTTCCCAACTGTTTTCTCTTTATTGTTATTTCTTCTACACCTTTGCATTACTTACACCATCTGTTCTGATAGACCCCTTATCTTTGTACTTATTCATCTCTTCCATATCTCATAATGTCCAATGCTATTTCCCCAGGCTGTGGGGTACGGACATCTCTAATATTACTTTTAAGTTCTGTTTCATCACCTTTATGGAAGATATTCCAGTGCTACTCCTTTAATGTAATTTTCTTGTACATTGGCTCCACCAGTTGGAACTTTCTGAAAACTTACTTATTGCCAACTAAGATCCTATTTCTGTTGTCTCTAGCTTTTGTATTTAGTTACAGTAGAACATCATTTGACATCTTATTATCTGAATATTACATTGTTTGAACTCAGTTACACTCTCACAAATAAGTAGTTCCCTGTTGTTTTATACTAAAATTCCTCATTTTCCTGTGTGATGAACCTTCCATTATCCAAACAAAATTCCTTTCCCAGCCTATTCATACAATAGAGGTTCTACTGTAGTAGTAGTATTATTATTGTTATTTGTTTGAAGTGGTATTTTATCGAAGAAAACTCAGTTTATTCTGTTTTATAATAAATACATCACTTCAGTTTAACATACCTTCTATTTTCTGAACACAATTTCACTTTCGTAGCATGTTTGAAATATATAATCTTGCTTAAAACAGGTTAAATTGTGTCTACAACTACCACAGCTCTGGTGGCTAGTGGGACAGCAATAGCCAAACTTATTTTCAGAATTTGATTTATAATTTTTAAAACAAATTAAAATTGATTAAACATTTCATATTTGCATTACTTCTTTATATTATCAATGTACAGAAGCACAAGCCACACCTTTCTCCGGATGAAGTGACAACAGTCAGGAAGAACCTAGAGACACAGAGCGTGGACGTCAACGATGAATTTGTAAGTGTTGGGCATACAACCCATTTACACTGTTTCCTCAAACTGTACTATATAGTACTATCTATATACATGGAACCTTTTCATATAAAACAATAAGAAAATGCAACTTGGAATAGTAAAAGGTCAGTAAAAAGTAAGAGGTTCTATTCAAGTTGCTTAGTAATGTCCCTGTTAACATCTACAATGAGTCTCAATATCTGGACATTTATATACCTTCAAGTATGCATGTTTTAAATACCTTTGTTTCACTGTTTAAATATTGTTAACATAAAATAGTTTGTATATTAAAAATACCAAATAGAAGTCTTAATAACAGCACCTCGTACAATAAACCCGTAAAGCATCTCTGTTTCTATTGTAAAATTTTTAAAAGAAATCAATACTATGTAATCTTATACATCCCTATGTTTTAGATCCGAGAGACGTGGCATCACGTTTACCGCCGTTATTTCTTTAGAAAGACTCTTGCCACCGCAAATGACTGCAAGAAGGGGTTTTATTATTACCAGAGAGGCTTCACAGAGACAGGAGTAAGTAGACTTTGTTGTCTTTACTGCTTTTACTTAAGGATTTCTAGGTAACAGAGTTCAAGAAGGGCGGACAATTTTGCAGTTACCACGTTCAAGCCTGAAGTCCTCAAGGGGTCCAATATTTCCTCTACTTGACCAAGATTTAAATGTAAAAGACACTTTCTGTTGGAAAAAAAAACCTTCACTGAACCATAAATTCCTTACATTATTATGTACTTAAAGGGTAATTATCATAAATAGAGTTCTGTGTTAAGATGTGTAGCTATGTGCAAATAGCATATAACCAGTGTTTGTACAGGTTAGAGTTTTTGACCTCAGCGCATAAAGTCTGGGGTTATAGTTGTCCCCTGTGTCATCTGGGAAGTGACAGCAGCGGTGGGCATTAAGCTTGTGTGTTCAAAGTATAAACCATTGCATGGATTGTCACCAAGTTTCCAGAATATGTTACCCCAAGAGGATCTAGAGCTGATAAGATTTTTTAGCGGTATCACTCAACAAATGTTGTCCTAGCAACACTATAAATACTTAATTAAAACAAGGCCAAAAGGTGTTTTGGTCCCCTAGCGCCAGCACAAAGCCATCAGAGACACAAGTAGTGCACTAGAATTTATGAAAGTCTCATGACAGAAAGAAATTCCAACTTAATTTCGGTGAGCAGACAAATAGTCATCACTCTGTGCCACAATTCATGAAATGTCTGATGCAAGAAGGACATGTGTCCTTTTAGCGATTGGAGTGCAAGAGAAAGAAATTCAGTTTCATCAAAGTCTAGAGACAAAAGGACATATGTATGGGGGAAAAGCCCAAAGGACATGTGTCCTTTTAGCTATTGGAGAGCAAGAGAGGCAAAATCAGAATCCACAGGTACTGTCAATTTCATCAAAGTCCGGAGACAAAAAAAAAAGTGATCCGTAGAAGCACGAGCTCTAGCGAGGCTCACGCTTAAAAAGGTGCACTATTTTAACCATTGTTACTGCAGTTGCATTTTTATCCCTCCCACTGGCCAAAGGCCAGGTTTGGGAGATTATGAAATGCTTTCCATGCATTTGTGTGCATGCTGGGGTGCATGCATGCATGCATTTGTCACATTTATGTAAACATTTATATCTCATTCGTTTATGAAGATATCTTCACCAAATTTGCTAAGAATGTTTATGGCTATGAAATCATGTCTGCAAAAAACATTTTGTCCACATGTAAAAAAAATATCAAAATCAAAATGGCCATTACTGTTCATAATCAGTAATATGCATAACATTTACATAGCTTGGAAAGCTTGCCTGAGAGTAATTCTCTCCTTGTTTTGAAAACAAAAACAAAAAACAAAGTGGCCGCCATGTGAGATCTTTAATGCAAAAAAAAAAAAGGCCTAATAAACCCCTTATCATTGGTCCTAGGTGTTCGGAATGAGGAAACAAGTTATAGGAAATCATGACCGGCAATTCTTTTGCAAGTGTCAAATTTGATCTTTGACCCATCTGTCAAGGTCAGGTGGGATCATTATAGAAAAATGCTTCATATCTCCCGTATTTTTGCTCCAACAGCTTGGAAATGTAAAACTAACCTATAGGAAAACATAGCCTGCAAATCTTTAACAAGTGCCGAATTTGACCTTTGACCCCTGCTTTAAGGCCACTTTAGGTCATCAAACTGAAAAGCTTTTTTTTATTGCGTAAAATAGCCTTACCTTATCCTCACAAGTGCTTGTTTTGGTTTTGTGGAGCAAAACGCATCGACCGACAAGAAGAGTTCTTCATTATATTTTTGGTCGATGTGGGAGCAACACATATTTTTTCTTATTATCGCCCATATACAGATGAAAATCTATGAAGTTTTGAAGCGTGCAAGCGTGCACCTACCTGTAGTTATCCATTATTCGACTGGTACTACCACTATTCTGCCTCCCTTGTCCTGAAAAGGGTCAGAATAAGATGTTGTGCAAGAAGATATGGCTGTAAAGTCTTCAGTGGAAGACGGTGTATATCTTCCGCTGTACTCGCCCATTATTCAATTGGAGCTATCTCCTTGTCGATGAAAGGGATGCCGAGAAGATTTTGCTGTAAAGTTTTCAGTGGAAAACAAAGAAGAAAGAATGCAGTTGGCTTTGCAACGGAGGTTGTAGATTCTTTACTGTGGGTGGAGTGCCACTCTGGTACAGTAACAGGTCTCCCTCCAAAAGAACGACTACAGAAGCGTATTATTTTGCTTCCCAGCAGGTACAGTGAACTTCCTGCTTCTCAGACATGAAAATAGAGACAGATTACCTTCCTTTGCTGTAAATTTGGATGAAGATTCAACAGACATCTTTGGGGCAGTATGTGCACTGCTTGTATTTTCAGCCCTGTTCAAGAATTGCAATAACTACTAGATAATAAAACATTCCTATGGCCATGTCTCCAATGGAAGGAATACTGTGACTTTTGAGTTAATTCTTCTGCAAACTCAACGAAGATCAAACAATGCCTAAGAACTGGAATCTTTGTAGAGTGTCACAACTATTCTCTCGCCTCACCTTATTCTCCAACTGGCTGATTAGCACCATACCCTTACTTTCACAGATGCATATACAAGGGTTGGTGATCCCATCTAAAAGCTTGACAGTGGCATTTGGACAATTCAAGACGAATATTACATTTTATTGTCCAACAACCAAAGGCAGTGTGTCTAGCCTTAAGAAGCTTAAAGATAAAGTTCTAAAAAAGAATTCTGATAGCGTCAGACAACGCCACTGTCTTCGGTTATCTGAACAAATGGGGGGGGGGGGAGAGCATATACCTCCTAGTTTGGCGCATCTTGGCCTACTGCAATCCTTGAAATATACTCAAAACAGACAGACATATTCTTGGTTGCTTAAAGGTCATAGCCAACATCATCTCCAGAAGGGATAAAGGTTTGGCGCATCCTGGCCTACTGCAATCCTTGAAAGATACTCATAAGAGACAGACATATTCTGGGGTTGCTTAAATGTCATACTCAATAATCTCTACAGAAGGGACAAAAGTAATCCGTACAAAATAGTTCTTACTACCTTTATGGTTCGAGACAACGTGCAAGTTTGGCACAAATCAACAATAGGTGTTTTATGCAGGTATGCTGCATCTTGGCCTACTGCAATTCTTGAAATATTCTCATATGAGCCAGATATATTCAGGGTTGCCTAAATGTCATGACAGCCTCTCCACAAAGAACGAAATAATACAAACAGGGTAGTCTCTTCATCTTAAAATATTTGATTTGCATAGTTTGTCAAATACCAATGGTAGAGATGTTTTGCCACCAATATGAGTCACAAACTTCCATTCTATGTTGCCAGTCCCGGATGCAAATGCTCTGAACATAGATGCATTAAACATCTTGTTGGAGGGTCTGGACTGCTAGGCCTTTTGTCCTGCACCACTCATCCCAAAAAGTCATTGAACAAGTGAACATCAGGTGCAAAATAATTGTACTGGCCCCTTGGTCGCCCATGATGTATTGATTTGGTTGATCTGGTGAATCAATCAAACCTCCATTACAGCTACTTCACTGGTCTCAGAAACAGCCATTCAGTCAGAAATTCCATCAGAATCTGTTGCATTGGTACCTTCATGCTTGGCACCTTAACACCACTCAGAATCTCTTATATCATTCTCTGAGCAGGGGGTAGAGAGATTTAGGGCATCTCAAGGACCCTCATCTTGGAAATGTATGAGTCAAGATGGGCCATTTTGAGCTCTGGTACCAACAGAATAAGGTGGTCATCCCAGAGCCTACTGTCGCATATATACCAGATTTTTTGACCCATTTACATGCAAAAATCTGAAACCTACCACTATTGCTGGCTTCACAGCAGCCATAGCTGATCATTTATATCTTTTGCACAGGAGTTGAGCAAAAGCCTGGATCTTTATAGGCCTATTGCAAGTGTTTATAGAGAGAAGCCCACTGCTAACAGAGGTGTAGCATCAAGGGATTTGCCTTTGCTTCTGTTGGTTTTCACAAAAGGCTCCTTATTAACCTTTAACGGAGGTCAGTCTAAAGAAAAAAAACAAAAAAAAAAACCAGTGGTCATTCCAGTTCAAGACTGTTGCAATGGCATTGGCATCTAGCGAAAACAAGGTAAAGTGTATTCTGGGACTTTGGCTCCTTCACACACAAGCCTCATTACAGTTACAGAGGTTACAGTTTCTGCCTCCTACCTACCTTTTCAGCAAAGACCCATTAGCCTCAATTGGTCTAGATTGGCTCCAGTGGTCACTTCAGCTCTAGATCATTCCTGAACTCAAACTGCCTGGACACATAATTCGTTGTCCTCTTACAGCACTTAGATCCTTCTTGGACAGGACTACTGCTTGGAGAAAAGGGAGTCTCCTTCTGCCTTTTAGCAAGAATCAGTTGGCTTCTGATGGCCCATATGGCTCAAACCAGTGGTCATTCCAGCTCACAAACCTTTCTTGAGCTGACGTTGGACTGATGTTGTGACACTCTGCCCTCTTACAGTACTTAGTTACTATCAAGGCAGTACAAGTACTTCAAGGAGGGGAAGAATCTCTTGCTCATATCTTTAAAGGAAGGCTTGATGGAGATATCTTGAGTTATGCTATCTCTTCCTGGATCAATCTGGCTGCATGATTAGATTGCCAGTCCTTTAATTCTGATTCTCAGAGTCTATACTTTGAGACACATATTAGATCCATGGCTGCCTCTTTAGTTTTCAAGAGTGGGGTTTTACCTGAGCAGATATCAAGCTCTTGTTATTGGAAGACCCACAATTCTTTACTACATTCTACTCGAAGATGTAGCTTGGCAATCCCATGACCAGTCTATGAACAAATTGGGCCTTGTGGATTCACCTCGGCATGTAGTCAGATTTTGTGTATTTATACATGTTATTCATATGACTCGCATATTTATGTTCTCTCCAGTTATACAAGTGTTGTGTCACTGACATATGTCTTAACTTACATACGGCCCCATATCTGCAGTTTTGCAGTTCAGTTTGCCTGCTTGGAGATATTCTCATTGTCAGATGATGACATCTTGTTTGGGGAGTCATGCAGACATCTCCGGCCAATACTGGGTGATGGTTAATGCTGCTATATGATTTGTTGTAAAATTGTGTACAACAGCAACAGCAGCAACAATGACGAACACATCATGGATCTCTTGTTGAGGTTAGCAAATTACTTATCTGTGATGAAGAAGTAATATATAACCTAAGATGTGGCTCTTATCTTATCCTCTTATCAAGTACTTTATTTGGTGACCCCTTGTCTGCCAATCATCTAACAGTGTGGCCAAAACAAATACCCTCCACCTGTTATGGTTGTATTCAAGCACTTGTGAGGATAAGGTAAGGCTATTTTATGCAATAAAATGTAACAAATTTTATTGTAATTTAACTTTTTGCAAGTTAAATACTTACCTTATCCTCACAAGGATAAACCCACCCTACCTCCCCGCATAATTTGTTTTCTGGGGACCAAAAATACAATGAAGAACTCTCGACATTCGTCTGTCGACAACGACTACTGCGCAAGCACGGACATGCGCAGACAAGGGGTCACCTCTCGTGACAAGAATATTCCTTAAAAAATTCTTGTCGGTCAATGCGTTTTGCTCCACAAAACCAAAACAAGCACTTGTGAGGATAAGGTAAGTATTTAACTTGCAAAAAGTTAAATTACAATAAAATTTGCTACAATATCTCCCTTATAATTGGTCCTAGGGCTTCAAAATATGAAAACAACTGCAAGAATTCATGCAAGTGAATCTTTTGCAAGTGTCAAATTTGACTTTTGACCCCTTTGTCAAGGTCAAGTGGGATCATCATACTAAATTGCCATATAGCTCATATGTTGGTCCTTGGGCTTGGAACTCACATCATGGGTGAATAAAATATATGCAAGTTGTGCCCATTCTTCAACTACATGAGAAATTTTTATGTTTGATAACTTATCATGAGTTCGGTATACTTCTTACAACTGACGTTGTACCTTAGATTTTCCCAAATCTCAACATTGTTGACCATTTAGTTGTACCTGTGTACTGGGGCTCTTGTGTATAGAGCCTGGCTATTTTTAATACAAGTTCTTTTACAGGTTTTAGTGAGACTTGGCGAGTGGCCCTTTTAATTTAAATAATATGTTTATTTTTCTCAAGTTACAAAGAGGAAAGTATATTTGTACAACCTAAGTAAAATTAACTACAGAAAAATACAGTACATTTAAATAGGTACATGTAACAGACTCAGCTCCCACCTCTAATTTGATGAATTCGAATCCCAACCTTCAGTGGCAAGTTGGTAGTTGCTTGCAAGAGCACAGTGGTTTCCAGTGCAGAATCTTAACATCTAGTATGCAGTGCTTTCCTCCACCCTGTCAACTACTCAAAGCAGTCAGGCCTATATTTACCCTGTATTTCAGTTGGACTGTCATGACGTGGTTCTGTTCTGGAGAATACAGAGAATGTTACAAGTCACCAGCAATGCATTACGACAGCAAGTCATGAACAATGAAGGTAAATGAAGTGATATTTCTGTGTATACAACTAACACTGGTCTCTTTTGGGGAATCCCCTGTAGCTCCTTCTGTTAAGTGGCCAACTTGTAGTTATGTCATATGATTCAAAGAAAAATGGGGTTTCCTCCATAGCAAGATCCGTGTACTATGACAAAATTAATGTCTTATTGAGAACTAAATTGTCTACATACCGGTATTAAGGGTGAAACAGGATACCCAATATCCATGACACTTTCGGGTCTTGCAATATACATAGGTCTGACATTAAGTTTTGGGTGCCGGTTTAATCATTTTAAATGGCATTTCATGTGTTTTCTAGATTTCATCATTTAATGAAAATATAATGTCATCTGTAAAGATTTTATGTTGTTTTCGTTGCATTTCTCCCATAAGAATCAACTTCTTTTTCAGCCTCACTTCAATATTCACTTTCTGTTCCTGTAAGATATGTAAACAATAAACTTGTGTACATGCAAAACAGATGCATTTTGTCAGATAATTGTCTTGTCACACTAGTTATGTCCACCCCCCTGGGGGGTGGATATATTATTTTTGCTTTTTTCGCCGTCCGATGTCCGATGTCCGTTGTCCGATGTCCGATGTCCGGCGTCCGGCGTCCGATGTCCGGCGTCACGCATGGTTTCCGCTCATTTAAAGGAAAAGTATTAGAGCTATTGTCACCAAATTTGGTATGCAGGCTTATTGGGTCAGTAGCTTGCTTGGGATTGCTTTTGGCTGTTGTACCTCTTTTGCTTACTGAGTAATACTTAAGTACAGCTATTTTCAGTACCCATTGGTTTCCATGCATTTAAGCCAAAATAATTAAAGATATTTTACTACAATTTTGAATACAAGATTGTTATGTCCATAGCTCGCTTGGTATTGCATTTGGGACTGATAGCTTTGTCAGTACATGAGTAATAGCCATTTAGGTACTTCATTGTGTATTTTCAGTACTACTTTTGAGTAATTTGCTTCTATCTCCTTAACCGTGCGAGATAGAGCGATTTCGGCAAAATTTTCGACCCGCAGGGTATCTCAGGAGTGTACTCTTTGCAATTTTCAAAAAATTTTCCCCTCCCCAAAAATGGCGGCCATTTTGAATTTTCGAATTTTTGCCAAAAATGGCAAAACACAAATTTCCTTCTATCTCCTTAACCGTGCGAGATAGAGCGATTTCATCGAAATTTTCGATCCACAGGGGATCTAAGGAATGCAATCTTTGCAATTTTCCAAAAATTTTCCCCTCCCCAAAAATGGCGGCCATTTTGAATTTTCGAATTTTTGCCAAAAATGGCAAAACACTAATTTGCTTCTATCTCCTTAACCGTGCGAGATAGAGTGATTTCGTCGAAATTTTCGACCCACAGGGTATCTAAGGAATGCAATCTTTGCAATTTTCCAAAAAATTTTCCCCTCCCCAAAAATGGCGGCCATTTTGAATTTTTGCCAAAAATGGCAAAACACAAATTTGCTTCTATCTCCTTAACCGTGCGAGATAGAGCGATTTCGTCGAAATTTTCGACCCACAGGGTATCTGACGAGTGTACTCTTTGCAATTTTCAAAAAATTTTCCCCTCCCCAAAAATGGCGGCCATTTTGAATTTTCGAATTTTTGCCAAAAATGGCAAAACACAAATTTGCTTCTATCTCCTTAACCGTGCCAGATAGAGCGATTTCGTCAAAATTTTCGACCCACAGGGTATCTGACCATTGTACTCTTGGTAATTTTTAAAAAAATTTCCCCTCCCCAAAAATGGCGGCCATTTTGAATTTTCGAATTTTTGCCAAAAATGGCAAAACACAAATTTGCTTCTATCTCCTTAACCGTGCGAGATACAGCGATTTCGTCGAAATTTTCGACCCACAGGGTATCTAAGGAATGTAATATTTGCAATTTTCAAAAAATTTTCCCCTCCCCAAAAATGGCGGCCATTTTGAATTTTCGAATTTTTGCCAAAAATGGCAAAACACAAATTTGCTTCTATCTCCTTAACCATGCGAGATAGAGCGATTTCGTCAAAATTTTCGACCCACAGGGTATCTGACCATTGTACTCTTGGTAATTTTTAAAAAAATTTCCCCTCCCCAAAAATGGCGGCCATTTTGAATTTTCGAATTTTTGCCAAAAATGGCAAAACACAAATTTGCTTCTATCTCCTTAACCGTGCGAGATAGAGCGATTTCATCGAAATTTTCGATCCACAGGGGATCTAAGGAATGCAATCTTTGCAATTTTCCAAAAATTTTCCCCTCCCCAAAAATGGCGGCCATTTTGAATTTTCGAATTTTTGCCAAAAATGGCAAAACACTAATTTGCTTCTATCTCCTTAACCGTGCGAGATAGAGTGATTTCGTCGAAATTTTCGACCCACAGGGTATCTAAGGAATGCAATCTTTGCAATTTTCCAAAAAATTTTCCCCTCCCCAAAAATGGCGGCCATTTTGAATTTTTGCCAAAAATGGCAAAACACAAATTTGCTTCTATCTCCTTAACCGTGCGAGATAGAGCGATTTCGTCGAAATTTTCGACCCACAGGGTATCTGACGAGTGTACTCTTTGCAATTTTCAAAAAATTTTCCCCTCCCCAAAAATGGCGGCCATTTTGAATTTTCGAATTTTTGCCAAAAATGGCAAAACACAAATTTGCTTCTATCTCCTTAACCGTGCCAGATAGAGCGATTTCGTCAAAATTTTCGACCCACAGGGTATCTGACCATTGTACTCTTGGTCATTTTTAAAAAAATTTCCCCTCCCCAAAAATGGCGGCCATTTTGAATTTTCGAATTTTTGCCAAAAATGGCAAAACACAAATTTGCTTCTATCTCCTTAACCGTGCGAGATACAGCGATTTCGTCGAAATTTTCGACCCACAGGGTATCTAAGGAATGTAATATTTGCAATTTTCAAAAAATTTTCCCCTCCCCAAAAATGGCGGCCATTTTGAATTTTCGAATTTTTGCCAAAACTGGCAAAACACAAATTTGCTTCTATCTCCTTAACCATGCGAGATAGAGCGATTTCGTCAAAATTTTCGACCCACAGGGTATCTGACCATTGTACTCTTGGTAATTTTTAAAAAAATTTCCCCTCCCCAAAAATGGCGGCCATTTTGAATTTTCGAATTTTTGCCAAAAATGGCAAAACACAAATTTGCTTCTATCTCCTTAACCGTGCGAGATACAGCGATTTCGTCGAAATTTTCGACCCACAGGGTATCTAAGGAATGTAATATTTGCAATTTTCAAAAAATTTTCCCCTCCCCAAAAATGGCGGCCATTTTGAATTTTCGAATTTTTGCCAAAAATGGCAAAACACAAATTTGCTTCTATCTCCTTAACCATGCGAGATAGAGCGATTTCGTCGAAATTTTCGACCCACAGGGTATCTGAGCATTGTACTCTTGGTAATTTTTTAAAAATTTTCCCCTCCCCAAAAATGGCGGCCATTTTGAATTTTCTAATTTTTGCCAAAAATGGCAAAACACAAATTTGCTTCTATCTCCTTAACCGTGCGAGATACAGCGATTTCGTCGAAATTTTCGACCCACAGGGTATCTAAGGAATGTAATATTTGCAATTTTCAAAAAATTTTCCCCTCCCCAAAAATGGCGGCTATTTTGAATTTTCGAATTTTTGCCAAAAATGGCAAAATACAAATTTGCTTCTATCTCCTTAACCATGCGAGATAGAGCGATTTCGTCGAAATTTTCGACCCACAGGGTATCTGAGCATTGTACTCTTGGTAATTTTTTAAAAATTTTCCCCTCCCCAAAAATGGCGGCCATTTTGAATTTTCGAATTTTTGCCAAAAATGGCAAAACACAAATTTGCTTCTATCTCCTTAACCGTGCGAGATAGAGCGATTTCGGCAAAATTTTCGACGCACAGGGTATCGAAGCAATCCAATCTTTGCAATTTTCAAAAAATTTTCCCCTCCCCAAAAATGGCGGCCATTTTGAATTTTCGAATTTTTGCCAAAAATGGCAAAACACAAATTTGCTTCTATCTCCTTAACCGTGCGAGATAGAGCGATTTCGTCGAAATTTTCGACCCACAGGGTATCTAAGGAATGTAATATTTGCAATTTTCAAAAAATTTTCCCCTCCCCAAAAATGGCAGCCATTTTGAATTTTCGAATTTTTGCCCAAAATGGAAAAACACAAACTGGCCTTAACCGTGCAAAATAGAGTTATTTTGTTGAAATTTTCGACCCATAAGGTATCTAAGAAATGTACTCTTGGCAATTTTCAAAAAAATTTCCTTTTCCCAATAATGGCGGCCATTTTGAATTTTCAAATTTTTGCCAAAAATAGAAAAACAGGAATTTGCTTCTATCTTCTTAACTGTGCAAGATAGAGTGATTTCGTCAAAATTTTCAACCCAACCAATGCAAAAAGGCATGAAGCTGAAATAATTTACATCTACACTAACAAATATTTAAGCATCATTGATATATTTTACAAATGAAACAGGGTCTTGTAAGACTACTGTACAATTTGGGCAAAAGGTTCATGGGTGGACATTACACATGATAATGTGTGTTCTTCTATGCTATCCTGTTTCTATTCGCATCTACTATCAACAGGGCGGCCTATTTCTAGTATTAATCTGATAAGTTTATGTATGAAATATAATGATTTCAATTATTTTAAAAACAACTTTCGGGACTCCTGTAACAGGCTTATCCAACATTATTGGGCCTTTGGGACCACATTTGTGGATTCACCCCTACCTCCTATTTGTAGCTCGTCGACTAGAACGAAACATTAAGGATGTGCTGGAGGAAATAGGCGATGATAAGACACAGCTGCAGAAACTGCTCACTGGGAAACGCGTCTTACTGGCTGAAGAATTAAGTAAGTTGGCCTCTTGTGTAGTATGAAGGCTCATCAGCTATGGCTGCCATCTTGTTTTGTTTGTGCTTTCAGCTGATTTAATGTATCGAAGTGTCGGGTTGGGCAAACGATCATTGAAAAGGTCGCATGTTGTCTTTTTGGGCCTGGTTTTGCCACCACTGATGTAGTAGTAAGGCTAAAATGATTAGCAAAATTTGCTCGCCAGGTAGTCGCTTACCTTTTAAGCTTTTAACTCAAAGTATTCACTTTCAACACTGTACAGATCATATCATGATGGGTAGTCTTGTGGGCAGAGAAAACAAGTACATACAGTTTATCAAGTTTCTGTACTGTAAACTGCCGACCATTGGTAAGCAACTATCAACTTTCCCACATAAGGTCCGGGGTTTGAACCGCAAACCTCAGAGGTGGGAGTCGAGTGTGTTACCACTTTGGCACCCTGTGTTTCAGCTTTAAGTAGTACCTTGGTTTCTGTCATCCTTTATAACAAATATTCTAAAATGATATGCTGCGCAGTGACCTCAGACACATCTTTTGCGCAATGCTGGAATCGCGAATATAGAACAGTAAATAAAATAACACTGTTGAATTCTGCGTACATCGTCCCTGTGCGTACAAATGTGAACAAATGACTCGCGTTAAAATAAGTGCTTAAAATATTAATAAAATGGAAAATTTAATGGTTAAATTAAATTTTTATTAGTTAATATCTTACCTAGTGGACCAGTGCATTTGTCCGGTGCGCAGCCGGTCCCGCCAAACGTTAGAAAAAAAAACGTCCTGAGCTGGGCTCTGACCGGGACCGGTAGTGTATTCCTCATTCGCCAGGTGTCGTGACTGCACCCAGCTCCCCTACTGCGCGCGCGCGCATGCGTACTTCCTCTTTTTGTGGCCTACCTAAGAATGTCCCCCTTTTAGCTATTGCGGGGCAGGTAGGGTGGGACTCCTTTGGTCCACTAGGTAAGATATTAAATAATAAAAATTTAATTTAACCATTAAATTTTCCATTTTATTGCGTAAATATATCTTACCTAGTGGACCAGTGCAGAATAACTACCCAGTGGTTGGGGGGGTAGCTATGGAAAAAAGGGAGGACAGAGACTCTAAGATCTACATATATACTCCGCAAATCCAGAGGAATCACCCGGGAAGGGTTTCTAACTACCCTGGATAGGTACAGTCTCTCCCCCCCCCCCCCCCCCCCCTAGTTTTGTAGCTGACGAGTCCACGAGGAAGTGAAGAAGGGGAATTGAAGACAACGCAAGACAGACTGCAGGGACGGTTTTTTTTTTTTTGTTTTTTTTTTTTTGTACATGTATGAATACATATATACATCACTATATACATGGAAGCCTCTATTTAGTCCCTAATTTGTTGGGCAGCTACCACAGGACCCAAATGGTACACATCCGAGTCTGCCCAGGCCAAGTCCTTCAGGTAAAATTGGGTGAAGGTATTATGAGACTTCCAGTGACAGGCTGCCAAAATCTGGTCTAAGGGAACACCCCCTTGAAAAGCTTTGGACGCCGCGAACGCGCGAACGTCATGAGCCCGAACCTGATGCAATTGTTGAGCCTGTTGGTCTGACATCTGGTAACAAAGGACGATGGTTTGTTTGATCCAGGAGGAAACGGTAGCAGGGACAATATCCTTCTGGAAACTCTTCCTAAAGGAAACAAAAACCAATTCTTTGCCAGAACGGAGATCTTTGGTTTTGTCCAAGTAATAACGTAGTGCCCGGACCGGGCACAGACTCCTATCCTCCTTGAGGGATCTGTCCAATGAAGGAGCCAAGGCTGGAATGATAACAGGGGCCACGCAGGCGGGACCTTCTTTAGCCAGGTGGTTCTTAGAGATGAAACTAGGAGAGGGTGATAAGGAAACATTTGACCAATCCTCTTGGTGCCTAATGTTCCTGTGAACCCAAGCATGAATTTCACTCCTCCGTTTCCCAGAGCCCAAGGCTAGAAGGAAGACAGTCTTAAAAGTGAGGTACTTCAGCGAAGCCTTCCTGAGAGGTTCAAAAGGAGGTTGTGTAAGTTGGTGAAGGACCAAAGACAAATTCCACGTAGGAACCCCACGCCTGCCTTTTGGCTTGTCCCTATGAAAACTGTCCAACAACCTGGACAAGTTTTCATCCTTGCTGATGTTAATTCTGGAATTCCCCACTTTGTCGGCTATGGCAGTCCTATAGCCTTCTATGGTACTAGGTTGAAGATGTTTCTCCTGAAAAAGGGAAAGGAGAAAATCCGCAATTTGCTCTATAGAGGGAGTTTTGAAGTCCACCTGATTTTTCTCACACCATCTGACAAAAACGGACCACTTTGATTCATAAATGGCTCTGGTAGAGCGTCTTTGAGGAGCCTCAATTCTTGTTGCCACTTCTGCCGAGAACCCGGCTTGCTGGATGGCAGAGGCTCTAGGAGCCAAGCATGAAGGTTCAGATTGGGAAGGTCCCGGTGAGGACACTGATTGAACGGTTGAGTGATCAAATTCGACACCTGAGGGAGCAGGAGGGGAATTTGAGCTGACATGTTGACCAGGTCCCAAAACCAAGGCATGTTGGGCCAACCTGGGGCTATCAGAATGAGACGACGGAATCCGTGGTCCAGGAGTTTCGTTACCACCTGATGAAGAAGGGCCGTCGGTGGAAAGGCATAAGTGTCCAGGTCCTCCCAAGGGAGACTTAAGGCATCCACTTCCCACGCTGATTGGTCTGGAACCGGGGATACAAACCGGGGAAGTTTGTGATTGAACCGGGTGGCAAACAGATCCACAGACGGGCGGTGCCAACGCCGGCATATTTGAGCAAACACCTCCGGGAGGAGGGACCATTCCGTTTGGATCACCTGATTGAGTCGAGACAGTTTGTCGGCTATGACGTTCAGGTGACCCGGAATATGCCTGGCCCTCAGGACAATCTGCCTTTGATTGCACCAAAGCATCAGTCTCCAAAGGAGGGCACAGAGTGAGCCTGATTTCATACCCCCTTCCTTGTTGATGTAAGAGACCACAGTGGTGTTGTCTGTACAAACAAGAACTATCTGGTTGCAACATAACCGCTCGAACCGTTTTAGGGCCAGCAGGACTGCCTTGAGCTCCAACAAATTTATGTGCAAGGCGCCTTCTGACTCTAACCAGACTCCTTTTGCCATGTAATCGCCTAAGTGAGCACCCCAACCTTCGTTTGAGGCGTCTGTAAACAGTTGAAGGGCGTGTTGAAGAGGGTGTAAGGGTTGACCGGAGAGCACCTTGGCCGGGTCCAACCACCACCTTAGATGTACATGGAGAGATGGAGGAATTGGAATGACCTTTTCCAGAGATTCCGGGGCATGCCAATGCTTTTTTAGGTGCCATTGAATGGGTCTCATATGCAGCCGCCCCGAGACTACTTGTTTTTCTGTCGCCGTCAGAAGGCCGATCAAAGACATGAACTGCCTGACTGAGCAACATTCCAGTCCCAGGAGAAGGTTGAGCTTCTGAGATAGACTCCTCCACCTGTCCTGAGTTGGTTTGACTAACCCCTGAGATAGGTCGAAATGATAACCTACGAAGTCGAAGGTTTGTTGGGGAACCAGCTCTGATTTGTCCATGTTGACGACCCAACCTAGAGAGCGGCAAAGGTCCAAAAGGATCTGCGTATGACGTAGGCAAATTTCCCGGCATGGGGCTCTCAGTAACCAATCGTCTAGGTATTGGTGGATTCGAATACCCCTCGATTGGGCCATGAGTTTTACCTCTTTGACCACCTTTGTGAACTCCAACGGAGCCGTCGACAGGCCAAAGGGAAGTGCTGTGAACTGAAAGGTCTGACCTTTTAAGTGGAACCTGAGATATTTTCGCGACCTGTGGTTTATGGGGATGTGAAAATAAGCGTCGCTGAAATCCAGCGAAGTGACCCACTCCCCCTGTTGCAGGGAAAGTCTGATGGTCTCCGGAGTTTCCATCTTGAACGTTGCCGGAGCAAGGTACAGGTTCAGTTGACTTAGGTCTAGAATGGGCCTCCATTTTTTGTTGGGTTTTGGAACCAGGAACAACCGGTTGTAGAAGCCCAGAGATGACTGAACTAACACTTTTTCTATAGCCTGTTTTTGACCTAGAGACTGTAAGGCTTCGTTCAGCTTTTTGTTTCTTAAAGGAGCTGATGAACCACTGACTATTACAGGACATCTTGCTAGAGGTGGTCTCTCCTTGAAGGGTAGTTGATACCCTTCCCTGAGGATGGAGACTACCCTTGGATTTGAACCCAGGGAGAGCCAAACCTGCCAAAACAGTTGCAGACGGCCTCCCACAGGTGGATCTTTGACAACACAAGGTACATTTATGACATTTGGGGCAAAAAGACATTGATTTACAGACAAAGCACTGTTCACAGATTTTATTTCTATTTTGGCATGAGAGGGTCTTACGTTTTTCTTTTGCAACGGCCCTTTTACAGAAACTGCAGGAAGAACAACAGGCAAATTTACAGTCTTTTGAAAAGTCACTTTGTTGGTTGCTGACACTAGATTGAGATCTCCGGACTTTGACTTTATTTGAACTAGGGGACTCCACAAACATTGATTGTCATTTATATGGCTTACTACCACGGGCAGGCTTGGAGTAATATGTGGAGCTAGAGCCACCTCTACCACGATTCTTGCCTCTGCCTCTGCCCGAAAACTGCTGCCAAGGTTGCTGAGTCTGAGAAGACGAAAAACCAGATTGACGACTATCTTTCTTGTCGTAGGGTTGGTACCTGAACTGATGTTTCTTGGAGTGCTGGTATGTGCCCGAACCGGGACCAGGAGCACTCCTATTAGACTCACGCTTATGTATGTCTTGCTCAGCCACCGCCAGAACATCATCTGGGAACAACCCGTAAGTAAAAAGAGGGGGCATTGCGCAGCTTATTCCAGGTGTCGGGTTTCAGTCCTGGTCTAACATATTCTAGGTAGGAGTCTCTCCTCAACAAAATTAAATTTGCCAGTTGGACAAACAAACTGTCTGCGAGGTGCTGAAAAGCAGTACCCAAAGCCACAGAGACGCTAGAATGGAAAGCTGACAAGTCTTTTAAGTCCTTGATGGCGTCTGTGACTTCCTTTGGGGCTTTCCCTTTAACAATGGTACTGTTCAGAAAGGAAATATGTTGGTTCATTTTGTCCTGGATCTCACTCACGCACCTGTTAAACCCTGCGGCATGGTTGGTGATCAAGGAGCCTTCCCTGGCACATTGCTCCCACCTTCTAAGGATTTCTTGAGAGATAGGCCTGGAAGCCGGTCCTGAGGAAGGGTAAGAGGAAATCTTGGCAATACGTGAGAACTGAGAGTTCAATCTAGCTTCAGACCCCGACCAGCCATAGATAGTCCTTCCGGGTCTTTGGTTGCCATCCTGTTTTATTCGGGATTGAGTATACCATTTAGCCTGGCTTTTAGGTGTCCTGATAAACTGGTCCTGTTTCAGACCTGCTGCTTCCTGAGCCCGGGAAGGGTAGCCCTCTGCAGCCCGCGTATTAAGTTTTTCCATTTTATAGCACAGCCAGTCGTCTGCTGGCAATTCTACTGACACTTTTCCTGTACGACGAGGGTGTTTACCCTTCCAAGGGTTGTCAGAGCGGTTATCCGTGTCACCTACAGCAGCTTCAAAATCTGGTATGTGAGACCAGCCAAGGAAAGACCGGACCGACCGGACCGTTTCCCTGTAGTTCATTTCTTCGTTTCTTTCAACTACCTCAGAATCTGAAAGTTCACCCTCCTCACCGGAGTCTTTATCTGACCGGTCCGGAAGGGGTTCCTCATCTGACAGAGCCGGATCCGGCTGAGTAAAACTGTCTGGAGCAAATGAAGTAGAACCACTGGAAGGTTGCGTACCGGTGATGACCGGTTGAGAAGAGGATCCAAGAGAAGTGACACTGGTAACAGTTTCCTCCGGTTTCTCAAGAGTTTGCAAACCCGGACCGGGCACAACTGTCTTGAGAGGAGGAATAGGATCCGAAGCAATCTGATTTGAAGAACCGGCACTAGCAGCCGGTTTAACAGCCTTCTTGTGTTTAGATTTTCCCTTATGTTTTTTAACAGCAGGTGAAACCTCTAACTCCTGACCTGGAGGCCTCACCGGACCGGTGGCTCCGGGGTCAGGAGACGGGTTGATAAAAGGCGTGTCAGAGATGGGAGCTTGAAATGTTGATACAGGCATCTTGGGAGTTGAGAAGATGTTAGTTCTTGACAGGAGAGCCTCAAAGCGGGCGAACTTTTCTTCTAATTGATTGTTTAACAGTTCCAAGTCCTGACGGGAGACAAAATCTCCAACACTAGCTTGAGCAGCCGGTGAGGCACCAGTAAAAACCCGTTCCTGCGCATGGGCAGCGTCCGGGGGCATTTGAAAATCAGTCTGATCCTCTACGGGACCCACAACAGTGACTTTACTAGGGGAAACCAAGGTCCCAGCTTTCTTATCTTTCCGGATTTGATATTGCGGGGTTGCCAACATACCCTTTTGAGATTCCGAAAAACTGTCACATAAATCACAATGTTGACCTTTAACACAAGGGTCATCTCCCATCTTTTTGTCCCTGCAGCGGGCACATTTTTTGTGTAAGTCAAAGGCAGCCATAACATGGCCACAACTTCCACGCCTCTGTCCTGGTGATGCCATGATAAATATATTTCGTAAATATCCAAAGCTTTCCTTGTAACACACTTGTAAACAACTAATATAATTCAAAGTTTATTCCACTGAAAATTTATCGCTAACACACTATGGCGCCAAACAAAAAGAGGAAGTACGCATGCGTGCGCACGCGCAGTAGGGGAGCTGGGTGCAGTCACGACACCTGGCGAATGAGGAATACACTACCGGTCCCTGTCAGAGCCCAGCTCAGGACGTTTTTTTTTTCTAACGTTTAGCGGGACCGGCTGCGCGCCGGACAAATGCACTGGTCCACTAGGTAAGATATATTTACGCAATAAAATTGTCATTTCTTGCTTGATTTTAATAAAGAGCATATCGTTTTAATGCTTACAACAAATTGAAAGCATCTACAGTGACAGTCTCTTAATATTTCATATCAAATTCTATGAAAATAGAGTGACAAAAATATTTTATTTTTTTACCTTAGATATTGCTATGTATGTTTCATTGATGGAACAGCCAACATGGCGTTGGACTTGTTTTGATTTTTGCGCAAGATTTACTGCTTTTTACTGATTTACTCTTTCGGGCTTCGTGGCTTTAATATTCATCTGATCGATCGTTTAAAATCATCATAAAGCACTCAAATATGTCTTTTATTCCTATAATCCTTTGCTGAATTTAAGTAGGGCAGTTGCAACTTGTATTTAGTTTTCTAGTTATTTAGTTAGAATTTAGTAAAAGATGACGAATTTTTACTGCTTTGCTGTTAACTGCAGTGAATTGTATTAAGTTGCAATTAAGTTTATGAATTATGTATTCATGCATATTCTTTTAGTATGTATTTGTATATTTACTTGCAATTTATTGCAATTTTTTTTCAGAACGGGTGCGACAGATTCAAGAATTGCTAGAAGAATTTGTAATACAACTGAACAAGGAGAAACTGTAGCAGAAATAAGCTTTAGAGAAATCTGTCAAATCAGTCATCAGCATCATTCTGTGTGCTTTATAGTGGGATATACGCTGTGATATTATTGTTTAATTTATACGTCATTCTTTGATGTCATTAAATGTCCAAGAATTCAACAATCTTCTGAGAGTCATCAGCAGTCAAATGACGTGCAAGTTCCAGGATGAATGACTGAAGTTTTGTTAAACTAGCTGTATTCTAAAGTGCAGCCAATACAGTTTTAAAGAGAATTTCTGGCTTTTTAGAAGTATTTCTGTTAAGTAGAATTTCAAGGGCAGTAAAAAAATACTTCTACTGAAACCAGACATTCCAAATAACAGGAAAAATTTCACTGAAAATTCCTTGACTTGTTGACTTTTATTTCAAAGTTAATCCTACTCAATACAATTCTGTTTGAAAGTACTTCACTATAAATGATTTTGTAAGTCAATTAGCAGGTGAAATTTTGAATGTCAGTAAGTCATAGAAATTGATTTCTGATCAGTAGGATATTGGTGGACTTTTAGTTCTTTGTAAAGTCTGATCATCATTTTCAAAGAGGCAACCTGCTTACATCGGTACCCATAAGCCATCCCTTGATCAGATTTTCATGTAACTTGTCTTGAGCAGGGGCTGTGAAGTGAATGATGTTAAATGTATCGTCTTAATTCAGATAAAATGATTAGATGCCATTCCTAGCACATTCTCACACTGCGACAGTTGAGACTCCGTCATCTCACTCATAGTCTCTGTTAAGGGGACGGAACTCTAACAGTATTCTTGATTTGTGTTGATGTCCAGTTTTTAGTGGGAATACATTTCTTATTTATTGTCATGCCCAAAATACACGTTGGCCTCCGTGCCTTCCGTGTACTTTCTACTTTAAACACTATAGTCAATATTAGTCATCCCTTTTTGTGACGCTACTTTTCCACATATGCAGAAGATTGTTATTATCAAATGTTTTTTATAAAAAATATTCTTTATGATTACACATAATATAAGATGATACAATAACCTATTAAATAACAATGAACTTCTTATTTGTAAGAATAAATGTGACAATATTTGATTTTGTTTCTTTTGTTCACATAATTCTGTTTCTGATTGACCAAAGTGGGGGGGCTATAGGTGACATTCAAAATCCGACAGTGTTAAGTATTAAGTCACATACTCTATAAAGAAACCAGTCACATATACTGGATCAGACGTAAACCCGGTTGTGATAAGATGATGAACAAAATTCAGTCCATACAAAAAAGTTCATAGCATTTTTGTAACAAACATTTTTTTTATAGTGTTACTCATTACAACGTTGTTGTACTGTTACAACTAGATTGGGCCAACTCGGCGCCAACATATCCCCAGACAGGTCATCACTCACGCCACAGGTTTTGATCGGGAATTTTTTAAAACATAATTACCCATTATTATATGAACTTCAGCACATCAATCTACTCTGTTTATATCTCCCCAAGGAAGATGGTGTATCCCCAGACGCCGAATACATACCTCAAATTATATTTTCAATCTTCCTGCAATGAAAACTCTAAACCTATTTTCAAAGTATTTAAATGATTGATGATTGAATGTCCATTCTAAAATAATAATCCCAAAAGAGCATATCTGTTTCTATATTTGTTGACAAATAAAATATTATTTTTAACTCAACTCATCATATTTTTCAATCTTCCTTCAAAGTATTTAAATGATTGATGATTCAATGTCCATTCTAAAATTCATAATCCCAAAAGCGCATATCTGTTTCTATATTTGTTCAGAAATAAAATATTATTTAAAAAAAAATTATTTATATTATTATTTTATTATATTATTTTTAGAATTTGCAAATTGTTTTCAGTTATTCATTTCCTCTATACCTATATATGTGGTCCATATATATGCAACCTAAATATGTGACACAATCTCAGTTCTGACTCCCCTTTGTGTTATATGTAATGAAGCCCACCACCTCCCACCCCCACCCCTCTCCCCTTCTCCACACCTCTCTCACTATTACACAAGATCTGCAACCCCATTGAGTTCTTTGTTTCTCATCTGATATCACTAAATACCTTTGTTTATTTAGTGTCACTCAATATAGCTGGAGGTCCCAGAGGTGGGTGGGGGGAATCCGGGTGGGGGATGTGGGTTGAGCATAAATGGTAAACAAACAATCTATATAAAAGGGGTACTCAAATACAAAAAGAATTGAGAATTTTAAGTATGTGATTATCAACTGAAATGAGTTCATAACTGTAGGAGCTGTGCCAAAATTAACTGAGGCAAGTTGAATAAAACTGGGCTAGTTGAGGGTTAAAAATCCCCTAGTTTTACTACATAAGGATATAATTTCATTAATATTGGGACTTAAAGCTCACTTAAAGTGTCCATTTTGTCTACTTGAATATGTTTAACCAGTTTCATTTTAAAAAGTGAAAAACTCAGCAAGCAGAGGTATAACACACAAAAATAAGTTCTTAAAAGACTAAGATAGCCATAACATTATTAATATTCAAAATTTAAATAGACAGGCATTTCCTTTTAAAAATTCAAAGATTTCAGCTCTATAACCCACATAGTTTGACAGTTACTGGGCTTTAAAGTGGCATAATATCCATAAATTGGGTTTCTGTGGGCATTTTACAATTGTTAAAGAGACCTTAGCAATTAAACTACAGATCTGAAACTTTTTGGGGGACATACATAACAAACAAAAATTATATATAATACAGTTTAAGACTTGTCACACTAAGCATTTCCAAATAACAGGGCAAAATACGGAAAAAATGTCAAAAAAGGCACTTGGGCGAGTGTCTATGGCCCTCATACACAGGTTAAATGTCTACTAAAAACCTTGATTTTCGGCATATGTAAAAAGGACATAATAATGCATTCCCAGATGGGATTTCAGCTCCATCAATCACATAGTTTAACAGTTACAGGGCTTAAAGGTGGTAAAAAGTCCAAATATTGGGTCATTGTGG
Source organism: Sabellastarte sp. h YS-2021 (assembly GCA_964017235.1). Taxonomy (NCBI): domain Eukaryota; kingdom Metazoa; phylum Annelida; class Polychaeta; order Sabellida; family Sabellidae; genus Sabellastarte; species Sabellastarte sp. h YS-2021. The sequence continues at coordinate 144,451,085 of OZ024929.1, forward strand.
GCCTTTTAGAGATCTCGATGTGGCTTTCAAATTAAAGCTTCAGACTTAAAATTTGTTACATACTAAGATTACACATAGAATATGTATCTAATAAAGTTTGAAACTTCTCAGACTTACCATTTCCAAGTTACAGAGCAAAATATGTGAAAAATGTCTTAAAAGGGTCACTCAGGTGGGTGTTTAAGGTCCTCATACACAGGTTAAATGTCTACTTGAAGCCTTGATTTTTGGCACATGTAAAAAAAACATAATAATGTATTCCCAGATGAGATTTCAGCTCTATCAGTCACATAGTTTAACAGTCACAGGCCTTAAAATTGGCAAAAAGTCCAAATACTGGGTCTTTATGGGGCCTTCTAGAGACCTAAATGTGGCCTTCAAATTAAAGCTTCAGACTTAAAATTTGTCACATACTAAGATTACACATAGAATATGCATCTAATACAGTTTGAAACTTCTTAGACTTACCATTTCCAAGTTACAGGGAAAAATATGTGAAAAATGTCTAAAAATGGTCACTCGGGTGGGGATTTATGGTCCTCATACACAGGTTAAATGTCTTCTTAAAGCCTTAATTTTTGGCACATATAAAAATAACATACTAATATCTTCTCAGATAGGATTTGAGCTCTATCAGTCACATAGTTTGACAGTCACAGGGCTTAAAAGTAGCAAAAAGTCCAAATATTGGGTCTTTGGGAGCCTTTTAGAGACCTCAATTTGACCTTCAAAATTAAAGCTTCAGACTTAAAATCTGTTACATACTAAGATTACACACAGAATATATATCTAATACAGTTTGAAACTTCTCAGACTTACCATTTCCAAGTTACAGGGAAAAAGATGTGAAAAATGTCTTATAAGGGTCACTCGGGTGGGTGTTTATGGTCCTGATACACAGGTTAACTGTCTATTAAAGGCCTAAATGTTGGGGCACATATAAGAAAACACATAGATATATTCCCAGATGATATTTAACTTAGATGAGAGACATAGTTTGAAAGCTACAGTGCTTGAAAGTGGCAAAAAGTGCATAAATTGGGTCTCTGTGGGCACTTTTGAGACCTTAAGTCGACCCCTTTGGGTAAACCTACAGCCCTAAAATTTTCTACAGACAAGGATTACATATCAAAGTTATACCTAGCGCAGTTTGAGACTCATCAGAATTATCACTTCCAAATTATAGGGCAAAATATGTGTAAAGTATAGCAAAAAATCTCTAAGTGGGGGTATTTATGGGCCTCAAACACAATTTTCTCCTCAACTTAAAGTCATGATTTTCGGCACATGTACTAAGAACATATTAATGTGTTGTCAGGTAAAATTTCAGCCAGCTGAGCATCATAGTTTGTGACCTACAGGGCTCTAAGTGGCCAAAAGTGCAATTTCTGACCTTAAGGTGGCCATAAGTTCTTTTTTACTGGGAGTTTAAGGTCACCTTAAAATAGGGATCTTCCTTTGGGCACCCTTAACATGTGTACCAAGTTTGAAAAAAAAATATTAATTTGTTTTTGAGTTATCGCGTCCACAAGGAAATTTCTACGGCGGCGGCGGCGGCGCGACGGACCTGAATCCAATATATCCCCGACTTTCGTCTGGGGATATAAATATCACAGTATAGGAGATGCACCATGCTTTAAAAAGTCGCAAAACATCACCTTCATTCTCAAAAAACAGTCTGATTGGACCGTACACCATGTCCTAACTTCATTTAAATTTTAAAAGTTTACTGACATTAGGTAAGGTGCAGCAATGGACTAATGTTTATAGTCTGCATTACTCAACTGATATAGTGTAGTCTGTGACTGCAGAACAGACACCTAGATGTGTTGAATTAAGGTGAAATAATATAATATCCCACAAGTCACATTTCCAAAAGACTTGTGAAAATAAGAATTCGGGAAAACAACAATAAAAAAATAAAGCTATATTCTCTACCTGGTTTATATAAAATGTACCCAATAATATAAACAACAATGGCACATATAAATGCAACAACTAGAACATATATTATTACGTCTCCTTGCAAATAGCTAAAAATAACATCCAACAATACGTATATTCTGAGAAAACAGTAAAAATCTAGAGAGGAATTTCAAACGCTTCCCAGTATGGCGGCCAACAAGAGAAGGACGTATTACCAAACGACACTGCTATGGTACATACCAAACCACGGACTTGGCCAAATCCAAACGTCCATTTTCCTTGGTCGTTGGCTGGAGTCCTGCGGCCTCCCGAGTTAGCATTCAGTCCCACATGGTAAGTTATTGTAGCGCAATAAAATATACGGTGTACGTTGAAAATCCCCAGATGGAAAATCCCCAGAAATCTGCAGACCCATAGAAAATCCCCAGATCAAAAATCCCTAGATCAAAAAATTCCTAAAAGATAAGGTACACTTTATTTGGAGCTACTGAACTTTACATACATTCAGGTTTGGTATATTGCTGCACTGAATATTAAGATTTTAACATGATTTAAAAACATATCTTTTTAAAAATTGCTGTTAACATTTCCTTTGATAGAATTAGTTTGAGTAGGTTTAAAAGCTCCCTTAAGATGCCTATAATATTATCAACCCTTAAACACTTGAAAGGTGTTTGAATGGGTTTGACAGCATACATGAAAGTGCTTAAATGCTCAGTCTTTCAACATCCATCCTGAGCATTTATCAAAGAAAGAATCAGCCTATCTATCTATCGACAATGGGACAAATAAAAGCCACTTTCCCCGATAGCAATTAACAGTTAGGGCCACACTTCATTCAGGTAGATTAAAGAATACAGTTATAAAATAGTTCTTTAATAAATCAATCGATGGAGGGCTACAAATCTAATCTGATTAATTGGTAGCCACATGCATTCCCTGGAAAAGGTAGATTAAACACTACAATTAAAAGTGGTTTATTTAATCGGTGAATAATAAAAAAGAAAAGGGAGTACCACACAATTGGTTTGAAGAGGACAGGAATTGGCAGCCCCATCATAGACAAAAGACAACATAATAAAACTGGTTTATTTAATCAATGAACAACAAAAAGGAAAAGGAAGGGCCAAAATTATTTTGAAGATGACAGTAATTGGAAGCCACACCATACACAGACAATATAACAATACATTTGTTAATGGTATTGTATTGGGGATTTTCTAAGCCCCATCTGGAGATTTTCTATGGGTCTACAGATTTCCGGGGATTTTCATATACAATCCAGAGTATACATCATATTTTCTTCAATGTTCATAAGGATATCCTGGTCAATATTAAGCGGAGATTCTTTTCAAGGCACAAAAACATTTCTTAACTAACTTTGAATCGATATGTTTATGATGTAACTCATGTGTTTAGTTCACAAAAGATGGAAATATTACTAAAATATCCGATTTATCTATACAAATATAATTATTATAACTGGCGATATGATTCTGTTCATCAATATAATAACACTGAATCTATCGGTGCTGTAATCCAAGACTTCGTAATCCTACCCAGTTTATTAAAAACTCAACCATGCTGGCATCGGAAATCCACCATAGATATCTAGTACAAAAACTTGTAATTAATGTGACATTCCCATTATGGCACTTCAACTGAAATACAATGACTAAACATATTCAAATACTGTTGTGATTTCAACAGTATATTCCATAAACACGTTTTCTAGTCTGAGTAATATCACTCTTTAATATCAATACTGGAATTTGAGTAGTTATTTTACCAAAAGTATTTTCTATTTCTAGTGCTCTACAATACTATTCCACATCTCTACAACAGTATGAAAATGTAAAAATATTTATCTACACTCTTGGTTTTCCAATGTATGATCCACTTCAAAACTGCCACTAGAACATTTTAGAGTAGAATCTCTACATATTGGATGAGCATGTATTTATGACTAAGTTCATGAAACAATACCTATACATGTATATTCACAAAAATTTAGACATTTGGTATTTCCTGATGTTCAACATAAGTAATTTAAATTCGAAAATATCAGGATACAACAAATTTGGGAGAGCAGAACTATTCCCATAAAACGCCAATGTCTGGATAATAGAATTTCAAACAATTGACAATAGAGAATTCACGGGCTTGCTGCCTACATTTCTGAAATCAGCACTGATAAAAACATTTAAATTCATAAACACTTCCAAATGAATGGATCAGTCATCGTGTATTGCCAAAAACATCAACATAAATGTCATGAGTAAACTTATTTCCCTAAATATAATTTGAGTGTTAAATACACTTCTAAGCCAAGTGTCTATTTGAAATTTGACCCATATTGCATACCATTCCTCACCAGCAATTTATTTAACTCGGGAGAAATATTCTGGATAGGTTATATTACCTTGCAGTCCTCTGAACAAAATGTTGAGTAAAAATTTTCAAAACGATAAATCATTTAGAAGTCCCGCGTCTTTAATCACAGAGAAGCTGGGCAGTGGTGGAGGTTTTGAGTCTATGTGTGAAACAGGCCTAACAGGTGGCACAGCAGACATCAGCTCCTGTGTGCCCTGCTCTAAAATAATTTCACCAGTCTATGCTTTCACCCATTTTCTACATCTTTTTGGGTTGTGGTTTGAAATCTAGTTCATGTGAACACACGGTACATTTTGATCACCAACCCAAATTTGACCTTGCCTGTCAATCATCTTTTATACATGGATTTTTCCTCAAGCAGTGGCCCAATACATAAACCATCTTAAGTCTCAAATCAGAGTTTCTGTTGACAGTACTGAGATTTAGCGGAGACATGAGATTTTGCTCTCAGTTTCCATCCACTGAAGGTCTCTGGTTGTGTCTCAATTTTGAAGCATTAAATGAAAGACTACTAGAAGGAGGCAAGAAATGTTTTCTCAGGTACACAAGATCTTGATTAGTGGATAAAATTTCAACCAAGTTTCAAAGATTTATTTTTGAGTCCCAAAATTCAGCTCGAAAGACCTGTTGTAACTATAACTTGTTCCTCATTTAAAACGGCACCAAGGAATACAGTGTATATGTTGCAGTGAATTACACTGATCCCATTAGTTAAATAATCAACTAAACGGTTTCCAGCAACACCTCAATATGGCAGTGATAATGATCTGAACACATTAGAAGACTACACTAAAAGTCTACTAGTATGATAAATATATAAAGCTGAAGTATGTACAGTACAAATAACAAACAGAATGTTTATTCTCTGAAAAATACCACTGGTGATGTCGTCATTTATCACCATACACTGATATCTTCAGGAGCATGGAAAGTATTCCACATATTGACCAAATCTTCGATCCATATAGTTTGTAGGCAGTCATAACTTTAGCAATCTTTGCACATACCTTGTCAAAAAGTATAAATTCCTTTAGAAATGGTTGTATTCTCTGATCAAATGTGCATGAATATTGAAGATTTTCTGTTCATAAATACTTGATTACACTAAAATAAACATCAATGTATAAGTTAGCTGATGAGTTAGAAAGATCAATAGCTGTTCTGAGGAACTAGTATTGGTATATTACCACGAACTGTGGTACAAGTACGAAGAATTCACTGATATTGTGGAACAATTTCATTATTATGTTGACTCCTCTAACTACTGCAGACAGCTATATACACACCTTAGCACAAGATCACAAAGAACTTCATACAGTTTTCAGGTCCTTAAGGCTCTTATACACACAACAAAATCATCAGCCAATCTTATCAAGGTAGGTCGCATCACAATCTACTAGGGACGGCACGACTAGCCGACTAATCGACAACGGTTAGAATAGTGTTATTAACCGGGTCATATTTTTAAGTTTGAATAATCGCTCAATGTAGTAAATGATGGCAGAAGGTCTGAATCCATCAAATATGTCCATATTGTCACATAAAATAAGTTAAAATCCAACATCAGCCACGTTTTCTATACTGTTTATACATTCACATAAAACCGGAAGTACCATATACCTCTTATATCGCCCACTTCCAGTATGACAAAAATGCATCAGAAATCGCAGGAAAACAGCAAATATATTACAGTTTATGGATTATATACATACATTTTAATTTTACTTCACATATTTATCGTTTTCATTGCCTTTTACAATATGAAACTTAAGATTTGTGGTAGTTTTATAAATTCGACAGTTATTCGGTGTCGACATGAATAGTACTTGGCGAATAGCCGACTTTGAATTTTTGTAGACGTGACGTCCCTACAATCTACATATTTACTCAATATGTGTAACTTTCAACAAAGAACAAAATCATCAGTTGACCGTTAGATGATGGATGGCTTTTATTTCAAGTTTCAAATAAATAACTGAAATCAGTCAATGTTCAATATGTAAAGGTTTCCACCAATAATCAGACCATAATTAGCCATTTTTCTATGGTAGAGCTTGGTCATTGTCCTATAACCACAAGGCAAGACACTGGAAAGTTTACATTTGTAGTTAACCACTGCCCAACAGATACAGCCTGATGTCTGCACTGTTAAACCCACTTCACATTCATTTTTTCCTTCAGTGTAGGATCCAGTTTTAGAATATATGTAGCCATTCATCTGATAACCATACTCATTTATATATTGTGAGCCACTAGACACGACACTAATGATCACACTTGAGATCTTTAAGTGGTTAAGACCATCTAAATGACCTATTTCATGCTGCCATATCTCGGCATATAATAATATGCTGAGATAACATGTGGCTCAGATTGGATATCTCTGTAGCCACTTTTTTGATCAACACTCTGTCAAACTGTGATTCACTGTATAATACATTATGAACCCTCCTCTAGTATTTGTTTGATGCTGGCACAGATTTTGAGGGCGGGGCCAAGTTTGATGTTCATTGTATTCATGAGATGATCCTCTTTGAGTAGCATGAGGGCCTGACCATCAATCTCCTGACTGGAAAACATGTCCGAGTAAACTCCACAGCCGGGAAGTGAGTTGAGGAAGTGTGACACGTCCTGCACCTGAAATACAGTAAAATAGAGGTTATGCACTGGCCACAGAGGGTATGAGTGTCTACTGGTGTAAAGTACAGAGAATATAGGTGTGTACCATGGGTTGGACAAGAAGACATGTTCTCGATCAGTGACTGTCCACCATCAAGGTCAGTAACTGACAATACCTAATAATTAACTAGATTGGGCCAACTCGGCGCCAACATATCCCCAGACAGGTCATCACTCACGCCACAGGTTTTGATCGGGAATTTTTAAAAAAAATTACCCATTATTATATGAACTTCAGCACATCAATCTACTCTGTTTATATCTTCCAAGGAAGATGGTGTATCCCCAGACGCCGAATACATAACTCAAATTATATTTTCAATCTTCCTGCAATGATAACTCTAAACCTATTTTCAAAGTATTTAAATGATTGATGATTGAATGTCCATTCTAAAATAATAATCCCAAAAGAGCATATCTGTTTCTATATTTGTTGACAAATAAAATATTATTTTTAACTCAACTCATCATACTTTTCAATCTTCCTTCAAAGTATTTAAATGATTGATGATTCAATGTCCATTCTAAAATTCATAATCCCAAAAGCGCATATCTGTTTCTATATTTGTTCACAAATAAAATATTATTTAAAAAAAAATTATTTATATTATTATTTTATTATATTATTTTTAGAATTTGCAAATTGTTTTCAGTTATTCATTTCCTCTATACCTATATATGTGGTCCATATATATGCAACCTAAATATGTGACACAATCTCAGTTCTGACTCCCCTTTGTGTTATATGTAATGAAGCCCACCACCTCCCACCCCCACCCCTCTCCCCTTCTCCACACCTCTCTCACTATTACACAAGATCTGCAACCCCATTGAGTTCTTTGTTCCTCATCTGATATCATTAAATACCTTTGTTTATTTAGTGTCACTCAATATAGCTGGAGGTCCCAGAGGTGGGTGGGGGGAATCCGGGTGGGGGATGTGGGTTGAGCATAAATGGTAAACAAACAATCTATATAAAAGGGGTACTCAAATACAAAAAGAATTGAGAATTTTAAGTATGTGATTATCAACTGAAATGAGTTCATAACTGTAGGAGCTGTGCCAAAATTAACTGAGGCAAGTTGAATAAAACTGGGCTAGTTGAGGGTTAAAAATCCCCTAGTTTTACTACATAAGGATATAATTTCATTAATATTGGGACTTAAAGCTCACTTAAAGTGTCCATTTTGTCTACTTCAATATGTTTCACCAGTTTCATTTTAAAAAGTGAAAAACTCAGCAAGCAGAGGTGGGTGGGGGGAATCCGGGTGGGGGATGTGGGTTGGGACTTAGTTTAGTTTATTAGTTTATTATAGTGACATGTATTATGTTGACAAGGATTATACAAAAACTATTGAAGTAATACCCAGCCCTATATGGGCTTATAAGTCACTTTAAATAGAGAGTTAATAACAAACAGAGCAAACATATTTTGAGGTAAGATACAGTAAATAAAGACAGCAATTCAATACATAAAAATTAACAATATAATTTACTTTTTCTTTCTTGCCACAAATCAAAAATAAAATTAATAACCATATTGACATTCATATGAGTTAATACCCTTGATAATTGATCTATTAATAATTCAGATTTATCTATATTTAAAATTTTGAAATATTTCATACGAATCAGCTCTAAAGCTGGACAAACACAAACAAAATGTATCTCATCTTCTACATCTTTTTTACACAGTTTACATGTTCTCTCAAAGAGATGGAGTGCTACAGCAAAAATGGTAAACAAACAATCTATATAAAAGGGGTACTCAAATACAAAAAGAATTGAGAATTTTAAGTATGTGATTATCAACTGAAATGAGTTCATAACTGTAGGAGCTGTGTCAAAATTAACTGAGGCAAGTTGAATAAAACTGGGCTAGTTGAGGGTTAAAAATCCCCTAGTTTTACTACATACGGATATAATTTCATTAATATTGGGACTTAAAGCTCACTTAAAGTGTCCATTTTGTCTACTTGAATATGTTTAACCGGCGTTTAACCAGTTTCATTTTAAAAAGTTAAAAACTCAGCAGGCAGAGGTATAACACACAAAAATAAGTTCTTAAAAGACTAAGATAGCCATAACATTATTAATATTCAAAATTTAAATAGACAGGCATTTTCTTTTAAAAATTCAAAGATTTCAGCTCTATAACCCACATAGTTTGACAGTTACTGGGCTTTAAAGTGGCATAATGTCCATAAATTGGGTTTCTGTGGGCATTTTACAATTGTTAAAGAGACCTTAGCAATTAAACTACAGATCTGAAACTTTTTGGGGGACATACATAACAAACAAAAATTATATATAATACAGTTTAAGACTTGTCACACTAAGCATTTCCAAATAACAGGGCAAAATACGGAAAAAATGTCCAAAAAGGCACTTGGGCGAGTGTCTATGGCCCTCATACACAGGTTAAATGTCTACTAAAAACCTTGATTTTCGCCATATGTAAAAAGGACATAATAATGCATTCCCAGATGGGATTTCAGCTCCATCAATCACATAGTTTAACAGTCACAGGGCTTAAAGGTGGCAAAAAGTCCAAATATTGGGTCTCTGTGGGCCTTTTAGAGATCTCGATGTGGCTTTCAAATTAAAGCTTCAGACTTAAAATTTGTTACATACTAAGATTACACATAGAATATGTATCTAATAAAGTTTGAAACTTCTCAGACTTACCATTTCCAAGTTACAGAGCAAAATATGTGAAAAATGTCTTAAAAGGGTCACTCAGGTGGGTGTTTAAGGTCCTCATACACAGGTTAAATGTCTACTTGAAGCCTTGATTTTTGGCACATGTAAAAAGAACATAATAATGTATTCCCAGATGAGATTTCAGCTCTATCAGTCACATAGTTTAACAGTCAAAGGCCTTAAAATTGGCAAAAAGTCCAAATACTGGGTCTTTATGGGGCCTTCTAGAGACCTAAATGTGGCCTTCAAATTAAAGCTTCAGACTTAAAATTTGTCACATACTAAGATTACACATAGAATATGCATCTAATACAGTTTGAAACTTCTTAGACTTACCATTTCCAAGTTACAGGGAAAAATATGTGAAAAATGTCTAAAAATGGTCACTCGGGTGGGGATTTATGGTCCTCATACACAGGTTAAATGTCTTCTTAAAGCCTTAATTTTTGGCACATATATAAATAACATACTAATATCTTCCCAGATAGGATTTGAGCTCTATCAGTCACATAGTTTGACAGTCACAGGGCTTAAAAGCAGCAAAAAGTCCAAATATTGGGTCTTTGGGAGCCTTTTAGAGACCTCAATTTGACCTTCAAAATTAAAGCTTCAGACTTAAAATCTGTTACATACTAAGATTACACACAGAATATATATCTAATACAGTTTGAAACTTCTCAGACTTACCATTTCCAAGTTACAGGGAAAAAGATGTGAAAAATGTCTTATAAGGGTCACTCGGGTGGGTGTTTATGGTCCTGATACACAGGTTAACTGTCTATTAAAGGCCTAAATGTTGGGGCACATATAAGAAAACACATAGATATATTCCCAGATGATATTTAACTTAGATGAGAGACATAGTTTTAAAGCTACAGTGCTTGAAAGTGGCAAAAAGTGCATAAATTGGGTCTCTGTGGGCACTTTTGAGACCTTAAGTCGACCCCTTTGGGTAAACCTACAGCCCTAAAATTTTCTACAGACAAGGATTACATATCAAAGTTATACCTAGCACAGTTTGAGACTCATCAGAATTACCACTTCCAAATTATAGGGCAAAATATGTGAAAAGTATAGCAAAAAATCCCTAAGTGGGGGTATTTATGGGCCTCAAAGACAATTTTCTCCTCAACTTAAAGTCGTGATTTTCGGCACATGTACTAAGAACATATTAATGTGTTGTCAGGTAAAATTTCAGCCAGCTGAGCATCATAGTTTGTGACCTACAGGGCTCTAAGTGGCCAAAAGTGCAATTTCTGACCTTAAGGTGGCCATAAGTTCTTTTTTACTGGGAGTTTAAGGTCACCTTAAAATAGGGATCTTCCTTTGGGCACCCTTAACATGTGTACCAAGTTTGAAAAAAAAATATTAATTTGTTTTTGAGTTATCGCGTCCACAAGGAAATTTCTACGGCGGCGGCGGCGGCGGCGGCGCGACGGACCTGAATCCAATATATCCCCGACTTTCGTCTGGGGATATAATTATGCAGCCCAAAACCTTACCTTCTACTGATTTACTTCTGCATATCTATGTACTTTTAAATATTTTAGGCAATTTTATTCAATACACTGACAGATGTTACAAATTTTTTGTTTGTGTTTACAGCCATATTTGCAGGAAGTAAAGATTTTCAGTAGATGCTAAATGGTGAGTGGTTAGAAAACACCAATATTCTTATTCAATTAAAATATTAATCATCCAGGAAAGTATTTTATAGTAAAATGACCAGCAATGATGTAAAATAATCAATTCTTACTCGATCATTAGTTGGAAAAATTGATGACTAATTGACCATGAAAATTAGGGTTGAATCCTTGTACTAATGGGTACTGCTCTACAGTATGGACATCATAGATGTGTACCAGCCTACAAGGTATAAAGATACTTGCCCAAAGTACTGAGAAATAGAGTGCATTTCACTAAAGTACAGAACACAAAGTACATGTCATGCTACTTACATTCCAGTTCTGGAGAGGTTTACGTCTCTGTGGTGACGTGTCTGTATTCTGGCCACCAGGTGGAGACACTTCCATCTCATCCACTCGCTTCAACTCAGGAGGTGACCGGGCCGGAGAGAGACTCTCTTCTTCTTCCTATAAGGAGTAAATACACTTACAATGTAATATGGGTTTTAAAAAGTGCTTGAGTTCTCTTCAATGAATAGAGTAAGGGTATTTCATCTTTCTTCACAGCTAAGGTTATCATTTTAGAACAAGCCTCAGAGTATCACACATTTTTCTATCATTATAATGTGTGAATCTTAGTCCTATGTAATACATCCCTTGCACAAATTCAACAATGATAACTCTTAGTTGTTGTTTTTTGTTTCACAGGAATTCACTCCGACAATCACTTTTAAAGAGTCAATGACAACATGGTCTGATACAGTACCCACTAAATACTAGAAATAGGACGCCCTGTTGATAGTAGATGCGAATAGAAACAGGATAGCATAGAAGAACACACATTATCATGTGTAATGTCCACCCCATGAACCTTTTGCCAAAATTGTACAGTAATCTCACAAGACCCTGTTTCATTTGTAAAATATATCAATGATGCTTAAATATTTATTAGTGTAGATGTAAATTATTTCAGCTTCATGCCTTTTTGCATTGGTTGGGTCGAAAATTTTGATGAAATCACTCTATCTCGCACGGTTAAGAAGATAGAAGCAAATTCCTGTTTTTCTATTTTTGGCAAAAATTTGAAAATTCAAAATGGCCGCCATTTTTGGGAAAAGGAAAATTTTTTTTAAATTGGCAAGAGTACATTTGTTAGATACCCTATGGGTCGAAAATTTCGACGAAATCGCTCTATCTCGCACGGTTAAGGAGATAGAAGCAATTTTGTGTTTTGCCATTTTTGGCAAAAATTCGAAATTTCAAAATGGCCGCCATTTTTGGGGAGGGGAAAATTTTTTGAAAATTGCAAAGATTACATTCCTTAGATACCCTGTGGGTCGAAAATTTTGAGGAAATCGCTCTATCTCGCACGGTTAAGGAGATAGAAGCAAATTTGTGTTTTGCCATTTTTGGCAAAAATTCTAAAATTCAAAATGGCCGCCATTTTTGGGGAGGGGAAAATTTTTTGAAAATTGGCAAGAGTACATTCATTAGATACCCTATGGGTCGAAAATTTCGACAAAATCGCTCTATCTCGCACGGTTAAGGAGATAGAAGCACTTTTGTGTTTTGCCATTTTTGGCAAAAATTCGAAAAATCAAAATGGCCACCATTTTTGGGGAGGGGAAAATTTTTTGAAAATTGCGAAGAGTACATTACTTAGATACCCTGTGGGTCGAAAATTTCGACGAAATCGCTCTATCTCGCACGGTTAAGGAGATAGAAGCAAATTTGTGTTTTGCCATTTTTGGCAAAAATTCGAAAATTCAAAATGGCCGCCATTTTTGGGGAGGGGAAAATTTTTTGAAAATTGCGAAGAGTACATTCCTTAGATACCCTGTGGGTTGAAAATTTCAACGAAATCGCTCTATCTCGCACGGTTTAGGAGATATGAGCACATTTGCCTTTTTCAGTATTCAAAATAGCTAATTACTCATTTATTTAACTAGATTGGGCCAACTCGGCGCCAACATATCCCCAGACAGGTCATCACTCACGCCACAGGTTTTGATCGGGAATTTTTTAAAACATAATTACCCATTATTATATGAACTTCAGCACATCAATCTACTCTGTTTATATCTCCCCAAGGAAGATGGTGTATCCCCAGACGCCGAATACATACCTCAAATTATATTTTCAATCTTCCTGCAATGAAAACTCTAAACCTATTTTCAAAGTATTTAAATGATTGATGATTGAATGTCCATTCTAAAATAATAATCCCAAAAGAGCATATCTGTTTCTATATTTGTTGACAAATTGTAACAAATTTTATTGTAATTTAACTTTTTACAAGTTAAATACTTACCTTATCCTCACAAGTGCTTGTTTGGTTTTGTGGAGCAAAAACGTATCGACCGACAAGAATTTTTTAAGGAATATTCTTGTCACAAGAGGTGACCCCTTTGTCTGCGCATGTCCGCGCATGCGCCGTACTCATTGTCGACAGGTAATTGTCGAGAGATCTTCATTGTATTTTTGGTCCCCAGAAAACAAATTATGCGGGGAGGTAGGGTGGGTTTATCCTTGTGAGGATAAGGTAAGTATTTAACTTGTAAAAAGTTAAATTACAATAAAATTTGTTACATTTTATTGCGTAAAATAGCCTTACCTTATCCTCACAAGTGCTTGAATACAACCATAACAGGTGGAGGGTATTTGTTTTGGCCACACTGTTAGATGATTGACAGACAAGGGGTCACCAAATAAAGCACTGATAAGAGGATAAGATAAGCTTCCATAATCCACATCTTAGGTTATATATTACTTCTTGAACACAGATAAGTAATTTGCTAACCTCAACAAGAGATCCATGATGTGGTCGTCACTGTTGCTGCTGTTGCTGTTGTAGACAATTTTACAACAAATTATATACCAGTATTAACCATCACCCGGTATTGGCCGGAGATGGCTGCATGACTCCCCAAACAAGATGTCATCATCTGACAATGAGAATATCTCCAAGCAGGCAAACTGAACTGCATAAACTGCAGATATGGGGCCATATGTAAGCCAAGAAAGACATATGTCAGTGACACAAGACTTGTATAACTGGAGAGAACATAAATATGCGAGTCATATCAATAACATGTATAAATACACAAAAATTGACTACATGCTGAGGTGAATCCACAAGGCCCAATTTGTTCATGGACTGGTCATGGGATTACCAAGCTACATCTTCGAGTAGAATGTAGTAAAGAATTGTGGGTCTTCCAATAACAAGAGTTTGATATCTGCTCAGGTAAGACCCCACTCTTGGAAACTAAAAAGGCAGCAATGGATCTAATATGTGTCTCAAAGTATAGATTCTGAGAATCAAAATTAAAGGACTGGCAATCTAATCATGCAGCCAGATTGATCCAGGAAGAGATAGCAGAACTCAAGATATCTCCATCAAGACTTCCTTAAAAGATATGAGCAAGATTCTTCCCCTCCTTGAAGTATTTGTACTGTCCTGATAGTAACTAAGCACTGTAAGAGAGCAGAGTGTCACAACATCAGTCCAACATCAGCTCAAGAAAGGTTTGTGAGCTAGAATAACCACTGGTTTGAGCCATCTGGGCCATCAGAAGCCAACTGATTCTTGCTAAAAGGCAGGAGAAGGAGACTTTCCCATTTCTCCAAGCAGAAGTCCAGTCCAAGAAGGATCTAAGTGCTGTAAGAGGACAACGAATCAAGAGTCCAGGCAATTTGAGTTCAGGAATGATCTGGAGCTGAAGTGACCACTGGAGGTAATCTAGACCAACTGAGGCTAATAGGTCCTTGCTGAAAAGGTATGTAGGAGGGAGAACTGTAAACTCCTTCCTATGAGGCTTGTGTCTGAAGGAGCCAAAGTCCCAGAATACACTTCCAATGGCATTGCAACAGTCTTGCAAGTCAAACTTCTTTAGACTGACCTTCTTTTAAAGGTTAATAAGGAGCCTTTTGTGAAAACCAAGAGAAGCAAAGGCAAATCCCTTGATGCTGCACCTCTGTTAGCAGTGGACTTCCCTCTATAACACTTGCAATAGGCCTATAAAGATGCAGGCTTTGGCTCAACTCCTGCACAAAAAATGTAAATGATCAGCTATGGCTGCTGCAAAGCCAACAATAGTGACAGGTTTCAGATTTTTGCAAGCAAATGGATCAAAAAATCTGGTATAATTGAGACCGTAGGCTCTGAGATGGCCACTTTATTCTGTGGGTACCAGAGCTCAAAATGGCCCATCATGACTCATGCATTCCAAGATGAGGGTCCTTGAGATGCCCTAAATCTCTCTATCCCTTGCCCAGAGAATGATATAAGAGATTCTGAGTGGTGTTAAGGTGCCAAGCATGAAGGTGCCAATGCAACAGATTCAGATGGTATTTCTGACTGAATGGCTGTTTCTGAGACCAGTGAAGTAGCTGTAATGGAGGTTTGGTTGAATGACTCACCAGACCCCAAAGCCAATGTAGCATGGGCCACCAAGGGGCCACTACAATCATTTTGCACCTGGTGTTCACTTGTTCAATGACTTTTAGGAATAAGTGGTATAGGACAAAAGGCCTAGCAGTCCAGAACCTCCAACAAGATGTTTAATTCATCTATGTTCAGAGAATTTGCATCCGGGACTAGCAACATAGAATGGAAGTTTGTGACTCATATTGGTGGCAAACATCTCTACCATTGGTATTTGACAAACTATGTAAATCAAATAGAATATTAAAGATGAAGCCTCTCCTATCTGTAATATTTCGTTCTTTGTGGAGAGGCTGTCATGACATCTAGGCAACCCTGAATATATCTGGCTCATATGAGAATATTTCAAGGATTGCAGTAGGCCAAGATGCAGCATACCTGCATAAAACACCTATTGTTGATTTGTGCCAAACTTGCACGTTGTCTAGAACCATAAAGGGAGTAAGAACCATTCTGTACATATTACTTTTGTCCCTTCTGTAGAGATCATTGAGTATGACATTTAAGTAACCCCAGAATATTTCTGTCTCTTAAGAGTATATTTCAAGGATTGTAGTAGGCCAGGATGCGCCAAACCTTTATCCCTTCTGGAGATATGTTGAGTATGACCTTTAAGCAACCAAGAATATGTCTGTTATGAGTATATTTTCAAGGATTGCAGTAGGCCAAGCTGCGCCAAACTAGGAGGTATACACTCCCCCCCCCCCCCTGTTTGTTCAGATAACCGAACACAGTGGCGTTGTCTGATGCTATCAGAATTCTTTTGTGTGGAATTTGTCTTGAAGGCTTTTAAGGGCTGAACACACTGCCTTCAGCTATGAAATTGAAATGTAATATATACATTTTAACTGTCCAAAGCCACTAACTGTGATGCTTATAGATGGGATCATCAACCCTGGTTTAATGCATCTACGAAAATAAGGGAATTGTGCACCCGTGTATAGAAAAGGCATCCTATTTCCCATTTTTTGGCATTTTCCACCAGTGAATATGCTTTTGCAGAAGGATTTGAAACAGGAATTCTCACAACTAGTGACTGGAGATATTGCCAGTTGTAGTAGATACCAGTGAAAGGCACACCTACATAACTGACCCATTGGTACCTTCTTTTCCAAAGATGCTCGTACCCCTACCTGGGATATAAGCAACCTTGGGGTCATTTGTGATGAGATCTCCATTTCCTGAAAAGATTTCTCAAGTTTTTAAAATTTATTTGTGTTAGAAAGACATTTCCTTGTACCAATATGCAGTGGTAACCTAGGAAATCGATATCACGAAGTCCAGTTGATGAATAATTGGAGGAGTTCTTTGGTTTGAACCCAATACTGGTGTCTTTTAGGTACACTAAACAACCAGTAGTCTAGGTATATGGTGAAAGAAATTTCCTGATATCAAAATGCAGTGGTAACCTAGGAAATCGATATCACGAAGCCCAGTTAATGAATAATTGGAGGAGTTCTTTGGTTTGAACCCAATACTGGTGTCTTTTACGTACACTAAACAACCAGTAGCGTAGGTATATGGTGAAAGAAATTTCCTGGTACCAAAATGCAGTGGTAACCTAGGAAATCGATATTACGAAGCCAGTTGTTGAATAATTGGATGAGTTCTTTGATTTGAACCCAATACTGGTGTCTTCTACGTACACTTAACAACCAGTGGTCCAGGTATAAGGTAAACTCCTATTCCGTGAGACTGAAGAATGAGATTTGCCTCTTTATTACTCGCACGATACTGTAGAGGGGTCGCTAACCCGAATTTCATAATGCTTTGAACTGATAGGTTTGACCGTGTACATTAAACTGAAGTAGATGTTGAAAATCTTGGTGAGTCGGTACATAGAAGAACGCATCTCTTGTAACCGAATTTCTAACAATTTCTGCTGTCTCCAGCTTAAATGAAGGGACAAGCAAGTATTTATTGTTATAGTAAACGAACTTCACTCGTGGGCGGTGACCGTTGAAGACGTAGTTAGATCAATTCAGGACACTGAGATGTATCAGAGGTAGTCATTAGCAGAGTTTCTATACAGGAAATAAAACTGCCATAGAAACCTGGAGTTCTGCAATTCTTGAGTGGATAACTTGCTTTCTTTTGAAGCATTTCCAGCAATATTTCAGCGGTATTTACTGTAGCCATGTTTTCCTGTCTGACGTCATCGCTTTGCATTGTGGGTAGTACAGGTATTGGTGAATTCGATTGGGGAGTAATTCGACAATCCCAACAGAAGATTCGCACAACTCTGGCATGGCAGTGAAAGTCTCCCATCACTGCCAGAACACTGCAAGAAGAGCCTCCATGGTGACTTGCATTAATGTAGCCGCGTTCTTCTGTATCCATCTCTCCTGGTGAACTAGGAAGAGTGATACGATGATATTTTGTAGTTAGTAAAGGTTGGAAGCAAGGACTTCAACACCATATCTCATCTAGCCATTTTTTAGGCATTGATTGATCTTCGTTGAGTTTGCAGAAGAATTAACTCAAAAGTCACAGTATTTCTTCCATTGGAGACATGGTCATAGGAAGGTTCAATTCTTCAACAGGGCTGAAAGGACAAGCAGTGCACATACTGCCACAAAAATAATAACTGCAAGGATCAGTAGATACGCTTCTGTAGTCGTTCTTTTGGAGGGAGACCTGTTACTGTACCAGAGTGGCGCTCCACCCACAGTAAAGAATCTACAACCTCCGCTGCCAAGACAACTGCATTCTTTCTTCTTGGTTTTCCACTGAAAACTTCTCTGCATCCCTTTCATCGACAAGGAGGTAGTTCCAGTCGAATAATGAGCGAGTACGGCGGAAGATATACACGTCTTCCACTGAAGACTTTACAGCAACATCTTCTTGCACATCTAATTCTGACCCTTTTCAGGACAAGGGAGGCAGAATAGTGGTAGTACCAGTCGAATAATGGATAAATACAGGTAGGTGCACGCTTGCACGCTTCAAAACTTCATAGATCTTCGTCTGTGAATGGACGATAATAAAAGAAAATACGTGTTGCTCCCATATCGACCAAAAATATAATGAAGATCTCTCGACAATTACCTGTCGACAATGAGTACGGCGCATGCGCGGACATGCGCAGACAAAGGGGTCACCTCTTGTGACAAGAATATTCCTTAAAAAATTCTTGTCGGTCGATACGTTTTTGCTCCACAAAACCAAACAAGCACTTGTGAGGATAAGGTAAGGCTATTTTACGCAATAAAAAAAATATTATTTTTAACTCAACTCATCATATTTTTCAATCTTCCTTCAAAGTATTTAAATGATTGATGATTCAATGTCCATTCTAAAATTCATAATCCCAAAAGCGCATATCTGTTTCTATATTTGTTCAGAAATAAAATATTATTTAAAAAAAAATTATTTATATTATTATTTTATTATATTATTTTTAGAATTTGCAAATTGTTTTCAGTTATTCATTTCCTCTATACCTATATATGTGGTCCATATATATGCAACCTAAATATGTGACACAATCTCAGTTCTGACTCCCCTTTGTGTTATATGTAATGAAGCCCACCACCTCCCACCCCCACCCCTCTCCCCTTCTCCACACCTCTCTCACTATTACACAAGATCTGCAACCCCATTGAGTTCTTTGTTTCTCATCTGATATCACTAAATACCTTTGTTTATTTAGTGTCACTTAATATAGCTGGAGGTCCCAGAGGTGGGTGGGGGGAATCCGGGTGGGGGATGTGGGTTGAGCATAAATGGTAAACAAACAATCTATATAAAAGGGGTACTCAAATACAAAAAGAATTGAGAATTTTAAGTATGTGATTATCAACTGAAATGAGTTCATAACTGTAGGAGCTGTGCCAAAATTAACTGAGGCAAGTTGAATAAAACTGGGCTAGTTGAGGGTTAAAAATCCCCTAGTTTTACTACATAAGGATATAATTTCATTAATATTGGGACTTAAAGCTCACTTAAAGTGTCCATTTTGTCTACTTGAATATGTTTAACCAGTTTCATTTTAAAAAGTGAAAAACTCAGCAAGCAGAGGTATAACACACAAAAATAAGTTCTTAAAAGACTAAGATAGCCATAACATTATTAATATTCAAAATTTAAATAGACAGGCATTTCCTTTTAAAAATTCAAAGATTTCAGCTCTATAACCCACATAGTTTGACAGTTACTGGGCTTTAAAGTGGCATAATATCCATAAATTGGGTTTCTGTGGGCATTTTACAATTGTTAAAGAGACCTTAGCAAT
This sequence comes from Sabellastarte sp. h YS-2021, assembly GCA_964017235.1. Taxonomy (NCBI): domain Eukaryota; kingdom Metazoa; phylum Annelida; class Polychaeta; order Sabellida; family Sabellidae; genus Sabellastarte; species Sabellastarte sp. h YS-2021. Next base: position 144,471,093 of record OZ024929.1, read on the forward strand.
TAAACTACAGATCTGAAACTTTTTGGGGGACATACATAACAAACAAAAATTATATATAATACAGTTTAAGACTTGTCACACTAAGCATTTCCAAATAACAGGGCAAAATACGGAAAAAATGTCAAAAAAGGCACTTGGGCGAGTGTCTATGGCCCTCATACACAGGTTAAATGTCTACTAAAAACCTTGATTTTCGGCATATGTAAAAAGGACATAATAATGCATTCCCAGATGGGATTTCAGCTCCATCAATCACATAGTTTAACAGTTACAGGGCTTAAAGGTGGTAAAAAGTCCAAATATTGGGTCATTGTGGGCCTTTTAGAGATCTCGATGTGGCTTTCAAATTAAAGCTTCAGACTTAAAATTTGTTACATACTAAGATTACACATAGAATATGTATCTAATAAAGTTTGAAACTTCTCAGACTTACCATTTCCAAGTTACAGAGCAAAATATGTGAAAAATGTCTTAAAAGGGTCACTCAGGTGGGTGTTTAAGGTCCTCATACACAGGTTAAATGTCTACTTGAAGCCTTGATTTTTGGCACATGTAAAAAAAACATAATAATGTATTCCCAGATGAGATTTCAGCTCTATCAGTCACATAGTTTAACAGTCACAGCGCTTAAAATTGGCAAAAAGTCCAAATACTGGGTCTTTATGGGGCCTTCTAGAGACCTAAATGTGGCCTTCAAATTAAAGCTTCAGACTTAAAATTTGTCACATACTAAGATTACACATAGAATATGCATCTAATACAGTTTGAAACTTCTTAGACTTACCATTTCCAAGTTACAGGGAAAAATATGTGAAAAATGTCTAAAAATGGTCACTCGGGTGGGGATTTATGGTCCTCATACACAGGTTAAATGTCTTCTTAAAGCCTTAATTTTTGGCACATATAAAAATAACATACTAATATCTTCTCAGATAGGATTTGAGCTCTATCATTCACATAGTTTGACAGTCACAGGGCTTAAAAGTAGCAAAAAGTCCAAATATTGGGTCTTTGGGAGCCTTTTAGAGACCTCAATTTGACCTTCAAAATTAAAGCTTCAGACTTAAAATCTGTTACATACTAAGATTACACACAGAATATATATCTAATACAGTTTGAAACTTCTCAGACTTACCATTTCCAAGTTACAGGGAAAAAGATGTGAAAAATGTCTTATAAGGGTCACTCGGGTGGGTGTTTATGGTCCTGATACACAGGTTAACTGTCTATTAAAGGCCTAAATGTTGGGGCACATATAAGAAAACACATAGATATATTCCCAGATGATATTTAACTTAGATGAGAGACATAGTTTGAAAGCTACAGTGCTTGAAAGTGGCAAAAAGTGCATAAATTGGGTCTCTGTGGGCACTTTTGAGACCTTAAGTCGACCCCTTTGGGTAAACCTACAGCCCTAAAATTTTCTACAGACAAGGATTACATATCAAAGTTATACCTAGCGCAGTTTGAGACTCATCAGAATTATCACTTCCAAATTATAGGGCAAAATATGTGTAAAGTATAGCAAAAAATCTCTAAGTGGGGGTATTTATGGGCCTCAAACACAATTTTCTCCTCAACTTAAAGTCATGATTTTCGGCACATGTACTAAGAACATATTAATGTGTTGTCAGGTAAAATTTCAGCCAGCTGAGCATCATAGTTTGTGACCTACAGGGCTCTAAGTGGCCAAAAGTGCAATTTCTGACCTTAAGGTGGCCATAAGTTCTTTTTTACTGGGAGTTTAAGGTCACCTTAAAATAGGGATCTTCCTTTGGGCACCCTTAACATGTGTACCAAGTTTGAAAAAAAAATATTAATTTGTTTTTGAGTTATCGCGTCCACAAGGAAATTTCTACGGCGGCGGCGGCGGCGGCGGCGGCGGCGGCGCGACGGACCTGAATCCAATATATCCCCGACTTTCGTCTGGGGATATAATTAATTACTCACTCATCTATGAAGCAATTCCCCCCAAAAGCAATCCCATACAAGCTATTAACCCAATGAACCTCCATACCAAATTTCAGAAAGCTAGGCTTAATAGCATTCCTTAAAATGTCTGGAAACCAAAGAGCTACTCAAAAGTAGCAAAGTAGCTATTACTCAGTTAGCTATAGAGCTATCATCACCAAAAGCAATCCCATACAAGCTATTAACCCAATAAACCTGCATGCCAAATTTGGTAAAGATAGGATAAGAACTGTTGCCTAAAATGTCTGGAAACCAAGTGGGACGCCGGACGGCGGAAAAAGCAAAAGTAATATGTCCACCCCCCAGTGGGGTGGACATAATTACAAAAGCAACTCAGGACACATCAAAGGTGGAAAAAAAGCAGGTCACAGAAGGAAACTGTATTTCAAGGTAATCAGCAATTCCATCATAGAATATCTCTTATCAGAGTCTCTCTTGCATAAGCTTTTATATATACAGTTTTGAATGTAACATTGTTCCAAATAAGAGATAATTAAAGGGTCACATCAAACTGGAAACTTATGTGTTTCAAACTAGGCCTCAAAATTTTGGGATATGTATTCAATGAAAGATTTGTATTAAACAAACTAAAATTAAATGACATGCGCAAATAAAAAATAATACTGCCACCCTCTGTAGTGGTGAGTTTATTCTCACCTGTATCGGGGACTTACTGCCACCCTCAGAAGTAAGGCTGCAACGATTCTTCGGTTACTCGGAAGCGAAACGATTCAGTTCAATACTCGAGGCAAGAAAAGTGAACCGGATCTTCGAAAACAACTAAACATACATGTAAAATCTACCACAAAATTCTATTTTTTCTTCAAATATATGAATATGTTTTTTATTTTACTAATATAAGGCATTTCCATTTCAATATTTATATATTTTAAGTATTTGCAAGCTTTAATTCTTTGTGTAACAACGTTTTATAAGATGGCATTTTATTATAACGTATTTCGAAGACGCCTCAAATCTCGCAATATAAAGATGGTTAAAGTTTCTTATATTTTGCAATATAAATGCGTCTTTTCCCCCAAATTCAATAAATTATCAAAATTCCTTCCTGTTGTGTGGTTTGTAACCATTTTATAAGGCGTGATATGTCAAAATATGAAGCAGTTTATTTCGTGGGCGATAATCAAGAGATTAACCGAGTCCGAATCGATTATTCTAAAACGAGGAATCGAGGCGCATTTTCGGGCTCGCTTGCAGCCCTACTCAGAAGTGGTGTATTAATTTTCAACTGTATACGGGAGTTACGTCCCCTCTATGAAGTGGTGTATATATTCTCAACTGGATGAGAGTTACCCTCTGTCACCCTCTGTTATCTTGCATTAATTCTCAGAGAGTTACTGCCATCCTCTGCCATCTTGTATTAATTGTTACCTATATTAGAGAGTTACTGCCGTTCTCTGTTATCTTGTATTAATTCTCACCTGTATGGGAGAGTTACTGCCGTCCTCTGTTATCTTGTATTAATTCTCACCTGTATGAGAGAGTTACTGCCGTTCTCTGTTATCTTGCATTAATTCTCACCTGTATGAGAGAGTTACTGCAGTTCTCTGTTATCTTGTATTAATTCTCACTTGTATGAGAGAGTTACTGCAGTTCTCTGTTATCTTGTATTAATTCTCACCTGTAAGAGAGAGTTACTGCCGTCCTCTGTTATCTTGTATTAATTCTCACTTGTATGAGAGAGTTACTGCCGTTCTCTGTTATCTTGCATTAATTCTCACCTGTAAGAGAGAGTTACTGCCATCCACTGTTAACTTACATTAATTCTCCCCTGTATGAGAGAGTTACTGCCGCCCTGTGTCACCTTGTATTAATTCCTACCTGTATGAGAGAGTTACTGCCGCCCTGTGTCACCTTGTATTAATTCCTACCTGTATGAGAGAGTTACTGCCGCCCTCTGTCACCTTGTATTAATTCCTACCTGTATGAGAGAGTTACTGCCGCCCTCTGTCACCTTGTATTAATTCCTACCTGTATGAGAGAGTTACTGCCGCCCTCTGTCACCTTGTATTAATTCCTACCTGTATGAGAGAGTTACTGCCGCCCTCTGTCACCTTGTATTAATTCCTACCTGTATGGGAGAGTTACTGCCGCCCCCTGTCACCTTGTATTAATTCCTACCTGTATGAGAGAGTTACTGCCACCCTCTGTAGTGGTGCTTGCTGCTTGAGATTCTGTTTCTTCTGCCTCTGAGCTTGTCTCCTGTCCACCAACTTGCATCACTCCATCCTCATCAGACTGACTACCATGGGATACTCCCAGTGTGATTGCCTGGAGAAAACATGGAGAACTTTATCACTTCAAGTGCAATTTACATTATTCTGAAAGAGAGATACAATATACCATTATCTTAAATTTAGTATGTAAAAGTTACTTCATCCCTGAGTACAGTCCAAAGCCTAGGTTTTCAAAGCTGTTGTCCTAAATACCACATTTTGACTATTCAATGGACGAGTTTAAAATTGATGCGCAACATTTGTTCTAGCCTAAACTTAGAAAATTTTGTTCAATATATTTTTAGTCTTGGACAAAACAAATCATATGACTTTATTAAGTATAATGTCTTTGTAATTTAGTTTAGATTTTTTGTCATAAAACTGTGTTTTGCCATAATCTCATCTTTAGTGTGGAAATGAACCTATTACTTATGCTTCAAAGGGAATTTTATGAAAATACAATTCTACTGAAAGATTATTTGGGTGTCCTCAATCTACAAATATTTTAATATCAATGATCATGATTGGTTAAAATCCATCAAACAGGATGCCAGTCTGTTGTGGGTTAACATCCGAAGTGTTGCTAACCATTTGTAGTCATGTGTAATGATGGCCACGTATCTGTAGAGTGATAAAATCTCAGTTTCCCAGCTGACAAATGAACACCAAACTTTCTCTACCAAAATCCAGCACATTAACCTCTAACCCACAGCTTACCAAGCACTAATACAACAAACGCAGTAACCTTATTTACCTGCTGAAGGTCACCCCGTTTGATTTGTCCACTACTGACACGCCCACCTTCCTCTGACCGAGTCCAACCATCTTTGTTGTCCTTACTCCTGGACACAGTTTTCTTCCTGTTAGAGTAGATGTTGTTACCTCGGAACAGACCCACCCTCTTTGTGCAGCCCACATTGTACCTACACATACAAAGAATGGGCATGTTTCCATGGAAACAAGAGAATGGTCATGTTTCCATGGGAACAAAAGAATGGATTGATGCAATAAACAACCAGCAAAGAATTTACAGGTTTCAATGTCAGCAAAAGAAGGGTTATTTTGCTATGGCAACAAAGGGCACAAAAAGAATGGGCATGTTTTATGGCAACTATAGAACAGATAATGAAAAAAAAATCTGAGGACGAGCAGTAATACTTCTTTGAAAAGGTTTAAATAGTCTCAATTTGTGGAGTTTTCTTTTAATTCACAACAAGACCACTGCCGTGGTATGATCTCCCGCCGCACTACATCAAAAAGTAGGGGAACAACATATTTGACAAAACTCCTTTAAATTGAATAGTTTTGCTGTTAAAGTGAAAGCTCTCCCAAAAGTAGGTGAATGAGTTATTTGAGAAAAATTGGCTATCTGCAATACTTTTAGCGATAATTCGCATTTACTCATTTTGAGTAGGTGAGTAATTAGCTATGAGTGTGAAACTTCACCAAGTGAAAGCTCTCCCAAAAGTAGGTGAATGAGTTATTTGAGAAAAATTGGCTAAGTACAATACTTTTAAGAGATAATTCGCATTTACTCATTTTGAGTAGGTGAGTAATTATCTACGGGTCTGAAACTTCACCATGTGAAAGCTCTCCCAAAAGTAGATGAATGAGTTATTTGAGAAAAATTGGCTATCTGCAATACTTTTAGAGATAATTCGCATTTACTCATTTTGAGTAGGTGAGTAATTAGCTATGGGTCTGAAACTTCACCAAGTGAAAGCTCTCCCAAAAGTAGGTGAATGAGTTATTTGAGAAAAATTGGCTATCTGCAACACTTTTAGCGATAATTCGCATTTACTCATTTTGAGTAGGTGAGTAATTAGCTATGGGTGTGAAACTTCACCAAGTGAAAGTTCTCACAAAAGTAGGTGAATGAGTTATTTGAGAAAAATTGGCTATCTGCAATACTTTTAGCGATAATTCGCATTTACTCATTTTGAGTAGGTGAGTAATTAGCTATGGGTGTGAAACTTCACCAAGTGAAAGTTCTCCCAAAAGTAGGTGAATGAGTTATTTGGGAAAAATTGGCCATCTGCAATACTTTTAGAGATAATTCGCATTTACTCATTTTCAGTAGGTGAGTAATTAGCTATGGGTCTGAAACTTCACCATGTGAAAGCTCTCCCAAAAGTAGGTGAACGAGTTATTTGAGAAAAATTGGCCATCTGCAATACTTTTAGCGATAATTCGCATTTACTCATTTTGAGTAGGTGAGTAATTATCTATGGGTCTGAAACTTCACCATGTGAAAGCTCTCCCAAAAGTAGATGAAGGAGTTATTTGAGAAAAATTGGCTATCTGCAATACTTTTACAGATAATTCGCATTTACTCATTTTGAGTGGGTGAGTAATTATCTATGGGTCTGAAACTTCACCATGTGAAAGCTCTCCCAAAAGTAGATGAAGGAGTTATTTGAGAAAAATTGGCTATCTGCAATACTTTTACAGATAATTCGCATTTACTCATTTTGAGTGGGTGAGTAATTAGCTATGGGTCTGAAAGCTCTTCCAAAAGTAGGTGAATGAGTTATTTGAGAAAAATTGGCTATCTGCAATACTTTTAGCGATAATTCGCATTTACTCATTTTCAGTAGGTGAGTAATTAGCTATGGGTGTGAAACTTCATCATGTGAAAGCTCTCCCAAAAGTAGGTGAATGAGTTATTTGAGAAAAATTGGCTATCTGCAATACTTTTAGCGATAATTCGCATTTACTCATTTTCAGTAGGTGAGTAATTAGCTATGGGTCTGAAACTTCATCATGTGAAAGCTCTCCCAAAAGTAGGTGAATGAGTTATTTGAGAAAAATTGGCTATCTGCAATACTTTTAGCGATAATTCGCATTTACTCATTTTCAGTAGGTGAGTAATTAGCTATGGGTCTGAAACTTCATCATGTGAAAGCTCTCCCAAAAGTAGGTGAATGAGTTCTTTGAGAAAAATTGGCTTTCTGCAATACGTTTAGAGATAATTCGCATTTACTCATTTTGAGTAGGTGAGTAATTACCTACGAGTCTGAAACTTCACCATGTGAAAGCTCTCCCAAAAGTAGATAAATGACTTAAAAAGTAGATGAACAACTTATTTGAGAGAAATTGTGTAGCTGCAATACTTTTGAAGATATAAGGCATTTACTCATTATGGTTATCATTAAAAATTGACAAAGTAGCTAATACGGTTTGCGAGATATTTGTGATTTTTCACATTTTCACCAAAAGTAGCAATAAAGTAGCCATTACTCACTTGTACACTGAGCAACAGTTGTGAAACTTAAATATGTTACAGTTCACAAAAAAGTAGATGAACAACTTATTGGAGAGAAATTGTGTAGCTGCAATACTTTTGAAGATATAAGGCATTTACTCATTATGGTTATCATTAAAAATTGACAAAGTAGCTATTACTCACTTAGCTATGGAGATACACTTCCAAACTAGTGACCATGTTGTAGCTGCGGAGATAGTAGCTGAACAACATATTGGAACAAAATTGTGTAGCTGCAATACTTTTGAAGATATAAGCCATTTACTCATTATGGTTATCATCAAAGTAGCTATTACTCAGTTAGCTATGGAGTTACAGCTGTGAAAATTCACAATACAGTATATCCAAAAGATAGGTGAACAACATATTTGACAAAAATCCTCTATATTCAATAGTTTTTGAGTTATAAGTGACTTGCTCAACGGTCAAATAATAAACTTAGTATAGCTATTACTCAGTTAGCTATGGTGCTACACCTTGGACACCTCACCATGATATAGTACATGAAGGAGTTGTTGAACAACATATTTCAGGCCAATATTGTAAGTAACAGTTACAAAGACAAAATCAATTTACTCATTTTGCTCATTGTTAATAACAGAAAATAGCTATTACTCACTTAGCTATGAAGATAGAACCCTAAAAATGGTACCATCTTGTAGGCATGGAGAAAGTAGCTGAACAACGTATTTTACAGAAACACTCTAAATGCAGTCGTTTTGGAGTTACGAGCACTTTACTCAAAGTAGCCACCATTGCTATTACTCACTTAGCTATGGTCCTAGGTGTGAAATTGTAACAAATTTTATTGTAATTTAACTTTTTATAAGTTAAATACTTACCTTATCCTCACAAGTGCTTGTTTGGTTTTGTGGAGCAAAACGTATCGACCGACAAGAATTTTTTTTAAGGAATATTCTTGTCACAAGAGGTGACCCCTTTGTCTGCGCATGTCCGCGCTTGCGCAGTAGTCGTTGTCGACAGATGATTGTCGAGAGCTCTTCATTGTATTTTTGGTCCCCAGAAAACAAATTATGCGGGGAGGTAGGGTGGGTTTATCCTTGTGAGGATAAGGTAAGTATTTAACTTATAAAAAGTTAAATTACAATAAAATTTGTTACATTTTATTGCGTAAAATAGCCTTACCTTATCCTCACAAGTGCTTGAATACAACCATAACAGGTGGAGGGTATTTGTTTTGGCCACACTGTTAGATGATTGTCAGACAAGGGGTCACCAAATAAAGCACTGATAAGAGGATAAGATAAGCTTCCATACACCACATCTTAGGTTAAAAGTTACTTCTTCATCACAGATGAGTAATTTGCTACCCTCAACAAGAGATCCATGATGTGGTAGTCATTGTTGCTGCTGTTGCTGTTGTAGACAATTTTACAACAAATCATATAGCAGAATTAACCATCACCCAGTATTGGGCGGAGATATCTGCATGACTCCCCAAACAAGATGTCATCATCTGACAATGAGAATATCTCCAAGCAGGCAAACTGAACTGCATAAACTGCAGATATGGGGACATATGTAAGTTAAGAAAGACATATGTCAGTGACACAACACTTGTATAACTGGAGAGAACATAATACGCGAGTCATATGAATAACATGTATAAATACACAGAAAATTGACTACATGCTGAGGTGAATCCACAAGACCCAATTTGTTCATGGACTGGTCATGGGATTGCCAAGCTACATCTTCGAGTAGAATGTAGTAAAGAATTGTGGGTCTTCCAATAACAAGAGTTTGATATCTGTTCAGGTAAGACCCCACTCTTGAAAACTAAAGAGGCAGCCATGGATGTAATATGTGTCTCAATGTATAGACTCTGAGAACTAAAGGACTGGCAATCTAATCATGCAGCCAGATTGATCCAGGAAGAGATAGCAGAACTCAAGATATCTCCATCAAGCCTTCCTTAAAAGATATGAGCAAGATTCTTCCCCTCCTTGAAGTACTTGTACTGTCCTGATAGTAACTAAGTACTGTAAGAGAGCAGAGTGTCACAACATCAGTCCAACATCAGCTCAAGAAAGGTTTGTGAGGTGGAATGACCACTGGTTTGAGCCATCTGGGCCATCAGAAGCCAACTGATTCTTGCTAAAAGGCAGGAGAAGGAGACTTTCCCTTTTCTCCAAGCAGTAGTCCTGTCCAAGAAGGATCTAAGTGCTGTAAGATGACAACGAATCATGTGTCCAGGCAATTTGAGTTCAGGAATGATCTAGAGCTGAAGTGACCACTGGAGGCAATCTAGACCAACTGAGGCTAATAGGTCCTTGCTGAAAAGGTAGGTAGGAGGGAGAACTGTAAACTCCTTCCTATGAGGCTTGTGTCTGAAGGAGCCAAAGTCCCAGAATACACTTCCAATGGCATTGCAACGGTCTTGCAAGTCAAACTTTTTTAGACTGACCTCCTTTTAAAGGTTAATAAGGAGCCTTCTGTGAAAACCAACAGAAGAAAAGGCAAATCCCTTGATGCTGCACCTCTGTTAGCAGTGGGCTTCTCTCTATAACACTTGCAATAGGCCTATAAAGATGCAGGCTTTGGCTCAACTCCTGCACAAAAATGTAAATGATCAGCTATGGCTGCTGCAAAGCCAACAATAGTGACAGGTTTCAGATTTTTGCAAGTAAATAGATCAAAAAATCTGGTATATTTGAGACCGTAGGCTCTGAGATGGCCACCTTATTCTGTGGGTACCAGAGCTCAAAATGGCCCATCATGACTCATACATTCCAAGATGAGGGTCCTTGAGATGCCCTAAATCTCTCTATCCCTTGCCCAGAGAATGATATAAGAGATTCTGAGTGGTGTTAAGGTGCCAAGCATGAAGGTGCCAATGCAACAGATTTAGATGGTATTTCTGACTGAATGTCTGTTTTTGAGACCAGTGAAGTAGCTGTAATGGAGGTTTGGTTGAATGACTCACCAGACCCCAAAGCCAATGCATCATGGGCCACCAAGGGGCCACTAGAATCATTTTGCACCTGGTGTTCACTTGTTCAATGACTTTTTGGAATAAGTGGTATAGGACAAAAGGCCTAGCAGTCCAGAACCTCCAACAAGATGTTTAATTCATCTATGTTCAGAGCATTTGCATCCGGGACTGGCAACATAGAATGGAAGTTAGTGACTCATATTGGTGGCAAACATCTCTACCATTGGTATTTGACAAACTATGTAAATCAAATAGAATATTAAAGCTGAAGACTCTCCTGTCTGTATTATTTCGTTCTTTGAGGAGAGGCTGTCATGACATCTAGGCAACCCTGAATATATCTGGCTCATATGAGAATATTTCAAGGATTGCAGTAGGCCAAGATGCAGCATACCTGCATAAAACACCTATTGTTGATTTGTGCCAAACTTGCCCATTGTCTAGAACCATAAAGGGAGTAAGAACCATTCTGTACATATTACTTTTGTCCCTTCTGTAGGGATCATTGAGTATGACATTTAAGTAACCCCAGAATACTTCTGTCTCTTAAGAGTATATTTCAAGGATTGTAGTAGGCCAGGATGCGCCCAACCTTTATCCCTTCTGGAGATATGTTGAGTATGACCTTTAAGCAACCAAAAATATGTCTGTTATGAGTATATTTCAAGGATTGCAGTAGGCCAAGCTGCGCCAAACTAGGAGGTATACGCCCCCCCCCCCCCCCCCCGTTTGTTCAGATAACCGAACACAGTGGTGTTGTCTGATGCTATAAGAATTCTTTTGTGTGGAATTTGTCTTGAAGGCTTTTAAGGGCTGAACACACTGCCTTCATCTGTATGACCTTGAAATGTAATATATACATTTTAACTGTCAAAAAGCCACTGACTGTTCTGCTTTTAGATGGGATCATCAACCCTGGTTTAATGCATCTACGAAAATAAGGGAATTGTGCCCCCGTGTATAGAAAGGGCATCCTATTTCCAAGTTTTTGGCATTTCCACCACTGAATATGCTTTTTCAGAAGGATTTGAAACAGGAATTCTTACAACTAGTGACTGGAGATATTGCCAGTTGTAGTAGATACCAGTGAAAGGCACACCTACATAACTGACCCATTGGTATAGTCTTTTCCAAAGATGCCAGTATCCCTACCTGGGATATAAGCAACCTTGGGGTTGATTGTGATGAGATCGCCATGTCTTGAATAGATTCTCAGGTATTTAATTTATTCGAGGTAGAAAGAAATTTCCTGGTACCAAATGCAGTGGTAACCGAGGAAATCGATATCACGAAGCCCAGTTGATGAATAATTGGATGAGTTCTTTGGTTTGAACCCAATACTGGTGTCTTTTACGTACACTAAACAACCAGTAGTCTAGGTATATGGTGAAAGAAATTTCCTGATACCAAAATGCAGTGGTAACCTAGGAAATCGATATCACGAAGCCCAGTTGAAGAAAAATTGGAGGAGTTCTTTGGTTTGAACCCAATACTGGTGTCTTTTACGTACACTAAACAACCAGTGGTATAGGTATATGGTGAACTCCTATTCCATGAGACTGAAGAAAGAGTTTTGCTTCTTTACTACTCGCATGATACTTGAGAGGGGTCGCTAACCCGAATTTCATATTGCTTTGAACTGATAGGTTTGCCAGTGTACATTAAACTGAAGTAGATGTTGAAAATCTTGGTGAGTCGGTACATAGAAGAACGCATCTTTTGTAACCGAATTTCTAATAATTTCTGCTGTCTCCAGTTTAAATGATGCGACAAGCAGGTATTTATTGTTATAGTAAACGAACTTCACTCGTGGGCCGTGACCGTTGAAGACGTAGCTAGATCAATTCAGGACACTGAGATGTATCAGAGGTCGTCATTAGTCGAGTTTCTATACAAGAAATAAACTGCCATAGGAACCTGTAGTTCTGCAATTGTTGAGTGGATGAATCGCTTTCTTTTGAAGCATTTAAGCGGTATATTTAGTACTGTAGCCATGTTTTCCTGTCTGACGTCATCGCTTTGCATTGTGGGTAGTACAGGCATTGGCGAATTCGATTGGGGAATAATTCGACAATCTCAATTCACGATTCGCACAACACTGGGATGGCAATAAAATCTCTCATACCAGTAATACTGAAGATAACACTAGTTCTGTGAAGCCACTTCAAACACACACGTGAGGGTTGTAGGTACTGAGTTCAACACAGTATCTCGTCTAGCCAGCTCCAGAATAAATAGCGGTTATGGTAGAATAGTTGTGACACTCTATAAAGACTTCTCACACCAACTAAACTGTATGTGTAGGATGACAAGAATTCACAGAAGAATTAACTCAAATAAGGACCAGCAGTATCACGTCTATTGGAGACATATAGCCTTAGGAAGTGAAAATTTCCTTGTCTAGTAGATTTATGCAAGGACTGAAAGGACAAGCAGAACACATACTGCCACCATAGGTAATTGTGTTGGATCTTCATCCAAATTTACAGCAAAATAATAACTGCCAGGATCAGTGGATGCACTTCTGTAGTGGTTCTTATGGAGGGAGACCTATTACTGTAACAGAGTGGCGCTCCACTCCCAGTAAAGAATCTACGACCTCCGTTGTAAAGATAACTAAATTCTTTCTTCTTTGTTTCCCACTGGAAACTTCACAGCAAACTCTTCTTGCAACCCTTTCCTCGACAAGCAGGTAGTTCCAGTCGAATAGAAGGTGAGTGCAGCCGTATAACTTCTTCCGCTGAAGACTTCACAGCAAGATTTCTTGTATAAAACATCTTTATTCTGACCTTTTTCAGGACAAGGGAGGTAGAATTAGTGGTAGTACCAGTCCAGTAATGGACAACTACAGCTAGGTGCACGCTTGCACGCTTCAAAACTTCATAGATCTTCGTCTGTAAATGGACGATAATAAAAGAAAATACGTGTTGCTCCCATATCGACCAAAAATATAATGAAGAGCTCTCGACAATCATCTGTCGACAACGACTACTGCGCAAGCGCGGACATGCGCAGAGAAAGGGGTAACCTCTTGTGACAAGAATATTCCTTAAAAAAAATTCTTGTCGGTCGATACGTTTTGCTCCACAAAACCAAACAAGCACTTGTGAGGATAAGGTAAGGCTATTTTACGCAATAAAAAACAGCATCAAATGAAAGGACATAAGCAATAAGGTCATCAAAAACATTGAAAAGGCCAAGGAGAAACAACCAGTGTGATGTACAGCCCTTTATAAAAGCGTGACACACACTCAATAACACACGAACACACGCACGGAATGCGTTTTATAATCTCCCGCCCGGCCGGTGGGAGATAATTAACCTCTTTTTCCCCACAGCTAATCAGGTTAAAATCTAATATTTTAGTATCATATCATCGGCATCTCGCATCTTTTTTATTTTACCAGGTTAACATGGTTTATCATTCATATAATTTGCAAAATAATTGTTCAACAGAAATCGCCTTCACATACATTTTATTGATAAATTTGACAAATGCTGTAATAATATACAAATAGAAGTGCCTTAAGAGCTCATGATATTCTCACCTCTTTGCACACAGGTTGGAGCAGAATCGTTTCTGTCCCTTGAATTTATTGGCGGGAACCAGTTTCTTGCAAAACTCGCAACAAAGTCTCGCCTCTCCACCCACGACGACATCTGAAAATGAAAGACAAAATCTATTACATACTCTTCCCTCACTCACTCAATCCATTTCAAAATAAGAGATGGGAGGTGAAATTCACACTTGAGGAAAAGCACTCTTATTTTACTGTAGAATTTGGAACATTTGTATTAGAAACTTCTGATGTTTGTGCATTGTCCTATATAGACCTGTACATAACACTTGGGCATCTATAGAATATCTGTGCATTACCTTGTGTAGACCTGTATATGTACAGTAAAACTTCTATTACTCGACCCTCTGTTATCCGAATTTTCAATTATCCAACCTCAAACACACTCTCCTAACTTCATTTAAGCCTGTTACTTTAGCCTTCCTATTAACCAACATAATTTTTGCTCTTCCAAGAGAGTTGGATAACAGAGGTTCAGCTGTATTACTGTGCAAAGACCTCTACATAACACTGGATTATTACCTTGTGTAGGTCTGTCAGGATTCATCATCTGTTTATCCACCTCCATGTCGGATTCCACCTGTTTTCCGGTCCCTCCATCCACATTATTATTGTACCGTTGAACCTGTGAAAAACAAAAATAAGGTTGATTAAGCCTGTTATTGTGAATATGGCAAACCCAAGTAAAACATATCAACACGTCAAGTTCTGCAATCAAAAACTGCACACACGGTATCAATCTACTGCAAAAGAATTGCATATCACATTAAGTTAACTGGCATACAGAATGACTGCCAAAATGTCATACACCTTTGTGTTCCAAGGGGTTGGTGGTCAAATAGTTAGTTTGATGATCAGGGGTCATTTGTTTGACACCCGTGTCATAGTTTAACAGCAATTTCTTTTGAGAAACAATGGTATGTTAGACAATATATCTTAATTGGGTACTGTACAAATGTATTGATAGCAACATTACTGGTTACTCTTAACAACAATACCTTAAGTTTCCTGCATATCGTTGAACCCCAATACTTACAGGAAATGGCTCACTGGCCTCCTGGATTACAAAGCCCTCTATAACATGAGTCAATACAGGCTTCACGATGGCCTGCTTTTTCTCAGGCACTCGGTAGGGTGTCCCACTGTCCAGCAACATTGGCTTTGAACTTGGCATCATTGGGGCCTGAGTAGACAGGGGCTCCTTTTTCACATTCTCCCTGTGATTAAGGCAGTTAATCAATTAAAAATCAAACAAATATTCAATTCACTCTAGCTAGTCCAATCAACGGGACAGTTGAAAAGGGATTCCTTTGAATCAATCTGAAAGAAAACCAATTCATCCACAATCCCACCCCCGACAGTATAAAAACAACCTGGCAAAAACAGTTTAAGGTTACTTAATAAAGGTTACATACATAATGCTGAAAGGTCAATTCTCATTGTCCAGAGTTTCTTTACTGAATTATTAATTATTGATACTGTAATACTGTGACAACATGTGGCATTTTATACATCCCGAACACCAGGACTCTGAAGAGTGTAAGACAGAAACGGTTACATTTACCTTATCACTGAGCAGCTGCTTGCATTAGCAGTCGGGTAACTGATTAAAATTGTTTCCGAAGTATAGTCTCTTTGATAGGGACTTCGTTGAGTAGGACTGCAATGTCATGGTAAATAAGTTAGAACACCTCCATCTGGCTTGTCAACACATATAATTGAAGGAAAACTTAAATATTTGAAACAAACATGAAATGGAAAGAAACTGCACTCTTTTATCGCATTTTAATATACATTTGAGGAATTTTATCATGATTTCGTTGAGAGGAAACATCCATGTTTTGGTTTCAAGGGTTTCGGTTCCTATGAGAGGCCTGTTTGATTGGGGGTGTGCCAAAACACTGAGTCTCGGAACCAGAACGTTCTTGAATAGGCGACCTCCCAATCAACACTGACCCATCCCTAATCTTTGGAGAACTGCTGAAAAAGTCATATTCACTTGTCATGTATGTGTGTAAACATTGCAAACAATGTGGTGGATCTCAAGGTGTCAGAAAATAGGAAATGATACAATATACTTTAATTTTAAACATATAAAATGCTTTAAACTGGTACCTTTTGAGGTTCTGACTAGAAATATTAAGAATTCTAATGATTATTTACAGTACAGTGATATCCCTTTTGATGTGTTATACTTAACAGTTAACCGTTTTAACAAAATAGGTGCTAGCAAGTACTTTGGTAACCTTATATTTAGTTACTACATTTTATTGTTTCACCTTTACAAGAGTAGTCATCATTAAATTCCAGTAGTCTTACACTATTCCTTTCTTCTGTAACAAGAAGTTTTTTCATGTAGTGTTGAGAGATACAATTGGCTTATTTTTACCTAAAATATATCAGAAATCAACACATATGAATGTGTACAAAATTTTTTTACTATTTCTCCAGTAAAGGTAGTCCTTTTACAATTTTTATACAGTTAAATATGAAATGATTGCTCTATTTGTTAATGATTATTTATAGCCTCCCCAAGTACTGCCCTCCATCTACCATAATTTACTTACTTGTCCTGTGCAGTCACTGGTAGCTGTACTTTGGCCTCCTTTTCTTCACTGCTCTCCAATTCCTCGGTCACTTCAGCTTTTGTTGTTGCCATGTCATCCAGGGTTTCAGTATCGGAAAACACTTTGGTTACCATGGAAGCACCCCGCTCCACGTTTTTCACAATGCTGTTGCAAGGTTTGGTCTCAGTTGGATTGATGCGAGGTGTGGTCGTAGCATTTACCACCTTTGTAATTGTAGATGGTTTACTCGTCTAAAAACGTTACATTTAATAAGGGTTAATGTAAAGTTGTAAACTGTGTATTCTGTATTTTACATTTTGCTAAAGTATCTAATCTAAAATGTACTAACTCTTTTGGCTATTTTTGAAAGTGTTGAAAAGTCTGAATTGTTGCAGGAATATTGGGTGAGAATACTTGATTAGAATATTTGCATAAAAATGTATGAAAATGAAAAGAGGGGAAAATAGGACAAGGGCTACTGTTCAAAGATTCTCACAGTTATATATAGTAATATTTCAAATATTAATTAAATCAATTCAAAGAGCCAAAATGATGGATACATATCTAAGATGGTTGTATCTAACAAGATCACTGCCACAACACTTACCTACTGCACTCTCTACGACAGACAGAGACTGTATATGATGAATACCGAAGATCACAAGAAAGAACTGAACAACTTACTCCGAGAACAAGTCAATTGTAGTTTCTAAGTAAAAGACCCAGTATTGATTTATGTTCCTGGGTCCTCAATAAAATATTACTCAGGATTTCATAAAGAGTTTCGGCATAACTTTGTGGCAGGTAACATCAAGATTAAGGTAGCAACCAACATGTATATTAGATCAGTTTTAATACTGACCCTTAATTTGGGCACCACTTTGGCAGGTCATATTAGCACCAAGAAAACTGCAAACCAATATTATACATAAGTTTTACGACCCACCCCTAGTTTGGGCACCACTGTGGCTGTGGGGGTACTGGTCACACTGGGTGAGGTGCTGATCACGTTACTTGTCCCACTTGTACTGACATTTCCGACTCCACCACCACCACCACCACTGCTAGGTTTGGGCTGAATTGCCCGTGGAGACACTGGCTTCTGTGGCTTCAATGGACGCACCATTCGTGTCTGCTACATGAGAAAACATACTCATACGCTTGATATGTGTAAAAATAATGAAATTGATTTCTATGTAAAGAGAAGCAGAAAAACTGGAATATCTAGGCATCTATTGTCCAAATATTCAATTTTATGGAGAGGTTATGATACGCACAGGAATACTTTCAGAATACCCGTTTTTATCCTTTTTTGAATTATTATTATATTATTTTTGCAGTTAGAGTGGGTGTATAGATACCCTACTTATTATAATCCTGACACAAATGCTGTTAACAGATGAGTGTAATGTCTTGCATGACAAAAATCATTTTGTAAGAGTGAGATTGTTAATATTTTTTTGTGCAAAATCTAAACGATGACAGAGATATGATAAATTAAGAATTTTGCTCATTGATAAGCAAAGTGAAATATACTAAAATATATGTCACATCACAAAAGGCAAAGTATAAAGCCCTGATACTCTATTGTTAAACATATTTATGAATAGTGACCAGATATAAAAAACATCATGCCCCTCAAGTGTTAATTTTATAAATTTTAGAAAGCCGGGCAATCTCATACCAGTGCACACTCCCACATACACACATCCATTATACACTCATCATGTAAAGGTGTATATTCATATTTAAAAATTTTACTCTCCCTGCATGTATTAACAAGATGATACTGTGTGCACAAGATGACCTTGTTCCCATGACTTGATACATGTTTAAATTATGTTATAATGTTCTGTCAAATTCTCCAGACTCTAGCAAATTTTGCATATAAAAAAATGTCATCACCTTTTGTGATGGATTTTTTTACATAGTTTAAGAAAGTGGGAAGTCAAAAATGTCATGTATATAACAATAACAAAATACATGTGGGGTGTTATTTAGTTTAAAATCTTTATTAGAACAAAAAGTAAGTTCTGACGAAGCAAAAATATTGTGAATATGAGTACTATTATTCTAAGTGAACTTTGACATTTGATCAAAAATCTGAATATACACCTTTAATATATATTCGACGTTGTACACCTTAACTGTGTCTATAATTCATAATAAACAAGATTTCTTTTAAAATTATACCAAGTAGTCAACAAGCATTATTCGAAACACATTTGCAAACAGAAAATTCATCACACTGTTGAACTATCATTCTTTGCAGTGTTTTGATTTCAAGAAACTCGCGTTCCATTGGTTCTAACACCTCAAATCCCCCAACCATCATTCATCTTATATAGTCACTGATAATGACAAAATTTCTGGAAGCAACACAGCACCGACAAACTTCATTAATTAGAGCTCTACAAGACACTGATAATTAGAATTTCTACTTTCCAAAACACACCAAGTCCTTGGAAGGTCACTTTCACTGAATGTGTCCCATTGACCCATTCTCTAGAATACTTGGCTAAATAGCAGTCTTTCTTTGGGCCCTTTGAGAATCTGCTTGATGGAGTCCATCTATAAATACCCACCTCCCATGTTCTGAACCTACCTGTGATGGCATCCTTATTCCTGATGTGAGTTGCACGGTCTGTAATCCCGTTCCAATACCCCGGGTGGCTCCCTGAAGACTTGTCACACCTACACGAGTCCACATCAATATTATCATAAGTTTTACTTATGAATTATCACAGTTTTAGCCATCTTATTCATGGAAATAAACAATACTTTAACAGCTTTAAGTGTACCTGTTTGCTAGTCTGTATTCTGTTTCTTATCATTGCCTGCCTCTTTTAGATTTTCCGAGCACCCTCAGGGGCAAATGTGATGGACTTTCTGGAATCCCAAGCCATGGTGTTTGCTATTAACTCCCAATACATTCCAAATAAAAGAGATATCTGACATTTTGCAAATCTCCACCAATGACACCTGTTTTGACTGATTTTAAGGTAATCTTAACATGAAATGTTTGAAGGTATAAATCCAATTTTCATACCTTGACAGCATATTGAACCTATGTAAGGTCCTAAGTGTGTTAAGACATATACACAATGTGTTGTCAAAAGGGCCCAATTTGAGTTTTTTTTTTTTTTGTTTTTTGGTGTTTTTTTTGTCTTCACGGTAATCAATCATCAATCAGTCAAACGGGGCCCAACTGATCTGAAATTCAACCTGCACCTATATTGTGAGGCGAGGAAAAACCTTACCAAATTTTGTTAATCAGTATGTCATACTTCCTCAGAATATCTGGCAAGAAGGAAGTATAAGGAAAAATGTTTTTGATCATGCGACACTGACAAAGGTCAAAGCTCAAATTTGCACCTATAGATGATAATTGCCAAAACTCATTTTGATAGGCCTTATATTAATTATTGATCATATTCATCTTAGAATATACTAGGACAGCGATGGCGTAGGTTTTCTGAAAATGGGGAGTGAAACCATTAAGCATCCTCTTTTCAAGGGATGTTTAATTAACATTTTTAATATCAATTTGAAATCAAAGAATCACAAGTCAAACAATGTAGAAATGTAGGTATGGGAATCCCTTCCCAGTACCCACCCAGTGTCTTGGTGTCTTTAGGCCTGGCAGTCCCCATCGGCACACCTGTCATGATCTGCTGTGGCTGTTGTGGCTGCTGAGCCTGTGGTTGTTGCGGTGCAGCTGCGCGGATGTAGACTTGAGGAGAAGAGAAAATCGCACTTTGCGTCTGGCTTCCAAAGAGAGGCTGCGCCAGTGAGATGTTCTGAGAGAGGTTTCCCATTGCCTAAACATACCGTAAAATGTTTGTATAGTATCGTCTAGTGTTGAATAATACATAGAATGATTTTTGGTGTATGCTTATTACTTTGAATCACCACTTTTACTGTGAATTAGTGTTCTGACAATATATAATACCCAGTTTATATATAGAAAATACATGGAAAACATTTTTTCCTGAAATTACACATGAAGCTCAGTTTTAACATAAAAGCTTTGAAAAAACATGTTTCCAAAGTTCTATGGCTTGTAACAATATGTGTACAAGTGACCAAGCCATTCTTTACCTACTCGTGTGACACTAGTTGACATACCTGTTGCACTTGTTACCCTTGTATATGTACTAATTATTTGACAATTATTTACCTAATCACTACACACCAATTGTCATATCCCCCTTGTTGTATGACATTTCCAGTTTTATCAATAACTAACAACTAGACCTAGCGCATCGGGAGAACCGATGCAAATTGTATCCACCAGAAGAAAACTCACCAAAGCCATTCTAACATTGCTTAACCTTGAAGGAGAAGCCCAAGGTGAATTCTGACCATATCAAAAGATTCTTAGCCCATGATTTCCTATAGGTTGGTGTGACACTGCAAACCTCTAGGAACACGAATAAGCAAGATATAAACACTAATTTTGGCAATCCTCATTTGACCTTGAAAGAGGGGCCGAAGGTTAAATCCGATCACACCAAGATTCCCAGCCCATGATTTCCTAGATTTTGGTTTACCATTCCAAAGCTCTAGGACCAATAATAAGCGAGTTATAAGCACTTTTAAGTTTGGCTTTCCTCATTTGACCTTGAAGGAGGGGTCCAAGGTCAAATCTGACCACACCAAAAGATTCCAAGCCCATGATTTCCTATAGGTTGGTTTACCATCCCAAACCTCTAGGACCAATAATAAGGGAGATACAAACACTTTTCATGACTGCAAAGAAACACCTGTGGCGGCCATCTTGTTTTTCAAAATGAGGCCAAAAATATTATGGCTATGAATATATCCTGCAAATTTGAGAAGGCTAGCTATAATATTTTTCTCGTTAGAGCAGTAATGGTGAAATCTCTCTACACACTGCGGCGGCGGCGGCGTAACGAAGTCAAATCCATAGTATCCACCGGATAGCATCCGGTGGATACAATTATGTACCTGATACACCAATTAACTTTATTATTAGGTCATTATTTACCTGTCTTTTACCTGAATATTATTTACCTGTCTATAACCTGGCCATTAGTTACCTCCTTAAACCATGGGCACTATATATCATTCTATTACCTGACCATTACTTACTGATGTACTACCTGGCCAATATTCACTAGATATTAAATGGTCTTTATTTACCTGACAATTACCTGGCTATTATTTACCTTTCATTTAACTTACAAATAATCACCTGGAACTGGTTGACGGATCCCACTTGCTGCACTCCTCCGATGATCTGGCCATTGCCATTGGCGTTACTCCCCATTACAAATGTGGGCTGGCCACTGAAGCGAAGCTGTGTGGGGCTTGAGATCACCTGACCTGCCTGACCAATCAGCGGAGACTTGGTTAGGTTCTGATTTCCTGCAGCTTGGTTGGATATAACCCCTAAAGGTTAAAAAATAGAGCTTAATTGGATATCACCACATGTGAAAAAATAGAACTATCACTACTGAAATAGTTCACTCCAACCAGTTCCCTTAGGGAGCTACAACAAACGTCAGGGATGGGAGTGAACAGGTATTTCCAGTTTGAATATAACTGAAAACTGAGCTTTAACATCAAAACACAGACAAAAGTCTACTTCTTCAATCAGTTTATGGTGACAACCAATATGTTGACATCAACTGGTCTCTAATCACTTCTCTCAAGCAAAAGAGCTTATTATCTGCCTTATAACCACTTACCTAAATAGCCAATAACCACTCACCTATTTGACCTATAACCACGGGCTGGCCCCCTCTCTGCTGCTGGAGCACCTGTTTTGGCCCAGTCAGCCCTCCAATCATCTGGGCTTGCTGTTGTTGGGTCTGCTGACTGGCGGCTAACTGGGGTGTCACTTGTGTCAGCCCCCTTGTCATCACTGTGGATGTTTTGGTCAGTGTGGTCACACCACTGCTGCCGGCTGCAGTGTGTGGGCCACCCATATGTTGTTGCTGTTGTGATGGCGGTTGTTGTGGCTGTTGTTGGGCCTGCTGTATGGCGGACTGGGGATGTTGCTGTTGCGCGGTTGGCTGCGGCTGTTGGCCCTGTTGCTGTTGTTGGGCTGGTGGCTGTTGCTGCTGCTGAATTTGTATGGGCTGAAAGACAGTGGTGTACACTTCAACCTAGGGAAAGGGAAACACAAAGGTGCAAGAAAGAAAGAGAGGGTTAGTATGATTAGCAAAGACAAGCAAGCATAATTAGCACAAGCATAGATATATATGTACAGGCCACTATGTATAAGGAAAAATGGAACAAAGCGATATTTTTATGTTTATGTAGGTCATAGGGTCCCCCGGTACACAAAAAGGGCCATAAAAACCAAGTGCAAACAAGAGAGCATGGATGAAAGATCATAAAACCTATGTACCAGATAATTTGTTCAAATCTTCCTTCTTAACATTTCTTTATTTACACAAATACTTAAGATTTTATTTTCAACAGATTTTTTTTTTTTACATCGACTGCCAAAGTTGTTTTAATTGAATTTCCTTTTGGATACAACTAAAATGCAGGTACCCGGATTACGGGCAGTTTTGTAGGACATAAGGCTCCATAATTTGCCCTGAATCACAATGCTCTTTATGGTACAAATGAAATGGGGAAAAATAGCTCACCTACAATATGTTTGTCCAATGAACTGATCAGAATGGTTTAAACATTTGCAAAGACCGAGCAGTGTCAAATAATTTTACAATTTGGTTTTGATGAGAGTCACAAGTCCACAAGAGTGGCTTAAGTTGAATTAAAATAAACTTGGAAAGTTGTTTTATTCATAAAAGTTTAGTTGATCAAGAAAGTATTTTTCTCCCAACAAGTAATACCAGATAATGATATAAACCTTAATGAAAAGGGACCACGCAGGAACAAACATTTGTTTTACGTCTGACAGTAATTCTTCATAGTTCTACTTGCACAGACTAGACTATGTTTGTGGAAACTGGCGACAGGTAAAACTAAATCCTAGTATGGATGCTAGAAATTTCATTTTTGTTTGTCCAGAGTAAAATTAACACAAAGTAAAGGCTTACAGTGACTTTACAGTAAAGTAAAACATAAACAATCAAAAATCAAACTAGACCTAGCGCATCGGAGAACCGATGCAAATTGTATCCACCGTAAAGACAATGCACCAAAACCTCTAGGACCAATAATAAGCGAGTTATAAGCACTTTTAAGTTTGGCTGTCCTCATTTGACCTTCAAGGAGGGGTCCAAGGTCAAATCCGACCACACCAGAAGATTCCCAGAACATGATTTCCTATATGTTGGTTTACTATCCCAAACATCTAGGACCAATAATAAGCGAGTTATAAGCACTTTTTAGTTTGGCTGTCCTCACACTTGACCTTGAAGGAGGGGCCCAAGGTCAAATCCGACCATGACAGGAGATTCCCTGCCCATGATTTCCTGTATGTTGGTTTACCATCCCAAACCACTAGGATCAATAATAAGCGAGTTATAAGCACTTTTAAGTTTGGCTGTCCTCACACTTGACCTTGAAGGAGGGGCCCAAGGTCAAATCCGACCATGACAGGAGATTCCCTGCCCATGATTTCCTGTATGTTGGTTTACCATCCCAAACCACTAGGATCAATAATAAGCGAGTTATAAGCACTTTTAAGTTTGGCTGTCCTCATTTGACCTTGAAGGAGGGGCCCAAGGTCAAATCCGACCAAGCCAGAAGATTCCCAGCCCATGATTTCCTATATGCTGGTTTACCATCCCAAACCTCTAGGACCAATAATAAGCGAGTTATATGCACTTTTAAGTTTGGCTGTCCTCGTTTGACCTTGAATGAGGGGCCCAAGGTCAAATCCGACCTCACCAGAAGATTCCCAGCCCATGATTTTCTATATGTTGGTTTACCATCCCAAACCTCTAGGACCAATAATAAGAGAGTTATAGGCACTTTTACCTTTGGCTATCCTCGTTTGACCTTGACAAAGTCAAAGTTGGGGTTTAACGTCCCGTTCAACAGCCAGGGTCATATTGGGACAGGTCCTCAGCATTGCCACTTGTGGGACTCGAACCCACAGGTGACAGCCTATGATTAGATGCCAAACTTGCTAACCACTAGGCCACCGAGGACCCTCGTTTGACCTTGAAGGAGGGGCCCAAGGTCAAATCCGACCACACCAGAAGATTCCCAGCCAATGATTTCCAATATGTTGGTTTACCATCCCAAACCTCTAGGACCAATAATAAGCGAGTTATAAGCACTTTTAAGTTTGGCTGTCCTCGTTTGAACTTGAAGGATGATCCCAAGGTCAAATCCAACCACGCCAGAAGATTCCCTGCCCATGATTTCCTATATGTTGGTTTACCATCCCAAACCTCTAGGATCGATAATAAGCGAGTTATAAGCACTTTTAAGTTCTGCTATCCTCGTTTGACCTTGAAGGAGGGGTCCAAGGTCAAATATGACCACATCAGAAGATTCGCAGCACATGATTTCCTATAGGTTGGCTTCACATTGCAAACCTCTAGGACCAATAATAAGGGAGATATAGGCACTTTTAAAGTCCGCTATGTGGGTTACTTCGGCACTCCGTGGATGACCTTGAATTAGGAGCTTCAAGGTCAAATGTGTGCAAGGTTGTAGAGGACATGTATATGTGTCATACATATCACCTATGAAGAGATTCAACCTTCTACCTATGAGGAACAGCCAGTAGAAAAATGTAGATTATTTTCAAAGAAATGCCCGTGGCGGCCATCTTGTTTTTCAGAATGAGGCTATTTTCCTTCCCAGAGAAGCTTACCCCCCAATGAAGATATCCTGCAAATTTGGTGAACCTAGCTGCTGTTGTTTTCCTCTTAGAGCGTTAACGCCGAAAATCTCTCTACGCGCGGCGGCGGCGTAGCGGACGCTAAACCAAAGTATCCACCGGATGCTTCCGGTGGATACAATTATGCTTTCATTGTTGTGTAGTGTGTTCCTACATTTGGGAGGTTGGATTACTTCAAGATTAAGTGGGGTGTGAGAGGTATCTGGTAGGTGTATGTCTATGACAGCAAAGTTTTATTGTTCAACCTGAGTCACCTTGCCCTGTTGTTAAGGTATTGGGTGACGTTGAAAGAGAAGCAATGTACTCTGGACATTTTTTATTGCTCATTCATTATGCAGCTATGATCTTTTATTCTTCACATACAATTTCGTAACACACAAGTGTTTGTCAACATTATACACCCCATGTCTTTCACACTTCTTCACTATTGTTGTATCTCTCTTTTTCTGCAAGTTTGCTATAATATCCTTTCTAATTTATTTTTATTAGTTAATTCTCATTTCAACTTACTATTAATTAGATTTTCAACTTTTTTTTTGTTATTTGTTTTTATTAGTTAATTCTCATTTCAACTGACTATTAATTAGATTTTCAAAAGATGAAGTTTCATTTATTTTTTTTAATTTTGATATTTGACAATAGAGATGATGTGGGTGTAACTGGCCTTTTTTACATAAATATGATAGGCAAATAGGGTCTTGTGTTGGGTTTTACTTTTCATTTATTTTATGACTGTTGATTGAAACCCTAATGTAATTCTATTTTACTGTTCTGAATGTTAAAATGGCCTTAACATTCTTAAGCTGTGCATTCTTTTAGATGTGCAGGGTTTGATAAGTTTAATTAGAAAAGTTGTGTGTGTCATTGTAGTGTAACATGTGGTGATTAAGTTTTAGAAAATAGCCTTGGTAGTTTCCTATACTTATGCATAATATCATTGAAAAATTATATATCATTGACATGTAATTAAAGTTATTTTAGTGTCAAGAATGCCATTAAGTAGAAAAATGCAATTCTGTACAAAGCAAACTTAAGTGCAAATTTAGGAAAGTGGATGATTAGGACAATTGGAGGTTAGAATATACAAAATATGGACAATGCATATGTTACCAATTTAAACAATATATGCAGATGTTATAAAAAGGTTTATCTATTAGCTAGCATATATGTTATGCACAGAAAATGTAACTAATTTGAGAATATATATGTTCCATTACCAAATTTAGAAAATAAGTGAATATCATAACATTGTTGGCAATCAAACCCAAATATATGCAGCTTCAAAAAACTCTATCAGTGAAAACTTTGAGAGGAAAAGACAAGTGTTTGAGTCCATGTCATTTTAAGTGATTGGAATAGTTGACATAAACTGCAATCCAGGGTAACACGAGACATGCTAATTTTTCTTGTACAATATTTAGATTATATAAGGTACTTGGACAAATTGACACTACCCCACAGGAAATTACACAGAAATATTTACAGAAATCAGCAGTCCGTAAATTCTATAATACAGTCCATCATGCTTTTTAAGACAGTTTAATTATTGATACATAAAATGTCAAGTACATAGAATCTACTGTTAAGGTTAGTGTGCTGTACATCCCACATTTATCAAGTTATCATTAATCTGCTTACACGTTTGAATCCACTTAAATTCTCTTGTTATTAAGGTAGGTACACAGTAACCCAGAAATATTCAAGGGCAAAATATAAAGGCTTTTCAGTATAAAAGCTTAATCATTTCCCAAATATTACGAATGGCTTTAATTTTACGGAAATAAAGTTTCCTTTCTCTATTATTAAAACAAAGGAAGGAGCAACAAATCAAACAAAATTCTGTATTCTAAATGATTTCTTGGAATCTACTGAATATGGGCCCAGGCAGTCCAGAAGATAAAGTTGAAAAATAGGGAGGTCTGAAGCCTGCGTCTCAATGCAAACTCCCTTGGTCACTAAATGGCACCTTGCACAGTAACTTTAACTTTAAACTAGCTAAAGTCTCACTTAGGTGTAGGTAAAATCAGTTTTGAGGTCATAACCTTAGAAAATGCTATATTTTGGCAGGTATAAGTGGAAGCCAGCCATAAATCAGAAACAAAACATTGAATACTGAGTGTTTTTGTTATATAGGCTCTCCTGGATGACAATCTACTGGGGTCATTTTGACAAAGAAATAGAGTAAGAAATCTAAAATTCGCCACATATCTGAAATTCGCCACATGTGAAAATACTAATAAAATAAATGAATCGTGGTGAGATTTGTTGAATGTATAGTAAATTATGGCTTTTTGAACTGAAAAATACCAATTTTTAGACAAAAACATCATTTTCTTCATAAAATTAACTAAGGTTTTAGAGGTGGCGAATTTTAGATTCCTGGCGAATTTTAGATTTCTTACTCTATCACTTTGTAAGTTTGTATGTGCAATACACAAGACATTACTTCCCAGTTATTGTTACGTTAAATGTTACACAATGGACCTTTCAACAGGATCCACATTTTCAGGATGTAAGTTCACACTATGTCTGACAAGTCTCGCACAAAAATAAAATGGAGGAAAGTTAAGAATAAACATCAAGAAATGAGTGTTATATGGTGGGATATGTTATCAAACAATATAATTTTGAATGCATTGCTGTAAAATGGTTACAAAATCGACAGATGCACTAGTGATCTATTTTGAAACATTTCCTGGTTTGAATAAATTTTGACAATTTCATCCATTTTTGAGCTACTATTGAGTATTGATATACCAAATTTAAACTCGGGTATCGAGTAATGATTAATATGTTTTACCCAATATAATTGGAGTTATTTATTCAACTAGTCAGAAGACAATATTAAAATATTATTTGGTTTATTCAAATAGCAAAGTACTGTATGTATATATATTTTTTTCTTTTTATATATATAAAAAGGCGACCATTTTTGACCAAAGATATTTTATTGTTTCATTAGCTATTGCTACACAATGAAATGGATATTAGTCTGATTGATAATGTGTAAAGGTTAATAACAATGCATGGATATAAATTATAAATGTATGTTAAAGACAAACCATCTACCCAGTGTCCAGAATATTAAACATTATATGAAAATGCATGAATTAGTGAATTAATAAAAGTACTTTACTGTGAAATATAACATAGAAAATCTTTTATCCAAACAAAATGGGACAGTAAGATTTTCTTCACACAATTAGAAGATAAAGAAAACAGAGGGGTTGTTTCAGTGTAAATCAATAGAAAGTCATAAATTGAGAGAGGAAACTGCAGACACAAAATGAAATACTGTGATATTAGAGGTTACACTGCATTGAGAAAAGCAATATAAGATATCATTATGTTATTATTAAGTCACAATATACCACAAAAATATGCATCAAACAAGTATATTCAAAATATTTTGACAAAGTTATACAAGAAAAATAATATTAGGGCATTGGAATAAATACTGGACTTAACTATTTGTCTACAAGAATTTGCAGACAAAATCACAAGTTTTTGCACATCTAAATTATAGAGATTTATTGCTTGTAAGTTTCCACATAATCAAGGAAAGGTAGAAGCATAACACATCTGTATGTGTGTGCATACATTCAGTAATTTGGTCAACTTAAAATATTCAGAGGAATTAATAGGTTTCATGTGTTCACATATATTCAATTCATTCAGATTCTAGTTGGAAGATACAAGGGTCATATCATTTTTTCTGACACTTATAAGAAGAGGACTGATTGCAATATAATTTGAATATCCAACTTCAATGAGACTTCACAATTTTATCCAAGTTCAAACACTGTTTAATCCTACATAATGCATCATATAACAGCTACTGATTTCTTATTACCAAACAAAACAAAATATCTTGCTGATTATATAGGAATTTATTTAAAATGGTCATAAATTTGAAGACAAGATTACTTTAAAGGCTATTAATTAACGTAATTATCTCAAAACTCTTTTTTTCAAAGGGTGCATATTAACAGTAAAAACATGGACAAATTATACACTTGGAAAATCCTCACAAGGGCTAACTAAACCACACAAACATGGAATTTAGTGGATTATCTGTTTGCAAGAACAAACAATTAAAGCTATTACAATAAAATACCTTTTCAAACATTTTAACAAAGGCAAAGCAAGAGGAATAAGACCCGCTAATTTCTATAGATCAAAAGATGGCATGTTATCACCAGTTGCCTCCACCAATGAAAAAGAGTGATGGGAATGTAAGAGATACAAATATACACTTAATCAATATTTAAATAAACTCAATGGCCTGAAAACCTACTAAAATTCAACATATTTTATTTAAATAAAACTGGCCACCCCAAAGTCCTATCAAAATGTTTTATGTCGTAACAAGATAAAAGAATGCTTATAACATATATATTTTTACATGAGGTATGGGCACTTATTAATTTTAATTTCAAAGGGGTAAGACATTAAGTTGAACCAGGGGTGGATTCACAAAAGTCTCAGATCTGAGGATTTGTTTATCAAATATAAGATCTTTGAGACTTTATCTAAGTTAACATTCAACAAAGATCATTTCAAATTGAATTTTGTCTCATATTATACCTAAATAGCATCCCAATTCCACTGTCCTGATGATGTGGTCTATATCACTTATTTAAACCTGGCATTTTTTTTTATTTTAAACCCCAAGGAAAATTTAAGAAGTTTATGGTATATCACATACCTGTTGCTGCTGCATGGGCACAGCAGGACTTTTCTGGGTGTTTTGAACACTCTGGAGGTTGATGCCTGGAGTCATCATCTGGGCTGTGTCAAGACAGAAAACACTGATGTCACATACAGCTGAAGTGGTTAGGTTTGGATGTTACAGAAATAGTTAAATCACTTTACATTTAATATGTAATAGATTCACTCATTTAAATGTACTAACAAATTATTTAAATGTCCTTGGTTAATGTAATTTAACATATGAAATTATATGTCTAGTTTTTAACATAAACACCATATTTATTCTTATATCTAGGTCACATCTTCCCATGGGTAATTAGCTACATCCGAATGGGTTCCACGACCTTCGGTTTTGGTTCAATATACCACATATATGTTTAGGATATATTCAGTGCGATATGGCGACACATTCAGGGTGATTCGACACATCTCAGAAAGTGATTTGCACTCAGGACAGCTTATTCAACATTTTAAAAAACCTTCTGTATTACAATATACACACACTGGAGGGGTGAAGGTGGGGGATAGGGGTTAGATATACAGGGCTGCTCATTCGCCAGTGTGTATCGCCAAAGATAAAAGGTCATTGTTCAGAGCCGTAAAGATGAGGTCATCAGCAGAATCAAGTATGCATTAAGACAATTGTAAGCAAAAGTGTGACCTTGACATAAAAGAAACTGGAAATCTGCATTGTTTTTGCTTATTAGATAAGGTACTGGGTACACATGTACTCTCAGAATATCCATATTTGTAGTTTAACATTTGAAAATATATCCATAATTTTATTCACTTGAAAGCCATATTATCACTTTAAATTCAAGTGTAATGATCACAATTTAAACAATGAATTATGAATACAAAAATATTCTATATTTTAGGTAAATATAATATCCACTGAGCATGCAGATGTTTTAAACTTAGGAAAAAGTGCCAAATTTGATTGAAATCCATCAAAAGCATTTTACTACTGGTCCTTACTCAAGCTACATAAAGACATTGTTTTGGTTTCTGAAAGTCTGCATTGATTTACTGCTCACCCTGGAACTGGCTCGGAAAGATCTGGTTTTGTAGACACGGCTGTTGGGTTAGGAACTGCTGGCCTTGAATGTTCGGTACAGGACCCAGCACTTGCACGCCCTGGATACCCTGGATGGACTGTACCTGCTGCAAAGGATGCAGACCCTGGATCTGTGGGATACCCTGCATTGGCTGTACAGCCTGAATATGCTGGGGCATGTTCTGCATTTGCTGCGGCTGTTGCTGTGGCTGCTGAGGTGGCTGTTGCATCTGCTGCAGTGGCTGCATCTGGTGAACTGCCCCGCCAGCGCCCCCGGCAGCCAGATTCTGAAGATTCTGCATGTTCTGAATTGGCATTGAGACGCGCACCATGTTTCCTGCCATGGATACAGAGTTCAGCAAGCCAGCATTCTGATTGGCTGTTGGTGGTTGCTGGGGTGTTGGTTGTTGAGAAGGCGGGGGACCCAGTGGAGCCTGGGTTTGAGCCTGGCTGGGATTCATACCTGGTGTGGGTTGTTGTTGTTGCTGTTGTTGAAGGGAACTAGAGTTACTGCTATTTACCAAGCCTATAAAAAAGGTATAACAGATTTACATTTTCTCTTTTATCAAAGAATCTGATAACAATGACCTTATGATTACGAGGCAACTGATTGTCATTTTAATTAACCAAGCTGATAAACACAAGGATATGACAATTTACATGTTTCTTATACCATAATGGTTTTAAGTAATCAAAACCTCAAAATCAAACTTAATTAAAGTTTTAAAGCAACAATATATTTTAACAAACATAATCAGTCATCAAAGTATTCAAGCTAGATAATGGCTTGTGGAGTTAAGAAGACTGCGTGCTTACCTCTACTAGTGCTTACAGAGTATGGATGTAGAGAGTTCATCATTAGATATCCTTCATGAAATAAAGAAACTCATCTGTAATGAAACTTAGTCCTGATATAATAAATACATTGGGTGGTAGCCCACCATGACATCAAGATACCAGCAATACTAGAGGTAGTTACCTTGGCTCTACTTTACTTGCATGTAGAACCGTGGCATGATCCCACATAAACTGGAGATTTGCTCAAAATACTTTCCAGTTGAATTAAACTACATAAATGCTAATACGACATTATGCAGTTAAAATCAATTGATTATGATGTAAGGATACCAAGATTATGATACATATACCATTTCAGACTACTTTTATATGGGGTCATGCCATGACTCTACACGCAAATAAAGTAGAGCTGAGCTAACCACGTCTACGGCATTACCTGCAATGAAGCATGTAAATCTAGGATAAAGGGTGTTCATGGTTCGGTATCCTTGTATGACATGAGGATATTTACCTGTAACAAGGCATGAAAGCTTTATGCAGGATGTCCATGTGAAACTTGACAGAACCTTGGTGAAGGCTTTTGCTGTTACTTACCAGCAGTGAGCCTTGTTAATTTCCTAGGGGATTGTAGGGCATGGATGAAAGATGTTCATGTGTTGATTATCATAAAAAAATTGCACAGCTTGGGTAAATGAATGTTCATGGGTCAATTGTAAGATGTTGGGCAGCAAGAAGTGTGACGATGTTCTGGCTGCTTTGGAGCAAAGGAGGGGAGGCATGGGCTACAGTTGCTTGGTAACTTGCTGGCTTACAGAGTTTGCATGATGTATGTTCAAAAGATTTGCTTTCCTGCTAGGGATTCTAGAGCCAGAGTGAAGCTTGTTCTCTTAGAAGAACCTGCACCTGCACTGCTCACCTGCAGTCAGTCTTGTAGAATTTAGATGAAGAATAATTTTTTGCGTGATTATGCTATAATTTCAATGATTTGCTTACCTGAATGGAGGTTTGCACAGCCTGGGTGAAGGATGTTCAAATAATTTGCATAACTAGAGTGAGGCTCGCAGAACTTGGGTAAAGGATGATCAAATGATTTGCTTACCCGCAGTCAGACTTGCAGAGCTTGGGTGAAGGATGTTCATGGGCTGATGGCCCATCATTCCATGAGGATGTTGGGCAGCAGTAAGGGTGGTGAGGTTTTGGTTGTTTTGTGGGAGGCTGTTTGGGGGAGGCATGGGGGTTGGTTGCTGGCTTGCTTGCTGGTTGCTGTGGGCATTGCCAGGCTGGCTGCTCATGGTGTGTGAGTCACTGGGGTGAGATTCTGGTGGTTGTGATGGCTGGGAGCCAGGTGGACCATGCTGGGTCCCTGCATGACTACCTGAATAAAGATATAACACAAAACGATATCTAGTATAATTTAATTTACTGCTTTGCAGGCACAATATCTTGCCTGCAAAGGGGAACTCAGTATATTACACAAACAAAAGAACTGACAAAATGGATAGTCAAGTTAGGGTTATGGGTGTGAACAGAAGGAAGTATAGAAGCATAGAAGTGGGGAAGCTTTAGTTAAAGAAGCGAGTATTAAGATGTTTCCTTTAGTATGAAACTGAGGGGATAGTTCATACATGGAAAGGAAAAGAGTTTCATCAGGTTAATGCAAAATGGCTGAAGGAGTTGTAAAAATATTGATTTGTTAAATGTGCGGTGGAAAGGAGACCTAACACCTTTGCAGCGGCTAATAATGGTATGTATGACATATACTGTACTGAAGATAACTTTAATAATTTTCAAAGTTTAAGAAATTTTCTCAAATTAATGTTAATAATTTTTTACTTTCTACTTTGAAAGTAAAACAGTTGTAATATTTCAGTGACAATTAATCTGATGTGCCAGTTTCTAAAACAAGAAACCCTATAACATCTGAGAAGTTCCACCTTAGATGTAAAACGAGTACAAGATTTTTGCTATATCTATGAGTGATCAGAGCCAATTCGACCCCAACATATTCCCAGATTGGCCATCACTTCTGCCACTGCTTTTACTAAACGCCACAATTATTTTAAAACATTTTACATGATTTCATTTGAAACATTTCTGTCATGATAAGACAGAAGTTTTATTCTTTCTCACAGTATTTAAATACTGGGCTGTACAATGTAGTATGCTAAGACATCTTAATCTGTTTCATCTTTTTCTGTTTGCCCTTCATTTTGGCAAATAAAAATATATATTATAAAATGTTGTGAATAGATCTTAACAGTTGACTGGTATTTTTAGAATTGTAAAATTTTTTTTATTCAAAATAAACATGGATATGTATCCTACACAACACCAGAAGGACACCAGGAAGCCTTTTGTGATGGCTTCATTAATGATAAGAAGAAATTATATCTATTTCTATTACATACATTTGTATAACATTGGTATTAAAGGAGATCTAAAAGAAAAATAGTGCATCGAGTATACAAGTCAACTACTGGTTCAAGTACCCTGGCAGTCTTTAAGTAGTATAGGCTTTTACAGCTGAAACTTGTACAAAATAATCTGCATGATAAATTGGGAAAAAAATTTACTTTGTGAAAATGCAAATGTTCAATTTCTATTAGTTTAGAGGCTATGAGCAACACAGTTACAGAGAAAAAGTAGTAAAAATGTTTTTGTTTGTTATGTGACCTTAAGAGATTTCTAAGGTAAAGTTTTAAAGAGGCCTGCTAAAAATTACAAGCCCTTTAAAGCTTGAAGATACATAACAGATCACCAATAGACCCTTCCAATTTCCCTTCCAAGTATCACCATCCTACACCTTATGGTTTCCGAGATACAGCCTGAAGAACCTTTGTCCCACCACCTATCCGCCCATTCATCCGGACGGCATAGGTGAAAACAATACCCACACAGCCCTTAAAGGATGTGGGCTGAAAACAATTTGGGAAGATTTAAAATGCAGAAATACATGAAAATAGACATAATTTTTCAATGTCAGAAATTTGTGTTTCAACGTACAATGAATTGATTGGCTTTATTCAATTAACAATGTTATTACAGATGAATTTAGGATTTTTACAAAACACCTCAATTTATTGCAATGGATGACCATTCTAAAATATATTTTGTTATCTGGTTGTTACAAACCCATCACTTACCAGGGTTATTGTTCTGTGAGTGTGGTGGAGTTGGTTGCTGGGCAACCCGTTGCAGTGTCCCTTGATTCAACCCCTCAGTTGGGGACTGTAAATTCTGGAGGTGGCCTGACAGGTTGGACAATGGCTGAGTTTGTAATGACCCAGTTGTGTGGGTAGAACTATGGGAACTTCCAGTCACCTGGGGCAAGGACATGGAAACACTGGACTGTTTCAAGGATGAAGCAATATCAACAGATCTGCTCTGGTTATCAGTCATGTCTAACTTCTGACATATCAACTGTAAAAAAGTAAGTAAAACAAGACTGTCAACTAAAAATGGTGATATGTACTAAAGGTTGAAATTCTTATTTCTTTCAGACTATTCAATTTGCTTTCACCAGGTAAAGCTGAGCCCTAGTTTTTATAAACCCTTTATAGATTAAACAGGCAATCATTGGTCAATCTTGTGATCAACCAAATAACATGAAGTGAAAGAAAAACCAAAATGTCCAAAGATTTGCACCGAAATTATCACAAGTTACATTTAATACCAATTTATTGCAAGGGCAGCTTTTTTTTCTTATGCAGTTCCACTGTGGAAAAGCCACATAAGTAACTTAAATGAAAAAGAAATTATGATAAAATAACTAGATTGGGCCAACTCGGCGCCAACATATCCCCAGACAGGTCATCACTCACGCCACAGGTTTTGATCGGGAATTTTTTAAAGCATAATTACCCATTATTATATGAACTTCAGCACATCAATCTACTCTGTTTGTATCTTCCCAAGAAGATGTGTATCCCCAGACGCCGAATACATAACTCAAATTATATTTTCAATCTTCCTGCAATGATAACTCTCAACCTATTTTCAAAGTATTTATTAATAAATGATTGATGATTGAATGTCCATTCTAAAATAATAATCCCAAAAGAGCATATCTCTTTCTATATTTGTTGACAAATAAAATATTATTTTTAACTCAACATCATACTTTTCAATCTTCCTGCAATGATAACTCTTAACCTAATTTCAAAGTATTTAAATGATTGATGATTGAATGTCCATTCTAAAATTCATAATCCCAAAAGCGCATATCTGTTTCTATATTTGTTCACAACTAAAATATTATTTTAAAAAAAATTATTTATATTATTATTTTATTATATTATTTATAGAATTTGTAAATTGTTTTCAGTTATTCATTTCCTCTATTCCTATATATGTGGTCCATATATATGCAACCTAAATATGTGACACAATCTCAGTTCTGACTCCCCTTTGTGTTATATGATGAAGCCCACCACCTCCTACCCCACCCCTCTCCCCTTCTCCACACCTCTCTCACTATTACACAAGATCTGCAACCCCATTGAGTTCTTTGTTTCTCATTTGATATCACTAAATACCTTTGTTTATTTAGTGTCACTCAATATAGCTGGAGGTCCCAGAGGTGGGTGGGGGATGTGGGTTGGGACTACAGCATAAATGGTAAACAAACAATCTGATATATATCAAAGGGGTAATCAAATACAAAAAGAATTGAGAATTTTAAGTATGTGATTATCAACTGAAATGAGTTCATAACTGTAGGAGCTGTGTCAAAATTAACTGAGGCAAGTTGAATAAAACTGGGCTAGTTGAGGGTTAAAAATCCCCTAGTTTTACTACATAAGGATATACTTTTATTAATATTGGGACTTAAAGCTCACCAGAAAATAACAGTGTCCATTTTGCCTACTTGAATATGTTTAACCAGTTTCATTTTAAAGAGTTAAAAACTCAGCAAGCAGAGGTACAACACACAAAAATAAGTTCTTAAAAGACTAAGATAGCCATAACATCATTAATATTCAAAATTTAAAGAGACAGGCACTTCCTTTTAAAAATTCAAAGATTTCAGCTCTATGACCCACATAGTTTGACAGTTACAGGGCTTTAAAGTGGCATAATGTCCATAAATTGGGTTTCTGTGGGCATTTTACAATTGTTAAAGAGACCTTAGCAATTAAACTACAGATCTGAAACTTTTTTGGGGACATACATAACAAACAAAAATTAGATATAATACAGTTTAAGACTTGTCACACTAAGCATTTCCAAATTACAGGGCAAAATACAGTAGAAAATGTCAAAAAAGGTCACTTGGATGAGTGTCTATGGTCGTCATACACAGGTTCAATGTCTACTACAGGCCTTGATGTTCGGTACATGGAAAAAGAAGACGCTTAATAATGTATTCCTAGTTGAGATTTCAGCCCTGTCAGTCACATAGTTTAACAGTCACAGGGCTGAAAAGTGGCAAAAAGTCCAAATATTGGGTCTCTGTGGGCCTTTTAGAGACCTCAATGTGACCTTCAAATTGAAGCTTCAGACTTAAAATCTTTCACAATCAGAGATTATACATAGAATGTATATCTAATATAGTTTGAAACTTCTCAGACTTACCATTCCAAGTTACAAGGCAAAATATGTAAAAAATGTCTAAAAAGGGTCACTCGGGTGAGTATCTATGGTCGTCATACACAGGTTAAATATCTACTAAAGGCCTTGATGTTCAGCACATGTAAAAAGAACATAATAATATATTCCCAGATGAGATTTCAGCTCTATCAGTCACATAGTTTAACAGTCACAGGGCTTAAAAGTGGCAAAAAGTCCAAATATTGGGTCTCTGTGGGCCTTTTAGAGACCTCAATGTGAACTTTAAATCAAAGCTTCAGATTTAAAATCTTTCACAATCAAAGGTTACACATAGAATGTATATCTAATACAGTTTGAAACTTCTCAAGACTTACCATTTCCAAGTTACAGGGAAAAATATGTGAAAAATGTCTAAAAAGGGTCACTCGGGTGGGTGTTATGGTCCTCACACACAGGTTAAATGTCTACTCAAAGCCTTTATTTCTGGCACATGTAAAAATGACATAATGATATATTCCCAGGTGA
This sequence comes from Sabellastarte sp. h YS-2021, assembly GCA_964017235.1. Classification (NCBI taxonomy): domain Eukaryota; kingdom Metazoa; phylum Annelida; class Polychaeta; order Sabellida; family Sabellidae; genus Sabellastarte; species Sabellastarte sp. h YS-2021. Next base: position 144,509,107 of record OZ024929.1, read on the forward strand.
GATTTCAGCTCTATCAGTAACATAGTTTAACAGTCACAGGGCTTAAAAGTGGCAAAAAGGCAAAATATCGGGTCTCTGTGGGCCTTTTAGAGACCTCAATGTGATCTTCAAATCAAAGCTTCAGACTAAAAATCTTTCACATTCAAAGGTTACACATAGAATGTATATCTAATACAGTTTGAAACTTCTCAGACTTACCATTTCCAAGTTACAGGGAAAAATATGTGAAAAATGTCTTATAAGGGTCACTCGGGTGGGTGTTTATGGTCCTCACACACAGGTTAAATGTCTATTAAAGGCCTAAATTTTGGGGCAGATATAAGAAAACACATAGATATATTCTCAGATGATATTTAACTTAGATGAGAGACATAGTTTGAAAGCTACAGTGCTCGAAAGTGGCAAAAAGTGCATAAATTGGGTCTCTGTGGGCACTTTTGAGACCTTAAGTCGACCCCTTTGGGTAAACCTACAGCCCTAAAATTTTCTACAGACAAGGATTACATATCAAAGTTATACCTAGTGCAGTTTGAGACTCATCAGAGTTACCACTTCCAAATTATAGGGCAAAATATGTGAAAAATATAGCAAAAAATCCCTAAGTGGGGGTCTTTATGGGCCTCAAACACAATTTTCTCCTCAACTTAAAGTCGTGATTTTCGGCACATGTACTAAGAACATATTAATGTGTTCTCAGGTGAAATTTCAGCCAGCTGAGCATCATAGTTTGTGACCTAGAGGGCTCTTAGTGGCCAAAAGTGCAATTTCTGACCTTAAGGTGGCCATAAGTTCTCTTTTATTGGGAGTTTAAGGTCACCTTAAAATAGGGATCTTCCTTTGGACACCCTTAACATGTGTACCAAGTTTGAAAAAAAAATATTAATTTGTTTTTGAGTTATCGCGTCCACAAGGAAATTTCTACGGCGGCGGCGGCGGCGGCGGCGGCGGCGCGACGGACCTGAATCCAATATATCCCCGACTTTCGTCTGGGGATATAATTATCTTTGAAGTTCTGTTGGTTTGATAAGTTTCAAATGTCACAATTCGATGTGATCTCAAAATATTGACCCCAGACTTATAACTACAATTACGGCCAGTAAGACCCAGTACAAATCGTAACACAAAAACTCAAGAAATTTTGCAAAAATTTCTGTAAGTTAATTAGCTACTTTATCAATGGGCTGTGTACTATTTAAAAATAAATAGCATCAGAGATGCCCATACCCCACAGCCTGTGGAAATAGTTTTCAACACCACGAGATATAGAAGCAGTGAAACAGTACAAAGACTGGGATAATTTCAGAGCATTGTCAGCTATATAAAGCTCCAAATAATGTTTAAGTAGAGAAAATAACATCTAGGAGAAAGAAAATGTATGTAAAGATAAAGTACTAAAACAAGACAATTCAATAGCAAGATGACCGCATTAATCAGTAAGCTAAAAATTATGACGCTGCAAAATTTATTTATTGGAGAATAGCTGTCAATGGAAAAAAGCACAATTATGTAAAAGTGCATATAATAATCAGTTGCACCAATCCATATATCTCTGTCATGAGAGAAAGATGTCTTAAATATGGCAGGTGAACATACTTTGGCAGAGCAAAAAGGTCACACCATGATGCACACCTACACCCCCTAACCAATGTCCCTAACAAGTGTCAACCTTCTACACCTTAAGGAATCCAAGAAATAGCCCACACAAGATTTATAAACTCATGGTCAACTTGACAAGGTCACACCATGATGTTGCACACCCACAACCCTAAGTTAGGGTCCCTAACCAATATCCCTACCAAGTAACAACTGCCTACACATTACAGTTTCCGAGATATTGCCCAGAGATTTTATAGGTCACTACGGCAAGGTCAAAGGTCAAATCAAGGGCACACCATGACGTTGTACACGTACACCCCTTAACCAATGTCCCTACCAAATATCAACTTCCTACACCTTACAGTTTCCAAGATACAGCCCGGACAAGATTTTCAAACTCAAGGTCACTACAGCAAGGTCAAAGGTCACACCATGACGTTGCACACCACCACCCCCTAACCAATGTCCCTACTGTAGAAACTAGAGATTGCGTCTCGACGCAGTGTATCCCCGGACGGGACATAGTTAAGGCGTGAATGTGTTCGTCTTGAGCCTGTTTCCTGGAGCACCAGGTCAGGATTCTTCATAGTACCAGATTACTCCCAAAAGCTAATCACTAGTTCTTTCACTTATATCTGTCTTTAAAAATTACATTTCATGGATCCAGAAGATCCATATAGTGATCCGGATCACTTCCAAAATTCAATATTTTCATCCTTTTACCTTTTCAGACATATTCTAAAAATTTCATCAAAATCCGTCCATAAATTTTTGAGTTATTTTGTATACAAACAGATCTGGCAGCCTGGATCCACATGATCCAGACAGTGATCCAGATCACTCCCCAAAACTAATCACTTGTTCTTTGTCCCATTTAACACATTTCCTGAAAATTTCATCAAAATCCACCCATGACTTTTTGAGATATTTGTCTTTAAAATTATATTTCATGGATCCAGAAGATCCAGATAGTGGTCCAGATCACTTTCAAAATTGAATCATTTCTTCCTTTTACCATTTCTTCCTTTTACCATTTGTAACATATCCTAAAACTATCACAAAATTCATCCTAAAATTCTTTTGCAGCCTGGATCCAGATGATCCAGATCACTCCAAAAATGTAATCACTTGTTCCTTGTACCATTTAGGTCATTTGATGAAAATGTCATCACAATCCATCCATAACTTTTTGAAGTATCTGTCTTTAAAAATTACATTTCATGGATCCAGAAGATCCATATAGTGATCCGGATCACTTCCAAAATTCAATATTTTCATCCTTTTACCTTTTCAGACATATTCTAAAAATTTCATCAAAATCCGTCCATAAATTTTTGAGTTATCTTGTATACAAACAGATCTGGCAGCCTGGATCCACATGATCCAGACAGTGATCCAGATCACTCCCCAAAACTAATCACTTGTTCTTTGTCCCATTTAACACATTTCCTGAAAATTTCATCAAAATCCACCCATGACTTTTTGAGATATTTGTCTTTAAAATTATATTTCATGGATCCAGAAGATCCAGATAGTGGTCCAGATCACTTTCAAAATTGAATCATTTCTTCCTTTTACCATTTCTTCCTTTTACCATTTGTAACATATCCTAAAACTATCACAAAATTCATCCTAAAATTCTTTTGCAGCCTGGATCCAGATGATCCAGATCACTCCAAAAATGTAATCACTTGTTCCTTGTACCATTTAGGTCATTTGATGAAAATGTCATCACAATCCATCCATAACTTTTTGAAGTATCTGTCTTTAAAAATTACATTTCATGGATCCAGAAGATCCATATAGTGATCCGGATCACTTCCAAAATTCAATATTTTCATCCTTTTACCTTTTCAGACATATTCTAAAAATTTCATCAAAATCCGTCCATAAATTTTTGAGTTATCTTGTATACAAACAGATCTGGCAGCCTGGATCCACATGATCCAGACAGTGATCCAGATCACTCCCCAAAACTAATCACTTGTTCTTTGTCCCATTTAACACATTTCCTGAAAATTTCATCAAAATCCACCCATGACTTTTTGAGATATTTGTCTTTAAAATTATATTTCATGGATCCAGAAGATCCAGATAGTGGTCCAGATCACTTTCAAAATTGAATCATTTCTTCCTTTTACCATTTCTTCCTTTTACCATTTGTAACATATCCTAAAACTATCACAAAATTCATCCTAAAATTCTTTTGCAGCCTGGATCCAGATGATCCAGATCACTCCAAAAATGTAATCACTTGTTCCTTGTACCATTTAGGTCATTTGATGAAAATGTCATCACAATCCATCCATAACTTTTTGAAGTATCTGTCTTTAAAAATTACATTTCATGGATCCAGAAGATCCATATAGTGATCCGGATCACTTCCAAAATTCAATATTTTCATCCTTTTACCTTTTCAGACATATTCTAAAAATTTCATCAAAATCCGTCCATAAATTTTTGAGTTATCTTGTATACAAACAGATCTGGCAGCCTGGATCCACATGATCCAGACAGTGATCCAGATCACTCCCCAAAACTAATCACTTGTTCTTTGTCCCATTTAACACATTTCCTGAAAATTTCATCAAAATCCACCCATGACTTTTTGAGATATTTGTCTTTAAAATTATATTTCATGGATCCAGAAGATCCAGATAGTGGTCCAGATCACTTTCAAAATTGAATCATTTCTTCCTTTTACCATTTCTTCCTTTTACCATTTGTAACATATCCTAAAACTATCACAAAATTCATCCTAAAATTCTTTTGCAGCCTGGATCCAGATGATCCAGATCACTCCAAAAATGTAATCACTTGTTCCTTGTACCATTTAGGTCATTTGATGAAAATGTCATCACAATCCATCCATAACTTTTTGAAGTATCTGTCTTTAAAAATTACATTTCATGGATCCAGAAGATCCATATAGTGATCCGGATCACTTCCAAAATTCAATATTTTCATCCTTTTACCTTTTCAGACATATTCTAAAAATTTCATCAAAATCCGTCCATAAATTTTTGAGTTATCTTGTATACAAACAGATCTGGCAGCCTGGATCCACATGATCCAGACAGTGATCCAGATCACTCCCCAAAACTAATCACTTGTTCTTTGTCCCATTTAACACATTTCCTGAAAATTTCATCAAAATCCACCCATGACTTTTTGAGATATTTGTCTTTAAAATTATATTTCATGGATCCAGAAGATCCAGATAGTGGTCCAGATCACTTTCAAAATTGAATCATTTCTTCCTTTTACCATTTCTTCCTTTTACCATTTGTAACATATCCTAAAACTATCACAAAATTCATCCTAAAATTCTTTTGCAGCCTGGATCCAGATGATCTAGATCACTCCAAAAATGTAATCACTTGTTCCTTGTACCATTTAGGTCATTTGATGAAAATGTCATCACAATCCATCCATAACTTTTTGAAGTATCTGTCTTTAAAAATTACATTTCATGGTTCCAGAAGATCAATATAGTGATCCGGATCACTTCTAAAATTCAATCATTTCATCCTGTTACCTATTGAGACATATCCCGAAAATTTCATCAAAATCCGTCCATAAGTTTTTTAGCTACATTGTACACAAACACATCTGGCAGCCTGGATCCAGATGATCCAGACAATGATCCAGATCACTCCCAAAATCTAATCGCTTGTTCCTCGCACCATTTAGGTCATTTGGTGAAAATGTCATCACAATCCATCCATAACTTTTTGAGGTATCTGTCTTTAAAAATTACATTTCATGGATCCAGAAGATCCATATAGTGATCCGGATCACTTCCAAAATTCAATCATTTCATCCTTTTCAGACATATCCTCAAAATTTCATCAAAATCTGTCCATAACTTTTTGATTTATCTTGTACACAACCACATCTGGCAGCCTGGATCCAGATCACTCCCAAAATCTAATCACTTGTTCCTTGTCCCTTTTTGGACATTTCCTGAAAATTTCATCAAAATCCACCCATGACTTTTTCAGCTATTTGTCTTTAAAATTATAACATATCCTAAAAACATATCCTAAAAATATCATCAAAATTCATCCTAAAATTCTGTTGCAGCCTGGATCCAGATGATCCAGACAGTGATCCAGATCACTCCAAAAATGTAAACACTTGTTCCTTGTACCATTTAGGTCATTTGATGAAAATGTCATCACAATCCATCCATAACTTTTTGAGGTATCTGTCTTAAAAAATTACATTTCATGGTTCCAGAAGATCAATATAGTGATCCGGATCACTTCCAAAATTCAATCATTTCATCCTGTTACCTTTTCAGACATATCCCAAAAATTTCATCAAAATCCGTCCATAAGTTTTGCAGCTACATTGTACACAAACACATCTGGCAGCCTGGATCCAGATGATCCAGACAGTGATCCAGATCACTCCCAAAATCTAATCACTTGTTCCTCGCACCATTTAGGTCATTTGCTGAAAAAATGTCATCACAATCCATCCATAACTTTTTGAGGTATCTGTCTTTAAAAATTACATTTCATGGATCCAGAAGTTCCATATAGTGATCCGGATCACTTCCAAAATTCAATCATTTCATCCTTTTACCTTTTCAGACATATCCTGTAAATTTCATCAAAATCCGTCCATAAGTTTTTGATTTATCTTGTACACAAACATCTGGCAGCCTGGATCCAGATGATCCAGATCACTCCCAAAATCTAATCACTTATTTCTTGTCCCATTTAGGACATTTCCTGAAAATTTCATCAAAATCCACCCATGACTTTTTGGGCTATACTGTACACAAACACATCTGGCAGCCTGGATCCGGATGATCCAGACAGTGATCCAGATAACTCCAAAAATGTAATCACTTGTTCCTTGCACCATTTAGGTCATTTGCCGAAAATGTCATCAAAATCCATCCATAACTTTTGAGGTATCTATCTTTAAGAATTACATTTCATGGATCCAGAAGATCCATATAGTGATCCGGATCACTTCTAAAATTCAATCATTTCATCCTTTTACCTTTTCAGACATATCCTGAAAAATTCATCAAAATCCATCCATAACTTTTTCAGCTATACTGTACACAAACACATCTGGCAGCCTGGATCCGGATGATCCAGACAGTGATCCAGATCACTCCCAAAATCTAACTAGAGGATCGCTCGCAAAAAAAAAAGATAATGTTTTTGCATAGCAAAAACAAAGCGTCCCGAAAAGGATATGAAGGTGAGTGCTAAAGTATTAAGAAAATGCTTCGTTTCTAGCCTTATACTGTTGTGGCAACCAAAGTCAGCGCAGTCTGCTCTATCTAGCATGGTTTTCAAGATATAAGCATTTTTGTGTTTTGCAAAAAATAAAAAAAAATTAAAAATGTCCGCTATATTTGGCGAGACAAAAATATTTTGAAAATTGGCATGGCTACTCTGCAGAGATACCCAGCAGGTCCAAAATTTTGTTGAGTTCGCTCCATATAGCACGGTTTTCGAGATATAAGCATTTTTGTGTTTTGCAAAAACTTTGAAAATTCAAAATGGCCACCATTTTTGGGGAGACAAAAATTTTTGTCAAGACCACTGCCGTGGTGTGTATCTCCCGCCGAGCATTAAAGCAGAAGAAATAGCTTTTCCGAGATATTCACAATTTTTCACTTTTGTGTGTGAAAGGTCTTCCAAAAGTAGGTGAATGAGTTATTTGAGAAAAATTGGCTATCTGCAATACTATTAAGAGATAATTCACATTTACTCATTTTGAGTAGGTGAATAATTATCTATGGGTCTGAAACTTCACCAAGTGAAAGCTCTCCCAAAAGTAGGTGAATGAGTTATTTGAGAAAAATTGGCTATCTGCAATACTTTTAGAGATAATTCGCATTTACTCATTTTGAGTAGGTGAGTAATTAGCTATAGGTCTGAAACTTCACCATGTGAAAGCTCTCCCACAAGTAGATGAATGAGTATTTGATAAAAATTGGGTATCCGCAATACTTTTACAGATAATTAGCATTTACTCATTTTGAGTAGGTGAATAAATAGCTATGGGTCTGAAACTTCACACAGTGAAAGCTCTCCCAAAAGTAGGTGAATGAGTTATTTGAGAAAAATTGGCTATCTGCAATACTTTTAGAGATAATTCGCATTTACTCATTTTGAGTAGGTGAGTAATTGGCTGTGGGTCTGAAACTTCACCATGTGAAAGCTCTTCCAAAAGTAGGTGAATGAGTTATTTCAGAAAAATTGGCTATCTGCAATACTTTTAGAGATAATTCGCATTTACTCATTTTGAGTAGGTGAGTAATTAGCTATGGGTCTGAAACTTCACCAAGTGAAAGCTCTCCCAAAAGTAGGTGAATGAGTTATTTGAGAAAAATTGGCTATCTGCAATACTTTTAGAGATAATTCGCATTTACTCATTTTGAGTAGACGAGTAATTAGCTATGGGTCTGAAACTTCACCAAGTGAAAGCTCTCCCAAAAGTAGGTGAATGATTAATTTGAGAAAAATTGGCTATCTGCAATACTTTTAGAGATAATTCGCATTTACTCATTTTGAGTAGGTGAGTAATTAGCTATGGGTCTGAAACTTCACCAAGTGAAAGCTCTCCCAAAAGTAGGTGAATGAGTTATTTGAGAAAAATTGGCTATCTGCAATACTTTTAGAGATAATTCGCATTTACTCATTTTGAGTAGGTGAGTAATTAGCTATGGGTGTGAAACTTCACCAAGTGAAAGCTCTCCCAAAAGTAGGTGAATGATTAATTTGACAAAAATTGGCTATCTGCAATACTTTTAGAGATAATTCGTATTTACTCATTTTGAGTAGGTGAGTAATTAGCTATGGGTCTGAAACTTCACCAAGTGAAAGCTCTCCCACAAGTAGGTGAATGAGTTATTTGAGAAAAATTGGCTATCTGCAATACTTTTAGAGATAATTCACATTTACTCATTTTGAGTAGGTGAGTAATTAGCTATGGGTCTGAAACTTCACCAAGTGAAAGCTCTCCCTAAAGTAGGTGAATGAGTTATTTGATAAAAATTGGGTATCCGCAATACTTTTAGAGATAATTAGCATTTACTCATTTTGACTAGGTAAATAATTAGCTATGGGTCTGAAACTTCACCATGTGAAAGCTCTCCCAAAAGTAGGTGAATGAGTTATTTGAGAAAAATTGGCTATCTGCAATACTTTTAGAGATAATTCGCATTTACTCATTTTGAGTAGGTGAGTAATTGGCTGTGGGTCTGAAACTTCACCATGTGAAAGCTCTTCCAAAAGTAGGTGAATGAGTTATTTCAGAAAAATTGGCTATCTGCAATACTTTTAGAGATAATTCGCATTTACTCATTTTGAGTAGGTGAGTAATTAGCTATGGGTCTGAAACTTCACCAAGTGAAAGCTCTCCCACAAGTAGGTGAATGAGTTATTTGAGAAAAATTGGCTATCTGCAATACTTTTAGAGATAATTCGCATTTACTCATTTTGAGTAGACGAGTAATTAGCTATGGGTCTGAAACTTCACCAAGTGAAAGCTCTCCCAAAAGTAGGTGAATGATTAATTTGAGAAAAATTGGCTATCTGCAATACTTTTAGAGATAATTCGCATTTACTCATTTTGAGTAGGTGAGTAATTAGCTATGGGTCTGAAACTTCACCAAGTGAAAGCTCTCCCAAAAGTAGGTGAATGAGTTATTTGAGAAAAATTGGCTATCTGCAATACTTTTAGAGATAATTCGCATTTACTCATTTTGAGTAGGTGAGTAATTAGCTATGGGTGTGAAACTTCACCAAGTGAAAGCTCTCCCAAAAGTAGGTGAATGATTAATTTGACAAAAATTGGCTATCTGCAATACTTTTAGAGATAATTCGCATTTACTCATTTTGAGTAGGTGAGTAATTAGCTATGGGTCTGAAACTTCACCAAGTGAAAGCTCTCCCAAAAGTAGGTGAATGAGTTATTTGAGAAAAATTGGCTATCTGCAATACTTTTAGAGATAATTCACATTTACTCATTTTGAGTAGGTGAGTAATTAGCTATGGGTCTGAAACTTCACCAAGTGAAAGCTCTCCCTAAAGTAGGTGAATGAGTTATTTGATAAAAATTGGGTATCCGCAATACTTTTAGAGATAATTAGCATTTACTCATTTTGACTAGGTAAATAATTAGCTATGGGTCTGAAACTTCACCATGTGAAAGCTCTCCCAAAAGTAGGTGAATGAGTTATTTGAGAAAAATTGGCTATCTGCAATACTTTTAGAGATAATTCGCATTTACTCATTTTGAGTAGGTGAGTAATTGGCTGTGGGTCTGAAACTTCACCATGTGAAAGCTCTTCCAAAAGTAGGTGAATGAGTTATTTGAGAAAAATTGGCCATCTGCAATACTTTTAGAGGTAATTCGCATTTACTCTTTTTGAGTAGGTGAGCAATTAGCTATGGGTCTGAAACTTCACCAAGTGAAAGCTCTTTGGGATAGCTGCTCTGCAGAGATACCCTGAAGATAAAAAATTTCGTCGAAATCGCTCTATGTAGCACGGTTTTCAAAATATTAGCATTTTTGTGTTTTGCAATTTTTGCGCAAAAATTCGAAAATTCAAAATGGCCACCATTTTTGGCAAGACAAAATTTTTTTGAAAATTGGCATGGCTACTCTGCAGAGATACCCTGTGGGTCAAAAATTTCGTCGAAATCGCACTATCTAGCACGGTTTTCGAGATATAAGCATTTTTGTGTTTTGCAATTTTGCGAAAAATTTGAAAATTCAAAATGGCCGCCATTTTTTGCGAGAAATTTTTTGTTTGAAAATTGGCATGGCTACTCTGCAGAGATACCCTGCGGGTCAAAAATTTCGTCGAAATCGCTCTATCTAGCAGGGTTTTTGAGATATAAGCATTTTTATGTTTTGCAATTTTTGCGAAAAATTCGAAAATTCAAAATGGCCGCCATTTTTGGCGAGACAAAATTTTTTTGAAAATTGGCATGGGTACTCTGCAGACATACCCTGTGGGTCAAAAATTTCGTCGAAATCGCTCTATCTAGCAGGGTTTTCGAGACATAAGCATTTTTATGTTTTGCAATTTTTGCGAAAAATTCGAAAATTCAAAATGGCCGCCATTTTTGGCGAGATAAAAATTTTTTCAAAATTGGGATAACTACTCTGCAGAGATACCCTGGGGGTCAAAAATTTCGTCGAAATCGCTCTATCTAGCACGGTTTTCGAGATATAAGCATTTTTGTGTTTTGCAATTTTTGCGAAAATTTCTAAAATTCAAAATGGCCGCCATTTTTGGCGAGACAAAAATTTTTTGAAAATTGGGAAAAGTACTCCGCAGAGATATCCTGCGGTTCAAAAATTTTGTCGAAATTGCTCTATCTAAAACGGTTTTTGAGATATAAGCATTTTTGTGTTTTGCAATTTTTGCGAAAATTTCGAAAATTCAAAATGGCCGCCATTTTTGGCGAGACAAAAATTTTTTGAAAATTGGGAAAACTACTCCGCAGAGATACCCTGTGGGTCAAAAATTTCGTCGAAATCGCTCTATCTAGCACGGTTTTCGAGATATAAGCATTTTTTGTTTTTTTCCTTATTTGGAAAATTTGTAATGATTAATTAATCATTAATTACTCGGCCATTTCTTGACCAATCAATGCCAAAATCTAATGATTTCCAGATTTTAATAGAATGAATGTATTTGCCAAGTTTCAGGTGAATTGATAAAATTCCTTTCAAGTTATCATCCGGACAAGCTTCCCCATCGAAAAAAGACATTTTTGGTCATGTGACCTCTCTGATTGGTTGAAATGTCACTGCAGCATATTCAAAAAAATTCCCCAAGGCTACTGCCTAAACCTGCCAAATTTGAAAAGAATCCGCCTAACGGTTACAGAGTTATAAGGAAAACAAAATGCGGAGCCGGCGGAGCCTGAAGCTCTCCCATACACAAACAAAATAACTTGTTCCTCGTCTCATTAAGGACATTTCCTGAAAAATTCATCAAAATGTACCCATAAGTTTTTGAGTTATCTGTCTTTAAAAATTAAATTTCATGGATCCAGAAGATCCAGACAGTGATCCGGATAACTCCCAAAATTTAATCATATCTTCCTTTTACCATTTTGGACATATCCTGAAAATTTCATCAAAATCCATCTGTCAGTTTTTGAGTTATCTTGTTCAAAAACAAACAAACAAATAGAGGACCAAAAATGACCCTCGGTCAGGTAATTTGGCGGTCAGTGGATGACCTTAAATGAAGATCTGTAACCGGTAAGCCTGCATGCGGGTACTCCATCATGTACTCAACCTCCAAAGCCATTTTCATTAGTTTCCAAGCAATGTAGTCAGCATTAAAGGTAAAAATATCTCCAAAAAGGCCAAAAATGACCCTCGGTCAGGTACTTTGGCGGTCAGTGGATGACCTTAAATGAAGAGCTTCAAGGTCAAATTTGTGCATGCTTACAGAGGACATATATATGTATTATATATACCAGCCATAGGATGATCTGACTTTCTGTATACGAGAACTGGGCCAAAAAGTGAAAAAATGGCCAAAATCTGACCTTTAAGTGGACACCAGTGACCTTGAGATTGAAGGTCAAGGTCACAAAACAATAGCGTTCGTGGCATTGCCCATATCTACCCACATACCAAATTTGAAAGTTCTAACTAAATTATTTTTTAAGTTATCGCGTCCAAAAGGAAATCTCTGCGGCGGCGGCGGCGTGACCGTACTGAATCCTAAGTATCCCCGACTTTCGTCCGGGGATACAATAAAGTCCAAGGTTTTGTGATTTATAACCCAATATAATTCACAAATTTCCGGCGAATAACGGACGAGCGCGTAGCGCTCGTCCGTTATTCGCCGGAAATTTGTGAATTATATTGGGTTATAAATCACAAAACTGAGGACTTTATTTCTATTATAAAGACCGCATTTAGTATTTTTTATACCATAACTGTAATAAATATGGCTACATAACGGGTTTTTTTGTGTTGCACACTATTTTTGCTGTTTTACTGTTTTGGCTGTTCCACGTTGCAAACATGCATGGTGACACATAAATGAGAATCACTAAATCTCTCAAAATTTATTTTACTATTTGAACACTTTAACTTAATACATTCAATATGCTTTTAAATTATTTTACACAAACTGTTAAATTTTAAAAAAAAATCTGATTCAATAATTGTATGTTTTTCATGCCACGTTTCCCAGTGCAGGGTAAATAATCGCTTAACGGAATGGCCAGAGTACAATTATACGTGTATAATTTCACGGGAACAATGTGCGCACTGTAGGGATTTTCGTTGTCCGCGCATTTCTGGTCTTTATAATAAGTATCAACTTCCTACACCTTACGGTTTCTGAGATATAGCCCAGACAGGATTTTATAGGTCACTTTGGCAAGGTCAAATAAAGGTCACACCATGATGTTGCACACGTACACCTCAAACCAATGTCCCTACAAAGTATCAACTTCCTACACTTTATAGTTTCAAAGATATAATCCGGACAAGATTTTCAAACTCAAGGTCACTGCAGCAAGGTCAAAGGTCAAATCAAGGTCACACCATGACATTACACACCTACACCCCCTAACCAATGTCCCTACCAAGTATCAACTTCCTACACCTTAAGGTTTTTGAGATACATCCCAGACAAACTTTTTCTTGCCATCCGAAATACCGCCCATCTGGACACCATGGGTGAAAACAATACCCCAATAGCCCTTAAGGGCTGTGGGGTAACAATATTTCAGTGAAAAATGAAAAGATAAGACTGCCTCAGAACACTTCTGGTCTGCTAGTGCAAGCCGCAAAGCCATCAAGAGACACGAGTTGTGCACTGAAACGGTTCCATCCCAGTACTAACATAGCCCATTGCCGCTTAACTTCAGCAAACAGGTGGTGGCAATTCTGGTTGTTAGAGCATTACAGTTTTGGGGAGAGAAGTCTGACTCAATGGGAGTCACATACAAATGATATCCCTAGGTGAGTGCACACTTTCTAAAGTGCGGGTGTAGAATCAGCTTTGGATGTTTCAGTGAATTGGGCCGACATAAAAAAATAAATAATTCCATCACATCAAACCGAAACAAAACTAGAGGATCGCTTGCAAATAAAAGAGAATGTTTTTGCACAGCAAAACCAAAGCATCCCAAAAAAGGTGAGTGCTAAAGTATTAAGAAAATACTCTGCTTACAGCCTTATACTGTTGTGGCAACCAAAGTCTGCATAGTTTATTAGATATTGAGCAATCACAAAAATGGCATATATTGATATATGGCCACCTGTATGTCAGACATGTAATACAGATCAATGACATGTACTTAACAGTTGTGATAACACATTGTGTCTAAGGTTTGTAGGGAGAAAACTATGGTGTATATTTTTGGCTGGATGATAGTTGAGAAAATGAGCTTTTGCTGGAAGTCCTATTCATTCTAAACATATCTTGCTTTTATAGACAGCAGACATTCCTTTCCAATAACAAGCATAATGAAAACCCAAGTCATTTATTTTATAAAACTTGTTATACTTCACATATTCTGACCCGCTTCACTTTCGAATTATGACGCAGTACCTCATGATTACCAAATATTTGTGTACATGTATTTGTGTACAAATACTTGTGTACATAAGCCCATTACCATCATGACCACACTTGAAAGTGTGCCTTTTAAAGATTTTATACAGTAAATATTTGTTTAACCATTAAAGTTACCAGGTTTTCTTATTTTGTCTGTTTGGTGTATGTTATTTCGATATTGAAATGCTGGTAGTATGTGTCGATATCAGCAGTTCTGTGAGATGATTGATAAGATATTGAAAGACCGAAAGACCAAGAACCAATCCCTATACTAACATACACAAATAATCATGAGTTGTATAGTCATCCAGTCTCTAATCTTCAAGCAGAAAATATTGTCAGGAAACCCCCATGGAAATCCATGACCTCCAGCCACCTCATCAATATTACTGAGTTGTCACTTTGAAAATATTATTACAAAAGGTCATATTTTACAAATGGGTGCGATTTGTGGGTGCAAGTTAGCAGTAGCGATTTCAAGTGGGTGCGATATGCGCGTATCTAGAATTCCAAGTGGTTTGGTTTCACTTCTGCATGCACCGACACACTCGACATGCAAGCCAAACTTGCTGAAACATTATGTGCTTCTCCACTGACATTGTTCCAGTATGTGGCAGTGCGATTTTCAGGAGTCGCGGTCGCAGTAGTTTCGGTATTTAATCGGCTAATGATTAAAGGGATATATTGTGGATTTTGGAAATTGGCAGGAATAACGGACCACAAACGGGAATTACAACGAACTTGGTGAGTGTCAAGAGTTAAGGCAAGAAGTAAGGTTGTTTGAACCTACTTGTCTTGTGGAAGTGGCGCCATATTGATGAGAAGATAGTATAACTTGTATTGTAATATAGTAATAGTATTGAAGTATAACAGCATGTCATAGGATGGCTATTCTACATTGATATCCTGTTAGAGAGTTTGGAAGTTGGTACAGGTTGGTTGATTTGATGATTGATTGGGTGATTGAGTGAGATTGTGTTGGAAAGTTTATTGATAAGATGTAGTTGTAATTTATTGACTTAGTGCTTTATCAGTTTTTAGTTGTTTTATACCCGGTATTCCTAAACCCTGCTATAGTTAAGAATGATTTCTATAATTGATTTGCATGACTGGAATAGTATTTTATTGTATCAGTTTGAATTATTTGGAACTATTTTATTGTCAGATATATATATTGATTCATGTTTAAAGCTATGGTATCAGTAATACTGTGATATAAGGAACTATTCTGTGATAACGATATCCTAGTCAGTAAAAGAAATGCACGATAGTTGTCAGATAGGATCTGTAAATAGTAACTTTAATTTATTTTGTACAAAGTTTAATTTCTGTGGTTATGACCAGTGTGCATTTAATTGAGTCAAGGGCTCATAATATTATGTGTTCTGTAATGTCTAGATATTTATAATGATAAACACTGTTTTGTACATTTTGGTTAAATGTGGCACAATGCTAAAGTTTAATTTATTGTTTCAGGTGTTCTATACTTGGGGTAGTGGAACTGCCACTGCAGGAGTCTTGCCACAATTCATGGTACGTGACCACCGACGAATTGCAATAAAAGGTGATTTTAGGTAAGCCTGGTGTTATTTAAGACGTCCCCCTACTTTGCCATGCCTTTGGGCAACTTGCAACAAGAGCAGTCTGGCAACATATTTATGAAATATTTACACCTGTTAGCTGATTGCTACAAATTTAAGTTGAAAAAAGAAAGAAAAATATAAACTTATTCAAATTAAAGGGCCTGCAGTAATTTTCAACAAATTTCCTACACTGGTGAATGCCCACTTTTCTTTATTACAGGTCAAGGAAAAATGCTTCTGCATGTTAAAAAATGGGCTTTAACTGGTAATTCCGGTTTATGGTAAAAACATCCAATAATCGAGGTATTTGTCAAAATACACAGCTTAAAAGCAAGTATTATCAGACCATGTACTGGTCAGCCAGTGAAGTTCATCACCCCAGTGAATGTTGCCACCTGCCATAAAAAGGCTCAAGGACAAGCAATACTCACATTTAAACAAATGGAATAGCTGCTTTTGACACCAAGATATGGTTGTATGCTGAAAGTTCAAAGTTATGAAGTTTTAATACTGTCATAAAACACAAGTGACGAACTTTACTCGGGTGATGAACTTCACTGGCTGAGCAGTACAACTGTTAATTATAACATCTATAATTTGGTACTCTGGTCCAATAAAAATATAATCTTAAGTCTGAATGGACACCAAATGGAGAGGGAATCACCGAATGGAAATTGGTTTTAATGGGTGATAATTAGATAGGAAGTTTTATGGATGCATTTGTAAATGAACTTGATAAAAACCGGTTTTCGGGGCTTAGAAACTGAACGAAATCCAGGATTTCGAAAGTTAACAGAGATATGATAAAAAGTTTTACGCGAACGTACATGAGCTACATTATCAATAGGAAATATGCATTGGTGAGATATTTTGAAGTTTGTAAACTTCACTTACCATGAATATAAAGTGAAAATGTAAATTATATCCTGAGATATATATGTTCTTTATTGTTTTGATGAAATATTAACCAGTAGAAAGCCTAACATAATGACGTTTTCAATAACCGGTACTTAAATATTCTTTGCGGATTTCGTCATTTCTACCTAAACAAAATGAAATGCGGTATACCGGTTTACCGTTCACACCACTATAATTGGGGGTACTTGAGATTGTGAATTTAACCAAACATGCATGTGTAGTTCTAAAGTAGGCTGGTCCCCTTTTTCTTGTAATCTAGTTAACCACAGTCTATGTGTCCCCCTTTGTTGACATTTTCAGGTGGGGGGAGAGGTTTACCAATTTACATTTGCAGTTCAAAGGCAGGCTGGTCCATTATCTTTTCTTGTAATCAAGTTAATCACAATCAAGTGTATCAAACAAGGATGTGGAATCTCAAGTACTGTTTCCATATTACTTATTGCAATTTGCAACGCAATTAGTGCCAGCATATTGTGGTCTTAAGGCTGATGTGACCTCTATTGTGTTTATGTCCCCTGATAATCCATTCAAGCCCTCTTCTTAATTTCCAAATTAATTTAACTCTTTCTTATAATTAATACCCACAGCCACATAGTTTTTATTTTTTATGTGAATAATAAATTATCTTTCCAAGCAAATTTTTTAATGTAATATTATGATTTTCCAAGTGATATTTATGAATATACACTTAATATAATTAATACACACCTTCTTGGTTTTACTTTAATCATAGAAATATCTTAACCATTCTTTGATTTTTTTATGTGTGATTATAACAGGTCTTGCCAACATAATGTAATTAATATTAGTGTTGTGGTTGAATGCGAATTTTAGAACCGGTTTCCGAAAGCAAAAATTCGGCGAAAAACCGGGTATGTTTGATTTATAAAACGCAAAGAAATAAGTTTTCAACCGTGTACATGAGCTTTAACTCATATATAAACAAGAACCACAAGGGACTTTTTGAAGACTTTTGAGGACAAAATGTGTGATATATCAATAGAATATTATAAAATACTGTGAAACATTTGTTGCAGTTCAATATTTTGGTGAACTTAAGGTAAAATAATGAAATATGTGATGAAACCGGTTTTGGTTTGAAGAAAACGAAACATAACCGGATCACTTTCTTTCGGTCGGCAAATAGGTTTCCGGTTTACCGTCTTCAACACTAATTAATATACATATCTTTTTGGTTCTACTCTGACATTAGAAATATCTTAACCCATACTTTGATTTTCTTGCGCAATTAATAAAATTTATGTTGACAGTAATACACATAAATGTACAAATAATTATTGAGGGATGATGATCATAGAAATATTTTTAAACCTAATCTAATTTTTAAACCTAACAAATAATGTCAGCACTTTTTTTTTTTTAATTAAACTGAATATATTTAGCTTTCAATCTCGGTGTCACCGAACAGAGCCTCCGTTTGGTGTTTAGACCGACCCCATTCTACTAGTAAACGGCCGCCTACCAATGAATGCCAGCCTTTCTTTGTTAGAGGTCAAGGACAAATACTTCTATTTGCAAACAAAAATGGGCACTCACTGGTATTTCCGGTTTGCAATGAAAACGGCCGATATTACTGCAGTATCCTTGCGTTGCCGGTTTTCGACGGTCTTACGCATTTTAATCCATTTTCGTTTCTTTCATTAGTCCCCACGGTATTTTAAACTTAAAATGTAAAAGTGTGCTTCTTAAATGACAAGAACAAATATAATGAGGTAAATATTTTATCTTATTTTACTTATTTTTATTTGATTAAATATCTGTGTGTACAGTGTTTTTATTTCACAAATGGTTGTCTGTTATCGACGGTAAAATAAAACCAATATTAAAGGTATTCAAACTATATTCTACATTTTTTATTTTCTACATTGTCCTCTGTAAATTGACAATTTAACAACTAAACGCAATACTTGTTGCAATTATATCATAGAAATTGGAAATAACATTCTTTCTTGAAGGTGTGCACATAAAATTATTTTCATAGACTATTATATCATTAATCTTTTAATTTGGTTTTGAAGTCTGTTTCTTCCATTTTATGTCAAGACAAAGCATGTGATTTTATGTTAATTAGCATGGGCATTGTTTATTTTATTATAACATCCAAAAATCAAAATATTTTATTGCACGTTTTTCTCATATTTGCTGCTGATCTAAAGCATGCAGTCAGTGACAAAAGATTGAGATAAAGGTTAATAATTAAAAAAAAGATCACATTTTATTTTTTAAAAATAAATCTTATAAATCTATTTATCTTTTACAAAATATATCAGTACAGTATTTTATCAGGATGAAATTTGCATATTTCACGGAAATTCATGAGTGTTGCCAATGGCAACCATATTTTATTTTGCTTTGAACATTCATATTATATTTCACCTAACAAAATCGGAATTTTACTGCACCATGTAATTAGAAACTTTATTTTATACACAGTCGCTATTCTGCCGACGATTGTCGGTAAAATAGAGCATGGCTTATTTTACCGACGGTCAGCACAATAAGGTTGAAAAACTGAAATATTCAGTCAAACCCTAAATACACTGCAGATAGCAGCTCACCTGGTAAATCAAAGAACTTAACATCATTTTCATATCTACCTTTTCACTGTCTTAAAAATTAAGCTGTACAGGTGTGTTCTGGAATATGTTCTATATACTGTTTACTCAATGCATGAGTTACAGTTACATATAGGCCTTACTGTGTAACATCAAATCCATTATTAATACGGTCAGTAAATAGCCTGAACCTAATTTTGTTGACCGTCGGTAAAATAAGCCACACTCTATTTTACTGACGACTGTCGGCAGAATAGCCACTGTGTATTTTATAAAATGCAAAACAATATTTGAATTTAATATCTTGTAGAATATTTTAAAATAAGGTCATTATCTTTATTTATTTCATTTTTACTAACAATAAAAGCACGTGTACAGAACTACAATATATTAATGCGCGGCCGTCGATAATAGACGACACAACGATACAGTACTGCTCAGCCAGTGAATTTCGTCACCCAAGTGAAGTTCGTCACTCGTATTTTATGACAATATTAAAACTTTTTCACTGTGATCTTCCTGCAAACAATTATACCTAGCTCTCCAAGGCAACTATTCCACTTTTTTAAATGTGGATATTGCTAGTCCTTGAACGCATTTATAGCAGGTGACGAACTTCACTGGGGTGACGAAATTCACTGGCCGACCAGTACTGCTCAGCCAGTGAATTTCGTTACCCCAGTGAAGTTCGTCACCTGCCATAAAAACGCTCAAGGATAGGCAATATTCATATTTAAATAAATGGAATAGCTGCTTTCAGCAACTAGGTATACATGTGTGCCGAAAGTTCACAGCAAAAACTCTTCAATACTGTCATAAAATGAAGGTGACGAACTTCACTGGGATGACGAAATTCACTGGCTGACCAGTAGAGATAAATTGTGAAAATAAATCACTTTAAAAGAAATGTTGCACATCATATTCAAAGCATTACTTGTATTGCAAGTCATTTGACAATTTGGCAGAAGAATATAGACTGAACCTGCTAATATAATATAAATGTTAAATATTTCCTCAAGCATGGGCGTTTGCTGGTAGAAAGCCACCACCGTACAATTGTAGTTGGCGGTGTGGGCGATAATGGAAAATCCAAGCAACATGGCCTACAACTCCTGAACAGTGAGAAAAAAATCTAAATTGAACTAACACTGCATGCAAAACAGTCAGAATCATATGTCAATCACTTATTTTAAATGTTACAACCCTATCAAAGCGTACATTTTAACTTTTAATGGCTTTCTTTGTTTGTCTTTGAAAACAATCGTACTTTCCAATTCTAATGCACATCACTGATTAAGGTTGGCAGGATATATTCAATAGGCTCGGTTGTAAGTGGGCACATTTTCATCTTTAATAAGTACTGAGAATTTTTTTACCAATTCATATCTCATCAACAATCACCGTATATGTAAAGCAATGTATATCTTAGACATGGTTATCTCGGCTCTACTTTGCTTGTGTGCTATGGCATGAGCCCACATAAAACTGGAGATTTTGCTTAAACACAGATACCCCATTAATGTGTACACCCAAGAATTCCCACAACTATTTTATCATATTTCCCTTGACATGCAAACAATATTGAGCAATGTTAAATCAAATTTCATCATTTTCAATGTTTCCTTGGAGATTTCACAATAAAAAATTGAAAATGTTTTGTTATTGTAAATGTGTGAAGCAGGTAATATATCATATTTTCTGTGTCCTTCTGTTAATATCAATTGTTTTTTGTTATTTGATAGTTTATTCCCCCTTTTAAAATATTCAGTAGGTCAGCCAGAGGAAAGAGGTTGCAACCCCTAAACTGCCCACCTTACAATCATTTGCACAGCACAGTGTGCGACATGGCAATTTGCTTTTAAGAATTCATTATTAGGAAAAAATACAATTAAAACAAAATAATATTAATAATACTACAAATAAATGAAAATTAATACAATTTGCCATTTTGGTTTTACAATTTCAACACACACTTTAAGAACATGGAGAATAAACTTTTTTTTTTTTTTTTGTAGATTTTTTGATGGAAACACAGCTGCACCATAAAAAAAAGACACAGGGTAATACAGTACTTAAAATTAGTCAACGAAAATTAATCAACTAACAAAAATTCAACAGCTTGCCATTTGCTTTTACACATTTCTTCGTTCTTACCATACATCTTCACTAGTTCTTTTTCAATACAATATTGCTGTTTAATTATTTTCATAAGATGCTCTATGTATAGTGCTCTTTCATTACATTTTGTGGAATAGATATATCTTTTCACAATATTAAATATATGATTTAGACACATTTTATTGTTACAGTCAAGGCATCCCAATAGAACATTGTGTGGTTTAAGTTGAGGGGTTATATCTAAAAATGGTTTCATTTTCAGTGCTAATTTTGACCATAAGTCCTGGACAACAGGACAAAAGTAAAAAAGGTGTTCAATGGTTTCAACACCTGACTGACAAAAATAGCATGATTCATTTTCAGTAATATTACACATTTTTAAGTATTTGTTAGTTGGAAGAATTCTCGAGAGAATTTTATATTGAAAAGCTCTCATTCTGCTGTCAATAGTGCACTGAAAGTTTACTGAGTAGTAACTAGGCCACGGTAACTGAGTTACATGATCCTGTAGAACATGAAGCCATTTTACTTCATGTGATCTGTGCGTACAATTTTTACTTAGCATGTTTGCATAAGATTGTCTACAGACTTTACTCATTTTTAAAAGTGTTTCTAAAAGATTTTGTTTTATGTAGCTTCTTTCTAGTCTTACTTGTAAACAATCTTTCCATTTTCTTGGGATACTATGGAGAAAACTGTAAAAGTCTACAAAATTTATTTGTATATTGAAAGCTTTAACAAAACTTTCATAACCAAACATTCCTCCAGTATGACAAATTATATCATTTAGGTATGTAATACCCTTGTTTTGAAATTCGTGTGATCTTATAATCAAATTGTTATTGGTGAGAAAGTAACTATCCCAAATTGGGTAAGTTCTAGGATCAATATTCTCATTAAATTCATTTTTATAATCTATCCAAGCACCAATAACATCTTTCCAAAAATTGTTTGAAATATTTCTTTGTAAATTTTGCAAAGACTCAGTGTCCAGTTCAAAACAAGATTTTTTATTTAAAGTAATAAGGTTTGATCCAAATATTGTTTGCCAATTTCCTTTAGTTTGTATTAGTCTCTTGACCCATGTTAGCTTCAGTGCACAATTAAACAGCGGAATATTTGTGAGCTTCAACCCTCCTTCACTAATATCTTTTTCCAAGAATGATCTGGCTATTCTTACCGTATACCCTCCCATAAGAAATTTGAAAACATTTGGTCAATTCTGTTCATGATTTTCTGGTCTGGATTTGGCAGAACTGTTAAAAGATATACAAGCTTAGGGAGTGCCAGTGTTTTAATTACAGTAACTTTACCAATAATAGACAAATTGAATCTTTTAAACAAATTGAGTAATTTCTCTATGTCTAAAATTTTTGTTAAAAAATTGGACACTACAATTTTTTCAAGATTCACGCTAAAATTAACTCCCAACAGCTTGAAATTCTTAACCCAGTTCAGATTTAAATCACCACGGATTTCATATGTTTGTCGTTTTAATTTACCTAACCAGATAGCCTGGGTCTTTTCTAAATTAATCTTTAACCCAGAGCAAGCATGGAAACCATCTAACACTTGTACACTCTCCCTCAATGATGATTCAGAGCCATCTAACATAAGAAATGTGTCGTCTGCATACATCCCAATTTTTATTGTTTTTTTATCACACTCAATACCTTTGATTTTTTTATTGGTTGTAATTTCTAATGCTAAAGGTTCAATTGCTAGAATAAATAAATAGGGACTCAGAGGATCTCCCTGTCTACATGACCTTCCAAGTTTGAAGAACTCGGAAAAATTTCCATTATTTAAGACACAGCTGCATGCATATTTGTACAAGACATTAAACCATTGAATAAATTGTGGCCCAAAACCATAAGATTTAAGGAGATTGTTCAAATAATCCCATTCAATGGAGTCGAAGGCCTTTTCAAAATCCAATAGTAAAAGCATACCTTCTTGATTTTTAGCTTCAAGATACTCCATCAAATCATAGACAGTTCTTATATTTTCACCGATATAACGTCGTTTTAAAAATCCTTTCTGTTCATTTCCTATAATTTTAGGCAGTACTTTTTTTAATCTATGGGCCAACACTCCAGATAAAAGTTTACAGTCTACATTTATTAATGAGATTGGCCGCCAGTTTTTTATAAACTCACGTGGTTTATCTCCTTTTGGAAGTAAAGTAATGATTCCCTGTTTTTGTGTCTGTGACAGTTCCCCAACTTGAAAAGATTCATTCAGGCTATTCAGTAGATATTCACGAATATCATTCCAGAAGAATTTACAAAATTCAGCGGGATAACCATCAGACCCAGGGGATTTACAGTTAGCCATAGCCTTTAAAACTGTCTTAACTTCATCTTTTGTTATTAAACCTTCACATAATTGTTTTTCTGTTTCATCTAAGGCTTTCAAATTTGCATTCAAAAACTGATTTTCTATATTTGTCGTGGTTGGTCTACTAGATTTATATAAGTTAATATAGAATCTTTTAAGTTCTTTTAATATTGACCTCGGTTCAGTTAAAATATTTTGACCAGTATTTACTTTACAAATAGTCTTATTGATATAATTCTTTTTTTCAAGATTACAAAAAAATTTTGTTGGCTTCTCATTTAGCTCGTATAAGTTAGCTTTTGAACGCAAAATTATACCTTGCAATGTTGTTTGTCAGATTTCTTTCAATTCTTCTTTGCATTTTTGGATTTCTAATGCAGTATCTGTTTTAGTACTATTTTGGTGTGACGGAAGTCCCTAATTTTACATTCTAATTCATGTTCTAAAATATTTCTTTTTTTCTTCAGCTTAGAGCAATATGGAATTGTAACACCTCTTATGTTTAATTTTATCATCTCCAATAGTAGCTGATTCGATATTGTTATAACAGGCTCTGTATCATTATTACCTGTACTATATTGACTAACAGTTTTCTTGATTTCGGCCTTTACCATGTCAACATATGTTTTGTCTTTCAATGGCGTTCCGGCGTACAAATAGTAGCGTGTACCCGAATCCAGGTGGCGCCGTTATCGATGTGACCTTTAAACCAAACACAGTAACTAATATAAACAATTGAGGATAAATTCTTGTCCTGTTATATACAGCAGAGTTATTCGAATATATATATATAATAATTATCAATTGATGCATAATACTTATTTTGATGCAGTTTATGACGGCTGCCATGTTTTATTTTTAGTGTATTTATCATGTGAAATGGGCGATAATAGGGGTTTCTGAAACTCAAACAGCCTGTCAGGAGTGGCATTCTACCAGTAAACGCCCATGATGAAGTTAATATAGTATTAAATTTAAATTATATTTACAGCTTTATATTTTATTCTTCTAACAACAGATTTTCAAATGATATACACTACAATTAATAACTGAGGTGCATGTGGTTTTATTTTTTTGTAAAGCTTTATATTTTCATAATTTATCTCTATTATCGGCCGTTTCTACAGCAAACCGGAAATACCAGTGAACGCCCTTTTTGTAGATAAATAGAAGCATTTGTCCTTGACCTCCAAAAGAGAAATATAAGGCGGGCGTTCACTGGTAGGCGGGCGTTTACTGGTAGAAAGCCACGAGTGCTTACATGTTTTACCTTGGTACACCTGTTCACCATCACCGGATTATGGCCACCCCTGAATAACTACTTTGTCTTTGGAATTGTTTTTACTTCATTGTACTTTCTTTTAAACTATAGGGATGAGAATTTTTGGGGATACTTCGATTTTATGGTTACCTTAAATTGTAAATATTAATGTAGCTCTGTATGTTGTCGTTAAAGTAATAAAATTTGAATAAAATGCTCTGGCTCCTTTATTTTCCATTTTTGAAAGTCTAACTTATCACTGATGTTGAAGAAGACCAAAAAAAATAAATAAATAAAAAGACCCTGGCTACCTTAGTATTTCAATATTTATTTGGGGTTTTACGTCGCTTTCAACATGATACAGGTCATATCACGACGGGTAGTTGGAAGGGCAGAGGAAACCAGTACATACAGTTCGCAAGGGTTCTGTACTGTAAACTGCCAACCAACGGCAAGCAACTACCAGCTTTCCACTTGAGGCCGTGATGTTCATACTTGTAACAAAATATTAACTGTCCGCTCAGACTGGGAGACCTGGGTTTGATTCCCAGTGATGTGAAATGAGACATCATAGCTCAGTGACAGAGCACTCAGTCTGTTATTTTGTTGCTGCAATACTATAAGATAAAAAATTATATATATATTTTAAAGAAAATTTGCTTTTTTGTATTGGAACATATCTCTTACTGAGGACCTAACATGAGTTTAAAATACCCCTTTTTGACCCCAGCCAGCCATATTCTATTTTGTGTGTAATTAGCTTGTTGCCTGGACTATAATAAGGGTTTCCAAGAGTTATTGAGCAGACTGTTGGGAATGCTTATTTGTTTTCAGGTTGGTTCGATTGATCGCTGCCGCTGGATTATGTGGTAGGGATGTTGGTTGGGTGTTTCAACTAGGTAGAAGGTTGAATCTCTTCATAGGTGATATGTATAATAGATAGACATGTCCTCTACAACCTTGCAGAAATTTGACCTTGAAGCCCCTCATTTAAGGCCATCCACGGAATGCCAAGGTACCCCATGTACCACACTTTAAAAGTGCCTATAATTCCCTTATTATTGCCCATTGAAACCAACCTATAGGAAATCATGGGCTGGGAATCTTCAGATGTGGTCAGACTGGACCTTGGATCCCTCCTTCAAGGTCAAACGAGGATGGCCAAACTGTGCTTATAACTCACTTATAATCGTTCATAGAGGTTTGGGATGTTCAACAGAATTATAGAAAGTCATGGGCTGGGAATCTTCTGATGTGGTCAGATTTGACCTTGGGCCCATCTTTCAAGGTCAAACGATGGTTCATTGACTGTGGTGAGTTTTCTTTCCAGTGGATACAATTTTGCATTGGTTCTCTTATGTGCTGGGTCAAGTTGTTTACTGCTGGTCAGAGTCTGGGGTTGGGAGACTGTGAAATGTATATTTATCCTGTCCTGTTTGTTTGTCAGTACGGCTTGTTGGGACCTGCTACGGCTTGTCTGTTAGGGGTTTAAGGCTTGTCGTAGTTCTTCTGTGATTGGCTGTGCAATAAACATCCCCGACCCTACATCTTGTCGGGGCAGTCACCACGTCCTGTCTGTAAGTGTACCGTCCTGTCGGGGAGGCACAACTGACCCAGTATTTTCACGCCCTTTTTGTGAATTTTTGTCCCTGACCACCCGACTTTGTAGCTGACCCAAGTCGTAGGGTCAGCTCCAGCAGAACACCTGCATTACTGAATCAAGAAGTAGCCTGGACAAGATTTTAAACTCATGGCCACTATGACAAGGTCAAATGTCAAATTGAGATCACACCATAATGTTGCATACACCTTACCGTTCCCAAGATATAGCCCAGACAAGATTTGCAAACTCAAGGTCACTATGGCAAGGTCAAAGGTCAAATCAAACTTTTTCCGGCCATCCACCTGCTGAATGCCAATCAGGACACCATGGGTGAAAAGTCCTGACAGCCCTTAAGGGCGTTGGGGGTAAAAATGTATCATAATTAGTGGCGTTTGACTCATTGGGCTCTTGTTCACTAAAATATGTTATGAAAAAAAAATTAAAATTAATTAATTGATAATCTATTTCATTGTACATAACACAAATATCATCTGGTAAGAGAACAATGCTCCTACCAAGTATCAACTTCCTACAACTTTCACTTTGTGAGATATAGCCAGGAAAAGAATTTTAATCACATGCAGAAACTGTAAGATTTTAAAGTTCAAGGTCACTACAGCAAAGTCAAAGGTCACACCATGACCTTGCACACTATGTAGAAACTGTAAGATTTTAAAGTTCAAGGTCACTACAGCAAGGTCAAAGGTCACATCATGACCTTTCACACTATGTAACTCAGAGTTATGTTCTATATATCACTAGATATTTCCTCAGTGCTTCTGCTCATATGTAGTCCCTAAAAATCCATGCAGAATTTATTTTGAATAAATAATAAAAGAGTAATATAACTGACAAACTGAGTGCTTTATCACTAAGCTATGATGTTTTTGGAGGAACACCACTGGGAATCAAACCCAGGTCTCCCAATATGTCAGAATATGCTACTGTATTACTTATTTTTGTAAAATGTAATCTACGTAGATCTGAACCAGGAAGTGATTTTTACATGAAGAAAACAGTAAATAATACATAATTTCTAGCATAAAACTTATTTTTTATAAAAAATATACATAACGATATATAAAGCAACGATTTGTCACCAGGAAAAAATATTTTAAAATATAGTTTCTAGTCTTCTTAGATGAGCGAAAATAAGGTTTATTAACATGTACAGATATTTCTGAAGATTATTTTTTTATTGATTATTTAAATTAAATTTATATGTTAAAAAACTATTGTTGTTTTTTATTTGAAATAAACATTAAAATACTAGCTAATAAATTTAGAAAATGTTGAGAACACCAGGAATTGGTACGTACATGTTAATTAGTTGAAAATACTTGTGTATTTGCCAAAAAAAATCAGTAAAAAATTTTCAGAAAATTTTAGATAAAATAATATGTACAGTACACACACTAAGCTTAATTTTTTATATAAAAATATAAATATAGATCTACAGAATAGTGGGTTTTTTTGGCCAAGAAAAGGTACTTTAAAATTTTTTTTGTTCTTCTAAGGTGGGCGAAATGGGGTTTCTTTAACCTGTACAGTTATTTTTGGAGATGATTTTTGACTGATTATTTAATTTATAATAGGATAATAATATGAAAATAGTACAAAAATATTAGGAAATAGGTACATAAATATATGAAACAATTTGTTGGGTGTTTTATTGATCATCCACCAGTTTGTTTAAATAATAAGTAAAATAAGTCCATAAATTAAAAAAAAATTGAAAAAATTTGGGATGAAATTACAAAAAAAAATTTGTATGTATATAACATATTTGTGATTTAAATATTTTTGGAAATATCGAAGAAAATGAGGCCTTATTGATGAAATGAATTTCTTTTAAATATTTCTTTTTTTGATTTCCTCTAAAAATTTATTTTCATTAGATTCAAACCAGTATTTTTTGTCTGAAACACATCTTCGTTACTCTGTTTAGCTACAACTGGGCGAAAATAGGGGATTTATGTTAAAACTGCTGCAAATATGTCATACAAATTCTATATTCTTCACGGAACTAATTTATATAATTTATTACACTATTTCCATTATATTTTTTATAAGATAAATGCGTATATATCAAGAAATCAGATAAATTAATATTCGCTACTTCCTGGTTATTCTGTCACATACGTTTTTTGTTTAGGTCACATCGATCGTAGCGCCGCCCTGGTGAGTATTTCGTGCCGGTACGCCATAAGGAGGTGTTAAATTTCCAAAAGCCCTTCCCTCTACTAGTATCCTCAATATTGATTTCAACACCAATAAATGAATGATCAGTTCTGTAACCAAAGCTCATAAATGTTTTAACCGTTCTTGCATGGATGTCCGTGGAAACAAGGAAAAAATCTAATCTGGCCATTTTAACTGGTTTTGTACCACTAATCCAAGTGTATTTTTTAGTCCTGGGGTTTGAGGACCGCCAGGTATCTACTAAATCTAAAACACACATCAATTGTTTCACCATTTTTCTAGAATTTATATTATTTTCACAGATATAATTGTGGGTGTCAATACTGAAATCCAAAACAAGATTCCAGTCCCCACAAATAATAATAGGATCATTATCCTTTTCAATTAAAGTATCTCTGAGACTTGAATAAAAGTTTGGTTGGTCTTTATTCGGGCCATACAGTACTATAAGGATAAGAGGATTACCATAGACTTCCAAATCAATGATTAATAAATTTCCAACTTCATCACGGGTAACATTTTTAAATTTATAATCCAATCCTGACTTAAACAGTACTGCCACCCCTCGGGATTCTGAGGAAAAAGATGATAGCACCACGTCATGACCCCAGTCTTGTTTAAAGCTTGACTCATATTTTGGCCCAACATGTATGTCTTGCAAGCAATAAATTGAAAAGTTCTTATTGTTAAGCCAGTTAAAAATGTCCAATCTTTTGGCCCTGTTAGACAAACCACGGACATTCATACTACCTAATTTAATTGTTTGTGTCATTTTCACATATTAAAAAAAATATCAAAATTAGTATAATTTTACTGACTGTAACAGCTTTCTTTGATAACAACATGACAAAGAAGATAATTAGCATAACACCCCTTCAGAAGGATAATTTTATATACCAAAGATGTACTATCTATTCCACTTTTCCAGAGACTTATCACATAATTTTTGGAAAAATAAAAAGCTGAGAATCCATCAAAAAAACTCAAACTGCAACTAAAAACAAAAAGAAAACACAAACACTTTAACCAGCATGGAACACTTTTATAAACAAAGAATGAGCAGAGACATGTCTGCCCTATACCTTTAAAGGTTGCCCTTAACAAAAAGGGTACTGCCATGCAACCCACCTCTATCCACATATATAAAAGAGGTATGGGTTGAAGAATCATATAGAGAAAAAAAAAAAAAAAACTACAATCATCCACCTCTCATCAGGTATTTCATAGTTATTTAACACTTTGAAGTTTCAAGTTACAACAGATATATTCAACAGTGAGAAATTGAAAATAGCTATTGCCCAACTGCTATGCCATGAGCTACAGGTCTGGATTTTTACTATGTTATAACTGACCCAAAAATAGGTGAACAACATATTCAAACAAAATACTGTAAATGGAATAGCTTTCAAGTTACAACTGATTAAATCAACAGTGAGAACCTGACAACAGCTATTACTCAAATATGTAATGAGCTAACAGGTTTAATTTCACTATGTTATAGCTGACCAAAAGTTAGGTGAATAACCTCGATCCACAAATATAGTTATGGTTTTTACATGTTATAGCTCACCCAAACGAAGGTGAATGATATATTTAAACCAAATACTGTAAATGCAATAGTTTTCAAGTTACAACTGATTTACTCAACAGTGAGAGCCTACAAATAGCTATTGCTCAGCTATGCCATGAGCTGTAGGTCTGTAATTGCACCATATCATAGCTGACCCAAAAGCTAGCGAACAACATCATTCAAAAACAAAACACTGTAAATGCAATAGTTTTCAAGTTACAACTTCTCTTTTTTATTTCAGTTGAATGCAAAAAAGGCAAATTGACTCCCTCATTACATCTATAAGAAAAAAAATTTTTTATTTAGTATTTACTATTTAGTATTTATTGTGATGTATCTTGAGCTACCAGGTAAGGCCCAGATAATGGCACTACAGAAAAAAAATCCTTTGAATTGGGTTTTGAATCACTTCTAAATCAGGCAAACTTTGCAGATGATTGATATCTATAGAAGTATATATGTATTTTAAAAACTGTTTTCCAATATTCAACATTTAAAGACTCTTTAGCCTGTTTTTACCAGTACCATGAAGTAATTTGGAAAACTTAGCTATAGCGCCATACTATAGCGCCATACAAATACCCATCTAATAAATCAAATTAAAATTGAAGACATTCTAGTTGTATAAAACAATTTTAAATTAAAAAAAAAAAAAAAAAATTATTTATCCTTAAGACATTATTATAGTCACTTTTTTTGCTGAAGTGGTATAGTGTTAAAAAATTAACTGATTCTCTTTAATGTATATTTTGAAACTATTTCAAAATCAGTCACTACCAGCAAAGATATAGAAACAAAGTTTATCTAAAGTTCCTCTCTCACCTTCACTAGGCACTGTCCAAGATGGTTTTTACCCTTGTCCTTGCCAGCCTTTTTACTTCTGAGTGTTGCTCCATTACCCCAAAATCTGTCGTGAGGGTTGCATTCAATCAACTCTTTTCCACAAGTATCCGTTAACAGCTTGGATAAAAACTTGTCCTGTTGGAACTTACATCTCAATCCTATCATCATCGTTCCTATAGCAGTTGTGTCACTCCAGTTACTTCTGTCCACACTGTCACCAAGATGCTTCATATCTACTGGATCTTCAGCAAGCAGAATTTTTGTAGCTACAAGCCCTTTGTTTGCATGAATAGCCTTTTGATGCTGATAAAATTGCTCAACACACTGGTATTGTATTCCATTATGACTGAAAGAACATGGGTAAAAGTTGCTGAAAGGACTGAAATGTCCATGGAAAAGCACTGCAGTTGGCCTTTTCACTGTACCAATGGAATGAATATCCAACTCCTGAACACTGCAGCACTGTTGAAGGGAGTATGTAGAACCCTTGAAGGATAGCTGGTCTACTTTCAGAAAAGCGCCCTTGTCACACTTCTTGGCAACTTTCAGCACTTGTTTCAACTGATTACGCGTGTTACTAATTCTAGTTGGGAAGTCCTGGCTAATGCCTGTACACACTGGAACGTTTGAACCTCCACTGAGCCCTCTTTGCTCATGCTCCGGTGCAGCTCCCAGAAACTTCTTTAACTCTGCCCTCTTTCTGAATATCTCCATGGCATGGGGAAAGTAATGGAAACGAACCATAATAGGTCTACTAAAGGGAAAAGGGGGGCATCTGGGTAATTGATGCCATGAGAGGGCATAACTTCATACAAACATATTGATGCCTGCAGGGTGGAGTGTAGGGAATGCCCAAATATAATATAGTTATTGGCTTCTGCGCCTTGAGGTGGCATTTGGGCTTGTTGGATCCCCCATCCATTGAAAGATGCTGAACTCCATGTTTAATTCACCCACCATCATCAAGTTTCACTTATTAGAGACCATGTATCTCTGAAGTCAGACTGCTATGCAATCACGCACACGCAATTGAGTACACCTCCACTCCAACAAGACACTTGAGTGACTGTGCTCTCCCAGTGAAATATACTGGATTGCAATCAAACCCTCATATACATCAATATTGAGACCTATTAAAAGTGTATGAGTGACTTTCTGATTTTGGTATAGGGTTAAATAAGACCTGGCTACTCCCAATTACCCCAGATATTTTAGGTACAAAACATACCTAAAATTCGAACCTTTATAACCATAATCTGGAATTAAGGGTTATTATTTAATAGTAAATGATCAAGTTTACTGACTCAGTTAGCTACTTATAGTTATTCTTAACCAAATTAGGACTATCAAAACCTATCTTGGATAGAAAACTGTTGAATATTAATTTATTCCCCATTATTAAATTACAAATAATGGTTTTAAAGCAAAAAATGACTTTTTTCAGGATTTTATCCGCCTGAGCTTCCTACAGAGGCTTTATCCGCCGGATGACGGCTCATTTTGACGGCTCAAGGCGGATAGGATTTTTGCACCTTAGGGGCAAAATGGGTTAAAATCTTCAGCCTCTGATGAGAAAATTCATTTAGATTTTCGAAATATTGCCAAGCACATTGGCCAATATAAGGCAGTAGTCATAGGTAACTGCACTTTAGTCACTGCACATATTACTTTTAATCATAATAGGTCTACTGTTTGTTTTGTTTGACTCTGAATGGCTTGACAATTTACCAATCCTGTGAATTCTGACAATTTTCATTCTTTGTTTTGCATCATGAATTTGTAGCCGTTCTTCTATAACACACATAATGGTTTCATATAGATTCTCCCCCTGGTGCTGCGGGACCCCATAGAAAATAAGGTTTTCTCTTCGTGAATATGTCTCCATATCCAAAACTTTTTGCTCCAAGGACCTAATCTGGCTTTGAAAAACTTTTTCTTTTACCATAAACTGTTCAGCAGCTAATTTATCTTTCTTTAGGACAGTCACATCCCCCTGTAGGTCACTGACTGTGGCTTGTGCACACTCAACAGATGTTTTCAGCTCAAGTATATCAGTCTTACTTTCTTCTACATCTCCTTTCAATTGACTAATGTCTTTCAACATTTTGTCTAGTTTCAGATTCATTTCATCAACAGGTTCTAGTTTTACCATAATATATTGTAACATTTGTTTGATACTTTTATCACCACCTACTTGTGTTGATGTTGTATCCTCATTTTCCACACTACCCATTTCCACAATGTCTGATTTGTCCTTTTCTTTCCCATCCATTTTTTTAACAAAGAATTCTTCAATGTTACCTTGTTTTTTTCTGTAAAACTATGGGACTAACAGGGGGACTGTCACTAAGAGCACTTTGGGCTTTTTTATGCATAGCCATTTTTCTGTTTAATCCAATTAGTCTCTATAAAAATTATATGTATTATGCTCGCCAAAGGAAGCTTAGCTAGGCCAACAGAATAAAGTCATCCAATATTCACAGTGTCTGTCACAAGTTTTGACTTCCAATAAACCTGAATACAGTGTCCAAAAACAGCCCTTCCGTCATTCCAAGCAATGATTAAAATTAATTAGCCACATGCTTCAAAAAGGAACACCTCTTTGGTTCATGTATTGAAAACAATATTAAATCCTCCCATGTGCACATAATCTTTGTATTTAGCTATCCAAAATAGGCTCTTTTTCACATCTTTTTCCTAATAATTTATATATACCCTGAATCCTGACATTTTATCCTAAATCATAATGCTAAATTCCAAAATCCATATTCAATATTTCCTGATAAAAAATTAGATGATTGAAGCTTGATGAAAATTCACTTTTCCATACTGTGTGTGTGTTAACAGAAATGATATATCAATATTTATAAATGATATATCAATGTTTATAAATGTTTATTATACAACAGCTATCAGGTTGCTGTATTTGCAGATATTGCCCGTTTTGGTAAAAAATTATCATTTTGATGCCCTTTTTGTCTCAAAATCATCAAAGTGCATATATGGAATGTGAACAAACTAGATGCATGGTGTTTACTGGATATGTCTTTGTCACATCACAAAACGATATTATTCAGTACCTGTGTACAACAAGTGATATGGGAGGGAGTGATATCAATTTTCTTCAGTGTCTTTGTAGAATAACATGGATATCAATGATGTAGATGGAATTGGTTTGTGACATATCGTTTCATCATATATTATATTGAAAGAAACTTTTCACAAACATGCAAAGGCAGACTCTTGGACTTTTTATACAATTACTGCTAAAGAAAAAAAATAATAAATACTTTTGGTATAATAAACAGAATAAAATACTTCTTTCTGGGCAATACTATGATTTATAAAGTCCTTGGCTGGGTGATATAGCCCCCATGCCTCATGAATCACAATAAATAATACCAAATTTAGTCACCTTGCAAGTTTTATTTGACATGAAAGCTAGGATTTTATACAAATTTTCCAGTTTGCCATGGCTCTACACACAAGAAAAATAGAGCTGAGGTGATATAATCTATTTTGCCCTTTTACACAAGTCTGTCAGCTGCTTTATTTATTTATTTGGGGTTTTACGTCGCTTTCAACACTGTACAGGTCACATCAAGACAGGTAGTTGGAAGGGCAGAGGAAACCAGTACATACAGTTCATCAGGGTTCTGTACTGTAAACTGCCGACCAACGGCAAGCAACTACCAGCTTTCCCACTTGAGGCCGTGCCGGGAACCAAGGCGAAAGTGTTACCACTCTGCCACCATCCCCCCCCCATCTGTCAGCTGCATCAGTAATAATAAAATATCAATAGAACATAAAATATATAAAATTTTTCACAAATATAAAATATTCAATCCCCTATGGAAGCCAAGTGATGAAGAAAATATCAATGAAAATGCTGAAATGTTTATTTTTCCTCTATTTAAACACACTGAAAATTATTAATTTGTCAAAATGGTGCCTAAAACAACAAGTTTCCAAATTGGCTAATTTAAATGCCATTTTCTTGTTGGATGATAGCCAAATGTTGATAACTTATTACTCAGATTAGCTGAAAACTGATGATAAGAAAAATAGTGCACTTAAGCTTAATTTCATAAGAACTTGGCCAATAACAGGAGGCCAAAATGACAAATTAATTGGACTATCAAGGTCATTTTCTTGCCATAAGTTTGTCCGTTAATTTGTCCAACAAGAAAGTGACAAGTTAAAATTTGTCAATTGGGAAGTTTGTCGTTTTAGGCACCATTTTGACAAAGTCTTGACGAATTATTGCTTGTCAGAGGTTTTCAGTGCAGGAAGATAGTGTCAGAGGTTATGTGTCATAATAAGACTGTTGACCCAGTTTTTAATAATATATATATATATATATATATATATATATATATATATATATATATATATATATATATCTGTTGGCTGTATAAAGGGGGAGTTTTCATGCTAGGATAACAGTCTCAATAAATTTCACCGTGGAATGCTAATAGGTGTTATTTACAAGAATATACAAACCCAACTAGCTACTGAGGTATTTTGTGTTCTCTGTGGGACAGTGAATTTCTCTATCAGCCCTTATATTTGCAGTATTCTTAGTAGGACTAGAATATATATATTCACAGCAGTGTTGCAGCTTCGGTATGTATATTATTTTTATGGGACATGTCACGGCAGTATAGCTTAGAATGTTTACTGCTTCTCGTTGACTGAGGCATGAGTGATTTTGAATACTCTCCAACCCTTCGACTTTGAGCTTTAAGATAATTAAGCATTGAAATATTTAGTCACACAATCATCTACACAAAAAATATTATTTGTAAACTCTGCACATTCCAACAATTTTAATGTGTTTTTAATTATAAAAATTCATTATACAATTAGAGATTTAGAAGCAATAAAGTTTGTAGAAAATATATTACTTATTATGAGTAGAAATTTTTACAAGTAAAGTCTTGTTTGAAACCAGAATGAAGATTTACAGAGTTTGAAAATGTTCAAGTTACAAGAGTGTACAACATCTGTATGGGTGTCATCTCAGTCCACTGATTTGGTATGGCTAAGATCTTGACATGTAAATATGATTTTTGTAAGAGTATATATTAATTAGGATATTGCATTGGCTTACAAAGTGAATTATGGTAATAGTTTGGCTAAAAATAAGACTTTATATACTCCTTAAAACTGCATGAGACAAATTTTTCTCTCCCTGTGTGGAAAAGAAGACAATACATATAAGAAAATAACCATGTATGCAAGTCACTGATTTACAGGAATGATAACTACAAGATAAGGTCACAAACTTTACAAAGGGGGGTCAATAGCTAATGGGATAACTATTTGATTATTGTTGAAAGGTATTTTTATTGGAGTTTGTACATGTGCATAACACACTGTAGAGGTTCGGTTTAATTGTCAAGTAATCATTGACACAATATTAAAACATCTTACATGCATTGCCTTTTAATTTTAGGCCTTTAACTTTACATTTTATCAGAAACTATCTTCCCTCTAAAAGTTTAAACGTTAAAGGTTTCTCTCATTTTAAATTTTTGAATAGTTATGTCCCAGTCAAAAAATGAATAAATAATAGACCATAATGACCAATTGTTATTTTTGCCATTGCATAAGTTATTTGCTAAGGTGGTAAAATTCTGCATTCTGTGCAAAAACTATTGTCACCTCTCCTTCTCCCCCCCTTCTCAAGGACTGCAGAATATTTGGGCATTATATGCAAAATACCATGTATCCATGTGTGCATATATTTTCACTATGGTCTTGTTTTTTAAATAATCACACCCACATGACCCACAGTGCATGTGGTTGCTGTTCTTTGGAATAAATTTGTTTTATTCTTTAAATGCATTTTCTTGAGGTAACATAAGAAAGGATACTATCACCCTACCATAAACTATGCCAGCTTTGACTGGTAGCTGCTTAGTATGCACCAAACGAAGGGTGGGGGGGAGGGGGGGGCTGAGTGAAATTCTCTCGATCCTTCCGTATGTTTTGACTGGAATATATGGCACGGGTCTGTGTTAACTGCAGTTAATGCAGTTAATGCATTATATCTTCAGTACTTCATATATTTCTCGAAGTGGTCATAACTAGAAGTTGTCATAAGTAGAGGTAAATGGCTGACATTTCGCAACTTAAATTACAGTATATGTCAAGTATCCTTGATTCGAGGGTCTTGTTGATTCGAGTATGGCCGTTTTTCTTGGATATAAGCCTAATCAGCATTCCGAGTACGCATGCGTGAAAAACTTGTCCCGACTTCCGTTTCGGGATAAACAAATCCACGTAGATCTGAACCAGGAAGTGATTTTTATATGAAGAAAAGAGTAAATAATACATAATTTCTTGCATAAAACGCACAAAACTTATTTTTTATAAAATATATACATAACGATCTATAAAGCAATGATTTGTCACCAGGAAAAAAAATTTAAAATATAGTTTTTGGTCTTCTAAGATGAGCGAAAATAGGGTTTATTAACATGTACAGATATTTCTGAAAATGATTTTTTATTGATTATTTAAATTAAATTTATATGTTAAAACTATTGTTGTTTCAGATATTTTTTTTTATTTGAAATAAACGTTAAAATGTTAGCTAATAAATTTAGAAAATGGTTGAGAACACCAGCAATTGGTATGTACATGTTAATTAGTTGAAAATACTTGTGTATTTGCCAAAAAAATCAGCAAAAAATTTTCAGAAAATATTAGATAAAATAATATGTACACTACACACACTAAGCTTAATTTTTTAAATATAAATATAGATCTACAGAATATTGTTTTTTTTTTTGTTTTTGTTTTTTTTGCCAAGAAAAGGTACTTTGAAATATTTTTTTGTTCTTCTAAGGTGGGCGAAATGGGGTTTCTTTAACATGTACAGTTATTTTTGGAGATGATTTTTGACTGATTATTTAATTTCTAAACATATGTTTACAAATTATTATGGTTTAGATATTTTTTTATGTGAATTAAAGTATTAAACTATTAACTAATAGTTGTGTACGTATTTGCTTAAAATTTTTGGAAAATTTTATATAAAATGTTGTGCTCACTAGAGATATGCATTTGAAAAAAAAAATTAGTTTCAATAGTTTTGTTATTTTTTATTTATGGGCAGATTTTAATGGAATGAATATGAGGAGAACCGACCGATGTTGGGGCGTGTGTAAATAAAAATATTAAAAAAAAATGTGGGCAAAATATGGGTATTTGTGTACATGCATGATCCATTTTCTTAAAAATTGGACAAATAATTAAAAATAGGAACTACAATTCCTTAAAGCGAAATAATTACTCTTATTTTGATATTTATTATAAATGCAGCTTGACATAAATGAATATTTTCTTAATCTTAAAATTAAAAAAAATCAAGGAACTAAAG
Source organism: Sabellastarte sp. h YS-2021 (assembly GCA_964017235.1). NCBI lineage: Eukaryota > Metazoa > Annelida > Polychaeta > Sabellida > Sabellidae > Sabellastarte > Sabellastarte sp. h YS-2021. The sequence goes on from OZ024929.1 coordinate 144,547,690, forward strand.
GTCAAATAATGCACTTTAGATTAATTGCATAATATAAAGCTAATAAATGAGGCTAAAAAAATTAATAGGAAAATAGTACTAAAATATTAGGAAATAGGTACATAAATATATGAAACAATTTATTGGGTGCTTTATTTATTATCCACCAGTTTGTTTAAATAATAAGTAAAATAAGTCCATAAATAAAAAAAAATGGAAAAAATTTGGGATGAAATTACAAAAAAGAAGTTTTATGTATATAACATATTTGTGAGTTAAATATTTTTGGAAATATCGTAGAATATGAGGCCTTATTGTTGAAATGAATTTCTTTTAAATATTTCTTTTTTCATTTCCTCTAAAAATTTATTTTCATTAGATTCAAAACAGTATTTTTTCTGAAATAGATCTTCGTTACTCTGTTAAACTACAACTGGGCGAAAATAGGGGATTTATGTTAAAACTGCTACAAATATCTCACACAAATTCTATATTCTTCACGGAACTGATTTATATAATTTATTACACTATTTCCATCATATGTTTTATAAGATAAATGCCTATATATACAGAAATCACATAAATTAATATTCACTACTTCCTGGTTCTTCTGTCACATACGTTTTTTGTTTATCCCCATACCTTCCCACAATGCTTTGCGCGAATCGAAATGCTGATTAGGCTTATAAGAGCATCTATTTTCACTTTTTATAACATAAAATGGTGCTTTGGTATTTATAGTGTTATAAAACACATCCAAATTGCTGTAAAATAAAATATTTTGACGTGAAATAAGCTCTTAACTGAAACGTTAAAACTCGCGAATCATCAAGACGTAAGGCTACTGCTCAGCCAGTGAAGTTCGTCACCCCAGTGAAGTTCGTCACCTGCATTTTATGACAATATTAAAGAATTTTTGCTGTCCAGTTATGGGATGTATTTATACCTTGCTGTTGAAAGAAGCTATTTCATTTGTTTAAATGTGAATATTGCATGTCCTTGAACGTTTTTACCGCAGGTGACGAACTTCACTTGGGTGACGAAATTCACTGGCCGACCAGTAGACCAAATCCACTCTCAAATGTTGCTACTGTGAGGTGCGGCTCACTGACATATCGGAAATGGAATCTGATCAACTCGGCCCATTTCAAAGTCGGCCTCCTGCAAACTCGGCCCATACAAACTATAAGCCTTATTAAAGTAGTTGGGTTAAACAAAGTTTCACGTAAATTATTTAAATTTTATGCAACATTCCTACTGTATTGATAAAATGTTGCAGGGAAACCCCACGGAATTCTGTGACCCTATATTTTTATGTATAAATGAAAATTTTATGCAACATTCCTACTGTATTGATAAAATGTTGCAGGGAAACCCCACGGAATTCTGTGACCCTATATTTTTATGTATAAATGAAAATCCATGGTCCGAGGACACCTCGGAGTGCGATCCAAAATCGCCAAATGTACTGAACCATGGCTGACACTAATTGACACACATTTAACTTTACATAAAGTATGTGCAGTGACCGTGACTTCCCAGAAATAGACCACATTTGTTAGTTAAGCGTCCCGCAAGGGACGCTTGTTTGTGTATGGGAGAGCTTCTGGCTCCGCTGGCTCCGCCGGCTCCGCATTTTGTTTTCCTTATAAATCTGTAACCGTTAGGCGGATTCTTTTCAAATTTGGCAGGTTTAGGCAGTAGCCTTGGGGAATTTTTTTGAATATGCTGCAGTGACATTTCAACCAATCAGAGAGGTCACATGACCAAAAATGTCTTTTTTCGACGGGGATGCTTGTCCGGATCATAACTTGAAAGGAATTTTATCAATTCACCTGAAACTTGGCTAATATATTCATTCTATTAAAATCTGGAAATCATTAGATTTTGGCATCGATTGGTCAAGAAATGGCCGAGTAATTAATGATTAATTAATCATTACGAATTTTCCAAATAAGGAAAACACAAAAATGCTTATATCTCGAAAACCGTGCTAGATAGAGCAATTTCGACAAAATTTTTGACCCGCAGGATATCTCTGCGGAGTACTTTTCCCAATTTTCAAAAAATTTTTGTCTCGCCAAAAATGGCGGCCATTTTGAATTTTCGAAATTTTTGCAAAAATTGCAAAACACAAAAATGCTTATATCTCGAAAACCGTGCTAGATAGAGCGATTTCGACGAAATTTTTGACCCACAGGGTATCTCTGCAGAGTAGTTATCTCAATGTTGAAAAAATTTTTGTCTCGCCAAAAATGGCGGCCATTTTGAATTTTCGAATTTTTCGCAAAAATTGCAAAACACAAAAATGCTTATATCTCAAAAACCGTGCTAGATAGAGCAATTTCGACAAAATTTTTGAACCGCAGGATATCTCTCCGGAGTACTCTTCCCAATTTTCAAAAAATTTTTGTCTCGCCAAAAATGGCGGCCATTTTGAATTTTCGAAATTTTCGCAAAAATTGCAAAACACAAAAATGCTTATATCTCGAAAACCGTGCTAGATTAGAGCGATTTCGACGAAATTTTTGACCCACAGGGTATCTCTGCAGAGTAGTTATCCCAATTTTGAAAAAAATTTTGTCTCGCCAAAAATGGCGGCCATTTTGAATTTTCGAATTTTTCGCAAAAATTGCAAAACATAAAAATGCTTATATCTCGAAAACCCTGCTAGATAGAGCGATTTTGACGAAATTTTTGACCCGCAGGGTATCTCTGCAGAGTAGCTGCCAATTTTCAAACAAAAAATTTCTCGCAAAAAATGGCGACCATTTTGAATTTTCGAATTTTTCGCAAAATTTGCAAAACACAAAAATGCTTATATCTCGAAAACCGTGCTAGATAGAGCGATTTCGACGAAATTTTTGACCCGCAGGGTATCTATGCAGAGTAGCCATGCTAATTTTCAAAAAAAATTTCTCTTACCAAAAATGGCGGCCATTTTGAATTTTCGAATTTTTGCGCAAAAATTGCAAAACACAAAAATGCTAATATTTCGAAAACTGTGCTACATAGAGCGATTTCAACGAAATTTTTTATCTTCAGGGTATCTCTGCAGAGCAGCTATCCCAAAGAGCTTTCACTTGGTGAAGTTTCAGACCCATAGCTAATTGCTCACCTACTCAAAAAGAGTAAATGCGAATTACCTCTAAAAGTATTGCAGATGGCCAATTTTTCTCAAATAACTCATTCACCTACTTTTGGCAGAGCTTTCACATGGTGAAGTTTCAGACCCATAGCTAATTATTTACCTACTCAAAATGAGTAAATGCTAATTATCTGTAAAAGTATTGCGGATACCCAATTTTTATCAAATAACTCATTCATCTACTTGTGGGAGAGCTTTCACATGGTGAAGTTTCAGACCCATAGCTAATTACTCACCTACTCAAAATGAGTAAATGCGAATTATCTCTAAAAGTATTGCAGATAGGCAATTTTTCTCAAATAACTCATTCACCTACTTTTGGGAGAGCTTTCACTTGGTGAAGTTTCAGACCCATAGCTAATTACTCACCTACTCAAAATGAGTAAATGCGAATTATCTCTAAAAGTATTGCAGATAGCCAATTTTTCTCAAATAACTCATTCACCTACTTTTGGCAGAGCTTTCACTCTGTGAAGTTTCAGACCCATAGCTAATTACTCACCTCCTCAAAATGAGTAAATGCGAATTATCTGTAAAAGTATTGCAGATAGCCAATTTTTCTCAAATAACTCATTCACCTACTTTTGGCAGAGCTTTCACTCTGTGAAGTTTCAGACCCATAGCTAATTACTCACTCACTGAAAATGAGTAAATGTGAATTATCTCTAAAAGTATTGCAGATAGCCAATTTTTCTCAAATAACTCATTCACCTACTTTTGGGAGAGCTTTCACTTGGTGAAGTTTCAGACCCATAGCTAATTACTCACCTACTCAAAATGAGTAAATGCGAATTATCTCTAAAAGTATTGCAGATAGCCAATTTTTCTCAAATTAATCATTCACCTACTTTTGGGAGAGCTTTCACTTGGTGAAGTTTCAGACCCATAGCTAATTACTCACCTACTCAAAATGAGTAAATGCGAATTATCTGTAAAAGTATTGCAGATAGCCAATTTTTCTCAAATAACTCATTCACCTACTTTTGGGAGAGCTTTCACTTGGTGAAGTTTCAGACCCATAGCTAATTACTCACCTACTCAAAATGAGTAAATGCAAATTATCTCTAAAAGTATTGCAGATAGCCAATTTTTCTCAAATTAATCATTCACCTACTTTGGGAGAGCTTTCACTTGGTGAAGTTTCAGACCCATAGCTAATTACTCGTCTACTCAAAATGAGTAAATGCGAATTATCTCTAAAAGTATTGCAGATAGCCAATTTTTCTCAAATAACTCATTCACCTACTTTTGGGAGAGCTTTCACTTGGTGAAGTTTCAGACCCATAGCTAATTACTCACCTACTCAAAATGAGTAAATGCGAATTATCTCTAAAAGTATTGCAGATAGCCAATTTTTCTCAAATAAATCATTCACCTACTTTTGGGAGAGCTTTCACTTGGTGAAGTTTCAGACCCATAGCTAATTATTCACCTACTCAAAATGAGTAAATGTGAATTATCTCTAAAAGTAGTGCAGATAGCCAATTTTTCTCAAATAACTCATTCACCTACTTTTGGGAGAGCTTTCACTCTGTGAAGTTTCAGACCCATAGCTATTTATTCACCTACTCAAAATGAGTAAATGCTAATTATCTGTAAAAGTATTGCGGATACCCAATTTTTATGTCAGCTGACTTGTCAGTCAGCTGGCATTATGTCGTCACTCTGCGGCGTGGGCGTACGCGTACGCGTCCGCGTGAACAACTTCTCCTCCAAAACTACAAGGCCTAGAGACGTGCTGTTTTTTTTAAAAGATACCTTATCTATCGAGGATGAAAAATTGTTCAAGGCATGCAAATCTGTCTGTTCGTCTGTTTGCTAGAGACATTACAAGGGGGGTACCCCCACCAAAAGTGTGAAAATTTCAACTTTTTATCACAATTTTCTCAGTGACTATTGCAGGGATTTCTCTCATATCTTGCATATATGTACTAGGCCAGAGGTAGATTCTCTTGTGTGAGTATGAGACCTGGATCTCTCTTACTTTTTTTTTAATAAATTTTTTTAATAATTTTTAATGCATTAAAATTCATGAAATCATGCACAAAATCATTTATAACTTGAAAACTGTTGCATCTAGAGCATTTTGTTAAAATATGTTATTCAGCTACTTTTTTCATAGCTACAATATGGTGAGTAAGTTGGGTGCCTGTCTCAATAGCTAAGTGAGTAATAGCTACTTTTGGGCTTTTCAGTAACTTCCATCATGAGTAGAATCACTTGTAACTTAAAAACTATTGCATTTAGAGAATTTCGTATAAATATGTTATTCAGCTACTTTTGGGTCAGCTATAACGTAGTAAAATTTTAGACCTGTAGCTCATGGCATAGCTGAGTAATAGCTACTTTTAGGTTATCACTGTTGAGTAAATTGCTTATAACTTCAAAAGTATTGCATTTAGAGAATTTCGTATAAATATGTTATTCAGCTACTTTTGGGTCAGCTATAACATAGTAAAATTTCAGACCTGTAGCTCATGGAATAGCTGAGTAATAGCTACTTTTAGGTTATCACTGTTGAGTAAATCGCTTATAACTTGGAAACTATTGCATTTAGAGTATTTTGTTTCAATATGTTATTCACCTATTTTGGGATCAGCTATAACATAGTGAAGTTTCAGATCTGTGGCTCATTGCATAGCTGAGTAATAGCTACTTTGAAGTTCTCACTATTGAGTAAATCAGTTGTAATTGGAAAACTATTGCATTTAGAAAATTTCGTATAAATATGTTATTCAGCTACTTTTGGGTCAGCTATAACATAGTAAAATTTCAGACCTGTAGCTCATGGCATAGCTGAGTAATAGCTACTTTTAGGTCATCACTATTGAGTAAATCAGTTGTAACTTGAAAACTATTGCATTTACAGTATTTTGCTTAAATATGTTGTTCACCTACTTTTGGGTCAGCTATAACATAGTAAAATTTCAGACCTGTAGCTCATGGCATAGCTGAGTAATAGCTACTTTTAGGTCATCACTATTGAGTAAATCAGTTGTAACTTGAAAACTATTGCATTTACAGTATTTTGCTTTAATATGTTGTTCACCTACTTTTGGGTCAGCTATAACATAGTGAAATTTCAGACCTGTAGCTCATTGCATAGCTGAGTAATAACTACTTTGAGGTTCTCACTATTGAGTAAATCAGTTGTAATTGGAAAATTATTGCATTTAGAGAATTTAGTATAAATATGTTATTCAGCTACTTTTGGGTCAACTATAACATAGTAAAATTTCAGACCTGTAGCTCATGGCATAGCTGAGTAATAGCTACTTTTAGGTCATCATTATTGAGTAAATCAGTTGTAACTTGAAAACTATTGCATTTACAGTATTTTGCTTAAATATGTTGTTCACCTACTTTTGGGTCAGCTATAACATAGTAAAATTTCAGACCTGTAGCTCATGGCATAGCTGAGTAATAGCTACTTTTAGGTCATCACTATTGAGTAAATCAGTTGTAACTTGAAAACTATTGCATTTACAGTATTTTGCTTAAATATGTTGTTCACCTACTTTTGGGTCAGCTATAACATAGTAAAATTTCAGACCTGTAGCTCATGGCATAGCTGAGTAATAGCTACTTTGAGGTTATCACTGTTGAGTAAATCAGTTGTAATTGGAAAACTATTGCATTTAGAGAATTTAGTATAAATATGTTATTCAGCTACTTTTGGGTCACCTATAACATAGTAAAATTTCAGACCTGTAGCTCATGGCATAGCTGAGTAATAGCTACTTTTAGGTCATCACTATTGAGTAAATCAGTTGTAACTTGAAAACTATTGCATTTACAGTATTTTGCTTAAATATGTTGTTCACCTACTTTTGGGTCAGCTATAACATAGTAAAATTTCAGACCTGTAGCTCATGGCATAGCTGAGTAATAGCTACTTTTAGGTCATCACTATTGAGTAAATCAGTTGTAACTTGAAAACTATTGCATTTACAGTATTTTGCTTAAATATGTTGTTCACCTACTTTTGGGTCAGCTATAACATAGTAAAATTTCAGACCTGTAGCTCATGGCATAGCTGAGTAATAGCTACTTTTAGGTCATCACTATTGAGTAAATCAGTTGTAACTTGAAAACTATTGCATTTACAGTATTTTGCTTAAATATGTTGTTCGCCTACTTTTGGGTCAGCTATAACATAGTAAAATTTCAGACCTGTAGCTCATGGCATAGCTGAGTAATAGCTACTTTTAGGTTATCACTGTTGAGTAAATCGCTTATAACTTGGAAATTATTGCATTTAGAGTATTTTGTTTCAATATGGTATTCACCTATTTTGGGGTCAGCTATAACATAGTGAAGTTCCAGACCCGTGACTCATTGCATAGCTGAGTAATAGCTACTTTTAGGTTATCACTGTTGAGTAAATCGCTTATAACTTGGAAACTATTGCATTTAGAGTATTTTGTTTCCATATGTTATTCACCTATTTTGGGATCAGCTATAACATAGTGAAGTTTCAGATCTGTGGCTCATTGCATAGCTGAGTAATAGCTACTTTGAAGTTCTCACTATTGAGTAAATCAGTTGTAATTGGAAAACTATTGCATTTAGAGAATTTCGTATAAATATGTTATTCAGCTACTTTTGGGTCAGCTATAACATAGTGAAATTACAGACCTGTAGCTCATGGCATAGCTGAGTAATAGCTACTTTTAGGTCATCACTATTGAGTAAATCAGTTGTAACTTGAAAACTATTGCATTTACAGTATTTTGCTTAAATATGTTGTTCACCTACTTTTGGGTCAGCTATAACATAGTAAAATTTCAGACCTGTAGCTCATGGCATAGCTGAGTAATAGCTACTTTTAGGTCATCACTATTGAGTAAATCAGTTGTAACTTGAAAACTATTGCATTTACAGTATTTTGCTTTAATATGTTGTTCACCTACTTTTGGGTCAGCTATAACATAGTGAAATTTCAGACCTGTAGCTCATTGCATAGCTGAGTAATAACTACTTTGAGGTTCTCACTATTGAGTAAATCAGTTGTAATTGGAAAACTATTGCATTTAGAGAATTTAGTATAAATATGTTATTCAGCTACTTTTGGGTCAACTATAACATAGTAAAATTTCAGACCTGTAGCTCATGGCATAGCTGAGTAATAGCTACTTTTAGGTCATCACTATTGAGTAAATCAGTTGTAACTTGAAAACTATTGCATTTACAGTATTTTGCTTAAATATGTTGTTCACCTACTTTTGGGTCAGCTATAACATAGTAAAATTTCAGACCTGTAGCTCATGGCATAGCTGAGTAATAGCTACTTTTAGGTTATCACTGTTGAGTAAATCGCTTATAACCTGGAAATTATTGCATTTAGAGTATTTTGTTTCAATATGTTATTCACCTATTTTTGGGTCAGCTATAACATAGTGAAGTTCCAGACCCGTGACTCATTGCATAGCTGAGTAATAGCTACTTTGAAGTTCTCAATGTTGAGTAAATCACTTGTAATTTGAAAACTATTGCATTTAGAGAATTTAGTATAAATATGTTATTCAGCTACTTTTGGGTCAGCTATAACATAGTAAAATTTCAGACCTGTAGCTCATGGCATAGCTGAGTAATAGCTACTTTTAGGCTATCACTGTTGAGTAAATCACTTATAACTTGAAAACTATTGCATTTAGAGTATTTTGTTTCAATATGTTATTCACCTATTTTGGGGTCAGCTATAACATAGTGAAGTTCCAGACCTGTGACTCATTGCATAGCTGAGTAATAGCTACTTTGAAGTTCTCACTGTTGAGTAAATCAGTTGTAATTGGAAAACTATTGCATTTACAGAAATTTGTGCAAATATGTTATTCAGCTACTTTTGGGTCAGCTATAACATAGTGAAATTACAGACCTGTAGCTCATGGCACAACTGAGCAATAGCTGTTCTCAGGCACTGACTGTTGAGTAAATCAGCTATAACTTGAAAAATATTGCATTTGGAGTATTTTGTTAAAATATATTGTTCACCTACTTTTGGGTTAGCTATAACATAGTGAAATTACAGACCTATAGCTCATGGCATAGCGGAGCAATAGCTATTTTCTGGTTCTCACTATTGAGTAAATCAGTTGTAACTTGAAAACTATTGCATTTACAGTATTTTGCTTAAATATGTTGTTCAGCTACTTTTAGGTCAGCTATAACAGAGCAAAAATTCAGACATGTAGCTCATTGCATAGCTGAGTAATAGTTACTTTGAGGTTCTCACTCTTGAGTAAATCAGTTGTAACTTGAAAATTATTACATTTAGAGTATTTTGTTAAATATGTTATTCACAGACGTTTTGGTCAGCTATAACATAGTGAAATTGCAGACCTCTATGTCATGGGATAGCTGAGCAATAGCTTCTTTCAGGTTCTCACTGTTGAGTAAATCATTGTATCCAACCTGTAGGAAATCATGGGCTGGGAATCTGTTAATATGGTCCGATTTGACCTTGGAACCCTCCTTCAAGGTCAAATGAGGATAGCCAAACATAAAAGTGCTTATAACTCACTTATTATTGGTCCCAGAGGTTGGAATGAAAACCAACCTATAGAAAATCATGAGCTGGGAATTTTTTGGTGTGGTCGGATTTCACCTTGGACCCCTCCTTCAAGGTCAAATGAGGATAACCAAACTTAAAAGTGCTTATAACTCACTTATTATTGGTCCTAGAGGTTTCGAATGGAAAACCAACCTATAGAAAATCATGGGCTGGGAATCTTTTGGTGTGGTCGGATTTGACCTGGGACCCCTCCTTCAAGGGCAGTTGAGGATAGCCAAACTTACAATTGCTTAGAACTCGCTTATTATTGGTCCTACAAGTTTGGGATGGTAAACAAGCTACAGGAAATCATGGGCTGGGAATTTTTTTGTGTGGTCGGATTTGACCTTGGACCCCCTCCTTCCAGGTCAAACGAAGATAGCCAAACTTAAAGTGCTTATAACTCGCGTATTATTGGTCTTGGAGGTTTGGGATGGTAAACCAACATATAGGAAATCATGGGCTGGGATTCTTTTGGTGTGGTCAGATTTGACCTGGGACCCCTCCTTCAAGGGCAGTTGAGGATAGCCAAACTTACAATTGCTTAGAACTCGCTTATTATTGGTCCTACAAGTTTGGGATGGTAAACAAGCTACAGGAAATCATGGGCTGGGAATTTTTTTGTGTGGTCGGATTTGACCTTGGACCCCCTCCTTCCAGGTCAAACAAGGATAGCCAAATTTAAAAAGTGCCTATAACTCACTTATTATTGGTCCGAGAGGTTTGGGATGGTAAACCATCCTAAATTCTTTGGCTGGGAATCTTTTGGTATGGTCAGATTTGACCTTTGGACCCCTTCTTCATGGTGGAACGAGGATATTGCATTTATAGTATTTCTTTAAATATTTTTAACCTACTTTTTACCCTTAAACAATTACCTTGTTACTTTATTTCATAATACCATTTGCAGGGCACAACTTTTTTGTCGTTTTCTTCTGTCAGCTTCGGAATATCTTTCGAACATGTGTTCAGTTACCATTTACTGTATTTCTGTACAGCCCTTTCCCTGATAATTATGCTTTCCTCTCATTATCACCATCACAAATCAAAAACATTCAGTCAGCTGACACAGTGCCCGTTCACGGGCACTCTCCTCTTGCTATCAAATACTCATTCATCTACTTGTGGGAGAGCTTTCACATGGTGAAGTTTCAGACCCATAGCTAATTACTCAGCTACTCAAAATGAGTAAATGCGAATTATCTCTAAAAGTATTGCAGATAGCCAATTTTTCTCAAATAACTCATTCACCTACTTGTGGGAGAGCTTTCACTTGGTGAAGTTTCAGACCCATAGATAATTATTCACCTACTCAAAATGAGTAAATGTGAATTATCTCTTAATAGTATTGCAGATAGCCAATTTTTCTCAAATAACTCATTCACCTACTTTTGGAAGACCTTTCACACACGAAAATGAAAAATTGTGAATATCTCGGAAAAGCTATTTCTTCTGCTTTAATGCTCGGCAGGAGATACACACCACGGCAGTGGTCTTGACAAAAATTTTTGTCTCCCCAAAAATGGTGGCCATTTTGAATTTTCAAAGTTTTTGCAAAACACAAAAATGCTTATATCTCAAAAACCGTGCTATATGGAGCGAACTCAACAAAATTTTGGACCTGCTGGGTATCTCTGCAGAGTAGCCATGCCAATTTTCAAAATATTTTTGTCTCGCCAAATATAGCGGACATTTTAAATTTTTTTATTTTTTGCAAAACACAAAAATGCTTATATCTTGAAAACCGTGCTAGATAGAGCAGACTGCGCTGACTTTGGTTGCCACAACAGTATAAGGCTAGAAACGAAGCATTTTCTTAATACTTTAGCACTCACCTTTATATCCTTTTCGGGACACTTTGTTTTTGCTATGCAAAAACATTATCTTTTTTTTTTGCGAGCGATCCTCTAGTTATGTATTTGAAGTCAAGCTGACAAGAACTGTTTATGGATATTTAAAGGAATTAGTGTTTTGTTCCCGTGAAGGACATTAGAAGTTAGGACCAAATTCACCACAATAAGTTTATTTCCAAATCTAAAACTTGGAAGCTCAATGTCGATGTGAAAATTAATTTTGGCTTTTCAGTACCTTCTATAATGGGTAAAATCAGTTGTAACCTGAAAACTATTGCATTTAGAAAATTTTGTATAAATAAGTTATTCATCTAATTTAGGGGTCAGCCATAACATGGTAAAATTGTAGACTGTAGCTCATCGCATAGCTGGGTGATAGCTACTTTAATTTTCTCACGGTTGAGAAAATCAGTTGTAACTTGAAAATAGGGACGTCACGACTCCAAATATTTCATGTTGACTAGTCGGTAAGTACTATTCGTGCGGACACCGAATAACCGTCGAATTTATAAAACAACCAAAAATCTTAAGTTTCATATCGTGAAAAGTACTGAAAACGATAAATAAGTGAAATAAAATGAAAATATATGTATATAACCTGCAAAAATAAATAAATTTGCTGTTTTCCTGCGACTTCTGCTTCGTTTATTTCAGACAGGAAGTGGGCGATATAAGAGGTACATGACACTTTCGGTTTTACATGAATGCATAAACAGTACAGAAAACATGGCTGTTTTGGGATTTTAGCTTATTTTATGTGGCAATATGAATGGATTTAGACCTTCTGTCATCTTTCACTACATTAAGCGATTATTCTTACTTTATAATACGAAACCGGTATATAGCACTATCCTAACCATTGTCGATTAGTCGGTTAGTCGTGACACCCCTACTTGAAAACTATTGCATTTAGAGTATTTTGTTTAAATATGTTATTCACGTACTTTTGGGTCAGCTATAAGATAATAAAATTGCCGACCTGTAGTTCATTGTACAGCTGATCACTAGCTACTTTCAGCTTTTCACTGTTGAGTAAATCACTTGTAAATTGAATACTATTGCATTTACAGTATTTTCCCTGGTGCTATTATATCTGCTCATATTTATATATATTACCTTACCACAATATAAAACACCCTAACTTTAGAATTACATGTATTTTTAATAAGGATAGACCCTTGCAGGTAAAAAATGAAAACTGACTCTGGAAGATGTCTCAGTCTCTGGAAAATGCCCCAGGGCCTGCAGGACTTTAAGGGCTAGTTATATATTAGAATAAAATCAACAACCTTCACTAAAAATTCATAATAATTATGAATTTGGCCATTTCCTGAAATGGACAATTGGGTTGTCTGATTCATGAAGTGCAGAACTTCCTCAACCATTTCGCAAAATGGACAATTGTAGAGGATATATTTATATCCCCAGACGAAAGTCGGGGATATATTGGATTCAGGTCCGTCGCGCCGCCGCCGCCGTAGAAATTTCAGGCATCCCAGGGGAACCTTTTAAAAAGGTTTTAGCCTTTTTTTTACTGAAAAAACCTTTTTATCTCATTTTTTCAAGAAAACCCTTTTTTTTAAGCTGAAAAATGGCGTGAAAACCTTTTTTAGCCTTTTTTTTTCAAGCTGAAACCTTTTTTTTCCCCAGCAGTCAAATTTGTCAATAAAGATTTAATTAATTGTGCATACATTTAAGGTGTATATAGATATTATTAAGTGTTTCAGAATGTTTGACTTCTGATCAGACCAAAAATTGAAGTTGATATTGTAATACCAACCAAAATCTTTGGTCTGAGAAGAGTTAACGGTCTGAAACAGTAGAAACATTCTAGACTATGAAATCTAAGAGAATGTGGAAGAGAGCCGCTGGAGTAGGATACCGCTGTGTACATTGTGATAGTGCGTGATAACTGAAAAACACTTTTATTGATTTTATTCAAACTTGGCACATACATGCATTTGGAAGGTGACCTTAAACTCCAAATAATACAGAGGTTATGATCACCTTAATGTCAGAAATGGATCTTCAGCAACTTGAAGGACTAAAGGTCACAAACTATGTAGCTCATTTGGCTAAAATGTGATTTAAATGCACATTAATATTTTCTTCTTACAGATGTCAAAAAATCAAGAATTTATGTTGTGCTTAAATTTGTGTTTGAGACCTCACTTTGTGCATATTTTCTACATTTTTCACATATTTGCCCTGTAATTTGGAAATGATAATTCTGATGATTCTCAGACTGTACTAGATATAACTGTTTCATGTAATCTTTGTGTAAAATTTGAGGTCTGTAGCTTTAATTTTAAGGTCATCTTAAGGTCTCAAAAAGTGTCCACGTGTCCCATTATGTGAACTTTTGGCCACTTTAAGCCCCAATAACTGTAAAACTATGTGGTTCATTCATCTTAAATCCCATGTGTGAGTATAAAGTCTTTTTTAAGGCTGTGATAGGTTATCCGGTTACCCGAAACCGGTCTGAATTCTTTAGGAAACCAAGTACAAACTGGCGAAGCGGGTAACCAAAAAAATATTAAATATAGCGTAAATCAATGAAATACTTGGAAAAACCTTAGTATTCTGTCAGATTTCTTTGATTGACATTTAAGTTTTTTCACATAATTTTCCCTATTTATACTGATATTTAACATTATTATTCATTACAGTTTGTTTATATCATCCGCCATGTTTGCTTCTCTGCTACTGTCACTGGGTGACAACTAAAACATGGTTACCCATATTCGGATCGGTTCTTTTGAGGTGAATACCCGGTGTCATTTTCCTAATGAAGTCACAGCCTTAGTCTTTTTACATGTGTCAAAAATCAAGTCTTTAACCTGACATTTTATAGTGAAATACCCTTACATTTCATAACAGTAGCCACTTGCAGCCATCTAACTTGGTGGTCAATGATATGTGAATTTAAGGTTGTATAACAACCTTAACATTTAACTTGTGTATGAGGCCCAGAACCACCCCACACATAGGAATTAAGTGTCCCACAAGGGACACTTATTTGTATTTAGGGGAGAGGGGAGAGAGATTGGCTGCTCCGGCTCCAGCATTTTCTATTGTTCATAGCTCGGCAACCAATAGACAGATTCTTTTCAAATTTAGCATGTGTATGCAGTAGCCCTGGGATAAAATTCTGAGTATGGTGTCATGATATTTCAACCAATCAGAAGTCACATGGCCAAAAACTTATTTTTCAAATGAGTGTGCTTGTCCGGATGATAACTCAGTGCGCTTCACCTATTCATATGAAATTTGGCAAGTAGGTTTGTTATATAGATGTCTGGAAATCATTAACTTTTGGAAATGGTCCAATGAGAAATTGCCAACTTATTAATGATTATCTAAACCCCATGATTTTTTCAAACGCTGAAAATGAAAAATCTTTAATATCCCAGAAACGGTGTAAGTTAGAGCGATTTCGACAAATATTTTGTCCCGCAGGGTGTACACAAAGTCATATGACACTTTTTGCCAAAAGTCATTTTCCCACCATTTTTGGCCGCCATCTTGAATTTGTGTGTAAAATCAAAAAACAAAAATACACGTTCATCTCAGAAACCTTGCATTTTGGCATAAAGGGAAAAACATATTACAGGAAGATGGTTATTTTTGAAAATCATTAAAACTCATTGGGATGCCTTGTTTTTGCTGTGCAAAAACTATTTCTTTTTCTCTTGTGAAACAGTACTCTAGTTTTTTTTCTGCATTTTTCACATAGTTTGCTTTGTGACTTGATAGTGGTAGGACTGACTGGACTTTAAATGTGTAGGTATAAGCTATATATAACCTGTTTGCAAAAGCCTATTTGCCATAGTCTCCCCTGTCACCCTGTGTCCCCTTGGTGTGACCTGGCTATGTCCTCGGATGTTAACTGCCTTACTTTATGTTCACTTGCGCCTTAGAATCCATCATTGATGGAGATTAAGCACTATAAAAGTCCACATTAGATTAGATATGTGAATCTTTGTGGAAATTTTAAGGTCTGTAGTTATAATTTTAAGGCACCTTAAAGTTTCTAAAAATAGCAATAGGAACCAATTTTATGATCGTATGCCCAATAGCTTTCAAACTATGTTCCTCACCACCTAATAACTTATCTGATAATATATTAATATGCTGTTTTTCTCATATGCCAAAAAAATCAAGACTATTAAGTTGACATTGAACCTGTCAGTATGATGCCCATAAAGACCCTATTCGGAGGAATTTTCATCTGTTTTTTTTCACAAATACAGCTTTCTAATTTGGAAAGGTAAAGTTTGACCAGCATCTAAGTGTACTAATCTAACTTGTATCGAAATTTTAGCTCTGTAGTGTAAATTTTAAGATCGCCTTAAGGTCTAAAAGAATGTTTACAAGGACTAATTTTATGCACTCTTCTCACTTAAAGTCCTGTTCCTTGCATATGTATTTGCTCACCTAGCTAAAGTGTTGGTGTCGAGTCGGTGCAATCTAGTTGTAATTTGCAGATGGTAAATCCAGACTTTCTCTTTCAATAATTTTACTTATGACCATAATAATTATAAAGTGATTGTATTTTTAAAACTGTTATTTCATAATAACGCAAGTGCAATATTAATAGGAAAAACCTTTTTTTTTCGGATTAAAAACCTTTTTCTCTTCCAAAATAGCCTTTCAAAAAACCTTTTTTTCCCTTAAAAGTCACTGGGATGCCTGAAATTTCCTTGTGGACGCGATAACTCAAAAACGGATTAATATTTTTTTTTCAAACTTGGTACACATGTTAAGGATGCCCAAAGGAAGATCCCTATTTTAATGTGACCTTAAACTCCCAATAATAAAGAACTTATGGCCACCTTAAGGTCAGAAATTGCACTTTTGGCCACTTAGAGCCCTCTAGGTCACAAACTATGAGGCTTATCTGCCTCAAATATTACCTGAGAACACATTAATATATTCTTAGTACATGTGCCGAAAATCAAGACTTTAAGTTGATTAGAAAATTGTCTTTGAGGCCCATAAAGACCCCACTTAGGACTTTTTTCCAAGATTTTTAACTTATTTTGCCCTATAATTTGGAAGTGGTAATTCTGATGAGTCTCAAACTGCACTAGATGTAACTCTTATATGTAATCCTTGTCTGTGAAAAATTTAAAGGCTGTAGGTTTACCTGTTAGGCCGACTTAAGATCTCAAAATTGCCCACAGAGACCCAATTTATGGACTTTTTGCCATCTTCAAGCACTGTAGCTTTCAAACTATGTCTCTCATCTAAGTGAAATATCATCTGAGAATATATCAATATGTTTTTCTTGTATATACTCCAAAATTTAGGCCTTTAATAGACATTTAACCCATGTATGAGGACCATAAACACCCACCCGAGTGACCCTTTTAAGACATTTTTCACATATTTTGCTCTGTAACTTGGAAATGGTGAGTCTGAGAAGTTTCAAACTGTATTAGATATATATTCTATGTGTAGTCTTAGTATGTAGCAGATTTTAAGTCTGATGCTTTAATTTGAAAACCACATCGAGATCTCTAAAAGGCCCACAGAGACCCAATATTTGGACTTTTTGCCACCTTTAAGCCCTGTGACTGTTAAACTATGTGATTGATTGAGCTGAAATCCCATCTGGGAATGCATTATTATGTCCTTTTCACATGTGCCGAAAATCAAGGCTTTTAGTAGACATTTAACCTGTGTATGAGGGCCATAGACACTTGCCCAAGTGACCTTTTTTGACATTTTTTATTTTCTGTATTTTGCCCTGTTATTTGGAAATGCTTAGTGTGACAAGTCTTAAACTGTATTATATATAATTATATCCCCAGACGAAAGTCGGGGATATATTGGATTCAGGTCCGTCGCGCCGCCGCCGCCGCCGCCGCCGCCGCCGTAGAAATTTCCTTGTGGACGCGATAACTCAAAAACAAATTAATATTTTTTTTTCAAACTTGGTACACATGTTAAGGGTGCCCAAAGGAAGATCCCTATTTTAAGGTGACCTTAAACTCCCAGTAAAAAAGAACTTATGGCCACCTTAAGGTCAGAAATTGCACTTTTGGCCACTTAGAGCCCTGTAGGTCACAAACTATGATGCTCAGCTGGCTGAAATTTTACCTGACAACACATTAATATGTTCTTAGTACATGTGCCGAAAATCACGACTTTAAGTTGAGGAGAAAATTGTCCTTGAGGCCCATAAATACCCCCACTTAGGGATTTTTTGCTATACTTTTCACATATTTTGCCCTATAATTTGGAAGTGGTAATTCTGATGAGTCTCAAACTGTGCTAGGTATAACTTTGATATGTAATCCTTGTCTGTAGAAAATTTTAGGGCTGTAGGTTTACCCAAAGGGGTCGACTTAAGGTCTCAAAAGTGCCCACAGAGACCCAATTTATGCACTTTTTGCCACTTTCAAGCACTGTAGCTTTCAAACTATGTCTCTCATCTAAGTTAAATATCATCTGGGAATATATCTATGTGTTTTCTTATATGTGCCCCAACATTTAGGCCTTTAATGGACAGTTAACCTGTGTATCAGGACCATAAACACCCACCCGAGTGACCCTTATAAGACATTTTTCACATCTTTTTCCCTGTAACTTGGAAATGGTAAGTCTGAGAAGTTTCAAACTGTATTAGATATATATTCTGTGTGTAATCTTAGTATGTAACAGATTTTAAGTCTGAAGCTTTAATTTTGAAGGTCAAATTGAGGTCTCTAAAAGGCTCCCAAAGACCCAATATTTGGACTTTTTGCTACTTTTAAGCCCTGTGACTGTCAAACTATGTGACTGATAGAGCTCAAATCCTATCTGGGAAGATATTAGTATGTTATTTATATATGTGCCAAAAATTAAGGCTTTAAGAAGACATTTAACCTGTGTATGAGGACCATAAATCCCCACCCGAGTGACCATTTTTAGACATTTTTCACATATTTTGTCCTGTAACTTGGAAATGGTAAGTCTAAGAAGTTTCAAACTGTATTAGATGCATATTCTATGTGTAATCTTAGTATGTGACAAATTTTAAGTCTGAAGCTTTAATTTGAAGGCCACATTTAGGTCTCTAGAAGGCCCCATAAAGACCCAGTATTTGGACTTTTGCCAATTTTAAGGCCTGTGACTGTTAAACTATGTGACTGATAGAGCTGAAATCTCATCTGGGAATACATTATTATGTTCTTTTTACATGTGCCAAAAATCAAGGCTTCAAGTAGACATTTAACCTGTGTATGAGGACCTTAAACACCCACCTGAGTGACCCTTTTAAGACATTTTTCACATATTTTGCTCTGTAACTTGGAAATGGTAAGTCTGAGAAGTTTCAAACTTTATTAGATACATATTCTATGTGTAATCTTAGTATGTAACAAATTTTAAGTCTGAAGCTTTAATTTGAAAGCCACATCGAGATCTCTAAAAGGCCCACAGAGACCCAATATTTGGACTTTTTGCCACCTTTAAGCCCTGTGACTGTTAAACTATGTGATTGATGGAGCTGAAATCCCATCTGGGAATGCATTATTATGTCCTTTTTACATATGGCGAAAATCAAGGTTTTTAGTAGACATTTAACCTGTGTATGAGGGCCATAGACACTCGCCCAAGTGCCTTTTTGGACATTTTTTCCGTATTTTGCCCTGTTATTTGGAAATGCTTAGTGTGACAAGTCTTAAACTGTATTATATATAATTTTTGTTTGTTATGTATGTCCCCCAAAAAGTTTCAGATCTGTAGTTTAATTGCTAAGGTCTCTTTAACAATTGTAAAATGCCCACAGAAACCCAATTTATGGACATTATGCCACTTTAAAGCCCAGTAACTGTCAAACTATGTGGGTTATAGAGCTGAAATCTTTGAATTTTTAAAAGGAAATGCCTGTCTATTTAAATTTTGAATATTAATAATGTTATGGCTATCTTAGTCTTTTAAGAACTTATTTTTGTGTGTTATACCTCTGCTTGCTGAGTTTTTAACTTTTTAAAATGAAACTGGTTAAACGCCGGTTAAACATATTCAAGTAGACAAAATGGACACTTTAAGTGAGCTTTAAGTCCCAATAATAATGAAATTATATCCGTATGTAGTAAAACTAGGGGATTTTTAACCCTCAACTAGCCCAGTTTTATTCAACTTGCCTCAGTTAATTTTGACACAGCTCCTACAGTTATGAACTCATTTCAGTTGATAATCACATACTTAAAATTCTCAATTCTTTTTGTATTTGAGTACCCCTTTTATATAGATTGTTTGTTTACCATTTATGCTGTAGCACTCCATCTCTTTGAGAGAACATGTAAACTGTGTAAAAAAGATGTAGAAGATGAGATACATTTTGTTTGTGTTTGTCCAGCTTTAGAGCTGATTCGTATGAAATATTTCAAAATTTTAAATATAGATAAATCTGAATTATTAATAGATCAATTATCAAGGGTATTAACTCATATGAATGTCAATATGGTTATTAATTTTATTTTTGATTTGTGGCAAGAAAGAAAAAGTAAATTATATTGTTAATTTTTATGTATTGAATTGCTGTCTTTATTTACTGTATCTTACCTCAAAATATGTTGGCTCTGTTTGTTATTAACTCTCTATTTAAAGTGACTTATAAGCCCATATAGGGCTGGGTATTACTTCAATAGTTTTTGTATAATCCTTGTCAACATAATACATGTCACTATAATAAACT
Source organism: Sabellastarte sp. h YS-2021 (assembly GCA_964017235.1). Taxonomy (NCBI): domain Eukaryota; kingdom Metazoa; phylum Annelida; class Polychaeta; order Sabellida; family Sabellidae; genus Sabellastarte; species Sabellastarte sp. h YS-2021. The sequence continues at coordinate 144,567,912 of OZ024929.1, forward strand.
AATAAACTAAACTAAGTCCCAACCCACATCCCCCACCCGGATTCCCCCCACCCACCTCTGGGACCTCCAGCTATATTGAGTGACACTAAATAAACAAAGGTATTTAATGATATCAGATGAGAAACAAAGACCTCAATGGGGTTGCAGATCTTGTGTAATAGTGAGAGAGGTGTGGAGAAGGGGAGAGGGGTGGGGGTGGGAGGTGGTGGGCTTCATTACATATAACACAAAGGGGAGTCAGAACTGAGATTGTGTCACATATTTAGGTTGCATATATATGGACCACATATATAGGTATAGAGGAAATGAATAACTGAAAACAATTTGCAAATTCTAAAAATAATATAATAAAATAATAATATAAATAATTTTTTTTTAAATAATATTTTATTTGTGAACAAATATAGAAACAGATATGCGCTTTTGGGATTATGAATTTTAGAATGGACATTGAATCATCAATCATTTAAATACTTTGAAGGAAGATTGAAAAGTATGATGAGTTGAGTTAAAAATAATATTTTATTTGTCAACAAATATAGAAACAGATATGCTCTTTTGGGATTATTATTTTAGAATGGACATTCAATCATCAATCATTTAAATACTTTGAAAATAGGTTTAGAGTTATCATTGCAGGAAGATTGAAAATATAATTTGAGTTATGTATTCGGCGTCTGGGGATACACCATCTTCCTTGGAAGATATAAACAGAGTAGATTGATGTGCTGAAGTTCATATAATAATGGGTAATTATGTTTTTAAAAATTCCCGATCAAAACCTGTGGCGTGAGTGATGACCTGTCTGGGGATATGTTGGCGCCGAGTTGGCCCAATCTAGTTTTTGTTTGTTGTGTATGTCCCCCAAAAACTTTCAGTTCTGTAGTTTAATTGCTAAGGTCTCTTTAACAATTGTAAAATGCCCACAGAGAACCAATTTATGGATATTATGCCACTTTAAAGCCCTGTAACTGTCAAACTATGTGGCTCATAGAGCTGAAATCTTTTAATTTTTCAAAGGAAGTGCCTGTCTATTTAAATTTTGAATATTAATAATGTTATGGCTATCTTAGGCTTTTAAGAACTTATTTTTGTGTGTTATCTCTCTGCTTGCTGAGTTTTTAGCTTTTTATCTCCCGCCCGGCTCGCCGGAGGGAGATTATAATTTGCACCATGTGTGTGCGTACGTGCGTGCGTGCGTGTGTCACGCAGTTTTCTCAGAAACTACTACAGTTACACATTTTTGGTAAATTACAAGTCCTAATGAATTTTTTTGCTCTTCAATATTTTTTAGGTTTGGTGAACTTTGGCCTACTTTTGAGTGAGTAATAGCACTTTTAGCTAATATAATTATATGGCTTATAACTCTGAAACTATTGCATTTACAGTATTTTGTTCTAATATGTTGTTCAGCTACTTTCTCCACAGCTACAACATGGTCAGTAGTTTGGAAGTGTATCTCCATAGCTAAGTGAGTAATAGCTACTTTGTCAATTTTTAATTATAACCATAATGAGTAAATGGCTTATATCTTCATAAGTATTGCAGCTACACAATTTTGTTCCAATATGTTGTTCAGCTACTTTCTCCACAGCTACAACATGGTCAGTAGTTTGCAAGTGTATCTCCATAGCTAAGTGAGTAATAGCTACTTTTTCAATTTTTAATGATAACCATAATGAGTAAATGGCTTATATCTTCAAAAGTATTGCAGCTACACAATTTTGTTCCAATATGTTGTTCACCTACTTTCTCCTCTGCTACAACATGGTCAGTAGTTTGGAAGTGTATCTCCATAGCTAAGTGAGTAATAGCTACTTTTTCAGTTTTTAATGATAACCATAACAAGTAAATGGCTTATATCTTCAAAAGTATTGCAGCTACACAATTTCTCTCAAATATGTTGTTCATGTACTTTTTTGTGAACTGTAACATATTTAAGTTTCACAACTGTTGCTAAATGTACAAGTGAGTAATGGCTACTTTATTGCTACTTTTAGTGAAAATGTGAAAAATTAGAAATATCTCTCAAACCATAAGAGATAGAGCAATTTCGAGCAAATTTTTGACCCACAGGGTAGTACTAGAGTATCCTATTGCTAAGGGGGAAAAGGTTTGGTGAACTTTGGCCTACTTTTGAGTGAGTAATAGCGCTTTTACCTAATATAATTATATGACTTATAACTGTCAATGAGTAAATGGCTTATATCTTCAAAAGTATTGCAGCTACACAATTTTGTACCAATATGATGTTCAGCTACTTTCTCCACAGCTACAACATGGTCAGTAATTTGGAAGTGTATCTCCATAGCTAAGTGAGTAATAGCTACTTCTTCAATTTTTAATGATAACCATAATGAGTAAATGGCTTATATCTTCAAAAGTATTGCAGCTACACAATTTCTCTCAAATATGTTGTTCATGTACTTTTTTGTGAACTGTAACATATTTAAGTTTCACAACTGTTGCTCAATATATAAGTGAGTAATGACTACTTTATTGCTACTTTTAGTGAAAATGTGAAAAATCAGAAATATCTCTCAAACCATAAGAGATAGAGGAATTTCGAGCAAATTTTTGAACCACAGGGTAGTACTAGAGTATCCTATGCTAAGGGGAAAAAGGTTTGGTGAACTTTGGCCTACTTACTCACCTACTCAAAATGAGTAAATGCGAATTATCTCTAAAAGTATTGCACGTAGCCAATTTTTCTCAAATAACTCATTCACCTACTTTTGGGAGAGCTTTCACTTGGTGAAGTTTGAGACGCGTAGCTAGTTACTCACCTACTCAAAATGCGTAAATCATTCATCTACTTTTGGAAGAGCTTTCACATGGTGAAGTTTCAGACCCATAGCTAATTACTTACCTACTCAAAATGAGTAAATGCGAATTATCTCTAAAAGTATTGCAGATAGCCAATTTTTCTCAAATAACTCATTCATATACTTTTGGAAGAGCTTTCACATGATGAAGTTTCAGACCCATAGCTAATTACTCACCTACTCAAAATGAGTAAATGCGAATTATCTCGAAAAGTATAGAAGATAGCCAATTTTTCTCAAATAACTCATTCACCTACTTTTGGGAGAGCTTTCACTTGGTGAAATTTCAGACCCGTAGCTAATTACTCACCTACTCAAAATGAGTAAATGCGAATTATCTCTAAAAGCATTGCAGATAGCCAATTTTTCTCAAATAAATCATTCATCTACTTTTGGGAGAGCTTTCACATGGTGAAGTTTCACGCCCGTAGCTAATTACTCACCTACTCAAAATGAGTAAATGCGAATTATCTCTAAAAACATTGCAGATAGCCAATTTTTCTCAAACAACTCGTTCATCTACTTTTGGAAGAGCTTTTCACATGGTGAAGTTTCAGACCCGTAGCTAATTACGCACCTACTCAAAATGAGTAAATGCGCATTATCTCTAAAAGTATTGCAGATAGCCAATTTTTCTCAAATAACTCATTCATATACTTTTGGAAGAGCTTTCACATGATGAAGTTTCAGACCCATAGCTAATTTCTCACCTACTCAAAATGAGTAAATGCGAATTATCTCTAAAAGTATTGCAGATAGCCAATTTTTCTCAAATAACTCATTCACCTACTTGTGGGAGAGCTTTCACTTGGTGAAGTTTCAGATCTGTAGCTAATTTCTCACCTACTCAAAATGAGTAAATGCTATTTATCTCTAAAAGTATTGCAGATAGCCAATTTTTCTCAAATAACTCATTCATCTACTTTTGGAAGAGCTTTCACATGGTGAAGTTTCAGACCCATAGCTAATTACTCGTCTACTCAAAATGAGTAAATGCGAATTCTCTCTAAAAGTATTGCAGATAGCCAATTTTTCTCAAATAACTCATTCATCTACTTTTGGAAGAGCTTTCACATGGTGAAGTTTCAGACCCATAGGTAATTACTCACCTACTCAAAATGAGTAAATGCGAATTCTCTCTAAAAGTATTGCGGATAGCCAATTTTTCTCAAATAACTCTTTCATCTACTTTTGGAAGAGCTTTCTCATGGTGAAGTTTCAGACCCATAGCTAATTACTCGCCTACTCAAAATGAGTAAATGCGAATTCTCTCTAAAAGTATTGCAGATAGCCAATTTTTCTCAAATAACTCATTCATCTACTTTTGGAAGAGCTTTCACATGGTGAAGTTTCAGACCCATAGGTAATTACTCACCTACTCAAAATGAGTAAATGCGAATTCTCTCTAAAAGTATTGCGGATAGCCAATTTTTCTCAAATAACTCTTTCATCTACTTTTGGAAGAGCTTTCTCATGGTGAAGTTTCAGACCCATAGCTAATTACTCGCCTACTCAAAATGAGTCAATGCGAATTATCTCTAAAAGTATTGCAGATAGCCAATTTTTCTCAAATAACTCATTCATCTACTTTTGGGAGAGCTTTCACATGGTGAAGTTTCATACCCGTAGCTAATTACTCACCTACTCAAAATGAGTAAATGCGAATTCTCTCTAAAAGTATTGCAGATAGCCAATTTTTCTCAAATAACTCATTCATCTACTTTTGGAAGAGCTTTCACATGGTGAAGTTTCAGACCCATAGGTAATTACTCACCTACTCAAAATCAGTAAATGCGAATTCTCTCTAAAAGTATTGCGGATAGCCAATTTTTCTCAAATAACTCTTTCATCTACTTTTGGAAGAGCTTTCTCATGGTGAAGTTTCAGACCCATAGCTAATTACTCGCCTACTCAAAATGAGTAAATGCGAATTCTCTCTAAAAGTATTGCAGATAGCCAATTTTTCTCAAATAACACATTCACCTACTTTTGGGAGACCTTTCACTTGGTGAAGTTTTATACCCGTAGCTAATTACTCACCTACTCAAAATGAGTAAATGCGAATTATCTCTAAAAACATTGCAGATAGCCAATTTTTCTCAAATAACTCATTCATCTACTTTTGGAAGAGCTTTCACATGGTGAAGTTTCAGACCCGTAGCTAATTACTCACCTACTCAAAATGAGTAAATGCGAATTATCTCTAAAAACATTGCAGATAGCCAATTTTTCTCAAATAACTCGTTCATCTACTTTTGGAAGAGCTTTCACTTGGTGAAGTTTCAGACCCGTAGCTAATTACTCACCTACTCAAAATGAGTAAATGCGCATTATCTCTAAAAGTATTGCAGATAGCCAATTTTTCTCAAATAACTCATTCTTATACTTTTGGAAGAGCTTTCACATGATGAAGTTTCAGACCCATAGCTAATTTCTCACCTACTCAAAATGAGTAAATGCGAATTATCTCTAAAAGTATTGCAGATAGCCAATTTTTCTCAAATAACTCATTCACCTACTTTTGGGAGAGCTTTCACTTGGTGAAGTTTCAGATCTGTAGCTAATTTCTCACCTAGTCAAAATGAGTAAATGCTATTTATCTCTAAAAGTATTGCAGATAGCCAATTTTTCTCAAATAACTCATTCATCTACTTTTGGCAGAGCTTTTACATGGTGAAGTTTCAGACCCATAGCTAATTACTCGCCTACTCAAAATGAGTAAATGCGAATTCTGTCTAAATGTATTGCAGATAGCCAATTTTTCTCAAATAACTCATTCATCTACTTTTGGAAGAGCTTTCACATGGTGAAGTTTCAGACCCATAGGTAATTACTCACCTACTCAAAATGAGTAAATGCGAATTCTCTCTAAAAGTATTGCAGATAGCCAATTTTTCTCAAATAACTCATTCATCTACTTTTGGAAGAGCTTTCACATGGTGAAGTTTCAGACCCATAGGTAATTACTCACCTACTCAAAATGAGTAAATGCGAATTCTCTCTAAAAGTATTGCGGATAGCCAATTTTTCTCAAATAACTCTTTCATCTACTTTTGGAAGAGCTTTCTCATGGTGAAGTTTCAGACCCATAGCTAATTACTCGCCTACTCAAAATGAGTAAATGCGAATTATCTCTAAAAGTATTGCAGATAGCCAATTTTTCTCAAATAACTCATTCATCTACTTTTGGGAGAGCTTTCACTTGGTGAAGTTTCATACCCGTAGCTAATTACTCGCCTACTCAAAATGAGGAAATGGGTATTATCTGTAAAAGTATTGCAGATAGCCAATTTTTCTCAAATAACTCATTCATCTACTTTTGGAAGAGCTTTCTCATGGTGAAGTTTCAGACCCATAGCTAATTACTCGCCTACTCAAAATGAGTAAATGCGAATTCTCTCTAAAAGTATTGCAGATAGCCAATTTTTCTCAAATAACTCATTCATCTACTTTTGGAAGAGCTTTCACATGGTGAAGTTTCAGACCCATAGGTAATTACTCACCTACTCAAAATGAGTAAATGCGAATTCTCTCTAAAAGTATTGCGGATAGCCAATTTTTCTCAAATAACTCTTTCATCTACTTTTGGAAGAGCTTTCTCATGGTGAAGTTTCAGACCCATAGCTAATTACTCGCCTACTCAAAATGAGTAAATGCGAATTCTGTCTAAAAGTATTGCAGATAGCCAATTTTTCTCAAATAACTCATTCATCTACTTTTGGAAGAGCTTTCACATGGTGAAGTTTCAGACCCGTAGCTAATTACTCACCTACTCAAAATGAGTAAATGCGAATTATCTCTAAAAACATTGCAGATAGCCAATTTTTCTCAAATAACTCGTTCATCTACTTTTGGAAGAGCTTTCACTTGGTGAAGTTTCAGACCCGTAGCTAATTACTCACCTACTCAAAATGAGTAAATGCGCATTATCTCTAAAAGTATTGCAGATAGCCAATTTTTCTCAAATAACTCATTCTTATACTTTTGGAAGAGCTTTCACATGATGAAGTTTCAGACCCATAGCTAATTTCTCACCTACTCAAAATGAGTAAATGCGAATTATCTCTAAAAGTATTGCAGATAGCCAATTTTTCTCAAATAACTCATTCACCTACTTTTGGGAGAGCTTTCACTTGGTGAAGTTTCAGATCTGTAGCTAATTTCTCACCTAGTCAAAATGAGTAAATGCTATTTATCTCTAAAAGTATTGCAGATAGCCAATTTTTCTCAAATAACTCATTCATCTACTTTTGGCAGAGCTTTTACATGGTGAAGTTTCAGACCCATAGCTAATTACTCGCCTACTCAAAATGAGTAAATGCGAATTCTGTCTAAATGTATTGCAGATAGCCAATTTTTCTCAAATAACTCATTCATCTACTTTTGGAAGAGCTTTCACATGGTGAAGTTTCAGACCCATAGGTAATTACTCACCTACTCAAAATGAGTAAATGCGAATTCTCTCTAAAAGTATTGCAGATAGCCAATTTTTCTCAAATAACTCATTCATCTACTTTTGGAAGAGCTTTCACATGGTGAAGTTTCAGACCCATAGGTAATTACTCACCTACTCAAAATGAGTAAATGCGAATTCTCTCTAAAAGTATTGCGGATAGCCAATTTTTCTCAAATAACTCTTTCATCTACTTTTGGAAGAGCTTTCTCATGGTGAAGTTTCAGACCCATAGCTAATTACTCGCCTACTCAAAATGAGTAAATGCGAATTATCTCTAAAAGTATTGCAGATAGCCAATTTTTCTCAAATAACTCATTCATCTACTTTTGGGAGAGCTTTCACTTGGTGAAGTTTCATACCCGTAGCTAATTACTCGCCTACTCAAAATGAGGAAATGGGTATTATCTGTAAAAGTATTGCAGATAGCCAATTTTTCTCAAATAACTCATTCATCTACTTTTGGAAGAGCTTTCTCATGGTGAAGTTTCAGACCCATAGCTAATTACTCGCCTACTCAAAATGAGTAAATGCGAATTCTCTCTAAAAGTATTGCAGATAGCCAATTTTTCTCAAATAACTCATTCATCTACTTTTGGAAGAGCTTTGACATGGTGAAGTTTCAGACCCATAGGTAATTACTCACCTACTCAAAATGAGTAAATGCGAATTCTCTCTAAAAGTATTGCGGATAGCCAATTTTTCTCAAATAACTCTTTCATCTACTTTTGGAAGAGCTTTCTCATGGTGAAGTTTCAGACCCATAGCTAATTACTCGCCTACTCAAAATGAGTAAATGCGAATTCTGTCTAAAAGTATTGCAGATAGCCAATTTTTCTCAAATAACACATTCACCTACTTTTGGGAGACCTTTCACTTGGTGAAGTTTTATACCCGTAGCTAATTACTCACCTACTCAAAATGAGTAAATGCGAATTATCTCTAAAAACATTGCAGATAGCCAATTTTTCTCAAATAACTCATTCATCTACTTTTGGAAGAGCTTTCACATGGTGAAGTTTCAGACCCGTAGCTAATTACTCACCTACTCAAAATGAGTAAATGCGAATTATCTCTAAAAACATTGCAGATAGCCAATTTTTCTCAAATAACTCGTTCATCTACTTTTGGAAGAGCTTTCACTTGGTGAAGTTTCAGACCCGTAGCTAATTACTCACCTACTCAAAATGAGTAAATGCGCATTATCTCTAAAAGTATTGCAGATAGCCAATTTTTCTCAAATAACTCATTCTTATACTTTTGGAAGAGCTTTCACATGATGAAGTTTCAGACCCATAGCTAATTTCTCACCTACTCAAAATGAGTAAATGCGAATTATCTCTAAAAGTATTGCAGATAGCCAATTTTTCTCAAATAACTCATTCACCTACTTTTGGGAGAGCTTTCACTTGGTGAAGTTTCAGATCTGTAGCTAATTTCTCACCTAGTCAAAATGAGTAAATGCTATTTATCTCTAAAAGTATTGCAGATAGCCAATTTTTCTCAAATAACTCATTCATCTACTTTTGGCAGAGCTTTTACATGGTGAAGTTTCAGACCCATAGCTAATTACTCGCCTACTCAAAATGAGTAAATGCGAATTCTGTCTAAATGTATTGCAGATAGCCAATTTTTCTCAAATAACTCATTCATCTACTTTTGGAAGAGCTTTCACATGGTGAAGTTTCAGACCCATAGGTAATTACTCACCTACTCAAAATGAGTAAATGCGAATTCTCTCTAAAAGTATTGCAGATAGCCAATTTTTCTCAAATAACTCATTCATCTACTTTTGGGAGAGCTTTCACTTGGTGAAGTTTCATACCTGTAGCTAATTACTCGCCTACTCAAAATGAGGAAATGCGAATTATCTGTAAAAGTATTGCAGATAGCCAATTTTTCTCAAATAACTCATTCATCTACTTTTGGAAGAGCTTTCACATGGTGAAGTTTCAGACCCATAGGTAATTACTCACCTACTCAAAATGAGTAAATGCTAATTATCTCTAAAAGTATTGTGGGTACCCAATTTTATCAAATAACTCATTCATCTACTTTTGGAAGAGCTTTCACATGGTGAAGTTCCAGACCTGTAGGTAATTTCTCACCTACTCAAAATAAGTAAATGCGAATTATCTCTAAAAGTATTGCAGATAGCCAGTATTTCTCAAATAACTCATTTCACCTATATTTTGGGAGAACTTTCAATTAGTGAATTTTCAGATCCAAATCTAATTACTCACGTACTCAAAATGAGTAAATGCCTATTATCACTAAAAGTATTGCAGATAGCCAGTATTTCTCAAATAACTCATTCACCTACATTTTGGAGATATTTCACATGCTAAAGTTTTTTTATGAATTATTAAAATAATTTTTAATACATTAAAATTAATGAAATCATGCACTAAATCGGTTATAACTTGAAAAGTATTGTATTTAGAGCATTTTGTTAAAATATGTTATTCACCTACTTTTTCCCATAGCAACAACATGGTGAGTAACTTGGGTGTCTATCTCAATAGATAAGTGAGTAATAGCTACTTTTGGATTTTTCACTAACTTCCATCATGAGTAAAATCACTTGTAACTTGAAAACAATTGCATTTAGACCTTCAGGGTAGTACAAGAGTGTCCTATGCAAAGGGGAAAGATTTCAATTTTTGCCACTTTTGGCGGCCATCTTGGATTTTAGCGGAAAAAATGAAAAAGTGTGAATATCTCGAAAACCATAAGAGATAGAGCGATTTCGAGCGAATTTTTGACCCGCAAGGTAGTACAAGAATGTCCTGTGCAAAGGGGTAAAATTTCAATTTTCACCATTTTTCGCAGCCATCTTGGATTTTTGCGGAAAATGGAAAAGTGTGAATATCTGTAAAACCGTAAGAGATAGAGCGATTTCAAGCGAATTTTTGACCAGAAGGGTAGCACAAGAGTGTCCTGTGCAAAGGGGAAAAATATCGATTTTCGCCACTTTTGGCGGCCATTTTGGATTTTTTTAGAAATTAGAAAAGTGTCAATATCTCGAAAACCGTAAGAGATAGAGCGATTTCGAGCAAATTTTTGACCCACAGGGTGGAACAAGAGGCTCTTGTGCAAAGGGGGAAAATTTCAATTTTCGCCACTTTCAGCAGCCATCTTGGATTTTTGCGGAATATGAAAAAGTGTCAATATCTCGAAAACTGTAAGAGATCGAGTGATTTCGAGCAAATTTTTGACCTGCAGGGTGATACAAGAGTGTCCTGTGACCACAATGACTTATTTATCCACATACCATACTATTGTTGCTATGAAACAAAGGAAATTGAATTCATTTGAAATTTCCCATTGTTCATTGGTTTCGAATATCCAACATTGTGTTTTTAATTTTTATGAAAGGTTGTTTTAATATGTTAATTTTTTTTTTTTTCTCAGTTAACTGAAAGGACAGTAATGGGTAGGATTCTTTTAACTTCACTATGAAAGAAGAGAACAGGGTTGGGCCCAGTGGGGGTCGTTGGTGCACCTGGAAAGTAATCTTATTCCTCATATCTGTTCAGATACTTGTGCTCCTTATCTACCAAGGATATTTTTCTCTTGTGTTTGTGACAATACCTGCTCAGCAATGGTCTAACTTTAACCTGTCTGTGAGTCTTCACCAGTTTGGTGTAAATGAATGGATATTTCCTTCCCCAAATGTGAAGAGTAATGATGCCTCTAATGACCAGCCTGTGCTCAGAAACAGCACTGCCTTACAAAGCAACAGAAGTACAGCAGCTGGCAGCACAAATCTTGATATACATGAGGAAGATCCAAATCTAGGCCATGTATTTACAGACAACCATGCTGAGCAGTCCAGACCACATGTGTTGGCCAATAGCATTGCCATGGGATTGGGAATCACATCAAGGAGACTAAAGTGGGAGAACACTCAGCAACTTTTGTCAACATTCCCATTCTTTAAAAGCTTCCTGCCTAGTTTTTGCAAGACTGTGAGCAAAGGTTACAGCTACAACTTCTTTCTAGCATACGATCACGACGATGCCTTTTATAATGACATAAAGCAATTGACCATCTTTCAGCAGAATGTGTATGATTTCATAAAGAACCACTGCTCCCAAGCGTCCAATTATTCCCTGCATTTTGTTCAGTGTAGCCACAAAAAACAACCAGCCAGGGCCCAAAACGATGCCATGATGGCAGCATACCTGTCTAATATGGAGTATTACTATCGCATCAATGATGACACGCGTATGAAAACTTCTGGTTGGACAGAGAAGTTTATTAGTACCCTAAAAAACTACAAACCCCCATTGGTAGGGGTTGTTGGCCCCAAGCATCGAGGTGGAAATACAGCCATTCTGACATATGACTTTGTTCATTATACTCATATACATATCCACGGCTTCTATTACCCACGTCCGTTAACTGACTGGTATGCAGATACTTGGATTACTGATACTTATCGGCCCGATCGTTGTCAAAAACTGTCTTCTATACTGTTGGATCATACTATGGAGACTGGCCAAAGATACTCAGTGAAAAGACGGTCAAGAGATTCAATCAAGAAGATCATTCAGAAGGGAAAGGACACTATCAATAAGTAAGTTATGTCAGCCAGTTATTTAACCTATTTTATGGTATTTGAGTATTACAGTGCAAACTTAAGTGAGGAAATAAACTCAAGCGAATGTTTTATTTTTAACATGGCATGTTGTGAAACGGACTTGGTTTTGTAATATATGTATTTTAAAGTACATATCATTTTTAATTGTTTTTACCCTACAGCCCTTAAGGGCTGTCGGGGTATTGTTTTCACCCATGGTGTCCGGATGGGCGGGTGGCGGGAAAAAGTTTGTCCGGTTCGTATCTCAGAAGCCGTAAGGTGTAGGAAGTTAATACTTGGTAGGGACATTGGTTAGGATGTGTAGGTGTGCAACGTCGTGGTCTGACCTTGATTTGATCTTTGACCTTGCTGTAGTGACCTTGACCTATAAAATCTTGTCCGGGCTATATCTCGGAAACTGTAAGGTGCAGGAAGTTGATACTTGGTAGGGATATTGGTTAGGGAGTGTAGGTGTGCAACATCATGGTCTGACCTTGATTTGACCTTGCTGTAGTGACCTCGACCTATAAAATCTTGTCCGGGCTATATCTCGGAAACTAAGGTGTAGGAAGTTGATACTTGGTAGGGACATTGGTTAGGGGGTGTAGGTGTGCAATGTCATCATGGTCTGACCTTGATTTGACCTTGCCGTAGTGACCTTGACCTATAAAATCTTGTCCGGGCTATATCTCGGAAACTATAAGGTGTAGGAAGTTGATACTTGGTAGGGACATTGGTTAGGGGTAGTAGGTGTGCAGCGTCATGGTCTGACCTTGATTTGACCTTTGACCTTGCCGTAGTGACCTTGACATAGTAAATCTTGTCCGGGCTATATCTCGCAAACCGTAAGGTGTAGGAAGTTGATACTTGGTAGGGACATTGGTTAGGGGCTGTAGGTGTGCAACGTCATGGTGTGACCTTGATTTGAGCTTTGACCTTACTGTAGTCACCTTGACCTATAAAATCTTGTCCGGGCTATATCTCGGAAATCGTTAGGTGTAGGAAGTTGATACTTGGTAGGGACATTGGTTAGGGGGTGTAGGTGTGCAACGTCATGCTCTGACCTTGATTTGACCTTTGACCATGCCGTAGTGACCTTGACATAGTAAATCTTGTCCGGGCTATATCTCGCAAACCGTAAGGTGTAGGAAGTTGATACTTGGTAGGGACATTGGTTAGGGGCTGTAGGTGTGCAACGTCATGGTGTGACCTTGATTTGAGCTTTGACCTTACTGTAGTCACCTTGACCTATAAAATCTTGTCCGGGCTATATCTCGGATATCGTTAGGTGTAGGAAGTTGATACTTTGTAGGGACATTGGTTAGGGGGTGTAGGTGTGCAACGTCATGGTCCGACCAGGATTTGACCTTTGACCTTGCCATAGTGACCTTGACCTATAAAATCTTGTCCAGGATATATCTCAGAAACCGTAAGGTGTAGGAAGTTGATGCTTACTAGGGACATTGGTTAGGGGGTGTAGGTGTGCAACGTCATGGTCTGACCTTGATTTGACCTTTGACCTTGCCGTAGTGACTTTGACATATTAAATATTTTGGGGGCTATATCTCGCAAACCGTAAGGTGTAGAAAGTTGATACTTGGTAGGGACATTGGTTAGGGGCTGTAGGTGTGCAACGTCTTGTTCTGACCTTGATTTGAGCTTTGACCTTACTGTGGTCACCTTGACCTATAAAATCTTGTCCGGGCTATATCTCGCAAACCGTGAGGTGTAGAAAGTTGATGCTTACTAGGGACATTGGTTAGGGGGTATAGGTGTGCAATGTCATGGGGTGACCTTGATTTGACCTTTGACCTTGCCGTAGTGACCTTGACCTATAAAATCTTGTCCGGGCTATATCTCGTAAAACCGTAAGGTGTAGGAAGTTGATACTTGGTAGGGACATTGGTTAGGGGGAGTAGGTGTGCAACGTCATGGTCTGACCTTGATTTGACCTTTGACCTTGTCGTAGTGACCTTGACCTTTAAAATCTTGTTGCACCTTTGGGTCTGTCTTTTGATGGAGATTAAGCACTATTAAAGTCATATTAGAATTCATTAAGAATTTTATTTTTACAACTTCCCATTGTAACAGATGGAATTTCATCAAGTGAGCCACAAATTTTGCTCCAACACCACACATAAGCATTCATTGAATGTATTACCACTTCTGTATGCTTGGTAATATTCAAAACATCTAAACCATAATTCGGCCATGCCAGATTTAGATAAAGAGTACATGCATTATCTTTCTTTTAGACATTATTTTCTCTATTTAAACATTGTTTGGACCTTTATATAACTGACAGTGCTCTGAAAGTGTCCTGAACTTTGCACTGATACAGTACTTCTATATCTCATGGTGTTAAAAATATTTCCCTAGGCTGTGGGGTACGGGCATCTCTGATGCTATTTTTCTGTTATTTCATCAGCAGATTATTTTGAAGACTTGTGAATTATTTAAATATTTTGTTTGGCCAGCTTTTTGGACATTTTTACTATAATTACTGTAAGTTTTATTAACATAAGCCCTACATGTCATTGGCTAGATTTTGAAATGGCACATAACCAGTAAATTTCAAGTTAAAATAGAATTGAATTTAAAGAACACTTAAGTGTAAAATAACTATTACCCCTTTATTTTTTTCCTGCTCAAAGCTACATTAGGCTGATGAAACTGAACCAGAACCTAACTGCCAAAGGAGAGAGTGTCATTGCGATGAGCCTATCAGGGAGGAATCCTCAGTATACTTATGGGGCTATTCGCAATGCCCAGCTCCTGCCACTCTACTTCCCCACCTGGAAACTCCGCCTGTACTTGCTCAAGGACAGTCCTGAGGTGGACCCTGACCTCCTGGTCCCCAAACCAGTGATAGACAAGTTAATTTTGCTGAATGTTGAGGTCGTCTTTCTAAATCCAGACTTTTCCCAGGTCAATCCAGGGCTGTGGAAATACCAGGTGGCAGATGATACATCTGTCAAACAGTTTCTGATCAGGGACCCCAGAGGACGCTTCAGCGAACGAGATAGTTTTCTCGTAGGTGAGTGGCTTAAAGGTAAACTCCCGTTTTTCTGTATTCGGGATAAACAAGAGCATGCCAAAGCGGCAGTGGTGCCTGGTTTATTTGGGGTCAAAGGTGAGAAATTCTCAGAGATTTTAAAGCCAAATGTAGCGTCAAATTTATTGACTAAAAGTAAGGCCATTTCATCAGAAGGCCATTTGTTGAATACAATCATCTGGCCCAAAGTTCAAGGTCAGATTGGGTGTTTTGATTCAGTATCTAAGGACAAGTGGCCTGGTGTGATGAACATCACACTTGAAGGTACACTGAAAAGTCTCTCCCCTTTGGGAACATGGTATAATGAATTTGAAGAAGAGATACAACAAAAATAATCAAAGAAGCGATACACCAGAATAATCTGCAATTTTCAGTCAGAATTGTAGGATACTCAAAAGAATAATCTATCAGTAAAATTGAATTTGAATTTCAGTGTGAAAATTGTTTGAAAAAATACATGTAAATCAATTTACCTGGCTTGGGGTCAGTGCAATAAAAGTAACCTAGAAAAGTAAGAATATGAAATGATGTATTTTTGAGAAGTTTTCATATGATACAAGTGGATCATAAGGTTAAGCATTTAAAATATATTCATCCAAATAAGGTAACATTTTTTTGAAGATTTTCTAAATCTTATTTCTAGCAATATGTCCATGTATTGAATTTGTGCATGTGTGATTTACTTCCCTGTTTATCACAGTACCAAAGTCGTCAGCAATACTGCCCATGTCCATATTATTGACCATCCCAGAAATTTCAGAGTCTAACATATTTTAAGTTTCATCCACTTTCACAAACCTGCATGATTTTAACCATAATGCCAAAACATAAGTATAACCAAATAATAAATGTGGGAATTCCCCACAAAGAAAAGTTTCAAGGGTTTTCATTGGTTGAGCACAAATTTAGCAGGTACAGTGCATTTGATTTGGTGTGCATTCGTGAAATCATTTATCTTATTTTATAAACGAAAACAGCTGGGATTTTATACATAAATTGTTAACTTAAATACGCTGGTTTTTTTTATGTTGTTTTAGAGATATGTTGATTTTTCTTATATGTCAGACATTATTGCCCATACTCCTGTTATTACCTGTGTTCCTGTAATCACCCATACCCTTGATTTTGCCCATTCTCAGACAAACACCCATCCCTACTTTTATATTTTTCTAGACTTATCCCTGAGGGGGACGCTACCACAGATGATTTCGATAATAAAAAGTACTAGAAAGAAATGTGACAAATAAATTAGAAATTGCAAGTGTAATAGTTCTAATGAATGATAGATAAAGTAACAGTTATAATTGCCATGTAAGAGACCCCATCCCTGCATAATGTTTAGAACATCTTGTCCGCATACCGGTTCATTGACTATAATTTTATTTTACTGGTAGTTATTCTGGAAAACAGCCTTAAGTCGCCTTTCCCAGCAGAAAATTTCATTCCAGTAACCAAGTTATAGAGTCTGGAATTTAATTGGTATCAGATGAGATATGAGATAAATACAAGCATTGACACTCATTCTGTGATGTGTATTTCAGTTCCAAAATTGTCCTTTGTGGTCCTTTGAGAGTGGTCATGTGTTGGTTAGACTGTACTATGACTGTAATATTTGTACTATTTAATGATCTCCAATTCATTTCAGATGTCTTTCATAATTAAGATCAAAGCTTGACATGCCTATGTATTTGTGTATTTGTTTGTATACTTCTGTTACTTCATTTGCTATAATCCATAGTCATAAATGAGGTAATGTAATGGAAGCTCTGACAGACTACAGTTGACTTAAATTGATGCATTTTTCTAACAGTGATTAATATATTAAATCTCAAATATTGTTAAAACTTCAAAGGGGTTTTATGTTATTTATAGTCATTGATTTTATATATACATGTGCTATGGTATAGACAGTGTTCGCTCTCGTCAAAAATGAATGCGAGACAGACTGTCTCCCTTCACTTGAAAAGGCGAGACAACTGTGAAAAAATGTGAGACATGTTTTGCGTCAAGATATTTTGTAATATTTAGTTCCAATTTGGGATTGCATAGAATCTTCTTTATTTAAATAATAAGAAATAGATGCTAAACTAAAAGTTCAAATAAACAAACTATTTAATGCTGTTTTTATTGGTCTTTTATTTTTTTTTTTAATTTCACTTCTAAACCACATCTTAATGGCTTAATGGCTGGGTGCTACTGGTTTTTTATTTATTTTTTATATTATTATTTTACTGTTATCTGGATTCATCAAACAAATAAATAAATTGCATTTCTTCTCTTTTCTTTGAAGAAATATATATGTCTCTTCCGATACAAGGCGAATTTCTTTGGTCAGTAGTTGTTTCGACTGTTTCGCCTGTGACACAATGTGCAGAAGACAAGTTAAAAATTAGACGTAAAGCACGGAAATCTCATGAGAATACCTGAATTCTCGCGTGAATTACTGTTAGCTGGATGTATCAAATAAAATAAACTCACTTTCATGTCTTTCTCACCTATTTCTATGAGGAAATATGTACGTCGTCGCTTCCGATAATAGACAAATTTCTTTGGTCAGTAGTTGTTTCGACTGTTTCGCCTGTGACACTACAGAAGAAGACGAGTTTAAAAATCGACAAAAAGCACGGAAATCTCGCGAGAATACCCGAATTCTCACGTGAATTACTGTTAGCTGGATATATAAAATAAAATAAACTGCTTTTCATGCTTTTCTCACCCATTTCTATGAGAAAATATGTACGTCGTCACTTCCGATAAGAGAGGAATTTCTTCAGTTAGTTTTGAGTGTTTCGCCTGGTAGCGACAGCACAGACGCGCTGGTGAGTTGGTTTTGCGACAACTTGCCCCAGAGTGTGTACAAACTCGCGAAATCGCGCTCGAGAGCGAACACTGTATAGATAAATTAAGTTTATGATGTACCTTTTTCTTGTTATCACTGGTTTAAATCGAATACCACATGTGTATTGTTAAATTGTCAACCATTTTTAATGGGTTGGAGTCACTCATTTATATTGAAAATAGTGATCGAGTCACCATTCTGGATGCTTTTCAAGATTTATGTATAATTATTGTTTATTTAGAGACAGCCAGTCTTCATCTAAAATTTTGAAATGATATTAATGCACAGAACTGTGTTTGATTCCTACACTACCCTTGTCTTTGTGTTATGCTTAGATTGTGTACTCTGAATGTTTTTACTGTATATAAACACACTTGGTTCAAGTTTAGAGTAGGAACTAGTCAGTAATATTCAAATTGTCCACAGAATATATAGGCATAGCATTTAGTCAGTATTGTACAATAAGTAAATTTATATTTTCAGTGTGTACAAGTTACATCTGACATGGTGACGTAGGCATAGTCTTAAAAGTGATGTTAATTCCACAATAAAACAACAAATATGAGAGTTTTATTACAGCAATATAATTTTTATTGTGTTAATTAGTGTTACGATCGAATGTAAATATGGAAACCGGGTCCCGAAAACAAAAATTCGGCGGAAACCGGATTCGTTCGAATTAGTATACACCAAGCTGTAGTCAAGCTGTAAAACTTTCTGTGCGTGTACATGAACAATAATTTCAACTAAAATGTGGTTTATTTGATGATAAAACAGACGTTTTGGATATTATTTCAGTGTATATTGGCAAAATATTACAGAAGTTAATATTTTTAAACGTTTCTGTGTAGTATTTTATACGTTTTGATGTGAAATATGTGACATTTCGGGAACCGGTTCTTAAAATTTGTCACCGGATTTCGTTTACTCTGTTATAAATCGAATAGAAACCAACTATCCGGTTTGCCGTCTTTATCACTAGTGTTAATACATCCAACCTAATGGAAAATTGCTTTACCGGTCAATGCGACTCGTCCCGCCAAACGCCAGAAAAAAATGTCCTGCATATACTACTGGCAGGACCGGTCACGGAGTGTGCATTCGCTAGGTGGCGCATCGTACTTCCTTCCTGTCTAGACATCGTGACATCATGGCATCTTTTTCGTTTGGCGCGTGGAATGTGCAGACATGTTTTCTACAGAGAGACGTTTTTGAAGGTTTTCAACGATTTTTACCATTTTTTGAACTTTTAAGTATATCTACGTTAATTGTATCCCCGACGCGAAGCAGGGATACTATGGATTCATCATCGTTGTCGTCCGCGCCCTCATCCGCATCCGCAGAGATTTCTTGTTAGCGACCTACAGTCCACATTTCTTTCCGGATTTCTTTCATATTTGGCAGGTGGCCTGATATGGTAGAGGACTCGCCACCCTAACTTTTTGGTAGGCTTTATGTCTAAATTAGGCCTGTGGTAGACAAAAATGTCTAAAATGTGGAATATTGCTTGTTAGCGACCTACAGTCCACATTTCTTTCCAGATTTCTTTCATATTTGGCAGGTGGCTTGGTATGCTAGAGGACTCGCCACCCTATCTTTTTGGTAGGCTTTATGTCTAAATTAGGCCTGTGGTAGACAAAAATGTCTAAAATGTGGAATATTGCTTGTTAGCGACCTACAGTCCACATTTCTTTCCAGATTTCTTTCATATTTGGCAGGTGGCTTGGTATGCTAGAGGACTCGCCACCCTATCTTTTTGGTAGGCTTTATGTCTAAATTAGGCCTGTGGTAGACAAAAATGTCTAAAATGTGGAATATTGCTTGTTAGCGACCTACAGTCCACATTTCTTTCCAGATTTCTTTCATATTTGGCAGGTGGCTTGGTATGCTAGAGGACTCGCCACCCTATCTTTTTGGTAGGCTTTATGTCTAAATTAGGCCTGTGGTAGACAAAAATGTGTAAAATGCATTAAAAGTCATGAAATCATGCACTAAATCACTTATAACTTGAAAAGTGTTGCATTTAGAGCATTTTGTTAAAATATGTTATTCAGCTACTTTTTTATAGCTACAACATGGTGAGTAACTTGGGTGTCTGTCTCAATAGCTAAGTGAGTAATAGCTACTTTTGGGCTTTTCAGTAACTTCCATCATGAGTAAAATCACTTGTAACTTGAAAACTATTACATTTACACAATTTTGTATAAATATGTTATTCAGCTACTTTTGGGTCAGCTATAACATAGTAAAATTTCAGACCTGTAGCTCATGGCATAGCTGAGTAATAGCTACTTTTAGGTTATCACTGTTGATTAAATTACTTATAACTTCAAAAGTATTACATTTAGAGTATTTTGTTTCAATATGTTATTCACCTATTTCGGAGTCAGCTATAACATAGTGAAGTTCCAGACCTGTGGCTCATGGCATAGCTGAGTAATAGCTACTTTGAACTTCACACTGTTGAGTAAATCAGTTGTAATTGGAAGACTATTGCATTTACAGAAATTTGTGTAAATATGTTATTCAGCTACTTTTGGATCAGGTATAACATAGTGAAATTACAGACCTGTAGCTCATGGCACAACTGAGCAATAGCTATTTTCAGGTACTGACCGTTGAGTAAATGACTTGTAACTTGAAAAATATTGCATTTGGAGTATTTTGTTAAAATATGTTGTTCACCTACTTTTGGGTCAGCTATAACATCGTGAAATTACAGACTTATAGCTCATGGCATAGCTGAGCAATAGCTATTTTCAGGTTCTCACTATTGAGTAAATCAGTTGTAACTTGAAAACTATTGCATTTACAGTATTTTGCTTAAATATGTTGTTCACCTAATTTTGCTGAGCTATAACATGGAAAAAATTCAGACATGTAGCTCATTGCATAGGTGAGTAATAGCTACTTTGAGGTTATCACTGTTGAGTAAATCAGTTATGACGTGAAAACTATTACATTTACAGTATTTTGTTCAAATATGTTATTCACATAATTTTTGGTCAGCTATAACAGAGTGAAATTGCAGATCTCTATGTCATGGCATAGCTTACCAATATCTACCCACAGGTTCTCACTGTTGAGTAAATCATTGTATCCACTGGATAGCCGCAGTGTGTAGAGAGATTTAACCATTACCGCTCTAACAAAAAAAAATATTATAGCTAGCTTTCTCAAGTTTGCAAGGTATATTAGAGGGTGCACCACAGTATTCTGTCTAAATTAGGCCTGTGGCTAAATTACTTGCCTACTAAAAATGAGTAATTCTGCATTTTCTCTAAAAGTATTGCAGATAGCAAATTTTTCTTAAATAACTCATTCACCTACTTTTGGGAGAGCTTTCACATGCTGAAGTTCCAGACCTGTAGGTAATTACTCACCTACTCAAAATGAGTAAATGCGAATTATCTCTAAAAGTATTGCAGATAGCCAATTTTTCTCAAATAACTCATTCACCTACCTTTGGGAGAGCTTTCACTTTGTGAAGTTTCAGACCTGTAGGTAATTACTCACCTACTCAAAATGAGTAAATGCAAATTATCTCTAAAAGTATTGCAGATAGCCAATTTTTGTCAAATAACTCCTTCACCTACTTTTGGGAGAGCTTTCACTTGGTGAAGTTTCATACCCTAGCTAATTACTCACCTACTGAAAATGAGTAAATGCAAATTATCTCTAAAAGTATTCCAGATAGCCAATTTTTGTCAAATAACTCCTTCACCTACTTTTGGGAGACCTTTCACTTGGTGAAGTTTCAGACCTGTAGCTAATTATTCACCTACTCAAAATGAGTAAATGCTAATTATCTCTAAAAGTATTGCAGATATCCAATTCTTATCAAATAACTCATTCATCTACTTTTGGGAGAGCTTTCACATGGTGAAGTTCCAGACCCGTAGGTAATTACTCACCTACTGAAAATGAGTAAATTTGAATTATCTCTAAAAGTATTGTAGATAGCCAATTTTTCTCAAATAAGTCATTCGCCTACTTTTGAGAGAGCTTTCACTTGGTGAAGTTTCAGACTTGTACCTAATTATTCACCTACTCAAAATGAGTAAATGCAAATTATCTGTAGAAGTATTGCAGATAGCCAGTATTTCTCAAATAACTGATTAATATGAAAACAACTTATAGGAAGTCATGGGCTGCAAATCTTTTCATGTAGTCAGATTTGACCTTGGGCCCCTCCTGCTTATTATTGGTCCTAGAGGTTTGCAATGTGCTACAGGGTCAAATAAGGGTAGCCAAACTTAAAAGTGCTTTCAGCTTGCTTATTAACGAAAAATGCTGTTTATCTTTAAACTATGTTAGTTGGCCTTTGTCGGTGGATACATCCAGCATCTGGCCACAGATGCATCCTTAGTCTAATTTACTAGTATACTGATCATCATGTTGTCCCCTGGTCAGAAGAGAGGCACTTGCGGGCATGTTATGGCCCTGTTTGACAACCACAAGAAATGTGCGCATTGTAGAGAGAAGGGGGAGGGTGATGACCCGTGTGTTAAGAAGATGGATTGTCAGATCTGCCAAGCATAGGCAAGTTAAATAACTGCGCAAGTTAAATAACTGTCCACCCCTACTTACGAGTCCAGGAAAGAACGAGATCAGAAGAAGACGGCTACAGATTCCCCTGCTAGTGCTACCCCCACTCTCATGGACCCAACAGAGGTCACTCTTTTGGGACGGGTATGCAAGGAATCTGCTTCTACTGAGTCTACACCTGCTATCAAGAAGAAAACTGATCAATCTCCCAAGGCTAGCAGTAAGAAGAAATCCAGCAGCAAACCCAGGTCTGATGAACTGAAGGACCTAGATGAGAAGTGGTCTGGACGTTTTGCCAGATTATAAGCTATGCTGGTTTCCAAGACGTTTGCTGTGCCTGTAGAACCTGTAAAGAAACCCTCTTCAGTGGTTACCAGTGATTAGCCCTTTTTGGATCCTGGAACCTCCACCAGTGGCTTGTCCTCTGGTACTGGTTCCAGTCTTGTTCAGACCACCGTTAGGCTGCTGTTGTGAGTGAGGCTGCCATAGCAAGAGTGCTACCCACCCTGTTGAGGGTCCCGGTACTTATGTGAGCCAGCAGAATGCCACCCAGCCTGTTGAGGCTCCCGGTGCAGGGACTGCCACCCAGCCTGTTGAGGCTCCCGATGCGGGTCCTGAGGTTCTGCCCTGCAGTCTGACAGTGAGGAGGATCTACAGAGTGAGCCTGGTTCCCCTGTGGATGACAACTTCGGGTACGGCTCCCCAGAGACCTCAACAGAGACGATTCGTGTGATCAAGAACTCTCTGAAGAAGCTAGTTACAGAGTCTCAATAGGAGGTGTGAGGTCTTTCATGGGCTGGCACAAGATCCCTAAATTAGACAGTATTTCATCTTCAGATGATAACCCGTTTGCCGTTTTCCGAGTCCAGCCAACCGGGAAGGTATCTGTTAAACTGCCTGTCAACGCCTGGCTTTGTCGTAAGATGGAAAAGTTGAATCTCACCATCACTGAGGGCTACCCTTCAAGAAACACAGAAACTGCTGGACTTCTCAGGGACCAGTTTGTCAAGTCACCCAGGTCGTCTAGATGGTATGACATGCATACAGACAAGAAACACTCTATTTCTACTGTGTGCTCCTGGTCTCCGGAAAAAGCTGAATCGTGTGTCCAGTAGGATTGCAAGACATAGTTTGCCTGCTGCCCCACCCTCCAGGACTTTTAGCAAGGACATGTTGAGACGCTGGGAAAGAGCAGCAAGAGAACAGACTGTAATGTGCAACCAGGCTGCTGGGTTGTCAAGATGTTTGACTAAGGTTCATGACGCTATGTCTACTCAACTAAAGAACCTGGACTTGGATAAAGGCAAAGGCAAGTCATCCACAAGAACACAGCAAGTTGTAGACTAATTGGAGTATTTGGTTACGTTTAACCGGTCAATCTCCCAAGCAATGGCCAGAACAATGCAGGACTTATCTGAAGGCATGTTTATCAGCATGGCTAACTTCACTCTGGCATGTAGAGACAGCTATTTAGAATATATACATGCTGGTGTAAAACAGGACACTCACACGGCACTGCATACTGCTCCCATTCATTTACAATCACTTTTCCCGGACCAGTTTCTCATTAAGGCTGGAGCAGTGTCCAGAAGTGAGGAGAGGCTTTCTTCTAGCCAGTCACACAGGAAACCTGGTTGTTGCCACCCATATGCTTCCAATGACAAATCTTCTCATCATCTTGGAAGCAAATGCGCAAACGCCAGCAGGGAAAGAAAGGTCGTGGCAAGCCTTCCTCTTTGTCACAGAAATCGGTCAAGGGTTCTAAACAACGTAAATGACAAATACTGTGTAAAGTGTGTTACCGGACTGAATGACTGTGCTTGTGTGTCCGGGATGATAGGTTTGAACCCTTTACCAGTGATGGCCAAAGACAGAGACTTAACCAGCAAGAGTGAGACTGTAAATTTACTTGTAAACTCTTGTGTTGCAAATGCTCATTCTGTTAGCGGGTTGCCACAAAGGAAAGGTATAATTCCCAATTATTGTCACAATTCAACAGAAATAAAATATGTGAAAGATGTTTCCTGTGTAGGTCACTTGAGCTCTGGAAATCTTGTCATGAATGTCCCAACTGTTGCCATAGATCTACCTGTAGGGGCCAGACTGCACCAGTTTTGGGAAAAATGGGAAGCCCTGGGGGCCAGTCCCAAGGTAGTAGCAGCACTCAGAGAGGGCTACACCCTCCCCTTCGGGTTCAGACCCAACTTAACCAGATCACCTACTGTCATAAGCAACTATGTCAACCCTCACAAAAACCTCCACCTTTTGGTGAAGGCCCTGTATCAGCTGGTGAACAAAAATGCAATAGAACCGTAGGAAACCAAAAATCCCTGGGGTTTTACAACCAGCTATTTTTGGTACCCAAACCCAACAACCAGTGGAGACCTATCTTGGACTTGAGCACCTTGACACAGTCGTTCAAAATGGAGACACCAGAGACAATAAGAACCTCCCTACAGGCAGGGGAGTGGGTTACCTCCATAGATTTCAAGGACGCATACTTCCACATACCAAATCACAGTCCAGGAAGTACATGCGTTTTCATGTCCAGGGTCGGTCCTACCAGTTCAAAGCACTACCCTTTGGCCTGTCCACAGCACCCATGGAGTTCACAGTGGTGGCCAAAGAGGTCAAACTGATGGCTTTACAGAAGGGTATAAGAATCCACCAGTACCTAGACGACTGGTTGGTGAGAGCCACATCCCACCAAACTTGTGTCCAGCATACACAGACCTTGGTAGCTCTTTGTCGAGATCTAAGTTGGCTGGTGAACAAGGAAAAGTCAGAACTGGTTCCAAAACAGGTTTTCAACTTTGTAGGTTACCAGTTCAGCCTAAGAGAAGGCAAGGTCAGACCCACACCAGAGCGTTGGAAGGCCTTGACAGACAAGATCCAGTCAATACTTTCCGGTCCGGTGTGTCCGGTCCGGCAGTTCATGTCCCTCATAGGTCTACTCACAGCAACAGAAAAGCAAGTCCACCTAGGGCGACTCCATATGAGACCCATACAGTGGTACTTGAAAAACAACTGGAGGGTCCCAGAATCATTAGTAAAGGTGATACCAGTTCCCAGGTCGCTCCATCCTCACTTAAAATGGTGGCTGGAGGAAAGCAATGTTATTCCAGGTCAACCATTACACCCTCGAAAGCATGCTCTGCAGATCTTTACAGACGCATCAAAAGAAGGGTGGGGTGCTCACTTAAACAAACTTACTGCAAGGGGAACCTGGTCCCTTCCAGGAAGCAAATTGCACATAAACCACCTGGAACTGAAGGCGGTCTTTCTGGCCTTAAAAGAGTTCGAAGACCTCTGTTCCAACAACATAGTTCTGGTGGCCACAGACAACAAAACAGTGGTTGCCTATATCAACAAAGAAGGGGGGATGAAGTGGGGCCCTCTGTGTGCTCTTCTGTGGAGAATCCTGACCTGGTGTACCAGGAGACAGGTAACTCTCAAAGCTCGAGAGATCCCAGGCTGGCTGAATGTGATAGCAGACAAGCTATCCAGGCTAGGTCAGACCATCCAGACAGGGTGGTCCTTTCACCCACAGGTCTTCCAGGCCATATGGTACCGGTGGCACCAGCCCCAAGTGGACCTGTTTGCCGCCAGGTTCAACAACAAACTTCCACAGTTTGTGTAACCGGTTCCAGACCCCAGGCATTGGCAGTGGATGCACTCAGTCTGTCCTGGGAACATCTGGACCCATATACCTTCCCACCAGCAGCCATCTTGGGCAAAGTGGTGGAGAAGTTGCAGGACTACACATGCAACAGAATCATACTGATTGCACCAGGGTGGCTCAACATGCCCTGGTTTTGGGATCTAGTGGCCATGTCCAGTTAGATCCCTCTGTGCCTGCCCTGTCTGCCCAATCTGGTGACCCAACCCCTCAACCAGACCCTGCACAGGAACCTGTCTAACCTGAACCTACATGCCTGGCTCCTAGAGCCACAGCAATCAAGGAGCAGGGCTTCTCTTAGGCAGTGGCAGCATGAATTGAGGCTCCTCAAAGAGGATCAACCAGATTCATCTATGAGGCAAAGTGGTGCCTCAGTAATCAGGTGGACTTCAGCTTTCTATCCAAGAACCAGCTGGCTAAAGAGGGTCCAGATAGTGTGTCCCCAGTGGTAATACCAGCCCTGGCCCCCACTCTGGATAAGTCACTTAAGGGTCACAGGTCAGTTTGTCTAGTCAGAGCCCTGCGCTGTTACTTGGATAGGACCTCATATCTTAGGCAGAACAAGAAGTTGGTCTTTGTGTCCTTCAAGAAAGGTTTTGTTAAGGACACCTCACCTGCCACCATCTCCTCATGGATCAAGCAAACTGTGATCTTATGAGCTCTCTGATCAGGAGGCCCTCACCTTACATCAGGTTGAAGCCCATAATGTCAGGGCCTTTGCTGCCTCTAAGGCCTTCCAGTTGGGGGTCTCCTTAGAGCAAGTTTTGTCAACCTGCCGCTGGAAGTCACATTACACCTTCACACAGTTCCATTTGAAGGATGTGGCTTGTTCTGACTCAGAGCTCTTCCATTTGGGTCCAGTGGTGGCTGCTCAGCAGGTCTACCACCAGACCCAGAAATGAGGAGATAAGTAGATATTCAAATATGTATATATGTACATATTGTATTTATACCTTGTATATAATACTTAAGTATCATGACCAAAAAAAATTAACAAATAAAAAAAATGCTTCCTTTGGGAAGTTTATTCCTCATGGGACTGAACTCAACCCTCTCTTCCTATTCTCAGAGCAGGTCTGAGAAAAGGGGGAGGCAACGTCGGTAGACTTCCGGGTAACCGGTTAGTTGGTAGCCGACTATGACCTTCCAGGGTTCTCTGACCCTAGGTCAAACCAGGCTTTATCAGTTTTTATTCTGTTTATGAGTTCACTTGAGTCCCTAGTACCTTACCTGGCTACCAAGCGGTAGTTATTCAGCAATTGTCCGTTGGATAGGAAGTATTAACGCAATAAAATTGCAAATTTAATAAAGAAATTAAATTTTTATAAGTTAATACCCTATCCAATGGACAGGCAAGGCCCACCCATCCGGCCCTGCTATCAGCTTACTAGGGGTCTTAATAGGACTAGACAATGAAAAAGATGCCATGGCGTCAAAATGTCAAGACAGGGAGGAAGTACGATGTGCCACCTAGCGAATGCACTCTCTGTGACCGGTCCTGCCGGTAGTATATACAGGACGTCTTTTTCTGGCGTTTGGCAGGACCAGTCTCGCCGACCGGTAAAGCAATTGTCCACTGGATAGGGTATTAACTTGTAAAAATTTAAGTTACTTATTAAATTTGCAAAATTGTAAATTTAACTGCCCTTTGTCAAAAAAATGATGTGTAATCAGATTGTGTAGTATACTGTTTTACAGAAAGTAAGACTAATCAATGTTTTGCATACTATTCCAGAAAGGTATTTAAAACTATGCTGCTAGTATGTTAAATCTGTAGTATCATTACTTTTTTCAAAGTTTACATCAGGGTATTCACTTTTTTGTTTTCAGTTTTTACACGACTATGTTTTATATTAAAGAGGGATATTTATACCTATTACCGGTAATGGTAATTCTAAAGTATATTAAGTCTAAAGATCTCAGTCCAAAGAGAAAACTACAAGAATAGGTTAAATTGTGCTTTTAATATCCGTGCAGCTGTATCAAACTTTTGGTTTTCTATATCAATATTGAATTACCTTTTCTTGTAATTAAAATGCATTACATTGTAACTAATCTATCATGATGTACAGCAATAAACTTTTAAACCCCAACTTCTATTGCACAGTAAATCATTCAGACTGTAAATTAAGGATTTCTATATTTTTAAAAGACAGAATTTTATTGAAAACATTGTTCAGTTATTCCATGGAAATTATATTGAAATTGACATTTATAATATCTATTGAAATCCACAAACATTATCAAATATTATTGAAATATGGATATGTGATAAGCAAGACTAAGTCATCAGAAGACAAATTTCTGGATCCCTGTCAATTAAAGTCTTTGGAATCTTTGAAATAAACTTGCTCTAAGTATAAGAAAGGGACTTGCTATGTGTGCTTCCTAATACACACATGAAAATTTAAGCCATTAGGAAGTCTTCCCTGCCATACCAGAGTACATACACATCCCCCATAGATCCATTGTCATTAATCCCTGTGTTGTCTAATAATATTACCTCTGCTAAGGAGGTTATGTTTTTGCCTGGGTTTGTTTGTTTGTCAGTTTGTTTGTGCGTTTGTTTGTGAGCAAGATAACTCAAAAACTTATGGAGGGATTTTGATGAAATTTTCAGGATATGTCTGAAAAGGTAAAAGGAAGAAATGATTCAATTTTGGGAGTGATCCGGATCACTATCTGGATCTTCTGGATCCATGAAATGTAATTTTTAAAGACAGATAACTCAAAAAGTTATGTACGAATTTTGATGAAATTTTCAGGATATGTGCTCCCCTGGCAGAGGTCTGCACTCTTGTTAGTTTGATTTTCTGGTGTAACTTTTACAGTGTGAATTTTGTACAGGTAATCATAAAAATAGTTTTAAAATTATGATAATGTAATTTCATTTTTTGTCAGACTCTTTTGAAAGATGTTTTATTTAAGTACACAATTGGACTAGTTATTTGGATGTGTTCCTTCTATTTCAGCCTATTGTACTCGTACACAACATTAGTAGTTGCAAAAGGTCATGCAGGTGTATCTGTGGCAGTAATTCATTTGTTCAGATCTTGTACTCTCCTGATTAATTCTAAGCGTGTAAACTGATTAAATACTGTTATCATTAATCAAAGTGCAATGATTCAACAGATTAATCCATTGAAATGACTAGCATCAAATAAGACATTATGACAACATGAGCAACAGTTTGCATTTATTGTCTCTTTGTGATCCCTAACTTTATTTGTGCTGAGTAATTTGTGGCAGAAAATGTAAATATAACGAGAATGTTGATCAAATACAAGTTGTTATACATTTGTTGTAGGGGAATCTTTTGTTTGGGTAGTGAACAATCCATATATTTGAAAGTAACTTTATACAAAAGGTGCAGATTATGGAGAATGAAAGAAATGACTTCATAGCTAAAAATCCCAGTAAAATTTTGATTATGTGGAATTGACTAGCCTGGGTGTGATTCAGTGGTACATAAAAATTGGTATAATTTTGGGGACTACTTTCTGTGTAATGGGGAGAATTTGCAGGAACCAGCAGCCCCTCCCCCCCCCCCCACTCCTCTGGGATAGAATTTTCAGTTCCTTACTATTGCTCTTTAGTTACCCCAATGAAAATCTTTCTTGACATTGTGGAACATTTTACTTTGGTATGTTATTTTATTATAATTATAATTATCTTTAATGAATATGTGTACATGGTACAATGAAATTCAGGAAATTCATGACTTTCCTAAAATATTAAGCAGGAGATTTCAAAATCCTTGAGTGGCTTTACACTCTCAGCTATTATTTCAAACGTATTTTGCTTGTTCATATTCAGAATAAATTGAAAACTGATTTTACAGTGAAAGATTGGTAACAAAATTCCACAGTCTATAGAAAACACACCAGCTTAATAATGATCATTGCAAAAATAACATGTTACAAATTTCACTAAAATTTTGGGGATTTCATGAATTACTAGACCATTCCGGGATTTTTGTTTTAATTACTAAAAATGTTACAGGGAATTACCCGAGTACACAAAGAACCCATAGCATACACATATATATTTATAGTTAGAAACAGGAAGGTTGTCATATTAGGAATCCCAGAATAACTGACGTCATTTCAGTACTAATGCTTAATTAAACATGGTTATTTTCTGTTATACTAGCACATAACATACAGAGTTATTTAATCAAAACTGAAACAGTTTTCTGCATAATCTCTGCATACGTTGAATTTAAATCACCTAAAATATTGTGTAATTAAGACCCTTGTCTTATAAAGTAGGGTCTATTCAGTGTTGCTGTAATTCGGCTTGGTCATGTTTGATGTGTAAAGTTTTATACAGTCAAAGTAAATGTATTTAATCTTTAAAAGATTGTAATCTGTTTAATATACATGATTTTTGTTATATATTATTTTGTGTTCATTCTGTCTTAATTATACCTTAAACTTTGATTTATTTAAATGCGATCTTATCAGTATTTCTTTTCTTGTTAGATAGTCACACACCTGTACATTAGAAGATTCAACTATATTGATTTTATTTGCAATTTTACATTTGTATCACAATGTGATTTATAGATATGATCTAGCTAGTATTTTCTTTGAAATAAAGATAAGTGTATTTTGTTGAAGAAGTGATTAAGTCTTACAATACAAAGTCTCATGGTTTCAGTATTAATGATTTCTGTGGTGTGTTTGTTTAATTCTGCTTACTTGCCATTCATAGCATTACTGTATTTGTTTGTCTGTACACATTTTGTTCTTGATTCACTGCCAAATTATAGTATCTTCAGTGTGTACTATTTGTAGAATAGAATAGAAGCATTTATATAGTACAAAATTGATGCAACCTCCTCTAATGCGCTGGAGGTCAAAAAGGGAGAGTCCAGGGACGTATCAGGTCGAGATCCAAATTAATGCCCACCGGGGGAGATATACTATGGTTGAGGACATGCTAGTCTAAACAAATAGGTTTTCAGAATGTTTCAAATGTGATTGTTAAGTATATAAATGTCGCCTGAAAAATGTTTATATCAATTTAAGAAAGTGTATTTACTGTTTACTAGTTGAAATAGCCATGATGTCTATCTCTTAATTCTCATGTACTGGATATCAAAATACATTTGCTGGCAATAAGATAGTGTTGAGAACATTTACCAACTCAATAGTGCTGTCACTCACCGTTGCAAATTAACATCGAATATCACCCACATTGGCTGACCGAATACCAACAAATATCGACTTCATGAACTCATCTCAAAATGAAATTATTCAATTAAAATGTAAAATAATATTGTTTTCTCACCTGAATACATCATTTTATTGGCATGTATTATCTTTTTATTTTGGTTGTTAAATGCAGGAACACTTTAAAGACCGTCAGTACATTAAAATAATTAACTAATTCCAACTTTTTAAAAGGCTGTATAATGCTATATTATAATATATACGCCTCAATTAAATGAAACTACAGTGTGTTTACACATTATTTTAAAGCTTTACGTCAATTCAATTGACGTACAAACTGTGAAAAAAATAAAAATGCAATTCTGAAACTACATTTTAACAATGGTTTAATGCTTTCCCGATGGGTGATGTGACTAGATTTGTATGGACTGGGTTGTCAAAAGGCCGAAAATGTATTTTAAAATACTGAATAATCCTTCACTTTTAAAAGATGTTCTATCATTATTATATAAATATGCTAATATCTTTGTAATCAGATTTGAAAAGATGCATCCGATTATCGCTCATAGTGGACCTAGCAAACAAAAGTATCGGAAGTAGAAAGTGTCGCGACAGCACTGCAACTCAATATTCTTATAAAGACAGTTCAACCCAGCGAAAGTCCCACCTGTCAGAAGCCAGCCAAACCAGCCCACCCCATCCTACCCACCCACACACACACTGGAGTGGTAGCATAACTTTCAAATGTCCCTCAAGTTAGAATCATCTAGTTTCTAGTTAAAACTCTGGAGTAGGAAAATCTTGTATGGAGCAGCAATGAAACCAGTTGTTGGTTTATGGTAAAACAATTCTTATCCAGCAAAAACATGTTTCCTATATCTAACCTTGTGTATCGACCTTAATTTTTAGTATGTGTGGTGTTTTTGTGTGTTTTTTATACCATCAAAAGGCTTAGATTATGAAAGTATTAGATTTCTAGCTAGTTCTTGTTTTCAATTGATATAATTTTAGTAAGTTACTGTTTATTTAACTAGAGTGTTTGATCAAAGTTGTTTCAAGATTTCAGGAAACACATCAGCGTTCAAATAAGATGGGGTGAAATATCCTTGATGGGATTGTTTCTGATTTTGTCTTGTTTATTTTGTAGCATGTACTTTTCAGCAGATATTTTTATTTTGTGTTTTCCAAAATATTTTTGTGCAGTTTTTAACCCCAGTCCATAAAGACTGGGGTTATAGTCGTAACCTTGAGGATCTAGAGCTGATTAGGTTTTGGGGGTATACAGTAATAACTGTTGCCATGGCAACACTTTAAAATTTTTTGGGGGGTCTTAAAGCTTGTCGCTGTTTCACAGTCTAAACAGATGCACAGATTATTACCAAATTTACAGAGTTTGTTTACCCCAAGAAGATCTGGAACTGATTAGGTTTTGGGGGGTATCTAGCAATAACTGTTGCCATGGCAACGCTTTGAATATTTTGGGGTTTTAACATTTGTGGGTGTTCCACAGCCTAAACCGATTGATTTTCAGCAAATTTTCAGGATATGTTAAGCTAAACAGGATCTACAGATGAGTAGGTTTGGGAGGGTATCAGACTATACCTGTTGTCATGGCAGTGCTTCAAATACTTTCGGTCTTAAAATTCTTAATTTAGAAAGGGGCGCTATTCAACCGATTTTACCACAGTTACCTATCTTCAACAAATTTGCAGAGCATTTTTATGACTGTGAAAAAACATGTCTGTAAAATATTTTGGTACTCATTTTTAAAAAAAACAACCTGGCTGCCATAGCCGATTTGCTCAAAAATCATTGATATGTTCTAATATTTAAAATATTGGAGCTAGCTATGTCAGATTTGCACAAAATGTAAATGTATAGGAAAGCTTGCCTGAGAGTAAATTTGGCCTTGTTTCGAAAACAAAATGACTGCCTTATCTCCATTATTGGAATGAAAAAACAACTTCTTGGAAATCTTAGTCTGCAGAGTTTTTGCAAGTGTCAAATGTGATTCTTGATCCCTGCTTCAAGGTCATGTAGGGTCATCATGCTAAAGGGGCTTTATATCTCCCTTATAATTGGTTCTAGGGCATCAAAATATGAAAACAACTTGTGAGAAGTCATTACCTGTGACTCTTACATCTGATATCATTTCGTGGATTCTGTATACTTCTTACAACTGAAATTGTTCTTAAGATTTTCCCAAATCTCAATGTTGTTGCCCATTTAGTTATACCTATGGACTTGGGTTCTTGCCCGCTGAGGTTGGCTATTTTTACAATAATGAACAGCAGATCCTCGTAATATAAATATATGAAATTTTGACCAAATCTACAAAATGACTAGTCTTTAGATGCATTTCCTTTACTTTTAAAATGGAAATAATTGGTACTGGTGTACATAGAAACACTTTAGAGGGAGAAACCCTTTCATAGTTATAACGTTTTGGTTTTCATTGAGAATGCAATTATGTGGATAAAAGATAAGACTTTCTGTATTGTACATTAATACATGTAAGGCCATGTCACATAGCACAAGAATGTATAGCGATGAGATTTTTCAGGGGAGAAGGATTTTCTGTCCCAACTACAAGTAATGTTTTACCAAAAGATATGTTTTTATATAGTTTTATAATTATTACAGATTGTATACGCTGAAGCACTTGCAAAGCCATATCTTATTTATTAGCTTATTGTGTAATTAAACATTATGAAATACACACATAGACCACATATATTTACTTGTGTATTTTGAGAGACTTAATTTGTCTGAAGTATTATTTGTTTAAAATCTAGCGTTCAGTTGGGAAGATTGTTTTGTAAATAAAAGAATCCATTATACAAGCCTGTGTTTTTTTCCTGCTGTAGTGATTGTCAGTGTCTGGTCATTCAATGAAAGACAAACTTTGATTTCAAGGGTGAAACTCTGGGCATAGAATTTCTGTTACATATTTACATGTTATGCCCTATCTGTGTAGTTGTCCATTTCATGAAATGGACAAGAAAATTGTTCATTTCATGAAATGGACATAATGGCTGTCCACTTCATGAAATGGACATTTTATTGCGCTACAATAGTGTACCACATGGAACTGAATGCTTACTCAGATGGCCGCAGGCAATCGGCCAACTTCCAAGAAAAATGGACGAAATAATGATGGCTCAATGCCTTAGTACTGTAGGTGAACCCCGTAGTGAAATACTGCATACTCCCCATCTTTTTCTCATTGGCCACATTGTTAAGACATGCTTTTTATTAGAAGGAAAAGATCTGAATTTTATATGGATATACTTGTCGTTGGATACTGAAACTTCATCAGTTTCTTTATTTTAATATATAGAATCATATTTTTGTGACTTTTCACAGATCAGATAAGTATATTTAACATATTTTACAACTTAAATCCACTTCTGGGTTCACGTAAAGAAGGGGCCACCAGGTCTCGTGCTTGTAGCTTATATACAGGATATTTGCCTGTCAAATAAAATAAATAAATATTTAACCCCTGTTTGCTTCATTATTTGACCATTTTCAGTGTTTTAAAAATATAAATTAAGCACAAAACGAGTCCTTGTTGAAAATAGTCGGAAACAACTGTTTTTGTCTAGACAGCAATTGCTTGCAAACTAATGCACGACTCGTACATGTAGTTTATATACAGGAATATATGCCTGTTGAAATCAAATAAGACAAATATTTTAAGGGTTTATTCCCGTTCTGCTACAGTATTTGTCCATTTTAAGGGTTAAAATATGAAATAAAGTACGAAACTAACTTGGGGAATACTTGGGGAAACCCCTGTGGTGACGTTATCGTCTAGACAGCATATGCTGAAAGACGCGTGTATGTAGTTTTTTATACAGGACCTTTACCTGTCAAAATAAAATAAATATTTTATCCCTTATCTGCTACATTGTTTGACCATTTTAGGGTTAAAATAAACTCAATATCGAGTCCTTGTAGAAATCTTCGTCTAGACAACAGGTGCTTGCAAACTAGGGTCTCCAATGTGTTGGGAAACCTTGATTTGGCAATATTTTAAGTCATCCAATTTTATAAAATAAATATATATTGCATGTAAGATTTTATGTCATTTAATAAATTTTAATGCTTTTCTTATCACACATCTAGCCCTACTTGCAGTGAGGCAGGAGGGGGAGATGACCATGTGTCACTCGTGAATATAAATAATCACAGTTGTGTAGTTCTTTTCAAAGAACTGTTAAATTAATGAAAGCTTTCATAAATTATAATATCCAACTTCAACCATGGGGGTTTTCTTCAGGCTTCTATTATGATTTTATAGTCCTTGTGGGACTAGTTTTAAGATCCATCTCGGATCTGAAGCCTTGTATTGACAATAACCTGACTTGCATTCCATGCTGGGCCCCTAGTCTCTGCTCTTGGGGCCCCTAACCTTGGGTCTTGGCCATCTCGGGTCCCTATTCTCAGGTCTCGGACCCCTAACCTTGTGTCTCTGCCCTCTCGGGTCCCTAACCTTAGGTCCCTAGTACATGGGCCTGTCCAAGTCTTTTGCTGCTGCATCTGAAGACTTGGATGATATTTAGTTCAGTCACATTAGAGGAATCCATGTTATCTATGCAAGTCAAATTCCTAAAAGCCAAAGGGCTTCTAAACAGGTTTTCAAACCAGTCCCTGTATTTTATAGGGAAGTAGGCTTGACTGACAACCCTCAGGACATACCGAGGACTTTAAGATTAGGCGGTTTTTTGAACCACCCTGTCCCCAGGGACAGTATGCCTAGGTCCTCTTCCAGTCTGAACTTTGAATGATGTAGCAGGCCAACAAGAGCTTAGGCCCAAGGGCCCTTCAGCTTTTCCTCAACTAAATATGCTAGTTTAATTTAGAGGATTCGGTGGCTGCTATTAAACCCCTTGATCCCAATCTTAGTAGTACTATTGGGACAACATTGTCTTTTATCTTGAAGACAAACTACAAGTCTTTCAATCTGTATTTTCCTAGCCCCTCTGGGGCCTCTATGGGTAAGCTATTAAACCCCTTGATCCCAATCTTAGTAGTACTATTGGGACAACATTGTCTTTTATCTTGAAGACAAACTACAAGTCTTTCAATCTGTATTTTCCTAGCCCCTCTGGGGCCTCTATGGGTAAGCCCCCCCCCCCCCCCCCCCCCTTCTGGTAGTCAAGAGTTGAGCCTCAGGCTGCTCTTTACTAGGTCTTTTTTGAATGCAACCTGGTCATGGAAATCTGTTAAGACAGTAGCAAGGCTACTTCCAGACGGGTCAAACTCAATTTAAGGGTGCTTATATGCAGTCAGAATGATTATGGTGAATTCAGGGGAGATACCAGATCTTAAGAACTTTAGAGTTCCCCATTCACAATTAGTTTAGGAGGGATTAAGGAGTTCCTCCTCCAGGCACCCATAAAACACTTACAGTTTAGGCCCTATCAAATCAGCTCTTTCACGCTCCCCACATCTAGAGGCTCCTAAAGGAATCACCCCAATGGGTGCCATTCCATTCCAAGCAGTATCCATCATTTTCCCCAGGCAGGGGGAAATTGAGTAGCAGAGGCTCCAGAGGTCGTTTTCGACCTCACTCAAGGTGAAGAGGGTGTGGAAACCCCTCCTCCCAATGACTCCTTAAAAAGCCTTGCTCAGTCTACCAGTAGGTCGCCTCCGTTCTTTCAGAAGAGACTGGCAATCAAACAAATGCTCAAACATTATGTTAAACATTCTTACCATTCATCAATCAAAATGTGCCAGAGTTTACCTGTCCGTGAGTTCTCTCAGGACCCAAGGCCCATCAAGATCCAGCTCTGGCTTCTTATGCAGTCTCTTCTGTCAAAGAACGCAATAGAAAGGGTGGAAAATGTAAAATCTCTCTGGTTTTTACAATCGCCTGTTCCTAATCCCCAAGCCTCACTGAGGGTGGAGGCTAATGACAGACATAAGCAGGCTCATCCTCCCCCCTTTCTAATTGTAGAAAGGTTCAAATGGAAACTCCAGAGTCCATCAGGGCCTCTCTGATTCCAAGGGAATGGGTGTCGTCGTCAGACCTCAGACACATATTTTCTCAGTCCCATCCTCCACCTCAAGGAAGTTCCTGACACAGTCCTTAGGGTGGATAATAAATCAGGAGAAGTCCGAACTCAACCTACTCAGGTGTTTCCGTTCGTGGGCTACGAATTTAGCCCTTGTTAACCCACTCGGAGAGATGGCTTAATTTTCACGATTTGATCCTACACTTAAAGTCAAACATATATTTGACTTCAGGATGTTTGATGTCACTAATTGGGTTACTTGCCTCAACAAAGAAAATGGTCCCGGAGGGACGCCTTCACATGAGGCCCATTTTCAGTTTCACCTTAAGAAGCACTGGAGATATCCTCCATCATTGCACAGCCTCCTTCCTTTCGCAGAGTCCTTTTCACCTCACCTAGAGTGGTGGCAAGTCCCTCAAACGTCATGAAAGGTGCAGACCTTTATCCCAAGACCACAAGATCCAACTCTTTACAGACGCCTCAGACGAAGACAGGGGCTCTTACTTAGAGCAAGCCTCTACAAGGGTCTGTGGTCAGACAAGGGAAAAAGGCTATACATAATGTTCTAGAGTTGAAGGCGGTTTCTCTGGTCCTTCAAGTTTCGAGGTCCGGCGTCAAACCAAACGGTGTTGGTTGCAATGGACAACTCAACAGTGGTAGCCTACATCAACAATCAAGGAGGAACCCTCTCGGCGGAGATCTGCACTCTCCTGTGGAAGATCATAACCTGTGCCACCATTACCAGATAACCTTAAAAGCCAGACACATTCACAGGTTGTCTGAATGTGATGGCCGACCTTCTGTCCAGGTCAAACCCAGTTCAATCAACAGAATGGTCACTGCATCCGCAGGTGTTCAACAGATCTGTCTAAGTGGTTCACCCCTGATGTAGATCTATTTGCCACTTGTCTGAACCACAAACTTCCACTGTATGTGTCTCCAGTCCCAGACCGAAATGCTTGGGACATAGATGCTCTAAACATAACTGGTCGGGTCTCTCTGCTTATGCTTACCCTCCTATGGCTCTCCTTCACAAGGTGATCCAAATCAGGCAGTTCATTTGCCTGATCATTGTAATAGCCCCAGGCTGGCCAGGGATGCCCTGGTTTTGGGACCTAGTACAGCTCTCAACAGAGATCCCACTTCAGCTTCTAGTGTCAACAACTCTAGTGTCATTTCAAACAGTCCCACAAGTATGTGCTTCTCAGCAAGCCACAACATATCAACCTCAGTGCCTGGTATCTAGGAGTGGACAGCTCCAAGAACAAGGCTTCTCTGGAGGTGACAGAAAGAATTGCTGCCCCTCAAAGGTCATCAACAAGGACCATTTACAAGTTAAGTGGTCCCTATTTGAGAAATGGTGCAGAGAAAATTCGGTGGACTTCTCCACGCCCTCTGTGAAACAAGTCCCAGATTTTTATCTCCCGCCGGGCTTTAGCCCGGGAGGGAGATTATGAAATGATGCCTGTGTGTGCGTACGTGCGTGCGTGTGTGCGTGTGTTAGTTAGTCACGCAGATTCCTCCAAAACTACTACAGCTACAGATTTTTTGTAAATTAATTGTCCCAATGAATTTTCACGCCCTCGAAAATTTTTTTGGTTTTATGGACTTAGGCCTAAAGATAACTGAGTAATAGCTATCTTAGCTACTTGGAGTAAAGGGCTCATAACTCAAAAACTATTGCAGTTACAACTTTTTCTTCAAATATGTTGTTCAGCTACTTTGTCCTTAGCTATAAGATGGTACATAGTTTGGGGTCCCATTGCATGCCATAAGTGAGTAATAGCTTTTTTCTCATTTGTAGCTAAATAACAAAAGGAGTAAATGTCAAATATCTTCAAAAGTATTAGAGTTACAGAAATCTTTTCAAATATGTTGTTCATCTACTTTTTGGTAAGCTATCACATAGTAAAGTTTCAGACCTGTTGCACCTTGGATAGCTGAGTAATAGCTACTTTGAAATTCTGACTGTTGAGTAAAGCCATTGTAACTCCAAAACTATTGCAGTTAGAGTGTTTTCCTAAAATATGTTGTTCAGCTACTTTGTCCTTAGCTATAAGATGGTACATAGTTTGGGGTTCTATTGCATGCCATAAGTGAGTAATAGCTATTTTCTCATTTGTAGCTAAATAACAAAAGAAGTAAATGCCAAGTATCTTCAAAAGTATTACAGTTACAGAAATCTTTTCAAATATGTTATTCATCTACTTTTGGGTAAGCTATCACATAATAAAGTTTCAGACCTGTTGCACCGTGGATAGCTGAGTAATAGCTACTTTCAAATTCCGACTGTTGAGTAAAGCCATTGTATCTCCAAAACTATTGCAGTTAGAGTGTTTTCCTAAAATATGTTGTTCAGCTACTTTGTCCTTAGCTATAAGATGGTATATAGTTTGGGGTTCTATTGCATGCCATAAGTGAGTAATAGCTATTTTCTCATTTGTAGCTAAATAACAAAAGAAGTAAATGCCAAATATCTTCAAAAGTATTAGAGTTACAGAAATCTTTTCAAATATGTTATTCATCTACTTTTGGGTAAGCTATCACATAGTTAAGTTTCAGACCTGTTGCACCATGGATAGCTGAGTAATAGCTACTTTCAAATTCCGACTGTTGAGTAAAGCCATTGCATCTCCAAAACTATTGCAGTTACAGTGTTTTCCTAAAATATGTTGTTCAGCTACTTTGTCCTTAGCTATAAGATGGTACATAGTTTGGGGTTCTATTGCATGCCATAAGTGAGTAATAGCTATTTTCTCATTTGTAGCTAAATAACAAAAGAAGTAAATGTCAAATATCTTCAAAAGTATTAAAGTTAGTGAAATCTTTTCAAATATGTTGTCCATCTACTTTTTGGTAAGCTATCACATAAAGTTTCAGACCTGTTGAACCTTTGATAGCTGAGTAATAGCTACTTTCAAATTCCGACGGTTGAGTAAAGCCATTGTAACTCCAAAACTATTGCAGTTAGAGTGTTTTCCTAAAATATGTTGTTCAGCTACTTTGTCCTTAGCTATAAGATGGTACATAGTTTGGGGTTCTATTGCATGCCATAAGTGAGTAATAGCTATTTTCTCATTTGTAGCTAAATAACAAAAGAAGTAAATGTCAAATATCTTCAAAAGTATTAAAGTTAGGGAAATCTTTTCAAATATGTTGTCCATCTACTTTTTGGTAAGCTATTACATAGTAAAGTTTCAGACCTGTTGAACCTTTGATAGCTGAGTCATAGCTACTTTCAAATTCCGACTGTTGAGTAAAGCCATTGTATCTCCAAAACTATTGCAGTTAGAGTGTTTTCCTAAAATATGTTGTTCAGCTACTTTGTCCTTAGCTATAAGATGGTACATAGTTTGGGGTTCTATTGCGTGCCATAAGTGAGTAATAGCTATTTTCTCATTTGTAGCTAAATAACAAAAGAAGTAAATGTCAAATATCTTCAAAAGTATTAAAGTTAGGGAAATCTTTTCAAATATGTTGTCCATCTACTTTTTGGTAAGTTATCACATAGTAAAGTTTCAGACCTGTTGAATCTTTGATAGCTGAGTAATAGCTACTTTGAAATTCTGACTGTTGAGTAAAGCCATTGTAACTCCAATTTTATTGCGTTAATACATCCTATCCAATGGACAATTGCTTTACCGGTCGGCGCGACCGGTCCCGCCAAACGACAGAAAAAGTCATTCTGTATACAATACCGGCAGGACCGGTCACAGAGTGTACATTCGCCAGGTGTCGCCTCGTGCATACTTCCTGTCTAGTCAGAATGACGTCATCGCGTCTTTTTTCGTTTGGCGCACGAGTGTACAGACGTGTTTTTCTACTGTGTTGGAACGTTTTGAAGTTTTAAAGACAACCTTTTTTATTGAACTTTATTTGAAGTTATATACATTTTATCTTACTTCTGGAGTGTTATGGCGTCCCCTGGACAAAGAAGAGGGACTTGTGGCCACGCAATGGCTTTATTCGACACACACACGAAGTGTGCACGTTGTCGTGACAAGGGTGTGGGCCAAGATGATTGTGTATTAAAGAAAGACTGTACTATTTGCAATAGCCTGACAGCTGAGCAGAAGCTACAGTTGGCCACCCCCACTTATAAAGCAAGGAAAGAGAAAGAACTTCAGAAGAAAGCTACCTCTCCCTCCCTAGTTGACCCGTCGACTGTTTCTGTGATAGGGAAGGTCGAGAGTGCTAAGGGTGATGCTGGTGATCGAGGTGAAACCCCTAAGAAGAAAAAGACCTCTCACAAATCCCCTAAGAAGACTTCCAAGCCTCCAAAAGCTCCAGATTTCCAGTCTGACCTGAAGAATTTGGATGAAAAATGGTCAGAACGCTTCACGCGTCTGGAGGCTCTCTTCTTATCCAAGACTTTTCAGCTCCCGGTTGAACCGGTTCAGAGCTCAAACGTGGTGGTGTCTGAGAAGCCTTTTATTCCACCAGTTGAACTTTCTGCTCATCAGAGTCCTGCTACCGGTGTGTCCGGTAAGAAGAAGAAGTCAGCCACCCAGCCTGTTGAGGCCCCCGGTGCGAAGAAACTTGCCACCCGGCCTGTTGAGGCTCCCGGTGCTGGGGTAGATCTTCAACTCACCGACCAGGCTGCCTTTTCATCTGCTGCTGCTTCTACTAGTGGTCGACCCGAGGTTCAGCCCCCAGGTCCCACTACACAGCCTCCCACTACTGATCAACCGGAAGAAGTTTCTTCAGAGGAAGATCAGTTCAGTGATCAACCAGAACTTAGTTTAGATGAGGGTGAACTGTCTGAAGTACTTTCAGTAGGTCAGGATCACGAAGAGCTTACAGAGACTGACCAGGAACTAAGCTCTGAACAGACTTACAGGGAAACCCTTCGCGGAGTGAGATCATTTATGGGGTGGGAGCAAGTACCGGAATTTGATTCCTCTTCCTCTGCTCAGGATGACAACCCCTTTGCCGGTACCAAACCTCATCTTCCTGGAAAAGTGTCCCTTAAAGTTCCGGTAGATGATTGGCTGTGCCGGAAGTTCGAGAAATTGAACATTACCATTCAAGAAGGATATCCCTCCAGAGCTTCTGAGACTTCCGGTTTGGTCAAGGACCAGTTTGTCAAACCACCAAGAACTCTTAAATGGTATGACATGCATACTG
This sequence comes from Sabellastarte sp. h YS-2021, assembly GCA_964017235.1. NCBI lineage: Eukaryota > Metazoa > Annelida > Polychaeta > Sabellida > Sabellidae > Sabellastarte > Sabellastarte sp. h YS-2021. Next base: position 144,610,223 of record OZ024929.1, read on the forward strand.
AGAAGAAGGAATTCTCCAGATCTAAGGTCACATCCTGGACCAACCAACCGGCACGCCTCAACAGCAGTTTCCCACGTATTGCTAACCGGTCACTCCCTTCAGCACCTGCTTCCAGGCCTGTTACTCAAGACACTTTAAGGAAGTGGGAGAGAGCAGCCAGAGATCAAACGTACATGTGTAATCAGGCTGCTGCCTTTTCCCGGTGCCTCACCAAAGTACAGGACTCTATGGCTTCTCAACTTAAAATTTTACAGAATGACAAGGGAAAGGGAAAGGCTACCGGAAAATCCCATCAGGCTGTCGAAGAACTAGACTTTCTGATAACCTTTAACAAAAGCATCTCTCAAGCAATGGCCAGGACGATGCAAGACCTATCCGAAGGCGTCTTCATCAATGTAGCCAATCTCACCCTCACCAGGAGAGACAGTTATCTGGACTATCTTAAAGCGGGCATCAAACAGGACACCTTGAATGCTCTGAGATCTGCCCCTCTGCACATGAGTGCCTTATTCCCGGATCACCTCATCAGCAAAGCTGAAGAAGAGATAAGGCACCATGAGGAAAAGCGTACACCCGGCTCCTCACATAAGGGTTCACACCGTTTCCACCCTTACCAAGCCACTAAACAGCAACAGCCGGAACAAGAACGCAAGCCTGGTCTACCTGCATGGAAACAACTAGGCAGAAGACGGGGACAAAGATCTCACCGGGGTCGTACTGCTTCTTTTGTCCAGCGACCGGCCAAGACACAGAAGCAGTATAAATGACAATTACTGTGCTCATCATGTGACAGGAAATTTGATTCCTGTAAGTGTAACCGGTCAGAAGTTTCCTCATGTTTCAAGTGTGGTGAAAAGTTTGAACTGTGTACCTGTGACCGGAGTGGACTGTTATGTGGCCAAAACTATAAAGACAGAAACTCATTTGACTGTATTATCTCATGTTGCTCCTCATGTACCTTTTGCAGGAGGGTTGCCGCAAAAGAAAGGCGTAATGCCCGGTCATCAAGAGTCAATAAAATTTGTGAAAGGTGTTTCTTGTGTAGATCAATTGAGTTCTGTTCAAGTTGTCACAAATGCCCCACTTGCTGTAACAAATCCTCCTGTAGGGTCAAGATTGCACGAGTTTTGGGAAAAATGGGCAGCACTAGGCGTCAGTCCCAAGGTTATATCAGTACTGAGGGAAGGGTATATCCTACCCTTCCGGTCCAGACCTCACCTGACCAGAAAACCCACAGTAACAAGCTGCTATGTAGATCCTCACAGGAACAGCTACCTGTTAGAGGCATTGCATCAGCTGTTAGACAAAAAGGCTGTAGAAGTGGTTCAAAATCCTCAGTCCCTGGGGTTTTACAACCGGTTATTCCTGGTCCCCAAACCCAACAACCGGTGGCGACCCGTCTTGGACCTGAGCAGACTAAACAACTATTTGAAAACACAATCTTTCAAAATGGAAACACCGGAAACAATACGAACCTCCCTCCAGACAGGGGAGTGGGTGACTTCCATAGATTTCAAAGACGCATACTTCCACATCCCTATAAACAGCCAGTCCAGGAAGTATATGCGTTTTCACATTCAAGGCACAACCTACCAATTCAAAGCTCTACCCTTTGGCCTGTCCACAGCCCCCATGGAATTCACGGTGGTAGCCAAAGAGGTGAAATGGCTTGCAATGAAAGAGGGTATAAGGATCCACCAGTACCTAGACGACTGGTTGGTCAGGGCCACCTCCCACCGGGTTTGTCTTCAACAGACAACAAATCTGGTATCCCTCTGCAGGAAATTGGGGTGGCTGGTAAACGAGGACAAATCAGAACTGGAACCCAAACAGATTTTCAACTTCGTAGGTTACCAGTTCGACTTGAGGGAAGGCAGGGTCAGACCCACCACAGAACGTTGGCAGACCCTACAAAGCAAAGTACTGGAGATCTTGTCACAACCAGTCTGTCCGGTCCGGAAACTAATGTCCCTGATCGGTCTATTAACTGCCACAGAGAAACAAGTACATTTGGGCAGACTGCGCATGAGACCCATACAGTGGCATCTCAAGAACAATTGGAGGGTACCAGAATCCCTGGAAAAGATAATCCCCATTCCAAAGTCACTCCACCCACACCTGAAATGGTGGCTGGAGGAAGACAATGTGGTTACAGGTCAACCCTTACACCCACTAGAACATGCTCTGCAAATCTTTACAGACGCATCAAAAGAAGGGTGGGGCGCACACTTAAACGACCATATGGCAAGGGGAAGCTGGTCACTCCCGGAAAGCAAGTTGCACATAAACTATCTAGAGTTAAAGGCAGTTCTTCTGGCTCTACAAGAGTTCCAAGCTCTCTGTATGAACAAGGTAGTTCTCATAGCTACCGACAATACCACTGTGGTAGCTTACATAAACAAAGAAGGGGGAATGAAGTCAGGCCCCCTGTGTGCCTTACTTTGGAGGATTCTCACTTGGTGCACAAGAAATCAGGTGACCCTCAAAGCTCGACATATTCCCGGCCGTCTCAATGTGATAGCCGACAAATTGTCCAGACTGGGTCAGACCATTCAAACAGAATGGTCCCTCAATCCGGAGATTTTTCAAGCAATATGCTCAAGGTGGCACACCCCTCAAGTGGACCTATTTGCCACACGATTCAACAACAAGCTCCCTCAGTTTGTCTCACCGGTTCCAGACCCCCAGGCCTGGACAGTGGATGCTCTCAGCCTGTCTTGGGAGGGGCTGGACCCGTACGCCTTCCCACCAGTGGCCATCTTGGGCAAAGTGGTGGAGAAGTTACAGGACTACCCCTGCAGCAGAATAATTCTGATTGCTCCAGGGTGGCCCAACATGCCCTGGTTTTGGGACCTGGTGGCAATGTCCAGCCAGATTCCACTATGTCTTCCCAGCATACCAAACCTAGTGTCCCAACCATTCAACCAGGTCCTTCACAGGAACCTGTCGAATCTGAATCTGCATGCCTGGCTCCTAGAGCCTCAGCGATCAAACAGCAGGGCTTCTCTGGGGCAGTGGCAGCACGAATTGAGGCTCCTCAAAGAAGATCAACCAGATCTCTCTATGAAGCAAAGTGGACCATTTTTACAAAGTGGTGCCTCAGTAATCAGGTGGACTTCAAAGCACCACCTCTGAAAGCCGTTGCTGACTTCCTCCTGCATTTGTTTCAGGACAGACAGTTACAACCAGGTACTATTGATGGCTACAGATCAGCCATTGCTGACAAACTGGGCAACGCCACCATTAATGTCAGCAAAGATGAGAACCTTACTCGTCTCCTGGATAGTTTCCATAGAGACAGACCCAAGGGCAGGAGGGGCATACCCTCTTGGAACCTTTCACTGGTACTACACCAGCTGACTAAGGCTCCCTTTGAACCCCTTAAGGAAGCCTCCTTGAAGCACCTAACCTTCAAGACAGTTTTCTTGATGGCTTTAGGTTCTGGCAAACGCAGGAGTGAGATCCATGCTTGGCTTCATAAGAACATCAGACACCAATCAGACTGGTCCAAGGTGTCTTTTTATCCCTCACCCAGCTTTCTGTCCAAGAACCAGCTGGCCAAAGAGGGTCCAGACAGTGTGGCCCCGGTGGTTATTCCAGCCCTGGCCCACACAATAGATAAATCACTCAAGGGTGACAGGTCACTGTGTCCAGTTAGAGCACTACGTTATTATCTAGACAGGACCTCTGACCTCAGGCAAAATAAGGAGTTGGTCTTCATCTCCTTCAAAAAAGGGTTTGACAAGGACATCTCCTCTGCCACTGTCTCCTCATGGATCAAACAAACAGTCATCCTATGTTATGAGCTCTCTGACCAGCAGGCCCTTACTTTACATCAGGTCAAAGCCCATGATGTAAGGGCCTTTGCTGCCTCTAAGGCCTTCCAAGCTGGAATTTCCTTAGAACAAATCCTATCAGCCTGCCACTGGAAATCCCACAATACCTTCACACAATTCTATCTGAAGGATGTGGCTTGGGCTGACTCAGAGCTTTTCCATCTAGGGCCGGTCGTGGCTGCCCAGCAGATCCACCACCAAGCCCGATAGGGAGGAGACATTCTTGTAAATATGTACATAGTGTATATACTTAGATAAGTATAAATCATTCAAAAAAAAAAAAAAAAAAAAAAAAAAACTGTGACATGCTTCCTTTGGGAGGTTTATTATTTCTTGGGACTG